>OX244029.2:68048460-70548460 GCA_945859785.2 Tridacna gigas
TTCCTCTAGATCATTAAAACTGGGGGCTGTGTGGTACAGGGTTAACCCTTTACCACACAATCAGGACTTTTAACGACCCTAAAGAAAAAAGCTTTTGAAAACATTGTGGGATAAAGAGAAAATGGTTGTTACCAGTATTTTCCCCTTTTCCCACAATGTTTCCACCTGCTGAAGAGAGAAATCATCATTTTAGCGTCATTTAATTTGTCGTCTGCAAATGCTTCCAATTTGGTCCAGTCCAAAATTCTGTTGTTTGGTAAAGAGTTAACTCATTGTTTGCAAATGCTTTTGCAAGCCTTTTAGACAAGCTGATAACAAAAAGGACCTCAAACCGGGGGGTTTGCTGGTTGACTCCAGCTGGGAGTCAACCAGAATTTTCTTCTTTTGCGCACAATGTTTTCTCCTGTTGCAACTGAAAACTGCATAATTTGCACCATATTAAATTTGTTGTCTGCAAAATGTTTTCTATAATTTTGTCGTTTGGTAAAGAGTTGAAAATCATTTTGGCAAAAGGAGAACAAACAGTTTCTGATTTTGCCATGTACAGCATGTTCACACATGAAGTCTTCATTCATTTTGATAAAAAAAATTGTTTTCAGGATTATAATCAAATTGTCTGATTCAAATTTGTTCTGAGAGGTAATGACTTATCTGAATATTCCTGCTTGATTCCTGTAACTGTTGCAGACAACAAAATTGTATGGTTGTCCAAAAGGGTTTGCAGATGACAAATGTGTTGCAGCTGAAATGATGAAACTTGTCTCTGAAAGGGTAGAAAATATCGTTAGAAAAGGAGAAACAGTGGTTACCAGGATTTTCTCATTTTCCCAAAATCTGTATGGAAGGTCTTTTACTCAGGGTCATTAACCTTTTACCGCACAGTTCAGAGTTTTAATGACCCTAAAGAAAAATTCTTCAAGTTTTTAAAGCATTTTTGGAAAAGGAGAAATTGCTGGTAGACAGCTGTGCATGCATGTGTTAACTTTTATTTCAAACATCTTCTCTGAAACTGCCCATCAGATTTGAACGAAACTTCACAGAAATGATCCTCCCATAGCCCTCTATAGAAACTCTTCAAAGAATTTGATTCCTATTAAAACTCTGGTTGCCATGGCAACAAAACTGAAAAATATTGGAAAATCTTTGAAAATCTTCTCATCTGAAACCATAAGGCCTAGGGTTACCAAATTTGGTGTGTAGCTTTATATAATGGACCTTTACAAAAACACTTCAAAATATAGCCCTGGGGTCAAAATTGGCACCGCCACGGGGGTCACAAGATTTACATAGGTTTACACAGTGAAAACTTGTAATATCTTCTTGTCTAAATCATATGGCCTAGGGCTACCAAATTTGGCATGTAGCTTCATGTAATGGAGTTCTACGTAATTTCTTCAAATTATAGCCCTGCGGCCAAAATCTGCCCCGCCCCTGGCGGGGGGGGGGGGGTCACAAGTTTTACATGGGCTTATATGGGGAAAAAATTTAAAAATTCCTTCTAAACCATATGGCCTAGGGCTACCAAAATTAGCTTTTAATTTCATCTGATGGACCTTTACTTAGATTCTTCAAATTATAGCCCTGGGGCCAAAATTGGGCCCGCCCTGGGGTCACAAGTTTTACGTGGGCTTATACAGTGAAAACTTTGAAAATATTCCGGTTCTAAATCATATGGCCTAGGGCTACCAAAATTGGCATGTAGCTCCATCTAATAGGCCTCTAATTAGATTCTTCAAATTATAGCCCTTGGACCAAAATTGGCCCCACCCCGGGAGTCACAAGTTTTACATGGGCTTACACAGGGAAAACTTTGAAAATATTCTGGTTCAAAACTATATGGCCTGGGGCTATTAAATTTGGTATGAAGCTTCCCCTAATCAACCTCTACTAAGGTTCTACAAATTATAACCCTGTCCCAGGGATGTCAAGTTTTACATGGACTTTTAGGGTGAAAACTTTAAAAATCTTCTTGTTCTTAGCTGTAAGGTCTAGGGCTACCAAATTTGGCATAAAACTTCATCTAGTGGACCGCTTCTGAACTTTTTCAAAATTTAGCCATTGTTCAAATTGAATTAAATCCCCTCATGGTTTATTAGGGAAACTGAAAATCTTGTTTATAACCATACAGCCCAGTCCTATATTACTTGGTATGTGATTATATCTTGTTGACCTCAACCAGGATTCAGTTAATTATAGCTCATAATTATAGCTTGAAATCGTAATCATAGGTAAAAAAAAATGGACTCGCACTGGTATCACAATTTTCACATGGGCTTTCATCTAGAAACTTTATCAGTCTTCTTGTTAGCAACCTTTAGGCCTAGAGTTGTAATGTTTGGTGTGTATGGTTTGTACATTTTAGCCAGTGGAGCAATACAGGGCCATGATTGCCCTCTTGTTTACCCTTGCTGATAAAAATATTTATCATTTAACTCTTTACCAAACAGAACAATCTTAAACTCATCCAAATTGACAGCATTTTTAGACAATACAATATATGTAATTTATAAATTGAAATTGGTTTTGGGAAGGGTAGAAAATATTGTGGGAAAAGGTCAAAATGCTGGTTACCAGCATTTTCTCCTCTATCCAGAATGTTTTCAAAAGCCCTCTTTCTCAGGGTCATTAAACTTCGTGATTGTGTGGTAAATGGTTAAGACAAATTTGATACATCTTCTGCAAACGCTTTCAATTTGGATTTTTCTAAAAAAAATTTCATTTGTTAAAAAGTTAAATCTCAGGATTGTTTGGTAAAAGGTTTAGTGCTAATTGTAGTTTCTCCTGATTTACAGATACTGGGGTCATAGTGTCTTTATGGAGTATGTACTGCTATCAAATAAAAGGTAATGCCTTTCCATATGTGTGTGAAAAAATTTGAGCTATGCTCTGGGAGCTTAATGCATCTCTGTGATGCATGATACCAAGGCAAGCTAGTCATTACATAATTATGGATCCATAAAAATCCAGTTTATCTAGCAACAGAATGAATCATGAGGTACACTGGTCCTTTGACATGCAGAAAATCGACCAAATACAAAAAAGTTTCGGCCCAGGTCAGCCCGTGATACTTTTTGTAGATGCATTAAGCTCCCTTTTTACAGAGCATGGTTCATTTGTTTGTTTTATTCCTATCCAAAGCTGTTTTCAGTAGTATTTAAGGTATATCACAACTGCCATTACACCTTTCCATCTCTGGCTTTTAAACCTGAACAGCCAACAAAACTGCTCCAAAGCCAATGCTGCCTTCCCAGATAAAAAAGGGAAAACTCACTGGCAATGACTTGCAATTATTCTTTGAGACAGTATTTGCCATACAGATCAAGCCCTGTCTGCACAGGGACTTGGTAGCTCCACTGGCCAAAAGCCAGGAAGCTTATATGTCATGGCCTTGTGTGCAGTGTGTGTCGATCCATGTGACTGTTAATTCCATGTGTTAATTTTTATTTCAAACATATTCTTATCTGAAACTGTCCATCCAATTTTGACTGAACTTCACAGAAATGATCCTGCCATGGTCCTCTTTAGATTTTTTAGAAAGAATTTGATTCCTGTAAAAACTCTGGTTGTCATGGCAACAAAATTGAAAATATTTGAAAACCTATCCTTTAAAAATCATCTTGTCCAAAATGCAGAAAGTGGAGAGGCAGACAAATTTTTCACATCTTATGACGAAACAGAAATTTTAAGATGTTAAATATGTTGAATGGATTTGATTGAATAATGGTTTTTAGCTATCAGCTTTTGAAATAACTGTTAACTGCTTAACTCTTTTCAAAATGACAAAATTTCAGACTTGACCAAATTGAAAGCATTTGCAGATGACGAATTCGCTGTACCTCAAAAGATGATTTCGGTCTTTGAAGAGGTTGAAAACATTGTGAGGAAAGAAGAAAATGCTGTTTACCAGCATGTTCTCCTTTTCCCTGTATGCTTTCAAAAGTTTTCTTTCTTAGGGTGGATAAAACTTGGGATTGTTTGGTAACGGGCTGAAAACTTGAAATGGTAAAATGAATGGCCATTGTAGCAATAGATGTCCAGCCTGTGGTGAAGAACTTCAACATGTACATTTTACAACAGAAGACATGAAAAGTCTCGGAGAAAGAGTTGCTGAAACGATACTGATGTCAAGTAAGAGTTCATGGAAAATGGAGAGAGAGCTTTTTAATTTGGAGAAATACTTGCACAGATATGGGCCTTTTGATGTTGTTGTTGACACATTGAATTTGACGACCGGGAAGCCGTTACAGATAAGGGATTTAATGGAACAGATACTGAATGTATGTAACTATTCTTTTATCCTCCTCTTAACTCTTTACCATACGATAAATATGTAGACTTATTCAAATTGAAAGCATTTGCAGACAACATTCTAAACATGGCTCAAATGATGGATTTGTAATTGGATTTGTAATTGATTGCGAAGAAAATATTGTGGGAAAAGGAGAAATGCTGGTTACCAGCATTTTCTCCTTTTCCCACAATGCTTTCAAAAGGATTCTGCCTCAGGGTTGTTAAACTAGTGAGTGTGTGGTAAAGGGTTAACTCTTTTCCAAACACGAAAATCTTAAACTCGTCCAATTTGATTGCAAGCAACAAATTATGACTAAAGCTACAAGTTTTATCTTTTAATGGGTACAGAACACAGTGGGAAAAAAGGGAAAAATGCTCATTATTAGTGTTTCTGATTTTCCCACAATGTTTTCAGAAACTTTCTTCCTTGGTACTGTTGACACTTGGGGTCATTTGGTAAACGATTAACTCTTTCAGCTCAAAAGGAAGTTTTTAGTTTCTCTGGTAGACAGGATAGATCTAGATCAGACTGTTCAAAATGTGCAGTATTTTTCTAGATCTAAAATGATTGATTATTTTGTGACAAGTTCTGTCGACTTTATGGTTTTCAAAGGGTTAATATTTCTGTGATGCAGAGTAAAATCTGTTAAAGTGGCCACGTTTATTTAGCAAGCAGCCTGTATTAACTAAGCGTGTATGTACTGTATTAAGCAAGAACCTGTCTTCATGCAAGCTATTCAGATCTTGATATTAAAAAAGAACTTCATAAATGTTTTATCAATGAATTTAGTTAGATTTTAGCTAGCAAACCACCAATAAATAAAAATAAAAACTACTAGAAAAATATCTTTCAAATGGTATTACCTTAAGGGACTACATAGCCTGTTAATATATTTTTGCATTTTGCACCAGTATTTTGCAAAGACTTGTGCGAATGTCAGTGTGGTCAGCAGCATGCATATGTAATGTGGGATTGAATTCAAATAAGTATCTTGTACACTCTAAAGGTCACATTTTCAGTCAAATACTCTTAAAAGTTGGTCAGAATGTTTGTCTGATGATATCTCAAAAGGGTTGAACAATGGATCACATAGGGACAAGAAATAGGTCATCAGGTCAAATCTTTGAAAAACCTTGTTTACACTGTAGATGCCACATTTTCAATCAAATACTCATGAAAGTTGAACCACTGTTTGTCTAGGTAATATTCCAGACCACTTCAGAATTGGGTCAAGTTAGTTCAAAACATAGGTCACCCATTCAAATCTTTGAAACACCTTGTGTATCACAGTATGTTCTACAGGCCACACCATTCAATCCAATACCTATTCAAGTTGGTTAGAATGTTTGTCTTGATATCACATTTAAGACTGATGAAGGGTCATGTCCTGGTCAAAAAGTAGGTAACTGGGACTGATTTTTGAAAAATCTTGTGCACCATATAGATGCCACCCTTGAAAGTTGGACAGAACAATTTTGTATGATGATATCTTGGATTAGTGCAGAAATTAATGACATGGTCGAATAAAGTGGGTCATTAAGTCAAATCTTTGAAGAAACCTTGTATACACTCTGGAGGCCACGTCTTCAGTCCATTACTCATGAAAGTTGGTCAAAATGTATGAGTCAAAATGTTTGTCTTGATTATATCTCAGACAAGTTTGAAAATGGGTCATGTCAGGTCAAAAAGTAGATCACCAGATAAAATCTTTGAAAAAACCCCATGTACACTCTAGAGGTCACATTTGCTGTCCAGTACTCATGAAAGTTGGTCAGAGTGTTTGTCTTGATATCTCAGATGAATATCAAATTTTGTAAGACTGCCTAAAGGTAGGTCACATGGATAAGTCTCTAGAAACCACATTTTTTTCAGTCTGATGCTCATCAAGCTGGGTCAGAGTGTTTTTCACTGATTTAGAAAAAGGGTCAGCTTGGTGAAAAACTAGGTCATAAGGTCATATTAGAGAAAATGTTGACTCTACTTCCTATTTTGTTCTCAAAGGTACATAGGCTCAGGAGAGCAACAACAGCTCATAATTATATTCCATGTTCTTGTATTTCCTGGGTTTCACCATTAATAGGCTAGGGATCTGAAGTGTCTTGCCCAAAGACCCTCCCATGAAAAACCCAGTGGATCCAGTGAGGCTTGAACCCAGGGCCTCCAGTTTACGAGTCCTACAGTTTTACCACTGAGCCATGCAGGACCCCATTAGAGATTGAACTAACTATGAAGAACCCCACAAAAATTCATTGATATAAAGTATTTATACATAAACTAAATGGGCTCATGAGTGACCCCATTTAGTCGTCTCGGTTGCTTTAATCCTTAAACTGCTTAATAAAAAGAGACAAAAATTTCCACTCAATAGTAAAAAACCCAAGTACTGAGATTTCAAAGTTGATTTCACTGGAAAGAAAATACTGTATCGGACGGTGTAGATAAAAGATCAGACTGCACATTCCATGCAGTCTAATCTTGATCTACACTGTCTGCAAATGGTCCTTGAGTTGAGCTTAGCATCTTAAGGGTTAATAAGTTTATCATTTGAAAGTTAACATCGTGTGAGTCTTACTGACAGAGGGAAAATATTTATTGCTTTTTCTTAAGTCACAGGCTCTCAGGGAATGATGTAAATGACAGTTGCTGATTTTTCACATTTTTTTTCTATTTCTTTATCAGTTTGTGGAAAGAGATTTAAGGAGACCAACACCAAAAATCTTGTTTATTTCCAAATTGAAGCATCATGGATCATGGAGAGATCAGCCAAAAGATTGTTACCAGTACACTTTAAGAATGAAAGGGTATGTAGTAGGTACTTAGTAAACCCTTTGACAAAATTTAATCATCCTTTGTTCTACAATCCTGAGGAAAAAGGCTTTCAAAATCATGGTTTGAAGAAAACAAATGAGCCATGCTCAGGCAAACAGGAACTTAATGCATCTCCATGATGCATAATACCAAGCAAGCCATCACATAATTATGGATCAATAATGGCCCCTTTTTTTTAACAACCCACTTTGTCATGAGGTAGACTGGTCCTTGAACATACAGAAAATTGACCCATAGCGAAAAGTTTTGGCCCAGGTCAACCTGTGTGGACTGCGCAGGCTGACCTGGGTCAATACTTTTTGCAGATGCCTTAACCCCCCTTTTTACAGAGCATTACCCAAATGCTGGTATTCAGAATTTTTTCTTTATCCACAGATTTTAGCTCACAGGAGCACAAAGTGCCCATGGTGAACTTTTCTGATTGCACTTTTTGTGTCATCCAGCTTAGAACTGTAATATTTGGTATGTAGCATTATCTAGTGGACCTCTACCGAGTTCAGATGATGCCCCAGAAGTCAAAATTGGCTCCACCTCAGGGGCCTTTAGTAATCTTCTTTTCTGAATTAAGTTTTAATATTGCCGTTAAAATGGATACTGTTATCCAATGGAATTGTCGAGGTCCTAGATCAAATTTTAAAAACTCTCCATTCTTATCAATGAACATGAACCTGTTGGTGTTTGTCTTCAGGACACACAGAGTGATAATATAACCCTGAAAAGTCAATTTGTGTATGGTGGTCTTACCGGTTTTCGTGGGGCTTAAATTACAATTTCGGCCTACGCATGTTTCAAAGATGCAAAATGTGTAACAAAGAATTTTGATCATTAAAAAGTCGCTTGTACCTACCTCTAAAATCATTAAAGTCTGCTTACATCCCGTCAGTTAGAAATCAACATTTTATTTCCCCACCAACCTAGAGCAAAAAAAACTGTCATGGCGTCCAAACAAATATGACCTCATTTCGTGGCCTTCAATATGTACAGTACAGTTCACAAACTTAATGCCAAACGCTCAAACACACAAGTGAAACGGTAACGATTTTACGAAACAAAACTTTCCGTAACAATAAAACTGAACAGTCTGATGAAAACTGTCTTTATTCTTCTGAATTAGCAATGGGGTGGCATGGACAAATGAAAGAATCATTGCGTCTAATGACTCTCTCCTTACAACAATAAATAAGATGTGTCCAGTGGTTACAACCCAGAAAATCACACTTGGCCCATTTTGTAAAAACAAGGGATAAGCAATTTTTAAGTTCTTTTGGCTGAAACAGATTGCATACGCAACACTTTTCTTCCTCGGAAAC
Organism: Tridacna gigas; assembly: GCA_945859785.2. Lineage (NCBI taxonomy): Eukaryota > Metazoa > Mollusca > Bivalvia > Cardiida > Cardiidae > Tridacna > Tridacna gigas. Next base: position 68,056,891 of record OX244029.2, read on the forward strand.
ATCAGAACTGTCAGAGTCAAAATCCGAATCTGACAGAAGATTGACATGTGATGGGCCTGGAACTGGCTCTGGCTGGGGGGAAATACTGGATTTGGCAACCTCTTGTTTGGGAGCAGGTTTCTTTGGAGGAACTTTAAAAGGTGTCTCAAATGCCTTGCGCTTCTTCAGTTTAAGAACTGATGATTGTTCAACCAAAATTTTTGATTTGCTGAATATTTCTGAAGTTACCCCAGGATTTGTAATTTCCCTACCTGAAACATTCAGTAAAGTGGCTCTTTTAGATTTATTAGCATGATACTCTCTCTTTTTATCTATCAATGTTTCTACCTGTCTAAAATAGTCAGTGATACATGTACTTTTTGTGGTTTGTCCAGTGGACTCAACTGACTGGTTTAATGGGGGCAGGTATGGTTCAGATGGCTTAAAAGCTTCAAGTGTGATGATATCTTTATTATAGGGAAATATACCAGTCTTACAAAAAGATGATGCAAGGTTTGCAGGTGAAAGAGCACTTACATATGATCTAGATGCTAAGGCTGCAATGTTATACCTCGTAATCCTGGATGAGGGATGTTCACGTAAGAATTTGTGACAGGCATTGTTATATATTTTCTGGAGAGGGCCAAAGCACCCTACATCAAGGGGCTGAAGAACATGACTCGTATGAGCAGGAAGAACAAACAGGATAATGTTATTTCTTTTGGCCCATTCTATAATAGGGATGTTAACATGGGACTTGTGACCATCAAAAAGGATTATGATAGGTTGACTAGGATCTGATCTTTGGATATATCTTATAAAGTGGTTTTCCAGGTATTCTTGAAAAATGAAGGAATTCGACCACCCAGACTGTGACATGGTAGCTGCAGATCCAGTTGTTGCACCTTGAAGAAGGTCTTTGTTGAACCGCTGACCTTTGAATATAAAGTATGGGGGGACCTGTGTTCCCAGTGCATTTCCAGCCCCAATAATAGTGGTAATACCAGACCTCGACGATGTAATGGCAGGAACTTTCTGCCTACCACTAACAATATATGGTGGGGCATGCTCTGTCTGAATTCCTTTCTCATCAATGTTGAAGATGCATTCAGGCTTGTCAAGAAGACTATTTTCTAGCAATGCAATTTCCAAGTTTTTGAAGTAATCTGTAATTGCTTGTTGAGGTGTGGACATTGCACGAACTTTAGCAAGAGCTCTTGGCTTGATGACTCTCAACTCAGGCCAGCGCCCACGAAAACCTATGAACCATTTCACAGAGAGAGGTTTGTCAGGAGTTCTCTTCTTCAGGAAGACTGCATAGTCACTTGCTTTGGCTACCACTTCAGAAATTGTGAAACCATAGCCAAGGTCTGCCATACTCTTGATGTGCTTAACCAGTTTAACTTCTTCCTCCCGTGAAAAGAGAGGTTGAGGTCCTGTTTGTATGGTCTCTGGATCTATTCTACCCTTTACTCTATCTCTCAGTGTACTTGGTGGGACACCATACTGCCTAGCTGCAGTATCTATTGCCATTCCCGTCTCTTTTACCATCTTGTAGGCATTTGTGAGGGCAGATGAGGAATACAGTCTGTATTTCGAACAGCTTTTGACTGGATGTGCCTGAAAATATATAACATTTTGATCGTGGATTGGACACTCATACTTCAGTAATAGCACTAGTTTTTTTAGAAAAAAGTTCAGCCATTAAGGGAAGAAAAAACAGTGGATGCACATTTTTGAACCTCACTGTAGATTAGAAGATGATCACATGATACCAATGTGGTCATGTGATTGTATAGCAGCCGAACTGACTAGGTCAACTGTCAACGATCTTTCGAGCTTAAAAAAATCGATGAAAAAGGGCATTAAAAGACGATGTATATCGGATCGAAAAAAGTAATAAGAAATTTGTCAGAAATAATGATTTTTTCACTAAAAATATGTGTACATACTTGTAATTGCCGCATTCCGGTATCTTGGTGCCGTGAGCCTGTTGTTTACGATAGATACGTCGGTATGCACAAATCGGTGACGTCATTGATCGCTGAGTAGGCAAAAAAATTCGGATAACCTCTACGGTTCGAAAACAGGTATCCCACGAAAATAGGTAAGTCGACGATATAACCGTATTTATACTGAAGGAGACAAAGCCAGTGATGAAGTCTCTGCTATTGTTAACAAGATGGCCATTACTTGAGTAGTCATCTAAGATTGATAAAGTTGAAGATATCCTAAAGATGTCACATGTGTGATAGTGACTTACTTTGACTGAAAATATGGTTTCTAATGTGCACACAGGGTTTTTTTAAGACTTAACCCAGTGACCTACTTTTTGACCCAAGGTGACCCAGTTTTGAACTTGCACTAGATATTATCAGTACAGACATTCTAGCCAAGTTTCATGAGTATCAGACAGAAAATGTGGCCTTTAAAATCCACACAAGGTTCTTGTAAGATTTCCTGTGACCCAGTTTTTGACCCGATGTGACTCAGTTTCAAACTTCTCTGAAATGTCATCAAGACAAACATTCTGACCCAAGTCTCATGAATATCAGACTAAAAATATGACTCTTAGAGTTCTCACAAGGTTTTCCTAAGATTTAACCTAGTCACCTACTTCTTGACCTGAGGTGACCCAATTTTGAAATTGTTTGAGATATTATCAAAACACATTCTGACCAATTTTCATGAGTATCAGACTGAAATTATGGCCTCTAGAGTGCACACAATCTTTTTCTAAGATTTAACCCAGTGACCTACTTTCTGGCCTGATGTAACGTGATTTCAAACTTGTCTAAGATATCATACAGAAAAACATTCTTACCAAGTTTCATAAGTATCAGACTGAAAATGTGGCCTCTAGAATGCACACAAGGCTTTTCTCAGATTTAACCAATTTAACCGAGTGAGCTACTTTTATACCTGATGTGACCCAGTTCCAAGCTTGTCTGAGATATTATCAAGACAAAGATTCTGACCAATTTTTCATGAATATTGAACTGAAGATTTGGCCTCTAGAGTTCACATTAGGTTTTTTCTAAGATTTGGCCAAGTGACATGCTTTTGGACCTGATGTGAACCAGTTTTAAACTGGTCCAAGAAATTATGAAGACAAAGACTCTGACCATTTTTTCATGAGTATTGGACCGAAAATGTGGCCTTTTGAGTGCACACACGGTAACTGATAATGCCTGGTGAATTGCTTCCAGTCATGTAACATGAGCATTATTGAAAGACAACTCGCAACAATGTCTGAACAAACAACAGACTTGGTTAAATGCAAATGGGTTCAGATTTTCAAAGTCTAAAATAAAATTTATGCTTTTGTGCAATTTACAATGTTTTCACCATGATCCTAGATTATTCATAGACAAAACACCAATTGAAGTTGTATCCAAATTTAGGTTTCTTGATATTGTTTTTTGACAACATGCTATCCTTTCTTCCACATATCAACCCTATACCACACAATTTCGACTTTTAATGACCCTGAGGAAGAAGACTGTTGAAAACATTGTGGGAAAAGGAGAAAATGCTGGTAACCAGCATTTTCTCCTTTTCCCGCAATGTTTTCTACCCCATCCAATACATAAATTACACCATTTAAGCTACATTTAATTTGTCATCTGCAAATGCTTTCAATTTGATCTAGTCCAATATTTTTCTATCTGATCCCTTGTATATGGATCAGCTTGACAGTCTTACTTCAAAAGTCGTGACTCTATTCATCATGAATGTCTACAACTGGAACTTTGAGCTTTCAGAACTTCTATTTACAGCATTTATGCCAAGGTTAACTCTTTACCACAGGAGGAAAATGTAGACCAGTCCAAATTAGGAGCATTTGCAGACTAAAATTCAAATGTAACTCAATGAGGAATTTTGCCTTTGATATGGTAGAAAACATTGTGGGAAAAGGAGATAATGATGGTTACCAGTATTTTCTCCTTTCCCCACAATATTTTCAAAAGGCTTCGCCCCAAGGGTCGTTAAAAGTCAAGATTGTGTTGCAAAGAGTGAATGAACTCTCACTTTCATCTAGGAGGATGACGCCCCAAGAAGACTCGTACTTATCTTACAGGGGATAGTGAAAGATTTAGGATGAAACCCATTATAAGTTATGCCTGGTTCTGAGGTTTAATGACCCTAAAGAAGAAGGCCTTTTGAAAACATTGTGGGAAAAGAAGAAAGTGCTGGTAACAAGCATTTTCTCCTTTTCCCACAACATTTTCTTCCCTGCTAAAAGCAAATTTCAATTTTTTAGTCACACTGAGTTTGCCATCTGCAAATGCTTTCAATTCAGACAAATCTAAAATTTTGTTACTTGGTAAAGAGTTAACAAGCTCAGTCACAGTGTATAGCACCAACACAGGACCTAGGTTTTCCATCTCATCCAAAAGACTTTTTAGTAATTTTAAGTGACCAGCCATGGAGATCCAACCCACACGCTCAAGTGGCCCAAGATTTGACGTTTACAAGTCTTATCCTTTACTACTAGAGGCTATATAGGCTGGTCTTTATACATGTATATACTTGACTTAGCCAACAAACCAGCTCCAATAGGTGTGAGACTTGCAAATGTGATATTTAACCCTTTCCCAAACAACAAATTTAAGACTTGAATTGAAAGCATTTGCAAGGTACCAATATGAAAGTGATACAAAGGACATGAAGTTCTTGGACAGGGTAGAAAACATTGCGGGAAAAGGAGAAAATGCTGGTTACCAGCATTTTTTTCCTTTTCCCACAATGTTTTCAAAAGGCCTTCTCCCCAAGGTTGTGAAAACACAAGATTGTTTGGTAAAGGGATAAACAGTCCCAAATACAGGAGGCTTGAAAACATTGCAGGAAAAGGAGTTACAATAAATTTGTTGTCTGCAAATGCTTTCAATTTGGAGAAATCTAACATTATATCATCTGGTAAAGAGATCATCTGTCAATGTCACTTGATTGTATGGCACATTCATTGAATGGCAAATGAGCAATACAGGGCTACCTTGGCTCTCTTGTTGACACATCTTTGCACTATTATAAATGAGCCATGCTCTGCGAAAAGTATCAACCTAGGTAAGCCTGCGCAGGCTGACCTAGGCTGAAACTTTTCGCTATTGGTGTATGTCTAAGGACCAGTCTACCTCATGATTCAGTTAGTTGTTAGACAAAACTGATTTTATGGATCCATAGTTATGTGATGACTTGCTTGGTATAATGCATCACAGAGATGCATTAAGCCCCCTTTTGCTAGAGCATTCCTCAAATGTAATTTCATGTATGCATAGAGTCAAGTCCCAAATAATTGAATCATGCTCTTTGAAAAGGGGCTTTAATGCATTTGCAAAAAGTGTTGACCCATGTCAGCCTGTGCAGACTGCCCAGGATGACATGAGTCAAAACTATGGTGTTTTTAAATTTTCTGCATTTCCTAGGACATTCTACTTCATGACTTCGGAGGATGTTAGACAAAATGGATTTTATGGATCCATAATTATGTGGCAACTTCCTTGGTAAAATGCATCAAGAAGATGCATTATACCCCCTTTTGCAGGAGCCCCTCTCAATTGTATACATGTATTTTTATAATTGTAGGAGCACTGATGACTTGTTGGTGATGCTGGCTACTCTGAAGTCAGGTCCAGACACTTACTTCATTAGTAATGACTTATACTCGGACCACTTACAGAATGCTGATCCTGTGACATACTTTGCTGTCATGCAGTGGAAACGAGCTCGGAAAATATCTTTTAAAACTAGACTTGTGAGTATCTGTGAGAACTGTACCTTTAATAATTATAGAAGTTGAGGATCTTGCATGAGTGTTTATCTATTATCATTTTATCAGGGTGTATGAAGCAAGCCTTGGCGAGTGTCAAATACATTTTAGTCAACAAGAGTAATAAAAATGAAAATACATAAACAGGAATGTGAGATTCTATTTATCACATAAAACAGATGACAGATAAAAAATATCCTGCATTATCACCTTTAGCCTGTACACCCTTCGATTTCAAATGTGAACACAAGTAGGTAGCTCTTTGACAACATGCCTTGTTAAAAACATGGGTTTTTAGCTCACCTTAGCACAAAGCGCTAAAGGTGAGCTATTGTGATCGCCCTATGTCCGTCGTCTGTCGTCCGTCGTCCGTCAACAATTTCTTTAAACATCTTCTTCTCCTAAACCACTGGGCCAATCTTGATGAAACTTGGCAGGGATGTTCCTTGGGTGAAGCTCTACCAAAATTGTTCAAAGAATTGAATTCCACCCACAACTCTGGTTGCCATGGCAACAAAAAGGAAAAAAAAGAAAAATCTTTGAAAATCTTCTTCTCTGAAACTAGAAGGCGCAGAGCTTTGATATTTGGTATGTAGCATCTCCTAGTGGACCTCTACCAAGTTTGTTCATTTGATGCCCCTGGGGTCAAAACTGGCCCCGCCCCGGGGGTCACAAGTTTGAGCATAGCAACAAAGAAGGAAAACTTTGAAAATCTTCTTCTCTAAAACTAGAAGGCATAGAGCTTTGATATTTGGCATGAAGCATCTCCTAGTGGACCTCTACCAAGTTTGTTCATATGATGCCCTTGGGGTCAAAACTAGCCCTGACCCGGGGGTCACAAGTTCGAGCATAGGAACAAAGAGGGGAAACTTTAAAAATCATCTTCTCTGAAACTGGAAGGCGTAGAGCTTTCATATTTGGTATGTAGCATTGCCTAGTGGACCTCTACCAAGTTTGTTCATATGATGCCCCTGGGGTCAAAACTGGCCCCGCCCCGGGGGTCACAAGTTTTAGCATAGTAACAAAGAAGGAAAACTTCAAAAATCTTCTTCTCTGAAACTTGAAGGCGTAGAGCTTTGATATTTGGCATGTAGCATCTCCTAGTGGACCTCTACCAAGTTTGTTCATATGATGCCCCTGGGGTCAAAACTGGCCCTGCCCCGGGGGTCACAATTTCCAACATAGGAACAAAGAAGGAAAACTTTAAGAATCATCTTCTCTGAAACTGGAAGGAGTAGAGCTTTGATATTTTATATGTAGCATCGCCTAGAAGATCTCTACTAAGTTTGTTCATATGATGCCCTTGGGGTCAAAACTGGCCCAGCCCCGGGGGTCACAAGTTTAAAAATAGGAACAAAGAAGGAAAACTTTAATTTTTTTTTTTCTCTTAAATGGGAAGGCATAGAGCTTTGATATTTGGTATGTAGCATCTCCTAGTGGACTTCTACCAAGTTTGTTCCAAGGATGCTGCTTGGGTCAAAACTGGCCCAGCCCCTGGGGTCACAAGTTCGAACATAGGAACAAAGAAGGAAAACTTTAAAATTCTTCTTTTCTGAAACCGAAAGGTGTGGAGCTTTGATATTTGGTATGTTGCATCTCAGAGTGGACCTCTACCATGTTTGTTCATATGATGCCCCTGGGTCAAAACTGGCCCTGCCCCAGGGGTCACAAGTTCAAACATAGGAACAAGGAAGGAAAACTTTAAATTTCTTTTTCTCTTAAACGGGAAGGTGTAGAGCTTTGATATTTGGTATGTAGCATCTCCTAGTGGACCTCTACCAAGTTTGTTCCAAGGATGCTGCTTGGGTCAAAACTGGCCCAGCCCCCGGTGTCACAAGTTCGAACATAGGAACAAAGAAGGAAAACTTTAAAATTCTTCTTTAAAACTGGAAGGCGTAGTGCTTTGATATTTGGTATGTAGTGATTCTCTTCTAAGTTTGTTTGCCCATCTAAGCACAACCAGTTCATTGAGTTCAAAATTGGGTCATCTTGGGTCATAAACTAGGTCACTAGGTCAAATTAAAGAAATACCTTGTTGGCACTCTTGAGGCCACATTATTTGCTCAATTGCCTTGAAAATTAGTTAGAAAGTTTCTCTTTATAAAGTCTCACATAAGATTAATTTGGGTCAACTTGGGTCATAAACTAGTTTACTGGGTCAATTTAAAGAAATACCTTGTTTGCACTCTGGAGGCCACATTTATTGCTCAAATGACCTGAAATTTGGCCAGAATGTTTGTCTTGATGAAATACCAGATGAGTTTGGATTTGGGTCACCTGGAACCATAAACTAGGTCACTAGGTCAAATTAAAGAAATTCCTTGTGGGCACTCTAGAAGCCACATTATTTGCTTAATTGCCTTGAAAATTGGTCAGAATGTTTGTCTTTATAAAATCTCACATGAGTCTGAATTTGGGTCAACTGGGGTCATAAACTAGGTCACTTGGTCAAATTAAAGAAATAGCTAGTGGGCACTCTAGAGGCCACATTTATTATTCAGTTGATTTGAAAATTGGTTAAAATGTTTCTTTTGATATAGTCCAAGACCAGTTCAAATTTGGGTCATCTGGGGTCATAATCTAGGTCACTCGGTCAAATTAAAAAAATACCTTTAGGGCACTCGAGGCCACATTTTTTGCTCACTTGACTTGAAAATTGGTCAGAATGTTTGTCTTCATGAAATTTGAGTTTGAAATTGGGTCGCCTGCGGTCAAAAACTAGGTCACATGGTCAAATTAAAGAAATACCTATAAGGCACTTTACTAAGGTGAGCGACCCAGGGCCATCATGGCCCTCTTGTTTTTATCATATTTCTTGCCACGGTCCGTTGTAGATTAACGTTTGGAGTGGCCGAATGGTTTGGGAGTCCCAGACTTCTCACTTTCTGCTTGCTTCCAAGATTTAACATAAGAAACTGACCCATTTTCTCCGATTTTACGCATCAATTGATTGCTGAATCGGAAAATGTTTTGGTTTTACTAGAGACAGTTTCGGCAGAGGAGATAATTGCTAAATCATGGCTCATTTCCCACACAAGCTGTTTAAAATCAGATAAAAAATTTTCATGTGTCCAATATTGTCATCAAAGATCTTTGAATAGGTGCTAAAATAATACAATTAATTTGTCTAATAAGATTGTTTTAATCCATAATGATGATCTTGAAGGTGTTCAGACATTTTTCAAAGCAATTACTATTGTTGTGCAAAAACAGCCTTATATCATACCGATCTTGTATGCTGTGAATGCAGAGGTACACCAATGTGTATTTTGGGTTTCCATAAACTGGCAGCCTGTAATGGATCCTTGTATCAACAACAGGTAACACCCAATGCTTACAAGTCAGCTTTCTGCCCAGTTCGGGATTCTACAAGATAATACGAGACTTGAAAATTTAAATTGTGACTTTATTTATGCGCAGATATAGACGGTATCAATAGAGATTAAATTCCTTAGTTTAATAAAATTGATTGCTGTCAGAGAAATCTTTGTTTGTCTTGAAAACCTTAGCCAAAGATAGAATATTGTTCGAAGATTTCAAAACAAATAAATAAATAAACAAATAAAAGTATTCTGTTGCGGGTTGTCTGATTGGTGGATTTCGTACATATGAAAACCAATAGGTGCCCTCGATAAATCGGGTGTTGCCTGTTGTGTAAAGGACGATTATGGAAGATACAACGGGTACCAGTTTAGGGTTTCCAGAAATCAGGGATCGGCTCAAGCTGCTGTTTATCATTCGAAATGTCTTTTTTTGTATGAAGTGAGAACCTTTGTATTTCACTGGATAATATCCAATAGATCTTTGTTTCAAAATTTTCCTCATATTTTCTACTTGTCCGTGAACAACTAGACTGAAAAAAGTCACTTGCCCGGAGCCGAATTATCCCGAGTTGGACGAGTCGGGCATAGTACATGTATATATTTCTACACCCCTGGTAGTACAAATTCCAGCACATACTGTGGCTTGTTTCTCCGGCTTCACACGCTTATGACTAAACACCGATCAGAATTCGGACAAAAAAAAAAACAACAATAACAAATGTATTATCAAAAATAAGTCATAGGTTTAATACACTGCCAGAGGAGGTTTTATTTAATAATAAGAATTAGATGTTGTGTCTCCTTAGAAGGAGGTAGAATGCTAGGTAACAGATTGGATGATTACTCAATGTTAGTTCAAGATCAGACCAATATTTTCCTTTACAGCATGAAAACGATTTTCAGTGGAAACCCTAATGAAATGATTATTGAAAATTATGATTTTTGTCCAAACAGTATGTTCATTAAGTAATCATAGTTACCAGTCTGACTAAGAATAAGATTTTCTGTCTCTTCAGAACCAAGTAGAATGCTAGGTAACACTTTGGATGATTACTCAAAGTTAGTTTAAGATCAGACTAAACAGAACAGGCAGTTTGGCTAGATTGACACTGTCTGGTGTGTAATGAAATGATAGTCTTGGAAATTTCAATATTTCATTTACAGCATGAAAATGATTCTAGCAATGGACACTCTAATGATATGATATGATATTAGAAAATTATGATTATTTTCTAAGAGATATGTGCATATAATTAACCCTTTACCAAACAACAAAGTTTTAGACTGGTCCGAATTGAAAGCATTTGCAGAAGACAAAATAAATGTGACTGAAAAACTGAAATTTGTTTTAGGAAGGTTAGAAAACATTGTGGGAAAAGGAGAAAATGCTGTTTACCAGCATTTTCTACTTTTGGCACAATGTTTTCAAAAGGCTTTTTCTTCAGGGCCGTTAAAACCAATGATTGTGTAGTAAAGAGTTAAACATGCAAAGAGTGAAGATACTTTTCACTCATTGCATGTTTAATTAACTCTTTACCAAACAGCAAAGTATAAGAGTAGTCCAAAATTAAAAGCATTTGCAAATTTATTTTGGGAAGGGTAGAAAACATTGTGGGAATAGGAGAAAATGCTGGGGACCAGCATTTTCTCCTTTTCCAACAATGTTTTCTGAAGGCTTCTTTCACAGGATCATTAAAGTCGGGATTGTGTGGTAAAGGGTTAATGCATAGGCCACTGAAACTCCATTGGTCTATAACAAATATAAACATTTTCTAAGCTCGATCATTGAACACCATTACTAAAAACAGCACATTGGCACATTGCCTCTATATTCTATATAACAATACAGAGGGGATGAGCCAATGTGCTATTTCTAGTAACAGTGTTCAATGATGGACCAATGAAAATTTCAATGTTGCATGATAGGCAAATGAAGCTTCAAAAGCCTGAGAATAATGGTGGATTTGTTGCAGTTTCCTATGCTTTCAATGGATTTTTTGCTGTTTCTACAGAGGACAGACTTGCCAGCTGAAATATCTTTGTCGATGCCTTTTCCATTTGAAAGTGTGACCCAGGAAACTGATAATGCATGGCATGTGCCTTATCAGAGACCAGATGGCTTATACAAACATAAAACATCTATTATTCATCCGGATGGGGACAAATTCCTGTGCATACGGAAGATGGAAGATTGGCAGCCAAGCTCTTTGTATACCAAAATGTTCATGAACAGTCAGTCAAAATACAAGGTGAAGAAGTTAAAGTAATGAGCAAAAACACAGTGAAGCAGTTTCTATCTGAAGGGTGGTTGGCACAATTGGAGTAACATTTGGAAACAGAAACACCCTCATCTCAGTAATTTAGGCACTGGATTTGTAATCAGGAAATCTTGGTCCCATCCTTTCTGGTAGCCCTAGTGCAAGTGTCCATTCTTACTATACAGAAATGTCAGTGACATAATGATGATGTGTCATGCGCAACAGTTATGTCCAGAGGTCAAAGGTCATAGTCACAGCAAGGTCAGAAGTGTTTGTCACTGTTCATGTTCACAACTCACAGGAAAGGGTAATGTTAACCTTGGGGGGCATCAGTCACTTCTCTGTGATAGGTTTTGTTCTGCCAGCGACTGAAACTTTGACAGATTGCACTGTAACACATTGTCAGACTCATATTATCATCCATACACTCTTTACCAAACAACAAAATTTTAGACTAGTCCAAATTGAAAGCACTTGCGGACAACATTATTTTTAGCTTAAAAGTGATTTCTGTATTTGATAGGGTAAAAAACATTGTGGATAAAGGAGAAAATGCTGGTTATCAGTATTTTCTCCTTTACCATAAAACGTTTTCTACCCTATCAAATACAAAAATCACTATTTAAGCTCAAACAAAAAAAATTCAGACTGGTCCAAATTGAAAGCATTTGCAGACGACAATGTTTTTAGCTTAAATAGTGATTTCTGTATTTGATAGGGTAGAAAACATTGTGGGTAAAGGAGAAAATGCTGGTTACTGGCATTTTCTCCTTTTCCCACAGTGTTTTCAAAAGGCTTCTTCCTCAGGGTCGTTAAAACACAGGATTGTTTGGTAAAAGGTTAAATGGTAGGAATTTATGTGTCTGCATTTTGATTCGCAAATTGTTTACTTTTGGCACCTAATGTACCATTTAATCAAATAGATGGTAACTGAGAGAGACAGAGAGAGAGATAAACATAAACTAGTATACTAGTATTGTAATACACTGAAAGAGAGAGGGAGAGTTGTACCACATGAGACATACTGAAATTCCTTAGCGTAACTGAGTCTGGACAAGATGTGTTATTCAATAAAGTTATTCTTCCATTTATTCATTCATTCATTCATTTGTTTCGAGATTAATACTCTCTATCACACAGCAAAATGATAAATTTGTCAAAGTTAAATGTATCCACAGAAAAAACTGCATTGTGTCTCAAATGATGATATTTATTTTTGAAAGGATAGAAAACATTGTGGGGAAAAGAGAAAATGCTGATTACCACAAAAACTCAGGATTTTGTGGTAAACTGTTAAAAACAAAAAGATTTTTAACTCTTTACCAGACAACAAAATTTTAGACTCCTCCAAATTCAAATTTGAATGTATGGTGTTTAAAGCCGTTTTCAACATTATTTCAGTTATATCACGGCGGCCAGTGGACCTATCCATGCTTTCCTGAAGTTTTTGTAACCAGTACTATGCACAATATTCTTTCCAATCCACTGGCTGCTTTCCCACATAACCATTGTCAAAACAACTGTAGTATACTGGTCTATCCCTCAGATAGATGAAAATGTATAGCTTGTGCTTGTATAAGGAGACACTTATACTGCCTTGCTATAAAGCTACTTTTTTTAGCGAAGTGGTAGAGCGTTCGCCTTAGGATCTAGAGGTTTTGGGTTCAATCCCTGCCTTGGGAGGTCATTTGTTAGAACTGTTACATTGGCACATAGTGGGGGACACCCACTCAGTTGAGAAATTGAGTAACAGCACTTGAAGAATTTGAGGATGAATCTTCATGGGGGGGGATATAGTAATACTGGTCTATCCCTCTGATAGATGTAAAATGTATAGCTTGTATAAAGGGACACTTACACTGCCTTGCTATATAGCAAGCTTTTTTACCGAAGTGGTAGAGCCTTCCCCTTGGGATCTAGAGCTCCTGGGTTCAATCCCTGCCTTGGATGGTCATTTGTTAGAACTGTTATACTGTTATACAATGATCAGCGGTGAGAGAGGAATGAATCCAGTCGCAATGGATCACCAATCCTCGGAAAGAAATTGGCCAAGCCAAAGATCGAGCATGTGGTCTCCTGTTCTCAAGTCCTGTACGCTACCAATGGAGCTATTGGGGCTTGGCTCCAAATTCAAAATGTGGTTAAAATGGCGAAGTTTGTCTATGAAAGAATAGGAAAAAATTGTGGAAAAAACAGAAAATGCTGGTAAGGAGCATTTTCTTCTTTAACCAAAAATTGTCTCTGAAAATCTGTCTTCCTCAGAAAATTTTCAAGAATGGGTTAAAAAACAATAAGACACATACAAAAACAAGAAGATATACATGTGTAATGTCAAAAATAAATTTATTTTGCAAAATATGTCTGACATACTATATTAAACCCTCTCTACAACCATTACATCTCAATATAATCTGATAAACCCCTTTTGAGAGACAAGTACAACTGGAATTTCTCCTATTGAAAGTGCAGATCAAGATCAGATTGCACAGACCATGCTAATCTTGGATCTAGGCTATATTTTATCAAATTAAACAGCCTTGATGTTAAATAAAATCACTCTATATGTCCCTAAACTCTTTACCATAAGACAAAAATTTCGGACTGGACCAAATCGAATGCATTAAGACAATGTACTTGTATTGAATGTTGCTTAAATGACAGTTTCTGTATTTGATAGGGTAGAAAGCATTGTAGGAAAAGGAGAAAATGCTGGTTTTAAGCATTTTCTCTTTTTCCCACAATGTTTTCAAAAGCCTTCTCTTTAAGGGTCATTAAAACTCTGGATTGTGTGGTAAAGAGTTAATGTGCTAAAGGACAGGCAAGCAACATCAAACACCAGATACAGAGTTCCTATTTACCCTTGAACCACCATTGCTTTGCAGCATGTGTAGATCAAGATCAGACTGAAAAAAAAAAATGCAGTCAGAGAGTTCAAAGAATTAACCCTTTACCACAGAGTCCGGAATTTTACAGACTATGAAGAAAAAGCCTTTTGAAAATGTTTCTACTTTTTTACACTCAAATTTTACAAATCGCATCACAATTACTTGTTGCCTGGACAATTTGGAAAAGTCCAATATTTTTGTCATGTGGAAATGGGTTAAAACAAAAGTTATACGGCAAACACAGTGAAAAACAAACAGATATGTTTAAATAAACAATTAATACTATCACAATTTCTGAAAAAACTGGTCAAATTTATTCACCAATAACCATACATACACATTTTTTCCCACTTTTTTCTTTTGTGGTGGACAGCTTTTGAAAACAGTATGGGCAAATGAAAAAAACAAATAGCAGCCACTCCGTTTTTGAAAATCATTAGAAACAAGAAATATCTTTAAAAAGACTGACAGCATAAATTTGCCAGCAAATAGGCAGGGGCCCAAAAAATAAACATGTCTATATCTGACCAATCACAAATTGCTATTTATTCATTTGTTATCAGTACCAAAAGGTTGGTCATGCCAAAAAGTACTTTTAATTACTTTCAAATATTTTTCCCATCATGTTTCTTATATACATGCCATGCTCTGTGAAAAGGGGCATTCTGCTAAAATTATCCACTCTGGTCAGCCTGCGCCAAAACTTTTCGTTATTAATCAATTTTCTGTATATCCAAGGAACAGTCTGCCTTATGACTTAACCCTTTCCCAAACGACAAAATTTGGACTGGTCCAATTTGAAAGAGTTTGCAGACGACAATATTAAATTTGATGAAAATGGTAGAAAGTTCTCAATAAGGGTAGAAAACACTGTGGGAAAAGGAGAAATTGCTCGTTACGAGCAATTTCTTCTTTTCCCACAGTGTTTTCAAAAGACTTGTGATGCAGACACGTGAAAACCAGGGCTTGTTTGGGAAAGGGTTAAGTCTGTTGTTAAAAAAGTGGGTATTATGGATCCATAAGTATATGATGGCATGCTCTTTGTCCCACAAGGTTTTCAACACGTTCACAGACAATTACCATCATTTCAGCTGCATCTCATTTGTTGCCTGCAAATGCTTTAAAACTGTAAAGTCCAAAGTTTTATCGTTTGGTAAAGAGTTAACACACAGTCTGGAGCTTCAACAATCCTGACAGGTAAGGCAGTCAAAAACATAGAGGGAAAAGGAGAAAATACTGGCAGCCAGCATTTCCTCCTTATCCAACAATTTTTTTCACCCCTTCAGGCAAATCCCATCATAGGAGCCAACTTTAATTTGCCTTTGCTTTCAACATGGACGAGTCTAAATTCATTAATCATCAACAAGTCCTATGATTTAGAAACCTGAAGAAAAGTGCTCTGAACATTGTGGAGAAAAGAAAATGCTAGCAAAAAAAAGTGAAAAATGCTTACAACTTACTGTTTCTTTCATTTGCACTGTCTTCACTGTTAATTGTAATGGTGAATTATTTAAACCAATTTTTTCCCTCCATTATTAGCTATACCTCACAGCAGAAACTCATACTTTCAAAAAGAAAAAGAAAAAAAAAAAAATGCTAAATTCCATTTTGAAAAATTATGTATTAGCTATATTCTTCAAACTAACCATTTGGTACTAGTATTTAGTCACTACATTCCACAACAAAACCCCAACGTTTGGTATTGGCTATTTTTTACAAAAAGAAAATTAGGTACTAGCTATATTGCAACAGTGAAAAAAAAAATGTATTGGCTGTGCATATGAAAAAGGAACATAAACCCCTTTACCAAACAATTCCAAGTTTTAACAACCCTGAGGGGAAAAAAGCATTTTGAAAATATTAAGGGTAAAGGAAAAAATACTGGCTACTGGGACTTTCTCACAGTGTTTTCTATGGCAAATCCAATCCAATAAATTGATTGAATTTATCTTTTAAAGGGTAGAAAACATGGTGGGAAATGGAGAAAATGCTAGATACCAGCATTTTCTCCTTTTCCCACTACGTTTTCAGAAGCAGAACATGGCTTTCTTCCCCAGGATGGTTAAAAGTCTGAGTCATGTGGTAAAGGGTTAATTTACTACAATGTTTGCAAGAGGCATCTGCAGTAAACAAATAATTCACTAAAGTTCAGAGTAGGAAACATCATTAAAAGTTTTTTAATTTTAATAAAAGACGAAAACCATAGTGTCCTAGCACTGCAAGTTACAAACACTCACCACAGTTGTTTAAAACAAGAACACCGCATGCGGATGCCAACGCTTGGCTGCAGTTGCTTGATTTTCAGAAAAAAATTTAAGTATAAAAAGGGGCATAACTGTGTCAAAATACTTTTATAGTTATCTGCCCCTGTTGTATGGGTTCCACCTTTGATAGTTAATAACTTGTCCAAGTTTAAATATCTTAACTCTTTACCACACAATCCCGACTTTTAACGACCCTGAAAAAGAAAGCTTTTGAAAACATTGTGGGAAAAGGAAAAAATGCTGGTAACCAGCATTTTCTCCTTTTCCCACAATGTTTTCTACACTTCCAAAAACAAATTTCAATTTTTGGGTTACACATATTTCGTCATCTGCAAATGCCTTCAATTTGGACCAGTCTAAAATTTTGTCGTTTGGTAAAAGGTTAAGTGATAACAGAGAAATGTACCAAAAGCAAACAGAATCAACTCAGGTTGGCCTGCACAGACTTCGCAGGCTGACCTTGATCAAAGCTTTCTACAGATGCAATAGGCTGCCCTTTTCTCATGGCATCACTCATTTCTCTGTTACTGATTGAAATTACAACAGCTACTTAATATAATTCTTTCCATGACAGTGAGAGAATTCACTGATGACAAATCAAATGCAGCTCAAGTACTGACACTTGTCTTTGAATGTTAGAAAACATTTTAGGAAATGGAGAAAACGCCGTTCACCAGCATTTTCTGCTTATATTGGAGTCATAGCACCGTTTAACATCTTAGGTCATGTCACGGCCATCAGTGAACCTATGCATGTGTTTCCTGGCTTTTTCACACCAGTACTGACACAACTTTCTTTCAAGCCAATTACTACTTTTCATAAGAGGTGAGGGACATTAAATCGGTGGAAAGAAAGTTTGCCTCAACCCGGTATCAATCCTAAAACCACAAGGTCACAAGTTAGATAAACTAACCAGTGAGCTACCCAGCCTGGCAGAATTAAACCTGAAACCTTTTATGTATGAGGCAGACACTCTACCTGTACACAAGTTTTCCACAGCAATTGCTTTTAACATGTAATAACTTGTTTTCCAACAATGTTTTAAAAAGCCGTCATCAAAAGAGGTATTAACTCTTTACCAAACGACACAATTTTGGACTAGTCTAAATTGAAAGCATTTGCAGACGACAAAATAAATGCGACCCAAAAATTGAAATTTGTTCTGGGAAGGATAGAAAACATTGTGTGAAAAGGAGAAAATGCTGGTTACCAGCATTTTCTCCTTTTCCCATAATGTTTTCAAAAGGCTTCTTCCTCAGGGTCGTTAAAACTTGGCATTGTGTGGTAAAGGGTTAAAAGTCCAACCCATACAATATCGAATAAATGACAATATATGAGCTGTGCACCAGGATAAGAAGGTTTAATGCATCTTTGTAATGTGGTATACCAGGCAAGTTGTTGAATGATACGGATGCAATTTGTCTATAAAAGTCAACTGAATCAAGAGTTAGAGCGCTCATGCAGTCAAATCAACAATGGCACAAAAACTCCACCCAGGTCAGCCTACGCAGATTGAGCAGGATGACCCGAGTCAAAACTTTTTGTTGATGCATTAAACCCCTGTTTCAGAGAGCATGACTTGTGTGTAATGTCCTTGTAGTAAACTATTTATCACAATTACGACAACAAAAGCAGTAACGAGTCATTTTTCCAATTAAATGAGATTCATATTTCTGTAAGTCTTCTGTAGTAAAGTTACATTTTTACCAAACAACAAAATTTTTGACGTGCCCAGATTGAAAGCATTTGTAGGCAACCCAATTCAATTAGACTCTGTCTATGAAAGGGTAGAAAACACTGTGGCAATGACCAAATTGAAGGCACTTGCAGACAACAAAATAACTGTAACTCAAAAACTTAAATCTGTTTTTGGAAGGCAGAAAATATTGTGGGAAAAGAAGAAAATGCTGGTTACCAGCATTTTCTTCTTTTCTCACAGTGTTTTCAAAAGCCTTATTCCTTAAGATCCTTAAAACTTGGGGTGGTTTGGTATAGGATTCATACTTCACCAAATGACAATACAGGTATATTGCACACATCAATACTATCAGCATGTGCTGACGACAAATCAATTATGGCTCAAATGATGAGATTTAACTTTGAAACGATTGTAGAAAGGGAGACAATACTGGTTAAGCATTTTCCTCTCCCCATAATGGTTTCAAAGGCATACTCCTCAGGGTCATAAATACATGTTGTCATTCTGTAAAGGCTTAAAATAAACAAATACATGTAAATACAAGCTGCTAAGTTGACATTGTTTTTATAGCTCATATGATTAATATATTAAAAACAAACCAGTTTAAAGCTAGCAAAAAGAAAAATTGAAAAAAAGTGAAAACAGAAATTAGTTGCTTTTAGAAACACACCTCTATTATGCAGTAAGAAAGATATAAAAAGGTTAATTCTTTATGCGATGACACAATTTTATATGTGCCTGAATTGAAAGCAATTACTGATGACAAATAATAAGATTTCCATACAGAAAAGTAGAAAACCTTGTGCGACAAGAAGAAAATGCTGTTTACCAGTTTTTTTTTCCTTTCCCACAATGTTTCCAAAAGCCCTTTTTCTTTAAAGTTGTTATAACACAGGCTTATTTGGTTAAGGGTTAATACCTTTGAGGAAGTCTGCTCTAGAAAACATTAAGGGAAAAGGAGAAAATGCTTGAAACAAACATTTTCTCCTTTTCCCACTACATTTTCTAATAATTCAAAGACAAATCACATCATTTGCACCATATTTATCACTTGCAAATGCTATCAATTTGGAAAAGTCTAAAACTTTTGATCTGGGCTACACATGACTCTTAAACTTTTGCAAGACTAAAATTAGCCTGCATATTGTCTCATCAACCTCCTGAAACAAGTTTACTGCACAGGACTTTAAAACATCCTTTTAAATAACTAGAACTGTAGCATAGCAGACAAATACCTCCCACCAGCATCTTGTCACTGAAGCAGCACAATCAGAGTAAGGACATACTTTTCAAAGCTAAGTCCACATGTGACCTTGATCTTTGACCCATGTGACCCAAAAACCTCCATGGGTCATGAGCAACACTTGTATAAAGTTTCAGGGTCCTAGGCGAACGGCTTTGAGTTAGAGCACGGAAACGAAAAAGTCTACAAACTGACAGAATGACGGACAGACTTAGTAAAACCAGTATACCCCCCTCTACTTCGTAAGTGGGAGGGTATAATTACAAAATTAACACAAATTGTGGTTTACTCAATAGATGTAGATACAGTCATGTTAAAACAATGTTGCCAAAATTTTTCGAAAGTGACCTGTTGCACTACAAGAAGTTGTCTATAGAAGTTCAAGAATTAACTCTTAACACACAAAATTTCAGACTAGTCCAAACTGAAAGCATTTGCAGTGGACAAAATAAATGATGACTTTTTTTGTGGGGGAAGGGTAGAAAACATTGGGGGGAAAAGGAGAAAATGCTGGTTATCATGTTTTGCATTTTCAAAACTGTTTCAGTCAGGATTATTTCTGAAAATACTTCAACACAGAGTTGATCAAAGATCATATGGTATGTTCTGTGTAGCCTAATCTTGATCTACACTGTCTGCAGAATGAGTTAACTTTTTTGCTGCCAACTACATGAAGCCAACATTT
This sequence comes from Tridacna gigas, assembly GCA_945859785.2. NCBI lineage: Eukaryota > Metazoa > Mollusca > Bivalvia > Cardiida > Cardiidae > Tridacna > Tridacna gigas. The sequence goes on from OX244029.2 coordinate 68,076,997, forward strand.
GCAGAGGTCTAAAAATAAATTCTACTTCAGTTGAATGTAATTCTTGTCATGGTTTAGCATCAGGTAATGGTGTAGATCTAGGATCAGACTGCACATTTTGTACAGTCCAATCTTGATCTACACCTTCCATAAAAATTACTCAAGTCACCATTGGCAATGAAAGAGTAAGACTCTATTTTTAAACCCTCTAACTTTCTCTTTTTTCAGACAATGTTTCCAAAAATCTTTGTCAGGGTCTTCAAAACATGGGGAATTTTCAATTTACGGTGAAAAACAACAAAATACACCTTTTTTACATGGGTATACAAAATCTGCTAAATAACCATAGAATTAACCAATATTTACAATACCATCTTATATTAAGACGTACCAGGATCCCACAGTTTTTTCATAAGAAACAAAAGGTAATCAAATACTCAACCCAATACGTGATAGGCTTATTTGACTCCTTACCAAATGACAAAATTCTAGAATGGTCCACACTGAGAAGTGTTGGCAGACAGCACACTAAATTTTCCATACATTAGAAAATTTTCTTTGAAAGAGTAGGAAGCATTGCAGGAAAAGGAGTAAATGCTGGACAACAGCATTTTCTCTTTTTCCCACAATGTTTTCATAAGTCCTCACTTAAACATATCAGAAAAAAAAATCAGATACATGAAGTTTCCAACACTGTGCTACAGTGCTTTTTCAGTGAAAATTTTAAGTCGAATATGGGGCAAAATTGTGTCAAAAGTACTTTGGGGTTTACCAGCCTTTCTGGCATATGTCCCCCTTTCAATGGTTAACAACTATTGGTATCGAAAATTTGAAGTAAATATCTTCAGAAATGACAGAAAATTATAACGAGCACCGTACGCTGGTGCCAACACTTGGCTGCTGATGCTTGATTTTCAGTGAAAATTTTAAGTCAAAAAAAGTGCATAACTCTGTCAAAAATACTTTGATGGTTACCTGCCCTTGTTCTATAGGTTTCACTTCTGATAATTAACAGCCTGTCCAAGCTTGACACAAATATCTTAAGTAATAACAGAGATACTAAAGCAATGTCAAGTATGTCCAGACGTTGTGTAAACTCTGACATGCCTGTCGCACTAAATGCCCAAAAATTTTTATTGCTGTGCACATGCTTCAAGAATTCCAGAGTGGCCATTTTTGAAAATTGAAAAAGTTTATTGATAAACAACTGCAGAATTTTTTTCTGGATGACTTTACTTTGGTGCAGATATGTAACCAATTACTTATTATAGTATGTTGTGCATCTAAGGATTTACCAAGATATACTTTCATCAAAATTGTGAGTTTTCTGGATTATTTTATTTTCATGAAGCTGTCCAGCCACTTTTTGCTTATCCAAGTTAAATATGTCCAATATTTCTGAAAAACAAGACTGTCTGATCTGACCTGGCAGGTTATGGAGTCATCTGGTCTGACTGGACAATATTGACTTTATGTACTGTATTTCATTCCTATAATTCAACGGACAGAGTGGCACAGTGGTTAGCACTGACAGCCCAGAACTTCAGGTCCACAAGTTCAAGGCATAATCACTACTACTAAGATTTTTTGTCCAAAACTTCTACATGTAGTCATAATTACAATGTCAAACATAACTGCAGTCATTTTGATTTTAATCGACAAAGTCAATAATTAGATGACTTTGGAGTATACTTACACCTGGTGATCGAAGGATAAACTTTGTATGGTAAGTGATGCTGCATTGTGACAAACAAGTATTCCACTTAAACATGTAAATGGCATGTTTCGTTGTCCCATCATGTTCAAAATCATCCAACAATGCGTCCAATGTGTCCTACATGACCCATTAGTAACCACTCAGTTCATATCCTGGATGGTTCCCTGTTTTGTAACTCAAATACATGTTGTAAAGAACGAATGTCACGAAAAAGATCCAAATTATCTATAGATCAGGTGGGATATAATTTCTCTATTCATCTAAAAGAATAATATTGGACAGTCGCTCAACTGTCCGGAACCATCGGATGTTGCTATATAAAATGTCAAAGTTTTTGCACGACAACGCAGATGAAGACAATGCCAGGGCTACAACAATGCTTTGACATTTCTTCGAAAATAGCCGAGCTAAAAATGTTTTTGAAAGGTAAGGCAGACAACAACTGTTACAGTCACATGACAATACATGTACCTTGGCATTTTCTTCAAAAACAGCTAAGCTAATATAAACTAACAAACATTTAAAAGAAAGGAAACTATCATTTTTCAACAGTAAAAAACATTGTGGGAAAAGGTGCAACTGCTTGTTACAAGCAACGGCACCTTTTTCCACAATATTTTTCAAAGCTGTCAGCAATAGGGGTAGTATTTGTTTCATTCATGATTCAATGGATTTACAAAATGATGATGGATGAAACTACAGCGAAGCGGAGTACATAAAAATTATATATCTGTGCATTACAGTGCTGAGCAACAAAACCCCATCATCTTAAACCCATTTAGAGTAGAATCAGCAGTAGACTGTTGTAAATTTTAGAAAGAGGAATTTATCCAACTGTAACCATGGTTTATCTTTCTTATTTCTAAATCCAAGCAATTGCTATTTTTCTATCTTTCCTCTCCAATCACTATATGCCGGTAATAATAACTATTCATGTCAAAATAGTAACACTCTGAATAATTTCAATAAATTCAAGGCAAATTAATTTCCATCATCTTTCTTTGTCATAGCAATAGTAAATTGCTTAGGCTTTGTGCACTGCCAAAATAGTCATTTACCACAATTTTCTACAGAAAGTTTATTACATATTCATGTTAAATGTAACCCATTACATTTTTGAAATAGGCCTAGATGTATTTATTATACCTCTACAGTATGCAGCATTGAAAACATTGTGGAAGGAAAGCAATTGCTTGTCACAAGCAAGACCTATTTATCTCGCAATAGTTTTCCTGTCAATAAAAACAGTAAGTCTAAAAACAATGTATGTCATAATGGATTGAAAATAGAAAAAAATTATTTCATTACTAATATAATGTAAGCCTACAATCTCTTTTACATCTTAAATGTACAAGAGTAATATAACAGGATAAAAACATTTGAGCCATGCTCTGGAAAAAGGAGGCCTACTGCATTTCTGTGATGTATTATACCAATCAAGCCATCTCACAATTTTGGATCCATAATAGCCACTTTTTTTTAACGACAGACTTAATCATTAGGTAGACTGGTCCTTGGTCATACAGAAAATTAACCAGTAGCAAAAAGTTTCAGCTCAGGTCAGCCTGCACGGACTGCGAAGGCTGACCTGGGTTGATACTTTTTGCAGATGCATTAAGTCCCCTTTTCACAGAGCACAGCTCACTTGTCACATACAGTAATCTCCTATTCATATTTTCACACAGAGTAACCTCTGTTTTATATATTCTGAGAATTCTTTTCCGCAGCTTCCCTTGCCAATCTTAAAGCTTTCGCTCTCTGATTTGCATAAATTCGCAAAAATAAGGCAATGAATACAACCATAACACCAAACCCACCTAAAACAGTGACAGGGTGCCCATAAATTACACAAGACAACATGATTGCAAAACCTTGTCTCAAGGTCATGATAATGGTGAAGGTCACAGGACCAAATTTTTCAATGGTGTAAAATATAAACAATTGTCCAAAAGCAGAGAACAAACTGAGTGTGACTGCATGGACAATGAAGGTTGGGTGATTTAACATAAATACAATACATTCAACAAAACCTCCTTGTTCAATCAGAGACACACTTGTGAGCAGACAAGAAAACATGTTCACCCCTGCCATCATCTGAATAGAGGACATCTTGTATTGGCGAAACAGCTCTCCCTGCCAGTTGGATGTAAAGCTGTCAAAGCACATATATCCTGCCAATAAGATGATGCCTGACACTGTGGTTGTCCTTTCATGGTTTCTGGTAGCATCACCACTGGTGAGGAGGAAAAGTCCCACTCCTACAGATATCAGTCCTGCTGTAAAGTATTCATGATACTCATAGGTCTTTTTGGACACAACCTTGCCCATAAGCATGACAGGAATAACCTTCGATGCTTTAGCCAGTACTTGTGTTGGAAAGCTGACAAATTTTAGGGCCTCATACTGGAACCAGCTACTCATTATATTGGAAAATGAGCTGTAGGAGTATTTATAGAGAGGGGCTGTATGTGGAGGCTGCTTTTTCACAAATAATACAGTTATACCAATGATAAATGCTAAAATTCTGTTAATAAAGACCAAGAACTGGGAATTTTTGAAGAACTCGCCTGGTGCACTGTCTGTTTTACCATATTCAAATGTCATAATTCTTTCCTGTAGAATTCCCCAAGAAAGATAAGACACTTGCAGCCCAAGGAAACAGAAAATCAAGATCACAGCACTCTGGGACATGTTGGACTCCTGTTTGGTACTCCCTGTATTTTGGACTGTGTGTGGTAATGCTTCATTTTCTTTACCGAACACACAAAGCTTGGCCAGCTGTTGGAAAAATCCAGGACCTGGGAAAGATTAATGAAAGAAAAAAGTCAATATATCTCAGAGAATACTAATCCGAATACAAAATGTTAAGCCTTTCCGAAATGACAAATTTTAGACTCTTTCAAATTCAAATCATCTGCAGATGAAAAATTCTAAAATGGTACAAATGACCTTAAGGTCTCTGATAGGGTAGAAAACATTGTGGGAAAAGGAGAAAATGCTGGTTACCAGCATTTTCTCCTTTTCCCACAATGTTTTTAAATGCCTTGTTTACCCTGGTCGTAAAAACCAGGGATTGTGTGGTAAAGGGTTAACCTTAAAATCTTAAGTGATTGACAAATTTTGGACAAGACCAGACTGAAAGCATTTGCAGACGACGAAATACTTGTAGCTCAAATGATGTTTTTGTCTGTCTTTAATAGGGTAGGAAACATTGTGGGAAATGGACAAAATGTTGGTTACCAGCACTTTCTCCTTTTTCGAACAATGTTTTCAAAAGCCTTCCTCAGGGTGGTTAAAAGACATGATTGTTGTGGTAAAGAGTTAAAGGGTGACCAGATTTTGTTTTGGAAAATTTTAAAATCTTTGCCTCTGTATGTAGCATATTCAAACATTTATGTAATTTATTGTACAATAAAAGCTATTTTAGTAGCCACCACTATTCAGTAACCAACCTGTATTACAGCCAGACAGAAAAAAATGCTGTTAGAATTTGACAGACTGTAGAATGGTTAAGAATTTAAATATATTAACTGCATGCGTTCGTGCATGCGTGCGAGAGAGAGACATAGAGAAAGGGAGGGGATGGGAGGGAGGGAGGGATAAATATTATTGGAAATTTTCCATTTAAAACCAGAAACATCACATCAGCAATTTCATTAATGGCCTCCAGAAAATGAAACACATTTTCTATAACTCATTTTCCATGCAACCTTGCAACCCTCAGGGGCAACATACTGATGTTGGCATGGAGATACAAGAATGATTATAGTTTGATCAAATTAAGATGAAATGGGTTAAAAACTGACTGAAAACAAGCACAGATATACCTTAAAGCAAGTGTCTAATGACTTCCAAAAGGGGACAAATATGTTGAAATGTACCTGTATTCAAAAAGCATTAATTTTGTCTTTAGCAAGCACATTTTGCATGTTCCATAGGCACTTTCTTAACCCTTCGCCAAACGACAAAATTTCAGACTGAACCAAATTGAAAGCATTTGCAGACGACAAATTAAGCGAAGCTTAAATGGTGATTTATGTATTGGATAGGGTAGAAAACATTGAGGGAAAAGGAGAAAATGCTGGTTACCAGCATATTCTCCTTTTCCCACAATTTTTTTTAAAAGACTTTTTCTTCAGGGTCGTTAAAACTCGGGATTGTGTGGTAAAGAGTTAATATAAAATTTGCTGTTGTCTTAAATCTTTACCTGACAAAAAAAATGTCAGACTTTTTCCACTTGGAAAAACTTGCATTTGACAAATCAAATGTATCTTGAAAACTTTTTTGTCCTTGAAAGAATACAAAACATTTTGGAAAAAAGACAAAATGCTGGTAACAAGGATAATTTTCTCTATATCCCTACAATTTCAAAATGGTCTTTAAAACACAGGGTTTTTTGGAAAAGGAATAACCCTTTACCACACAATCCCAACTTTTAACAAAGACTTTTGAAAACATTGTGGGAAAAGGAGAAAATGCTGGTAACCAACATTTTCTCCTTTTCACACAATGTTTTCTACCCTATCAAAGACAACTTCCACAATTTCAGCCACATTGAATTTGTCCTCTTCAAATGCTTTTGGTTTGGACAAGTCTAAAATTTTGTATTGTGGTAAAAAGTTAAGCATGTAGGTAGTATGTACCGTGAAAACTACTGCCTGTACGAGCAAGATGCAAAACTGCTATGATGATGTGTTTGTTTAGATAGCATCTGACTGCAATAATTTACATTATTCACAGTGCATACCGGTTTCATTTCAGCAAATTTTCTAAAAAAAAAAATTTACAAAATATCTATATCTGCCTGCCAAGGGAATCAGTGGTGATGGTATACGATTCACAATCCAGAGGCCTCATGTTCAAGCCACATTCAAGCCACTGGGTTTTTTGTTGGAGTCTCCTAGGACAAGATACTCAGAGACCTAGGCTAGTACTGGTGAAATCTTGGGCACGCATGGATGTGTGAGCTGTTGCAGTGATGTAACTGTAATAATGTTGAAAGCTACACTACACATCATTCGACTAATCAAATTCCAGTCTAAATTATTTGTTCATCCTTTACTACCCTTTTAACCCATAATAACACAACAAACTTTTTGACATAATGACAGCATTTGCAGAGGAGAAATTAATAAATTACTCGTCACTCAAATGATGAGATTTGTTTTTGAAAGGGTAGAACACATTAACCCTTTCCCAAACAAGACCTGGTTTTCACATGTCTGCAGTACAAGTCTTTTGGAAACACTGTGGGAAAAGGAGAAATTGCTTGTAACGAGCAATTTCTCCTTTTCCCACAGTGTTTTCTACCCTTTTGGAGAACTTTCCGCCATTTTCATCGAATTTGAAATTGTCATCTGCAAACTCTTTCAGTTTGGAAGGGTCTAAAATTTGTCATTTGGGAAAGGGTTAAGGGAAAAGGAGAAAATGCTGGTTACCATGAGCATTATGTTCTTTTCCCACAATGTTTTCAAAAGCTCTTATCATTAGGATGGTTAAATATCAGGATTGTTTGGTTAGGGGTTAAAGGTAAATGTAATTCCGTGTAACCTTTTACAAAACAATGAATCAAAGTCCTGGGTCCGTATTCACCAACCATTCTTAAGAATATTCTTGGTCTTGTTCCCCAAAATTTTCCGAATTTGAAAGTAACACACCTTCTGATTGGCTAAACCAAATGGTTTAGCCAATCAGAAGGTGTGTTACTTTCAAACTTGGAAAATCTTGAAGAATAAGTCTAAGAACGTTCTTAAGAATGGTTGGTGAATACGGACCCAGGATAGCGGATTGTGGAGTAGCATAAAGCTGTAATATGTTGTAATAAAAAAATAACATCACATGCAACACATGTGCAATAATTTTAAAATGGAGCTAGTAAGGGCAGGGAAAGTCAAAATTGTTCTGCAGGGCGGGCTGCGCAGTAACTGTTATTCTATTAGTGTTTCGTAGTGGTAATTTGATCCTTTAATCTTATGCAAGTTTTGCTGGTATTAGATTTCGGAATAAATATCTATACATGTGTAGGACTGTATGTACTGTAGTGACAAAAGTGAGGTAAAGATGTAATAGCTAAAACTTTAAGTAGAATGGGCGCAAGCGTGAATGACTGTATATTTGGTTCAGGTCAAGCCTATATCATAGTACAGTGAGAGCATACACGTGTCGTTATGCCTTATGTAATGTATTTGGTTCCGGTCAGAACGATCACAATAAGCGGATTTGCTATACAAATCTGCTAAAAAATGATTTCAGTAAATTTCTTACATAAGCTGCCATTTGACAGGCAAAATTTAACTTAGACTGATTGATTGATAGATTAATGGTAAACTGTTTACAAGACAACAGAATTTTAGACTCTTCAACGTTAAGAGCAGTTGCAGACAACAAATCGAAAATGACTCTACCGAAGGGCTTTGTGTTTAACTCTTTACCAAACGACAAAATTTTGGACTTGTCCAAATTGAAAGCATTTGCAAACGACAAATTAGATGTTACTAAAATTATGATCTCTCTCTTTGATAGGGTAGAAAACATTGTGGGAAAAGGAGAAAATGCTGGTTACCAGTATTTTCTCCTTTTTCCACAATGTTTTCAAAAGCCTTCTTCGTAAGGGTTGTTAAAAGTCGGGATTGTGTGGTAAAGGGTTAAAAGACTAGAAAAGTTATGCAAAAGGTGAAGATGATTACCAGCAGTTTCTCCTTTTCTTAAAATGTTTTCAAAAGTCCTCCTCCTCAGGTTTTGATAAAATCATGTTATACACCACTTTCAACATTATTTCAGTCATATCACAGCAGCAACATCTTACACATTACATATTCATGTCCAGGGTTTCAACAGTGTAAGAAAAGTGCTCTGAAGTGTTTTGCCAAAGGACACTCTCACCAAAAGCCCAGTGCTTTGAGTGTGGATTGAACCTGTGGCTTCCAGGCTACAGGTCCTACATTCTACCACCAAGGCATGCCAGACCCCCCCCCCCCCCTTTTCTTCCCCATGGTTGTAAATAAACAGAATTATAAGGTAAAGGTTCAACTTTAGCAAACAACAAAATTTAAGACATCTCCAAATTGAAAGCAATGGCAGAAGACAAGCGTGGCCCAAATGATGAGATCGTCTATGAAAGGCAGAAAATGTTGTGTGAAAAGGAGAAAACGCTGGTTAACAGCATATTCTCCTTTTCCTACAATGTTTTCAAAAACCAATTCTATTAGGGTAGTTAAAATTTAGGAGTCTGTGGTAAAGGGTTAAGGGTTGTACAACACATGTTCACATTAATAGTGTTTTAATTTATCCCCCAAGCAGCCTGTACAAGGCAACATCTGTACACCATGGATCATCTACTATGGGAAACAAATAGGTGCATGTATGTGAGAGACAGCTGATGACACTTTCAAGGGGCCTATCCATGCTTTCCTGGAGTTTCTTTTTACGAGTACTATGCAAAATACTCTCTCCAAGCCACTGGCTGCTTTCCCACAAAGCCATTGCCAAACAATGGTCAGCAGTGAGAGAGGAATGAGTCCGGTTGCAATGACTATCATCACGGAAAGAAATTGCCTGAGCCGAACTAGCAAACCCCTGTTCTCAAGTCCATAAGCTACTGACCGAGCTATTGGGGCTTGGCTTGTAAAGCACTGATAAATACTACAAAATATACTTTCATTACAAACGTACACAAACTGGACGGTTTACACGACTTACTTTTTCAAATCTGTTGCAACACATGTGCAAGATCACACATTGTGTAAACTCTCTTTTAATGGGAGATTTGCTAGCAAAATTGTAAGGCAGAGCAAATAGGACATGTTCTATTTTCCCTGTTTTTTCAGAAAGAAGTGACCAACCAGTGCTCAGTATGGTAAATTCCAGCCCTTTATCTTAATTAATTATACCTTTAGTACCACCAAAATGAATACTTTTGTTTTCTTTAGGCTAAACAGACCCCTATCTTGTGGAAAGTCACATACAATTACACAACTGACAGGTGGTGATTTATCCCACTAAGGGGTAAAATTGATAATAGGAGGCAGATCTTCTGAACATACCGTGTAAAGGTAAAATACAGATATGCTTGAAATTAGACCTACATTATCATTCTGTTAAAACATACCGTGTAAACTAGCCTTAACATGTAATTTGCAGTTAGAATAACAACTTGATCACTATGCATTCAGACACTCTATCCTTTTTTAAGAGACCAAAATTCATATGATGTCATGATTGTCATCATAATTATTTCAGCCATGCTCTGTGAAAAGGGGTCTTAATGCATATGCTAAAAGTATCAGTCCAGATCAGCCTGTGCAGTCTGTGCAGGCTGATCTGGACCAAAACTTTTAGCTATTGGTAAAATTTCTGTATGTCAAAGGATGTGTCTACCTCATGATTCAGTCGTTTGTCAGACAAAATGGACTTTATGGACCCATCATCATGTGATGACTTGTTTAGCATAATGCATCACCAAGATGCATTAAGTCCACTTTTGCCAGAGCATGGCTCATTTGAATGATCCCACATTATCAATACTTTGCCTTACTTGATTTAACAATAAATCAATGTTTTACATTTGGTGAGGTTGCTTCTTTTAACTCTATTCCCTCATAAAGAATCAATTCCATGCATATAAATCTCTTGCATAACAGGCTGGTCTCTTTACAATCAGATACTCACTTGTTTTTTTTTATTGAGATCAGATAATTCTGACTTATCTGCACTTACTTGAAAACAATCCAACATATGTCACTGATCACATGACATTCCATACAAAAATATGCGAAATTCTGGTGAAAAATCTAAAAGTACCTTCAGAAGCTATGTAGCCAGTTAAAGAAATACAAATGAAAAATACTACTTTTTTGTCATACTTCTTTCCTGATGGTTTGCCTGCTATCGCCTTACTTAATTTCGTGAAGAAAAAAATTTGAGCTTGGATACGAAAAATCTGAAAAAAGTCCCCCCCCTCCCCTTAATATCTGACCAACACTTTCAATCATACTTAGAAAACAAGAAAAGGAAACATACATGTACATGACAGCCACTTTTTTTGTTTGTAGACAGACACTTTTGTAATATAGTATATAAATAGTATATAAAGTCGAAGTGGCCAGTGCACTTGTCCATGCTTTTCTGGATTTTCTTTTCCAGCATGAAGAACAACACAATATTTTCAAGCAACTGGGTGCTTTCCTACATCAATAATTTTAAAACAATGTTAATTGATTAATTAATTATATTGTGTTTAACGCCATTTTCAACATTATATCAGTTATATTGCAGCGGCCAGTGCACCTATCCATGCTTTCCTATCAGTATTATGCACAATATTCTTTCCATGCCACTGGCTGCTTTCCCACATAGCCATCATCGAAACAATGGTCTGTGGTGAGAGTGGAATGAATCCTGTCGCAATGACTATCATCAATTCTCAAAAAACAAGAGGGCCATGATGGCCCTGGGTCACTCACCTTAGTAGAGTGCCTTTCAGGTTTTTCTTTAATTTGACCATGTGACCTAGTTTTTGACCGCAGGTGACCCAATTTTGAACTCATATTTCATGACGACAAACATTCTGACCAATTTTCAAGTCAATTGAGCAAAAAATGTGGCCTCGAGTGCCCTAAAGATATTTCTTTAATTTGACCTAGTGATCTAGATTATGACCCCAGATAACCCAAATTTGAACTGGTCTTTGACTATATCAAAAGAAACATTTTAACCAATTTTCAAATCAAATGAATAATAAATGTGGCCTCTACAGTGCCCACTAGCTATTTCTTTAATTTGACCAAGTGACCTAGTTTATGACCCCAGTTGACCCAAATTCAGACTCATGTGAGATTTTACAAAAACAAACATTCTGACCAATTTTAAAGGCAATTAAGCAAAGAATGTGGCCTCTAGAGAGCCCACAAGGTATTTCTTTATTTTGACCTAGTGACCTAGTTTATGGTTCCAGGTGACCCAAATCCAAACTCATCTGGTATTTCATCAAGACAAACATTCTGGCCAAATTTCAGGTCATTTGAGCAATAAATGTGGCCTCCAGAGTGCAAACAAGGTATTTCTTTAATTTGACCCAGTGAACTAGTTTATGACCCAAGTTGACCCAAATTAATCTTATATGAGACTTTATAAAGACAAACTTTCTAACTAATTTTCAAGGCAATTGAGCAAATAATGTGGCCTCGAGAGTGCCAACAAGGTATTTCTTTAATTTGACCTAGTGACCTAGTTTATGACACAAAATGACCCAATTTTGAACTCAATGAACTTGTTGCACTTAGATGGGCAAGCAAACTTAGAAGAGAATCACTACATACCAAATATCAAAGCTCTACGCCTTCCAGTTTTAAAGAAGAATTTTAAAGTTTTCCTTCTTTGTTCCTATGTTCGAACTTGTGACCCCCGGGGCTGGGCCAGTTTTGACCCAGGGGCATCATATGAACAAACTTGGTAGAGGTCCACTAGGAAATGCTACATACCAAATATCAAAGCTCTAGACCTTCCCGTTTAAGAGAAAAAGAAATTTTAAGTTTTCCTTCTTTGTTCCTACCTTCGAACTTGTGACCCCCGGGGCGGGGCCAGTTTTGACCCAGGGGCATCATATGAACAAACTTGGTAGAGGTCCACTCTGCGATGCAACATACCAAATATCAAAGCTCCACAGCTTTCGGTTTCAGAAAAGAAGAATTTTAAAGTTTTCCTTCTTTGTTCCTATGTTTGAACTTGTGACCCAAGGGGTTGGGCCAGTTTTGACCCAAGCAGCATCCTTGGAACAAACTTGGTAGAAGTCCATTAGGAGATGCTACATACCAAATATCAAAGCTCTATGCCTTCCCATTTAAGAGAAAAAAAAAATTTAAGTTTTCCTTCTTTGTTCCTATGTTTGAACTTGTGACCCCCGGGGCAGGGCCAATTTTGACCCCAAGGGCATCATATGAACAAACTTAGTAGAGGTCTACTAGGCGATGCTACATACCAAATATCAAAGCTCTATGCCTTCTAGTTTTAGAGAAGAAGATTTTTAAAGTTTTCCTTCTTTGTTCCTATGTTGGACATTGTGATCCCTGGGGCGGGGCCAGTTTTGACCCCAGGGGCATCATATGAACAAACTTGGTAGAGGTCCACTAGGAGATGCTACATGCCAAATATCAAAGCTCTACACCTTCAAGTTTCAGAGAAGAAGATTTTTAAAGTTTTCCTTCTTTGTTACTATGCTCAAACTTGTGACCCCTGGGGCGGGGCCAGTTTTGACCCCAGGGGCATCAAATAAACAAACTTGGTAGAGGTCCACTAGGAGATGCTACATACCAAATATCAAAGCTCTGCGCCTTCTAGTTTCAGAGAAGAAGATTTTCAAAGATTTTGCTTTTTTTTCCTTTTTGTTGCCATGGCAACCAGAGTTGTGGGTGGAATTCAATTCTTTGAACAATTTTGGTAGAGCTTCACCCAAGGAACATCCCTGCCAAGTTTCATCAAGATTGGCCCAGTGGTTTAGGAGAAGAAGATGTTTAAAGAAATTGTTGACGGACGCCGGACGCCGGACATAGGGCGATCACAATAGCTCACCTTTAGCACATTGTGCTAAGGTGAGCTAAAAATTGGCCAAACCAGGGATGGAACCAGCGGCCTCCTGTTCTCACGTCCTGTACGCTACCAATTGAGCTACCGGGGCTTGGCAAAACAATGTTAACCCTAGAGTGCCAAATAAACCTAACAGGCCTTTTAACCCTTTACCACATGATCCCGACTTTTAACAACCCTGAGGAAGAAGCTTTCTGAAAACATTGTGGGAAAAGGAGAAAATGTTGGTAACCAGCATTTACTCCTTTTCTAACAATATTTTCTATTTCTAGACAAATTTCAATTTTGAGTCACATTTATTTTGTCTTCCGCAAAAGCTTTAAATTTGAACTGGTCTAAAATTTCATCATTTGGTAAAGAGTTAAGTCTAGAAAAAAGACCCGAACAATTGCAGTTTCAAGGTTGCTCTTATCCAGAATGTCTCAAGTAAATATGGAAAATGTAGATCAAAGATCATTTCATGCATTCTGATCTTGATCCACACTAGCTGCAAAAGCAACTAAAGTTGTGAAATGGGCTATAATGTTTACAGTAACTGGCAAAAACAGAGGGGATCATGTCAAGATGGTTTTCATCATTCCAAAGGTAGAGCTCTTGCAAAGCTGGGAACCACTGAACTTGCAACTTCTGAAAAACTATCCCCACACTTTCCCAAAAAGGAACCAGTGCTTTGCCATAATTTTTTTTATATATTAACCCTTATTCTGCTAAATAAGTTGAATGAAACATTCAAGCCTTACGTAAAAACCTAAATAATGCTATTTCAAACTTATGTTTTGGAAAAAATATCTCCTTATTGGGCAGAGTAGATCCAAGATCAGACTGCATGTTCTGTGCAGTCTGATCTTGATCTTCACAGTCCAAAAAAGGTCAGTGAGTGGCACTTAGCAGTTCAAGGGTTAATTCTTAACCAGACAACAACATGGTAGACTTGTCCATATCAACAGCATTTTCAGAGGTAAAATAAAAGGCATGAATGGCTCAAAATTATAAGACTTGTTTTTAAGAGTAGAAAATGTTGTGAGATAAGTACGAAATGCTTGTCACCAGCATTTTCTACATTTTCCATGTTTTCAAATACCTTCTTCCATGGAGTTGTTAAAACAAAGGATTGTGTGGTAGAGGGTCAAGATGATGTTTTTATGAGCCCAGGGTCCGTATTCACCAACCATTCTTAAGAACGTCCTAAGTCTTCAAAATTTTCTACATTTGAAATCTGGTTTAGCCATTTGGTTTAGCCAGTCGGAAGTTGTGTTACTTTCAAATGTAGAAAATCTTGAAGAATAAGACTAAGAATATTCTTAAGAATGGTTGGTGAATACGGACCCTGATTCTATTATACGGAAATGCATAATAGCAAGCAATTCATCACATAGCTATGGATCCATAAAGTCCATTTTGACTCACAAATGACTGAATCTGGAGATAGAATTATCCTTTGAAATGTAGAAAATTTTACATGAGCAAAAACTTTTGACCCAGGTCAGTCTGCCCAGGCTGACTTGGACAGATACTTTTTGCAGATGCATTAAAATCCCTTTTCATAAAGCATGACTCATGTATATACACATTTGTGTGTCAAAACCATTTTCACATTATTATTTTCTAGTATCATAATGATACAAAAGCATGCTGAAAGTCTGTCTATAGTTTTAGCTATTTGAGAACAAATGGATGCGGATCAATATTTTCTTTAAAAAAGAAACGGATAAAACCAAGACCAAACTCTGTCCAAAAGTTGTATAGGGAAAAAGCTTCAGTGGAGCATAATGCAAGTAACCCCAAACATACTGAGAGCAAATTCTATGGGAGTTTCTTGACAGAGATGATCAAGATCAGACTTTTAGAAATGCAATCTGATCTTGGATCTATACTGTCTGATTTTCATGATAAGTTCTGGCCAAAACAATTTTGACTTCAAATATTTCGGTTCCTTGAACATTCCTACTTACTGAAATTTTTTAACTGCTTTATCCAGCAGTCTTGTAATTAAAAAATTTAAAGGTTTACCTTTCCCCTTCCCAATTAATTACAAAATGTGAATCAAATAACAAAATAAATTTACTTTGGGAAATCTGAATTTTCAGCATATACCAGTATCTAATCTTTTGTGCCAAACAATTCAATACATTTTCAAATATCACCTAATGGTATACAAAATACAGTAGACTGCCAAAATTTTTACTCCTTGTATGTAACTTGGGTAAAGAAATAGTATCTTTTTAGACTGATCTGAACTTGAATTCAGGGCTTGTTACCTCTGTATGCTCTTTTGTTCAAAGTGTTAATCACTATGCCATGCATCTACCCACAGTGTCCAATTCTGCATTATGGTGGAGACAGATCCTTTGCAAACCAACTTTAGAAAAAAAATAGTACTTATTTACATTTGGAATTCTCACCCGCAGTTTCATCATATCTAACTTTACGAAGATATCGTATTAGCAAGAACCCAGGTACAAAGATTGTGGCATAACCAAGGATGTTGACTGCAAGCCGAACTACCCAGAAATCCATGTAAGATTCAGCTGCACCCTCCATTGTAGATTCTTTACCCAGCAACTCCGGGACAAGCAGGTTTAAAATAATTATCACCACACAGCAACACCCTGACCTCAGCAAGGCACTGAAAATAAAAAAAATGTTTCTGCATGAACTCTTTACCACAAAATCCTTGAGTTTTAACAACCCTGAGAAAGAAAGCTTTTGAAAACATTTTGGGAAAAGGAAAAATGCTGGTAACCTGCATTTTCTCCTTTTCCCATGATGTTTTCTACCCTTCCAAAACCAATATCAGTTTTTAAGTCATACTTATTTTGCGATCTGCAAATGCCTTCAATTTGGACTAGTTTACAATTTTGACTTTTGGTAAAGGGTCACAAAAACGGCAATTACTGGTCCATGTTGAAAGCTTTAGCAGAAGACAAAAAAAAAAAATCATGGCCTAGATGAAAAGTTGTGTCTTTGGAAGAGTAGGAAAACATTGTGAGAAAAGAAGAAAATGCTGGTCACCAGCATTTTCTTCTTTTCCCACAATGTTTTCCAAAGCTTTCTTTTCACCATATGTGGTAAAGGGCTAACCCTTTGCCTCCTAGAGCAGATTTGCAGCATACAACTTTGCACACACCCTTGTACAACACGGTCAATAATACTGAATCATATTTGATACAATACATGAAAAAAACATTGTGGCAAAGAAAAACTGATTGTATTTTGTTTTCAAAACTGGTCTGGTGTTCGACCAAACAAGAGGGCCATTGACCCTAAAGCACTCACCTTACTAAAGTCATCTAGAGTTGATCAAGTTGAAGAGATCCTGGTTGTGATGATGTAAAACACAAGTGCTAGTGACCTACTTTTTAACCCAACACGACCCAATTTTGAACTTGTCCTCTAGATGTCATCAAGACAACCATTCTGACCAGTTTTCATGAGTATCAGATTCAAAATGTGATCTCTAGAGTCAGGGTTTTCCTTGAGGCACAATTTTGGGTGTTTTGACGCTTTTTTAAGGAAAATGACCCATTTTTTTTCAATAGTGCGTCATTGTTGACGCAGAGATACAATAAAGGTTACTTACGATCGTCTTTGCTACCAACAATGTTACATCGCGAGCACATAAGAAAGCTATGTACAAGAACAAAAGGGGGCAAAACAGTAAGACTGTGTTATCAATTTTACGAAAATACAGTCGGTCTTTAAACTCGTCTAAACTAAACCAGTCGATCTCTAATGAAAACAATACAGCTCAATCAAAATTGACATCATTCTTGCTGTTTGCAAGTAAAAAAGACCTTCAACAACAATCGGATGATGACTGCCTGGTTCCAGCACCGAGAAAAACATTTCAAGGCCATGAGGGTTTACTGAAAATTGGCTAAAGACATATGCTTAATTATTCGTCAAAAATGGTGGCATGGATGTGAACCGCGCATCACAGCACAGCAATCGGCCATTTAATTGGTGAAAATAGTTTTTTGTCTGATGGATACTCCCTTTAAAAAAAAAAAAACATAAAATAGAGGTTATCAAATCCGGCCAACAAGCTATTTGTATCAATTAAACATTTGATTCCTGTGATAAAAACAAATCACAATAACCCTTTTACCACAGAGAGTGGCTGTGCAAACTTGCGCAATTCAACTCTTATAATTATGCATCACCAAAACACTGTGGTCACATAGATGCCCTTGATAGATTACAAATGACAGCTTGTCTGCAGCTAGAGCATTTTGCCTGTTTAGAACAGGCTTTTAATAAAGCACACTCGATCAAGATACTCTATGAAAATGATGCCATCTAGAATGTAAGGTTATATAAAGCTTTAGGATGAATAAACAAGAGGGCCATGATGGCCCTGTATCGCTCCACTGGCTTATAAATATAAACCATAAATAATAAACATTTCAATGCTGAGCCAAATGGTTTCAAAATGAAGACTTACAAAGTTTTCTCTGTAAAAGCCCATATGAAAGTTGAGACCCGCAGGGCAAAGCCATTTTTGATCCCAGAGCTATTTAATTACTTGAACCCTGGTAGAGGTCCACAAGATAAAGCCATAAAAATAAGGTGATTTTCAAGTTTTGTCCATATGAAGCCTCTGTAAAACATAAGACCCCTGATGCAAGGCTAATTTAAAAAAACAAGAGGGCCATGATGGCCCTGTATCGCTCCACTGGCTTATAAATATAAACCATGAAGAGAAGTCTTCACTATATAAGCCCTCATAAAACTTTGACCCCAGGGCTACAGTCGGACTAAATGGAGAATATGTGTATTAGAAGAATAACATGCCAAATTTGGGAGTTCTTGGCCTTATGGCTAGTAACATAACAGTTTCTGAAGTTTTCACTCCATAAACCCATGTAAAACTTGTGACCCCTGGTGCAGGGCCAAACTTGATCCTAGGGCTGTAACTTGGACCCTCTTTGTAGTTGTCCACTAGACCATGCTATAATTATGCAAAATTTGGTAGACCTAAGCCTTATGGCTATGTACACCAAGATTTAAAAGTTTTCCCTATATAAGCCCATGTAAATCTTGTGAACCTGCCCCCCCCCCCCCGCATGAGGCCAAATTGACCCCAGGACTGTAATTTGGGCACTTTTGGTAGACCCCCACTAGATCAAGCTAAATGCAAAATTTGGTAGCTCTAGGCCTTATGGCTAGGTACAGGAAGATTTTTAAAGTTTTCTCTATATAAGCCTATGTAAAACTTGTGACCCCTGGGGCAGAGCCAATTTTGACCCCAGGGCTATAATTTGAAGAAACCTGATAGAGGTCTACTACATAAAGCTACATGCCAAATTTGGTAGCCCTATGCCTTATGGTTTCAGACAAGAAGATTTTTAAAGATTTCCAATATTTTTCAGTTTTGTTGCCATGGCAACCAGAGTTTTTGAAGGAATCAAATTCTTTCAAGAAATTCTGAAGAGGACCATGGCAGGATCATTTCTGTGAAGTTTCATGAAAATTGGATGGGTAGTTTCAGAGAAGAAGATGTTTGAAATAAAAGTTAACGCACGGACGGGCGGACGGACGCACGGACGGACGGACTGATGGACGGACGCACGCACGCACGACGGACACCGGGCCATGACATAAGCCCGCTGGCCTTCGGCCAGTGGAGCTAAAAATCAAAACAGGAAGATTTCTTAAGTTGTCACTATGTAAGCCCATGTAAAACTTGTGACCCCTGCGGTGGGGCCAATTTTGACCCCAGGGCTAAAATTTTGGCCCACTTGGTAGAGGCCCACTAGATATAGCTACATGCAAAATTTGGTAGCTCTAGGCCTTATGGCTAGGTACAGGAAAATTATTAAAGTTTTCTCTATATAAGCCTATGTAAAACTTGTGACCCCTGGGGCAGAGCCAATTTTGACCCCAGGGCTATAATTTGAAGAAACTTGATAGAGGTCTACTACATAAAGCTACATGCCAAATTTGGTAGCCCTATGCCTTATGGTTTCCGACAAGAAGATTTTTAAAGATTTCTCTATATAAGCCTATGTAAAACTTGTGACCCCTGGGGCAGAGCCAATTTTGACCCCAGGGCTATAATTTGAAGAAACTTGATAGAGGTCTACTACATAAAGCTACATGCCAAATTTGGTAGCCCTATGCCTTATGGTTTCCGACAAGAAGATTTTTAAAGATTTCCCATATTTTTCAGTTTTGTTGCCATGGCAACCAGAGTTTTTGAAGGAATCAAATTCTTTCAAGAAATTCTGAAGAGGACCATGGCAGGATCATTTCTGTGAAGTTTCATGAAAATTGGATGGGTAGTTTCAGAGAAGAAGATGTTTGAAATAAAAGTTAACGCACGGACGGACGAACGGACGGACGGACGCACGACGGACACCGGGCCATGACATTAGCCCGCTGGCCTTCGGCCAGTGGAGCTAAAAACACAACAACACACACTGTTTCATACATAGTAATCTTTAATGTTTAACCTATAGTAATCTTTAATGTTTAACCTAATTACATCTTTTGTGACCCCCATAAAGTCCAGAATGGACCCAATTTTTTATGACTAGGGGGTCACAATGACCTGCTATTTTTGTTGCCGACGGAAAACTCTGCTACAGTGCATACAAGGTTTTTCCAACATTTTTTGCCAGTGGCCTACTTTTTGATCCAATGTGACCCAATTTTAAACTTGCTTGGTATGAGGAGCTGCAAAGATGCATCATAACCAGCATGCCCACTGGGTTTTCAATTTGGGGGTACATGCACCCTCCAGGCTTTGAATTCATTATTGGGGGTACAATGAAAAATTTGGGGGTACTTTGTAACTTTGGGCTGTTTCAGTCTTATTAATGAATTTTAACACCCTACCTTGTTTACCATTATGAATGGGATCATAATTCAATTACTGAATTGTGCATTTTTGGTGACTAAATGGATGTATCATGTCTCCATGGAATGCACATACTTAGATATAAACGCAAGGACGGTCAGGGTTTAATGTGGCCATGATTTTTGATAAGTGACCACCTTTACGGAAGAATTTTCAGCTTTATTCCTTTCTCAAAGTTGCAAAGTATATTTGGACTGCTTTGAAAAGGAAGCATAGACAGACTGAAGGTCGTTGTCCAAGATGATGCTCGTAGATCTGGTTTTTTCAAAATCACAGAGGAGCAGGCCGATCAGCTCATTGTAAGCTCAAACTCTGTAAAATAAAGGCCACGCATGCCTTGTTAGGGCAAAATAAAACAAAATGTGTAATGGTAGAATCACTTGTTTCAACCTACCTTTCTCAGATATTGACGCTGTAAAATATTTTAACAGCTTAATCAGTGCTCCAGCTAGGTTTGGAAAAGGGCAGGGTGGTAGTGCCCTGAAAGGGCACTCCGAGTCGCGAAGCGACGAGTCGGGGGAGGGTGTGGGAGGGGGTGTCCCCCTCCCACTGGAAAAGGGGGGGTTTGGGGGGCCTCCCCCAAGAAAATTTTGCAAATATAGTGCTTAAAGATGGGCTCTGGTGGGTATTTGAGAGATAATTGAGTTTTATTTAAAAAAAAAAAAAGACCGTTTCAGCCCCCTGCATGGGTCTCATCAGGCAGGTGGCAGTAGAAGTCTTTCGAAAACAAACACTGCAGATAATCCCCTACTACACTCTTTTTTTTTTTAAACTTTGATTAGGACATGCCCAAGCAAAAGTGCACAAATTAAATAAGTCTGAAAATTCAGACTAGGAAGTTCATACTGGCAGACCATTCATGTCAACAGTTTTTTCCAAATTTTGAAAGGTTGATCTGAGTCTTTTCATGAAATTTTTGCTTATGCATGGCTCAATAAAGTTTTTTTTACATAAAAAATATAATGTGGGTCGAAAGGGCACGATTCCTGAGGACAAAAATAAATAGTCGGGAAGGGTACAACGGACACTCATTTTCCGACTTTACACTTCTGCCGAGCGCTATTACGCCATATCTATACTGACATCAAGAATAAACGCCTCAGCGAAAACTGGGCGTAACTTTTCTGGTAGGCATTTTACATCATGGAAAATACGGTCTACCTTAATTTAAACACCCTTTACACTTATCGAAATGATAAAGTTTTCGTTCAGTACACTCTGTATATCTAAACATGGGTGGGGGTCATTATTTACTCGAGCTACCCGTGTGTCTTCTATACATTGTTTTTTGAAACGAAATTACACATGTGTCTTGGAGTTTTGATTTACCAATCTCAAACATAGGGCGATTTGAGAAACTCTGACGTATAGCGATGCCAAGGCTAAACAATGAGGATCGTGCTCGTGCTTTAGGGATGTTGGAAAGTGGTCGATCACAGGATTACGTTGCTAGACGCTTTAACGTGTCACGTTCGACGATTGTTCGATTAGTTCGTCGTGTAAACGCCACCGGGAGTTTATCTGATAGGCCTCGTCCAGGTGCGCCGCGTGTGACGTCTGTGCGGCAAGACAACTTTATACGGCTACGTCATTTACGTGATCGGTATGTGACTGCACAATCTACGGCGTCAACAGTAAATGGGAATCGTGGACGAACAATTAGTCTAAATACTGTGAGAAATCGTCTCAGAGATCGCTGAATTCGCTGCCGCAGGCCTTATCGTGGGCCTGTTTTGACTCAACGTCATCGAAGGGAACGTCAACAGTGGGCGGTTAACAACAGAGGGAGACAGTGGCGAAATGTTGTTTTTAGTGATGAATCAAGATTTAACTTGTTTAACGCTGATGGTCGTATTCGAATTTATCGGCGGCGTCATGAACGCTACGCCGATAACTGTGCAATGGAGCGTGACCGCTTTGGTGGAGGTGGCGTTATGGTGTGGGCCGCCATTAACCATAATTTCAAGTCTGAACTTGTTATCGTTAACGGCAACTTGACAGCAAGACAGTATATTGACCGCATTCTTCGTCCCGTCGTCGTTCCAATGTTTCGCCAACATCCAGGCCTAACGTTTCTTCAGGATAACACCCGTCCTCATGTGGCACGTGTTACCAGAGACTTTTTGGTGAATCATAATGTTAATACCCTTCCCTTTCCAGCTTATTCTCCGGACTGTAATCCGACAGAACACATGTGGGATGTCCTTGGACGACGATTACGTAAACGTCTCCGTCAGCCTAATAATGTTCGGGAGTCGACAGTTGCTCTTCGGGAAGAGTGGGCCCGTATTCCTCGGTATCTTTTGCGCAATTTGTGTGGTTCAATGAGACGTAGACTGGATGCTGTGATCGCTAGTCGAGGTGGCCACACTCGTTATTGACTTTTAGAAGAGGGTGCATATCTTTGAAGCTGGATATCTACTCGTCAAATATCGACTCATGAACTTTTCTGTCATTCTCTAGACCGCAATAAATTTGTCTTTAATATTCGGAGATATTTGTTCAAATAAAGTGTTCTGTTTGTATATTATTGCCCCTTCAAGATGACTGAGGCGTTTTTTATTGACGTCAGTATATAATTGAGGTTTTCTGCTAGAAGGGTATCACTTTCGAACATCACCCCCGTAGTCTTGTCATAGCTGTCTGAATCCTTTAATTGGTGTTTGTATACAAGTGTCAAACACCATAAACGGGCATGTGCCATTTGTCATCCATAGATTATCGGGAACTGCTCGATCGATAACGAATTGCGCATTCTGATTGGTTGTACTTCTCGATATTAGCTACGCCTTCCTCTTCTAGTGCCCGACTTTAATTATCACCCGTGTATTGGATTTACGCATCGGTGATCACGTCAAGTCAAGTGATTTATTAAACAAAGGCTGTAATCAAACGGTACTTGCCGATTTGGGACGCGTGTTATGAAATTCATGATCGTTTTTAGGGCAGGGCGTCGTAGAAAAGGGCAGGGCGCTGGTTTTTGAGGGCAGGGCGCGGCGCCCTTCCAAAAGGGCCTAGCTGGAGCACTGGGCTTTTGTTGTGATAACATTTTCTTTTTCTGCAGCAGACGCCATACATACGAAAATAACATGTTTAATCTGCGGCTCAATTTTTCAGCATTCGTGTGTCAAGAAAGGTATTTTTAAACAATAACTGCACATCATAATATTATTACTGATTTTAATTTCCCAATGAAATAAATCAATTACCAGATTTCCTGTACACGAGGTTGATTTATACACCTTAAAAAAATTGTTGTGAAAATTATTCAGACAGACGAGGAAGCCACAAAATATATACTGTGAAAATATTTGGTAACCCGTTCCATGTTGAGGACAAAGTGTGGAACCCACTTACACGGGAAACTACCTTCCTTTTGTTTGTTTGGCACATAATACGAAATGTTATCTAATTTGTACGTGCACTTTATGTAATTACTTTCCTTTTTGTATGTGCACTTTATGTAATTACTTTCCTTTTTGTATGTGCATACTTTTGACAGTGTGTGCATGCACGTAAGCACAAAAAATCTGTATGCATGGAGTATAATTTATACGTGAATTACGTACTGCAGTATGTGATTGGGCATCCTGATAACCCCTTTTACCTAGAGCTTAGGTTTTCTTTCAATTATTTAGTTCCTTATCCTTGAATACTTTTAAAAGTTTTCATGAGCAGAATAACCTACAACATATGTCTGTTTTGAATGCAAAAACTTGCTTTCTTTTCCCCTTCACACTAGTTTCTTGTTCAAGGACAGTATAGCCCCTCAACTTCCAATATCTACACAGGACTAACAGATGTTTTGGTAACAGACAAGTTTGGTAAACTTGACTTATATGATAAGCTGACTGGAGGCTCCAGTAACAAAGTACTTGTGTAACTCAATGCACTGTGACAATTAAAACATCCTGGCTTTAAATTCTTTCTTGGAAATAAAACCCAATTCCTCAATGGTAAAGACCAGTTTGGCCTACACTTTTTTTTATTCTAAGAAATTAAAGAGATAAATGATAAACAATTTAAAGCCATGTTTCAGGTGTAAATAAAAAAAAGTAGAGTACAAGTAACTCTTTACAATTACCTTGTTACCAAAACCTAAAATCAATTTACTATGTATAAGCCTAATTTACACAAATTCTATGCCACCAAAACTATTCTAAATTATCCTCACAATATCAACTGTGCATTAAAGATTGTTTAACTCCTTTACAACACAATCCCAAGTTTTAAAGACCCTAGGGAAAAAGGCTTTGGAAGAAATTTAGGGAAAAGGAGAAAATGCTGGTGACTAGGATTTTCTCCATTTCACAAAATACTGTTTTACCTTTCAAAGACAATTCAATTTGGATAAGTCTAACATTTTGTTATTTGGTAAACATATTAAGTTCGTGCTTTAGTACTTTCTTCCACCCTTTAAATGTGTTACTTTCTCTTTAATTAAACTGGGAGTATGAACAAGGATCAGGCTGAAGATAAAGGCAACTTTATCTTGAATCTTTATCTTGGATCTTCCTTAGTCCTAGTAAGAATCTTACTAAAGATAAAATGCTGAAAACCCAGATCTCTATTTGTAAGATTTTTTCCCCACAAAGTTGTTAACATTTAAGGAAACTGTCTTGAAAAACATATGTTAAGAAGCAGGGTTTGAATTCTATCTTGTCCAACAATTAAGTCTTATATGCAAAAAGTAAGCAAATAATGTTCATGTCATCTAAAATATTAGACAGAAACTGTAGGAAAGGAATAGTGGATCGAATGAAGCTAAGTACGAAAAAAAATACTAACTTGCGATGACTTGTCTTCATTTTTAGCATTGATAACAAGCAACAGTGACATCATTAATTAAAGCAATACTTTGTCTATTGTAATTGGTTAATTACTAAATGCATGAATGAGTACAAAACATGACACTTACCTCGCTGTGAGTTTGACAGGAACAGATGTATATTGTTGACGTCCGATGTAAATTAATGGACTCGTGGCGATTATAAACTTCCGGTGACTTCGGATTCAGTCGGTTGCTATCCTACAAAGCAGTCTTTTGACGGGTATAATGATATTGCTGATCTTTTCACGTATTTACAATTCTTGCATTGGAGACCAGTCCAATATTTTCCATTAACTTCCGTTTCAATCAAAACAGCAAATTCACCAGCATTTACCGGCTTGCATTTACCTACAACGGCATCTTTTATTAAAGAGGGAAATGTCTCGCGGTAGCAGCGCAGGATTCGATCGACACATAACAATTTTTTCGCCAGAAGGGAGACTCTATCAAGTTGGTAAGTAATTATGACTGCAAATCGCACCTATCCTGGGGTTGTTGGTGGGGGGGGTAGGGGTTTATACAGGGGTGGGAACAAAACAGTCTCCCGACAAGACAGTTCCTAACTTCATTCTGATGGTTTGCTCAGATGTTATTTTTTGTGTCTGTTTCTCCACTCGCCTTCATTTAAGCCATTCATAGTTCTATTCTGGAATGAAAGTTGATCAAACCGGCATCTCTTCTAACGACACTATGTGGCAAAATATTATTGTTGACTGCCAATAATATTGGCACAGATCATTAGACAAGTGATTAATCTTCTCAAATATACCAAAATTATAAAAGTAACTGTTACCTCCTCACAATTGCATGTTTTTGAAGTGTAAATATCCATTGACCTACCTCCAAGGAGGGTGCATGGAAATACCGAATTACACCTGATATACCGAATTATACCGAATTACACATAGTATTACCGAATTATACATTCTTAACACTTATTTGTTAACTAATATATGAATTAAACTTATTAAAATTATTTTATTCAGTTTTTTCTGGCTCTCAACTGTGTAATTCGGTACTTCACATTACCGAATTACACCTATATACTATGATTGGTATCACGCTATGATAAAGAATGACATAAAATAACACTATTTTTCCAATCCGTTTCTAAATCTGCGCAACACTTATTGCCTGAATAAAAGATTAATTTGACTATTTGAAAATAATTCCAGTCCGGCTCTAAACACTATATAAATCGGTAATAATAAAGTACCGAATTACACCTTCACACCGTTTAAATCAATAAAAATCGAAGTACCGAATTACACCTAAAAACTGAATTCGGTAGCACCGAAACCCCGAGGACCAAATTATACCGAATTATTTTTTTATACCAAATTATACCCGTAAAACCCTTAAATTACTTGATTATAGAATTCCAACGATTGAATATACTTCGGTGTGCTGAGGAACAGTGCAGTTTTGGTTATAAAAAAGTACCGAATTACACATTCGAACAAAATAAGGTACATGACCAAAATACACCGACTTAGAATAAGTGCTTTGCATGTTTACTTCGGTATTTGGAGGTGTAATTAGGTATAATTCGGTGTAATTCGGTATAATTCGGTAAATTAGGTGTAATTCGGTATTTCCATGGACCGCTCCAAGGAAATCAAAACTAGGCCTTACATTTACTGCGCATGTTCCAGAAGTCATTTTTGGTACAGTAAAATTTATTTGTTTCAACAATTTATCAGCTTCTGTTTAATCAGCTTGGGCATTTGAAAGGAAAACTGAAACATACTGGATGTATTTCATTTACGAGCTAAGAGTCATAATTATCACTTATATTGCAAATCACACTATGTCATTTTTTCAAATGAAATTGACCGCACATGTGCAGTTAACTGAATTTATAATGAGTGTTTGTTTACAAATTGACCAGATGTATTCATGTCAAATAAAAGTTTTAATCAAAAAAAGATTGATGACAACCTTGTACTATGCTTGGTGTCAATGTGAAGTTATATCATTCTATTGATTCATGTCCATTTTTATAGCTGACAAGCAGGTTTAAGACACATTATGCCGACTGAAAGATGACCAGTAAGATTTTGAAGTTTCCAGAAGCCATAAAAGAATGGCTGATATCAGGGTATACGGAGACCCAATCACAAAATAACATCCGAGCAACCCTTCAGACTGAAGGCAGGAAAGCTTTAGGTATGATCATTGATTATACCCGCATCTCTTCAAGTGGCTTTATGCTGCAAAATTCATGTTGATTGCTTATAATACAGGCACAGATCTTCAGATAAATGCTTTAACTTTACATTGACACCAATGTTTTTCATGTTTTTCATCAATCTTTATGTATTTTACCTTTATTTGGACATTAACACTTCTGAACAATTTGTGAACAAACACTCATTAAAAATTAAGTGTGCTTGCGCTTTCGATTTCATTTGAAAAATTAGCACCATATGATCAGCAATTTAAGTGCTAAGTACAACACCTCGCAAATGAAATATATCAGTACAGTTCAGTTGATTTTCATGTCCAAGCTTATAAAACAGAAAGCCAATACACTGTGAAAAGTGAACTTTACTGTACTTAAAATGACTCCTGGAACATGCAAAGTAAATGTCAAGCCTAGTTCGATTTCAATGGAAGTAGGTCAATGGATATTTACATTTCAAAAACGTGGAATTACAAGGAGGTAACAGTTTGGCATTTTTGTAACGATTAATCATTTATCTAACAATCCATGCCCATATTATTAGCAGTCAACAATAATTTTGCTGCAGAAGAGAGCCATTAGAAGAGATGCTGTTATGATCAATTTTCATTCCAGAAGCTTTCTATGAATGGCTGAGATGAAGGTGACCTGAGAAACAATCACAACAATAATATCAGAGCAAACCTTTAGAGTGAAGGTAGACAGTTCCCAGACACAAATTTATGAGTCAGTTCCCCGACAAATTTGACGACAGTTCACGACACTTTTTATCTATGGTCAACCAACCTATTTTTGAGGGGTACCAGTTTTCAAATTAGAAATGATATATCAGAGTTTTCTGAGGAAATATGAGTGTGTACTGCTTATTTGAATGTAAACAATGTGTCACCGCTGTAAATTTACAAAATGCATTAAAAACTAGGCAGTTTTATGCCATGTAATAGTCAAATTTCAGTATTTGGGAATGTTGAGCTGTCATGGATTTTGTTAGTAGAGAGATCAGCTATTTTGCCTTCTGGTGCTAAAAACACTGTTAAAAGTTGCTTTTTCTGTGGTGCAGATGACATGTTATGTCAAGGAATGGTCAAAGTTTTTTAGAAGCCGGAAATGAGACTGAATGGGTTCCCAGTTCTATGTCTGTTGTAGAGCATTTGCATATAGAATCGGATACCTATACAAATGGTCTTCGCTATTGCAGTGGAGCCTAGTTTAAACCACATTAGGAAACCATTAAGATTTATCTGTCAGGTTAGCAAAGATATTTTCCAGTGTGAGGCAAAATTGCTTGTATTTTTATATTGTATTTCTCAGTGTGCATCAATGTTTCCAAAAGTCGTCCAGGGTTTAAAGTTCCCTAATTACTCAAAATATTTCAAGCCATATATAACCCATTTTGTTGATATTTTATCAAACTGTAGTCATACTTGTGGCTTCATGGCAAATATTACACCTGGCAGTTGCGAGATTGCATAGATCTCAAGTGCAACTTTGGACTTGGTGGCAATCCTTCAACCAAGGATGTCACATGATGCTTGTCATGTGACTGTGTATGACCTTCATCTTGCATATTCAAAAGGCTGGAAAGTGGGGTCGAGATACTCTACACAGGTGTACTGTCACAACAGTCTGTATCACAAGAATACAAGAGCAATTTACTCGAGGACATATCAGTTTTATATCGAGAGTGCAGTGGAATGATTTCAAAGACAGTAGAAATGTAAAGTCGTAGATCTTTATGTAAATTAACATTTAGCATTTTTGCTGAAAGATGGGGGAAAAGATATCATCCTACAAGTAGACTAGTGCGCCATTCCCCCTGTTGAAGCAACAAGTAGCTTTCTATTTTTAGATAGGGGTATGTAAATGACTCTAGCTATAAACTATCTTGACCCCCCCAGTTGTTTACAATTTTGACTTGACATAATTTTCTTCCAAGATCCATTTCCAGTGACAAATCTGAAACTTATGTTCATTCTTTGGAGCCATAGATATTATCAATTTATTGATTTTAACACATTTCCTATATACGGTTTAAAATGAGTAGCTAGGGAACTTGAACTAACTTTTGTGCATGCACCAGTAACTAGCTGTAGGGAATCAACTATAAAACTCTTTGTGAAAGATGTTTAATGCTCATTTTATATTGCCATGGATGCCTGAATAAAGTTAGGTCTGGTTTTACTTAAAGTTGGTGAACTTGATTTGATTATACTTTAACACAAAGACATGTAGTGTGGGCATTCTAAAACCTCATTTTTGTTATTCAAAGTACACAGGTAACTGGGTTACAGGGTATACATTTATACATGTATCAGCTTTGTATCAAACCTTTTTAAAAGCTTACCTTTTTATTTTGTAATTGGCAACCACTTTGTTGAAAAAAAAAAGAAGTCTGATAACTGGATTGCTGTAAGCAAGTACACATGACTTCTTGCTTTTTTCTTTCCAGAATATGCATTCAAGGCTATCAATCAAGGAGGTCTTACTTCAGTTGCAGTTAGAGGAAAGGACAGTGCTGTAGTTGTCACACAGAAAAAAGTGCCAGTAAGAGTGTCTTAATCCTTAGAATTACAAGTATAAGTTAACCCTTTACCACACAATCCCGAGTTATGAGATAGGAAGGAGCCTTTTTGAAAACATTGTGAGAAAAGGAGAAAATACTGGTAACCAAAATGTTTCCAACTCTCTCAGCCACAAATTGCATCGCTTGAGCCTCATGTTTTCAACTTCCAACTGCTGTGTATTAAAGCAGTGGGAGGATGTAAAAGGTTACTTTTGTACAGTAACCCAAGAGTTAAAAATCAAGAGAAAGGAGGCATTTGAATAAAAAAGTCTGTGAAAAGGAGAAAATGCTAATAAACAGCAATTCCTCCATTTCCCGGCATTTTCTACCCTTTGAAAGACAAATTTCAGATTAAAATAATAGTTAACGTAATGTCTGCAAATGCTTTCTTTTTAATCTGTTACCACACAACCTGGAGATTAGTGACCCTAAGATAGAAGCTTTCTGAAAACATTCTGTGAAAAGGAGAAAATGGTGGTAACCAGCATTTTCTCCCTTTTTCACAATGTTTTTTACCTGATAAGAAACAAATTCCATCATTTGAGCCACATTTAATTTGTCATCTGCAAATGCTTTCAATTTGAACAAGTCTAGAAATTTGCCATGTGGTAAAGAAGTCTCTTTTTTTATTTCCCCCTGTGTTGAAGGGCTAAATGGTCAACCCTTTACCACACAATCACGACTTTTAATGACCCTGAGAAAAAAAACTTTTGAAAACATTGTGGGAAAAGGAGAAAATGCTGGTAACCAGCATTTTCTCCTTTTCCCACAATGTTTTCTAGCCTTCCTAAAACAAATTTCAATTTTTGAGTCACATTTATTTTGTCGTCTGCAAATGCTTTCAATTTGGACAAGTCCAAAATTTTGTCATTTGGTAAAAAGTTAAATCATACAATGGATGCTCATGAATTTTCATTTTCAGGACAAGCTTCTAGATTCAAACACAGTCAGCCACTTGTTTCAGTTAACAGAGAATATAGGATGTGTAATGACTGGCATGATTGGTGAGTACATTGGATTTCATGAACCTGTTTTGCTAAGCAGTCCCCAATTTTAATAACCCTGAGGTAGAAGGGTCTCAAAAAAATTGTGGGATAGGAGAAAATGCTGGTAATCAGCATTTTGTCCTTCTCCCACAATGTTCTCTAACCTTTCAAAGACAACTCTTGTTATCTGAGCCATCTCTAATTGTTGTCTGCAAAATGCTTTCAGTATTAGCAGGTCAAAATTTTGGTTATCAGGTGAAGGGTTAATGAATAAGTTGTAAAATATTCATGTAATATGTTTCAAAATTGTTCAAGCGCAAGTCCAAAAAATGTCATTTTCAGGAGAAAAAGAGTAAAGTAAAAATCTATTTGTATTAAGATTCTCTGCTTCTTCTGATGAGCAAAGCCCTGGTAGCAATTGCATACAACTAGCATTTGTTCCTTTTGCCCATAATGTTTTCTGCAATTTATACATGCCTGATAATTAAAACTTTCTTCGTTTGATAGCTGATAGCAGATCTCAGGTTCAGAGAGCGAGGTACGAAGCAGCGAAATGGAAATACACATATGGTTACGAGATACCTGTAGACATGCTGTGTAAACGTATGGCTGACATCTCTCAGGTCTACACACAAAGTGCTGAAATGAGGCCACTAGGATGCAGTAAGTGATACAAAGTTAACCATTTCAGTGCTGAATCTGGATTTAGTGGCGTATGCAAACAATGTAACTCAAGATCAGGCAACACAGAAAGTGCACTCTGATCTTAATGTATACTGCCTGCTTTTATTGCCCGATAATTTGAAAAAAATAGCCTTTAAAATGCAAAACATTTGAGCCATGCTCTTGCAAAAGGGGGCTTGAATGCATCTCCATGATGCATTATATGAAGTCAGTTATCACATAATTATGTATCCACAAAATCTATTTTGTCTAACGACAGACTGAATCATGAGGTAAACTAGTCCTTTGACATGCAGAAAATTGACCAGTAGCAAGGAGTTTTGGCCAAGGTCAGACTGCACAGGCTGAATTGGTTTGATAATTTTTGCAGAGTTACTTTTCACAGAGCCTGGCTTAAGTGCATCTTTAGTAACTGGATGAAAAATGTCAGTTTCATTTCTATAACACTACAAGGGTTAGCATTCCTGACCCCCCTCCCTTGCCTTTCATAAATTTTTGCAGAGGTTGCTTGGGTATCATATGTTTGTTTGTTTTTTTTTTTGTTTTACTCTTTACCACGCAATCCCAACTTTTAACGACCCTCAGGAAGAAGCCTTTTGAAAACATTGTGGGAAAAGGAGAAAATGCTGGTAACCAGCATTTTCTCCTTTTCCCACAATGTTTTCAACCCTATCAAAGACGAATTCCATTATTTGAGACACATTTAAGTTGTCAACTGCATATGCTTTGAATTTGGACAAGTCTACATTTTTGCCCTGTGGTAAAGAGTTAACCCTTTACCACGCATCCCTGAATTTTAATGACTTATGGGGAAGGAGGCTTTTGAAAACATTGTGGTGAAAGGAGAAAACGCTGGTTACCATGATAATGTTTCTTTCCTTTCAAAGACAAATGCCATCATCTGACCCACATTTAATTTTTTGTCTGCAAATGCTTTCGATTTGAACAAATTCAAAATTTTACCTTTCGGTAAAGAAGTAACTCTGTTGTGGACTCAAAATATTTGTTGCATTCAACTCAAGACTTTTTTGTGTTAAGATCTTAAGATTTTTTCTTTCAAGATCTATGTATCATTATCCACACAAGCATTTTACAATTTGGGGGAAAAGAAGCAGTCTAGAGTTGCTTCTCTTTGGTTAATATCCTGAATTGCTTAAGAGCTAGATATTTGTACTTGTAGCCCTGTACTGCAAGAATCGGCTTTATTACGAGATCTTCATGCTTGTAGAATGGCAGTTATCTAAGTTTCAAGTTTTTTTTTTTTTTTTTCAAAGAGGGAAACACATATTTCATTAACTTGATAAAGAAATCATTTAAACAGGGGCCTCAGATAAAAGGTTAATTATTGGTTTTAAAGGCAGCAACAATATGGAAAATCTTTTTTCAAATCCTGTGTTGTGAGTATTAATATCAAGTGACTGCTTGAAACTATTCATTTCAGTATCCATACCATTGGTTTAGTTAACCCTTTACCACACAATCCCAAGTTTTAACAGCCATGAGGAAAAAGTCTTTTGAAAAGATTTTTGGAAAAGGAGAAAATGCTAGTAACCGGCATTTTCCCCTTTTCCCACAATTTTTGCTGCAATTACACATGTAAATCCATCATATAAGTCTCTTTTGTCATCTGCAAATGCTTTCAGTTTGAACCAGTCCAAGAATTTGTCACTTAGTAAATAAATAGGAGCTAATGTTTTTAGAAAGATTTTATCAAGACTTAACTCTACCAGACGACAAAATTTTAGACTTGAATGCGTTGAAAGCAGTAATTTTCATACAACAAAATAAATGTGGTTCAAATGATAGAACTTGTATATTTTGAAAGGGTAGGAAATATTTTGAGCAAAGGGGAAAACGTTGTGGGAAAAGATTTGTGATTAGTATTTCCTCCTTTTCCCAAACTGCTTCTCAAGG
The DNA here is from genome assembly GCA_945859785.2 of Tridacna gigas. Taxonomy (NCBI): domain Eukaryota; kingdom Metazoa; phylum Mollusca; class Bivalvia; order Cardiida; family Cardiidae; genus Tridacna; species Tridacna gigas. Next base: position 68,110,298 of record OX244029.2, read on the forward strand.
ATCAGAAAAACATAAGATTGTGTGGTGATAGGGCTAATTTTGTTGTGTATCTGATAGGTATGATACTGATAGCCTATGATGAGGAGAATGGACCTCAGGTGTTTAAAACAGACCCAGCTGGTTATTACTGTGGTTTTAAAGCTACATCTGCAGGTGTTAAACAGCTGGAGGCCAATAGTTTTCTTGAGAAAAAGGTCAAGCGTAAACAGGACTTCACCTTTAACGAGGCTGTAGAAGTAAGTTTATTTATTTCAAATGGGTAGTTTGTCTGCTGTGTAATGATATTATTTCACATTCTCTCATGGTATAAGGGGTATTACTGATATTTTCAGTGTATTATATATAAACTGTAAGATCCCACTGCAGTAGTCATAATTTCACTTGTGAAATAAGCTGGTTATGACTGCTTGTGTGTTATTGCATGGTTTTCCATGACCATGACTGGAAAATTGAAAATTATTATCCCTTTTGAATATGGTAATTTCTAAATACATGTAATATATTTGTTAATTTTTATGCACACCTTTCTTTCAGATTGCTATAACCTGCCTATCCACAGTGCTTTCAGCTGATTTTAAATCTTCTGAGATAGAGGTGGGTGTGGTCACAGCAGATAAACCTCAGTTCAGGTGAGTTCTACCTCTCAAAATATTTCTTGAGGATACTTTTGCTTTGCCCCCCCCCCCCCCGCCCCCAAAAAAGGGAGGGGAGCAGACAGTCTGAATCACCATGTCTGTCTGTGCATATGTCCATTCTTCCATCAGTCAGTCCGTCCATGCTTTGCAATTTCATATCCGTGCCATTTGTCAGCAACCAGCAGATGGAATTCAATAAAACTTCGTGGGAAGCTACCCCATAAAGCCGACATGCACATATTGTCAGCATTTTATGGTTAGATGATTTTCCTTTGAGTCATGACCTTTTGATGAATTTTTTTCCCATTATTGAAGTATGACTGGCTGAATTGAAACCAATGTGGAGAGAATACATCCTACTCTTTAGGCTGTTTCTTTTGTGACAAAACACATTTGGAGAGCATCACCTATCTCTTACAGCTCTTGTTTTCTCTAATTTTGAGATGAAAATTATCTTTCTTTAATGTCCATAGTACCTCTAAATTCGGGGACAATTGCAAACAATGTTAAATTCAAATTTTTGTGTCACATTTATTTTTTAGCTGCAAAATGCTTTCAGTATTTACCAAAATCTAAAATTTTGTCATTTTGGAGAGTTACCTCTTTAACAAACAATAATATTTCAGAATTGTCCAAAATGAAAGGATGTGCAGATGACAAACTGGATGTACCTATAAAGATTTCTTTCTGTCTAATACTAGTAATTGTAGGAAAAGGAGAAAGTGCTGGGTACTAGCATTTTCACCATTTTCCACATTGTTTTCGAAAGTATTCTTCTCAAGGGTCGTTAAAACTCTGGATGTTTGGTAAAGGGTTAGGTGGTGCTTCATACATGTACATCAAACGGACATTTTCTGGGTCGTTCATCTTGAAAGCATCTGCACTCAACAAATGAGACGTGGCTGAGTTAATGGGTTATATTTTTATAAGGGTAGAAAACATGGTGGGAAAAGGAGAAATTTCAAACCATGTTTTCAAAAAAATCCCTTCCACTCCATGGAAAAAATTGAATTTTGGGGTAAAGGGTGAAGAGAGATTAGTCAAGTGATTTGGATAGAGTTGTTCCTCTATTAATGAAGGATTACCCTGAAAGTGTTGACTCAGGTATTCTATGACACAAGTGACAGTCTTACTGTTGAAAATAGTTTTAACCCTTTACCTATGTTTAAATAACCCTGTACAATAAAGCTGTTGAAAACCGTGTGGGAAAATGAGAAAATGCTTGTTTACAGCATTTTCTCAATTTCCCACAATAATTATCATCACTCCATCTAAGGCAAATTCCATCATTTGAGCCTCATTTTCATTGTCCTCTGCTAGAATTTTCAATATAGGCAAGTCTACATTTGTGTTGTCTGAACCAACAAAACTGGTAAGCGAAGTAAGAATATGACATGCTGTTTTCTCATTTCAGAACATTGTCAGAGGAAGATATTGATGTTCATTTGGTGGCCATTGCAGAAAAAGACTGATAGCTCATCATCATTAGACATTATCTCTTATCCTTACACAGACTGTTACTCAAAAACTTGAACAAGGATGTTTCTTAGCTCATAGCCAAACAACAAAATTTTAGACAGGTCCAAATTGAAAGCATTTGCAGACAACAAAGGTGGCTCAATGACGACATTTGTCCCCTTGATGGGGTAGAAGACATTGTGGGAAAAGGAGAAAATGCTGGCTTTCCCACAATGTTTTCAATAGCCTTCTTCCTCAGGATTGTTGAAAATTGGGATTGTGTGGTAAAGGGTAAGCAGAGTTAGTTCTTAACCTAACTCTTTACCAGATGACAAAATTTTAGACTTGTTCAAATTTACAGTATTTGCAGCAGACAGATTGAAGATGACTCAAATGATGGGATATGAAAGAGTATATGGAAGGGAAGAAAATACAGGAGGGGGAGAAAATGCTGGTTACCAGCTTTTCCTCTTTTTCCAATGTTTTCAAATGACTTCAGTCTTAGGGTTGTTAAAACTTGGGATTGTATGGCAAAGATTTAGGGTTGTGAAAACTTGGAATTGTATAGTAAAGGGTTATGCTTGAATATTCTATTTAATTCCAGTCTTTTTTACAATGATCAAAGCAAAGAATTTATATGCAAGAGTTGCTTAGGGAAGAAATACCAATGATGTAATTGCAATTGGTTTACACTGTACCAAACAACCTGCAATGTTTTCAAGATCCTTTGTTCCTCAAGGTTGACAAAAGTTGGGATTGTTTGCTAAAGGGTTGAGCAGAACTTCACCTTTGAAAGTAATTCATGAAGTGTATAGCTGCAATGTCCAATGTTACAGTGTATGGCTGCTAGATTCCAATATGACAATGAGAGACCCAAGTTATCTCTTTACCACATGATTCCATGGTTTAGCTACCAAAAGGAAAAAGTTCATAGAAAACATTGTTACAAAAGGAGAAGTTCTTGGTAAATCTTGGTAGCCAGCATTGCCTCCTTCATCCACAGGTTTATTTTTACCTTTTCAAAGTCAGATTTCATCCTTTGAGCCATATTTGTCATCTGCCATTGCTTTCAATGTGAACAAGTCTAAAATTTTGCCGTTTGGTAAAGAATTAAGATACTGCCTCCCAAGATGATTTTGAAAATACGGAAATCAACATGAAAGTCATATAGTCATATGAAAATAACACTGTGGAAAAAAGAAAAATTTCTCATCATCATTGGTCTGATGCAAGACAAAAAAGGTAGCTTGCAGTAGGTTACATGATGAAATAGGTCTGAATGGCTGCAACCATAGTGCTAAGATGATAAATGGTGTTTTTTGGATAACTTACATGAAGATTGAAAATAAAATATGTAAACATTCTAGTTTTAGATGTTTTCTTTGTCACAAACATGGTTTTATTGGTGTTACACCTTTTACCACATGGCAAAAATATAGACTGGTGCAAATTGAAAGCATTTACAGATCATCACCTAACCCTTTACCAGACGACAAAATTTTAGCCTTGTCTAAAGTGAAAGCATTTGCAAATGACAATTTCAATGTGGCTCAAATGGCGCAGTTTTTCTTCAATAGGGTAGAAAACATTGTGGGCAAAGGAGAAAATGCTGGTTATCAGCACTTTTCTTTTTCCTACAATGTTTTCAAATGCCTTCCTTTCTTAGGGTAGTTAAAACTCGTTGTGGTAAAGGATTTTCAATATTCAGTTATATTGCAGAAGCCAGTGCACCAATCCATGGTTTTCCAGATGTTCTTTTACCAGTAGTTTACAGAACATTTCAACCCAGTGGCTGCCTTCCCACATTGAAACTATGTTCAGTGGTGTGAGGAAAGAGTTTGGTCACAATGACTTTCATCAGTCCTCGGAAAGAATTTTGCCAAGCTGGGAATCGAAACCAGTGACCTCTGGATTTCAAGCTCTGTATATTACCATCTGAGCTACTGGGCTCGGTAATAAATATAGTACTTTTTCAAAATTTGAGAGAATTGCACCTTCGGAAATTGGAGTTTATCTGTTGACACTAGGCTACCGGTATACCAGTACATGGATATTTGTACCTTGCCGGTGTTTTGAGCACCTAGTTGACCAAGCACTGCTTTCATTACTTTTGCCAAAGTGTAGATCAAGATCACAACCAAAGAGAATATGTAGTCTTATCTTGGATCTATATTTTGATATTCTGTAGGAATGAATGAATGTGTAGTGTTTTAACCCTTTATAGCACAATGCCGCTTTTTAACGCCCCTGGGAAAGAAGCCTTTTGAAAACATTGTGGGAAAAGGAGAAAATGCTGGTAACAAGCATTTTCTCCTTTTCCCACAATGTTTTCTACCCTATCAAAGTAAAGTTGCATCATTTGAGCCACACTGAAATTGTTGTCTGTAAATGCTTTCAATTTGGGCAAGGCTAAAATTTTGTTGTCTGGTAAAGGGTTAAGGCATATTGATAGCATAGGTCATATTGGGTACATTTACAAATAGCAATATTTGTAAGATACTTGTTCAAAGCAAACATAGTCTCCCTTACTGACTAAAGCCACTGCTTTTTATCAACCCTTTACCAATCCTGTTCCAACACACTTGGGAAGAAGGCTATTGAAAGCATTGTTGGAAAGTGAGAAAGTGTTGGTAACTCTGAAAAAAGATGAATCCAACATTTAAACCTTTACCAAACAACAAAATTCTGGACTGGATCAAATTGAAAGCATTAATCTTGCAGACGACAAATTAAATTTAGCTCAAATGTTGATTTCTGTTTATAATAGGGTAGAAAACATTGTGGAAAAAGGAGAAAATGCTGGTTAGCTCCTTTTTCCACTATGTTTTCAAATGCCTTCTCTTTCAGGGTCGTTAAAACTCAAGATTGTTTGGTAAAGAGTTATGCCACATTTTATTTGTGAAAATGCTTTAAATTTGTTTGAGTCTAAAATTTTGTTGACTGGTGAAGAGTTATCTTTGCTGTCTTGGGGCTCTAATTATTGCCATCTTCAGACAAACTCTGGTATATGTATATTGTAGCATTCCTCTATTGAAAATATAGTGGCAAAATTGCATGCATTCACATCCTATTGTGTATTAAACTTCACATTGATGTGTTACTTTACAAGGATGTTTTCAAGTGAATATTTTCTTCAGTAACAAGTTACATGGCATCCTATTGTTCCTTTCCATTGTTTCCTGACCCGAGAGAGACAGCATATTTTCCCGAAGCCTTTCCTTCCTACAAGTCAATCTGTAGTTCAGGGCTGAGCAAAGTTATTCCCATTTCAATGATTTCCAGCAAATTAACCCTTTCCCAAACGACAGATTTTGGACTGGTCCAAATTGAAAGAGTTTGCAGACGACAATTTTAAATTTGATGAAAATGGCAGAAAGTTATCAAAAAGGGTAGAAAACACTGTGGGAAAAGGAGAAATTGCTCGTAACGAGCAATTTCTCCTTTTCCCACAGTGTTTTCAAAAGACTTGTACTGCAGACACGTGAAAACCAGGGCTTGTTTGGGAAAGGGTTAAGATGTAGGCTTTGCTAGCAGATTGAACCCATGAACTATAATAAGTGACCTACTGACAGCCTACAACTATTGAGGGTTGTCTGTAAGGTCCATAAATTGAAAACTTGCACATTCACATTCATAGGCCATTTCTTAACTCTTTATCACGACCACATTTTGAGGATTCCAAGGTAAATGCCTTCTGAAAACATTGTGGTAAAAGGAGATATTGCTGGTAACAAGCATTTCCTCCTTTTCCCCACAATATTTTTTTCCTTTTCAAAGATGAATCTTATCATTTAAGCCACATTCGCTTAATGGTTTGCAAATGCTTTCAATTTGGACAAGCCTAAGAACATTTAATTTAGTAGAAAAGTCATAGAAGGGCAGGTTTTCCTACACATTTTCAATATTGGAAGTGTCCTTGCAAATATTCCTTGTCTGTCTTGAGGGATACTTCACATCAATCTACCCACTTCCTGAGGGCTGCATGGTACTCCCCCTTTAGGAATAGCTGAAGACACTGGAAGATCACAGGGTCTACACAGCTACAGGAGTCACACCAGCATCCTCCCAGCATTTCCCTACACCGAGAGGAGAGGTTTGGGTTGAAGGTGGATGTTCTGAAATGTCTAGCCCTGAAAAACTGTGCACCACCATTCTTAACACTTTACCAAATGACAAAGTTCTGGACTTGTCCAAATTGAAAGCATTTGCAGACGACAAAAAAAATAAATGTGACTGAAAAACTGAAATTTGTTTTTGGACAAACAATAGAAAACATTGTGGGAAAAGGCTTTTCTCTCTGGGTCATTAAAAGTCAGGATTATGGTACAGGTTAATAGCATTCTTAAGTCAATTTTCTCAAGAATGTTCTACATTCAAAATAATGCAACATCCAATTGGTTAAACCAAATGGTGATTTGGTTTAGCCAATCAGAAAGTGTGTTACTTACTGTCTAACTCCAGAATACATGGTAAGACTAAGAATGTGATTTAGAACCATGAATGGTCAGCGACTACTGGCAGATTCATAAAAAAATTCTAGCATGGCAGATTTATCCACCGGTGCATTATCATGGACAGAACACAATGTAATGGTGGCTAGTATACATTCTGATGGCATCCTTTCATGAACCCTTCTTTAGCAAACGATCCCATACTTTGAATCCATGGAGGAAAGCTTTTGAAAACATTGTGGGAAAAGGTGAATATGCTGGTATAAAGTCTTTTCTCTTTTTTTTACACTAAGTTTTGTACTCTTTGAAATGATGAATTCCATCAATTGAGATACTTTTCATTCATCTGCAAATGTTTCCCATTTTTCCTTAACCCTTAACCAAGCAATCCAGTGTTTTCACATTCCTGAGGAAGAGGCCGCTTGAAAACATTGTGGGAAAAGGAGTCAATGCTGGTAAACAGCATTTCTTTTTCCCAAAATGTTTTCTACCCTGTCAGAAAACCTTAAGTTCACGTGCACCACTTTCAAATTTGTCATCTGCAGATGCTTTCAATTTGGAAGGGGGCTAAAAATTGTTGTTTGGGAAAGGGTTAAGAATTACCTAGTTCCATTACATTTACTTAGCTGTCCAAGATTATCAACAGGACAAGTTTTCTGGTGTTTGAATAAAGAAACAAAACATTTTTTTTTTTTTTTCAGCCCAAGTTTTATTCCCTTTATCAGTGTGAGGTGAGCAGATTATTGGTATTTGCAGTAATATCTGCACAACCACATTTCCATGACAACCAGGTATAACAGTTGCTATAGCAACCAAGTATTATACCATCGAAAATGAATGATTTCTTAATGATGACAAATAGATTTTCTTCCACTTAGAATGGAAAGCTTGAAATGCTACAAAATAAGAGAGAGATAATTGCCTATTTTTTCACTAAACTACCCAAGTTCCCTATGACAATAAATATAACAACTACATGAAATAAATAATTAGATCACTCTGTTACCAAGGCAATACAATTTACTCTCTCTCAAATTTTGTAACAAATCTGAGAAAATAGTATGTATTAACAAATGTGAAACCTATGATTAACAACAAACGTAGCACATCATTGAAAGACTCTGTAAACTTTGTTTCGTGTGAAAAAGAAAATGGTTATTTCTGTCCGGGCAGACATGAAGGATAGATGTGTGAAGTACTAACTACATCAAGATGGAGCAGCCCTTGGAGTGACCTTGATCATGAAAGGGCCAAGAGTGATTGGTTGGAAATGAATTGTTTTTCTATGCAAAAAAGTTTTAAGTGTTGTATCACAGTCTCTTAAATAAATAAATAAATAGATAATAACAAATGTGAAAAAAATTCCCATGATTTGCTAAGTTAAAAACTACCAAAGCCACTGTATGGATCAGAAAACTGGCAAAATGCATTACAGGCATGGTTAATTAAACCCAGTCCAGAAATAAAAGTAAGCTGTGATGTAAAAACAAATGAATTAAGTGATATAATATGTATTTACAACACACACAGATTAGGTTTAAGCTCAATGAAAAAAAAAAACGGAAATTCTTTCAAAAATCACTTATGACAATTTCAATGTGCTGCACCAAGGAAGAATATTTAATTAAGGCTAAAAACAACTTAAGCTGCATTTGCAGATTGATTCGTGACAGTGTAGAATACACAATCTGATCCAAGAGAACTACACTGTCGGGTAGTCTGATATACATATATATTGCAAGCCTAAACATTGTAATATTTTGCTTTTTTTAACTATGTCTGTTTCAGATACTGAATGCTGTAAGGTTTACCATAAAGAAGCAAAATAACTGAAAAGAAAATTCCACATTGTCTAAGAAAAACATTTTTTGCAAATTCTGCTGGCATATATCCTATCAAAACAGAACTGCAGTCTGATCTTGATCTATGGTGTCCATGGATTTCCCTTAGCATTTCAAAGTTAATGTTTCAATGAATTGATCAGTTAGATCCTACATATCTTTCAGATTTTTTTTTTTAATCATATAGCAATGGTTCAAATATTTGTACACATAATTATGCGTTATATCAAGTTTATTTTTTCTGTCTTTCTTATGAATCTGGGTATTCACCTGCACAATAAGCAATGAAGCCAAGCTCTCTGCCCTGAAGGTAGCTTTCTGTGTTTCTCTGTGACATGAATGAGGAATGTAATTTGGCACAAACCCACGGTACTGTTAATGAAAGAGGGAGATAGGTCACCCATGTTCAGTCACACACATCAATCTTCCCAATGGAATACAGCCTAACCATCCCCAAGGATTACAGCCAGCTTAATATTCTTTCATACATGTCTTACTCAATTAACAATTTTTTTCAACCAGTTAGTTGCAGACTGTTACTAGCATTTTCTCCTTTTCCCACAATGTTTTCCAAAGCCTTCTTTAACATTTGGAACTGTTTTACAAACAGTTAAAGAGATGCTAGACAACATGTTAAAAAGACTTAATCACCTCAGAATATCAAAACCAATTACATAAAAGGAAGCTAACATAAGGTTAACACACCTTGTTTAAGATCTTTCAAAAAATAATCCTGTATCCCTTTTCTCATTTGACTGGATGAAGTCTAACAGCTGTATTCCATTGACACTTTATGCTTTATGCAATACTACATGGTGACATTTTAACTACTTATGTTCACATGAATTATAGTAATAATTACATTTGTCTAAACCAATCACATTTGTTAAATACCTTAGAGGTAATCCATTTCAAAATAGGGAAGGGAAAAAAAACTTCAAAGACATCAGCTTTTGTGGAGTCAATGCCCTTAAAAGGTCAGTCCTTGAAAATAAGCATGGCAGTACTGATGATTCACTTGTACAATCAATGACTGCGGCTGAGATATAAATAAGAGGGAGACAATTCCATAAACTGAGAACTAGAATAAATACAATCAATCCTTCAACAAAAAATCTAGTGTTTTTAAGAGAAGGAAGGCTTTTAAAAAATATTGTTGGAAAAGAAGAAAAACTGGTCACCAGCATTTTCTTCTTATCCAAAATTTATTCTATCCTTTCAAAGACAACTCTTTTTCTGTGGGTAACACTAGTATTTCATTTCTTGTCCGCTGATACTTTCAATTTGGAAAAGTCTAAAAATTCTGTCACCTTGGAAAAAAGAGTTTACTTCATGTGAGTTTTATCCTTGTCAGGCTGCCGTGCCTAAAAAATATAAGTATCCTATTCACTGACCATGTAAAGAAGTGAGTAAAAAAGAATTGTCGGTAGATTTCTGTATATTAACCCAGACAATTTCTCCAAGCAAATCAGAAGTCTTTTCGCAGAAATAGAGAGGGAAAAAAACTTCATTCTTCTCGTTCGTGAATAGAGACCCTCTTGTGAATAACCTTAACTAAGTTTACAATGGCTACCTGCCACATAGTTTCCTTCAGATCTTAAAATATTACCAACAAAACACAATTGAAAGCTTGGAATTTCACAATGTGTCATCTAATTTGCAACATTTTACAAGTTACACCGATCAACCCATTACCTCCTGCAGGTGACATGTCTTTGACTTCCATTTGAACACTTTTAATCCTTTACCAAACAATCACGGGTTTTAACGACCTTGAGGTAGAGCCCTTTTGAAAACATTGTGGGAAAAGTAGAAAAAGCTGTATACCAGGATTTTCTACTTTTCCAACAATGTTTTCTACCCCATAAAAGAAGTTCATTTTATTTGTACCACTTTCAAATTTGTCCTCTGCAGGTGCTTTCAATTTGGAGGAATCTAAAATTCATCGTTTGGGAAAGGCTTCACTCTCTACTGGACAGCAATATTTTAAACTTGCCCAAATTAAAAGCATTTACAGACAGCATATCAAATGTTCCTATGAGATTTGTGTCTATGAAAAGTTAGAAAAACATTGTGGGGAAAGGAGAAAATGCTTTTAATCAGCCCTTTTTCCTTTTCCCTAGATGTTTGGGTAATTAAAAGCAACATTTGTTTGGTAAAGGAATAACAAGCTCTTTCTCTTTTACCCTCAATGTTCTTGAATCATCTTGGTAATCCACATTTTACGCAGATAATTTCAAGATCATCTGTTGCGCATGGTTTCAGGAGGTAATGAATGAAAACTGTTTCTTTCCTGTACAAAATGTTGATTTTTTTTCAACCTAACCACTTGACAATTTTTTTGTCACACCAAAATTATCTTTTCTACATCAATTATGCTTACACCTGCTTAACACTAGTTAAAACTAAACAACAATACAAAAAAAAAAAAAATTGGGAGAAAAGCAGCCATTGTCATGGAAACAGGTACTTTTCCCTTCACAATCTTTAACATCTGTGCTTAAATCTTAAAAGTCACTTCATTGTAATCTGGTATAAAATCAACTTCCTGAATGACACATACTTGTATTTCCATTCAACAAATTACATCTTCTTATCTTGTCCAAAGCACAACTTCTGCACATAAATATGAGCCATACTTTATCAAAAAGGGGTCTAATGCATCTGCAAAAAGTACGGACCCATGTCAGCCTACACAGTTCATGCAGGCTGGTATGGTTTAACTCTTTTTGCGATTTGTTAATTTTATGCATATCCAAGGATTATTCTACCTCATGAGAAAAAGGATTTTAAGGATTCATAGTCATGTGGAGAATTTGCTTGGTATAATGCATCACAGAGACCCCTGTTTGTCAGAGCATAACTCAAACCCAGTCTGATTTTTGATGTACACTGTTCAATATTATTGTGGTGGATTCACTGATACATTGTGATAAAATAGCTTATGAATTGGAATGTCTTTTTTACATTCTGAAACTTACCATTTCATTGACATTCAAAGCTTTTTCCAAAAAAAAAAAAGGTTTAACCCTTTAAAACACGAGACATAATTACATGTGTCCAAACTGAAAGCATTTGCAGACAACTAATTAGATATCGCTCATCTGACGAGATATGTCAGTAAAAGGACAGAAAACATTGAGGGAAAAGGAAAAAATGCTGGTTACCAGCATTTTCTCCTTTTTCAACAATGTTTTCAAAAGGCCACATTTTCAGGGTCATTACCAGTAGAACTCAGGATTGTGCGGTAAAGGGTTAAATATCTGCTACCAGATTGATAATATTCCAACTCTTTTCCATCATAGGTTGTATTTGCAATGTTCAGATTAATATAATCTTGATGTATGGGTGTGTCTAAACAAACATTGTGAGAAATGAAAAAAATTTCCATGTATGAGCATTTTCTCCCTTTGCCACACTGTGTTCATACACCATCTGTGTTAGATGTGTCGAAATATGTCTAATTGAAGTTCAGAGTTAAACCGAAAAGTTTTGTGATCCTCAGATCTACACCAATACAACAAACACAAAAAGTCATGGAGATATAAATGCAAATACCATATATGCTTGTTGATCTCACCCAGCCTTCACACATACTATGAGAAACAATACGACAGCAAAACTAGCCTACCCATGTTGATCCGTACTGAGCATCCCCTTGGCCACTTCATTTACTGTAGTTGAAACAAAATCTTTCAACATTGATTTGGTGCAAAATTCAGCACTGATTCTTAAAATTCTTGATCCACATATTTTTCATTCTTTTTGTTAACAACTCTTAACCCTTATCCTGCTAATTAAGTAATTTTTTGCAGTAAGTATCTCCTTATCGGACAGTGTAGATCAGAGATCTGACAGCAAGTTCTGTGCTGTCTGATCTTGATCTACACTGTCTGCAAAAAGGTCAGAGAGTCTCACTTAGCAGCTTAAGGATTAACTCTGAAAAATTTAACAGTAGATGCAAACTTTTTTGCTTAACATGATTAATACATAAATTCCTCAGTTCAAGTAATGCAATATACAAGCTTGTCGAGGGAAGAAAATTACAAAATAGGTACAGATGAAATTTGGATAGGAAGTGTTGCACAGATAACTGAAAATGAATTTTAAGTTTGGGGAAGTGCACATCTTGAGCCAATACCCCAATAATTGCAATTTTCATCCAAGTTTCCAATGGCAAACGGCAACCAAATGAGGAGAAGCCATAGAACAGCAGGACTGTCTCCCTGGCTGGCCAAACATGTGAAGACTAGTTGCACTGTAATAAAAGATCTGTCAAAAATGAGAAGTACATAAATGTTCATTAACTGTTAGCAGGAAATGTTCCACTATTACTCGGTTAAAGGACTTTTTCTACATAACCACTTGATTAGATAAAAGTAAAATTATACCCAACTTCTGTTTTTCTCTTTTTTTACTACAGCCTGACAGTTTAACCCGATACCAAACAATAAAATTTTTGGCTTGTCCAAATTGAAAGCTTTGCAGATGACAAATTAGTAACGGCTCATATGGTAAGATTTGCCTGTAAAAGGATAGAAAGGATTGTGGGAAAAGGAGAAAAAATGCTGGTTAACAGCAATTTCTCATTTTCCCACAATGTTTCCAAACGGCTTCTTTCTCAGAGTTGTTAAAACTCTGGATTGTGCGGTAAAGGGTTAAAACACAAAAAGGGTACATGCATAAAGCCACATTAGACTCAAATTGGTACTTGAACAATTAAGATAACGCAGTACTGATTAGAAAAATAAAAGTTAGCTAGCTCCTAAATTTTGTATAAGCCATCCCAATGAATACAAATAACCCTATAATATCTGGAGCTGTAGTGCAAGAAAAAAGATCAGACTGCACAGTAGACAGTATTAAGTTTTTGAAAGCTATTCCAACTCTGAACTCCGAGAAAGAAAGATCATGATCCTTAACCCTTTACCACATAATCCCGAGTTTTAACGACCCTAAGGAGGAAGGCTTTTGAAAACATTGTGGGAAAAGGAGAAAATGCTGGTAACCAGCATTTTCTCCTTTTCCCCTAATGTTTTCTGGCCTTCTCAAAACAAATTTCAATTTTTGAACCACATTTATTTTGTTGTCTGCAAATGTTTTGAATTCTGAATAGTCTAAATTTTTGTCATTTGGTACAGAGTTAAACACGGATCAAAACTGCCATTTATTAAACAGTCAACAGGTTGAAGCTATACTATGATTTTTTGTCTATATGATGGTTTGAACTTAGCTGCCTGTTAAGTTAATCTTTAATGAATTTGCTGATAGCTAAATTCTAACAAGAGTATTACTAATGTGGATCACTGAAAATGTTCAATAGAAATTTGTTAAATGATTCTGCATACCAGTGCATGGTTTTGCAATACAATGTATCTAATTTTCAAGCCATTTCCAAAGTTTTCTTTGAGTTTGTTTTAACCCTCTGCTACTGCACAATATTGACTCTATATCAAAGGCTGACATTATTGAAATCTTTTTTGGCAAACCAAAACTGATACACTGCTTTTTAACCATGCTAAATTAACATACAAATCAAAGAAAGCTATATTTGCCAACAAAAAAATCTGGATAATAATTCTGTTAAAAAGACTAAGAAACGCAAGACAACTTTGAACTATCAAATACTAGAACATGTGTAAGTACATGTATCAAGTTGTTGTACCGATGTTTAACCCTTTCCCAAACAAGCCCTGGTTTTCACGTGTCTGCAGTACAAATCTTTTGAAAACACTGTGGGAAAAGGAGAAATTGCTCATAACGAGCAATTTCTCCTTTTCCCACAGTGTTTTCTACCCTTTTTGAGAACTTTCTGCCATTTTCATCAAATTTAAAATTGTCGTCTGCAAACTCTTCCAATTTGGACCAGTCCAAAATTTGTCGTTTGGGAGAGGGTTTTTTTAACCCTTTCTGAGGAAAATTTTAGACCCTTTAAAATGAAGGCATCTGCAGACAGTTATTTAACAAATGATACAAGTGAGATGAACTCTCTAATTGGATAGAGAACATTGTGGGAAAAGGAGAAAATGATGGCTATTAACATGTTTCCCTTTTACCTCTGTTTTCAAGAGCCATTTTCTTCAGGTTCATTAACCCTTTACCACACAATCCCGACTTTTAACGACCCTGAGAAAAAGGCCTACTGAAAACATTTTGGGAAAAGGAGGAAATGCTGGTAACCAGCATTTTCTCCTTTTCCCACAATGTTTCCTACCCTCCCCGAAACATATTTCAGTTTTCCAGTCACATTTATTTTCCTGTCGGCAAATGCTTTCAATTTGGACAAGACTAAAAATTTTGTTGTCTGGTATAGAGTTAACCCTTTACCAGACGACAAAATTTTAGCCTTGTCCAAATTGAAAGCATTTGCAGACGACAATTTCAATGTGGCTCTAATGGTGCAACTTTTCTTTGATAGGGTAGAAAACATTGTGGGAAATGGAGAAAATGCTGGTTACCAGCATTTTCTCCTTTTCCCACAATGTTTTCAAAAGGCTTCTTTTCCAGGGGTGTCAAAAAGCGACACTGTGCAGTAAAGGGTTAAAACAAAAGATTGTTTGGTAGAGGGTTAACCACTCTTTATACTAATGATGCAAGGTCCAACTTGAGTAGTTTTGGCAGAGTATATCTAGATCAAGGTCAGATGCCCAGAATAAACAGTTAGTTGCTGGATCTAAACTGTCCTGTATTTTCTCTGACCAGTACAGCCCTGGATTTGCAATTTCTATCAAGGTCTTTTACACCGACTCAAAATATCTATTTCCTGTACTCGGCAATTTAAAAATTGAGTGATTCACTGGGAGTCAGAATTTTAACTGAACATTTCACTGCATGCAGGGAATTTAAATCTATTTATACATAATAGTTTTGAATTTAACTAAGAGAGGACAAACAATATTATAAATCAAAAACAATATACAAATCTGTTTAAAAAAAAAAAATAGGATCCCTGTAACAGAAATGACTCATCTATGTACCCTTTTTGACCTTCAAAAGTAATAACATCATCGCAAGTCTGAGTTATCTCCCTTGTCCTATAAATGGAGTGGTGTGAAGAAATAATGCAGCAGATATCAAAGTTCAAGATAGAAGTGAGAAACTCCAGAGATCTACTTAAATATATATCTGATGGAGTAAAAAGAAAAACAAAACAGACGTTGCATAGCTATCAACAAAGCCGAAAGAATGAGGTATCCTAGGGCAACCATAAAACCTATAGATCTATGTCAGTCACAACTTACAATCTACTGATCATAAATTTAACTTAAACACAAATTTAACACAATGTAACTTTCCTTTCCTTTCCCACTCTCTCATTTCCTCTTTCTATAATCAATAAATATTTTTAAAAAAATCTGGTAACTTTTTTCAACAAGAATGCATGAGAAAAAAATAACTGCAGTTTTCTATACTTGGCTACTAATTTTCAGGACTCTATCCACTCAACATTCAAATTTCAAATCTATTTCTAAAATTCAAGACAAACCATCTGATTGGCCAAGACAAAACACCAATGCCAATCTCATAGTCTTGGAATTAAGAAAAAGAATTTCATTAAGAATGGATGGTAAATACAGTCCCCAGTCCGAGTCACCAAAAATTGCTGTCCATGGTTGTGAGTGGTAAAAATCAAAATCTAGCTGCATTTATGACACCCTATTTACTCAAAATCATGCTACTAGATGGTACATTAAATTTTGTATCCACTTTAACCCTTTAACAGACGACAAAATCTTACCCTTGTCCAAATTGAAATCATTTGCAGACGACAATTTCAGTGTGGCTAAAATGGTGCAAGGCTCCTTTGATAGGGGCGAAAACATTGTGGGAAAAGGAGAATATGCTGGTTACCAGCATTTTCTCCTTTTCCCACAATGTTTTCAAAAGACTTCTTTCCAAGGATTATCAAAAAGCAGCACTGTGTGGTAAAGGGTTAAAGGAACGGAAAGGTAGATCCATATCTGGACTTCATATTCTATTAACTGCATTGTTTGACCAATCAAGCATCAGGTCGTTTCTAAACAACATTCTATCCGATCACTTTGTTTCATCAAAAAAGCTCTAGAAACATCTTAAGACATCTGACCACCGCCAACAAGGTCGTAAACCCATTACCACACAACAAAATGTCAGACTTGTTCAAATCAAAGCAACTGTATGATGACACATTAGATGTGTATAAACTGATGGAAATTGCCTATGAAAGGGTAGAAAATATTTTGGTAAAAGACAAAATGTTGTACCAGCATTTTCTCCTTTTCCAACAATGTATTGGTTCCATTACATGCACTATCAATGTGTGTGTGTGTTGTACAATCCTCTCCCATATAGAAATACGATATCAAGCACCCATTTAACTCTTTACCAGAGGACAAAATTTAAGCCTTGTTCAATGATTGATTGATTGTATGGTGTTTAACGCCATTTTCAACATTATTTCAGTTATATCGCGGCGGCCAGTGCACCTATCCATGCTTTCCTGGAGTTTCTTTTACCAGTACTCCACACAATATTCTTTCAAAGCCACTGGCTGCTTTCCCACATAACCATCGTCGAAACAATGGTCAGCGGTGAGAGAGGAATGAATCCTGTCGCAATGACTATCATCGATCCTCGGAAAGAAATTGGCCAAGCCGGGGATCGAACCAGTGCCCTCCTGTTCTCAAGTCCTGTACGCTACCGACTGAGCTAAGGGGCTCGGCAAGCCTTGTTCAAATCGAAAGCATTTGCAGACTACAAATTTCAATGTAGCTCAAATGGTGCAATTTTTCTTTGATAGGGTATAAAACAAAGAGGGAAAAGAAGAAAATGCTGGTGACCAGCATTTTCTCAATTTCCCACCTTGTTTTTAAAACACTTCCTCCCCAGGGTTGTTAAAAGGCAGTGTTGTGCGGTAAAGGGTTTATGAACCCTTTACTGGTCAAACCTCTTATTTGAAAACCTTAAGGACAAGGTTTTTGAAAACATAGCAGGGAAAGGGGAAATGCTGGCTACTAGCATTTTTTTCTTTTCCCACAATATTTTCAAAACTTTCCGTGACAAATCCCATCATTTGAGCCACATTCAATTTCTTGTCTGCAAATGTTTTCTATTTGTATCAGCAAAAATTTTGTCATCTGGTAAAGAGTTAGAGCAAAATAGATCTTATATCATGGCCAACCACAATTGCCTTTGACAAGCAAATGTTTCATTACCGAAAGAGTCTCAGGCCCTTACACAAATAACAATGACAATAAACTTGCCATTTGTCTCACTCTTTTCCTGCATTTTTTGCCCTTGAATTTCTTGCAATATCTCTTTGGGGAAAGGATTTACATGCCGTTTAAATCTGTGATGAGTGTGACAAGTGTATTATATATACAAACATGGCCAATGGCATATTTAAAACATTCTGTTGTATAAAATGTTGTCCAAACTCTAAAAACTGGGTAAAACAGAAGAGGAAGTGAACTGGTTATAATGCTGGATAATGCTGTATGTTTCATTTAATCCTTTCCCAAACGACAAATTTTAGTCACTTCCAAATTGAAAGCATCAGCAGACAACAAATTTGAAATTAATACAAATAAATTGAAGTTCTCTGTTAGGGTAGAAAACCTTGTGAGGAAAGGAGAAAATGCTGGTCACCAGCATTTTCTACTTTTCCAACAATCTTTTAATAAGTGTTCATCCTTCGACGTTGTTAAAATATGTAATAGTTTGGTAAAGGGTTTAAAAGAAATGTTGCGGCTAATTACAAAATCATGGTCTTCATGAAAATGGTTACAAACTGACATTCTTTCATAGACAGGTTCTGCAGCCATTTTCAGGAGGAGAAAAAAACATGACTGGTTTATTGATATATCACAGCTACACCTAATGTTCTGGCCTTACAAAATAAAAACTCATCTTAAGGACAGCTTTGCACCAATAAGAAATTGAATGACCTACATGTGATTTCCTAATGAGTATCCATTAACCTTTTTCCTTAATTATCCTTTCTTTTCCTCCAACTATAAAATCCAACATAAAGAGAAATGCAAAATTACAAACTCAAGCCATGCTAGTTTTTCTTTCTTTTTTTTTTCTTTAGAGTTAAGTTGGAAAAAATGGGTATAAAAACCTCTCTCCATAATATGTTTCGAATTTTCAGTTATCAATCAAAGCCATTACACACAATCCTAATGGTTTTCAGGATACCATAATTCCTGTTTATATGGCATGTAACACACGAAAAGGGGCCTTTGGACACATGCGTAGAAGTGTGTGGTTTCAGATCAGCCTGTGCAGTCTCTGACTAATCCGAGATGACACTTCCCGTTTTTGTGCGATTTTCTGTTTCATGAAAATCCACTGTATGAAAAAAAATCTTATATAGTCATAAAGTGCTGTCTCGGAGTAGCCTGCGCAGACTGCACAAGCTAATCTGGGATGACACTTTACGCAAAAGTTCGAAGGTCTCATTTTGCATGTTGCGGGCCATATCAGATTTAGATAAAACTAGAACAAGTGTTTTCTGCAAAAGTCTGGATGAAAATTAACTCTTTACCACAAAATCCTGAGTTTTAATGACGTTAAAAGAGAAGGCTGTTGAAAACATTGTGGGAAAAGAAGAAAATGGTGGTTACCAAGCATATCCTCCTTTTCCCAACTGTATTTTCTGAAGTCTTCTTCTGGTTCGTCAAAAGTATGGATTGTTTGGTAAAAGGTTAAATGTTAGATACAGTTCTTACCACCCCATTTAAAGGACATTGGCTTTTTACAACTTAGCCCATTACCTCCCAAAATATATTTGCAGCAGACAATTTTGTACAATTCAGAAAATCAGCGTAAATCAATATCTAACTCATGAATACATGCAAAACCATTGTAGCAAATGGAACACAAGCACCACATGTGGGTGCCAAGGCTTGGCTGCGGTTGCTTGATTTTCAATCAAAATTTTAAGTTGAAAAAGGGGCTTAATTTTACCAAAAATACTTTGATAGTTACCTGACTTTGTTGTATAGGTTCCCCTTTTGATAGTTTAAAGCTTGGCCAAGTTTGAAGCAAATATCTTCAGTAATAACAGAGGTATTATAAAATGTCAAAGTTTTCACACAACAACGCAGGTGATGCAGCCAGGGCTATGGACAAATGTCAAATAATGGGTCATTTCTTCTTTTACCAAAAAAATTTCTTTAAAGTCGTCTGCTGCAAGAAAGAGAAAAAAAAAATGTCATCTACGGGAGGTAATGTACTCAACAAGTCTTATTTACACAGTCTGACATCGCAGTTCTCTGAAAGACCTCGTAGCTGGATGAAATTGGACTACAAACATGACTGTGTACATCACAATTCTACCTCCAGTACCCAACCAGGACATTATTTACTCATAAAGCATCTTGTTACATCTAATCTTCATTATGACAAATTCTGTCATATCTGCAACAAGAAAGCTTTTCAAAACACAGTGACAAATGAGCTATTACTCCATTTCACCCCTATGTATACATTCTGTAAAATTTCTTCCATCTTTTTCCGTCTGCGGACAAAAGCCTGATCTTGAATCTACACACAGATTTTCTAAGACTTCTGCCAAAAACAGCTTTGATATTGCAAAACATAGATCTTCTTCCACTGTTCATGTAATTCTCTTGCTCCAGGGGTTAGATATATCAGCGTCTGTATTTACATACTATTGTTACAAATATTCTTAGTCTTACGCAGAAGAATTTTCTAAATTTGAAAATAACAACTTCTGATTGGCTAAACCATTAATTTTGTTTTGTTACTTTCAAATTTAGAAAATCTTGGAGAATAAGACTAAGAATGTTCTTCAGATGGTTGGTGGATACAGACCCAGATTTCAGAAAATCTTAGCACTGGAGCGTTACAAATTAGATCTATATCTGCCTAAAAATACTACTACAAAAGGATACTCTACTCAGACCTTGTATATGTGCAGGTTGACTGGAGCTGGAGAGCAACATGTCACACAAGTGAAATACACAAATTGTATATGTGGCATACTTTGTGATGTACACAGGAGACTTTAACACTGTCACAAAGCACTGAGTAAATGGTATATATATAGATGATATTGAATATTTATAAGAGATAGATAGGATGTTACATAACACATGGGCTGAATCATGATTAGATTACAATAAAATCCAGTACACAAAGCTACGAATGGCACAATTTGCAACAAATAATAGTATTCTATATCTAATACATAATGTAAGGGCTAGGTGCTTTCAATATCAATAAAAATATCCTCAAAAGCTTATCAGCCAATCAAACATTCCAACCAATCTGAAGTCCAATTGTGTTTGAAAACTTTGATTGCATTGGCTGAAATGAGTTTAGTCAAAATGATGTGTTTTAGCCAAAGGCGTCTATCAAAATCAAGGATTGGCAAGAACAGTTTCATTCATCACCAATCTAGACTTATAGCTGTGCTTCAAGCAGCTTTGTGTAGAAGATTCTATATTCTATAACAACTTTAGTGAAACAAAGAGTGGGATATTTCAAAATCCCAAATACTTCATTCAACAATATAGCAATACAAAACCAAATTCTGCTTCTAAAATACATACATCATGATGCCAAAAGAAAGGTTCTTTCAAAAATTGATAAAACTTTCTTTATGAAACTATCATATTCTTACTGGTATATGCTTTTATATGGACAAGCAACAGCCCAGGATGCTCATTTAGAGCGGCTTTTTTGTCTCCATTTCATAAGATTATTAACATTATTTACTCTTTATCAAGCAATGAAAGGTTTCAGACTAGTCAAATATTACCGGTAACACCATTTTCAGATGAATTTGAATGCAGGCCAAGTGATAAGTTATGTCTTTGAAGAAGCAGAAAACATTACGGGAAAAGGAGAAAATGCTGGTTATCAGCATTTTCTCCTTTTCCCAAAATGTTTTCAGAAGTCTTTTTCTCAGGGTCGTTAAATCATGGGATTGTTTTGCAAAGGGTATTCCTGCTCTTCTTTATACATGTTCAATGTAAGCAAGTCAATTATTCATTCATAAGAGATACATGTACTAATGTCATACCAAAGTCAAGGATAAACCATCTTCCACAATGTGTGTATTTTAAAAGCAAATCAATGGTAAATAGATGAATATTATTAAAGGAGGAAAAAAAACCTACTCCTGTACTTTCCAGGTTAAGAAAATAAAAGAAAAATCATGCTATAAAAGTTTTCACTAAACCAGCAAACACATCTATTAAATCCTTATCTAGGATAGATTGGAAATTCATTAATGTACCATTTCACCACTAAATCCTTTCTAAAACATATCCATGTCACTCTTAAATGTTATCCCCAAAAACTCAAAAGATTTCATAATCATTTGCTTTCCAGAACACTGGAAACTTACTGCAATGATCATCAATAAAATCTTGTAAGTAAACCAATATACTTTAATGTGTGTGTATTTGCTTGCTTCCTTTTTTTAGATGTTGTAGATCAACAAAGCAATGGATTTTAAAATGCCTTGTTGAAAAAAAGGCTATAACGGGTAGGTATGATAACACTAGAGGAAACCACATTTCCTCATATGTTTTTTGCCAAAAGCTGAATTAAAACAGCAACATCACAAGAGAAGATTGGGCTAACAGACTTTTACTGACAATACTTATAGACCCCATTAGTCCAATCATTACTTCCAAAGTCCCTCTCATAGTTAAGTATATCATTCTGCTTTAAGTTCAATAACAAAGAGAAACTGACTCATAACTGTTGAGTGTTCTGTTAAATTTGGTGGTGTGTTACCTATGCTTTACAGTTTAGTATGAATGGTGTAAAGTTTCACAAACAAGAGTACAAGATAAGCAAGCACACACAGAGGTAAACAAACAAACAAATCTACCCGTTAACATTCTGCAGAAAAAAAATAAAAACCCAATAACAAGTCATCTACACGACCAAAACTTAAAACAAAATGTGGAGTCATCTTTCTGTAATATCACAATCATATTTTCCCTGTACTTGTTATCTATGGTTCTGTTAGCTACTGTAAAACTCACATTTCCTAGAAAATAAAGTCTGTCATGATACACAGAAGTTGCTTGTTTAAGGATACATGGAACTAACACAATTTTTTGTTGCTTCTTGTGATAATGTAAACAAGATCAGACAGCAAGGAATGAGTGCTCTATTCCTTGATACACACTTTCTGATATTTTGCAAGAACTGCTGACCGGAAGAGCTTTGAAATTGCAATATCAGAGGCCACAATCACAATAATCAATATAAATTCATTTATATTCTAAATTTTAACTATCAAACTGGTTGGCTGTGACAGAATATCTCTGCCATTCTGCTGGATAGACTAGAAATTTAACATTAAAAATATATTAATTTTCACTGTTGGATAAACGACAGGTTTCTTTTTTCAATAAAGACTGAGAATGACCAACTAATTTATTCAGCGCTCTAGACTTTAACAGTGCATCTACCAATTGTTGTTCAAAAAAAGGTAAAAAACAGTCTGGTGTATGGAATCATAAATTTTGTTGCATGCACATACCATTTTCTAAAACAATAAGACGTCTAAGGATCAAATAATGTAACTATCTGTTACATGCTAGGGTCCAACATTTCAAGTAAGAAACTGTTGTAAAAAGGTTGAATTGTTTAAAGTAAAATATCTTTCATTAGTAAAAACAATCAGCAAAAAAAAAAGACTGACTGTTCTTGTTCTTTCCTAGGAATAGTGCAAAAAAGGGACTGCCAATTTTACTTTTATAAAACTAACTAAATTATGTAGTCATTACTTGTGTTCACATCTAAGAGATTCTAATCACTTCTTAGGAGAACTGTTAAATTCAAACTGCAACTTTTACTTGTTCCTACACTTATTATTTAGTTCACTTCAATGTTCACACCAAAAAGCTGTATGGTTGATGAAAATCACATTCATTAGCTTTTGCTAAACAGAAGATAACTCCACCTACAGCCTCACACTGGCTTTTGTGATAATATTAATAATAATAAATATATATAGATGTATATATATAATTTACCACACATGCACACACACACCAGAAAATGTGAATATGTTTTACATCAGCTTCAATAACAAACAAACAGAAAATCCTTAAATAAGATTTTAACAATTTGACTAAATTTTTATATATTAACAAGTATAAATCCCAATTTACTGGTACATCTAGTTCATATTATATAGATTCTCAAATTATATATATATGTGTGTGTATGCTACAATATCTATAGTTAAACACTACAATGAAGGACAAAAAACTTCTACATGAGGCAGTCACCAACAATATTTAACAAAAATTATGCATGATTAATAGTTATAGTCAAAGATCTGTGGAAATTTAGCCCTTTACCATATAATCCAATCTTATCATGAATCCAAGGAAAGAGGACTATTGAAAACATTGTAGGGAAAGGAGAAAATGCTGGTAACCAGCAATGTTTTCTACTCTTTGACAGACAAATATGATTCATATTTGATTTGTCTTCTGAAAATGCTTTCAGTACAGACATGAGTGAAATTTTGACATCTGGGAAAAAGTTATGACCGAGTCTACGAGATAAAGCTCAATCTCAGAGCTACAATCTCGAAAACTATCTCGAAAACCTTAGTTCATAACATCAGCTTCTCAATAATTCTAAACCCATTTTCCTGCATTTATAACATCCGATCTCCTTTGCCAAAAGAAAAGAACGAAGATCAACATGCATGTCTGTGCAAACATTAACTTGTCCTACTTTCTTCTGTACCAAACTAACCCTTTACCACACAATCCAGAGTTTAAACGTTCCTGATGTAAAATGATTTTGAAAACATTGCAGGAATAGGAGTAAATGCTGGTAAACAGCATTTTCTCTTTTCCCACAATGTTTTCTACCCTTTCAGATACAAATCCCATTATATGAATATCATTTCATTTGTTGTCTGTAAACATTTTGAATTTGGACCAGTCTAAAATTTTGTTGTTTGCTACAGAGTTAACTCATTACCTCCTGAGATAAACTTGTAGCAAATGACTAACTCTTTACAAAATAATCCCAAGTTTTAATGACCCTGAAGAAAGAAGGCTTTTGAAAACATTGTGGGAAAAGGAGAAAATGCTGGTAACCAGCATTTTCTCCTTTTCCCACGATGTTTTCCACCCTATCAAAGATAAAAATCAGTATGTGAGTTGCACTTATTTTGTAGTCTGCACATGCTTTCAATTTGGTCGAGTCCAAAATTTTGTCATGTGGTAAAGAGTTAAAAAAATCTTTGTAAAATACCGTTTATCAACATGAATCAGGTTTAATCTAAACATAAAAATATATAAAAAGGCTGCTTCTGCAGGAGAAATTGTTCATTTAACTCTTCACCAAATGACAAAATTTTAGACTTGTCTAAATTCAAAGCATTTGCAGACAACAAAATAAATGTCACTCAAAAATTGAATTTCAGTTTTGGAAGGGTAGAAAACATTGTGGGAAAAGGAGAAAATGCTGGTTATCAGCATTTTCTCCTTTTCCCACAATGTTTTCAAAGGGCTACTTTCTCAAATGATGGTAGTTATCTCTCAAAGGGTAAAAAACATGTTGACTTAAGGGAGGAAAATGCCGAGATCCTACATTTTCTCCTTTTCCCACAATGTTTTCAAAAGCCTTTCTTTGCAAGGTAGATAAAACTCACGACTGTTTGGTAATAGGTCAAACCTTGATTCATGCTGATTATCCAAATTTTACAATATTTTTTGTTTAAAGTTGACTTGCAAATTTATTTCATGAGGTAATGTGTTAAAAGAATATTTTCCGTCTACAGTTTCAACCAAATATGGAAATGCACCAGAGATTTTGGTCAGAGTACCTTTCAAAATATTGGATATTGTGTATCTAAGACCAGACTGCAAATTCTGTACAGACTGATCTTACTCCACGCTGTCTACCAAAAGCAGCTGTAGTTGCAATAAGTTAAGTGTTTACTAGACAACAACATTTTAGACCTGTCCAAGTTGAATGTAATTGTAGATGACAGATAAAATATGGTTCAAACAATGTGATCAGCTTTTTTTCTCCTTTTCCCACAATGCTTTCAAAATCTTCTTTCCTCAGAGTCGTTAGAACTTTTGGGCTGTTTGGTAAATGGTTAAAGTACCGGTAGTATGCACAGTACTTGGTAAAGGACTTTCAATTAATTTCTTAAGAACATTTTTTGCTGATCATTGTAAATGGGTACTTTTTTTTTTTTCTAAAATGACCCACTTGGCAATAAAAAAGAATAAATCAGTGGTAAAAGTGTTTAAAAACAGATCAACAAGAACTGAAACAATATCACATGTTGTTTGTTTTTTTGGGCCATAGTGATCCTCAAAAGGCTAAGTGTAATAATATTGTTTTGGGGCAGTGTAGATCAAGATCAAGCTGTACAGAACAGGCAGTTTGGGCTTAGATCTACAATACCCAATATTTCATGGGATATATTTGCAAAAACAATCTTCAAATTTAAAATGCTTGGCTCTATATTCCTGATTCTACAGATTAACTTCATTTAGTACTCACAGACCTACAATGGTTTTATAACTACCAGACTTCCATTTACCTATGTGATAAAACCTGCTATAACCTGAATGTGTTGATAAAACCGCTCTCTGTCTGAATAATGTCTTTAAAAAAATAAAACAAGAGAAGAACAATCCATGAAACAATAGATGTAACATCTGTGATGACACAATGACAATCTGTAATGTTATTTTATCTGATGTGCACATGATCTATCTACACAGGTACAGATTTGGGGGCCTTTAACCCTTTACCAAACAACAAAATTTTAGACTTGTCCAAATTCAACGCATTTGCAGACGACAAAATAAATGTGACATACAAATTGAAATTTGTTTTCGAAAGGGTAAAGAACATTGAGGGAAAAGGAGAAAATGCTGGTTACCAGTAGTTTCTCCTTTTCCCACAATGTTTTCATAAGGCTTTTTCTGTAGGGTCGTTTAAACCCAGGATTGTGTGTAAAGGGTTAACCCTTTACCAAACAATCCCCAGTTTGAAAGATCCTGAGGAAGGAGACTTTTGAAACCATCACAGAAAAAGAAGAAACTGCTGGTAACCACCATTTTCTCCTTTCTCCACAATGGTTACTACCTGTTAACCCCATCATTTAAGCCACATTTCATTCCACGTCCAGAAACACTTTCACCTTAGACAAGTCTAAATTGTTGTTGTCTGGTAAATAAATTACCTACATTTTTCTACACTAAAACCTATGTTGTGGGTACTCACTGGAATGTGTGTCACGAGACAATTCTAATGAGGATCAACAAGATAGTTTTTGTGAAGAAATAATGTTTTTCTAAGATTTGATTATCCCCGCTTATCTGCATCTCTCCCTGGTATACATGACAAGGACGAAAATGGCAATCATATCTGTCTAAAAGAAACACACTGATTTCACCTAAAATTCTCAATCCTGCTCTTATTCAAGACTAGCTTTCAGACTGGTAGAGACACAGCCTCTCAGCCAATCAGAAGGCTGTAATGAAGTCAGTAACTAGAGTTTCAACAATCTTAGAGAGGCTTGTGCATACTCTTTACATTTCAATCATACAAAAATGGGCCATGCTCTGTGAATGAAAAGGGGCTTAATGCATCTGCAAAAAGAATCAACCCATGTCAGCCTGCGCTGGACTGCCCAGGCTGACATGGGCTGAAACTTTTTGCTATTGGTCCATTTTCTGCATGCCAAAAGACCAGTCTATCTCCAGATCCAATTGGTTGTTAGACAAAATGGATTTTATGGATCCATAATTATGTGGCGACTTGCTTGGTATAATGCATCATGGCAATGCATTAAGCCCCCTTTTGCCAGAGCATGGCTCAAATTATCACGGGAAATGGAGATATTATTTGTGACAAGCAATTACTCCTTTCCCCCAATATTTTCTGAAACTATCCAAAGCCAAGACATGAAAAGTTTACTTGCATACTTACATTTGAAAGCACACAAAGTTACGGCACTTCTTCTTTATGTCTCTGCTCCACAGGTACATTTCTATCTCTAAGTCTTGTATACCAGGAACAGAATTCAAATGATTACTAATGAAATTTGCTATAACACCAAAAGCATGCAAGGTGAAATGAGTTATCTCTTTCCCAAACAATAAAATGTTAGACTTGTCCAAACCGAAAGCATGAGCAGAACACAGATTAGATTTGGCACAAGTGGCAAGATTTGTCGTTGAGAGGATACAAAACATAGTGGGAAAAAGAGAAAATGCTGGCTACCAGCATTTTCTCCCTTTTCCCACTATGTTTTCAAAAGCCCTTTTTCTAAGGGTTGTTTAAACAGAGAAATGTTTGGTAAAGGGTTAACAAAATGGTGTCAACGCCAGACTATGTACGCCATGCAGAAGTGATCTCAAAAAGTCCAGGAAAAAAAGTTTTAACTCATGACTATATATAAATAGTTACACTCAGTCCACGACGAATCCATCGCCATGATAAACTTGACTATTCACAAAAACAAAAATAATAATAATAATAACAATAAACATGAATAATGTTAGTCAATTAGAGTAAATCAGTTTATTTTTAAAGCCTAATGGTTAATTATAAAATCCTAGCGGGCTGAGGCTTGCCGGGCACGTTTAAGCTCCTCTTGCTGTATACGTTGCTGTATAAGATACTGTGCTTTTGTTATATTACTTGGGGTTCCAGTAATGGTCACAATTCTGTTTCTAGTTCCAGGCACATATACACCCTTCTTTGAGATCTGTATGTTCGTCTGAGTGTACTGTTGTAACTCCACAATCCCTTTTCCACCTGGGCCCAAAATGGCCCCCACAATGGTTTCTGAGACCTCAAGGTCTGCTTTTGTTGTGGCTGACTTATCCTCTGTTGGGCTATACATGCCTGTACCAAGTCCAAATGAATTCTGGTTAACATTAATACTAGGTGGTCTTTCACCTGCAAATCCCACAGGTGTTCCTGGGTAAGCCTGGGCTGCTGTGTAGGATTCATTCAACATTGGGCTTCCTCCATACCTCTCTTGCTGCATGCCTGGAGATGAACTGCCAAACAGACTAGAATTGGCTCCTGTGGACCCAGAACTCCCTAGTCCTGAAGAGCCACTTCCCACGGGTCCAAACAAGTTTCCAGAGGTGGTTGGTGTACTCATGATGTATCCCTGTTGGGGGTTCTGTGATGGAGTGCTGGGTTGACTTAACCCCTGGGCCTGTGGGGTTCCAATGCTGAGGCCCATCTGAGGTGCTTGTTGGACATTTCCCTGTACATTCTGACCAGTGATTCCCACCCCCAATATACCATAATTGGCCAAAGTGTTCATAGCATTACTAATTTCCTCTGTTGCTTGCTCTGTATATCCACTATTTCTTAAAGTCATACGCAGGTTATCTAACGCTGCAGCACTCATAGCTCCAGGCGGACCACCTGTTAACATACTGTTCAGGTTTAAATTAGCAATTCCTCCTCCTATATTCCCAAATGTATTTAGTCCAAATCCAAACGTAGCACCACCAGCAAAATTATTATTATTAACACCTTGTATTTCTTGGGTTTGATTCTGCATAAAGTTAGTGTTGGCAAATGGAGAACCTGTAGGGTTGGCACTCGCAACAGGCCCTGTGTAATCTGCATAGCTTATATTTGGACAGCTTCCACTCTGTGGGTCTTCAACTATTTTCTGAAGAATCATATCTACAGCTTTTTTATTGGCATCTAAGTCACCTGTAAGAACAAGAGAAAAAGAACTTGGAAATACTGTTTGAATTTTCTCACATTTTCTGTTTATAATGATTGCTCCTACAGCAAAGCTGGGTATTGTCGATGGTCGGCAGTCACCATCAATTATTTTTCTACTCCTTAATTTACATGAAAGATGAGCAAATTCCATACTTATAATGTAATTTATGATGTCACTATTTTATATGTTCATCTTGCATGATGGTAAACAGTGGTTGTGAAGTCCCAACGAATAATTAAAATTTTACAGTACTGTATGAAACAGAAGGACAGTGTTTTTGTCCCCATATTGCATACTTTTTAAATAAAGTTAGATGCAAAACTTGGTAGCCTTAGATCTTACAGTTAGGGACAGAAGGTTTTGAAAGTTTATACTGTATAAGCCAATGTAAAACTTGTGACCCGGTGGCAGGGCAAATTTTGACTCCAGGGCTATACTTTGAAGGATCTTGGTAGAGGTCTATTAGGTGAAACAACATGCCAAAGTTGGTAGCTGTATGCTTAGCAACAAGATAATTTTGAAGTTTTCAATATATAACTCCAGGTAAATCTTGCGATCCCCAGGGCTGGGCAAATTTTGACCCCAGGGCTATAATTTGAAGATTCTTTTTTGAGATCCATTGGCACCATTCCAAATTTGGTAGCCCTAGCTCTGATGGTTTCGGACGAAGATTTTCAATATGCATCAATTTGTTGACATGGCAACCAGTCTTTACAGGAATCAAATCTTTGAAGAAATTTTGAAGAGTGCCATGACAGGAACTTCTGAAAAGTTTGGTCAAAATTTGATGGGCATTTTCGGAGATGTTTGAAATAAAAGTGAATGCACAGACGAACTGATGGATACACAGACACACGACAGACCCAGGGCCATGACATAAGCCCATCAGCCTTTGGCCAGTTGAACTGAAACTATCCTTTCCATGGCTTAAACTGTGCACAGATTCAAGGTTCATGCAAAACCTTTAAACATCTGACAAACACCTATGTAATGTTGGCGTTATTTTCAATTATACGCAATTTGGTGACACTACCCTATACCCATACATCAATAAACCACTGAACTTTCGTTTGTATTTGTAGCAGCTGTCAGCGACATGGTACTTTGTATCATAAAGTGTCGATAATACCCAGCTTTGCCCTAGTCTTACAGGGAAACCTTTAGTATCTCTACTGCCTGCTGAAAAGCCATTTTTACTTTACAGCAACCCTCAAATGTCATTTATCTATTTTGATCAAAATTTTCTTGTTCAATGTACAGTACAAAAAAAATCTTTACCACACAACAAAATATTACACAAATTCAAATCAAAAGCATTTGCAGACGACATATGAATTGTGGATCAAATTGTAACATTTGTCTTTGAAAGGGCAGAAAACATTGTGGAAAAATGAGAAAATGCTGGTTACCAGCATTTTCTCCTTTTCCAACAATGTTTCAAAAAGCTATCTTTCTCAGGGTTGTTGAAAGTCTGGACTGTGTGGTAAAAGGTTAAAGTGTCTAGTAAACCCAATGAACATTTTCATTCTAGACCAAGCCCCACATACATGTAATTGCAATTTCATGAGTGGTTTTTGTCTGTTTCAGTAAAGCGGACAGTGTAGATCAAAGATAGGACTGCACATTTTGTGCAGCCCGAGCTTGATCTACACTGGCCCAAAGGTTAAGGGTTAAGGTTAATACATGGATCCGTGGCGATGAGATAAACCGACTTCCTTGGTTACCATCGTTAAGGGCTCAAAAACAAACGCAGTAAATACATATACAGTATAGCAGAAAGGCTACTTAAATCGTGCTGTCATGCCTGTTTCTTTCAATTAAATTCCGGAAAATTATTCCTTTTCATATGTTTCTGCCGATGATGGATTCTCGGCAAGAAATATAAGGATACTTGAATTTACTTACATAAGGATTTGTACAAAAAGTGTGAATTTCAGGGGCTACAGACAATGTAATACATGTGCCAGCAAAGTTTTGAACTTCTACGAGAAAGAATGAAACAAATCATAATCCTCAGTTTTGCTTAAAAATAATACAATTAAAGATGATTCATATTTTTGTAAGGCTTGTTAGTTGTCTCAACATCATATTCAAAAATAAATTACACTGTATTACAAGTATTTTGAAATATTTATAGATTGTCTAATTCAACAGAGAGGTGGAAGTCTGAGAAATGTTTAAATTTCAAGTTAAGGGAAATGGTTGCCTGATGATCTTAAATAAGTGTAAAGTGTGCTGTCAAGTAACAAACTTGTTAATATCATTGGCGGTAGTTTATCTTATGATATACTGAAGACAAGGGATGGTCGAGTGGATTACAGCGGCAATCCAACACACATCCTATCAGTTAACAGTTTACCGACATACCCTTTGAAATGGCAGATATGCTAATCCACCTAAATATGGCTAAGTCAAAAGCTTATTTAATTAACATAAGTTGCCTTTTGAGAACTTCCAAAACTGTACAAAACAGAACTTACTCTGTTTCATAATTGAAATCTACATGTACCTTCTGTAAAGAATACATGTAAATGTACTTAATTTAAGTAGCAGATGGTTTGAATCCAAGAATAAACTACATTTTTTGCACTCTGATCTGTATCTACACATTCAGCATTCTTCACGCACCAAGGGTTAATGTTAACGTCAAACTGAAACATTGATGACAAATGCCCCTTTTTGGATGTGCAGATGTTATTAAACAAGATTAACTATTTGAGTGAACATACTTTCTCTTTATTAGTATTTCATATATTTTACCTTTGTTTTCCACTGTAAAACAGTTTAAGTTTTTTTCGGAGAGTTTAAGAGGGAAAAAAAAAACTAACATTAATTAATCCATTGCGTAATATAGCGTTGATCAAACTCTTTGCTCATGTCTCATTGTCAATCATAATCATAATCCAAACTTATAATCTCTTCGTGTATCTCACGGAAGCAGTACACGATCACAAAGCACATCTTTTAAAACTTTTTCCTAAAATTCAAGCGTGGTAAACACACATAATATTGCACTTCTCCATCATTAACAGTCACTTGTTTGTGAGCCGAAATAGCAGATAGCAAGGCTGTACATCGGGCCAAATAAATGCGATGACCTGATTGGTCAAATATCGATTTCCACGGATCCATGTATTATCCCATTTTAACAAGATGTTTTTACATTCCTCCTAAAAAATACTAAGGTAAGGAGTCTTTAACCCTTTTACCCTCTACCATAAAATCCCAAGTTTAACGACCCTGAAAAAGAAGCCTTTAAAAAACATTGTGTGAAAATGAGAAAATGCTGGTAACCAGCATTTTTCTCCATTTCCCACAATGTTTTATTACCAAATCAAAGACAGATCTCATCATTTGAGCTACACTTATTTGTCGTCTGCAAATTCTTTCAATTTGGTCAAGACCAAAACTTTATAGTTTGGCAAAGAGTTAATATACATGCAAGAGTTTAAAAACCCTATGAAAGAAAGTTTTTGATTGCTTTGTGAAAAAAGAGCAAATGCTGGTGACCTTTTCTCACAATGCATTCTAACGTTTTATCTCTTTACTACACAATCCCAACTTTTAACGTGAAAGAAGCCTTTTGAAAACATTGTGAGAAAAAGAGAAAATGCTAGTAAGCAGCATTTTCTCCTTTTCCCACAATGTTTTCTACCTTCCCAAAACAAATTTCAATTTTTCAGTCACATTTATTTTGTCATCTGCAAATGCTTTCAAATTGGACCAGTCTAAAATTTTGTTG
Organism: Tridacna gigas; assembly: GCA_945859785.2. Classification (NCBI taxonomy): domain Eukaryota; kingdom Metazoa; phylum Mollusca; class Bivalvia; order Cardiida; family Cardiidae; genus Tridacna; species Tridacna gigas. Next base: position 68,143,150 of record OX244029.2, read on the forward strand.
TTTGGTAAAGAGCTAAAGACAAATCCAATCATGTGAGCTACACTGAATTTATCATCTGCAAATGCTTTCAATTTGGACAAGTTCAAAATTTTGTCATGTGGTATAGTGTAAAACATAAAACAGTTCATATCTAACAGACACTGTTGTAAATAATGTAGCAACAGTTCTCACACCAACAACTATTGCTGATGCAAATTGGTCAGTAACCATTATTAAAGGTACAATAGCAATCAAAAAGACAATGCAGGAGTTAAAATGCTTTTAAATTTAAATCATACCATTCAAAAGTATGGAAAATATTGTGAAGATGACAATCTGTTACTCTGTGGTCTGTCCAAGAGTTAGTCGCTTGCAGAAAAATTAATTTTAAAATCAGGCAAAAGTGACCTGGCAACTTTTAACCTAGTTTTTAAATTAATTTCTCTGCCAGGGTCTAACACTTGGACCAACCATACAATAACAGATTGTCATCTTCACAATAATTTCCATACTTTTAAATGTAGTTAAAGGCTGCTTTGTTTACTTTTGGCAGCTACTGTTACTTTAAATACATGTATGAAAGCTTTAGATATGATTTTGTTTTTATCTTCTTTCAGGTAAATCCAAGTTTTGACCAGATAATTCAAGCTTGTTTCCTGATCTTATACTCTAAAAACCCTATACAACACCAAGTTTTAACAACCCCAAGAAATAAAGCTTTTGAAAACATTGGGGGAAAAGGAGAAAATGCTGGCAACCAGCATTCTCCTTTTCCCGAAATGTTTTCAGTCCTTTCAGAGACAATTTCCACCATTTACACCACATTCGATTTGTCATCTGAAAACCCACTGAAGTTGGACAAATCACAAATATTATTTTTTGGTAAAGAGTTCAATCTTTACAAAACAACAAAATTGAAGATTCACCTTTTTTGAAAGCATTTGTGGACAACTAATTGAAATTGGCTCAATTTATGTGATTTTTGCTTTGAAGGGATAGAAAAATGCCCCTTTTCCCACGTTGTGTTCAAAAGCTAATTTCCTCATGGGTGTAAAAACATGGGATCATTTGGTCAAGGGTTAGAGACAAACTTAAGTAATATATTTTTTTTTTTAATTCATCTTTATCTATTTGAGGAAACATATCTTGCAGGTAAATATCACATTACAACAAAATCTTATAAAGTTGGGTCTCAATGATATAAGTACATGAGCCATGCTCTGTGAAAAGGGGCCTTAATGCATCTGCAAAAAGTATCAACCCCTGTCAGCCTGCGCAATCTGCACAGGCTGACATGGGTCAAAACTTTTTGCTACTGGTCAATTTTCTGCATGTCAAAGGACCATTCAGCTGGCCTGCTTGGTATAATGCACTAAGCCCCTTTTGCCAGAACAGTGCTCATATACAGGTTTACCCCACTGGCTCATTTAAAACACTAGTTCTGTCCTGCAGTAGACAGCTTTTAAAAAAAAAAAATTGAGATAAGGAAATTCTCCTTTTTCCCCAATGTTTACATAATATGGTCTGCTACAGGATGCAAAAGTTGTCCATACAAAACCACGCAAACTAGGTTTTAAACTACCCTGACAGAAAAAGCTTTTGAAAACATCTGTGGGTAAAGGAGAAAATGCTGATAACCAGCATTTTCTCCTTTTCCCACAATGTTTTCTCCCCTTTCAAAGACAAATCCTTTTATTTTGAGCCACATTCTATTTTTTGTCAGCAAATGCTTACCATATGGACAAGTTTCGTTGTCTGGTGATAACCAGACGACAAAATTTTAGACTAGTCCAAATTGAAAGCATTTGCAGACGACAATTTCATTTTGGCTCAAATGGTGCAATTTTTCTTTGATAGGGAAGAAAACATGTGGGAAAAGGAGAAAATGCTGGTTACCAGCATTTTCTCCTATTCCCACAATGTTTTCAAAAGGCTTCTTTCTCCGGGTCGTTAATAGTCAGGATTGTGTGGTAAAGGGTTAAATGCAGATAAAATGCTGAAGTTTTGACACCATCCAGTGTCAGGGTGCCGTTCACCAAAGGTCAAAAAAAGAAAATGAAAATTTCAAAAACAAGTAAAAGTACCTGCTACTGTTATACATCTTTCAGGTAAATTTGTTTCTTTTGACTTTTGAGAAATTTGAACATAGGCACCACTTTCTTCTTTTATCTGTTTGATGTAGTTACCAGCTTTACCAATGACCATGCCCGCAGTACTGTTGGGTACTAGTATCTTCACCTGAAAAAATAAAAGAACAAAAAGATTTTGAGCATTTAATCTTTTCATTCTTGTAATAAAAACACAACACCTCTATCTCTATGAGTCATGCTCTGTGAAAAGGGGGCTTAATGCATCTGCGAAAAGTATCGACCCAGGTCATCCTGCGCAGAATGCACATGCTGGCCTTGCCCAAACCTTTTTGCTATTGGTCAATTTTCTATATGTAAAAGAACCATTCTACCTCATGATTAAGAAAGTTGTTCGACAAAATGGATTTATGGTTCCATAATGATATGACGACTTGCTTGGTATCATCCGTCACGGAGATTCATTAAGCCCCCTTTTGCCAGAGCATGGTTCATGTATAAAGTGCTCTTCTCCTAGGCTTAACTTTTTACCAAACAAGAAAATGTTAGACTTGCCTTTGCAGTGGACAATTTCAGTGTTGCTCAAATGATGAAACATTTCTTTGAAATGATAGAAAACATTGTGGGAAAAGGAGAAAATGCTGGTTACCAGCATTTTCTCCTTTTTCCAAAATGCTTTTAGAAGGTTTTTTCCTCAGGGTCATTAAAACTCGGAATTGTTTGGTAACGGGTAATGCTATGAATTTCTAAACCATAAGTTACAGATCTGCAAAATAAAATTTAACCCTTTACCAGATGACAAAATTTCAGCCTTGCCCAAATTGAAAGCATTTACAGAAGACAATTTCATTGTGGCTCAAATGGTGCACTATTTCTTTGATAAGGTAGAAAACATTGTGGGAAAAGGAAAAAATGCTGGTTACTAGCATTTTCTCCTTTCCCACAATGTTTTCAACAGGCTTCTTCCCTAGAGCTGTTAAAAGTCGGCATTGTGTGGTAAAGAGTTAATCCTTGAAGTACACGAACCAGCTTAGGCTGTTTATGCAGACAATCTGGATCAAAATCAGACTGCACAAAATATGCAGTCTGATCTTGGATTCTATGCTATCTGCTACTTTTTTTTAAAATACATTCTGGCGAAAGCAATCTTGAAATAGCAATATTCCAGCTGTTTATCCTAACTTAACCCTTTCCCAAACGACGAATTTTGGACTGGTCCAAATTGAAAGAGTTTGCAGACGACAATTTCAAATTTAATGAAAATGGCAGAAAGTTATTAAAAAGGGTAGAAAACACTGCGGGAAAAGGAGAAATTGCTCGTTACGAGCAATTTCTCCTTTTCCCACAGTGTTTTCAGAAGACTTGTACTGCAGACACGTGAAAACCAGGGCTTGTTTGGGAAAGGGTTAAAAGATTCATTTCATTAATTCAGCCCTCTATCGGTCAGTAACACTGAGACTGCTAAATAATGGAAATGGAGATTTCCATCAATGGAAAAGGACCCAAATACAGCCTTCCCATGGCTTGTTTGAACCAGTACATGTATAAAGGCTTTTGAAAACATTTTTGGAAGAGGAGAAAATGCTTGTAACCAGCATTTGCTCCTTTTCCCAAAATGTTTTCAACCACAAATTTCAACATTTGAGCAACACTTGTCTTCTGCAAATGCTTTCAATTGGACAGGTCTAAAATGTTGTTTGGTTAAGAGCTATTAAGTCCACAAAGCATTTCCAGACTACAAACAAGACGTAAGTTTAAATATAAAATTTGTCATTCAAAAGGGTAAAAAAGACTCTAGGTAAAGGAGAAAATGTTGGTTACCAGCATTTTCTCCTTTTCCCACAATGTTCTCAAAAGCCTTCTCCCTCAGGTATGTTAAAGGTCTGGCTTGTAACAAAGATTACATGTAATACCCTTTGAAATTAGGACCAATGTGGCTATGCAATAAAATACAGTAACCCACAATTCTTATTTTTCCTTTCCAAAGTTGAAATTAAATATCAGTTTTACAGGCTCCACAACGATCCTGTCCTTGTCTACCAGAATTGCAAGATATTTGGAATTGCTCAAGGTTCATTTCTGCCTTAAATTTTGTATAATAAAACCAAAGTGAAGGATGCCCTTGAAGACAAGGTTAAATATATACATAACAAATACAGAGTATTGATCGGATATAATGTATATTCTTCTATTCTTTCCCCATTGATATGGAGTTCTGAAGTGGTGAATGAAAACTGATCTTTAACCCTTCACCAAACAATCCAGGGTTTTAACGACCATGAAGAAGAAGCCTCTTGAAAACATTGTGGGAAAATGAGAAAAAGCTGGTAACCAACATTTTCTCCTTTTCCAACAATGTTTTCTACCCTATCAAAGACAAATTCCATCATTTGAGTCATATTAAAATTGTCCGCTGCAAATGCTTTCAATTTGGGCAAGTCTTCATTTTTGTCGTTTGGTAAAGAGTTAACCCTTTATCAAACAATCCTGTGTTTTAATGACTTTGAATAAACAGGATTTTAAACACACTGTGTGCTGATAACGAGCATTTTCTCCTTTTTCCCATAACATTTTCTAACCTTTCAGAGACAAACTTCATCATTTGAGCCACATTTAATTTGTTGTCAAAAAATGCTCCCACTCTGGAGGTGTCCAAACCTTTTGTTGTCAAGCAAGAAGCTAAAAACTATTCTCAAATCATTATTCATCTTCTGTTATTCAAGAACATCAATAAGCCATACTCTGGCAAAGCAGGGGCTTAACTCTACCAAATGACAACATTTTGGACATTTCCAAATTGAAAGCATTTGCAGACGACAAAATAAATGTGACTCAAAAACTGAAATTTGCTTTTGCAAAGGTAGAAAACATTGTGGGAAAAGGAGAAAATGCTGGTAACCAACATTTTGTCCTTTTCCCACAATGTTTTCAAAAGGCCTCTTTCTCAGGGTTGTTAAAACTTTGGATTGTGTGGTAAAGGGTTAAGGCATTTCGATGATTCATGATACCAACCAAGTCATCACATAATTATGGATCCATAAAATCCATTTTTTCTAACAACTGACTTAATCATAGAATATAATGGTCCTTTGATACACACAAAATTTACTAAAAGCAAAAAATTTTGGCCCAAGACAGCCTGCGCAGGCTGACCTGGGTCAATACTTTTTGCAGGTGCATTAAGGCCCCCTTTTCACAGAGCATGACTCATTTTCATGTACCACTGAGTGTCAACTGATTTTATTTATAAACACTTAATGCAGAATATGAAAAACAAACATGGTTAACTGAATGGTGTTTAACCCTTTACCACACAATCCTGGGTTTTAACGACCCTACAGAAAAAGCCTTTTGAAAACATTGTGGGAAAAGGAGAAAATGCAGGTAACTAGCATTTTCTCCTTTTCCCACAATGTTTCCTACCCTTTCGAAAACAAATTTCGATTTTTTAGCCGTATTTATTTTGTCGCCTGCCAATGCTTTGAATTTGGACAAGTCTAAAATTTTGTCGATTGGTAAAGAGTTAATACTGCTTTCAACATTATTTCAGTCATATCACAACAGCTCACATGTTCATATGTATGTCCTGTGTTTCACCAGTACTAGGCTAGGGCTCTGCAGTGTCTCGCCCAAGGGAGAGAGTAGATCCAAGAACAGACTGCATGTTTTGTTCATTCTTATCATAACCACTTGTGTTCACAAAAGACAAATGGTGTTTACCACCATTTTTTACATTATTAAAGTTACATCTTGACAGCCAGTGCACTTATCTATGCTTTTGTTGAGTTTCACTGGCAGTGCTTGGCATAGTATTCTCCCTAAGCCACTGGCTACTTTCCCAGATCAACATCACTGAAACAATGTTCAGCCGTGAGAGAGGAATGAATCCTGTCCAATGACCATCATCATTGGTGGTGATGATGGCAAATCTGGGGAATTTAACCAGCGACCTCCTGGTTTCAAATCTTATGCATTACAAACTAAGCTATATTGCAGTGCTGTTTGCAACAGAGGCTATTGTTGCCCTAGAGAAAAAAGGAAAAAATATCTGTAAGGCAGAAAATAACTATCTTGAATTGTACTGAATTAACCCTTTATTCAAATAAACTTAAGTTCTAACAACCCCGAAATAGGAAACTTTCGAAAAAATTGTGGAAAGAGGAGAAAATGCTGGTAACCAGCATTTCTCCTTTTCTCAAAATGTTTTCAACTCTTTCAAAGTCCAATTTCAACATTTGGCCCACAATCGATTTTTTGTCTGCAATTTCTTTCAATTTTTCTTTTTTTCCATTTCTAAGTATCTGAGGTTTGGTAAACAGTTAACTCCTACCACACAATCCCCAGTTTTAACAACTGTGACAAAGAAGGCTTTTGAAACCATTGTGGGAACAGGAGAAAATGCCGGTAACCAGCATTTTCTCCTTTATTCACAATGTTTTTTACCTATTCAAAGACAAATAACATCATCTGAAAAATATCTGAACTGTTGTTTATAAATTCCTTCAACATGGATGAGTCTGAAATTTTGCGGTGTGCTAAAGGAATACAGCAAGGCAGGTACAACAGCGATATTACTCCTTTTCCCCCATATTGTTTTTAGGAACTGTCACCTGCTAAGAAATACAAGCAACAAATTCTCATATAGTTGTATACAAGCGACAAATTCTCACATGGTTGTATACAAGCGACAAATTCTCACATTGTTGTATACAAGCGACAAATTCTCACATGGTTGTATACAAGCGACATTCTCACATGGTTGTATACAAGCGACAAATTCTCACCTAGTTGTATATAAGCGACAAATTGTCACCTAGTTGTATACAAGCGACAAATTCTCACCTAGTTGTATACAAGCGACAAATTCTCACATAGTTGCATACAAGCAACAAATTCTCACATAGTTGTATACAAGCGACAAATTCTCACATAGTTGTATACAAGCGACAAATTCTCACAAAGTTGTATACAAGCGACAAATTCTCACTTAGTTGTCTCTGGTATAGTAAAGGATGAATTACCCTATATTTCATTTCATCGTATTTAACCCTTTACCACACAATCCCTAGTTTTAACGACCCTGGGAAAGAAGCCTTACGAAAACATTGTGAGATAAGGAGAAAATGCTGGTAGCCAGCATTTTCTCCTATTCACACGTTTTCTACCGTAGCAGAAATCCTAAGCCCATTAGTACCAATTTCGAAAATTACTGTCTGCAGATGTTTCGAATTCAGAAGAGTCTAAAATCTGTTGTTTAGGAAGGGGTAAACTTTCATTTAATGACCTAGACAAAGGGTAAATTCTGCTTGTTAGCTCAGTAAAGGAGAAAAAGTCAATATCACAAGACAATAATCAGAAATGTCAATGCAATAAAAAGTGCTGACCAAGCAGTTATATTTACCCTTCACATTTCATGGCATTTTTCAGCTTGGCAAACAAATCAAAATTACGTGTACTATGTGTATCCCACTGTAATTTTGTTTGTATAGTGTTTTATGCCAATTTCAACAGTATTTCAATCATACCAGAGACACAAATTGTTCAAAGAAACTATCCCTCAAAATTCTTGACATTTTTCAAATTAAGCAAAGTCTAAGAAGTATCTTTTTTTTTTCATTTAAGAAATATCACTTCCTTCATCCTACTTTTTTTTAATTGCAGAGTTTAATACCATTTTCAACAGTATTTCAATCATACCATGGTGACAGCTTGCTTGTCATGACTTTTCATAGGTTTCACAATAGGCTGAGGGGTCTGCTTTGCCTTGCCCCACGACACTCCAACAGAACGCATGCAGCCAAGAGGGATCAAACCAGGATTTTTGTATCACAAATCTGATGCCTTGAACATTACATGTATTTTCCTATCTTTAGAAAAACAATTTTCAACAGTCCAACCCCCATCTATTTCATTGCCTTCAAAATTAATGCTTTCAAAACAGACAAGTAGAACATTTTCATCTCCAAAAACTAAACCAGACAGGATCTCTCCTTTCTATTTCAAAATAGTGTTTTACCATGCATTACATCCTTTTTGTAATTGCAGTTGACAGGATTTTCTAGAACATTGAGGAAAAAGGAGTCATTGCTTGTTACATGTAATTTCTCCCTTTTCCACAATGCTCGCTAATATCATTTGATAATTTCCTTGAACTTTGCAGTACTGTTAATCCATAATCTACATTTCCTTTAAGACTGCAGGGTAAATAAAGTAGTTTTCAGATAGTAAAAAAAAAAAAACAAGGGCAGAACAGAGTTTGCAAGAACAAATAAATTATCAAAACAGCATGTTCTGTGCAGTCTGATCTATACTATCTTCAAAAGCATCTCACATAGCCTTTCACATGTTAAGACTTTTGGCCTCAGTAAAAGGTTTTATGTTGCAACTAAATTCACCAAAATTATGTTGAAGACAGCATAACATTATCAGCTAAACAACAAATAATATATTCTTCCCTCTATCTCTCTGTGTCTCAATTCTATTTGTTCAGACAGTTATGCTCATTACAAAACAATTGAGTTTTTTCACAGAAAAACTACGTATAAAGTCAGCATTATATACGCCATGATTCTATCCCATCAACTTTTACCTCTTTCCTAGACAACAAAATTGTAGCCTTGTTTAAATTGAAAGCATTCCAGACAAAAGATAATTATTATTATTGAATATTATTCAAAACATGAAATTTTATTTCAAAGGATAAAAAACACTCTGGAAAAGAGAGAAAATGCATTTTCTCCTTTCCCGAATTACCAAAAGCCCTATAATAGGATCAGACAAGCGTCTATTCGAAGATCTATATATCGTCAAAGACTTTACAATGGATTGTGAACATATTCTAAATTTGCCTAAACCAATTTTTTTTTATCTCTTTACCATATGACAAAATTTTAGACCAGTCCAAACTGGAAGCTTTTGCAGATGACAAAAAAAATATGAAGGATAGAAAACACTGTGGGAAAAGGAGAAAATGCTGGTTACCAGAGTCGTTAAAACTCAGCATTGTGTGGTAAAGAGTTAAAAATGTCCACTTGCACATCAGTCTCAGCAATTATCCATCAGTCCTGTTGTTGATGAAAGTAAACAGTCAGTGGTAAGCACCATAGATTCAGATCACACATGGGTAAATGTGCATAATACTATGGTGGAGGAGAAATAATGATAGCCAGTGAATACATATGAGGGCTGTTGTTCAACATTTTCAAGCAATAATTTACAAGAATGAAGATACAGTAAGGGTATATAATTTTCTTTAACCCTTTGCCATATGACAAAATTCTGGACTTGTCCAAACCCAAAGCATTTGCAAATGGCAAATTAAATGATGCTCAAATTGAGGAAGTTGTCTTTGATTGGGTAGAAAACATTTTTGGAAAGGACAAAAAGCTGGTTAACAGCATTTTCTCTTTTTCCAACAATGTCTTCAGAAGTCTTCTATTTGAAAGTTGTTAAAAGCCACAATTGTGTTGGATGGCGTTAAGTTATGTCATGAAAAAATGACTGACTTGAGATGTGACTGTGTTACAATATAATGGATGATATAAGCAAACTCTTTGTTTTTGGGGAACAAAACAAGGCAGGTATATTCAGAGCTAGATACAAGTATCTGGTCAAGGAAACCCATTATAAAATTGTTATCATTTTTGCTTCCATATGCGATTGCCATCACTAGTTTTTTTGGACTGCTTATAGCAACATAACCCTTTACCAAATAACAATTCATTTCACTTTATCACAATCTGAGCATCTGCAGACAACAAATTCAAAATTGGTACAAATTAACCAAAGATCTCTGATCGGCTTGAAAACATTGTGGTGAAAAAAGGATAAAAATGCTGGTTACCAGCATTTACTCCTTTCCCCACAATGTTTTTAAAAGCCTTCTCCCTTAAGATCAATAATACACAGGATTATTTGGTAAAGGGTTAGTTTATGCAGAATGTTGCACTCATTGCACTGGTTTAGCTTTCCCAACTAGAGTACCTCTTGTTAGTACCAACCACTTCAGCCGATTCATTCCACCAAAAATTTCACCTGAATACCTTTGTGATATCAACAGCCTAAGAAAAAATCCAGAGAAATAGGAGAAACTGCTTGTAACTAGCATTTGCTCCTTTTCTCTAGATATTTTCTTATTTTCTATAAAAAAATTAAAGCTGTTTTACTTTCCTGCAAAGGTATCTCTACTGTGTCACTGGTAACGGTTTGTGGTACTTCTACAACAAATGACTGCATTTTAATGGATGTACAACTTAATTTTTCAATGAAACAAAAGCCTGTCCCTGCAAAAGCTTCTTTCCCCTTAATTTTGATGATAGGTTTCTGTTTTCTGTATATAACGGAAAGAGCGCCAGGTTACATATATAATAATTATGCATAAAGTCAAAATATTAATTCAAGCATAATTTGAGTTTTCTGGGTGCCCACATTTCCAACAAAGGGCCATTCACCATGTCATAGCGGTTATTACTAAGCAATAGCAGAAATTGGTCAAGAAATCAAGTTTGGAAGAAGTAGAGTCATGCAGCATTATTAGGCTTTTAATCTTTTAATATGTATCATTGCCAATATTAATTATATCAGCAAAAGTTCTTGTATCTTACAGAGAAGTACATAAAATATATGAACCTTGCAGCCTAGAGCACCAATCATTCAAAGATAATTCTATGACAAATTCAAACACTATCTGATTGGCTGATACAAAAGACACAGCCAATCTGACAGCATGTCTTGGAATTTCAAGTAAGAACATTTATTTAGGATTGTTGGTGAATAGAGCCTCTGGACTACTTTCAGCTATGCTTAAATCAGACATAAAAGTATGGGAACAACTTTAAAAATATTGTGGAAAAAATAGAGACATTGGTCATTCAGCGGTTTCCCCCATTTTTCACAACGTTCTTCAAAACAATCAACTGCATCAGTAGTCATGAAGGGGCATCATTATATCTCTCTATGTTCAAATAAATATACCTTGCAGCCTAAAGCACCACTATTACTCAAAGATAAATTCTAATACAAATTCCAAGACTATTTGATTGGCTGAGCAGTCAAGGGTCATCGTAGTGATATATTTCTACAAGGCATGGAAGTTACTTTTTTTTTTTGAGGAAATGAAGTTTTGCAATTAGAAGTCACTGCCACATGATTTCAAGTATAATTTAACATTTAGCAAAAATCCATTAATGTCTGACATAAGTGAATGACCTTGGCAACAAGATATAACTTATGTGAATAACCTTGACAAACAATGAAAAATATTATATTATTATTAGTCTCAGATATGTGGGCACCCTGAGTTTTAGCTGTCAGTCCTGCATCTAATACTGCTTTCCCTGGAGTCAGGTTTTGTCAATGACACTGTTTTTTAATTTTTAATGTATCATTTCAACCTATGTGCAAAATTCACTAATTTACTTTTACAATGTAAAACGAATGAAACATTTTCAGTCTAATTTGGAGAAAAAACAGAATTTAAAAGAAAACCAAGATATTGTATTTCAAGGCTGTTAAAGTCAGAAGTATCAGGCAGCAATGATTAACTCTTTGCTACACAATCCAGAATTTTAACGACCTTAACAAAGGAGTCTTCAGAAAACATAGTGAGAAAAGGAGGAAAATGCTGGTAACCAGCATTTTCTCCTTTTCCCACTATGCTTTCTACAGTATCAAAAACAAATTTTATCATTTGAGCTACATTTGAATTGTCATCTGCAAATGCTTTGAATTTAGACAAGTCTAAATTTTGTTGTTTGGTAAAAGGTTTAGGATCAGGTTCCGATCTTGACCTACACTATCTGCAAAAGTTCATTACAGTAACTTATGCCTTATGCACTTGGCAAGTACCTCACTTGCACAGAAGATGGTTATGGTATGTTAACTGATAAGTAAGAGCAGTAATCAGATGCCGCTTTCTGGTATTAGACATAGGACTGAAGAAGCAGGTGTTCCATGCAAGCAAACTGCAGGGTTCTGCGAAGGGAAATTCTGGGACACAGTCCCAGTGAACTAGGAATTCAACTGTCATAATGCATACAGGCGGTATATTGTCCCTTTCAAATTAATTGGATTATAGGTCTTGTGTGCATTTGCCTAACAAATTTTGAAAGTGTTCCCTATTTCTGCCAAGGGACATTTATCCCATCCCTAAATAACCCTCCGCAGAACACTGAAAGTGTACAAGTGCAAATAATAATCAATGACATGTACAGTGGTATGTGATGAACCCTGGCTATTTGCTTAAATATCACTTCATTGCACAAAATGTTGTATGGTACTGTCTGGAGTGACACCCACATAAAAAATAAAATGTCACCTAATCTGTTTCAATAGCTGCATTATGTTCAACTGATTAACCCTTTACCACACGACAAAATTATGGACCTTTCCAAGTTCAAAGTATTTACAGATGACAATGTCAATGAGGCTCAAATGATGTAACATGTCTTTGATTGGGTAGAAAATATTGTAGGAAAAAGGAGAAATGCTGGTTACCAGCATTTTCTCCTTTTCCCACAATGTTTTCAAAAGGCATATTTCTCTGGGTCGTTAGAACTCGGGATTATGTGGTCAAGGCTTAACTTTAACCCCATCACAATTTTATCTGCTTTTGAGGACAGTGTAGAATCAAGATCAGACAGTGCAAAACATGCAGTCTAATCTTGGATCTACACTGTCTGCTATGTAAAGAAATTGTGGTAAAAAATAGCATTCCTATTGTAATATTTACAAATTTTACTGTGACTGAAAATGTCCATTTAATTTATTTGGCACTCTTCAAGCATAGTCTTTTGTCTTTTTCTGTTTCCTGGCAACCTACCAGTATTTCCATACCACTTTGGCTCAAGGAGTAACAAGGGACTGTTTTCATCAACAATTCCAAGTAATGTTGTAATTTTAAATTTAACGGCTAGCTACCACACTGACAGCAACAAAACATCTCTTTACATACTAATTTTACCCAAATGGTTTTGAACAAGTAATAACTTGATGCTTGCAGACCAGCTGGGATGCTTTCCACTGACTCTTAATTACTGTAAGGTTGACTAAATGGCATTCTTTTTCACTTTGGACAATGTTTCAGTCATATCACAGCCACAGCTCTCTGACTCGGGTGTTTCCTGGGTTAAACCAGTAGTAGACTGGAGCTATACAATGCCATGCCATAAGACACTCCCACAAAAACCAGTGACTCTGGTACAAAATGAACCTACAAACATGGATTAGAAGTCTACCATCCTGACAATTAAGCCAGAAGGGCCCATGAGCTTGGAGAAAGGAAGCTATAACTTTCAGTTTTTGCCCACCCATCCTATATTCTTCTCAAAATCTCGCTAAATATGGTAGCAAATACCTAGGGTTTATCAAATAAAATTCAGAGATTTTGAACTGAGTTTTTTACACACTTTTAATATCAATGAGTAGACAATGGCTTTTTCACTATTCATGAATTTTAATACTATAAACATGTATTACTAAAACAAGTGGAAAAGTTCAGTAACTGCTATTCTTGCAATTGAATTTTGGCCTGACTTTTTGCTGGTAACCAGCATTTTCTCCTTTTCCAACCATGTTTTCTATCCTATGTTTGTTGTCTACAAATGCTTTGAATTTGTTCGAGTCAGGATTTTGTCAATCAGTAAAGAGTTAAATTGTTATTCATGCTGACTGTCCCTAGTTTGCAAAGATGTTTTCAAGTCACCAGTCCTGCTATCTGCAATATGTTTGCTTCAGGAGTTTATGAATCCTTTGAGTCAAGTTATGCCACTTACAATACAGCAATTACAGCCCATGTTCAAAACCTCAAAATCTGATGAAATAATGAAGAAAATGATGAACTTACATTGATGACAGTTACCTGTCTATGTCTCTCGAAATTGGTTTTGGAGACTTCTGGCTTTGGATTGGGGTCAGGCTTTTCTCTGATTTTTTCCATGATGAAATTATGAACTTTTCTGACGGCATCGGCAGCACCCATAATGAGGCATACTCGTTCTGTTGTGCCTGTAATGTTATAAAAAGTGTACAAAACTTTCAGCTGCTCAATGGTCTAGCACAAAAATGCAAAATTAGAACCCACGTTTAGTAATTGAAACCAACATTTAATTTTTTAGTAATTAAAACCAACATTTAGTACAAGTCCATTTTTGGTTGACAATTTGCCCGTAAATACATATTTCTGAATAGACTCTGTAATTGACTGGAATATTTTATGCCAGATAAAGCTTATATTATGCATGTACAGATTGTGTGGAAGGAGAAAATGCTGGATACCAGTATTTTTTCCTTTTCAAAGGCCTTTTTCCTCAGGGTTGTTGTTAATCAGGATTGTATGGTAAAGGGTTAAACAAGTTCTTGGAATGGTTCATATAGCTCTAACAAATGACCCCAGAGGATGGTCTATCTTAAGCCTTTACCAAACAATCCTGGGTCTGTATTCACCAACCATTCTTAAGAACATTCTTTGTCTTATTCTCCAAAGTTTTCCAAAGTTGAACGCAACACAACTTCTGACTGGCTAGACCATTTGGTTTAGCCAATAAGAAATTGTGTTGCTTTCAAATTTGGAAAAATCTGGAGAATAACACTAAGAATGATCTTGAGAATGGTTGGTGAATACAGACCCTGTCTTTTTACAAACCCGAGGAAGAAGGAATTGTCGCCTGCAAATGCTTTCAATTTGGACAATGCTAAAACTGTGTCGTCTGGTAACGGGTTAAACCCTTTCTAAGACACATCTTATCATTTTTACAACATTTAACTCTTTACCACACAATCACGGGTTTTAACAATGCTGAACAATAAGCCTTTTGAAAACATTGTGGGAAAAGGAGAAAATGCTGGTAACCAGCATTTTCTCCTTTTCCCACAATGTTTTCTACCCTATCAAAAAAAGAAACCATCATTTTAGCAACATTTAATTTGTCGTCTGCAAATGCTTTCAATTTGGTCCGTTCCAAAATGTTGCCATTTGGTAAAGAGTTAAGCTGTTGTCTGTAAAATGCTTTCAGCTTGGACTAGTCTAAAATGTTGATATTTAATGAAGAGTTAGATCAGTCAAAAATTGATCAAAGCACACAAAATAAAAGTGATTGGTAAACCCTTTACCACACAACCCTGAATTTTAACAACCCTGAAAGCGAAAGCTTTTGAAACCATGGTGGGATAAGGAGAAAATGCTGATAACCAGCATTTTCTCCTTTTTCCACAATGTTTTCCACCCTATCAAAGAGAAATTCCATCAGTTCAGCCACACTTAAATTGTCGTCTGCAAATGCTTTCAATTTGGCCAGGTCCAAAATTTTGTCCGTTGGTAAAGTGTTGTAGTTCCTGACGTATAGATCTTTGAAAGTGTGGATGGGTGGATGGACAGATGATGAATGCCAACTCAGGTGAGCACTGGTACTCAGGATAGCAAAAAAAATTTTTTTTTTCTCAATTTTTTCCTTAAAATCTTTCTCCTCTCTGTCATTTGTTCAAGATACACCTATGATCCAGAATATTTAATTGGTTTAACTATCTACCAAATGACAAAATTTTATAGACTACTCCAAATTGAAAGCAGTTGCAGACAACAAAGTAAATGTGATAGAAAAATTGAAACTTGTTTTAGGAAGGGTAGAAAACATTGTGGAAAAAGGAGAAAATGCTGGTTACCAGCATTTTATCCTTTCCCCTTAATGTTTTCAAAAGGCTTTTTCCAAAGGGTCATTAAAAGTCGGGATTGTGTGGCAAAGAGTTAACTCTTAACCCTTAACCAAACAATCCCGGGTTTTCACGACCGAGAAAGAAGCCTTTTGAAAACATTGTGGGAAAAGGAGAAAATGCTGGTAACCAGCATTTTCTCCTTTTCCCACAATGTTTTCTTCCCTTCCCACAATGTTTTCTTCCCTTCCCAAAACAAATTTCAATTTATGAGCCACATTAATGTTGTCGTCTGCAAATGCTTTCAATTTGGACGAGTCTAAAATTTTGTCGTCTGGTAAAGAGTTAAACAAGCAATCCTGTGTTTTGACAACCCCAAAGAAAGAAGCCTTTTGAAAAAATTATTAAAAAAGAGAAAATGCTGGTGACCAGCATTTTTCTCCTTTTTCCACCATGTTTTCTACCCTTTCAAAGAGATAATCATCCTTTGAGCTATGTTAAATTTGTCCTCTGCAAACGCTTTCAATTTGGTTGAGTGTACAATTTTGATATTTGGTAAAGAGTTAACCTAATAACCTAAAATTAGGAAGCATTTCCATAAGTCCCTAAATTGTTTTTCTTGCAATAACTTCAGTGAAGTAACTCTTCATGTCTAGCAGACAAGCAATGCAGAAAATTTTATATCTACCATTACTTTTCTGTATCTAATCATTCATAATTAAACCATCAACAGTGTTTAGTCTAGGCTCAAGGTAATTCCCCTATAAAAAATACTAATAAAAGTTTTCCAGGAACAATCACCAAATCCTGGAGCCATATTTACCTACCATTCTAAATTGATGTATTACTTATCCTAGATTTCATTACTTGCCACCTGATCGGCTGAGACAGAATGTCTCACCCAATTAGACACTAAGTCTTGGAATTTAGAAATAACACAAGATACTGAATGATTGGTGGGGACCTAGTGCACAAAAAATTCTGTCTTGTTTCTTCAAACTTGTCGTTTATGTTTTTAACTAAACCCTCTGAGTAGGAGCATTAAATTAATGAAATACATATCATTAGTAAACTCAACTCAAACTTTGTAATTTGGATTAGAATTTCTCAACGACATATTGATAAGAGTAAATCAAAGATCAAAAATACACATATTGTGAAGTCTTCTGATCTAGATCTACACTGCAAAACCACACAATGTTTTCCTTACGTAGCATGTCAAGAGTCAAGCTACACATTATAAAAAAAAAAAAGTTCCCTACACCAAGACATCAAGCAACTTGCTTGCTGAAAGACTTCTTTACTCTTTACCACACAATCCCAAGTTTTAACGACCCTGAAAAAGATGGCTTTAGAAAACATCGTGGGAAAAGGAGACGATGCTGGTAACCAGCATTTTCTCTTTTTCCCACAATGTTTTCTACCCTTTCAAAGATATAAATCATCATTTGAGCTTCATTAAATTTGTCATCTGCAAATGCTTTCAATTTGGACTAGTCCAAAATTTTGTCATTTGGTAAAGAGTTAAACATATTTATGCTAATACATTGTCCTGTAATTACCCAGAAAATCAGGGAATTCTGAAATGCCACTCCCAAGGGGAATTTATTGTGAAGAAAAGATTCCTCAAGTCATAATGGTCATCTGCTATATTTCTGACAATACTTAACCCTTATCCTGCTAAATAAGTGAAATGAAACTTTCACACCGACAGTAAAAAGCCCATATCTTTGGGGTTTCAAAGGTATTTTTTGGGGTAAAGTTATCTCCTTATCGGACAGTGTAGATCCATGATCAGAATGCCCGCTCTATGCAGTCTTATCTTGTTCTACACTGTCCGCAAAAGGTCCTTGAGTTGCACAAAGGGCTAACCCTACATATGCCAAGGGCACGATCTTGTTTTTGTGGATGGCGCAGGCTGCAAAGATATGCAGCTGTGTCTTAGACCAACAGCCTGATTTTCTGAAAGATATTCCAGCTAAAGGAACCCTGGAACCCTAGTCCCTACTGCTCACTGAATCTGTGGCTTTTAACTTAAAAGTCTTATGTTAAAAGGGTTGTCTACTCTATAATATTTACATGTGACAAAATATAAGACAGAATGTATAATCAGAAATATATATCTCAATTTCAAACACAACCAAGTTTTTCACCTAGCCATTAAGAAATCACATAGATCTATGCCAGTCTTTCCTTCAAAAGACAGCCAAGCTATGGCTTCTCCA
Source organism: Tridacna gigas (assembly GCA_945859785.2). NCBI lineage: Eukaryota > Metazoa > Mollusca > Bivalvia > Cardiida > Cardiidae > Tridacna > Tridacna gigas. The sequence goes on from OX244029.2 coordinate 68,161,085, forward strand.
TCCCTATTTTTAGATAATTTTTATCTAAAATCTATGGCTTTAATCCAGTTCTTCATGTAGGATTAGGGACCCTTATAACAAAAGCACCTGAATACAAGCGACTGTGGTGAACTGATACAGCCTACACCATCAGAAGGAAGGACACAAATGGATGGACCAAAAACACCAAACCAGTATCCTAATGCTTTTGGTGGCATATAAAAAACAAAACAGAAAATATTAGCAGCCCGAGTCTAATTTTGAAAGACAGTGAAAAGCTGTGTCAACCTGAACATTTTTAGAATCAAATCATTGTCAGAAGTTAATGCGGTAGAGGTTTTGATTTGTTCCAGTATGAGCCCAAAGAATGTTACGTTACTCATTTTTCTCTCCTTAATGTGCTTGGATAATAATGATAAAATAACTAGGGGGCAATGATGGCCCTGTATTGCTCCACTGCCTTTTAAATGAATGTATTATGCACTTTATTGGCATTGACATAGACATTAGAAATCACAAAAAGTCTGTATGGCAATAAACTTTCATGGAGAAAACAGTCTAGTCTCCCCCCCGCATCCCCAAGTCATATCTATTTTAAATGCAAAGATGATGTCAGTGAATACAAGCAAGTCTAATCAAGTACCATTTATACCACATATCAATGAGATCTGATTGAGTGCTTGAAAAAGATTTCCAAAACTTTATCAGCAGAAAAACATTTTTCAGTGGCATGAATGCTTGTGCCATGAAAACTTGTAACCCCCAGGGTGGGGCAAACTTTGACTCAAGGGCTATAACCTAAATTATCTTAGTAGGGGTCCACTAGATAGAGCTTCACACCAACTTTGGTAGCCCTAGCCCTATGTATTATGGTTAGGAACAAGAAGATTTTTAAAGTTTTCAAATTACAAGCAAAATTACAAGCATGTAAAACTTGTGACCCATGGAGGGGGGCCAGTTTAACTCTAGGGCTATAATTTGAAGTATTCTGGTAGACGTCTATCAGATGAAGCTACACACCATATTTGGTAGCCTTAGGCCTTATGATTTTTGACAAGATTTTTAAAGATTTTCAATATTTTTCACTTTTGTTGCCATAACAACCAGAGTTTTGACTGGAATCAAATTCTTTTGAGGAATTCTGAGGAGGACTACGGCAAAAACATTTCTGTGAAGTTTCATCAAAATTGGATGAGTAGTTTTAGAGAAGGTGTTTGAGATAAAAGTTGATGCACACAGTGATGCACACACGACTGACTCTGGGCCACGACACAAGCCTGCTGGCCTTCAGCCAGTGGAGCCAAAAGATGGGGGAAAAGAAAACTGATGCAAATAACTTATAATGACTGAAACCCTGTAGGAAAAGCAATACATAAAGCTTTTAAATGTGAAAAGGCTCAAACAGATATATGTATAGAATGGCATTTACTCAACAAAAGACCACATTTGAGTTGAATATTCAATGGTAAGCTGGGTTCAAGTCTGGTTGTTTTTTCCTTTTACATTTACTATTTCAAAATGGCAAGGGAGAACTGAAAAAACAAATCTGCAATGACCCCACGGATCTGGTAGGGATATATTCATAAACATTAACTCTTCAAGGTGATACCCTATGGCTTTTACATGTAATAGATAATGAAATCTCATCAATCTTGTTCAGATCATTTTCTTTTCAGAGCATCATATCAAAATCTCTCATGTTTTATCAAATACATTTCATTACAATGAATTTTGAGGACTACTCAACAATATACCTGAAGTGTTAGATGTTTTGCCCTTACAGCTTTTCAAAAGAATGTTATAAAAGTGTTATTGAGATGCTTTTAATTTGCAAAGTCTAAAATTTTGTTGTCTCAAAAGAGACAAAATAGTGATGGAAAATGGTTGCAGCTATACAGTGCTAACACAAGCCAAGTAATTGTGGTAAAACAGTAGCTGCTACTCAGAGATAAAACATAGCAACACAATGAAGGAGAATGGTGACAGGGCCTCAGAATCAAAGGGTAAGATAATATTGAAATATCAATGCAAACAGAAATAGATACAAAAGGCCACTCAGCAAGATAACTTTGCAACTCTGAGAAATCAAAAGGTTGCTTAATGAGGGAACATGAACAAATTATATAAATTTAAACGAGTGGTGCTCTGTCAAGGTAATTCTTTACATCACCTTGAAAGGTCACATGTTTTACCAGTGCAACACACAACTATGCATCTTATTTGCATACAAAGTCCATTAATCTTTGTGAGAATGTCATTAATACAAGCAATAAATCCAAACAGGTTGATGCATGAAAAAGGATGCACTCTCACTTTAACAGATAAACATTGTGTAAAAATATGTGGATGACAGAAAATGCTGGTAGCCAGCATTTTCTCCTTTTCCCACAATGTTTTCTAACCTTTCAGAAATAAATGCAATCATTTTAGGCACATATAATTTGTTCTCTGCAAATGCTTTCAATTTGGGCCAGTCTAAAATCTTGCTGTGTGGAGTAGAGATTTAATACAAGTACTTCAAGAAAGTGAAGCCACTTATTGTATAACACAAAGCATATTTCATGACAGAACTTACCAGGATAAAAGTCATTTGCTTTTGACATCTTCACCCGGGCACCAGCCTCTTTCTGTACATGTGCGATTGTTTCCCCTCCTTTACCAATAATTGCTCCAGCAGCAATGCTGGGAACCAAAATTTTGAGGTGAACATTATCCCCACCTGAAATAAAAAACATAATTTGTCAAATTAATGGCAACTATGGATACAAATGCTACTTTTAATTCCCCCACAATTGACAGCTTCGAGAACTGTTTTAGGAAAAGGAGGACTTAACTGTAACAAGCACTTGCTACGTAACATCAGTCTATTCTGTGCAACTGAAAATTTTCAACTTTTTGTTTGAAAAACAACCTTTTCAGTAACGGGTATTAGATTCCTAATGAACTACAGAATATACCAGTATGAAAGAAAATTGGTCTTGATCAACTGTCTGCTAACCTTTATAACTTCTTGATTGGCAGCTCAATTGATTCTCCCATTTATGGAATACCATGCGATTCAAAAACTGTGTTACACTTGTAACTGGAAAAATGGGATCATATGCAAAGACATAATAAGGATTCTGGTAAACATATAAAAGAAAATTTAACTCTCTACCAGAAGACAAAATTTTAGACTGGTTCAAATTGAAAGCATTTGCAGACGACAAATGAAAGATGGCCTAAATAAAAAAATATAAATATAATTAATAGGTTAGAAAACATTGCGGGAAAAGGAGAAAATGCTGGTTACCAGCATTCTCTCCTTTTCCTACAATGTTTTCAAAAGTTTTCTTCCTCAAGGTGGTCAAAAGTTGGGATTGTGTGGTAAAGGGTTAAGGTGAATGTCTCACTTCTCTATTAAGTTACATATTAGGAAAGATACCACAGGACAGCTAGGAACAAGTTGTTACACTTACCATTTTAAATATAAATTCAATTCTGATTTTGAACATTCAAGCAACACAACAAATGGGTAAATGTACCAATCACTACAGACAGCAGCAAAACAAGTGACATCAATTTTGATAGGACAAATCTTAATTCTCAAAAGAGCCTTTAACATAATTGAAGGTTTCATTTCTAGAAATATATTTCGAAGAAAGAAAGTAATATCTACATCTTCATTAATACAACTAACACAACTTGCAATTTTTTAGATATCACTTCAGTGGCAAAACTGGAGATCAAGATCAAACTGAACAGAGGAAACAGTGTCCTATCATGAATCTACACGGACTTATTTTTTGTGTTGAAAACTACCCAAATAACCTTGAAACCTTTTTTGCTTGCCTGTCTGCCGCATTTATATAACACCCTCAAGGGGTTAACCCTTTATCACACAATCCCTACTTTTAACGATCATGAGAAACAAAGCTTTGGAAAACATTCTAGGAAAAGGAGAAAATGCTGGTAACCCACATTTTCTCCTTTTACCACAATGTTTTCTACCATTCCCAAAATGAATTTCAATTTTTGAGTCAAACATATTTAGTCGTCTGCGAGTGCTGTCAATTTGGACCAGTCTAAAATTTTACCACGTGGTAATGAGTTAAGGCCTGTTTACACATTCACGATTTTTGGCTACGGTGCCGCTACGATTCGCCACGATTTGTAAAATCATCGTGTACCGTGGTGATTCGTAGTAGAACTGTGGTGAATCGTGGTAAATCTTGATGAATCGTGATGATTCGGGAAACTCCACGGTAGCGCTACGGAAGTTTTAAACTGTTTAAAACATTCGTGGCGAATCGTGGTGGTTATTGGGCGTGGCCTAATTCGTAGCGCAACCGTAGCGGAATCGTGCTTATTCGTACTGACACCGTAGCTATATTCGCGGCTATTCGTGAGAGATCGTAGCCAGTCGTGGAATCTTTGACACCACGAATTCTCACGATTCACCACGAATTGTGTACGGTTGTCCTACGAATCATCCACGGTTTCGCTACGGAGCTCCACGATTGGCCACGACCAAGGCCGGTAGGAAGACGATCAATCACGGTTTGAGTACGATACATCACGGTTACGTACGAATCTAGCCGACTTACCACGATTTTGAGCCGTTTCGCTACAATTCTTGCATATAATTCACAGGGCTGCATTGAAGGAATCATTTTGAAGAGCGAATCAGAAGTATACACATCATGGATTATGTACAGAGACTACAAATCGCCAATCTACAGCTTCAATTAAACAGAAATGTAGCAGATGTAAATGTGGCAGTTGACCTGAAGTATCTTGACTGTCACCAGTCAGAACTTGGTCAGAAGGAACCTGGTCTACTCTTGTCAGTTTTGGAACAGGCATCTCCTCATTAGTGTGCCCCGGAGCTGACTCATCATCTGATGCAACTGGGCTTGAGGCAAGACTGAGCCTCGCCGGCGGGTCAGGACTAACCCTTGCCGGTGGGTCAGGTGACTTTTTTCCCTTGGCCGCAGTTGCCTTCTTTCTTGGTGGCATGTCTGATCTCGTCAACAGTTGAGGAGATAATGATTTTCTGATGTCATACTTTGAGAACTTGTCACGTGAAAACCGTTAAATCGTGGTCAGTCGTGGGAGCTCGTGTCGCTACCGCCGTGAATCGTACTAGTACCGTATCGAACCGTACAAGCACCGTGAGCATTCATTGTGCCACCGTGGTCAATCCTCATTGACCGTAGCGTTGCTGTCATGAATCGTCATTGATTCGTAGCGATACCTTACAGACACCGTACTAATATCGTGGACATTCTTACTGGAATCGTAGTGACAATGAATATTTCTACTTTTCGCCACGATTCATCCCGATCCATCCCGATTTTTCTGACCATGAGAAATCTGGGTGAATCGTGGTGAATCGTAGAGAAAATCGTGAATGTGTAAACGGGTCTTTAGATAACTCACTGAACAACTTAACTTCTATCAAGGTAATCACAACTTTGTTAAATTTTGTTTTCTGTTAGTTGTAGACAATGTTGCTCTTAATCAGACTGCCTAAGCCTTTAGCAGACATTATAGTTAAAGGTCAGACTGCAAGTTTTTTGCAATTCTTTTCACGATATATGGGATAACACATTTAACAAACAAGTCAAGGCTATCCAAAAGATTTTCCATCTGACAGAATGACCATGATAACGTAGCCTCAACCTTTGTTCTACCAAAGAAAGTCAAAGCTTGACATAAACCCTTAATAGAGTGCTGAATCAATGAGAAGGACCTGATCAAGTAGGAAAAACATCCAAAATATTGTCATTTCAAGGTTTTTCTGGCCAGCATATGAACAAAAGTAGCCGACAGTGTAGATCCAAGATCAGACTGCACATTCTTTGCAGTCTGATCTTGATCTATACTGTCTGCCAAAAGAACTGAAGCTAGTTCCAGCGCTTTATGAATTACATGGAATGATGATTTCAGAGTATTCACAATTACCTTTGACACTTTCTGGGACTGTGTTAATCAACCATCCCAAACTGCATTCTCTGGCTAATTCTAGATTTAGAGAGCAACACCATTTTTGATTGGTAAGCCATTTGGTCTAGCCAAATGGAAATGGTTTAGACAAACAGAAATTGCATTACTACTTTAATACTTAGAAATAGACTGAGAACTAGTTTAAGAACGTTATCAAGAATGGCCGGTTAATACTGGCCCTGGAAAATCTCTCCCAGAGACTGAGTGGCTGAAATGACAAGAATATCTGGGAAAAAATAAACTTTTCTTCCTCCAAACATTTTACCCCTACTATTATTTCACATTATGTCATCGTGACAATAAGAATGGCTGATTCAACTCTGCAGAGGTTTCATATATAACTCAGTACATATAAAACACAATACTTTATGGTTCAAAAGAGTAATGTCTCCATCTCATCAACAAGAATGATGTCGTAGGAACTTGTTATGATTGTCTCATTGAGACAATTCTAATCAGTACCCACAATAAAGGTTCTGATGAAGAAGAATGTCTTGACAATTATCTGAAGACCTTAGATGAATCCTTTTGGACTAACTTCACAGCACGATGAGAAGGAACAGGGAACTCAGTGAAAAAAATAAATATTATAGGTGATCTATTTTAGGTAACAAGAAGTGTTATTTATGGTAAATTCTTGGGAGGGTTCATGGAGGATTGGTCATAAGCTGTTTTATAAAACTTTGTTGAGCTTGCAGATCCCTTTAAACTAAACATTGTTTCAATCCAGTAAAATCAATAGGCAAAGAGTACAACATTACAGTGCTCTATGCCCTTTTCAACAGTATTCCAGTTATGTAACAGCAACAACTCACTTGTTTATGTCTTTCCCATGTTTTGCCACCATTAGGCTTGGGCTCTCCAGTGCCTTGTTCAAGTGCACTCCTTCCTTTCTAGTAACAACCGCAGCGATATCCTCAAACCAGGATTTCCTTTTTATGAGCCCAAAATCTTTACCTCTGAGCCAGACAGAAATGTATATTACCTTCTTTCACTCTTTACCTGGGTCCATATTCACCAACCATTCTTAAGAATATTCTTAGTCTCATACTCCAGAATTTTCAAAATTTTAAAGTAACACAACTTCTGATTGACTAAACCAAATGGTTTAGCCAATCAGAACTTGTGTTACTTTAGAATATTCTTTTAGAATGGTTGAATACGGAACCTGATAACAAAATTTCAGACCTGTCTACAACACCAACAAAACCATTTTGACTAACTTTCAAGAGTATTGTACTGAAAGCCTTTGCAGATGACAAAAAAATGTTGCTCCAATGATGGGATCTGCCTCTGAAAGGGTAGTACACATAACAGCTGGCTACCAGTTTGTTCTTCTTCCACATTGTTTTAAGAAAATTCATTTTAAAACCTTTACCAGTGGACCCAATTTTAGACCCGTCCAAATTGAAAGCATTTGCAGACGACAATTTCAATGTGGCTTGAATGGCTCAATTTTTCTTTGATGGGTAGAAAACATTGTGAGAAAAGGAGAAAATGCTGGTAATCAGCATTTTCTCCTTTTCCCACAATGTTTTCAAAAGGCTTCTTTCCCAGGGGCGTTAAAAGGCGGCATTGTATGGGAAAGGGTTAAGAGTGATAAGAAATACCAGACCATGTGGTAATGGGTCAGCTCTTCTACCATTTTTTGCTACATGATGTGGTAAAAGAAGAAAATGCTGGTTACCAGCATTTTCTACTTTCCCACATGGTTTTCAAAAGCTTCTTCTTCAGGGCTGTTTATACACAAGATTGTTTGAGAAAGGGTTAAAATACTCCTCTGTTTCCCTCAAAAAAATTTTAGGATGGGTTACATTGGAATGAAAATCCTAGATGCAACACTGTATCTGGATCTCCAGGCATCCTTGTAAACTTATAAAGCTCAGGTGAGCTTTAACCCTTAGTCTGCTAAGCACAACTCACTCACCTTTTGCGAACAGCATAGATCAAGATTAGACTGCACAGAATATGCAGTCTGATCTTGGATCTACACTTTCTGATAAAGAGATGTCTCTCCTCCAAATAAACTTTTAAAATAGGAAAATTTGAGTTAACACTACCAATTTGAAAGATTCATTTCTTTCATTTAGCAGGATAAGGCTAAAAACATTGAAACCTCACAAAAAGTGTTTATGGCTTATGTGTTCTAAATCTGTTCTAAATATAAGACATACATAACCTAAGAAACAGCTGATTTCTAACACAAATACCTTCCAGAATACATGATCTCCAGCATGTTTCCTGCATGCTTGTGTATTACCTGTATTTAATACCCTTAGACTTCAGAAAACATGGGGGAAAAAATCCCTCATTTGGAAATAACCTAAACCATGAACCCCTTTCAGTAGCAGAGGCAAAAGCTGGATTTTAGGGGTGGCATAGATCATGATCAGACTGCACAAAATAACAGGATTCATTTCTCTCTCACAGCTGATCTGGTTTCAGTAATGGTTGTGCGAGAATGTAGACAGTCGCTTGGAAAAAATATTGCGCTAACTAATGGTAACATTAGGAGAGATTAGGGAAAGTGGACTGGCTCTGTTGATAAAAATGAAATAATGTCAAAAACCGCCCTAAACACAACACACAAAGTGTGCGGTCTGATCTATGGTCTCTGTTGTTTGCTTGTGTAAAAAAAGCCTTCAAGATAAAAATCTCTTTCTGCTGAGACTATTGTCAGTCATCAAAAGATGTCTAGTCTATAACGGTATATTTCCCACTCTAAGAGTTAAAGATTGCAAATTGAATATATTTGACCAGAAATCCAAACAAGATATCCAAGTGTAGATGTTAGATCAGACTGCATTTTCTGTTGTGGTCTGATCTTGAGTATCTAGCATGCCACCAAAGGGCATCAATAGCTGCTGTCAGTATACTAAGAGTTAACTCCATATCAAAAAACTGAAGTTTTAGACTGGTCCAAATTCAAATTAAGCATCTGCAGATGATAAATCAGCTGAGGTTCACACAACAGAATTTGCCATAGATTAAAAAACATTGAGGGAAAATGAGAAAATGCTGGTCACCAGCATTTTCTCCTTTTCCCACAATGTTTTCAAAAACCTTTCTCATTTAGTTGTTAAAACATTGGAGTGTGTGGTATAGAGTTAAACATACCTTCACAATATACTGAACAGAACACGCCTTTCTTTAAAATTCATACAAACACTTTGCTGATAATAGTATCCATATGAACATACCACTGAGTGCAAAAAGCAGAGCCTAATGCTTATTAACTCTTTACCATTAGACAAAATTTTAGATTTTTCCAAATAGAAAGCATTTGCAGACAACAAATTAAATAGCCCAAATGACAATTTCAATCTTTGAAAGGGCAGAAAACTTTGTGAGAAAAGGAGAAAATGCTGGTTACCAGCATTTTCTCCGTTTGTTTTCAATAGGCATTTTCCTCAGGGTCGAAAAAGCACGGGTTTGTTAGGTAAAAAGTTCACTCTTTACCACTTAACTCTTTACTTGTCCAAATTGAAAGCATTATGCAGACTGACAATTAATCTTTCCACACAGAACCAAATTTTAACAACACTGAGAAAGGGAGTTTCTAAAAACATTGTAGGAAGAGGAGAAAATACTAGCAACCAGCATTTTCTCCTTTTACCACAATGTTTTCTTGCCTTTCAGAGACAAATCCTACTGTTAAAGCAGTGCACCAAAGCACCCATAGTGGCCAAAAAAAAATCACTGCAGGTGTTAAAATCAAACCATTTAAAAGTATGGAAAATATGTGAAGATGACAATCTTTTATTGTTTGGTCTGTCCAACTTTTAATGTAGTTCTGAAATTAATTTCTCTGTCAGCGACTAACACTTGGATCAACCATACAATAACATGCAGACTGTCATCTTCACAATAATTTTTATACTTTTAAATGATATAATTTAAATTCAAATGCATTTTAAGACCCACTTTGTTTTTAAGTTTCCATCCATAAATGGCTTCAATATGGCCAGCAGTAAAATTTTGTGGTTGAGTAAAGAATTGAATACAGCTCAAGCATTGGAATTTGTCTTGCAATGAGAAGAAAACACTGTTGGAACAGGAGAAAAATGCTGGCTGGTCTTGCTTCTTTACAATGTTTACAAAAGCTTTCCTCACGGTTGCCAAAACTCAGGATTTTTCCATAAAGGACTTTCCCAGACAATAAAATTTTTAGACTTGTCCATTTTGAAAGCTATCACATATCTGGTGGCAAATTAAATGATGGAATATGTCTTTAAAGGGTGAAAAAAAACAAGCATTCTGATAGTATTGCATAGCAATACCCAGTCCCCTACCGGCTGTATGTATCGCTGGCATGTCAGTGAAATTTTTTAAGTCCAAAGGCCCGTAAATGCGTCAAAAAGCAGTGGAGCGGACGAAACTCGAAGTTGATGCGTAAGTAATGGTGGTTGACTTACACAGCAAAAGTCAGGTGAATATCTACCAGCATTTAGAAAAAAAAGTCCGGAAAACTGATTTATCAGTGAAATTTTGTAAGTCCAAGGCCCATAAATCCGTGAAAAACCAGTGAACAGGAACGAAAGTCGAACTTGATCTGTAAGTCATGGTGGTTGAGTTACACAGCAAATCTGAGATCAATACCTACCAGCCTTTAGGAAAAAAGTCCGGAAAACTGATTTATCAGTGAAATTTTCTAACTCCAAGACCAGTAAATCCATGAAAAACGAGTGGACCATAATGAAACTCGAACTTGATCTGTAAGTGATGGTTGGTGACTTACACACCAAAAGCTCAATATGTACCAGCATTTAGAAAAAAAGTCCGGAAAACTGAATTGCCGGACTGATGGACAGACGGAGTGCAAACCTAAAGTCCCCTTCCACTTCGCTAGTAGGGGACTAAAAACCAATTGTGGAGGGAAATGTGGTGGTAACTAGCTGTTTTGCCTTTTTCCATTATTTTTCTTCCCCTAGATCATAAAAATTTGAACAAAATATTTTACAATTTTTCTCTTCACAAAGATGACACATCATCAACATCTCATACACATTTTATAAATTATCCATAGCTGAGCTCTGGCCTTGGCAGTTCGTCAGTAATGTACAGGACTTGAAACCTACATTTTGCTGGTCAGATTGCAAATTGGCAAATTTCTTTCAAAGGATTTATGATATCATTGCAACAGGATTCATTCCTCTCTCACAGCTGATCATTTTATCAACAATGTTTATGTGAGAAAGCAGGCACGGCCTTCGAAAGAACATTGTGCAAAGTGCTGGTAATAGAAATTCCAGAAGCATCATAGGTACACAGGCTGTCCTGATAAAAGTAAAATAATGTTGACAACAGTCTTAAAACCAAACAAATCTATCATCTTTGACGACTGAGACTATCAACAGAATTTTTTCCTATATCAACAAAAATTGGAAGTGTTTTGCTACCTTGTAAGCGATTTGGAGCCAGTGCAAGACAGAATCTTCAGTTCTTGTCCTAATCAGCAGTTGTTTTCATAAACAGCCATATTTAAGACAGCAAAAAAAAACAATTACGAAAGACAATGAAGATGACATTTTCCATTTAAATGTCAAAACACTGCAATTCATCCTTAGCAAGTATAGGTTTTCCAAAGGTTTTTACATGACAACATCACAGAATAACTATTGAATCTTAGCCGACAGCATCGAACCCTTACGATCTATTACGTAGCTGCTTTCCTTTTCATTCTTTTCCTAAAAACCCTTTACCTAAAAATTCAAGTTACAATGATCCTGGTGAAAAGGGCTTTTGAAAACGGAGGTATAAAAGGGGGAAAATGCTGGTAACCGGTGGTTTCTCCTTTTCAACACAATGTTTTCTACCCTTTCAAGGACAAATTTCATCATTTCAGCCACATACAATTTGTTGACATTTAGTGATTATCCACATGGACAAGTCTAAAATTTTGGTGTCTGATACAGATTTAACCCTTTACCAACAACCCAGGGATTTAACAACCCTAAGCGAGAAGGCTTTTGAAAACATTATGGGAAAAGGAGAAAATGCTGGTAACCAGCAGTTTCTCCTTTTCCCACAGTGTTTTGTACCCTGTCAAAGAACTTCAGTTTTTTTTAACCACTTACGAATTTGAAGTCTGCAGATGCCTTCAATTTGGAAGAGTCTAGAATGTGTCGTTTGGTAAAGGGTTAACTCTTTAGCTGATGTCAAATTCTAGACTTCCAAATTGAAAGCATCTGCAGAAGAGAAATTCAGAAGTAGTACAAATTAAGTTCTTTGACAGGATAGAAAAAATTGTGGTACAAAAGGAAAAAACTGGCAAACAGCATTTTCTTTTTCCACAATACTTTTCAAGTCTTCTTCTTCAGGGTTGTTAAAACTCGGGATTGTGCTGTAAAGAGTTAAATACCACAAATCCTAAGAGCTCCCACTACAAAACTCCTACAAGTTTTCTTTTCTGATCAAGATTAGACTGCAACAGAAGTTGTTGTCTGATCTTAAATCTACACTGCTACATCAAGATACTTTTGCAAAAAAACAGACAGCTTTGCATTTGGTATTTTAGCCTCTATGTGTGCTGATAAAACTGGAATGAACCTTCTCATAAATGGAAAAACAGCCTAAATATTGCTATTTCATGGATATTTCTGATCTGTTGCACAGTAATAAGAAAGGGTTGATCTAAGATCATTCTGCATGTTCTGTGCAGTGCAATCTTAATCTACACTGTCCACAAAAGCAACTAGGGCCAAATCTAGTATTATAAGGGTTAATAAGCATCTTACCCCACAATGCCGACTTTTGACGACCTTGGGAAAGAAGCCTTTTGAAAATGTTGTGGGAAAAGGAGAAAATGCTGTTAGCCAGCATTTTCTCCTTTTCCTACAATGTTTTCTACCCTGTTAAAGAAAAATTGCACCATTTGAGCCACACTGAAATTGTCCTCTGCAAATGATTTCAATTTGGACAAAGATAAAATTTTATTGTCTTGTAAAGGGTTAACCATTATAATCAGCTGAGGCTTTTGATGGATAGGTCTAAAATTTGTTTTGTATGGTGCTTTACCCAGCTTTCAACACTTTCTCAGTTACATGAAAACAGCTTATTAATGGGTATCCTGGCTTTCATTACTACTGGGACTCTGAAGTATTTTGCCCAAGGTCACTCCCAAAAAAGACCCAGAGCTTCAGATGAGATCAAACTTTGGACCTTTGGACTGGAAATCCTATACCACTGCAGTGTTTCTGCTAGCTCATAAATTTTGGGGGGTCATCTGTGACTCACTGTTTGGAATTTTGAGGGGGGGGGAGGGGACGGGGGGTCATTCAGAAATTTTACATGTCCTGGTCTTTTACCTTTTTTTTTTCACATGTTGTTTGCCTTTGCCAGTTTGTAGATGTCGCATAATGCTAAAAGTTTTAAATGACAGTGTGGTATTAAAGGTAAAAATTGAAAACAATGACCCCGTAGAAACTATCGTCTGTCATCCCAATTACTCCAGCAAGTTGGTGAACATTACCAAGAAGGGTCTAAAATGCAGACAAAAAGTTTAAGTATAGGTTCCATAAAGTAATATTGGTGAGATGACAGCGATGTCACACAGAATAATGTCACGTTTTAGACCGATTGAGTGTAAACTAGAAACAAATACTAGTAATTCAGTGTTAGAAAGCGGGTGCAATATGATTCTGCAGTTATAAACTTGATGACTTTGTAAGATTTTTGGTTTGTATTGGATTTTAACGCCATTTTAACAGCTTAGGTCATATCATGGCGGTCAGCGATGCACATATGTGTTTCCTGGCTTTCTCACACCAGTACTTACACAACTTTCTTTCCAAAGCCACTGACTACTTTCCTCACATGCATCAGAGGTGAGAGGCGAAAAATCGCCGAAAAGAAAGTTTGCCTCAACCGGGTATCGAACTCGCCGCAACCACCAGGTCACGAGTCCGACACGCTAACCACTGAGCTACCCGAGCGGGCTTTGTAAGATATATTCAATGAACTAATCCTTTATGTTCCTTTTTAGTTCTGATTTATGTTGCGACATGGAAGACACGATTTTGTTGCATCAGGCTTTCATTTTGAGCATCAAAAACGCGGACTTTCTGAAGTGCTGCCACTGAGCCACAATGGACCCTTCTGAAATCAGCATTGTGGAGTTGTGGACTAAAGATTAAATGATCCAGTCTGATATGACATTTAACCCTGTATCAAAACATTTCCATGTTTTATGCAGTCCATAAGGGAAGGACTCTGAGGAAGGCAGTGCTTGAAAACATTGTGGAAAAAGGAGTAAATGCTAGTTATTCACATTTTCTCCTTTTCCCACAACGTTCTTTCAAAGACAAATCATCATTTAACCCTTTACCGCACAATGCTGCCTTTTAACAAACTTGGAAAAGAAACATTGTGGGAAAGGGAGAAAATAGTGGTAACCAGCATTTTATCCCTTTCCTACAATGTTTTCTATCCTATCAAAGAAAAATTGCACCATTTTAGCAACATTGAAATTGTCTGCTACAAATGCTTTCAATTTAGACAAGGCTAAAATTCTGTCATCTGGTAACGGGTTAAGCCACATTCAATTTGTCGTCTGCAACAGTTTGCTTTCAATTTGGGGAAAGTTCAATTTATTGTTGACTTGTGTAGGGTTAATAATACTTAATTATACTCTTTCAAAGTCCTTTTCACGCACAGATCCAATATGCAAAAACAAACTGCATCATGACTGTATCATGAGGGGAAACAGTCGACCATCGAGATAATTGGGGAAAACCAGTAAAACTTGTCTTAACTCTTTACAAGACGACAAATTTTTGACAAGCCCAAAAGCATTACAGAAGACAAAATGTTGCTCAAATGATGGGTTGTTTTAGAAAGCACAGAAAACACTGTGGGAAAAGCTGAAAATGTTGGTTACCAGCATTTTTTCCTTTTCAAACAATGTTTTCAAATGCTGTCTTTCTCAAGGTTATAAAGGTTGTTAGTTGGGATTGTGTCATAAAGGGTTAAATAACTTCATATGTATAAGTCACATGTTCTAGTCACATGTTTACATGTGATGATGAAATGTTTTTGCAATGGTGACACTTTCATCTAAAATAATTCATCTGCATCAAAACATTCCAAAAGTCAACAAACATCACCACTGCAAATAAAATGTTGACTAAGCAACTAAAACCAAGCTTCCTGATCAGTATTTTCAAATAAGCATGTGTGTTTTTTTTTTTCATTTTTCTTCCATAATTATACAGGTCATTGGTATGGTATCCAACATCCCTTTCATTGTTACTTCAATTATTTCCGAGCAGCCAGCACACCTATCTATCCTTTCCTCAAATTTTTCTTACCAGTACTTTGCACAATATTCTTTCAAAGCCACTGGCTGCTTTCCCGCATATGCATTGTCAAAACAATGACTGGGATGAGAGGTTGCATCCTGTTGTAATGACTATTATCAATCCTTGGAAAGAATGTGGCCAAGCTGGGGATAAAAAAATGTTACATAGCAAGTATTGCTGATGTAGTGTTTTGCAAAAGGTAATTCATGGAGGAGACAATTGTCCTGTCAGCCTGAAAAAGTACAAGAGATTTTCAAACTCAATGGGGCAGCAGAGGACAGATCCAAGAACAGACTATTCATTTAGAACTGTCTAATCTTGATGTACACTGTCACACAACACTTTAGAGATTGAGACTACTTTTCTAACTTTTAAGATGCCTTTAGGCATCTGTGCATAATTTAACTATTAACCAAACTACAAAATTTTAGACTTTAAAAGTATTTGCAGACAACAACTTGGATGTAGCTCAAATGATGATTTTGTGTTTCATAGGGTAGAAAATGTTGTGGGAAAAGGCGACAATGCTGGTTACCAGCATTTTCTCCTGTGCACACAATGTTTTCAAAAGCCTTCTTCTTCAGGGTCATTAAAACTCAGGTTTAAGTGGTAAAGGGTTTAACCTTTTAGTTTTAAGTTTTAACAATTCTGAAGAAAGAAGGCTTCTGAAAACATTGTGGTAAAAGGAGAAAATGCTAGTGACCAGTTCCCACATGTTTTCTACCCTATCAAATGCAGAAATCATCATTTGAGCTACATTTATTTTGTGGTCTGCCCATGCTTTCAATTCGATCAAGTCCAAAATTTTGTCATGTGATAAAGAGTTACGGGCAGATCTTACAAACTAATTGAAATTTACATCCTTGTCTGCTAGAATAAAGAAATCAAAAGATCCACAAACCAATCAGCTGATCCATGGCTTCATGTTCATCCATATATATCACAACAACTACATAAAATTCCAAGACATTCCTGATCTAAAGAGGGGGAATACCTGTTAACCTGTTAACCCTCATTATGTTATAGTGCAAAAAAATAATATGTACTAAAGATGCAAAAATTGAAATTCTAGTGGCATTTTTGTCAGAATATCTAAGTAGAAGACAGTGTACACTTTATATCAGACCACATATTCTGGGCAGTCTGATCTTGATTAACACTGCACTAACTAAATCCATGTTCAGCACTATAAGAGTAAACATGCATAAATCAGTAAAAATTCCTATGTTTCAGTATAAAACACTTATACAGAGATCAACCCTCAGCCAGAGCAGTTTTGTGTGCTTAGTTCATAACAGAATAAGATTCAGAATTTTTATCTTTCTGGTACAATATATCCAAAATAAGCAAATAGATAATTAACTATAAATCCCCTCATATTCATCATCTGGAGATTCAAGGTTGTATATCATCTTAAAGAAGCTAGATTATCGATTTACAAAAAGAAATCATCACAAAGGTAAGGGTGGAAATCCTAACCTTTTCTCTGAAGAGCTGCCAAATCTAATAAAGGTCATACAAGGTTATACATTAGCAAGGTGTATTGAAGTAACCAAAGTGCTGAAAATAGAAATTACATATACAAAAAGAAAACAAGTTATGGATGGCAGAATAGGGAAACTGCAAAAAAAAATCAAATATACATGTATGTGTTTGACTGGCTCCTTAACTCTTTACCAGATGGCAAAATTTTAGCCTTGTCCAAATTGAAAGCATTTGCAGACAACAATTTCAATTTGGCTCAAATGGTGCAATTTTTCTTTGATAGGGTAGAAAGAATTGTGGGAAAAGGAGAAAATTACGGTAACCAGCATTTTCTCCTTTCCTCATGATGTTTTCAAAAGTCTAATTTCCCTGGGTCATTCAAACTCGTCATTGTGTGGTTAAGAGTTACCAACCAAACCCAACATTTCAAAATAACCCTATTTCTGTACCAATTTGAACTTGTCACCAGTGGATCACTCAACTGCCCTCGTCTTACCATCTGACTTGATAAAACTAATGAGATGGTTTTCAATAAGTGGGAGTATTTCACTTATTGCTGACATGCTCCAAACCAGTTTTAACTTTTAACTTGGGAGCACAAATTAGTCTACAGGTCATGCAACCAAGTTCTTGCTTGCGCCAAATATCACCAAACTCAGCATACGGCAGACAAAACTGTGGCAAACTGAACAACTAAAAAACTAGAGCTATCACTAAACGTGATCATACCCCCCAACAGCTCCTTGTCACAAAACAGATTAATGTCACAGGAATGCAAAATAAGTGACTGGAGAGTCAATTATACCAGAGCTATCACTGAAGGTGATGAATATCCTGCAATGGCTTCTTGCCAAAGAATTACTCTTCGTTACAGACTAAAGACTTGGAGAGAATAAAACTTACTTGATACATTTTTTTTTACCAGCTGGACAAATTGAGATTGGTTTAAATGAAAAGGTTTTGCAGACAACAAATGTCTTTTCATGCAATGTTTTTGACCAGACTCTACATCTTACTTATACAGTACGGAAAGTAACGAAAGCAACCTCCGAACCGAATCGGAACCGTAATAGTAACTGAACTGAACCGAAAGTAATAAACTTAAGAAAACATTGTAAATACAGAAGCCATTGCTCACGATGTTTCCAATGTTTTCCTTTTTAGTCATATAATACGGAATGCACTGAAACCGCAGCGAAGCCGAAGCGGAACCGCAAAAAATGTTGCTTTCGTTAGTTTCCGTACGGTATTGGTATCTATTTTAACACATCACAAGTTGAAGACTTGGAATAGTTGTGGAGAACGTAGTAAATGCTTGTAATCATCATTTCATTTTTTTCCCAAGTAACTGCAAAGATTAATCTTTCCAATTTTGTGTAGAAAGTAGTAAGTGCTGGTAATCAGCATTTTCTCCTTTTCCAAACATATCTGAAAGATTAATCTGTCTTATATTTGAGTAAACTTCCGATGAAAAGATGAAATTGACATGACATGACATAAGTGAAGTGACATGAAAACTTACTAGTGATGGTTAGTGATGGTAAGTCTACTGTTAACTATCTACAGGTGTAGGAATCTATCATAAGAGAACGACAAAAAAGGGCTTAGCTCTTGGAAATTTTATTTAATTAACTAAGAACAATTTATGATATGCACATCTTTGCTGAGTGCAAAGTCTATCCATGAAGTTTGAAAGAAATTTGTCCAGAATCATCAAAGGGCCATAACTCCATGAAACCTAAATAAACCATAACCAAAATAGGATATGCACATCTCTGCTTGATACTGAGTCTATTTGTGTAGTTTGAACCAAATCTGTCCAATAGTTGATGAGAAAAAGAGCGGACAAGAAATTTCATGAAAGGGCCATAACTCAGTGAAAAATCAATGAACCATAACCAACATTTCATATGCACATCTCTGCTTGATACTGAGTCTACCTGTGAAGTTTGAATAAGATTCGTCCAATAGTTTATGAGAAATAGAGCGGACAAAAAGCTACAGACCGACCAACGGACGGACAGCTGTGTTAAAAGTATTCTATCAAAAGTATAATTTATTTTCATCAATTCAGCAAGGGCACCGTCATAAAGAGAACGACAAAAAAGGGCTTAGCTCTTGGAAATTTTATTTAATTAACTAAGAACAATTTATGATATGCACATCTTTGCTGAGTGCAAAGTCTATCCATGAAGTTTGAAAGAAATTTGTCCAGAATCATCAAAGGGCCATAACTCCATGAAACCTGAATAAACCATAACCAAAATAGGATATGCACATCTCTGCTTGATACTGAGTCTATTTGTGTAGTTTGAACCAAATCTGTCTAATAGTTGATGAGGAAAAGAGCGGACAAGAAATTTCATGAAAGGGCCATAACTCAGTGAAAAATCAATGAACCATAACCAACATTTCATATGCACATCTCTGCTTGATACTGAGTCTACCTGTGAAGTTTGAATAAAATTCGTCCAGTAGTTTATGAGAAATAGAGCGGACAAAAAGCTACAGACTGACCGACGGTGTCCAGAATCATCAAAGGGCCATAACTCCATGAAACCTGAATAAACCATAACCAAAATAGGATATGCACATCTCTGCTTTATACTGAGTCTACTTGTGTAGTTTGAACCAAATCTGTCCAATAGTTGATGAGAAAAAGAGCGAACAAGAAATTTCATGAAAGGGCCATAACTCAGTGAAAAATCAATGAACCATAACCAACATTTCATATGCACATCTCTGCTTGATACTGAGTCTACCTGTGAAATTTGAATAAAATTCGTCCAGTAGTTTATGAGAAATAGAGCGGACAAAAAGCTACAGACCGACCGACTGACGGACGGACGGACCAACGGACGGACGGACCGACCGACAAGCTGACTCCTATATACCCCCCAAACAGAGTTTTGGGGGGTATAACTAACTGACACTCGTCACAACTCAGCTGATTCCGTACCTGCATCTAATCTTGTCTGTATAAAAGAGGTTTCCATTTTGAACTACCAATCACATGATCTTAAACATGGCAGCACCCATGTAAATCACTTATCAACAACATGAACAACCACAGTGAAGTCATTCACATCTATCGATCTGTCGATGAAAGCTCCCAACGGAATTGATAAACCACACTAAAAATTTAATGTTCAAACTGTTTGCAGATGGAAATATTCTTAGAAAGACATCCAGAGAACATTGTGACTCATTTCTTTTTTCTTTCTAAGGGAGCTGTACAAGTTTAATAATGGTAAAACAGTGGTGTACATCCGGCAAAGGAATGTACCACGTAGGTGCATGTTGAGCTATGTGATACAGCCGAGGGACTTGATCACCAGATCACCAGAGGTTTCCCGAATGACTGATTGAAGTACCATTATACTTGTGCCAAAAATAGCTCCTCATTACTGTGATTAGCCTAAAAATTGCCTCAGTGTCTTAGGTTCTATGTTAAAGCATACTGAAAACTTGAAATGCCACTGTGCTTTACGTCAAGTCTGCTTGGACAAGCATAACCAGCTCCACAGGGAAACTGAATATTTGTATCATCAGAATCATCAATAACTTGACATAATCAATACAGAAATGTTTTATATAGTGGACACAGCTAGGTACAATGTGTCTCTGAAAATATTGTTTTCATCTCTGTAAGACATGGTTAATGACATGATGTGCCAGAAGTTGAGGAGGACTTAAAAGGCAATAAAACTTACTGTGGCATCAATTACCAGAAACATAACAGTACCTGTTCAATTTGTTACCAGTGAAATAATTTCAATTTAAACTGATAACTTTTGCATGGCTTGTGAGTCCTGGCAGAAACTGATACCTGCTGGCATTAAAAATGATGCCAGCCAAGAAAGTGTCAGAATGGTGTAATTTGCAGTCCAACTTCGTGGTCCTGTGAGCTGTTGCAGATTGAAAAGGTACAGAATTAATTTTGTGAAAAGGAGCTGAACTGACGTAAGAGAGAGACAATAAAGCCCAAAACAAAATTATCTTCACATGAAACAGATGAGCCACGCTCTGTGAAAAGGGGGCTTAATGCATCTGTGAAAAGTATCGACCCAGGTCAGCCTGCGCAGTCCAAGCAGGTTGATCTGGACAAAACCTTTTCGCTATTGGTCAATTTTCTATATGCCAAAAGGACCAATCTACCTCATGATTTAGTCGATTGTTTAAAAAAGTAGCGATTATGGATCCATAATCATATGATTCCTTGCTTGGTATCATGCATTACAGAGATGCATTAAGCCCCCTTTTGCAACAGCATGACTCAAATTATCTTCAGATAAAACGGATGTATTACTGCGTCCTTACAGTTAAGTAGCATGACAAAAAATCTTCAGCGCTTTAACAAATATGACCACCAAAAAATAATCATGGTCTGAGTCAATGGTTTTGATTTGGTTGCAATGGTTTGGATTTTGTTGCAATGTAAAAAGAATTTCATTAAATTGAAGCACTCAATTACAGAAAGCTGGCTGACAATCATCAGAACATGACAGAACATACATACAATGAAACATTTAGCCCATCAATACCTATTCTGTCTTATCTGTCAACCCAAAGGTTGCCAAACACAACTTGAGTTGCTTTCATAATAAGTAGCAATATGCAGTCCGACCTTCAATCTACTGTTGAATATTTTGTGATATATTTTGACCATAACAGTCCTGAAATTGCAATTATCTGAATCTTTTATAAAAGTATTTAATTTCATTTTGCACTCCATAAGGAGAAAGCACCTCTGTCAGTTGTTCGCAGTAGCAGGAGTGGTCAAGGGAATATTTTCTCCAATATTGATCCTCACACAAAGAGGTCACAGACGCAAGTCTACAGCTTGTCACTCAATTTTCCACACAACACTGCTACAAGAAGCAACATAGTCTCATCGTCTATTGATTAGGAATCTTCATCAAAACATAAAACACCATCTGATATTGCTGCCTTTGGTTCTAATAATTCAATCTGACTTCATTCTTTTTTCACCTATTTTTTACTATGGTTTTAATAACATTTCGTTTTACAGGGTAGTTAAAATGTAAAATTCACATTACACGTTTTTTTTTTTTTATTTTCAAGAGATTCTCTGAGAAAGATTCTTTGGGTCTAGATAAATGCATAATTGCTCATGTATGGCTTGAAACCACGAACTTTGGGTTTGTTTTGTTTGAATAGTGCATTTGTGCTTCTCTCAGCAGTGTTTCAGCAACAAGTTTGCTCAAAGCAAAAGGCTACCCCTCATTTCAGAAATTTTTGGACTATCTTTACTTTTCTTACTAAATGTGTTCTTTAACACAGATGAACCCCCACCCCCTTTGCCCTGCTCATCTTTGCAAAACTATCTATGTCTGTGTGTCATCATTTAACCCTATACCACACAATGCCGACTTTTAACGACCCTGTGGAAGAAGCCTTTAGAAAACATTGTGGGAAAAGGAAACAAGAGGGCCATGATGGCCCTGTATCGCTCCATTGGCTTATAAATATAAACCATAAATAATAAACATTTCAATGCTGAGCCAAATGGTTTCAAAATGAAGACTTACAAAGTTTTCTCTGTAAAAGCCCATATGAAAGTTGAGACCCACAGGGCAAAGCCATTTTTGATCCCAGAGCTATTTAATTACTTGAACCCTGGTAGAGGTCCACAAGATAAAGCCATAAAAATAAGGTGATTTTCAAGTTTTGTCTATATGAAGCCTCTGTAAAACATAAGACCCCTGATGCAAGGCTAATTTAAAAAAACAAGAGGGCCATGATGGCCCTGTATCGCTCCACTGGCTTATAAATATAAACCACGAAGAAAAAAGTCTTCACTATATAAGCCCTTATAAAACTTTGACCTCATGGCTACAGTCTGACTAAATGGGGAATATTGTATTAGAAGAATAACATGCCAAATGTGGGAGTTCTTGGCCTTATGGCTGGTAACAAGATGGTTTCTGAACTTTTCACTCCATAAACCCATGTAAAACTTGTGATCCCTGGTGCAGGGCCAAACTTGATCCTAGAGCTGTAACTTGGGCCCTCTTTGTAACTGTCCACTAAATAATGCTATAATTATATGCAAAATTTGGTAGCCTAAGCCTTATGGCTGTGTACACCAAGATTTAAAAGTTTTCCCTATGTAAGCCTATGTAAATCTTGTGAACCCCCCCCCTCCAAGTATGAGGCCAAATTGACCCCAGGACTATACTTTGGACACTTTTGGTAGACTCCAACTAGATCAAGCTAAATGCCAAATTTGGTAGCTCTAGGCCTTATGGTTTCAGACAAGAAGATATTTAAAGTTTTCTCTATATAAGCCTATGTATAAAACTTGTGACCCCTGGGGAAGAGCCAATTTTGACCCCAGGGCTATAATTTCAAGAAACATGATAGAGGTCTACTACATAAAGCTACATGCCAAATTTGGTAGCCCTATGCCTTATGGTTTCAGACAAGAAGATTTTTAAAGTTTTCTCTATATAAGCCTATGTAAAACTTGTGAACCCTGGGGAAGAGCCAATTTTGACCCCAGGGCTATAATTTGAAGAAACTTGATAGAGGTCTACTACATAAAGCTACATGCCAAATTTGGTAGCCCTATGCCTTATGGTTTCAGACAAGAAGATTTTTAAAGTTTTCTCTATATAAGCCTATGTAAAACTTGTGACCCCTGGGGCAGAGCCAATTTTGACCCCAGGGCTATAATTTGAAGAAACTTGATAAAGGTCTACTACATAAAGCTACATGCCAAATTTGGTAGCCCTATGCCTTATGGTTTCAGACAAGAAGATTTTTAAAGATTTCCAATATTTTTCAGTTTTGTTGCCATGGCAACCAGAGTTTTTGAAGGAATCAAATTCTTTCAAGAAATTCTGAAGAGGACCATGTCAGGATCATTTCTGTGAAGTTTCGTGAAAATCGGATGGGTAGTTTCAGAGAAGAAGATGTTTGAAATAAAAGTTAACGCACGGACGGACGGACGGACTGACGGACGGACGGACGACCGGACGGACGGACGCACGCACGCACGACGGACACCGGGCCATGACATAAGCCCGCTGGCCTTCGGCCAGTGGAGCTAAAAATCAAAACGGGAAGATTTCTTAAGTTGTCACTATGTAAGCCCATGTAAAACTTGTGACCCCTGCGGTGGGGCCAATTTTGACCCCAGGGCTAAAATTTTGGCCCACTTGGTAGAGGCCCACTAGATATAGCTACATGCAAAATTTGGTGGCTCTAGGCCTTATGGCTAGGTACAGGAAGATTTTTAAAGTTTTCTCTATATAAGCCTATGTAAAACTTGTGACCCCTGGGGCAGAGCCAATTTTGACCCCAGGGCTATAATTTGAAGAAACATGATAGAGGTCTACTACATAAAGCTACATGCCAAATTTGGAAGCCCTATGCCTTATGGTTTCCAACAAGAAGATTTTTAAAGATTTCTCTATATAAGCCTATGTAAACTTGTGACCCCTGGGGCAGAGCCAATTTTGACCCCAGGGCTATAATTTGAAGAAACTTGATAGAGGTCTACTACATAAAGCTACATGCCAAATTTGGTAGCCCTATGCCTTATGGTTTCCGACAAGAAGATTTTTAAAGATTTCCCATATTTTTCAGTTTTGTTGCCATGGCAACCAGAGTTTTTGAAGGAATCAAATTCTTTCAAGAAATTCTGAAGAGGACCATGGCAGGATCATTTCTGTGAAGTTTCATGAAAATTGGATGGGTAGTTTCAGAGAAGAAGATGTTTGAAATAAAAGTTAACGCACGGACGGACGGACCGACGAACGGACGGACGGACGCACGACGGACACCGGGCCATGACATTAGCCCGCTGGCCTTCGGCCAGTGGAGCTAAAAATGCTGGTAACCAGCATTTTCTCCTTTTCCCAC
This sequence comes from Tridacna gigas, assembly GCA_945859785.2. Taxonomy (NCBI): domain Eukaryota; kingdom Metazoa; phylum Mollusca; class Bivalvia; order Cardiida; family Cardiidae; genus Tridacna; species Tridacna gigas. The sequence goes on from OX244029.2 coordinate 68,185,726, forward strand.
AATGTTTTCTACCCTATCAAAGAAAAATTGCATCATCTGAGCCACATCGAAATTACCTTCTGCAAATACTTTGAATTTGGATGGGTCCACAATTTCGTCCGGTGGTAAAAGGTTAAATTCATCCAGCAAATTCTGGTAAATTTTTTTCCAGGCATTTGGTCCTTACCTTCTTTGAAGACCACTTATTTTTTACCTTACAGTGGACTTCTTTTGAAACTATTGCGCGAAAGGATTTGCAAAGGCCAAGTGTCCATAACGCACAACACACAACTGCGTAATGTAGAAAAAAAAGGAACAGGTGAAACATTCCTTTATCATTAAATAGAACCACTTCGTCTTCATTGATACTTCAGCCTAAAACTGCTCAAAAAATGAAAATATCCAACCAATAGTAAAAGTCAGATGTTGCGATTTCATTCTATTTCTTTTCGATGGAAAATTTCACTGTATCAGACAGTATAAATCAAGATCAGACTGCATGATCATGGAGTCCGATCTTGATTTACACAGTCTACCAAAGTGCACTGAGTACTGCATAGCAGCCCAAGGGTTAAATAGCACTCTCGATTCGAGGTGTGTAATGATTCTGAACCCCTGGCTACACCACTGATTTGCTCTTAACCAGCAACAATGTTTTTCATAGTAACCAGGGGTGTGGAAATACTTATTATGCCCGACTTGGGAAAATTCGGCTCCGGACAAGTGACTTTTTTTAGTCTAGTTGTCCATGGACAAGTAGAAAATATGAGGAAAATTTTGAAACAAAGATCTGTGGCATGCTTATCTAGTGAAATACAAATATTCCCACTTCGTACAAAAAACAAGAGGGCCATGATGGCCCTGTATCGCTCCACTGGCTTATAAATATAAACCACGAAGAAAAGTCTTCACTATATAAGCCCTTATAAAACTTTGACCTCATGGCTACAGTCTGACTAAATGGGGAATATTGTATTAGAAGAATAACATGCCAAATGTGGGAGTTCTTGGCCTTATGGCTGGTAACAAGATGGTTTCTGAACTTTTCACTCCATAAACCCATGTAAAACTTGTGATCCCTGGTGCAGGGCCAAACTTGATCCTAGAGCTGTAACTTGGGCCCTCTTTGTAACTGTCCACTAAATAATGCTATAATTATATGCAAAATTTGGTAGCCTAAGCCTTATGGCTATGTACACCAAGATTTAAAAGTTTTCCCTATGTAAGCCTATGTAAATCTTGTGAAACCCCCCCCCTCCAAGTATGAGGCCAAATTGACCCCAGGACTATACTTTGGGCACTTTTGGTAGACTCCAACTAGATCAAGCTAAATGCCAAATTTGGTAGCTCTAGGCCTTATGGTTTCAGACAAGAAGATATCTAAAGTTTTCTCTATATAAGCCTATGTATAAAACTTGTGACCCCTGGGGAAGAGCCAATTTTGACCCCAGGGCTATAATTTCAAGAAACATGATAGAGGTCTACTACATAAAGCTACATGCCAAATTTGGTAGCCCTATGCCTTATGGTTTCAGACAAGAAGATTTTTAAAGTTTTCTCTATATAAGCCTATGTAAAACTTGTGACCCCTGGGGAAGAGCCAATTTTGACCCCAGGGCTATAATTTCAAGAAACATGATAGAGGTCTACTACATAAAGCTACATGCCAAATTTGGTAGCCCTATGCCTTATGGTTTCAGACAAGAAGATTTTTAAAGTTTTCTCTATATAAGCCTATGTAAAACTTGTGACCCCTGGGGCAGAGCCAATTTTGACCCCAGGGCTATAATTTGAAGAAACTTGATAGAGGTCTACTACATAAAGCTACATGCCAAATTTGGTAGCCCTATGCCTTATGGTTTCAGACAAGAAGATTTTTAAAGATTTCCAATATTTTTCAGTTTTGTTGCCATGGCAACCAGAGTTTTTGAAGGAATCAAATTCTTTCAAGAAATTCTGAAGAGGACCATGTCAGGATCATTTCTGTGAAGTTTCGTGAAAATCGGATGGGTAGTTTCAGAGAAGAAGATGTTTGAAATAAAAGTTAACGCACGGACGCACGGACGGACGCACGACGGACACCGGGCCATGACATAAGCCCGCTGGCTTTCGGCCAGTGGAGCTAAAAATGACATTTCGAACAATCCCTGATTTCTGGAAACCCAAAATGCGCATTTGGTGTCCCTCTGCATTCACTGCATACAACAAGATCGCTATAATATACAGCTGTTTTTGCACGCCAATTTTAATTGCTTTGAAAAATGTCTGAAAGCTTCAAGATCATTATTATAGATTGAAATAATTTTATTAGACTAATTAATAGTATTACTTTGGCACGGATTCTAAGATCTTTGACGACAATGTCACACACGTGAGAATGTTTAATGTGATTTTAAACACTCAGCTGCTTCCTTGCGAAATGGGCCGTGCTTTAGCAATTATCTCCTCTGCCGGAAACTCTCTCTAGTCAAACCAAAACATTTTTCAATTCAGCAATCAACTGATGCGTAAAATCGGAGAAAATGGGTCGTTTTCTTTTATTAAATCTTCGAAGCAAGTTGAAAGTGAGAAGTCTGAGACTCCACAACCATTCAGCAGCTTCAGAAGAACCTAAAACGGACCGTGACGAGAAATGTGACAAAACAAAGTTTTTTTAACGAGGCATGGTTGAAAGAATTCCCACGGTTGAATGAGGACAATCGTAACAATGTTTTTTGTAAGGGTTGTCGAGAATATCCCCATAATGCTGACATTTTATGTGTGCCATTTAAAATCGTTTCGTTTTGGACAAGTGAGCCACACTGGCGGACGAGTAGATTTTTGTAATTTACTTGTCCATGGACAAGTAGAAATCTTTAAGATTTCCACACCCCTGGTAACCAGCATTTTCTCCTTCTCCAACAATGTTTTTTTACTCTTTCAAATAAAAATCTCATTGTGTGAAGCCCATTTATTTTGTTACATGCATCATGCTTGCAATTCTGAGGAGTCTTGAATTCTGTTGTCTGGTCAAGAGTGAAGCGGTATTTTACTTATATCACCAAGAGATTTTATTCATGCAGAGGCTTTCATAAAATTGTCTGGGGCTCTGAGGCGCCTTGCCTAAGGACACATCTACATGAACCATGGGAATTAAACCAGAACTTCCCAATTACAAGTATTAGGTCGAACCACTGAGTCATAGTGGACATTTCTAATTCTCAAAATGTAAAACCAGTTTTACCTAGTAATGCAGCTGTCCTCCACTCTTTTAGCTCTTATCACAATATTTATTAGCTTAAGTTGAATGTGTGGATCCAGATCAGATTGCAAAAAAAGTAAGTCTGATCTTTAAACAGATATTCTGACCCCAACAAAAGCTTTGAAATCTTTATTGCATTCCTGAAAATGAAACTTTTTCATTTATTTGCCACTTTTAAGGGTTTAAAATGTCTACATGAGTATTAAAAAGGTTGTAGAAAGTACAATAGCTTGCTTGCTTATTGAACCTTTAAATTATATATAGTGTATTCTTCAGACTGTGTGAATTATTCAAATTACAGCTATTTACAATTGGTGAATAAGGTATGCAAACCTTACCCCATAAATTCTAGGTGAAAATAAAGGTGCTTTTCTGGACAGCATGGATCAAGATCAGACAACACAGAATGTGCAATCTGATCTTTGGCCTACACTTTTTGATATCTAAAGAGATTTTCCTTGGATAAAATGGACTTAAAACAGATACCTCTGTTCATTCAAATTACTTTAAAATCTTTTTTTAAAACACATTTTTCATTCTATAGGGTCGAAGATTATATTATTCCAACTGTTAAACCTACAGTAATACCTTCCCAATCAATTTCAACATTTCAAATGTTATAAAAATAATTCAGTGTAATTTACAGCAATAATTATATTATCATAACCCAAGTGACAAACTATAAATGAGCCATGCTCTGGCAAAAGGGGTTTAATGCATGTGATGCATTACACCAATCAAGCCAACACATAAGTTTGGATCCAGTACTGGTAATCAGCACAATGTGTCTCAGTTTTCTACCCTTTCAAAGACATTTCCCTTCATTGGACCCACATCTTAACCCTTATCCTGCTGAATAAAAGAAATGAAACTTTCAAACCGACAGTATAAGCCCAAAACTTTCCTGTTTCAAAGGTACTGTTGGAGGAAAGATATCTCCTTATCGGACAGTGTAGATCAAAGATCAGACTGCACGTTCTGTGCAGTCTGATCTTGATCTACGCTGTCCGCAAAAGGTCAGTGAGTCGCAATAAGCAGCCTAAGGGTTAATGGTCAAGCGCAAATGCTTTCGATATAGATCAGTCTGCAAATCTTGTCGTCTAGTAAAGGGCTAACCCTTTTACCACAAAATACAGACTTTCAACGATCCTGAAAAAGAAGACCTTTCAACACAATGTGAGAACAGGAGAAAATGCTGGTGACCAGCATCTTCTCCTTTTCCCACAATGTTTTCTACCATATCAAAGAGACAAATCTTCCTTTAATTAATCAACATTTAATTCGTTGTCTGCGAATGCTTTCTGTTTGGTCCAGGCCTAAATTTTGTCGCAAGGTAAAGATGTTAAACAACATTTGAAATCTAGGGTCCGAGAAGATTTGTCCCTATTTATTAGAGAAGTAAGTTCACCGGGGTCAGACAGAGGTTCACACAGTGTACAAAGTTTTCTTGTAGGTAAACAGTCTCCATTGACCATCTATTTCATAATTTCAATAAAAATGCTGATTCAGCAAAGTCAGTCTTACAGAGACAATTATTGGTTGAGTCAACTAGTTTTCTCATAAAACACTGGATATGTTTAGATGCATCTTCTGCAGACAAAAATAGTAAATACTGTAAAAGCCTATCACTTCCCATCATGGAAATCCTTCGTGATTTTCGCGTATTGATAAAAATCGCAAAGGTATCCGCCAGCATAAATTTAAGGTACAATAAGGTATCTTTTACTTAGACATCGGATTATGTGGGGATCAACTGAGTGGGACCCATGTCATCATTTTGAGTTATTTCATTATTTGTCACAATTTTTTCAAAAGCAAATTACAGTGTTACAGATTATGTTTATGACTAATAGGGTTAACTCTTTACCACACAACCCTGAGTTTGAACGACCCTGAAAAAGAAGCCTTTTCAAAACATTGTGGGGAAAGGAGAAAATGCTGGATGTGTCTAAAATGTTGTCATTTGGTAATGAGTTAAAACATTCACTACCTTCATTGCAGTAATTTATTTGAATTTACCTTATGTTATAAATTAGAACATACATCATTCAGACTATCAATGTTGACAGCAGTCATTTTCATGTTTTATAGCACAACATTATCATTCATAGATTATAATTAACACTTCACCACACAATCCCAACTTTTAACGACCCTGAGAATGAAGCCTTTTGAAAAGACTGTGGGAATAGAAGAAAATGCTGGTAACCAGTATTTTCTTCTTTTTCCACAATGTTTTCTACCCTTTAAGAGACAAATGTAATGTTCTGAGCTACATTTAAAATGTCTTCTGCAAATGCTTTCAATTTGGACAAGTCTACATTTTTGTTGTGTGGTTAAGGGTTAATAAACTCATAAGGTTATTGTGAAGATGACGAGGATGCTCGAGATCCTTTTATAGAGTGTACAACAAGATCAGACTCCCAGCATACAGGTCGAAAACTAGGGAAAAGTGAGATAACCTTTGACTGTATGACAAGATTTTGGACTTGTACAAAGAATTCAGACAACAAATTATAGGTGGCTCAAATGATGGGATTTGTTTTTGAACGGGTCAAAAACTTTGTGGGAGGAGGAGACAATGCTGTTTACCAGCATTTTCTCCTTCTCCAACAATTTTTTGAAAATGCATTCTTCCTCAAGGTCGTTACAACTCAGAATAGTGTGGTAAAGGGTTTTTCTTCTTCGGCTACTTTTTTTTTTAATATTAATCTGTATCGTTAACTCTTTTCCAAACAACAGATCATAGACCAGTCCAAACTGAAAGCATTTGCAGACAACAATTTAAATCTGGCTCAAATAATGGTATTTGTCTATAATAGGATAGAAAACATTGTGGTAAAGAGAGAAAACGCTGGTTACCAGCATTTTCTCCCGTTCCCAAAATGTTTTTAAAAGTCTTCTTCATCAGGGTAGTTCAAACACCTGATTGTTTGGTAAAGGGTCTTTTTTTGATTATGCACAGTTCGGGGTGTTTTCAAAGTCACCTGTAGCAACTCATTTCAGGAGACAAGAAGGTGATGAGTCAATGTGATAAAAGGATTACCTAAATCTATCATCAGACAACAAGAGGTTATTATTTGTGCTGACGCAACTTTTCTACGCAGTTTACAACAAGCAGGGATCCCAGTCAATTGTTTGTATCTCATCCAATTACATGTATAGGAATTCCAATAACTCAGAAATTATTTCTTGGGAGAAATCCATTCTCAAACCATTTATTGAGAAATAAAGCTTTTGAAATACTGAAGAAAGAAAACCTAGAGCTTTAAACTGACGTTAACATTAGTAAATACCAATACTTACAAAAGATGTTTCCATCATTTTGACCTACCAACTGTGACTAACTGTGACAGACTGACTGAAAGACCGACTGACTGACTGAAAGGCGTTTAATGCCACTTTCAACATTTATTTTAGTCATTTCACTGTAACAGCTCATATTCATGTATGCCCTGGGTTCAACCAGTACTAGGCTAAGTCTCTGAAGTGTCTTGCCCAAGGACATCAAAAAAGCAGCACTCCCAGTGAGGATCGAACCTGGGGCCTCCTCAACTTTAGTTGCCTTTGCAGTTCGTATAGATCAAGATTAGACCACTCAAAACCTGCAGTCTTATATTTGATCTTCATGGTCCGCTTTGCTGTACATTCTGGACAAAGCAACTTCAAAAATCAACAAGCATTCTGATGGTATTGCATAGCAATACCCAGTCCCCTACCAGCCATATGTATCACTGGCATGTCAGTGAAATTTTTTAAGTCCAAGGCCCATAAATGTGTCAAAAAGCAGTGGACCGGGACGAAACTCGAACTTGATGTGTAAGTCATGGTGGTTGATGTACACACCAAAACTCAGCTCTATATGTAGCAGCGTTTCGAAAAAAGTGCTGAAAAAAGTTTTATTAGTGAAATTTTGTAAGTCCAAGGCCCGTAAATGCGTGAAAAAGCAGTGGAGCGGGACGAAACTCGAACTTGATCTGTAAGTCATAGTGGTTGACTTACACAGCAAAAGTCAGGTGAATATCTACCAGCATTTTGAAAAAAAGGTCCGGAAAACTTGATTTATCAGTGAAATTTTGTAAGTCCAAGGCCCGTAAATCCGTGAAAAACCAGTGGACCGGAAGGAAAGTCGAACTTGATCTGTATGTCATGGTGGTTGAGGTACACAGCAAATCTGAGATCAATACCTACCAGCGTTTAGGAAAAAAGTCCGGAAAACTGATTTATCAGTGAAATTTTGTAACTCAAAGGCCAGCAAATTCGTGTGTAGCAGCGTTTAGAAAAAAGTGCGGAAAAAAGTTTTATTAGTGAAATTTTGTAAGTCCAAGGCCCATAAATGCGTGAAAAAGCAGTGGAGCGGGACGAAACTCGAACTTGATCTGTAAGTGATGGTGGGTGACTTACATACCAAAACTCAGCTCAATGTGTACCAGCATTTAGAAAAAAAGTCCGGAAAACTGAATTGCTGGACTGACGGACAGATGGACGGACGGATTGCAAACCTGAAGTCCCCTTTGGGTTCGCCAGTGGGGGACTAATTACCAGTATTTGGGTCTTTAAATATCTTCACTGAAAATATTTTCTGATTTTATTTGGCAGTCTAAGGCTTAAAGATACATCCTTTCAGCCAGAAAGTAAAAATGCTGTTAAAATTTGATAGCCTGTAGAATGGTTCAGAATTTAGTCAGCTGTGTAAACACAGATAAATGATATATATATATAGTTTAAGGGATTAATAAATATATCAGAAATCTTCAATTTAAAACCAGAAACGTCACAACAGTGATTTGTTTGATGGCCTTCAGAAAATGAAATTCATTTTCTATCAATCGTAATCTATGCAACCTTGCAGCCATCAGGGACAACATTTGGCAGGAAGATAAAGAGTGATAATTATTTGATAAAATAGAGATGAAATGGGTTAAAAACCTATTGAAATGAGTATCGATGTATTTTAAAAACAGTCAAATGTTGAACTATTTCCTTGTGTGACACACAGAACCTTAGTGTTTCTATAAAAACAGTTATACAAAAATTTTGAACATGATGAAAATTCTCGCAAAAAAAAACAAACTTGGACTCAAAGTAGTCACACAAATACATCGTGAAATTTCTCAAGCTATGAGTTTAGAATTTGCATAATTATCTGGTAATGAGATACTATCACCACAGGTCAAGTATCTTCAACTCTTTACCAAACAACAAAATTTTAGACTCGTCCAAATTGAAAGCATTTGCAGACCGCAAAATAAATGTGACTGAAAATTTGAATTTGTTTTTGGGAAGGGTAGAAAACATTGTGGGAAAAGGAGAAAATGCTGGTTACCAGCATTTTATCCTTTTCCCACAATGTTTTCAAAAGGCTTCTTTCTCAGGGTCGTTAAAAGTCGGGATTGTGTGGTAAAGAGTTAACCAAGATAATGTGTAGATTGAATAACGTAGTTTACTCCATATAACAGACGACAAAATTTTGGATTTGTCTGATTGGAAAGCATTTTGCAGACAACAAATTAAATGTGGTTCAAATGATTTTTTTTGTTCAGGATAGGTCAGAAAACATTTTAGGAAAAGGAGAAAATACTGGTATTCAGCATTTTCCCCTTTTCATGTATGTTGTTAACAGCTTCCTTTCCCGGGTCATTAAAACTGGAGACTGTGTAGAAAAGGATTAACCCTTCTGGTGAAGACAACTTTAATGCAGACATTGTAGATAAAGATTAAATTGTACAATCTGTGCAGGTCTGATATCTATCTACAGTAGCATCTAAGTTAACAGCTAATTTTGAATTATGGCCTCAAAAATCGCAAGAATAGGACTGTGCAATAGAAATTTCTTTTTTTCAATTTCATTAAATGTTACATACACTGGTATCACCCATTTGTACTTTGCGCTTTTGGATAGTCCTTACTTCATTCTAACTCTTTACCACACAATCCCGACTTTAAACGACCCCTGAAAAAAAAGCCTTTTGAAAACAATGTGGGAATGAGAAAATGCTGGTAACAAGCATTTTCTCCTTTTCCCACAATGTTTTCAACCCTTCCCAAAACAACTTCCAATTTTTCAGTCACATTTATTTTGTCGTCTGCAACTGCTTTCAATTTAGACCAGTTCTAATTAACTCTTTACCACACAATCCCGACTTTTAATGACCCTGAGAAAGAAGCCTTTTGAAAACAATGTGGGAAAAGGAGAAAATGCTGGTAACCAGCATTTTCTCCTTTTCCTACAATGTTTTCTACCCTTCCAAAAGCATATTTCAATTCCTAAGTCAGGTTTGTTTTGTCGTCTGCAAATGCTTTCAATTTGGACTAGTCTTAAATTCTGTGGTTTGGTAAAGAGTTAACCCCCCTTTTCACAGAGCATGGCTCAATCATGGATCTATAAAATCCATTTTGTCTAACAACTGAATCAATCAAGAAATAGAATGGTCCTTTGACATGCAGAAAATTGACAAATAGCAAAGTTTTGACCTAGGTCAGGCTGCGCTGCACCCAATATCAAATGATCCCATTCTTTAGCAACCCTGAGAAAAAAAAATCTTTTGAAAACATTATTGGAAAAGGGACATACGAGTTGGTAACCTGCATATTCTTGTAAAATGCACTACTTTTATACAAAAAAACATGTGAAAATATGACAAAACAAGAAATTTCTTCTTATCAGGTAGAAAGTAAATGTCACCTCTGCAGATATATGTAAGCTTTAGACCACAAAAAAGTGGGGAGAAAAATAACCCCCAAAATTCTTTCAAATGATGCATGGAAAAAACTGTCAAAGTACATGTCCTATAAGATATACGCTACAAAAAGGAAAAGGAAAATGTTGTGTCTTTGTAAGTAGACAGTGGTCTCGTGTTCCAGAGTCTCAAGGCCATCAGGTGGGAACAAAAGGGCAAACTTCAGTTTCCATTATGCCAACTATTCTAGCATACATGACAGCTAAAAAAAGGTATGAAGATGCTAAGGGTTTGTGGTGAGACAGTCCTCACATGTCTATGTCATCACTTAAGGAGATAGTCTCAAGGCCATATGGTGGGGACCATCACACACAATGACAGTTTTCATTTCTGTTTTAGGCTATGATTCATTTCTGCCCCGCTGCCAACACCTTTTCTGTGTAACAGAGCACTGACCACTTCTGCTGACTAGGTAGCAAAAGGAGAAATTGCTCTAAAACAAATAATAAAACCTTAAATATTAATGCTTTACCACACAATCCTTTATTATAGGGATCATTAATTTAGGAATGCTTTCAAATCTGACATGTCTAAAATTTTGAAGTTTGGTGAAGAGTTAAGTTGTTGCTTCTTTCTCCATTTTTCAGCCTTTCAGTTGCCGAAAGACAGTTGCTTGTTTGGTTTCCAAGCTCGGTCAGTTTTGACTGTTGAATCAATTTAGTAAGGCTTGGTTTGTCATAGTATTACGGTAAAGCTTTCAATATGGAGAAAATTAATTTTAATGTACAATTTTGTTGCTTCAGAAAGAGCTAAACATGGATCAATAATGTTTGTCACACTCACCATTAGGTGTTTCCGCCCAGTCGTACAGACCAACAGTTGGATTTTGCCAAGTCATCAATATTTTATGTACTCACTTTCACTATGGCCTTTTTCTATTCCCTTTAAAAGTCTATAAAACGTTTAACATAACTTGACAAACCTGTCCTAGATTTACAAATATGAATTTTCTATCCAGTCTACAATGAACACTCCCCTCTCTCATTTTATATACACTAATCGGTCCCTACTTTGTACTTCTTCAACTTTTATCTATCTCCTTAACCCTTTATCCAACAATCCAGGTTTTTAACCTCAGAGAGGCAGGCTTTTAAAACATTTTAGAGAAAGTGTGAAAATGCTGGTAAGCATTTTCTGCTTTTCGCACAATGATTTCTACCCTTTTAAAGAACTAATCTCATCAACTGAACCATAATTTAATTTTCGTCTACAAATATTTTCATATTGGTCAAGTTCAAATTTTTGTTGTCTAGTAGAGAGTTAAGCCTTTTTCCTCATCAGACATTATTTTCTCTGTATAAGATTCATTTTATTAAGGCTTTTCAACATCAGCAATCCATTCAAATGACAGCATTTTTTGATTAACATTAATCAATTAAACCTTTACCACACGACAAAATTTTAGACCCCGCCAAATTGAAAGCTTTAGCAGACGACAGTTTCAGTGTGCCTCAAATGATGCGGCTTTTCTTTGCTAGGGTAGGAAACATTGTGGGAAAAGGAGAAAATGCTGGTTACCAGCATTTTCTTCTTTTCCCACAATGTTTTCAAAAGGCTTCTTCCTCTAGGTCGTTAAAAGTCGACATTGTATGGTAAATCAATTAATTTCCATAAATCAGTAACTTTTCATGAAAACCAACTTATGTTTTTCGCAATCGGGTTTACTCATTGTCTTTTGAATGGAAGCTGCTTCAGACAACTTTAACTACAGGTAAACTCTTTTCAACAACAAAATTTTAGACTGGTCCAAATTAAAAGCATTTACAGACAACACATTTAACCCTTTACCACATGACAAAACTTTAGGTTCATCCATAATGAAAGCATTTGCAGACAAAAAAGACAGTATGGCTGAAATGTATAGATTTGTCGTCAGACAGGTAGAAAACATTGCAGGAAAGGGAGAAAATGCTGGTTACCAGTATTAGCATCTTTACCGATCGTGTTTTCAAAAGCTTTATTCCTCGAGGTCATTAACACATGGGACTGTTTAGTAAAAGAATTTGCCTCTGAAACAGTGTGGGAAAAGGAGATGCTGGTTACACAGATTTTCTCTTTTCCCTACAATACTTCCATAAGATTTAATCCTTAGGGTCATTAAAAACAGAAAGGGAAAATTGCTACGTAAAAAACCCAAGACTTAGAACAGAAAATTAATAACCCTGATCCTTCGAGGCCCACCTCCTGTCAGTTTTCTGATCCTTAGGTAACAATTTTGCTTTAAAAAAAATCTGAATTACTATCAATTTTTGAGACATTCTGTCCATCTAATAATATACCTATATCTAACAACATCATCCGACACAAAAGAATGTGACTCATTTTGATGTACATGATCTATTATACGACTGCACAGCTGCTGTGACTTTCACAACAAATTTGTGATTACCGACATTCTTGATTTGTTTGCTAGTTCAATGTTTTCCACACTATTTCAACCATATTACAGCCGCCATTGTCACTAATTCATGCTCACTTGAAGTTTCTTTTACCCGAGTTCTTAACAAAATATTCTTCCAAAAGCCAATGGCTGCATTCCGACATAATCACTGACGAAACAATGATCAGCAATGAGAGGCAATTGATCGTTGCTTCCCAACATATCCTTCTTTAAAACAATGATCAGCACTGAGAGAGGAATGAGTCATGTTGCAATGAATATCATCAATCCTTATAAAGGAAATGGCCAGGCTGGGGATTTGAACCAGCATCTCACAGGCTGCTGACTGAGCTTCCTGGCTCAGCCAAGACACTGCCTTTAAAAAACAATCTCATGCTTGCTCAACCGCAAGGATGAGACCTTTTGAAAACAATGTGGGAAAAAGAGAAAATGCTGTTTACCAGCATTTTCTCCTTTTCCCACAATGTTTTCAAACCTTTTAAATTCAAATCCAATCACTTTGAACCACATACAGTATGTGATCCACAAATGTTTTCAGCTTGGACAACACTAAAATTTGGTGATCTTGTAAAGAATTAATATTTCCCTAAATTTGTTTAAAGTATTGTGTTTGATTGTTTGACTTATGTCCTTTGCCAGTTTACACAATTTTTCACTCATATCAAGGCCAAAATTCAATTGTGCATATCCTTCCTGGATTTTGGTTCTAGGCAAAGGCACAGCAGTGCATTAAATTGTCATAGGATGCTCCCTTGGTATAAGCGCTACCAGCAGGAATCATTCTCAAGATTTCTTGATTACATGTCCAGCACATTAATCACTGAGCCCACGATGGCCACTACAGGCAACTTCGGTTAAAAAAAAAATCAGGGTTTGTATCCGGCAACCATTCTTAAGAGGGTTCTTTGTCTTATTCTCCAGATTGTCAAAATATGAAAGAAACAAAACTTCTGATTGGCTAAACCAAATGGTTTAGCCAATCATAAGTTGTGTTACTTTCATCTTCATACAATACTGGTGAATAAGACTTAGAACATTGGTGAATATGGTCCCAGGTTTTACTTATTCATTTGTAGCTCCCCTGAAGCATTTGAATTATTGAGATTTTAAAAACATATATTAACTCTTTACCAAACAACAGAATTTTAGAGTAGTCCAAATTGAAAGTTTTTGCAGACGACAAAATGAATGTAAATCAAACACTGAAATTTGTTTTTGGAAGAGTAGAAACATTGTGGGAAAAGGAGAAAATGCTGGTTACCAGGTTTCTATTTTTTCCACAATGTTTTCAAAAGGCTTCTTCCTCAGGGTCATTAAGTCGGGATTGTGTGGTAAAGGATTAACCCTTTCAGCACCCTATGCAAAAACAGAGGCTTTTGCTGTTATCTGATCAAGATCAGATTGTACAGATTTTTACAGTCTGGTTTTGAGTCTTCTGTTTAGTCAAGCAAGTAAGATAAAAATATTTCCGACTTTCAGTGGATTATTTCAGTCATGGAAAGAGATTTCATTACATTAGGGCAATGAGCCATGCTCTGTGACAGGCATCTGCAAAAACTTTGACCCAGGTGAGCGGACCAGGGCAGTCCGTGCAGGCTAAATTTGGTCGAAATTGTTTGCTGTTGCTGAATTTTCCGGTCTCAAAGGAGCAGTTTACTTCATGATTCAGTTGAATGATAGATGGATTTTATGAATCAAGAATTAAGTGATGACTTGCAAGGTATAATGCATCATGGAGATACATTTAACCCCCTTTTGCCAGAGCAGAGCTCAAATATTAGATTACTGATCATGCTGTATGCCTGTATTTCTGCTAACCCTGTTACCACACTGTTTATGCTCCTACAGTGGACTAGATTTCGGACACATTATGGAAATATGAGAACCTTACAGTCTACCACTAACTGCTCCTTTCCTAAAATGATTTCCATGATTCAAAAGAGATGTTGATTTGTATGTCAAATTTTCTTTTCTGATGCATAATGTACTAAGTAGCAAACAACAAGACTTTGCAGGTAACTCGGAATGCAAAGGCTTTTATTTCCAATATGTTCTCAAGTAAGCCTATTACTATACATGCTATTTTAACTCTTGAAGTGCATAACTCTTTACCAAACAACAAAATTTTAGACTAGTCTAAATTCAAACCATGTGCAGACGACAAAATAAATGTGTCTCAAAAATTGAAATTTGTTTTGGGAAGGGTAAAAAACATTGTGGAAAAAGGAGAAAATGTTGGTTACAAGCATTTTCTCCTTTTCCCACAATGTTTTTAAAAGCCTTCTCCTGCTGGGGTTTGTTAAACTCGTGAGTGTGTGGTAAAGGCTTAACTAGGTTTTATTCTCTTCTAAAGACAGTGCAGATTAATATCAGATCGCATAGTACGTGTTGTCTGATCTTGTACTTGTACAATCCATTGTTTGCCACATTTTTGATGAAACAATGCAGTCTTGAAATTGCAGTATACCCATCCTTTTGTACTGATTCAGGATGTCTATTTCATTTATTTAGCCTGACAGTGTTAACTTTTTACCAAACGACAATGTTTTAGACTTGTCCAAATTGAAAACATTTGCAGACAACAAATGAAATGAAACTCAAATGATGGGATTTGTGACTGAAAGGATAGAAAACATTGCGGTAAAAGGAGAAAATGCTGGTTACCAGCACTCTCTTTTTCCAACAGTGATTTCGTAAGCCTCCTTTTTCAGGGTCATTAAAACTCGGGATTGTGTGGTAAAGGATTAAGGCATTCTGCTACCTGTTGCAAGAGACATATGATAAACAATTCACAAAAATGACAAAAAAACACAAATCTACAAAAACATTAAGGAAACACTGTGACTGCAACACTGTTACAGGCATTGAATCTTGCTACATTTCTGACAATCAGTAGGTTTTCAAAAGCTGTCTTCTGCAGCCGAAGAAGAAAGACATGTTTCTGCCTCAAAGGCTTTGAGAAGATAAAGTATGTAAGCATACACAATACTGAAGACACAACCGATTACCAATAAAAGCAAGACAGCAAATACCCTTACAGATATATCTTCTTAAAAAAATTCCTTTATTCACTTCCTGATCAAGAGGGACAAATATCATTTTCTGAACCAAGACTCTTGTTTCACTTTCTTATTCATTGGATCTGTCACAAGCATATCCTTTCTACTCTTTTTCTATTGTATTGTCTCTTTAACAAGGGGCATTACATTTTCCGAAAGTGGGGTGAATAACAAAGGTAAGATATAGAATTTTTGGACGACAACAACATTACCGTCCCAGATTTTGTGGTAAAGCTGGGAGGAGCATTAATTAGAGGGGGGAGTGATCATAGCTACTCTCTTGAACACTCAAGAACTGTGCTGTATCACCTTTGAACAGCTTTTTTAAATTCTTTACCAAGTGACAAAAATTTGGAGCCGTCCGAACTGACAACATTTCAATGTGGCTGGAATCATAAGATTTGGATGTTAACAAGCAGAAAACATTGTTTCAAAGGAGAAAATGCTGGTTACCAGTTTTAGTCACTGTTTTCTCTATATTGCTTTAAAAAAAGGCTTACTACAAAGGCCATAAAGTGTCCCACATGTGTCAAAGGAGGTGAATAGGAATTTTTTTTTTAAAAAATCAGACTTTAAACCAGAGTTGCATCTAGGATTTGGGTCTTGGGGGGATAAATGGGTCCCCATCTGAAAATTTTGGGGGACAAAAAATATTTTTAGGGGACAATATACCTAAACAAATAAAATTCTATTTCACGCTAATATGGGCATGTTTGTGTTAATACGACTGTTTGTAGCACATTCATATAGACATGTTGGTACATCCTTCAATGAATGGCTTCAACAAGTTCGACAGCTTCAAATTCGAGTCAATACACAATAAATACAACCATGAAAATTGTGATCCCCATTCTTTGCTGTAAGGTCGTTTTGCTTCTGTACGTCCCACATCTGAATTTGATTCTTTAGATTCAAACTCTTTACCTTGCAATTCACTGACTTGGAAAAAAGCAAATAGTGTTGTTTGCTTTGGTTGAAGAATTGTGACTGGGTTTCGGTTTGATGTGCTGTGTAAGTTTCGCTATTTTGCCATGAAAAAGTTGATATTTTAGAACTAGTCAATGTTTATTCTGTAGGCAGGCACAGTTTGTGCATAAATAAAATTCAAAGATGATATTTTCATAAGAAACTCCTTTAGGCTGCAATATGAGCACAGATATTGCATCGGTCATCCTTATGGTTCATACTGAAGTTGTAGACAGGATTGTTGTGAATGTGGTCAGGATTTTTGTTGCGCCGTTCAGGCACGTTGATTTTTATTTTGAGGGACAACTGCTAATTGAGTGCAGTATTCCCACAATACCGCACCCTATATGCAACACTGTTAAACATGTCTCAGGCATTCAGATTGTAAGAAGAGAAACTTGAAAATCAAAATTCCACCTATCAAAGAGGTCTGTGATTGATCAAATCTTTATCAAAACCTTTTCAAAGTAAACTGTTTGGTAAAGCTTCTACAGTTTAACCCATATCCTGCTAAATAACTAACATAAAATTTTCAAGCCAATAGTAAAAACCCCGAGTAATGCTAGTTCAAGTTTATTTTTTGGAGAAAAATATCTCCTTATTGGACGGTGTAGATTAAAGATCAGACTGCACATTTTGTGCAGTCTGATCTTGATGTACACTGTCCACAAAAGGTCAGTAAGTCGCGCTTAGCAGCCCTAAGGGTTAAGTCTGTACCAGATGACAAAATTTAAGACTTGACCAAATTGGAAGCATTTGCTGCCACAAATCACATGTAGCTAAAATGACTGAATTTGTCTTTGAGTGGCAAGAAAACATTGTGGGAAAAGGAGAGAGTGTACCAACATTTTCTCCTTTTCTCACATTGTTGTAAAAAGCGTTACTTCCTCAGCATCATCAAAATACAGGTTGGTTCCTTTTAGTGTTATGTGTAGATTTATAAATTTCATGGCAACATCTTGTCTTTCAACAATCTTTTGAAGATCATGCATTTAGGGATTAGAATCCTCTTCTGATCATGGCTGTATGCGGTCAGAGACTTGGGATCAGCTCTTAGTATGCTACATTGAGGAAATATTAATCTACACTCAGTGAAAAATAAGTCAAACTTGCATTTGCAGAGCTACCTATAGCACGAATACCTTAACTTATTGGGACAGTATAGATAGAAGATCAGACTGCAGTTCTATGCAGCCTAATCTTGAATATATACAGTTGACAACAGCACTAAAAATTACCTCTATCATCCTAAGATCTTAAGTTAATTATGCTTGATAATTCTCTACTGAACTCAATGCCTCTAATGAAACAGTAGCATGACATATAATTCAAGCCCATAGCCCAGGCAATCCGGTAAAGTCAATCAACAGCAGTCATTCACCCTTAACCAAACGACAAAATTTTGGACTCATCCAAATTCAAAGCATTTACAGACGACAAATTAAATCTAGCTCAAATGATGATTTCTGCCTTTGATAGGGTGGAAAACATTGTGGGAAAAGGAGAAAATGCTGGTTACCAGCATTTTCTCCTTTTCCCACAATATTTTCAAAAGGCCATTCTCTCAGGGTTGTTAAAACTCGGGACTGTGTGGTAAAGAGTCAAACCTGTTTCGACCATAAATGTCAAGCATCACTTTAACCTTTTACCAAACTATCCCATAGTTTGATTAGCCAACAGGAGAAGCCTTTTAAAAACATTGTGGAGAAAGGAGAAAATGCTGGTAAAGGGTTAAACCTGTTTGAACATAAATGTCAAGCATCACTTTAACCCTTTACCAAACTATCCCATAGTTTGATTAGCCAACAGGAGAAGCCTTTTAAAAACATTGTGGAGAAAAGAGAAAATGCTGGTAACCAGCATTTCCATTTTCCTCTGTTTCACACAATGTTTTCTACCCGTTTACACCCAGATTCCAACAGCTGGGCTACATTTAATTTTTTGTTTGCTCCTGATTCTGATTTATACCTGTCAAAATTTTGTTATTCAGTAAAGAGTTAATTGCTTTCATGGACAGCATAGATGTAAGATCTGACCTTGTAGAGTAAGCAGTCTGATCCTGGGTCCACAATGTCCCCTATCTTATGATAGCATTCTGACCTCAACAACCTTCATATCAAGGAAAAAGCTTCCACATTGTGCCTCTCATTGTTTCACCAGTAAGAGGCTAAGACTCTGACAATGCCTTGCCAAACAGCACTCCAACATGACCAAAAATGCTAGAATGATTCAACTCTATGCCAAACAACCAAATTTTAGACTCATCCACATTAAAAATGTAATTACAAATACCAAATTAAATGTGACTCAAATGAGAAGATTTGTCAGTGAGAAGCAGAAAACACAGATCAGCATTTTCTCCTTTTTCCACAATGTTTTCAAAAGCTTTCTTGCTTAGAGACTCGACTTTTAACGACCCTGAGAAAGAAGCCTTTTGAAAACATTGCGTGAAAAGGAGAAAATGCTGGTAACCAGCATTTTCTCCTTTTCCCACAATGTTTTCTACCCTTCTCAAAACACATTTTAATTTTTCAGTCACATTTATTTTGTCGTCTGCAAATGCTTTCAATATGGACCATTCTAAAATTTTGTTGTTTGGTAAAGAGTTAACCAGGATTTTCTTTTTACAAATTAAAAAGTCTCAGAGAACACCCATCAAGTACAATTAGTTCAACAAATCTTGCAAATCTGAAAACAATGCGCAAAGTTGAGAATGTTCAAAACCTTTACTAATATTCCATTGCCCCTTTCTGGAAAAGTAAACCACAGCAAAAATTCCCTAATAATGGAATGGGCTGTTAATCATTAAATCTTTACCACAGGTAAAAGTTTTAAACTTGTACAAATTGAAAGCTTTAATTTTGCAGATGACAAATAACTGCAACTGAAATGAAAGAAATTTTCTTTTGAAAATAGAAAAAACTTTGTGGGAAAAGAAGAAAATGCCGGTTACCAGCATTTTCTCCTTTTCCCACAATGTTTTCAAGCATTTTAAAAGGCCTCTTTCCCAGGGTCTTTACAGCTAGGGACTGTGTGGTGAAGAGTTTATCTTCCAAATAAACAAATCTACAGTCAAACCTGTCTTAAGCAAGCGGTCAAGGGCCCTTCCAAAATCGCTTGCTTAAGACAGGTGCTTCCTTAAAAGAGGTCGATCACGCAAGATGTTCTCGGAGTTATCTTTTCCTAAACATTTATAAATGGCTGGGGTACATGTCCATATACATGTACATGTGCATACATACCCAAGACAAATGTAAGTACACATGTGCATGTTCATGCATATGCACATATGCCAGGGAAAAACAAAGAAACAGTTGGATCTAATTCAAACTATACTTTTTTTTAATTAGAATTACTCAGTCATGAGTTCTGCTTTTCTCTTCAGGGCCTGTTGAACCTGTGTTTTACCAACACCAAATTGTTCAGCTACAATCCGAGAACTCTTTCCAGACTCTAAAAGTCTAATCACTTCCGCTCTTTGTTCTAATGTCAACACTTTTCTCTTGGTACAAGCCATAATTCCAAATATGATGTTAACAGTCTCGAGTCAAAAATACAATAGACAAATCGTACGGTCAAAACATAAGAAATCTGCATCTTTGGTATAATCACCAATCAAAACAATGGAATCGTCGAAAGATGATTGGGCATAAAGATCAAACAGTTGTGGGTTTACTGGTCAATTAAAATGTGACACAGGTGTAATCGTCAATTAAAATTAATGTCATCAAAGACAATTTCTTAAACACACCGGCATAGGTAATAACCTATACTAATTTGGGTGCAATCGGTTGTTAGGACAGTTTTCTTTAATCTTTTCTCACCTTTTAGAAGTAAGCAGACAAACAAGATGTCGAGGCAGCTACACGTACATTACGTAATTTCAGATTAAATCGAAAGCAGAAAAACATTTTTGGTAGTCTGACTCGGGTAATTTACATTTGATTTCTAACTTCAAAATTTTTGACAAATCGAGAATAATAGCTTACGAAATCATCAATTGCATCAAAATAACCCGTTCTAGAGGATATCAGGTTATATGCATACACCTGTTGATTGGCGACGTATGTATATGATTGTTCGATTTTGACACTCTAGTTGTTAATCCGAAAACGGTCGGATGTGAGAAGTACACTAAGTGTGAAGTATAAGTTAGCAGTCCGACTTAGGTTGATTACTGGCCGCTACATACCAGGTTGTTTTGAAAAATGGGACACGATTTCGGCGGCCGTTGCGTGCGTTTTAAGGGTGCGTGTTGAATAAAGGTTCATATAGAGTAAAAGTAGTTGGGGGGGACATTGAACTGGCCGTTAAGTGGAGGTTCACGCTGAATAGAGGTGGACGGATCACCAGGTTTGACTGTACTTTTTCCATTTCAAGACTACCAGTTGCCAGTAAGACCCTGCAGAGCAAACAGTGTAGATCCACAACCAGACTACACTCTCTGTGCAGTGACTGCAGTCTTATCTTGATTTACACAAACCATAAAAGCAAATACATTAATTCTTGTGAAAGGCTCTTTCAAAAGTTTCAAAATTTTCCATCAAGAAAAAACATCCAAATAATTGTTGTTTCAAGGCTTCCACCTGCCAGAGTGACTCCATATAGTGGAAAGTACAGATCAAAGATCTGACTGCATGTTCTCTGCAGTCTGATCTGATCTTGATCTACACTGACTTCAAGTACAACATTGTGTATAGTAGTGAGAGGCACTATAAGGGGTTTAACAAAGCCAATAAAACTCAGCAAACAACAAGCAATTAGTGAAAATAGATCTTTATAGGATTGTCTAAAGAGACTACAGAACTACATCCAAATAAACTGTATTCAGTCAGCAACATCTAAAGGTACATGTTAGACTAATGTGCTGTCATTACACAATCAAATGGTGTTTTCAGCTGCTGTCAGTATTATTTCAGTCGTAACCATTTTAATTCATTCGTGTATATCCTGTATCATGGTAACCAGCACATTCTCCTTTTCCCACAATGTTTTCTAACCTTTCCAATACTTGGCAGTGTCTTGCTCAAGGACACTACCATCAACAAAGTTTAATCCCATCTCTCAAGTGAGGATCTAATCCAGGACTTGATGGTTGTGAATCCTAGACCTTCACTACTAACCCCATGATGTGTGTAAACTCAATGGGTACAGTTTAGGGAAGAATATGCCTCTGTATTTCTTCTTATTTTTACAAATGTTGTGGGTACTTATTAGAACTGTCCAGAGGTCCAGCATGGCTCATAACCTGGTTTGAGCCTCACTGGTCTACTGTCTTTGATAGGGTTGAAACATACTGGGAAAAGTAGAAGATGCCAGTTACCTGCATTTTCTCCTTTTCCCACAATGTTTTCAAGGAACTTCCTTCTCAGGGTCCTAATAAAAGTCTTGATTGTATCCTAAAGGCTCACGCCAGCAACCTGTACTAAGCGAGCATTCCAAGACAAGGCCATTATGTTAAAATGTTCTTGTATCAAACAAGTGCCTGTCCTAATCTGGTAAGGTGCTTGTTTAACTCTATACCACACAATCCCTAGTTTTAACGACCCTAGGAAAAAGGGCTTCTGAAAACATTGTGGGAAAAAGGTGAAAATGCTGGTTACCAGCATTTTCTCCTTTTCCCCTGATGTTTTCTACCCTTTGAAAGACAAATTTTATGTTTTGAGTGAAATTTATCATCTGCAAATGCTTTCAATTTTGACCAGTCTGAAATTTTGTCTTGTGGTAAAGCGTTAACTCTTTACATAATTTTACAACATAATTTTAGACTGGTCCAAATTGAAGGCAATTACAGACGACAAATTAAATATGACTCATAAATTGAAACTTGTTTTGGGAAAGGTAGAAAACATTGTGAAAAAAGGAGAAAATGCTGGTTACCAGCATTTTCTCCTTTTCCCAAAATGTTTTCAAAAGGCTTCTTTCCTAGAGTCGTTGAAAGTCGGGATTGTGTGGTATAGAGTGAAGACAGGTTTGACTATATTTCAGTCATTTCATGGCAACAGTTTACATAAATATTCATGTAAGTCCTGGGTTTCAACAGTACTAGGCTAGGGCTCTGAAGTGTCTTACCCAAGGATACTCCTGCAAAAAACTTAGTGTTTCCAGTGAGGCTCCAACCCAGGGCCTCCAGGTAATGAGTCCAAAACTTTACCACTCAGCCACAGGAACCTCTTGTTTCAGTCTGAATATCTCACAAGCTATTGGTAGCATGTAGACAAAAGATGATACTTCATGTTTAATGCAGTAGGACCCAATTTGTTCATAACAACATAAGAATCAAAGTAGCAGCATCCTATGTGCCATGCTCTACTGAATGAGATATGGAACAGCAGGATCTTCGCATGTTCTGAAAAGCTTTATACCAGATAACCTAATCAGTTTTTAACCCTTATAGCGTCTTTCACGACTTTAAATGCCTTACTGGCAAGCGTAGATAAAGATCAGACAGCACAAAATATGCAGTCTGATCTTTGACCTACACTGTCCACTTTCAGGATACTTTCTGCGCAATAACAGACAGGAAATCACACTTATTTTGATAAAATTTGTAGCTTTAAAATGTCCATGATGTTTGTTGGGTGATCTAAGTGCTAACATTTTGTCACATTCCTACAACTGTTTATTTACATATTTGACATGTTAACCCTTAAACTGCTCATTAAGTTATAAAAAAAAATTTAAGCCCATAGTAAAAACCAGAATAATGCTATTTCAATTTTATTTTTTGGAAAAAAATATCTCCTCATGGAAAGTGTAGATCAAAGATCAGACTGCACATTCTATTAAGTCTGATCTTGATCTACACTGTCCACAAAAGGTCAATGAGTCCCACTAGCAGCCTAAGGGTTAAACCTTTTACCAAACTATCCCATGTTTTACTGACCCTGAGGGAGATACATTGTGGGAAAAGGAGAAAATTTTCCCTTTTTTCCACAAGTTTTCTATTCTGCCAAAGACCTTCAATTCATTTGCACCACATTCAAATTGGTCAACTGCCCATGCTTTCCATTTGGTGGAGCCTTAAAATTTGTCATAGAGGAAAAGGGTTAACAACAGAGGGCATAGTATTCAAACTCATTACCTCCCTGAAGACAATTTGATCCATGCTCTAGTCAAAGGTGGCTTGATGCATCCCTGTGTTGAATTGTACCTACCAAGCTATCACCTAATTATGGATCCATTATAGCCATTTTTTGTTAACAACTGACTCAATCATGAGGTAGACTGGTCCTTGGACATACAGAAATTGACCAGTAGCCAAAAACTTTGGCCCAGGTCAGCCTGCGTGGACAGTGCAGGCTGACCTGGGTTGACACTTTTAGCAGATGCATTAAACCTGTTTTCACTCAGCATGGTTCACTTCTTTTTTTCTTTAAACCAACAACTTTTGTACAGATTACTGCTATAAGAAATTGTTCTCTAGGAACAAGCTGGTCCTCTTTTTGCCACTCTAATTTCACTTGTACTCATAGTCATTGTGCATTATTTCACGGGGATGTTTTCAAAATCACCTTCAGGAGGTCATGAGTTGACTTAACCCTTTACCAAACAATAAAGTTTTAGATTAGTTCAAAGTGAAAGCAGATGACAAAATAAATGTTACTGAAAATTTCAAATTTGTTTCAGGAAGGGTAGAAAACACTGTAAGAAAAGGAGAAAATGCTGGTTACCAGCATTTTCTGCTTTTCCCACAATGTTTTCAAGAGGCTTCTTTCTCAGGGTCGTTAAAAGTCGGGATTGTGTGGTAAAGGGTTAAATACCAGACATCAAATTTTCAACACATCCGTACTGAAAGAATTTCAGAACTAATTAATATGGTTCAAATGATAGGATCGGTCTTTAACTATTTACCAAACGACTAAGTTTTACACTTTTCCAAATCCAAAGCTGTTGCAGACAACAAATAAAATATGACCCAACTGATGAATTCTGACTCCAAGAGGGTAGAAAACATTGTGGGAAAAGGAGAAAATGCTGGTTACCAGCATTTTCTAATGCTGGTTACCAGCATTTTCTCCTTTTCTCACAATGTTTTCAACAGGCTTCTTCCCCAGGGTGGTTAAAAGTCGGGATTGTGTGGTAAAGGGTTAACTATTTACCAAAAGACAAAATTTCAGACTCTTTCAAATTCAAAGCATTTGCAGACAACAAGTTATGCAAATGTGACTCGAATGATAGGCTTGTCTTTGAACGGGAAGAAAACACTGTGGGAAAAGGAGAAAATACTGGTAACCAGCATTTTTCTTCTTTTCCCATAATGTTTTCTACCCTCTTGGAGTCAGAATTCATCAGTTGGGTCATATTTTATTTGTTGTCTGCAACAAGACCTCTTCCTTAAAGGTCGTTAAAACTCAGGACTGTGTGGTACAAAATTAAAAGGGGTAAAGAAAAAATCTGGGAGGACAAGAAAATGCTGGTGGACAGCATTTTCTCCGTTTCACAAAGTATTTCTAAATCTAACTCTATCAGGAAACATCAGTTTGTTTACAAAGATGTTTTGAAAGGTCTTCTTCCTTTGTATAGTAAAAAACAAGGGATGACTTGTTATCTATCTTTCTGATCGATCTGAGACAGAATTAATTTCAGGCTGTGTTGTTTGGACATATTTGTGTATACTGTAAATGGCTATGACATGCATGCCTTTGAAATCAATATATAGTGTACATATAATGGAATCCAATTCCAAAATGTATCCGACTCTGGTTGCTTATCAATACATGGATCCCCAGATTGACTAAGCAGAAGGTCATTTCATTTTTGGAATCCGGCTATGAACCAAAAAAGGTCACAGACTATGCAGATGTCCCAGCTCAATCCGAAAGATAAATAGACGGCTAAACATTTTATTGATGACAATAACAACCACACCTACCTAATTCTGTCATAACTGTTGTCTGTTGGGTGGCCATTTCTTCCCCATCTGGGTATTCATGGCAGTTGGCTGCAAATAGAGCAGTATGGTCAAAACATGGATCTTTTTATAGCACAAACACCTTTGGCAGCAAGAGGGAGACCTATGTTTCTCTTATCACCCTAGGCTGATCAAGTCTATATTTGTTATTCCTCATGACAAATTATCTATCCAATTTTGATGGTTATTGCTTCTGAATTACAACTTCATAATTAATCAAAATCCTTATGCAAATCATTCCCTCAACTCATTACCATACAACAAAATTATCCAAATTCAAAGCATTTGCAAACAACAAATTGAAGTAGCTCATTTGATGTGATTTGTCTTTGAAAGGTAAGAAAGATTGTGAGAAAAGGAGAAAAATTTAGTTACCAGTAATAAATTAATTTCTCCTTTTCCAACAATTTATTCAAAAGCATTTTGCCTAAGGGTTATTAAAACATGGCACTGTATGGTAAAGGATTAATTTTTTTTCAAGAGATTCTTTTTACTGAAATTAACCAACAATTCTTCTCCAGTGTTGTTGTGGGCACCGAGTCCCCACACTTAGAGCAGAAGCAGAATACCATAATTAAATGCTAATAATAAGATTTCAGTTTCCTTTTTATTTGATAGCTAATAAAGCCCATCTTCAAATCTGATTGGTTTAATTTGAACAAATCTCATCCAATGAAAATCTGTAATGCTGGAAACACAAGAATCAACTCAATCAGCTAGAATGAATTGGGAGTCATGAGTATGGTAACCCTTGCCTGCCAAAGATGTAGAATAAGGCACCAATAAGTGTATTCTACCCATCAGCCAGATGCCAAATGACAGTTGTGCATATGATATGCTGCTCCGGATGTCCTGCAATACTAATTATCAAGGAACCATTAGTAGATGACTTAATGTAATTTATAAAAGGCAGCTCTAGGAAAAAGTCTAATATCCTACTTAACCCATTACCATACAGGTTAGTTTTATACCTAGAAAAATTGGTCAGAGGAGCACTATTAATTATGTCTAAAAGAAAATACATGATTATGTACTGTTCATAGGCCCAATAGGAGCCAAAAGGTAAACAATTTGGGAGTCAAACTGCAGACAAATCTAATACATACCATTTAACTCATTACCAAACGACAAATTTTTAGACTAGTCCAAATTGAAAGCATTTGCAGACAACAAAATAACTGTAACTTAAAAACTGAAATTTGTTTTGGGGAGACTAGAAAACATTGTGGGAAAAGGAGAAAATGCTGGTTACCACAATGTTTTCCCACAATGTTTTCTACCCTATCAATGACCAATATTGAGCCACCTTTAATTTGTCATCTACAAATGCTTTCAATCTGGACCAGTCTAAAACTTTGTTGTTTGGTAAAGAGTTAAAAGTAGAAATTAGACGTTGCCAAATGTAAGACATTATCACTCATTATAATATCCTTACTTTTAGATGGTGACTCCAAATTTTTTTTTGCTGGCTAGTGTGCCTTTAATAATTAAGATTTGGAAAATGTTTCAAAAGAAGTAAATGCAAGCTTGCTTAATGCAATCGCTCCATTTCTATTTCCATCAGAGCTTTTTTAGTTGTATTATCTTTCAAGGTAATGAGTCATATAGGGTATCTGTCCAATTTGTGATCACATAGTCATCTGAAAATAGAAACTGTTATGGTTAGATCATATCACTCCAAAGTAGGTCAAAATCAGTCTGCTCTTGGATCTACATTGTCTGCTATTTTGTAGTATATTCATACAAAAACAAATTTCAATTTCTGGGTCTTTCTATTTCTCGAATTTAAAATGCTTAGCACCCTAAGATCTTAAAATATTCTACCAATACTTTCTTCACAATACTTTCTTCAAGATTATCAATTCAACTCGACATACACAATTTTAAATATGGTACAGGTAAATAAAAATAACCCAAAGGCAATCATATACTTTACCATTATAACCATTTTTCTGCATACGCAGTTACTTTCTGTTGCTGCAGTGCTTCACATCAAAACCAAACAACTGGAAAACCTACATTCAAATTTTGCTTTTCTCTCACTTTAAATTTGAATAGATAGCAATTTGCAGACAGTGTGCAATAAATTTTACAATTCAATCTTCTAAGGTTGACCTTCATTGATTCTGTCTGCATTTGTTTGCAACAGCCTGGGAATTCAGGCACTTTTACTTGATTTAATCCCTTCCCCTGAATTAGAGAACTGTCAAAGCAAATGTTTAGGGAACTTGAATAGTCTTTTCAGTCTTCAAAATTTTAGATTTCATATGCAAAATTGTTATAAGAGCTATCATTATGTATTCAACATTTCATTTAGCTAAAAAAAAAAAAGCACTAAGTACTAGTATCATTTTTATTTTATTCTTGGAGACACAGTCTTTGAAATGTGGTTTATGCATCTGCAACAAGTATCAACCCATGTCAGCCAGCACAGTCTGCCCAGACTGACCTGAATCGAAACTTTACAACTGATAAATAATTCTGTGTCAAAGAACCATTTTAACTCTACCACACGACAAAATTTTAGACCCATCCAAATTGAAAGCATTTGCAGACAACAATTTCATTGTGACTCAAATGATGTGATTTGTCTTTGATAGGGTAGAAAACATTGTGGGAAAAGGAGAAAATGCTGGTTACCACCATTTTCTCCTTTTCCCACATTGTTTTCAAAAAGGATTCTATCTCAGGGTCGTTAAAAGTCGGGATTGTGTGGTAAAGGGTTAACTCATGAATCGGCAGATTTTAACTCTTTACCACACAATCCAAGTTTGTAAGCCCTGAAAGTGAGAGCTTTCGGAAACATTGCACAAAAAGGAGAAAATGCTGGTAACCAGCATTTTCTCCTTTTCCCCACAATGCTTTCAACCCTTTCAAAAATTGAAATCATCATTTGAGCCACACTTAATTATGCTTTCAATTTTGATCAGTCTAAAATTTTGTCGTTTGGTAAAGAGTTTACACGAAGTGTATCCATATGATGCAACAACTTTCTTGGTATAATGCACACCCAGGGTCATCAAAGTTTTCTAAGTTTGAAAGTAACACAACTTCTGATTGGCTAAATGAAATGGTTTAGCCAATCAGAAGTTGTGTTACTTTCAAATTAGAAAATTCTGGAGAATAAGACTAAGAACGTTCCTAAGAATGGTTGGTGAATACAGACCCAGAGCATGGCTCATATACATTGTAATGGTACTTCCTTTTAGATCATCTGTTCAAAATTAAATTAAACCTAAGAGTATCAAGTGTGGACAGTGTAGATCAAGAAAAGACAACTGAATCAGTACAGTCTGATCTACATTGTCAATTATTCTGCAAAATATTATAAAGGTCACTTCTTCCTTGAAATTGTAACATCCCACTCCTTTTTCCTATTGAACTGAACATCAAGCTTTTAGCTTTCTACCGAAGTTGGCAACTTTTTTTCAGCTTTCAGCAGCCTACTTACAAAAACAAGTAAAGTAAATGACCAATGGTAGGTTGGTTGGATTGGCTGCTTGGTAAGTTGGTTGGTTGGTTGGTTGGTATGACAGCAATTATTTCAGTCTTATCACAGCAACAGTTTACATATTCATAAGGTTGAGACTCTAATTTAGTGTCCCTTAGGTCTGAGCTTTTAATTGTACAATTAAGTACAAATTGATAATCAACGTAAGAGGTTTCAGCATGGTTATTTTTTCACAATCTATAACATTTTACCATTGGTCATTAAGTCTGCATACTACTAACTGTAAAGGAAAATAAAATCATATTTAGTTAGCATAACACAATTTAGGCTGGAAATGACATAACACCTATGGCTGATTACAACCACAGACACAAGGGGGAAATATGTGGGCCATGCACTGGCAAAAGGAGGTGTAATGCATCTCCCCAGTACAGTACGACAAGCAAACCATCACATAATTATGGTTCTGTAAAATCCATTCAGTCTATAACCAACTGCACCATGAGGTAGATGGTCCTCAGGCATGCAGAAAATTAACCAAAAGCAAAAAGTTTGGACACAAGTCAGCCTGGGCAGACTGCACAAGCTTAACCTGGCTTGATACTGTATGCCAATGCATTAAACCCCTTTTCACAGGGCATGGCCCATTTAATTTATGATTTAAAAAAAAAAATAAGGAAAAAGCAGAAACTACTTGTCACAAGCAGTTATTCCTTTTCTTACAATGTTTCCGAAAGCCATCTACGGTCGGAGGCATTGCCCCAGGTACACTAGGCACAACTTATGATGCTTTAAAAAACAGTGTAGATCAATACCAGACAGCACAGAAGGAGCAGTCTGATCCTTGTTCTACACCAACGGCTATTTTGTTATGTAACTGACGACAACTGTATCAAGTAATTCTACAGAAGAACTTTCTCAGCCTTTCATATCTCAAAATACTGAAGGCAAACACATTGTGGAAGAAACCTTTAAAGGTACATCCTTACAGCCAGAGAGAAAAAAAAAAACGCTGTTAAAACTTGAAAATGTGTAGAATGGCTCAGAATTTGCTCTGCTATGTAAACATAGATAAATTACTAATACATGGTTTAAGGGATAGATAAACTCAATGGATTTGTCCTCATTTAAAATCAGAAATGACAACAGTCATTTCTTTGAGGGCTGCCAAAAAATGTTCAAAATGTATTTTCTGTCATAATCTGTGCATCCTTGCAGTCATCAGGAGCAACATTTGTCATGAAGATACAGTAATGTTTATAGTTTGATAACAAAGATGAAATGGGTTAAAAACTGGCTGAAAACAAGTGTAGATGTATCTTTAAAGATGAAGTTTTCTTCGACAATTATTTCAAGTGCTCCATCTAATATACGAGTTCTTACAGCTTTTGACAGACTCCACCCTTTCCTGTTCATTACTAACAACTATAATTTGGACATGAAACAGACATTTTTTCTCTGACAGCACTCTACTATTTCAAATATTGTGGTAAAAGGAGAAATTATTTGTTTGGAGCAACTTCTCTTTTTCTCACCATTTTACACAGAATCATGTGATAAAAGTTCAGAGAGTAACCTACAGGCATTAACCTATCAGCAGACATACCGTGATGGTGAAGGCTTTTGAAAACATTGTGGTAAAAGGAGAAATTGCTTGTAACCAGCATTTTCTCCTTTACCCACAATGTTTTCTACTCTTTCATAGACAACTTTCCCCCTATAAGCCACAGTGAAAATTTCCTCTGCAAAAACATTCAAATTTAATGAGTACAAAATTTTATCATTTGGTTTAAATCTTAGTGCTTTTCAATGCCCGAGTAGCTTTTAGAACAGTGTTGAACGCGATCAGCCTGCCCAGAATGTGCAATCGAATCTTTGATCAAGAGTGCTTGTTATTTTGTCAGATGTCTGGATCAAAACAGCCTCAAAAGTCGATATCTGATTTTTTTTTTCCTATCTGTCTAAACAATTTCACTGCATAATTGGCTAATCTTAAAAACTACATAAGGAGACTCTAGCTAATAATCTAAAACAATTTATGCTAATACTAATGAAATACAATTTATTCAAACCGTAATCTCAGCAATTTATAATTCTATATTAAAGGATTAACCCTTTACCATTTTATTCCGACTTTACATGACCCTAATGAAGGAGGCTTTTCAAAACATTTTGAGAAAAGGAGAAAATGCTAGTAACCAGCATTTACTCCCTTTCCCACATTGTTTTCTTACTTTTCAAAGACAAATCTAATAATGTGAAACACACTTTTCGTCTGCAGATGCTTTCAATTTGGACAAAGAGTTCACTCTTTCCCAAACAACGAAATTTTGGACTGGACCAAATTGAAAGCATTTACAGACGACAAATGTTACTAAAATAATGATTTCTATTTTTGGTAAGGCAGAATACACTGTCGGAAAAGGATGAAATGCTGGTAACCATCATTTTCTCTCTTTCCCACCATGTTTTCAAAGGCCTTCTCTTTCTGGGTTGTGAAAAGTCGGGGTTGTGTGGTAAAGGGTTAAGAGATTTAATGACCTTTATCTTTCTACAGGCCCCATTATGTTCTCATGAAAAACTCATCATACAAAAATTTCAGTCTATAACTATAAACTGTAAAATATTTCAAACTGTGTAATTTTCCCCCATTTTCTCACTATACATCATATTTTTACCTAGGCGCAGGTATAGCCCAAAGAGTGAAGTAGGACTTTGAAATGGGGGTTATATGGAATTTGATAACTCAGAGAGATGGGGGTGGGAATACATAGATAGGTATGCAAGGCTATTTCACCCTTTTCCTGATAGAAAGATTGATACCTTAGCTACCAAAAACTGCAGAATATCATTAACCAAAACAGTGCCTATCCAGCCAGTATAGATAAAGATCAGACAGCAAACAACACATAGTCTGATCTTGGATCTACACTGTTCGCAATGTGGAGGCAGTCTGTCCAATCACAACTTTGAAATAACAAATATTTTGCTTTTTTCATCCTGAATGAAACTTTAAATTTTCTTATAGATCTGTCCAACCTTTGGACAGTGTAAATCTAAGATCAGACAGCACAGAATGTACAGTATTGTCTCCATTTACACTGCAACTCAAAATAGTTCACATCAGCCCAAATAAAACTGTCAGGAAAAGGGTTAACATGAATGCATAGTTATGAGTATATAATGGCTGGTATTCATGACATACTGGATGATTGATACGGAATTATAATGAAGCAATAAGAAAAATAAAGCTAAACCCCACCCTTGATAAGTACACTTGGCTTAAAAAATTCTGAACATTCCCTATCCAAAATTCCAGAAATGCCTCTAGTTTTAATGGAACAAGTTTTCTTACTAGAATTTATGAAAAACTTCCTATCTGATGTCAGCGGTCTTACAACAGACGATCCTAAGAAAATTGTTGCCATGTACCTGGTACACAAATCAAAGCAGCTTTCAGCAAACTAGTGGATGATAAAGTTTGTAACTTATCAAGATTTAAGTTTCCAGATCAAAGCAAAGTGCATTCAAAGTTGATCGAGTAAATGCTTTTATATCTGGTCCTTAAAGGCCCCCCTTAAACAAAGCAGTTGTTTTTCAATGCAACTGAGAATCAAGGTTTTTTGATCCAAGATACCAGCCATTTCTGTATTCCTCAATACCAAGTACCAGTGGTATCATGTAAGTACCAAAACTTGCATACAAATATCTTAACATTTCTAGTATGTTCAATCTCTCTTTTGTAACTTTTACCCCTTGACCTTTTTTTAACTTTTTATATGAGCCCCTTCAATTTAAAGCCTAACCTGATAAATTTCAAACCATTTGATGAATTCCTTAACCATCTACAAGACACAAATTTTCAAAATAACATGTTTGCAAAGTTTGACTGATGAAGAAAAGCTAATAAATGAGATATGATCGTGTTTCACCGCTTATAGAAAACTGCTCTCTGCCTCAGAATGGACTTAAAGCATGCAACATGATGTCCAATCCTTTGAGATATCATAGATCCAGATCAGACTGAATAAAACATGCAGACAAACCTTGGATCTAAACTATCCATAATCTGTCATACCAATGTCGCCCAAGCACTCGTAAGGTTACAGATATCATGTGTTTTTAATTACCTTAAAAAGTCAGACATCATTCTTTTGCAATCTAAAAGTCAAATAAGGCAAATACAGCAAGAAGGTATAGATAATATTTTACCCGATACCTAAACAGTAGTTCTCAAACCAGGATGAGATCTATGGTGAGTGGCAAAGCCACGTTGTGAGGCAAGATATAATTATATAGTAGTACTATTTCTGAATGCAAAGTACTGCTGTATATTATGTTATTTACTTCGATTGTTCTATTAAACTCTTTACCAAAGGGCAAAATTTCAGACTTGTCCAAATTGAAAGCATTTGCAGACGACAAAATACATGTGACTCAAAAACTGAAATTTTTGTTGGGAACGGTAGAAAACATTGTGGGCAAAAGAGAAAATGCTGGTTACCAGCATTTTCTCCTTTTCCCACAATGTTTTCAAAAGGCTTTTTGTTCAGGGTCGTTAAAACTCGTGATTGTGTGGTAAAGAGTTAAACAAGAGTGCACATAATAGAATTTCTGATATCGATTTCCTGTGAGTAGTTCCAGTATATATTCTACCCACATCATCTGTCCATGATAATAACAGTTAATACTATTTTATCCAAATCTTTTTTGAAACTGATTCATGCACATCAGGCTCATAGAATAGGCACAAACATCCTCACTCTCTTTACCAAACGACAAAATTTAAGACTAGTCCAAGTTGAAAACAATTGCAGACAAAAAAATAAATGTGACAGGAAAATTAAAACTTGTTTTGGGAAGGGTAGAAAACATTGTGGGAAAAGGAGAAAATGCTGGTTACCAGCATTTTCTCCTTTTCTCACAATGTTTTCAAAAGGCCTCTTTCTTAGGGTCATTAAATGTCAGGATTGTGTGGTAAAGGGTTAAGCTCATTTGTACCTATCTTGAATTTGTCATCTACAGATGATTTGAATTTGGAAGAGTCTAAAACTTGTTGTCTGGAGAAGGGTTCAATGAAGCAAGTATTGCCTCTCTTCTGTATTACTGCTGGGGTATAACAAACATATGCAAGTTGAATCACTTTAGCCCAACACTGAACAGGTTTTTCAAGGATAAAAAAGTGACTCAAAAAAGCTTTAACCCAGGACCTCCTGATTACAGGTTTCTACTGAGCCACACTGGACCCCAAATGAACATATGATTTCAGTTGACAAACAATGAAAATCCACCATGGGCATGGGTATCACAATGGCACAGCATGGGGTATTTTGTGCTCCCTGGTCAGTTACCATAAATCCATTCTGATAAATATGTAAACTAATAATGTTGGGAAGTTTTCAACACAACAGGCAACATAGGGTTAAACATTTGCAAATGGTGTCGCTCAAGATCAGACAGCACAGAAAGCAAAGTCCAATCATGGCTCTGCCGAGTCTTCCTCTAGATTCAAAACTTTGACCCAAAAGTGTCTACATTTGCAGCAGAATCATAGAGTAAGACTTCAACCAACTCTCATGTTTTGTGTTTAAAGGATAAACCATATGCGTACCATAATTATTAACTGATTGAAGTTGAACACCAAACGTATGCATAACTACGTTAGATGTGGCATTTTTGTCTATTCTAAATACCAAAGTATCTAAAATTTAGATTTCTTTCACCTCAAGAAGTCACTGTGTATCACTTGTCAGTATCACCGTATATGGCAGTTATAGTCAAATGTCTGTCTTAACCCTTTACCAAACGACAAAATTTTAGCTTTGTCCAAATTGAAAGCATTTGCAGAAGACAATTTCAATGTGGCTCAAATGGTGCAATTTTTCTTTGATAGGGTTGGAAACATTGTGGAAAAAGGAGAAAACGCTGGTTACCAGCATTTTCTCCTTTTCAAAAGGCTTCCTTCTGAGGGTCGTTAAAACGTGGCATTATTCGGTAAAGGGTTAAGCGAGTTCAAATATCATTATACATGATCTATGTCTACTACCATTCTAATATTTAAGATAATATAGTAATTAACCTATGTGATAGTAACAGTCATGCCAAAATCACATGATCACAATGAGCCAGCGAGAGCCTTGACAAATAATACACAACTTTTCATGGTCTAAAGTACTTAAAACTCTTCTTACATAGCTACTGTCTCACTCTTAACATGTCTGTCAACTTGACAATGTGATATCCATAGCTGAAACCAATATCATTTTTAAACAAATCAAACACTCTAATATAGTCAAAAAGAAGTGAAGTTGAGGCAACTGCTCCATTCTTAAAAGACGTTTTTAAGGTGTGTGAAACTTTGCAACTTCATCAAGTACATGTACTTGCAATTTCTCTAGATTCTCTAGATGCTATACTAGGAGGGTTTGAATAAGAAAAAGATGGTCTAAATAATTATGCAACACAGAGTATTTTAATAGAATTGAGGTCCCATTTGAGGCACATCTTATTTGTTATCTGCTAAAAGCTTTCAATTTCGGTAAGCCTATGATTTCTTTGTCCTCTGGTTAAGATTTGATAATAATAATCATAGAAAAAACCATAATCGTGTATGTGTCATACATTTTTGGCGGGGTTCTCCTGTGTATTCCAATACTGCCATTGCAATCTAGTCTCTAGTAATCATAAAACTTTCATCAATATGTCCATGTGTGTTTGTGATGATCTTCATACTGGAATTACACAGTAGATTTTATGCAGTATGTAAGTTAGGAGATCCACTCTCCTCACATCTGTGACTAAGTATGACTCAGAATTGCATTTCAGTACAGATGTACATGTATGTAGGCAGATAGTATTGTCTATCTATCCCCTGTAGGCAGTCACTGGATGTGCACATCACTTTCAAGGAATGTTTAACTTTTTACCAAACAACAAAATTTTAGGCCTTTCCAAATTGAAAGCATTGACAGACCACAAAATAAATGTGACTCAAACTTTGAAATTTGTTTTGGGAAGGGTAGAAAACATTAAGGGAAAAGGAGAAAATACTGGTTACCAGCATTTTCTCTTTTCCTCTATTGTTTTCAAAGGTCCTTTTCTCTGGGTCGTTAAAAGTCGGGATTACATGGTAAAGAGTTAGGCCCATGGTTGTAATAAAAGCATGAAAAAGACTTAACAGTGAAGTACGGTAGAGTTGACAAGCAGTAAAAATAACCCTTGTAACGCTGAATCTGGATGTAAATCCTTGTACAGACAACGTATGTCAAAACCAGATGGAACAGAATGTACAGTCTAATCTTTGATTTATATTGTCCGCCTTTTTGCCAGGTATTTTGACAAAAACAGCTTTGAAATTGACATACCTTTATTTTTATACTTCCTTCCACCTCAAAAGAAATGCATGTCTTTTTCACATGTTTAGATATAGAGCATAACAGCGAAAAGAATAGACCGTTTGTCATGGTTTAGAATCAATCAGCAGACAGTGTAGATTCAAAATCAGACGGCACATTCTGAGAAGTTTGGTCTTATTTACAACATTAGCCCAAATGACAAAATTTTAGACTGGTCCAAATTGAAAGCAATTGCAGACTACAAAATAAATGTGACTCAAAAATTGAAATTTGTTTCGGAACGGTAGAAAACATTGTGGGAAAAGGAGAAAATGCTGGTTACCAGCATTTTTTCCTTTTCCCACTTGTTTTCAAAATGCTTCCTTTTTAGGGTCATTAAAAGTCAGGATTGTGTAGTAAAGGGTTAAAACAGCCACTTGTGGTTTAAGAGTTCGGTAAGTCTTCAAACAAACTTGTACCTGTATCAGGTAACATCTTAAATTATTCTTTCAAACATTGCTTTCCTTTATTTGTGGAAGAGAAAGCTAAAAACAGCCCATATCAAACCAGCTCAACGCATAATTAAAATCTAATTAACCCTTAAAAAGTTAAATAAATGAAATGAATATTTTCAAGCAGTCCCAAGACTAAAGTATTCCAATTTAGAACCAGGTGTTTTGCTCAGACCATCAGGCAAAAAATTGGAGAGGCTGAATCTAGGGCAAGACCACAAATTCTGCAGTCTGATCTTGATCTACAGTGCTTACAAAACTAAAGTTACATGTCATTAAGGTAAAACCCAGTTTTTGAACTTAAGTTTATTACATTACTTATTTATTTCATGGACAATTAAGTTTATAGCAATTTACCTTTTCATTTTTGGTTATGAACTTATGATACAGGGGACTTTACTTACAGCAGATTTCACTTTATTCAGTTCTTCCAATTCTGGTGTTTAATGTCTCTTTCAACAGTATTTCTGACACACAGTGTAAACACAAGTGCTCCTATGTATGCTTTCCTGGTGTTGATTCGTTAATTTAACCCTTTACCAAACAATCCCAGGTTTTCACGACCCTGGAAAAGAAGCCTTTTGAAAACATCATGGGAAAAGGAGAAAATGCTGGTAACCAGCATTTTCTCCTTTTCCCACAATGTTTTCTACCATTCCGAAAACAAAATTCAATTTTTGAGTCACATTAATTTTGTCATCTGCAAATACTTTCAATTTGGACAAGTCTAAAATTTTGTCATTTTGTAAAGACTTAGTGCTACCAACAACAATGGTTTTTTTACAACTCTATGCTGCTTTACCACAGAGCCAATTTTAATTCTTTACCAAATTATAGATTTCTCCAAATTGAAAGCATTTATAGACAACAAACTTAATGTGACACAAATTTGGAAATTTTTCCTGGAAACGGCAGAAAACATTGTAGGAAAGGGTGAAAATAATGGTTACCAGCATTTTCTCCTTTTTACAGAATGTTTTGAAAAGTCCTTTTCTTTCCAGTCGTTAAAACTTAAAATTGTGTGCTACAGGGTTAACCCTTTACCCTTACTGCACAATGCCACCTTTTAACGACCCTGGGAAAGAAGCCTTTTGAAACCTCTGTGGGAAACGGAGAAAATGCTGGTAACCAGCATTTTCTCCTTTACCTACAATGTTTTTTACCCTATTCAAGAAAAACTGCACTATCTGAGCCACATTGAAATAGTCGTCTGCAATGCTTTAAATTTGGACAAGGCTTAAATTTTGCCCTCTGGTAAAGGGTTAAGTACTTGAAGTACTTTGAGATATAATTACTTCATTTAACTCTTTACCACACAATCCCGACTTTTAACGACCCTGAAAAAGAAGCCTTTTGAAAACATTGTGGGAAAAGGAGAAAATGCTGGTAACCAGCATTTTCTCCTTTTCCCACAATGTTTTCAACCCTTCCCAAAATAAATCTTAACTCTTGATTCACATTTATTTTGCCATCTGCAAATGCTCTCAATTTTGACTAGTCTAAAATTTTGTCGTCTGCTAAAGGGTTAATACTTCTATTACAGTCATGCACTAAATCTTATGATGG
Source organism: Tridacna gigas (assembly GCA_945859785.2). Lineage (NCBI taxonomy): Eukaryota > Metazoa > Mollusca > Bivalvia > Cardiida > Cardiidae > Tridacna > Tridacna gigas. The sequence continues at coordinate 68,223,889 of OX244029.2, forward strand.
TGATACATATTGTACAAGGAAGTTTCCTGCCACAAATTTATTTTATGGAGGTATACCGTAAGTAAAGAGACCTGGAAATGATTTAGCAAGTCAAACTAAGACCAGGATTCTCTAGTAATAAATGTTAACAACAAGAGATTCGATTGGCCTGACACTAATCATGTGATCAGATAGTAATTGTAAGAATTACAACCACAGTTTCAAGTGATCCGACAGGCCCGTAAATGAGCATCAGCTGACTGGATGATAATGACCATTGTTTTATCTATATATGTAAACTATCAATGATATAAGAGATAAGTGTGTCCTGGTATGGTTAAGATGGGACTGCTAATTTAATTCTTTACCAAACAACAAAATTCTAGACTAGTCCAAATTGAAAGCATTTGCAGAAGACAACATAAATGTGACTCAGAAACTCAAATTTGTTTTGGGAAGGCTAGAAAACATTTTGGGAAAAGGAGAAAATGCTGGTTACCAGCATTTTCTCTTTTTCCAACAATGTTTTCAAAAGCTTTCTTTGTCAGGGTTGGGATTGTGTGATAAAGGGTTAACTTATGGTATGTTTTTAGACACACAAAGAACACAAAGAAAACAGAAAGGCCTGTCCTTAAGAAAAAAAAATTATTACGGCTAAAACAAAACGCTTGCATCAACCAGAGGTGTCTGTTTGATATTTAATAATTTTTTTAACACTGTTTCTGTCAAGTGGCACCTATCACTGCACCTTCTATCATATCTGAGTTTCTTGTACAAGTAATTTGCATATTATATCTAAGCCACATGCTGCTTTCTCACATAAACATTGGTGAAACAATGTTCAGGAGTGACAGAGACACGACTCTGTTGCATAACTACCATAAATATTTAGAAAGAGTTTGGTCAAGCTGGGAACCCAACTCATGACCCCTGGACAACAAGCCCTGTAGGTTACCAAAGTTAATGAGCTAACAGGCCCTGGCTAAGCAAAGTTAACCCTTGAAGTGCCAGATAAACCAAACAAATTTTTATCCTAGGAATATGACCCAAATTATTGCAATTTCACAGTTGCTTTTGGTTGCAGTGTATCAACAAAGCAGACGGTGTAGATTAAAGATCTGCAACCTGATCTTGATCTTAACTGACCACAAAGGTAACTATAGTGGTAAAAGGCGCTTTAAGGGTCCAAAGCTGTTTTCAATTTGGTCAAGTATGAAATGTTGTTTTCCGAAGCTTGAGCCACAAGAAGGAAAACTGCAGCATATATATAATTACATGAAAGATATTTCCAAATCAGGAAATGAAGGGATCTATACATAATTATGATATCGGCCAGAGTTTTACTGTTACTGGCCAGTCCACAAGATGGTACTCATCTATGTCTACCTGTGTATTATCTTGTCATCATCTCTTACCAGACTGGGTTCATTTAGATCCAGCCATCAGCCTATCATCAAATACACAGTTTATGAACATGTGTGCTGTGTGTGCTGTTCAAAAGCCTGCCTTGTATGAGAAGTTCCAATCATTAACATATAATCCCTTTACCACACAAAAAAAACATAGACTTGACCAAATTTAAAGCATTTGCAGAGGACAATTTAAATGCCACTCAAATGAGGAAATTTGTCTTTGATGGGGTAGAAAACATTGTGGGAAAAGGAAAACATGCTGGTTACCAGTAGTTTCTCCTTTCCTCACAATTTTTTCACATGGTCCTTAAAAGTAGACACTGTTAACCCTTCACCACACAATCACAAGTTTTAATGACCCTGAGGAATACAGTTTCTACCAATTCCACAACAAATTTCAATTTTTAAGTCACATTTAATTTGTCATCTGCAAATGCTTTCAATTTGGACTAGTCTGAAATTTTGTTGTTTGGTAAAGAGTTAATCTTTACAAAGCAACAAAATTTTATAATTATCCAAATTGAAAGAATTTGCAGACAACAAATTTGGTATGAGTCAAATGATGTCATCTGCCTTTGGAAGGGTAGAAAAACATTATAAGAAAAGATACAAGCATCTTCTGGTTTTCCCACAATGTTTTCAAAGCTTTCTTTCTCAGGGTGGTTAAAACTTGGGATTCATTATGTGGTAAAGGGTTAATAAACCTGGGAAAAAAAGGCTTTTGAAAACATTTGTGGGAAAAAGTAAGTTCCAATATCAAACGGCACATTCTGTTCTCTCAGATCTTGATCCACATAATTCACGAAACCATTGGACATTATTCAATTTTGAACTTTCATGACAGTGCATGACGATGTCATCTATTCAAACACATTCTGACAATTCCATGCAGCCAACTTTTGAGAACATAACCATATAGATAATGCATATTCTTAATTTGCCCTGTAGCTAAATTTGTCACAAGGTCGATATTATCCATGTGCATGTATTCAGATCATTTTAGTAGGACATCTGTAAGGTTAATGGATTAAATGTTTCTATGCCATTCCTGCCATTCCCAACATTATTCCAGCTATATTGCAACACCCAGCGCATCTATCCATGCTTCCTGGACTTCCTTTTTCTAGTACTTCACGAAATATTCTTCCCATGCCACTGGCTACTTACGTGGAAACAAAGATCAGCAATGAGAGAGTCATGAATCCTGTCAAAATGGTTATAATTGATACTGGAAAAGAAATTAACCGAGCTGGGGGTTTGAACTAGCAACCCCTAGTCTCAAGTCTATGGACTGCCCCACAGGGTCTCGGCAACAAAATAATAATGGTAGATCATGGTTTGATCATTTCACCAACTGATAAATTCACTGGTACTGAAATACCAAGAGCTCCCCTGTACTGTGTAAGTCCCAACAAAGAGGAGATAGAAGCATGAACTAAGTAAAATTTGCTCCATGACTTAAAATATTATCCTGTGATGTTTGCTCCATGAAATAAATTTCAATCTTTCACCAAAAAAAAAACCCAAATATTCTCCATATATATGATTATAAATGAGCAGTCCTCTATTTTCAGGCGTGTAGTGAAAAACTCCTCATGTGATGGGGACTCTTTCTCTTCAGTCATACCCAAACTTGTGTCAGTATAATTATTTTCTTATCCCATTGAATTAATCCATGAAGAACATGCAAAGATCTAGAAACCATTACTTTTTTCACTTTACAATCTGCAAAGACTACTGTTTGAAAACACATGTGGAAATGGAATGGTCAGTGGTATTAACCCTGTACCAGATTAAAAAAAACGAGAGCACATGGCTCTGGTTGCTTGACTTTTAGTGAAAATTCCAAGTCTATCAAGCAGCATAACTATCACAAATACTTTGATGGTTACCTGCCCTTGTTGTACAGGTTCCCCCTTTTGATAGTTCAAAACTTTTCCAAGTTTGAAGCAAATATCTTCAGTAATAAAACACAGATATTACAAAATGTCAAAGTTTTACAGAGATATTACAAAGTGTCGAAGTTTTCACAGCACAACACAGATGATGTCGCCAGGGCTACGAAAATACCTCAACATTTCCTTCAACCTGCCAAGCTAAATTAGACTTTTCCAAGTTCTAGGCAACAAATAGATTATGATTGAAAAAAATATGTGACTAAAAGCAATTTACAGAAATGGGTGAAGGGTAAACTTTTTATCAAAACAAAAAATTTTAGACATGTTCATATTGAAAGCATTAAAATTTTTGCAGACAACATACTAAATGTTGCTAAAATGATTAGTTACCTTTTAGAAGGTAGGAAACATTGTGTGGGAAAAAGGAGAACATGCTGGTTACTACTATTTGCTCCGTTTTCCCACAATGTTTTCAAAAGCTTTCTCCTTCAAGGTCTTTACAACACGGGACTGTTTGGTAAAGGGTTAAGCCTACACAGTATGTTAAGTTATGCTATCATCATCCAATACACATCATATACCTGGCCATTTTCACATTTCTCCTCCATCACTCTTGACAAGGGTGTGCACTATGAGATAAATCTATTATGCCAAAGGTGCTCCGTTACTGGAACAAGCTTTACAACTTTCAAAGTTATATTGTTACACCCCTGAAACAAATTTGCAGCCAGTTCTAATTAACTCTTTACCACACAATCCAGAGTTTTAACGACCCTGGGAAAGAAGCCTTTTGAAAAAATTGTGGGAAAAGGAGAAAATGCTGGTAACCGGCATTTTCTCCTTTTCCCACAATGTTTTCTACCCTATCAAAGACAATTTACGTCATTTGATTCACATTGAAATTGTTGTCTGCAGATGCTTTCAATTTGGACCAGTCTACATTTTTGTCGTTTGGTAAATTACCAGAGTTAACCCTTAACTGCTAAATAAATAGGCTGAAGACTTCCAGCCTACAGTATACATGTATTCTGAAACATTATGTTTACAAAGTACTTATTTCTGGAAAGTAACTCCACCCTATTGGACAATGTAGATCCAAGATCAGACTTTGACAACATTCTGTGCAGCCTGATCTAGATTTCTAGTCTGCAAAAGGGCATTTAGTTGCGTTTAGCAGCCCTAGGGTTGAACTATCGATTATCAACATGAAAGTACTCTTTACCGGAAAATTTTTTACTTGTCCTTATCGAAGACGGTTTCAGGCAAAAGATTAAATGTTGCTCAATTGATGAGATTTTTCCTAGAAAAGGTAGAAAACATCAAGAGAAAATGCTGGTAGTCTTTTCCACAATGTTTTCAAAAGCCCTCATCTTTAGGTTCACTTTAACTTGCAACTGGTATATGGTTTGACAAATAAGGAATTAACTCTTTACCACTCTTACTATGGCAACTTTTAACAAAACCCTGAGCAGGAAGGCTTATGAAATGTGGGAAAAGAAGAAAACACTTATAATCAACATTTTCTCCTTTTCCCACATTGTGTTCTACCCTATCCCAGAACTTACACCCACTTGTGCCCATCCTGAATTTGTCTGCAGATGTTTTGAAAATTCTCTCGAGTCTAAAACTTGTCATTTGGGAAAGGGCTAACTCATTACCACACACTCCTGAGTTTTTGTCCTTATCCCACAGTGTTTTCAAAAGACTTCTTTCAAAGGTTCATTAAAATTTGGGATTGTGTCGTATAGGGTTAAAGCATTTTCTCCTTTTGCCACATATTTTCACATGTGTTTTGTAACAAACCTCCATTCCTTCCAAATGTTACACGGGATGTTTTTTAAAGCCTATAAGGCTACATTTCACTACAATAAGCCTCAAGTTAACCTTTTATCATACAGTCCTTCGTTTTAGTGACCCTCAGGGATGAAGCTTTGGAAAGCACTGTGGGAAAAGGAGAAAATGCTGGTTACCAGCATTGTTCCATTTTCCAACAATGTTGTCACGCCTATCAGAGACTTAAGCTTATTAGTACAAATTTCAAATTTGTTGTCTTAGAGTGTTGATGTTTCTGATTTGGACAAGACTAAAATTTGAAGTTTGGGACAGAGCTACATGTAATTGCAGTCTTCAGCCCTGTACACCATAAGAAATGAGTCATGCTCTGGCAAAAGGGGGTTTAATGCATCTCTGGTTCACGGTACAAGGAAAGTTATCACAGAACCATGGATCAATAAAATCCATTTTGTCTATCAAATGACTGAATCATGAAATAGACTGGTTCATTGTCCTGCAGCAAATTTACTAAAAACAAAAAAATATCGGCCCAGGTCAGCCTGCGCAGACTGCAGGCTGACCTGGGTCAATACTTTTTGCAAATGCATTAAGCCTCCTTTTCACAACACATGGCTCAAATGCAAGGTATATATTTATGTATAAAGTCAAGATTAACACACCAGACCTCTATACTGCCAGAAGCAACACAAAAAACAATTCAGATATTAACCCTTTCCCAAACGACAAATTTTGGACTGGTCCAAATTGAAAGAGTCTGCAGACGACAATTTTAAATTTGATGAAAATGGCAGAAAGGTCTCAAAAAGAGTAGAAAACACTGTGGGAAAAGGAGAAATTGCTCGTTACGAGCAATTTCTCCTTTTCCCACAGTGTTTTCAAAAGACTTGTACTGCAGACACGTGAAAACCAGGGCTTGTTTGGGAAAGGGTTAACTGTGTAGCTTGGACCCCACCTTTGCTGCCAGACAAAACCACTAACACTAACCCTTCGGCTGCTCAGCGTGACTCAATCTGCGTTTGCGGTTAACACAGATCAAGATCAGACTGCAGAGAATGTACAGTCTCATCTTTGATCTAAAAAATCTGTCATGGTGATATTCTTTCCAAGCAAAGCTATGATACTGCAACGCATGAGTTCTTGCTACTAAAATTAATGGAAATGTTTGCTTATTTAGCAGCTGAACTTTATACCACAGCACAAAATTATAAACTTTTTTAAATTAAAAGCATTCACAGCAAAATAGGCAAATGTAGTCTATCATGGAACACTGAACATTTTGTTGGTCGATTAGCAAACACTGTTACTAAAAATAGCACATTGGCGCATCCCCTCTATATCGTATACAATAACAACTCAAGGTGTCCAACAAAATTTAAGAAAACTTGAGCCCTCATGTCACTTTTGAAAGTGACCGTTTAACCAAAAACAGAAAAGCCAACCACACCTTTGGAGTAGATGGGTTCAAAAATTAATTTTCTATTGTTCTCTGACCTTCAAAGGTTTGAAACGACTCTTGCAACCAAGCATTGAGGCTTATCTCATGAATTTTATGAAAGCTTCTGCGTTTTCCAGATCGCCAAGCACTGATGTCACACGATTCATAGTCCCGCAATTAATTATAATTCAAGTGAAGTCGAAGCAAAGTTTTTGACAAGCAAACAGTAAACATGCACTGGCAAAGATGAGAAATAGCAGATGAAATTTCTGATGCTAAATTAGATAAAAATTAAAAATAATGGACAAATTATTCTTTAAATAATTTCATCAATAAATCAACAAATTCTTCATTGTTATTTGAAAAAAAAATTCAAACTATAGCCTAGTGTGTGATAATAAACTGTGTGACAGCACATGGCAATCCAGAAAATGTGGAAAACTTTTTAAAATTCGTGAGAACAGCATCAATGCTTAACCCTTTACCAGACGACAAAATTCTAGCCTTGTCCAAATTGAATGCATTTGCAGACGTAAATTTCAATGTTGCTCAAATGGTGCAACTTTTCTTTGATAGGGAAGAAAACATTGTGGGAAAAGGAGAAAATGCTGGTTACCAGCATTTTCTCCTTTTCCCACAATGTTTTCAAAGGGCTTCTTTCCCAGGGGCGTCAAAAGGCGGCATTGTGCGGTAAAGGGTTAAGTTGGTTGCTAGAGTCATTTGAAATGTTCCAAGGTCAGGGAACAGAAGAAATCATTTCTGAACCCAGCTGCACAAACCATTAGGTTTTTTTCTGTTTTGGGTAAAATATTCTTTTTCAAAGCAGACAGGGGGTCAAATTTTCTCCCGTTTCATTCCACATCTTGCAGTTTTATATACAATAAAGAGGTGATGTGCCAATATGCTATATTCAGTAACATCGCAAGATGAAAATTTTGTTATTCTGTGATAGACCAATGGAGTTTCAGTGGCCTCTGTTAAAACGCATAATTGTTTGGTAAGGGGTTAAGAGATAAATGAATGACAATCCCCAACCCCTAACCACACAATCCCAAGTTTGAACGAACTTGAAGTAAGCTTTAAGAAACGATGCTGGAAAAGGGAGAAAATGCTGGTATTCTGCATTTTGTCCTAATCCTATTTTTTCTACCCTTCCACAGACCAATTTCACCATTTGACACAACAGTTGATATGTCGTCTGCAAATGCTTTGGATTTGGACAAGTCATGTGGTAAAGCGTTAAGCCTGTTTCAAGAAGACACTGCTTTCTTGATATTTCAGAAACTCCACATAAGATATTTAGGATAGTCTACAACTAGTCTGAAAAGTCCAGGAGGAAATCAGATTTAATGCACATACTTTTCACTTTGCTTTAAGTATAGCTAAGAAAACATTGTGACAATATGAAAGTGAGGGGGGGGGGGCAGGAATTCCATGTTTTGGGCAACTTCTCTCAGTGCCTCAGTGTTTTCAAAAAGCATCTCTCTTCAAAGATGTCAAACAGAACTTGCACAGGGGAAAGGGTTAAGATTTGCAATGAATAGGAGTGCCTTGCTGGAATTTCATCTTCCAAGATCAATGTAAAATACTGGCAATGTTCAAATTCTAATTTAAATAACCATTACCAGCATGTATGGAGTAATAACATGTATCTTACTGTCTCTTTACAATGACCCTGGGATTGTTGTATGGTGTTTTCAACATTATTTCAGTTATATCAAGGCAACCAGAGCACCTATCCATGCTTTCCTGGAGTTCTTTTACCAGTTTTCCAGACAATATTCTTCACAAACCACTGGCTGCTTTCCCACATAACCCTCATCGAACAACGGCGGAGAGAGTGGAATGAATCCTGTCGAAATGACTATCATCAATCCTTGGAAAGAAAATGGCTGAGCCAGGTATCAAATCCTGTTCTCAAGTCCTGTAAGCTACCAACTGAGCTACCAAGGCTAGGCTAGAATTTTCCAAAGAACTATGAAAACATTGCAATGCAGGCTTTAATCAGTTCAATTTCATGTTACCAGAAGTTTATAATGTTATACAAAGTGTTTATGTACATTTAGATGGTCAGATGTCAATGTAATCCATTTCTGATGCAAGTAGGATAATATCGATGCCGTAAGTTCATTCCACTTGCTTTATTTGAACTATACCGATGGGCTGGCTGTCTGATACATGTAAGCCTATTTTTAGTTAGAAAAAAGCTGGGGAAGCGTTGATTAGAGCGAGTGTCAATGAGGGCCATCAAGTATGAATTTTCATACCTGGTTTCTTGTACATGTACATCAACCCATTAACTATATCAGCCTATGTTAAACATACCACTGACATACATACGAAAATGTTGAGGCAACAATGTACCCTTCTGTATAGTTCTCTTTCAAAGAAATGATATCACCAAGTGCACTCTTAACCAAATGACAAAATTTTAGACTGGTCCAAACTGAAAGCATTTACAGATGACAAATCAAATGTGGCTCAAAAATTGAAATTTGATTTGGGAAGAGTAGAAAACAGCATAGGAAAAGGAGAAAATCCTGTTTATCAGTCGGGATTGTGTGGTAAAGAGTTAAACGTTAAGTTGAAATTAAGTTTTTTCTTGATTATGAGCACACACACTCATTCATAAATGTGTTAAATGATGATGCCGTTAAGAAAATGGCCTACTTACTTCAAACAAGTAACCTAACAAACCTTATCCTGGCAATGAATGAGAACTACTGCTGCTTTATCTATGAACAACCTGATTAACCCTTTCATCCCCTGGTATCTTTCACAGCTCAAAACGTTCCGTTTTGCTGTGTAAGTGCTGAACATCAAACTATTGAAATCAAGTATTCTTCACAAATTTTGTACCTGAAACGTTGTTCAGGGTGTAACTATGACTTAAAAAAATAAATGTGATAATCATTTATTACTGCATGAAGACATATTCCAACTGCCAGAGAGAGGAGGGGTTAAGCAGAGGCAAAAAATGAAAAATACAGATCTAGATGATAATAATGAAGATAATGAGATCTCATCATGCATGATTCAGCTGGAAAGTAAACAATGATGAAAATGCGAATAAATATATAAGGGGTAATTAAGGAGAGCATGGACATCCTGTGATGAGTGAAAGGTAATCCCATTATGTGGGCTGCTTCATCTTGTAGGCTGGTATCCATGTTTTTCAATAATGACAACAAAAAAAAATCAATGATGTCTAATGAACGGTCATGTTATGTTGTTCAAGTCTGGATGAACAGTAACCAAATTCAATTCAATAGCCATAAATGTAATGATGTGATGCAATGTGACTGTAAAGTTTTCACTGAATTTCAGAAATCTTACCCCACCACAACGATACACAACTGAGAACCAAAAGGTCAAACATACATTATGAAGGGCAAACAGAAACTAACAGCAGAATTAACATATAGCGAACTCTACAATGTACAGAATTTGCGATGATGATAAAAATTCTTTTTGAAAATTTTCCATGTGATTGACTATAGGTTGCTAGGATCAAACCTGCCAAACAGTATTGCAAAACAGAGACAGAGTTGAAGTTGAAATTATTTCAATCTATTAATGCTACTGACTGGAAAAATAAATAACAAGATAGATCACCTATGAAAATCATTTCCTTGCTGAAGTATTAATATATCCTCTGATGAACTTAAAAAACATCCACTCAGCAATTTTAATTCAACAGGCGCACAGCCATATTTGTATGTACATATACACACTGAATCACATGACCTGTCTTAATAGATCCATATGTTAGACATATCAAGAATATCTTAGCAACCTTGATTCCATACTGGCAAAAAAAACATGAACGTTTGTTGAATAAGGAAAGAAATGTTTTTCTACTGGCTTTAGCTAAAATGAAATGCTTGGGAAAAATAATCCAGATGTCATGTGAGATATGTCAATGTGGGTGTATTCATAGCAATGACAAAATGTCGAAGTTAAAGCTTACTTGTGAGACAATTTAGAGAACTGTTTAAATCCATGATACAGCTATAAGTAAGAAGAATTATGTGTATAGAAAACCAAAAATACCTCTCCATATGCTAAAATTGCTGTAATCTTGTGATTCAACCATATTTCCCTGAACATTAGCAAAACATGAATGTAGGTCAATTAGTGTCATCTTGCACTCCAGCTGTCAAAGTTACGACTGAGGTTAGAAGACCCCTTCAATGAACCCTCGTTATCTCTGTGTTCAGAGGCAGACACCTAGCTGTTCTCAACCAAGTGTTACTCCAGACTAAAGGTGTGCATTAGCGCTATTGGAACAATCTGCCCGATAGGTGGTAGTTCAGCTATGTTGGCACATGTTCACGTTTGCATGCCTCCACACGAAAATCGATGCCGAGGGAAACGGAATACACGTCACCAGATCAACCTCAATTTAAACGCGAAAAGTTAAATAAAAAAAATCAAACCTATGACAATCCAGGAAATCGAACTGTCTGTGATCACTTTCCAGCCAAATTGCATCACAAAGCTTTAAAACTAATCATATTCCAAATTTTTTATTTACTATACCGAGAGAAACACCGGTTGCAGAATTGGTCGCCATATTGAAAAACAGGAAACGTCATTGCAAAATTACCCCTTGCAAGCAAACCAATTTTTCATGATATGGTCTAACCTGCGCCTTGGTTAGATCGCTTAGTGACCCCATTTTCAGATTCTGTATCCAAAGGTCTTTTTCTAGACTCAGAAGTGTCCATATCAGTTCCATTCATACCGTCGTAGTTCATTGCCATGTTTTACTGCACCCAGATCTCGTGGGGTATCGCAATACCTCGTCTGAAGCGAGACTTGTTTTTTGACAGCTCCGATTCTGACAGACCCTCTGCCCCGTTCAAGACCAGATTTCTATCAAAATACGCACAAATTTCTGAAGTCATGAATGAAACTCGTGGTATTTTAATGACATCTAGCGTTTTCAGTCATGCAGTGTTGCTAGAACTAACAGTACAATGTAAGCAGTAGTGAATTTTAATTTATGCCACGCCCCCTTTTCCTGACGAAATACCTTGGCAAGGCATTCTTTGATATTTGGCTGAGTTCCATAGAAAATACGATATATATATCCAAGTAACCTTGCCCGTCATTGGATTAAAAAGATATTTGAAAAGCAATTGTTTGTTATCTGTTTCCTCATGTTTATACACCATTTTCTAATCATTTTTTATATCTCTTAACAGAACAAAGTTGCATGAAAGTGGAACTTTTAGAGTCAATGAGAAGCTGAACTAAATCTGATAGAAGAGTCACGTTTTAAATGTGCGTGAGGGGTCTGTTTCATTGTCCTGTTTCTATATATAAGTACAAAATGAATATCAAGTACTTATGGTTAACAGTACAAGAGATAATAAAGAAAACTGCACTCGGTTGAATAGCTTTATAGTGGATTGGCCGGCACTGTACGTCAGTACAACTTATTAGCCTACCCTCTGCAATAAAAATTTCGACAGACGACTTATTGAAAAGTACATGTAAAAACTGGAGAACTAATACAGATTAAGACATAACACCAACAAGTTTGAGAGCATCGTCGTAAAAGGGTTCCAAATTGTTTACAAGACCCAAACATTTCATCATCATCAGTCTGCACTATCCATTTAGTTTCGCTTTCCCTTTCCAGAACTGATTTAATTTGTGTGCTTAATGTGTTTGACACATCTGTTTGGAATCCTCAACACCAAGTTTATATCAGAATGTTAGAATTCTGTGAGTGCTGGATAAAACGAATTAACACGTCGCGATAAGGTTCAAAAGGTGAAAACTGTATACATTTGGTAGAGTGCCCCGCAAAATCATTAACCCCTAAAGCGCAGAATAAAAGCAATGGACATGTTCAGTCTAGAATAAGACCCTGATAACTGCAATTTTATGGTTGCTTTTTGTCTGCAGTGTTTGAGCAAAGAGGGATCTCCACTGGCCGCAAAGGCAACTATGGTAGTGAAAGGCTCTTTAGCCCTTCAGCAAACAGCAAAATTTGAAGACTCGTCTATACTGAGGGAATTTACAGAGGACAATTCAGGTGCGTTTCAAATAATGGTATTTGTTCTTGAATATGCGCAAAACATTGTGGAAGAAGGAGAAAATACTGGCTACCAGCATTTTCTCCGTTTCCCACAATGTTTTCGAAAACTTACTTTATCAGGGTCGTTGAATAGCTGGATTGTGTGGTGAAGGGTTAAAGGTTAAGCAACCCTGTGTTTTACGACCAAGAGAAGTTTGAAAGCATAGTGAAAAGAGGGGAAAATGCATTTTTCCACAATTTTCTCATGTTCAAACTTTGTTCTCTGTCTTCTCAAAAACAAACTTGTCTGTCTGATCTACGGTGATTTTAACTGTCGTCTGCAAACTCTTTTAACATCTGGTCTGCTAGATAAGTGAAATAAAATATTCATATCGATAGTTATCTCCAAATTTTGCTATTTCAAAGGTAATTTTTTGGGAAAACGATACTCTTTGTCGGATCAAAGATCAGACTACAGTGTCCGCAAAAGGTCATTGAGTCTCACTTAGTAGCCTAAGGGTTAATATGAAAGAGTCTAGAATGTGATGGTCTACGGAATTGACACTGAGAATACTGAAAACATGAAATCGGACATTTTCAATTAGCCGGAAAGACTGACGTACATGTACTGCGTATTTTGTGTCTTCAACATACCGGATAGAGTGGAACTAAGACAGACTGTATGAAATGTGAAATCTGATCTTTATCTACACTGTAGGCAAAAGCTCAGCTGTTACAGGTATCCCTAAGGTTCAAAGAAGCAGGGTTTGGCTGATCCTGCAGACAGGAAAATGATTTTCCGGGATTTCCCACAAAGTTTTTAAGAGATCTGTTCCCACTGACAGTCAAAACAACATATTGTTTGCATGGTTAAAAGGTTGCTCTGGCAAAAGCGGGCTTAATGCATTTCCATAATACATAATACCAATCAAATCATCACATAGTCATGAATCAATAATAGCCATTTTTTTAAACAATCGACTTAATCGTGAAGTAGACTTGTCCTTGAGCGTAAAGAAAATTGACCAGTAGCGAAAAGTCTCGGTCCAGGTCAGCCTGCGTAGACTGCGCATGCTGACCTGGGTCGATACTTTTCACAGATGCATTAAGCCCCCTTTTCACAGAGTATGGCTCACATAGACTATATTTATTGTATTCTACAAGCAACATGATAGTAGGCACGTAGTGGAGTATGAATATATCTGTTAAAATATGTGTACCTAGCAGGAAGAATAGACGGTATGCACCGCTGTTAATCAAATGCCTTTCTAGACTAAAGAATGTGAAACACAGTTTCATACTGTGTGATACCATGAGCAGTAATGGACACGAGAACGTCTTCTTCACATTTTTCAACTTTTACAGAGAGCATAAAATATTTCGTTTTCAGGTTAGATAAATCAGTATACCTTACTCGAATGACGTTGCATTAAGTTACCAAGATCCGAAGAGTCATTTCCCTTTGAATTCATACAGCCGTTTTAAACTTGGACACCAATCATAAATCTTATCATATAAACCATAACATCTTTGGACTGAGAAATTTAACGAGTCTTGGTAACAATAGTCCCTGCAACAATGACGTAAACTTTGATTTCGTTAATTTGAGAGACAAACGGAGACACAGACAGATGGTCAGACAGAATGATCAGTGGTTACGATTTTGTGTGGTTATTGGAAAACGCGTTGACCAAAAGAACATAAACTCCAAACTGCAAATATCAGATCATAATTTATAAGAACTCTACAAACAGAAGCGATCATGCTATGAACCATTTGGTCCATATTAAGCGTGAACAACTGTATTGGTGCGGACAGTATAGGTTAAGATCATACTACACAGATCATGTGCTCCGATCTTTGATCCATACATGCAAGTTTTGTGAGATGTTCCGTTTTCTGGCTAAACGAAATCTTAAACGGCTATGCTTAGCTTTTTACCATTATTTCTAAATGCCTGTTTGATTTATTTAGCAGTTTCGGGGTTGATCCTTATCCCACTAAATAAGTGAAATGAAACTTTCAAACCTGTAGTGAAAACCGGAATAACGATATTTCTAACTTATTTTTGGGAAAAGAAAACTCCTTATCGGACAGTGTAGATCTAAGATCAGACTACACGTTCTGTGCAGCCTGATCTTGATCTACACTGTCCGCCAAAGGTCAGTAAGTCGCGCTTAGCAGCATAAGGGTTAAAGAGATACACACACAAGTGGAATAAATTTAAAAAGTAGAACAATCCTTCTATTTTTCTCCTCTTTTTCTCATTTTTTCTCTGTATCTTTCCCTCAAGAAATCTTTTTTCCTTTGTCTTTGACAGGGTAGAAACTGAGTTGGGAAAAGAATAAAACGCCACCAGCATTTTCTCCTTTTCCGAAAATATTTTCAAAAGTCTTCTTTGGGATCGATTAAAACCAAACTGTTTGGTAAAGGGTTGATTCATGACCACTTATAGAACAACTTCCTTAGCTACGCAGCAGACCTCTCCCCCCTTCTCTTTCCTTCTCTCTCTCTCCCTCTCCCTTTTTTTACTCTCTCTCTCTTTCCCTGGAAAATGTACGAAAACGGAGAAATCGTATGTATCAATCTACCCCTAATGTCGCAACAATGGTTCAAGGCCTATCAATACGTCAAACCATACTTTAACCCTTTACCAAACAATCCCGGGTTTTCACGACCCTGCCGGAAAGAAGCCTTTTGAAAACATAGTGGGAAAAGGAGAAAATGCTGGTAACCAGCATTTTCTCCTTTTCCAACAATGTTTTCTACTCTTTCCAAAACAAATCTCAAGTTTTGAGTCACATTTATTTTCTCGTCTGCTAAAGCTTTCAATTTGGACTGGTGTACAATTTTGTAGTTTGGTAAAGGGTTAAGCTAACTCTCTGGACTGTTTTCACGAGTATATTTTTAATATTTTCTGCTGAAAAGTTGATTTAGGATGTGATGCATTGAATAAACTTTAGATATAAATGGATCTCAGTTTCAGGGGCCGCGCTAACCTGCCGTTCTAATTTCAGTTGTAATCCTAAATTCGAAGCCTTGCTATCTATTTTGCTCGGACGTTCTGTCTCAGCCAATCAGATGACAAGTTTTGTAATTTAGAGTTAGAATAAAATTAAGAATTGATATTATTTATGAACCGAGATTCCAGCTTATTCAACCTTTAGGCCGCCCAGTAGACAGCTTCAGTCCATGAATAAGACCCGTGTAATTGCAATTTTGAGGCTGCCCTTGTACATCATGTGTCATCAAAGCGAAAATTACAGATCATTGCACAGCGTAGTCTGATCTTGTTCTACGCTTGCCGTAAAGGCAGTTATAGTCGTGAATGGCGCATTAAGGGGTTAAGTTTAGTTTAATAGAGGGACCTTCTTGGCTCAGTAGTTACGTTGTTGGATTTATGATCAGGAAATCATGAGAAAGATTTCCGATTGTGACGCTGGTTGCGTGTGAGTGTCCTTTGGCAATTCGCTGAAGAACCCTAGCCTAGTACTGATGCCATGATATGAATGAAAACTTGTTTAAAGCGATGCAAACATTTAAGCAGACCAGAAAAAAAAAAAAGTACTATCAGCGCCACTACGGCACTGTAAAAAGGCCCTTTAGGAATAAATAACGTACGTCAAACTTCGGGAATGTCGCTTTCTGCAATAAAGTGAAAGGAATCACGTAATTTATGCTTAACCCTTCTGTTTTAGGCCTACACTTCTGGGCGGTGGATTACAGGTCAAGAGCTCTTATTGACCATCAGTCTGAAATAATTATCGGTTGTCAAAACTGGATCTATGTGTTAAGTCCCATAGAGTGCCAAATAAAATAAAATAAAAAATCCTTTGTTCTTTCAGAGTTACCCCCTTCCATTTACGGAAACAAAACAGAAAGGCTTACTCAATAGGGTCGAGATTGTTTTTGACTAGGGCATGGCAATAAAGCGGGCAGTTTTGATTCAAGATCAGACTTCATGTTTTATCGAGTTAAGTTATGATCTGCAGTGGCTACAAAAGGTAAACGTTTCGGTAAGTTTTGAAAGGCTGTGCTAGGGTTTCATTAGTTTCTGACTCGGAGGTCATAAAGTTAAAATTTTGTTGAATTAGATGATGAATTACTTAATATTTCGTGATAGTCTTTGTGTGTCCCATGTAAATAATGTTACCACAAAAACCACAAAGGTTAAAGTATTGGCTGACTGACTGACAGTCATGTGTTATTGTAGATGACACGGTTACGAGGATTTTGATTGGCTAGAACGTATGACGTCATAACCCATTAACCCGTCCGAAATATAATCCCAACAGAATATGATCTCATTTATGAATACGGGAATTCTAAAGTTTATTATTAGATTGTAGTTACAGGTAAAAAAAAAACACGACAACGTTTAATAAAAGTGAAATTAGTCGCAAATATAAAAAATGGTTTGTGTTTGATTTTGAGTCACGAAAACATCACTTTCTTTTTTGGATTTATACAATATTTTCTTTTTTTTTTATAAACATTAGTTGTGTTTTATTTCTGCCATAAATGGAAAATATACAAATTTTCATTGTAAGTATCCCTCCTCCTTCTCCTCCTCCTTCTTCCTCCTCGTTGTCGTTCTTCCCCTTCTTCCTCTTCTTTCTTCTTCAATTTTTTACTGTCTTCACTCAAGAGGACCAGGATTTACTTTAAAGAACAGCACATTGCAACTTTCCCTCTTAATTTCGAATTCCAAATGTGATGATACATGTAACAATAATAAGGATGATTGAATGCTGGGATATTTATTGTTATTTTCAACCATATTCTTCTCCTCCTCGTCACCACTATCGTCATCTTATCAATCTTCTTCCTCTGTCTTTCCTTCTTCTTCTCGTCGTCGTCGTCGTCCTCCTCCTCATTATTATTATTATTATTATTCTTTTAAATTATTATTAATCTTCTTCTTTTTCTTGTTGTGGTCGTGTCCTTCTTCTTTCCCAGAAGCCTAATCAACCAAAACCTAGAACTGTGGTGCTAAGTTCGACAATCAAAGTTATTCTTCAGTGAATACACGCTTTTTATCAATTTTCTCTATCTTGGAAAAAAAAAATAGAAATCAAAATAATAATCTAGAAGAAGGGAAGGGGGCACCAAACACGTTACCATACATGCCATTTCAGGCACGCCACTTACTTATTTTGAGAATTACTTAAGGACATATTCTTTGAAATCTTTGCTACAGATGAACAATTTCCTCAAAATGATCAATTTCTCCGTTTTCAATATTTTTCGAGATTGTCTCTAAGTAAATACTTAATATTTAACAACTAGTATCTCGTGTTTCCAACGACCCGAAAAAAGAAGAAGAAGATGAAAAATAAAAAACTTTTGAAAAAAATGTTTGGGTATAGGAGAAAATTTATGCTGGTAACAAGCATTTTCTCCATTCCCACAATGTTTTCTACCCCCAAAAAGAGGAATACCAATATTACAGCCTCATTTAATTGTCGTATGCAAGTGCTTTGAATTTGGAAAAAGTAAAAAATGTTGTCGTTTTGTATAGAGTAAATGTGTCATAGAGAAGACATACACATTCGTATTCCTTCTTGCAGATACATATGTACATCTTATTAGAGGTAAATCAAAGAGAACCACTTTGTAACATTTGATGTGTACTTAGCCTTTTACTGCACAATGCCGACTTTTGACGACCCTGGGAAAGAAATCTGTTGAAAACATTGTGGAAAAAGGAGAAAATGCTGGTAACCAGCATTTTCTCCTTTTCCCACAATATTTTCTACCATATTAATGAAAAATTGCACCATTTGAGCCACACTGAAATTATTCTCTGCAAATGCTTTCAATTTGGACAAGGCTAAAATTTTGTCGTCTGGTAAAGGGTTAAAGTTAAACAAATGTCAGTAAATTCATGAATTTTCATTGTCTTGTTTCAGCTTGTTCTTGTCATTCCCCAGTGTGTAGTTGACGGTGTTTCAAACTCTACGAAGACAAATGCACACCAACACATCACCCACTCCACAGTTACATCTCAAACTGGACACACAGACCATCCTTACACCGTATCTCCAGCTGGCCTACAGACCACACATACTATAACTATCGCCGGTGAAAATGCTGGAAACGACCTAACTAAAAAACCATATAATGAAATGAGTTCGAAAGAATTCACATCTTGGTTCACTGACATGAAGGCTACTTTTACAAATCAAGTTGAACGGATACCCAAAACAGAACCATTTAAAAAAGCAACGATAAGTCCTAAAGTCGGTCATATAAAGACAACGATTGGAGAAGTATTGTTCGGCAATAATGATGCAGTCGAAACAAGAAGCAAAAATTTACTTAAAACGGACGATGAAACTACCCATGCTGGTCATAAAACCAAGACAGACGACTTGTCAACACACCAAACAACAGAACCAAATACACTTGATAGGATCATTCTACATACAAATGGAGGATTGACGCACGGTCCAGAAACCGACAGATTTCTATCAGAAACAGAAAATCTGCATACAACAACCGATACGGTTACAATCAATCGAACATACAATGAAGCGACTTGGCAGGACTTCAAAACCGATGAACAGCATAGGAGCTTACAAACGTCAACCGAGATGACGATAAACACTACACTGATAAAAGATCAAGCAGAATCAACAGAACCAGTTGTACTTGTCAGAAACACAACGACCGGTAACGTCAAGAAAGGCAGTGATTCATCAGAGGAGAAAACAGAACTGGAATCTCAACGTAGGACAAGACTTTTCGAAGTTATTAAGAGAATAAACGAGTCTAACCTTTTTGATAGCAGTCAGTTAGAAGGATTCGATTGGGATAAAATATCAACTGGTGAACTGGCTACGATTTTGAGCAGTTTAAGGACGTTGAAAGATTCAACAAAAGACATAGGTAATACTTTATCAACTGAAAATTTAAGTAATGTGGAAGTGATTTCCATGGATAAACTTGTGGTTGTTGTGAGTACAATATCTGCAGCTTTAATTTTATTTATTGTGATCATGTGCATAATTTACTGTCGCAAAGGCAAGCCGGATAATGAACCGCAAAACGAAAGTATGAAATCTGATATCCTTCAGCTTAGAAAGACGTCTATATCATCGGAAGTGAGCAATGGGAAAGTAAATTCAGATACATTCATGGGCATTCCCCCAAATAATGACATTTGGCGGGAATTACAGGCTCTTCCGGCAACGGAATCGACTGTAGTTTCTGATAATAAAGGGTTGGAGATTGCAAAATTTTGACCGAGAAAGACAGCCCAAGACAAATAAACATTTTGCTCATTCAACTTCAAGGAAAACAGACAGGATCCGGGACAGTATCATTTAGTGTCACATTTCATACTTTTCGGCTAAACAAGCCCCACTGCATTGACACTTTCATGAGTTTTTATCAGTAATTTATTACATTAGCATTTACGTCAATTTCATGTGTGTTTGTATGGATGAGCTCGGAGAAGTTTCATGTCGTTTTAAATATCATTTCAGTTATAATGCAACGGCCAGTACACCTATCCACGTTTTCATAGAGTTTCTTGCACCAGTACCTCGCACAATGTTCCCCCTAAGCCACTGGCTCCTTTCCCATCTAAAACTGAAACAACGATCTGCGGTGAGAGAGGAATATATTCTGTCACAATGACTATGATAAATCTTCAGAAAGAAATTGGCCAAGCTGGGGATTCGAACCAGTGCCCCGTTTTAAAGCCCTAGCTTTTCCGGCTCAGCTACCAGAGTCGGGGAGTTTTAAGAAACTGAAAATGTAACATTACTGTAAGATTTTTTAAAACTATAAATTAGATACCAAAGAATTACAAGCACGAAATGCCGATTGTGTAGAGTATTGTTGTGCTTCAGTAATAATAGTACTTTGTAGTGAAATGCCATACAGGTTAACTTTTGCAATGCCAACTACATGGATTCGATTTTTCACGAGGTCTTTTAAATATCTTTTCGTTACAATTGAGCTTGCTTTTTTATTTAAAGATTAGCATCAGATAGCGGACGGTGTAGATCAAAGATCAGACTGCACGTTTTGTGCAGTCTGATCTTGATCTACGGTGTCCGGTAATGCTACCCAGTGCGACTTGGCAGTGAAAAAATTAAGTCTTTACCAGACAACAAAATCTTAGCCCTTTCGAAACTGAAAGTAATTGCAGACGACAAATCAAAACTGGCACAAATGATGAGATTTGTCTAAAATGGTTAGAAAAATGTGGGAAAAGGAGAAAATGCTGGTTACCAGTTTTTTTCCTTTTCCCACCATGTTTTCATATGTCTTCTTAGATTTTGGGGTCGTGAAAACAAAGGGATTTGCGGTAAAGGGTTGAACCAGATTACGCTATCTTATGTGCATAGTAATCCTCAAATTACTCGTCATATTAAAGGCCCAATAGCAGCCACAAATCAATGAAGGTGTTAAAATGCATTTTGAATTTAAATAATTTCTCTGCCAGTTTCACTTTGACCGACTGTACAATAACAGATTGTCATCTTCACAATAACTTTATACTTTTAGATGGTATGATTTAAAATACTTTTAAATGGTATGATTTGAAGTTACATGCATTTTAAAACCAGCTTTGTTTACTCTTGGCAGCTATTTTTTCTTCACGATATCAATACGTTTGAATAATTTCTTATTCCGATTTCCTAATGAAGGACGATGGAGACAATGTTCTGTGACATTAGTATAGAAGTATAGAAACATGAATTACGTTTATCAAGAAGATTGATTGATTGTTTGATTGATTGACTGATTAATTGATTGATCAACTGACTGACTGACTGACAGACGGACGGACGGATGGACGGATGAATGGATGGATAGATAGGTGGATGGATTGATATTGATTGATGGGTTGATTGATTGATTGATTGAAATGGTATTGTATGCCGCTTTCAACATTATTTCAGTCATATCCCGGCATTAGCTTGCTTATTCATATATGGGTTTCACTAGTACTAGGCTAGACTCTGAAGTGTCTCGCCCAAGGATACTCCGACGAAAATCCCAGTACCCCCAGAGCGGCTCGAGCCGGGGACTCCAGGTTACATTTTACCTCTGAGCCACACGAGACCCGTGTATAAAGAAGAGCACTATGCTCCATCGACCCTCTTTTCCAGCAGACAAAATTTTCGACTTGTCCAAATTGAAATCTTTTGCAGACGACAATCCAAATGTGACTCAAACGACGGGATTTTTTCAAAGGTAGAAAACAAAGTAGAAATGCTGGTAACCAGCAATTCCTCCTGTTCCGTCAATGTTTTACCCAGGAACAGCGGGTCGTAATTTGTTTAACATGCTTTAGATTTCAAGACTAACCGGTTTGGACAGAACGTAAGCGTCAATCAGTTGTACCAATAAAGTTGGATTTGAAAAGTAATGCGTCATTTAACCCTTTGCCAAAAAAATCCCAAGTTATAACCACCCTGCGGAAGAAGGCTTTTAAAAACATTGTGGGAAAAGGTGAAAATGCTGGTAACCAGCATTTTCTCCTTTTCCCATAATGTTTTCTTACCTTTCAAAAACAAATATCGGTATCTGATCCAAATTTGTTTTGCTTTTCTGCAAATGCTTTGAATTTGGATGAGTCTAAAATGTTGTGACCTGGTAAAGGATTTAGCCCCTTTTCGCGTGATCAGTCGTCTGCAATGGATGAGTGTCGATACCATTGTGGTCAATAAAAAGTATAACCACTGTAATGTGAGACATAAATATGTACACAACAAAATATTTCTTTAACCAAGAGGCACATGTACAGTGTTGACAGTGACTGATAGGTCGAGACCATTCGTGAGCGGATTTTTTTTTATGTGTATGTACAAAACACATATTATGAGCTATGTTCTGTGAAAACGGGGTTTAATGTATCTGCAATAAATATCGACTCAGGTCAGCTTGCGCGGACTGAGCAAGCTGACCTGAGTCGATATTGCTATTGGCAAATTTTCTGCATGTCACAGTACCATTCTACTAGCCGGTTCATTTGGGCCAACGGTAGAGCTGCCAGAATTGGAGGAGATATTCCGGTGCGTTCGATTGGGTGTCTTCCGCTTTTAGAAGCTCTGCCGTCTCTTCCACTCGATATTTGGAAGAGCCGGCAGAGATTCGAAACAAAATGGCGGAAGCGGCCAACGAAACGTGAGTTGAAGAATTGTTTCTTTTCAGTAGACATTTGTTTTTTTGTTGTCATGTGCAAATATTCGTGTTTTTACTTGCTGAAAAGATTGCTCTTTCTCAGTATCCAATTTGTGGTGGTAAATATACGGTAAATACTGATTAATTCCTCCGCATGTCTTGAATCGCCCTCAGAATTTTTAGGGGCGAAATGTCTTGGGTTCGAAACGTTCTAATATCTCTCGAATTGGTATAAAAAGTATATATATTTTTATCACTTATTCGACTTACATTGATGAATACAAAGCAGCTATTTTTGGAATTGTTCAAGGCCTGTTTAGACAGAACAAGCTAGCGTCATTCTCATCAAATAGCCATTCTTCTACAAACAACAGCAGTTTGTTGTAAAAAGCCGCCATGTTGAATGATTCTAAATTCGTTCGATTGACTTCCTATTCTAATCGCCTCTGTGAATAGCATTCTCTTCTGAGCAGAGCCCAAACGAACCGGCTATTACTCATGATTCAGTCGGTTGTTGGACAAAATGGATTTCATGGATCCATAATTATGTGATGACTTGCTTGGTATAATGCAGCACAGAGATGGATTAAATTCCCTTTGGCCAGGGCGCCGCTCAATTATGTTTCATTTGAATTTCCTTCACACTTGTAGATGGTTCTCGAACACGATATGATAAATAAAAATTAAAAATGATTCTTCAAGCACGGAAATTGACACACATTATTGACAGTGAATGACAGGTCGAGACATGCCTTGTGCCGCCCTTTTTTTTTAATATATAAATTTTTATGTATGAACAAAACACGTTTGCGTTATAAAATCTCCTTTCTTTTGTCGCGAATACAATGATTGGCTCTTGACACAATGTGGCGAACGGATACATTTCTAAAACGGGGGTTCTAAGGGTAGATTTAGAGAGACTATATAATCCGCATCGACAGAGGGTGGGGTGAGGAAAAACATTCGGTTACTCACAACCACAGCTTTCTTCATATGTTTCCTTGGATTCGCTAGTACTACACATGCTAGCCAGTCATGACTTGCACGAGGGCATCCCCCCGCCCCCGCACCCCCGTATGACCAGCGCTACCAACGGGATAACAAATCTAAAGCTTATACTCTGAGCTGGAGTGGAGTCCCCATCTCATTAAGAAAAAGTAACTATTTATGAAGAAGACAACTATAAGATATTTCACGGAACATTATTGATTTAAGATTCTTGGAAGAGTCGATGTAAAATTAAGATTTACTGTTTCCATCAATCAAAAAAAAAAAAAAAAAAAAAAATGCGCCTTACAAACTCATGTTCGGAGCAATTAAATTGACAACCACAGATGGTATTTCTATGGACTCATCATGTAAATTTTGCATTATTAGCAAGTTTAATTAGACCGCTCTTTCAAAACAACACACACACACACTCAGAAGACAGGTCCTATTTTTGCATCACATGTGAAATGCATGGATGTAGTCTATATCTAGAACCGCATTCACCTACCTTTGTAAATTAAATTTCTTATTCTAAACTTCAAGAATAGCAATCTGATAGAATGAGACGTGCTGTTTAAACCAATTAGATGGATTTCGTTGAATTTATAACGAAAACAATATTTAGAATGATTGATGAAAAACTTTCCCTGATCAGACATCTTGAAAGAAATAGTTAATTATCGATTATTCAAGTGTGAGATGATTCAAATAAAAGGGTTAAATCGAAATAGTTTCAGGATCGGAGAAGCCATTCGAACAATCGTAATTGCTCCAATATTATTTTTCCTGAGAAAATTTTAATTCAACTTTGTGAAGCCTATATAGACGATCAGATTGATAAATGTATTTTGTTTCATTGACCTTTTATCAAACAATAGCGATTTTTAACGATGTAATGAACTCATTTTAAAAGTTCTTTTAGTTCTTTGATTTTGAACGCAAATCTCTTTTCTCAAGTACTTTCAGTGTTTTGTTTCTGGGGTAAAAGGCTCTTGAAATCATCGTGGGAAAAGGAGAAAATACTAGTAACCAGCATCGTCTGCATTTCCCAAAATGTTTTGTACACTTTCAGAGACAATTTCTGTCACTGGAGCCGCATGTAACTTTTCGCCGGCAAGTACTTTTTTCTAAGGACAAGCCTAATATTTTTCTCGTCTGGTAAAAAAAGTAAAGAAGAGTTCTTCTGTTACCCATTCGGAATAGTGTTGGGTTTGAAGCCAGGGGCCTTATTTGCTATCAGTTCTTATTGTTGTCGTATCCCAAACTTAGAGAATAGCAACTGATTGGTGAGATGCTCTGTCTCAATCCGCCTCAGTCCATAGATGGCTAGTATTTGAGGTGTAAATGGTTGTTATAGACGAACCTAAGGTACTCTGCGTTCGATGCATGACCCTGGATCTAGTCACAGGAGAAACGTTCTCGTGCGTGATAGTTTCTCAAGTCCACTCGATGGTAGCATGGATTCCAGTCTAACTTTTTTCCGTGTGTACTTCTCTGACGTTTCTTTGAGCTTCGCTCCAATATATCTGAAATAAACTTCACTGTTTTGAATATGACGTAAAATAACATTAATTCTATATATCTGAGCCATGCTGTGTGAGAAGGGGGCTTAATGCGCCTAGAAAAAGTATCGACCCAAGACAACCTGCGCAGGCTGACCTGGGTTGAAACTTTTTGCTTTTTGTCAATTTCTGCATGTACCCCGTGATTCAGTCGGTTGTTATACACAATGTACCTCGTGATTCAGTCGGTTGTTATACACAATGTACCCCGTGATTCAGTCGGTTGTTATACACAATGTACCCCGTGATTCAGTCGGTTGTTATACACAATGTACCCCGTGATTCAGACGGTTGTTATACACAATGTACCCCGTGATTCAGTCGGTTGTTATACACAATGTACCCCGTGATTCAGTCGGTTGTTATACACAATGTACCCCGTGATTCAGTCGGTTGTTATACACAATGTACGCCGTGACTCAGTCGGTTGTTATACACAATGTACCCCGTGACTCAGTCGGTTGTTATACACAATGTACCCCGTGATTCAGTCGGTTGTTATACACAATGTACCCCGTGATTCAGTCGGTTGTTATACACAATGTACCCCGTGATTCAGTCGGTTGTTATACACAATGTACGCCGTGACTCAGTCGGTTGTTATACACAATGTACCCCGTGATTCAGACGGTTGTTATACACAATGTACCCCGTGATTCAGTCGGTTGTTAAACACAATGTACCCCGTGATTCAGCCGGTTGTTATACACAATGTACACCGTGATTCAGTCGGTTGTTATACACAATGTACCCAGTGTTTCAGTCGGCTGTTATACACAATGTACCCAGTGTTTCAGTCGGCTGTTATACACAATGTACCCCGTGATTCAGACGGTTGTTATACTCAATGTACCCCGTGATTCAGACGGTTGTTATACACAATGTACCCCGTGATTCAGTCGGTTGTTATACACAATGCACCCCGTGATTCAGTCGGTTGTTATACACAGTGCACCCCGTGATTCAGTCGGTTGTTATACACAGTGTACCCCGTGATTCAGTCGGTTGTTATACACAATGTACCCCGTGATTCAGTCTGTTGTTATACACAATGTACCCCGTGATTCTGTCGGTTGTTGTACACAATGTACCCCGTGATTCAGTCGGTTGTTGTACACAATGTACCCCGTGACTCAGTCGGTTGTTGTACACAATCTACCCCGTGATTCAGTCGGTTGTTGTACAAAATGCACCCCGTGATTCAGTCGGTTGTTATACACAATGCACCCCGTGATTCAGTCGGTTGTTATACACAATGCACCCCGTGATTCAGTCTGTTGTTATACACAATGCACCCCGTGATTCAGTCTGTTGTTATACACAATGCACCCCGTGATTCAGTCTGTTGTTATACACAATGCACCCCGTGATTCAGTCGGTTGTTATACATAATGCACCCCGTGATTCAGTCGGTTGTTATACAAAATGCACCCCGTGATTCAGTCGGTTGTTATACACAATGCACCCCGTGATTCAGTCGGTAGTTATACACAATGCACCCCGTGATTCAGTCTGTTGTTATACACAATGTACCCCGTGATTCAGTCTGTTGTTATACACAATGCACCCCGTGATTCAGTCTGTTGTTATACACAATGCACCCCGTGATTCAGTCTGTTGTTATACACAATGTACCCCGTGATTCAGTCGGTTGTTAAACACAATGCACCCCGTGATTCAGTCGGTTGTTAAACACAATGCACCCCGTGATTCAGTCGGTTGTTATACACAATGCACCCCGTGATTCAGTCGGTTGTTATACACAATGCACCCCGTGATTCAGTCGGTTGTTATACACAATGCACCCCGTGATTCAGTCGGTTGTTATACACAATGCACCCCGTGATTCAGTAAGTTGTTATACACAATGCACCCCGTGATTCAGTCGGTTGTTATACACAATGCACCCCGTGATTCAGACGGTTGTTATACACAATGCACCCCGTGATTCAGACGGTTGTTATACACAATGCACCCCGTGATTCAGTCGGTTGTTATACACAATGCACCCCGTGATTCAGTCGGTTGTTATACACAATGCACCCCGTGATTCAGTCGGTTGTTATACACAATGCACCCCGTGATTCAGTCGGTTGTTATACACAATGCACCCCGTGATTCAGTCGGTTGTTATACATAATGTACCCCACGATTCAGTCGGTTGTTATACATAATGTACCCCACGATTCAGTCGGTTGTTATACACAATGTAACCCACGATTCAGTCGGTTGTTATACACAATGTAACCCACGATTCAGTCGGTTGTTATACACAATGTAACCCCATGATTCTGTCGGTTGTTATACATGATGCGCCCCATGATTCAGTCGGTTGTTATACATAATGTACCCCATGATTCAGTCGGTTGTTATACACAATGTACCCTACGATTCAGTCGGTTGTTATACATAATGTACCCCATGATTCAGTCGGTTGTTATACACAATAAATTTATGGATCCATAATTATATCATGACTTGTTTGGTATCATGCGTCAAGGAGATGCGTTAAAGCCCAGGCTAATATACAATCGACGCTTAAACAAGTTTCTACAAGTAATCAAGTTTTCGGCAAATTTCTCGTTGTGGCTCTCAATAAGCTGTGAGGCATGGGCGTGCCTAGTCACATGCACATAAGCAAGAAAATTAACAAAAAGCAAAAATTCGTGAAAAATTTGACAATCAAAAGTGCCAATCTCGGGGAATATATTTTTCCTAAAATTACTTTTCAGAGCCCAACCATTAACAAAAATTGTACACTCGCCTCCCGTAATGGACAGTATTATTGATTTAGCCTTGGCCCTGGCAAGCCAGACTCACCCCCTTAATGCTTAGTTTCATTATATTCAGGTGTAGGGTGCCTTCAAGATTTTCTTGTATGCAGTCATCACTGTACCTTGGTGACGTCAAAAAGAGCCACTGCTTGTAACAAGTATTTTGTCATTTCCTCATTTTTGTTTGCCCTATTTTTTGTGTAGAAAAATGTACTCAACATCTTCGCAAGCCAAGGCGACGATCACTACGTGGATCTTCCCTTTGGCTGATCGAGTCGAAAATTGTTAGCCTCTCGATACGAGTAATCATTTGTTGCAGTCAGGACTGAAAGCACCAATCCAATAGTGCGTTACATTTGCTATCCAACAACAGCAGAACGTAAATAAAAATGACCACAGGAGAAAGTTATCGGATATGCTGGGAATTATAACCGACAAAATATAGACGAAAAATATTTTCTTCAACATTCACTGTCACAAATCAATTAAATCAAGTTTTAGGATACATCCCAACACCAGATAATGGACTGTCAAAGTAAGTGTGTGGCTTTTGCTTCGCGTAACTTAAGATTTCAAAAATAGATTTTGACTTGATAAATCGTCTGTCAAGTTTGCGATCTGAAAAGCAGTCAATTGTTGGCGAATTACGGAGAAAGCATGCTGAACAAACTATAATTGAACCAAACCTTAGTGGCCAATTGTCAAGGACCCCCGTTAAAACAACTACACCAAAGCGCTTAACAGATCATAGCCCAACACCTAGAAGGGTAAACAAGTCTTTGGCCTAAAGAAGTATGTTACGCGACGTTTGATTGTTTTCGATGACGTAAATCTAGGGGTGATAACAATCAAAATCCAGTAGGTGACGCGTCGCCGTGCTAACAAATTTCGACACGATTAGTGCAGGGGTAAGATCCACGTAGTGATCGTCACCTTGGCTTGCGAAGATGGTACTCAACAGGCTTGTCAGAAATTTGTACAACTAACACGCATACTGATTTAGATTCGAGATCAAAACAAACATTTAATGGCGGTCCTTCGCCAACAGTAGTGAAAATCTTGTGATATGAAATACGGTCATTGTGTACGGTATCGTGTAAAGCTGATGGCGACAAAAATATTCCGTATTTCTTTAATTTCGAAAATTAAAAAGAAAAAAAAAACGTCTTGTCTAACCTAATTTTATGGCACGTAAAGAATTTGGGGGCTAGAATGCGGTTGAAATTTTCACAGCTAAATAAATGAAACGAACATTTAAACTGGTACAAATACCGAATTGTTTCTTGTTTAGGGCTTTGTGGCTGCATTTTGTCATGAACAAGCGGACAATGGAAATACAAGATCAGGCTGTACGCTTTGCACAGTTTGACTTTCATCAAGATGGGACACAAAACGATCTCAGGTTGGCATATGCATCCCACGGGTTAACCCTGAACAAGTGCAGGTTATGCAAATTAGCGCCTTCACGGCCATCAATCTTCGTTCCTTATGACCCAGTGTACGGGAGCACTTAACCCTTTACCACAGAATTTCGAATTTTAACCACCCAGAAGAGGAAGGCTTTTGAAAATATGGTGGGAAAAGGAGAAAATGCTTGTAACCAGCATTTTCTCTATTTCCAACGATGTTTTCTACCCTGTCAAAAACAGAAATCTTCATGCGAGCTACATTTATTTTGTCGTCTACAAATGCTTTCAATTTGGTTGAGTCCAGAATTTTGTCGTTTGGTAAAGAGTTAAAGACACACTAGCAGCCAAATATAAAAACGGGAGTCAAAATGCAGACAAATTTAATTTATTCCATTTAAAAGTCTGGACATTATTATGAGACTGATAATGTGTCACAATACCGTCTAACAAAGTTTCACTCGCCGGTAGGGAAAAAAAAAGTATTGTAAAACTAGAACAAAAGTTGCCAACTTTTTTTCGTCATTAAATTCGTCTGTCTCGAGTTTACACTAAACAAGTGCAGGCCGTGTAAATTACGAATCCCCTGCATGATCATTAATCATTGTCCGTCCTCGCCCAGTGAATACTGAACGATTTAATCCTTTGCCAGACTTCAACTAACAATCCAGTCCAAATTGAAAGCCTATGCAGGGGACAAATTGAACATGACTAGGAGGGTGAGAGTTGTGTTTAATATGGTACAAAACACTGTCAGAAAAGAAGAAATGGTGGTCACCAGCATTTTCTACTTTTCCAACAATGTTTTCAAAAGCCTTCTTCTTGGTCAGGGTCGTTCTAAAGTCGGGATTTTTCGATAAAGGGATACGTTAAGTGCACGTTAAGTACAGTCGTTTTGTGTTAATGGAACACATAATTTACGTTAGACGAACGTCAGCCTCACAAGTGACAAGGACTTGACGGGCAAAACAAATAGTCTTGTACATCTTATACGTATATATATCCGAGCAAATATACTAAAACGTCGATACTGTGTCACTTGTGCGCACAAAAACTTCAAAACAACAACAACGCATGAATTTCAGCATTATTGTATATAAGCCATGCTCTGACAAAAGGGGGTTTAATGCATCTCCGCGATGCATGATACCAAGCAAGTCATTAGATGATCATGGATCCATAAAGTCTATTTTGTCTTACATCCGACCGAACCATTAGGTGGACTGTCCTTTGAAAAAACAGAAAATTTACCGAAAGCGAAAGGTCCAGGCCAAAGACAGCGTGGGCAGGCTGACCTGGAACGGTACTTTTCGCAGATGCATTAAGCACCATTTTTATAGAGCGTGGCTCAAATGTGTATTCAGGAATTTGGTTTATCGTTCAAAAGAGTTATTCAATTGTTATCTCATATATTTGTGCCGAAAAACCATTTGGTTTATCCCCTACCGAGTACCTTACTATCGCCGTTATACTATAGTATCACAAATGACGTGCATGTAGTTTTGTTTTGGTGTCTTCGAGCACATTATTAACCCTTTACCAAGTGATCCCGTGTTTTAACGACCCTGAAGGAGAAAGCTTTCGAAAACATCGTGGGAAAAGAAGAAAATGTTGGTAACCAACATTTTCTTCTTTTCCCAAAATGTTTTCTACTCTGTAAAATCCAAGTCCGCATCATATATGTCATATCTAATTTGCCGTCTGCAAATGCTCGAAGTTCGGGCAAGTCTAAAGTTTTTGTCGTCTGGTAAAGAGTTAAATATGGACCAGGACCTACGTGTTTGTAATGGTTTCCAAGAATTTAGGTCCTTCATATCTCTAGATATATTTGTTATGGACATATAGATCGATTGATTTTCCGTTCGTTTTCTGTTTCATGTATCGTCGCCACCGGTTGCCCATATGGCCGACGTCCTTAGAAAGCTGTTAGTTGTGTTACGTGGGATAGCGCAAAATACAGGATGGAACCCTTCCTAAGTTATGCTTGGTTTTTTAATGTCCTCGGTGTAAAGCGCCGTCACACGGGACCTCGGTTTAAAACGTCTCACCCGAAAGACCATTAGTAATTTAAGATGGCCAGTCGTGAAGCTGGAACCAACACCCTCAAGCGACCCGAGACTTTACATAGGAAAAAGTGTGGGTACAATGTCCTAACTCCCTACAGAACACCATATGTTGTCTCACCCGGTATAGGCCAAGCTTAGTCTGTGTTTCGGAGTAGCTACCTTCTAGTTGGCGGCAGGGGCAGGGACAAATATCTATAAAATGAATTTCAATCCCGGCTGGGAATCAAATCGTGGAGCTTCACATTAGCGGTAAAATACCAACACTAACAGCTTAACCCATGCCCTTCATGCACGAACAAATAGCATCTGCAGAACTTTTGATTTGGAAAATGACTAACCAACATCTTGGCTGAAACGTTTAACGTGCGTTCAGAAATTCAGACAGAGACAGAAATACCACAAGAAATATCTTTTAACCCTTTCCCAAACAAGCCCTGGTTTTCACGTGTCTGCAGTACAAGTCTTTTGAAAACACTGTGGGAAAAGGAGAAATTGCTCGCAACGAGCAATTTCTCCTTTTCCCACAGTGTTTTCTACCCGTTTTGAGACGTTATCTGCCATTGTCATCAAATTAAAAATTGTCGTCTGCAAACTCTTTCAATTTGGACTAGTCCAAAATTTGGCGTTTGGGAAAGGGTTAAAAAAAGACAGCGTAAAGTTGCCAGTAAATTGATAGGGGCCCTTAAAGTAAACTTGTCTACATTTTTTTACCAATCAAAAATGTCTATTCATTCATTTGTTATTGGTACCAAAAAGTAGGTTAAGAGCAAGCACATTCAGCTACGCCGAAAAATAACTTGCATTCACAAATTCATGCGGGGATATTCGATACGAAGTTCAATGTCACTAAGATTCCCTCGGTGACCAGAGAGCCCAAGCCTTGTACCGGTAGAACCCAAGAAATATAGGAATAAGCGAGTTTTTGCCCTGATCCAACTGAAATACTGTTGATGACGCCAGGAAGCGCCATTCAGAAATAAACCTTTGGTGGCTGGAAATCAAGTATTCTCGCTATCAATCGGAAGGATAAGCTTTAGTATTTATGAACTGGTTCGTACCAACGACTCAGCCAAAAATCCGAACATCGACAGAGGGAAGGGAATTAATTGTCGAGGGGTTGGACACAATATCCAATACCGAGGAGTCTAGATCTGAAAACAGGAAGGAGTAAGAACAGCCTTTAGAATTATCCACATCCTCAAACCCGAGTACCGTTCGAGGAAAAACATGAGTTTAACTCATTGCCTCCTGGATATGACATTTTTGCATATTTCAGAAGACCATTTTTGAGTCGCCTGGTTGCGTAGCAACCAGGCTCTCATTATTATCATCCTGATTCATGTGGGTGACGTAAGCATGCCTTCGGCCTTGTACTGCTTCCTGTCCAGACTTCCGGTTTGCGAGACGTTGCGTAGTTCATTTGTAATGTTGCATCATCCTCAATGCTTCTATCGTACATAATTTTCAGTTGCTAAATTTTCTGATATATCGAAGAAGTCCCTTACAGCTCAAGTATTCAAATTCGTAAATATTTGAAATAATTGTGTCTTGCTCTAGGATACACGAACACTGAACTTTCACATTGACATCGAGAAAAATCGGTCCATTGAAAAATAGGATTTCCCTTCGAATCGGATTTCACCAAATTTCACCTCTTGATGACCGTATTTCATCCAAGTATGACAAATTTTATTGCCGTTGTGATAATTTTTGATCTGATGCCATTCAAGATGTGCTGAGATTCATTACTGGTGTTTATTTATAGCAACAACCTTCACCTTTGCGGGAGCTACACAGTTCCCCGACAGGATAATTCCCCGACACATCTGTACCAATGTTTCCCGACAATTTCAGACAACAATTATCAAGGCATGTATATGTGATTTCTCTTGAACTGCAGGTGGTGTAAATTGGGATCACACTGTATGGAATGTACAGCCTGATCTTCTGACTCTCCTCAATTTTGATTATATTTTGAGGAACCTGAGCTAGTACTTTTATGACAGGTTATAATTATTTCCTCCAGTTTTTCTTTTTTACTTGATTCTGACAGCTCTTTAATTTTCAATATTTCATATTTCAATTATAGATTAACATGTAAATATATTGCTCTGAAATGTCATATATTTCCAAGGCTCGAATCGTTATACTTTAAAGTTTTTTTTTAAATTTTGTTTTGTGTGTGTGTGCTTGTCTGATGTAGTTTAGGATAAGACTGCCATCTACAGACGGTGCGGACGCCAACCAGATGACTTTGTTGCCAAACACCAGCGAATAACAAAGTACAATTCATTTTGTTCAGTGTAACATTGATGTGAAAACATGAGGATTATGGTTAGGGAAAAAACTGTCAATGTTTATAAGATGTATAGAATAACAGTACAAATTATTCAATCACAAAACATGTGTTATTAATAAATATCCTTAATTTTCAATGATTACCAACAATAACTGTTAATGATAGTAAGTAATGGGTACATGTAGTTTGACTTAGAACACAAGTGTTTGGGAACTGCCTCTAAAAAAATTGTCGTCCAGGAACTGGCTTGTCAGGAAAAGTTCTATGTTTATTCTACCTTTTCCACGCACTCGTCACAACTCAGCCGATTCCGTACCTAGTAACCTACATCTAACCTCGTCTGTATCAAGGGGATTTCCATATTGAAATACTCCTTGTCACATGCTCTTAAGCAGTTGGTAGAGTAGCTAACTATGGTTGAAGGTCACAGGAGGCATTTTATTTTTGCTTTTTATTTACTAAAATATCCCCCCCCCCCCAAAAAAAGGGGGGTGCCAAAATCTGGTTAAATGCCCCTTAAACTTTCAAACAACTAAACAACAGGCGACTCTCAGGACTATCAGTCCTTTGATTAGAAATATTGAAACAAAACAGTGACAAGTTCTCCTTTTTGCAACAAAGTTTCCAAATAATTTTTTTTTAAATTAAATGTTAATTTTTGTTGGTAACCTAATTTACGTGGATGTTTTGAAAGTTGTATACTGCAATTTTATTAGCTGTTGTATAAAAATCAACAACTAGACTAAGAGAAAAATGGTATTTCTGACGCAAATTTTGTTTACAAAAAGTAATATAGAATTGTATATTCCTCTTATTTCTGTGACAGACAAAATATTTAGACACATCCTTATCGGAAGCATTTTTAGACAAAAATAATTGTTACTCGTCTGATTAGATATGCTTCTGAGAGGGACGAGTACTTCGTGTGGAGAGAAGAAAATGCTGGATACCAATACATATGTATTTCTTACGGCGTGGGCTGGCTTTTGACCAGCTTCTTGGTATTAGATTTGAATTACCAAACAGTAGCCTAATTGCGATTGCCGTTCAAAAATGTGGATATGTATATTCTGCGGGCCACTGTTAGAGTTGAAATAACTTCTAATCTAAAAAAAAAATCACTTTTCAGCGTTTTGCAAAACAATGGAGAAACAAGGCAATTGCTGGCAAGGTTATTTTCATTGTATCTCTTCAAATTTAAACACAAACAACTTCCAACACTCATATACAGTACTAGTAGGCTACGCCGTCGATTTTTTTAAAAAGGTCTTTATTGTATCTGTTGCCGCAATGTTTTCGATATTTTTTCCCCTCAGGGTCGTAAACAGGGCTTATCTGGTCAAGAATGAACTATCACTAGTTATTTATATGACGGTACTTGTTCATTACAAGTACTTAAATACGAAAGTCAAAAAGATTTTGTTTCTGTCTCTAAACAAGCACTTTATACAATTTATATGACATTCGCGCAGGTTACTTAACTCTTTACCAAACGACAAAATTTTAGACTGGTCCAAATTGAAAGCATTTGCAGACGACAAATTAAACGTGGCTTAAATGATAAGATTTGTGTCTGAAAGGTCAGAAAACATTGTGGGAAAACGAGAAAATGCTGGTTACCAGCATTTTCTCCTTTTCCCACAATGTTTTCAAAAGGCCTCTTTCTCAGGGTCGTTAAAAGTCGGGATTGTGTGGTAAAGGGTTAAATATAAAAGTCGGAAAGGTATTTTTATATTTTACGTGGGTTATAGACGTAGTCCGTCAAGCTTTGATAGGTCTTAACCCTTATCTTGCTAGATTATTAATCCTTGACCGCACAATGCCGCCTTTTGACGCCTGTGGGAAAGAAGCCTTTTGAAAACATTGTGGGAAAAGGAGAAAATGCTGGTAACCAGCATTTTCTCCTTTTCCCACAATGTTTTCAACCCTGTCAAACAAAAGTTGCACCATTTGAGCCACACTGGAATTGTCGTCTGCAAATGCTTTGAATTTGGACACGGCTACAATTTTGTCGTGTGTTAAAGGGTTAAAGTAAAACTTTCGAGACGACAGTAAAAACGCGAATAATGTTATTTCAAACTTACTTTTTTGGTGAACAATATCTCCTTATCGGACAGTGCAGATCCAAGATCAGACTGCACGTTCTCTGCAGTCTGATCTTGATCGACACTGTCCGCAAAAGGTCAGTGAGTCGCGCTTAGCAGCTTAAGGGTTGAAACTCTCTACCAAACGACAAAATTTTATACTCTTCAAAATTGAAAGCATTTGCAGACGTCATAATAAATACCTCAAAATTGAAATTTGTTTTTTCAGAAGGGTAGAAAACATTGTGGGAAAAGGAGAAAATGCTGTTTACCAGCATATTCTACTTTTCCTATGTTTTCAAATGTCCTACTTCCCAGCGTCGTTAAAACTCAGTATTGTGTGGAAAAGGGTTAAAACACTTTACATTGTGCTTTCCTCGCGTCCTGCATATCATAATTATTTAATTAACTGACGACAAAAAGATAGTTTTATCCAAATTGAAAGCATCTGCAGACGACAAATCAAATGTGCCTACAATGATGGAATTTGTCTT
Source organism: Tridacna gigas (assembly GCA_945859785.2). Taxonomy (NCBI): domain Eukaryota; kingdom Metazoa; phylum Mollusca; class Bivalvia; order Cardiida; family Cardiidae; genus Tridacna; species Tridacna gigas. The sequence continues at coordinate 68,260,256 of OX244029.2, forward strand.
CGAAAGAGTAGATAACATTGTGGGAAAAGGAGAAAATGCTTGTTGCCAGCACCATTGTACATAACAGGCTTGTTTCAGATTTATTGATCCTTAACCCTTAAGCTGCTCATCGCAACCCACTGACCTTTTGCGGACAACGTAGATCAAGATCCGACTGCACAGAACGTGCAGTCTGATCTTTGATCTACACTGACCGATACGGTATTTTATTTCCGGTGAAATCAACTTTGAAACCGCAATGTCTCGGCTTTAAGTATTGAGTAGAAATTTGTGTTTCATTTATTCAGCAGGTTAAGTGTTAAAAGATTTGGCTAAATGTTTCACCTCAACAACAACAACAACAACAAACAATAATAACAATAACAAAAGTAGTAACCGACTCTAAATCGTATTATAGTTTTTGTGCTTGTGCGAGATTTGTATATGTGTGTGCGCACGTATGACTGAACAGTGCTCTGTGAAAAGAGGGCTTACTGTATCTGCGAAAAGTATCGACCCAGGTCAGCCTGCGCAGTCCACAGTCCGCGCAGGCTAACCTTGGCCGAAACTTTTTGTACCCAAGGACCAGTCTACCTCATAATTCAGTCGGTTGTGAAAAGAAAAAGAAAAAAGTGGCTACTATGGATCCATAATTTTGTGATGACTTAACTGGCACAATGTTTCACGGAGATGCTTTAACCCTTTCCCAAACGACAAATTTTGGACTGGTCCAAATTGAAAGAGTTTGCAGACGACAATTTTAAATTTGATGAAAATGGCAGAAAGTTATCAAAAAGGGTAGAAAATACTGTGGGAAAAGGAGAAATTGCTCATTACGAGCAATTTCTCCTTTTCCCACAGTGTTTTCAAAAGACTTGTACAGCAGACACGTGAAAACCAGGGTTTGTTTGGGAAAAGGTTAAGACCTCGTTTGCTAGAGCAAGGCTCGTATAAATGTGTGGCTTATAACAGTTATATACTTACACGTAAATAGTGCTTTGTTGCATTTTGACCTTTAAAGTATAGATCATTGGTGATATTAAAATTACTGTAGTACTTTAATACATGCACCCACTATAAAAAGGTAAACAAAGCCTTAATGTAGGTCTAAATAATCAAGGTGGCAGATGGAGATGTCTCGGTGACAGATGAGCGGTACAATATTTGAGAGATTGTACCTAGTGAACGTTGTATGAGCGACGACCACCGACGGTCTACTTTTTTAAATATGGCAGCAGACGACTTTTAAAAACATTTTGCTAAAGGAAAAATTGCTCAGGACGAATGATTTATCCTTTTTTTTCTAACTAAATTGTTTGCTTGTATTCATCTAACAGACATTCACACGCACACATAGGTGTTGTTTATCACTACTTTATATTTGTATAAAATGACAAAATTTTAGACTATTCCAAATTCAAAGCATTTGCAGACGGCAAAATAAATGAGTCAAATTATGTTATTTTCCTGTGAAAGGATAGAAAACCTTGTGGGAAAAGGAGAAAATACTGTTTTTAAGCATTTTATCAACTTTCCATAATATTCGCAAGTCTTCTTCTTTAGGGTTGTTAACCCTTTACCATACGACAAAATTTTACACTTTTCCAAATTGAAAGCATTTTACAGGCTGCAAAATTAATTAGATATAGCTCATTTGGTGAGATCTGTCTATGATAGGACAGAAAACATTGTGGGAAAAGGAGAAAATGCGGGTTACCAGCATTTTCTCCTTTTTTCCACAATGTTTTCAATAGGCCTTTTAGTTCAAGATTAGGGACTATGTGGTAAAGGGTTAAATCTTGGCATTGCTTGGTAAAGGCTTAAATCGATACTTTTAAATTCGTCTGCTGTAAATATTTTTTTTGGGGAGCGTGGGGAGCCAATCCATTGCTCCATATGCAAATGGATTATCATTTAACCCGTAACCAAACGACAAAATCTTAGACTGGTCCAAATTGAAAGCATTTGCAGACGACAAAATAAATCTTACTGAAAACTGGAAGTTTGTTTTGGGTAGGGTAGAAAACATTGTGGGAAAAGGAGAAAATGCTGATTACCAGCAGTTTCTCCTTTTCTCACAGTTTCAAAAAGGCTTCTGTCTCAGAGTCGTTAAATTTCGGGATTGTGTAGTAAAGGGTTAACGAACTACCGCACGATCCCGTGTTTTAATGATCCTGAGCAATAAAGCTTTGGTAAATATCGTTAGAAAAGGAGGAAATGCTGGTAACCAGCACTTTCTCCTTTTTCCAACAATGTTTTGAATACCTTTTTAGAGAAAACTTCCCTATTTGCAGATGCATTAAGCTCACTTTTCCCAGAGCATGGCTCAAATGCTTTAGAACTTTGACAGGAGACAATCTTTGAAAACTGACGAATCAAGAAATAACTTGAAATGAGCAAAGTCTCGATTCGCCATAATGTTTTCTTACCAAACACGTAGTCCAAAATTCTAATTTCTCCTTTGTTTACTTAGCTCTTTACCAGCCGACAAAAACTTAGACTAGTCTAATTTGAAAGCATTCCTGCAGATAACAACATCATGTAAGACATGTTTAGTTTGTTTACCTTGAAGACAAAGGTAGCTAAATTAACTAAAAAACTCGAGAAAGAGGAAGTTTTATGGTCTAGAAATTCGTCAACAATTTGTTAAAGGTACTTTCTATGTGCTGCCGTTATGGATTTTATGGAGACATATTTATTATTATGACTGGCTTGGCATCATGCCTCACGGAGATGCATTAAACCCCCTTTTGCTCGAGCATGACTCATTTCTATATGAAGTAAAGGGGTCAACGCCCAGCAAAGTACTCCTCTAATATTTTCACTACCATGAGCGACCTAAGTAAGCTTTGGCTTATGGCGTGTATCAAGATTAGATTGCACAGAACTTGCAATCTGATCTTAGATCTAACCATCCGCTTAGTCAATCGAATTAGTGACACGAAAAAAGACTTTTTATTTGCTGTGAAACTGTAATCCTATTATTTACTCTGCAAAAAGAAAACCCGAATGGGTTTATTTGTCAGGGAAAAGTGATAAAGAAAAGGATTTTACTTAAACGTGAAATGTTTTTTTGTTATTGTAAATTTTTTTGGTCCATTTTCCCTATTTCCGTCGTAGAATGTCACAAAAGTCACCCCTTGATAGCTATCTCTTTCTTCACTCTTTATGTTTATGCAGTGAAGCCTCATTTATTACGAGATGCTCTAACTAAAATATAAATGCCACTTCTGAATATATGGTTGAACATGGACCTCCTGGGAAAAGTGTAGAGTGAGTTCTAATTAAAAACATGAACCATACTTTTGCAAAATGAAATTCAATGCATCTAAGCTCAGTGGTTAGTGTATTAGTATTTACCGCACAGGTTCGAATCCCAGCCGGGGCGGTTTGTATTTCGGCTATGCTTTGTTGCGAACTTTCCTATTTGCAAGACCTCCCGGTATGAGTCCTTCACTTTACCCGTCTGAGCCACGCAAGACCCTTTGTCCGAAGAAACAGAAAACTAGCAGATCGGATTCATCGTATGTGAGACGTGCTCTGTGAAAAAGAGGTTTAATGCATCTGCAAAAAATACCGACCCAGGTTAGCCTGCGCAGGAAACCAGGAAATACATGCGTAGGTGCACTGACCACCGGGATATAAGCCTCACAGGAAACACTGGGTTTTTCATGGGAGTGTCCTGGGGCCAGACACTTTAGAGAACTAGCCTAGTATTGGTGAAACCCAGAACATACATGATCGCCTTGATATTACTGACGTTCAATCGATCGATCAATCAATCAATCGATCAATCAAAGGTGGCCTGTTGCAAGACGAAAATAGTCCTCTGTAGGACTAAACGAGCTATCCACTGTAGAAATATAGGTAGCATAGAAGCACAATCTAAGTTTAAGACTGACGAGATAATGTGAAGCCGAGAGAGGTCACGAGAGGTCACGCATGTCTCATGATCAGTGACCATAAGCGGTAATATATCTAGATGACGTTACTTTTACAAGAAAGGCCACTCCATCAAAGGTAGCGCTGTACATCGATAGATCATGTCAGGAAAAGTATCATGAATGATCGTTACAATATAAACTCTTCCGAAATAATTTGAGCGCCCCCCCGCCAATCATCGATGCATTGATACAATACAATATAACCCTTTTACTAAACAATCCAGTGTTATACGACTCTGATGGAGACGTTTATGAAAACATTAGGGAAAATGAGAAAATACTGGATACCAGCATTTTCTCATTTTTCCCTCAATGATTTTTCTACCCTTTCAATGACAATCAACAAAACATCAAATCGATACAAGGCAAAATGACCATTTACCAAACTGTTCCGTGTTTTAAGATCCCGATGAAGACGGTTTTTGAAAACACTGAGGGAAAATGAGAAAATGTTGGATACCAGCATTTTCTCATTTGCCCTCAATGTTTCTACCCTTAAAACGACAATTAACATAATTTGAGCCACATTCACATTTGTCAACTGCAGATGTTTTCAATATAGAAGACTTCAAAATATTGTCGTCTGTTGAAGAGTTTAGGCCTCTCCAAACAATAAAATTTTAAATTTGTCCAAAATGAAAGCATTTCCAGACGACAAAATAAATGTGAATAAAAAATGAGGGTTGTTTTTCAATGGTTTAAAACATTGTGGGGAAAAGAGAAAATGCTGTTTAATAGCATTTTCACCCTTTCCAGAAATGATTCCAAAAGCCATCTTTCTCAGGGTCGTTGAAACTCGGGGATGTTTGGTAAAGGGTTAAAAACGGTCTGAAAATCTAAGCTGAAGCATAAGCATGTAATAATTAAGTTAAAAACGGTCTGAAAATCTAAGCCGAAGCATAAACATGTAATAATTAAGAATTCTTAAACGGACTATGAATGAACTAAACAGACAAAAGCGAAATAACAGCCCTACGAACTGAGTCAGCTTTAGTAAACAACCTCTATAGTTTCTTGTGTACGAGTATAATGATTTGACGTATCTTGTAAGGATGGGCCCTAAATTCATCGTTATAATTGGAAAACAATTCTCAGAACGAACGATGTTTTACATCATGACCATTGATTCAATTGATTCCCCCCCCCCCTTTTTTTTAACCGTATTTTTTTAGATTGGCCACAATGTGGAGGAATCCAAATAGAGATAGTGATGAAAAGTGTTAACCCATAATCAGGCATACCATTTCAGAAATTTCATTAACGAGCACAACGGACAAACATAGACAAAATCTGAGTACAAATGTTTTTCGGTGGACAGGTAAATACATGTCTCTGAATGATATGGAAAACGTTTTGGGAAAAAGAGCAATTGCTTCCCACAATATTTCAACAGTAAGGACGCATTTAAATTATAGTTTAGGTTAGTATTGCTTGAGATGAGAAACTCGTCTGGAGAAATGTAATGGGCAGCGTAGATACATATTGTTTGTTTGATTGCTGTGGGACAGGAATGATCCGTGCGACATTGACAGTTATTTACATTCTGACATGGAAAGTGACTGGTATTTGGATCAACATATTCCGTCTGAAGACTATTTCTTCCATCACGGCCGAGCCCGGAAGCTCAGCCGGCAACGTGCAGTTCTTAAACCCAAACTATGGTTCGAATTCATTGCCATGCCAATTTCCTTATATGATTGATAATAGTCATTGCGATATGATTCATTTCTCACTCAACAATGCTCTATCGTTTCTACGCTGATTCTGTGGGAAAGCAGCCAGAGGCATGTGAAGAATATTATGAGAAATACTACCAAAAGAAACTCCAGGAAAGCATGGAGAGGTGCACTGGCCGCCTTGATATAACTGAAGTGATAATTTAAATGGCGTTAACACCAAAGACAAGCAAATAAACAAAAGAGTCATATTCTGTGAAAAAGGGGCTCAATGCATCTGCGAAAAGTATCGACCCAGGTAAGCCTGCGCAGTCCGTGAAGGCTGAACTGAACCTAAACTTTCATTATTTGTCATTTTTTTACGCGTCAAAGGACATTTTACCTCATAATTCAGTTTGTTGTTAAAAAAGAGGCTGTTATGGATTCGTAATTATTTGATGGCTTGTTTGGTATCATGGAGATGCATTAAGCCCCGTTTTCACAGAGCATGGCTCAAATCTTGTTACGCAGCAGACCTGAAACATTTTGGGCAAAAGAGAAGTTGCTCGTAACAAGGCAACATGTTTTCACTTGTATTCATTATAGTAGCCAAAAAAATGAATTTTAAAACCAGATAAAACCCAAACTAAAGATAGAACGACTTTTTGCTTAGCTTTAAAATTACTTTTTCTGTCAGCGGCTCACACTTGGACCAACCACACAATAACACAATAATTTCTATACTCTTAACAAGTATAATTTAAATTAAAATGCATTTTAAGCCCCGGATTGTTTACTTTTGACCGCCACTGGATCTTGGCGATTGTTTTTCCCTCTTCCAGAAAATGTTCTGGGTCAACAAGAAATTAATGTGACAAAAATAACTAAAACTGAGGAAATATCAGATTTGTCATGAGGTCGTCTGTTATAATACATAAAAATCTTATTTATGTACCGACTACTTCCTCACTGCATGCATGACATATTGTCGGTAATGCGATCACTTTTCTGCATCGGGCGCGATTGTCGGTAAGTAGGTAACCAAACCAAACTCTTTCAGCGCCAAATATAATATAAACTCAACTTCTTTTGAGAGTTCAGAGTACAACCCTATGAAACTCACATTTCTTTTTTAAACAAGAAGACATGACTATCCAAGCGGATGGCATAGAACAAGATCAGACTGCACGTTCTGTGCAGTCTGATCTTGATCTATGCTGTCCGCAAAAGCCCTTGGTTTTCGCCTATGGAGCTCCTCGAGGATAAAGTCTGTATAAAGCAAGGTCGATATGCGTATTTTAGGACGCAACTTGATGGAGTTCTTTTGACAGTTTGATGACGGTGCTTTACTGTCACATTCCAGACGAGGACATCTTTTTTTCCACCCTTTCTGAACATGTGACACGAGATGCATGCATTTACTACTGTATTATGTATGGGGGAAAATATATAGAGAGATTTTGAACGAAAATTGATGATTGATCAATCGATCGATCGATCTATAGATTGATTGACTGATTGATTGATTGTATGGTGTTTAACGCCGTTTTCAACACTATATCAGTTATATCGCGGCGGCCAGTGCCCCTATGCATGCTTTTCTGCGGTTTCTTTTGCACAATATTCTTCCCAAGGCAGTGGTTGCTTTCCCCCATAACCACCATCGAAACAATGATCAGCGGTGAGACAGAAATGAATCCTGTCGGGATGACTATAATCAGTCCTCGGAAAGAAATTGGTCGAGCTGGGGGTTCGAACCAGCGACCCCCATCCCCCGTTGTCATGTCCTGTGTGATACCGACTGCGCTTGTGTCACGGAGACATGTTTGGGATTATAAGTGCTTAAAATCAAACTTACTGGAAAAATAGCCCTTCAGCAGAGCTAGTTTTAAACACAAGCTTAATACCGAACGGCACTCCTTGACATGACTTTCTCCTTCGAGCGGTCTCGAATCCGTGACCGGGCCATCTGTGATGGAATTCTGGTCCACTGTTGCGAACAAAGGAACAGCGTGCATAGAAATGGATTATTCCAAGCATTTAGCACAATGTACGGTGTTTTGCTTTAACAAAATGTCGAAGCATGCCTCGTTAGCGGTTTCCTCTTAACATGGCATTGAAGCCGGCTTTACGTAATTTACGTACTACACGAAGTTACATGATGTTACTTTTCTTTTAAGCCTCTGAGAATTTTAGTCCTATGGACTCTTCCCGACAAAGCATGTTACATTTTAGTGGCAGCTTCGGTATGGAATTGGTATCGATATTCACATATTAATTGACCTACTGAAGTCATTCACCTATCTGTATATATTTTCAGTATACAATTCGGCCTATGACCTACTGTTTTCATTGAATAACTCATACCGTGGCAAATCACGATCGATGACTACTGACTGCATTTTTTTTCAGTAGTACACTTCCTAAAGAATGATGATAAATCACCTGCAATATTGATATATTGTATACTTGTCGTTTATACCGTCCTCTTTGTATCAATCACTCACATTTCCTCTCGAAAACGACTTTTGTTGGCTTACAGTAGACCAATTTAGAAAACAATGTTGCAACGAGCAATTTCTCATTTTTCCACAGGTACTTTTGTGTTTAAATTCCCAATACCTGCTATTGTCCACAATTTAGAAGGATGTTTTTCAAAGTTGTCTGTATTCAATGCCTTGTGATATAAGTTACCGTTTTTGTTCGATGGTTGTATCCCTGCATTCCGTCTAAGCGCAATGCTTTCAAATTTTTGTACAGAAACCATAGAAACTACTTGTCTTTAATTTTGTGAAGTACAATTCACGTGGGTGCGACTAAGACTCTTTCAGTCTTGTGGGGGAGAAACATAGAACGGAGGAGTGTTACACATTTATAATCGTACAACGCTTTGGTTGGCTGCAGATTAAAAAAAAAAATAGTAACACATTTCTCTTGTGGACCCGCGTAATGAACATCTCTAAATAATTGACCCTGCTTTGATTCTCGCGCAAATACAGACCGGGAAAATGTAATACTCTCTACAAAGGAAAACATCGTAAAAATACGGAAAAGAATTTCACTCGAAATCGCGAATAATTTCTCGTTTTCTTGTAAATTATTCTATTTGGATATTACAGAACCACGTAAAAATTTCATTCGCCCGACTCTTTCGACGCTAAAGTCGAGATTAAATACCTTTACAGATGTTGTAGATCAAGTGACTGCAACATAGTCGCATTTTGATCCGTACTGTCCGATAGTTGTGAGGTAGCCTAACAAACATACACATGCATATATACACAAAACGTACACTTGCACACTCAAAGTCAGGCTGGGAGATGATCAGCAGTATCCGCCAAATTTGATGTATAGGCCTACTTAACTCTATACCGAACAATCATATATTTTAACAACCCTGGGGAAGAAAGCTTTTGAAACATTGTCGGGAAAGGAGAAAATGCTGTTAACCAGCATTTCTCCTTTTCCCACAATTTTCAGGTTTCACCCTATCAAAGACAAATTCCGTCATTTGAGCCAAATTTGGTTTGTCGTATGCAAATGTTTTCAATATGGACGATTCTAAAATTTGGACGTCTTGTAAAGAGTTACTTCTGAGGTCTAGTAAATCTATCTTCGGTTAATCGATTACAAGAGAATTTTTCGTTGTGAGGAATAAGCTACCTAAGTAGATCTAATGTAATGGCGCATACCCACGCATGGTGGCTCAGTCGGTAACGTACAGGGCTAGTCAACCGGAGATTTAGGGTTCGAATCCCGGCTCGGCTAAACTTATGTTGAGAATTGGACTCATTTTTCCAAAGGCACCAGTGTCTGTGTGTTGGGATCATCCTCTCTTGTCGTGGGTAGCGGGTTTGGGAGCTCTTTAATGGCATGCGTAAATGCATACTGAGCTCCTGCTGGAGTATCTTTCTTATGTTGACAATTCAACCATAACAAAAGCAAAATGTGATTTATCTAAAGAATTGTTTTACTAGGTTAATAGAAGCCTCGTGTTTCTGTATAGCTGTATGCAGAAAACGAATCGCCATGTTTATAGTCTAAAAGATAAAGGAAGCGAAAAAGTCAGGCTAAAACTATGATAGGAGGAAGGGGAGGGGGACTCTCACTAAGTTCTTTGTAAACGATACTGCGTAAGACTTTTTAAGAACTATTTAACATGCAACCTGCCTGAAATATAAATATAAAATGCTGGCTTTTGCTAATTTTGTTGAAATGATTGATGTAGGCTAATTTGTAACTTGGGACCCTTGGAAAAAGTGTGCATGATTATTAAAAAAGCCGTTCACCAGCCTTTGAATGCGATGACATCTTGACATATAGAGGAAGTGAGAGGCAGGGCCTTAGGGACGGGGATGATGGGGACCTAGGTCACAAAAAATGGGCGGCGTCCGATTTTTATGAACATTAGACGTCGGCTATCTTTGAAATCCGACCGGGACCGCCAAACTTCCATAGACTTTTTCCCTTGCTAGGTTACATATAAATGGGCACAGGACGATTTTCGTCCACTGAGGCTAGAAGCAAGTGATTTTAGAGTCTTACATGATCCAGGCGACGACCTTCCAATGGAAGGGAGATATGTAATATGCACCTGTCGGCGTCTTTCCGAGTCCCTAAAGTCTAGAGGATACCCGCACAGTCGCTGTTGAGACCACTGATTTTCAATGGGGAATATCGTGCAGCCACTTTCCCGATTAAAGCAAACGTCCAAATGCGATCTAACGTTGCCCGGCCGACGTGTTTAGTACTCAATGGTGCCATTTGAAAAAAAAAAAAAAAAAAAGTGGTGCGGTCACGTTAATTTGTAAGTAGTTCCTAAATCTTTGACGGGCAACGTCAGATGACTAAATTTTCTGCTGCCACAGCACGATTGGAACTGCCGACGGAATGGTGCTGTCCAGTTCCCAAAGAATTGGGTCGAAAACAGACTCCGTTGGGCGGCAATCACTTATTTATGTCTGTAACATTGGTGATGTCACATGTTTACGAAGTTAAAGTAGACGTGCTTGAAGAGGCACCTAAATTTATATGCAAAGAAGAAAACCCCTCCTCCTTCCCCGACACATAGATAAAAATATATAAAAAGACCGGGGGAAAATCATTAAATAGTAATAACTAAAGGCCTCCCTGCTCAAGCATCGCTCCTAGGCGGTATCAAGCCCGAGAAAAAGGTAAGCGGTTTTATCAATCATATGCATTTATGAGATTGATATTGCAGACATCAGACAATCGTTTTTCTTAAATCCTAGTTTGCATCTACGTCAATAATTTTATATCAACAGTTTAAATATGATGCCGATACAAACACCATGGTAAAGGTAAGTAGATCTAGTATCAATTATTATTTTGCAAGTATCAATGAATCCTTGAGGTCCTTTCATCCTTGACTTAATCTTCCATTTTTCTAGATTTTCTTGATATTAAGTAGATGTGAGCAGGGATCGTACATTACATTGTAATATACGATCCCTGATGTGAGATTGGCGGATCAGGGCATCTCTGGTATAGAATATGCCCGTTGACTTTATACAAGACGGACTATAGTTGCGATGATCTAAGGAATGTCTGGTCTTTATTCTGCCAGAGCGATTTCGTGTGGAATGTAGGCCTAACGAGAAGTGTTGCCGAAGTATAACGGATTTTGTGAACTTAGAACGCTCGCCTGGGTTTCAGTCCGATCACGTTTTCCTTGTATATTTCTCTTGAGAAACTGTAAATAGCTTTAAGCGCAAATTAAATGAATTTTGGAAAAGACTACCAGTCAAGTTTGAAGCTGAGTGCTATAGACCGGAACCACAGTCGGTAAGAGAAGAAGTCTATACTAATGGATCCAAGAGGCTAACGCCTAACAAGATCTCGAAAACAACGTAAACAACGTTACTTTGTCAAAAATGACAAGATTTTAAGAATCGATTAACGGTTTTGCCACAGATCTTTAGAGACGGTGCAAGGAAACCGCGATAAGTGGTGATTTAACCCTTATCCTGCTATATAAGTAAAATGAAATTTTCAAACCGATAGTTAAAACTCGAATAATGCTATTACAAACTTGTCCTTATCAGACAATGTAGATCCAAGATAAGACTGCACGTTCTGTGCGGTCTGATCTTGATCTACACTGTCCGCAAAAGGTCAGTGAGGCGCGCTTAGCAGCCTATGGATTAAAAGATTAATACCGCCTGGACTCAGGCTATTATATATCCTGAACACAGTTTTGAAATCTAAAGTAACTCCTGGCCTTGACCACACGTGAAAGACGCGGAACAAGAACAAATCGACTGATCAATTGGTCGATTTCCTCAGTTCCCTCCCTTGTCATATTCAAAAATCAATGACAGTTATTCCCCTTTAAAAGTTCTTCAACCTCCAAAAATAATAATAAATTTCCTCCCACCAAATGTTGCGTTATTTCTGTTAAATTTTTTGCCATTTTCAATAACAGATCAAAGCATGCGTTTACCAACCCGATGAGAACATGTCTACAACTTCTTTAGTGCACGAGCATCTTTGCATTCCAAGGCATTACCAGCGAAATCTATCTGTGGATCGGGTCGTATGTCTGGTTAGTAAATAAAAAATCTAAAATCTGTTCTGCAGTAAACTCCCTCGAATTTTGAGAGATTTTTATCACGAAAACAATACCATGGTCTATCATGGTTCGCAGTGTTCAGATGTATTTATTTACCTTTTTGTACTCCCTTTATAAGTGCCTATATTGTAACTATATTTACATTAAATTTGTTTGTATCATAATACTGTGTTTAGATATGTCAAATAGACCCTTGACCGGTCATACTAAAATACGCCCTACGGGAAAAATTCGCCCTACGACGCCCTACAAAACAAATTATCGCCCCACGGGTATATGGACTGTGTCGGATGGAATTAATGACTTATACCTTTTAAATTATACTTTATCGAACATGTCTTCAAATATCATGACTTTATTTTGTGTAATTTTGGAGATATTTGATCGATAGTTTTCGTTCTGACGATCGCTGACAGGTGCTCTACACGCCCTACCACTTCAACTCTCGCCCTACTTCTTTTCGGGTGATATTTTCACAAATAAAGTATTGCTTCTCATAGATTAATGTTTCTTCTAACTAAATTTAACTTGAATGTGGTTTAAATCTTGGTTTTATTGATGTTTCAGACGAAAACGTCCAATCGTGTGAGATTCGAAGGGAGATAACTTGATAAACACAAGTTTCTAAAAATAGAGTTATCTTTAATAGATATGATCTATACAGTATAGTCATGAAAACCTTGAGAAGGCCGTAGAAAGGTAGAAAATTGGTAACCAGCATATTTTTCTTTTCCTACGGATAGGTAGACAAAAAATGAGACAGTAATCCTTCTATTTAAACCCCTCTTTGATAGTGGCCCATATGAAAATCTATATATCCCTGCAGGAAAAATTCGCCCTACGACGCCCTACGAAACAAATTATCGCCGTACGGGTATATGGACTGTGTCGGATGGAATTAATGACTTATACCTTTTAAATTATACTTTATCGAACATGTCTTCAAATATCATGACTTTATTTTGTGTAATTTGAGATATTTGATCGATAGTTTTCGTTCTGACGATCGCTGACAGGTGCTCTATACGCCCTACCACTTTACATCTCGCCCAACTTGTTTTCAGGTGTTATTTTCATCGCTTATTACCATATCTGGTTAAAATGATGTATAATTTGACTGATTCTTATTTATTTCTCATTTATTTACAGGTTTTTCTGATGTTCCAATCGGTATAAAGCCCAGAATCGTACACATTCAAAGGGAAATAATTTGATAAACACAATTTCCTACAGATAGAGTTATCCTTTGTCAGATAGTTCGCCCTACGGGAAAAATTCGCCCTCCGAAGCCCTACGAAACAAATTATCGCCCTACGGGTATATGGATTGTGTCGGATGGAATTAATTACTTATAAATACCTTTTAAAATATACTTTATTTAACATGTCTTCAAAATATCATGACTTTATTTTGTGTAATTTTGGACATATTTGATCGATAGAATTATACTTTGTCAGATAGACCAATCTCAAGTCATTAACTTAAATACTGGTTATCAATACTTAAGTTCTAAACCCAGATGTCACAATTTCCTACATATAGCGTTGTCCTTTGTCAGATCGACCAATCTCAAGCCATTTAATCTTTACCAGACTACAAAATTTTAGCCTTGTCACAATTCAAAGCATCTGTACACGACAATTTCAGGAGGCTCAAATGGTGTAATTTTTCTTTGATAGAGTAGAAAACATTGTGGAAAAAGTAGGAAATGCTGGTTACCAGCTGGCAGCATTTCCTTCTTATCCCACTATGTTTTCAAAAGGCTTCTTCCCCAGGAACGTCAAAGTCGGCATTGTGTGGTAAAGGGCTAACTTAAAATACCTTGAGAAAGACAGCCGTTGAAAACATTGTCTAATACGACAAAAATACTGGTTACCAACATTTACATGCTAAATCAAGATCTTGACTAGATCGGTCATTTCTTCGATATATCCCAATATTATACTTAATCACATTTTTTACCTGTCTACAGACGCTGTATCTTGAAAACATTGCGGAAAACAGAGAAATTTCGCGTAACGAGCAATTTCGTAATTACCAAGCGGTATCTATCATATCACTTAACTCAGACTAATTTTACTAATATCACAATTGTGGAATTGTTGAGATGAAATAATTTTCGCCAAACAACAAATTATTACAGTTATGATTGGAAATTATGTTTGAGCGTATCAAATCAACGAATTAAGGCCTTATTAAAGGATTTAAATTGGTAATTAAAGTTGATCATTCAGACGATTGTTAGAATGAGTAACAAATGTCAGTCGGGCTTGTGTTTGTTCTGTTGATATGATATGCTATATATAGTGGAAGAAAATCGAATACGGAACACTGCACCAGGATTCGCTCTAGGTATAAGATAGTAACGTATCTAAAATTATATCAATATTAATTTTTTACATAACTCTTTTTGCAACATATTCTCTATGATATAATTTTAAAGACAAAAGATAATTTTAAAATTTTGTACCGGACTTTTCATTAATATAAACGATCTTCATTAAGGTTGAAATACTTCCGAAAATTTACGATTCTCATAAACAGTTTTTGAAATCTTAAATCCTTTACATAGTTGATTTTTAGTGTTGCTTCTATCACAAGAATGGCTAAATATCCATGTGGTGTATGTTTCTTAAATTGTACAGGGAAAGGAGACATCGCGTGTGATGTTTGTGATAAATGGTTCCACAAGAAATGCGAAAATTTAACAAATGCTCAGTTTAACATTTTGGTCGACTCGGAGTTTGATTATGCCTGTTCTTCATGTTCGTCATATCCTGACAAAACATTCAATTTTGGCCTGTCTTTAGACAGATTGCATAATGCATTAAAAGGTGGAAAATTAGCAGAATACATTAAATTTGAACAGGTCTTACTTAGATCGCACAAGATGGATATTTCAAAATTCACATTCCCATATTACGCCAAATCTAACTTATTTGTGGACCAGGTTGCAAAATCACTTTTGGGTGCAAATAACGAATTTGTTCCAATTACAACAACTGGCAATGGTAATTGCTTGTTCAATGCCTTGTCAATTGCTGTAATTGGAAATGAAACGTTGGCTACAGAACTCAGGGTTCGAACTTGCATAGAACTCAGTGGAAACAGGAGATTTTATGAAAACGCACATAAATATGATAATTTGTGGCAGGTGACGGATACTATAGATGAGGCCATTAATGCTTGTGCTACCGACAAGGCTTACTCCAGTGCATGGACCATGCATAGTGCGGCAAGCGTTATAGGTAGAACAATCCGATCCGTTTTCCCACCAAAAAACTCCCTAGTAGACATGGCTGTAGGTATTCTTAATACTGAGTTTCATCCAAGAGATGCACCTCTCGTTAAAAAAAAACATGCGGTACATATAATGTGGACTGGCTATGGGTCAACAATAAACCATTTCGTGCCTTTGTTAAGGATAGATATAGGACCATTCATTGATCTCACAAATGTAAGCGATTTTCCCCCTCTCCCCGAATGTCCAGAGTTATCATCTACTGTTTCAAGTTTTGAGGACCACATCATTGACTTGAACATTTCGGAATTTCGCGATCTGTCAAGCTTGCCGTTAATTTCTGAAAGTCAGATTGAGGATTTTTTTGAAACAGTTCCCACTGAGAAAAATGATATACCGTCGAATTCAAATGATTCAGATTGTACCTTTTCTGAGATAGGGGTACCCTTAAATGATTCTGACCTTAAAGTCTTTGACGCAGATAATTCTCTAGGGACGCATGTAAGTGGCACGTCAAATGAAAGTGGCAATAACAATCCAGGAAAGTCAGACTCTGAAAATTATGACAATGACAAACAAGAACCTCAAAACATTGATAATGATAAACATGAACCTGAAAACATTGTCACAGATCATGTAGAATTTGTTTCGGAAAATATTGGTTGCGTCGGTAGTCCTATAGCAGGAAACAAGTTTATGGACGTAAATAAATTACTTCATATTTTGAATAACGAAACAGTAGCTATTCAAAGTAAAATTCCAAATGGTTTAAAAGAAAACTGTTTTTTCTTGGTAAAGCGTTGTGGAGTTGATTCTTTTATGGACGACTGTGGTGCTTGGCAAAAGTCATCACTCAAAAAGCACGAATATCTTGTAGATGAAAAGGGAAATCTGACCGGGATATACAAGAAAAACGGATTCTACTGCATTTCTGTTAAAAAAAAGTATGTGCCCTTAGAAAATCAACCACAAGATAAGGATATCAATCTTAAGCCCATTCAAATCCAAAAAAAAGTCAATTCCGTTGATCCAGAAAATCCAATTGGTTGTAAAACTGTTCAGAACGCGAAATATAATCTAACCAAAAAAGAAAGACCCTACTCATACATTAAAAACAGTGCTGATGAGGTACAGGCTGTGCTAAATCAGCTACAAACTAATCCGTTTATAAGAACTGTCATTGCAAATGATAATAATAAACCATCTGCTATCATCTGCTATTCAAACGAACAATTAGAGCTAATGAAAAATGCTGTGAGTTCCGGTTCTGTAATTGGCATTGATAGAACTTTTAATCTTGGAGCGTGCTTTGTCACTTCATTGGTTTTTCAAAATCATAATTTGATCAGATCTGGTACATCAACAAATCCGATTTTATTGGGGCCTACCTATTTACATTGGGACGGATCTTATCAAACTTACAGCGATTTCCTTTCAAAAGTAAGATCTTCTTTAGGATTTTCATTTCCTACCGAAAAAATAATTTTTGGGTCTGACGAAGAACAAGCCCTCTTAAATGCAATTCGTTCTTCTTTTCCAAGCGCAAAACAAATCTTATGCACGCGGCATTTAGTTGAAAATACGAAAAGACAACTGAATAAATCACAGGTTTCAGAAAACATTCAAAAAGTATTGATAAATGATTTATTTGGCGGAAAAGGAATCCTAACATGCTCTAGTAAGGTTTCATTCCTTGAGAAAAAACAAGAAATTTTAGACCAGTTCAGCAACATTGGATTTGAATACTTGAAAGACAAATTACTACCTGTACTTTATCAGTATGTCTTTTTGCCTAGACTGGAAAATCCTAGTATACCTCCTCTCTGGAAAAACAACAACTGCGAAAGCATGCACCATAAAATAAAATTACTCGGTGATTGGCATATTTCGAAGCTACCGCCTTTGATCGAACGACTGCAAGATATCGATATATCGCAAATGCTTGATATTCGCGGTGCACTTCATGGTAGGGGAAACTTCCAATTGGCACCAACTGCTTTAGACTTGAAAATTAATCATAATACGTGGATGACATTGGATGAATCCATGCGTAATCGATTATTAACAAAGTTTTTCAAATTCGCACCTCAAAACAACAAAATGGTTACTTCAACAGATTTGACGTTGGATATACCAACCACTTCAAAAATCGCAAAAAAACCAGGTCAAGTAAAGAGGGTTAGGTCCACAAAGACATTTACTATTCAAAACAAGAAATATAAATGTTCTCAATGACGCTGCCATGTTCATTTCGGAATTGCGTTTATTATTTTAAATATTTCAGTAATCCACCAGGTGAAATATGTAATAGGTCACAAGGGCTATGTCAATAAAGGGCAAGTATGAGGACTGCAACTGCGTACCTTTGGACTTTGTCCACCCTTTTTGAGGCTAGCCCTTTCTCTTTAAACTAATGTGTTGTGCATCCGCAGCCTGCCTTGTGCATTTTGTCTCGGATGGTTTTTAAATCAGAAATAATGTAACAATTGAGAAGAGTTATCTAGTTGATACAATGTTTTTTTGTTTTTTTTTATTATTATTAAAAGTTTACTGTGACATAAAAAATGTAGAGGGTTATGACATAATGCGTGTACCGTTTCTCATTGTAGGGATGCCCATCAGGGTAGGGGCGGTTATGTCATAATTCCGTATATTTTGGGCGTTTTGTAAAAAAGAACTTTGAAGTGATTGTAATTGTACAAATTCAATATAGTTGTGTTAAATGTAAGGGTTAAGAGTTTATATTCGTACAACTCTTAGTGCAGTACAGGCGCGAAAGTTATGAATGGTCCCCAAAAAGTCACTGTGCTTAGCAGACTCAGGATTAAAACAAGAAATATTAAAAAAAAAAAAGCATTTTCCCTATGAATGTAAATATGTAAATAAAAATATATATAAGAATATAAAAGAAATAAAAGTAAGTAAATAAAAATATATATAAGAATATAAAAGAAATAAAAGTAAGTAAATAAAAATAAATAAATTTAATAGTGAACTGAATGAATAAGAATTAATTTAATAGTGAACTAAAGAAGAAAAAATGGTTATCTAGTTAAGTCAAGGAATTCTTCTATCATTATTAAAAGATTTAAGATTTAACAGAAAATTTAGAAGATTATGACAAAGCGTGTACCGTTTTTCAATGTAGAGATGCCCGTTTAGGGTAGGGGCGGCTACATCATATTTTTCCTGTAGGGATATATAGATTTTCATATGGGCCACTATCAAAGAGGGGTTTAAATAGAAGGGTTACTGTCTCATTTTTTGTCTACCTATCCGTAGGAAAAGAAAAATATGCTGGTTACCAATTTTCTACCTTTCTACGGCCTTCTCAAGGTTTTCATGACTATATATATATGACTATCATATCTATTAAAGATAACTCTATTTTTAGAAACTTGTGTTTATCAAGTTATCTCCCTTCGAATCTCACACGATTGGACGTTTTCGTCTGAAACATCAATAAAACCAAGATTTAAACTACATTCAAGTTAAATTTAGTTAGAAGAAACATTAATCTATGAGAAGCAATACTTTATTTGTGAAAATATCACCCGAAAAGAAGTAGGGCGAGAGTTGAAGTGGTAGGGCGTGTAGAGCACCTGTCAGTGATCGTCAGAACGAAAACTATCGATCAAATATCTCCAAAATTACACAAAACAAAGTCATGATATTTGAAGACATGTTCGATAAAGTATAATTTAAAAGGTATAAGTCACTAATTCCATCCGACACAGTCCATATACCCGTAGGGCGATAATTTGTTTCGTAGGGCGTCGTAGGGCGAATTTTTCCTGTAGGGCGTATTTTAGTATGACCAAATAGTGCCTGTGGTGTAACAGAACGAAGAAATGATTTATTCCTTTCCCAAACAATTCCTTGTTTTTATTACCTAAAAAAAAAAAAAAAAGGCCTTTGAAAAACATTGTGGGAAGATGAGAAAATATTGCAAAATAAAGTTGCATTTTCTCCTTTTTTCGCTGGGTTTTCAACCTTTCTAAAGGTAAACCACATGATTTGAGCAAGATTGATATTTTCAGCAGCAGTTACTTCGAGGTTGAATGAGCATAAAATGGAATAAAGAGTTGACCCTCCTCCGCACAATCTCAAGTTATAACGACCTTGAGAAAGAAACATTGTGGGAACAGGAGTAAATGCTGGTAACCAGCACCTCCTTTTCCCAAAATGTTTTTTCCCTTTCAAAGCTAATTTAAAGTATTTGAGTCATGTTTAATTTTTTGTCTGCAAATTTTCTGATTTTCTGTCTAGATCAAGATGTCAGCATACATTGCTTCTTTCTCAGGTACATGAAGAATGGTTGTCAGGGCTCAGGCAGAAAACAGTAAAGGACTTGACAAAGAACAAAAACCTGAGCAAGGCAGATGCATCTCTCTTCCTAGCACCTTCTTATCAGACTTTACCTCAGCATTGGTCTCGTGTTAGTATCAAAGTGATAAAGAAAAGTGATGATCTTGTCCCAAGGTAAGAATTGTACATGTATATGCATCCATCAAAAATATGGCTTATCAATGTGAAGTAACTACAAAATTTGAAACTTTATGGAATTGAAAGCATTTCCAGACAGCATATAAAGTATGATTCAAATCAAATCAATTTATTTTTTAAGGAAAGAAAACAACTGTGATGAAAGGAGAAATGCTGGTTACCAGCATTTTCTCCTTTATTTATCATGTTTTTTGAATGCCTACCCAGCTAACTTCCTGCCTTTGTGAAACACAGGATAGTTTGTTACAGGGTAAATCAAAGGTGTTGAACCTTATACTGCTAAATTTGTTTGGTAGAAGAAAAGCACTGAAGTGAGACTACTTTGGGACTTACCGTAAGTGGTTTCTTTACCAAACAGCAAACTTTTAGAGTCGTTTAAATCAACAACATTTGCAAATGACAAATTAACCCTTTACTGCACAATGCCACCTTTTGACGCCCCTTGGAAAGAAGCCTTTTGAAAACGATGTAGGAAAAGGAGAAAATGCTGGTAATCAGCATTTTCTCCTTTTCCCACAATGTTTTCTACCCTTTCAAAAAAAATTTGCACCATTAGAGCCACACTGAAATTGTCGTCTGCAAATGCTATCAGTTTGGACAAAGCTGAAATTTTGTCGTCTGGTAAAGGATTAATTGTTACTCAGATGATTAGATTAGTCTTTGGTAGACAAGAATACATACTAGTAGTTGTAAAAGGAGAAAACTCTTTTTCCGTCAATGTTTTCCTAAGCCATATTTCCAATGGTTGTTAAATCATGGGATTGCTTGGTAAAAGGTTAACAGGTTTGTAACAGTGCAGTTATTGGTAATTTTTAGAGTGAAAAAAAATGCTCAGATAATGTACTGCACTGAGTCTGTGTATTGTTATGGTTGGCACAATTACCTCCCTTGATCTTTGCAAATTGGATAGGCTTTGTGCAGTCTGATCTTGATCTATAATGGTCCAAAAGGGACTGTAGTTGTGAAAGGTGCTTTAAGGGTTAAGCATTGTATTTTACTGTTATTGCTTGAAAATAATTTCACATTACAATTAGTTTCTCCTTTATTGGAGAACTGTTCCTTTTATGTTTATCTTCTTTTGATATGTAATCTGCAACACAGTCAAACAAATGATCTTGATTAGTCACACATGTCGTTGTACAGCTGGTCCATTCTGAAAGTTGGTTCATACTCAAATTCTAGCGTAAGCCAATTAGAGAGATAGTCTTGAACTAAAATTAGCAATGAAATTTATATGGTTGACTTATATGACCCATTGTTCTTTTTTAATCAACTTTAAATACCAAGTGCTCTTACCTGATGCCCTTATGGGTTTATACTTGTATTGTGTCATACAGGCTTCATGATGGTCCTCTATACAGTACCCAGCCTGCTTCTTCCTGCATGGAACATCTGGTACAGAGTGCAAGAGAAAACTTCAGAAATTTGTGGGCCATGGCACATGTGCAATATAGTCTTGAAGAAATGGAAACATTCCAAAAAGCTGAGGATCAGGTGAAAATTATGATTAAAGTGCTCTCTGTTACTGGTTATTTCTTTTCAAGCTCAGCTGTTTTTTAAGAAACATAAATGGTATTGTCATAGCCCTGTCCTCATGTGTGTCGTGGTGCAAAAACTTTGACATTTTATAATATCTCTGTCATTACTGAAGATATTTTACTTCAAACTCCAACTAGTTGTTAACTGTCGAAAAGGGAACACATACAAAAGAAGCATGTAACCAGCAAAATATATTCGACACAGTCATGCTCCCTTTTTGACTTAGAGTTTTCATTTGAAAAGCAATCTATTTCTAAAAGCAACAGTACTTCAGCCAAGCATTGGCACCCGCATGATGGGGTGCTCTTGCTAAGTTTTTAATAACCGCTGTTTTAAAGAAGATCTGTGTTGAAGTTCAAAACTTCAGCCTTAGAAAGAGAGGTTTGGTAAAGTTCACTTGCTGTTTGTGTGTCCTCTTGATCATAATATGTGTTAGTGGGGTCTCAGAGCAGCCAAGATTTACCAAAATAATTGAATTATGTAAGTTAAAGGGTATCAAAACAGTATTAAGATAGATACCAGGTTCCTTGCTGGGTACATGTCTAAGATTTTTAGCAAATGATTACAATGGCTGCTAGCAGGCTGAGCCTTTTGTATTAAACATCGATGTTAGTTGTAAATCATTTGGATTTCATGTCTTCAGTATTTAACCCTTTACCACACAATCACAAATTTTAATAACCCTGAAGAAGAAAGGTTTTTGAAAATAAGTGTGGGGAAAGGAGAAAATGCTAGTAACCAGCATTTTCTCCTTTCCCGCAATATTTTCTACCGTTCCAAAGACAAATGTCTGTTTTCAAGTCACACTGAATTTCTCATCCACAAATGCTTTCAATTTGAAAAAGTCTATTTTTTCAGTTGGTAAAAGGTTAATAGCATCATATATACAAGCTTCTATTGTTTTATTTAGTTAACCAAGGTTCTCCAGGGCTATTTTCAAAGAATGAACCCAGCTGTATATATGAAGGTTCCAGAAGGTTCTAGTGAGAGCCAAGTCTCCCCTAGGCACTACACCAATCTCCATGACAACCAAAGCCATGGAAACAACATCATTCCTACTTATGCTGTGATAGAGACCAACTCAACATTTTTTCTTGTTCAACCATTTATTTGTAGTTCCATCAAGGACTTAGTCTCATACAGTCCTGCTATATTTAACGCATCTCATGCAAAACCTTTATTTGTACTGTATCAGATACTACAAGCAATTCTTCACTTACATCAGACAGGGCTGACTTGTGGTAGTTTACATATGCATAACATTAGGATAGATGATAAATTGTGGGTACAATTGCCAGTTCCAAATGTCAAAACCCTTGTTGGTAGTTCAGAGAGAACTGAATCAACTTCTGTTGTAAATTTAGACAGCAACTGTGAAGTAATCAAACATGTGCCATCTGAGTCAAACTTAAGTTCTGGGAGTAATGTTTCAGTGGAGGATAGGACAAGGAAGAGTTCTGAAAGGATGAGTGAATGTGAAAGTTTTGTTATCGAAGGTATGAAAATTGTTGATGACTTTAGAGCTCTAGGCTTTGAAATGCCAGACTTAGCCAAGTTAACAGAGGAATGGATCCAACATCGAATTAGCAATTTTAGATATTTGATGATACTCAATTACCTAGCTGGACGTAGAATGGATGATCCCAATCACCACCCTGTTTTACCTTGGGTCATGAACTTCAGTAGCTCTAGTAAGGGGTATAGGGATCTTTCATTATCAAAATATAGGATAAACAAAGGGGATAGTCAGTTAGATTTTACCTATAAATCCATGGGAGATTCAGCAGGGAATTCTGACCATATCCCTCACCATGTATCTGATGTGTTATCAGATATAACTTACTATGTGTACAAAGCCAGAAGAACACCGAAACATATACTGTGTACATTTGTAAGAACTAAATGGGTTCCAAATGAGTACCCTATGAGTATAGAAAGGATGTATCATTGGACCCCTGATGAATGTATCCCAGAGTTCTTCACAGATCCATCTATCTTTACCTCCATTCATGAAGATTTACCTGACCTTGAACTTCCTACTTGGTGTTCATCTGCTGCAGAATTCATAGAGCGTCACATGGCTGTGTTAGAAAGTGAACAAGTTTCCAGAAAGCTGCATCTTTGGATAGATCTAACATTTGGTTGTAAGGTAATTATGGTTGGTCCACAGTTGCATCTATGGTCATATATAAGCCTGTATTGGATTACAAAATTTTAGGCATGTCCAAATTGAAAGCAGTTGCAGAGGATATCCAAAACCTTGTTCTTATGTTGCGATTCTTCTATGAAAAGATAAAAATGAAAATGCAGAATGCCAGCATTTCTACCTTTTCTACCTGTGTATTTAAAAGGTGTTTACCCAAGAATTTTAAAATTGGATCGTTTGGTCAAGGGTAAATGCATTGTAAGACTTACTTTACTATGATTCCTTTCAAAATGATATTGTTTAATAGTTTTCACTAAAAAATCTATTTTTGTTATCATTGAATGGTGCTCATTTTTTTATAACTGGTAGCAATTTTAAATCTTTCAAGCTTTCTTCTATGTTCTTTGAATTCTTTAGTTATGCATTTGTCTGAATGTTTATAAACTTGCAGTATGGTTTTGTAATTGGTTCCTGGTAATTTGAATATTTTAAAAGGAACAGTCATACAAATACAACTTACTTGCAGACTCTTGTTTACCAACAATAATAGCCCAGTAAATATACTTTGAGATTGTGTCAAAGTGTGTACATTTGATATGACATTGATTGTTGAATAAATTAACCAATAAACACCATGGCTGTTGTAGGATCTACCCAATTAAAAAAAAAAATTTACATAGGACAAAAAATGTCAGAAAATAAACAATTTTCAATTACGGTAGTATGGAAACATTGTAGGGATAAAAGCAGTTGCTTAACATTTGATTTTGCTCCATTTACAAAAGTTGTTCACTATAAAGGTATAAAAAAGTGCATTTGTTCAGTGAATGATTGAAGTTTATATCCGATTTCTACATTTCTACAGCTGTCAGGTTCCTCTGCAGTTCATGCCAAAAATGTATACCTCCATCTTGTAGACCAGCATGAAAACCTGATGAATCATGGTGTCGTACAGATATTTAATCAACCACATCCAGAACGGATACCCAGTGATCAAACATCTACCATTTTGGCCCCAAGAGTGAAGAAAAAAGAGGTTAGATGATTTTATTTCATACTTTCATGATTTCTTAATTATTTTCTCTAACCCATTCTTCCAAAAATAGTCTTATAAGTATTTTCTACCAAAATGCCTTGCATGGAACAAGATGGATGATACTTTTTTTCATTTATCACTTTTGTTTACATTTTCTTACTTATAACCAGCATTTTGTTCCTTTGCCCACATTCTTTTGAAAGTAGCAAAAATTGTATTGCTTTCTTTTAATTTTTTGTCCATTGTTGAGTTTTTGATTGTAATTTGTAGGTCTGTACAGTGATGGGATAAACATGCTGAAGTGATGCTGTTGAATCGAAATTCTTCTTCTGCTTTTACATTTGTAATTAGGAAATTATCTATTCCAGCTGGTGGTGCTGGTCAGTGGGAATATCCTTGGGTAAAGCACTGCACAGCCCAAGCTTAGCACTTGTGAAACTTTTGAAAGACTGCATACATGATATAACTGAAATATTGTTGAGAGCAGCATGAAAACCTCTTCTTCCATCGTTAACCCTTTCCAAAACAAGCCCTGGTTTTCACATGTCTGCAGTACAAGTCTTTTGAAAACACTGTGGGAAAAGGGGAAATTGCTCGTAACAAGCAATTTTTCCTTTTCCCACAGTGTTTTCTACCCTTTTGGAGAACTTTCTGTCATTTTCATCAAATTTAAAATTGTCATCTGCAAACTCTTTCAGTTTGGACCAGTCTAAAATTCATCGTTTGGGAAAGGGTTAAATACTGGGTGACATTTATCTGTAGTTGACTTCCATTATGATTTTAGATGGTGATTGCATCCAGTAAGGACCTTGCCATGGACAGGTAAGATTAACCTTTGTATACACAATTGTACATAACCTGCCAGGGGAAACATGTCTTGAGAGGAGAAAATCGGGCCTAGCCCTTTATCTCATAAATATAAATTTTCATGCGCCTGTAAAACTTTTTGGAAATAGGAGAAACTGTCTGTAAGAAGTAATTGCTCCTTTTCCCACTTGTTTGCCATAGTTTTATTCATTCTCTCAGTACATTTAAATTCATGTGATATGAGGTAACAATAAAACATGTAATTATTACCAGGCTGTATGGTATATCAACTACAAGATATATGAAGAATAGGAAAACAAACATTACTGATACATACATGAACAGAGTGAGGGGAGGAAAGACTAATGGAAAAACCTGTATGGTTTAGTACTGGTCATGAAATTAATGAAAAATATAGGAACAAAGAGACATGTTTCATAAGATGTTTCTTTTATTTGTTACTTTAAATAGAACTTTCTCAGTTTGGCTGAAGCTTCATATGTCATGTAAGATTTTGATAATTATAAAGCAGAAATCACTTTTAAATTGCTTTTACCTCTTTACCAGACATAAAAAATTTAGTGTCGAAAATGAAAGCAGTTGCAGATAACTATTTAAAAGTGGCTGAAACTATGGATTTTTTTATGGAAAGTTAGAAAACATTGTGGGTAAAGGAGAAATGCACATTACCAGCATTTTCTCCTTATCCCACAATGTTTTCAGAAGACTTCTTTCCCATCTTAACTCTACCACACAATCCTGACTTTTAATGACCCTGAGAAAGAAGCCTTTTGAAAACATTGTGGGAAAAGGAGAAAATGCTGGTAACCAGCATTTTCTCCTTTTTCCACAATCTTTTCTACCTTTCCCAAAACAAATTTCAATTTTTGAGTCACATGTAATTTGTCGTCTGCAATTGCTTTCAATTTGGACCAGTGTAAAATTTTGTTGTTTGGTAAAGAGATAAGCTGCAGTAGACTGTCAGCAAAAGTAAGAAAAAGGACCATTGATTCCTAAATGGCTAATGATAAAATGATTCAAGAAGTCTTCCAAACATGTTGACCAGAAAGTCATGAACAATAAAAACCTTTTTCTAGAAACAGGCAATTTATTTTTATAACATTTGCTTTGTTATTTTCCCATGTAGGTGTTAAAGAAATGCTT
Organism: Tridacna gigas; assembly: GCA_945859785.2. NCBI lineage: Eukaryota > Metazoa > Mollusca > Bivalvia > Cardiida > Cardiidae > Tridacna > Tridacna gigas. The sequence continues at coordinate 68,286,865 of OX244029.2, forward strand.
GATTGTTGTTTGTGAGCTCTGAGGTAAAAATTTTGAATTTTTTGTTAAGGGAGGCGACTCGTCCAGAAGCAGCAAGTATCAAGCTTCCAGATGACTCTGATGCAACAGCACCATTAGATCAGTTTGAAGCTTTATATTCATTCACAAGTAAAGCTATGGAGACCCCACCACCTTCCTGTACAAAGCAAAAGGTTGTGGTTCTTGAATTAACAAATTTTATAAGTGTTTTCTGTTTGAGAAAGCTCTTGATATGGATAGCACTCATTATGTATTGAGGCTGTTGTCAAAAGTTGGATTGAGTTATATGGCAAACTTGATTCTACATGAAAAAAAAAAAAATCAGAAAGAAAAACTTTTCGGTGGAAATACTTCTGAATGAATGTATGGCAAAAATGTATATGAGCCATGCTCTGTGAAAAGGGGGTGTAATGCATCTGCGAAGAGTATCGACCCAGGTCAGCCTGCACAGTCTGCGCAGGCTGACCTTGGCTGAAACTTTTTGCTATTGGTCAATTTTATGTATGTCCAAGGACCAGTTTACCTCATGATGAAGTCGATTATTTAAAGAAGTGGCCACTGGATCCATAATCACGTGATGACTTTCTTGGTATAATGCCTTACGGAGATGCATTAAGCCCCCTTTTTGCCTGAGCGTGGCTTAACATGTACAGGGACCTGTGACTATTTACTTCGTCTGGCATTGAGAATAATTGAGTTTTTCTTGTGATGTAAAATTGGGACATGATTTTTCTGAAAGAAACAAATTTGATACTCTCAAAAATTTCTTTAACCTTAATCAATAAAGGGAATATAGCTATCAGAAACATTATGGGAAATGGACAGCCTCCTCATAACTAGAATTTTCTCCTATCTTACATTTTTCTTTGGACATATCACAAAGGAGTCTCTTTCATTTGAACCACATTTTATTTGTAGCGTGCAAATGCTTTCAAATTGGAAATGTATAAAATCTTATTGTCTGGCAAAAAGTTAAATACATGATTTTGCTTATTAGCTATTAAATTGTTACCAAACAACAAAATTTTAGACATGTCCAAACCCATAGCGTTTATAGATGAGAAATTGAATGTGGCTCACATTATGTGTTTTGTTTTTGAAAGGGTAAAAAACATAATGGGAAATGGAGAAAGTGCTGGTGACCAGCATTTTCCCTTTTTCCCACAATGTTTTCAAAAGTCTTCAGCCTAAAGTTTCTTAAAACTTGGGATGGTGTGATAAAGTTTAAAGCTCATTGTATCCTTGAAGAAATATGGATAGTCAGCTTGATGTAAGTTTTAATGCATGGATGAATGTAAAAACACTGTGACAAAAGGAGAAATTACTCATCACTAGCCTTCCTTTGCCATAATGTCTGAGACAATGGTTTGCTGACAAAAACATATACCTGGAATTTCTTACGCAATAATGTAACCATTTGTCTATTTTTACTTTCGATAAGGATCAAAACCTCAAACTAACTGACATAAAGAGCGTCCTGAAAAGTGTGTGGAGAGACATGCAGTACTTTGGTTGTTTGATGTGTGAACTTTTCCTGGCCAGCAGAATTCAAACACAGAGATGTGATAGCAGTCTTGTTAAACGATACAATCTGATTGGTCAGATTCATTCCATGGACAAATACTGTCTTCCAAGGTAATTTAATCCTTTACCAAAAAAGAAATTTTAGGCTCGTCCAAGTAGAAAGCATTTGCACATAACAAATTCAATGTAACTGAAATGATGGGATTTGTCTTGAAAGGGTAGAAAACTGTGGGAAAAGGAGAAAATGCTGGTAACCAGCATTTCCGCCTTCTCACACAATGTTTTCAAAAGGCTTTTTTCTCGGGCTTGCTAAAACGTGGGATTGTGTGGTAAAGGGCAGAGTGATAGTTTTTTCCATTTTAGTGTGACTATGAGCTGAAGTTTTAATCCTTACATATTGTGGACTCTTCCAAACTGAAATTAACTGCAGATGACAAATTTGAAGTTGATATGAATGAACAGTAGATCTCTGATAGGATAGAAAATGTGGGAAAAGGAGAATATACTGGTTACCAGTATTTTCAGCTTTTCCTACCAGGGGTGTGGAAATCTTAGAAATTTCTAGTTGTCTGCGGACAAGTAAATCACAAAAATCTGCTTGTCCGCCAGTGTGGCTCACTTGTCCAAAACAATTGATTTTAATTAAAAGGTACACATAAAGCGACATGTCTGCAACATGGGGATACTCTCGACAAACGTTAAAAAATATTGTTATGATCGTCTGCATTCAACTATGGGAATTCTTTCAAGCACGCCTCGTTGAAAAAAAAAAAGTTTTTGTCATATTTCTTGTCTCGGTCTCCTTTACGTTTGGAGCCGCCAAATGGTTCGGAGTCTCAGACTTCCCACTTCCGTTTGCATTGAAAATTTGATAAAAAAAAACAACATTTTCTCCGATTTTACGCACCAACTGATCGCTGAATCGAAAACTTTTGGATATTGAGACAGCTACCGGCAGAGTTGTTAAATCAAGGCCCATTTCGCACTGAAGCTGTTTAAATCAGATTATAGGCTAAAATTTTTACGTGTGTGACATTGTCATCAAAGATCTCTAAATCGGCGCTAAAATTATACCAATCAAATTATTTTAATCCATAATGATGATCTTGAGGGTGTTTACACATTTTCAAAAAATTGACGTGCAACAACAGCCGCATATTTTCCTGATTTTGTCTAATGCGGTGAAAGCGGAGGTAGACCAAATGTGTATTTTGGGTTACCAGAAATCAGGGATCATCTCAAGACACTGTTAATCATTCGAAATACCATTTTGTACGATGAGAGAGCATACGTATTTCACTGGATATGTATATACAACAGATTTTTGTTTTAAAAATTTTCCTCATATTTTCTACTTGTCCGCGGACAACTAGACTGAAAAAATTCACTTGTCCGACGCTGAATTTTCCCGAGTCAGACTAGTCGGGCATAGTATTTCCACACCCCTGCCTACAATGTGTTCAAAAGACTTCTTCCTCAGGGTCATTTAATCACAAGAAAACTTCCCGTTTTTCTTCTGCTTTCAATGACATAAAAGCTTTAGAAAGTGGTCACCTGTTATATACATTTTGTTGTTGTTTACTTTTTTGTACAATTCCACTCGCCATCCTCTTTTTATACCCCCCAACTGCAAAGTCGAGTAGGGTATACTGGTTGCACCATGTCTGTCTGTCCGTCCATATATTTTTCCGTCTGTCTGTCCGTCCGTCAATCTGCTCATCTTGTTTTTATTTCTGTGCTCAGCCTCAAAAGCTGTTTGACATAGGACCCTGAAACTTTATAGGAGTGTTGCTCATGACCTAAGGTGGTGCCCTATTGTTTTAGGGTCACATGGGTCAAAGGTCAAGGTCACAGGTGAACCTTGTTTGAAATAGTTTCCGTGGTCTAACTCAAAAGCTGTTTGACCTAGGGCCCTGAAACTTTATAGAAGTGTTGCTCATGACCCAAGGAGGTGCCCTATTGTCTTAGAGTCACATAGGTCAAAGTTCAAGGTCACAGGTGAACCTTGTTTGAAAATTGTTTCCATGCTCCAACGCAAAAGCCGTTTGACCTAGGACCCCATAACTTCATACAAGTATTGCTCATGACCAAAGGAGGTGCCCTATTGTTTTCGGGTCACATGGGTCAAAGGTCAAGGTCGCAGGTGAACTTTGTTTGAAAGTCGTTTCCATGTGTTAACTCAGTAGCTGTGTGACATAGGACCCTGGTCAAGGCATCAGGTGAACTTTGTTTTGAAAATCATAGCATTTTCTGATTGTGCTGCTCCAGTGACAAGGTGCTGGTGGGGATATTTATTTGCTTTGCAACAGTTCTAGTTTTTAGCTCTACTGGCTGTAAGCCAGCAGAGCTTATGTCTTGGCATGGTTGATCCAATTCTTTTGAAATTTGGTGATTATTTGTATTATCAAGGGATTGAACTCTATTGGAAATGAAGAAAATATTGAAAATGAAGAAAATCAAGCTATCAGTTTAGGAAAAGCAGCCATTTGATGTCTTAGTATTGTTTACTCAACACACTGCACATTTTCATGAAACTTGCAGGGATTGTTTTATACAATGAGTACTGAAACACTATCAAATTTGGTTGGATTCCAAACAGTTGGTTTTGAGAAATGTTACTTCAATTTTTTTTTCACTATTTGTTCAATTCACCATGCCTAGTTGAGCTGTCTTAGTGGGTTCAAGCCCAGTTGCATCAACACCTCCCTTTTTTTGGGTGTGTTTGTCTTCTTCCTTTTTGCATCATGAATGCATAATGTATGCTAGAAAAAAAGCAAAATATCTGCCAGTAGAGCAATTCAGGCCCTCAAGGGCCTCTAGTTTATGGCAGATTGTTATTTTCCAGATTTATTCAAATGGCAGCTGAGTATCTGCTAAGGTTAGAGAACTTTCAAGAGATTAAGAAAAGCATTGATGAGAGGCTTAGTGACACTGACGATGATGACAATGATGAATTATTGTTTGAGTATCCTGTTGTTGATGCTGCTGGTCTTCCATCACCCAGCCCTGTACTTTTATTACAGTATTACAGTCATATACTGCCCTTCCCAGACTACTTTGTGGAGTTGTATTCTGTTTTAGATAAACTGAAAAATGTGGACAAAGAAATAGAAATTGAACAATGGAACATCTCAAAATCTAAAGCAGAAAAACATAAAATTGAAAAAGTGCTTTCAAGGAAGAAGGTTGACTTGATAGAAAACTTTTTACGCATGCAAAATGGCAGTTTGTCTGCAGAAGGCTATGAATTGATTTTACCATATATTAAGGAATTATTCAGTGACCCTATAACAACAGTACAAGCTGCTTGGTCTCTGGTTGGACTTGTTGGCAAGGATGTGGGACCAGCCATGTTGAAGCAGGCCATGTTGCCATATCTGTCGAAGCTCTTTAATGGTGAGGAGACGACACCAAAGCACATGAAACTGTATCATCGATCATTCCTTGTACAACTGCTCCTGTATTTAGGCTTGGAAACTTTTCTAACTAGCTTTTGTACACTTCTCGTTGAAGCTGTTGCAGGTTATAAAAATTTTATTGTTGATGAAGAAACAGATAATACACAGGATGACATTGAGGATGAGCTGGAAGACAATGTGTTGCTAAGCAATGACACAGAGATGGAAGATCAAATGGAATCAAATGAATCGGAATATGAGCAGACAGAAGGTATATTAATTACTCCTGTTTTGTTTTGTGAATGTTTTTTTTTTATAGCAGAATGTTAACAGTTACAGAGTTCTAATGATTCTAAGAAAGAAGGCTTTGGAAAACATTGTGGGAAAGGAAGAAAATGATGGTTAGAGTTAATCTGTTACCAAACAATTCTGAGTTTTAATGATCCTCATGAAGAACTTCTTTGAAAACATTGTGGGAAAAGGAGATGATGCTGGTAACCAGTATTTTCTCCTTTTTTCACAATGTTTTCTACCTTATCAAAGACAAATTCTATGATTGGAGCAACACTTAATTTGTTGTCTGCTAGTACTCTCACCTTGGACAAGTCTACAATTTTTTGTGTGGTAAGGAGTTAAAAACTAAATATGTATATTTGTACCAAGTATCCCAATTTTTAGTGCTTCATTTTTATATCATGTACACAGATAATGATGACATCAGACCTGACCAGACTGAAGATTTTGATTATAACAATGAGGCAGAGGAAAATTTTGATGGAACAGATGATGACATACTTGATGATGAGTTTCCAAGTTTGTCTGTGGAGACTACCTCCAAATCTGGAGAATCCATCAGTACAGATCAAGTAATGAATCTTCAGCTTTCATTGGACTTTCCTATGTTAGGTTATTCCATTCCTCTGATGCAAAAATTATCTTGTTCTCTTTGTGATTTTTCTCTCAAAAATAAAGGGCTTCTGGTTCGACCTTTGGATGGAGTGAAAGATTTTGTTTGATCATACAGAAAGTGTTGGAAACTTGTATTTTTATGACCAGATGGGTCAGGTAAATTTGAGTTCTACAATTCACACTGAGACTCTTTAATCTTTGATCTGACAATTTTTTAATGACTGTGTAGAATAAGGCTTTGGAAAACACATATAGAAATGGAGAAAATTCTCGTATACAACATTTTATCTATTTCCTTTAATATTTCATAACAATTCAGACTCACATCCCTTATTTGGGACACATGTATCATCTGTGAATTCCTTCAGTTGGAACAAATCTAAAATTTTGTGGTCTGTTAAACAGTTCATGAGTCTGCTTTATAAGTTGATTTTGTATTCCTCAATAATTCAAAATATTCAGGTATCTGATTGGCTTTTTCTTGCATTTTAGAATTAGAGTTGATTTATAAATGTTCATGCATACTGTCCTAGAATACCAAGACATCTTGTCCAGTAAACACTTTACTATAAAAAAAATTTAGATTCATGCAGTTTGAAAAAGCATTGGCAGACAGTAAATTAAATGTGGTTCCAATGATGGAATTTGTTCTTGAAAGGTTAGGAAACAGTTTCGAAGAAAGGAGAAAATGCTGGTTACAAGCAAATGTCTCCTTTTCCCACAGTGTTTTCAAAAGCTTTACCTACCTGGGTCATTAAAACTTGGGATGGTGCGATAAAGCATTAAATGATTGCCAAATGCAAGCTATTTATACTCATTTTCTCTTCCTGTCAGTGTGAACTTTTGAATCAGAAAATCAACTTGACAAAAAAGCAAAAAACCAAAACAATTGGACAAAAAAAAAACATCTATGGGAATAAGAGTAGAGAGATGATGGCTGAAAGGGTTTTATGTCTGGGCTCCTTGTAAAATTTGTTCTGTATTGTGGCCATGCCTAGTGAAATGGGGGTCAAATGCAAAAAGAGGTAACTCTGTGAAGTCCTCAAAGGTTGACCTGGGCCAAAAGTTTTGGCTATTGGTCAATTTTCTGCTTCTCAAAGGACCGGTCCACTTCATGATTCAGATGGTTGCTTGAAAGAATTAATTTTATGGATCCTTAATTATGTGATGACTTGCTTGGAGTTATGCATTACAGAGATGCATTAACCCCCCTTTTGCTAGAGCATAGCTCATTTCTTTCAAATTGAAATGTGGTACTTGTGTTTTGAAAGAGATATTACTCATAGATTTTACTTATATATGAGCCTCTGGCAAAAGGGGGCTTAATGCATCCCTGTGATGGATGATACCAAGCAAGTTTTCATGTTCTCATGGATCCATAAAAAAACATTTTGTGGAACAACTGTCTAAATCATGAGGTAGACTGGTTCCTTGACATACAGAAAATTGAGAAGTAGCGAAAAGTTTTGACCCAGGTCAGCCTGCGCGGACTGCGCAGGCTGACCTGGGTCGATACTTTTTGCAGATGCATTAAGCCCCCTTTTCACAGAGCATTGTTCATATGATTTGGACCAGGTTTTTAACATTTGAAATGGCCACTATTTTGTATGTTTGACAGACATCTTGTAGAAGTATAGAGTGTGACAGCCTGCAGGATGATGAGTCAGCCAAAATGGACCCTGGCAGTGGGGACAGTGCTTCTATACATAGTATTTCACATATCATTGACATATCCATGGACAAAAAACATGTTTCCATGGAAACAGATTCATTAGATGGAGATAATAAGGACAAACCAAAACAAACTGTACATTTTGATCCAGATGTTGCAAGTCAGAGTTTTTCAAACAAACTTGGGTATTCATATGACCAGTCTAAGGAGACTCAGTTAACAGATGACCAGTCTACAGACACTGATGTTAAAACAAGCACCCAAATGATTCGGAGTGAGACTGATGAATTCAGACAAATACATTACAGCCATACTATCAATATATGTGATGTAGCTGCAGAAAGTATAAAATGGCTGTCCCATCGTTTAGGACCTTTGTTAACGGCAAAGTATCTATCGAAGAATCTAATTAGAATGTTAGCCCTGTGTTACCTTGGTGAAGAACAGATAATGCTCATACAAGATGCAGGTGAAAGAATAATTATGACTTTTTTTTTTTTATAACATTCCTTAACCCTTTACCAAACAATACCATGTTTTAAAGACCCTGACAGAGGAAGCTATTGAAAATATTGTGGGAAAGGGAGAAAATGCTGGATTTTTTCCTTTTCCCACGATGTTTTCTGTTCTTTCAAAGACAATTATTATTTCAACCTACATTTATTTTTCATCTGCTAATTAATGCTCATAAATTGGACATGCCAGAAACTTTATTTACTTGGTAAAGAGTTAAATTGCATCTTTATTAGCTTGGCTGTTTTCGAAGAAAACATCATAGTACATGTATTGTCTTAGCTCTTTCATCGTCATTGTCTGCCTCAGTGTCTGTCATGGTGCAATAACTTTGACATTTTGTAATATCTGTCTATACTGTAGATATTTTCTTCAAACTTGGACTACTTGTTATCTGTCAAAAGGGGAATTAATGAAACATAGGCAGGTAACCATGAGCATATTTTTTTACACAGTTATGCCTCTTTTTCGATTCAGCATTTTCACTGAAAATCAAGCAATTGTACTTGCATGGAGTGCACTTGTTTTAGAACTTAAGTTAACTAGCTGAGTGACTGAATTTTATACCTTTACCAATTTTCTTTACATAGAAAGTCAACTTTTTAAATTTTGATGATATTTTTCACAATTATTTTAATACTTTGAATAGTATGTGAATGATACTGGCATTTTTCAGAAAGAACCAATGATATTAAATAGCTGTGGCTGTTTTGCCCAGAATATTTAGTAGAATATCTGACTTTGATCTACTTTCTTGAAAAAAGCACATTAAGATACAGTAAGTATTCTTGAAATGTTGCATAAAGCTGTGTATTTTATTTATTTTCACTTGTTTTGTGATTTTATTTTACAGAGGAGAAGTTACCAAAGACCACATGTCTTGTGCAAGGGGACAGAAATGCCCAGAAAATCCTGGAATGTTTGACCTATGTATCCTCACTATATGGAGAACAAGTAGTTTTGTTGCAGTACATTCCATGTGTTGTAGACCTTGTATGTGTTTCCTGTTTATGTTCCCAGTTAAAAATGAAAGTAGTTACTAGTTTTATTTTTATATCAACTTAGAGTATTATTAGTGTTGAGAAAAATAACACCATATTTTTTTGTTACAGTGGTAAATAAGTGAAATGTATAATTTCATTGATGTAATAAACTATTTAAGACTACAGTGCAAGAACAAAGATCCTAAAGCTTAATTTTCTTATATTTGAGTGGTTTTTTTTTTTTTTTTTAGCAATGCAGTATATAATTACAGTCAAGGTCAGGTTACCAGCATTTTCTCTTTTTCGTACAATGTTTTCAAAAGCCTCCTTCTGTAGGATTGTTAAAACTTGGGACTGTTTGGTTGAGGATTCAGGAATTGAAAGTACATAGTTTGATATGACATACAATAATGAATACTTCGAAACTGTTGCCTGTTTTTATAATAATTCAGTGAATTAATGGTTCAAAAAAGTACATTATGGGTAATTGTTGAAAAAATAAGTGTTATACCACCGTACATTTCTAACTTTTCTAAAGATCCATGTTGCAAAGCGACGTACAACTGTGCGTGCTGAAGCTGGACTTGTGGCTGCTGTTGTCTTGTTAAGAAAAGTCATTCCACTTCTGTCAGACAAAACATTCCTTGAAAACTTGCAGGTAAACTTTAACATGTATTTCACATTTTTTTTTCTGTTTTTTCCTTCAGATTTAATTCTATACCAAACAACAGAATTTAGATTGGTCCGAATTGAAAGCACTTGCAGGCGATAAATTAAATATGGCTGAAAACTTAAATTTGTCTTTAGAAATGTAGAAAACATTGTGGGAAAGGAGAGGATGCTGGTTACAAACATTTTCTCCTTTTCCCACAATTTTTTCAAAAGCTTTCTTTCTAATGGTCGTTAAAACTTGGGATTGTGTGGTAAGCGGTCAAAAAGTTTTTAACAGATCACCTCAGTTTTAGAAGGATACATTCACTCCTTATCTCACAATCTTTTCATTGACGTGGATGATGTCCTATCCTTTCCCCCTTTTTTATGTCTGTAACTTTTAATTTTAACACTTTACCACACAATCCAGGCTGGTAATGACCCTGAGGGAGATGGCTTTTGAAAACACTTTTGGAAGAGGAGAAAATGCTGGTGACCAGCATTTTCTCCTTTTCCCACAATGTTTTCTACCCCATCAATGACCAATATTGTCATTTGAGCCACTTTTAATTTGTTGTCTGCAAATGCTTTCAATTTGGACTGGTCTAAAATCCTGTTGTTTGGTAAAGAGTTAAATACTATTTGATTGAAGAGTTATGAGTTACGACATAGTGTATTGAAAAAAGAAATAAACATCTTAATATGAAACCAGTTTACTTCAAACAAAGCAGAAAAAAAGGATGAATTGTAAAGGTTTCAAAATTATCAAGAAGGTTGGTGACAATCAGAGAAATTTTCAGATGGAGTTGTCTGTCATTTTCAGTTTTTAGCAGAATTCGCTCTAGAAGTGCTAAAAAGAAAGAAACAGATATTTTGGGTCAGCGAAAACCATAGCAATGTCAACATAATTATATTATTAGAGATACCTGAAAAATAGTGTAGAAGATTAACAATCAGACTGCAATCTGTGCACTGACCCAGCAAAACCATGTTGTGATTTGAAGTTTAACTCTTTACCACATGAGAAAAATGTAGTCTTGTCCAAATTGAAAGCATTTGCAGACGACAATTTAAAGGTGGCTCAAATGATAGAATTTGTCTTTGATAGGGTTGAAAACATTGTGGAAAAAGGAGAAAATGCTGGTTACCAGCATTTTCTCCTTTTTCCACAATGTTTTCAAAAGGCTTCTTTCTCGGGGTCGTTAAAACGCGGGATTGTGTGGTAAAGAGTTAACTCTTTTCCAGATGACGGAAATTTAGACATGTTCAAATTAAAGGATTTGCAGATGATAAAAATATGTGACTCTAATAATATAATTTGTGCTTGAAAGTGCAGAAAACATGTTGGAAAAAGAAGAAAATGCTGAATATCAGCATTTTCTCCTTTTCTCACAATGTTTTTGACAACCCTTTTTCCAAGGGTTGTTGAAACACAGAATATGTTTAGTAAAGGGTTAAGGGATAGAAAAGAGTGTCAAAGTTAGAAAAAAATAAAACATTAAGAAAGATAGTGCCTGTTCGAAAGATACATTAGAAGCATTTTCTGTTCTTTTCTTTGTCAGGATTCCATTTTAAAAGATGCTGTCAAACCATTGCTAAGATTGGTGATTTCAACCTCCACTGCTTTTCCAAGTGGCACAGATATACGTAGACTCATCCTGTACAAAATGATTGATGTTATCTATATACTGGGGCTTAGACTTGGGTTTGAGATGACAAGGCAGTACATGACAGATGTAATGCAGACCTTTTTTAAACCATTTGAGCACATTTACTCCAATGGAGGTGTGAGTCATATGACTCCGGTTAGTAGTGCATCTGATCTTCAACATCTTCAGTCTAATGTTAAAGGTAGGTCCAATTTTTAGCTGTTGATTAGTTTGGACTTTTTTTCTAGGAATCAATGAGCCAAGACATGTTAGATATCAAGATATTACATCTTACAGTGCTGCACAAATCACATTTATCATTCTTTCTCTAATAATGTAGATCAAGTTCAAACTACACAAAGCATGCAGCCTGAACTTTGATATGTACTGTTGGCTATTTTGTGAAATACTCTGTCCGGTACAACCAGAAAATTGTAAAAGCAGAGATTTGATTAGACTGGCAGTACTTATTTCATCAATTCTGTGCTTTAAGGGTAAAAACTGAAATTATTTCTTTACAAATACATATTACTTTTCATACCACTACAGTTTTTGGAAAAGATTGTGGGGAAAAGCAGCATTTGCTTGTCGTAAGCAATTGCTTCTTTTCCGACAATGATTTTGATACTGTATAGAAACAGTATTGTTCTTTTCTTCAAAGGGTTTGTCCTCTTTCTATTTTGTGACAACTTTTGGTAGGCCTAGAAATTGCCTGCATAGTCATGGTGTAACACTGTAAAAAGACCATCTGAGGAGGACAAATAAGACTAAACATAGTCATATGATGGGATATGATTTTGATTTTTAAGGTACAAAACATCATGGAAACAGGAGAAAATGATGCATATCAACTTTTTCTCCTTGTCATCACAATGGTTTTAAAAGCTTTTGTCTACAGGGTCTCATAAAGACGGGATAATTTTATAAGGGTGAAGTTACAATCTTTCAGACACATCATCTATGGATGAGGCCTATCTCAATATAAAGATGGACAAGGATACAAATCAGTACACCATTGGTTCCCCTATAACACTAAATATGCGGAATCAGAGCCCTGTAGAGCTGGGCAGAAGATCCAAGCTAGTGAAATCCAACTATAGTTTATCTGATAACCATCATGGTGATGATAGAGGTATGTACATTGTATTCTATTTTGTGAGTATCTGTTTACTTTTTATAATGGGTTTGCATTTCTCAAGTTGTGAAATTGTTGGATTGAAGTCAGGAAATCCACATCAGGTGGCGATGTCCTTGGACAAGGCAGGGCAGAGTCCCAATCTAGTGCCGGTAAAACCCCCAAAGTCACATATAAAACTTTTATTCTGATATGACTGAAATAGGTGAAGAATGGTATATAACACAGTTAAAACTGAAATGTTGTTAAGAAAGGCATATAACATAGTTAAAACAAAACGACTAGTCTTTGATTGAAAATTTAGACTTTGAATGTGGTGTGAAATGGATGAAATGGACATTTTCTCCTTGCATGAAACAAACAGGGTTTGTACTCATTGTATATTCAAATTTAACACTTTACCTAACGACAAAATTTCAGACTAGACCAAAATTCAAGGCATTTGCATATGACAACATAAATGTGGCTCAAAAGATAGTAGATAGTTGTTCTGGGACGGGTAGAAAACATTGTGGGAAATGGAGAAAATGTTGGTTACCAGCGTTTTTCCTTTTTTCCAGAATGTTTTCAAAAGGCTTTTTCTTCAAGGTCATTAAAACTTGGGATTGTGTGGTAAAGGGTTAACTCTTTAGTTAAGGATAACATCAGGTTGTCACAACCAATCAGATGTCTCAGACATTTTGCCTTAGCCAATCAGATGACTATACTTGCAGAATAAGAACAATGTTTAGAATGGCATGTGAATATCAATCAATTTATCTGTATTTTAGGAAATGTTAACTAGAACATCATACAAAATATTGTTAAGTGTGGATGTAAGATCAGAATATATGCTCTGTGCAAATCTAGATCTACATTGTTTGCAAAATTACCTCAGCATCTCTCATATTTTTTTTTTTTTTTAAATCATCAATCATTAAACCTTGTATTAATTCTTTTGCATTTCATTTTTGCCTTTTGTTCTTTTTTTCATTTGATTGAATTACTTTATTTTTTATGCAATGCAGATGACCCAACTGATGGTAAAGGGAAAACAGGTGAAATCCTCCAATCGGAATTGAGAGCCACCTTCAGCCCAGAACTAGCTCTTGCTGCATACATTCCTCTTACATCTGTGTTTGGAAGGTAGGATATATGTCATGAAGAGAGACCTAAAACTAATTGGTCATATAAAGAGATTTGTGATAAATGTGGAACTTGCCTTTGATTTGTATTATCTCTTTACTAGACAACAATACTTTAGACTTGTCCAAATTGAAAGCAATTGCAGACATCAAATAGAAAGTATCTCAAATGATAGTATTTATCTCTAAAAGGGTAGAAAACATAGTGGGAAAAAGACAAAATGCTGGTTACCAGCATTTTCTCCTTTTCCCACAATGTTTTCAAAAGCTTTGTTTGTCAGGGTTGTTAAGCCTTAAGCTGCTAACCGACATTTTGTGGACATTGTAGGTCAAGATCAGACTGCATAGATCATGCAGTCTGATCTTGGGTCTACATTGTTCGATAAGGAGATATTTTTCTCAAAAAAATTAATTTGGAAAAAAAAAACATTATTCAGGTTTTTACTATTGGCTTGAAAGTTGTATTTAATTTATTTAGCAGGATAAGGGTTAATACTCGGGAATGTGTTTTAAAGGGTTAACCCTTTACCAAACAATCCTGACCTTTAACGACCCTGAAAGAGAAGGCTTTTGAAAACATTGTGGGAAGAGGAGAAAATGCTGGTAGCCAGCATTTTCTTTTTTTTCCACAATGTTTTCTGCCCTATCAAAGACAGAAATCATTATTTTAGCAACATTTAATTTGTCGTCTGCAAATGCTTTGAATTTGGTCCTATCCAAAGTTTATCGTCTGGTAAAGGCTTAACCAACCAGTCTCATAAGACCTTTTTTTCTTCCACTGACCTCTTCCCTCTCACTCAATCCCTGATCCTCTCTTTTAACCCATAGGTTGCTCAGTACAACTCAAGGGAGGTTTGCAGACAGTAAAGATCAAGGTCAGGCAGCACAGAATATGCAGTCTGATCGAGGGTCTACACTTTTGGATATGTGTTTCTATGACAAAAAGACTTGTTAAATACCAGTATTTTGATGTTTTTTGTATTTCGTATGAATTTTCATTTTATGATTTTAACAGTTTAAGTGTAAATAGAAACATGGTGGTGGATGGCTTTATTTTCAGTCTTGTATACAGATAAAAAGGGTAGTTCTGTACCTAAATTATAATTATTTTGACCAAAATCTATACTGATGGCACTCATTAGACTTGCATAGACAAATCTAATGAGTATCCACAGTATAGGTTTGATAAAAAGATGAAGAATGGACTTAGAAATCAAGAATACCCTCCTGCTTTTATGATCTCTATGGATATTTGTGTTCCCTGTTTGTTTCAGTCACCATATGGAGGAATACCTTGCAAGTGATGATCTTATACGTAAACTGTGTTCACAATATGACAAGGCCCTCTACAGTGAAAATAAAAGTACAGAATCAGGTGTGTATATGCCTCAGTGGCTAGCCAAGCTTCAAGATATGAAATCTTTACCAAACAATGAAATTTTGGACGTTCTCAAATTTAAAGCATTTGCAGGGGACAAAAGAAAGGTTGCTCACAATGATGGATTTGTAGAATTTGTAGATGGGTTAGAAAACACTGTGGGAAAAGGAGATCAATGCTCCAATTACTTGATTACCAAATAAACACTTTTTTGTATTTTTCAGCAGTAGTCATATTTTGAAAACATAAAGTACAATGGAACTATCCCTAGTTACAAGTAGCTGCTACTTTTCCAAAAATGTTTCTTGTATATCATAAATGTATACATTATACATGTAATTGTAAGTTTCAAAGGTTATTTCCATTTTCCATAACCAAGTAGAAGTTCAAAAATAAAAAACAGATCCACAAAAGAACACTTTCAATTTACATGTATTATATTTTTACAATTTACAGAGGATAGTCCTGTCTCCCCGAATGAAGAAGCTGGAGAAATAGGGAGTAATGTAGCTATTGTTGGGAACCGTATATTTATACAGAATGATGGAGACCTGGGTACTAGTCCAGAAACTAGTTCATTAAAGAAGCATTTTCAACACAAAGGCATTCTGAGAATAGATCCTGATGAAACAAAATGGTGGGAATCATGTCTACTGTCTCTTTGCTTTCACATGTGATTTGTTCTTCCAAAATGAAAAGAGAAGAACAGGGGCTTTGAAAAGAGTCTTTTTTCTCAACCAATTAAACTTATGCTTGTTGATTGTAGAGAAAGAAATTGTTGTCTGATATAAAGTTCTTTTTTCTTCAAACTATTTCACTTGCCTGTGTTGAATATTTCAAAGAATTCCTTATTCCCACAGCATTTTTGAGCGATGTGTGTCAGCCCTACAGTAATGATTGGGGGGGGGGATATAAATTGACTTTTTTTTTTCATGATTAGAAAAAATAAAACTAATTAATTCATCAATTCCTGATACCAAATTTGTAGTTGATGACTTGCAGAAACTTCTCGTAAAATATCGATTATCACTTCAAGTTAGGATTCAGTCCATGAATGTGTGTGAAAACTTTGTGGCAAATGGACTGATTAGGTATTACATGTGATTTCTCCCTTCATAGCAATGTTTTCAAAGTATTTTGTTGGAAGACCAAAATTGTTGCTTGCAGTTGATAGGGTGTTTAATGTTAATATGAAGCTGAATGAATTACCTTCTTGCTGTAGTTGGACAAAGGTAAAATTTGATAGGGTGTAAAAAGAAAAATAAAGAAAAAGGTTTTAATTTTATTTACAGGAAAGATGTGGATCATAACCAGCACAGACATCTGAAGGGAAACTGGTTGGCATACTGGGAGCATGAACTTGGTAAATAATAGTTTTCTGAAGCTGATAGATTCTCTCTGAAGGAAATGATTCAAACAGATCCCGTACCATGCACATTAACCTTTTTCCACAAGGCGAAATTTTAGACTCGCCCAAATTAAAAGCATTTTCCGGCAACAAATAACAAGAGGATCAAATGATTGGATTGGTTTCTGAAAGGTTAGAAAAACATTGTGGGAAAGGAGAAACCAGCATTTTCTCCTTTACCACTATGTTTTCAAAAGCTATCTTTCTCAGGGTTGTTAGATTGTGTGGAAAAGGGTTAATTATTCATTATCCATATTCATATTTTACAATATACTGATAAACACTTAGGTAGGTATTTTACAATCTGATTTTGATGTACACTCCTCTCCAAGAGTATATTATTACTTTTAGCTTGATGGAAGTTTATCGCTTTTGTTAGCAGTTTGCTTTTTGTCTTATGCCATTTTCAACAGCACTTTAGCTGTATTGTGTCAGCATTTTACTTTTTCATGTCTTTCTTGGGTTTCATCAGTGCTAGATTGGAACTCTAGAATGGATTGGCTAGAGGTACTGCCATTTCAAGGGCTGTGTAATTGTGGATTGAATTAAGATTTCCTTACTAAAACTCCAAAGCCTTAATCATTGAGACACTGAGCATTGCTGTTGTATGGAAAAGAAAAGGACCAGGATAGATTTGTTTTGATTTTGTAAGATTTGATTATTAATCCTTTACCAAACAATCTTGAGTTTTAACGAGACATGGAATGATGGCTTTTGAAAACTAGCATTTTCTACTTTTCCCACAATGTTTTCCCTCCTCTCTGATGCATATTCCAGCAGTTGTGTCACAATCAATTTTTCATTTGCAGATGCTTTCGATTTGGACTTTTCTAAAATTTCGTGGTTTTGTAAATAGCTAATGAAAAAATATATGTTCGATTTCAGGTCTGAATGAGCGTGACACATTATTCAACTTTAAGCAAATTAAACTTCACACATTCCAAGGTTAGTGATCACCAATTTCTCATTCTATTAATTTCTTTATTCTAAACCTTTACCACTCAATCCCGTCTTTAAACGACCCTGAAGAGAAGGCTTTTGAAAATATTGTGGGAAAAGGAGAAATGCTGGTAACCAGTATTTTCTCCTTTTTTCCACAATGTTTCCTACCATATCAAGGATGAATTTTGTTATTTGGGTAACCTTTAATTTTTCGTCTTCATATGCTTTCATTTTTGACGAGTCTAATATTTTGTTGTCTGGTAATATTTTGTTGTCTGGTAAAAGGGTTAGAATAGTATGGCATATTTTCGAGTTTAAGGTTTTGGAAGATTGATGAGATGGCCCAAATTAATTACATGTATCATGTACAGATGATTATTTTTGACCTGCAACAGACCAGTTTATATAAGTACATGGTTGCTAAAGGTCTTTCTTTGGAATGATGAAAATCAAAGGTTCCGGATCCTCTTTGATGAAAAAAATTGGGCATAGAAATTAAAGTAAGCTATTGAATAGGTGAACAATAGTTTCAGAAAAAATACCAGAAGGCTTTTAACTTCACTAAAACTTTGATTTATAGGTTAAACCCCCTGTATGAATATTTTGAGGCAAGACCTGAAATATAGCATTTAGATGTGATGTAATTTCCACGCTGCAGAGATGCCGTTAAAAATTAGATGCTGAACATATATTTGCCACAAAGTAAAGAAAATAAAGAAGGCATGGGGCTTTAAGCAACATTCCTATTTCACTGCTGAACATAGTTTTGACCTCATTTTTGTTGGAAAGCAGCCAGTGGCTAGGGAAAGAGGTAATGGTTTAGGAAACTCCAAGAAGGCATGGATAACTGCAGTTGCTGCCATGACTTTTTCAAAGTACTGTTTGAAATGGAGTCGAACACTAAAGAAAGGTTTTCGTATTTGAAGCGGATCAACGATAGTTAGAGATGTCCAGAGAAACTTTTGAACCAGACAAACACTTTTGGACATTAAAAGGATACAAATGCTTTTTTTCACTGTTGCCATAAATAACAATATTTCTGTTCCAGGTCACACCAACAGTATACGTTCCATCACTTGTTTGGATAATGAAAACTCGTTTGTGAGTGCGAGCAAGGATAAAACTGTCAAACTGTGGTCTCTTGCTAGTTTTGGAGATGGAACTGGAAAGTTTGTAGATTTTATATAGGATTAACAATTACATTCAGTAGCCCTTAATAATAGATCAAGATCAGACTGCACAGAACACACAGTCTAATCTAGGATATAAATCATTGGTTTTCTTGTTTGTGAAGTATCACCAAAAATGTGAAAATATGATCATCTCTGGCCAGCACTGAAAATGCACCCGGAAAGTTTGTAGATTTTATAATGCTATGGGTGTGACTTTAATCTTTACCAAATGACAAAATTATAGACTGGTCCAGATTGAAAGCATTACAGACAGCATACTAAATATGACTGAAAAATTCAAATTTGTTTTTGGGAGGGTCAAGATCAGACTGCTCAGAATGTGCAATATGGTCACAGATCTACAGCATCTGCTTCCTATGAACTTTGATCAAAATGTTCTTTAATTTTACAAGGAGTTGTACTTTAGGCCTTGAAAATAAATGAATGGAATTTTTTTTGTGGGCAAAAGAGTTTGTCATGGTAAAACAATGATGTAATTCATAAAGGAAACAATTAAATCTGTACCAAATGAGAAAATTTTAGACTGGTTCATGTTGAAATCATTTGCAGATGACAGAACGATTGTGCCTCAAAAAATGAAATTTGATCTGGGGAGGGTGGAAAATGTGGAAATAGGAGAGAATGCTGGTTACCAGCATTTTCTCCTTTTCCCTAAATTTTTTCAAAAGCTTTCTTTCTCAGGGTCGTTAAAAGTCAGGATTGTGTGGTAAAGGGTTAAAGATTGAAACAAGTTCAAGTGGTCACCTCTGTTAAGCCTAGAGCACACAATCCCGAGGTTTAATAACCTTAACAAAGAAGGCTTTGGAAAACAAAGTGGGAAAAGAAGAAAATGCTGGTAACCAGCATTCTCTTCTTTTCCCACTATGTTTTCTACCCCACCAAAAACAAACTCCATCAAATGCAGTATTATGGATCTCATTTCTAAAATGAAAAATTCTGTGAGATTTATTTGGCTCTCTTATGGTTATTTATAGACCCTTTTACAATGCCGTTCGTTGCCAAGGAAATACGATCCCAGAATTCCAATTTTCGCGCATGCGCACTGTTTGTAGGGCAAAAAGTTCAATATCGCCACTGTTGAAAGCTATTTTCACACGCAATGTTTTGGCTTTGTCGAAAGATTTTGCTGATTAAAATCTGTGAAGATTAATCATGTTACAGGATGCCGTTATCATGCTGTGCACCAGGATGTACAAATAGATTAGTAAATTAGTATCTGGCTTAAACGTCCCAGTGTCGAAACGCCCTACTTTTGGTTAAAACGTCCGCAATTTCCATGACGAATTGGTTAAAACGTCCCCTGAACGCGTCCCCGTATATATGTATTTTTATTCAAATTATTTGTTTGACCTCGTATGTTTTTTAAAGAGATTTTTCGCCGTTAATTTTTTGTACTTTATTGACCATCGTCATTTAACGTTATTAATTTTTGACCCATATCCTGCCGTACTTATATTTGAAATTAAACTAAAATATCCACTGTATTGTCGATTAAACTAACAAGTATGTGATATATCAGATGGCTACCCTTTATAAACCCTTTACCTATCTCTCCCTCGTCTTAATTAACGACCCTACATCAGTGGGCTTGTGGAAACACTACGGCAAAAGGTAAAGAATTCTGGTAACATGCATTTTTACCATTCCCGCAGTGTTCCAGCCCATCCTTTACGAGGTTTGTCTGTTGCTGCCTGGGGTCGATTAACATTTCCTTTGATGATAACGTCAACCCAAAACAGCGACACTTTTTTTTTTGACGTCTTCGTCTTAAATTGTCACTAAAATACGGATCGTTCTCTTCCACGTTACTGAACCCTTAGCAAATAAGTTAGTCTGATTATCGTTTCTTTGCCTCCGGGAGCAAGCTTTTCATATAATCGCTCATAATTTAACAATTTTGTGTACACTTTCAATAATCTGCCACTGTTTTATTTGGTCTTTTTGCCCTACACGAGTGTGCATGCGCAGTTTTCTGGTCTCGTAACCAGGAAGTGGTCAGAGACTAAAAAGGTCTATACTTTGTACTTCCATACCTTTTTCTCCACGTTTAGATTTTTGTCTGCAAATGCTTTGAATTTGGACAAATCTAAAATTTTGTCACTTGGTGAAGAGTTAAGCATGTCCATTATGTGATCGTTTTGTAGATGTCGCCACCAGTGGTCATATGATTACCACAAGAAATCAGTGTTTTCAGTGGCATATCTAGAGAACCTTAGAAAAGTAGCCTCAAGTGATAGTACAGTTCATGTAAGTTATTTTGAGTATTGTTATATGAAACAGATCATGTAAGTCAATTCCAGTGCTGGCTTGTAAAACAGTTCATGTAAGTTTTGCAGGTATTACCAATAGTTCATATATGTTTTCATGAATATTGCTGTTTAAAACAGTTCATATAAGTTACTTCATTTAAATTATGAATTGTTCTATAAGACAGTTCATGCAAGTTAAACATGAGTATAGCTTTGTGAAACAGTTCACTTTAGATTTTAAGATTATTGGCTTATAAAACTGTTATGTAAGTCATTATGAAAAAAGCTCAAGTAAGTAGTTATGACTGTTGTCATGTGAAACAGTTCAAGTAGGTATATACCTCTGTGCTTAATAGTTTTTAATGCAAAACATTGTAGAAAAATGAGCAATTGTAATGAGATCAACATAAATAACCGGGTCTGTTTTGAATGACAAAATAGTTTTGAAAAGTCAGGATGTTGAACAAATATTAGATAAACATTTTTTCTCTAGTATAAGTTTCAAGAAGGAAAAGTTCTTTTTGTCATGCTCTGGACATGTTGTTGACATGCTTAATTACTTACATTGTTTCAGATCTGGGATCCCTTTACTGGTGAAGTGCTAAGAAAGCTAGATTCCCCTGTGCATAGTCCAGTGATAGTTTTGTCCCCATTGCCCAGTCCCAGTTCAGTTGTCATTACAGCAACTACTGACTCAACTCTCAGGTATATTAATTCTTTAAATCTTGACCAAACAACTCTGAATTCAACAGCCTTGAATAAGAAAGCTATTGAAAACATTGTGGGAAAGGAGAAAGTGCTGGTAACCAGTATTTTCTCCCTTCCAGCAATGCTTTCTATCCTTCAGTAGACAAGTCCAATTAATCAAGCTGCACTGAATTCGTCTTTTGGAAATACATGTACTTTAAAAACGGACAAGTCTAAAACTCTAGCATCTGGTAAAGTTGTGAATTGTCCAGATTGAATTCTGTTGGCAGAAAACAAACTAAATGTTACTTTAATGAAAAATGTCTTTGAAAGGGTAGAAAAACATTGTGATAATTAAAATGGATTCCAGCCTTTTCAACAAAGTAGCATTTTCTGCTCAAAATATTGACAATGATGTGTAAATTGTAATTACATGTATGAGTATATTGTCAAAAACACAATTTTCTGTCCTTTAGATGTTTGCCCTCACTTTAATTTGTACTTTCCTGTTTATATAAAGTACCGCATCTTGTAAAGTAAGAAGTAAGTGAAAGATCTTTACTCTATATTTTAGGTTTTTGGATGTAAGGAAACAAAGATACGCTCATGAATATAAATGTATCATCAGTTCAGCAGGTATACTTTAAATGTCTTTTAATTTGCAGTAAAAAAAAAATTACAGTTTATATTTATAATGAATGATTTGAGCCATGCTCTGAGTAAAGGGGGTTAAATGCATCTGCCAAAATTATTTACCCAGGTCAGCCTGCACAGTCCGCACAGGTTGACCTAGGTTGAAACTTTTTGCAATTCAAAGGGCAAGTCTGCCTCACTATTTAGTCAGTTGTGAGACAAAGCTGATTTTATGGATCCATGATTATATAATGACGTGCTTAGTATAATGCTTTACGGAGATGCATTAACTCATTACCACATGAGAAAAATTTAGATTGGTCCAAATTGAAAGCATTTGCAGATGACAATTTAAATGTGACTCAAATAATGGAATTTGTCTTAGATAGGATAGAAAACATTGTGGGAAAAGGAGAAAATGCTGGTTACCAGCATTTTCTCCTTTTCCCACAATGTTTTCAAAAGGCTTCTTCGTCAGGGTTGTTAAAAGTCGGGATTGTGTGCTAAAGAGTTAAACCCTTCTTGCCATGTTGCTACATGTCTCAATTAGATTCTTGTCATTCAAAGTCAATACAATACAATACAATACAATACAATACAATACAATACAATACAAAAGTCTTTTATTCTCTCAGTTCCAGTATAGGAAAACATGAGGACAATAAATACAAACATGTGGCCAGGAAAAAAAAATAATAATAAAGCATATACAATAGTCGTTTAGTTGGGAATAAACATGGATCGTACATAGTGAAATTGTACATACGATCCCTAGAATAAAATGATAATGTTCAATAAATTGGATACTTAAAACTCTTTACTACTCAGTGACATTTCAGGCTGTTCTTAAATGGAAGCGTTTGCAGACGACAAAATGGATATGACTGAATGCTTATCATGTCTGAGCTCTTTACCAGATGAAAAGACTTTAATCTGTGCATATTGAAAGTATTTGCAGACACAAATGAAATTTGGCTTAAATAATTGAATTAAGCATATAAAACATTGTGAGGAAAAGGAGGGAATGTTGGTTATCAGTGTTTTCTCCTTTGCCCAGATTGTTTTCGAAAACTCTCTTCCGCAGGGTCTTAAAAACCATAGGATGATCAGTAAAGGTTTAATTAGTTACAATTCTAAATCCTCTGTTTCCCTGAAAAAAAAAAGATTTATGTATAGATTTCATTAGTACAACAAATTCATGGGGTAACAAGTTTAAAAGTTTGTCAGTAATGATTGAAACATGTTCAAAATCTTGGATTATTACCCGAACAGGTTTGATACGCACAGTGTCCCCTAGTCCAGATGGGTCATGGGTAGTGGTGGGATTTTCTACAGGGATTGTTACTGTACTAGACTTGAATACTGGCATGCTACTAGGGTCCTGGAAAGCCCATGAAGGAGAAATACTACAGGTAAGAAGGAGTATTTCCAGGTGTCAATGATTGAAATATAGGTCTTGTTGAATGTGAGATATCGACACAAATGGGTTTAAAATTGCAGTATTTTTTATGTCGTGAGGTTTCCCTTGACATTCAGTTTTGGCTGTTTCAGCTTTTACTCACTGCTGTTAATGTTTATGTAATGACTTCATATTTAACCCTTTACCGCACAATGCCGCCTTTTGATACCCCTTGAAAAGAAGCCTTTTGAAAACATTGTGGGAAAAGGAGAAAATGCTGGTAACCAGCATTTTCTCCTTTTCCCACAATGTTTTCTACCCTATCAAACAAGAATTGCACCATTTCAGTCACAGTGAAATTGTCGTCTGCAAATGCTTTCAGTTTGGACAGGTCTAAAATTTTGTCGTGTGGTAAAAGGTTAACCTTATTTTTCATGTTTTGGACCTGAAAATTTCATATAGGGATAAATTCCTTACCTTTGCCATATTGAAGAAAAGTTGGAACATAAAAATAATTGGACCACATGATTCACATGAAATGCTTTCCTAATTACTGTATAGGATCGATTCATCCAATCAGAGACAGACTTTTGATGGAAAGAAAAAATTCATTTCTCAGTAGTATGAAACCATTTGGTTAAGCCCATCAGAAATTGTGTTACTTTCAAATTTAGAAAAATCTTGCAGAAACAGACAAAGAACTTTCTTAAGAATGGTTAATGAATACGGACCCAGAACGCAATGAAAATAAACATGATCACTGTTTATTGCATAAAACAGGACTGTAAAGAAGTTAAAAAAAGACAAGAAAAAGAAAGTGGAGTTACATTTTCAAAATATCAGGTTGCAAAAAACGATAAAATATGACAAGACCCTAGATAAACAAGAGGGCCATGATGGCCCTGTATCGCTCCACTGGCTTATAAATATAAACCATAAATACTAAACATTTCAATTCTGAGCCAAATGGTTTCAAAATGAAGACTTACAAAGTCTTCTCTGTAAAAGCCCATGTGAAAGTTGAGACCCACAAGGCAAAGCCATTTTTGATCCTAGAGCTATAATTACTTGAACCCTGGTAGAGGTCCATTAGAATTATAATACAAGTCTATGCTGTATGGTTATAAAAAAGGTGATTTTCAAGTTTTGTCCATATGAAGCCTCTGTAAAACATAAGACCCCTGATGCAAGGCTAATTTCAAAAAAAAATAAATAACAAGAGGGCCATGATGGCCCTGTATCGCTCCACTGGTTTATAAATATAAACCATGAAGAGAAGTCTTCACTATATAAGCCCTTATAAAACTTTGACCCCAGGGCTACAGTCGGACTAAATGGGGAATATGTGTATTAGAAGAATAACATGCCAAATTTGGGAGTTCTTGGCCTTATGGCTAGTAACAAGACAGTTTCTGAACTTTTCACTCCATAGACCCATGTAAAACTTGTGACCCCTGGTGCAGGGTCAAACTTGATCCTAGGGCTGTAACTTGGGCCCTCTTTGTAGTTGAATGGAAATGTAGTAATTGCCAGTTTTAAATAGTTGCTTCTTTCTTTTCTTAAGTAATCAAAATCCAGTGGCATAGAAAGTCCTGATGTACAGTAAAGGATTGAATTAACTCTTTACCAAATGGCAAAATGTTAGACTGGTCTAAATCGGAAGCATTTGCAGACAGCAATTTAAGCGTAGTTCAAATGATAAATTTAGTCTTCAATAAGGTAGAAAACATTATGGGAAAAGGAGAAAATGCTGGTTACCAGCATTTTCTCATTTTCGGACAATGTTTTTAATAGCCTTCTTCTTCAGGGTCGTTAAACTTGGGATTGTGTGGTAAAGGGTTGGGGATAGACAGTAATGCAAGTTAGAAATAAGTTGATTTAACTTTGGTATTTTTGTCAGTAATTTATCTGTTGCAGGCCTATAGCAAAAACACTTACAAAAATGGGTTTTGCACGATTTGAATTTGATTTTAAAACTTGTGAAATTATTGCTGAATGATAAAAAATGTGGATTAAAATATATTTCATCTGATATCTTTTCTTTTATATTTTCAGTTAAAGGCCTACAGCAAGAACTCTTTCCTGTCTACCTCATTTGATATGTCAATGAAATTGTGGAATATAGATGGAAAAGAAATTTGTTCCTTTAAAGGTAAAATGTCTCCCCCAACTCTTTACCACACAACAAAAATTTAGACCCACCAAAATTGAACACATTTGCTCAAATGAAAAACATTGTGGGAAATAAAGAAAATGCTGGTTACCAGCATTTTCTCCTCTCCAGAAATATTTTCAAAAGCCTTCTCCTTAGGTGTTGTCAAAACACATAATTGTGTTGTAAAGGGTTATCTGATTACTCAACAACATTTTACACACATGCTCCTGAACTTTTCACATATCTCCTGATGTTTGTAAGTGCTTTTTTTGGATAGGGGTAACATTTTTAGCTAGGCTCTTTTTAAAGACAGTGTCGAGTTATTGTCGTAGTCCGAGCGTCATTTATGTTGTCATGTGAAAACTTTGACATTTTGTAATACAAGGAATCTCTGTTATTACTGAAGATATTTACTTCAAACTTGGACAAGTTGTTAACTATCAATAGGGGAACCTATACTGCAAGGGCAGGTAGCAAAAAAAGTATTTTTGACACAGTTATGCCCCTTTTTTAACTTAAAATTTTTACTGAAAATCAAGCAACCGCAGCTGAGCATTGACACCCGCATGCAGTGTTCTTTTTTTTCTTCAGTGGCTGTAAGAAAGCTGATACCAGCTCAATGTGGCCTTGAAACCTTGTAAATCAGAGATCAAAACATGCAGTCTGATTTTGATCTATACTTTCTTGTATATTATGATATAAATCTGAGCATAACAGTTTTTGATTGGAGTAACATGAACTTGCTGTCTGAATTAGACACTAAAAAGGAACATGTTATATGATATTTGGCATACAATATACAAATCAGTTGGATTGAGGGCTGTCTTTCTTTCTAAAGGTACATAGTTCATAATGAAACACTCAAAGATAATTGAGTAAAGCTCGGTAAAAAGACGGCTTAATGCATCTGCAAAAGGTATCAACCCAGGTCAGCCTGCACAGGCTGACCTGAGCCAAAACTTTTCGCTATCAGTCAATTTTCTGTATGTCCAAGGACCAGTCTACCTCATGATTAAGTGGCTATTATGGGTCCATAATTGCATGATTGGTATCATAGATCATAGATATGCATACAGCCCCCTTTTGCTAGCGCAGGTGGCATTATATTACTGCAGGAGAGGCTGATGACTAACCTTCTGCCATATAGAAACTGTCTTCTCAGAGGGTATTGTCCAGTGGGAGAATTGTTCAACTTTTTACCAAACAACAACATTTCTGACTCAACCAAATTCAAAGCATTTGCAGATGACAATATAAAGGTAGCTCAAATGATGATTTCTGTCTTTGATAGGGTAGAAAATATTGTGGGAAAAGGAGAAAATGCTGGGTACCAGCATTTTCTCCTTTTCCCACAATGTTTTCAAAAGCTTTTTCTTCAGGGTTGTTAAAACTCAGGATTATGTTGTAAAGGGTTAACAATATTTAGTGTATTTTGTGGTTTCAGGTCATACAGAGCCAGTGCATTGTGTAAGTTTTTACAAGAATCAAATTGTCAGCGCAACGACCAACAACAAGATAGGGGTGCATACATCAGTGGACAGTCAGGTCAGGTCAATCATAGGACCATATTTATCTTCTTAACTTCTTGCTGTGCCTTTTGTAGTAGTTTTTGTGGCCATTGTAGATCATAATCAGATTGCATTAAATATGCGTGATCTTGGACTCGCATGATCTGCTATGCTGAAGTATTTTAAGTTAAACCAACCCCTTACCACATGACAAAATTTTAGCCTTGTCCAAATTCAAACCATTTGGAGATGACAATTTCAATGTGGCTCAAATGGTGCATTTTTCTTTGGTAGGGCAGAAAACATTGTGGGAAAAGGAGAAAATACTAGTTACCAGCTTTTTCTCCTTTTTTCACAGTGTTTTCAAAAGGTCTCTTTCTCAGGGTTGTTAAAAGTAGAGATTGTGTGGTAAAGGGTTAAACATCTTGGTCTTTTACATTGTATCAAGCAAGTGCCCTCTCACCTGTCTTGCTTTACACATGATTCAAGAAAGTATTTTTGCTACCTGAACTTATTGTTTTTGTATCACTTACTAGTACATGTATTTGTAGATTTAAAAATGAACAAGTGAAGATATGACTGAAATTGATTATGTAAAACTAATATTTCTCTATAATTACAGGCAAATTTCTCTTCTACGAAGTTGCGGTCTGAAGTATTTAAAGGTGTTTTGACCAGCATGGCCATTCTACCTCTGAATCGAACCTTACTGCTGGGTGCAGATAATGGGCTGATCAGGCTTCTGTGTTAATCTAGTGTGGCATGGCGGTTTTAAGGACTTAAGTGATCAGATGGAATAAAAGAAAAGCAAAAATGTTCTACAGTGGAACTCTGCCAGGATGTCTTTAATGAAATAGGTTTTGAAATCAAAGAGGAGTAAGCTGTCTAAAACTTAAATATGAAATGGAAACATTATCAGTTTGAATTGTAGTTATAATTAAAAACTGAAAAGTCATAATTTCAGTGTGTGATGAAATCTTTACCAAACGACAAAGTTTTAGACTAGTTCAAAATGAAAGCATTTGCAGATGACAAAATAAATGTGACTGAAAGATTGAAATTTGCTTTGGAAAGGGTAGAAAACGTGGGAAAAGGAGAAAATGCTGGTTACCAGCATTTTCTCCTTTCCCACAATGTTTTCAAAAGTCTTCTCTCTCAGGGTCATGAAAAGTCGGGATTGTGTGGTAAAGAGTTAAAAAAATAAATAACTGGTAGTGGGTATGTGTATCAGGTAATGTTTTTCTCTATACAGATCCAAATTAGTTTTACAGACATTATATACATAAAAAAAACAATGGCCATTACAGGAGATTATGATAGTATGTAGTCAAGGCTTGTATTACTGCCAACGGAACAAAATCAAGGATAATGCTCGACAACTTTGATATTCCATTTATTTATTAGCAGCTTGGACTAATTGTATTCAGACTGGCACTGAGAAAAGTACCAAGATTTTATTACTACTGTACGTGTATTTGTTAAATTTTTAGTCATTCAGTGAAATTTATAAAGGCTAATTTGGTGCCATTTTTTTTTACATATCACAGAAGTTTATATGCTCAGCTTTCACTGTTTGTTAATCATGGGGCGAAAAAAAAGCATCCCTGGATGCAGTAATATATAAGCCATTCTCTGTGAAAAGGGGGTTTAGTGCTCCTGCAAATACTCTTGACACAAGTTGGCCTGTGCAGTCCACAGAGGCTGACATGTGTCGGAAGCTTTTGCTTTCGGTAAACTTTCTGCATGTCCAAGGACCATTCTACCCCAGGATTCAAAATTAAATCAATTGTTACATACTAACATAATGAATTGCATAGTAAAATGCATCAAGGAGATGCATTCACCCTTTACCACATGACAAATTTTAAGACCCCTCGAAATTGGAAGCATTTGCAGACAACGATTTCAATGTGGCTCAAACAATGTGATTTTTCTTTGATAGGGTAGAAAATATTGCGGGAAAAGGAGAAAATGCTGGTTATCAGCATTTTCTCCTTTTCCCACAATGTTTTCAAAAGGCTTCTTCCTCAGGGTTATTAAAAGTTGGCATTGTGTGGTAAAGGGTCAAACTCCCATGTACCAGAGTATGGCTCATATATACTCTGCTTGTTACTCATACAGACAACTTTCTCTCTTTAGAAGCAGATCTTTTTTGGAAAGTTTGTGGCAAAAGGAGACATAGCTCTTATGGGCAAGTACTTCTGTTGCCAAACATAATTGAACCATGCTCTGTGAAAACGGGCTTAATGCATTTGCAAACAGTATCGACTAAGGGCAGCCTGCGCAGTCCGCACAGGCTGACATAGGCAGAAACTTTTTGCTGTTGGTCAATTTTACATGTCCAAGGACCTATTAAGCTAATAGTTCAGCTCTTTAATAGACAAAATAGACTTAGTGGACCTTTAATTATGTGATGACTTGCTTGGTATAATGCAACACAGGGATGTATTAAATTCTCTTTTCATAGAGCATGGCTCATATTTATGTGATAAGCATGAATTGATTACCCTTATTCTGCATGGATCTTTAACTCCTTACAATATGACAAAGCTTTAACCTTTTACCGCACAATGCCACCTTTTAATGACCCTGGGAAAGAAGCCTTTTGAAAACATTGTGGGAAAAGGAGAAAATGCTGGTAACCAGCATTTTCTCCTTTTCCCACAATGTTTTCCTCCCTATCATAGAAAAATTGCACCATTTGAGCCACATTGAAATTGTCGTCTGCAAATGCTTTCAATTTGGACAAGGCTAAAATTTTGTCGTCTGGTAGAAAGTTAACTTTATCCAAGCATGAAAGCATTTACAGACAACAAATGAAATGTGGCTAAATTGGTGGGATTTGGTGTTGGAAGGCTGGAAAACTTTACAAAAAAATGGAGGAAATGCTGGTTTACAGTATTTTCTCCTTTTCGTCCAATGTTTTCAAAAGCCTTTGCTTTCAGGGTCATAAAGGTATGAGATTGTTTGGTAATGGGTCAAAGTCATTTTGCTGGAATTTTGTTTCAAGACGTAATGAGCTGACAATTTCTTTCTTTCAATGGGATTCATTGGTGAAGATATGTTTTGGTTACAGTATACTAGTAATATTTAGTTTTTAAATAGATAGTGAAACCTGCATTAGGATACAACCAATGTACAAATATATATAAGCCATGCTCTTGTAAAAGGGGGCTTAATATATCTTGGTGATGCATGATGCCAAACGAGTCATCACATGATCATGGATCCATAAAGTCCATTTTGTCTAACAACCAATTGAAACATGAGCTAGAATGGTCCTTGGACATGCAGAAAATGACCAATAGCAAAAAGTTTCATCCCAGGTCAGCCTGCTTGGACTGCACAGGCTGACCTTGGTTGATACTTTTTGCAGATGCATTAAGCCCCCTTTTCACTGAGCATGGCTGATATTGTACATGTATTTAAGCCATCGTGAAATAATGATTTCCTTCTCTTTTTTATATCCTTGTTGCAGAATCTTTGATATCATTGTGAAAAAAGCAAAATTTGCTGCTTGTTATAACAATGTTTTGTTTACCTTATACATAACAATAAAGAATTAAGATTTTCCTGCCCCACAAATTTTTTGCATTTGTATCACTAGGACACTGTAAATTTTGTAAATCATGCCATGTTTGTATTTTTACAAATGTTTCATTTGTTGGAAAACACTGCATAGTTACCAAGAGCATGCAATTTTTAGCTAGGCTGTTTTCAAAAGAAAAACCCCAAGGTCAAGTGATAGCCCTGTTGTAGTCGGCATTGTTGTTGTCGTGCTGTGAACACTAACAGTTCCTCTTATCTCTCTTGTTATGGAAGATATCTATTTCAAACTAGGGCTTGTTGTTTACTATCAAGAGGGGAAACCATTCAACAAGGGCAGGTAATCCTGAACTTTTTTACATAGTTATGCCCCTTTTTCCAATTTAGAATTTTCACAGAAAAAGCAGCCATGAACGAAGGGCGGGAACCATGAACCATGCTCTTGTTGAGATTTATGAAACTTACAAGACTTCTACTTGTAAATTAGAGGTTTTACTCAGGAACATAACCAGGTTTATAGAATCATTTTGCGAATTAAGACATCTATTTATCAAATTTACAGTTGTGTCCATATTG
Source organism: Tridacna gigas (assembly GCA_945859785.2). Classification (NCBI taxonomy): domain Eukaryota; kingdom Metazoa; phylum Mollusca; class Bivalvia; order Cardiida; family Cardiidae; genus Tridacna; species Tridacna gigas. Next base: position 68,318,115 of record OX244029.2, read on the forward strand.
AAAGCATCTGCAAATGTACCTAAAACAATGGAAAAAGCATTTTCTCTTGTCAAAGAGTGTTTTCAAAGATCCCTTTCCAAAGGTTGTTAAAAAAAAGAGATTGTTTCGAAAAGAAATATCGGTGTGAATGACATTATTCTCCAAAGTAACAAAATGCTTCATTGTCCCCATTTTACATTACACACTTGGGTATTGTGTGTTATGGGCTATATGCCCATGTTACTGATTATCTTTTGTCAGTTTTTACGTTGAGCAAAGTCAAAAATAAAAGAAAACGGAAACGACTGACTCACTGTTTGTATGTTTTTGTATCTAGAGAATACACTGTTTGTATGTTTTTGTATCTGGAGAATATGATTATACAGTGTTTGTTTGTTATTTTTGTTATTGTATCATTTTTAGCTTGTCAATTTTTTAAGAAAACATCAAAGTATTGTCATAACTGTCGTCGTTGTGGCACAAAAAGTGAGACATTTCTCAGATATCCCTATCATTTTTTAAGATATTTACTTCAAACTCAAGCTAACTGATAACTATCAAAAGGGGATCCTACACATGAAAGGTAGGTAACCCTCAAAATATTTTGGACACAGTTAAGCCCCTTTTCCAACTTTGTATGACCATGGACAAAGCAAATGTAGCTGTGCCTTTGTACCTGCATGTGCTTCTCTTTTTTTAACTCATAACTCAATGCCAAATTTTACTCTTGTCCAAATTGAAACCATTTGCAGACGACAAATGAAATGTAACTAAAATGATTAGATTTTTCTTTGAAAGGTTTGAAAACATTGTAGGAAGAGGAGAAAATGCTGGTCACCAGCATTTTCTCCTTTACCTTCAATATTTTCCAAAAGCCTTCTCTCTCACGGTTCTTAATACTTGGGATTGTGTTGAAAAGGGTCAAATTTGTATTTATAATGGGCATTTCTATGATCAACAATAATGTATTAAAATGTCAGTGTTCCATGTTTACTTTTGGCATTATTGTTTGATAACACTTGCCTGCAGACAACTTTTTTTGTCTTACAGGAAACTAGTCTCGAAAACAATTTGGAAAAAGGAGCCATACTTGCAACTATTTATATTTCCTTTTGCCGCAATAGTTACACATCCCCACCTACAAAGTAGAGGGGGGTGTACTGCTTTCACCATGTCTATCCATCCGTCTGTCCATCCATCCATCCCTCTGGCAATCCATCCATCTGTATACTTTTTCCTTTCAGTGCTTTAACTCCAAAGCCATTTGACCTAGGACCCTGAAACTTCATAGAAGTGTTGCTCATGACCCGGGGAGCTGCCCTATTGTTTTGGAGTGACATGTGTCAAAGGTCAAGGTCACAATTGAACTTTGTTTGAAAATCGTTTCCATGCTATAATTCAATAGCTGTTTGACCTAGGACACTGAAACTTTATGTAAGTCTTGCTTATGACCTAAGGAGGTGCCCTAATGTTTTTGGGTCAAATAGGTCAGAGGCCAAGGTCATTGGTGATTTTTGGTTCTCTGATTTTGCTGCTCCAGTGACAAGGTGCTGGTGTGTGTGTGGGGGGTAATTGTCTGCTGTGCGACAGTTCTAGTTTCATATGTACTCATTTATTTAATCTATATTTAATTCTTTACCAGACAACAAAATATGTCCAAAATGAAAGCATTAGCAAGTGACACTGTTTTGCGGATCAAATGATGGGACTTTTCTATGAAAGGGTAGAAAACATTATGGGAAAAGGAGAAAATGCTAGTTACCAATAGATTCTCCTTTTCCCAAATTGTTTTCTAAAGCTTTCTCCATGCAGTCATTAAAAAGTTGATTAACATGTATTTCAAAATGATGTTATCAAGTCGTCTGCTGAAACTTTCTTTCGGGAGGTAAAGAGTTACTAAGTTCTCTTTGTTTAGTTTTCCTTATTTCCTCGTTAAAAGCTTGTCTTAAAGTTATTAGAAATTGTCATCGTATACAAAAAAAGGCTATTTTTTTGATTTAAGAATAAATCTGTCAAAAGAATAGAAATGTGCTATGCTCTAGGAAAAGTGAGTTTAACCCTTTACCGCACAATGCCGCCTTTTGACGCCCCTGGGAAAGAAGCCTTTTGAAAACATTGTGGGAAAAGGAAAAAATGCTGGTAACCAGCATTTTCTCCTTTTCCTACAATGTTTTCTACCCTATCAAAGAAAAACCACATCATTTGAGCCACATTAAAATTGTCATCTGGAAATGCTTTCAATTTGGGCAGGTCTAAAATTTTGTCGTGTGGTAAAGGGTTAATGCATCTCTGTGATGTACTACACTAAGCAAGTCATTTCATAATTAGGGATTCATAAAATCCATTTTGTCTAACAACAGAATGAAATATGAGGTAGACTGGTCCTTTGACATGCAGAAAAACTGACCAATAACAAAAAGTTTTGATCTAAGTTAGCCTGCACGGATTGGACAGGCTGACTTAGATTGATACTTTCTGCAGATGCATTAAATCCCGTTTTCACAGTGCATGGCTCAAGATTTGGTATTGTCAAGAAAACCTCATGCCAGATTGTGTAATAATACCTATTTTTTTCAAACAATGCCTATTTTTTTCAAACTCTTTTACTAAATAATCCTGTTTTTTAACAACCCTGTAGAAAAGGGCTTTTGAAACATTGAAGTAAGGGGAGAAAATTTTTGAAACAAGCATTTTATCCTTTTTCGACAATGTTTTCTACCCATCAGAAGACAAAGCCCATTTGAGAAAAAATTTATTTCTGGTCTGAATATGCTTTCAGTATAGATTTATCTAAAACTTTGTCATCTGGTAACGAGTTAACCACACCATCTACTTCATCGATTATGTCAGAAAGGAGATGAGTTTTAGGCAGATAGAGATTATGTTAAACAGTGCCTAATGAACCCTTTATCAATCAATTAGCGACCCTGAGGTAGAAGGCTTTAGAAACCATTGTGGAAAAGGAGGAAATGCTGGCAGCCAGCATTTTCTCCTTCACCCACTATATTTGCTATCTTCAGAGACAGAAATGATCAATCCAGCTGTATTTGATATGTTGCCTGCAAGTGTTTTTAATTTGGACAAGTGTAAAATTTTGTAGTCTGGTAAAGAGTTGACCTATTACAACAAAAATAAATGAGGCATACTCTATGAAAAGGGGGTTTAATGCAGCTGCAAAAAGTATCAACTCGGGTCAGCTTGCACCGGCTAATATGGGTCAAAACTTTTTGCTGATGGTCCAAGGACCATGCTACATCAGGACTAAGCTGGTTTTTAGACAAAATGAATTTTAATGATCCATAATTATGTGATGACTGGTTTGGTATAATGCATCACAGAGATGTCTTTAACTCTTTACCAAATGACAAACTTTTACACTGGTCCAAATTGAAAGCATTTGCAGACAACAAATTAAAGCTGGCTCAAGTGACAAAATTTGTCCTTGATAGGGTAGAAAACATCGTGGGAAAAGGAGAAAATGCTGGTTACCAGCATTTTCTCCTTTTCCCACAATGTTTTCAAAAGGCTTCTTCCTCAGGGTCGTTAAAAGTTGGGATTGTGGTTACCAGCATTTTCTCCTTTTCCCACTATGTTTTCAAAAGGCTTCTCCCTCAGGGTCGTTAAAAGTCGGAATTGTGGTTACCAGCATTTTCTCCTTTTCCCACAATGTTTTCAAAAGGCTTCTTCCTCAGGGTCGTTACAAGTCAGGATTGTGTGGTAAAGGGTTAACTCCTTTTACCAGAGTGTGGTATGGCTCAAAACATATACACCATTACAGTCTTTGAAATTATTTTTAAAAAGCTGCAATTGCTTGTGACAAGCAGTTGCCTAGATACTACCTTGGCCACTCCAGTTGACAGCCTTTGTAAATCTTGTAGGTAAAAGCAGCAATTTATTGTGACAAGCCGTTTCTTTTCTACCCACAATGTTTTCAACATTGTTAAAAAAAAATATTACCAGAAAACAAAGTTTAAGATGCCTCCAGATCGAAGGCATTTGTAGAGGATAAACTAAAGTGGGCTCAAATGAAAAGGTTTGTCTATGAAATGGTAGACAATATTGTGGGAAAAGGAGGAAAGATGGTCACCAGCATTTTTCCTTTTCCTAGAAAGCTTTCATTTGTTTTTTTTTTTTCCAGAGGGTCCTTTAACTCTTTACCAAACGAAAAAATTTTAGACTAGTCCAATTTGTAGGCATTTGCAGATGACAAAATGAATGTTATTCATAAACTGAAATTTGTTTTGGGAAAGATAGAAAACATTGTAGGAAAAGGAGAAAATCCTGGTTACCACCATTTTCTCCTTTTCCTACAATGTTTTCTAAAGGCCACTTTCTAAGAGTCGTTAAAAGTCGGGATCGTGTGGTAAAGGGTTGAACATAGGCCTGTATAGTAAAGGATTTATAATTATGACAATTGAACTAGATAGGTGTATGTCTCAAAAAAAAAAGAGAAACCATGTAAGTAACAGGTTAACACTTATGCTGCTGAATAAATGAAACGCAAACTTCTACTCAGTACTAAAAGCCGAGACATTGCGGTTTCAATGTTGATTTCACCGGAAAGAAAATACCGTATCGGATAGGGTAGATCAAAGATCAGACTGCACGTTCTCTGCAGTCTGATCTTGATCTGCACTGTCCGCAAAAGGTCAGTGGATCGCGATTAGCAGCTTAAGGGTTAAAATTGTGGATGGTACATTCTTTGTGATATTTGTTTATGTGCAATAAAGACTCAGTGTTATCACAACTTTTCTGACGTGTTTTTTTTTTCAAGATCTAAACTCATTCATAGACATAAGGAACAACATGGGCTTTTGCGGACCGCATAGATCAAGATCAGACTGCACAGAATATGCAGTCTGATCTTTGATCTACACCATCTGCTTGTTGGGTCAAGCCTAGAAGATAAGAATCTTGTTGAGTTTTATTGGGTTGTAGTTTTAATTGTTGAAAGAGGTCGAGCTGGTATATTTGGCGTTTAAAGAGTTCAGTTCTTAGCATGTTTAGACGGCAACTCGATCTGACTGAAGTACACGACTCTAGAATGAAGGTCAATGGCAGCTGGAAACCTATATTTGGACAGTTTAGATCAAGATCAAGATTCTCAGAAAGAGTGGGCGAGCTAGCAGTGGGTTAGAAAGAATGCTGTGTGTATTAGCACTGTAGTAGAAAATTTAAGTTATGGCCGTGGCATGGCAGCAGTACTGTTCATTAGTTTTTTACCAAATGGCTAATCTTTACTCTTGTCCAAACAGAAAAAAATGCAGACGCCAAAGTAAAGGATACTCAAAAATTGAATTCTTTTTGGAAGGGTGGAAAACATTCTTTAAAAGGAGCTTGTTACCAGCATTATCTTCTTTTTCCACGATGTTTTCCGAAGCTTTCTATCTCGCGGTCGTTAGAACTTGGGATTGCGTGATAAAGCGTAAAATAACAGAACAAATCATAATTAACATGAGATTTTTTTTTTTTCAATTAGTTTTTATTGTAAAATATAAAGCAAGCATACATTCGCTAGATATTATTGTCGACTTTATAGCCAGACCACATGATGTACTTCATTTATCTGCACCAGACAGCATCGTGCGGAAAAAAGTGACTACTTTCTAAATCAAAACAAAAAGAGAAGTATACAAGCGAGCTGAAGCTTGGTGTACATGTGGAGAAACATACTTTCAAACTGGGAAATTGCTCACCTTGAGCTACTTCGCAATTTTCCTGGTATGCTTACAAAATTTTAGTTGGTCAATTGACGAGATGCATATATATGTTTCGTTGTTGGTCTAAAGAGTAAAAGTTTTACAATCTTCGGAGTGGTTCTAAGTTTACCCTTGTCTACACCAGCTTGATTTTGTCAATGATGATGTCATTTTGTATGCGGATACAGTTGATCGTCTTCATGGAGAGTTTTTGTTCATATTCGAGGAAGTTCTCGTTGTTCACCTTGACCTGGAAGTACAAACATTACGTCAGTAAACATCCCTTATTTATCCAATCGCCGCTGTCTCTTTCGGCCCCCACCCCCAGTATAAGTAGTGGCCCAATTTAAGAAGTGTAGATCATGCCACCGTGCGGATGATAACGTATTTGAATTACGCAAATACTTCAAGTGTTTTGGTTCGCGTCTCTTTTTCTTGTTTCACGTCGTGCAAATATTGATAAGGTATCAAAAGTTCACTGCAAAATGATTTTGAACTGGTAACCTCGTAGCTTGTCCGCTTCCTGTCATTTGTGAAAAGATAGTGCAGATCCAACTTTCTTTGTATTGTCTTTCCGTTATCGAAAGGTGTGAGATTTTCTGGCAAAAGTAGGTTGACTTGGCCAAACTTCAGTCTTTCTCACCAGCGGCTTTGAAACAAAGAGTGAGGCATAGGAACATGAGTTGTGCGTGATTACGTGCATGGGCCATGCTCTGGCAAAAGGGGGCTTAATGCATCTCCGTGATGCATGATACCTATCAAGCCATCGCATGATTATGGATTAATAATAGCCCCCCCTTTTTTTAAATAACCAACTTAACCCTTTCCCAAATGACAAATTTTAGACTGGTCCAAATTGAAAGAGTTTGCAGCCGACAATTTTAAATTTGATGAAAATGGCAGGAAGTTCTCAAAAAGGGTAGAAAACACTGTGGGAAAAGGCGAAATTGCTCCTTACGTGCAATTTCTCCTTTCCCACAGTGTTTTCAAAAGACTTATACTGCAGACACGTGAAAACCAGGGCTTGTTTGGGAAAGGATTAATCATCAGGTGGAATGGTCCTTTGACATACAGAAAACTGACCTATGGCGAAAAGTTTCGGGCCAGGTCAGCCTGAGCGGACTGCTCAGGCTGACCTGGGTCGATACTTTTTGCTGATGCATTAAACCCCCTTTTCACAGAGCATGGTTCAAATTATTGTTGAAAATGGTGTTAGAAACACACAAAAAAGTCTTGTAATTTTGACTAAACTACTTATTTTTGTCAATTTACCAGTTTGTGGATTAAAGATAATTGTGTTATCAATTTTACCTTGAAGGAATCATCTTCCACGATAATCTTAATCTTGAAGTTTTCCTCTTCGTTAAATACAAATTCGCAATCTCCGTCCTCTTCAATGCCCCAAGCACCTTCCTTCTTGTGATTGGTTACAATCTTTCGTTGTGATTCACCGTAGTTAAAACGGGCGTCCAGTACAAATGCCACCTCGTCCGGCTCGGACTCGGCTCCCGTCTGGAGGTATATGGTGAATCTGCAGAGACAATATCACGTTTTTAGGCCCAAGAGTACTGATTCTATCTGTTTGGGATTAAACCTTCGCTAACCGCGACTCAATGCGCTTTAGATAAGACTGCAAAAATAGCGCTGTCTGATCTTTGATCCACACTATCCGATAAAACAATATTAAGTTATTGCGATATTTTGCGTCGGACATTGTAGATTGAAGATCAGATAGCACGTTCTTTGCAGTCTTTTTGTGATCTTCACTGTCTGCAAAAAGCCTCTCGAGTCGAACACAACAGCCATAGGGTAAAATATGACCGCCAGGTAAAACTGATTTGCTCTGTTTCAATGGAGTTTCATGCTGCTTTCAACAATATCTCACTCTAGAAGTCATCGCAACTGATCACTTTTTTGTCCTTCCTGGGTTTCACGGGTACCAGTTCTAGACTGGGGCTTGCAGTCCGTTGCCCAAGTGTATTTTCACGTGACCAGTGCAGCCAGTCAGAAAAGAAACTGGATTTGTTTTAATTTCGAAATTTTTTTTTTTTTTGCTTTAGCATGTACTATTTGAACAGCGCTTGGACAAAAGGGGGCTTAATGCATCTGCAGTGATGCATTGTACCTTGCAAGTCATCACATACTTATTGATCAATAAAATTCATTTTGTCCTACAACCGATTGAACTATGAGGTAGGCTGGACCTTTGACAAGGTGAAAATTGACCAGTGGCAAAAAGTTTCGACCCAGGTCAGCCAGCGTCCCACACAGGCTGACCAGGGCCAATACCTCTCGTCGACGCAGTACACCTACGTTTCACTGAGCATGACTCATTTATATCAAACCTCGTATTCTACTATTTTCATTAATTGTCGTACTTTTCAGTAGTAATGGTCAGACTAGAAGTTACTACACCCCTTACACAGATTTGTCATTTGAAATCTGTACCAATACCCTTTGAATAATGTTTGGGAGAATATAGAAGAAAAGACAACAAGCTAACTGTTGTCTTTTCTCCTTTATTCTCTCTAACATTATTCTGTAAATACCGATATCGACATGATAACGTAATAACCGTTGTCTGGACTTGGAGACGGACTCTCTAAGCTACAACTTTCGTTCTCATCCATTTCTGCACTAAATTCGTTACGAAAATATGATTGTGTTGTCTTTTGTAAATTATGCTGCATTTTCTTTCGAAAATTATATTCTCTACTGATTTATGAAAACTGTTTAAATTATACTGGACTTATTGTTTACAAACCCAATGCCTTGACCAAGGCACCGACGCGGATTTCCTTGGCGTCATAATAGTGAACAAAAAGAAAGTTACACCCTCCTTACTTCATTGTTACATTACCTCTTGCAGATGACTTCACAGTACTACGCCATCGAAAAATATGGTGAAAAAACAAGAAATGTCCCGTAAATGAAAAATTAATCCTTTTGTCATATTTTTTGTCACTTTATTTTCAGCGTCTATTAAGCCTTAACTTATGTTAATTATGTCCATTTTACTAATGTGTTTTCTGACTATTCTGCCGCGACTTTTGCAGGAAATGACGTAAGCTCAAAATATATATGGCTTTACCTGGAAGCTCCCTCTGGCGCTCTTCCTTTGATCGTTATTTTCTGAATCCAGTCTGTGTCCATAAAACAGACAAAGGGTACTTCCTGTAATAAACACAGAGACCAAGTAGATAAATAATTCATCAGCTTTTACAAAGTTTGAAAGTTTAATTAAAATGCTTTCAATAAAACTTTTTTTTTTGCAAAAAATACGCGTATCTTCGTGAAACGGATATTTGTAAATCTTCCTGAAGTGTTTTGTCAATGAACTGAATTTAAAAATGGCCCTTCATGCAAGATAGGAAAATCACTACAGGCCTAGCACGCAGCTGTGCAAACAAGACCAGCAATGGATAAAACAATATGGTTCTATGATGAATTCAGTCAGTTTTTTTTCTTTCTTCTAAAATGACCCAATGTAAAATATGAACATCAATGCTGTACATCCATTGAAAAGGGGCACATTATCAGGGTATATAGAAAGAGGGTAATTACTAACATTACTGTAGTTATTTCAGACTTTTGGAGCACAGAACTCGTTCTATTGATGTAGTTTTACTCATTCTCCATGCTGGGCTCAAGGCATCGACCTTGCTTCTATCATTTGTGCCAGTTTATTTCACTATAATCAGATAATATTCAGCAAAGAGTACGAATAGCACAACGAATAAGACAAAAAAAGATAGTAAGAATTCAATGTAATGACGTTATTTCTTACATTTCTATTTGTTTAAACAGATACGACGGGAGCGCCATAAAGACCGCAAAGTTGTTTTTTTACGGAGAGAGACCACATACTAATGTATCCCGTCAAGTGTTAACATGTTCCGATTGTTTAATTTTCCAAACCTTGTTTGGCGGTTTTAGTGGTACCCCTGAAACCTTGAGCATGGAGTAGAAAGCCATTGGTCTAGCTCTTCGATCTACAGCCATGTTCAAGGATTTCTCGGCGTATCTGAATGTGCTGGCTTTTGACCTATTTTTGGTACTGATAACAAATCAATGAATAGAAATTTGTGACTGGTAAAAAAATGTTGACAAGTTTATTTTAAGGGTCCCTGCCTATATGCTGGCAAATTTACGCAGTCTATCTTTTTTTTAAAGAAATTTCGTATTGTCCTTCATTTTTTGTCCTACTGTTGAAGACTTTACTAAGTTATCATTGCAGGCACCTAGCCCATTAACATGCTGAATACTGTTGATCGGTTGAAGAAAATTGTCATAATCTACTGATACACTTTCGACCTTGAAGGTCTGGGATATTTCAAACTGATAGGATTGATAACAGCGTTCACACTTTGGTATCACCTAGCAAATTCAAATATACCCAATACTATTTACCTTTTTTGGTTCGCACAGATGGAATGCACAGGAAAAAAGAGAGCATAATGCATGCTCATGCAAATTTCAGGTATATTACAGAAGGCCCTCCATTAATGAGACATATCGAAAAGCGGGGAAACCGTTAGTTTTGAAGAATTTCTCTATTAGCAACAAGATTTTCGGAAGTGGTGCCACGTCAACTCCAAATGTGTCGACAGGTTTGCGATAAGGTGACGAATTTCGATAGCTTTTGGTGTGGGCGTTTAATCTTCACGAAGTTATAAAGATAACGTTTTTTGAAGATTATGAGAACTGTTGTGATATTTCTTTCTGATTTATTATTCCACCAGCTCAGACTCTGACAAAGTGCTTCAAAAGAATGTGATTTTATAAAAGCCCCGCCCCCGAAGAAATAAAATAAAGCAGCCCTCAGTTATTGAAGATTGCATGTGGACACCATTGGCATCGTTTCAAAAACTTCAGATATCATTGGATAGCTAACAGTCACGTGACTACGTCAAGATAACATTCCAGTAACTTTCCATTGAGATCCTATAAGTATTTTAGCCCTTTACTAAATCACCCGGAGATAACGACCTTGAGAGAATAGCTATCGAAAACATTGTTAACTAGCAATTTCTCCTTTTTCCAACAATGTTTTCTGAGATTTTAAAGACACAGCGCTTTATCTGAGCCACCTTTACTATGTCGCATGCGAATGCTTTCAAATTCGGACAAGTCTAATATTATGTCGTCTGGTACAGAGTTAAGAGAATTTAATATTCTAGGTCAAATATTTACAAACGCACACAATCTGTCTGGCAGATAAGACTGATCGGTAAACAAAGACGAAGCCCGGGACTTGTCGCACCCCGGTTAACCCTTTGCTGGACAATCCCGTATTTTATCGATCCTAAGGAAGAAGAATTTAAAAAAAACAATGTGAAAAAGGAGAAAATGCTGGTTACCAGCATTTTCTCCTTTTTTCACAATGTTTTCCACCGTTTCTGAGACAAATTCCACCATCTTCCAGCCACATTTAAATTGTCCTCTGCAAGTGTTTTCAGTCCGTACTAGTCTAAAAATCTGTTGTTTGGTTAAGAGTTTATTGACAGACCCTGATAGTTACTGGGTCACAACTTTACAACCGGAGTATTTGGGTAGGCCCGGATTATTGGTTCATGAGTCAATGAAACCAACATATTTGTATCTTTTTACCCAGCCAAACTAGTGTAAGATCATTTTGAGATGTACAGTATTGTCTTTAACCCATAGGCTGCAAGATATTTTTTTCTCAGACTATTACTTTGAGATAGCAACATTTGGGTTTTTACTATTGACATGAAAGTTTTATTTAACTTTTTTTGGCAGATTAAGGATTAAATAAGAAAAAGAATAATAGGAAATATTTATATATTGTCAATGTATTATGCTTGCGTTATGGCCAATGCTCTCTTTTTTTTGTTCTTCGAGTAAAAATTGAAACCTGCGTCAAGTAGATTTAAACCCATTTTAGAATATAGATTCTCTATTATATAATATTTATACACAAAAAGATTATAAATTCGGTTTCTTAAAATGTACAAATTGATAGGACGAGCTTTGGCTTAGCTGATTTGATTAATTTACTTCCGAAACAAATTTACATTAGATTACTATGAAAACATTCTTTATATACATGTATAAGATTATCTCGACAGAACTTGCCTTTTGTTTTCAAAGGTGGTATGCTTTAACTCCTTACCAAACGACAACATTTTAGACGTGCCTATAATGAAAGCGCTTGCAGGCAACAATATAAATATGGCTCAAAAAAGCGTTTTGACTTTACTAAGGGTAGAAAACATTGCGAGAAAAGGAGAAAATGCTGTTTACCAGCATTTTCTCCTTTTCTAACAATGTTTTCAAAAGCTTTCTCTCACAGGGTCGTTCAGAAAACTCGATATTGTGCTTTAATCCTTAGGTTGTCATGTCTGACTCAATGCACTTGATCAAGGTCTACACTATCTGATATTCTGATTTTAAATGGCAGAGAAAAAACCGCGTCGAAATCGCAATAACTAGGTCTTTAGGCCCACTGCTGGACTGTAATGCTCAATGAATTCATCTAGCAGTTTAAGGGTTAAGTAAAAAACAGTCCGCATCGCGCTAAATTGTCTATATGTCTGCAATCTTCACTTTGGCGAATGTAAACATTTTTTTTTCGAATTTTGCCATGTCAAAATTAGAAATAACAGAGAAAGGTAGGTTTTCAATGCAATTTTGATAAGAAGCGTAGTTATTGCACCCATGAATTAAGCTTATGAAAAAAGAAGCATTTAGTTTGTCTTCGAAACAGGAGGTCATAACCTTTCCAACTTTGTTCCATTAGTTTTGACCCTAAATGCGAAACCGAGGGGTCATGGAGTTAGTTGCTAACTTTCGCCACAAAAATAATGTTGGCGGATTGCCATGAAAGGTTGCGGAAAAAAAACCCCGGCCTGTAAGGTGTATTTTGTATTTTATTCCCAAATTATGCATTGTTTTGAGTTTCAGTTTAGCTTGGCATTTTCAGGCTAGTTCCCTGGGTTTGCATTTTGTGTATTTTGGAATATAGGCTAAAATGGCTTGTTTTGTCAATTTTTTTCCGACCAAGCCACTTGCCTGTACTGATCATTAATTTCACTATTTCACAAATAGAATTTGATTTCTCGATAAAATCGGAAGTGTTACGATTATGCTGTTGCATTTAAGAGCTCTTTGTCATTTCAGGCTGATTCTATAGACCTGTTGTTGAAGAAGTTCTGTACGGCGTGTTGTCGGTCGACACAAGTTTAGCCGAAAACCGTGTTCCCGCGTCTTTACAATAACAAATTAAGCTATTGTGTGTGTGTGTGGGGGGGGGGGGGGGGGGGGGGGGGGGGGGGGGGGGAGTGAGCACAATGCAGAATTACGCGCATGTGTAATACCAGTTGTAGGAGGGACTAAAAGTATTCACTGTCATTGAATGCATCATGGTCTTTCGAGACGGTCCATGTCAGTTTCAAAAGCACTATATGAGATGTGGTGCCGAAGGACCAGAAGGTTTTAGAACTATTTAACTCTTTCACTCTTATGGACTATGCTAGTATATGTAGCTTTGAAGGACGAGTTATTCAAGAACAGACAGTACAGAATGAATTCATGGCTTAACTCTTTACCACATGACATAAATGCACACTTGTCCAAATTGAAAGCATTTGCAGATGACAAGTTACATGTTCAAATGATGGAATTTGCCTTTGATAGGGTAGAAAACATTATTTTCAAAAGCCTTTTTATTGGGGCCGTTAAAACTCGGAATTGTGTGGTAAAGGGTTAACTTTGAATGAAAAGTTTCTCTATTTGCAGTTTATATGTATTTGTGACCTTGAAAAAAAAAAGCGCTAATCCATCCATTTGGCAACGTGGAAATATGTAAGTCACTTTGCTAGATAACTTCAAACGAAGCTGATAACTCGGATCTTGTTTTGCTGTTTTGTCGAGATAAGAGATTTCTATAATCCTTTGTATATTCTGCGGGACAAAATCGGATTATTTTCGTAAAGTACACGGACTATCATCACGACAAGTTTTGCATGCTTTTTTTAAATACAGACTCAATGTCACATTTTCATTATACAAAAATGATTGATTGTATGGTGTCGAACGCCGTTTTCAAAATTATTTCAGTTATATCGCTGCGGCCAGTGTTCCTATCCATGCCTTCCTGGAGTTTCGTTTACCAGTACTACGCACAATATTCTTTCCGAGCTACCGGCTGCTTTCCCACATAACCATCGTCGAAACAATGGTCAGCGGTGAGAGAAGAATGAATCCTGTCGCAATGACTATGATCAATTCTCGGAAAGAAATTGGCCGAGCCGGGGATCGAACCAGTAACCCCCTTTTTTCAAGTCCTGTCGGTACCGATTGAGCTACCGAGGCTCGGCTTCATTATATAAGACGGGGAAAAAAGAACGCAAGGGGCTAATAAGTGCTGATTTAGACGAAATTCAAAGTTCATCAAGAAGACGGCAAACTAAATGTCCAACAGTGAACCATGCACAGCTGCTAAATCAACAATCCATTTCAGCAAAAGGTACTTTACACTTGAGCCATGCTCTGTGAAAAGGGACTTAATGCAGTCCGCGCAGGTTGACCTGGATCGAAACTTTTTGCTATTGGTCAATTTTCTCCATGTCGAAGATCCAGTGTACCACAGGATTCAGTCAGTTGTTAGACAAAATGAGATTTTATGGATCCATAATTGTTCAATGACTTGCTTGGTATCATGGATGACGGAGATGCATTAACCCTCTACCGCACAATGACGCCTTTTGACGCACATGGGAAAGAAGCCTTTTGAAAACATTGTGGGAAAAGGAGAAAATGCTGGTAACCAGCATTTTCTCCTTTTCCCACAATGTTTTCCACCCTATCAAAGAAAAGTTGCACCATTTTAGCCAAATTGAAATTGTCGTCTGCAAATGCTTTCGATTTGGAGAAGGCTAAAATCTTGTCGTCTGGTAAAGGGTTTAACCCTTTTGCCAGGGCATAACTCGTTTGGAAAGACTTTCTAAAACTTTTTTCGATTTTCGTCTACCGGCAAATCCTTTTAATCACGTATTTATACGATTGACATTATTTACCATGGTTGTATCAAACAAAACTGCTGACAGTTTTAGAGCGGCCAGTAAATATCGTGCTGATAAAGATGGATGGTCTTGTTATAATAACTTTGTTCAGACCACGCCGGACAGTGATAACGCTGTGGCTAGCGTCCAATACTTGACCTTGACAAATTGATCGACTCTTGAACTTTCTTTAGTAAGTCAGCCTTTAAATATCTCGTTTTTAACGAGCCTAAGGTTGAAGCCTTGTGATAACTAGTATTTTTCCCTTCCACAAACTTTCTACCATTTTTTTCAATGTCTGTTTGAGGCACATTTAGTTTGTCGTCTGCAGATGCTGTCAATATGGACGAGTTTGGAATTTCTGTCGTCTGATAAAAAGTGAATTAAACAGTTTGATTGTAACGTGCATTCGAACCAACAACATAGCAACAACAACAACAACAACAACAACAGCTCTGAAAGGAATTCACTAAAAAGCAATCCAGTAAAAACAAGTACATTCTGACATGTTCTGGTTCCGAAATTTTGGTTGCCAGTCGATGTATCAATGTTAATTTACTATAAGCACATCTCTCTTACGTAGCTACTGGCTGCTTATTCATATAACCCTGGGTGTTACTGCAGTGTTTAGCGTTGACATACAGGACATACTAGTCGCAATAACCGGTGTGAAACTTTGAAATGCAAGTTTGGTCAAGAAAAAGTCATTTTGTTCTGAAGCTCTCTACGGTACAGACTGAAGCACGAGAGCTTGGCAATTTTTGTATCTATTATGGGCCATGCTCTGGGAAAAGGGGGGCTCCGTAATGCATTATACCAAGCATGTCATCTTGTAATTAGGGGTCCTTAATATCCATTAGTCAGACAATTGACCGGATATCGAGATGGAACAGTTCTTGGACATGCATCAAAATTACAATTAGTACAAAGTATCGACATGAGTCGATACGTTTTGCAGATGCATTAAGCCCTCCTTTTCACAGTGCATGGCTCATTTGTAATTAGGGACTCACATAATTTATACACGGAGTTAAGGTGTATCTGCAATGTTCTTCTACAGCCTCAGCACAAATTCGAACATATTTACGTCTATTACCGTACTATTATCGCAGATTTTAACCTTACAGATCTTGTATATGACAAAACGACCGCATCTGTGTTACCGTTAGTGTTTGTGTTAGCCACTTGTTTTTTTAAGAATTCTGCCTCACACATTTTCGTTCGACATTTTACAGAGGAGCAAAGCCAAGCGCCATGTTTTTACAATAACGTGGTTTTCACCCAAGTTTCAGCGCTATTGGAAAGATATCTGTGCGATGTAATGCTTGCGTTAACTAAACTGCCTGACCACGTAATTGCGACCCAGCCATTTCATGGACTTTTGCCAAGGGCTGGTATGAATTTTAAGCGTATGTATGACATTGTCAAAATATACCTGGCAAGCTTTATATTTTCATAGCAACGAGACTTGCATTCATTGTTAGGCATTGCCCGTCTCTATTTCTCTTTAACCCCTTGGGTTGCTACGCGCGACTCACTGAACTTTTGCAGACAGTGTAGATCAAGATCAGACTGCACAGAACGTGCAGTCTGACCTTGGATCTACACTTTCTGAAAAGGAGATATTTTCTTCAAAAAAAAAAAGTTTGAAGTAGCATTATTCGGGTTTTCAATACGGGCTTGAAATTTTGATTTAACTTATTTCTTATTTAGCTGGATAAGGTTTAATAATAATATTGTGGGAGTAGAAAAAGACTACAGCAGGATAAGGGTGACTGTGGGTTTATCAATACCCCAAACTAAGACACCACAAACTGATAACAAACGACCTACATATTCAAATCCCATTCATAAGATTAGTCCTGGACTACTATCATAACATGTGGGCTCTCGTTTGATAGCTTCCCGCCAATTTCACCAACCATATGGTAATGGTGCCACTAGTAACGCTGGGTCATGTGGGAAGTGAAAGAAAGTCATTTTACTCATAGAAATGTCTTTTATGGGTTGGCGTTAGTGGTATCAACAAATGACCCGTCTGCTCCCCCCCCCCCCCCCGTCAAAAAAGATAACTTGCGACAATTAAAACAGCACAAATGCCCAGATCATGCCATATTTCTATAAATAGTATGTGTAGGTTTAGATTAACCCTTTCGACACAAAGGAAAATTTTAGCTGATCTTGCAGACAGAATCAAGATCAGACTGAACATGACGTCAAGTCTTACTTTTTAACCTTCACTGTCCAATACTGTGACAAAAAAACCGCTTGTTTCTGTCACTGACTCTGCACAAACTAGTATCAATTTTAGTGTATTTATTTGGCAGTCAAAAGGCTAATTTAACCCTTTACCACAAAAAGAAGAACAAAGTATTGTATTGGGTAGCAAGTACGAGACATATAGCAGTCTGCTTAACGTCCAAACAGAGACATAAGACCAAACCGCATGCTAGACTGGCTTACTTGCCAGGAGTACTGGGAAACTGACCTTCCTGGCAAGTTTGCCGGCCTTGCGAAGCGGTTCGGTAACCGGCCTTCCCGGTGATGCGGTTTGGTCCTGTTTCTCTCCGTGGACGATAAAAAATATAAACTAAGATGTTTAGTACTTGAATGGTTGACCTGCATTAGATGCGCAGTACATGTTTTAAAGTAGAGATTCATGTCAGGCATATTGTACGGGTTTAAACTGTTTGCCAAATCTTTGTGTAGGTTACAGGACAGGCTGTGGGTATCAATGTTTGTGATCCGTGAAAAATCAAAAGTCAATGCAATCAAAGGTTTTAGTTTGATTGCAATACTATTTTTCTTCATACAAGACAGCCTAGAACATTTTAATTGGTTAAAAAAGAATACACACATGGGTCAGGTGCCGCAGTTGTCAGATTATTATGCATGGTTGAAATCCAAACCGCCCCCCTGCACTCTCAGTGCTTTGATTTCGTATTTTTTGAAGAGGGAGGTAATGTCCGAGTAAGAGCGGAAACAAATGGTATAATTCACATGACAAATGACAAAACAAATACGGAAATGACAATAACTTCTCCGCTTAATCATTTCCCTCATGCATACTATACTTGATGACCCTTTGAATCTTTCTAAATGTCTATCATTTAGTACTAAGCCATGCTCTTGCAAAAGAAGGGGGTGTTAACCCTTAGGGCGCCATAGGCGAAAACAGGGACTTTTGCGGACGGCATAGATCAAGATCAGACTGCACAGAACGTGCAGTCTGATCTTTGATCTATGCCCTCCGCTTGTTTGGTTAAGCCTGTAGGATATAGATCTTCCGGAGACTCAGTGGATTGTATTTACAGCCATCAAAAGAAGCAAAGTTTGCTTATTTGGCGCCGAAAGAGTTAACGCACCTGCGTGATGAATTTATAACGAGCGAATCATCACATAATCATGGACCCATAAAATCCTTATTGTCTTACAACAAACAGATTTATGAGGTGAAATAGTCCTTGGACATGCAGAAAATTTACAAAAAACCCCAAAAATTTTCGACCCAGGTCAGCCTGCGCAGTCCGAGCAGTTATGGGGTAAACTGGTCCTAGGACGAACAGAAAATTTACAAAAAGCAAAAAGTTTCAACCCAGGTCAGCCTGCGCGGACTGCGCAGGCTGACCTGGGTCGATACTTTTTGCAGATGCATTAACCTCCCTTTTTACAGAGCACGGCTCAGTTTTATTGGGTAGACAAGTAAGTGTGATCTGATCTTGGTCTTTAACCTAGGCATCTTTATAGATGATTTCATTTCTGTAAGCTCAATGACATATTCCATTTATTGCTTGGTAATTGTCTATAATGTAAAGTAAGGTTGATAATTTTCATTATTTTCAACATAAAATGTTTTATTTTCCTTCTTCATTACTGCAGACCGACTCGTAATGAAATTCATGATGATATAAATGAATTCGGATACCATTCTCCATTTGTTGATATTTTTTCTATACCAGTCTACACCCGTTGGGTAAAAATACATATGAACTATGTTCTGGTAAAAGGGGGCTGAGGAATTTCCTTGATGCATGATACCAAGCAAGCAATCACATAATTGTGAGTCCATAAAATCTATTTTGTCTAAAAAAAGGACTAAACCCTAAGGCACAATGGTCCTTGGACATGCCAAAAATTGACCAAAGGCAAAAAATGTTCGACTAAGGTCAGCCTGCGCGGACTGTGCAGGCTGATACAGGTCGATACTTTTTGTAGGTGCATAAAGCACAATTTTCACAGAGCATGGCTCATATATACATGTACTGTTTTCAAGAAGTTCTCATTCACTCTTTCATTAACCCGTGTCCTGCTGCATAAAAGAAATGAAACCTTATAGTAGATAGTAGAAGCCAAACATTTTCTTGTTTCAGAGGTATTTTTGGAGGAAAGATATCTCCTTATCGGACACTGTAGATCAAAGATCAGACTGCACGTTCTGTGCAGTCTGATCTTGATCTACGCTGTCCGCAAAAAGGCGGTGGGTCGCGATAAGCAGCCTAAGGGTTAATTTATTTCAATGAATGACATTAATCACGACGCAAACCTCTTTTTTTTAAATGTTTTTTTTTTTTCTAAAGCTTGGACCTTTTCCCTCAAATATATAAGCATTTACCAAACACTTCCGTGTGTTAACGACCCTGAGGAAGAGGGCTTTTGAAGACATTGTGAGAAAAGGAGAAAATGCTGGCATGTTCAGCATTTTCTCCGTTTCCCACACTGTATTCTATCGAATTCCGAATTCCTTGATTTGAGCCAGATTTAATATGTAATCAGGAAAATGCTTTTCATATTGATAAATCAAAAATTTTGTCGTCTGTCGTGTGGTAAAAGGACCCCTTTACCACACAATCCAGACTTTTAACGACCTTCAGAAATATGGCTTTTGAAAACATTGTGGGAAAAGGAGAAAATGCTGGTAACCAGCATTTTCTCCTTTTCCCACAATGTTTTCTACCCTTTGTAATACATAAATCACCTTTTAAGCTGCATTTAATTTGTTGTCTGCAAATGCTTTGAATTTGGTACAATCCAAAATTTTGTCGTTTGGTAAAAAGTTAACCAGCTAAGACAACGCACAAAGAGCTGTAAGGGGTTACACTGATAAAATAACAATCTAAATTTGAAGCACACTTACACATGATGATGATTAATGTAATAACTGTACACATGTACCTGTTGAATATACCAAGTGTCATAAAGCTTTAAAGACAACATAATGATCCTTATCACACAGTGCAGATCAGGATCAGAATTAGTGGGATGTGCAATCCGATCTTTCATCTGCACTGTTTGATTTTAACCCGAACAGTCTTTAATATGCTATAGTTAAAGAGTTTAATGTATGCATTTAAATACAACAACATTCATGAACAACTATTTCTAGCAATGGAGAAAATAAAATATTCATACTAACCGGATTTTCGAATTCTCGAACCATGTTTCTTTCCAGGTGTGCTTTGACGATGTGATCTGATCCGCTGTATTCTTATCAACTGTAGCCTTCGTTTGTCACCAGACGACACTCCCTCTCAAAGTTGGTTACCTGTGATAACGCGGAACTCAAAGCCGGGACACAGAGATAAAAAGAATGGCCATCGCCAAGCCCAAGTATAGGATGTGGTATGCACTTTAAAAAAGCGTAATCCTTAGCCAGCTTTGCGCAATTCAGCCCACTTTTGTCGACGGTGTAGATCTAGATCAGACTGCACAGAATGTGCAGTCTGATCTTGAATCTACACCGTCTGTTGATGTGAGATAACTTCCGGCGAACAAGCTTTTGATTGCGACATGTGTGTACATGCGAGTTCTTTCTTAATTCATGTTAATAGAAGGCGATACTCATATGACTCATTTAGCAGCCTAGGGGTTTAGTTATCCGGGTTTAAGTCCTTTTGTTTTAATCTACAGCTTACGAGTACATATTGAATCATCGACTTTGTACAGAATCTGCCATAAGTGTCATAATTATAAGGCAAAGGCTCTCATAAAATTGTTCACCATTGGTCTGCAGTCTCTGAACTAAGTCGATCTACTTCGTGTATTGATGCCTAGAGTATACAAATCGGACGATATAACTAGCTTTGAAAGATGGTATAGATCGAGATATAACAACATAGAATATGAAATCAGATCTTAGGACCAGACGATCAGCTAAACCTCTTAACCGTTTATTCCCCCCCCCCCCCAAGAAAAAACAAAGCGTGTTTTATCGAATCTTGAAGAATAACGCTTTTGAAAAAAACGTAGGAATTTTTTTTTTTAATCTTTAACGGACAAATTCCAACATTTAGGCTCCTTAAATTTGTCAACTGCAAATTATTTCTATTTGGACAAGGAAAACAATTTATAAAATTTCTCCATTTGCAGGAAAATAGCATTACAGAGTTAGACTAAGTTATTTACGACAATCTATTATCGAGATTAACAGTTTACCACAATTTGTTATGGATATGTGAAAGAACATGGCTAGAAAGGAAATATTTATGTTCAAAATCAGACAATGAGCCATTTATCAAATGATATCCACTAAATTATAGAATCCAACCGGATCATGGATGAATGAATGTTATTTATGGGGCATTTAGCGCACATTACGAGCAAGAGAACAATAGCGAACAAGCGTTTTACTTGTAACAAAAGGGGAATAACTCTAGAATAACTCATTTTAAAAAGACTCGCTGTCACTAGGCTTAACTACACATCCCTCATCATTCTTATATATCTTGACAAGTTTCATTAAAATCCGATCATGATTCTTTGAGGACTACAGGGGACGAATTTTAACTTGACACCGACGCCAGTCGGCATTAGACGAGCGTGGACGCCGACACCAAACGCTGCAGGTGGATCCCATAACTTGTTCCGTCAGCAGGAGGGCGCATAAATTACTTAGAAGATCTACAAAAGAACCAATATTTATTGTCAGGAGACACCAGCCTATCTGTGCTGAATATATAAAATTCCAATACAATGTCACGAAGTATTACATAAATTATAACAAAATTTGAACACAAAGTCAGATAGCTTTACATGTACATTAGTAAACATTCATTCTCAATGACTGACACTTATACATAATACAATAAAGGAGGGGAAAAAAAAAACAGCACAACATGAATTCTTATGGTCCATGGATTTGACAATTCGGTTTTATCACAATTATCCGAGGAGACAAACACTGAAACATTCTTTTTACTGTTTCTCTCGGCAGACGACTTTTTCGTCCTGCAGCTGACCAGTTTTTAAAAAATACTTTGGCGAAAGGAAAACTGTTTGTAACGAGCACTTCTTCCGTTTGCCAACTCTTATTTCGCACATGGATTCATGTGGTTAACTCTTATACTGCCTTATAATCCATATGAGCCATGCTTTTGGAAAAGAGGGTTTAATGCATCTCCGTGATGCAGTATACCAAGCAAGTCATCACATAATTGTGGATCCATTAAATCCATTCTGTGACCGACTGAACCATGAGATAAGACCGGTCCTCTGACATGCAGAAAAATACGAAAAAAGCAAAGGCAAAAAGTATCTAACCAGGTCAGCCTGGGCGGACTGCCCAGGCTGACCTGGTTAGATACTGTTTGCAGATTTATTAAACTCCCGTTTCACAGAGCACATCTCATATGTACCATGGACGTGTTCTGAGTTGTCTGCTGCTGTTATTGAAAAAAAAAAAAAACAAGAACAGCACAATAAAGCTCTAATCTGGACACATATCATTCTAAAAGATACGTAAAATGGCAATCTACATTACGAAGGGCTTTTGTCCTTTTTTCAACTCTCTACCAAACGACAAAATTTTAGACCAGTCCAAATTGAAAGCATTTGCAGACGACAATTTTCATGTGGCTCAAGTAAGGTGATCTTTCTTTGATAGGGTAGAAAACACTGTGGGAAAATGAGAAAATGTTGGTTACCAGAATTTTCTCCTTTTCCCACAATGTTTTCAAAAGGCTTCTTCCTCAGGGTCGTTGAAAGTCGGGATTGTGTGTTGAAGGGTTCAAACGATGGTCTAGTAAATACCAGTATAAGACAATAGCCAACAGGATATGAGTCGTGATATTTGAAAAGGGGTTTTAATACATCTGCAACAAGTATTGGCCCATGTCAGCGTGCACAGTCCTCGACACGCTGACCTCGATCGAAACTTTTTTGCTGTTGGTCGATTTCCTTCATGTCAAAGGACCAGTCTACCTCATGATTCGGCTGGTTGATAACCCTTAACCCTTTTTAGCGCCATGGGCGAAAACCGGAACTTTTGCGGATGGCATAGATCAAGATCAGACTGCACAGAACGTGCAGTCTGATCTTTGATCTATACCATCCGCTTGTTTAGTCAAGCCTATACGATAAAAATCGTTCTGGGTTTAAGTGGATTGTATTTCCAGCTGTCAAAAGAAGTCGAGTTTATTTATTTGGCGCCGAAAGAATTAAGCTGCTAGGCGCGACTCACTGACGTTTTGCGGGCAGTGTAGATCAAGATCAGACTGCACAGAACGTGCAGTCTGATCTTGGATCTACACTGTCCGATAATGAGATATTTTTCTCCAAAACATAAGTTTCAAATAATATTATTCGAGTTTTTACTCTCGCCTTGAAAGTTTTATTTCACTTATTTAGCAGGCTAAGGGTTAAATAAGGGTTAAACAAATGGACCTTTACTTATGAAAGAAATGACTTACTTGGTATAATGCATCTCTCGGATCGCTGCCGATATGTATAAACTAACTATTCTAAATATTGTTATCATTCTTAATTCCAAGATAAGCTATACGATTGACTAAGACCATTATAGGTTGGACTATATAGCTCCCGGTTGCAAAAAAATAACGATTGATTTACGCAAGATAACATGAAATCTGCAAAACGCAACCCCGAGATCGAATAAGCATACATGACAATGAATTATCAGTATTTATTTACAATAACCCCCCCCCCCCCCAAAAAAAAAAAAAAAACCAGAAACTTAAGATAACGCGTGGGTAATGCTCTTTGGTCAGTTCTGGAAAAAAAAACATGAGCGACTCTCTGGAAAAGGGGTATAATACATCTCCGTGATGCATTATACCAAGCAAGTCATCACATAATTATGGTTCCAGTCTGTCTAACAACCAACTCAAAAATATGGTAGAATGGTCCATGGACATGCTAAAAACTGACTAATAGCACAAACTTTCGATCCAAGTATGCCTGCGCGGACTGCGCAGGCTGACATGGATCGATACGCTTTGCAGATGCATTGAACTCCTTTTTCACAGAGCATTACTCATACAAATTTACCGACAGGAATAGTGCAGTTGTACTGTTTATAATGTTTGATAGGAGATTATTTCTTTAAATTCGCGAATTCGATAATTATCTTGTGATCTTTGCAAATTTGTTTAAATGAGAAGTAATTTCTAACTACCTTCGATAAGAAAATAGCCTAGTTCTCGTTAATAAACGGTAAATAATAGATGTGGAAACTAAAGATTGTGATTCAGTTAAGTTGATGTTAAGAACATAATATTCTTGAGGGTGCCAGTATGAAAGACAAAGCTGCTGTCCATTACTAGTGCCTTACCAAAACTAGAATAGTCATAAAAGTTGTCTAGTACCCTGCAAAGTACTTTCATGGGAGGTTATGAAAGTAAAAGGTCTAAATATAATGGAAGCGAAACCGGGATGGATAAAATGCCTCTTTGAAGGTTAAGCGTCTTATTCGAACAAATGGATGTTGAGAAGACGCAATTTCAATGTTTGTTTCTTGATGACACACCATTTAACGAAATTATTCAATAATAATTAGATCTAATGAATTACTATTATGAATAAATTTGAACACGCTTTAAAATCTTACTACATTAATTTTTTTGAAGGATTTTGTGTTAAAGTCTCAATAGCTTTAGAGAACCGAAACAATTCTCGAAAATTTCAGCATAAAGTCTTTTGATAGCTGCAATCCATGTGACTTTGGACCCGCAAAACGAACTCTATAAACATGAGCCATGAGCCATACTTTGTGAAAAGGGAGGCATCTACAAAAAGTATCGACCCAGGCAAGCCTGCACAGTCCGCGCAGGCTTACCTGAGTCGAAATTTTTGCTTTGGTAAATTTTCTGCACGACCAAGGACATTCTAACTCAGGATTCCGCTAGCTGTTAGACAACATGGATTTAAAGTGATGACTTGCTTGGTATCATGCACTAAGGAGATGCATGAAATGCCCTTTTGCCTGAGCATGGCTCACATGTTGGTATAAAGATAGGATCTTATCAAGAACAATGTCTGCAACCTCCTAGCATTTTCGTCTGCCAAAGAGAAAAAAGGAAAATGAAAAATACCAATTGCATTGACACTGATATTTTACATTAATGAAATAACTGCTGCCTTACTTATTGAAAAAAAGAAAAGAAAAGGTTACAATTGAGATGCTGAAAGAAAGGTGTAGCAAACCACTTCTATACAGAATGTAATTTGAACTGATTTGGCGGTTATAGTTTCTCTTTGGCATAAAATTCCCGCCGAAATAAATGGTGGATTGCATCTCCGTTTGCAAATATAGTACGTATATCCGGCAACTAAACATGAAATATATACGTAGCCCCATAAATAAGGGAACCCTGTTAATTGTTTATTCTGACATGATATGACAGTGTGACTTTAGCTCTCAATATTTCAGCAGATTCCAAAAGTAACGATACGTCATATCATCTCCAGTATGCCCGCCAGGTGTTGTGCAGGTGTTGCTGCACATGGAGGTCACACCAGATATTGACTTTGATTCCATTCTGTTACATGATTTTAAGTAAAATAAAGAATTACCTCAAGATTAAATAAAAGAGTTCTCTTATTTTTGATTCTGCCTATATACAACACATGGCGATGCAGTGTATTAGCATTTAGCTTGAAGCTCTGAACTCGACTGCAGTTGCTTTTTCGAACATTGCGGATGACTGTAAGACTACATAGCACTTGAGGTCTAATTTAGGATCTGCAATGTCCATGTCTTTACCGGATAGTCGGACAAAAACAGTCATAAACTGCAGTATCTCCATCTTTTGTACTGGCTGGAAATCTTTGTTTCATTTAGGCCCTATTTAGCGGTACAAGGGTAAAGTCTTATGTGACAATAAAGCGTCAGGTTCAATTTCGAGAGCTTTTGAGCAATAATTAAACTAATTCAAAAGCAGTTTTGTCAATATATGCTGCCACAACCAAATGCGACCTTAAACATGCAAAATTATGTGGTACAAGAAAGCGATTTACATGCTAAATGAACTCATAGTAGGTCCACTAAACAATCACTTCCGTTTCGTCTAGGTCAAGGTCTGGAACTATTTGCACAAAGTCTCGCCGGTGTGGTCTCATTCGAGATTTATTAAGTTCTATGTTAATGTCTTTTATCTTAGTCTTTTCTGGCACATTTGGGAGCCAGTCATTTCCGGCGTCCATTAAGTCTTCCTGCCACAGTAATCTGGTAGGACTACGATCGCGACAGTCCGAATCGAGCTCGTGATATTTATCGGGATCTAAAATCTCTATTGGCCGGATATTACTAGTACCCGGACCTTTGTCTTTTTCATACAATGGATTCCTATAACGTCTCAAATTCTGAAAGTTTTCTATATTGTCATTGTTGGCCTTTTCATTGGTGAACTCAGCTGCCCTCTTCCATTGGTCAATGATATGTTGACGTTTACGATGCCACATAACGATAAGGACTAGAGCAATTCCAGCGACAAGACCAAAAAGTGAACAGATAAGTGGTATCAAATAGGCAGGATCTGAAAAACAATGTAAAAAACATTTTGAGACATCATCAAATCTACTTTTTTGTAATTACCAAGGGAGCGGTGAACACAAAGTTACGTGTGATTTGCAGGTTCTTAAAAAGAAGATTACTTACTAGATTTATCCTTACCCCTCGAAATAGACGACTTTGAAAACATCCATATGGAAAAAAAATACTGTATTCAGCTCGAATTAAGGTTCAATACGTGAATTTTAGCCTTGTCCAAATTGAAAGCATTTACAGGCGACTATTTCATTGTGGCTCAAATGGTGCATTTTTTCTTAAATAGGGTAGAAAACATGGTGAGAAAAGGAGAAAATGTTGCTCACCCGCATTTTCTCCTTTTTCAACAATGTTTTCAAAAGGCTTCTTTCCAAGGGTCGTTAAAAGGAGGTATTTTGCGGTAAAGGGTTAAAAAGAACAAAACAAAAATAAAAAAAAAAAAATAGGCCACAGAAAGTAGCTATCAATTCGTCTTTATTTGATCGGCGTAATAAAACAAGAAAGAGATGAAAGTCTTTCAATAAACTTGAAGAATACAGGAATGGCTCAAATATTGTAACCGGCCTTTTTTCTGTATTTGCCAGAGTATGCCATAACATATTAGACAGCGTCGGCCCAAGACCTGAAAACCCTATGGATGGCTCTGTTGATTATTTATATTCAGCATTAAGCCTGTTGACTTAACATGCATGAAGTGCGACAATATTTCGACTAAAAAAATGCTAGGCTCTCAATATGGTGAAGCAAACCTCTCTCAGATTCATCCTCCGCCTCCGCAGTTTCTACAGTAACTCCTACGACGGCAGCAAGTGCGAGACTGTTCGTCTGTTTCCGACTGATAAGGTACGTCACGTGATCTACAACGTCTTTCAATTCGGAATATGTCGGTTGTGTACGGGTTGTGCTTATTACAGTCTGCAAGAAAAAAAAAAAAGAAAAGATCGGTCAAAGTCTGTCAAACAAGAAAAAAATCGCATTGAAGGTGCATCAAACTACTAAAATACGAGATTATATCATTTGTATCTTTTTGTACAGAGAAATCAAGTATCTATAGCACATACAAAACTGTCCGCATTTGGACAGTTTAACTTAGATGGATTATGATCTAGTCGTAAAGACATTAAAAAGATACGCAAAAGATGAGCGTGACACGAGGGAAAAATCTAAAATACTTCCGAACGCTCATAAAAACAATTAGAAATGTTGGTGCAACATTTTATGAGGAAGGAGATAACTATTTATCAGAAACGATGATTCACACACAATACTTTTTCGAATTAACCTTTTGCTGTCGTATTCGAAATACCGCATTTTTTTTGTTTTTAACCCTTTATCTTACTAAATTTAAATAATACATGTCACCAACCTAAGTTCAGGCCGATCTTATCGATTCTAAAAGAATGAAGTCTGTATAAAACGATAATACTCTAGCCTCATCAAAATTAGAAACATTTGCAGGTGATATATTTCATGTGTCTTAACTCTTTGCCAAATGACAATATTGTAGACCTGTTAGATGCTGCTCAAATGTTGGAATTCGCCGTTGAGAGGGTTGAAAACATTTTGGGAAAAGGAGAAAATGCTGGTTACCAGCATTTTCTCCTTTTCCCAAAATGTTTTCTAAAACCTTCTGCCACAGGGTCGTTAACCCTTTCAGCGCCATAGGCGAAAACAGGGACTTTTGCGGACGGCACAGATCAAGATCAGACTGCACAGAACGTGCAGTCTGGTCTTTGATCTGTACCGTCCACTTAATTAGTCAAGCCCCTACGATAAAAATCTTTCTAGGTCTCTGTGGATTGCATTTACAGCCACCGAAAGAAGTCGAGTTTATTTTTTTGGCGCCGAAAGAGTTAAAACTCGGGATTGTTTGGTAAAGAGTTGAACGATAACATTAGTCTGTGAAAGGGTAGAAATCATTGTTGAAAACAGAGAAAAAAGCTGGTCACCAGCATTTTTATCCTTTTCTCCACAATGATTTCGAAAGTCTTATTCCCAAGGTCGCTAAATTCTGGATTGTGTTGTACAGGATTAAACAATTAACTTGGTATCGAATAGAGTAGGCAAAGATCAGATGGCACATTTGTGACATCTAATCTTTGCATGTTCTATTCGAAAAGAATATCAGAGGCTGAAATGTCTAACTTGAACCGTCTAACTTGATCTCTTCACTTACCATCAATATCTGTATAGCATCAGGATTCGTCTTTAAAACACTGCAGGCTATTTCAACGTACGAATATTTCTTGTTGAAATCCTTATTTGCGGTCTCGTGCAGGAACGTACAGATACCTTCAACCGAAATCCCCTGAAATGGATTAATCGCTCGGAATATCTTTGTGCTTTTGCGGCTGATGTAGATCAAGATCAGACTGTGTAGTGTGTGGTCTTGGATCTAAACTCCTGGTGCTTTGTGAGTATTTTTCTCAATACAGCCGTTAATATGCAATACTTAAGTCTTTCCTTCTGGATGAAATGTCAAGTTCATGTGTTTAACAGTCTGGAGGTTACACCTTAAGCTACTAAGCACGATTCAAGGCGCTTATGCGGCCAACGTAGTTCAAGATCAGAATGCACAGAACATGTAGTCTGATCTTAGATCTACACTGTCCGATAAGAAGATATTTTTTCCCAAAAGTAACTTTGAAACTGCAACATTTGGGTTTTAAAATAGGCCGGAAAGTTTTAACTTATTTAGCAGATCAAGGGTTAAAGATGAAGCTGTCTATGCTAGATGAGGAAGGTTGCTGATATACCTACCCATCGTCACATGGCAATGATTACACACTTATGTCTGTCATATAAACAATGCGCTTTCAAGTATTCCAGTCAATTTTAAACTAGGCGCAAGCATCTCCAAGAAGAAAAACTATCAATTATCATTCGAAAACATGTTTCACATGATTTTTTTTTAATGGTAAGTAAATACTGCATCATGATCGATTGCTTCGGACATTCTATTTTCATGACCTCTGACATAAAGCAACTAAGAAGTTAGTTAAAAGTATAAAAGATAGAAAGATTATTTCACTCAACTCATACCCAACTATCATTCTTGAAAACAAATTCAAGATGTAAAAAATGACAAAAAGCAATTATCCGTCGGGTTTATAAATGTATTATCTGTAAGGATCTAAGTTGGCAGGCAGAAACAGCATAAATTTAAGTTTGTTTTAAATACTTCAATAAACTACGTCTTGAAGTTCGTCTATCAGTGGCCATAAGTATTTCATCAGATTCCAAATCCCCATTGACTTACATACATTTTTAAGTGTGCAAGAAAATTTGTCATGTTCCTTTTGATCAAGCTATTGCAAGGAAAACTATACTGGTACAGAGCGAGGTTACTGAAGCTATTTACACAGATATGTTATTACTCGTTCTCGCCAAAATCAAAGTTGTAGCGTTCTGAAACCTAGTGGTGTTATCGTTCCGCCATTTACGTCAGTACAGTAAACATTTCTCGAAAATATTGGTCACTTTTAGACGGTTTAATCTTTATCACATTATATCACATCAAGTCTAAAAGTATACTTTTGCATGTCAAATTCACTTTGCCTCATTTCATATAATTTTGACAACGATAGCTTTATCATTTAACCCACAACGATTTAAAAAGTTAACTTAAAAATACACATAATTTAACGGGGATTTAGTTATACATGTATATCTATAGCCACTTACAGTAGGCGTGAATTGCTTAGAGGTTGAAATGAGCAAATAATGATTTAAACTTAAAGTTACTTACAATTGGCATTTTGGATTTATCAAAAACCAAAGTTATTCTGGCACAGGTACTACTCAAGAGATCGTCACCATGGTAACAAAGCAATTGCTCTTGTGGAGCAGAAGACGCTGTCACTTCCGTTTTGGGCCGACAATTTCCTAATGGAATACAGGGCGGGGTAAAACACGTCACATCCGTTTTCACCACGCATGTCTCGTATTCTGAACACTTGATCAGCCGGATGGAAGAGTTGGCCGGTGCTGCACAGTTACCAGGTCCACATATACTCTCCAGACTCTATTGGGTATGGAAGATAATATGTAAAGTTTGGTTGGTCAATAAACTACAACGTATTATAATACAGCGGCTGATTCCTGTAGAGTATTATCCATTGCTTAACCCTTAAGCTGCTAATCGAGACTCACTGACCTTTTGCGGACTGTGTAGATCAAGATCAGACTGCACAGAACGTGCAGTCTGATCTTTGATCTACACTGTCCGATACTGTATTTTGTTTCCGGTGAAATCGACTTTGAAACCGAAATGTTAGGGCTTTTAGTACTGAGCAGAAATTTGCTTTTCATTCAGCTTAAGTGTTAATAGTTTCCATACCGAGCCCTTTGACGGATTGAGACGTTTTGTCGTTGGAACATTGATTGTAGGAAATCATTTTTTTGGACCGGATTTAAAACAAAATATCAAGGATGTGGTAAAACGCTACTGACTTGTTGCCGATACCAATCATTCATACTGCAAACAAAATATTTGAGCCATGCTCTGTGAAAAAGGGGGGTTATTGCATCTGCAAACCCCATTTGCCAGAGCGCAGCTCATTTAGTAATTATGTGAATGTATCTACAAGCCTTAACCCTTTCCCAAACGACAAATTTTGCATTGGTCCAAATTGAAAGAGTTTGCAGACGACAATTTTAAATTTGATGAAAATGGCAGAAAGTTATCAAAACGGGTACAAAACACTGTGGGAAAAGGAGAAATTGCTCGTTACGAGCAATTTCTCCTTTTCCCACAGTGTTTTCAAAAGACTTGTACTGCTGTACTGCAGACACGTGAAAACCAGGGCTTGTTTGGGAAAAGGTTAACGCAATCCAAAGAAGCAGCATCAGTTACAAGTTTCGGAGGAAATTTAAGTTTTAAAACTACATATTTAGTGGTCAAAACGGTACATGAATCATGTTTATACTCACTTGCGAGTATCACTTTTGTAAAACTCTTAGAGCATAAAATGAATACGAAGTAACTTTCTTATAGCAAGAAAGGTAATTAAAGACACACAGGCTGTTTTCGGCAGGCAGAATATCTTGAGGAAGCAGACACTGTGGCCCCACGATTGTACAGTTTGAAACTGCTCTTTATTTACATCCCCCAAAATCGTAGTTATGCTTGGCACTCTAACATATTTGAACATACCTCGCTGCACGTGACTTTTCCATCATTACATTTACACACGCTACATTCGTGTTCCCATGATGCATTGTGGGCAAACTTCCGCCTGTGAAACTCACAGGATTGGACGGACGCTATACGACCTTCAACCTTCTCACAGTGGTCACCGGACCTTCCTACAGGACATATGCAGCGATACTCCCCGATACCGTCGATACACGTACTCCCGTATGTGCAAGGGCTGGATAGACATTCGTTAATATCTGTAAAGGAGAATCATACCAGAAGTAGTATCACTAGATGTGTAAGTTAACGGGCTATCATTAAAAGACAACCCGGGCCCATATTTACCACACATTCTTAAAAGCATTCTTAGCCTTATCATCAAGAATTTTTTTAAATTTTAAATAAGTGCAGTTTCTGATTCGCTAAAACAAATGGTGTAGCCAATCAGATATTCCGTTACTTTTTAAAATCTAGAATAAGACTATTAATACAAATTACAATAGTTTGTGGATACAAGTCCATAATAGGTGCACCATGTATACCACGAATGCTAGTTCCATTGGTTTTTCGGGATATCTTTGATCAATTTGAAAGAAAAAAACATTTTCCTTTACTTCTGTAATATTTCATTTTTCCTGTTTATTTGGAAATAAGCACGTTCCTTGTAAGCAGTGTTGTGCATAGTAATTCCTTAGTAGTGATGGGGTCGGTTTGCAGTAAAACAAAATGACACAATATGACGTAATTATCCACCGTTTTGTTACTACTTTATAAGGATGTTTTTCTATATTGAGTGAAACCTGGTCATTGTGGTGGATGACCAAGCAGTAGACCGTTGCAATAATAAATCCTGTTGTTATGCTTTCGCAGGACGCTCTTATTTTTAAAAGAGGGTCTCATTTAAAAGTGGGAAAAAAAAAATGGCTCGCCAATTATTAATGTATTTTCAGATATGTTCTTGAATCAATCACATACAAACGATCATGATTTTCTAGGGATGAAACTTAAAATGTGTTTGCAGACCATGTTGATAAAATCAGAATGCAACATACTTTACTATCTTAATATTTTTTCTTGATATTCTGGTAAAAGCAGCATCTCGTATACAAAAGCTGTGCTTTTTTTCGCTGATGGAAAATGAACATTTGACATTATACCCAATCATTAAAGTAAAATCACTTGAATTTAAAAGTAACCATTTAAATGGTTCCATCATCTGCCTCTCCGTGATAACTTTCCTAAAAAACACATCCACACAAACATACTCACACACAAAAACAAGATCATAGTCACGTTTATGACTTTTAATACAAAATGCAATCAAAACTTTGCTAATTATACTTACTAACTCTGCAGTCTGTCCCGGTAAACCCGCTATCACATTCACATGTATACCGGTTTATACCGTCAATACATCGTCCATCATTGTAACTAGTAATAAAACAGTTAAGTAAATTTAAGACATTATGAAAAATAACATTTTGTACAAGTAGCATTTCAGAAAACATATGTATCAAATAAATGGCCTGTAATAATGTACTCAAACGACGGATCACTTTTCTTCAAAACTATTATGTGTTATCTGATTGTTGATCTACCACTTCACATGATCGGACATATATACTATACTTCGGAAATACTGGTCAAAAACAAGCATAGAGCAAGCAGGTTTCGACAGTTAATCCAAAACATCTAAAAATACAGAGTAGAACACCCCATGCCATTTACCGGTTGGTTAGTTTAAACATATCTTATTCAATAAATGAATGGGGTCGGGCCACAAGTTCTTCCAACTTAGATTCGGCCCTTCCCCTACAATTAAATAAACAATACAAACAGACAGATAATGGCAACAAAACATTTAAAATACAATGTGTAGATAACAAAATGTGAAAAAAGAGAGAAAACCGTACAGCAAAAACAAAAAGAGAAAGAGAGAAAATTTGATAAAGAGAGGAGAAAAACTGAACAGGACAGAGTGTAAACAGAACTTAAAAAAAAAAGAAAAGCGAGGAATAAGGAGTTGAGGTATGATGGTCTGTGACGGATGCTGCTATTCTGATTAGAGGCTGTAAATTATATTATTAACTTTGAAATTATTACTCAAAACGGTCCGACTGTTTAATGTATCAGTGAACTGCTTCAAATAATGAGCAATTTTCATCATTGTTCAGTTTTCGTCGCCAAATAGTAATTGTTCAATGTTTAGAGGATGTATTGCCATTTACCAGTTGGCACATGATAACACGAAAGCGACACATACGTAACAGTATAGTAAATATTTCCAGCGTGTTTCGCGAGATCAATCAATCAATCGATTAGCATAATAATAAAACCTACCAAGGGAACGGGTTACAGTCGTTAACATTTATTCCACAGGTCCGGCCTTCAAAGCCTTCCTTACAGATACAAGTAAAACTGTCTCCACTGTTTACACAAGTACCATTATTCTCGCACGGGTCAGAGTCACAACTCTTTACCTTAGCTACAGGGAAATAAAATACGTTATACATATTTCTTTGAAATACATTAAGACAAGTATAGTATTTATATAAGTTATCGATTCTCAAAATTTATTGACACCAAAGTTTTTTTTTTTTCTTTTTATTGGAAATGGCATTTAAAATGAATTAGTAACGATAACATTGTAAGTTTCTACGTCACTGTTTTTGGCAGCTTTTTAAAATACATTTATTGTGGATAAAATGGCAATTCTGGTGACAAGTAAGTGCTTCTTTTCCGCAATATATACCCATCACATATCATTAAACTTTTTTGTTCTACAAGTTCTCTCTTGTTTCGTTTTCATTGGTCCTTTTTATTGCTATAACTATCGCGTACAGCGATGGGGTTAAAACCAGATTTGACCTATTCCAGCACATGGGGAACCTTCCCTGATGTCAGATGTCATAAACCCTGGAAGAAGAAGAAGAGGAAGGCATGTAAGCTTACGAGTATGGCATGTAATTCCTTCCCAAGCAGACGGACACCTGCACGCAAACGTATCCACTAGATCTACGCAAGTACCCCCATTAGCACATGTAAACAGGTCACAGTGGCTGTCCCCTGGATATGAATGAAAACAACTTTTTTCCTTAAATAATGATATGATTTTATTCTACATGTCTCATCGTGGGCGACAATACACTTATCCATGCTTCCTATGCAGCCTTCAAGTATTATCTTTTAAAACAAAGGTACCATTATGTCACGGAGAACCCCAATGAACTATTGAAAGGCAGCCAGTTTACAATATTGCAACGAAAAATCTAGGACAGTTATGTTGATCAAGATGACACTGAACAAAACGTATCCAAATTTATGCTCTTGTGGACGGAAATCATGGGGCTCAATGGGTTTATGATCAAAGAAGCAGTTATGTCAAAAGATAAAACCATGGACAATAAGTCAGGATTCGGCAACTGTATAGTTTGCATAATCCGGGTGTCTGCATTTCTAAGAAACCATACTATATTGTAATTTAAACGTTTTCCATCACACTGAAGAAATTAAAGATATCATGCCATTTTCTGATTATTTTGGTATGTTCTCGATCATCCTAGGTGTGTTTACTGCAGCCATTTCGTTTCATTTTTTTCCAACATAATTCTAGACAGGGCTTCAAGTAACAGGGAGTCGCTAGCTGAATATGAAAACACAAGAAAAACCTACTATAATCATGTTTCAAGTCAGAGCGCAGTACTCACGTAATGTACACGTTTTTCCTTTCCATCCATCTACGCACTGACATACGTAGCCTGCTACAAGGTCAATGCAGTTCCCATGGTTGCGGCACGGGTTCGGATCACACTCATTTTTATCTGGAATAAATCATACCGATGTCTTTTTTCGTTTTTGTGTTCCTTCAAGAAAGAGTATTGGGGTGTGTTGAAACGTACATTTATGATCATGGGTAACGATGTGCTGTTTACTTTTTTTCTAGTTGTGTATCAGCACGATTGTGCTAACTTAGGTTCGTTGGTAACATAGTTGGGGAACAAAAAAGGATTTCAAAATTACGCAAATAACTCTTGCAAAGCCTGGCATACACTTCATGTAAATCAAAGTTCAACGTCTGCCTGCTTTGCTTAGCGCTTATGTTGCATAATGTAGCGTCATTGTAAAACTGTTTGAGTTGGAACCGATATGTTTGAGTTTAGAGAAGTTGCAGTAGATTGAATGATAAAACTCAACAATATCAAGGCGAAGTTTTATGATCTTCACAGATCTCAAGTGCCAGACGTTCAAAGCAAAAAAGTGATACTGATGAATACGTGTTCATGAATTTGGATCATAAGACTAACACGTAAATTTAACATTCAATAAATAACTTACTGATATTACAAAGGGCTCCTTCCCAACCCTCACTACAAATGCACTGGAAAGAATTAATGAGGTCCACACACGTGCCCGAGTTTTGGCAAGGAGAACTGGAGCAGTCGTCTTTATCTAGTTACGTAGATTAAAATGATAGATCAATTTTATTTCTTATGCCCAAATTTTAGAAAGGACATGAGAAGTCTATCATTAAGTACGGTGTTTAGCATGGATTTCAGCAGAAGTATCATTTAAGGCAAACGATATTCATCTTCGTTTAAATGTTCTAATGTAAGTTTCGCTACATGTATAGCATCTAAAATCAGGTGGAAAATCGAGTTGAAAATTGTTATAAAATTTCTCTAATCGATATAATGCTTGACCACCTAAAGAAACGAAAATTGGAGTAAGTCTGAATGAAGAGCATGTACAAACTCTTGCCATTTTTACCCATGCTCATAAAACCAAACCAAAAATACATGTAATTACTTACTTCTGTGACAAAAGTCTCCTGTAAATCCTGGACTACATGAACATTCAAAACCTCCACCTGGTTTGCTGATACAGAGTCCATGTTTACCACAAATCTCGGAGGATATTAACTGTACTCCACCCACACTCGTATTACTCGGGATGGATATTGTACAACTGTCCACATCTGGAAAAATACAACATCATGTCGAATCTTTTTTTTTTTTTTTTGTATAAAGAAGCGCGATGAAATGTCAAACTACTCTTTCTATTAAGTAAAAGATGAACGATTACGTCATGTCCATATGCATAAAGTTTGAATCAAAGAGCAAATCCTTCACCTTACACTAAACTTTCACAAAGTGAATCTCTGCACAGTTCAGTTCACTGTATGAATATGCCTAATACCTATAGGAGAGCGGGAACGAACCATACCATATTTTGCACCAATGTCTTTCTGAATACATTTCTAAAGATAATTTCGAAAATTATCGTATATGGACATGGTGGTATTAACATCTTTCTGAAATTATGCCATGTTATATATAATCCTTCCAGAGAATTACATAAAGCTACATGTTCTTTTCTCTTCGCACATTACTATATCTTTGTCTAGACTAAGGCTATATGTGCTTTTACAGAAAACACTTACTGTCAACAGTTACAGTTTTCGGATGCTCACAGTTTTTACCCATATACACATCCGAACAAAAGCAAAAGTAATCTTCATCCAAAATGTAACATGTGGACTCGTGCTGACAGGGATTTGGGCTGCATGGATCTACGTCAATCTGAAATAGATAGTTTGAATAATATTGAATGGAGCTTGCTCACACATGGGTTGTTTATCTTTTTTACCGTCCGTTCAATAGTTCTTAAAACTTCAAGCGCAGTCTACTGCAACAATGGAGAAAATATCCCAATTTTACACACAAAGTTCTTTATAATATATAAACTCTATATTTTTTTAAGGTCAGAAGATTGAAATTTGGGACCTGGCAATTGTAACCGCTGTATCCGTCCGCACACAAACAAGAATAGCCCGGGATGAGATTTACGCAAGTGGCACCGTTCAAACAGGGGTTACTATCGCATTCGTGTTTCTCTTGGTGACAATCCTTTCCTTCGTATCCGGGCAAACATATACAGTAGTAGTCGTCGATCAAATCCTGAAAACCGTTAAATATATGCACATGCAAAGTCAGTTTTTCAAGGCAAATGGGAAAGGTAAAAAATCTTGAGATTAAAGAAAGAAAAGATGCGACACAACTGTTCACATTATTGATCACTTAAGGCTCAACGATCGTATTTGACAATCCCGTCGAACTTGTAAAGGGTAGGAAAGAAATAATAAAGGAGAAGTTGGTTGGTGAACGACTTTTAGACTAAAGGGGCCTATCAATATACAGAGTGATAATGTTCAAATAGTATCAATAGTAATATCAAATAGTATAAGGGCCTACCAATCTTTCACCGTCGTAAATAAATCTTGCTCATCGTTAAACTTCCCGAAGTCAAATGATATAGTCATGATGTATTTTCTTTTCTGATGATTTATATGGGGTTTAGTTCATCTCCGTGATGTATTCTACCAAGCAAGCCATCACATAACGGTGGAATCATAAAATCCATTTTGTTCAACAAATTATTGAATAATGAGGTAGACTGGCCCTTAACATGCAGAAAATTTACAAGTAGCAAAAAGTTTCGATTCATATCAGATCTGCGAACATTAGACACCCATTTTACAGGCCATGACTCAAATGTGTCTATTGGCATTTTAAATTATGCCTCAACAGCTATGTTAATTATATGCTGTCTAAGACAGGTATATGAAAGCTATACATACCACACAGCGTCCGCCATTTTTGCATGTCACCACTTTACAATCATCAACATCTGGAATGTAAACGTGGACCATTTTCAAATTAACACATGTATTGAACTTGTGCATATGAGCCATGCTCTATGAAAAGAGGGCTTAATGCATCTGCTAAAAGTATCGATTCAGATCAGCCTGCGCAGTCCGCGCAGGCTGACTTGAGCCGAAACTTTTCGCTATTGGTCAATTTTCTGTATGTCAAAGGACCAGTCTGCCATACGGTAGACAAAATGAATTTCATGGATCCCTGAGTACGTAATGTCTTGCTTGGTATTATGCATCACGGAAATGCATTAAGCCCCATTTTGCCAGAGAATGGCTCATATATGATTTGAGGATGCATAAGTCTGCACGTAGAACCAACGCCTAGTATGGACATGAAATCCCTTGAAAAACATTTCCAGTACTAGATTTTGTTATACATTACATCGACCAATTAAGCTGTTTTTGTAGACGCCAGGGTTACTGTGAAAGGTCTGTTGCATTTATTCAACATTGAAAACGTTCGGTTACTTACTGACGTCACAGTTTTTGCCTTGCCATCCGGGTTGGCATTCGCACTGATAATCACCAACGAGGTCCCGGCACGTGAAAGCGTTAACACAAGGTCGTCCTTCACATTCATCAGCGTCAAGTTGACAATGCGGGCCCTGCCATCCTTGTGGACACAGACATTCATAACCATTTATCTTGTCTATGCATGTGCCATGGTTCAAACATGGATAGGAAGCGCACTCGTTTATATCTGTCACGGATTAAAAGAGATGACAGTCCGTTAAAAATCATAATGAAACTTTAAGCATCATTGAAATGGGGTTTGATTTATCCATCATCTTTTGTACAGTCGTGTTGTCGCAGTTATCAAAAGACCCGATAAACTCTAAAAATGCATCACATTTAGAATCCATGCGTTTAAACATTAATTTGAAATATTCTATGATATTTTGGATGGACAACTATTTTAGTTTATGATAAAATAATTATTTTCCCACAAAAGAAGGCAGTTATCTCGGTACTGAAAAAGGGTAAAAGGAAAAATATTGATACTCCATATTGCGAGCAACACACACAAAAAGGTGCCTTCGGACATATGCGTAAAAGTGTGACGACCCAGATCAGCCCGTGCAGTCTGCGACTAATCCGAGACGATACTTCCCGTTTTTGTGCGATTTTCTATTTCACGAAAGTCTACTGTATGAAAAAATATGATGTAGTCGTAAAGTGCTGTCCCGGATTAGCCTGCGCAGTCCGCGCAGGCTAATCAGGGACAGCACTTTACGTAATTGTCCGCAGGCCCCTTTTCGTGAGTTGCACGCCATGTGAAGGCGATCATGTGTTTTTTATTCAACTCGTTGAAATCTAAGAATTGATTTATTGATTGTATGGTGTTTAAAGCCGTTTTCAACATTATTTCAGTTATATCGCAGCGGCCAGTGTACCTATCCATGCTTTTCTAGAGTTTCTTTTACCAGTACTCCGCACAATATTCTTTCCAAGCCACTGGCTACTTTCCCACATAACCAACGTCAAAACAATGGTCAGCGGTGTGAGAGGAATGAATCCTGTCGCAATGACTATCATCAATCCTCGGAAAGAAATTGGCCAAGCCGGGGATCGAACCAGCGATCTCCTCTTCTCAAGTCTTGTACGCTACCGACTGAGCTACGGGGCTTGGCAGCTGAATAATGAGAAACTATTGATTCTCATACCATCCAAACGTTGAAGTCTAAATAACCTCGGGTTTAGGAGACTTATGAAATGCATTTTAGCAAGCCAAAGTGACGGATTAACCAGCAGATTTTTAAGAACGTATTGGTAATAGATTGATAAGGATAATAATAATCCGTGTATACCAATAGAGCAGTTTGGTCCAGTCCAACCTGGAAAACAGTTACAGATGAATCCTGGATTTGTATCTACGCACGTGCCTCCATGGTGACATGGGCTACTCGAACATGGATCCTCCTCTGAAATGACGGAAAATGAGCATAAGAGATTCATTATATTTATCTATATCATTTTATTGTGGACGGTAATAGTAAATGTTATATGAACTAAGCTAGAGCCTGTAGACATTGTGCTCTTACACTAAATTCATAACACAGGAATAAGTGTAGTTGGTTATAGAGAGAGAGAGAGAGAGAGAGATTAAAATTACCTATTTCACAGTTGACGCCAGAGTACCCTTTCGGACATTCACAAGTATAGTTGTTAGGAGCACTGTTAATACAAAGCCCATGGTTACGACAAGGTTTGTGGCGACAGGTGTTTAGATCTGGGAATGAGTATAACAGTATTTGTTAAAGGCAAAG
This sequence comes from Tridacna gigas, assembly GCA_945859785.2. Taxonomy (NCBI): domain Eukaryota; kingdom Metazoa; phylum Mollusca; class Bivalvia; order Cardiida; family Cardiidae; genus Tridacna; species Tridacna gigas. The sequence continues at coordinate 68,358,717 of OX244029.2, forward strand.
ATGGTGGTTATATTAATAAGGTGATATATACTTTCTCAGTCTTTCATCAAAATATTTTAATAAGTCATTTCTGATCAATTCAGTGTATTCGAAAGCAAATATCTCGAAAACACAATTAATTACTTACTAATTGAGTCCTGCTTTGTCAAAAGGTGGGTCAATGCATCTACAAAAAGTATCGACTCATGTCAGCCTGCGCAGTCCGCACAGGCCGACATGGGTCGAAACCTTTTGCTATTGGCATATTTTTTGTATTTCAACGGACCATTCTTTCTTATGATACAACCGGGTTTCGGACAAAAATAGATCCGCATTATGCGACGTCTTGATTGGTTTAACCTTTTACCAGACGACAAAATTTTAGTATTGTCCAAGCATTTGCAGACGATAATTTCAATGTGGCTCAAATGGTGCAATTTTCTCTTGATAGGGTAGAAAACATTGTGGGAAATGGAGAAAATGCTGGTTACCAGCATTTTCTCCTTTTCCCATAATGTTTTCAAGAGGCTTCTATCCCACGGTCGTTAAAAGGCGGCATTGTGCGGTAAAGGGTTAATGCATTATGAAGATACATTAAACCACCTTCCCCAGAGCGCCGTTCGCTTATATGGATAAACTCTAATGGTACAGAGATTTTTGGGGTTCATATTATCTATCAATAGTTCTGATGCCATTTTATACTGAAATAAATATTTGATTTTTTTTCACCGCTATTACCAATTGTTATCGCTTTTAAAACGGTATGTATCACACCTTTATCACAGAGTATGTGACCCCAGTTCAGGTCGCAGTTACAGGTCCACGGAGAATTGTTACAGGAGCCGTGCTCGCAGCCTGGATACGGTATACACTGGTCACATAATGGACCTTGCCAGCCAAACGAACACCTAAACAGACAAAAACAAAATACAGGTAAACACTTATTAACCCTTGACCAAACACTCTAAAGTGTTAACGGCCCCGAGAGAAAAGCCTTTCGAAATCATTGTCCAGGATTTTTAAGTTCGAATCCCTTCATGGCCTAACTCTAAAGTCATCGCTTCTCTCACTGCTGAACATGGTTTCGGCTCTGTTGATGCAGGACAGCAGCGGTGTGTTTGGAAAAAGCTTTGATTTTTCGTAGTACTGGTCAAATAAAACTCCAGTGCGCATTGGTAGCTGAACTGGCCCCGAGATAAACACCAAACAGACTTGCTGTACAGAGCGGGAAGTGACAGATGGGAGCAAGAGCCAAAGGAATACTATGATACCCTACAGTACGAACCTAATGATTCTTTGTTCCATCCTTTTAAATCATTGTATAAATAGGTTCTACCTTCGAAGATGAATTGCGTCTCTTTTTTTCCTACCCTCTACTTTGTAAAGGTTAAAAGACAGTTATAAGTATACACATGTTTATTAGCCAAAACCGCAACCAATAACTCGAAACACTTTTTGTACTTCCGTTTCCTAGCTAACCAAATTTTGCACTTCATCTCAGCAATCAACCAATTGTTAATACCGCCTTGAAGAAGGCTTTTCAGAACATTATAAGAAAGGGGGGAATGCTGGTAAAGGGCAGTTTCTCTTTTTCTCAAAACGTTTTCTATACTTTTGAAAAATCCAATCGTTTAAGTAACATTTGATTTGTCGTCTACGAAGGCTTTCAATGCGGACAAGACCATAATGTTGACCTCTGGTAAAGAGCAATGTTTCACACCTGGGCCATCTTTGCTGCCAAAATAGTGATTGGTGTATGATCATTTTGTCTGCACCGAACATAATAATGAATATAAGCCATGCTCTGGCAAAAGGGGGCTTAATGCATCTCCGTAATACATCTTACCTAGCAAGTCATCATATAATTATGGATCCATAAAAATCCATTTTGTTTGACAACCGACTGAATCATCAGGTACACTGGTCCTTTGGCATGCAGAATATTGACCAATAGCGAAAGATTTCGGCCTAGGTCGACCTGTGCGGACTGCGCAGGTTGACGTGGGTCGATACTTTTCGCAGATGCAATCATCCCCCTTTTCACATAGCATGGCTCAATTATATATTTCAATGCAGTGACCTTAATTAAGAGTGATATCTTTCGTCTTACCGGCATTCCCCTGGCTCATCACATGATCCATGGAGGGCGTGGCAGCCTGTTTTACATATGGCTGAAAGGAGAAAGTAATAAAGGGTAATAATTAGAAATGTTGTCACCAAAGGCAAAGTACAAGTGCGTGACTGAGGATAGCGAATTTAAATAGAAAAAGCTACTGAACTTTTAACCCTTTACCGCACAATGACGCCTTTTGACGCCCCTGGAAAAGAAGTCTTTTGAAAACATTGTGGGAAAAGGAGAAAATGCTGGTAACCAGCATTTTCTCCTTTTCCCACAATGTTTTCTACCCTATCAAAGAAAAATTGCACCATTTGAACCACATTGAAATTGTCGTCTGCAAATGCTTTCAATTTGGACAAGGCTAAAATTTTGTCGTCTGGTAAAGGGTTAAACCTCCGTTTCCAAATTATTCTAAATACATCTGGTGTCTTAGTTGCAATAAGAAAATTGTTTAGTTTGGCAGTGGCATTTTGTCAAAGGTTCTTTTGGAAAACATTGAAGGATTAAGAAAATTTGCAAAAGTTACAATGTCATACCTTTCAATAAATACTTTTTTTTGTCACTACATTGACTTGCACCGGTGGTTTGTGGCGATGGATAGTAGTAGACTCGTAGTAAAACTACTTGTATATTGACTGGTCTCACGTTTGTAGCTGTTAACTTGTAATTTTAATTATGTGTATACAAAAGAGTGAGGAAAAAATATTTTAAACAATTTCGAGAAAAGGAGACTGTGAATGAAAAATTCTTTCGCTTTACCTATGTCACATTCGGCACCGAGCCAGCCGTCCATACAGACCTTGTCCCCATTTGTGTTGCAGGTGTAATGTCCAAGCCTGTCATTACGCGGACGACAAAACTTTGAGCATGTTGTGTTATAGTAATGCACATCACACATAACCCGGATTCTGTAATGTTCGAAACTGTTTAATCCAAAGGCTGCTAAGCGCGACACAAGGACCTTTTGCGGACAGTGTATATCAAGATCAGACTGCACAGAACGTGCAGTCTGATCTTGAATCTACACTGTCCGACAAGAAGATATTTCCCCCAAAATAAAACAACTTTGAAATAGCAATATTTGACTTTTTATTGTCGACTTGTAAGTTTCATTTTAGTTATATAGCAGGATATGGGTTAACGTGCATATAGCAAACAGCAACAACAACAAATGTATGTCTGTTTGGCGTTTAATAAATCGGCGTATAACAAAATTTTAATAATTGGTTTCCATATTTTCTAATGTATTTAACCATAATTTACGTTTAACATGGTATTTCACAAAGATTTGTTCAAACTCTTTCCTGCAAATTAGTGGCGTCTGTCACTATTTCGAACCAGTGCAATATTACAACACATGTCATCCAGCTACGGTATATTGTTTTCTTATAACCTCGGAGCGCTGTGGAGGGATGTCAATATTGCTTTCGTTTAGATGGTCTGTGTTCGAAAAAGAGCAATTGCATTTTACATAAAATCTCCTTTTCCCAAGCATTTTTTCTGTTCATAATATTAATCCCTTTACCATCTATCCCATACTTTACGGGCCTGAGACAGTAGGCTTTTGAAGAAACTTGTCGGAAAAGAAGAGAAAATGCTGTACCTTGCATTTTCTTTTTTCTTCCCACAATGTTTTCTGGCAATTTATATACAGATCTAGTCATTTTGGTACATTTCGTATCGGCCTCAAATGCTCCTGATTTTGACAAGTCTGTAGTTTTGTCGTCTGTTAATGAGTTTAGGGACGTGGTCAAATTAGTTCATGTGAATATAAATAGAAATTTACTATATAGTTTCAGTATACCAGTCAAATCTGTCTTTTTACCTATAAACTAGACTTGCTGTTGGCCCGTTGTGTGTCAGAGTGTGCCAGGATTGTCCGGGAAGTATGATACCGGAATGTGCCGATCTTTCAATCACTCGATCTTCTTGGTCTGAAGGAAGAAAAAGAACATCTTATACAAAGATTCCAACTCGGAAATTTGAAAGAAGTAAACGTTCTTTAGACAAATTACGATGATGTATGAAATGTTCAAAATCCTTGAAACTGCAATATCTGTGTAAGTTTTACAGGCTAATTACCCCTAGTTCATTTACATCCAGCTCTGAGACTTAGAGATTCTGATTTTGGATCCACTTTGTCATACTCTTCGAACATTGACCCGTCTGCTATGACACATCACTATCCTGTATAGGATTAATGTTGCACATGACTCAGTCCTCTGCAGCTAAAAAGTAGCAAGCGGAAAATGGCTATGAATAAAAAGTCTGTGGAAAAGCAAGCCTGTTTTTCACTCCAAATTTATTAAAAATATTATAATTTCAAATCCGAAAATTATTTTTTGAAAATTAACACTATAGGTGTTAAAAAATCTCTGTTTACAGTTTCTAAATGTAGATTTAGGGAAACGTCAACAATATCTTACGCATCCATTATCAAATAGATTTAAATACACTCGAATGCCGGCGATTTTGTAACAAATTTCAAAGATACCGCTGCAAAAGTCATGTTCAGATGAAACTTTACCAAAGTCACTTGAAAACTGCCGAAATAAAAAGATTCATGAATAGTTTTGAACGCATATTTTATATGAAATTCGCTGCGTCTATTGCGATCATAAAAAAGTGGTCCGGCTCTGTACCCAGAATGCTCAAATAAGATGGGCCAGTGTTTGAAAAATGCCACCTAGCGGAGGATAATGTCTGGATCCATTATTTGAATTGCTTAAGGGGAATGAATTTAACTAATTTGAACATATTTTATTCGCCAATAATGCGATATGCATAAAAAAAAAAAAAAAAAAAGAGACAATCAAGTAACAAAGAAAGAAAGTGATTGGAACTAAAGCATAGCTTCCAGAGTTTTTATCCAGTAATCGTGTAAACGGTTTTTATTAGCATGAGGGTTATAGTATCATAACAAGAAAAAGATGGGACAATGTCATTGACAACAATAAAAAATGGAGAGAGAGGGACAAGACAAATTTAAAGCTGTGTATTTGAAGTGACAAACTTTCGTACATTTTTTTGTAGGAATGCTGACAGATTTTTCCCTTGAAAAACAGTGTAGCGTTCGAGCCGATAAGAACTGCTTGTGCCTTTTAACACTGAGGCTGCTAAGTGCGACTCAAGGACCATTTTCGGACAGTGCAGATCAAAATCCAACTGCACAGAACGTGCAGTCTGATCTTGAATCTATACTGTCTGATAAAGAGAAATTTCCCCTAAAAGATACCCACGAAATAGCAAAAATTGGATTCTTACTATCAGCTTGAAAGTTCCATTTCTCTTATTTAGCAAGTTAAGGGTTAATTTCACAAAGATTTTTCTATGTCGACATTTAGAAGGGATTGGAAGGGGAAAGCATTTCAAGCCTATCTCTTTTGACTTTTACACTTTACCAAACAATAGCGTGTTTAAACGACGCTAAGGAAGAAAGTTCAGTTTCAAAACATTGTTGGAAAAGGAGAAAATACTGGTAACCAGCATTTTGTCCTTTTCCCAAAACGTTTTTTAATCTTTCACAGACAAATTCCATCATATTAGCCACATTTAATTTGTCGTCTGCAATTCCTTTCAATTCGGACAAGTCTAAACTTTAGCCGTCTGGTAAAGAATCAGATAACATACAACAACGCGCACTATCCCATTTTTGCATTAATCCTTCAACGTAATGAAAACTGAGACAGAACAAATAGTCAGAAAACAATGAAACTCAGGCAGGCAGAGACGCATCTTTTTTTTTTCTCTCGGTAGTTTTAAGCTCTGAATTCAAAGATATGCTCCCGTAATTTTAAGTACAAAATTTAATATTTTGATCGCCTGGGGACTACTCTCTATCAAATTAAGATAATTCGATGATTTACGTAATGATATCAACCATTAACGAGAATTTTAACCCTTTGGCATTTACAAACCTGGGGAAGAATGTCTATGAAAACTTTGTGGGATAAGAAGAAAATGCTGGTGACCAGCATTTTCTTCTTTTCTCACAAAGTTTTCTACCGTTTCGGAAACATATCTCATATTTTGAGTTACATAACTTGTTGTCTGTGAATGCTTTCAATATTTGGAACGTCTAAAATTTTGTCGTCTGGTAAAGCGTTAAAATGCCGTAAATACTCGGTTACATTGTGTTTGCCCGCGCAGTTATCCCTTTATCGAGATGGGGGAGCTTGTATCAGATTTAAATAATCCAATGAATACAAGCATTTTTTTTTTTTTCAGCGTGCTTGTCATTTTTAAAAAAACAGAACATTGTAGTCGGAGGGACGGCCACAAAATGAATTGTGACAGTACCCAAAACAGTACAAAATAAATTGTCACAGTCCTAAAAAATACCATAGGACCACTGTGCCCGACCATTGACCGACTGTTCTTGATTGCAGTCCAAGTCTTATTCTCAAGAAATTTCTAAATTTCAAAGTAACATGGTTTCTGATTCGCTTAACCATTTGGTTCAGCTAGCCAGAAATCGACTTACATGTACTTTGAAGATTAAAAAAAATCTTAAAAATTAGACAACGAATGCTTTGAAGAATGGTCGGTGATAACGGGTCCAGGACCGTATTAACCAACTATTCTTTATAACATAATTAGTCTTATTCCCAAGAAATTTTAGTACTTTCTAAACCTAGCATAAGACAAAGAATGCAATGTAATATAGTTGGTAAGTAGGCCTACGGACCATGATTTAACGTAACATTACATGAACGAAAAATAAAGAACAGTGTTCTTTCAAATTGGCAACAAGGAATGAACCAGCTAATGTACGTAGATGCCGAGGGAGATGTTCAAAACAATCGAACAATCAAATAAATTTACTGTGCATTTACGTGGAGACAGGTGCTTAGACTGGGAAGGAGCTTTCTTTCGCTAAAAGTTCGAGATTGAAGGCGATATGAATGTGATCCATTTCAGCAAAGACGCGTAATGGAATGGTACAGCGGTTTTTTCTAAGACCGGAAGTTGTGGTTTTTGTTCACAGATGATTGATTAGAGGTTGTACATCCGGTCTCTCCATCAAGTTACCTTAACAGGGATAGTACACGCGAAAGATTTTACATAAATCAGATTAGCATATTCGTTCAAAGTTACTTTCAAACTATTGTTAAGATCTGCCTCCTACACGTGATCAGCCATGGAATAGTGAATTTTTTTGCTGAACAAAACTGAGCTGACTTCAGACCGACTTTTGTAACAAGATGCTATGTTTAACAGCATTTATTTAATTCATTTTATTTATTGATTGTTCCCATAAAATGAAGAATCAAGAATGAAAAAGAGAATCATAACAATAATCTTTCTCGTAACCGATATACATAAACCATTTAGCACATATTTCTGCGTTGTAATGACCCTGATGGAGAAAGTTTTTGAAAACATCGTTGGAAAGGGAGAAAATGCTGGCAACCAGCATTTTCTCCTTTTCCCAAAATGCTTTTTTAATCTACCAGCATTTTCTCCGTTTCCACAATGTTTTCAGACATAAATCCAATACCTTGAGCTACAATTAAATTGTCGTCTACAAGTGTTTTAAGTACAGACGAGTGTAAAGTTTTATACTCTTGTACAGGGTTAAGGTTTTACACATGAATAAATACAAGTGAAATCATTGTTGCAAAGACCAAATTGCTAAATTGCTATTCATGTTATATTTTCAAAGTGATTTGCTGCAGGGTGCAAAAGGTTGTCGCCTGGAATTTACCTAGTAATAAACAGAAAGCAACGGTACTCTATAAGCGCTTTTTAAACCCATAGTATGTACATGTTTCTAATAAATAAGCATCGCTACTATTTGCATCTGACCATGAATCCCACTTCTGGTGGCATATTACGTCGTCTCTGTAATTCACATACAACCAAGTGCACTGTCATACAAAATGATATGCTAAAAGATCGTAACACGGTACGTGTATTCTGTTATTTTAATCTACATCTGTATCTAGTCCAATATACAACTACAGATTTACAGATAAAAACAGTACCAAAAATAAAGAGCATGCGAAGTCAATACATCACGCAACTTGATATTGCAACAGGAAATGTGGTACCATAATAACAAAAACGCTTGGAATTTCCATTAAAATCAGACACCAATAGGCGGGGGAAATCGTGCGCCATGTAGCCCAGCCTCTGGTTTGGTGATATTCAGTATACCTAGTTGACCTATTACAGTAAAGGCTGATTCAAACCAATCAAACACAATCACGTCACACTAAAGGACGCATTTTTAGGTAAAGAAAATTGTTTGCCTAATATGAGAGAAAATAGCTTCTTTTTGCCCAAAATGTTTTAAGAAAGCGGTCGATTGTAGGATAGGTAAAGAATCATCTTTGTACAGATAAGGGAACACAGCTGGATAGCAATACAAATATGTTGCAAAATATTCAGTTTGTTGTCAGGTTTAATTTCAAAATTGGTGTGAGCTCGTGAAAAATGCAAGTTATTAATTCGTTAAAAGAAATTCCTGTAGTTTACATGCTACAAACCGGAACTCGTCACTGCCAGTAACAAGCTACAATATGTCACAGTCGTGTTACGGTGAAATAAATACCCCGGTAACTTCCGGATCAATGAGACATCCTTCTCTCTTGGTCCGGTATTTATAGAACCCTTGAGTTCGTGCTCAACATAATTTGTCCTTAAAATTCATGTTTCATTAATTCTTAAGTTTAAACGAAACTTAATCTAAAACTTTACGGGCAAAACGAAAAAGGAAGAGAAGTACTGAAAGTTAAGAATTTGCTCTCCGGGTTGTATTAAATTATATTTTACATGTCTTTCAAATTTCATGCTCATCGTTGTTTAGTACGTAAAAAAATATAGCTAGTGTACCTCGATAATTTTTTCAGTATGACTATTTTTTTAAACCCTTTCAGCGCCACAGATGAAAGGGGGGCTCTTGTGGATACCATGGACCACGATAAGACTGCAAAAAACGTACAATCTGATCTTTGCTCTACACCGTTTGCGTCCGTAGTCAAACGTATAAAAAGAAAACCTTCTGGGTTCTTATTTTCAGCCTTCAAAAATACAGGCGAGAACTGTCCGGAAAACATTTTGGAAAGAAGAACCGTGGCTTGTTACAAAAATGTTTTCCATATTATTCAATATTAATTTAAATTCATTCCCATTTATGCACCAAGTATATGTAAGAGAAATTGCTCGTTAACCCTTTACTACACTCTTTTAACGACCCCGAGCAGGAAGGATTATAAAAACATTGTGGGAAAAGGGAAAAATGCTGGTAACCAGCATCTCGCCTTTTTCCACAATGTTTTCTACCCTATCATAGAACTTGCCCTCATTTGTGCCAATTTTGGATCTGTCATCTGGAGATGTTTTGAATTCGGAAAGTTTTGGGCAAGGGTCAATTTTTAAGAATTTAACGTTAATTTAGATTAATTATCCATAATCAACAAAAATGTTTTCTAAGTCGTCTGCTGCAAATTTGTCTCAGCAGATGATAACTTTAACCCCATACTGCACCTCAAAATGTTACACCGGTCCGAACTGAAAGCATGTGCAGACGACAAATCAAATATCACTCAAATGAAAGTTTTTGTATGTGAAAGGGTAAAAAGACATAAAGGTAAAGGAATGAAATGCTGGTAATCAGCATTTTCTCCTTTTCCCACAGTGTTTTCAAAAGACCTTTCAATCAGGGTCGTTAAAACTCAGAATTGTATCGTAAAGAATTAACCCTTTCCCAAACAAGTCCTGGTTTCACGTGCCTGCAGTACAAATCTTTTGAAAACACTGTGGGAAAAGGAGAAATTGCTCGTAACGAGCAATTTCTCCTTTTCCCACACTGTTTTCTACCCTTTTTGAGAACTTCCTGCCATTTTCATCAAATTTGAAATTGTCGTCTGCAAACTCTTTCAATTTGGACCAGTCCAAAATTTGTCGTTTGGGAAAGGGTTAAATGGCATGTATATAATTATGCACCAATGTATTGAAATGTGAACTCTTGATCAAATGACAAAACTTAAGACTTGTCAAAAATTGAAAGCTTTTACAGACATACAAAAGAAAGATGACTCCGATGAAGGGCTTGTCTCTCAAAGGGTAAAAACATCGCGGGAAAAGAAGAAAATGCTAGTGTACCAGTATTTCCTTCTTTTCTCGCAATGTTTTCAAAAGCTTTCTTCTCAGGGTCGTTAAAACTCGGGACTGTGTGGCGAAAGGTTAAACATCGTTCTTTCTAAACGAATTAAACTTTGATCTGTGTAAGAAAGACCAAATGTTTACTTTGTCTGTGTGTGTTGCATCATTTCCAGAAGGTTCTGAAAGGTTTTCTATCGGGAATACGAGTTACTCATCGATTTAGTAATTATTAACGTTATTTTACTTGTCACAAGCGGCAGGGGACAGCTATTTCCGACAATGCACATCGCTTACCTCATTGATTATCACATAAATCACGTCCTCTTTGATGTATTGTAACGTTCGGCTGTGTGCAGCCATAACCAGAAACAAACAAAAACACGATATTCTTGATATATGATTTTTTTCTCCCGGTCATCACCATTGAACAATAAGCGATCATCTTTAAACAGTGCAGAAATAGATAATTTTATGTTTTTAGCGTTGTCTTTAGGGTCAATTTCATTTCAGCCTTTTTCCGAGAAATTGTTAATTTCAATTGGCGAGTTTTCTATTTCCTATCGAAATGATGGGACCGTGCATTCATAAGAACATTCACCATTTGGTTAAGCCAATCAGAAGTTGCATTACTTTTAAATAAAGAAAATTCTTGAGAATAAGACCAAGAACATTCTTAACCCTTGTCCTGCTGAATAAAAGAAATGAAACTTTATAATAGATAGTAGAAGCCCAAAACTTTCTTGTTTCAATGGTATTTTTGGAGGTAAGATATCTCCTTATCGGACAGTGTGGATCAAAGATCAGACTACACCTTCTGTGCAGTCTGATCTTGATCTACGCTGTCCGCAAAAGGTCGGTGGGTCGCGATAAGCAGCCTAAGGGTTAAGAATGGTTGGTGAATACGGACCATAGTTTTTCTAGCGTCTTAATGTATAACTACGTCTAACTTCAGACGACAATTTGCATCTTGAAGCAGACTGTTTTCGAAAACATTAATTTCCCTTTTGTCACAATGATTTCATATATATTCAAATATTCAACCCATATTTGTTTCGATTATCTTAATTTGACAAGGAAGTTGCCGATTTCTTCAAAGGTAAGTAATAAATGAGCTCTGTGAAAAGGAGGCTAAATGCTGACCTGGACCGAAACATTTCGCTGTTGGTCAATTTTCTGTATGTCCAAGGACCAATCTATCTCATGATTCAGTCGGTTGTCAAAAAAAAAGTGGCTATTATGAATGTATAATTATGTGATGGTTTGACTGGTATAATGAATAACGAAGGCGTATAGAACACCCTTTTGCCAGAGCATGGCTTAAATCCGTAATAAACGAAATTGATAATGCAAATGAGTTATGCTCTGGAAAAAAGGGGCTTAACCCTTTACCACACAATCCCGACTTTTAACGACCCTGAGAAAGAAGCCTTTTGAAAACATTGTGGGAAAAGGAGAAAATGCTGGTAACCAGCATTTTCTCCTTTTCCCACAATGTTTTCTATCCTTCCCAAAACAAACTTTAATTTTTTCGTAACATTTATTTTGTTGTCTGCAAATGCTTTCAATTTGGGACAGTCTAACATTTTGCTGTCTGGTAAAGGGTTTACGCATTTCCGTAATACATAATACCAAACATGTCATTACATACTCATAGATCCATAAAATCCATTTTGTGTAACAACTAGCTGATTCATGTAGTACACTGATCCTTTGACATACAGAAAATTGACCCGTAGCAAAAACCCCACCGTGGCAAAGTGCCACTAGATGCGCTTCTGCAGACAATGTAGATCAAGATCAGATTCACAGAATGAATCTACACCGTCCGATACATTGAGATTTTTTCGGTGATTACAACTGTTAAAGTCAACTGAAACGCAGCGAAGTGCGACTAGCGCTCTTCTGCGGATGTAAACCAAGATCAGAAGGGACAGAACGTGCAATCTGATCTTGGATCTACACTGTCCGACACGGTGAGCATTTTTTTCTCGGTGTAAAGAATTTTGAAATCTCAATATTTTGGATTTTAAGTAATGGCTTGAACGTAAGATTTAATTCCTTTGACAAAATAACCTTTATTTTCAGAGTCAAAGGAGAAAATGAGGGCTTTTGCGGACGGCATAGATCATGATCAGACAGCACACAAGCCTAGAAGGTGAAAACCTTTTTGGGTATCAGTGGATTGTGTTTTCAGCCATCGGAAGAGCTCATATACGAGTATTTGGCACTGAAAGATTTAAAGCTACAACCTTAGAGCCAGAAAAAAAAAAAAAACCGCTGTTTAAACTTGAATATGTGTAGAATGGCTCTGAATTAGGCCAGCTGTGTAAACATATGTAGATTACCAATATATATGGTGTGAGGGATAGAGAAACTCGGATTTGTCCTCATTTAAAAGCGGAAACGATAACAGTGATTTCTTCCAAGGCTGCCAAAAAATGAAATGCATCTTCTATCCATCGTAATCTGTGCAACCTTGCAGCCGTCTGGGGCAACATTTTGCATGTAGATACAAGAATGGTTATAGTTTCATAAAATGAATATGAAGTGGGTACTGGCTGAAAACGAGTATAGATGTATCTTTAAAAAAAAAAGGGGGGGGGGTGTCTGACTTACGTCCGCTTGACCTCCGGTCCCATGCTGTGACTATGATTGTATATGATCTCTGAAAGAAAAATAAAACAGACCATTAACCCCTTCTGTGCTATAGAGGGGAGAACGAGCTTTTGTGCAGGGCATAGATCAAGATCAGACTGCAAAAAATATGGTGTCTGATCTTAGATCTACACCGTCCAGCTTTTTCTTTCAAGCTTGTAAGATAAGAAACCAAACATGTTGTCATAACATTAAAAGATCAAAAGTTATGAGTATGAGTTTTCAAAAACCCTTTTACTCAGGGTCGTTAAAACACGGGATAGTTTGGTAAAGGGTTGAGAAGCAGACAAAACATAACAAAAGAGCAGCAATTCTGATCTTTCGCTGTACAAAAATCCGCCTGTTTTGGACGAAAGGGTGAGCGCTATACAGCTACAAACAACCCATTCGATATTTTCTTCTAATTTCATGACATGAGCGGCATGTAACCGCAGTTTCATTTGGACCCGTTATCAGGCTAACACCATCAGTGCCTTGAATTTAATTAAAGGATAATTAGTGAGGGATTCCGATTGATTTGTAACAAACATCTTTCCCCGTCAATCAACGCCTTTCCGTCATTCTTCGGTGGTTTCTCTTTCCACTTAACATTTATACTATGAATTGTCAGTTCTACGACAAAATTACCTGTACATGCATGATAATTGAAAGTACTTATGTATATAAATGTACATAATATGTCTATCGTTATTATCTGAAAAAAAGAAAATGTTATAAAACTACACGTATTTGAATTTTTTTCATGGTCACAGAGAATGCATCCTCTTACGTACGCGCCAGCTTGTATAAGTCTTAGGCACTGCCTGGAATAAAGAACTTTATAAAATATTGTGACAAATACTCTAAGTTTTAAATTTATCCATTTTCTGCTTTTTGTACAATTATTTTTGTTCTATTTTTCCCTTTCTTATTACCCTACGTTGAGTTAACAATGACGAGCAAAAGTATCTGTGAGGTAATTGGTGAAGACGAAGAAAATTAATCATTTTCCCTCTAGGTGAGAACAAAAGATTAATTTACTGATAAGACGGTTATGGCTGCTTTGCCGATCAAAGGTCAAGGTCGAATACAAGGTACCTTTAACCCTCTCAGAGTCGAAAACAGGGCTTTTGCCGACGTCATAGATCAAGATCAGACTGCTTGGAACGTGCAGTCTGATCTTAGATCTATACCGTCCGCTTGCTTAGTCAAGCCTATAACATAAAATCTTTCTGAGATTTAGTGGATAGTATTTCCAGATTTCGATAAAGGTAGAGTTTGTATATTTGTCCGCTTAAGAGATTAAGTTACAGCAGCAAGGGGAATTTAGGATTTTAGGTTGCTTTTGCGGACATTATAGATCAAGGTCGGACTTGACGAAAGGCTGGTGCAGTCTGTTGTAAATTTGCACAAAAGCAGTGATTGCTACAGGTAAACCTAGACTTTGTTGCAGAAAAGTGATACTGAACTGGCAACTTGAAACGCTTGACTCCTAGGCACACTATGAGCACTGCTTTGGTGGGACATAGAAGATATAGATTAGACTGCAAAGAATGTGCAGACTGATCTTAGACTGATCTTAAATTTTTGCAACATTTTGTCAAAACAGTCTTGCATTTGCAAATCACTTAAATCAGTAAAACTTTAGCGTAATTTCGTTCGAAACTCGGATTAAAAAAAAAACAAATAACCAAACTTTGAACTACTCGAATATCAGTGTGATCAAAAATCACCCGAAACTGCAAAATCTGTTTATGAAGAAACATCGTATAAAATGATTTTGAAAAAAAGTGAAACATCAGTTCGGATTACTCGTTTGTAGCAATCAGCTACACCTTTTTCCGAATGCGAGCTGTACTTCCACTCAAATATCACTCGAATGATCGCATATTCGAATAATTGAAATTTACTCTAAAAATGCTTCTTTAAAAGATGTGCTTCAGATATAAACAATATTCGCTTTTTGTCGCATAAATTTCTCACTGTAGGGCACAATTCAATCATTTATTACCAATTTTTTATCAACATTTAATTTCCACGCCAAGAATGCTGTTACCTTTCGCCCTATCGAACCAAACAAAACAACCACCGAAATCTTCAATTGTTAAAACTCTACAAATTGACACTAAAATGATTTGAAAGCCCGAAAAAATAAATTAAAAGTCGAAGCGTGCAGACCAAGATAAGCCTGCACTGACATACTGTCTGATCTTGATCTTCACTCTTCGCACAAGACATCAGGGTACGTATTCACTAACCATTCTTAAGAACATTCTCAGTCTTCTTCTCCAAGATTTTTCTAAATTTGAAAGTAACACAACTTTTGATTGGCTAAACCATTTCGTTTAGCCAATCAAAAGTTGTGTTACTTTCAAATTTAGAAAATCTTGTAGAATAAGACTGAGAATGTTCTTAAGAAGAGTTGGTGAATACGGGCTCTGAAGTCACGTGGTGTAAAGGATACGAGTTAAAGAGGGAGAAGTTAATTTGATCCTAAGCTGATAGGGAAGCATAATTAACTTTCAATCAAATTAAATAAATCGGATAATTTAATACTCATTTCATCAAAAGTTCCAGCGCTAGAAATCTCAAAACTTTCCACCATAGATACCTAACTATAGACGTACAATCTGATCTTGGTCTACACCGTTCGTAAAAGACATCTGAAGTTGCGCAATATAAAGTATCAGTGGTTAACTCTTTACCAGATGAAAAAAAAAAAACAACATTGGACTTGTCAAAATTTGAAACATCTGCAGACAAAAAAAATTAAATATCACTCAACTTGGAGAAATTGTCTTTTGACTGGTCTAAAAACATTACGGGAAAAGAAGAAAATGCTGGTTACCAGCATTTTCTCTTTTCCCACAATGTTTTCAAGAGGCCTCTTCCGCAAGGTCGCTAAATCTCGGAATTGTGTGGTAAAGGGTTAAAGGGACAAAGTTAATTTGATCTAAGGCTGATAGGAAGGCAAATTAATTTTCAATCGAATTAAAGAAATCCGATAACTGAATTCTCCTTTCATCAAAGAGTTCCGACCATACAAAAAACCCAACAAAACTTTGCATCTTTTATACCTTACCGTTAACAGAATTATCCCCTTTCCATCAATGTTTTCGAGGTTATCCGATGTTCAGCCGTGAAACCTGTGGATATGTGGTCAGGAAATCCTGGCTCGATCCCCAGAAGTGACGAGGGAGTCCCTTGGGCAAGGCCTTGCAGAGTCCCAGCCTAGTACTGCTAAATCCCAGGAACTACATGGATAAATGATCAATCGCTGCTATATGACTCAACTCAAGACTGAAATACCGTTGAGGACGTCGCATTCATTCACAATGTTCTCCATTACTTTTTACAAAAGGGACATTTTCCTCGTTTGTGTTACTTATTCTAGCGGTAATTACCAGCCTTTTTGGTATTGAATAGGGAACAGAAAGAAACAAACTGACAAATTTAGCATACTTCATTCAGATGTGTATCGTTTACTACAAAAAGGTTTAATGCTATGTGAAAGGGTGGTTAAATGCATCTGCGAAAAATATCAAACCAGGTCAGTCTGCACAATTTGCACAGGATGACCTGGGTCGAAACTTTTTGCTATAGGCATTTCAAGGGACCATCTACCTAGTGATTTAGCCAGCTTTTGGACCGGATTCATCCCTGTTATGCAATGACTTGCTTGGTATAATGCATTACGAAGATGTGTTAAAACCACCTTTACCCAGAGCGACGCTCAAATGGATCTGGATTTTCATGAGTTTAGTAATTTCCACACGGTATTCCAGTGGTGCGATGTTAAAGAAGGTGTTGACATTATTAAATATTTACGACGTGTGTTTGCAGCGTGAAAATAACGGCGATGATTAAGTTTGGAGTAAGAGACCATCTGTACTCAAATATCAACCTCATTAACACCTCACTTCCGGTTATTTATGGAACAAAATCATGTGACCAGGTCATGTGACACAGCTTTTGGTCTTCTGCATGGTTACAGAATTGACCTTCCGCTCAAAGAAGAAAACTTTTTTAATCCGTTTCTGCTGTTGGATATTTTGTCAGTAGATTATCAGGTTATCGAGAAATCAATAATTCGATATTTTACAAATTTTCTTCTTCGTTCCTGTGCTGCCCACTTAGATCTTTTTAGACAAAAAAAAAAAAAACTTTCACGAAAACTGAAGTACTAACCTGTTAAAAAAATTATTCATTAACAGAAACAGGGGAAAATCTTCGTGCGTAATTTTTTTTCTGAGATAGATTGCTGAATGATTTTATAGTCTATCAAAGCAGTCATCATTTTGCAAGTACACTGCTAAAACTATTATGTAGATATCTCATGGTTTACCAAACAATTTAATGTTTCAACGAACCTGAGGAGGTAGGCTTTTAAAACATACTTGGAAAATGAGAAAATTCTGGTAAACAGTATTTCTCCTCTGTGCACAATGTTTTTTCCCCACTCGATGCCAAATACTATCATTTGAGCCACATTTAACATGTCGTCTACGGCATATGCTTTCGAAATGGACAAGTCTACAATTTTTTCCTTATTTTAACCCATAGGCTGCTAAGTGCGGATCAAGGACCTTTTGCTGACAGTTTAGATCAAGATCAGACTGCACAGAACATGAAGTCTGGTCTTGGATCTATGTAAACTGTAAGATAAGAAGATGTTTTTCCCCCAAAGGTGATTTTGGAATGACTATGTCCGGGTTTTTACAATGGGCTTGAAAAGTTTCATGAAATTTATTTAGCAGGTTAAATAATTAAAATTATAAGAGTTTTTGAAATTGAAAATGGTGAATAGCGTAGATTCAATAGATAAAAAATTTGACGGTCCACACTGATTTTCATCTACACTGTCTGATAGCGAATCTGTTGTTGTTCTCTGCATCATTAAGGTAAAGCAGAAAAAAAAATCATATAACCGTGAATTAGACTTTATAAATATTAGTATTACAAACAAAATTGTTTGATTTATCTCCTTACCCCAAAAATACCGTATTTTTAAGATCCTGGGGAAGAAGACTTTGAACAATATTTTTGGGAGAGGCGACAATGGTACTGACCAGTATTTTCTCATTTCACACAATGTTTTCTATTTTCCAAATTCAAATCACATTATTTGGGAAAGATTTCATTTGTCGTCTGCAAACGCTTTCAGTTTGGACAAGTCTAAAATTTTGTCGTCTACCGGAAAGCGAAAGGGTCTAACCCTTTACCATACAGCAAACTTTTAGACTCGTCCATATTGCAGGAATTTACAAATGACAATTCAAATTCGTTTCAAACAATAGTACGTGTCCTTAATGTGTAGAAAACATTGCAGGAAAAGAAGCAAATGCTGGTTATCAGCGTTTTGTTTCCATAATATTTGCAAAAGCCTTCTTTTTCAGGGTCGTTATAATACCGGAATGTTTGGTAAGGGGCTAAGTAGTGGTACGTTTATCGACGGACCCTTCTGATTGATTTTCTGTCGTCTTGTAAGTTCACCTGCATGCCGGGCTGTTCCAATTGGAATTAATAATCAATTTAGTTTCATAATGAAATTAATCATCAGAAAGATTGTCCTGTCGATCGAACTTTATTCCGTTCGGCAAAAGAACGTAATGAAATTAAAGCCAAGTACGATGCGCATGTCCAAAACTCATTTACTGCGCTTGATTAATGATTTCTTGTAGTCCGTGGCAATCGAACAATGAGCAAGTTTCAGGAATAAAAAATCACTGAATAATGCGAAACAATGGAAGAGCGAGAAAGCAAGACATATTTATACTGACAAACGTGCGGAAATGTTCAATCACGTCATTCTGTGGCACGCAACCTGCTACAGACAAGTGTTACATAGGAAACAAACAGGGCTATTTCCGGTAAAAGAATGTAGCCTTTTTCATTCCAAGAACGCCTAGCGACAGTACGCAGTTGATACCAAGACAAGGTGTGGTACTAGATATATCCATGTAAATTAACCATGCCTTACATATGAAGAGTTGTAGGTTGTAGTCTAAAATGGCACTGATGAGAAATTCTGATGGATGTGGGTAAAAACCCGCATTTATACTCGAGGAAAAAGAACCGTTGTTTTTCTTAACTCTGTACTAAACGACAAAATTTCAGTCTTGTCTAAGTTTACACATTTGCAGACGACAAAATTAAGTGTGGCTTAAACAATAGGATTTGTCTTTGAAATGGTACAAACCTTGTGGGAAAAGGAGAAATTGCTAGTAACAAGCATTTTCTCCTTTTCCTACAAATGTTTTCAAAAAGCTTCTTCCCAATGATTGTTTGGTTAATGATTAAAGTAGTGTTAGAATGTTGTCACTCAGTTTATACCAATGAATGCATTTACGTTAACTTTTAGGCTTTAGTACAAGGGATGAAACAAGGCTGCTGGTTAACTTGATAACCCTTAAAATGCCAAAAAAGAAAAGCAAAGACTGGCAAGATCCTGGTAGTTAGTAAGGTCAGCAAAATGATACGACTGTGACCCAACAGGTACTTTAACCCTTAGCTTGTTTGAACCAACCATATATACTTTTACAGACAGGGTGGGTCACGTGACGATCATACTGAACAGAACCCTCAAGTTTGATCATGTATCTGCAAAAAGGATAGCTTGATTGAAAAAAAGATAAGAGGGCCACCATGTGCCCCAAGTCGCTGACTGGACAGGATATGATATTTCGTGTCTACGATTCGATATATTTCAGAGCTCTGGAGAGCCATGTTTAAGCCTAGTGCAATAATTTTAACCCTTTATCGCACAATGCCGACTTTTAACGACCCTGAGAAAGAAGGCTTTTGAAACCACTGTGGGAGAAGGAAAAAAATGCTGGTAACCAGCATTTTCTCCTTTTTCCCACAATATTTTCTACCCCTTGAACAACAAATTTTTAATTTGGCATCTGCAAATGCTTTCAAAATGCTTTTTAAAATTTCATTGTCTGGTAAAGAGTTAACCAACTTTATGAAGGTCTGAATAGAAAGCAAAGCTGAAGCTTTTTGTCCAACTTTTACAGATTTAGCTCTAACTATCTTAGCATCTGATATTCAAAGTCTCTAACTCTGTGAAAAAATCTGACACTTGTAGAGCCATGTTATTTTGCTCGTAGAAAGATGTTCGATCTGAGAAAACTGATTGAGTAATAAATCAGTCATGTTCTTCCTCCTGTTTTAACCCTTAACCTGCTAAAGAAGTGAAATAAAGCTTTTAAGCCGATAGTAAAAACCCGAATTTCGCAATTTTAAGGGTATTTTCTGGTGAAATATATTCTTATCGGATAGTGTAGATCCAAGATTAGACTGCACGTTCTGTGCAATCTGATCTTGATCTACACTGTCCGCAGAAAGTGAGTGAATCGCGCTTAGCAGCCTAAGGTTTAATAAGGTATAAATTTTCTGTTTGCTTTTACGACAACTCACAAGCGTGAATCGGTTTACAACAGTTAACTCTTTACCAGACGACAAAAATATGAAGCATATCCATATCGAAAGTATTTGCAAACGAAAAATAACGTGAGGCTCAAACGGTATAGTTTCGTCCTTGAAAGAGTAAAAGAAAAATAGGTAAAAAAGAGAAAATGCTGCTTACCAGCATTTCTCTTTTTCCCCACATTTTTTTTTAAAGCGTCCCTCAAGAAGCGTCTTAAAAATACGAAATTGCTCAATAAAGGGTCAATCGATTACTCTGCAGACACCTGCATCTTCAAAAGGAATCTTTCAGAAAGTATTATAGAGTTCCGGTTTGATCTAAGTAATTAACTGCCCGGAAGGCAGTCCTAAACAATTGTAAAATACAATAATGAACCCTTTTTTATTTAGAAACATTGAAGTTATGTTCGTACACTCGACAATACTGTAAAGAATCCGGTTCAGTTTTTTTTTTTTTCTCTTCATTTTATTTCATTTTAATCTTCTTATCCAGTTGTTCAAAGAGTCAAAATTGTGAGAAAATAGATGAAACTAGAGCTGTCACTGAATGTGACTTAATACCCCCGCCAGCGCTTTGACAGAAAAAAAGTGTCAAGTTCAAGGGAAGACAATTCCTCAACCAGGGGGAGTTGACACTCGAAAATTACGTCTTGCAAATCTTCAATATATGATCAATATATGTGCAAAGTTTCAATGCAATTGAAGGAAAACTGTAGGAGGAGTTCGCGACACAAAATTGCTAGTATTTTGTACACAGATGGACACACGGACGGACGGACAGACAGGCTGATTCCAGTATACCCCCGAAAACATTCGTTTTGCGGGGGGTATAACAAAACAAAAATGCAACCGCGTAAATATTTTGCAGTACCGTCATGAAACTATAATTACGTAGTCAAATACATATATAAAGCAAAGGTTGATATCTATACTGTATAATAACGCTGAAAAAAGTTTTTTCTTTGACATAGTCATCGCCTTTGTCATGAAAAGCAATACGAGTTCTTTCTCTGTAATTTTTTATTGAAAGACCTTTGGCATAATCAGCTTTCAACAAGGCTTTTGGCACCTGTTCCTTTTTGTAAACATGGCTGTTTGGTGCTTTGTCTTTCTTCGTCAGTTAAATCATAACCCCTTGCAGACGACTTTATTTGTATTGCAGCAGACTATTTTACCTTACAAATGAGTCACGCTCTGGCAAAAGGGGGGTTAATGCACCTCCGTGGTGCATCATACCAAGCAAGACATCACATATTTAGGGATCCACAAATTTTATTATGTATAACAACCGACTGTATCATAAAGTAGACTGGTCCTTTGACATACAGAAAATTGGCCACTAGCGAAAAGCGCAGGTTGACCTCGGTCTATACTGTTCGCAGATGCATCAAGCCCCCTTTTCACAGAGCATGGCTCAAATACTTTTATTCGATATAATTTCTTGTATTTCTGTTGTACTAAGTATAGGAAAGCAAAAGGATTGTGGGTAAAAAGAAAAATCGGAACTGAGGCATGAATGCTTACATACGGTTCCCTTCCCGAAGCAATGATGTGGTACAATATTTACTCAGAAAAGATATCAAAGCTTCATAGTCAGTGATTGACAGGGGAAAAAAGAGGTAGACAGTGACTGTGAAATGAATCATGCTCTGGTAAAAGGGTGCTCGATGCATCTCCGTAATACATTATACCGAGCAAGTCGTCGTGTAAATATGGATCTATGAAATCCTTTTTGTTTACCAACAGTCTGAATCATGAGGTAGACTGGTCCTTGGACATGTAGGAAATCGACTAACAGCAAGAAAAAAAAAACTGAATAGACCAGCCTGCGCGGATAATGCAGACTGACCTGGTCGATACTCTTTGCAGATTCAAAGTAATTTGAACTTCTATCTCTATTCGAACCACTTATCCCCGTTCCCTACATGTAGTTGTGGATACATTGCTGAAGATGCCGAACACTTTCTCTTTCAGTGTCCTAATTTCACTGAACCGCGTATAAAAATTGTTTCGAGAATTACGCCGTTTCCACCTACTTTCTTTACAGCTCCTACTGCTTGGTTCTGACAACCTCGATTATGGTGAAAATTTATTTATATGTAACTCAGTTCAAAATTTTATAAGGGATACAAAGAGGTTTGATAAATAGTTTGCTTTGCAGCACCAAAATCCGATCTGCCCTCTTACCGACTGACACCAAGATTTTCTTTTACTACCACCCTTTTGATGTTGTTTTCCCTCCTATTTAAGTGAATGTTATTATTGATATTCACAACATTCTCTTAATGTGTTCGGTTTATCTATTGTCGTTAAAAAAAAATCTTCTCTGTAGCTGGAATAAAACTGTCTTCAATCATGTTTTGTTAAAATACTTTTATTTATGATATTCTCCTCTTTTTTCTTTCCTTTGAAGACTGAATACTATGCATGTTCAATAAGGGGATGGCCGAATCTAAGTTGTAAGAACTTGTGGTCAAACCTTTTTGTTTTATTTGTATTGTATGTAAAAATGTATTTTATGTAAGAATTTGTAAATAATGACAATAAATTATGTTTAAACTAAACTCTTTGCAGATGCATTAAACCCCCTTTTCACAGAGCAGTGCTCATTTGTATGTAACAACAGCATTTAATTCTTTACCAAACGACAACATTTAGACTTTTCAAAGCTAAAAGCTTTTGCAAACGACAAATTAAATGTCACCCAAAAACTGAAATTTGCTATGGGATGGAAAAAAGAAACTTCGTGGGAAAAGGAGAAAATGCTGGTTACCAGCATTTTCTCCTTTTCTCACAAGGTTTTCAAAAGATTTTTACCTCAGGGTCGTTAAAACTCGGGATTTTGTGGTAAATGGTTGAACGTCTGGGGAGAGGCATAAAGAGGATTGCAGACCAATTTGAAAACAGTGTGACGTTAGTAAACTCCAACTAATTTATTTTATGGAGCTGTGAGTTAGGTTTCACCAAGTGGAATTAGTACCCAACCAATGGTCCTTCGCCGGATGTGCGTAGATGAAAGCAAAAATATAATCTATCGGCAAATTATGTTTGCATCAAAGTTTATCTCTGTCTTTTAACCCTTTATCTCACAGTCTCCAGTTTTAACGACCCTGAGAAAGAAGGTGCTTGAAAACATTGTGGGAAAAGAAGAAAATGCTGGTTACCAGCATTTTCTTCTTTTCCCACAATGTTTTCTACCCTTTCTGTTACAAATCCCATCATTCGAGTCACCTTTAATTTTTCATCTGCAAAAATGTTTCGAATATGGACTAGTCTACATTTCTGTGGTTTAGTAAAGGGTTAACTCTATACCAAACGACAAAATTTTGGACTGGACTAAATTGAAAGCATTTGCAGACGACAAATTAAAAGTTGTTAAAGTGATGATTTCTCTCTTTGATAGGGTAGAAAACACTGTGGAAAAAGGAGAAAATGCTGGTTACCAGCATTTTCTCCATTTCCTACAATGTTTTCAAAAGCTTTCTTCCCTGGGGTCGTTAAAAGTCGGGATTGTGTGGTATAGGGTAAAGAGATAGTACGAGAAGGTATGGAGAAACTATATCGATCGTTTGTTATCATACAGAAACTCTAATCTCTTTTGTTTCACCTGCTGTAGAAGATGATATGGACTGAATTAACGTTTTACCAAACAGTCCCTCGTTTTTAAGATCCTGTGGCGGAAAAAAGCTTTTGAAAACACTGTGGGAAAAAGGGAAAATGCTGGTAACCAGCATTTTCTCCGTTTCTCATAAAGTTTTCTACCGTGAAAAATTAAATCACGTCTATTGAGCAACATTTAATTTGTCGTCTGCTAAGGTTATCAATATTGACGAATTTAAAACTTGGTAGTTTTAGTAAAGTTGTCCCTCATTTTGGTGCAATATAAGGCAGCCTGAGCAGACGTAATTTTGGAAACGTTTTGACGAATAAGGTAAATCGCTCGTAGATGGTGATTTATTTATTCGTTACATGTTTTCCTTAGTTAGAATTTGACTCAAATTTTCAATTCTCTTTTTCCTCAAAAATTCGATATGTACTCTGAAACGAATACTTAGAAATGATGTAATATTTCTTTAGATAATAAGATGGAGAAAGTCGCCAACTCCAGAAAAAACCGAAAGAAAAAAAAAAAAAACTCAAAGACTTTTAATTGATTTTCGGGCAGCCAAAAAAGGGAAATGAACCTATCACATTTAGAGAAAAGTGAGTTATCTAAACCTTTACCACACAATACCGACTTTTAACTACCCCGAGGAAGAAGCCCTTTTGAAAACATTGTGGGAAAAGGAGAAAATGCTGGTAACCAGCATTTTCTTCTTTTCCCACAATGCTTTCTA
Organism: Tridacna gigas; assembly: GCA_945859785.2. NCBI lineage: Eukaryota > Metazoa > Mollusca > Bivalvia > Cardiida > Cardiidae > Tridacna > Tridacna gigas. Next base: position 68,383,326 of record OX244029.2, read on the forward strand.
CCCTATCAAGGACAAATTTTGTCATTTTGGCCACTTTTAATTTGTCGTCTGCAAATGCTTTCAGTTTGGACAAGTCTAAAATTTTGTCGTGTGATAAAGAGTTAATTCTTTACCAGACAAGATTTTAGACTTTTTTTTCAAATCGAAAGCATTTGCAGAGGACAAATTAAATTTAGCTTAAATCATTATCTTTGAAATTTTTGAAAACATTGTGGGGGAAAATGAGAAAATGCTGGTTATCAACATTTTGTCCTTTTCCCTTAATGTTTTCAAAAGGCTTTATCGTCATGGTCGTTAAAACCCGGGATTACGTAGTGAAGGTTTAACTAATATCTGTACTTTACAGTTCTACCGATGGAAGCATTTGTTGTTCTAAAATGAAGGAACGTGGAGGGTTCTGTTTTTTTCTGAGAAAACGTTAATGTCTGCAAGATAACAACCCCAAGAATTACGGTAACCAATTAATAAAATTGGAATGGCGCTGATTAAAATAGATAATCATCCCTGTCCTGACAAGATGGATTAATGTTTTCTTTTTACAGCAGACGACATCTCTCGTGCCACGTAATAAGGGATTTCTGTTGTCACGTTCTGAATCGAATCGTTTCGATTGTTCTGTCCTGGAGCCATTTTTTCGTAAATTCTGTGGCCTGTGGTTATGGCATCCGTCTTTACAGTGGGAGATCGAAGGTTCATTACCCGCTTTGATTGATTTTCGTTCATGCATTGTCGTATCGGCTTGCCCGTATGGGTTGCCCCAGAAGGTTGTTAGTTATGTTACAGGGGATAGTGCAAGATACAGGGCTGAAACCCAGCTTACGTTACAACTGGTTCTCTATCGTGCTCGGCGTTTAGCACCATCACACAGGACCTAGATTTAACGCCTCATTCTAAAGATTATTCGTAATTTTAGTTGGAGAGCCGTGGGAATCGAACCCACACCATCAAGCAGTCCGAGATTTGTGGTTTACAAGTCTCACGCTCCACCACTTGAGCTTTCTGGGGTTGACTAAAACCCGGCGGCACAGCGGTTCGCTTTTATACGGCTGATTGGTAAGCCGCCTGCTATTTAATAAACAGCTACCGGTTGCCTAACTGCCTGATGCTCTGGTGCAAAGAATGAAGTTAGAGCTCGGGAAGTAAATGTACCCGAAAAATGTGTATTATAAGTCGGATATTTTACCGGCCCTTTCAAGAGGATTGGCACCACAATAAACACTTTGATTTTACTTGTTATTGTTCAAGTTTAAAATTTTAAGTCTAGTCATCCGTTTGGCTGAGACGTTATTTAATACAAAAGTATTTGAGCCATGGTCTGGCAAAAGGGGTCTAAATGAATCTCCTTGATGCATTGTACCAAGCAAGACATCACATAATTATGGATCCCCTTAAATCAATTTTGTTCAACAACCGACTTAATCATGATGTAGACTGGCCCTTTAACATGCAGAAAATTTAAAGATAAAAAGTATTGACCCATGTCAGCCTGCGCAGACTGCGCAGGCTGACATGGATCGATACTTTTTGCAGATGCATGAAGCCCTCTTTTTACAGATCATAGCTCACAGCTCAGTTATCATAGTTTCAAATATCTCTTTTTCGCTCATGAACTAATGACCTCATGTCTGATTTGTCCATTTTGGAAATATTTGCAGACGGCAAATCAAATGCGGTTAAAGTAATAGAATGCGTTGTTGAAAGAATAGAAACGTTAAGGAAAAAGGAAAAACTGCTTTAAGAAGATTACACGAACATTTCTAGAATCTCTGTTCTGGCGCAAGCCTAAGACATCGTGACTATATCAAGAAATAGGCGTGAAATCCGTCTTCGAAATGCAATTACTAACTACCAATATTAAACTGACAAAGAGGCTCATTTCCTCCTTGTTTTCTTTTGATAAATTGGCTCAAAGAACGGAGAAAACCCATTTTCCGTGAATCTTTTAATGCCAGAGTCTGATGGAAGCCTGAAAATTAATTGAAATAAAATTACGCAACTGGATTGTATTGAACCAATGAAAAGACGGGTGAGAAATCACGTGACAACATGAACAGCTCCGCAGTAAATACCATAAAACCTGATTAATTGGCGCTATCAGACCGACATAAAACTCGTGTCATGAACATTTTATGGGCAACAAGAAAAATACAAATAAGAGATTCATTTCATTGCAATCAAATCTGAGGAAGGCCATTGTCTCAAAATGAGCACTGCACTAATTAATTCAATTCATTTGAAATAAGAGCTTGGGGAACAAAACTAAAAAAAAAAAAGCTTCCTGTAGATTTTGATTTTTTAGGATTCAGAAACAGATAATCTAGTCCCTATGGTTACGTTTTGCTACGTATAGAATGCTTGTAGTGTTTCTGTACGATTTATTAAATCGGACTTGGGAGAATTCGTCAAACTGAAATGATCCATGCTCTTTGAAAAAAAAGGGGCTTAGTGCATCTGCAAAAAGTATCGATCCAGGTCAGCCTGCGCAGTCCGCGCAGGCTGACCTGGGTCGAAACCTTTTGCTATCGGTCAATTTTTCTGCATGTCAAAAGACCAGTGTACCTCATGATTCAGTCATTTGTTTTACAAATTGGATTTTATGGGTCAATACTTATGTGATGACTTGTTTGGTTTCATGCATCACAGAGATACACTGGATCCCATTTTTGCCTGGGCATGGCTCAAATACAATCAAATACAAATATTATGTATTATGTGTCACTTTAATAAATAAACTACTACTACTACTACTACATGCATGGCAAGTAGTGAAAAGTCGAGAATACAAGAAGGCTACTCATTCAATCTCTATACAAAATTGTCAAATCTCGTCAGTTTGCCAGAGTTCGCATTTTATATAGACGTTATGGGATATAGAATTATAAGTACGTAAGTAAATTTTTATTATAGTGACATGTGTATACAGATACAGAAGACATTACTGAACAAAACATATAAACAAACACCCGGCTCCATGGGCCTATATGTCACTTTTAAGCATGAAACAATATTATATAGACACGTGATTGGGAGTGGAGTTATTCATTTGTAAATAGTAAGTAGGTAAAAAAAAAAGAAAAATTCAAAATATCCGTAGTAGAGATAGAATTATAAATAAGTAACAAGTACAAATGTGAATGTTTTGATCTACATGCAATAAAGATACTACTATTATTTAACACTGTGTCCGAATTTTAGACTGATCGTTGTCGCTGACGATCATGTAGATACAAGATCAGACTGCACATTATGTAATCTACGTAAAAGTGACTTTTATCGCTTGTTGTGGTGATATATTATCCCTAAAAACTGCTAAATGAATTGAATATCAGCTTCAAAGTTTTATTAAACTAATTCAGGAGGATAAGGGTTAAGATTTCGGAATTCTTTTCGCCGAAAAGAAAAAAAAAAAAATCTCAACATCGCTGACAAGAGTAGATCCAAGACTATTCTGCACGTTCTGTGGTCTCCTTTTCCCAAAATGTTCAAAGCTCTCTCCAAGGTTGTTAAACTACAGGGTTGTTTGGTATATGGTAAACACGTTCCTGGAAATGACTGTGATCAAGCATAAATATTTGACATTCATATGGAACAGAGTAACAGCAAATACTTGAGACTGTCTGCTATCACAAACTTGTTCTTTATCTGGAGACACAAAGACAAACAAAACAGAATGACTGTAGGATAAGTTGGAATAGATGTACGTCAGGAAAAGATTCACAGAACATCCTCTTTTCTTCGTTATTGCAATCTACACAAAGTTCAGAATTTTCCCGAATCACTTGAAAAGATGAAAGTACTGAAAGGACAGGGAGTACTGTTCTTTTCTTTTTTTTTTTTACATAAATTGAGAATCTTAACTCTGACATAAGATTTTGATGGCATTTCAACACTATTTCAGTCATATCACAGCGACAGCTCACATAGCCATGTAATTCCTGGGTTCCACCAGTACTAGCATATGACATGAGACACTGGATATATACCTATGAAGCGGACAATTTTCGGAAAAAAAAAAAACCCTACAAAATGGATAATAATGGACAAGAATTGCGGCGTAATTTTTTCCACTCGTTTCTATGTACAGTCTCTATACCTGTTGCGTACTCCTTCCATGACGATGGCTGCTTTCCGTAAACCGATGGCAGCATACGACGATTATGACTCTTTTGACAAGAAAACATCTAGAGATAGAACAAGTAATAAGGAACGTGATACTGTATTTATAAACTAACATGTTAATCCCGAATCAACGATGTAAACAGGAACATTTCTGTTTTAGAATTATATCATAAAAACATACGGGTTCTGCGTTAGCCAATAAACGTTTACTGATATGCTTTTACATGATACATGATATAATGAGAGGGTCTCGTGCGCTTAAATCTTTCAGTGCCACAGAACTAAAGTCAAAATCCTTCGACGGCTGAAAATACAATCACCTAAATATCAGATTTCTTTTTTATCTTGTAGGCTTGACTTAACAAGCGGACGGCATAGATCCAAGATCAGACTGCACGTTCTCTGCAGTCTGATCTTGGATCTATTCCGTCCGCAAAAGCCTCTGTTTTCGCCCATGGGGCTGAAAGGATTAAAGACAGGAAGATGAGTTATGAGGACAGTCAATTAACCTTCGAGTTATCGGAAATTAAACAATCCACTATCTCGAACCCTCTACTCCCTAAGTAAACAAAGTTGAATCGATCCGGCTCTCACGCGCGACTGACGTCTGTGACAGAAACTGTTGGTGGTTTTACCCGCTACCCGTAGTTGTACAGTATTTCGGATACCTCTAATTAAAATGCTTTTTTTAAGAAAAGTAGATCAATTTTGTAGAAATAAGACTGGACCATTTAGAAACATCGAGGCAAATGGAGAAATTACTTGATCCGAGCAATTTCTTCATTTGCTACAATATTGTCAGTTTCATTTTTTCAACATAAGACTATGCGAGATGCTTCCATAAATAGGCTAACGGGTTAAGGCATTCTTTATGCAACGAATTAGTTCAGGCTTTTTAGAAATATGAATGTGTTCATGGTCAATTTCACTCCGAACCCATTAAGTTGCAACTTTGAATCCTTCCGAATTTTCAAATGAAACAAGAACGTAAAAGCAGCCGAAGCGATTCAGCAGAGGCCAGGCTCCCTGATGATTTTGGTGAGAGTGCCTAAACGCTCCATCTCTCTCTCTGTCTCTCTCTCTCTCTCTCTCTCTCTGTTAAGAGAAAATATTCGAAGTATTTTTAGTTTTCCTCCTATCTGAAAAATGTCCCTTTTCACATTTAAAAATAGATTACAGGTAGTTCCAATACCTTTCTTCCCCCCTTCCTCCCCCTTCCCTTACCCAAATAACCTTGTAAACTTTACTACAAGTATGTGACACCAAAAAATGTTGACAATACATATGAGTAATGCTCTGTGAAGAAAGGTTTAATGCATCTGCGATAAAGTTTCGACCCAGGTCAGCCTGCGCAGTTCGCGCAGGCTGACCTGGGTCGAAACTTTTTGCTATTAGTCAATTTTCCGCATGTCAAAGGACCATTTTACCTTATGATTCAGTCGGTTGCTGGAAAAAAATGATTTTATAAACTTATAACTATGTGATAACTTGCATGGCGTAATGGATTATGAAGATGTATCAAACCGCCTTTTTCCAGAGTGCCACTCATATGTAAATTAGCGAATATAGACATATATTTGGTTGCAGTTCGTCCAATCGTTACAATCATTATGATTTCGAAAGGAGACTGACTGAAACACGTTTTAACCCTTTATCGCACAATGCCGCCTTTTGACGCCCCTGGGAGAGAAGCCTTTTGAAAACATTGTGGGAAAAGGAGAAAATGCTGGTAACCAGCATTTTCTCCTTTTCCCACAATGTTTTCTACCCTATCAAAAAAAAGTTGCAACATTTGAGCCACACTGAAATTGACGTCTGCAAATGCTTTCAATTTGGACTGGTCTAGAATTTTGTCGTCTGGTAAAGGGTTAAAAATCCTTCCGTTTTAACCCTTAGGCTGCTATGCGCGATTCATGAATTTTTGCGGACAGTGTAGATCAAGATCAGACTGCGCAGAACGTGCAGTCTGACATTGGATCTATAATGTCTCATCAGGAGACATTTTTCCCCCAAAGAATATGTTTGAATTAGAATTATTCGGGATTTTACAATCGGTTTGAAAATGTAATTTCATTTATTTAGCAGGATAGGGCTTAAAAGGTGTACACGTGTTGACAAAATTCTACTGATTCTAGACCTTACACCATTGCAAAAAAAAAAATAATAATTTGAAAAATGTTGATTATGGTAATCAAATTTAACTGGCGTGTATACAAACATTTCAATAAATTTTCCTGTTTTTTTTTTCCGAGTCAGCAGGAGGTACATGTATGTGTCTCAAATTCAAATGAATTTGCAGGATATTTGGATTGTTTGATTTGTTTTTACAAGAAATGATAGTGATACCATCGACAAGATAACTTAAATAAAGAATATTTAAAACGATGGTGTTCGGCAAAAGTAGAGGTAGTAGAAGCAATGAGGAGGAGGATAATAATAATAATAATAATAACTCCTAATGCCTCTGACGGACAAACTGACTTAGTACAAAGGGATTTATACAGTAAGATACAATAAACACTTAGATACAAAATATTCTTGAATGATTTGAAACTATTTGTTAAAAACATCTCTCTCTCTCTCTCTCTCTAAAGGCAGATTTGTACCGGATGAAATCGGTTGAAAAAACATAGGTATATGAATCGATGAGGATTGATTGACGGACGGACGGACGGGCGAACAGGTATTGTATTTAATACCATTTTTTCTCGCTGCACACGTAATACATTAATGTCGTTAATAATTCATAAATTATTATATTTACACATTATAGACTGAATATTAATCAATAGGAACCTGTTACGAAAACCGACATCCGATAGATACTCGGGGTAGAAATATGGAAATTTGACTGCAGGTTTCGGAGGGAAATTGAGGCCTATATCAAACAACCCCGTGTTCTAGTGATCCTAAAAAAGGCTTTTGAAAACAATGTGGAAAAAGAAGAAAATGCCGGTGGCCAGCATTTTCTTCTTTTTCCACAATGTTTTTTTACCCTTGCAAAGACAAATCCCATCATTTTAGCTACATTTAATATGAGATCTCGAATGTTTTCAATTTGTATAAATCTAAAAACTTTGTCGTGAGGCAAGGAAGCAACCTATTTTCGTACAAACTCCGCTCTGTGTGTTCCTGCAGTTGACAGCATTCGGGGGAAAAAATACAGGAAAACATGCAACTACCTACAAGAACCAACTCTTCCATTTTTCACATTATAAGTATTTACAATAAATTCTATATTTCAATTAAGATTTATAGGTTGATATTGGAACATGTGGTTTTGTCTGATTATCCGAAAATACCATATTTACTTATTCAGCGCTTCATATGGTTGTTATCTTCTAAAAGCCTGTAAGTTGTTGGTGAGACGATTTAAAAAGATAACATTTTTACTTAATTCCAATCGACACCTTTTGTATGTAAGTTACATATGCATCTGACGTCATAAGAGCTCAATAAATACTCGTACTGTTTTTAAACTTAAGTAATTCTTAGACAACAACATCTATATATTAACACTTAACCACACAATTTCGGGTTTTAACGACGATTTTGCAAACATTGAGAGAAAAGGAGAAAATGCTGATTACCAGCTTTTTCTCCTTTTCTCACAATGTTTTCTACCTATCAGAGTCCTATTAAAGCTCATGTGTACAGATTTACATTTTTTCTACAGTTACCTTACATTTGAAAGAGTCCACAACTTGTTGTTTCTGGAATGGTTAACATTGATTCCTCTAATTTTTATTTAACCCTTTACCAAACGAACAAAAAATTAGACTGGTCCAAATTGAAAACATTTGCAGACGACAAAATAAATGTGGCTGAAAAATTGAAATTTGTTTTGGAAAGGATAGAAAACATTGTGGGAAAAGGAGAAAATGCTGGTTACCAGCATTTTCTCCATTTCCCACAATGTTTTCAAAAGGCTTCTTTCACAGGGTCGTTAAAAGTCGGGATTTTGTGGTAAAGAGTTAAGAGTCTTGTTTAATATTATGGTCTTTTTTTCTTTCTATCCAGTAGGCAATTATTATATGTTTAGTACTGTGAAGCAAAAGTTATAATATTTGAAGCATTTTTATAACTTGTTGAAAGTACTGAAAGCATACATACATGTATATGCATTTTTGCCGTCATACTCGCTCTAGATCTCGTAATGTCTCTTGTTTATTATTGTTATTTTTTTGACTATGTACAAATGTGTACTATTCTTAAAATAAAATTCTGTTCTGTCCTGTTCTACACCGTTGCCCCTTCAGCTTTTTGCGAAAGATAATACATTTACATATGAGGGGCGCTCTGAGAAAAAAGGAGTTGAAAGTATTTTCGTGATACATGTACTTATACCAGGCACGTCGTCCAAAATTGTGGATCCACTTTGTCTGAAAACCGGCTGAATAATGAGGTAGAAGGGTCCTTTGACATATTGAAAATTTACTAACAGCAAAAAGTTTCGACCCATGCCAGCCTGCGCGGATTGCGCAGGCTGACATGGATCGTTACTTTTTGCATAAGAAACTCCCTTTTCACAGAGCATGGCTCATCTACATTTAGAAATACACAGGAATAAATACAGATACATACCGTCCATGAAAACCGGAAGGGTAACAAAATGGTGGACGAGTTCATGTTTGGTGCGTAGTCAAAGGAGTTTCCACCAAGTGTCGGTGTTGAGTGATTGCCGAACGTGCATTTCCCTGTCAGAGTTACTAGACTTTGGTACTGCTTCAAACAGACGTGAAAAAATGTGTCACATTCCCCGATACACCTGTTTGTGACGTCATCACGTGTTCCACAGCAATTCCCGTCCGACACCTCGCCATGCGTGTTGGCCATTGAAAGTATTTGAATTTCAAAATATCCGGAGCACTTACAGTGTTGCAGTAAGGTCACAATCAAAATGCTCCAGATAATCATGGCTCTATAGTGGCACTCGACCAAGCTGTACCAAACATTATTGTAACGAATGTTCAATTCACATATGAAATCTGATCAGTTAAAAGGCAACACCTCGGTTAAGCAATGTCTAAGTTGTATGCTTTGTTTGCAGTCAGAGGAAAAAATAATAATGTAGATTCGTTTAGGCACACTTATGAATAAACAATGAAAGTTTTGAACAATTGAAGCACCGCGAGCACAATGCCACAAATACAAAAATAATAATGTTAAAAACCAACTTTAGCACTCGCGGGGGAAAACTTAAAAAGCTGAAAACACTCGTTACCTTTCAGAAAAAAATGTAGACTGCAATTTTGTCGTCTGATTGTTGACCTTCTTTCTCCGTTATTTATTTATTCATTAATCCTAAACCTACTCAATAAGTGATATGAAAATTTCAAGCCGACAAGGAAACCCAAATTCTGCTATTTCTTAGAAAGATGTCTCCTCATTGGACAGTGTAGATAAAAGATCAGACTGCACGTTCTGTGCAGTCTGATCTTGATCTACACTGTCCGCCAAAGGTCCTTAAATCGAGCTTAGCAGCCTAAGAGTTAAGAAAGGATGCCGATTTTACTTGTGTGTATACGTCTATTGTATGTATTTCATTTAGGCCTACCTTGCGCTGGAATGCAAAAGACACCAGATCCGTATCCAGAAACCATTCTTTAGAACATTTTTGGCCTTTTTCGCAAGAACTTTTTAAGTATGAAAATTACAGAATTTCTGATTGGCTAAACCAAACGGTTTCGCCAATCAGAAGTTCTCTTACTCTCTAAATCTAGAATCAGAGCAAGAATGGTTGGTGTATACAAGCACAGTTTTACGTTTTCCTATACGTTACGTTCCGTTTTGCCCAAATCGCATATTTGAAAAAAAAAAAAAACACACACACACACACTGTTAGTAATGGTGCCTTTAGGGTGAAATTGAAAAGCTTCTTCCTTCAACAACAAAACAACGAAACTAGACTCGAAAATACTGCAGGAGTTATGCTGTTTTATTGTTTGATATTGTGTTCACATTGAACGGCGTTTGCATCACCTTTTTCTCCATAACTGCTGTGTGCGTATTCGTGTGATTTTAACCCTAAATATCAGCGGCGCTCCGGGAAAAACGGGCTTTAATGTATCTTCGTGATGCATTATACCAAGCAAGTTGTCGCACGAGATAGAGCAATTTTTCCATAAATCTGACAAAATCATGAGATAGAATAGAAAGTTTAACGATAGCAAAAATATCGACTCATGTCAGCCTGGGCGGACTGCCAAAGGTCCGTGCCTGTGGCATATGCATTAAACCCCCTTTTTCCATGGCCCATTTGTTAAGGGAACCTTGAGGTTTACAGTAAAATGGAATACAAGACAGCAGTTTAAATTCAAGCAAATTACTATCTTAGAAAATTAAAACGTCAAATACGTTGATAGGAAATTTCATTATCAGTATAGATCTATTCTAGAAAAATATTTTCATTCTGTAATTTTATTCGTACGTAACTGTTTATTTACAGTACATTGTTTATAGAGTTTATTTCACACATGTATACACATACACACATACACACATTATAAAGAATCATTGATTAAAAATCGATTTAGATTTGCAATAGATACATCTTTTGGTAATAACTTGAGTAACTGAGCGATCGTCATCGTCATCATCACTTTTATTATTATCATTATTATTATTATTATTATTAAAATCAAAACGATTTTTTAAAAAATCTATCCAGATATATTTTGTTTGATGAAACTGGCACATGTTAAATGCACGAATTCAAAAATACAATAAAACTGCAACAATAGACTTTGGAAGCGTTTGTTTAAAATTCATTCTTAAAACGAATTTCTTTCACTCCTGTCGTTTGAATCGTTCATTTTGAAATTCCTTTTACCCTCGCGGCATTAAATTTATTGTCGAAAATATATTAGTAAGAGGAAAGTTATCATGTGTTAGTTACATCTACTATGCAGAAATCAGACTCACATTTTTTTTTCATACCTTTATCACGCATTCAAGCATAGGCTATGCTCTCTCCGAATATTTGTGAAATCTTTCATCTTTTTTAAAAATTCTATCAGCAACGTCTAACTCTTTGTCTAATAGGGCAATTAAAAAAAGAAAAACCTCATAAAAATTACCACTTATTGATTAAAAATATCCATATACAAAGAGTTGTTCAATGAAAGGATATATTCCTCAATGTCTGACTAGATAATTAACACAAAATAGTTTCTCTCAAACAAACCTTGTACGTTATGTCAATTTTCCGTCCGTTAGTACTGCGCATGTCTACAAAATTACGTTCCCGAAGACCTCCAGAATTCCGAGAGCTCTTTACTCATAGAGTTACTGATATTGGCTCGTTCATTTGAGCTTATCCGGATATCATGGAAGTGTGGCATTTTAGCATTAGAGCGCCCAGCTCAATTTTTATTATTTTGCTGGTGGCGTAGAGCAAGATCAGACCGCACAGACTCACCTCTTAGCTACACTGACTGTTAATTTCCGAAATATTTTTACAAAAAAAAATTCTCAAATTGCTCTTTCGGTCCCTTTTGTCCCTTTTTATGACTAATGAAAATCTGATTTCCGCTTAATATGTACTTTACGGGCTAAAGCCCCTTCTTCAGCCTCGCTCTTTACGCACGGAAATATTTTTGAAACTTGCAAAGAAAAAAAGATCAAATAGAAAGATGTGACACCCTTTTTTTTTTTTCTTTTGCCGATATGACAATTTTACCCACAACCATTTAACCCTTGGGCTGCTAAGGGCGACTAAAGGGCCTTTCGTAGACAGTGTAGATCAAGATCGGACTGCAGATAACGTGCATTCTGATCTTTGACCTACACTACCCGTTAAGGAGATTTCATTTCCTGAAAATTACCTTTGAAAGAGCAAAGTTTGGGGTTTTACTATCTGCTTGAAATTTTCATTCCACTTAATTAGTAGGATAAGGATTAAATTGACTTTGGTAATGTATTTGAAAGGGTTATAGTGCAAGTCATTACAACTAATTACACTATGTCTGTCTGTCCGTCTATCCAAAGAAAAGAGACTTCCACTCCCTACCATTGATAATGGACGACGAGACTATGCGTGTAGGCCTATTTGGGTATGACGAAAGGGACAGGCGCGTTGAATTTATACTGCAGACAGATAAAACCACGAGAAAAATGATTAATTGCTCAGATTCAATGCTTCCCTTCTACTCAAAACATTCTTGACCACCCTGTTATCTTCCTTTCTTTTTCAAGCCATTTTACTTCCTTTTTATTTCAGAACTTATTTTTTTCTTTTTTTTTTTAAATCTTTTCGACTGCTAGATTGACCCTTTACCACCTCCGAGTTTTAACTACCATGAAAAAAAAGGCTTTTGAAAACAGTGTTGGAAAGAAGGAGTAAATGCTGGTAACCAGCATTTTCTCCTTTTCCCAAATGTTTTCTACCCTCCCAAAGGCAAGTTTCAATTTCAATTTTTGAGGTATGGTGCGAAGCATCCCAACTCAGATTTACCATGTGGGAAACTAAACCCGAAAAAATTGATTCTGGGGTACCTAACATCGCAAAATAAACACCTGACAAAATAGTACCAAAGAGAAAACTCTCCTTTTTTTCCCAGTTTAGCATTAATGCAAGATTTAAATGACGTTAACGAACGGAAAATTTACACGACTACCTGACAACAAAATTCCACACGTGTCAAAATTGGAAGCACTTGCAGACGAGACTTAAAAGTAGCCCAAATGATTGATTTTGCCTGTGAATGGGTAGAAAACATTGTGGGAAAGAGAAAATGCTACTTACCACCATTTTCTCGTTTTCCCGCAATGTTTTATAAAGCCGTCTCCAGGGTCATCAAAACACTGGATTGTTTGGTAAAAGATTAGATCTAGTACATTCACGTTAGAAATTGACCATTATTTGCTTTTTTGCCGAAAGTAAACCCAATTTTCTTTCGCTGGTAAAGAACCACGTTTTTTTCATTGGTTTTTTTTTTCACAATATTTTCGACCTTTTCAAGGACAAATCTATTCGTTTGTCACCTGCAAACGCTCTCTATTTAGACAAGTCTAAAATTTTGTGATCTGGTAAGGAGAGCAGTTATGTTGGTTTTGCAGACAATTTAGATCAAGATGAGATTGTATATCTTGTGAGGAGTGATCTTTGCTCTACACTGTCCTCTAGTCTGTAACATATTGTGGCTGAATAAAATATGTAATGTATTGCGATATGCAGGATGTTTCAACAACTGAAAACGTCAATTTCATTGATTTAGCGCTCGACGGGTTAACCCTTAATATGCCAAATCAACAAAATTAACATAGGAAAAAGCACATAAATAATTGTTGTCTAAATGTTGCTCTTGGTCGGCATGTCTCTAGAATACGCCATCGTAGAGCCAAAATCAGACAGCGTGTTCTCTGCATTCTGATCTCGATTTATACTGTCTGCAATTCAGTAATTCTGAAAGGCATTGTAACACTTAACCTCCTGAATAAGTTAAATGAAACCTTTCAGCTAATGGTAAAAAACCCAAAAAGGTTTCAATTTCAAAGTTATATTTAGAGGAAAAATACCTCCATATCGGATAGTGTAGATCCAAGATCAGAGCGCCTTGATTCGCGCTTAGTAGCCTAAGGGTTGAATAGCGGTTAAGATTTTCTTAGGAATTAAGCTGACCTGACCCATGAGTTGTTTTTTCACGTGTTGTGGTAGGTGACAACCTACGTCATAGCAGAGGTGTCGGGATAGCCGCCATTTTTTCGCAAAGTGCAGATTAATTACTTTAAAAAGATATATGTATCTAAAATTTACTTAGAATACCTACCTCATCTGGTGACGGTAAATATATTTGGCCTATTCGTGAAATCAAAATACCATGAAACAATGTTGTAGCTCTAAACACTTCAACACAATTGAAGTGTATACGACATCTATTGTTAAATCGCACATGTGTCACCCGCTTCGAAAATTGTGCGGAGGTAATTGCAAAATCAACGAAACTAATGAACAAAATATTAATGTATACTAACGAAGAAAGTTGTCAGGTACCATATGCACTGCTTTGTTTGGACAGATCTTCAATAACAATAATGTACAAGCTGAAAAACTTACCTTTTAAAACGAAAATGGCGGATTTAAAATGTCTCCGATAACGTATGCTATGACGTAGGTTGTTACCCCTGTATACCCCATTGTTGCGCGAGTGAGCGTTTCTAAATGGCCAGTTTGTGTTGTAAGCTGAGCGGATTTTGGTAAACTTTTCTGGATTTATTAGAGGTCGGTCAGTTTGAGTTAAATTCTACCGGGGTCATTAAAAGTTGGGTTTGTTTGGTAAAGGGTTATGCCGACTCCCTTGTAATGGATATGCTGGATCAGACCAGGGATCGTGAATTACATGTTACACGATCCCTGGTCAGACCGTTTTCCCACGTTCAGTTTTACCCAGTGCTAATAATAAACTTGAGCATTTCACTTGTTACCAAACAACAAAATTTTGGACTCGGCTACATGTACATGTATATTGAAAGCATGTGTAGATAACAAAATAAATGAAGCTCAAATGATGGTGATTTCTGTCTTTGATATGGTAGAAAACATTGTGGAAAAAAGGAAAAAATGTTGGTTACCATCAAAAATGGTTTCAATAGCCTTCTTTCTTCAGGGTCATAAAAACGCGGCATTGTTTGGTAAAGGGTTGACTTATTCTGTAAAAGCTTGAACCACCCAATACCTTTGATATTCTTGCAAGCAGTCTAAAAACAGCTTTACTCAAACTCTCTCATGATTTCAAACTTGAGAAAGACCTTTTTTTTTTGGAAACCATTGACGATAAAGTAGAAAAAGCTTTTAACCTAACTTTTTGCCTTATCCCACAATGTTTTTTAGCCTTTCATGGATAAACCCAACCATTTAGCCACATTTAATTCAATGTCTGACAGTGCAAATTAATATGGACAGGTTGAACCCTTTACCATACAAGTTTCAATGATGCAGAGGAAAAAGCTTTTTGAAAACATTGTAGGAAAAGGAGAAAATGCTGGAAAACAGCTTCTACAATAAACTCTTTTTAAACTTTAACTCTTTACCAAACGACAAATTTTTAGACTAGCCCAAATTAGATCATCCAAAATTGTATTTAGTTTTGGTTACGAGCATTTTCTCAGGGTCGTTAAAACACGGCATTGTATGACAAAGGGTTTAAGCCCCTTTTACAAATGTAGTTGCTTCTGAGGCCAGTGTAGACTTTAATATTTCATTTATTTGGGTCTTATCTCCAGATTTAAAATGTGTGTTGAGTTCATGTGACACCTTAAAGGTTAAGGGACGATGAAAGACCTGGTGACAGATTTTTTATTCCTCTCCTCTCCTGCCACTGAACATCCCACAGGCTTTGATTTTGTATATTTTGGCATTAAGCTAGTGTCTTTTATGTCTTCACCACACAATCATGACTTTTAACAATCCCAAAGAAAAGAAAACATTGAGGGAAAAGGAGATAATGCTATTCAAAACACTGTGGGGGAAAATGCTGGTAACCAGCTGACAGCATTTTCTCCTTTTCCCACGTTTTCTGCCCTTTCAAAATCAAATTCGAATTTTGAGTCACAAAATGCTTCTGCAAATGCGTCAATTTGGACATACCTAAAAGTTTGTCGTTTGGTAAAGATTTAAAGAGTATGTAATATGTATGGAGCTTGTAAAGAAACTCATGAATCAGAATTGCTCTGGAATTATGACATTTGTTTTGTTTTATACAAATTTATTTGTAGCGGGAGAGCATTTTACAATTCAGCTCTCAGCACAACTCTTGTTGTTGTTGTGAACATATAGATCAAGATCAGACTGCACAGACAATCCAATCAGATTTTGGGCCTACACAGCCAGCCCAATACCTTGTAACGTACATGTATTCTGATCTTGAAATTACAATATTTGGCCCTGTCCTCTTTAACTCTTTACAAAATGACTAAATTCTAGACTTGTCAAACTTGAAAGCATTTGCATGCGACAAAATCAATGTGACTCAAAACTGAAATTTGTTTCTAGAAGTGTAGGAGACATTGTGTAAAAAGGACGAAATGTGGGTTACCAGTATTTTTCTCCTATTTCCACATTGTTTTCAAAAGCCTTTTTCCTCAGGATCATTAAAATGTGTGATTGTTTGGTAAAGGGTTAAAAGGCCCATTTCATTAAGTCAGCTCTCTAAAGATTAATTTGTAAGAAAGGTGTTTTATGCCGTTTTCCAGCATTTCTTCAGTTTTATCTCGACGGCTAGTGCACCTCTTCCTAAGTTTCTTTTGCCAGTTCCTTGCACAACATTCCCTTCAAACTACTGGGTGCTTTCTTATATCAAAATAATGTTCAGTGGTTAGAAAAGAAAGGAATAAATCCTATAGCAATGACATACATGTATCAACTCTTCGGATAGGGTTTGACCTAGCTAGGAATCAAGATTAGATCCCTTGGATTCAAGCTGAGTACACTTGGCCAACCTGCCCACTTGGTTTGGTCCCTAGGAGCTAACCCATTGTCAAACAATCCTGAGTTCTAATGGTCCTGAGAAAAAAAGGCATTTGAAAACTTTGTAAGAAAAGGAGAAAATGCTGGTAACCAGCATTTTCTCCCTTTCCCTCAATGTTTTCTAACCTTTTAAAGACTAACCATAACTCATGCAGAATTAGCCATCTGTAAAAGCTTTCAATTTCGACAGGTCAAAAATTATATTATGTGGTAAAAAGTTAATAAAGATCATATTCTAACATCTGGAGGAACAAATTATTGGATTTGACTTTATCAATCAGAATGATGGACAAAGATGTTACACGTTCAAAACTGTGTTTGATGATCTATCCACAACATGTCAGACATTTGTTGAACACATGGTGTTTATTGCCATTTTCCATATTATTTCAGCTATATCGCTGTGGCAAGTGCACCGAGTAATATGATTACATGGAGTTTCTTTCACCAGTTCCATGCTATTGACTGCTTTCCCACAGAAAAAATGCCTGTGCAATGTTCAGCAAGAAAAAAAAATTATATTAGAAATATCAGACATACTAGAAATAAAGATAGAAGATCAAACTACACATTTTGTGGTCTAATTTTAATAGAACAAAAGAGTGTGCCTAGCCTTTTGAATTGAAGATTCCATATTTACTCAGTGGTTACCTCTTCACACGACATTAAAATGTGAGACAGGTCTATATATGCAGATTATCAGACTTTTCTCCTTCT
Source organism: Tridacna gigas (assembly GCA_945859785.2). Taxonomy (NCBI): domain Eukaryota; kingdom Metazoa; phylum Mollusca; class Bivalvia; order Cardiida; family Cardiidae; genus Tridacna; species Tridacna gigas. Next base: position 68,400,628 of record OX244029.2, read on the forward strand.
CCCACAGTCTTTTCGAAAGCATCTTATCTCTTGGCCGTCTAAACACTGGTTTGCCTGGTAAAGTTGATTTATAGATAATTGTAAAAGCCTGAGATTGATCCTTGTTTGAAGCATGGGTGACCTAGCAGTAGCCTTGTGCAAGGCACTACAAAGGTCAATCCCTATACTGGTTTAACATTAGAAAGCCACAAGTGAGCTATTGCTGATAAATGACTGAAATATCATTACATGCAATGAAAACCCCATTCGAACAAAAGTGTTGTTTTTCTTTTGCAGATATCAACATGGAGGATGCCATGTATCAACAGATTGAGGAAATAGGTGGGTGGAATTTATCATTTTGTTTTTCTTTGGTAGGATGAGACCATTCTTATCACTACTCCTTAGACCAGGAAGGATCTGACAAGAATGGTTTCAAGCTTTCATATGTTTTTCCATGCTTTGAATTTGTTTTATTTCTTGTATGTATTTGGTTTCAAGCTTTCATATGTTTTTCTGTGCTTTAAATTTGTTTTATTTCTTGTATGTATTTGTCATCAAACTTGCAATTAGTTTTTGTTTTACATTCTAACCATGCTTTAAAATTGCTTTATCTAGCGTATGTATGCCTGACAAAAATTTGATTGAGTTGTAGTCTGTATTTGTCTTGCCAGACTAGAATATTTTTTTGTGTGTCACGAATTTATTTCTCATGAAAATTTTAGTAAGTTTTGATTTGTCTAACCCTGGTTTGAATTTTCTTTTATCTTTCGTAGGTGTTTCTCGTGAAAAGTTCAGTTAGTTTTTCTTTTCATATTTCTCTTATGCTTTTCATTTGCTGTATGTCATTTATGTACATGTCTTGAAATTTGAGTAAGTTTTTGTATATAATTGTCTAACCATGCTTTGTCTGCATTAACTATTTTCTTGATTGTGTTTGTATTTGTTTTTCCAACCATGTTTGGTTTCTTGTACCTTTTTTTTTTTCATGTTTTTATGCAGACGTTTTTATGTGCAGTGCTGTCAGCACACATGTAGCCAAGAAATAGGTCAGCAATAATATTCCCAATATGTTTAGGTGTATAGGGAAAGATATAGGGCCTTATGCTTGTTCTGTGGCAAATATTTGTAGGTTTTGTTTGTATTGGTGTTACACGCCGTTTAAACAGCCACTGTCATATTACAGCAACGGAGTATTTTAGTGTTTTTATCTATCGGTTTTAACACTCACCATGTAGGTCCCGTCAGAAAGGTTTTTTAAGATAGCTGAATAGAACAAGGATGAAAATATTTTATGATAATAAAAGGGTACTTGGAGTTTTTACCACTTTTATCCATTGGTTTTAATACTCACCAGGGAGGTCCCCCGAGAATGTTTTTGTTTTAAATATCTGTACAAAACAAGGATACAAATATTTTACCCTAAAAAAAGAGTACTCAGGAGTTTTTGCCGTTGCTATCTATTGGTTTTAAAACTCACCAGGGAGGTCAATCGAGAAACGATTTTTAAAATAGCTGAACAAAACAAAAATAAGAATATTTAACCTTAATGAAAGAGCACTCGGAGTTTTTACCGCTTTTATCCATTGGTTTTATCAGTCACCACGGACCTCACTTACTATGGAGGTCCCTTGAGAAAGGTTTTTAAAATAGCTGAAAAAAATATTTTACCCCAATAAAAAAGCTCTCGGAGTTTTTACCGTTTTTATCCATTGTTTTTGACGGTCAACAGGGAAGTCCTTTGAGAAAGGTTTTAAAATAGCTGAATACAACAATGACAATTCAAATACTTTACCCTTATAAAAAGCACCGGTTTTTTTTAAACCGCTTTTATCAAACCGCTTTTATCCATAGGTTGTAACACTAACCAGAAGGTACCTTGAGAAAGTCTTTTTTTATTAAATAGCTGAACAAAACAAGGATGAAAATAATAAAGGAGTACTCGGAGTTTTTACCACTTTTACCCATTGGTTTAACACTCACCAGGGAGATCCCTCGAGAAAGTATTGTTTTAAATAGCTGTACAAAACGAGGATAAAAATATGTAACCATAATAAAAGAATACTCAGAGTTTTTACCGCTTAGAACTATTGGTTTTAACACTCATCAGGGAGGTCACTTGTACTCGGAGTTTTTCCGCTTTTATCCATTGGTTTTATGATTAAATAAGCCTACTGAGAGAGCACCGCAGTTCTTTACTTCTTTTTTTCCATTAGTTTTAACAACCAACAGAGAAATCCCTGGAGAACTGTTTTTTAAGGTAGCTATACATAACAAGGACGAAAATCCATTGGTTTTAACACTCACCAGGGAGGTCCCTCGGGAAAGTTAATTTTGAATAGCTGTACAAAACAAGGATAAAAATATTTACCCCAATAAAAGAGTACTCGGGGTTTTTACCGCTTTTATGCATTGGTTTTAACACTCACCAGGGACCTCACTCACCAGGGAGGTCTCTTGAGAAAGGTTTTAAAAAATAACTTAACAAAACCAGGATAGAAATAGTTTACCATAATAAAAGAGCACTCGGAGTTTTTACCATTTTCATCAACTGGTTTTACAATCAAGAGGGAAGTTCCTTAAGAAAGGTTTTAATATACATGTAGCTCAATATAGCAATGATAAAAATAGTTTACCCTAATAAAAGAGCACGGGATTTTTAACCTTTTTTATTCATTGGTATTAACACTCAACGGGGAGGTCCCTTGAGAAAGGTTTTTAACATATTTGAATAAAACAAAGATAAATATATTTTATGATAATAAAAAAGTACTCGGAGTTTTTACTACTTTTATCCTTTGGTTTTAACACTCACCAGGGAGGTCCCCCGAAAAAGTTAATTTTGAATAGCTGTACAAAACAATGATACAAAAATTTTACTCTAATAATATAGTACACGGATGTTTTACCGCTTCTGTCTATTGGTTTTAACACTCACCAGGGTGGTAATTCGAGAAATTTTTTTAAAAGTAGTTGAACGAAACAAAGATAAAAACATTTTACCCTAATAAAAGACTACTCGGAGTTTTTACCGTTTTTGTCCATTGGTTTTAACAGTCAAAAAGGAAGAAATGTTTTAAATATAGCTGAATATAATAGTGATAAAAATATTTTACCAGAATAAAAGAGCACCGGTGTTTTTTACCGCTTTTATCCATTGGTTTTAAAACGCAAGAGGGAGGTCCCTTGAGAAAGGGATAGCTGAAAAAAACCAGGGTGAATATATTTTTATGATAATAAAATAGTAATAGGAGTTTTACTACTTTTATCCATTGGTTTTAACACTCACCGGCGAAGACCCTCGAGTATATTTCTCTTTAAATAGCTGTACAAAATAAGGATAGAAATATTTTACCCTTATAAAAGTACTCGGAGTTTTTACCACTTTTATCCATCGGTTTTAACACTCACCAGGGAGGTCATTTGAGAAAGGTTTTTTTAAAATAGCTGAAGAAAACAAAGATAGAAATATTTTTTACCCTAATAAAGAGTTCTCAAAGTTTTTACCGCTTTTGTCCATTGGTTTAGATACTCAGCAGGGAGGTCATTTGAGAATTTTTTTTTTTTTTTTTTTTATTATTATTTTTTATTTTTAATAGCTGTACAAAACAGGGATATACAATATTACAGGAGTAAATGAGCACCGAAGTTTTTTACCGCTTTTATCCATTGGTTTTAACAGTCAACAAGGAAGTTCCACGAAAAAGGTTTTAAAATAGCTGAATATAACATTGATAAAAATATTTTACCAGAATAAAAGAGCACTGGAGATTTTTACCGCTTTTATCCATTGTTTTTAACACTCAACAGGGAGGTCCCATGAGAAAAGTTTTTTTTAGACATAGCTAAACAAATCAAGGACGAAAATATTTTTATGATAATAAAAGAGTACTCGGAGTTTTTACCACATTTATCCATTGGTTTTAACACTCACTAGGGACCTCACTCACCAGGAAGGTCTCTTTAGAAAGGTTTATTTACGATAGCTGAACAAAACAAGGATAAAAATAAGTAACCGTAATAAAGAGCACTCGGAGTTTTTACCGTTTTTAGCCATTGTTTGTAACTGTCAACAGGGAAGTTCCATAGAGAAAGGTTTTAAAATAGGTGAATATAAAAATGATAAAGATGTATTACCCGGATTCAAGAACACCTGAGTTTTTACCGCTTTTATGTATTGGTTTTAACACTCACCAAGGAGGTCCCTTGAGAAGGTTTTTTTTTTTTTAAATAGCTGAACAAAACAAGGATGAAACTGAAAGTTGCCATTGAAATTATAGGCTTAAACAATATCATTAAATGAAAGAACGAAACTCCTCCTGAAGAACGTCGGTATAATTCACAAGACTTATCTGTTTATAACAATTGGCCGTAAAAGAGTGGCAAGGCCGTTATACTTAAGTAGTTTAAAACTGACTGTATATTTTAGAAGAGATCCAGTGCTTGTACAATCTTAATTGAAGGTGACTCTTTATTCTTGCTGAAGGGAAACAAAACACATTGAAACGTACTATTCAGTTACAAATAAAAATCCCTTGCTTGAAAGAGGGGGGTGGCGGGGCGGAGGTAGGTGGAGGGGGAGTGGAATGAGCTAAAAATAAACAACTAAGGTAAGCGTCTTTAGCGATAGGGCAAATCGCGCAGTTTCATAACTTGTTACTCGATAGAACCCACCGCCATAGTGGCTACCGGATAAAGAAATTGCACATATTAGGATTTGTGGAACACACAATTTGGAAAAGGAGGCCATGCCATTGACCAGCATTTTCTCCTTTTGCAACTATGTTTTGAGAAGCACGCGTCTTCTAGGTAGACACTTGATCAGTTTCTGCATGTCCAAGGATCATTCTGCCTCATGACTTAGGTAGTTGTTTGACAAAACGGATTTCATGGATCTATAATTTTGCGATCAATTTCTTGGTATCACGGAGACACATTGAACCCCCTTTTGCCAGAGTGCATCTCACATGTATACTTTTTCATTTTTTCAGATTTATGCTTTGTTGGACAAACGGTTTCCAAACAGTGTGCCGCTAGAGTCAACTGTGTGATACAGATTATCAGGAACGACCATCAACAAATGATCCCTCATTTCAGTAGCGGAACTTTGATGTTGAAATAAAAAAAAAGAGTACTCGGAGTTTTTTACCAGTTTTTATCCATTGCTTTTAACATTCACCAGTGAGGTCCCTCGAGAATGTTCTTTTTGTTTTAAATAGCTGTACAAAACAATGATAAAAATATTTTACCCTAATAGAAGAGTACTCGGAGTTTTTAACTGCTTCTATCCATTGGTTTTAACACTCATCAGGGGGGTCACTTGAGAAAGTTTTTGTTTTCTAAAATTGCTGAACAAAACAAGGATAAAAATATTTTATGATAATAACAGAGCACTCGGAGCTTTTACCACTTTTATCCACTGGTTTTTTCACTCACCAAGGAGGTCCCTCGAGAAAGCTTTTTTTTTTTTTTTTTTATATAAATAGCTGTACACAAAACAAGAATACAAATATTTGACCCTAATAAAAGAGTGCCGACGGGGATTTTTACCGCTTCTGTATATTTGTTTTAACACTCAACAGGGAGGTCATTTGAGAAAGTTTTTTTTTAAAGAATAGCTGAACAAAACACGAACAAAAAAAATACCTCAATAAAAGAGTATACGTAGTGTTTACTGCTTTTATACATTGGTTTCACACTCACCAGGGGCCTCACTCACCAGGGAGGTCCTTCGAAAATCTTTTTTTAAATAGCTGTACAGAACAAGGCTAAAAATATTCGACAGGGATATCCCTTGAGAAATTCTTTTTTTGAATAGCAGAACACAACAAGGTTGAAAATATTTTATTATAATGAAGGGGTACTCGGAGTTTTTACCACTTTTATCCATTGGTTTTAACACTCACTAAGGAGTCCTCTCGAAAACGTTTTTTTTTTTTTTTCTATAGCTGTACAAAACAAAGATACAAATGTTTTACCCAAGTACATGAGCACTCGGGAGTTTTTACCGCTTCTATATTGGTTTTAACACTCGACAGGGAGGTCAATTGAGAAAGTTTTTTTTTTTTTTTTTAAATAGCTGAACAAAACACGGATAAAAACATTTTACCTCAATAAAAGAATACTCGGAGTTTTTACCGCTTTTATCCATTGATTCTAACACCACCAGGGACCTCACTTACCAGGGAGGTCCCTTGAGAAAGGTTTTTAAAATTGCTGAACAAACCTAGCTTACCGCATTATCCATTGGTTTTAACACTCACCGGGAAGGTCCCTTGAGAATGTTTTTAATAGCGGAACAAAACAAGGATGGAAATATCTATTGATTATATAAGAGCATTCGGAGTTTTTACCACTTTTATCAATTGGTTTTAACGCTCAACAGTGAGGTCCCTCTAAAGTTTTTTTTTTTTTTTTTTTTTACACAGTGGTACAAAACAATGATAACAACATTTTACCCTAGTAAAACAGTACTCTGAGTTTTTACAGCCTCTATCCATTGGTTTTAACAGTAACCAGGAAGGTAAAAATAGCCGAACAAAACAAGGATAAAAACATTTTCTCCTAATAAAAGTGTACTCGGAGTTTTTACCGCTTTTATCCGTTGGTTTAAACAGCCACCTGGGACCTCACTCACCAGGGGGTCCCTTGGAAAAAGTTTTTGAAATAGCTGAACAAAACGAGGATAGAAATATTTTACCCTAAGAAAAGAGCACTCGGAGTTTTTACGGTTTGATCCTTTGGTTTTAAACATTCAACTGGGAAGTCATTTGAGAAAAGTTTTAAAATAGTTGACTATAACAATGATAAAAATATTTTACCCTAATAAAAGAGCAATGGAGTTTTTTACTGCTTCTGTCCATTGGTTTTAACACTCATCAGGGAAGTCATTTTGGAATTTTTTTTAAAGCTCTACAAATCAGGGATAAAAATATTTTACCGTAATAAACGAGCACTCGGAGTTTTTACCGTTTTCATCCACTGGTTTTAACAGTTAACAGGGAAGTTCCTTGACAAAGGTTTTATAATAGCTGAATATAACAACAATAAAAATATTTTACGCTAATACAAGAGCACAAGAGTTTTTTACCGCTTTTATGTATTGGGTTTAACACTTACCATGGCGGTCCCTTTGGTAAGGCTTTTTTTAACGAAAGAAGGATAAAAATATTTTATGAAAATAAAAGGGTACTCGGAGTTTTTACCACTTGTATCCATTTGTTTTATAATACATGAGGGAGTCTCTCGGGAAAGTTTTTTTAAGATGTTCAAAACAGGGATAAAGATATTTTAATCTTATAAAAGAGTACTCGGAGTTTTTACCCCTTCTATCCATTGGTTTAAACACTCACCAGGGAGGTCACTTGAGAAAGTTTTTTTTTTAATAGCTGAACAAAACAAGGATAAAAACATTTTCCCTAATAGAAGAGCATTCGGAGTTTTTACCGCTTTTATCCATTGGTTTTAACGGTCACAAGGGACCTGGCTTACCTGGGAGGTCCCTTGAGAAAGGTTTTTAAAATAAATAAAAAAAAAATTACCCTTATAAAAGAGCACTCGAAGTTTTTGCCTTTTTTTCCCCATTGATTTGAATAGTCAACAGGGAAGTCCATTGAGAAAGGTTTTAAAATAGCTGAATATAACAATGATATAGATATTTTACCTTGATAAAAGAGCACCGGATTTTTTTTTTTTTTACCTCTTTTATCCATTGGTTTTAACACTCACTCAAATTTCTTTTCTTTTTTAGAAATGGCTGCACAAAACAAGGATGAAATTATTTTATGATAATAAAAGAGTATTAGGAGTATTTCCCACTTTTAGCCATTGATTTTAACACTAACCAAGGAGGTCACTTGAGGAAGGTTTTTTTTTAAATAGCTGAACAAAACAAGGATAAAAACATTTTACCCAAATCAAAGAGCACTCGAAGTATTTACCGCTTTCACCCATTGGTTTTAACAATCTCCAGAGATTATATAAGAGCATTCGTAGTTTTTACCACTTTTATCAATTGGTTTTAACGCTCAACAGTGAGGTCCCTCCAAAGTTTTTTTTTGTTTTTTTTACACAGTGGTACAAAACAATGATAACAACATTTTACCCTAGTAAAACAGTACTCTGAGTTTTTACAGCCTCTATCCATTGGTTTTAACAGTAACCAGGAAGGTAAAAATAGCCGAACAAAACAAGGATAAAAACATTTTCTCCTAATAAAAGTGTACTCGGAGTTTTTACCGCTTTTATCCGTTGGTTTAAACAGCCACCTGGGACCTCACTCACCAGGGGGTCCATTGAAAAAAGTTTTTGAAATAGCTGAACAAAACGAGGATAGAAATATTTTACCCTAAGAAAAGAGCACTCGGAGTTTTTACGGTTTGATCCTTTGGTTTTAAACATTCAACTGGGAAGTCATTTGAGAAAAGTTTTAAAATAGTTGACTATAACAATGATAAAAATATTTTACCCTAATAAAAGAGCAATGGAGTTTTTTACTGCTTCTATCCATTGGTTTTAACACTCATCAGGGAAGTCATTTGGGAATTTTTTTTAAAGCTCTACAAATCAGGGATAAAAATATTTTACCATAATAAACGAGCACTCGGAGTTTTTACCGTTTTCATCCACTGGTTTTAACAGTTAACAGGGAAGTTCCTTGACAAAGGTTTTATAATAGCTGAATATAACAATAATAAAAATATTTTACGCTAATACAAGAGCACAAGAGTTTTTTACCGCTTTTATGTATTGGGTTTAACACTTACCATGGCGGTCCCTTTGGTAAGGCTTTTTTTAACGAAAGAAGGATAAAAATATTTTATGAAAATAAAAGGGTACTCGGAGTTTTTACCACTTGTATCCATTTGTTTTATAATACATGAGGGAGTCTCTCGGGAAAGTTTTTTTTAAGCTGTTCAAAACAGGGATAAAGATATTTTAATCTTATAAAAGAGTACTCGGAGTTTTTACCCCTTCTATCCATGACCAGGGAGGTCACTTGAGAAAGTTTTTTTTTAATAGCTGAACAAAACAAGGATAAAAACATTTTTCCCTAATAGAAGTGCATTCGGAGTTTTTACCGCTTTTATCCATTGGTTTTAACGGTCACAAGGGACCTGGCTTACCTGGGAGGTCCCTTGAGAAAGGTTTTTAAAATAAATAAAAAAAAAATTACCCTTATAAAAGAGCACTCGAAGTTTTTGCCTTTTTTTCCCCATTGATTTGAATAGTCAACAGGGAAGTCCATTGAGAAAGGTTTTAAAATAGCTGAATATAACAATGATATAGATATTTTACCTTGATAAAAGAGCACCGGATTTTTTTTTTTTTTACCTCTTTTATCCATTGGTTTTAACACTCACTCAAATTTCTTTTCTTTTTTAGAAATGGCTGCACAAAACAAGGATGAAATTATTTTATGATAATAAAAGAGTATTAGGAGTATTTCCCACTTTTAGCCATTGATTTTAACACTAACCAAGGAGGTCACTTGAGGAAGGTTTTTTTTTAAATAGCTGAACAAAACAAGGATAAAAACATTTTACCCAAATCAAAGAGCACTCGAAGTATTTACCGCTTTCACCCATTGGTTTTAACAATCTCCAGAGATTATATAAGAGCATTCGTAGTTTTTACCACTTTTATCAATTGGTTTTAACGCTCAACAGTGAGGTCCCTCCAAAGTTTTTTTTTGTTTTTTTTACACAGTGGTACAAAACAATGATAACAACATTTTACCCTAGTAAAACAGTACTCTGAGTTTTTACAGCCTCTATCCATTGGTTTTAACAGTAACCAGGAAGGTAAAAATAGCCGAACAAAACAAGGATAAAAACATTTTCTCCTAATAAAAGTGTACTCGGAGTTTTTACCGCTTTTATCCGTTGGTTTAAACAGCCACCTGGGACCTCACTCACCAGGGGGTCCCTTGAAAAAAGTTTTTGAAATAGCTGAACAAAACGAGGATAGAAATATTTTACCCTAAGAAAAGAGCACTCGGAGTTTTTACGGTTTGATCCTTTGGTTTTAAACATTCAACTGGGAAGTCATTTGAGAAAAGTTTTAAAATAGTTGACTATAACAATGATAAAAATATTTTACCCTAATAAAAGAGCAATGGAGTTTTTTACTGCTTCTATCCATTGGTTTTAACACTCATCAGGGAAGTCATTTGGGAATTTTTTTTAAAGCTCTACAAATCAGGGATAAAAATATTTTACCATAATAAACGAGCACTCGGAGTTTTTACCGTTTTCATCCACTGGTTTTAACAGTTAACAGGGAAGTTCCTTGACAAAGGTTTTATAATAGCTGAATATAACAATAATAAAAATATTTTACGCTAATACAAGAGCACAAGAGTTTTTTACCGCTTTTATGTATTGGGTTTAACACTTACCATGGCGGTCCCTTTGGTAAGGCTTTTTTTAACGAAAGAAGGATAAAAATATTTTATGAAAATAAAAGGGTACTCGGAGTTTTTACCACTTGTATCCATTTGTTTTATAATACATGAGGGAGTCTCTCGGGAAAGTTTTTTTTAAGCTGTTCAAAACAGGGATAAAGATATTTTAATCTTATAAAAGAGTACTCGGAGTTTTTACCCCTTCTATCCATGACCAGGGAGGTCACTTGAGAAAGTTTTTTTTTAATAGCTGAACAAAACAAGGATAAAAACATTTTTCCCTAATAGAAGTGCATTCGGAGTTTTTACCGCTTTTATCCATTGGTTTTAACGGTCACAAGGGACCTGGCTTACCTGGGAGGTCCCTTGAGAAAGGTTTTTAAAATAAATAAAAAAAAAAAAAAATTACCCTTATAAAAGAGCACTCGAAGTTTTTGCCTTTTTTTCCCCATTGATTTGAATAGTCAACAGGGAAGTCCATTGAGAAAGGTTTTAAAATAGCTGAATATAACAATGATATAGATATTTTACCTTGATAAAAGAGCACCGGATTTTTTTTTTTTTACCTCTTTTATCCATTGGTTTTAACACTCACTCAAATTTCTTTTCTTTTTTAGAAATAGCTGCACAAAACAAGGATGAAATTATTTTATGATAATAAAAGAGTATTAGGAGTATTTCCCACTTTTAGCCATTGATTTTAACACTAACCAAGGAGGTCACTTGAGGAAGGTTTTTTTTTAAATAGCTGAACAAAACAAGGATAAAAACATTTTACCCAAATCAAAGAGCACTCGAAGTATTTACCGCTTTCACCCATTGGTTTTAACAATCTCCAGAGACCTTGCTAACCAGTGAGATCTCTTGAGGCAGGTTTTTAAAATAGCTGAATAGGTGACGTCCCTCTATGAAAGTTTTAAAATCGCCAAACTTTTTTAACATCAAAATTATTTTACCGTAAAATAAGAGTGTGAAAGTTTTTTTTACTGCTTTTATCCATTGGTTTTTGAAAAGTCACTCCATTGAGTGGCCACACTGTGCTTAGTAAACAGTCTTGTTTAGCTTAGAGTATGAATTGTAAATAAAACAGTGCATAATAAATGTATTCATGTCAGCATGTGGAAATGGTATTTGTAACTAATGTTGCGTTGATTGAGTATATGTAAGCAGTTGCCTATAAATTTGGCCCACATGGAGATTTAGTTCGCTCCTTACCCTATTTTCTTTCTACTTTCAGAGCAAACAGACGGATGCAATGGAAAGAAGACAGATATGCAACGGATGGTATTTTGCGATAGACTAGCTTATTAAAATATCAATAACAAGGACCAAGGATTAAGGACTAAAGACTGATTTGCTAAAAGGTATTGGACCATTTGTTATAATTATGAAACATTTGTCAAGAAAAGCCAAGAATCTGCAATGCGCCAATCTTCTCCAGCTTTTTACAAAAAACTTTTTTTTCATTGAAAAAAAAAAAGAGAGACATAAATCTTTCCTGTGCGATTGCCGAAACGCGGCCAAGCCTGGACTGTACAGACTATCCAGCCTGATCTTTGTTCTTTATCGTCTGCTAGATTAGTCAAGCTAACAAGAGAAAATGTTTCTATTTATCATTGAATTGTATTGAAAAATGGCAAATTTACCCACTCTGCGTGGGTAACTAATCAAATTGCCCTAGTTAATTTACGTAATGTCCATGAACATGAAAAATGCTTTAAACACTTCATGAAACACTTTACCAAACAATGTCGACTTTAAACCACCCTGAGGAAGAAGGCTTTTAAAAAAATTGTGCAAAAAGGAGAAAATGCTGGTTACTATATCAAAAACAAATTTGATCATTTTGGTGACCTTTCATTTTGTCTTCTGCAAATGCTTTCAATTTGGACCAGTCTAAAATCTTGCAATTTGGGAAAGAGTTAATACGGACAGGTCATCATATGTGATGGCTGGTAAAGATGTGAAAGCATTTTCAAATAACAGAATTAATTGCTAGAATTGGTCTTGAAAAGGTGCTAAAATAAAAGCAAAAACAGTTACTAAAATATCGTCGGAAAAGAAGAAAATGGCTGTTATCAGCATTTTTGTCCTTTTCCCAACTTGTTTTCAAAAGCATCTTTCCTCGGGCTGTTCAAATACAGGACTGACTGTTAATGTGTCATCCTTTTACCACACAGTCCTAGTTTTAACGACCCTGAGTAAAAAGACCATTTGTAATTATTAGGAGAAAAGAGGAAAATGGTAGTACAATAATTTTCTTCTTTTCCCAGAATGTTTTCTACCCTTTGAATGACAAATTTTATGTTTTGAGTGACATTTAATATGACGTCTGCAAATGCCTTCAATTTGGACCAGTCTAAACTTTTGTCATTTGGTAAGAGTTAAGGCGATGAGTTTACCTATAATGAAAAAATTCTGTAATTAACCTTCCCCCCTCCCCATGTTTTGCTGCATGAGTATTATCAGAGTATCTTTGTGCAATGCACGGCAATGCCCTAGCCTAATACTGTTGAAATGTAGGAATAAAAATTAGTAAACGAGCCATTATGGAGAAGAGACAGAAATACTTTAGCATAAATTGAAACAGAAGTACTGATCTGATATTTTATCATTTTTCAGATTTCAACATGGAGGATGCTATGTAACGACAGCTTGAGGTGGGTTGAATTTATCAGATTTTCAGGGGTAAATCATTACTTTGTTTTTGCTTTTATTTTAGGTATGCGTGTTATTGAAATTACGGTTAGTTTTTGTTAACGTTTCTGATTTCTCTACCAATACTTTAGAATTGCTTATATGTTGTATGTATTTGTCATTAAAATTGCAGTTAATTTCGAATGTTTTGAACTTGCATAATCACGCGTATGTATGTATGTCTCATGAAAATGCTCTCGCTCGTTTTTGTCTTAGAATGCTTTGAATTTTGAGATTTCTCGTATTTTTATATATATTGAAATATTGCAGTTAATTTTGTTAGTAATGTAGATCTCAAAGCGTGCTTGAATTTACTTTGTCTAGTTTTTGTTCATATTTCTGTCACCATACTTTAAATTTACTTTATCTTGTGTATGTTTTTGGCATTAGAATTGTAATTACCAGTAGGTTTTGTTTGTATTTGTCTAACCATGCTTTGAATTCGTTTTGTTGCATTTATGCATTTCTTCATAAAATTTCAGTAAGATTGTGTAATATTTTACCGACTATGCTCTGAACGAGCTATGTCTAGTGTATGTCTTTCTTATGAAAATTTCAGTAAGATGGGTGTTTATATTTTGCTAACCCCATTTTGAATTTATTTTGTCTCCTGTATGTAGTTCTCATGTAAGTTTTATTCAGTTTGTGTTTATATTTCACTAACCATACTTCGGATTTCTCGTATCTCATGTATATGCTTCTCATCCAAATCATGATAGTTACATTTTAGTTACATTTGTCTAACCGTGCTTCGAATTAGCTTATTTCCTGTTTGTATTTCTCATGAAAACTTCGGTAAGTTTGTGGCTATATGTTTATATTTCACTAAACATGCTTTGAATTTGCTGTATCTCATATATGTGCTTCTGACCCCAATTATGATTAGTTTTTAGTTAATTTAGTCTAATTACTATATTAGTTGAGAAAGGTTTTTTATAGTTGAATAAAACCAGGATAACCTTGCCAGAAAAAAATATTTAGCTTAAGAAAAGACTGCTCAGAGTTTTTACCGCTGTTATCCATTGGTATGACTACCAACTTTTCAGGTACCTTGTTAAATTTTTACCGCTTTTATCCATTGGTTTTAACAGTCAGCAAGGAAGTTCCATGAGAAAGGTTTTGAAATAGCTGAATATAACAATTATAATATTTTACCAGAATAAAAGAGCACCGGAATTTTTTTACCGCTTTTATCGATTGGTTTTAACACTCAACAGAGAGGTCCCTTGAGAAAGAATCTTTTTAGACATAGCTGTTCAAAAAAAAGAATGAAAATATTTTATGATAATAAAAGAGTACTCGAAGTTTTTACTACTTTTATCCATTGGTTTTAACACTCACCGGCCATGTCCCCCGAGAAAGATTTTTTTAAACAGCTGTACAAAACAGGATGAAAGAGTACTCGGAGTTTTTACTGCTTTTTTCCATTAGTTTTAACACTCACCAGGGAGGTCATTTGAGAAAGTTTTTTTTTTTTTTTTTTTTTCTTTTTTAAATAGCTGAACAAAACAAAAATAAAAATATTTTACCCCTATAAAGGATTACTCGGAGTTTTTACCGCTCTTGTCCATTGGTTTAAACACTCAGCAGGGAGGCCATTTGAGAAAGTTTTTTTTTTTTTTTTTTTTAAATAGCTGTACAAGACAGGGAGAAAAATATATTACAGTAATAAAAGAGGACCGAAATTTTTCAACTTTTACCGCTTTTATACAGTCAACAAGGAAGTTCCACGAGAAAGGTTTTAAAATAGCTGAATATATCAATGATAGAAATATTTTACCAGAATAAAGGAGCACCAGAATTTTTGCTCGCTTTAATCCATTGGTTTTAACACTCAACATGGAGGTCCCTTGAGGAAGGTTTTTTAGACATAGCTGAACAAAACAAGGATGAAAATATTTTTATAATAATAAAAAGAGTACTCGAAGTTTTTACCACTTTTATTTTTGGGTTTTAACACTCACCAGGGAGGTCCCACGAGAAAGAAATAGCTGTACAAAACAAGGATAAAAATATTTTACCCTGATAAAAGAGTACTCTTGACCTTTTACCACTTCTATCCATTAGTTTTAACCAGGGAGGTCACTTGAGAAGGTTTTTTTTCTAAAATAGCAAAAGAAAACAAGGATAAAAAACATTTTACCCTAATAAAAGTGTACTAAGAATTTTTATCGCTTTTATCCATCGGTTTTAACATTCACCAGGGACCTCACTCACCAGGGAGATCCCTTGAAAAAGGTTTTTAAAAATACTTGAACAAAACCAGGATAGAAATATTTAACCGTAATAAAAGAGCACTCTGAGTTTTTACCGTTTTTGTCCATTGTTTTTAACTGTCGACAGGGAAGTCCCTTGAGAAAGGTTTTATGTATTGGTTTCAACACTCACCAGGGAGGTCCCCTGGGAAGGTTTTTTTTTTTAATAAAGAAGTTGAACAGAACAAAGATGAAAATGTTTAATGACAATAAAAGAGTAATCGGAGTTTTTACCAATTTTATCCATTGGTTTTAACATTCACCAGGGAGGTAACATGAGAAAGGTTTTTCTAAAATAGCTGAACAAAACAAGGATGAAAATATTTTGTGATAATAAAAGAGCACTCGTAGTTTTTAACACTTTTATCCATTGTCTTTTACACTCACCAGGGACATCCCTCGAGAACCTTTTTTTAGCTCCACTGGCCGAAGGCCAGCGGGCTTATGTCATGGCCCGGTGTCCGTCGTGCGTCCGTCCGTCCGTCCGTCCGTGCGAGCGTGCGTCCGTCCGTGCGTTAACTTTTATTTCAAACATCTTCTCCTCTGAAACTACCCATCCAATTTTCATGAAACTTCACAGAAATGATCCTACCATGGTCCTCTTCAGAATTTCTTGAAAGAATTTGATTCCTTCAAAAACTCTGGTTGCCATGGCAACAAAACTGAAAAATATTGGAAATCTTTAAAAATCTTCTTGTCTGAAACCATAAGGCACAGGGCTACTAAATTTGGCATGTAGCTTTATGTAGTAGACCTCTATCATGTTTCTTGAAATTATAGCCCTGGGGTCAAAATTGGCTCTGCCCCAGGGGTCACATTTTTTACATAGGCTTATATAGAGAAAACTTTAAAAATCTTCTTGTCTGAAACCATAAGGCATAGGGCTTCCAAATTTGGCATGTAGCTTTATGTAGTAAACCTCTATCATGTTTCTTGAAATTATAGCCTTGGGGTCAAAATTGGCTCTGCCCGAGGGGTGACAAGTTTTACATAGGCTTATATAGAGAAAACTTTAAAAATCTTCCAGTACCTAGCCATAAGGCCTAGAGCTACCAAATTTTGCATTTAGCTTGATCTAGTTGGGGTCTACCAAAAGTGCCCAAAGTATAGTCCTGGGGTCAATTTGGCCTCATGCTGGGGGGGGGGGGGGGTCACAAGATTTACATGGGCTTACATAGGGAAAACTTTTAAATCTTGGTGTACATAGCTATAAGGCTTAGGCTACCAAATTTTGCATAATTATAGCATTATCTAGTGGACAACTACAAAGAGGGCCCAAGTTACAGCCCTAGGATCAAGTTTGGCCCTGCACCAGGGGTCACAAGTTTTACATGGGTTTATGGAGTGAAAAGTTCAGAAACTATCTTGTTACTAGCCATAAGGCCAAGAACTCCAAAATTTGGCATGTTATTCTTCTAATACACATATTCCCCATTTAGTCCGACTGTAGACATGGGGTCAAAGTTTTATAAGGGCTTATATAGAGAAGACTTCTCTTCATGGTTTATATTTATAAGCCAGTGGAGCGATACAGGGCCATCATGGCCCTCTTGTTTTCTTAATTGCTGTACAAAAAAAAGGATAATTTTGAATGAAAATATTTTTACAGTAATAAAAGAGTTTTTACCACTTTTATCTTTTGGTTTTAACACTCACCAGGGAGGTCCCACGAGAGAGAAATAGCTGTACAAAAAAAGGATAAAACTATTTTACCCTTTTAAAAGAGTACTCTTGAGTTTTTACCGCTTCTATCCATAATTTTTAACACTCACCGGGGAGGTCACTTGAGAAATGTTTTTCTACAATAGCTGAACAAAACAAGGATAAAAACATTTTACCCTAATAAAAGTGTACTGGAGCTTTTACCGCTTTTATCCATTGGTTTTAACACTCACCAGGGACCTCACTCACCAGGGAGGTCCCTTGAGAAAGGTGTTTAAAACAGCTGAACAAAACCAGAATAGAAATATTAACCGTAATAAAAGAGCACTCGAATTTTTACCGTTTTTGTCCATTGTTTTTAACTGTCAACAGGGAAGTCCCTTGAGAGAGGTTTTAAAATAGCTGAATATAAAAATGATAAAAATACTTTACACGAATAAAAGAACACCGGAGTTTTTTACCGCTTTTATGTATTGGTTTTAACACTCACCAGGGAGAACTTTCATCGAGGCTGTTAAAATACAGGACTGGTTGTTAAAGTGTTAACCTTTTACCACACAATCCTATGTTAGAGGTTTTAAATAGCTGAACATAAACAGGATCAAAATATTAGTCTCAAAGAATACTCAGGCTTTTTACCGCTTTTATCCCTCACAAGGGAGGTCCCTCAATAGTTTTAAAACGGCTGAACCTAGCCAGAATCGAAATATTTTATACAACAGAAAAGAAAGCATCAGGATTTTTACCGCTATTATCCATTGCTTTAATAATCACCCGGGAGATCCCTCTAAAAAAATATTTCAAAATGTAGGAACCTGGCCAGAAAAAAAAAATTAACTTAAAAAGGAGTACTCAAAGTTTTTACCGTTTTTATCCATTGTTGTGACTACTAACCTTGGAGTTACCTTGTTAAATTTTTCAGTATGGTCATATTTTACACTCAAAAAAGTACTCGCAGTTTTTCCCTGCTCTTATTCATTGGTTTGTATACGCAAAATGGAGATCCCTCGTCAAAGTTTTAAAATGGCCAAAACTTGGCTTGCACTGAAATATTTTTCTAAATAGAGTTCTAAGACTTTCATCTAGCAGATCCCACCCGAAAGTAGAACGGATTAAAATTACTTTTTTCGAAAAGAATACTTGGAGTACGACCTCTTTTTTGTTCATTTATTCTTATGTTAACTTATCAAGTTTTGTTCTTCATTGTCTTTATCTACTTTTGCACATCTGCCTGTACTTGGAATACAGTAGAAAATGGAAATATATGATAAAAACAAACTTGTTTATACTCTTTACCAAATAACAAGTTAGAAGCATTTGCAGACAACAAATTAAATACCAACATGTTCTCCTTTTCCAACTATGTTTTGATTGGCATATTACGGGTTGAGATAGTATTGCACTTGGCCCTTGCGAGCTTACGTTGCACTTGGATACATGAGAAATCTTACATGGCTGAAATTCACTTCCTTGCTTTGCACTGTTGGGTGATTTATTCAGCATACTATAGGTATGGTGGTTTTTACAAAAAAGTAGTGGTTAATGTTATATTTATCTTGTGTAAGTATGAAAAAGATACACACTTTACTACAACAAAAATCATAGACACGATGTACCATCCACTACTACAACAGAAATGATGGATACTATGTACCATCCACCACTACAACAGAAACCATGGACATTATGTACCACCCATCACGACAACGGAAACCATGGACCCTATGCACCACCCACCACTAAAACAGAAATCATCGACACAGTGTACCACCCACCACTACAACAATCAAAGCGTTGAAAACGCTGGTGTGGCATTTGTCAAGGCAGCCATTGTGTGGAATTATTAATTTGAAAAATAAACAGCAGAAATAGTTTCAAAATATTTGCTTCAAAGTCAATCTACTATATAGTCATGCCAAATCCGATAGAGAAGGGTGCGTTCTTAAGGGACGAACAAGTCCGGGCGAACAAGCCCTGGGACGAATAAGTCTAGGAACGAACTGGTTTTGGGACGAACAAGCACGGTATGTGAGTATCATTACGCCGCTATAGAATGCCATAGCGGATCAGGTTATTTTCGATAAAAAGGAAGTATTCCACGATCGATGACCTGATCCAGTTTATTGGAATACGCCATTTTCAATTTCATATCTGAGTGCAATCGAAACACTTATTTGTTTCAGAAAAATTGAGTTTAATTGGGTTTACTTCCTTCGGTTTTGCACAAACTACGATACATGATTTTCAAAATGCCGTATTAAACTCATAGTGGCATTGTCTTCGACAAATGCCACAAAAATCATAGACACTATGAACCACTTATTACTACAACAGAAACCATTGACATATGTACCACCCACCTCTACAATAGAAACCATGGACACAGTGTACCACCACCACTACAACAGAAATCATGAATACTACGTAGCAAGAGACAAAATGATTGTGAATCCTTCACCTTCATTAATACCATGCATTAGCCTTTTGTTATTTCACGGGAATTTATATTACAGAGACAAGTAGTAGGGAAGAAAAGAGTGCAGTCCAAGACTACATATGTACAATCTCCGTTTGATACACTTTATATCAGTGCATGGTCTTGGTTTGCATTCCTAGAGACTCACAACTGGATTGCTTTTCGGCCAGATATTTGTTGTTGTATAGTGTAAGGAAAAAAAAGACAGATTTTGATGTTCACTTTCAACAAACAGGTTAAGTTGTGATTGGCGTACTATGCACGGACGGCATTTTTCTTTTTTTTTTACATTTTTTTTTTCTACTTTCTCAAGGACGAATTCCATCAATTTAACATGTTCAAATTGGTCATCTGTAAATGCTCTATATTTGAGCAAGTCTAAAATTTTGTCCGCTTGTAAAGAAATATGTTAAAGTGCTCACATTATCTAAGTGGCGAATGTAGCAAAGTCAAAATTGTTTAAAAAAAAAAGAATTGCTAGCATTTTTGTCGCCAACACTTCCTCTTGTCTCAAATAAATACATATGTATTGGAAATATGATTTAAAAATGTTCATCTTATACTTAGTAATTCATTTCACAAAAAAAGTTCGCAAGATCAGACAGCACAGAAAAATGCAAAATGTTAGAAACTCATTTTCAGTAAACTCTACAAGAAATTAATGGAGTTATTCTTTAGAATTATTTGAGAAACACAAATGAACATTTAATCCTTTTCCAAAGAATACTGCTTTTTAAAGACCTTGAAGCAAAAGCCCTTTACTAAACAGTCCTGCTGTATTAACGATGCTGCTGTAGAAACCTTCAGAAAACATTGTGGGTGAAAGAGAAAATGCTGCTAACCAGCCTTTTGTCCTTTTTCCTTAATGTTTAAACCCTTTGAGAGATAGAAATCATCATTTAGACTATGTTCAGTTGGTCATTTGTAGATGTTTTCAATTCGGAAAAGTCTAACTAACCAGCATTTTCTCCTTTTCTCACAATGTTTTACACACGTTAGATCCTCTACCAAACGACTACATTTTTTAACGACCCTGAAAGAAAAGGTTTTTGAAATTATTCTGGGGAAAGTAGAAAATACCGATAACAAGCAGTTTCTCCTTTTTCTACAATGCTTTCTACCCTTCAGAGACCAGTCTCATCATTGTTGCCGCATTAAGTTTGTCGTCTGCCACTGCTTTGAAATTGAAGGAGTCTAAAATTTTGTTGTATGGTAAAGAGTTAAAGATAGATATTATCATTTGGGCTATGTTTTGTTTCTTGTCTGTAAATGCTTTCAATTTGGACAAGTGTAGAGTTTTGTCGTTTGTTGAAAAGTCAAAGAATTGTGGGGAAAGGAAAATATATTGGTAAATAGCCTTTTCCCCCACAATATTCCATACCCTTTCAGAAACATTCTATGATCTAAGCAGCATCTATTTTTTCATCTGCGAATGTTTTCAGTATGGACATATCAAAATGTTGTAGTCTGATAAGAATTAAAGGGTTTACATGTATCTAGCTGTGCAAGATTGCCTTTAAGAAATACTGGTACTGTAAATTACGATTTTAGTATAAGTGTTAAAAACTTCGGAAAAATTGAAAAAAAAAGAAAGGTAAAGTTTTTATTTTTTTCATCTATAATTTCACCTTGTATAACTTTAGTACTGAGCTTGTCATTGAAAAGCGATAAAAACTCGGCAAAGCCTTTTTTATCGTTTTTAAAATGACTATTTAGATAAAAACAAAAGATTATCAATCATATTATGCCTCTTTACCGAACGCCAAAATTTTGGACTTAATCAAATTGAAAGCATTTATAGACGACAAAATAAATGTAGCTCAAATGATGACTTCTGTCTTTGAAAGGGTAGAAGGCATTGTTGGAAATAGAGGAAATGCTGTTTTCCAAAAGCTTCTTTTTCAAGGAGGTTAAAACTGGGGATTGTGTGGTAGTGATTGATTGATTGTACGGTGTTTAAGGCAGTTTTCAACTTTATTTTGGTTGCATCGTGGCAGTGAGCGTGCCTACGCATGCTTTTCTGGAGTTACTTTTACCAGTACTTCGCATAATATTCTTCCCATGCCACTGGTTGTTTTCTCACGTGACCATCGTGAAAACAATGATCAGCATGGAGAGAGAAACAGTAATCCTCTTTCAATAACTATCATCAGTCCTTAGAAAAGCTGGGTATCCGAACAAGCAACCCTGTTCTCAAGTCCTGTATGCTACCGACCGCGCTACAGGGGTCCGCCAGATTGTGTCGTAAAGGGATACCAAACATGTAAATGACAGAAATAACAACGACACCTTCGACTATTCTTCGGGATCAAGAGAGTCAATAGGATACGCGCTCAAAACAAACAAAAATGTTCAAAATAAATTACAATAACAGTTAACCCTTATCCAGACGACAAAATATCAGACTTGTGCAAATTGAAAGCATTTGCAGACGACATATTAAATGTAGATCAAATGTTGGGATTGGTTTTGAAATGGTAGAAAGCATTGTGGTTAAATAAGAAAATGCTGGTCACCAGCATTTTCTCCTTTTCTCACTTTGTTTTCAGAAGCTTTTCTTCTCAGGGATCTTAAGACTCTTGATTGTTTGGTAAAGGGTTTAAAAAAGGGACCTTAGATATCCATATTGAAAAACTTGAAAATACACACACTTAGCAAATACGTCATTAGGGAACTTGGTAGAAGATGGCTCTAACACTAAGAGAAAATTAAATAGTGGCATACAATAGTTGAAAACTTGAAACTGTTGCTCTTGCATCTCACTTTGGCAATTCAAGTATTGTACGTGTAGAGCTCCGGTTAAATGCCACCATTTCGTCTTTTCTAAACATTACAGTTGTTTCTTTAAATATTTTCTTTCTCTCGATTTTAACGTCCATTTCGGGCTTCCATATACCCTGTTAAAATTCAAAGACAAATCTAGTCTGCTTGGTGATTAAACCTTTACCATACGACACAATTTTGGAGCCACCAAAATTAAGAAAATTTGCACATGACTATTGTTGCTCAAATGGTGTGAATTGTGCTTGAGAGCGCAGAAAACATTGTGGCAAAATGAGAAAATGCTGGTTACCAGCACTTTCTCCTTTTTCCCACAATGCTTTCAAAGATTGTCTACTGTAGGGTCGTTAAAAGTCAGGATTGTTTGGTAAAGGGTTGACATCATTTCAACATTATTTTAGTCACATTAGTAGGGCCGTAACCAGGGGTTTAGAATCATTATGTAGTTTAAATAGAGAGCACTAGCTCACCCTTAGGCTGCCAAGCGGGACGCTATGCGCTATCGCAGACAGGATGAATGTGCAGTTTGATCTATAGGATGCAATCACAATATTTGACCTCTTACTATTGGTTGCAAATTTCATTTAAAAAAAAGTTAAAGTTAATGATGAAGATGAAGTTGTTCTATAAAGTGGTAATGTTAAGAATATTTTCCCATTTTTTCTTCATTACGCACTTGCATATTGTGCATTATGGACGCTACGCCATTGTTTGGAAGAGGCGTAATCGTTCTACCATGTGATCATACATTCGTCTTCCTAAGAATTAATTTAAAGAATATGACTCCATCCCGAAGCTTAAGCTTATACTAAATACACAGAAATAACCCCTCAACACACTCGTCAAATTATAGAACTCTGAAATGGTGAAACCATTTGTTGGGATTGATATCAAACACCTTGTAATGTTTTGATCTGAACTGTCTGGCTACCTTCTATAAACAAAAAGAGCAGCGTTTCCTTTTGAATCAATCAGTGGTTTCTTATTGGCTTGCTGAAGCTCAAATTGCTTTCTACATATACATGCACCTTTTAGACTGATACGTGCTCGTATATACTTTGTTTAAAAAGCTTCTGGATGGAGTCAATTTTTTTTTTAAATTAATTCCTAGGAAGACCACTGTAGGATCCTATCTGTCAAGTTGTCAAATTTCAGTGGTCTCACAAAAGGAAATGGTTTAGAATAAAAGTTTAAGGACGCTCGTAAACGCATATGACGGACAAAGGATAAGCTCACTGGCCTTTGGCAGAGGTGCTAAATTAAACTTACACTGGCAACAGCTGTCTTTTCGATTTATGGTAACTACTCGATAAGGCCAACGCCTGTTCAGACTCATGGAGAAGTCGAATTATGTTTTTGCTGCAAAAAAAATGTAATTAATCCCATATAGAACAAAATGATTATTGAAAAAGACCAGGGGCGTGTGTCCCTTTTTGCAGGGCTTTTTGCTAATCGCCTGGTTTAGAAATATCCTGACTCTATGAGACATAATTGAGAAAAAAAAAAAAAAAACAGACGTGCACGTGCGTGGTAAATCCCAGGTTTTCTATGTAAATTTCACCGGTCTCTGTTTTGGTTTTGGCTAAAAGCAAATACACGTAGCTTGAAAACAGCAAATGTGTTCTGAGATTTATTTGAGAAATACTCATTTACTCGGAAAACCGGTATAGTAATCCACCAGGTGTGTATAAAAATATTAGAAGTGACATGAAAATATCATGTTGTGAACTGACATTAAGCTGAATCAGTTGTTTTATGGATTTTATCAAATACACGGGCAAGCAAGCGATCGGGCAAGTAAAAATTTGAAATGCAATGTAAATCCTGTGCATTACTTATATAAAGCTAACGTTCTTCAAATGTTCATTTTTCTGTACAACTCTTTCTGACATATAATGCAGCACTACGTATATTTGGTCTAACACTTGGATTTCGACTTGAGTTGGATTGAACGCATCCCACCTCGGCAGTGCTTTCAGTGCTTTGATTTGAGTCAATGTTGGAATTGTCATCTGCAAATTCTTTCACTTCGGACCAGTCTAAAATTTTGTTGTGGTAAAGAGTTAACGAGTGAACAATTGCGACCCAAGAGCCGTATTCACTAACTAGGAATCCAGGGTTTGTATGAATTCATCAACCATTCTTGAGAACATTTCTGGTCTTCTTCTTCAAGATGTTCTAACTTTGAACGTAACACAACTTCTGATTGGCTAAACCAGTTGGTTTAGCCAATCAGAAGTTTTGTTATGTTCAAATTTAGAAAATTCGGGAGAATAAGACTAAGAATGTTCTTAAGAATGGTTGATTAATACGGGCCCAGGTCTAATACTAGAACCGGGTTCCAAGACGAGTAATTTGATTGGCTGAGACAGAAAAATCAGATGGCTATTCTTGGAATTCATGCATAGCCCTTTACAAAACAATACACTGTTCTAACGACCCTGGGGAAGGCACCCTTTGAAAACATTGTGGAAAAAGGAGAAAATGCTGGTTACAAACATTTTCTCCTTTTCCCATAATGTTTTCTACCCTTTCAAAGACGAATCCTATTGTTTGAGACAGACTTAATTTGTTGTCTGCAAATGCTTCCAAATAAGACGGGTCTAAAATTTTGTCGTCTGGTAAAGAGAAAGAAAAAAGAGAAGTTTTTTAATACAGCCCCAGAGAGATAACAAAAGTCAAGACCATTTTGACTAGATTATCTTATGGTACATCATGATACATCGACCATTGAACATATGGTGTTTTACACCGCTATCAACAATATTTCAGTCATATCACGGAGACACACTCACTTAATCATGAGTTTCCCTGAGTTTCATCAATAGTTGGCTAGGGCTCTGAAGTGCCTTGACCAAGGGCACTCCCAAGAAAAATCAATTGCTACAGTGAGGATTGAACCGAGGACCCCATAACCATTAGGCCACCACGTACCCCTTATCGAACATTTTTTTTTTTTTTTTTTCATAGCCTGATCTTGATCTGCACTGTCCGCAAAGGAACATAAAGCCAAATGTTTCCTGGGGATGAAACTGGACCGTGACGGAGAAAGGGTTAAATTTCTACCCGAGACTGTTTACAAATGATCCAGGCTTGTATAACGACCGTGGGAAAATACGGTGTCTTATCAGCCTGTCTGTCTTTATCTTACAACCGCTTTACAGGTGTAAATGTAATTCGGCAAATATTTGCATTTTTCTGAGAACATCGGAGAAATCTATAATTTAAAGGGGCATAAAGCAGATTTCAATCAGTAAGAATTTTAAGCAAATCTTGACATGACTCCTAATTTTCATTTATGTGCAAAGATGGCCTTGAAATGCATGTATGTAGAAAACACGGGTAGCGCAGTCACTTACATACATCCTTGAGACCAGGGGACCGCTGGTTCGAAACCCCAGCTCGGCGAATTTCTTTCCGAGGATTGATGACAGTCATGCGATAAGATTATGTCCTCTCTGACCGCTGATCATTGTTTGGATGGTGGCTTCAAGGGAAAGCAGCAAGACGCTTGGGAAGAATATTGTGAGACTTACTGGTAAAAGGAGACCCCAGGAAACCATAGACAGGTGCACTGGCCGCCACGATTAACTGAAATAATGTTGAAAACGGGGTTAAACACCATACAATCAATCAGTTAATTTTATAATCATTATCACATAACAAGAGATAAATTCATTTTAACACAGCAGGAGTGTGTTAGGCCTCATGCCTTCGTTGGTCGAGACGCCGACTGTACACTTGAAAGTTGTAGGTCCGAGTCCCACTGGAGGCATTTTTTAACCCTTTCCCAAACAAGCCCTGGTTTTCACGTGTCTGCAGTAAAAATCTTTTGAAAACACTGTGGGAAAAGGAGAAATTGCTCGTAACGAGCAATTTCTCCTTTTCCCACAGTGTTTTCTACCCTTTTTGAGACCTTTCTGCCATTTTCATCAAATTTAAAATTGTCGTCTGCAAACGCTTTCAATTTGGACCAGTCCAAAATTTGTCGTTTGGGAAAGGGTTAAAGCATTGTTCCCCTGCATTTTTCCCAACCAGGGGTAAACAGTCAAGTCCTGATGGATTTTTCTTACAAACTATCAATATTCTCTGTCCCCATTCTTCCCCCCCTCCCCCCCCTCCCCCCAAAAAAAGAAGGGTCAAAATCGGGTTACACTCTTTCCAAAAGGACAGAAATTGAGATTCGTCCAATTTCCAAGCTGATGCAGACAACAAATTACATTTGGCTCAAATGGTGATAGCTGTCTTTGAAAGGATAGATGATATTGTGAGAAAAGGAGAAAATGCTGGTTACCAGCATTTTCTCCTTTTTCCGTAATGTTTTCCGAAGGTTTCTTCCTCAGAGCCGTTAAAACACAAGATTGTTTGGTAAAGGGTTAATACTCTGTAAATGTTATTTGAGATAATAATCTGTCATACAAGTCACTACAACCACGGTCTCGCCCGTTACGAAATTTTACTTTTTTTACCTCCAGAAATAAATTTTATTTTCAAAAACACTGAGGGAAAGGAAAAAAATAAACCAGCATCTTGTCCTTTTTTGTTCTTGTAACCTTCAAAGATATATTCCATCATTTGAGGCCAATTTAAGTTATGGTTTCCAAATGCTGACGATTAGGAAGAGTCTAAAATTTTGCCTTAACTCTTTACCGCATAATGCCGCCTTTTAACGATCCTGGGTAAGAAGCCTTTTGAAAACATTGTGGGAAAAGGAGAAAATGCTGGTAACCAGCATTTTCTCTATTTCCCACAGTGTTTTCTACTCTGTCAAAGAAAGATTGCATCTTTTGAGCCACACTGGATTTGCCGTCTGCAAATGCTTACAATTTGGACAATGCTAAAATTTTGTCGTTTGGTAAAGACTTAAAGAGGTATAGAGCCTTTATACGATCCTAGGAAAGAAGCCTTTTGAAAACATTGTGGGAAAAGGAGAAAATGCTGGTAACCAGCATTTTCTCCATTTCTCACAGTGTTTTCTACCGTGTCAAAGAAAGATTGCACCTTTTGAGCCACACTGTAATTGTCGTCTGCAAATGCTTTCAATTTGGACAATGCTAAAATTTTGTCGTTTGGTAAAGAGTTAAAGAGGTAAAGAGTTGAAATATTATGATTGTTCGGAAATTAGCCTCGATAATACAGGTTGCGGGTATGGCCATTATTTTAGAAACGTTAATTTAACTCCTTACCAAACGACAATATTCTAGACTGGTCCAACTTGAAAGCATTTGCAGACGACAAAATGAAAGTGGCTCAAAAACTGAAATTTGTCTTGGGAAGTGTGGAAAACATTGTGGGAAAATGAGAAAATGCTGGTTACCAGCATTTTCTCCTTTCCCCACAATGTTTTCAAAAGGCTTCTTTCTCAGGGTCGTTAAAAGTCGGAATTGTGTGGTAAAGGGTTAATAGATTAATCCATAACTAAACCTTAATGGCGATGGCTTTAGAAAACATTGTGGGAAAAGGTTATCAGCGTGTTCTTCTTTTCCCATATTGTTTTCTATATTTTCACAGACAAATCTTACCAGCCGATCAATATTTTATTGGTCTTCTGTAAACGCTTTCAGTTCGGACCTGTTTAAAGTTTTGCCGTTTCGTAAGGAGTTAATCAATATAATTGATTAAATTATATGCTTTTAAAATACACGTTGTGGCAAAAAGACAAGTTGTTCTCTAATCATTTTTCTGCAAGGTTTTCCATGTGTTAAGATTTTTTCTGCTGGGAGATAAAGCGTTCATATAAAACTACATGTATGTTGTATTGTAGGCCTACTTGAAAATAACCACTTTTTTCATTATGATAAATAGAAAATTCCGTCGATTCGCCTGTATTCTTTCAACGCCAAGTGGGATGGATTCTACTAGTTTGTAACAAGCAATCTCCTTTTCCAGCAATTATTTAAAAAGTGGTCAGTTGCTAGACCGCAGATATCGTCTGCAGGAATTGAAGTTTCTGTTCAAATTCAATTGTCTACCGATAAGTCCTGAACCATAGAGATTTATTAATTCTTTACTGGGAGACAAAATTTTAGACTTGTCCAATTGGAACCAATTTAAAGATGAAAATTGCTTACGCTTATCTGAAAAGACGGGAATTTTCTTTCAAATGAATGCAAAACATAATGAATAAAGGTGAAAATTCTTGTCACAAGCATTTTATCTTTTTTTTTCAAAAGCCCTCTTCTTCAGGAAAAGGGTTAAAGGTAAATGTGCATGATTCGATAACATAGAACTACGCTTGTAATTTACAAGACTGTCTGGTTTATACGGAATCCTGTTTCCGCCATCCACTTTTCGACCTACGAGGAACTTGAAAAGTAGAAATTAGGCACACTAACTTCCACTTTTCTAGCAAAAAAGTTACCTCGAAAAGTTGAAGTTTTTAATTTTTTTGCTAGAAAAGTGGAAGTTAGTGTGCCTAATTTCTACTTTTCGAGTTCCTCGTAGGTCGAAAGGTGGATGGCGGAAACAGGATTCCGTAGGTTTACGAACTTTTACTTTCAAAGCATTGCCTTTTCAGTTCTTTTAAACAAAAAATCCCTATAGAGATGGGCTTTTACCTTTCACTAAACGACATAATTTTAAACAAGCACACATTAAAAGTAATTACAGATGACAAATCAGATGGTGCTCAAATGATGAGAATCGTCTTTGAAAGGGAAGAAAGCATTGTGGAAAAAGAAGAAAATGCTGGTTACCAGCATTTTCTTCCTTTCCCACAATGTTTTCCAAAGCCTCCTTCCACGGGGTCGTTGAAACTAGGAATTGTTTGGTAAAGGAGTAACCACAATTTATGAAATAATGAATCGGGTGCTCAAATTGAACAAAAAGGCCTGATATCCTCTGGGACATGTTATAATGTACTTTATCGTCGAGATTGACTGTCTGCTCACTCTGAAATGTGTTTGATTACATCATGCAGCAGCTCTCGGCTGTTTGCAATAGAGTTTGGGGATCCATCAAAACTGTCTAAATTTAATTTGGTAGAACAGAGAACAGAGGTGGTTACTATGATAAAAAGATGAGTAAAAAGTATGAAATGTATACCGCTTGTTAAAACTGGAAGGCACACAACTCAGATATAGTTTTATTAAAATCAAATAAGCCATTGCCAGCACAAACAGTGTTTAAGTTTTCAAGCGAATTTCTTATCCTGAAATCCAAGATCGGTCATTTAACTCGTAGAGACGGATTGGGGCATAAATGATTGTGTGTGAGAGGATAAATGAAAGACTGAAAGGATAAATGAAAGCGTGAGAGGATAAATGAGTGGGTGATAGGATAGATGAAAGTGTGAGAGGATAAATGAGTGGGTGTTGGGATAAATGAAAATGTTAGAGGATAAATGAATGGATGTTGGGATAATTGAACGTGTTGGGATAAAAGAATGTGAGACTATATACCAATGCGCGAGAGCGATAAATGAATGTGTGTTTGGTGAAATAATTGTGTGTGGGGCTTGTTTATGAACGTGTCAGAAGGATACGTGACTTTGCTTTCGATAAAGAAGTGATATTGGGTATGGGGATCTATGAGTGTGTGTGGGGGGATAAATGATGTGTGTGTTTTAGGGGATAAATGATCTTATGTAGGAGCCATAAATGAATGTGTACACGGGGGCGGGGGGGCGGGGATTTTGATTTTGTTAGCGGCTGAATTATGCCAAAAGTTACACTTTATCTTCTAAGAAATTATCTGTAAATCGCAACGACTAAAAATTAAAAAAATACCCAAAATAATTCAAGACCTGTTCCAAAAGTTTCGAACTGATGGGTGATTCTCAATCTTGAATGTCTCAAGAAAAATTAACCCTTAGGCTGGTAAGCGCGACTCGGGGACCTTTTGCGGACAGTGTAGATCAAGATTAGACTCTGGGATCTACACTATCCGATACGAGGATATTTTCTCCAAAATGTACCTTTGAAATAACAGCATTTGGGTTTTTAGACTAGCGAAGCTAGTCTATAGGCATCATGATTGACCCAGAGTCAAAGTAAACAAAAAAAAACCCACAGTTGCCAAATACTGCCCCACAGTAAAATACTTCTTTCTGTTGGAAATCCTAATTCTGTTATATATGACAATTTTGACAAAAACCACTAAATCTCTACCACTCCAATTTGAACATGTCTTCTCACAAAGTAATATACTGAACAAGATGTCGTTTTTAAGGTACAAGATCTTTGCTTAAATGTTAATTAAGTGACATATGCAAAGCAGGCTATTATCAGTTATTCCTACACCACTGTAATATTATGAATGAATCTAAAAATAGATACACCTAGGTAACTTGTAGCAAATCCCAGTTGCATTAACTCTCTCTGGAAAGGGAACCCTTATCATTCCTTCAGTCATTCATTATTTATCATTGTGTACAGTTAAACTGTTATGTTAAACTGTTATTTTAGGTCTTGAATATCAACCCTTTACCACACAATCCGGACTTTTAGTGACACTGGGGAAGAATACCTGGTAACCAGCATTTTCTCCTTTTCCGACATTGTTTTCTGCCCTTTTGGAATCAGGTTTCATCAGTTCAGCCTCATTTAATCTGTGGTCTGTAGTAGCTTTGAATGTCGTTTCGTAAAGAGTTAAATAGTTCACTATATCTTGGTCTATTGAATATTGACTTATTGGTTGTATGGTGTTTAACGCCGTTTTCAACATTATTTCGGTGATATCATGAAGGCCAGTGCACCTATCCATGCTTTCCTGGAGTTTCTTTTACCAGCACCACCGCGACTCAGTGACCTTTTGTGGATAGTGTGGATTAAGATCAGACTACACAGAACGTACAGTCTTTACTTAGATCTACACTGTCCGATAAGAAGATATACTTTCTCCAAAATGTAACTTCGAAATAGCAATATTCAGGTGTTTACCATTGGCTTAAAAGTTTCATTTAATTTTTCTAGTAGGTTAAGGGTTACATTTAAACTGGTGTATAGTCAGTCAAAAGCATGCATAGCCCCGGTAGCTCAGTCGGTAGCATAAAGGACATGAGAACAGGAGGTCGCTGGTTCGATCCCCGACTCGGCCAATTCTTTCCGAGGAATTGATGATAGTCATTGCAACAGGATTCATTCCTCTCTCAAGTTTCGATGGTGGTTATGTGGAAAAGCAACCAGTGGCTTGGAAAGAATATTGTGCGGAGCACTGGTGAAAGATACTCCAGGAAAGCATGGATATGTGCACTGGCAGCCGCTATATAACTAAAATAATGTTAAAAATAGGGTTAAACAAGATACAATCAGTCAATCAATCAAATTCGCTAGTCTGTCAGTACTTTCAGTACTTTGATTACTACCGGCTTGAAAGTTTCATTTCATTTATTTAGCAGGTTAATGGTTAAGTTGCTGCCTCGGAGGGTTTGGTGGACAGATCGAGCAGTCTTGTCTTTGTTCTTACATCCACAGCCATATTTATTGTTTAATACTATTGATGGATGGATGGATGGATTCGTGTTTTACGCCGCTTTCAACATAATTTCAGTCATATCACGGCGACAGCTCACATATTCACCTATTTCCTGGGTTCCACTAGAACTCGGCTAGGACTCTGAAGTGTCTTGCCCAAGGACACTCCCATCAAAAAAACCCAATGGATCAAGTGAGGCTGGCACCCGGGGCCCTCGGTCACGAGTCCTACACTTTACCATTGAGCCACGTAGGACCCCTAATGCACATGTTAATCACATCTGAAATAAAAAAATAGAACATTTTGAAGGGTCGCTTAAAAAAGCCTTACATTTTTCTGCAAATTTTCAGTACTTGCCTTTTTTCTAAAATAGTTGGAAAAAAAGGAACACTTCATTTTTCTGAGTAAGGTAAAGGTTATCTAGACGTGAAGTTTTACTCTGGAATGATGAAATGGCAGTTCAGTCTAATTGATTTAATTTGAAGAAATAAATTTTCATTATTGCCCTCTGCCACACGGCAAAGTTTTGAGACTTTCCTAAATTGAAAGCGTTTTCAGACGACAAATCACATGTGGATCAAATGATTGGATTTGTTTCTGAAAGGTTAGAAAACTTTGTGGGAAAGGGAGAAAATGCTGGTTACCAGCATTTTCTCCTTTTCCCACAAAGTTTTCAAAAGCTTTCTTTTTCAGGGTCATCAAAAGTCGGAATCGTGTGGTAAAGGGTTAATTAACTTTAAACTCACAATGAAAATACTTCTCTAAAGAAAGGTTGCTGTAGGTGTTGTTACCATGGGTTTAAACACTTTACCAAACGACAAAATTTTGGACTTGTCAAAATTGAAAGCGAATGCAGACGACAGATTAATTGTCGCTAAAGTGATGATTCCTCTCTTTGATTGGGTAGAAAACATTGTGGGAAAAGGAGAAAAATGCTGGTTACCAGCATTTTCTCCTTTTCCCACGATGTTTTCAAAAGCCTTCTTCCTAAGGGTTGTTGAAAGTAGGGATAGTGTGGTAAAGCATTAAACGCTTTCCGTTATCGTTGTGAAGCGACTGTGGTGGTTAGCTCGTGAAAACACTGTGAAATGGGGGTGGGGTGCGTGAAAAGCAGCAGTTTCTACGTACACCACTGTAAAAGAAAATCTTCAACACTGAATCCTTGTGACAAAACTTAAATGTCAACATCACATTTTTTTTTTTTAAGAGCATTATTGGTTTACCTAGGTGTGTATAGTTTCATCGAGATCTGTTACTTGATAAAAATAGAACATGCAGATTAGGGATATTTTTTTTTTTGTTTATTGAAAATGAGACCGATTGTTGATTGATTGATTGATTGATTTATTTATTTATTATATGGTGTTTAACGCCGTTTTCAACATTATTTCAGTTATATCGCGGCGGCCAGTGCACCTATCCATGCTTTCCTGGAGTTTCTGTTACCAGTACTACGCACTATATTCTTTCCAAGCCACGGGCTGCTTTCCCACATAGCCATCGTCAAAACAATGGTCAGCGGTGAGAGAGGAATGAATCCTGTCGCAATGACTATCATTAGTCCTCGGAAAGATATTGGCCGAGCTCGGGATCGAACCAGCGACCTCCCGCTCTCAAGTCCTGTATGCAACCGACTGAACTTCCGGGGCTCGGCAAGACCCATTGTATATTACAGTCCGACTCTTGTGTGGTTAGTACAAGTAACTTGATGTCTTCGTCAAAGTAATGATTTAAAGGAAACGAATTGGGGCACAAAGATATAGCTCTTAGAGTAAAGGGTAATTAGCTAGCAGTTGTCAAAAAGCTGTTGAAACCATCTGGTTTCATGTCATTTAACTGTTTAACTCATGATTGTAGCTTCTTTAACTTCTGACGCCGACTCGTTACTATGAAAAAAGGCATTATCTAAAATAATATGTGTTTCCCTTAAATTGAACAGTGAGGAAAAAATATGAGACGTGCTCTGGCAAAAGGGGGTTTAATGTATCTTCGTGGTGCATTATACCAAGCAAGTCCTTACATAGCCATGGACCATGAAATTCATTTTGTCTAACAACAGCAAAAAGTTTCGACTCGTGTCAGCCTGTGCGAACTGCGCAGGCTGACATGGGTCGATACTTTATGCAGATGCATTAAGCCCCCTTTTCACAGAACATGGCTCAAATGTGTGTTTATTATTTAAGCCTTTTCATGTTGACCGATCATATATTAAAAGAAAAAACGATGATCAGCCTGAACAAGGTTATAAACTTCATATTTTTTTTTTCCCAACTCTTTACCAGTCGGCAATATTTTAGACTTGTCCTAATTGAAAGCATTTGCAGATGAAGATGTAGATGTGGCTCAAAATATGACTGTTGGTTTGTACAAGGCTTAAATCAAATGATTGAGTTTACGACGGTTTGAAAACGTTGTGGGAAAAGGAGAAAATGCTGGTTACCAGCATTTTCTCCTATTGCCACAATGTTTTCAAAACTCTTCTTCCTCGAGGTCTTTAAATTTTGGGATTTTTGAGAAAAGGGTAGAAGGAGATATAAAGATTTAGGAGAGAACCGCTAGAGGTTTTCAAGGAGAGGTGACCGAATTATGCTCTCGATGAGAATAATTGTGTCCCTTTCTGCAGAAAAAAGGCTTCGTCATCTTTGACGTCATCGGCCAAAGAGACCATAGACAAGATCAGCCTGCATTTTTGTCAAGTCTTGTGTTGTTCCACACTTTTCGAAATCAAAATAATTTGCTTGGCCTTACTATGTACGCAAGCATATTCAAGACATGGTACCTGAACAAGAGTTGTATCAATTGATGGTTTTACCCCTTTACCACACAATGCCCTGTTTTAACGGTCCTGGCGAAGTAGGCGTTTGAAATCATTGTAGTAAAATAAGTAAATGCTTCCAAACCCCAATTATTTATGTCTCATTTAATGTGTCGCCTGCTCATGCCTTTAATGTGGTTGATTGTTTGATTGACTGTATGGTGTTTAACTCCGTTTTCAACATTATTTCAGTTATATCGCGGCGGCCAGTGCACCTATCCGTGCCGCAGTTTCCTGGAGTTTCTGTCACCAGTAATCCGCACGATATTCTTTCCAAGCCACTGCATGCTTTCCCACATAATCATCATCGAAACAATGACTAGCGGTGAGAGAAGAATGAATCCTGTCTTAATGACTATCATCAATCCTTGGAAAGAAATTGGCCGAGCCGGGATCGAACGCCTTTAATTTGGACAAAACTTTGTCGTCTGGTAAAGGGTTATTTCAAAGAGTTATAAAGAGGGTAAGGTTCAGTAAAAATAACTTGCGAGTGAGAACAACAGACTAGTTTATACAATATTAATTAAACGAATAGATCTAAAACTAAACCAACTCGAACTAATATAAAACTGAACCATCATAACTACTCCAGAATCATAAAAAATATAACTGAGCCATGCTCCGGCAAATAGGGGGCTTAATGCATTTCCTTGATCCATGATAACAAGCAATTAATTACATAATTGTGGTTCCATAAATACAATTTTGTAAAACAACCTACTGGATCATGAGGCACACTGGTCCTTTGACAGGCAGAAAATTTACCAGTAGTGAAAAGTTTCGGCCCAGGTCAGCCTGCGCCGGCTGACCCGAGTCATTACTTTGTGCAGATGCATTACGCCCCCTTTTCCCAGAGCATGGCTCAAATATATATAAGAGTTTCCCTTCACTTTTCGAGATACGAGATGATAAGGGACTTTTTAAGCCATTTAGATCACATTGCATGTGTGCAGTCCGATTTTAGTCTTCAATGTCCGTAAAACAAACTGAGCGTGGTGATGGAAATTTTTCTCTCTTGGTAACCTAATCCAGTTTAACCTATTACCATAAAAACAAGACATTTTACGCTCTTGCAGTTGACGCCTTTGGAAAACATTGTGGGTGAAAAAGAAATTACTTCTAACAAGAAGTTGCTCTTTTTTCCATGTTTTCCATAATCTTGCAATCGAGTATTTCCTATTCCTCGAAATGTTTGCACATTGTGTAAATTGCATCACTTTCTGAGAAATAGATAGATAGTAATAAGTAACCATTGACAAATGTTACTTTCGTTGATACTATGTGTCGAATGGATATATTATGGTATTACAGCTGTTCACGAATTCAAACAGGATCATTAAGGCTAGTATAATAAAGATGCGGGTTCTTTTGCAACACAAAAGATTGCTTCCTGTCAATTTGCGTCGAAAATGGCCTACATATACACTAGAAGTAGATCTGTATCTCAAATGATGCAGTATATTCAAATATATTTCTGATCACTCGATTAACTGAACTGATTAAATAATGTTTTAGGTCGCTTCCAACAGTACTTCAGATATATCACGGCTACAGTTCACTCAATTGTGTTGTTCTTGGGTTTCAAGCAGAACAAGACTCGAGTTTTACAGTGTCTTGTCCATAGACATCTCCACATATTTTGGTTAAGGGCAGCATTTAAACGAAATAAATATGTTACAACTGATTTCTCCTTTGTCTTGCAGCAGTCCACTGATGAAAACATCTAGGAAAATTCGACTTCACGTCATTTTTTTTTTTTCTGCATGTTTTCAAGTATTAAACCTAAGTTCATACTGGTTAACCTTATTTTTGGGGCATGAATGTTTTCAAGAATGTCTGCTGCAAGTATGTATTGGAAAGTATTTTCAATGAGTTATAGTCTTGATAAGTATTGTTTTACCATCAGCACACTTATCGTCAGTTATCATTTTGGTACCATCAAAGAGAGCATCTAACAAGTATCTAGTGTGAAGATCTAGTATCAAGTAGGTTTACAGTTGTTTGTATTTACTTGTATTAAGCAACCAACATAATTATTTAGTACACAGATCTTCTTTTGAATATAAATGAGTCAAGTTCTGTGAAAAGGGGGGTGTTAATGCATCTGCAAAAGGTACCGACCCATTGCAGCCTGCGTAGTCCGCGCAGTTTTCTTATCAGTAAATTTTGTGCATATCCACGGGCCGTTCTACCCCATGCTATAGTCGGTCGTCAGACAACATCGGGTTAATGCATCAAGGAGATGCATTAACCCCCTATTTCCTAGAGCGCTGCTCAAATGTATCTGCGTCAACCAACCATCCGAGAAGATAATTTGTCTGTTCCTTTGGATTGTTGCTTTAAAAGGTTTTATTTAGTCTTTTTGTATCGCAACAAAGATCGTTTAGTTCTCGTCATCATTACATGCTGGACCCTTCATCTCTTGTGGAGTACATATCCGTCTAAACGGGTAATTTCGAAGGAGCATCAACCTGACAGCTGCTTCCTCGGTTGCACTTGTCTTTAATGATTGCATTATTACGTCTTTCGGTGCCGTCGGGAAGAACGTTATCATTCGAGTAAGTGCTTTGGCTATGCACATTTGACCCGGGTTGTCGACATTTCTGATCTGTTCATCATAATATTCCTTTGTTTCCTTTTTTCTGCGTTCCAGATAGTGCTTTTGAAGCTCCGCCTCTCTCTGTATACGTCCAAATTGCCCGTGCATGTATGCGCTCGTGTGCACATTCTCTTCTCCCCGACATGTGAAAACAAATACAGCTATCATGAAAGCGAGAGCTCCTACTGCCACCACAATATAATACCAATATTCTTTCATCCAATCTTTAAAGTCCTCGATGGAGTCTTCAGTAAAAACTTCATGAATTCTATCTAGTGCATTTCCAGGATCCTGTAAAATACACTTTCCATGGCCATCACAATACCCTTGTCTGTCGTGACAGGACTGACCCAGGTGTCTATGGACTAGGTGACCTGCATGGTTGACGGTGGGCAAGCAAACAGATCCATTATTTGACCGACAACATAGGAAGCAGTCATTATGACCAGAACACAGACAGGGTATCCGTCCATGGATAGAGCACAGGCTTCCAGTACAAGACCCAGCCTCACAAGTTTTCCTGCCTCCGTCACATTCCGTGCCATTCGGTTTTACAACAACATCAGGACACTCCGACGAGACACCGTCACAGAAGGCAGCTTCGGTGCAGTCTCTCTCTGTTCTGCATTTTGACAGATTCTGTGTCATTATCTTACACTGGCTAGTACAGCAAATGGATGACCGGGGTGAACATTGACTGCCATGAGACGTTCGTATTTTACATGGTACATCTGTGGATGCCCGGTCAACATCGCTCGGGGTACAGCAAGGATCAATATCCTCACAAGTCTCGGAAGCTCCACAGTCACAATCTTCCCCTTCCTCGGTGATTCCGTTCCCACAAACGGATCTTTCTCTCCCACTGTATTTAAAACAAGTTGCTTTATTTCTTAAAACCGGAAACATGTATCCTATACTACATGAAGAAAACATTTTGTTGTTTGGCCTGGTGCCCTCTGTGGCATACGGGTACATGATAAAGTTACCGTAAGTACCACCAGGGGTACATGATATATCACTTGTCTCATCATGAGGGCTTCCAAAATTATGTCCAAACTCATGCGTTAGTGTTATGACCGACTTAAAAACAGGCATTCTTTGACCTTCATTTTGTGTTGTCACTAACGCTGTGTTGAAATTGTACTCTTCAGACTGTAACGAAATTCTTCTTTGACATATACCACCTGGAGGTCCATAGATACTTGAACTTGCTACCCATGCTAAGCCGATAACACCGTTTGCAAAGTCCCTGCTGGTAAAAGCTATGGCGAGACAAAAGTTGTCAAAATTGTACTTTGAGAAAGCGTATAAATACTGTGAGACAGTCGAAGTTTCCGCCATAATATGTTCCGAAGCGGTTGTGAAAATTGAGACCTGAGTAACGTAAAACCCGATGTTGTCCCCTGGTCCGTCACCATCGAAGTCCGTCCCTCGGAATATAAGGTCAGACTCCCTTACTAAGAACATCATTTCTGACAGAGTTGTTTTAACATCGGAATGTCCAACCATTCTGTAAAATGCATCATCAGCTACTATATGAATAGCACACTCTGTTAAACCAAAACTTCTTCGAATCCTAGTATTAAGATCTGCATTCAAAAGTTTATACTGAAGATCTTCAACCACAGCTGCGGCAGCTTTCGTCTGGCCCTGAACAACATCTTTAGATCTGTATAAGATGCACTCGTAATATTGTTTATGTAGTGGAGACTCAGACCGAGTTCGGTTTTCCTCCTTAGCCAAAACCTGGTCATCTTCAAATTGTGACAAAGGCTCTACGATGAATGTTTCATTTCCAGTGTGTATAAAAGCGGCTATGCCCTCGGGAGTTAACTTAACAATGGCCTTTAGGCCGCAACACGGTTCGCTGACGAATCCATCATACAGCCCAAACTTGGAGGTGACTTGTTGAGTAACATTTCCGTCAACGATCAGTAAAATGTCATTTTCTACATTTGACTTGTGCAGAGTCATTTTGAAATTAATATCCTGCGAGCGAACTTCCAACCTACCATCATACAGAGGTGAATAATGAGTCTTGTCTTCAAATATTGCGTCTGCTCTGGCGAAATGTGCAAGCCAACGTTTTGCAGTGAAGTTCCGAGTGTCATTCTTGCTTGTAAAACAAAACCCATTCGGCGAAGGATTAAGGAAAAGTATAAACTGTAACATAGTCCTAACAAACTCACACATTTTAACTTTTCGCGCCATGGTACTTGATGGAATGGTTGTTTATTTCATTGAACGTAACGACTGGGCAGGTCAGCAGACCAGCCTGTGCAATAACAACAACAACAATAAAGTATGACAACAACTTTTTCCGGTTTCAAAGTACACGAAAATGACTACGTTCATCCACAGTTTCTCCTCTCGTCACGTCCTTTGTTTGGATCACAGGGACTACGAAAACATACGAGAACTCAAGATTTATCTAAGTAAAACGAAGGTATTGATGCCTGTTTGTGAGGTTAAGTAGATAAATTGTTTCGTTCGCTTTCTGCAGTAAATCATTAGTTTTCGCGAAAATTTATTTGGGGGGTGGGGGGAAAGTTATCGTACAAGGCAATCTTAGTTTCTGATAGATCGCCTCTGCATACAGAGATAATGATAGATCGTGAGAAAAAAAAAAAACCAGTTGAAATCAGTGCACAGATTTTGTGCACACAATGAAACCCTTATTTTCACAAAGGAGGGCAAACCCAGAACTTGAACATTCACTTTGCTTTAGTATTCAATAATCCTTCATTTCAAATACAAATATTTCTAGTTTAAATGCAAACATATGAAAACAAAGTTTACTTCATCAGTTACTCAAGGTGTTTACATTCCTCAAAGTGCACATAAAATGGCTGCCAAACACGATGAATTCCTTAGTTATTTTCAAGATTTACATGTTATAAATGACTTCTACAAACGCTTTAGGTAAAGAAACATTAAATAATTTGTCCTTGGTCATGTGTGTCACTGTCACTAAAACTTAACTGTATTTTGCTGCAATATAGCTTAAACTGACGTAACAGATAGTCAGCAGGGATATGCCAACACTGCGATTCTGTGATATTATCATGAAAAAATCAGAGAAATCTCACTGAAAATCTCATAATTTAACGTGAGAAAAAATCACGTCCAAATAAAAAAAATCAGTGATCACAAAACATGAAAATTAACTTTTGACCAAACCACAAACTTTAAACTCATCTAAATTCAAAGCATTTGCAGACACGAAAAGACATTTCAATTTCGTTTTCGATAGTCAACAAGGGACATAAATTATTCAGACAGGTCCACGCATGTTTATAAATGATTTTAAATCAGTATCATGCAGACGCTCAAATCTAGACTGCATAACACACTTTTAAAAATTGTCTCAGAAAACAGCTTCAGGGGTGTGGAAATCTTAGAAATTTCTACTTGTTTGTGGACAAGTGAATTACAAAAATCTACTTTTCCACCAGTGTGGCTCACTTGTCCAAAACAAAACAATTTTAATTAAAATTCACATAAAGTGACATGTCCGCAACATGGGGATACTCTCAACAAACCTTAAAAAAAATGTTGTTAGGATTGTCTGCATCCAACCACAGGAATTCTTTCAAGCATGCCTTGTTAAATAAAAATGTTTTTTTCATATTTCTAATCACGGTCTGTTTTATGTTTGGAGCCGCCAAAAAGTCTCAGACTTCCAAGTTCTGATTGCATCGAAGATTTGATTAAAAAAAACAACAACATTTTCTCTGATTTTACGCACCAACTGATCGCTGAATCGAAAACTTTTGGATATTGAGATAGCTTCCGGCAGAGGAGTTAAATCACGACCCATTTCGCACCGAAGCTGTTTAAAATCTGATTAAAGACTAAAATTTTCATGTGTGCGACATTGTCATCAAGGATCTCTGAACCGGTGCTAAAGTGATACTAATGAAATTAATTTAATCCATAATGACGATATTTTAAGGGTTTACACATTTTAAAAAAAAAAAGATTGACGTGCAAAAACAGTCGCATATTTTTCAGATTTTGTTGTAAGCGGTGAAAGCAGAGGTAGACCAAATGTGTATTTTGGGTTTCCAGAAATCGGGGATCATCTCAAGATACTGTTTATCATTCAAAATGTCAGTATGTACGGAGTGACAGCATATGTATTTCACTGGATATGTATATATACAACAGATTTTTGTTTCAAATTTTCCTCATATTTTCTACTTGTCCGTGGACAACTAGACTGAAAAAAGTCACTTGTCCGATGCTGAATTTTCTAGAGTCGGGTATAGTATTTCCACACCCCTGCGCTTGTTTTTATTCTGTAAAGCATTCTTTCGTGTCACAGATGGAGTTTTTGCTCGAAAAATGACAACCAAAAAAGAAGTTGAAGCCCACATAGGGTAATAAAACGATTCTCCAAATGATTAGTCCTAACTCAGGCGCTCCGAACAACAAGGCTCTTTCACAACTCAATTTGATTGGCAAGATCACCTAAAATTTCAGCAAAAATAGCTTTGAAACTACTGCTGTCTCTGGCGAAAACTGCACTGTTCCAGACTGTTTTAAGAGACTAAGACCCTATCAATTGGTAAAAACAATTTAAGAAAACAACAATTCAAAGACATATTCAAAATAAGGACAACAAATACGCTGTGCCTATCCCTAAATTGCGCTGGGATTTTGAAACTGCCATCATAAGCTATGAAAGATCCTAGATTTAGATCATAATATGTTAGAACTTTGTAGCAGATTGTGGGGATTGACTTTATTTTCACTTCACTTCAGTTGTTTAGCCA
Organism: Tridacna gigas; assembly: GCA_945859785.2. Classification (NCBI taxonomy): domain Eukaryota; kingdom Metazoa; phylum Mollusca; class Bivalvia; order Cardiida; family Cardiidae; genus Tridacna; species Tridacna gigas. The sequence continues at coordinate 68,442,489 of OX244029.2, forward strand.
GTTTTTATGCCTTATAATAAAGTTTCATCGGCATTGTCGAAAACTATCTCATGATTCTTGAAAAAATCTCATTGAAAAAATCTGTATTAGATTTTTCTCTCAAGACTTTAGTCCGACAGGCATTATCCCTTGTCAGTACAGCGTTGTAGCTTTGCAACTGGAAAATTCACAATGGTCTTGAGACGGTGCAGTGCACAAGAAATGTCCAAATAAGAAAAAAAGCGCCGTAAACATCTCATTATTGAGGCTGATTGTGCTGTATACTGAGGATTTCAGGACAACTCCCCCCATTACAATTTCGGCCCATAGTCTGTATACCAAAACAACACTACAGTGTTTCCTTGCATGTTTGTCTGTCAGTATGCATATTCCTGCCTGTCTGGCTATAAGTCTCTGTATTGATTGTTTGCTTTTATAAAATTGTTGCAGCTGCTGGTCTTACACCTGTGTCTATTCTGAGAGTTGACAGGTTTTTGTAATGACAAGTTTGTTAAAGAGGACTTGCAGATTAAGTTGATAGGAGGTTTCGTTAAAATGATAATTCAAAATAGACTATACATTCCTATGTTTATCCCACGGTGGCACTTATACCAAGCTTTCATTTCATTTGACATCTGTTTCCAAGCAACAGAATAAAACAATCCAGGATGGCCTTACTGATGCCAAAACCTTCTCTGAAAAAGTTTAAAAACTATCTTGGGTACATTCATATTAAAGAATAAAAGTATTAGTGTATTTAAATATGACCATGCACTTAATCAAAACCACCAAGCAGTGTACTCTTAAAGTTCCTTTTCACTGAACTTGTCATTTACTGAAAGTAATGTACTTTAATCATAATTGGTATGCGTCCATTTTCAAAACAAACATGTTACGGTGTAGCGTATGTTATCCGATATCTTACTGTGTAAATCTAATTTCAAATAGAGAAAGATCGACAATGAAAGTTAGGATGGGGAAAAAAGAAGTTTGAATATAAAGCATCTTTGTACTAGATTTCTGCTCCAAAGTTATGTTTTAATTCTTTACCAAACAACAAAGTCATAGACTTGTCCAACCAGAAAATATTTGCAGATGACAAAATAAATGTGACTCAAATACTGGGGTAGAAAACATGGGACACAATGTTTTCCCACAATGCTTTCAAAAGCTTTCTTTATCACGGTCGTTAAATGTGGGTATTGTGTGGTAAAGGGTTTACTGGTTTGTCACGGAGAATAATAGTATTATACTATTATTCTCCGTGACAAACCAGTTTTTAGCTCCACTGGCCGAAGGCCAGCGGGCTTATGTCATGGCCCGGTGTCCGTCGTGCGTGCGTGCGTCCGTCCGTGCGTTAACTTTTATTTCAAACATCTTCTTCTCTGAAACTACCCATCCAATTTTCATGGAACTTCACAGAAATGATCCTGCCATGGTCCTCTTCAGAATTTCTTGAAAGAATTTGATTCCTTCAAAAACTCTGGTTGCCATGGCAACAAAACTGAAAAATATTGGAAATCTTTAAAAATCTTCTTGTCTGAAACCATAAGGCATAGGGCTACCAAATTTGGCATGTAGCTTTATGTAGTAGACCTCTATCATGTTTCTTGACATTATAGCCCTGGGGTCAAAATTGGCTCTGCCCCAGGGGTCACAAGTTTTACATAGGCTTATATAGAGAAAACTTTAAAAATCTTCTTGTCTGAAACCATAAGGCATAGGGCTACCAAATTTGGCATGTAGCTTTATGTAGTAGACCTCTATCATGTTTCTTGAAATTATAGCCCTGGGGTCAAAATTGGCTCTGCCCCAGGGGTCACAAGTTTTACATAGGCTTATATAGAGAAAACTTTAAAAATCTTCCTGTACCTAGCCATAAGGCCTAGAGCTACCAAATTTTGCATTTAGCTTGATCTAGTTGGGGTCTACCAAAAGTGCCCAAATTCCAAATTATAGTCCTGGGGTCAATTTGGCCTCATGCTGGGGGGGGGGGGGGGGTTGTTCACAAGATTTACATAGGCTTACATAGGGAAAACTTTTAAATCTTGGTGTACATAGCCATAAGGCTTAGGCTACCAAATTTTGCATAATTTTAGCATTATCTAGTGGACAACTACAAAGAGGGCCCAAGTTACAGCCCTAGGATCAAGTTTGGCCCTGCACCAGGTGTCACAAGTTTTACATGGGTTTATGGAGTGAAAACTTCAGAAACCATCTTGTTACTAGCCATAAGGCCAAGAACTCCCAAATTTGGCATGTTATTCTTCTAATACACATATTCCCCATTTAGTCCGACTGTAGCCCTGGGGTCAAAGTTTTTTAAGGGCTTATATAGTGAAGACTTCTCTTCATGGTTTATATTTATAAGCCAGTGGAGCGATACAGGGCCATCATGGCCCTCTTGTTTAGCTCACCTTAGCACAACGTGCTAAAGGTGAGCTATTGTGATCGCCCTATGTCCAGCGTCCATCGTCCGTCAACAATTTCTTTAAACATCTTCTTCTGCTAAACCACTGGGCCAATCTTGATGAAACTTGGCAGGGATGTTCCTTGGGTGAAGCTCTACCAGAATCGTTCAAAGAATTGAATTCCACCCACAACTCTGGTTGCCATGGCAACAAAAAGGAAAAAAAAGCAAAATCTTTGAAAATCTTCTTCTCTAAAACTAGAAGGCGCAGAGCTTTGATATTTGGTATGTAGCATCTCCTAGTGGACCTCTACCAAGTTTGTTCATTTGATGCCCCTGGGGTCAAAACTGGCCCCGCCCCAGGGGTCACAAGTTTGAGCATAGTAACAAAGAAGGAAAACTTTAAAAATCTTCTTCTCTAAAACTTAAAGGGGTAGAGCTTTGATATTTGGTATGTAGCATCTCCTAGTGGACCTCTACCAAGTTCGTTCATATGATGTCCCTTGGGTCAAAACTGGCCCTGCCCCGGGGGTCACAATTTCCAACATAGGAACAAAGAAGGAAAACTTTAAAAATCTTCTTCTGTAAAACTAGAAGGCATAGAGCTTTGATATTTGGCATGAAGCATCCCCTAGTGGACCTCTACCAAGTTTGTTCATATGATGCCCTTGGGGTCAAAACTGGCCCTGCCCCGGGGGTCACAAGTCCGAACATAGGAACAAAGAGGGGAAACTTTAAAAATCATCTTCTCTGAAACTGGAAGGCGTAGAGCTTTGATATTTGGTATGTAGCATTGCCTAGTGGACCTCTACCAAGTTTGTTCATTTGATGTCCCTTGGGTCAAAACTGGCCCCACCCCGGGGGTCACAAGTTTGAGCATAGTAACAAAGAAGGAAAACTTTAAAAATCTTCTTCTCTGAAACTTAAAGGGGTAGAGCTTTGATATTTGGCATGTAGCATCTCCTAGTGGACCTCTACCAAGTTTGTTCATATGATGCCCCTGGGGTCAAAACTGGCCCGCCCTGGGGGTCACAATTTCCAACATAGGAAAAACGAAGGAAAACTTTAAAAATCTTCTTCTGTAAAACTAGAAGGCATAGAGCTTTGATATTTGGCATGAAGCATCTCCTAGTGGACCTCTACCAAGTTTGTTCATATGATGCCCTTGGGGTTAAAACTGGCCCTGCCCCGGGGGTCACAAGTTCGAACATAGGAACAAAGAGGGGAAACTTTAAAAATCATCTTCTCTGAAACTGGAAGGCGTAGAGCTTTGATATTTGGTATGTAGCATTGCCTAGTGGACCTCTACCAAGTTTGTTCATATGATGCCCCTGGGGTCAAAACTGGCCCCACCCCGGGGGTCACAAGTTTGAGCACAGTAACAAAGAAGGAAAACTTTAAAAATCTTCTTCTCTGAAACTTGAAGGTGTAGAGCTTTGATATTTGGTATGTAGCATCTCCTAGTGGACCTCTACCAAGTTTGTTCATATGATGCCCCTGGGGTCAAAACTGGCCCCGCCCCGGGGCTCACAATTTCCAACATAGGAAAAACGAAGGAAAAATTTAAAAATCTTTTTCTCTGAAACAGGAAGGCATGGAGCTTTGGTATTTGGTATGTAGCATCTTCTAGTGGATCTCTACCAAGTTTGTGCATATGATGCCCTTTGGGCAAAAGTTGGCCCTGCCCCAGGGGTCACAAGTTCGAACATAGGAACAGAGAAGGAAAACTTTAAGAATCATTTTCTCTGAAACTGGAAGGCTTAGAGCTTTGATATTTGGTATGTAGCATCGCCTAGTAGACCTCTACTAAGTCAGTTCATATGATGCCCCTGGGGCATCAAACATAGGAACAAAGAAGGAAAGCTTTTTTTTTTTCTCTTTAATGGAAAGGCATAGAGCTTTGATATTTGGTATGTAGCATCTCCTAGTGGACTTCTACCAAGTTTGTTCCAAGGATGCTGCATGGGTCAAAACTGGCCCAGTCCCTGGGGTCACAAGTTCGAACATAGGAACAAAGAAGGAAAACTTTAAAATTCTTCTTTTCTGAAACCGAAAGGCGTGGAGCTTTGATATTTGGTATGTTGCATCTCAGAGTGGACCTCTACCAAGTTTGTTCATATGATGCCCCTGGGTCAAAACTGGCCCCGCCCCGGGGGTCACAAGTTCGAAGATAGGAACAAAGAAGGAAAACTTTAAATTTCTTTTTCTCGTAAACGGGAAGGTGTAGAGCTTTGATATTTGGTATGTAGCATTTCCTAGTGGACCTCTACCAAGTTTGTTCATATGATGCCCCTGGGTCAAAACTGGCCCAGCCTCGGGGGTCACAAGTTCGAAGATAGGAACAAAGAAGGAAAACTTTAAAATTCTTCTTTAAAACTGGAAGGCGTAGAGCTTTGATATTTGGTATGTAGTGATTCTCTTCTAAGTTTGTTTGCCCATCTAAGCGCAACAAGTTCATTGAGTTCAAAATTGGGTCATCTTTGGTCATAAAGTAGGTCACTAGGTCAAATTAAAGAAATACCTTGTTGGCACTCTCGAGGCCACATTATTTGCTCAATTGCCTTGAAAATTAGTTAGAAAGTTTGTCTTTATAAAGTCTTTATAAAGTACTAAGATTAATTTGGGTCAACTTGGGTCATAAACTAGTTCACTGGGTCAAATTAAAGAAATACCTTGTTTGCACTCTGGAGGCCACATTTATTGTTCAAATGACCTGAAATTTGGCCAGAATGTTTGTCTTGATGAAATACCAGATGAGTTTGGATTTGGTTCACCTGGAACCATAAACTAGGTCACTAGGTCAAAATAAAGAAATACCTTGTGGGCACTCTAGAGGCCACATTCTGTGCTTAATTGCCTTGAAAATTGGTCAGAATGTTTGTCTTTATAAAATCTCACATGAGTTTGAATTTGGGTCAACTGGGGTCATAAACTAGGTCACTTGGTCAAATTTAAGAAATAGCTAGCGGGCACTCTAGAGGCCACATTTATTATTCATTTGATTCGAAAATTGGTCAAAATGTTTCTTTTGATATAGTCAGTGACCAGTTCAAATTTGGGTCACCTGGGGTCATAATCTAGGTCACTAGGTCAAATTAAAGAAATATCTTTAGAGCACTCGAGGCCACATTTTTTGCTCAATTGACTTGAAAATTGGTCGGAATGTTTGTCTTCATGAAATATGAATTTGAAATTGGGTCACCTGCGGTCAAAAACTAGGTCACATGGTCAAATTAAAGAAAAACCTTTAAGGTACTCTACTAAGGTGAGCGACCCAGGGCCATCATGGCCCTCTTGTTATACTATAAAGGGATACTTTTTTCCAAAGTTAAAAAGCTACAAGTTTGTTGATGTATTTTCAGAGTATCCCTGTTAATTCTTGCTTCCTGATTTGTAATGGATCTTTAGTTGATGATGATGATCCAGTACAGGAAAATGTTGTATATCATACATACCTTAAAATACTTGGTGGAAAGGGGGGTAAGTTGATGAAGCTGAAATATTTCTCTAATTCTAAGATATACCCTAATTACAATGTTGATGAAAGAATTCATTCCAAGTTTTTAATTTTGAATGATCAGGGCTGCCTTTCATACGCAAGGAATCTGCATACACAGTTCAGGTAAGCAAGCATCAAGTCTGAGAATAAGTTTCAATAAAATGCATAACTTTACGGTTTGAGTAAATATTTGCTTAATTTTACGCCAACTTACGCCTTTGGGTTAAGCTGAGATTGTGTCGTATAATTTGCGGAAATCTATGTAGTTTAGTAAAGGCAGCCATGGTCAACTTCTTTTGCATATATATTCTTTTTCTTTTCATTAAGAATATTTTTAACCCTTTCCCAAACAACAAATTTGGACTGGTCCAGATTCAAAGAGTTTGCAGATGACAATTTTAAATTTGATGAAACTGGCAGAAAGTTCTCAAAAAGGGTAGAAAACACTGTGGGAAAAGGAGAAATTGCTCATTACGAGCAATTTCTCCTTTTCCCACAGTGTTTTCAAAAGACTTGTACTGCAGACACGTGAAAACCAGGGCTTGTTTGGGAAAGGGTTAATGTAGCTTCCTTTTCTTAGAGGCGATCAAACAGTAATTTTTGCCCTGTAATGAAATTTATGTAAAATATCAAACTTATAAGAGAGTTCCACAGATTTTCAATAGAGGGGAACTTTTGTTTGAAAGTATTTTAAGCACACTAATCTGCCTTACAGTTTCACTAGAAGTGAATGCAAGTTATGGCTAATGGTCAACTGAACAATATACATGTACATACTTGTTCCCATGGAGTAGCAATGAAATGGTGAATGATCTTAGCTGTCTCTGTGCCATGAAAAAAAAAAAAAGAACTTGTGATCACAGGATAGTTGAATCACCTTAGTATGGAAATTACCTTGTTTAGATGTTCAGAATTAACCCCTTACCGCACAATGCCGCCTTTCATCGACCCTGGGGGAGAAGCCTTTTGTGGGAAACTTTGTGGGAAAAGGAGAAAATGCTGGTAACCAGCATTTTCTCCTTTTCCCACAATGTTTTCTACCCTATCAATGGAAAATTGCACCATTTGAGCCACATTTAACTCTATATACCAAACGGCAAAATTGTGGATTAGTCCAAATTGAAAGCATTTGCAGATGACAAATTAAAGACAGCCCAAATAATGAAATTTGTCCTTTGTAAGATAGAAAACATTGTGGGAAAAGGAGAGAATGTTGGTTACCAGCATTTTCTCCTTTTCCCACAATGTTTTCATAAGCCTTCCTCCTCAGGGTCATTAAAAGTTGGGATTGTGTGGTAAAGGGTTAAATTGTTGTCTGCAAATGCTTTCAATTTGGGCAAGGCTAAAATTTTGTCGTCTGGTAAAGGGTTAAACTCTTCTTTGGACAAGGTAAAGAAAGCAAAAGAAAATTTGATTTACTTGTGATTTGATCAATATTTGAGGACTATGGCCCACAAAACTCTGAGTTTTTGAGGAAAGAAAACAGCTTTCTTTTTACATCAGATTTTATACCAATTCTTCAGGTTTTGGATCCATGCTGCGGGCCATTGGTGCTCAGATTGAAAAGACAACAAATCATGAAGCTTGCAGAGATCTGAGCGGGAGAAGAATGAGAGATGTTAATTATGAAAAAGAGTAAGTCAAACTTGTTGATGTTTACAGAGTAGTTCAACCCTTTACCAAACAACAAAAATGTAAGACTGGTCGAAATTCAAAGCATTTGCAGATGACAATTTAAATGTGGTTCAAATGATGGAATTTGTTTTTGATGGAATAGAAAACATAGTGGGAAAAGGAGAAAATGCTGTTTTCCAGGTTTCTTTGTTAAGGTTGTTAAAGGGTTAAACCTATTTAAGCTATGCTCTGGTATAAGGGGGCGTAATGCATCTCCGAGATGCTTTACACCGAACAAGTCATCATATAATTATCATAAAATCCATTTTGTATAACAACGGGCTGAATCTATCAGTATATGTGCTGTGATGTAGATAGTTTCAAAGGTTTACCCCCCTTCATCACAGGGTTCCCATCAAGAGCCATTGCTGTGAGAGGCTGACACTCTACCTTTGTCCCACTGCCTCCCACTTGTGATGCTTAACCTTTTTCAGCAGTATTTCAGTCTGATTGCAATAATAAAACATTAAAATTTTATCTATTATCCTGGATTATTTACCAGTCAAAAATATTACGTAGTAAACTTGGAAGATTTTGAAGGAAAAATGTGCAAAAGATGTATACAAAAAAGTAACTTTGGAAGACTTTCTTTCTCGATATGACCAATTTTCATTTAGTTCTGCAACAGATATTTAGAATAGTACAGAGCTCCTTATGGCTCAATGAGTAGGGTATTGGATTTGTTACATAGTGAGTCTGAGTTTGGTTACTCCTTACCAAACAGGTCATGGAGTATTCTTGCGCTACAGCTTAGTCCTGGGTCCATATTCACCAACCATTCTTGAGAATATTCTTAGTCTTATTCTCCAAGATTTTCTATATTTGAAAGTAACACAACTTCTGATTGGCTAAACCATTCGGTTTAGCCAATCAGAAGTTGTGTTACTTTCAACTAAAGAAAAATTCTGGAGAACAAGACTAAAAATGTTCTTAAGAATAGTTGGTGAATACAGGCCCTGATGAAAGCCCAGAAGGCTGGAAAGGCATAAGTGACTGAGCTATGGCTATGGTTTGACTAATACTGTTGAAAGATGTCTAATTCATCATTAGAGGAAATCAAATGATGTAAATAATATGTGGCTATAATTTTTGCTCCTTTTTCCCGCAAAGGAAGGAAGGTTTACAAACACTTGGCATGAGAAAGAAAAAATATTTCAGTCTTTTAGTAAATAAATGAGCTCAGCACTGTGTTTTTCTCTCTTTAATCCAATACCATAAGCCCCATCTATACACAGGTTTAGTATCTATTATGTGCCTTAATTAAGTTATCTAATAATTTTTGCAGTACTCTGGGTAAAATAAAAGCTTTTATAATGGTTAGGTCTTTTTACCTTTCAATCCTTTACCAGACGATGAAGTTTTTTAATAGTCCATTTTTAAGGCAAACACAGACAACAAATTTTATGTCACTATGATGATTGGATTTGACATTGAAAAGAGAAATAATCCTTGGAAAAAGAGAAAATGGTGGTTACTTTTTCTAACATGATTGGATTTGACATTGAAAAGAGAAATAATCCTTGGAAAAAGAGAAAATGGTGGTAACCATTACTTTTTCTAACATTGATTTCAAAAGTCTTGTTTTTCTTGGTTGTAAAAAGCTGGGATTGTTTTGGAAGGCATTTAAGGGAAAATTCTTAAATTTCATCTACTTAATGCCCTTTCAGTCTGAAAGAATGGTTGGCTAAAAAAGTAGAGAGAGATCGTGAAAAAGAGCAAAGGCGCCAAGAGAGAATGGCAAGGAGACGTGCCATGCCTAATCACAAATTTGATGATCCAGTCTATGAAAAACAGAGAGAACTGTTGTCTGAGAATCAGGATGATGCATTACAGAAAGGTATAAGTTGAAACCAGCAGCTTTGAACACTGATTTTAGACATCAGAACTATTAACCTTTTACTACAAAATGCCTCTTTTCAACAACCCTGCGAAGGAAGGCTGTTGAAAGCATCTAGTAACCAGCATTTTTTTCCTTTTCCCAGAATGTTTTCTACCCTGTGAAAGACAAATTTTACGTTTTGAGTTCTGTTTAATTTGTCATCTGCAAATGATTTCAATTTGGACAAGGCTAAAATTTATTGTTAGGTAAAGAGTTAAAAGAGACAAAGAGAAGTTTTTTGTGGTGTGTAACAAGAATTATTTTCTTTCTTGATATGGAAAAAATGTGGGAAAAGGAACAATTGCTTGTTATAAGAAATTGTGTCTTTTCATACAATAATCTTAACAAGAGGGCCATGATGGCCCTGTATCGCTCCACTGGCTTATAAATATAAACCATGAAGAGAAGTCTTCACTATATAAGCCCTTATAAAACTTTGACCCCAGGGCTACAGTCGAACTAAATGGGGAATATGTGTATCAGAAGAATAACTTGCCAAATTCTTGGCCTTATGGCTAGTAACAAGACGGTTTCTGAACTTTTCACTCCATAAACCCATGTAAAACTTGCGACCCCTGGTGCAGGGCCAAACTTGATCCTAGGGCTGTAACTTGGGCCCTCTTTGTAGTTGTCCACTAGATAATGCTATAATTATGCAAAATTTGGTAGCCTAAGCCTTATGGCTATGTACACCAAGATTTAAAAGTTTTCCCTATGTAAGCCTATGTAAATCTTGTGACCCCCCCCCCCCCCTCAAAGCATGAGGCCAAATTGACCCCAGGACTATAATTTGGGCACTTTTGGTAGACCCCAACTAGATCAAGCTAAATGCAAAATTTGGTAGCTCTAGGCCTTATGGCTAGGTACAGGAAGATTTTTAAAGTTTTCTCTATGTAAGCCTATGTAAAACTTGTGACCCCTGGGGCAGAGCCAATTTTGACCCCAGGGCTATAATTTCAAGAAACATGATAGAGGTTTACTACATAAATCTACATGCCAAATTTGGTAGCCCTATGCCTTATGGTTTCAGACAAGAAGATTTTTAAAGTTTTCTCTATATAAGCCTATGTAAAACTTGTGACCCCTGGGGCAGAGCCAATTTTGACCCCAGGGCTATAATTTCAAGACACATGATAGAGATCTACTACATAAAGCTACATGCCAAATTTGGTAGCCCTATGCCTTATGGTTTCAGACAAGAAGATTTTTAAAGATTTCCAATATTTTTCAGTTTTGTTGCCATGGCAACCAGAGTTTTTGAAGGAATCAAATTCTTTCAAGAAATTCTGAAGAGAACCATGGCAGGATCATTTCTGTGAAGTTTCATGAAAATTGGATGGGTAGTTTCAGAGAAGAAGATGTTTGAAATAAAAGTTAACGGACGGACGGACACACGGACGGACGGACGCACGCACGACGGACACCGGGCCATGACATAAGCCCGCTGGCCTTCGGCCAGTGGAGCTAAAAAGTAGTATTAAGCAGGGTTGTGAAAAATTATAAAAGGAACAATTGCTTGTTTTAAGAAATTGTGTCTTTTCATACAATAATCTTAAAAAGTAGTATTAAGCAGGGTTGTGAAAAATTATATTTCAACAGTAATAGGCCAACTGTTTTTAGAAATAAAAAAAAAGCAGATATATTTTTTGAAAACCATTCTTTGTCATTTTGTAAGGGTTAAACCAAATAGTTTTTTTGGTAGAAATATACAAAATAAAACTTCAATACATCTTATTAACGGTAAACTATGTTCGTAAATATAATTGTACAACAATTTCCAAACATGTAACAGCCGTTTACAATATCACCATATAAGTATACAATAGTTGAAATGGAAAAGGTGTGTTTAACTCTTTCAGTACCAATACGACTTAAGTAGCTTTTGCAGATGGTGTAGATCAAGATCAGACCACACAGAACATGAGTCTGATCATGGATCTACATCATCCACTACGTGATGCTAGACTATGACCCAATTCATCTTCAGTGGCAATCTAGTTTTTGACATTCCAAAAAAGGAAAGTTTCTTAAGTTAATGAAAAAGTTAACCCTTTACAAAACAATTCAGAGTTTTACCCTTTACCAGACAATCCTGAATTTTAAGGACCCCGAGAAAGAAGCCTGTTGGAAACATTGTGTGGGAAAAGGAGAAAATGCTATTAACCAGCTTTTTCCACAATGTTGTCCACATATTCAAGGGCAAACACTATTATTTAAAAAGCATTTGACTTGTCTTTCTGTAAATTGCTTAAATATGGACAAGTCCAAAATTTTGCTAAGTGCTAAAGGTTTAAACCATCCTGTTGCAGAAGACTTTTAAAACCAATGTTGGAAAACAACAAAACGCCGGTAACCAACATTACACCGCATATAAATTGTCATCTGCTAATGCTTACAAATTGATATCTTTTATTTCTTGTCTGAACAGGCTTACAGAAAGTCACAACAGGCGCTACCACCTCAACTGACTCCTCCTCAGGAAAAAGAAAGGCTGAAACTGTAACATCATCAACTGTGTCAAAAAAGAAAAGGGGAACTGAGTGGTATGTATTTTAATATATGAACCATTCTCCATGAAAAGGGGGCTTAATGCATCTCCATGATGCATGGTACCAAGCAAGACGTCACCTAATTGTGGATCCATAACATCCATTATGTCAAATAACCGACTGAATCATGAGGTAGAGTTATCCCTTGACATGCAAAAAATCCAAAGATAGTGAAAAGTCTCGTTCAGACTTTCAAACTCGCAGAGTTCATGCAGGCTGATATGGGTTGATACTTTGTGCAAATGCATTAACCCCCTTTTCTCAGAGCATGGCATGCACACACACACACACACACATATATATAGAGAGAGAGAGAGAGAGAGAGAGAGAGAGAGAGAGAGGTTAGTGTCTATTTTCGGTGGGCCCATTTTAATGCATTTACCATAAAGACCTGTGAAAAATATTGTTGTTGAAGATAAAATCGGTCTTGCTGCATTGAAAGAAGGACTTGCAGATGACATAAAAAATATGGCTTAAGTGGTGGGGTTTGTCTTTTAAATGGTGGAAACAGTCTTGAGAAAGGAGGCAGTACTAGTAACCAGCATTTTTCCCTTTTATCCCTTAATGTTTTCAAAAGTCTTTTCTCAGGCTATTTAAAACATAGAATTATTAGTAAAGAATTAACCCTTTCCCAAACGACAAATTTTGGACTGGTCCAAATTGAAAGAGTTTGCAGATGACAATTTTAAATTTGATGAAAATGGTAGAAAGGTCTCAAAAAGGGTAGAAAACACTGTGGGAAAAGGAGAAATTGCTCATTACGAGCAATTTCTCCTTTTCCCACAGTGTTTTCAAAAGACTTCTACTGCAGACACGTGAAAACCAGGGCTTGTTTGGGAAAGGGTTAAATGTTGCAGAAGGACCAGAGAATAGAGGGAATACTATTTTAAAATTACTATATCTTGTCAGAAACATATTATGTTATGGATACTCACTGAAATTCAATTCCAATGAATGCCCACAACATCAACATTGTTATGCTTAAAGGAAGATTTTCGTACAAGAAAAATGTTGTTGAAATCTTCAATTGTAACACTTCATACCAATAGACTACATGTACCTTGGGGACCATATTTATCTACCTATCTAACTTCCAACTCTTAACCTGCTAAATAAGTGAAATGAAACTTTCAAGCCAATAGTTAAAAAACACAAATTTTGCTATTTTATAGGTATTTTTTTAGGGAAAATGTCTCCGCGTTCTGTGCAGTCTGATCTTGATGTACGCTGTCTGCCAAAGGTCCTTGACTTGCCCTTAGCAGCCTAAGGGATGATTCTTAAATCCAAGACTAGCCACCTGAATGGCCAAGACAGAGCATGTCAACCAGTCAGATGGCAAGTCTCAGTATTTCGGAATGAGAAACAAATTCAGAATAAGTAGTTGTTGAGTAGGAAACCAGGTACTGACAAATGAGTATTAGATTCTAGTAAAATGTGGTTTTCTATTAAGGCTTGGTATTGATATGGATGATAGTGACCTTGACAGTGAGGGCGAAGAAAAGGGAAAAGATTCTTCTGATTCACCGGAACCCAGTATATCTATATACCCAGAGCTGTCAGTGTCAGACATGCCAGGAACAAGCGGGTTGTCTGGTTCTTCAGATATAAAGAAAGCAAGTGAACTCAAGGTTACTGACAGTCAAAGCACTACTAATGTTAATACCTCTCATGACTTGGAAGAAGGACCTGCAAAGTCAAATGTTGATGGGAATGATATTGAAGACAAGTTGAGTGAGCCTAGAAATTTTACATCTGATAAAGAAAAGAACAAAGAGGAGAATCAAAGTACAAAGGGGGTCTCTGTTCAAGGGGAGGAGGCAACCAAATATTTAACAGAAACTGGATCACCTGTCAGTGGTGAAGTTGGTGAAGTACCACAGGTGAGCTTATTTCTATGTTGCCATACTTTACTCATACTACAGCGTTGCATCCAGGGCAAGCGATCACACAAATTTTGCTGTCTACACCTTCAGTCCCCCAATTTTGAATTTTCATGAGCAGAAACAAAAAGAATCCCCTGCTCAACAATAGGCTATGCGCATTAAAATCAATTTTGACATAAAAATACTGCAAATGCTCTAATTAAATATTTAAAATTATATATAAACAAAAAAACTGCCTTTGCTGAAAATAGTAATATACAAATCAAGCTGTGGAAATATTCATATGGATATTCAGATTGAGAGGCCACGATGCCATCATGCCATTTGGGATAAATGTTATTGTGGAATGTCTCATGAGTAATTTCAATATAATTTGTTGGTTAGGATATTGCAAAGCTATGTATACTTGCAAACTTACTATCCAGAGGATTTTGGCAACTAAACACATCACAGACTTTTTCAAGATGGGAGCATTTAGTCTGTAAACCATCTTATGCTTGTTCAATTGAGGGTGGGCGATCAGCATCATTTGACATTGAAACTTTGAAAAAGCTGTGGCATTGGGGAAAAGTAAGAAAGAAAGATGTTTATTTCAAGTGTTTATGTGAGTATTTATATAGTAAAGACTGTTGTCCTTTTAAAAGGTATGCTAAATTAAGGTCATGAAGAGAAGTTTTATCTGCACCTATTGCACTCTCCCTATTTGTCATTCTATGATTGGGGATCTCCTCCTCTCTGAGGTCATCCTGGATGCAACACTGATACTGCTACTTTTCCCACTCTGTTTTCTCACAAATACTCAAATGTCATCATTTAGGTAGCATTATACTTGCCTGCAAATTGTTTTAATTTGAACAAGACTAAAATTTTGTCATCAGGATCCTTTTCCACCAACCATTCTTAAGAATATTCTTATTCTAATTCTAGATTTAAAAGTATCACAACCTCTGGTTGGCTAAACCAAATCCGATTGGCTAAACCATTTCCAATCAGATTTGGTTTAGCCAATCAGAAGATGTGTTACTTTCAAATGTAGAAAATTCTTGAGAACGAGACTACTTTAAGAATGTTCTTAAGAATAGTTGGTGAATTTGGACCTTGGTAAAAATTATGGCATTACCACCTGCTTACTATTTCTTTATTATCTTGAAGCAGGCCACTTTTTAGAATATTATTGAAAAAGCAGAAATTGTTTTTGTTACAAGCTATTTCTCTTTTTGCTACGATGTTCTTTCAATGTTTTTATGTATTAATTCATGTTGGCAAATCCATTTTTCATGAGGATATTTGCAAATTTGTCTGCTGCAATTTTTTTGTAGGAATAGATAAATAATTTTGAATGTGGTGTATTGGTAATATGTGATCAAGAAAGATATTTTTAACATGCAACTTATGTACAGTTTTATTCAGTTCCCCATTTTCATGACATCTTTTGTCAAGGACATCTAATTAGCTTGCATTTATGCAAATCATATATGAGTCTTGCTCTGTGAAAAAGGAGGCTTAATACATCTGCAATAAATATTGACCCATGTTAGCCTGCGCAGTCCGCATAGGCTGACCTGAGCCAAAACTTTTTGCTGTTGGTTAATTTTCCGCAAGTCAAAGGACCATTGTTGGTGGTTGGTTGACAAAAATGAATTTTATGGATCCATGGCTATGTGATAACTTGCTTCGTATAATGCATCAGAGATGCATTCACCCCCTACCACACAATCCAGAGTTTTAACGACCCTAAGGAAGAAACCTTTTGAAAACATTGTGGGAAAAGGAGAAAATGCTGGTAACCAGTATTTTCTCCTTTTCCCACAATGTTTTCTGCCCTTTAAAGAACAACTCTAAGCATTTTAGCAACAATTATCTTGTCAGCTGCAAATCCTTTCAATTTGGACCAGTCTTGAATTTATTCATTTGGTAAAGATTTAAGCCCCCTTTTCACAGACTGAGACCATGGCTCATATATAATCTAGTCTCTTCACTCAATTCAAACCAAGAACCTCTGATAGTGGAGATGGATTTGTACACCCACACCACTGTCTACTTCTGGTGCTTGGATGTGGATACAGTCAAGAAACATCCAGCGTCCATATTCACCAACCATTCTTAGGAATATTCTTGGTCTTGTTCTCCAAAATTTTCCAAATTTGAAAGTAGTACACCTTCCTATTGGCTAAACCATTTGGTTTAGCCAATCGGAAGTTGTGTTACTTTCAAACTTGGAAAATCTTGAAGAATAAGTCTAAGAACATTCTTAAGAATGGTTGGTGAATACGGACCCTGATCGATGAAGAAAACTGCTTGTTTTGAGCAATGTTTTCAAAAAAGATTTATCATCTAAGCATAAAGGAGCAGCTGGTTTAACTCTTAGCCAAACAACACAATGTAGGACTTGTCATAATTGAAATTATGTGTAAACAATAAATGTAACTCAAAAATTGAAACTGGATTTTGGAAGGGTAGAAAACATGTTCTCCTTTTTCCACAATGTTGTCAAAAGTCTTCTTCCTTAGGGTCATTTGAACTCAAGATTGTTTGGTAAAGGGTTAATGGAAAGGGCTAACTTACAGTGAAGACTCTAAAATTTAATCCTGAGACTGCCAAGTGCAACTCACTGACCCTTTGCAGATAGTCTAGATCAAGATCAGACTGCACCTTTGTGCAGTCTGATCTTTGATCTACACTGTCCATTAAGGAGATATTTTCCACCAAAAATACCTTTGAAATAGTAAAATTGGGGTTGTTACTGTTTGCTTGAAAATTTTATTTCACTTATTTAGCGTGTTGTGGGAGATCACTCCTTCCTTACGGCATAGCTTCTTCCTGTATAAAATCAATACCTGACATCTGTGTTAGGGAGGATTCTCTTTAGCTCAGGGATTAGTGTATTGGTCTTTTAAACCTTGATTAACGAGGATATTTGCCGCATGGGTTCGAATCCAAGCCAGAGCGGTTTATATTTGAGCTATGCATTTGTTGCGAACTTTCATGTTCATAAGATGGGGCTCGTCCAGGATTGGCCTTTGAGCCGTTTGTTGTCTGCCCGCTATTGGCCTTTGAGCCATTTGTTGTCTAATTAATAGACTTTGTGCCCAAAAAGGCTTTTCATCATCAAATGATGACTTCCCTTAAGAGGGGGTGTGTTACAGGAGATCACTCCTTCCTTACGGCATAGCTTCTTCCCATATAAAATCAATACCTGACAACTGCATTAGGGAGAATTCTCTTTAACTCAGGGGTTAGTGTATTGGTTTTTTAAACCTCGATTAACAAGGATATTTGCCGCAAGGGTTCGAATCCCAGACGGAGTGGTTTATATTTGAGCTATGCATTTGTTGCGAACTTCCATGTTCATAAGAAGCAGGATTAAGGTTAACAACTTCCAGTACTACTAGTATATGTGCTTATGTTCTACCTCAACAGGTAGTGTAATTGGTTGATTTATTATCAAAATATGAAAAAAAAAAAGAGTAGTATTTTTACTTCAACAATAAAGCTGATATTTTCTACAAACAGCCTAAGTTTTTAACTTGGATACAAGATACAACATTTTTAGCTCACCTGAGCACATAGTACTCAGGGTGAGCTATTGTGATCGGTCCGTCGTCCGTCTGTCCATCTGTCCGTCTGTCTGTCTGTCCGTAAACAATTACTAAAAAATCTTCTCCTCTGAAACCGCCAATCAGATTTCAATGAAACATCACAGAAATGATCCTAAGGTGATGCACTTTCAGAATACTTCAAAGATTTGAATTCCATGAAGAACTCTGGTTGCCATGGCAATCAAAAGAAAAAACTTTAAAAATCTTCTTGTCCCAAACTATAAGGGCTAGAGCTTTCATATATGGCATGTAGCATCATCTAGTGGCCCTCTACCAAAATAATTCAAATTATGGCCCTAGTGTGGAAATTGGCCCTATGTTGTGGGTTCTCAGATTTCACTTAGAGATAAAGAAGGAAATCTTTAAAAATCTTGTCCCAAACTGTAAGGGCTAGAGCTTTCATATATGGCATGTAGCATCATCTAGTGACCCTCTACCAAAATTCTTCAAATTATGGCCCTGGTGTTAAAAATTGGCCCTATGTTGTGGGGTCTTGGATTTCACATAGAGATAAAGAAGGAAATCTTTAAAAATCTTCTTGTCCCAAATAGTAAGGGCTAGAGCTCTCATATATGGCATATAGTATCATCTAGTGGCCCTCTACCAAAATACTTCAAATAATGGCCCTAGTGTGGAAATTGGCCCTATGTTGTGGGTTCTCGGATTTCAAATAGAGATAAAGAAGGAAATCTGTAAAAATCTTCTTGTCCCAAACCATAAGGGCTAGAGCTTTCATCTTTAGCATGTAGCATCATCTAGTGGCCCTCTACCAAAATACTTCAAATTATGGCCCTAGTGTTGAAAATGGCCCTATGTTGTGGGTTCTCGGATTTCACATAGAGGTAAAGAAGGAAATCTTTAAAAATCTTCTTGTCCCAAAACATAAGGGCTAGAGCTCTCATATATGGCATGTAGTATCATCTAGTGGCCCTCTACCAAAATACTTCAAATAATGGCTCTAGTGTGGAAATTGGCCCAATGTTGTGGGTTCTTGGATTTCACATAGAGATTAAGAAGGAAAACTTTAAAAATCTTCTTGTCCCAAACCGTAAGGGCTACAGCTTTCATATATGGCATGTAGCATCATCTAGTGACCCTCTACCAAAATACTTCAAATTATGGCACTGATGTTAAAAATTGGCCCTATATTGTGGGTTCTCGGATTTCACATAGAGATAAAGAAGGAAATCTGTAAAAATCTTCTTGTCCCAAACCGTAAGGCTAGAGCTTTCATATTTGGCATGTAGCATCATCTAGTGGCCCTCTACCAAAACA
This sequence comes from Tridacna gigas, assembly GCA_945859785.2. Lineage (NCBI taxonomy): Eukaryota > Metazoa > Mollusca > Bivalvia > Cardiida > Cardiidae > Tridacna > Tridacna gigas. The sequence continues at coordinate 68,461,236 of OX244029.2, forward strand.
CTTAAAATTATGGCCCTGGTGTGAAAATTAGCCATATTTTGTTGGTCTCGGATTTCACATAGAGATAAAGAGGGAAATCTTTAAAAATCTTCTTGTCCCAAACTGTAAGGGCTAGAGCTTTCATATTTGGCATGTAGCATTATGGTGTTGAGCTGAGGTGCATTTCAGGTGAGCAATTTAGGACCATCATGGTCCTCTTGTTTTTCATACTGCAGGAAAAGGAATTCTGCTTAGATGACATGAGAAGTGTTGCAGATGTGCAATCCTTTGGAATGGAGGTGTTAAAGGCAGAGCTCATTCGACGAGGATTAAAATGTGGCGGAACCCTTGAGCAGCGTGCAGAGAGATTGTTTTCTGTGAAAGGACTTGACGTTGATAAAATTGATCCCTCTTTGTTTGCAAAATCGAATGGAAAGAATGTTAAGAAAAAGAAACAATAGAGAAATCTCTATGATAGAAAAACTGGGTCTCAATAAGACAAATATTTTACTTTGAAATACTACATTTTCTCATTTATTTTTTTTACTAAATTTTCAGTGCATCTTTCAAATATGTGCCATCAGATAGGACTTATTAAACCGAAAAGTTCTATTTCTTGTAGAAATTATTTAGGAAGAATTTTTTTTAAATTCCTTGGCCCCAGAAACTTTGAAAACATGGTAAAAATAAAGTGAAAACTGCTAATCTTGAGCAGTTTTACCATTTGACACAATGTCTTCTTCAAGTCGTGATTACTAGGAGCATGAACTGAGCCATGCTCTGTGAAAAGGGGATTTAATGCAAAAGTGTAGACCTTGGTAAGCCTGCACAGTCTGAGCAGGCAGACCTGGGTTGAATTTTTTTGCCATTGATCCAATTTCTACATGTCCAAGGACCATTCTACCGCATGATTCAATCAGTTGTTAAAAAATTGATTTTATGGATCCATAATTATGTAATGACTGGCTTTGAATGATGCATTGCTGAGATACATTAAACCCCATTTTGCCAGAGCATGGCTCTAATACAATTTTTATGATTTTTTCCGTTCAGCAAGGACCTAACTGCAACTGTCATCTATCTGATTGTTCATGATGATAATTGTTGACTAAACCTATCCTGAGACAAAGTGTATTCAACTTTCAAAGTTTTACTGGATTTCATTGAAAACATTGTGAGAAAAGAAATTGGCCATGCTATGGCAAAATGCAATTTAATGCATCTGCATCATGCATTGTACCAAGCAAGTCTTCATATAATTATTGACCCATGAAATCATGAGAAAGACTTATCCTTTGACATGCAGAAGAAAATTGACTAATAGTGAAAAGTTGGGACTTCCATGGACTGTGCAGGCTGACCTGGGCCAATAATTTTTGCAAGTGCATTACACCACCTTTTCACAGAGCATGCCTCATTTTAATAATTGCAAGCATTTGCTCCTTCTCTAATATGGGTGTTGAAAAAGGAGGCTATGACCATAGCATAAAGTCATACTTGTACTTCTCAGAGTGAGGACATGTAGTGTAAAACTTAAAAACTTAATAAAAAAGAAAGGATTCCTTTGCTTAGGTGTGTGCTGGTTATATACTCATACCTCCTTCAATGCCAAATAAATAAACTTGACCTATTATAGGCCCAGTCGTGGCCAAAGAAAACAATATGGTGTTAAAATGCATTTAACTCTTTACCAAACGACAAAAATTTAGACCATTTCAAATTCGAAGCATGTGCAGACGACAAAATAAATGTGCTTCAAAAATTGAAATTTGTTTTGAGAAGGGCAGAAAACATTGTGGGAAAAGGAGAAAATGCTGGTTACCAGCATTTTCTCCTTTTCCCTCAATGTTTTCAAAAGCCTTCCTCCTCAGGGTCGTTAAAACTCGGGATTGTGTGGTAAAGGGTTAAAAGAATGGAAGTTATTGTGAATATGACAATCGGTTATCCAAGACAGAAAAATGAATTTAAAAAACCAGGTGAAAAAAAAAAAAATGATAAAGCAACCTGGCAACTTTTTGCCTAGTTTTAAGCTTCATCTTTTTGTCAGTGACTTACACTTGGACCAATTGTACAATAACAGGTTGTCATCTTCACAATAATTTCCATACTTTAAATGGTATGATTTAAATGCATTTTAACATCTGCACTGTTTTCTTTTGGCCACCACTGGGGCTTTAAGATAGCTCAAAATACAAACCACTGAACCCCAGAAAGATTATCTTTACACTTTACCATACAATCCAGAGTTCTCCTTTTTCACATAATGTTTTGCTACCCTTTCAAAGGCAGATCCCATCATTTGTGTAGTTGTATATTGATCACCCTGTATTTTGAATGGTATAAATGAAATTTACCTTTTTTTTTACACAGAGATTTTTTTACATTTGGCCAGTGTTGGCCACCATTGGACCTTGAAAGAAAAAAGGAAGAACAGCTGTTTTTATGTAAAGTGCAACATCAAAAATAAAGTTAACAATTTTCTTAGATACATGTACCTGTTTTCTTTGACCCTTTCTCTGTTTTCCCCCTTCACTTCCCCATGCTGAAGTCCAAAAGTAATATACTCTGTAAATTGAGACTTGTAGAATTTCAGTCAGTATATCTACTTTTGTATAAGTAAATGTAAATCAAAATTCATGTTGTAGATGCACATCAGTTGATTGATACAATATGGGTTCAATTAACACTGATTTTGTTGAAGAGCTTTTTAATCCAGTGGGCTCCCTATCAGTAGCCCTGCCCTTAACCCTTTACCACATGATCGCAAGTTATAATGATCCTGGGGAAGAGGCCTTTTGAAAACATTGTGGGAAAAGTAGAAAATGCTGGTAACCAGCATTTTCTCCTTTTCCCACAATGTTTTTCACCCTATTTGTTTTCTGCAACAGCTTTGAATTCGGATGAGTGTAAAATTTTGTCGTTTGGTAAAGTGTTAAGATATGGCAGATCATGCAAGGATACAGAGTGAATCAGTGGGTATTGTGGTAGGAGACCTGCATGCTAGCTATATTAGACTGCCAAGTGCTGTTAAAACCCACCAGCCTGGGTAGCATAGTAGTTGACTTGTGACCTGGTGGTTGCGGGTTTGATACCTGGTTGACGCAAACTTTCTTTTTGGTGATTTTTCACCTCTCACTTCTGATGCATGTGAGAAAAGTAGTCAGTGACTTGGAAACAAAGTTGTGCCAGCACTGGTGTGAGAAAGCCAGGTGCAATGACTGCCATAAGCTGTAAAAATGGCTTTAAACTCTTAATACAAGCAAAAGCTGTTGAAACCCAGGAACTCTTTACCACACAAAAAACTTGTGGATGTGTCCAAACTGAAAGCATTTGCAGACAACAATTTAATCTGGCTCAAAAGATTAATTTGTCTTTATTAGGTTTGAAAACATTGTGTGGAAAGGTGAAAATGCTAGTACCCTGCATTTTCTCCTTTTCTCACAATGTTTTCCAAAGCCTTCTTCCTCAGGGTCGTTAAAACTAGATCAATTTATATTGAGTGAATGTTTTTTAAATACTTACAAAACTATCATGAAAACATTTGAAAATCCATTACAACCCAGTGGAATAAATACGGAATGTTATACTGTAGTTACTTTCCTGATGCTTGTATTTAATTCGGGCAGCGTGATAAAATTTGATACCGCGTGAGAACGAAGGTTGAGCAAGATGTCAAAATTTTCTCAAAGTTCTTCTTCAAATTTTTCAAAATTTACGCAGGGAGAAGTAAATACAAGCATCAGGAAAGTTACTACAACATAATATTCCTTTTATTATTTACCTACAACTTTCAACAACAAAATTTTGCAGTTAATGACATTTTATTTGTAAACTGGTAAACAAAAAACAATGGTGTAGTGGCTAGTCACTTCGTTTTTAGCTCCACTGGCCGAAGGCCAGCGGGCTAATGTCATGGCCCGGTGTCCGTTGTGCGTGCGTCCGTCCATCCGTGTGTGCGTGCATGCGTGCGTCCGTCCGTCCGTGCGTTAACTTTTATTTCAAACATCTTCTTCTCTGAAACTACCCATCCAATTTTCATGAAACTTCACAGAAATGATCCTGCCATGGTCCTCTTCGGAATTTCTTGAAAGAATTTGATTCCTTCAAAAACTCTGGTTGCCATGGCAACAAAACTGAAAAATATTGGAAATCTTTAAAAATCTTCTTGTCGGAAACCATAAGGCATAGGGCTACCAAATTTGGCATGTAGCTTTATGTAGTAGACCTCTATCAAATTTCTTCAAATTATAGCCCTGGGGTCAAAATTGGCTCTGCCCCAGGGGTCACAAGTTTTACATAGGCTTATATAGAGAAAACTTTAAAAATCTTCCTGTACCTAGCCATAAGGCCTAGAGCTACCAAATTTTGCATGTAGCTATATCTAGTGGGCCTCTACCAAGTGGGCCAAAATTTTAGCCCTGGGGTCAAAATTGGCTCTGCCCCAGGGGTCACAAGTTTTACATAGGCTTATATAGAGAAAACTTTAAAAATCTTCCTGTACCTAGCCATAAGGCCTAGAGCTACCAAATTTTGCATGTAGCTATATCTAGTGGGCCTCTACCAAGTGGGCCAAACTTTTAGCCCTGGGGTCAAAATTGGCCCGCCGCAGGGGCCACAAGTTTTACATGGGCTTACATAGTGACAACTTAAGAAATCTTTCTGTTTTGATTTTTTTTTTAAAATTAGCCTTGCATCAGGGGTCTTTTGTTTTACAGAGGCTTCATATGGACAAAACTTGAAAATCACCTTATTTTTATGGCTTTATCTTGTGGACCTCTACCAGGGTTCAGGTAATTATAGCTCTGGGATCAAAAATGGCTTTGCCCTGCGGGTCTCAACTTTCATATGGGCTTTTACAGAGAAAACTTTGTAAGTCTTCATTTTAAAACCATTTGGCTCAGCATTGAAATGTTTATTATTTATGGTTCATATTTATAAGCCAGTGGAGCGATACAGGGCCATCATGGCCCTCTTGTTATGAATAACAGATGAATATCGTGGTGTAAATTTTTACCAATCAAATCACAAATCAACACCTATTTTTACCAGATATGAGTTTCGACATCATACGTCATCAAACCTTAATTGGAACCGTATTTCACTGTTCTTATGAACATGAAAGTTCGCAACAAATGCATAGCTCAAAAACAAGCTGTCCTGGCTAGCATTCGAACCTGTGCGGCAAATATCCTCATTTATTGAGGTTTAAAAGACCAATACACTAACCACTGAGCTAAAGAGAATTCTCCCTAATGCAGTTGTCAGGTATTAATTTTATACAGGGAGAAGCTATGCTGTAAGAAAGGAGTGATCTCCCGTAACACACCCCCTCTTAAGGGAAGTCATTATTTGATGACAGAAAGCGATATTAGGCAGGAAGTCTATTAATTAGACAACGAATGGCTCAATGGCCAATAATGGCCACTTTTATTGACAACAAATGGCTAAAAGGCCAATCCCGAATGAGCCCCCATCTTACGAACATGAAAGTTTGCAACAAATGCATACTGGTAGCTCAAATACAAACCACCCTGGCTGGGATTCGAACCTGTGCTGCAAAGTTCCTCGTTTATTGAGGTTTAAAAGACCAATACACTAACCCCTGAGCTAAAGAGAATTCTCCCTAATGCAGTTGTCGGGTATTGATTTTATACAGGATGAAGCTATGCTGTAAGGAAGGAGTGATCTCCCGTAACACTGTGTGTAGATACAGATTTTTTTTTCTGTTGTGTGGGTTATTCTATCCGCGTGTGACACATGTATTTAAGCCGAAAAATTTCCAGGTATATAATAATTTTTTTTATACCATTTGTCCTTAAGGACATAAACATGTACCATATTTTTTTTAATTTGTCCCTGGTTCTAGGCTGTTCACAACTATAGGGGATGCAACTCTGATCTTAACAAAGACTTGAGTGAGAACAAGTTTTCTCCCTCAGACTATTAATTGTACACAATTTCAACAGTCTTCAATACCATGAAACATGCAACCAAATTATAGTTTTATTTTAATGAAAATAGGTTAAGAGCACAAAGGGAACCAAAAGCCTAAGAAAATAGAATTTAAGCCTCGTCCAAATTGAAAGCATTTGCAGACGACAATTTCCAAATTTGGCTCAAATGGTGCAATTTTTCTTTTATTGGGTAGAAAACCATGTGGGAAAAGGAGAAAATGCTGGTTACCAGCATTTTCTCGTTTTCCAGCAATGTTTTCAAAAAGCTTCTTTCCCAGGGTTATAAAAAAGCGGCATTGTGCTCTGAGGGATTAATAGCTGAACACTTAACTTTGTAAAGTTTCATAAGTAGTATGTTGTCTTGAATGTTTTGCATAGTAATGATTATTGTGTCTTAAATGATTAGTTATTGAATTTCACTTTTATCATATGATACGAGTAGGTGAACGACGGGACTCTATCTTCATTTTATGGTCTAAGGGAGAAAACTTGTACTCTCCTAAAGTCAAAAGTAAGAAGAGTTACCTCCCTTATTGTGACCCCCTCTTTCCCCCCCCCCCCCCCCCCGCGCCACTTCGCGGCCAGCATCTCTCCTCCACACCTCCGCAGGGATTATTTGCGCTCGACCAACCGAATTGAATGAAAAAACCAACAATCAGTTCTTCTTGAAAAAGAATTTCTGTTATCTTAGGTTCAAAATTCCAGCGAATCATGACAAATTTTCCAAAATTTCTTCAATAATTTCCACCTTTAGCGGTGTCCATATCGGTTATTGATATATATATATGAAATGAATCCTGCAAACTGGCGTGACGAGAATATTTATTTACAACTTCAGATATGGAGGAAGAGTCGATATAAGGCACAGGCTTGAAATCAATACATATATAGTTCTTAGTTACTATTCTATAATGTAAATATGCATTGTTCAATTGGCGTCGTGAGGTATCGTTGGATGTTATGGCGTATCTTGGGGTTTTGAAGTGTCATGGGGTGTTTTGGGGTGATTGACTCACCTGATCGCAGGGGCGCGGGGGGGGGTCAAAAGAAATCGCAAGCTTTCGGTCGTTTGATGACAAAGATGAAGAGTATGTATTCCGATTTTCACTTTACAGGTATTTCGTAAGATGACCAGCGCTACTTTCGTTTTCTGAATTTGATCTGACGAGCCTCGCGAGTAAATGGTAGAAAAGCTTCAACGAACTAAAATATCAATTCATTCAAGGTAAGGCCTGTGTCAATGACATCGAATTTTTTGGAGATCTCAAACTGTCCGCAAACGGTTTTTCCAAGCAAATATCTATATTTCAAAATAGAGTCTACCTTCTATATTTAGATATGACACAACGTCAACGTATGGATCATTACAGAAAAAAAGTTCGGTTGCAAGAATTTGGATGCTACCAAGAGCGATTGAGCAATTTCTGTGGTAGAGTAATTACGATCATTTATAGTGGAGATTTGGATTATTGTTGGTAAATGCAAAGTTCAGCAAGGATTTTTTTTATGAACTTCCTGGTTTAGGTTCACTAATGATTTCTGTGACTTTCATTTCAGATGTTGTTATTTATTTCAGAACTTTTCATTTTAAACTTCTTCCTCCAATTTTTCTTCTTTCAAGGCTGCCATAAATCTTTAAAAAGAAGATAGAAAAAGTCTAATAATGATAAGCTAAGTTTGAAGAGAACTGTAATCATGAATCATTCACTGAGTACTAATCCCATACCCTGAGTTCATTTGTTTATTTGTATTGAAGTTTAACGCTATTTGAACAACTTGGGTCATATTACAGCAGTCAGTGTAACTATGCATGTGTTTTGTGGCTTTCTCACACCAGTATTGACACAACTTTCTTTCCAAACTAGTCACCGACTACTTTTCTCACATGCATCAGAGGTGAGAAGCAAAAAATCGCCGAAAAGAAAGTTTGCCATAACAGGGTATTGAACCCACAACCACCAGGTCATGAGTCAGATATGGTAACCACTGAGCTATTCGGCTGGGCCGCATACCATCAGCGAATGATTCCAGATAATAGTTCCCTTCAAGGTAGGCTGGTAATTATAAGCCTTTTAAAATTTAAAGTGGTCATTGGACATGCACACAATTTACCGAAAGCAAAAAGTTTTGACACAGGTTTGATACTTTATGCAAATGTATTAAACCCCCTTTTCACAAAGTGTGGCTCAATTATGTTGTTACAAGAAGTCAAAATTTCAGACTTGTCCTGGTCAGGTCTCAATAATGAGACATTTACGATGCTTCTTTTCATATTTGGACATTTAAAGAGATGTTCAAATCTTAGTTTTGTCATAAATTTGTGAAGCTATGTGCGCAAAAATGTTTGCAGAGATTTCAACCATTTTTTCTGCGTTCGTATCTGTACCCGAAGGCAACTTATCAGTACTTAGACTTGTCCCAATTGAAAGCATTAGCAGATGACAAAGTAAATGTGAATTTGATACTGAAACATAATTTTAGAAAGGTAGAAAACATTGTGAAAAGGAGAAAATATTGGTTGCCAGTATTTTCTTCTATTTCCACAATGTTTTCAGAAGCCTTCTTCTTATTGGTCTTTGAAATTTGGCATTGTTTGTAAAAAAGAGGATCTTACATAGGTATTTATGTACATTCATTATAATTTTTATCAAACAAGTTGAATAAAATTGTATGACGCTAGCTTTGGCAAGCGTCAAATACATTTTAGTCAACAAGTTTGATGAAAATGATAATACATACATGTATATACACATTATGTGAGATTCCATCCATCATATACAACAAATGATAGACAAACAAGTATCCTGCATCATCACATTTAGCCCGTATACTGTTCACAGGTCCATAATTATGTAGTTGAAGTTCGGTTTGATATGTATACATACACAAGAAGATAGCTCTTTGACATTTACATTGAAAGTAGAAGGAAATATTTTGCTAGCTCAACTGTTTTGGAAGAAAGTGTGTAGATATTGTTCTAGCCTTGGCACTGTCTGTGTCGTTGTGCAAAAACTTTGACATTTTATAATATCTCTGTCATGACTGACCATATTTGGACCGGTTGTTAACTATCAAAAGGGGAACCCACACAACAAGGACTGATAACCATATGAATATTTTGATACAGTTATGATATTTTGATACAGTTATGCCCCTTTTTTAACCTAGAATATTAAAAAACTTTGACATTTTATAATATCTCTGTAATTACTGAAGATATATACTTGAAACTTGGACTAGTTGTTAAACACTGAAAAGGGAACCCATAAAACAGTGGCAGGTAACTGTCAAAATAGTTTTAAGAAAGTTATGCCCCTTTTTCTACTTACAATTTTCACTAAGAGCAGCTGTAGCTGAGTGTTGGCACCCGCATATGGTGCTCACGTTATTATAGAGCAAGTAAATTGAAAGATTTCAACAATTTATTTATTCACATGTAAACATCTTGGCAACAATGAAATCAGTTTCCTGCAGAATGTAGTTTAGATAACTTTTCCTGAAGGCGATTTTAGTTTTTTATTGTGTCCAAAAAAGAAAAGAAGCACTGTAAATGTCTCGTTATTGAGACTACTGCAAAATGGTGAGGTAGACCAAATTCCAGCATATGCTGTGGTTGGTTTTGCCAGCTTGACCTGCTCATAACTACAAATTAACCAGAACTGGGACCCAATAAAAGATAGCACACTAGTGACTGTGTACTATCAAAAATAAGTCATAGATTTAATCCTTTATCACACAATGCCACCAAATGATCCTGAGAAAGAAGCCCTTTCAAAACATTGCGGGAAAAGGAGAAAATGCAGGTAACCAACATTTTCTTCTTTTCGTACAATGTTTTTTACCCTGTCAAAGACAAACTCCATCATTTGAGTAACATTTAAATTGTTGTCTGCAAATGCTTTCAGTTTGGACAAGTCTTTCAAATTGTCGTCTGCAAATGCTTTCAATTTGGACAAATCTTTTAAATTGTTGTCTGCAAATGCTTCAAATTTGGACAAGTCTACATTTTAGTCGTGTGGTAACGAGTTAATACACTGCTGGAGGAGGTTTTATGTGATAAACGGTTAAAGTACAATTAGTGGTTCTTTGTACACATAACATTTATTAACCCTTAAAGTGCCTTTCACTAATATAGTTGCCTTTGCGGCCAGTGTAGATTAAGATCAGGCTGCACAAAATGTGCAGCCTGATCTTTGATCTACACTGTCCGCTATGTTAAAACACTACAGGCAGAATGTAGCCATGAATTTGCAATTATATTGGTTTTATTCTAGAATGAAAATGACCATTGGGTTTATTCGGCACTTTAAGGGTTAATTAATAATATAGTCTATTACCCCTTTACCATACAATACCGCCTTTTAACAACCCTGGGAAAGAAGCCTTTTGAAAACATAGTGGGAAAAGGAGGAAATGCTGGTAACCAGCATTTTCTCCTTTTCCCACAATGTTTTCTTCCCTATCAAAGAAAACCTGCACCATTTGAGCCATACTGAAATTGTTGTCTTCAAATGCTTTTAGTTTGGACAAGGCTAAAATTTTGTCATCTGGTAAAGGGTTAATGATTGTTCCTACATTTAACCCTTTAACTCTTTACCACACAACAAACTTTCAGACCAGTCCGAGTTGAAAACATTTGCAGATGACAGTTTCAGTGTGGCTCAAATGATGAGATTTTTCTCTGATAATACAGAAAACATTGTGGGAAAAGGAGAAAATGCTGGTTACCAGCATTTTCTCCTTTTCCCACAATGTTTTCACAAGGCTTCTTCCTCAGGGTGTTGAAAGTCGGCATTGTGTGGTAAAGGGTTAATAACCAGCATTTTCTTCTGTCCCGCAATGTTTTCTACCCTTTCAAAGACAAATTTTATCATTTTAACGAGATTTATTTTGTTGGCTGCAAATACATTGAATTCGGACAAGTTTATGATTTCTACATGTGGTAAAGGGTTATTATAATTTTTACTATGTTTAATTCTGTACCAAACAACCCGGAGTTTTAATGACCTGGAGGGAGAAGCCTTTTAAATACATTGTGGGAAAAGGAGGAAATGCATTTTTTCTTTTTCCCATAATGTTTCCTACCCTTTCAAAAGCAAGTTCCATCATTTGAGTCATATTTAAATTTAATGTGCAAGTGCTTTCCATTTGGACAAGTCTACATTTCTGTTGTTTGGTAAAGAGTTAACCCTTTACTGCAAGATAAAGGGGTCCTGTGTGGCTCAGTGGTAAAGTGTAGGACTCGTGACCTAGAGGCCCCAAGTTCGAGCCTCACTAGATGCACTGGGTTTTTTATGGGAATGTCCTTGGGTAAGACACTTCAGAGCCCTAATCTAGTGCTGGTGAAACCCAGGAAATGCTCGAATATGTGAGCTGTTGCCATGATGTGACTGAAATAATGTTAAAAGCAGTGTAAAACACCATTTAATCAATCAGCTACATGATAATATATTTATATTACCTTGAGGAAGATTACCCTTGAAAGCATTGTGAGTAAAGGAGAAAATGTTGATATTGAACCAGTATTTTCTCCTTTTCCCACAATCATCATTTGAGGCATATCACAGACCTCCAGATAAAAGGGAGTGATAGTATTCTAAATCAATTATTTCTCTTCCAAACCCTATGTTGTGGGTACTCATTAGAATCATCTTGATGAGATGATTGTGATGATTACCCATAACATAGGGTTTAGTGGAGAGTGATTAATATTTTCAATTTTGAAACCAAAATCACTCCCTCTATCTGGGGCTCTGCGGGCATATGATATTATGTCTTCTGCAAATGCTTTCAAAATTTACATGTATGTCAAAATGTGTCATCTTGTAAGGAGTTAATGCCTCTTTCCTCTACTCAGGTTCAGAGAAGAAACACATTAATGAGAAATCAGATACAAAATTTTATAGAAGTCGCATCCCCAGATACATGACATCGACGCAGCAAAGTTGTATGGGAAACCACAGCTCCAAGTTTAAATCTCACATGATGGATACCACCTCAGGTTTTCCAATTCAAGAATTACCTGATGATCTTTTAGTGGAGATATTTATCAAAGTTCCTGGAAAAGATCTCGTCCAAGCATGTTCCCGTGTGTGCAATAGATGGTATTGTGTGTTAAAAACTCAGAAGTTATGGAAGGACAAGTGTACACAAGATTATCACTTTTCCCCTGAAGTATTAGCCACTTTATCTACCATACCAGATGCTGACTTTAAAAAGATTTATTTTAAAAATCCGTACATAGAAAATCTTCTACGAAATCCAGATGCCTCAGATGGTACGTTACTTAAGTTCCAAACAAATACTTTAACTCTTTACCTAACGACACAATTTTAGACGGGTCCAAATTGAAAGCATTTGCAGATGACAAAATAAATGTAACTGAAAAATTGAAATTTGTTCTAGGAAGGGTAGAAAACATTTGTGGGAAAAGGAGAAAATGCTGGTTACCAGCATTTTCTCCTTTTCCCACAATGTTTTCAAAAGCCTTCTTCCTCAGGGTCATTAAAAGTCGGGATTGTGTGGTGAAGGGTTAACTGCTGTTGTAACCCATTGCCAAACAATCTGGTGTTTTGACCACCCAGAGAAAGAAGGATTTTCAGGGAAAAAGAGAAAACACTGGTGACGAGGGTTTTCTCCTTTTCCCACAATGTTTTCTATCCTTTCCGAGATGCATCTCATCATTTGATTTACATTTTATTTGTCGTCTGCAATTTCTTTCACTTTGGACAAGTCTAAAATTTTGTTGTTTGGTAAAAAGTTAATGATCACCAAGAACTATAACAAAGTACACAAAGGATCAGTGTTTTGAATTAAAGAATTTAAATTTTCAACAGTATGGAAACTATTGCTGGAAAAGGAAAATTTGCTTGTTTCAAGCAATCAATCTTGTATTTAAAATGTTTACAATGTTTTCTCAAAATGTCTACGCCCAAGATGTACCGTTATAATAAATGGCATCTTTTTATGTTGTAAGGCCTTTACCACACAATCCCGACTTTTAACGACCCTGAAGAAAATGCCTCTAGAAAACATTGTGGGAAAAGGAGAAAATGCAGGTAACCAACATTTTCTCCTTTTCCCACAATGTTTTCTACCCTTCCTAAATCAAATTACAATTTTTGAGCCACAGTTGATTTGTTGTCTGCAAATGATTTCGATTTGGACCTGACTAAAGTTTTGTCTTTTGGTAAAGAGTTAAGTGTGTTTCATGTGTATCCCATTACAAGGGATTTTCTGCTTTTCCTATGAGGCCAAACAAATTTAGGCCCCATTTCCATTTGAAAATAGTGTAATTTTGTTCAATTCCAGGAATTTTTTTCTCCAAAAGAGACACTTAAAAAAAATGCCTTGGATATCTTATGTTCATTTGGTTACCAGCATTTTTTTCTTTTTCCAATAATGTTCTCAAAGGCATTTGTCTTCAGGATGGTTTAACTCTTTACCTAAAAACAAAATTTTTGGCCGGTCCAAATGGAAAGCATTTGCAGACGACAAATCAAATGTGACTCAAAATTTGAATTTGTTTTAAGAAGGGTACAAGCATTTTCTCCTTTTCTCACAATGTTTTCAAAAGCTTTCTCTCAGGGTCGTTAACAGTCAGGAATGTGTGGTAAAGGGATAAACTTTGGATTGTTTAACTCTTTACCACACAATCCCGAGTTTTAACGACCCTGAGGAAGAAGCCTTTTGAATACATTGTGGGAGAAGGAGAAAATGCAGGTAACCAGCATTTTCTCCTTTTCCCACAATGTTTTCTATCCTATCAAAGACGATTTACATCATTTGATTCGCATTGAAATTATCTGTTGCAAGTGCTTTCAATTTGGACCAATCAACATTTTTGTTGTTTGGTAAAGAGTTAATAAAAGGTTAATAGTCTTTTTATATTGCAACAATTTTTTTCAAAACCTCCAACTTCAGGATTTAAAAAAGATTGGACTGTCAGGTAGAGAGTTAGATAGACAACTACATACTTACTTTTTACCAAAGGACGAAAATTTTGACTACTTACGTACTGTAAGTTGAAAGCATTTGCAGACGACACATGAAATATGGTTCGAATGATTGAATTTTGCCTTAACCCTTTTCCACACATTCCCGACTTTTAACGACCCTGAGAAAGAAGCCTTTTGAAAATATTGTGGGAAAAGGAGAAAATGCTGGTAACCATTTTTGAGTTACGTTTATTTTGTCGTCTGCAAATGCTTTCAATTTGGACAAGTCTTAAATTTTGTCCTTTGGTAAAGAGTTAACCCTTTACCAGATGACAAAATTTTAGCCTTGTCCAAATTGAAAGCATTTGCAGACAACAATTTCAATGTGGCTCAAATGGTGCAATTTTTCTTTGATAGGGTTGAAAACATTGTGGGAAAAGGAAAAAATGCTGGTTACCAGCATTTTCTCCTATTCGCACAATGTTTTCAAAAGGCCTCTTTCCCAGGGACGTTAAAAGGCAGCATTGTGCAGTAAAGGGTCAAAGGATAGACATTGTTGTGGGAAAAAGCATAAATGCTGGTTTACCAGCATTTTCTTCATTTTCCAAAATGTTTGGCAAAGCTTTCTTCTTCAGGGTCATAAAAACAGGATTGATGGTAAAGGGTCAATGGTTCTATACAACTGCATTGTCGGTAGCATTACAATTTTAGCCATGCACAGGTAAAATTGGGTTAACTCTTTCCTGAACAACAAACTTTTAGACTTGTTCAAATTTAAAGCATTTGCAGACAACAAAATGTGACTCAAAAATTAAAATTAAAGGAGAAAATGCTGGTTCCCAATATTTTCTTCTTTTCCCACAATGTTTGCCAAAGTTTTCTTCCTCAGGGTCATTAAAACAAGATTGATTGGTAAAGCATTAATGGTTTTTTACAATTGCATTGTTGGCAGCATCGTAATTTTAGCCATGCACAGGCAAAATTGGGTTAACTCTTTACCGAACAACAAGATTTTAGACTTATTCAAGTTGAAAGCATTTGCAGACGACAAACTGTGACTCAAAAATTAAAATATGTGTTGGGAAGGGTAGAAAACATTGTGGGAAAAGGAGAAAATGCTGGTTACCAGCATTTTCTCCTTTTCCCACAATGTTTTCAAAAGGCCTCTTTCCTAGGGTCGTTAAAAGTCAGGATTGTGTGGTACAGGGTTAAATGCATTTCTCTGATACATTATACAAGGCCAATCATCAGGTGGTTATTGATCCCTAAAAGCCATTCATCATGTAATTTATTGATCCATAAAATCCATTTTGTCTAAAAGCCAACTAAACCATGAGGTAGACTGGTCCTTTGACATGCAGAAAACTGACCAGTACCATAAAAGTTTCAACCCTGGTCAGCCTGCATGGACAGCGCAGGCTGACCTGGGTTGATACTTTTTGCAGATGCATTAAGCCCTCTTCTCACAGAGCATGGCTCATTTATTTCTCCTTGACAGGGTTCAATCACTGGGTTATCAAAAGCAATGGTGGGGATGGATTTACATTGGAATGGAAGCCAGTCGGATGTTTTCCAGTTACCAACTACACAGGGTCTGAATTTAAAGGTATGATAGTGTCTTGGAATAATTACAAATATGACAGTTGATTATTCAAATACATTTATAAAGATCAACACATTACAATCTACTTGTAACTAACAATTTTTCCCTTTTCCACAATGTTTTCATGATTTTTTTTGTATTTAACTTTATATAGATTATCCACATCATAAATAAGGATGTTTTTGAAATTGTCTCCTGCATGTTAGGAGATAGTTAACTCTTTACCAAACGACAAAATTTTAGACCAGTCCAAATTGAAAGCTTTTGCAGATGACAAAATAATTGTAAATCAAAAATGGAAATTTGTTTTTGGAGGAGTAGAAAACATTGTGGAAAAAGGAGAAGATGCTGGTTACCAGCATTTTCTCCTTTTCCCACAATGTTTTCAAAAGGCTTCTTCTACATTGTCGGTAAAAGTTGGGATTGTGTGGTAAAGGGCTAACCCTTTACCAGATGACAAAATTCTAGCCTTGTCCAAATTGAAAGCGTTTGCAGACAACAAATTCATTGTGGCTCAAATGATGCAATTTTTCTTTGATACGGTAGAAAACATTATGGGAAAAGGGAAAAAGCATTTTCTCCTTTTTCCACATTGTTTTCAAAAGGTTTCTTTCCCAGGGTTGTCAAAAGTCAACATAGTGCGGTAAAGGGTTAAATCTTTGTATTGGCAGGGACAGAAATACAGTTTGAAAATAATGTTGCCCCGGTTCCAATTTGCTCATGCAAGGAAATTCATACACTGATCTGTAATATAGTATATGAGAGTCTAGTGAATTTAGAAAATTCTTCTTTTTGTCGATTCATCAGTACTCCAGATACCCCTAAATTCATTACATAACTGAAATCGGTATGCCGATAATTTCAATCTAAATTCTTTGATCATTTTCTCCATTTGTCATACTGTTTCTTAAAACCACCAACTACAAGACAAAAAAGACTTTAGCCATTGATAGTTACATCAACTTGACACTTTGGACAGTTCAGTCTTTACCCAACAACAAAATTTTTAACTCAACCAAATTGAAAGCATTTGCAGAAGACAAAGGTACCTCAAATGATGATTTCAGTCTTTGATAGGGTAGGAAAAGGAGAAAATGCTGCTTACAAGCATTTTCTCCTTTTCCCACAATGTTTTCGAAAGTTTTTTTCTTCCAGGGTCATTAAACTAGGGATTGTAAAGGTTTAACCCTTAAAGTGTCAAATAAACCCATTTCATTAAAAAAAAAAAAAACAGCTAAAAATTGCAATTTCAAAGTTGCTTTTGTACAGAATGTCTAAGCAAAGTAGACAGTAAAGGTAACAAATGTGACTGCATATTCTTGGCAGTCTGATCACAATCTACTCTGCCCAAAAAGGCAGGTATGGTTGTGAAACATCCTTTAACTGTTCATCACAATCACGAGTTTTAAGGACCCCAGGAAAGAAGCCATTCGAAAATATTGGGGGGAAAAAGGAGAAAATGCTAGTTTTCTCCTTTTCCTACAGTGTTTTCTGCCCTATCAAAGACAAATTTCATGTTTAGAGTAACATTTAATTTATAGTTTGCAAATGCTTTCAATTTAGACAAGTCTACATTTCTATCATGTATAAAGAGTTAAGGGTTTTTGAAGAGATGGGCATTTTCACTTTTGGAAAAAACCCAATAGATTGCATTTTCAAAGGCTGGTTTGACCAAAACATCTTACAAAAAAAATCTGTTATTGTAGATCTAAGATCAAAGTGCAATTCTGTAAAGTCTGATCTTCAATGGACATTTCCTGCAGTTGCTACTAATATTGCCTAAGAGCATGCTAAGATTTTGCAAACAAGAACATACTTGTCCTGTCTCATCATTTACCAAACAACACCATTGTTTTAATGATCCTTGAGAGGAAAGATTTTGAAAACATTATGGTAATAGGAGAAAATCCTTGTTACCAGCACTTCCTCCTTCTCCCAGAATTTTTTCTACCTCTTTGTAAGACAAATTCCATCAGTTGACCCACAGTTACTTTGTTGTCTGCAAAGGCTTTCAATTTTGGCAATCCTAAATTTTACTCTCTTGTCAAGTTTTATCTCCTTAACAGATGCCAAATTTTAACTGTATCAAAATTGAAAGCATTTGTAGGGGAAAAATGAAATGGGGCTGAGTTAATAGAGTATACCTTTGACATGGTAGAAAGTATTGTGAAAAAAGGAGAAAACAATGGTTACTAGCATTTTCTCCTTTTTCCAAAATGTTTTCAAAAATCTTTTTCTTCAGGGTTCGTGTAACCTGGGATTGTTTGGTGAAGGATTATATACATTTTTTTTGGCATTGCAGGGAAGGAAGTAGGATGTTGGGCCACTTCATATGGAGATTGTTACAAAAAGCAGGTGCTTGATCTAATAGAATTAGGTTGTAGTGAGAAGGTATTGGACTATGTAAGACCAAACATCACCATCTCAGAATGGTGAGTGATTTTACGATGTTACTGATTAGTTAGAAAGTGCAGAGTGGGCACTAATAGGATTTAATGACAGCATAATTCGTGCCATGAAAATTTGTAGTCTTTTTAACCCTTTACCACACAATCCCGAGTTTTAACGACCCTCAGTAAGAAGCCTTTTGAAAACATTGTGGGAAAAGGAAAAAATGCTGTTAAACCAGCATTTTTTCCTTTTCCCACAATGTTTTCTACCCTATCAAAGATAAATTCCATTATTTGAGCCACGTTTAATTTGTCGTCTGCACATTCTTTCAATTTGGACAAGTCTAAAATTTTGTCGTTTAGTAAAGAGTTAAATAATGAGTCATAAAAGTTTTAAGCAATGAGTATCAAAACTAAAAAATCATTGACACTCATTGCTTAACCCTTTACTAGATGACAAAATTTTAGCCTTGTCCAAATTGAAAGCATTTGCAGACAACAATTTCAATGTGGCTCAAATGGTACAATTTTTCTTTGATAGGGTAGAAAAGATTGTGGGAAAAGGAGAAAATGCTGGTTACCAGCATTTTCTCCTATTCCCACAATGTTTTCAAAAGGCTTCTTTCCCAGGGGTGTCACAAGGCGGCATCATGTCCTGGTATTTGTAAAGAATATGAATCATTATGACACCATAATGGTCCCATTAACCCTTTAACACACAATCCCGACTTTTAACGACCGTGAAAAAGAAGCCTTTTAAAAACATTGTGGAAAAAGGAGAAAATGCTGGTAATTAGCATTTTCTCCTTTTCCCACAGTGTTTTCTGCCCTTCCAAAGAGTGAAATCATCATTTTAGCAACATTTATTTTGTCGTCTGCAAATGCCTTCAATTTGGTCAGGTACAAAAAATTGTCGTTTGGTGAAGAGTTAAATCAAGACTCACATAAGTTTTCTTGACTATGATGCATAGATTGATCAGTAAAACACAAATGAGAGAAAAAGCCCTTTACCTAGGTTTTTTGTCAAAACTCTGCCATTTTTTCTTTGCCGGGTATCAAAAAAAAAAAACTTGTGATTCTCCACCATGACCTTAACCCTTTTACCAAATGATAAAAATTGGGAGTTGTCCAAATTGAATGCATTTGCAGACGCCAATTTAAATGTGGCTGGAATAATGAGATATGACTGGGAAAGAGTAGAAAACGTTGGGGAAAATGGGAGTAAATGCCGATTACCAGCATTTTCTCCTTTTCCCACAATGTTTTCAAAAGCTTTCTTTGTCAGGGCCATTCAAAATTCGAGATCATGTGGTAAAGGGCAAAGCTTTAGCTTGCTACTTCTACAAAGGCATTAAAATGTAACCTAGTAAGGGCTTATGGGAAGATAGGAAATCACATCTACTTTTCTTGAATTGCTTAGGAAATATTGAGGATAACAAGAGCAATACATGGGTACAAACAGTGCTCCTCGCCTCTCCATGTTTTTGAAAGCTTTTGTCAGAAAGCAGGTCAAAAAATCTACAGTATATCACTTTAATCCAGTGAAGCAAAGTATAACATTCAGGCAAGTGATATCATTGAAAAGTAAGGCTTACATGAGCCATGCTCTGTGAAAAGGGGGCTGAATGCATTTGCGAAAAGTATTGACCCATGTCAGCCTGCGCAGGCTGACCTGGGCTGAAACTTTTTGCGATTGGTCTATTTTCAGTATGCCTAATGACCAGTCTACCTCCTGATTAGGATGGTTGTTAAAAGAAGTGGCTATTGGGGATCCATAATTATGTAATGTCTTGATTGCATTAATTCCCCTTTTGCCAGAGCATGGCTCACATGTATTATAAAATTGCTCATTGATTATATTTCAGGTATGCAGCAAGATTTGACTGTGGCATAAAATACATGCTTCACGTGCAGTTGCTGAAGGACAAGAAAGATAAGATACCTTTACATGAATACAAGTTTGAAGATGTCAAACCAGCAGGGAAAGATTGGTTTAATGTATGTATACAGTGAAATTTTATTCAAACTTGCATTAACTCTTTACCAAACAACAAAATATAACCCTGGTCCAAACTGAAAGCATTTGCAGACAACAAATTAAAGATGGCTCAGTTGGCAGAATTTGTCAATGATGGAGCAGAAAACATTGTGGGAAAAGGAGAAAATGCTGGTTACCAGCATTTTCTCCTTTTCCCACACTGTTTTCAAAAAGCTTCTTTCCCTTGGTCGTTAAAACCCGGGATTGTTTGGTAAAGGGACTTTTACATGTTAGTTTACTTGAGGCATTGGCTTAACTCTTTACCAAACGACAAAAATTTAGACTTGTCCAAATTGAAAGCATTTGCAGACGACGAAATAAAGGTAACTCAAAAGTAGAAAATTGCTTTGAGAACGGTAGAAAATATTGTGGGAAGAGGAGAAAATGCTGGTTACCAGCATATTCTCCTTTTCCCACAATGTTTTCAAAAGTCTTCTTTCTCAGGGTCGTTAAAAGTCGGGTTTATATGGTAAAGACTTAACTCTTTACCACACAAAAAATTTAGGCTCCTTCAAACTGAAAGCATTTGCAGACGACAATTCAAATATGGCTCAGATGATGGAAATAGTCTCTGATAGGGTAGAATACATTGTGGGAAAAGGAGAAAATGCTTTTTCTCCTTTTCCCACAATGTTTTCTAAAACCTTTTTCCTCAGGTTCGTTAAAAGTTGGGATTGTTTGGTAAAGGGTTAACTCTTTACCCAACGACAATTTTTTTACCTGCACCAAATGAAAAGCACTTGCAGACAACAAAATAAATGTAGCCCAAGTGATGATTTCTCTCTTCGTTATGGTAGAAAACATTGCGGGGAAAAGGAGCAAATGCTGGTTACCAGCATTTTCTCCTTTTCCCACGATGTTTTCAAAAGGCTTTTTCCTCACGGTCGTTAAAAGTCGGGATTGTTTGGTAAAGGGTTAAACTGGACACAACCTTTGAAACTGTGTTGCATCAATTCTAACTGCCCACCAGAACTGCTGCTTCATTTATTAGCTCTGCTTTTTAGCTCACCTTAGCACGAAGTGCTCATGGTGAGCTATTGTGATCGTGCTGTGTCCGTCGTCCGTCGTGCGGTGTGCGTCGTCCGTCGTCAACTTTTTACCTTTGTGTACGCTCTAGAGGCCACATTTTCAGTCCAATTCTCATGAAACTTGGTCAGAATGTTTGTCTTGATAAAATCTCGGACGAGTTCGAAATCGGGTCATGTGAGGTCAAAAACTAGGTCATTAGGTCAAATCTTAGAAAAACATTGTGTACGCTCTAGAGGCCACATTTTCGGTCAGATACTTGTGAAATTTGGTCAGAATGTTTGTCTTGATAAAATCTCGGACGAGTTCGAAATTGGGTCATGTGGGGTCAAAAACTAGGTCACTAGGTCATATCTTAGAAAAACCTTGTGTACGCTCTAGAGGCCACATTTTCAGTCCGATCCTCATGAAATTTGGTCAGAATGTTTGTCTTGATAAAATCTCGGACAAGTTCCAAATTGGGTCATGTGGGGTCAAAAACTAGGTCACTAGGTCAAATCTTAGAAAAACCTTGTGTACGCTCTAGAGGCCACATTTTCAGTCTGATCCTCATGAAATTTGGTCAGAATGTTAGTCTTGATAAAATCTCGGACGAGTTCGAAATTGGGTCATGTGGGGTCAAAAACTAGGTCACTAGGTCTAATCTTAGAAAAACCTTGTGTACGCTCTAGAGGCCACATTTTCAGTCAGATACTTGTGAAATTTGGTCAGAATGTTTCTCTTGATAAAATCTCAGACGAGTTATAAATTGGGTCATGTGGGGTCAAAAACTAGGTCACTAGGTCAAATCTTAGAAAAACCTTGTGTACACTCTAGAGACCACATTTTCAGTCTGATCCTCATGAAACTTGGTCAGAATGTTTGTCTTGATAAAATCTCGGACGAGTTTGAAATTGGGTCATGTGGGGTCAAAAACTAGGTCACTAGGTCAAGTCTTAGTTAAAACCTTGTGTACGCTCTAGAGGCCACATTTTCAGTCAGATACTTGTGAAACTTGTTCAGAATGTTAGTCTTGATAAAATCTCAGACGAGTTCCAAATTGGGTCATGTGGGGCCAAAAACTAGGTCACTAGGTCAAATCTTAGAAAAACCTTGTGTACGCTCTAGAGGCCACATTTTCAGTCCGATCCTCATGAAACTTGGTCAGAATGTTTGTCGTGATAAAATCTCAGACGAGTTCGAAATTGGGTTGTGTGGGGTCAAAAACTAGGTCACTAGGTCAAATCTTAAAAAAACCTTTTGTACACTATAGAGGCCACATTTTCAGTCCAATACTCTTGAAAAATGGTCAGAATGTTTGTCTTGATTATATCTTGAAATAGTACGAAAATGTGCCATGTTGGTTCAAAAACTAGGTCACCAGGTCAAATCTAAGAAAAACGTTGTGTATGCTCTAGAGGCCATATTTTCTGTCCATTACTCTTGAAAGTTGGTCAGAATGTTTGCCTTGATAATATCTCGGACTAGTTTGAAAATAGGTCATGTCGGGTGAAAAACTAGGTCACTAGGTCAAATCTTAGAAAAACCTTGTGTAAGCTCCAGAAGCCACATTTTCTGTCTGATACTCTTGAAAGTTGGTCAGAATGTTTGTCGCGATGATATCTTAGTTGAATTTGAAAATGGGTCATGTTGGGTCAAAAACTAGGTCACCTGGTCAAATCTTAGAAAAACCATGTGTACACTGTTGTGGCCACATTTTTTGTTCAATACTCTTTTAAAGTTGCTCAGAATGTTTGCCTTGGTAATATCTTGGATGAGTTTGAAAATGGGTCATGTTGGGTCAAAATCTAGGTCACTAGGTCAGATCTTAGAAAAACCTTGTGTATGCTGTAGAGGCCACATTTCCAGTCCAATACTCTTGAAACTGGGTAAGAATGTTTGTCCTGATGATATCTTGGACCAGTTTGAAAATGTGTCATGTTGGCTGAAAAACTAGGTCACTAGGTCAAATGTTAGAAAAACCTAGTGTACAAATGACTCTCAGAAAGAAGCCTTTTGAAAACACTGTTTGAAAATGAGAAAATGCTAGTATCCGGCATTTTTTCCCTTTTTCACAATGTTTTCTATCCCTTTGAGAGACCAGTTCCACAGCTTGATCCACATATTATTTGTTTTATGCAGAAGGTTCAGACTGATGAGTTTAAAATTTTATTGTTTGGTAATACATATATCTCACAAGACGTTGGAAATTGGTTGCGCTTGGTCAAAAGGCTCAGGTGAGCGACTCCAGGGCCATCATGGCCCTCTTGTTTTAAAAGCAAATGGTATTGTCATAGCCCTGTCATCAGTGTCGTCATGCGGAAACTATCTCTCACATCTCTGTTATTACTGAAGATGTTTACTCGAACCTGGGCTTGTTGTTTTCCATTAAAAGGTGCAGTACATTTTGACAAAGTCATGCCATTTTCAACTTTTTAACTTTTGCTAGAAGAGAACCTGAAGCCAAGCACTGGCACTGCACGACAGTGAGACGGACAATATATATGTGGCATAATAGTCTGTAAACTTGCTATCTGATAAATATGTGAATTAATCCAATTAACTCTATAACAAATTTTAGACTGGTCCAAATCTAAAATATCTGCAAATGACATAGTAAATGTACCGGTAACTTAAAATTTGATATTTGTTTCGGGAAGGGTAGAAAACATTGTGGGAAAAGGAGAAAATGCTGGTTACCAGCATTTTCTCCTTTTCCTACAAAGTTTTCAAAAGACTTCTTCCTCAGGGTCATAAAAGTCAAGATTGTGTGGTGAAGGGTTAATGCATAAATTAACATATATTTATATTTTCTCATAATCCAAAAGTTTAGCCCAGTCTCTCTGTCGATAAAAAAAGGGCTAGTTAGCAAGGGGTAGTGAGCCGATTTTTTTTCCTAGAATTGATGATCATTTTTGTGACAGGATTCACTCCTCTATCAACACTGAAGGTTGTTTTGACATTGCCTGTATCTTGGAAAGGATGTTGTGCAAGGCTCTGGAGACAGGTACTATAAGAACGCAGAGATAAAGTCCATGTACATATGAGTCAGTAGAGTGCCTCTCATGAGTGTCAGTAGAGTAGCATTTTTTCCAGATAAATGCAAGACTGCATTATGATCTCTGTCTTGGCTTTACTTTTCCTGATTCTTGCTATCCAGCCTTGATCTTGCAGAATCTAGTCTAGTTTTCAAGATTGTCCCTAAACTTTTTTATATATGCGTCATTTATATGCCTTTTGAATGAATAGAAGAAGGCAAAAAAAAAAAAAACCAAATTTTGGGCAGCATTTTGAAAATTAAAGGTTAAAAATTAAAAGAAAAAAGAGATCAGGGAAAACCATGTGTTTTACCTGCAGATCTACTAACTAAAAATGTCTGTTTCATAACTTTTCAAGGAAAAAATATGAGGCTGTTTTCAATTCAGTGTGCCAGTAAAATACCGTTTTAAGAATAACTTTTTACCAAAGAACAAATTTTTAGATTGTCCAAATTGAAAGCATTTGCAGACGCCAAAAAAAATTCGATTAAAAAATTGAAATTTTTTGGGGGAGGGTAGAAAACATTGTTGGAAAGGAGAAAATGCTGGTTACCAGCATTTTCTTCTTTTCCCAAAATGTTTTCAAAAGGCTTCTTACCCAGGGTTGTTAAAAGTCGGGATTGTGTGGTAAAGAGATAAACAAATTTGCTTTGACTTTGATTTCAGGTGCAATATACGTTTAGTGGATATAAACCAGGGGTGAGATATATTCGGTATTTCCATGGAGGAAAAGATACTCAGTTTTGGGCAGGCCATTATGGGGTCAAAATGACCTTGTCATCTGTCAGGCTGGATTTAAAAAACACAGCAGGTCCAGAGAAACAACGAGAGTGAAGGCTGTATCCCTAAGTAAACAGACAGAAATATATTTACCAGATGGATATATATATCAATTTATTTGACTGAAGGGGAGGGTTCCCACCCCACTTTGATATAAGGTAGGGGGCTAACTCTTGCTGTGCCCTTATATCCTTTCCCACATAACAAACTTTTAAACTTGCCCATATAGAAGGAACTTACACATGACAATTCAAATGTTTTTCAAATGCTAGTACTTGTCCTTTAATAAGTAGCAAACTTTATAGAAATAGGAGAAAATGCTGGTTACCAACATTTTCTCCTTTTCCCACAATGTTTTCAAGAGCCTTCTTTCTTAGGGTTATTATAACTCAGGACTGTGTGGTAAAGGGTTAATGCCTTTTAAGAAGACAGGATTGTGGACTTGTGCAAATTGAAGGTATTTGCACACAACAAATTGCATGTGACTCAAGTAGTTTGATTTGTCTTTGAAATGATAGAGAACATAAGAGGAAGTGGAAAGAATGCTAGTCTCCAGCATTTTATCCCAGCATCTTATCTGCTTTCAACTATGTTCTTAGAAAGCCTGCTTCTGCTGGGTCAAAGGAAAATTGGACAATCTGGTAGAGAATTCAAATACATGTACTAGTGTAACTTTTATCAATGTCTTCAATACTGACACTGAAGGTTGACTGACCATAGATATTAACTTAATATATTTTATTTTTTAACTCTTAGTTTCTGTACACTGCACATGACTGCTCCATTAACTTTTTACCACACATTAAAATTTGAGACTGGCACAAATTGAAAGCATTTGCAGACAACATGTTCAGTGTTACTCAAATGATTGGATTTTCTTTGAAAGTTAGGAAACTTCATGGGAAAGGGAGAAAAATGCTGGTCAACAATTTTTTCTCTTTTCCCACAATGTTTTTCAAAAGTGTTCTTCCCAAAGGGTCAATAAAAGAAGGGACTGTGTAGTAAAAGAATTAATGTCATTATTGAAAAAAAATGTTCAGATACTCGATATCATGGATTTTTTACAACTGTGCATTTTGTAGCTTTTAAAAACATATTGGGAAAACATTGTGGAAAAGGAGAAAATGCTGGTTACCAGCATTTTCTCCTTTTCTCACAATGTTTTCAAAAGGCTTCTTCCTATTGGTTGTTAAAACTAGGAATTTTGTGGTAATGGGTTAACAATTTCGGCTGAAGGAAGATTATGTATAACACAAAACTAGAAAATGAATCTTATGAACAATACGTGACATTGGGAAATGTACATTTTTATGTTTATTCTGGTCCATTGTATCTTTTTGTGTAATAATTTTGAAACTGCCTATATACAAAAGTGAAGCATAAATATGTTATAGTATTTAACCATGCTATTGATATTTTTTAGCTCACCTGAGCACGAAGTGCTCATGGTGAGCTATTGTGATCGTGCTGTGTCCGTCGTCCGTCGTAGGTGTGCGTCGTCAACTTTTTACCTTGTGTACGCTCTAGAGGCCACATTTTCAGTCCAATCCTCATGAAACTTGGTCAGAATGTTTGTCTTGATGAAATCTCGGATGAGTTTGAAATTGGGTCATGTGGGGTCAAAAACTAGGTCACTAGGTCAAATCTTAGAAAAACCTTGTGTACGCTCTAGAGGCCACATTTTCAGTCCGATCCTCATGAAACTTGGTCAGAATGTTTGTCTTGATAAAATCTCGGACGAGTTTGAAATTGGGTCATGTGAGAGGGTAAAAAGAAGATATCAGTCGCAATTTTGACGATTTTAATGTATGTGTAATATATATAAATTATCCCCCATTTCGCTCATACCCCCCCATTTATACTACCACACCCCAAGCACAAAGGGAATACCACACAACGAACCAGCTAACCCGGTGGCTTTGTGTATGCGAAAGGCGCATCGTGTTCCTCGGTTCGCAAGTTTCCCGGTTTCTGTGTTCGTCCGTCTGCCGTGTTTCTGTGTTTGCCGGTTTCTCGATTTCCCGAGTTTGCCGGTTTCTCGATTTCCAGAGTTTGCCGGTTTCTCTGTTTCTCTGTTTTCTCTGTTTCTCTGTTTTGTCTGTTTTCTGGGTTTGTCGGGCTCCCCCCCCCCTCTGCCGGCTCCGCCGGCTCCCCCGGCAAGCCGGGGAACCACGGAAGGGGGAAGGGGAGGAATGCCCCGGTTTGTTGGTTCCTGGTTTGTTGGTTTGTCTGTTGCTCGGTTAGCCGTGGAACTCGGTACCTCGGTACGTGGGTATCTCTTTACGTGGGTTAGCCTGTATATCGTGTACATCGTGGAAGTGGTGAAACTGGGCAAAAGAGGCAGAAGGAGGCAGAAGGAGGGCGGAAATGGAAAAGTGAAAAGTGAAGAAGTGAAGGTTAAAGATGGTTTAAAAATATTTAAAAAGTTTGATACTACCATTAAACAACCATAAAAATTTTTTTCCTAACGCAAAAATAATTTTAATTTAAGTTTTTTATTTTCTATATTAAAAAATGGATTTTAACAGTAAAAGAAATGAAGAAAATGAAATCAACGATTTAGAAACAATCAGAGATTTCGATATAGCAAATATTAATATTAGAAATAGTGAATTAGAAACAATTAGAGAATTCGATATAGAAAATTATTTTGATAAAAATATTAAAGTTGGTCATTGTGTTAGTTTAAAAGAAATGAATTTGAGATCTAAAAAATCTGTGATTCATCATTTAGCTCGTGAAAATATATATGATAGTAATTTAATTACAGATATTTCAGAACTTGACTATCTTAAAAATTCAAAAGGTTTAACAAAACTACAAAAGTTAAAAGGTATACCAATTTTTTTTAGATGATCTGTATGTTTTTGGGTATGCTAATGAAGATGAAGTAGAATATATACCAGCAACTGGAAAATACAGACTTATAGGAGACAAAGAAAAAGAAGTTACAGATGATGAAGATGATGAAGAAGATGAAGATGATGAAGATGAAGGAAAAAAGAAAAAGAAAAAAACAATTAAAATTAAAGGTAAAGCTTCAGACGTAGTAGGTGGTATTACAGGAGTTTTTACAAAAACTTTTCCCGGTAAAAAAATAGGTGTAAAAATTTGTTTTAATCCTGTTGTATATGTTGCTGATAAAAAACTGAAAAGAAATCCTGTTTTAAATGTTGTTGATGATGATGATTTTAATGAAGGTGTTTTAAATGAAGTAGAAACTGTTACAACAGTTCTAAAACTAGAAGAAAGAAACAACCAACGAGTTTTAAAATGTTGGGAAAAACTCTACACAAAAAAAGAATTCAAAGGAGCTAAAACAATTTTTAAATGTAAAGTTGATACAGCTAATCTTAAATTTGATGAAGTTTTAGAAAATTTAACAGAAATAGAATATCATTTAAACATTAAAGGTTTTGGTTTGTATTCTATAGACTATACTCTAGATTTTTCTGGTGTGTTGAAAAAACAAACTTTAACAGATTTTTTTATTAAAAGTTGTGGTTTTAGAATGGTTAAAGAAGAACCACCAGAAGACGCGACAGAAGAAGAAAAGGAGGAATTCTATCTGAAACCTATGATTTTAAAAACAGAAGATACAGCCGGTAACAATATTGTAAAATATATCAAAACAGTAGATGGACTAACCGTTAAAGTTAAATACTACAATAAAATAGTTTCTAATTTTGAAGCTGGAGATGTACAAAACAAGGGTGGTACTCATACTTGTCAATATGCTTACTGCTATAGTGATTCACATTTACGAAAAACTTTTACCCATTCAGATGTAGTAGAACGAGGGATGACAAGACTCGAAGTTTCTGTTTTAGGTTTTGATTCTAACATAGACTATACATCATTTTTAGAAAATGAATTTAATCTGGTTCATGATGCTGAAATTTTTCACATTCAACCAGGAGCACAACAGTGGGTTAATTTAGCTGAAACAATTTCTAGATGTTGTATTTTAGCTAACAAAAGTACTAGAACAATTTCTATAATTCTTTATGGTTCAAGTAAAACTAAGTATTATGCTTGTGTAAATAGTACAATTAAAAAAGGAAAAAATGAAACACCCCCTAAATTTGAAGAGTTATGGGAAAATGAAAAAAACCGGTTCATTTCTGATTTTGGTTTTCAAGGTGTTCCTATATATCTTCAAGATTTTGAAATAGTAGATGGAATGGTAGAATTAAAACCCTTAGAAACTTATATTAAATGTGGAAAAACAATACTAGCACCAGCAAACTCTCCAAATATGATATTTAACAAGGAAACATACCCAGAATTACCAGAAGTCTTTAAAGTTTTACCTGATACTCCTGCAATTGAATGGAAGTGGAGAGAAAAGATCGAGCATAGAAGAAGAGGAGAAATAAAATTTCCAAATAATTTTAAACAAATAGAAACAGACCGTGTAATTTCAACACAAAGCACAAAAAAACAGACTCAAAAAGGAAAAAGAAAAAATTGAAGCTCATAATCTTAATATATTGAGTGAAAATTTTGAAAAGGAATTTATAGAAAAAAGAAAACGACGACGAGAGGAAATAGCTGCACAGGTTGAACAACTCAAGAAAGAAACAGAAAAAAACAACAAATATTTTAAACTTGAAAAAAAAGCAAACCAAAGACGTACTACAATCAGTGAAAAGTTTCGTTCTTTTCAGGACAGGAAAAAAATTTTTTCAATCTTAGAAAGAGCAAAAAAAATACATGTTTACGGTTTTAAAGATTATTTTAAGGATGGTATTAGAATGGCTTACTATTACTACAATGAAGAAAAAGAAAAAGAATATGGGGTTTGGTTTGCAAATGGGATAGAATGGAAATTAAGAAAATATATAGAAAAAGATTTTTTTATAGAAATACCTGAGGAAGAAATTAAATGGGAACCAAAAAAACCAGTATACTATATGCCGTACTATAGTTTGGAAGTATGTTCTACAAATCCAAATCATTTTGAGTTTAAATTTAATGAAGAAGATATTTCTGGTTTGTCAGATAGAATACAAGAAATTAAAGAACTACAGAAAAAAAAACAAGAAATACAAGAAGAAATCGAAAGACTTGAAAAAGAAGAAGCTGAAATGGGAAAAAAACTAAAAGAAAAAGAACTTCCTCCAAAAGCTAAAATTGTACTTACTAAAGATTTAAAACTTACTAAAGAAGAAGAAAATGAAAAAGGAGAAGGTAAAAAATATCAGGTTGATTACTATTCTGAAACTAAAATATATTATAGAAAAGAAAAAACATATATATTTGTAACTGTTTTATGGTTAAAAGAAGAAGAAGATGGAGAAGAAAAAACAACTCTGGTACGTAGTCCAATGCTTGAAGATAAAATAGAAAAGATTAAAAAAGAAAAAAATGTTAAAGAATTATCTGAAATTAAAGCTCCTTTGCTTGTTACGTTTACTGGTACAACTCCTAACAAACAAAAAAATTTAGATAGAAGAATTGAAATTAAAACTAACAATGAAGAAAACTAAAATCTATATATATACAAAATATATATAGATTATGAAAACTTTATTTTTTAAAATACTGGATTCAACCGCTTACCATCTGCCTGAAGACTAAAAACTTTATCGGACAAAAGAACAGCGTACGCTTTCGTATCTTCTTCTATATTTTCCTGAAACTTCATTTCTATAGTTACACTTGTGATAGATGTCTTTAAAACCGCAGATTGCTTTGAAACATCAATTACAAACAATGGGTAACGTGCCTTGAAATCTAGCGGGTTGATATCAAAGTTTGAAACACAGGAAGGGATACCTTCTACCAAACACTTGTAGTTGGCTGCTGCATTAAAAGCATCTGCATAGTGATTTCTCGAAAAGTCCATAGTAAAGTCCAAAGATGGGTACCTTTTTGCATTGTTCAGAAAAACGTGTATTTCTCTGAGATTGAGATGGTTGAAAGTAGAAGGGTTTTCGTTTTGTGATGTTCTTTTTCCACGTTGAAAAGCAACAATCAAGAAACGAGGTTTTTCATTTGCTGCCTTTGTGGTTGAAGACCATGTATAGGAAGAATTCCCAACAGGTAGCCCAACGCTGAAGATTTGACGACTATCAAAACCCATTTTGATATTGACGTCGCTTTTCATGTCTTCCATGAGTTCATTGTTTTTACCTACACTGGGTTTAATTTGTGGTACAAACCAGTGTATATTATTTATTTTAAGTTTAGCAGGAGTTACACCACTTCCAAAAATTGCTTCACTGTCATCTTTTCGTGTTAATATTAGTTCTTGTTTGATCCCATATATCACCTTGTCATAGTCTTTACAAAACCCGAAAATATGAGACAGGGGAATATTAAAAGTAAAACTTCCCTTCTGATTAACATCGAAAATAGTCTGAAACAATTGTTTCTGCCTTGTTGCAAACCCCGCATTGGTTAGTTTTGCATCATCATCGATTTCACCATCGTTTTTAAATACTAAACTACCTTTAAACCAACCTTGATTTAAACCTTTTGAAACTGAAAAGTCATCACTATATTCGAGAAGTCCCATCATTGTGGTGGCTTGACCAGGGAAAAGGATAGTTTCTACTTCTCTCCCTCCCAACTCATACCGAATTTGAGAGAATAGAAACATCATTGCATTGTTTGCTAATGTAATTACGGCATCATTTCCGAACGGATTATCATCCTCTTTTTTTAGTTGCCCCTCAAACTGAAGATAGCTTCGGTGTGGGTGTGTGTAGATATCACCCGACTCAATGTTAAACCGTATTTCTCCGGGATTGTTCAACATTGCAACACCTCCCGCATTCGGTGGATATCTCACATATTCATACTCCTCAATATCTTCATCTATTTCAATCTTGTCAGTCCAATCTAAAATTTCTGTACTTGTCATATTTTTTATTGTTTTTTAAAATGTTAATAGTGTTTAATATATGTTTAAATTTGTTTAATCCCTAGTCCTCTTGTCAGTCCTCTATTCAATGCATCAAGCTGTATAGGTTTCTGTATTTTTGGTGCTTCCATTGGTATCAGTGTTGGGTTTGCAGGTTGTATACTCTTGAAACCTCCATTCTTTCCTTTCTTGGATAGTAGCTGGTTAATCTTTCTTCGTACTACCTTTGCTCCTTTTCTTCCTAGTTTTTCTGCTCCCTTTTGTAGTAGTTTGATTCCTTCTCTTTCAGCAAACTTTAAAGCTTTTCTTCCATGTCTTGAAAAAAGATTTTTAGCAAGACTCCAGACAGGAGTCAGTATATTGGCTCCACCATATATATATCGTGTTTTGTAACCTCTATTTTTGACAATCATTTTTTTAAGGTTTTTTTCTGTTTAAATATCAGACAAAAGAGTATCTCTCTCTTTTCTAGTCATCATACGCTTCCGGATTAGCTCATTGCATATATCAACCATTTCATTCCGGAGTCCCGTGTTTCCTGCTTCAGCACTACCACACAACAAGGCAAGCCGGTCAACCAATGCTTCGGGGTCTGATGAAAGGAAAACTGTACGTGTGTTGTCTCCTCCGAATTTTCTATACTTTGGTCTTTCTTTTCCTGACTTGGCTCTTGCTTCTGCTTCTGCTTTTGTGTATGCTTTCATCAGTTTTCCAGTTGTCAGAAGAAAGTCACTGAGTCCTTCTCCTTGTTTTCCTTTTCCTCTTCCTTTTCCTTTTTTTCCTTGTTTTCCTTGTTTTGGGACTTGTCCATGTTTTTCTAAAATTTCGTTAAATATTTCTTTGTATATATCAGTCCATTTTTTACTTTTGTTTAGTTTTGGGTTTTGTATGATTTCCCCTTGTTTGTTTGTTGTTGTTAATGCTCCAGAATTTATTATGATTTCTTTAAAGTCTCTCCAAGCTTGATAATCTTCTTTACTTTTTGGACTTGGTTTTTGTGACAATAGCAAATCCAACAGCTCGGGAGTTCTTGTATATGTTCGATCATAGAACTTAATTTGGTTTCTATCGATATCTAGACGATTACCAACAAGATTAAGAGAAAGTCCATCCTTCGTTCTTCTGTTAAAACTGAGAATAGGAGAAAGTTTAAGATCTTTAAGCAGGTTCGTAAGTTCCGGATCACCCGGAAAATACAGGTCAGGGGTTGTATCCATAGCTTGGGATATACCTTTGGCTATACCTTCAGGCAGTTCCCCAAGTTTTTGAGTAATCCTTTTTTCCATTTGTGCCGATGCAGTGGTGACAGGTCGAAACATCTTTGCCAGTTGTTCCTCCATTCCAAACTGACCCATCTTTTCAGCTCTGTCTCTGTTTCTCAGAGTATCACGCAACTCCAAGTATCTTTTTACCTCTTCTTCTCTTTTTTGAGGATTGTTTATCGTTTGATAGCTCATATTTTTTTAATGTATTTTAACCTTAAAATATATTAACTTTTTTGTTAATATATTTTAGTTTGTATTACCAACCATACAAGAACAAGAGAATTTAAAGCTGACCGGTTTCAGTTTTGGAGTGTAAGCCTCCACCATTACCCCCTTCCTCCACCGTTTCTTTCTACTAGTCTGCGAAACTCTTCTCAGGCTTCTTGTTTCCCCTTCTCTATCAGTGAATTCTTGTCCTCCAATTCTGTTTTTTTCTTTACCTTGTTTCGTATCTCTTCCTTGTGTTTCTTATACTTCTGTAGTTCTTCCATAATCAAGGTAAACTCAGCATGATCTATTTTGTTGTCTGATATTGCTTTGGATATGTGTGTCGTCAACGTGTTCAGTTTACTCTCTGCAATGCTTCGAATCTGGAGATGCTTCTCGCTTTTGTTTCTTGTTCTTCTTGCTATGAACTTACCAACTATGGCACCAAGACCAACACCCAGAGCTACGGCTTCTAGTGCTATTGTTGCAGGGATCGCAACAACTGTAGAAAGAAGTGTGATACCTCCGGCACCTGTTCCCAAAGCTACAACTGTTAGACCTCCTTCAATATTGTCCGCCATCTTTGAAATTTTCAGGTACTTCTTTAAAGGTCAGGTTTTCCCTCACTCGTACTTCATTTTCGAGATATGTCTGGACTTCTGAAATCTTGGAAAGTCGAAAGCCTTGCCCTCCATCGTTCATTTCTATAATCGCCACTGGTGCCGTTGGTTGGTTACCTGTTCCTGATATATGTGGATATAGATTTCCAATCTCTTCTTCTTTGAGTTCTGTCATTTTAAAAGTACTTTTAAAATGTTTAAGCTTTTAAATATTGGATATAGCACAGAGCACTATTCTCAGGAACCAGGACTACATTCTTTGAGAAGTTCCAAATATACACAACTATATCTTCAGTGCTAGTTTCTGAAAATACACTATTCCACAAAGCTAAACGTATTTTGTGTTCATTGGTTAGACTTACCACGATAACCCCTTCACTTTGTATATATCCAAAGCTCAAACTCAACCGAAGCCCTTTGTTTGGTTCTAGTTTAAAAGGAACCTGAGAGAAAACCAACCATTGACAACCTGTCTTTTTTTCTGGTGGGTATTTCAGGTTGTCGTGAGGCTTCCAATAGATTGTTTTGGGTTGTTTCTGTTTTTCAGCAAAAAAAGTAAATTTATCCATTTTTAAACTATACTATAGCCTTTAAAAGAGGACCGATCAAAGGAATGTGTGAAAGTAGACCATCACCACTTTGCACCTTTCCTTTTGTAACCAAAAACAAACCATTACCAACAGCACCAAGCCCATCTCCTTCCATCGGTCTCAAATACAACCCCTGACCATCAGTTTCAACTTGTGCGGTACTTCCGTTCTTTCGGAGATACAAACCATCACCAAAAATACCTTTGACAAGTTTACTACCTAGTTCAGATACAGCACCCAAACCAAGAGCAGGAAGTACCTTTTTGGCTAAAGGAAGAGCAAAAGGAGCAACGGTTTTAGCAGCTGAAAGAAGAGCTCCCAAAAATCCCCCATGTTTAGCATTGTAGCTTACCTGAGCAAATGAAAGGAGAAGATTGACACCTTTGTTTTTAGCGAAAGCATTGTTCATTCTTTTGATTTGTGAACGTGTAAAATAGAAAGTGTCGGTACCTCCTACATGTTCAGGTTTAAAGTTAATAGAAACTTTACTTTTGTTTTTGTATGCGTTTGCTATTTTTTCTTTTTGGTTTTCTGAAAGTGAAACCTTTGATTCAATATATTCCGCTTTTGTCATTTTCTATATATTCTTTTTAATAGTTAACGTATTTTTTAAGTTAACGTATTTCTCTGATATGAAAACGCATTGTCAAATTTTCACCCCGTAAATCTATCTTTCTTCCATCTTGATCTGTAAGTATAGCTCTGATACTGTGTATATCTTGTAGAAGTAGAGGAAGATACAAAGGGTACGGTGGTCGTTCTACAATCTTGTGACCTGGGTTTACATTTGGAAAAAAACTATAGATAGTATTAGCTTTGACACCTTTAACATATGAACCAGAGACTACATCGGGGTTAATCAGTAGAGAGTTCACAGCTAGGATATTTACAACTTTTTCACTTTCATGAGTTCCACTACTGTACTTTTTCTTTTCAAATCCTAGTATTTGGTTGAAATGACTATTACCAACAGAAAAATCAACGAAAAAAACCTTCCTTGATATACATCAAAGTTTTCAGACTGTTGTGGTTTGCTCGAAAAGTCACAGCATAGCTATCATTCTTTTGTTCATAAAAATTTATTATCCTATCGTTTGCACTATCATCAGTAAAAAAAAGAGTTTTTTGTTTTTCTTCTATATAGTTGTTGATATCGACCAAGCTATAGCTTACGGTTGGTAATTCTATTAGTCGGAATCTATCTATATATTCTGCACTCTTAATCTTTTAATTTCCGATAGCTATGATATTGTTTTTTCCTCTTTCAATATTTGGGAAACTATAGTATGTTTCAAGGTTGACCAGTGCCATTTCACAGGGTTTATCCAGGTGTATAGTTGGGTTAAACTCTGTTTTAAAATCTGTTTTGTTGTCAGATAGTACTATTTGTAAAGATACCATGTTTTTTAATATTTTTGATATTTTTTAATTTAGGTAATTAAAATATTAAAAAAATGAGTCTGAACCGCAGAATTTTAGAGGATGAAATAGAAAAAAAGCAAAAATTTGGATGTGTTACTATACATGGGGAAAATCAAAAATTTAGAAAATTTGACAACTTAATTTTAAGGGTTGAACGTAGTAATTTAATAGATTTTTTTGAAATCTTTAAACCTATAATTTACCATGAATGGAGCATATTTAAAAAAAATAAAAAACCGTTTTGTTTGTCTTTCATTTCTGAAATAGAATATAGAGGATGAACAAGAGAAGGTAGACTTTTCTTTTTGTATGGTTTTCAAAAAATTATTATTCAAGAAATTTACAAACTAGAACAAAGATTTACAGAATTTTTAGGATTTCAAGACATTGAAACTATCAACCAACTAGATATTTATTTAAAGTTAAAAAGTACAACAAGTTCACAACTGGGAGTTCATTCTGTCTTTTCAAAATTGGGAGAAATATTTCATGAAGCAGAAACAGTACGACAACAACCCCGATTTTCTCAAATGGAAATAGTTTCATTAAATTATGATGGTAATCATAGTTTTACCCAAGAAAGTTTTATGATTTTTTGGGAAAACAATATGGGAGAGTTTAGAGATGGAACCTATAGAATAGTATACAGCGATCAAGGAGTTGAAGAAGTACGAAGAATAGATGAAGAAGAATCAGATCCAGAACCTATTAACAATGAAGAAACTTTTGTAAGTCCTGAATGTGTGATATGTTGGAACAACACCCCAGTCGTTCTTTTTTGTAACTGTGGGCATCTTTGTCTGTGTGAAGATTGCGACAAGTTGTATCATCGTTGTACCTGTCCAATTTGTAAAGTACAGAGTACAGTAAAAAGAAATTTAAAAAATTTAAAACAATTTTAGTAAAATTTTTTCATAGAAAAAATGGAACTTTTTAAAATGTTAATACAAGAGCAAGTAAAAGAGGAACTGCAAGATTGTAACATAGACAACTATACACAAACTTACCCGAGTTTTCCAGGATTTAAGTTTTTTGATGATCATACAGCAGGATACGAAGAGTTGGAACTACAAATAGAAGGAGCACAAAAATATATTTTCAATGAATGGGAACAACACAAAAACAAGGGCTACCCGTTTGTCGTTCATGTTTGTGTAATGATTGGAGACCATCCAACACCAGAAAAAAACGCTATTTGTCGTATTCTTTGTAAGTTGCCAGGGAGTGAATCACCTTTAAAAACATGTCATACATTTCTGAAAATGCTCAAAGATATCAATGACAACCGGGTACCGATAGAGGCAGTTGGTGAAAAGTATTTTGTTCCTTTCGTGTATACTGAAAAGGGAAACTATTGGAAAGGGTGTCCTCCTTTGTATTCATTGTTAAAAAATTGAAAAAAAGATATATATATATTAAAAATAGAATATAGGGGAAAATGGATAACACTATGGAAGAATTCATAGAAGAACTAAAAAAACAGGGTAGATATAGGGAGATTGTGTTGACAAGTCAAGAAGTAAAAGCAATGAATGAAACAGCTAAAAAAATACAAGAAGAGATGAAAAAAAAAAACTAGAAAACAAAAGAGGAGACGAAGAAAGGGAAAAAATACAAAAAACAAAAAAGCAAAGAAAAACAAAAAAAGAAAAGGAAGAAGAAGAAGAAAAAGAAAGACAATTTTGGGAAAATATAGGAGAAAAACAGGAAAAAAGAAAGAAAGAGAAAAAGAAAGAAGAAAAAAGAATTCCAGTTGAATTTTAAATATTTAACCTGGTTGAAAAGGTTAAATATTTGTATTTGTTTACAGGTCGAAGGGTAAAAGTTCATCTGAGTTTTCTGAATATTCAGGGAAATGTAACTGAACAGCTAGGGTAATGAAAAAACTTTGTATTTCTGAATGTGATGAATTAAAAAGCAAAACTAAAGAAGCACATCTTTTAAATTTAATTAATGGTGACCATGGTCTTGTAACACAAACTTCATGACCTGGATTTTTACTATTGTGAGTAAATTCAAAATCATAATCTTTTTTAAAACCACCATCTTCTATGATACCCCTATCTAAATGAGCATTATCATCCCATGCAGGGTCATATATAGCAAGATAACTTCCTTCTTTTTGATCATTGATTCTTAATTTCATTTTAAAAGTTTCTGTTCTTCTCGAATCATCACTTACACCATCTTTATGAATATAGGTTATAGCATATCTAAAAATAGTTCCTCTGAATGGTATTAATTAATTTGGTTTAATGTATATAGTATCACCTTCTATATTGTATTTGATTTCTCCCTTTTCATATTTTCCAAAATATACAATAGAAGGTTGAATAGGATTACCCTGATCATCAACAGCAATTGAAGCTCCACCGATAGGAGAGTTAATTCGTCTATTTGCATTTTTAACTTCATCAAGTCCAACAATGGGACCCTTCACTTCACCTCTAATCAAAACAATACTTGTACCCAAAGTTTTGTAAAATCTTTCTTTGTTTTTTTCTTCTTGTTGTTTTTCTATTGTATTCATTAAATTTACATTTTCTTTAATTTTATCATCTATATAGTATCTGGGAACCGCATCATTGTCATTTACAGGAAGTGCAAGATTTTGTATTTTTTTAACACCCATGTTAAAATCACTTGTAGCAATATAGTACCCGTTTTGTTTGACAAAAGGACCTTCGTTTTTGTTGTCAGCAGTTTTAAAATCTACGTAGTTCTTTGTTGCTGCGTCTTGTGGTTGTTCTGGGTCTTTCATGTTCACAACTCGGAAACCTCTCATATCTTCATCCTTGTTTACAACGTATCCGTTGACTGCTCCATTTCCACCATCAGCATTTTCAAGTTCTATAATCTTCTCTTCTAGTGAATTTTTCAGTGCTTCCCGTTCTTTAGTTGCTTTTTCTTCTTCTTCTTCTATCTTCTCTTCAAACAGTGCTCGTATCTTGTCTACGTAGCTCTTGTTAACTGTGTCTTTTTCTTCTAGTGGATCAGGTAAGTTTTTTAGTGTCTTTTGTTTAAAGTTAAAGTTACCAACAGCGTTAAACGTTTTTCCGTTTCTGGTTGTAAAAGGTTGGTTCTTTTGTAATTCTTCACGTATCTTTTCAACGTCAACAGCAGGAGCTACAGGAGCTACGGCACTTCCTGCGTTTGCTGTCTTTTCATCGACGTACTTCTTGTTTGCTATTTCATCCTCACGCTGTGGATCTGGTACACCGTACAACCTTCTGTTTTGTAGGTTAATATTTGAATCAGCTAGATAGTTTACCCCATCTGCCAGCTTGTTCAGTGTGTTGCTTTGTAGTTTTTGTATTTCTGTATCTACGTACTTCTTGTTGGCTGCTTCCTGGTCATTTTGTGGCACTCGTAAACCTCCTAGTTTTTTGTTTCTCAGATAGATATGATTCAAAGCAGAATGTCCTCCATTCTTGAGCTCAAAAGCGCTATTCTCTGAAAAGTATTTCAGATTGATTGCATCAGTCGGGTCTTCTTGTTCTCCTATGTTCTCTATCTTGAAACCTCTCATATTCAACCTATCCTTTGCAGTGTGTACATCATTCTGAAAAACGAAAGGATTGTTGTTTTCTACTTTTCTTTTTTCTCTTTCTATTGCTGTATCAGTATACACCTTTGTAGTTGCATCGTTGTCTTGAACTGGAAGGGGTAGACCTGTAATTTTTTGTCCATTCATCTCTATAGCTTTTGTAGCAACAAAGTCCCCATCTCTGTTTTTCTCAAAGATACCACCACCTCCAGAAACAGCATCGACGTACCTCTTGTTTGCTGCGTCTTGTGGTTGTTCTGGATCTTTAACATTTGTCAAAGCTTCCCCTCCCATATTGATCTCTCCTTTCATTTCTCCCCCATCGAAACCAAGATAGTTTTCAACAACATATCCCAATTCAACCCCATCAGCTTCTCTTTCTTCTTGTCTTTCTAATCTTCCAAATTTTGTAACAACGCTCATAGTTTTTAAAATTCACCTTTTTCTTTTAAGTTTTGTAAATATGTTACAACAGGCTGTAAATCGTATCCCTGAGAAAGTTTATCCAATACATATATACAGAGATGCCCGCAGATATAGGTACCGGGTTCCTGTATTTGATCCGATGAGTAGAATATTGGAGATTGCAGATACCTCCGCATCTCTAGAGGTGGAGGAAGCCCGTAACTGTCAAAGTAGAACTTGCTTTGTTTGTTTTTGTGCCAACATACCCAGTGTGTTCCTGGTCCTTCACTATCGTCAAGGTTTAAAATACCACACTCTTTTTTTCTTGGTTTGTCTGGTAGTGTGTTTCGTGAATACACACCTCTCCAACCTGGAAGATTTTTACATACGTTTAGTAGGTCGAAGTTTGAAAGTGAAGAAGGTGGAAGAGTAGCCAACACAGGGGAAGGTTCCAACCCGGTCCCCTCTTGTGATGTTCCCGGTTGTGGTTCTTCTTGTGTTGTTGTTTTCTTTGTTGTTTTTCCTTTTCCTTTTCCCTTTCCTTTTCCTTTTCCTGGTTCTTCTCCTTTTTCTTTTTTCAGTCTATCCCTTTGTCTTTGTTTCTTTTCTTTCTGTCTTGTTGCTTCTGCTTCTACTGCTGTCATTCCTTTTAATGCGTTTTCTTTGATACGGGGTTTGTCAAGACCCATCCAATCCTGAAACCCAAACCGAGTTTTTTGTAGTTCTTCCCTATAGAATGCTCCTTCTATGTGGTGATTGTTTGCATCTTTGAGAAAGTAGGTTGGTGGGGTTGTTGAGTGTATCTCACGAATTTGAAAAATCTCTTTTGACCAGTTTGCTGTAAAACCTTTTTCATATCCCCCTTCTTTTTTCCTTCTTGGTATTCGAACCAGATCACCAACTTCAAGGGGTAGTTTTTATGTTGTACGATCTATATATTTTTTTACTTTTTGTTTTTTATCATAGAAAGCCTTTTTCACCTCTTCCTCGATTTCTTTGTTGCTTGCTTCTGTCGGTGTTAAAATATCCCGAAAGTTTCTATGTGGTTTGTTGTTGTATTCTTGTACCATTTCCTGAAGATGAGGAAGGTAATCTGTTGTATGGTTGTCTGTCATATATCTCCCTATTTTGTCTTTTAGTGTTTTAATAAAACGTTCGGCGATTGTTGCCTTGTTTCTTCCTTCAGTATGGTACAGTTCAATCCCTCGGAGTTTTGTGGGGTTTTCTTTTGCTTTTTCAGGAAATCGAACAGGGCAATCATTGTTTTCGTGTCTTGTCTTTCCTCTTTGAGTTTGGAGATATTGATTACAATATTGACACTGAAAAGGTGTTTCCTTTGGTTGTGGGTCTTCTTTTGTTCTATCTATCATACCTGTGAACTCACCACCTCTATCAGTCCAAAGCTTTAGTGGTTTTCTTCCGCTTTCCTTGAAAATCTCTTTAAACGCTTTTGCTACAGTGTCTGACTTCTTGTTTGGCATTTCCTTGACCCAAGCAAAACGAGAAAACACATCAAGAACAACCAGAAAGTTGTGGAGGTTCTCTATCTGTTTCTCTGCTGCTGTTTTTCTTGGTTCTCTGGTACTTGTTGTTGCTTGTATCTCTTCCATCCCTTCTAGTTCACCTTCACGTACATTTTTTGGCATGAACATCATATCAGCAGTCCAGGTATCATCAGTACCAGGAACGATAACACGACGAGTAGGAAAAACACGGCGTACAGGTCTGTGAAGTTCGTCAGCTAGAGTTTTCTCCTCTTGTTTTCTATGTGGTTTCTTTTCTCTTTTTACCCACAGCTTTTTTTTTTACCTTCACCTACACCCATTCCAAATCTCTTTTTTGTTCCTATCAAAGTAGAAACGATACCCCTATCTATTTTTTCCCGTAGTGTTGGGTTGTATATTGCTTGTAGTTCTTGTAGCATATTGCGATCGCATACTTTGTTTCGTGTTTGTGTGTCTCTATTTTTGAGATAGCATATGTCATGATGCATACTTGCAGTATCAACACAGTTTATAGGTTTGCTCCATTCTTTGGGTGTCAAATCAGGGTTCAGCCTTTTCCGTAGGTTTGTTCCTGGTCCTGTAAAGTTGTGTCCTGGTAGGTGCATTTCAAACGGTAGTGCGTTGATCATTGTGTTCAATATCGAGCCTCCCTTTTTCTTCTTCGTTTTTCCTCCTCCTTGAAACATAGTTTTTTTTTGTTCCACATACCGAACATACACCTTGCAGTATAGGCCGTCCGTTCTTTGTTGTTTCTTGGTGTAAGTTTTCTGTATTTGTTTTCTTTCTGCATTTTACACAGTATATCATTTTAAGTATTTTTTTTCTATATTAAACAAAGCAGTTTAATGGAGATTAAAAATTATAGTTGCAATCTTCAGAAAAACAAAAGAAAAAACTCTCCGATGTTTCCCCGTAGTATTCGTGGGTTGATCATTGGAGAAAGTGGTTGTGGGAAAACTACGACCCTGCTCAACCTATTGCTTCGGCCTAATTGGTTGGACTACAACAGACTGTATATTTTTGGTAAAAGTATGAAACAACAACCAGAGTACAAGCTTCTACGTGAAGCCCTTGAATATGGATTGACAAAAGAAGCAGTCAATAGTATTTTCGAAAATATGGAAAACATTGAAAGGGAAAATAAGATCCTTCTGAGATGTTTGAAGCTATAGCACAAGAAAGCAAGAAGGGTACCAAAATAGAACCCTGTTTCAATGAAAAGGATGAAAAGGTACCAGATCCTCGAGACCTAGACCCAAAACACAAGAATCTGATGATATTCGACGATCTACTGAAAGAAAGACAAGATGTACCTGAAAAGTACTATACAAGAGGTAGACATTCAAACACTGATACCTGGTATCTCTCTCAGAGTTTCTTCGATTTACCAAGGAGAACAATACGAAGGAATTCCAATTTCATACTTTTGTTTGATCTTCCTGAAAAGGATTTAAACAATATATATACTGACTATGCTAGCAGAGACATGCCTATAGCTGAGTTCAAGAAGTTCTGCTACAAGTGCTGGGCTGAGCCTTTTGGCTTTGTTGTGATTGATAGAAGCAGTGGAAGAGACAAAGGAAAATATAGACATGGGTTTTCTACCTTCTATGTTCCACAAGAAAGGCCAGAAATCTAAATATATATTACCGGTGTTGTTGGTAATATATATATATATGGATTTTAACAATATTAGAAAATAGGAAATAGAAAATCGCCGCGTTACTTTTCTATAGAAAATATTTTTTAAAATCATTTTTTTTTCTGCTCTCATGTTACAGAATGTACGGTAACATGGGAAAAACAGAACAACAAGAAAGAACCCTATTTTTAGTTTAGTTTTCTGAATTTTCTAAATCTTCGAGTGCATCTTCCCGAAGTTGAGCAAGCACCTCCCTTTCGAATTCATCACCACTATCTTCATCATTGCTATAGCCGTTGACAAGAACCGAAAGCACCTTGATAGTAATGCCACTGCTGGTTGTTTGTCTTCGATTGTTCACAGTTTCTTCTTTTCTCCATAGTCCTGTGACTTTCAAACTATAGACTCCGTTCGTGATTCTATCATACAAGAAGTCACAGTTTGTTAGAGGTAGAACGGTACGAGATTTACCATCTTCGTTTTCTCTAGTTGTTGAAAAGAAACTATCATTGAACTTTTCCATATCCACTTTACACTTTACAAAACCTTGAACCTTGAAAGTTTCAAGCACCGCTTCGAGTTGGTAATCATCCCGTATTTTGTCTCTGTATTCATGATCTATCCTTTCATACAACCCACGAAGGAAAGCCTCAAACATTTCACAATAGTCTATATAGATATACCTGGTTGAACCATAGGCCTGGAGTGTTGGCTTTTCTTCTGGAGTTCTTGATATCACATTTGTATATACCCCACTCTTTCCGTTTTGTTGTCGTATATCACTGAAAAATATTTTATCGGTTTTCTTTTGTCCTCGAATTACGTTTTCTGGTCCTAACTCTAGCTGAGTTGTAGGAGCTTTGTTTTTTGTTCCAGTATTTGCTTTTTGTATAGTTTTCATTTTTCATTAAAAAAAAAATTACTTAAATTAAAAAATAAAATGAGTTTGTATTATA
The DNA here is from genome assembly GCA_945859785.2 of Tridacna gigas. Lineage (NCBI taxonomy): Eukaryota > Metazoa > Mollusca > Bivalvia > Cardiida > Cardiidae > Tridacna > Tridacna gigas. Next base: position 68,504,990 of record OX244029.2, read on the forward strand.
GATATACGGTTAAAAATGGAATTGTTAAAATGGTTAAATCCAAAGCACCAACAGACACACCCACCAAACAAAAACAAGAAGTAGAAGCAAAAACGGAGATTAGTGCACTAAACGGCTACTTCAAGCAGCTCATTCCGAGAATTCCAAGAGAAAAATACAACTTGAACCTTGAAGCCTATTGTAACACAGCAAAACCACATATCAGACAATCACTACGAAAAAACGAAGGATACAAGGTTATACTATCTGTAAAAGTCAGAATGATACACAGAGAAACCAACCAATACAAAGACTATTTTTTTAACTCTAAACCTTGTATAGTCAACCAATGGAACAACAAAGACAAGACAGCCCAAAAGCTTGTAAACGAAGTTCTCACGGATTTTAACACTCGTGATTTTCAGGGTAGTGGGTGGTCAATGCTATCTTTTGAAAATGTAGCTTTGAACTATGGTAAATACAAACCTTTTAAAGGTGGTTGTGTAACGTTGAAACTTCCAGAATGGATACTGGTCAAGAAGGCAGTAGTCTCTATGATTTGCGGAGATCAGAAATGTTTTTTCTGGTCTATTCTGAGGCACTTTAACCCAAGAGAAAAAGACAAAGGAAGAGTTGACAAGAAACTACGAAAGATAGCAAAGGAAGAACCAAACAAATACGCAAACTTCACAGATATAGAATATCCGGTAACAGCGGAAGGGTTGAACCAGTTCCAACATCAAAACCCAGAGCTGAAGATTGTGGTATATGGAGTAGACAACAAAAACAAACAGACACCAATGATATACGAAGGTGATGGTACAGGAAAACCGATATACATGCTGTACTATGCTGAGCACTTCTTTCTGGTTTCTGATCTTTCCAGGTTGCTTTCTTCTCAGTTGTCCAATTCACACGGAAGGGTTTTTTTCTGCTACAAGTGCCAGAGAACTTTCAAGAAGAAAGAAAAGAAAGACGAACACGAAGAACAATGCAACGATGCCACACTTTTGAAACTACCAGGAACAAAAAAGAGTATATGCAAATATGTACCAAAATCAAGCACGGCTCCTTTTGTTGTTGTCTATGCTGATTTCGAGAGTTTCCTGGTTCCAACAGAAAACGATACAGAAGAAACAAAAAACAGAAAAAACAAGCATATACCATCTTGCTTTTGTTTCTATGTTAAATCAAGCTGTCAACGAATCTATAGAAGCAAAAAGTTCAGCTATGGGAAAAAAAGACAAAAAAGAAGATATTGCTTCAGAGTTTGTAAAATGCTTCTTGTATGAAATTGAAAAGGCAAACCAACTTTTTGTGAAAGCAACAGGTGAAAGGGCAGAACATACACCGGTACTTTTTCACAACCTATCAGGGTATGACAGTCATCTTTTCATTCTACAGTTGGCTAAACATGGAAACGGAAGCGTTCGTATCATCCCTCAAAATTCAGAAAAATATATTTCTTTCAGTGTGTATATGTGGATAGGTGGGGCACAACATGAAATACGTTTTCTTGATAGCTACAAGTTTCTTTCTTCTCCTCTCGATGAACTTGTAGGAGACCTGGAAACCCAAGATTTTAAAATTACCAAAGAAAAAAACATACATCAAATACCAATACAAATTTTAACCAGTAAAGGGGTCTATCCGTACGAATGGATGGACAGCCTAGAAAAAACAAAAGCTACAAGTCTACCACCTATAGAATGCTTCTATTCCAGTTTGAAAAAGTCAGGGATTACCGAAGAAGAATACAAACATGCACTACGAGCCTGGGATGCTTGGAAATGTCGTACAATGCAAGACTACCAGTTGAGATACTGCGAGCTTGATGTTTTTCTTTTGGCTGATGTATTTGAAAAGTTCAGAAAAACAAACATCGAAGCTTACGGGTTGGATCCTCTTCATGTTGGGTGCACTCTTCCGGGTACTTCATGGCAGAATATGCTGAAATACACAGAAAAAGAAATCGAGCTGATCACTGACCGAGCTACATACGAAGATTTTGAAAAAGGAATTCGAGGAGGTGTTTCTATGTGTGTCTCTAGATATGCAAAAGCAAACAACAAACACCTATCAGACTACGACCCAAGCAAACTGAGCACATATATTTTTTACATCGATCTGAACAATCTTTACGGTGATGCAATGAGTCAACCTATGCCGTATGCAGTAGAAAGAAAACTACGAAAATCAGAATTGGAAAACTGGAGAAACCTCCCCTGTGCTGTTGTTTGTGATATAGAGATACCCGACAAACTTCACGACTTTTTTAACGACTATCCACCAGCACCGGAGCATTTGGAAATACAAGGGGTTACCAAGCTGGTACCCAACCTACAGAAAAAAAACGGGGTATCTATGCTACGGCGAACTTTTAAAGTACTATGAAAAATTGGGGTGTGTTGTCACCAAGATACACCGGGGCTATCTGTTTGCTCTTGATACGTGGCTTGAACCATATATTACGAACAATACAGAAAAAAGAGCAGAAAGCAAGGAAACAAGCAAACAGAACTTTTACAAGATGTGTGTAAACGCTATATATGGCAAGACAATAGAAAACCCTAGAAAACGGTCGAACGTTAAAATTGTAGGAAGCGAAGAAAGAGCCAAGAAGTTGACCAGAAACCCAGAGTATACAGGGTTTGATATTTTTAGTGACAACCTTGTAGCGGTTCGAAGAAAAAAAAACAGTTGTAGAGTGTAACAAACCCATTTTTATCGGTTTCGTGGTTCTTGAACTTGCAAAGTTGAAAATGTACCAGCTATACTATGACTACTGTCTTCCTAAGTTTGGAAATCGGGTTCGTTTGTTGTATACTGACACGGATAGCATGATACTATACATCAAAAGCGACGACCTATACGAAGAAATGAAAACAGAAATAGATACAAGGTTTGACACTCACAAATATCCGGAGAATCACCCACTACACACAAAGAAAAACAAAAACAAACTTGGATTTTTCAAGGATGAAACAAATGGAAACCCAATACGAGAGTTTGCGGCTACCTGTGCTAAATCTTACGCGTATAGAGTGGAGGAAAAAGACGAAGAAGGAAACACAAAAACAAAAAATACTATTCACTGCAAAGGTGTACCCGATTGCTGTGTGAAAAATGGAGATATCACTTTCGAAGACTACTACAACTGTGTACACAATGAAATAGGAAAGAACGTAAAATTTTGTGGTATTCAACCTCACAAGCATCAAACATATACAGAAGAAAAAGAAAAGATAGCACTACGACCAACACAAGACGTACGGCATTTGGATGATGACGGGATACATACACTAATCCGGGGACATTGGAAAACCAGGGAGAATACAAACGAAAAAACCGGGGGAGTGGTTGGGTGTGGTACAAAAGAAGGGAAAAACAAGAGCAAATAAGAGGGTAAAAAGAAGATATCAGTCGCAATTTTGACGATTTTAATGTATGTGTAATATATATAATATACATTAAAATCTTTGTATTTTTCTATATTTCCTTTTTCTTTAACCTTCTTTCTTTCTTCTTTCTTCTTTCATTTCCCTCCTTCTGCCTCCTTCTGCCTCTTTTGCCCAGTTTCACCACTTCCACGATGTACACGATATACAGGCTAACCCACGTACCGAGATACCCACGTACCGAGGTACCGAGTTCCACGGCTAACCGAGCAACAGACAAACCAGGAACCAACAAACCGGGGCATTCCTCCCTTTCCGTGGTTCCCCGGCTTGCCGGGGGAGCCGGCGGAGCCGGCAGAGAGGGGGGAGCCCGACAAACCCAGAAAAGAGAGAAAACAGAGAAACAGAGAAACCGGCAAACTCGGGAAATTGAGAAACCGGCAAACTCGGGAAATCGAGAAACCGGCAAACACAGAAACATGGCAGACGGACGAACACAGAAACCGGGAAACTTGCGAACCGAGGAACACGATGCGCCTTTCGCATACACAAAGCCACCGGGTTAGCTGGTTCGTTGTGTGGTATTCCCTTTGTGCTTGGGGTGTGGTAGTATAAATAGGGGGCTATGAGCGAAATGGGGGATAATTCATATATATTACACATACATTAAAATCGTCAAAATTGCGACTGATATCTTCTTTTTACCCTCTCATGTGGGGTCAAAAACTAGGTCACTAGGTCAAATCTTAAAAAAACCATTTGTACGCTCTAGAGGCCACATTTTCAGTCCGATCCTCATGAAACTTGGTCAGAATGTTACTCTTGATGAAATCTCGGACGAGTTCGAAATTGGGTCATGTGGGGTCAAAAACTAGGTCACTAGGTCAAATCTTAGAAAAACCATGTGTACGCTCTAGAGGCCACATTTTCAGTCCGATCCTCATGAAACTTGGTCAGAATGTTTGTCTTGATAAAATCTTGGACGAGTTCGAAATTGGGTCATGTGGGGTAAAAAACTAGGTCACTAGGTCAAATCTTAGAAAAATCTTGTGTACGCTCTAGAGGCCACATTTTCAGTCCGATCCTCATGAAACTTGGTCAGAATGTTTGTCTTGATAAAATCTCGGACGAGTTCGAAATTGGGTCATGTGGGGTCAAAAACTAGGTCACTAGGTCAAATATTAGAAAAACCTTGTGTACGCTCTAGATGCCACATTTTCAGTCAGATACTTGTGAAATTTGGTCCAAATGTTTGTCTTGATTAAGTCTTGGACGAGTTCGAAATTTGGTCATGTGGGGTCAAAAACTAGGTCACTAGGTCAAATCTTAGAAAAACCTTGTGTGTGCTGTAGAGGCCACATTTTCAGTCAGATACTTGTGAAATTTAGTCCAAATGTTTGTCTTGATAAAATCTCGGACAAGTTGGGTCGTGTGGGGTCAAAAACTAGGTCACTAGGTCAAATCTTAGAAAAACCTTTTGTACACTATAGAGGCCACATTTTCAGTCCAATACTCTTGAAAAATAGTCAGAATGTTTGTTTTGATTATATATCTTAAAATGGTACAAAAATGTGCCATGTTGGGTCAAAAACTAGGTCACCAGGTCAAATCTAAGAAAAACGTTGTGTATGCTCTAGAGGCCATATTTTCTGTCCAGTACTCTTGAAAGTTGGTCAGAATGTTTGCCTTGATAATATCTCTGACTACTTTGGAAATGGATCATGACGGGTGAAAAACTAGGTCACTAGGTCAAATCTTAGAAAAACCTTGTGTAAGCTCCAGAAGCCACATTTTCTCTCTAATACTCTTGAAAGTTGGTCAGAATGTTTGTCTCGATGATATCTCAGTAGCATTTGAAAATGGATCATGTGGGGTCAAAAACTAGGTCACCTGGTCAAATCTTAGGAAAACCATGTGTACACTGTTGTGGCCACATTTTTTGTTCAATACTCTTTTAAAGTTGCTCAGAATGTTTGCCTTGGTAATATCTTGGATGAGTTTGAAAATAGGTCATGTTGGGTCAAAATCTAGGTCACTAGGTCAGATCTTAGAAAAACCTTGTGTACACTGTAGAGACCACATTTTCAGTCCAATACTCTTGAAATTTGGTAAGAATGTTTGTCCTAATGATATCTTGGACCAGTTTGAAAATGTGTTATGTTGGCTGAAAAACTAGGTCACTAGGTGAAATCTTAGAAAAACCTAGTGTATGAATGACTCTCAGAAAGAAGCCTTTTGAAAACACTCTTTGAAAATGAGAAAATGCTGGTATCCAGCATTTTTTCCCTTTTTCACAATGTTTTCTACCCCTTTGAGAGACCAGTCCCACAGCTTGATCCACATATTATTTGTTTTATGCAGAAGGTTCAGACTGATGAGTTTAAAATTTTATTGTTTGGTAATACATATATCTCACAAGACATTTGAAATTGGTTGTGCTTGGTCAAAAGGCTCAGGTGAGCGACTCCAGGGCCATCATGGCCCTCTTGTTCTAGTCATGTCATATCAAGGTGGGCAGTACATCTATCCCTGCTATCCTGGAGTTTCTTTTAATAGTACAACTCTTTCTTTGAGTCATTGGCTGCTTTCCTACATGCCGGTAACTGATTGATTGATTGAATAGTGTTTTATGCCACTTTCAACATTATTTCAGTCATATTACGGCAACAGCTCACATATTCATGTATTTCCTGGGTTTTACCAGTACTAGGCTAGGACTCTGAAGTGTCTTACCTAAGGACACACCCATGAAAGGACATACCGGTAAACAACAATGTAACAATGTTTGCTGGTGAGAGAGGAATTAATCCTGGTGCAATGACTATCATCAATTCTCCGAATGAGTTTTGCCAATCAGAGAATGGAACTCACAATCTGTAATCCGCAAGCCCTATACATTACCGGTATATCTTCAGAGCTAAAGATCTCTGCCAAGATAATATTGCTCCCTGACTCCAAAATAATGTAACACTCTTATCTAAACTTCTGCTGTTATATTCTTTATCAGATGAAAAAAATTTAGCCTGGTCCAAATTGGAAGCATTTGCAGAAAACAAATGTTACTGTAAACATTACTTTTCTATTTTATAGGGCAGAAAACATGGTGGGAAAAGGAGAAATGCTGATTACAGCACCTTCTCCTTTTCCCACAATTTTAAAAAGCCTTCCTCCTTGGGGTTGCTAAAAGTCAGGATTGTGCGGTAAAAGGGCTTACTTTTTAACAGATGACAAAATTTAAGACTGGTCCAAATTTAAAGCATTTGCAGATGGCGTAATATAGAAAGTCGCTCAAATAACGAGATTTTTCTATAAAAGAGAATAGAACATTGTAGAAAAAAGGTGAAAATGTTAATATCCTGTATTTCATCCATTTCCCACAATGTTTTCAAAAGGTGTCTATGTTAGGGTCATTAAAACTTCGAATTGTGTGCATAGGTTATCTCTTTCAGTGCCAAAGGAGAAAAAAGGGACTTTTGTTAACTGCATAGATCAAGATCAGACTGCACGTAATGTCCAGTCTGATCTTTTATCTATACTGTCTGCATGTTTAGTCAAGCCTTCATGATACAAAATATTGCAGAGATCTATTGGCTTGTATTTTCATTTTGTGAAAGAGATCTAGTTTGGCGCTGAAAGTGATACAGTTCAACTGTCTAAATGTACACACATATTTAACGCTTTACCATACAATCCAATTTTTAAGATCCTGAGGGTTTTGAAAACATTGTGGGAAAAGGAGAAAATGCTGGTGACCAGAATTTTTTCCTTTTCCCACAATGTTTTCTATACTATCAAGGACAAATTCCATTAGTGGGCCACATCTAATTTGCCGTCTGCAAGAGCTTTCATTTTGGACATGTCTAGATTTTTGTTGTTTGGTAAAGAGTTAAAATGCTAATCAATCTACGGTTGAAAGGGAGGACATCATCAGAAACTTGATCAGTCCTTGTGAATAGATCCCAATCTCTCAATATATAGTCATATAGACAAGTTTTCAGTATTTAACTGGTATGATATAACCCTTTATCACATGATCCAGACTCTTAGTGACCCTGAGGAAAAAGCCTTTTGAAAACATTGTTTGAAAAGGAGAAAATACTGATTAACAGCATTTTCTCCTTTTACCAAAATGTTTTGTACCAGATTAAAGATTTATTCCATAATCTGATCCCCATTCAAATTGATGTCTGCAAATGCTTTCAATTTGGACAAGTCTACATTTCTGTCACGTGGTAAAGACTTAAGCAAATACTTTACAGGATGTTTTTAGGCATACTAAAAACTTGTGAACCCCATGGACGACAAAGTCTTATATGAAAGGAATTGTTCTTTAACACACAACAAATTTTTATACCTGTCCAAATTGAAAGCATTTGCAGACGACAACTTAGATATGACTCAAATGATAGAACATGTCTTTGATAAGGAAGAAAATCTTGTGGGAAAAGGAGAGAAAGCTGGTTACCAGCATTTTCTCCTATTCCCACAAGGTTTTCAAAAGGCTTCTTTCTCATGGTGGTTAAAAGTAGACATTGTGTGGTAAAGGGTTAACAATTGAATTGTTGAGTAAACGTAAATAAAACAAATTGAGCCAATCTTAAAAACAAAAATATCCCTATTACAGTTTTTTTCCAGCAGAATTATCTCATTGTATCAGCCAGTGTAATTCAAAGATCTGATTTCACATTTTGTGCAGTCTGATCTTGACCTACACTGGGGACAATGGCACATTGAGTCTTGGTTAGCAGTTTCAGTGTTCACAGTATGGAAAATTTTTGGGGAAAAAAATGGACACTTGCTTCTCACAAGCAAATGCACCTTTTCTGACAATATTTTCAAAAACTTTCAATTGCAAAAGTAGGCAAAAAAATGTATGTACTGTAGTGGGCTGAAAGCTTCTGAGTATATTTCAGTGGAACTGTTAGCAATAATCTGTTGTTAACCCTTAGAGCGCCGAATAAACATATTAGACATATTCAACCTAAAGATATGACCCAAATAATTGCAATTTCATGGTCGCTTTTGTCTACAGTATTTCAGCAAAGCAGACAGTGTAGAAAAAGGTCAGGCTTCACGTTTTGTGCAGCCTGATCTATTGGCTGCAAAAGCATCTATAGCTGTGAAAGGCGCTATAAGAATGGAAAGTACAATAAAATTCATGATTACTTATCATGCAATAACCCAAACATACTGTTTTTGTACTTTTCTAATTAGGAAAAACAGCACAAAATATTGCTATTTCAAGGTTGTATCCATTAGAATATGTAAAATAGAAATGGACCATGTAAATCTAAGATCAAACTGCATGTTCTTTGCAAATCCTTTTAAACCAATGAATTCATTCTAGAGGCTCAAATTTTATCCTGATTTTAATGAAATTTCATCAAAATTGGCCCAAATGGTATATAAACAAGTAATATGTATAAACAAGAGGGCCATGATGGCCCTGGACGCTCACCTGAGTCAATAGGCGAAATTCACTTAACATGCACAATTCAATTTCTGACCAATTGTCAGGTCAATTGAGCTTAAAATGTGGCCTCTAGAGCGTCCACAAGGAATTTCCGTAAGTTAAACCTAGTGACCTAATTTATCACCCCACTTGACCCAATTTAGAACTCATCAAAAAATTTATCAAGACAAACATTCTGAACAGTTTTCAAGTTAATTGAGCAATAAATGTGGCCTCTAGAGTGCCCACAAAGTGTTTCTTAAATTTGACCCAGTAAGCTAGTTTATGACCCCAGCTAACCCAATTTCAAACTCACCCAATATTTCATCAAGACAAACATTCTGACCAACTTTCAAGTCAATTGAGCAAGAAATGTGACCTCTAGAGTGCCCTAAAGGTATTTCTTTAAATTAGACCTAGTGACCTAAATTATGAGCCCAGGTGACCCAATTTTAAAGTCATCCTAGATTTCATCAAGACCAACATTTTGACCAATTTTCAAATAAATTGAACAATAAATGTGGCCTCTAGAGTGCACACAAGGTATTTCTTTAATTTGACCTAGTGACCTAATTTAAGACCCCACATGACCCAAATTCGGACTCATGTGAGATTTTATCAAAACAAACATTCTGACCAATTTTCAAGTCAATTGAGCCAAAAATGTGGCCTCTAGAGTGCCCACAAGGTATTACTTTAATTTGACCTTGTGACCTAGTTTCTGACCCCAGGTAACCCAATTTCGGACTGACTGAACATGTTGTGCTCAGGTGGGCTAACAAACTAAGAACAGGTTCACTTCATACCAAATAACAAAGCTCTATGCCTTCAAGGTTTAGAAAAGAAGAATTTTAAAGTTTTCCTTCTTTGTTCCTATGTTAGAACTTGTGACCCCCGGGGCAGGGCCAGTTTTGACCCCAGGGGCATCGTATGAACAAACTTGGTAGAGGTCCACTAGGAGATGCTACATACCAAATATCAAAGCTCTACGCCTTCTAGAATCAGAGAAGACGATTTTTAAAGTTTTCCTTCTTTGTTCCTATGTTCAAAACTTGTGACCCCCGGGGCAGGGCCAGTTTTGACCTCAGGGGCATCATATGAACAAACTTGGTAGAGGTCCACTAGGAGACGCTAGATGTCAAATATCAAAGCTCCACGCCTTCCAGTTTCAGAGAAGAAGAATTTTAAAGTTTTCCTTCTTTGTTCCTATGTTCGAACTTGTGACCCCTGGGGCGGGGCTAGTTTTGACCCCAGGGGCATCATATGAACAAACTTGGTAGAGGTCCACTAGGAGATGCTACATACCAAATATCAAAGCTCTACGCCTTCTAGAATCAGAGAAGAAGATTTTTAAAGTTTTCCTTCTTTGTTCCTATGTTCAAAACTTGTGACCCCCGGGGCGGGGCCAGTTTTGACCCCAGGGGCATCATATGAACAAAATTGGTAGAGGTCCACTAGAAGATGCTAGATGTCAAATATCAAAGCTCCACACCTTCCAATTTCAGAGAAGAAGAATTTTAAAATTTTCCTTCTTTGTTCCTATGTTAGAACTTGTGACCCCTGGGGCGGGGCCAGTTTTGACCCAAGGGGCATCATATGAACAAACTTGGTAGAGGCCCACTAGGAGATGCTACATACCAAATATCAAAGCTCTACGCCTTCTCGAATCAGAGAAGAAGATTTTTAAAGTTTTCCTTCTTTGTTCCTATGTTCCAAACTTGTGACTCCCGGGGCGGGGCCAGTTTTGACCCCAGGGGCATCATATGAACAAACTTGGTAGAGGTCCGCTAGGAGATGCTAGATGCCAAATATCAAAGCTCCACGCCTTCCAATTTCAGAGAAGAAGAATTTTAAAGTTTTCCTTCTTTGTTCCTATGTTCGAACTTGTGACCCCCGGGGCAGGGCCAGTTTTGACCCCAGGGGCATCATATGAACAAACTTGGTAGAGGTTTACTAGGAGATGCTACATACCAAATATCAAAGCTCTACGCCTTCTAGAATCAGAGAAGAAGATTTTCAAAGATTTTTCTATTTTTTTCCTTTCTGTTGCCATGGCAACCAGAGTTTTGGGTGGAATTCAATCTCTTGAACCAGTTTGGTAGAGCTTCACCCAAGGAACATCCCTGCCAAGTTTCATCAAGATTGGTCCAGCGGTTTAGGAGGAGAAGATGTTTAAAGGAATTGTGGACAGACGGGCAGATGGACGCCAGACAATGACCCATCACAATACCTCACCTTAGCACTTCGTGCTCAGGCGAGCTAAAAAAGTAGTATGCGTATTTATCAGTCTGTAAAATTCTACATGAAACCGTAGAAAAACATTACAATCACCCTTGCAGACACATTTTCGCTCCCTATCAGGGTGAAACTTTGTAAGCATTTTTAGCTCACCTGAGCACAAAGTGCTCAGGTGAGCTTTTGTGACATGCTGTGTCTGGCATCCGTCGTATGTCATCAACATTTACCTTGTGTTCACTCTAGAGGTCACATTTTCAGCCAGATCCTCATGAAACTTGATCAGAATGTTTGTCTGGATAAAATCTCGAACAAGTTCGAAATTGGGTCATGTCTGGTCAAAAAGTAGGTCATGGGGCCAAATCTTAGAAAAACCTTGTGTGCACACTAGAGGCCACATTTTCAGCTTGATACTCATAAAACTTGGTCAAAATGTTTCTCTAAATAAAATCTTGGACAAGTTTGAAATTGGGTCACTTCAGGTCAAAATGTAGGTAACGGAGCTAAATCTTAGAAAAACCTTGTGTGCACTCTAGAGGCCACATTTTCAGCAAGATATTCATGAAACATAGTCAGGATGTTTGCCTGGATAAAATCTCTGACAAGTTTGAAATTGGGTCAAGTCAGGTCAAAAAGTAGGTCACTGGGCTAAATCTTAGAAAAATCTTGTGTGCACTGTAGAGGCCACATTTTCAGCCTGACACATATGAAACTTGGCCAGAAGGTTTGTCTGGATGACATCTTTGACATGTTTGAAATTGGGTCACCTTGGAGCAAAATATAGGTCACTGGGCCAAATCTTAGAAAAACCTTACATACACTTTAGAGGCCACATTTCCATGAAACTTGGTCAGAATGGTTTTTTTTGATAAGATTTTGGAGGAGTAGAAAATTGGGTTACGTTGAGTCAAAACAAGGTCACAGGGCCAAATCTTAGGAAAACCTTGTGTGCACTTTAGAGGCCACATTCTCAGCCTGATACTCATGAAACTTGGTCAGAATATTTGTCTACATAAAATCTCTGACAAGTTTGTGATTGACTCACATCGAGAAAAAAAGTAGGTCACTGGGCCAAATCTTAGAAAAACCTTGTGTGCACTCTAGAGGCCACATTTTCAATTTGATACTTATGAAAGTTGGTGTGAATGTTTGTATGAATGAATTCTCAGAGGAGTTTGAAATCGGGTCACTTCAGGTCAAAAAATAGGTCACTGGGCCAAATTACCTTGTGTGCAGTCTAAAGGCCACATTTTCATTCTGAAACTCATGGAACATTGTCAGAACGTTTGTCTTGATTATATCGCAGAAAAGTTTGAGTCACGTTGGGTCAAAAAGTAGGTCGCATAGCCGAATCTTGGATAAACCTTGTGTGCACTGTCTGTAGAAGCCACGTGCATTTTTTGCCAGATTCAAAATTCAAAAATAGGTCAACTCATTCAGAAAGTAGATTACTTACACTCATGTGTTTTACATCATCACAACCAGGATCTTTTCAGCCTTATCAATCCTAGATGACCTTACTCAGGTGAGCCATTTAGAGTCAACATTGTGTATAAAACCTGCTTCGGATTTTTTCTTGGCAATATTTTTGACAAAATGAACCTTACTGCATCAAATAAAAGGTCATTGGGTCCAATCATACAAAAAAATATTCTCACTCTGTAGGCCTCATTTTTACCCTGAATATGATTAACTTGGTAAGAGTGTTTGTCTTGATAACTAGGATAAAGGATTGGTGCAACCCTTTAACCCTTTACCAAACGACAAAATTTTAGACTGGTCCAAATTGAAAGCACTTGCAGAGGACAAATGAAATGGGGTTTCAATGATGGAACTTGTCTCTGATAGAATAGAAAACATTGTTGGGAAAGGAGAAAATGCTGGTTTCCAGTATTATCTCATTTTCCCTGGATGTTTTCAAAAGTCTTCATCCATAGTGTTGTTAACACCCTGGATTGTGAGGTAAAGGGCTAAAACTGTTGTAGCACTTAACCCTTTCCCAAACAAGCCCTGGTTTTAACGTGTGCAGTACAAGTCTTTAGAAAACACTGTGGGAAAAGGAGAAATTGCTCGTAACGAGCAATTTCTCCTTTCCCCACAGTGTTTTCTACCCTTTTTGAGAACTTTCTACCATTTTCATCAAATTTAAAATTGTCGTCTGCAAACTCTTTCAATTTGGACCAGTCCAAAATTTGTCATTTGGGAAAGGGTTAATGTAGATTTACTTATAATTGTTTATGATAAAGGTCAGACTGCACAGAACATGCAATCTGATCTTTGATCTACATTGACCACCTCTTTGCTAGATATTCTGTTAACCCTTTACCACACAGTCCCGACTTTTAATGACCTTGAGTAAGAAGCCTTTTGAAAACATTATGGGAAAAGGAGAAAATGCTGGTAACCAGCATTTTCTCCTTTGCCCACAAATGTTTTCTGTCCTTTTACAGACAAATTTCATCATATGAGCCATATCTAATTTGTTATCTGCAAATACTTTCAATTTGGACAATTGTAAAATTTTGTTGTTTGGTAAAGGGTTAAGAACAGCTTTTAAATCCCATTGGCTATGTCTTGAGTACTAACTGGAAAATGTCCATTTCATTTATTCGGTAGTGGAAGGCTTAACCCTTTCCCAAACGACAAATTTTGAACTGGTCCAAATTGAAAGAGTTTGCAGACAACAATTTTAAATTTGATGAAAATAACAGAAAGGTCTCAAAAAGGGTAGAAAACACTGTGGGAAACGGAGAAATTGCTCGTTATGAGCAATTTCTCCTTTTCCCACAGTGTTTTCAAAAGACTTGTACTGTAGACACGTGAAAACCAGGGCTTGTTCGGGAAAGGGTTAAGATGTCTAAAAACAAATCCCTCATTGTTTTCTGCCCCATCAGAAAATCTTTCATCATCATCATGGGTTTGTTTACTCTCGCCATGCGGCATTGCGCCATGCGGCAAGCAGCTATTGGTTCTTTACTAAGTATTGAGCAACTATTTTTTTCTTAAGACAATAATTTATATCAGACAGTAACACCTCACGGTTTAAGAAAAAAAAAAAAATAAAAAGTGGAAGTAAAAGCCAAAAGGGGCTTAGAAAATCTTTCATCTGGAATAGGGTTAATATATCTAATTACTCTTTACCAAGCAATGCCCAGTTTTAACCCTTAGAAAGAAGGCTTCTGAAAACATTGTTGGAAAAAGAGAAAATGCTGGTAACCAGCATTTTTCCTTTCTCCAATGTTTCCTATCCTTTCAATAACGAATCTTATTATTTGAACTGTATCAAATTTGTCAACTGCAATGCATTCAATTTGGACAAGTCTTATACATGTATTTTGTCATTTGGTGAAGAGTCGACATAGTAATCTGAGATCATTGCAGTTGCGCATTTTTGGCCTTGTCATGATGACATACGATGTTCTGATTATTTTGAGCCACGCAAAAGGAGCAAAATCACATAATGATGGAGCCATAAAATCCATTTTGTCTATCTGCCAACTGAATAATGAGGTAAAAAGGTCCTTAGAGATATAGAAAATTTAGAAACAGCGAAAAGATACACACATACACACACACACACACACACACACATATATATATATTTTTTTTTTAGCTCACCTGAGCATGAAGTGCTCAGGATGAGCCCTTGTGATTGTGCTGTGTCCAGCATCCTGTGTCTGTCATGCAGTCGTCAACATTCACCTTGTGTGCACTCTAGAGGCCACATTTTCTTCAGATACTCATGAAACTTGGTCAGAATGTTTGTCTTGATAAAATTTCAGACAAGTTTGAAATTGGGTCATGTCGGATCAAAAAGTTGGTCACTCGGCTAAGTCTTAGAAAAACCTTGTGTGCACTCAAAATGCCACACTTTCAGCCTGATACTCTTGAAACTGGGTCAGATTGTCTGTCTTGATGATATCTCAGACCTGATTGGAATTGGGTCATGTCGGGTCAAAAAGTAGGTCGCTGGGCTAAATCTTGGGAAAACCTTGTGTGCACCATAGAGGCCACATTTTCAGCCTAATACTCATAAATCTTGGTCAGAATGCTTGTCTTGTTGTTATCTCAGGCAGCTTTTAAATTGGGTCATGTTGGATTAAAAAGTAGGTTAAGGGTCAAATCTTAAAAAAAAAACAAAAACTTGTGTACACTCTAGAGGCCACATTTTTAACCTGATACTCTTGAAACAGTCAGAATGTTTGTCTCAATGATATCTTGGACAGGAGCCAGATTGGTTCATCTCAGGTCAAAAAGTTTGTCACTGGGCCGAAAACTTAGAAAAGCCTTGTGTACACTCTAGAGGCCACATTTTTAGCCTGAAACACATGAAACTTGCTTAGAATGTGTGTCTTGACGATATCTTGGACAAGTTTGAAATTGAGTCACATATGGTCAAAAAGAAGGTCACTGGGCCAAATCTTAGAAAAACCTTGTGTGCACCGAAGAGGCCACATTTTCAGCCTGATTCTCATGATACTAGGTCAGAAAGTTTGTCTTGATGATATCTTGGACAAGTTCCAAAATGGGCCAAATCTGGTCTGAAAGTAGGTCATTGGACCAAATCTTAGAAAAACCTTGTGTGCACCGTAGAGGCCACATTTTCAGCCTGATACTCATGAAACTTTGTCAGAATGTTTGTCTTAATGTTATCTTGGACAAGTTTGAAATTGGTCACATTGGTTAAAAAAGTAGGCCAGTTACACTCATGTGTTTTACATCATTAAAACCAGGATCTCTTCTACTTTATCAACTGGAGATGACTTTAGTCAGGTGAGTGCTTTAGGGCCTATGGCCCTCTTGTTTGTTCTTATCTATCTGGTATCTTTTTATGTCCCAGTTTTTATGAAACTTTTGTCAAAATTTTTGTATTGATCACATTTTTATAAAAAGCTATATCAATAGGTCGAATTTATTTGTCTACAGTACCTGTAAGCGACTTTTTTTGTCTCAGTTCTGACAAAACTGAGGATGGATTTGGATTAACATGGGTCAAGTAATTCACATTCTAAGAAAACCTTTGTATTTAATTTCTAAGCATTTTTAATGACCAAAATTACCCTTTTTCGGTAGAAAGTCGATCTTGCCAATGATTAAGTTTTTGTATTGGAGTTTAATGCTTTTTTAACAGCTCAGGTCATATCATGACGGTCAGTGATGCACCCATGTGTTTCCTGGCCAATGATCACTGAGGATCTTAGGATCAAATAGGATCTTTTTCATCACCAGACATTAGTAAAATGTGCACTTTAACCTTATTTCATTGATTTAGCGGTCTAAAGTTTAACTCTTTACCACACAACAAATTTTAGTCAAGTCCAAATTGAAAGTGTTTGCAGACGACAAATATAATTGGGCACAAGAGACAATATCTGTCTTTGAGATCTTTGAAAACATTGTGGCAAAAGAAGTAAATGCTGGTCACCAGCATTCTCTTCTTTTCCCACAATGTTTTCATAAGCTTTCTTTAGGGTAGTTAAAACTCTGGATTGTGTGGCAAAGAGTTAATAAAATACAAAGTACAGAATCCCTATGATAAGCTGCACTAGTTCCATCACTGTAAGGACGGATGCACCAGTAAAAAGCCCGAGGGTACCACCAAGATCGGAAATGAAACGGCTGAAGGAGTACAAGGGCTTTTGTGTGTACTCTTTGTAGCGTGAACTGCTGAATCTGATAAATGAGGAAGCAATATTATTCCTCGTCCAATCCAAATTTGCTGGAGTACAGTTCATGTTAAACGTTTTACAGTAAACCATATCAGTCAGTTTTGTGGATGGAAAGCTGTCCTTTTTTGCTAAAAATATTTTTGTGTGACATTCCACATTACATTCACAATCGGAATCTGATGCATTATAATTGTATTCTTTGTCCAGACAATTACGTTCTGTGTGATTTTTGCATTCTTTGTGTCTATATAAGTATGAAATATTGTAGATGGAAGAGAATTTTTCGAGACTGTGATGGAAGCAGCCACAGCGGGCAAGTAAGCGCTTGATTCTACACTCCTCAACACAAACACGTTGTTCATAGTTCAGTCCTGTCCGTCGCCTAAACTCTTTCACATTGTTCTGACAATGTTTGTAGCTTCCGTTCAGTCTGTTTATGATCTCCAAATTCAAATCTATTACTAGGTTCTTTCCAGGCTCAGACTCAAAAATATTTTCCTCTTGTAAGAATGGGTAAGTATCACGGTCAGAGATAAAGATTCTAGCTCCTATCATATGGCCTTTATATATGTAATCATCGACACTAATATTTACCAGAATTTCTACAACGTTTTGACCAGGAGGCATTATTAACCGGTAACAATTTCCATTTTGTCGAGTAAAGTAAACATCTTTGTCTGAAGGCTGATGCTCTCTGTCTGAAAAAGAAGAGAAAACAATAACCCCTGTAAAAAACAGTTCAAAAAATGCTTTTGTGATAAGCAGTTGTACAAGTAAATACACATGATGTACAGATTTCAGTGTTAGTCTAGCTATGATAAAATGACACTCATCAAGTATCTTGTATTGTTTATTATAATTACTGTTACATGTATTATAGCATAATTTACTTTCTCAATCTTTCATATTGATGACTTAACAACCAATTGGAAGTCTAGTTAATCTATTATAAAGAAAATCTTCTATTTATTATATATGTAGAGTTGCAATAATAATTAGCTTTGTAGGATACACAAACTGTCTAGATAATACCTGCAACTACAAGGTGAATTGCCACTGTACTTGATGCATATGTATGTGATGCACTTAGTCTGCATGGCCTTAAAGGCCCAATAGCAGCCAAAAAATCAATGCAGGTGTTAAAATGGGTTAAAATTAAAATCATACAATGTAAAAGTATGGAAAATACTGTGATGATGAAAATCTATTATTGTGTGGGTCGGTCCAAGTGTTGGTTGCTGGTAGAAAAATGAACTTTAAAATCAGGCATAAAGTAAACAAAAGATATATGACCAGCAACTAACTATGTTACTTTTAACCTAGTTTTTAGTTCCACTGGCCAAAGGCCAGTGGACTTATGTTAAAGCGTTGTGTCCTTCGTGCGTCCATCTGTGCACGCATGGGTCTGTGTGTGCATTAACTTTTATTTCAAACATCTTCTTCTCTGGAACTACCTATCGGATTTAACGAAACTTCACAGAAATTATACTGGCATGGCCCTCTTCAGAAACTCTTCAAAGAATTTGATTTCTATCAAAACTGGTTGCCATGGCAACAAAACTGAAAAATATTGGAAATCTTTAAAAATCTTCTTTTCCAAAACCATAAGGCCTAGGGTTACCAAATTTGGCATGTACCTTCATCTAATGGACCTCTACAAAACCTCTTTAAATTATAGCCCCGGAGTCAAAATTGGCCCCACCCCGGGGGTCACAAGATTTACACAGGTTTATATTGTGAAAACTTTAAATATCTTCTTTTCCTTAACCATATGGCCTGGGGCTACCAAATCTGGCATGTAGCTTCATCTAATGGACCTTTACTTAGATTCAAATTTTAGGCATCAGGCCAAAATTGGCACCGCCCTGAGAGTCGCAAGTTTTACATGGGCTTATACAGGGAAAACTTTGAAAATATTCTGGTTCTAAATCATATGGCCTAGGGCTACCAAAATTAACATGTAGCTCCATCTAATAGACCTCTACTTAGATTTGTCAGATTATAGCACTTGGGCCAAAATTGGCCCCACCCTGGGGGTCACAAGTTTTACATGGGCTAATACAGGGAAAAACTTCGAAAATATTCTTGTTCTAAACCATATGGCCTAGGGCCAGTAAATTTGGTATGAAGCTTCGCCTAATTGACCTCTAATAAGATTCTACAAATTATAGCACTTGGGTCAAAATTGGCCCTTTCCCTGGGGTCACAAGATTTACAAGGACTTTTATAGTGAAAACTTTAAAAATCTTTTTGTTCTTAGCTGTAAGGCCTAAGGCTACCAAATTTGGCATAAAGCTTCATCTGGTGGATCTCTTCTGAATTTGTTCAAAATTTAGCCATTGTTCAAACTGAATTAAACCCCCTCGTGGTTTATTAAAGAAAGTGAAAATCTTGTTTATAACCATACAGCCCAGTCCTGTATTACTTGGTATGCGGTTATATCTTGTTGACTTCAACCAGGATTCAGTTAATTATAGCTCATAATTATAGCTTGAAATCATAAATCATAGGTAAAAAATGGACTTGCCCTGGGGTCACAATTTATCAGTCTTCTTGTTAGAAGTCTTTAGGCCTTGAGTTGTAATGTATGGTGTGTATGTTTGTACATATTAGCCAGTGGAGCGATATCGGGCCATCACGGCCCTCTTGTTAATTTGATTTCTCTGTCAGCGACCAACACTTGGACTGACAGTAGAATAACAGATTCTCATCTTCACAAGAATTTCCATACTTTTAAATGGTATGATTTAATTCAAATGCATTTTAACACCCACAATAATTTTTTGGCACCTGTTGTTACTTTAGAAGAAACATTCATGACCAAAGACAATATTCACTAACCAGTTTAAATGAGACTGGCAAACTGATTGGTTGAAACAAAGGTGATTTTAGAATGTATGGTAACAGTGTTCCATGGTCTTGGCAATAATGATCTGCTTTGACATAGAGAACTGGCAAATTAATCCGTTGCAACAACAGCAACAACAAAAAGAAACATTGTTGATTTTTGTAATAATACAAAAAACATTGAATAAAAAGGACTAATAACATGGCATTTATGATTAGAAACTAGTCCTTTTCAGAATAGTTTTTCAAAGCCCAAGTAGAGCAAAGATGTAGATTCTTAACAGGGGTTCATAATATCTGGCGTGGTTTTCGAGGTTAAAAGTATCAATGCCTTTTAAAATGATTGTACCTGCTCTGAGTATAGTTATTCTAGAAGTTCTTAGTTGGGTTCAGTAGTGAAACACATTATCCTCACATTTTTGTAATGGTCTGTATCTCAATGTTTTACAATTACATCAACTGTTCAATATGATGTCCTTTATAAGTAAAAATGAGGTCAAGGCTCATGACTTCTGTCTTCTTTTCACATTCCTTTGTGTTTTAGCAGCAGAATGACTTTCAAAATAGAGCTTAAGTGATTCATCAGAGATCCTTTCCTATGATTTATGCTTTTATAGTTAAAACTTACACTCAAGCTTTTTTCAACGATATACAAGACCTGTCAAGAATTTATGTGTGAAAGAAATAAAATTTGGCAGATATTTTGAAACACCCTGTATAGAGTCTTTTTATATGGTATTATGCTAGATATTCACTGATTTACAGATTTACAAATTAAAAAAAAAGGCTGGTATCAACTAACATCTTCCAACAAATTTCACCATGTTTTTCCCATGGCTTAGCTTCCTTAGCTGTTCCTCTGGTAAAGCAATTATCTTACTCAAAAAGTCAAAGTAGAGGGCATTATACATCGAATCACCACTTTCTAGTGTCAGAAATGAATGGTTGCTGAGGCTGGGATGATTTGAAACTTTGGCTCTGCTGTACGCGTTCATATTGCAGACGACAACTTGGGGCCATGGCAGCACACCAGTTTGGATGGTTACCTCTGTAATCACCGGATATTGGTAAAATTCTGTAAAGAGTCCCACAAATTGCCATGCTAGAAACCCAATGGCTCCTGTAATGAATGAAATAATAGATCTTATTCCACATGTTTTTTTTTTCTAGCTGTTGTGGCTGAAGGCCAGCACATCTTATGTTATGGTGTTGTTTCCGTTGTCCTTCCGTCTGCCTTTTTCTTGTTTACGTGATGAGGGCTGCAATTTTGGTTTCATTTTCATGAAATTTGCAGAACATTTCTTTATAGCATCAATAGCTTGAACTCTATCGATTTTGGGAAAAAAAAAATCTGACAAGTAATAAGGGAAAAGTAGCCTTTCAAAGCCAAATCCTTATATTGTTTAGATGATAGAATCCACATTTGTGGTTGGATTTTCATGAAACTTTCAGTTTCTTTATATTATCAATAGCTTGATCTCTATCGATTTTTAGAAAAAAAAAAGAAAAAAGAAACCTGCAATAAGTAAGGGAAAAGTAGCAATTTAAAGTTGAAAATTTACATTTTTTGTTTACATGATAAAATGCAAATTTTTGATCCAATCTTTTCTAAACTTACTCATTCTTTTTATTATCCAGCAGTCAGTTTAAGAAAAGCTTTACTCAACAAAATTCACATTATTGATCCCACGTCCTTGAAACCTGCAGGGATTGTGTAATACAGCAGACGCAAAAACACTGTCAAATTTGACTGGATTCTAAACATTAGGTTTGAGACTTGTAGTTTGATAATTTCACTTTTTGTTCAAATTCACTATAATATTATATACCAGTACTTGGTATGCTATCTAAGTGGGTTCAAGTCCGGTTGCATAACTTTCCACCCTTTTTGTGTGTGAGTATGTTCGCGTGTGCGTATGTCTTTTTCTATTTGCATCATGAATTCATGAGCAAAATCACTGCCAGTAGAGCAATTCAGGGCCTCTAGTTTGCTCTTTTTTAAGGAAGACTGAGGTTTTTTGTTTGCCGAAATTTGATCAATAGTAAACCGTGAGTTGCTGTCCCATGTAGAATCTCAACTTATTTTCTTAACCCTTTACCTCACAATCTAAAGTTTTAATGACCCAAAGGAAAAGGACTTTTGAAAACATAGTGGGAAAGGAGAAAAACTAGTCACCAGCATTTTCTCCTTTTTTCACAATTTTTTCTACCTGTTCTATAATTCATAATCAGTGCTACATTTAACCCGTCATCTGCAAATTCTTCCATTTTGGACCAGCCGAAAATTTTGTGGTTTGGTAAAGAGTTAAGCTGACAGAGTACATCAAGCTTTCAGAATCAGGCTACCCAAAATGTAAAATCTGATCTTGGATATAGATCTACACTTTACGTTGCTTTGCCAGATATTCTGAGTAAAAAGCCTTGATATTGCAATACAGATCTGCATCTTTTGTGGTAACTGAGAATGTCCTATTAGAAGTGTATATTCCCCAGTTTGTAAAATTTTATATTTGCTCAGTCAAATGGCTGCCTCACTAGTACCACGTCATCGATGATAACGTGGTAAATCCTAAAAATAACCTAATTTGTCTACTCCATCCAATCAATAGCAGAGGTGTATTGTGCATTGCATCGGTTCGAGAAATGTCAGAAATTTTAATATTAACATCATGCATTAATAAATAGAGGATATTTTTTTTTTAGTGAAAGATCGAAATATATTTCATCTCGTTAACGTCATTGGTGATATTTTCACAAGTGGTGCACCGATGATGTACACGAGATGAAATAAATTTCGATCTTTCATCAAAAAAAAAAAAAAAAAATATTATATTTATTTCATGCTTTATTTATTTCATGCTTCTAACCCTATTTGTTGAAACTTTCATCGAAATCCAGTAGAGTTGTTTTTGGTAATTCCCCGTGGCGTATTCCACTCACATAACAACGCATGACAATATCACGTAAAGAGCGAGAGATATAGCGTAAATTACATCATATTTCCCTCCATTTGAACGGCACGCGCTGATTACCTAGGTAACCAGTGTGCGGGAACAACTGTTTCCGCCTTCATTTGAAGAGTCATGAAATTGGTATTTTCACTGGTCGTAACCATGAAATAACAAACCATAATCCACCATTATTTCTCGATAAACTACCGAAAAGCATGAAATAAAGCATGTTTTTCCTCCATTTTTTTTTTTTTTTAAATAATTACCCCATTATTCTTTATAAAACCGACAATTTTATGTTTGGTAAGTGAATGATGTCTGCTATGACGTCATAGCCCTCACCAGAAATAAAATCTACGGAACCTTAATCATTTTCAAAAAAAAAAAAAAAAAAGATTTGATGACAGTTTTCCAAATACTACAAAAGTAATGCGGAACCAGAGTGGACTCCCTTGGGAGCACAAATGTCAACATGGTCATTTGGGCTATATATTTTTGTGTAAAAAACACAACTTAAACTTTGATAGCCACATTTATCAAAACTTTAAATGCAACAGTTTATCACAGTACTGGTTAAATAATACAGAGGAATTCTTTCGTTATAAATTTTCGGCGAAATTAAGTACAGTGTTACCAGCGACGACCATCCTACCCACTATGATATCTGCGTGTAAACAGAATAGAACCTAGCCTGGGTTCCAGTCCAATCATATTTTCCTTTTTTATATATTTGAACTTTACTTTGTTAAATTTTTGACAAAGTAAAGTCCGAATATAAAAAAAGGGAAAAACGATCGAACTGAAACCCAGGCTAAATAGAACCCAAAAACTGCTCAACTTACCTGTAAGCACAATAGACCAGAATATTCTAACCCACATCTGACTGGCTGATGCTATATTCTGTACACCATGTATAGTACTGGTAGAGGCAAATCTCCTCAGATATTTTAAGAAAGTGTCTTTTCTAGTGTCTTCACCACCAATACCAGTTACAGTTTCTTCCAAGGCCTCTATACGGTTGATGCACTCAGAACGTATTTCCTTGATATTCGTTTGCATGTCTTTTACATGATTTTCTATCATTTCCAGTCTACCTATCAGCCCATTTGGCTTGTCCAGATCACCTCTTTCAGTTCGAAAATAGCTAGAAATATCCTGCATTGACGACATTATTAGAGTTTACTGATACATGTATTCATAAATAGTTTTGTAACAAGTATCAGTCTGTCTTAGATCCAGATTGACAAACAGAAAAATAATAAATGTATCAATTACCCAATATCTCTGGTTTAGCCCTTACAAAAATTCAAATAACAAAAAGTGGGGAATAGAGAAATAATAAATGATGTTAAAATGTCAATTTAATAACTCATTACAAAATGGCAACCTTTTTAGACTTGCCCACATTGAAAGGATTTGCAGACTAGAAATTGCTTATGCCTAAAGTGATACCATTTTTCTGTCGATGAGTAGGAAACATTGAGGGAAAATGTGAAAACGCTGAATAGCAGCATTTTTTCTTTTTCCAAACAAAATTTAATAAAAAAAATCCTGAGGATTCACTAAAACTAGGGATATTTTGGTAAAGGGTTTAAAGTCTTTCTGAATACCAAAGGTTAATTAAGTGGTCTAGTTAAATGCCAGTCCTTATATGTAACAAGTTATTCCGTTACAATAATATCCCCTAAGACCTTTTATGAAAGAAACATGTAAGAGGTATTGTGTTTTGCATGTACACATGGCCTTTTTGTTATTGGTGCATAATGAAATTAAATATTAAGCCCGCTTTGTCCATGACATGGCATTTCATTAAATAAAAACAAATTATGATTGTCTGTGGCTTTTGATAAACAATATCAATATGAAGTTTAATAAAATTTTGTCCATTAGTTACAGATATTGGTACATATTGGACATATACATCAATATACATCACTGCATTAAATATAAAAATAAATTACTGCAGACTGTCACATGTATGAAGTTTCATCAATTTTTGTCAAGGATTTTCGAAGATATCTGTCTGGATGGACAAACAAACAGACAGTTATTGGTCTGTAATGAAATTACACATTAAGCCCTTTTTCCATAATATGGCATTAACAAAAAAAGAAAAAAAACAAAAAAACAAGAGGGCCATGATGGCCCCGGATTGCTCACCTGAGTCAATAGATGAAATTTCACTCCAGGGTCATAATGACCCAATTTAAAACTCATCTAAGGTATTATTAGGACAAACATTCTGACCAGTTGTCAGGTCAAATGAGCTGAAAATGTGGCCTCTTGAGTGTCCCAAATGTATTTCTTCAATTTGACCTAGTGACCTAGTTTATTATCCTATGTGACCATATTTCAAACTAATCCGAGATATCGAGACAAACTTGTTGACCAACTTCAGGTGAATTGTGCAAAAATTGCCTCCTCTAGAGTACCCACAAGGTATTTCTGTAATTTGACCTAGTGACCTTGACCCTATGTGACTCAATTTCAAACCCATTCAAGATATTATCAAGTCAAACATGCTGACAAATTTTCAGGTCAGTTTAGCAAAAATTGTGGCCTCTAGAGTGCCCACAATACATTTCTTTAATTTGACCTAGTGACCTAAATTATGACCCTATGAGACCCAATTTCTAATTGATCCGAGATATCATCAAGTCAAACATGTAAACTAATTTTCAGGTCAATTTAGATAGAATTGTGGCTTCTGGAGTGCCCACAAGGTATTTCTTCAATATGACCCAGTGACCTTGTTTATGACCCTGTGACCCAATTTTGAACTCATTCAAGATATCAAGACAAACACGCTGACCAATTTTCAGGTCAATTGAGCAAGAATTGTGGCAGCTAGAGCGCCAGCAAGATATTTCTTTAAATTTAACCTAGTGACCTAGTTTATGACCCTATGTGACCCAATTTTGAATTCATCCAAGATTTTATCCAGACAAACATGCTGATCAATTTTCAGGTCAATTGAGTAAGAATTGTAGCCTTTAGAGCGCCCACAAGAAATTTCTGTAAGTTTACCTATTGACCTAGTTTATGACCCAAGGTGACCCATTGGGCAAATTCATACTCATTTGAAATTTCATCAAGAAAAACATTCTGACCAATTTTCAAGTCAATTGAGAAATATATGTGGCATCTAAAGTGCCAACTGGGTATTTCTTTAATTTGACCTTGTGACCTATTTTATGACCCAAGGAATCCCAAATTCAAACTTATCCGAGATTTTATTAAGTTGATTGATTGATTGTATGGTGTTTAACATTGTTTTCAACATTATTTCAGTTATATCACAGCAACCAGTGCACCCATCCATGCTTTCCTGGAGTTTCATTTACCAGTATTCTGCACAATATTCTTTCTAAGCCACTGGCTGCTTTCCCACATAACCATCGTCGAAACAATGGTCAGCCGGGACAGAGGAATGAATCCTGTCGCGATGACTATATTATCAATTCTCAAAAGAAATTGGCCAAGCCAATCGAATGAGCAACCTCCTGTTCTCAAGTCCTGTACGCTACCGACTGATTTTACTGAAACAAAGATTCTGACCAATTGAGCAATAAATGTGGCCTCTAGACTGCCCACAAGGTATTTCTTTAATTTGACCTGGTGACCTTGATTTTGTCCCCAGGTGACCCAATTTTGAACTCATCCTAGATTTCTTCAAGACATACATTCTGACCAATTTTCAGGTCAATTGAGAATGAAATGTGGTCTCTAGAGTGCCCACAAGGTATTACTTTAATTTGACCTAGTGACCTAGTTTATGATCCTAGGTGACCCAATTTCAAACTCATCCGAGATATTATTAAGAGAAACATTCTGACCAATTTTCAAGTCAATTGAGCAAAAAATGTGGCCACGAGATTGCCCACAAGGTATTTCTTCAATTTGACCTAGTTTATGACCCCAGGTGATCCAATTTCAAAATAATCCGAGATTTAATTAAGACAAACATTCTGTCCAATTTTCAAGTCAATTGAGTAAAATATGTGGCCTCTAGAGTGTCCACAAGGTATTTCTTTGCCCTAGTGACCTAGTTTATGACCTTAGGTGGCCCAAATTCAAATTCATGCGAGATTTCATCAAAACAAACATTCTGACCAATTTTTAAAACAACTGAGCCATAAATGTGGCCTCTAGAGTGCCCACAAGGTTTTTCTTTAATCTGACCTAGTGACCTAGATTATGACCTCAGGTGACCAAATTTTGAACTCATTCTAGATTTTATCAAGACAAACATTCTGACAAATTTTCAGGTCAATTGAGCAATAAATGTGAGTAATGTGTGTTTCATCAATTTTTGTCAAGGATTTTAGAAGATATCGTCCGGACTGAAGGCCTACGTATAGAAAAAATACATAATAACAACACTCAAGACGATATTCACTGCTTACTGGTCAAGATTACTGAACACTCTGGACATAATCAAGCTGTCTAGCTTTGTGACCCT
Source organism: Tridacna gigas (assembly GCA_945859785.2). Classification (NCBI taxonomy): domain Eukaryota; kingdom Metazoa; phylum Mollusca; class Bivalvia; order Cardiida; family Cardiidae; genus Tridacna; species Tridacna gigas. The sequence continues at coordinate 68,531,983 of OX244029.2, forward strand.
GCTATCAACTGGTTGGACCATCTGATAACTTACAATATCTCTGAATCTATTTTGTATTGTATTTCACCATATTTTAACAATCAAATTGAACATGTATTTGAGGCATGCTCTGGTAAAAGGGGGCTTAATGCAGCTCCGTAATCCATAATAGCAATCAAGCCATCACATAATTATGAATCCATAATAGCCACTTTTAAAACAATCAACTGAACATTGAGGTAGACTGGTCCTTGGACTTACAGAAAGTTGACCAAAAGCAAAAAGTTTCAGCCCAGGTCAGCCTGCGCTGATTGCCCACAAGGTATTTCTGTAATTTGACCTAGTGACCTCGATAATGACCCTATGTGACCCAATTTCAAACCCATTCAAGGTATGACCAAGTCAAACATACTGACAAATTTTTCAGGTCAGTTAAACAAAAATTGTGGCCTCTAGAGGCCCACAATACCTTTCATTAATTTGACCTAGTGACCTAGTTTATGACCATATAAAACCCAATTTCTAACTGATCCGAGATATCATCAAGTCCAATATGTAGACTAGTTTTCAGGTCAATTTAGCCAGAATTGTGGCCTCTACAGTGCCGACAAGGTATTTCTTCAATGTGACCCAGTGACCTTGTTTATGACCTTATGTGACCCAATTTTGAAATCATCCGAGATATAATCAAGACAAACATGCTGACCAATTTTCAAGTCAGTTGAGCAAGAATTGTTACCACTAGAGTGCCCACAAGATATTTCTTAAATTTGACCTAGTGACCTACCTTATGACCCTATGTGATCTAATTTTGAACTCATCCAAGATTTTATCAAGACAAACATGCTGATCAATTTTCAGGTCAATTGAGTAAGAATTGTAGCCTTTAGAGTGCCCACAAGGAATTTCTGTAAGTTGACCTAGTGACCTAGTTTATGACCCATTAGGCAAATTCAAACTCATTCAAAATTTCATCAAGAAAAACATGCTGACCAATTTTCAAGTCAATTGAGAAATATATGTGGCATCTAAAGTGCCCACAAGGTATTTCTTTAATTTGATCTTGTGACCTAGCTTATGACCCAATGTATCCCGTATTGGAACTCATCCGAGATTTTAATAGGACAAAGATTCTGACCAATTTTTCGAGACAATTGTGTAATAAATGTGGCCTCTAGACTGCCCACAAGGTATTTCTCTGATTTGACCTAGTGACCTAGATTATGTACCCAGGTGACCCAATTTTGAATTCATCCTAGATTTCTTCAAGACATACATTCTGACCAATTTTCAGGTCAATTAAGCAATAAATGTGGCATCTAGAGTGTCCACAAGGTATTTCTTTAATTGAACCTAGTGAATGACCCCAGATGACCCAATTTCCAACTCAATTGAGACTTAATTAAGACAAACATTCTGACCAATTTTCAAGTCAATTGAGCAAAAAATGTGGCCTCTAGAATGCCCAAAAGGTATTTCGTTTATTTGACCTGTTGACAGAGTTTATGACCCTAGCTGACCCAAATTCGAACTCATAGATCTGCGATTTCATCAAGACAAACACATTGACTAATTTTCAGGTCAATTGAGTAAGAAATAAGGCCTCTAAACTGCCCAAAAGGTATTTCTTTAATTTGACCTTGTGACCTAGTTCATGACCCTAGGTGACCCAATTTCAAATTCATCCCATATTTAATTAAGACAAACATTCTGACCAATTTTCAAGTCAACTGAGCAAAAAATGTGGCCTCTAGACTGCCCACGAGGTATTTCTTTAATTTGACCTAGTGACATAGTTTATGACCCTACGTGACCTAAATACGTGTCTGGCTAATTTTCAGATCAGTTGAGTAAGAAATGTGGCCTCTAGAGTGTCCACAAGGTATTTCTTTTATTTGGCCTAGTGACTTAGTTTATGACCCTAGGTGACTCAATTTCAAACTCATCCGAGATTTAATTAAGAAAAACATCCCAATTTTCAAGTCAGCTGAGCAAAAAATTTGGCCTCTAGAGTGCCCACAAGGTATTTCTTTTATTTGACCTTGTGACATAGTTTATGACCCTAGGTGACCTAAATATGTGTCTGGCTAAATTTCAGGTCAGTTGAGTAAGAAATGTGGCCTCTAGAGTGTCCACAAGGTATTTCTTTTATTTGACCTAGTGACTTAGTTTATGACCCTAGGTGACTCAATTTCAAACTCATCCAAGATTTAACTAAGAAAAACATTCCGACTAATTTTCAAGTCAATTGAGCTAAAAATGTGGCCTTTAGAGTGCCCACAAGGTATTTCTTTAATTTAAGCTAGTGACTTAGTTTATGACCCTAGGTGACCCGTATTTGAACTCATCTGAGATTTCATCAAGACAAACATTCTATCCAATTTTCAGGTCAATTGAGTATGAAATGTGGCCTCTAGAGTGTCCACAAGGTATTTCTTTAATTTGATCTAGTGACCTAGTTTATGACCCCAGGTGACCCAAATTTGAACTCATCTGAGATTTCATCAAGACAAACATTCTGACCAATTTTCAGGTCAATTGAGTAAGAAATGTGGCCTCTAGAGTGTCCACAATGTAAATGTTAACGACAGACATAGGACAATCGCAAAAGCTCACCTTGAGCACGTTGTGCTCAGGTGAGCTAAAAATGCTGGCAACCTGAATTTTCTTTTTTTCCCTATAATGTATTCTACCCAGTGATATGGAGATTTCATTTTCTGAGTTACATTTAATTTGTTGTCTTCAAATGCTTTCAATTTGGACATGTCTCAAATGTTGTCGTCTGGTAAAGGCTTAACCCTTAACCCTTTAATGCACAATGACGCCATTTGACGCCCCTGGAAAAGAAGCCTTTTGAAAACATTGTGGGAAAAAGAGAAAATGCTGGTCACCAGCATTTTCTCCTTTTCCCGCAATGTTTTCTACCCAATCAAAGAAAAGTTTCACCACTTAAGCCACACTGAAATTGTTGTCTGCAAATGCTTTCAATTTGGACAAGGCTAAAATTTTGTCGTCTGGTAAAGGGTTAAAGCCCTGGAATCAATTTAAAATGTTTTTGCAGGCAGTGTGGATTAAGATCAGACTACACAGAACATGCCATCTGATCTTAAATCTACACTGTCTGCTATTATGTTACACATTCTAATGGAAACCTTAGAGTAACAATATTTCGGGCTTTTTTTTTTTCATAATTAAAAAGGTTCATATCATTAACTCAGTGATTTAAGGGTCCAGGGATACATAGATTTACATAATCTCAAAAAATTTTAAAAATATTTCATCAATTACTTAACCCTTTACCATACAATGCTGACTTTTAACGACCTGATAAAGAAGCCTTTTGAAAACATTATGAGAAAAGGAGAAAATGCTGGTAACCAGCATTTTCTCCTTTTCCCACAATGGTTTCTACCCTATTAAAGGCAGAAATCATCATTTTAGCAACATTTAATGTGTCGTCTCCAAATGCCTTCAAATTGGACTAGTCTAGAATTTTATCGTACGGTTACGTGTTAAGTATGGCAAAAGCTTGAAATTTCTCAGTGAAAAAGATGGACAAATGTATGAAAAAACAAGTGCTTCGCAGAGCGACGCATATACGACTGAAGGGGCTTGTCAGTGAAATGAGTTGAAATGAAGGATGGGCCGTGAATGAAGAGTAACGGTAGTTATTCTCCATGATAAAGAAAATAAGTCTTGATTGTAATAGTTTATTGAAGGAAAAAAAAGCATTTAACCTTCTGCTGCTATCAGTGTTTGAAGTTTCAAGTTGAGACCTTTTATAGTTTGTAAGTTATGGCCCAGACAAAAATTCAAAGTAAAAATTTAAAAATAAAGGGCAGTAACTCAAAAAATAAGGGTATCAGAGTTATGGTTATTGTGCATGACACTTCTCCATAATGTGTTCTGTCAGTGTATGAAGTTTCAAGTTGATAGCTTTTCTAGTTTGGAAGATGTAGCCAGGACAAAAATTCAAAATGAAGTTATTAAAGGGCAATTACTCAAAAACTTAGGGTGACAGAGTTATGGTTCTTGTTTACTGCACTTCTCCACAATCTGTTCTATCAGTGTATATTGTTTCAAGTTGATAGCTTTTATAGTTTGGAAGATCTGGCCCAAACAAAAATCTAATGTGAAAAATATTAAAGGGCAAAAACTTAAAAAATAAGGGTGGCACAGTTACAATTTTTGTGAATTGCTCTTCTCCACAAGGTGTTCTATCAGTCTTTGAAGGTTCAAGATCATAGATTTTATAATTTAGAAATTATGGCCCAGACGAAAATTCAAAGTGAAAACTAACATAGGGCAATAACTCAAAAAGAAGGATGGCAGAGTTATGGTTCTTGTGCAGTGCACTTCTACATAATGTGTTCTATTAGTCTTTGAAGTTTCAAGATGATGGATTTTAAAGTTTGGAAGTTATGGCCTGGACAAAAATTCAAACTGAAAATTAACAAAGGGCAATGACTCAAAAAACAAGAGCAGCAGAGTTATGGTTCTTGTGCACTGCTTTTCTCCATAATTTGTTCTATCAGTGTATGTAGTTTCAAGTTGATACCTTTTATGGTATGGAAGTTATGGCCTGAACAAAAATTCAAAGTGAAAAGTTTGTTATTTCAGAAATCAAGGGCAGATAATTTTAGAACGCAAACAGCGATCCAAATTCTAAGAGTCAGGTGCACAACTAGACATCATGGAGATTCACTGTGGCAAGTTTCAAATAATTCTGATGGAAACTGTAGGAGGAGTTGCGCACACAAGAAATTGCTAACGGACGGACGGACGGACAGACGGATGGATGGACGACCGGGGATATAACATAATACGACCCTTCAGGCGTATAAAAAAATGCACTCCTATTTCTCTAATGGGCTACATAGCCTCTTATGGTATTTTCAAATTTCAAGCAAGAATTTCACAGAAGTTTGTGGGAATGTTACATATTCAATCATGGCTTTCATTAGTCTTACCAGAATCAGGTTTGGGCTATGCAGTGCCTTGTTCAAGGACACTACATCACAATCAGTGCTGCCATTGGGAATCTAATCAGGATTCAGGAAAATAAATGAAAGGCCTGAACTGCTTAGTAATAGGAAATCCAACACTAACAAGCACTGTATGGTTTTAACCCTTTACCAGATGACATATTTCTGCCAAGCCGAAACTGAAAGCATTTGCAGACAACAATTTCAATGTGGCTCAAATGGTGCATTTTCTTTTTCTTTTTTAAAGGCAGAAAATATTGTGGGAAACCAGCATTTTCTCCTTCTCCCACAATGTCGTCCAAAGGCTTCTTTTCCAGGGTCCTTAAATGGCAGCAATGTGTGGTAAAGGGTTAAATGTACCCGGAATAATCATGATAACAACAAAACACAAGTCATACAATAACCATATAGTTTTATTCCACATCATACCTTTAAAATAATCTGACAGCAGTTAAAAGGGAAATGAAAACCCCCAACAAGTAAAACATGTAACAACAAAAAATGCTATACAATTGACTCTTTACCAAACAACAAAATTTAGACTAAACGAAATTGAAAGCATTTGCAGACGACAAAATAAAGGTAGCTCGTTTGATGATTTCTGTCTGTAATAGGGAAGAAAACATTGTGGGAAAAGGAGAAAATTTTCGCAAAATGATTTCTTTTTCTTCAGGGTTGTTAAAACTAAGGACTGTGTGGTAAAGAGTCAATTCAATTTAATTCCTCGAAAGAACCCAACGAAAAAATCAGGATAAAAGTTTTCTTCAGAACACATACAAAATACAAAAACTTCTATAAGACATTAACAATATGACACCAAGCCCCACATTTATAAAAACTTTGGATGGTAAGCCATATGCCGTGCACTTTTGCAGACAATGTAGATGAAGATGAGATTTCAAAGAACAAGCAGTCTGATCTTGGATCTACTTGTCAGATATGGAGAGATTATTCCAATGAGAATAGCTTTGAAATCACAGTGTTTAGATTTTTGCTATTGTTTGGAAATTTCCACTTGATTCATTTTGAAGTATAGTCATTCACCAAACAATTCCGAGTTGTAACAACCCACAAGAAGGCTTCTGAAAATATATTGTAGAAAAAGGAGAAAATGCCGGTAACACGCCTTTTCTCCTTTTCCCACAATGTTTTCTACCCTTTCAAAGAAAAATTCTCTTGACTGAACCACATTTATTTTGTCATCTGCCTATGCTTTCAAAAAGGACAAGTCCAAAATTTTATCTGAAAGAGTGTTACAGGCTATACACATGACACTGACATTTTCCTGTCATGCAAAATTTCCCAATGTCTTGAATATTTCATGAGATAATTAGACATATCCTGTAAATCCAATATCAGACTGTATTTTTTGTGTGGGCCAGTGTTGATCTCCACTACCCAAAAGCACCATTTTTTCTTCTTTTTATCTCCAAATGCATCCAGAGATTTAATATAAAATAAGACATGTACTTAATTCCATTTAACTCTTTATCACACCAGCAAAACACGGACTTGTCCAAAGTGAAAGCATTTGCACACAACAATTTAAACATAGCTCAAATGATTGAAATGGTCCTTGACTGAGTGGAAAACAATGTGGGAAAAGGAGAAAATGCTGGTTACCAGTATTTTCTCCTTATCTCACAATGTTTTCAAAAGGCTTCTTTTCTTGGGGTCGTTAAAACTCTGGATTGTGTGGTAAAGAATTAAATCACACTAGATATAAAAAAAAAAAAAAAGAGCAAAAAAAAAAAAGACAAATAAACTGAGACTATGTAGGCCTTAATCTTACAGGAAGAAGCCTGTTGAAAACATTGTGGGAAAAGGAGAAAATGCTGGTAACCAGCATTTTCACCTTTTCCCACAATGTTTTCTACCCCATCAAAGACAGAAATCATCATATGAGCAACGTTTATTTTGTCGTCTGCAAATGCTTTCAATTTGGTCAAGTACCAAAAAACTGTCGTTTGGTGAAGAGTTAAAATGGGGCTTCAGTTTATGTCTCAACAGTATCATTTTTCCTTCATTTAACTCTTTACAAAACGACAAAAATGTAGACTAGGCCAAATTCAAAGCATTTGCAGACGACATTTTAAATGTAGCTCAAAACATAAAATTTGTCTGCTAAAGGGTTGAAGACATTGTAGGAAAAGAAGAAAATGCTGGCTACCAGCATTTTCTTCTTTTCCCACAATGTTTTCAAAAGGCTTCTTCCTCAGGGTCGTTAAAAGTCGTGATTGTGTGGTAAAGGGTTAAGAGTTTTACTAGAAGAATACTTGTGATAATAGTGGGATATGGTTCTAAATGGAGAGAAATTTGGTGTTCAAATTTACACAGGTTCTGGTTGCCAGTGTTTGACTGAATGGCATCATTTTAACCCTTAGAGCACCAAATAAACCCCTTAGTATTTTCAGTCTAGAAATAAAACTAAAATAATTGCAATTACAGGGTTGCTTTTGCCAAAAATGTTTCAGCCCACAGATAGTGTAGATCAAAGATCAGACTGCATGTATATGTAGTCTGATCTTGATCTACACTGGGTCCAAGGCAACTAATGTTGTGAAAGGTGCATTAAGGGTTAATATTGTGCCAAACAACAACTATTTTCAACTTATCACTATATTAAGCATGTAAACTGGCAGAGGACAGACTCAATGTGGCTGAAATGCTGCAATTTGTCTTGACATCATCATCATTGCCCATATTGGAAGCCATTGCAGACGATAAATTAACCCTTTACCACACATTCCCAACTTTTAACGACCCTAAGAAAGAAAGCTTTTGAAAACATTGTGGGAAAAGGAGAAAATGCTGGCAACAAGCTTTTTCTCCTTTTCCCACAATTTTTTCTGCCCATCCCAAAACAAATTCCTATTTGTGGTTCACATTTAAATTGTCATCTGCAAAAGCTTTGAATTTGGCTAGTCAAGTCTGAAATTTTGTTGTTTGGTAAAGGATTTGACTCCAAGCAATGAAATTTGTCTTTGAAAGAGTCAAAAACATTATGGAAAAAGGGAGAAAAAACTTGTCATCAGCCTTTTCTCCTTATCCCATTGTTTTCAAGAACAGCCCACTTTGGTACTGTGAAAACATGGAGAAGGTTTATATTCTAGAGTAATCAATCTCATCTGCATATGAGGCTTGGCAAGGTCTGTAGGTAGTGGTAAAAGCACAATGCCTAACCAGAGGACAAAATTTTATATAAGTCCATACTGAAAGTATTTGCAGACAACAACAAGAAAAAAGTGTGGCTAAAATGATGCTGTTTGTCTGTGAAAAGCAAAAAAAGATGTTGGTCCCCACCATTTTCTGTTTTAACCTTTACAGCACTGGAACTAACTTCAGTTGTTTTAGCAGACAGTGTAGGTCAAGATCAGACTGCACAGAATTTGCAGTCTGATCTTGACCTTCACTGTTTGCTTGTTCGTTACTTATTCTGGCTAAAACAACCATACAATGACAATATTTCTAACCTTTTACCTCAATGAAAAAATCCATTTCATTAATTAAGCACTCTAAGGATCAATCTTTATCAAGCGAGCCCTTGTTTTGAAGACTCTTGGAAATGAAAGCTTTTGAGAACAGTGTGGGAAAAGGAGAAAATGCTGATGAACAGCATTTTCTCCTTTTCCCACAATGTTTTCTACCCTTTCAAAGATAAATATCATCATCTGAGCCACATTTGATCAGTTGCAAACTATTTAAGGAGAAGACACAAAATTGCATCTCTGGACAGACTAACTGATAACCCTAATAACTCTTTACCACACTATGAAAATTTAGACTAGTGCAAATTAACTCTTTACCAAACGACAAAATTTTAGACAGGTCTAAATTGAAAGCATTTTCAGACAACAAAATAAATGGGACTGAAAAAGTGAAATTTGTTATTGTAATGGTAGAAAACATTGTGGGAAACGGAGAAAATGCTCGTTACCAGCATTGTCTCCTTTTCCCACAATGTTTTTAAAAGGCTTCCTTCTTGGGGTTGTTAAAAGTCGAGATTGTGTGGTAAAGGATTAAAAGCATTTGCAGAAGACATTTTAAATGTAGCTCAAAACATAACGTTTGTCTCTTGAAGGGTAGAAAACATTGTGGGAAAAGAAGAAAATGCTGGTTACCAGTTATTTTCTTCTTTTCCCACACTGTTTTCAAATGGCTTCCTTCTTGGGGTCATTAAAAGTCGGGATTGTGTGGTAGGGAGATAAAGTATAACACCCTCCTCCCCCACAGTCTTGCGGTGGTAATAATTATGAATCTATGTATACACAGGAGGTAGGGGTGCAGTCTTTAACAATGTGTACATGCAAAGAAAACAATAAGAAGCTGATAAATGAAAATGAACACATAAGAAAGATCTATTGATTTAAAAAAAAAAAAAAAAAATCAATTAACTCTTTAACACATAATCCTGAGTTTTAATAATCCTGATAGAGAAGGCTTTTGAAAACATTGTGGGAAAAGGAGAAAATGTTGTAACCAGCATTTTCTCTTTTTCCCACAATGCTTTCTACCCTATCAAGTGCAGAAATTACTATTTTAGCAACATTTGATGTGCTGTCTGCAAATGCTTTCAATTTGGTCCTGTCCAAAATTTTGTTGTATGGTAAACATGATCATGTATTGCTCACCTGTCTATAACAAAGAGATTTCATAGTCAGTTTTTTGGCACGACAGGCAAAATTGAGTCAACTTTTATCGCATCACCTTTAGATGTTGCTTCATGCAAAATTTTACTTCTATAAAACCTTGCTGTTCCCTAGATTTCTCTGCACTAAATCTGCTACATCTATGTAAAAACCGTAACGCTGGACAAGGCTTTTTTGTTGCCTTTGCGACACAATAAGGAAACTTTTGTTAGGGAGCCACTCGATAATGCTTCATTCAAAATGTCAAACTCTTTGTTTTGCCTTTTGTTTTCAGACAAGAAGATAAAAATTTGATGAAAAGTTTATGTACAATTTTGCTACAGAATTAAAACCTATTAGACAGTACAAAAATCTAATCCTCTTGATAAAAAAGAATCTTCCAAGTTTTCTGTCTATGGATTCACTAACTACCCCCTCCACCACTTCCCCCCTCACACACACTCATTCGCTCCCAGGCAGACCCACCTGACAAAATCTGGAAAACTTTGATGATTGACTACACAATGTAAAATATCAAAGCTCTATGTCAAGTTGCGCAAGACAATAAAAACCTTCAAAATTTTCCCGACATAACCAAATAAGACGTAGAAGCTGGATAAAAAGTCAGACTTGTTTATAACGTCCAAAGTTAAAAAATATAGTCATTATCTGAAGACTAAAGAATTCCTGTTTGGAATCATCTATGTCATCTGACAAGTTTTTGGCAAGGAAGATTTTTAAAGGTTTTAACTGTTCACCAAACAACCAACTTTAGACTGGTTCAAATTGAAAGCATTTACAGACCAGAAATTGAAAGTGGCATAAATAATAGGACTTGTATCAGAAAAGTAAGAAAACATAGTGGGAAAATGAGAAAACATAGTGGGAAAATGAAAAATTTTTCCAACGTTTTCATAAACCATTTTCCTCAAAACTTTGAACTGTAAGGTAAAGGGTAAATAATCATTTCAATAGCAGCCATCTTTATAACAGGACTCCAACCATCCATCTTGCCTTTCACTCTTTTTCAGCCTGGTCTGAACTGAAAGCATTTGCAGACGACAAATTAAGGAGGCTCAAATGGCGGAATTTGTCCTTGACAGAGTAGAAAACATTGTGGGAAAAGAAGAAAATGCTGGTCATCAGCTTTTTCTTCTTTTCTCTTAATGTTTTCAAAAGCCTTTTTCATAAGGGTTGTTACAACTCTTGTGTGGTAAAAGGTTAAGTCTATTTTCTCAATTCTGTAGAGTCTGTCTGTTAAACTTTTTCTGAAAGGATGTTGCTTAGAAATTGTGGACGAACATAACCCAAAAATTTATATGCCAATACTTTGCTGCAAACACAGTTCATTGATTGATTGAATTGGAGTTTTAACACCGTTTTAACAGCCAAGGTCATATCACGGCAGTCAGTGCACCTAGATTTCCTGGCTTTCTCCCACCTGTACTGACACAACTTTCTTTCCAAGTCACTGACTACTTTTCTCACATGCGTAAGAGGTGAGAGGCAAAAAATCATTTGCCTCAACCGGGTATCAAACTCACAACCACCAGGTCATGAGTCAGATACTCTAATCAATGAGCTATCCAGGCAGGCTGCAAACACAGTACTTAACTCCTAGAGCCCTAAAAAATCCTAACAGACATTTTCATACTACAAATAAGACCCAATTAAATGCAATTTCAAGATTTCTCTTGTCCGTACTGTCTCACAAAAGCAGACAGTTTAGATCAAAGATAAGACTACATTTCTGGAGCCTGATCTTGATCTACACTCCCCACAAAGCCAACCTAAGTTGGGAAAATTGCTTATGGGTTAGAAAACACAAAAAAAACCCCCAAACCATGATATTACACTAATTGGCGCAGTTGCAAAATTGCTAATCCTCTCAGGTAACTTAACTCTTTCAGCGCCAAATACATGAATTCTACCACTTATCTTTCAAATACAATCTACTGAAAATTCAAAAGATTTTACCTTATATTAGTAGTTTCGATTAAACAAGTGGATGGTATATATCCAAGATCAGACTGCATGTTCAGTGCAGTCTGATCTTGATCTATGTCGTCTGCAAAAGCCCATGTTTTCTCCTATGGTGTTGAAAGGGTTAAAAATTCCATTCCTATTTTCAAAAGAGCAACCATCTCACTCTGTATTTATATGTTTTCCCTGCCTGAAACAGCAAACTACTCCTAATGACTAAATAATTTGAGCCACACTCTGGCAAAGGGGGGCTTAATGCATGATACCACGCAAGTCATCACATAATTATAGATCCATAGAATCGATTTTTGTCTAACAACCCAATGAATTGTGAGGTACACTTGTTGTTTGACATAGAGAAAATTTACTGAAAGTGAGTGCCCTGTCTGACAAGAGTCAAAACTTTTCGCAGATGCATCAAGCCCCCTTTTTCAAAGAGCATGGCTCATTTGAAATAAAAATAACCTAGCACTTTCCTTGGAAAAGTTTTCTCTGGTAATCAAAATGCTAGTGTGAAATTTTTGGATAAAAATACAGCAGAAAAAAATGGGTCCTTACATAAAGCAATCTAACACTAACTCTGGTTTGATAATCTTGACAATGACAAAATGACATGACATTACCAGAAAATTAAAGCAACAATCTTCATAAAGGAAATATTTCATTTGGGTTAACATAAAAAGCCTTGAGCATACACATAGAAAAATGGAGATAAAAATTAGACAAGAGGACCAGTAACACTCCCCTGAGTTAACAAGACCTATACTATTACAAGGTAAAAGACAAGTTCCTTTCTGAACATGTATAGAGATTCCATCCTACCTTTTTATATCTAAAAACAGTGACTTTTGCCCTAGCTAAATGTGGTGCTGTATTCATAATCGGCATATTAAGATCTATTACCATGCAAAGTTGCAGAAATCAAGCGCAAAGATTATTTAAATTTTGAAGTTCCATCATAAAAGGATGCTACAAACCAAGTATTTACTCTCTAGACCTATGGTTTAAGACCAGCACATTTATCCCGTCTCTTAACTCTTCACCAAACTACAGATTTTTGGACAAATCCAAATTGACAGCATATACTGACAACAAATCAAATGTGGCTCAAAGGATGAAATTTTTCTCTAAAATGGCAGAAAATATTGTGGGCAAAGGACAAAATGCTGATTACCAGCATTTTCTCCTTTTCCTACAATTTTTTTCGAATGACTCTGATCTCAGGGGCTGTTAAGACACAGGATTTTTGATGAAGGGTTAAAGAGAAATGACTATTGATATTGTAGGACAGAATGATGCATGATGACCAAAAGAAACCTTACCCACCACAAAAGCTCTAATTGAGCTTTTGTGCTAAGGTGAGCTAAAAAAACAATGGGTGTCAATGCTCAGCTGCAGTTGCTTTTAGAGAAAATTCTATGTCAAAAAAGCTGTGTCAAAAATATCTAGACGGTTACCTGCCCCTATTGTAAGGGATCCTCTTTTGGTAGTTAAGAACTAATGCAATATTGAAATAAATATCTTCAGTAAAGACAGATATTATAAAATGTCAAAGTTCTTGAAAACTCTATGTCGAAATAGGGGCATAACTGTGTAAAAAATATTTTGATGGTTACCTGCCATACTGGTATGGGTTACCCTTTTGACAGTTAAGAACTAGTTTGAGTTTGGACTTAATATCTTCAATAATTACAGAGATATACAATGTCAAAGTTTTAGCACAACACAGACAATGACCCCAGGGCTATGACAATACGACCTTTTCTTCAAAAACAGCCAGGCTAATATGGAACACAAAGGAAAGGTTATTGTAAAAATATAAAGATGCAGATTTATGGAGATCCATAGCAGAAACAAATTCAAAATTTGTAACAAAATAAGATAATAATTTCAGACTAAATCCTTCAATATATATCTACCCCAAACAAGACAGCCAATTCATCTATTTTTAAACTTGAAAATATAACACAAAAATCTATATGAGCAATGCTCTGTGAAAAAAGGGGTTTAGTGCATCTGCAAAAGGTATCGACCCAGGTCAGTCTGTGCACTCTGTGCAGGCTGACCTGGATCAAGAGTTTTTGCTCTTGGTAAATTTTCTGTATGTCAAAGGACCATTCTACCTCTTTTTCAGTCGGTTGCGAGAAAAGCATGAGAAGGTTAACAAGCTGCATGAGAAGGTTAACAAAGTAATAAAAGCATGGGAAGGTTAACAAAATAACAAAAGTCAGCTTTTGGAAAATGCTAAGAAAAGACAAACTGCAAGTTACAAAAAAAAATGAGGAATTGTTTGTTACAGGCAATTTATCCCTTTAAGCATTTTTTCACTATTGCAGAAAATTCTTTTCCATGTCAATCAAGGTCTTATGTGGAGAGGTCTAAAATAGACTCTATGTGGTAATCACTTTAACTCTTTCCCAAACAACAAATTTCAGACTCTTTCAAATTCAAAACCTTTGCAGACGACAAATTTAAAATCAGTAAAAACGAGCTTAAGCTCTCCAATAGGGTAGAAAACATAGTGGAAAAAGGAGAAAATGCTGGTGACCAGGGTTGTGATACCCAGGGATTGTTTGGTAAAGGGCTAATATTTATGCTCTGCAATCCATCATGTCTAACTGTAGAATTCCAAATCAAATCCACTAAGTCAACAAAGATATCTATGTACATCTACATGAGATTATAGTTATTATGCCTGAAACTATTGTGATAGTGACAGTGAAGGGTTTAATATGATAAAAGAGAGGCCAAGTCTCAAACAGAATACAGTATAATATAATTTAGAAAAAAAATCTCTTCCCACATGATTACATCAGTTTTACAATACCAAGCATAGCTGTACAGGCTTTTGCAGACAGTGTTTATCAAGATCAGACTGCTCAGGATAAGCCATCTGATCTTTGATTCACACTGTTATTTTGTGTGATATATTAAAAAAAAATCTGGTTAACTGGTTGAAATTATTTTTATTTCATAAACAATCAATAACCAATAAAGTATACTACCTGGCTTCAATGTAAAATCTTGTGAGTATAATATCAAGCATTTGTTTGACTCTACCAAACATCAACATTTAAGGTGTGCCCAAATTCAAAGCAGTGACAGATACAAATTCAGATGTGGCTAAAATATGATGGGATTTCCTACTGAATGGGCAGAAAACATTGTGGGAAGAGGAGAAAATGCTGGCCATCAGCATTTTCTCCTTTTCCTACAATGTTTTCAGAGGCTCACCCCCTAAGGGTCATGAAAACTTGGGATTGTTTTCTATAGTGTTAACCCTTTACCAAATAATACTAGGTTTCAATGACTTCAAGGAAGACGGCTTTGAAAAACATTGTGAGGAAAGAAGAAAGCACTGGTTACCAGCATTTCCTCTTTTCCCACATTGTTGTCTAACATTTCAATGGCAAATTCCATCATAGAAGCCACCTTATTTGTTGTCTGCAAATGCTTTCCATTTGAACGAGTCTAAAATTTTGCAGTCTGGTTAAAGATTAAACAAAACTATATCAACAGTATAACACAATAATCCTTGACCACAGTGCAACCTAAAGAGATTCTCCCAATTTCCAAAGAAACAAGCTATTTCGTTGAAATGATATCCCCTGCCGAAAAAAGCCCCCTTATTCCATGACACTGCATTAACCCTTTATCACGCAATCCTGTTTTAACAACCCTGAAGAAGAAGCCTTTTAAAAACAGTGTGGGAAAAGGAGAAAATGCTGGTAACCAGCATTTTCTCCTTTTCCTGGAATGTTTTCTACCCTTCCCAGTTCTACCTTTCAGTCACATTTATTTTGTCATCTGCAAATGCTTTCAATTTGGACTATGATGAAATTTTGCCGCTTGGTAAAGGGTTAAATAAAAAAAAAAAAAAGAAATATCAGCAAACTATCATATTTCACCAAGGACTTTAGAAAATATCAGTCTGGATGGGCAGAAGGATAGACAACGCAAAAATTATATCTCCTCGCCTTTCAGTCACATCTATTTTGTCATCTGCAAATGCTTTCAATTTGGACTATGATGAAATTTTGCCACCACCAAGGATTTTAGAAGATATCAGTCTGGATGGGCAGAAGGATGGACAACGCAAAAACTATATCTCCTCGCTGTCGGCAGGGGATAGTAAGACAGAATATATATGCTGTAAAATATGGTGTAGAATTTAAAAAAAAAAATACGTATAATGTCAACTATTTATGAATTCATACACTGTGTAAGTAGAGAATTCTACATGCTTACAATTAAAACAGATCTCTTGTGATACTTTCAGGTTGTACAAATGTGAGAAGTTATAAATTTGCACATGATTAATAATGTAAAGGGCTTCCCAAACTTTTACAGAAACTAAAAAGGGTTTATATCTCCAAAATGATCAGCAAATTTGAAGTTCTATGATAGAAGCTCTGGCTTGACCAACACCAACCCATTTTACTGAAATAGAAAAAATATTCAATCATTAAAACCATGCTCTGTGAAACGGGTGGGTTTAATGCATCTGCAAAAAGTATGGACCATTCTGCCCACACTGACCTAGGTTAATACTTTTTGCTACTGTTAACGTTTCTGCATGCCCAAGGACCATTCTATCTACAGATTCAGTTGGTCATTAGACAAACAGATTTTACAGATACATAATGTGATGAGTGGCTTGGTATAATGTTTCACTGAGATGTATAAAATTCCCTTTTGCCAGGGTGCAGCCCATTTACAATTGCTATTTTCAACAGAATGAGAATATACAGTCATCAATCGCTGAATACAGGGGATCTCTAGACATACCACACACTGGTAAGAGTGTTACATAGACTGAACATTCAATCGAATGGTATTTTACGCCACATTGATTATTCTTTCAGTCATAACATTGCAATAGCTTTCTTATTCATATGTGTAAAGGGTCTCACCAATACAAGGCCTAGGATATGAAGCATCTTGCCCAAGGACAGCCCCATGAAAAACCCAGAGCCTTGCACGAGAACTGAACCTGGGGCCTCCATGCTCCAAGTCCTACACCTAAAACATTGAGCTACATCTGACCGAAAGAAACATCTGAAAGAGAAAAAAATACATGCATGTCCTTTTTTTAAAAAAAAAAAATCTGATAAAGTTTTCTTCATATAGGCATGAAGATAATCTAGTATGGTAATGGGGCAAATTATTCAAGCAAAACAATTTGAAATAAATCACCATTGCTGAATATCAAGTCAATTACTAACAAATACAACTCCTCTTGGCCCAGTTGTACAAGGCTTTGGCAAATATACATAAATAGGTGCATTAACTTCAAACAAACAATGACTCTTTTCCAACAATGCTTTCTCTACTGTTGGAAGATAATATTTTTTTCCTTCATCGATTTATCCTTGTGTGTCTTATAACAGTTTTTGGTAGGTCCAAAACTAGCCTGGTCAGTACTGAGAAAAAATCATTTGTTGGTATTCTCATATCATAGAATTTGACTCAACCATTTCCCAAACAACAAACTTCACACTCTATCAAACTGAAAACCTCTGTAAACATTAAATTGCGAAAACAGATACACATCAACTGAGGATCTTGGGAAAAAAATTCCTTGTTAAAAGGAATTTACAAACTGTAGGTCTTAACTATGGTGCTACTTAGAACACCCAATTGAGATGTTCTCTCACAGCCAGTCAGATGTCTAGTCTTGGAATCTGAGCTTAGCACATTCTGTGCTGTCTGATCTCTATCTTCACTGTATGTACATGACAGCCTAAGGATTGAAAAATACACCTATGCTGAAAATTTCATCCACCACTGACCAAATACAACTCTCTCTGCCCCTGCAGTACTATGCTTTGGAAAACATCATCAGAAAAGGAGCAATTGCTTGTCTTTGGTTGAAAAACAGTGTTTTCTTTGCATCACAACAACATGTTTATCCACAGAATGTGCAGTCTGATCTTGGATCTACACTGTCAGATACGAAGATATTTTTTTCTATACAATTAAGTTTTTAAAAGCATTATTCAGGTTTTTACTATCGCCTTGAAAATTTCATTTAAGTTGTATAGCAGGATATGGGTTAATTATGGCCCAATTAAAACCATAAATACTACCTGGCACTCCCATAAGTTCCTGGATTTTCATTACGTAATTTTGAGCATTTTCAGGGAGATCTGTAAAGGATCTGACATCCTCGGTGTTGGATTTCCAGCCTGGTAAAGACAAATACTCCACTTCGACCTTCTGAAGCATTTCATCTGTGGCTGAATCAGAAAAGAACAATATCCATGTCATTAGACCTTTTCAAATGAAAAGCATAATTGATATTGAATTGGCTGTAGTCAGCAAGACCAGTTTGACTCTTTAGCCCATGACAGAATTTAGACTTAAACAAATTGATAGCACTTTTAGACGACAAAATGAAGGCAACTCTAAGATTGAAATTTCTTTTGGGATGGGTAGAAAACATTGTGGGGAAAAGGAGAAATTGCTGGTAACCAGCATTTTCTCTTTTTCACACAAAAGCTTTCTTCCTCTGGGTCGTTTAAAGTCGGGATTGTGTGGTAGAGGGTTAAAGGAAAATACTAAACAAGACTACCACATAACAAGATATTAACCTGACAGGAGATCTATCAGCAAAGACCAGGATCTATCCAACTTAAGATTTTGGTAGCATACAGGACTTGAGAACAGGGGAAGCTCAGCCAATTTTTTTCAAGGATTAATTACAGTCATTCCACCAGGATTCATTCCTTTTTCACCGCTGATCATTGTTTCAACAATGGTTATGTGGCAAAGCAGCCAGTGGCTTGGGAATAATACTGTGCATGGTGCTGGTAAATGAAACTCCAGGACAGCAAAGATAGGTGAACTGCCTGGTGCAATATAACTGAAATAATGTTATAAATGGCGTTAAACACCATATAATCAATTAACCATCCAAGCCACCATTGAAAAGAGTATAATACTAAAGAAAAAAAAAAGAAAGATAAGAGCTGTTGAAATCAAGATTTTTACCTGGGAAACTGTCCTCTACTTTTTCTCCATCAATTTTATAAGCAACACCAATCTTTATCTCTTCAAACTCGTCCAATATATCCAGTTTTGTGATGGCAATTCTGTGTTGGGGGAGAAAGTAATGTTTTAATTTTCAGACAGTTTCACTCCATCATTTTTTATTTTCTCTTTTGGCAGATAGCACCATTTATATGTTACTTTCAGACACACCCTTTCCCAAACAATCCTGTGATGTAACTGCCTGAACTCTTTACCAAATGACAAAATTTTAGACCAGTCCAAAATCATACATTTCCAGATGACAAAATACATTATTGGATTTCTTTTTGAATGGTTAAGAAAACATAGTGGGAAAAAGGAGAAAATGCTGGTTACCAGCATTTTCTCCTTTTCCCACAATGTTTTCAAACACCCTTCTCTTCAGGGTCAATAAAAGTCAGGATTGTGTGGTAAAAGGTCAACAAGGGAAGGCTTTTATAAACATTAGGGGAAAAGGAGTATCATGTCATCCCATATGATTTCTACCCTTTAACCCTTTACCAGACAACAAATTTTGGACTGGTCCAAATTGAAAGAGTTTACAGACGACAATTTTAAATTTGATGAAAATGGCAGACAGTTATCAAAAAGGGGAGAAAACACTGTGGGAAAAGGAGAAATTGCTCGTTACGAGCAATTTCTCCTTTTCCCACAGCGTTTTCAAAAGACTTGTACTGCAGACATGTGAAAACCAGGGCTTGTTTGGGAAAGGGTTAACAAATCACATCATATGAGCAACATTTGTTATCCACAAATGCTTCCAATTTGATCATGTCTAAAATCTTGGCATCTGGTACAGGTTTACTAGTTAACCTTTTACCAAACAATCCCAAGATTTAACGACCTTAGCGTGCCAGACTTTTCGAAACATTTTGGAGACATTAAAATATACTGGTACCCAGCATTTTCAACTTTTTCTTAAATGTTTTCTGCTCTTTCAAAACCAAATTCTATCATTTGAGCCATATTTTATTTGTTGTCTGGAAATGCTCTCAAGTTAAATGTGTCTAAAATTCTGTCATTTGGTGGAGGGTTTAGTTACACCAAGTACAAAATGGACAGAAAATGAAAACTCATTTGTAACAAGCAACTTCTCTTTTCCCATCTCTGTTTTTTAACCTTTTTCGACACAATCCTGACCCATAGTAGAGAAGATTTCGAAAATTTGTAGGAAACGGATAAAATGCTGGTAACCAGCATTTTCTCCTTTTCCCACAAAGTTTTCTACCCTTTTCTATCTGTATCAATTTTGACTGTATTTTCTACCCTTTTCTATCAGTATCAATTTTGACTGTATTGACTGGAGCTGTTCCAAATTTGGACCAGTAAAATTTGTTGTTTTGGAAAGTGTTACAAGCTGTCTACCATAGGACTTCTAACAGTTCTGTGCAGTCTAATCTTAAATCTTAACTCTTTACCAAACGACAAAAATTTATACCTGTCCAAATTGAAAGCATCTGCAGACGACAATTTTAATGGGGCTCAAATGATGTGATTTTTGTTTGACAGGTTAGAAAACATTGTGGGAAAAGGAAAAAATTCTGGTTACCAACATTTTCTCCTTTTCCCACAATATTTTAAAAAAGGCTTTTTCCTCAGGGTCGTTAAAAGTCGAGATTGTGTGGTAAAGGGTTAAGCTGCTTAATAAATGGAGTGAAAGTTTGAAGCCAATAATGGTGACCAAAATGTTGACACTATAAGAGTTCTTTTCGCCAAAAAGAGGTGCACCATATCAGGCAGTATAGATCTAAGATCGGACTTCATGTTCTGTGCTGATTTTAATCTTCACTGTCTGCAAAAGCCCATTTGAGTCATGGTTAGCAGCCAAAACGTTAATCTACAGTCTGCACTAGTATGATATTTTTCCCCTAGCATACCAAGTGTAAAGCAACCAACTGCATTACGATTTGTACATGTTTAAAAAGAGTGAAAAAAAGAAAAAAAAATAATCTGTTTTTACATGAGATTCTGTTTCTGCACTGTAAAACTTTTTAACTTATGCTGTAATACTACCAATTACAGCAAATCATCTTTTGAACTTACGCTGAAAAACCATTAATCATCTGTGAGTATCTCAACATCACCATATCTAACCAACCAACACGACGTCTCCTCCCAGTTGTAACACCATATTCATGACCACGATCAACCAGCTTTGTACCAAGATCCTGTATCATAGACCAGCAGATGAAATCAACATTAACAAGTTACATGATTCTCTTGCAGATGGCCTCTTTTGAAAATATTGTGGCAATAGGTGAAATTGCTCACAAGTATTCTCTCATACATTAAACTTTAATTCCATTTGATTATACAGATGTTTACAACATATCAGGTGATGGGGAGTCAACCTGTTACAGAAATATCTTTGATGACTAAAATATTGAATTCTAAGCGCTGCCTTAAATGTGTAAGTAATTGGAAAAATAGTGCAAGAGCAGAAGTCCTGTTACCTCATGCAAGCAAATGAGATGTTGTTGCACCATTTTCTTTCCATGGAAAAAAAATTATGCAAGTAAAATGTAACAACTAATGACAAATATTACCATTCATCCCTTTAAAGCACACCGATGTTTCAAGTGACTTCATGAAAAATAAATCGTAGTAAAATATTGACATTTACTAAAACCAATTTTAGGTCCCTTGATTCATTGATTTATTCCTGTACTTTTTTCCAAGCATTCTTGCCAACAATCATGAGAAAAATGTGTATTTCTTTCAAAGAAAACAGTTGATGCATGAAAAGTGTTGCTATCGTTTTCACAAAGGTGGAACCATCCCATCCAGTACCCCAGATTGGCTCTTTCCAAAACAATCCCATGTTTTTAACTCTTTACCAAACAACGAAATTTCAGACTTGTCAAAATTCAAAGCTGTTGCAGACAACAAATGAAATGTCACTTAACTGGTGAAAGCTGTCTTTACAAGGGAAGAAAACTGGTTACCAGCATTTTCTCCTTTTCCCACAATGTTTAAAAAAGGCTCCTTCCAAAGGGTTGTAAGGGTTGTTAAAATATGGGATTTTTTCCTCAAGGGTTAAAACCTTAAGGATGCAGACACATGAAAACATGATGAGAAATAGTTACCAGCATTTTCTCCTTTTCCAACAATAATTTTTCAATATTTCAAAGACAAATTTCATCATTCAAGCCAATATTTAATGTTTTCTGTTCTTGAAAAGATACATCTAGACTCGTTTTCAGCCAGTTTTTAACCCATTCCATCTTCAATATATGAAACTGTAATAATTCTTGTATCTTCATGCCAAGTGTTGCTTCTGACAGTTGCAAGGTTGCAAAGATTACGACGGATAGAAAATGCATACCATTTATATGGCAGCCTTCAAAGAAATGACTGTTGTCATTTCCAGTTATAAATGAGGACAAATCCCTTGAGTTTCTCTATCCCTTACACTATACAATATATATTCGTAATTTACTTAGGCTTACACAGCTGACAAAATTCTGAGCCATTCTACACACTTTCAAGTTTTAACAGCGTTTTTTCTCCAACGCTGTAAGGATGTATCTTTAATTTGGGCAAGTCTAACATCTTGTCCTTTGTCTATACATAGATAAATTTTGAGATCTACTTACACAGAATAACTCTGTGGGAAATCCCCCTGAGCCAACACGTGTGAGGTAGGCCTTAACAACCCCATAAACATCCCCAATCAGCTGAGGGGGTATACCTAAACCTGTACATACACCACCCACACTGCAGTTTGATGAAGTCACATAGGGATATAAACCTGGAAACAAAGAACAACATTAATTAGTGTTTATACTGTTCAATTGATTAAATACAACACTGATATTCATAATTGCATAACTTACACTTCAAAGGCATATTTCACAAGCCCTAACTCTTTACCAGACAACAAAATTTTAGACTAGTCCAAATTCAACGCATATCCAGATGACAAATATAAACATGACTCAAAAACTAAAATTTGTTTTGGGAAGTGTTTTTCAAAAGCATTTTTTTCCTAGGTCGTTCAAAGTCAGGATTGTGTGGTCAAGGGTTAAAGGACGAATGCAATTACCCATACATATGAGCCATGCTCTGTGAAAAAGGGGCTTAATGCATCTGCTAATGCGTACCAATCCAAATCAGCCTACCCTGTCCGCGCAGGCTGACCGTGGACAAAACTTTTCGCTACTAGCCAATTTTCTGTTTTTCCAAGGATAAGTCTATCTCATAATTAAGTTGATTGTTAAAAAAAATGGCTCTTATGAATTCACAATCATGTGCTGACTCTCTTGGTATAATGAACCACGGAAATGCATTAACTCTTTACCACACAATCCCGACTTTTAAAGACCCTAAAAAGGTAGCCTTTTGAAAACATTGTGGGAAAAGGAGAAAATGCTGGTAACCAGCATTTTCTCCTTTCCCCACAATGTTTTCTAGCCGTTCCGTAACACATTTCAATTTTTAAGTCACATTTAATTTGTTGTCTGCAAATGCTTTTAAATTGGACTGGTCTAAAATTTTGTTGTGCGGTAAAGGGCTAAGCCCCCTTTTGCCAGAGCATGGCTCATATAGGGTTTTCATTCAATTAAAAGTATATGAGCCATGCTCTGGCACAAAGGGGCTAAATGCATTTCCGTGCCAACCAAGCCAGCATATAAATATGGATGCATAATAGCCACATTTTTTAACAACAGACTTAATCATGACGTAGACTTGTCCTTGGACTGAAAATTGTGTCGGCCCAGGGTCGGCACAAGCTGACCTTGAAATTACAATATTCTGACTATTTTTCCTGATTAAAAAGGTCCATTTCATTAAGTCAGCTCTGGAAGGGCTTAACCTGGTAGTGTTGACTATCTATGGTAAACAGTATTTTCTCCTTTTCCCACAATGTTTTCTACCCTATCAGGGACAAATTTCATCATTTGAGTCACCTTTGTCGTCTGCAAATACTTTCAATTTTAACTAGTCTAAAATTTGTCGTTTGGTAAAAGTTACAGCACCAAGTAAATCTGAAGGACTCTTTCAGTCTATAAATAAGACCTAAATAATTGCAATATCAAAGTTGCTCTTTTCCAGAATGTCTCAGCAAAGCAGACAGTGTAGATCAAAGATCAGACTGCACATGTTGTGCAGTCTGATCTTGATCTACATTGGCCGCAAAAACAACTATAGTTGTGAAAGGCACTTAAAGGTTTTACAGTATATTTGAGCAGATTATCTGTAGATCATCAGAATGTTTTCAAAATTGTTTGCACTTTTCAGTTAGCAAATTATCTTCCTGATCGATTAATTACCAAATTCTATTGTCTCATGGTGCAATAACTGCACTCCTACCCCGTTGTTAAAATAACAGAAATATGACAATACACAGGTATAAGAAATGCCTAGATAAAAATATGTTACTATTTATATGCTTGACTGTTGGATGTAAAGTGAAAAGTGACAGGATAGCTCCGAAAAATATTTTCATATTTAAACGTAAGTTGTAATTATAAGTAATACAATTTTGACTCTGTAATGATGTTGCATTATTGGTGTGAAAGATAGATAATTGACACAACTGGGCTAACCCTTACAGAGCTGAATTCATGAAATGGACCTTTTCAACCAGGAACAATATTTAAATTATTGGAATTTCAAGGTAGTTTTGGACAGAATATGTAACATACTGTGGTTTCATATAATATTCTTGGTATCAAAGTTTGTTGCTTTTCGAATTCAGTGACTTTGTTGGACCATAACTTGGTTGGGTTTTCCATTGAAGAGCAATATATTTTGGGTATAAAATAAATCAGATTCCATCTTATTACCAAAGTTCATGAAAAAGAATAGAGAAAAGACCTTCAATAGGATGGGAGTTGGTTGTTGATAAGTAACTAGGTATCATATCAAGTGCAAAGGGTGTGAAGTTTATACTGATCTGATAATCTGATCAACAATCCGGAGTCCATCAATTAAATCTTTACCAAACGACAAAAATGTAGACTGGTTGAAATTGAAAGCATCCGCAGACAACAAAATAAGTGTGAACAAAAAATTGAAATTTGCTTTGGGAAGGGTCAAAAATATTGTGGGAAAAGGAGAAAATGCTGGTTACCAGCATTTTCTCCTTTACCCACAATGTTTTCAAAAGCTTTCTTTCTAAAGTCTGTTAAAAGTCAGGACTGTGTGGTAAAGAGTTAAGACATTATGCTTATTTACAATTACTGGTAACACTGTAATGCTTGAAACCCTTAGGTCACAGTTTGCAGTCAATTTCTTCTGCTGTAAAAGTTATGACAAACTTTTAAGAATTGTCTACATCAACCCTTTACCACACAATCCCAACTTTTTACGACCCTGAGAAAGACAGCTTTTGAAAACATGGGAAAAGGAGAAAATACTGATAGCCAGCATTTTCTCTATTGCCCACGAAAATTTTTACCCTTGCAAAAACAATTTTCAAGTCTCATTTATTTTGTCATCTCCAAATGTTTTGAAACTGGACTAGTCCAAATTTTTCTTGTTTCGTAAAGAGTAAAAACTGCACTGAGTTTATCGAAATGCGTTGATAAAAGTCGTATACAGGCATTTCCCTTTCCTGTCTTGGTCATACAGGGTGTTATGAAAACAAGAGTAGGTAGCTTTCATTTTAACCCTTTACCACACAATCCCGACTTTTAACGACCCTGAGAAAGAAGCATTTTGAAAACATTGTGGGAAAAGGAGAAAATGCTGATAATCAGCATTTTCTCCTTTTCCCACAATGTTTTCTACACTTCCCAAAACGAATTTCAGTTTTTGAGCCACATTTATTATATCATCTGCAAATGCTTTCAATTAGGACAAGTCTTAAATTTTGTTGTTTGGTAAAGAGTTAAGTGAGAGTTTTCTCGAAAAAATGTTGGCATTACCCTGAGATTTCATTGCCTGATATTTCAGCAAGAAACATGTAAAAATCGTGTCAGATTGTCAAATTAACACATAGTGACAATGTAAAAATAAATTTCAGCTGGCATTTGTGTTCAGGTGTAGTATTTTGGTGACGTCACCAGAATTCCAGTAAAGGAAATTAAGACAAAACAATGAAAAAACAACTTATTTATCCAATAACAGTTAAGTCTTAACTCTTTACCACACAATCCTGACTTTTAACAACCCTGTGAAGGAAGCCAGCATGGTAACCAGCACTTTCTCCTTTTCCCACAATGTTTTCTACTCTTCCCCAAACAAATTTCAATTTTTCAATCACATTTATTTTGTCATCTTCAAATGCTTTCAATTTTGACCAGTCTAAAATTTTGTCATTTGGTAAAGTGTTTGTGAAGTCTTGGTGTTCTAAGGTGTACATTTAGGTAAGACGCAAATAAGTTTCTGTTTGATAAAAAGTGTGTACATGTGCATACTAAGTCGGAATATTCGTAATCAATGGAAGCTGAACCAAACTAAGTTGGAAAGGGCCATGGATTGATCTTTCGTCAAGAACATGAATTCATAGACTTACCCATCCATGAAATCAAAAAAATTCATGCTCAACTAACAATACTTGTTTCACAGAAAGTAGCGGACAGTGTAAATCCAAGTTCAGACTGCACATTCTGTGCAGTTTAATCTTGATCTAAACCATCTGCAAACTTAAGTAGGCTCCAGTGCTTTGAGGGTAAAGACTTGCTCAGATTTACATTTTCTTACCAAAGTCAATATCCAGAACGTTTGATTGGGCTCCTTCAACAAGTACCACTTTGCCTTCCTTGATGGCTTTATTGAGATATGGTATCGTGTCTTTCACCAGTGGACGTAGTTTCTCGGCTAAAACCTGGGATAAGGTAAACAAAATTTGCAATTTACTTTTCTAATTCTTTTAGACTCTTAACCCTTTACCACACAGCAAAATTTAAGACTCATTCATATTGAAGGAATTTACAGACAACAATTCAAATGTTTTAACAAATGAAAGTATTGGTCCTTGGATAGGTAGAATACATTGTAGGAAAAGGAGAAAATGCTGGTCACCAGCATTTTCTCCTTTTCCCAAAATGTTTTCAAAAACATTCTTTCTCAGGGTCGTTAAAACTCAAGACTGTGTGGTAAAGGGTTAAGGGCTTTTCATAAGTTGCCTTAACCTTTTACCACTTGATCCTGAGTTTTAACGACCCTGAAGAAGCCTTTTGAAAACATCGTGGGAAAAGGAGAAAATGCTGGTAACCAGCATTTTCACCTTTTCCCACAATGTTTTCTACCCTATCAAAGACAAATTTCCTCATCTAGGTAAGATTTAAATTGTCGTCTGCAAATGCTTTCAATTTGGACAAGTCTACATTTTTCTTGTGTGGCAACGAGTTAACTGCCACTATCTATAAAGCTCAGATTGCACAAAATAAGTAGTCTGAGTCAATGATTACAAAGGTGTAATTTGTCTTGGAATGATGAAAAACATTGTGAGAAAAGAAGAACATGCTAGTTACTAGCATTTTCCCCTTTTCCCACAATGTTTTCAAAAGCTGTCTTTTTCAGGGTAGTTAAACCTCGGAATTGTTTGGAAAAGGGTTAACCTTTGACCAACCTAACAGGTCTTTTCTTTCTTTCTCCAAGTGCTTACGTATGAGGCCTCTTTGTAAAGCACTGTATAAAAAAGTATCCTTCTTATTTCATTCTTATCAGTCAATTTCATTTCTTTAGGCCTTTGACAAGCTACAAAATAATTTCAGACTTGTCTAAATCAAAAACATTAGAAGAAGACAAACAAAATGTGCCTCAAATGATGGACTTTGTCTTTTGTGGGTTAGAGAACAATGTGGAGAAAAGGAGGAAATGCTGGTTACCAGGATTTTCTCCTTTTCCCACTACGTTTACAGAATCCATAAGACTTGTCTCGGTCAAAAACTTTTGACGAAAACAGATGGCATGTGTCTCAGACAAACTTTTGTGTAGAAAACAGTGTGGAAAAAAGAAGAAAATGCTGGTTACCAGCATTCTCTCCTTTTA
The DNA here is from genome assembly GCA_945859785.2 of Tridacna gigas. Taxonomy (NCBI): domain Eukaryota; kingdom Metazoa; phylum Mollusca; class Bivalvia; order Cardiida; family Cardiidae; genus Tridacna; species Tridacna gigas. The sequence goes on from OX244029.2 coordinate 68,559,533, forward strand.
CCGCAAATTTTTTCAAAATCCTTTTTCTTTACCGATTACTTGGTCAAGGGTTAATTATCCCTGCTTTGTCACTTGTTAGTGAGACGTCCTTACGAAGTCTACATTAAACCCAGACTCTGTGTAGACTTAGGATAAACTGATCTCAAGTAGGACACCTCTCAATTCTAACGTCTTTTTCCTGGTTCCCCTTGCCATCTACAATCACTCCGCTGTTTCATACATAACTTTGTTCTTTTCCGCTTCATTTTCACCTACTAACTAGGGTTTTAATGGTGTAAATCTGTGAAAAGCCGCGTAAAAGTAGGGGGATTATTTTCCCTTGTGAATCGGACAAATTATATGGTGAGACAGACAATATAATTATAAATCAGACAAGGCTGCGACGACACCTGTCCAATTAGATTAAAGAATGTCTGTAAATTAGCTTTTTGACAATTTATTTATGTGGGTGAAAAATAGTGGATTTGGAAACCATTTAATCTCAATCAAAAGCACAGAAACAAGTCTGAATTGATAAGCTCTGAGTTTCCCTGAAATGTCATTTCAGGGCAACTCAGATCCTCTCCATTCTAAAGTAAATTTTGACAATCTTGGATAGGTAGAAAATATATTGTAGAAACAGTAGAAATGTCTTGTTAGTGCAATTTCTCCTGTTTCTAAAATGTTTTCTAAAAACATCTCTTGCACATGTGTCACTGAAGGACATTTTCACCCAAAAAAGTGTTATCACGAGGCACTATTGTCTAAGTACTTTGGCACAAAAAATAATGCTGACAAGCTGAAATGTGTTGAAGGGTTTTCTTGTTTTAACTGCATAGATTTTTAACTTTGCTTGTCTAGTTTTACTCTTCACAACACAACAAAATTTTAGACTGGTCCATCATTGCATTGCGTTGCAGTGACCATGTTTTCTTTGTCACACACTAAATTCCCAAGTGGACCTAAGCTGACAGGCAAATCCAGAACATCACTGGTGTTAAGCAGTATAGATAATAAGACAGATGCTTCACTAAAGCTTGAGTCAATGTCTGATCTGCATTATGGCTATCTAAACATTCTGATCCTAGAAATGGATCACGATCAAATGCATGTTCATCTGATGTGCCTTTAAGAACATCATTGCTCTTGTCAGCTAAATTCTCCAAATGCACACATTGTTCCACAGATACATTAGGCAGTGCATTCGACAGGGACATGACAAGGTAAACTCTGCAGGCTTGTAAGCGTTTTCTGGAAAGGCAGTCTGATTAAATGGGTATGTACCCATAGCATGGAACCACTTATACAGTATTTGCTTTTCTAATGGAAGCTTGCCATGCTTTCCTGAAGATCTTGAAGAAGTTTGCATAGGTAAGTGGTACACATGTCTCCTTAACAAAATTGTTTACATGCACATTCTAGCTGGACTTTAACAACTTAAATACAGAGCTATCAAATAGTTGAGTCCAACAGCTTGTGTGACTCAGAAGCTCTCCTAGGATACTAGTGTTGTCTCTTGCTACTTTTAGAAGCTCAACATTATAGTGTGACCCGAAGAAAAACTTGTTATTATATTTCAAGCAAGCCTGTAACAAGAGCTTAATTCAACCTTTCAGTCTGCATCTGAAACACTGTTGAAATGAAACATTTAACTTGATTATAATATACAGGTACCTGTATGTACCGAGCCACTATAGCACATTCAGTAGCACTGAAACTTGGGAAACACAACAACATTTCAAAAATGGAACCGGCCATCGATTGCATTGCTTTTGCACTTTAATCGATGTGGCGTAGAGCAGGATTGGCGATGTGCATAAAATTCAAGTCTATGAGAAAAAAGTTACTCCTCGTCACAGCCATATGCTTCTTTTTCTACTATGTTTTCCATAACATTAATTAGCAATGGACTGCATCAGAACTGAGAGGGTACCGCTACTTAAAACAGTTGAATTCCCTAGTTTCAGTACTGTAATGACACAGACTATCAATTACACGAGTCTGGAGTTTGTTCACTGTTTCCACCAACATCCTTGTCAACTCTTTACATGGGTCATTTGTCTGCCAACTCTTAGCTTCATAATTCTCAAGTGGACAAGTAGCAAGTGGCTTTAGAAACCGGTCCCACGAATCACCGAAATGCCACCGAAACACCGAAATACCCTATTTTTTTTCAGTATTAAGTTCAGATAACTGATCTAGTTTGCAGTATTTTTCTTTCTTTCTTTTTTCTTTAACTGAAAATGCGCTCAATGAAAGTATCAATCATTAATGAGAAGAATGATGTTGTTAAAACTGTATATTCATCATTAATTTACGTGGAGAACAATCACCGAAACACTCGCGTGTCTGGTCTGTTACACACCGAAATACCCGATCTTGATTACGCCAATCTAGACCCGAAGAATTATCAGTATCATATGATCACATGAATTTATTATTTCTTTGAATGATAAATACACATACAAAATCATTTGCGGACGAAGTAGACCCAAATCAGAATGTAGGTCTCTGATCCATCGAAACGCACAAATAGTTCGGTTCTGTTCTGTTCTGTTAAAGTGATGCAATCGTAATTGAAGGCGTTCGGCTGATATGATCAAACTTATTTTGTGTAAGTTTGTCATTGTGATTTTTTAAAATGGCATGGTTATTATTAATAATCTTATCGGTGGAATTATAATTGTCTTATCAAATTACGCTTGGTAACGTGTTAACCACAGATTTAAAATGGCTGCCGGTTTTCCGATTTGGTGATTTTTAATTTCATCTATATCCAACATAAAAGTGAAAACTATTTTTGCCAGCATAGTTATGGATAAAAATCAGACATATCAACCTAGTGCACAAGCACAGCTACTGTAGTTAGATTGCAGATGTAGAATCCCTGAATCGACAAATTTTACTACGCCGGGCGGGTATTTCGGTGAACATTTACAGTATTGGTGGGATATTCCATCACACATTCTTCACGTCGGGCTTCAATGGCATGTTGTTATTTTGTTATTAGGTTTTAAACTAACCCTCCTTCATCAGTATGATTACAGTTTGTGTCAAACACCACAACTTCAGTTGTTTGAAATAAAAAATAAAAAAAAAAATCTGGGGTATTTCGGTGTTTGGGTGGCATTTCGGTATTTCGGTGATTCGTCAGACCCTTTAGAAACCATTGTGTGAAGAATAGACGTTGGATAATTTCAGGTGATATAGGCAATGTAACATGCCTAAAATACTGGTGTGGCATAAAACACCATTCAATCAAAGTTAACACAATAGATATTTGCTATTGATTGATTGATTGATTGACTGACTGACCCATCAACCCACCAACTGAGAGATCGACCAATTGACTGACTGACAAAATTTATTTGAATCTTGTTGTCTGAGGAATTATTCTGTACCTGTTTCCATCACATATCAAAATTTGTGGACAATCATTGCCTATATTCAAAGGAAATGTCTGTGTGAACCAGAGCTGGCATATCCCATCTTGTGTCCATCCTGAATCACTATGGAAAAAGTAGCGGCATGTATTGGCAAATCCTGTGTCAAACAAGCATCCTCATCAAAGCCATGAATTTTGTTGTTTTACCAGGGAAAAAATTGGGTGGAATGTAGTCACCAATGGCATTTCCACAGGCAATAACCGTAATGGTTTCATGGGAGATACTACACTTCCCATGTATACTGCAGGCTCCCTTTGGTGCAAGGACTTTTGGAGGTCTATGGTTTAACATCCATATTCCAGATTCTATTTTTGGAATATTCAAATGTTTTGGAAAGTTGCGGAAATTTTGCTGGTCAAAAGTCCACTTCAGGTCTCCAAAACAGGGCAGCTATTCTCTGCTTGGTCATTGTATTATGTCAATTAGTTGCCGTGGCCTCAGCTGTTCTCAGGGAAAAATTTTCGTGCTGACCCTTTAGCAATCTCCAACACATATCTGATGGTGTGCCCCTTTTAAAGGGTGGGCCCTTTTCCTTTGCATAAATTCCAATGAACAGCATGAAATCCAATTTTGAAATTCCAACACCCATCTCAGCTCTCTCATCTGTAATTTTTATCAGTTCTCTTTCATCTTCCTTGGACAGCTTTGATTCTTTTCCTTAAGGCCCTGATTCCACTTTTCCTGTTACTCTGTCTTATAATGTTGACCTTGGCACCCCATATTGTTTTGCCGCTTTTCTTACCGTTGTTCAATTTCTAGCTTCATCAACAGCCAATGTCACAACTGCTTCACTCCATGCTTTCATACCTAGGAAATGAAAAGAAAAGGATGGGAAAAGATTCAAGTGAATATATTTTTCATCATAATTTTAACCCAAACAAGATGCAGAATGTCATATAAAAAGCACTTTTCAAAATAAATTTAGCACATAACCCTGTAACAGCTGGCAGACTGTTTCAAGATTGCAATCCTTGCATTTAAAATCAATGTTGCACCTTTGCGTGGGACCTTTAAAGCCATTAAATTTGGTGGCAGTCATTTTCACTTTGAGGTAATATTTTCCCTCAATGTAGCCAAATACTGGTTCAACTGACGTGGCATCCGTCCACCGAAAATATGCACTTTTCCTTGTCAGTGACGAATCACTATAAACTGTGATTGCCTTATTGTCAAATGGATTATTCCTTTCCAAGGCACAGTAGTGAGGCACGTCAACTTCTATCTCTCTAACTCCCTACTGATGCATACCAATGATGTAGACACCTTGTACAATAACATTCTTCATCCTGACAATAAAGTTTTGAAGACAAATGAGAATTTTCAGATAGAACTTTAAGTGTGATGAAAACTCTCGCCACATGTTAGGCACCTATTGATCTAGATACTGCTTTAAATTCTAAAAATTTTACGGAAGATTTGCACAAAGGAATCACTAAATGGAAATATTACGAAATTGACCAAAAGTCAGACAGTCTGACTCAAGATCACTTTTGCAGAATTTACTGTCCGACTCTTTATCAAATTTACACCTCCTATGGTGACTTTGCTGTAGAAAATAAACACAGATAAATTTCAATGAATCCACATTTTATTGACCAAAAAATAGCTAGATTTTATACCGCTACAAGATTTATAATGCTTACCTGATTTTTTCCCAGATTATTTTGTCACTAGATGAAAAGCAAAGCTAGTTTTTGTCAATCGCGATTTCAAAATTTCCCTCACTTTGTAGCAATTATTTCACTCAGTTCTGAAATGACCGGAATTATGTCACAGGTGACATAACACTTGAAAGTCGAATGATGATGGTATCGCCATTTATCTTTCTTTTTCATCTATGTTTGATAGTTCTACACAAAGTACTTGACCGAAAACATCCGAATCTAGATCTTGTCCAACTCAGTATCAGTTTACCCTATGTAGATTCAAATTATGTGCAAAGTAATTTTAGTTAGGGAAGCCTATGCCCACACATGAAAATGATAACAAGAAAAAATTTCATATTCCTTGAAAAGTTGATATGTTTCTTGAATTTTATGAAAAGATCCAAATGTAAGTGCATATCAACTCATAATTACACATTTAAACTTTTACTGTCAGATAAGTACATAGATTTAAAAAAAGAACTTAAAAGACTGCATGATATAATGCAGCAGATAGAACTTATCATACTCCCTGTTTTGATCTGCTTTTTTTTATTTTGTGTAGTCTCAAGAGCTCATATTCAAATGTTTTCAAATATGTGCTAATCACTGAACAGTGTGATGTTTACAGTTCATTTTTTTCCTTTTTCCGTTTTTTCCATTTTGATTTGAGTTTAATATTAGGACATTCCTTCTAACCATCAATATCACAGTTGTAGTCTTCCATTGTTTACAAATCCCATATTTTTTACAATATAAGTATGGCTTTCATGTGTCACAAAAAACAAATGATCCCATCTCGATCATTATATATATTAACTCAAGCGTCTTGATAAATCATAGTTACTCAAATGTTGATGTGGTTTTCACCAAGGTCAGCAATGTGTGATAAATTATGAATACCATATAAAAGCCAAGTTAACTCTTTACCAAACGACAAAATTTTAGACCAGTCCAAATTGAAAGCATTTGCAGACGACAAAATAAATGTGATTAAAAAACTGAAATATGTTTTGGGAAGGGTAGAAAACATTGTGGGAAAAAGAGAAAATGCTGGTTACCAGCATTTTCTCCTTTTCTCACAATGTTTTCAAAAGGCTTCTCCCTCAGGGTCGTTAAAACTCGGAATAGTGTAGTAAAGGGTTAATTCTCTAAAACATGAATTTATTGATCACTTGATTATGTAAGGCAACACCCTGAACAATTAACACAATCATATATTACAATAGTTGAAAGATAAACAAAGGACCAATAATGTTGTTGATTCCATCAGACCCAAGAATATTCTAACATGTAGCACCACCTACACTTTGCAATTACAGACCCGTGAAAAGTAGCTGGTCGAAAAGAAGTTGTGTAAATTGAGTGGTCATATCAGCAGTTTAAATCCATAGGTAATTTCAAATTGGTACTGAAAATGGTGGTCATAATATTGGAATAGCAAGGTGCTCATATTTCCAGATTTGTGATCATTGATCATAAAGAAGGAAAAATTCCGTTCTGACAAAAAACATTTGTAATAGCAGGTTGCTTGTACTGTCGGGGTGGTCGTGAGGAGAGGTTTTACTGTATATTATTCCATGCAAATGTAAAGAAACTGGTTGTTTTCATATAAAAGGTCAGTCACTTTACAATCAGTAACTGTGTCTATTTTTATTAAATCAAATGTGATGTCATCTAACTAATTTGACTACTATCCCAATTAGTCGACCCATGTTATGGATCATGTGACATTTCCCACATTTCCCTTTGTGAAATAGTGGCGTGAAATCTAAAAATACCTAAAAGATACATCTACACTTGTTTTCAGCCAGTTTTATAATACCCATTTCATCTTTGTTTTATGAAACTACAGTCATTCTTCAGGGTGCCTTATCAGGTAATGTAGTACGTAATTCACATATAAATTCTACACCACACATACGAATTTTTTTGCACTTATGTGCATACATGCTCTGTAAAAAGTATGCATATACAAAAAGGAAAGTAATTACCATATATACACTGTATGTACAAAGTGATACCATTTCGTATTGTATGCCTAACTAAAAAAAAAAATAACTAATTTATGTACAATAGAGGTAGTCTCCCTTGTAAGTGTGGGTATCAGCCTTTGTTCTTAAAAGTATGAAGGTACAAAAAGGAAAGTAATTACGGTACATACACTGCAAGTACAAATGAAATACCATTTCATTTTGCATGCCTAACTAAAAAAAAAAACAAATTTGTTTACAATGAAGGTAGTCTCCCTTGTAAGTGGGTATCAGCCTTTGTTCTTAACACAGAGCAGGTTACCAAATATTTTCACTATACCCCTATATATTTTACGGCTCCCTTGTCTTTCATATGAATTTTTTTATAGTGCCAAAATCTGCCATGTGTACAGGAAATCTTGTAATTAATTTTCTTTAAGAATTAATATAATGCGCAGTTATTGGTAAAAACACCCTTTTTGACATGAAAGCTAAAAAATTGAGCCGCAAATTGAACAAGTAATTTTCGTTTTGCGTACATATGCATACTGTCTGCAACAGAAAAAATGTCATCACAACAAAAGCTTTTAAAATATTTTACAGCTTCAAGCTCTGAGAAAGCTAAGTTGACACAAGTTATTCATTCATTTTACATTTTGTTTTATTTTGCCCTAACACAGCTTGGCTGTTATCTGACAAGAGTTTGAGCTTACAATGAGCCGATCGGCCTACTCCTGTGATTTTAAAATAGTAGATCTATGTGCATCATCGTCAACAACAAGCTTCAATCTGTCTACACTTCCTTTCTAAAGCAGCCCTAATGTTCTTCGCAACTGTGAGAAAGGAATAAAGTTGAAAATCCTTTCGTAGAGGCCGTCGATTATCAAGAATCATGGCTGTGTTCGGTTTTTAAACCTTGACCGATGTTGCGATTAAATCTAAGTATGACCATGCCTCGGAGACATATGATGCATCCATATAATCAGGTGACCAAGTGCACAATTTAATAATTCAGTTAAGAGCCCATTCATAGTAGTAAAGGAGATGGGGTGTTATAACTCATTCATGGAAAAAAAAATGTTTTTCTAATAGGTCATTCTTTAATGTTGTTTTACCAGCTATAGCCTTACTTAATACAATGATGAAATACTTTTAAATTTTGTTAGACTATAAAGAATCTAAATAGCCCTCTTTCAGTTTTGACACTGGTTTATTTTGGGCCTGGATCTATTTTTGCAAGTGAGTACTGATCATCACTTTTTACAAAGATTTAGTTTAACCATTTACAATACAATCCCAAGTTTTAAAAACTCTAAAGAAAAAAAAAAAACTTGAAAACATTGGGGGAAAAGGAGAACCTGCATTTTCTCCTTTTCACATTATGTTTTTTATCCTGTAAAAGACAGAAATTATCACTTTAGCGACATTTTATTTATCATCCGCAAATGCATCCAATTTGGTCCATTCCATACTTTTGTTGTTTGGTATGGAGTTAAACTTGCTAACATGGTGTTGCTATAGTAGTTCAATTTTTTTACTCTACCTTGTATGTTTGAAGCTGCTGATCAACATCTATATTCAAGTCCTCATACCTCTGCTGGAAATAGTGAACCAAACTTTTAAATCTGAAATAAACAATTACATTCCTTGTACACTTCATCTCCTTTTCTTGCCATTTGTTTCTGAAATTCTGCTAGGTAAAGCATGTACACAGTGTTCTTCCAAGCAATATTGAATATTCAGAGACGGGACAGAAAAAGGAGACACTTTCAAAACTACGGAGACAAAATAGTGCTCAGACTAATGATCAAACAGAGCACAGCATGCTGGTGCCAACACTCAGCTGCAGTTGCTTGATTTTCAGTAAAAGTTCTAAGATGAAAAAGGGGCATAACTGAGTCAAAAATACTTTGATGGTTACCTGCCCTTGTTGTCTGGCGTTCCCTTTTTCGTTGTTTCAAGGAAGGTCAAAATAGTAGCAACTTACTGAAGACAAAGTATATGCATAGATCAGACTTAGGAAAATGTACAAAATAAGCCCAGAACAGGCATCTTTTGAAAATATATTGGGATAAGGAGTAACTGCTGGTTCCATGAAATCACTCTTTTTTCATGCTGTTTTCAATGTAATTCAGATCTTCTCTCTTTCCTTCACATAGTTCTGATTTTTGTCACTAGTAAATGTTACCATTGGTCTTACTCTGGCTAGTTTTGTAAAGGATGGTTTCTAATGATACTCCCTGTTGATATGATACAGTCAAACCTCTTTTGAACAAAACTCCTTCAGTGTTCCTACTCCAATCTTTTTAGGGAGTGCATGCACTCCCTGGGGTACAAGTCAGGGACAGCAAGTGAAATTCCAAGCATGCACTTAAAATGACAATTTTTGAGCTTCTATGGAGGAAAGTAAGGGTTTGGAGTATTGAAAATTTATTCGGACGAGTCTTACTCTGCAATCATCTGCTCTTGAAAGCAATATGGGTAATTTAAAAATAAGTTGCTTGCAATCTTTCCTTACTCACAGAACAACGTTCAGAGGGACAACTTTAAACCTTAAGGCAAGTAGAGTTTTTAATTTCACCATCAATTTCAGACACTAATTAGCTTTCACTTATTGTTTTATAGAGAGATTTATATATGTTCACTGTTTAAAGTCATCATTAAAGCTGATTAGACAGTTTGAAATGCCTGTGATAGGACAATGTCAAACCAATCTTTGTTGTGTTATTGGTTTTCACGATTTTTGCTTCCATCTTTTTTCATACCATTTTATTTTTTGAGTAGTATTTCCTCATGACTTGACATAAATTTGTCAATGAGGGTAGCATGTAACTTCAAAACCTTTAATTATACACTAGAAAAGCCAATTAATATAATTAATACTTTTAAACATATGACTAAACAGCTTGACTAGCTGTGACAAACAGTGCCCTGTATATCCTTCACACTTTGATACTTATTGTATATGTCAGAGTTCAGATCTTTCAAATATGATGTGAAGACATTACTAGTTGCTGGTAGATCTGCCAGCGCTTCAGTTTTGGAGACAAAATTGGCGCCACTGGTGATCAACAGCTGGAGCTCTGAAACCTGTGTGTGCATGCATGTTTCACTTCATATTTTTGTGCATGATTATTCAATTTTGTGGATGAATTATGCATATATGTACATGAATGGGTTCCATGCTCATTACAGCAAAGTTCATATACTGTCAGAAATATTTCTAAAAAAAAATTTAGTCAAGTTTCTTTTACTCTTTTTGTCAAGCCTTGGTAGTGTAGTCGGTAGTGTACAGGGCTTGAACACGGGATTGCTGGTTTGAATCCCCAGCTCAGCCAAGTTCTTTCCAAGGATTGTTGAGAGTCACTGTGACAGGATTCATTCCTCTCTCACAGCTGTTCATTGTTTCAACAATGGCTATGTAGGAAGCAGCCAGTGGCTTGGGAAGAAAATTGTGTGAAGTACTGGTAAAAGAAACTTCAGGAAAGCATGACAGGTGCACTGGTAGCAGCGATTAAACTGAAATAATGCTGAAAACGATGTAAAACATCATACAATCAATCAATCAATATTTCAATTCTTTACTGAAAGACAAAGTTTTAGACTTGCCCAATAAACCAATCACTAATCACTATACAGATCATTTGTAACTACCAATCATTCTTACAAAAAATACTCAACAGAAAAATATTTAACCCTTTACCACATAATCCTGACCTTAAGGAAGAAGTCTTTTGAAAACATTGTGGAAAAAGGAGAAAACGCTGGAAACCAGCATTTTCTCCTTTTCCTACATAGTTTTCTACACGTTCACAAAAAAATTTTCATCATTTCAGCCACATTAAATTTGTTGTCTACAAATGCTTTCAATCTGCACTAGTCTTATAATGTGTTGTGTGGTGTAGGGTTAAAAGAAATGCAATCACCATCTTTTGGCAATACAAACAGCATTGTGGGAGGAGCAGCGACTGTTGCATTCACCAAGTAATTGCTCCTTCTTCCACATTTTCATAAGCTTTCAAGTGCAGGTAGGTAAGCATTCATTTTTGTAATGTAAAGGGTGATTTTTTTTTTATACCTGTTCTCAAACACTGTGAAATCACCGAGCAAGTCTCCCATCCTCAAACCATTCCTAGTTGCCTACAATAAACAAAGTTGCTATTAGTACTGGGGTTTAATGCTGTTTTAATAGCTTAGGTAATATCAAGGCAGTCAGTGCACCTACGCATGTGTGGGTCCAGGCACAGATCTACAGCTGCAAGGCTCAAGCTGGCAAAATGTCACAAATTTATGTACATCTCCTGTGCCCGTGATGACATGGCCGAACCGTCAGAATGCACGCAACAATTAGACCCAGAGAAGAATCTTAAATCGGTTTCAATGATGACAGTACAACTTGCTTTCCAAGCTACTGACAGCTTTTCTCATGTGCATCAGAAGTGAGGAGTGAAAAATAGTCGGAAAAATAACTTTGATAATGATAAAAGAAAAACTGATAAATACAGATTGAGATTTATTCTCTGTACTGTATATAAAGCATCTTTGGTCACATTTGAAGGCATTTTATTTGCAAGTCTGTATGGTGTTTAACGCCATTTTCAACAATATTTCAGATATACCACAGTCACCAGTGCACCTATTCCATGCTTTCCTAGAGTTTAATTACCGGTACTTCTCACAATATTCTCTCCAAGCTAATGGCTGCTTTCCCAAAAAAAACCATCATCAAAACAATGATCAGAGGTAAGACAGGAATGAATACTGTCGCAAGGACTTTCATCAATCCTCGGAAAGAAACTGACAAAGCTGGGGATTTGAACTAGCAAAACCCTGGTTTCAAGCCCTGTACTATATTTTCATGGGCAGTTTAACCCTTTACCACACAATGCCGACTTTTACACCCAAGAGAAAGACGGCTTTTGAAAACATTCTAGGGATAGAAGAAATGCTGGTAACCAGGATTTTCTCCTTTTCCCATAATGTTTTCTACCCTATGAGAGACAAATTCTCTGTTTTGAGTTTAATTTAAATTGTCGTCTGCAAATGCTTTCAATTTGGACAAGGCTAAAATTTTGTCATCTGGTAAAGGGTTAACAAGACTAAGACATAGATACCTTTGATGAGTAGGCTGGGCCAATACCCTTCTTTGTTGTCCCAATTCTGAAAATGAAAAGAATGTCTGAGACTAAAATTTTGCGTTGATAAAGCATAGTATCTATGCATATTCACTTCACCCTTTCCTAAACCAGTTTCAAGCTTGTCAAAATTCAAAGCATTTGCAAAGGATAAATTGATGGAAACTAGAAGGCCCTGAAGGGCCTGAATATGCTCTACTGGCAGGGAATTGAATCTTGCTTTTATGCTAGCATACATTATGAATTCATGATGCAAAAAGACAAATTTTCAACAAAAAAAAATGGCTACTTTTCCCACATTGTTTCTTGGATTTTTTTTCAAAATCAATAGGATTCAAGCTGTTGATGAGACAAAACAACTGGGTGAATTTCACAAAAATCTGATTACAAATGCAGACTTTATCATGTAAACAAGAATTGGAAATTTTCAACATGAAATGGCTACTTTTCCCACATTGTTTCTTCGATTTTTTTTTTTTCAAAATCAATAGGGTTGAAGCTACTGATGAGATAAACAAACTGTGTGATTTTCATGAAAATCTGACCAGAAATACAGACTTTATTGCGTAAACAAGAACAGAAAATTTAAATTTTCAACTTTAAATGGCTACTTTTCCCATACTATTTGTTGGATTTTTTTCAAAGTCGATAGGGTTGAAGCTATTGATGAAATAAACAAACTGTGCAAGTTTCACGAAAATCTGAAGTTATTTGCAGACTTTATCGCGTAAACAAGAACTGGAAATTTTCAACTTGAAATGGCTACTTTTCCCATACTGTTTGTTGGATTTTTTTCAAATTCAATAGGGTTGAAGCTATTGATGAGATAAACAAACTGTGCAAGTTTCATGAAAATCCGGCAACAAATGCAGACTTTATCGCGTAAACAAGAAAAAGACTAACGGACGGACAGACGGACGGACAGACAGACAGACGGACGGACGACGGAAACCCCGCCATGACATAAGCTCTGCTGGCTTTCAGCCAGTAGAGCTAAAAATGGCATAACTGACTAGAAGTTCTTCTACAGGATAGAAAACATGGTGAGAAAAGGAGAAAATGGTGGTTACCAGCATTTTCTCCTTTTCCAATAATGTTTTCAAGAGGCTTTGTCCTCAGGGCTTTTAACCCTTTAACAAATAATCCCAGGTTTTTACGACCCTGGGAAAGGCTTTTGAAAATATTGTGGGAAAAGAAGAAAATGCTGGTAACCAGCATTTTCTCCTTTTCCTGCAATGTTTTCTTACATATCAGAGACCTTGAGCTCATTTGTACCAATTTTGAATGTCTTCTGGGGATGTTTTGAATTTGAAAGAGTGTAGAATTTTCGTTTGGGAAAGGGTTAAAACACAGGATTGTTTGGCAACAGGTCAACCCATATCCTGCTAAATAAGTTAAATAAAACTTTCAAGACGAGAGTAAAAACCCGAAAAATGTTATTTCAAACTTATTCTTTTGAGAATGATATCTTCTTATTGGACAATGTAGATCCAAGATCAGACTGCACATTCTGTGCAGTCTGATCTTGATCTACACTGTCTGCAAAAGGTCAGTGAGTCACACTTGGCAGCTTAAGGGAAAAAGTATACAAGGAAGTAAAAATACAGAGGAAAAAGGAAAGGAAAACTGTACATACATGTATAACAAATTGTTACAATTTTGACAGTAAATTTAAATATTAGATTGAATGGTGTTTTACACTGCTTCCAACAATATTTCAGTCCTAGGACTGCAAAAGATCATCTTGTCATGTCTCACGAGATCTATGCTATGGTTCTGCATTGCCTTACAAAAGGGCAATTCAAAACTGTAAGAGGGGATATTCTCAGCTTGTAAAAATAGTGGACATTTCTAAAATCAGTAGGGCATGTGAACCCATTGTGGCATTGGAGAAGCTGCATATAATGTGCAATGTCTCCTTTTGGCCACAGTGTTTTCAAACCTAGTCGGAAGTAAGACAAAAGTCATCTGCATTAAGTCATGCCATAACTGAAACTCTTTAACAAATAAAACCATTCAGTCCTACCCAAATGAAGAGCAATTATTGCAGATAACAAAATTTTCTCCACTGATGGTATTAGTCTTTCAAGGGAAAAAAAAACATTGGGTAACAGGAGAAAATGCTGGTTACCAGCATTTTCTTTTACCACAGTGTTTTCAAATGACTTTTTTCCTCAGGGTTGATAAAACAAGGTATTTCATTGGATTAGGGTTGACTGACAATATAAACTTACAAGTTCTTCCCTCTCCCTGATTCCTGCAGGCCATCAACCATCTGATGCAGATCAAACACTGAAAAGTTAACCAGATTTCATTTTTTTTAGATGCTCAATGGCAGTCAAAAATTCAACGCAAGTGTTAAAATGTATTTCAGTTTAACTCAAACCATTTAAAAGTGTGGAAAGTATTGCAAAGATGACAATCTGTTATTGTTTAGACGGTCCAAGTGTTAGTTGCTGACAGAAAAATGAACTTTAAAATCAGGCAAAAAGTAAACAAAAGATAGAGTGACCAGGCAAGTTTTAAACTAGATTTGAAATTTTCTCTGCCAGTGACTAACACTGGGATTGACCATACAATAACCATACAATAACAGATTGTCATCTTCACAGTATTTTCCATACTTTTAAATGGTATGATTCTAAACTGAAATGGATTTTAACATCCACTTTGTTTACTTTTGGCAGCTATTGTTACTATAAATTATCTACCAGAGGGCAAATATTAGACTTCTCCATAATGAACGCATTTGCAGACACCTTATCTCTTTACCAAATGACAAAATTTTAGACTGGTCCAAATTGAAAGCATTTGCAGACAACAAAATAAATGTGACTCAAAAAATGAAGTTTGTCATGGAAAGGATAGAAAACATTGTGGGAAAAGGAGAAAATGCTGGTTACCAGCATTTTCTCCTTTTCCCATAATGTTTTCAATAGGCCTCTTTCTCAGGGCTGTTAAAACACGGGATTGTGTGGTAAAGGGTTATATTTTGCTCAAATGATAGCATTTGTCTTTGAACAAGTAGAAAACATTGTAGGGAAAGGAGAAAATGCTGGTGACCAGCATCTGCTCCTTTTTCCCACAGTGTTTTCTAAAGCCCTTTTCCTCGGGTTCACAAAAGCATGGAATTGTTTAGTAAATAACTATCATATTAGATGCAGCAGACAACTTGTACAAACTGAAAACAACTTTGAAAGAGTACTTGTAAAATATGGATTATAATCTTAGGTCAGGTTTCATAAATCTGAGAAAAGGGGGGTTTAATGCAGAAACGTATTGATCCACGTCAGCCTGCGCATCCGTGGAAGCTGACCTGGGTAAGAAATGTTTTACTATAATTATGCTATATGTCAATTTTCTGCATGTCAAAGGACCAGTCTACCTTATGATTCAGTCAGTCTGTTGGACGAAAACTATTTGGTGGATCCACAATTTTGTGATAACTTGCCAGGTATAATGCATCATGGGAGATGAATTAAACCCCCTCTTGCCAGAGCATGGCTCATATGTGTTGTAATAGTTTAGTAACTATCACATTCTTAGCCAAATCCTATTTGAATCCAGTGACCTGCTACGGACCATATCAAGAGGAGACAATTGTCCCATCAACTTGCTGAGTTAGGGGACATTATAGCTTCACTTGCCTTTGCAAACAGTGTAGATCAAGATCAGATTGCACAAATCATGCAGTTTGATCCTTGATCTACACTGCTTTGCAGAGATATGCTGGATAATAACTACCTTGAAATTGCAATTAGTTGGGTTTGCTAGACTGAAATGTCTCTTGGGTTTCAGGGCGCCCAATCACATACCACAGTACGTAATTCACGTATAAATTCTACTCCTTACCACATATTTTCACTGTATATGTTTTGCTGCTCCCTTGCCTCTCTGAATAATTTTCGCTTCGATTTTTTTTAACAAGTCAAAATCTGCCACATGTACAGGAAATCTTGTAATCAATTCTCTTTGAGAATTAAAATAAGCAATATTATGATGTGCAGTTATTGTTAAAACCACCTTTTTTGACATAAGAAAGCTAAAGAACTGATTTTCTTATGTATGGCATCCACATTTTGTTTTATTTTACCCTTATACCGCATGACCTTTATTTGGCAGAGTTTGAGATTGTGTACAATGAGCTGATTGACCTGCTCCTCTGTGATTTTAAAGTAGCCAGATCTACGAGCATCATCTTTGATAACGAGTTTCAATCTGTCTATGCTTCTTTTTACAAGCAACCCTATTGTACTTAGCAACTTTGAGAAATAAGTAAAGCTGAAGATCCTTTCGTAAAGGCCCTCGATTATCAAAAATCATGGCCATGTTCAGTTCTTAAACCTTGACCCCTATTGTGATTATATCTAAGTACGAGCATGCACTGGCGATGATGCGTCCATATAATCACCAAGAGCACAATTCAATAATTTTATTAAGGCCCATTCATTACGGTAAAAGAGCTAGGGTGTTATAATTCATTAATAAAACTGAAACAGCCCAAGGTTACCCTGTGCCCCCTAGTTTTTTTCTTTGTACCCCCACGGGTACACAGTACCCCCAATTTTTTCTTTTCACCTCCAATTCAAAACCTGCCGCGTGCATGTACCCCCAAATGGAAAAACAATGGGCATGCTGGTTTTATTTGATACTCTAAGGTTAAAATAAGTGAGACAATACATTTGAAAGAAACTATATCCAATTTTCTGCCAGCCTAGGCAGAACACCAGGTATGGTCTCACTGAATATTAACGCTAAAGGCATTGAATAAACTCAACAGACATTTCAAGTCTATAAATAAGACCCAAATAACTGCAATTTCATAGTTGCTTTTGTCTAAACTATTTCAGCAAAGCGGAGAGTGCAGATCACAGATCAGACTGCACATTTTGGTCTTGATTGACACTGGCCGCAAAGGCAAAGGCAACTATGTGTATGAAAGGCGTCTAAACCCTTTACAACACAATCTTGACTTTTAACGACCTCTAGGAAAAAGGCCTTTGAAAACATCATTGGAAAGGGAGAAAATGCTGGTGAACAGCAATTTTTCCTTCTTCCACAATGTTTTTTTTCCTTTCAAAAAGCAAATTTTAGTTTTTGACTCACGTTTAATTTTTCGCCTGCAAATGCTTTCAATTTGACCAGTCTAAAATTTTGTCATTTGGTAAAGAGTTAAGGGTTAACAAACTTAATTGGGTGGAGAAATAATAAGTATGGTGTATGGAATATATATCTGAGCCATGCTCTGGTAAAAGGGGGCTTACTGCATCTCCGTGGGCGTTTTATCAAGCAAGTCATCACATACTTATGGATCCATAAAATCCACGTAGTCTAAGGATTGACTGAATTTTGGGGAAGAGTGGTCCTTGAATTTTCAAAAAATTGATAAATAGCGAAAAGTTTCAGCCCAGATCAGCCTGCACGGACTGCAGGCTGACCTGGGTTGATACTTTTCGCAGTTGCATTACACCCCCTTTTCACAGAGTATGGCTCATATATCTGTACGTATAGCAGACATATATATACGCAGTACCAATATGTGCTCTGTTTGAAATCAACAGTCGGTTTTCCCAGTTCTTCATTCCACTCTTTCCAGCCTCTTCGATTTCTTTAAATAGCTGTTCTACATGAATGACACATCCATTCCCTGAAATGACAAAAGTATTGTTTCTGTACTGATAAAAATGGAGTATAAAAAGTTTTTTTTTTCACAAGTTACTTGTTTCCTCTTGCAAACTTTTTTGTTTTGCAGCATAGGACTTTAGAAAACATTGAGGCAAAATGAAGAAAGTTTCCTTAGTGAAAGTTTTTATTCTTTTTATTCGGAGCAGTATTTTCTACATTTTTATAATCATACTTCGGCTGATCAAACATTGTTTGTGTTGCTAAGAGTGCTGTATATCCCATGGCAGTACAAACATAACACTTAATAATGTACCTACAGTTGATAGCTTTGTAAATGATTGAATAGTGTTTAACAGCATTTTCAACAATTCTTCATTTATATTGTTCCAACAATTGCACCTATCTATGCTTTCTTGGAGTTTCATTTTACCAGTAAATCCACTACTTTCTTCCCAAGACATTGGCTGCTTTCCAACATAGCCACCATCAAACAACAATCAGCAGAGAGAGGAATGAATCCTGTCGCAATGACCATCGTCAATCCTCCTAAAGAAATTGGCCTAGCTGGAGATTGATTCAGTGATACAACTCCTGTATATAGCCAACTGAGTGACCATGCTCAGCTGACAGCTTTGGAGAACATCATGAGAAAAGAAGCCATTACTGTACTTGTAACAAGCAATTGCTCCTTTTCCCACAATGTATTCCATTTTGTTTATATTTTAAAAAACATCATTTTTCTTTTTCTCATTGTCAGTTGTGACATTTTCCTACATAAAAATAGCCTGTACAATAAAAGGTTTATGTGAAAAACACAAAAGTAGGTTATGTCTTAATGGGAGAAAGAAATTGTAGGTCAGAGACAGAACATTATCTATACTGAACGTGTAATTATCTAGATATGAGTCATGCTCTGGCAAAAGGGGGCTTAATGCATCTCTATGATGCATGATACCAGGCAAGACATAGTATTAACATCCCTAAAATCTGTTTTGAATGACAACTTACTGAATCATGAGGCACACTGGTCCTTTGACATCCAGAAAATTGACCAAAGTTCTGGCCCAGGTCAGCCTGCGCACTCCGCACAGGATACAAATGATACTTTTTGCAAATGCATTAAGCCCCCTTTTCAGAGAGCATGGCTCATTGTATATATTTACAAGATTAAGTACAGCTGATACACAAACAATAAAACTTTAATCTTTTTCCACATGACAAAAATGTAGAATTGCCCAAATTCAAACCATTTGCAGATGGCAATTAAAATGTAGCTCAAATGGTGGACTTTGTATTAGATAGAAAACATTGTGGGAAAAGGAGAAAGTACTGTATACAGGCATTTTCTCCATTTCCCACAACATTATAAAAAAGGCTTCTTTCTCAGGGTCATTAAAACTCTGGATTGTAAGGTAAAGGGTAAACTCTTTACCACACAATCCTGAATGTGAACCACCTTGACAGAGAAACCTTTTTAATAAAAACATTGTCTGAACACGAGAAACGATGGTAACTAGTATTTTCTCCTTTTTCAACAATGTTAGTGTTTTTTTTTTCAAAGCCAAAATATAACCTTTCAGCCACAATGAAATTTCTTGATGAATGAAATATGTGTAACCCAAACCTCAAAATTGTGGTGTACAATTACTTTCAATATGGATAGGTCTAAATTTTCATTCTTTGGTAAAGGGCTAACTCTTTAACCCTTTTCCACACAATCCCGGGTTTTCATGACCCTGGAAAAAAAGGCTTTTGAAAACATTGAGGGAAAAGGAGAAAATGCTGGTACCCAGCATTTCTTCCTTTTCCCACAATGTTTTCTACCCTATCAGAGAGCTTAAGCTCATTTGTACAGATTCTAAATTTGTTGTCTGCAGATGTTTTGAATTTGAAGGAGTCTAAAATTTTTCGTTTTGGAAAGGGTTAACAGATAACATTTCAGTCTGTCAGAATTCAAGGCATTTGCAGAAATGAGGCTCAAATAATGGAATTTGTATTTGATAGGGTAAAAAACATTGTGGGAGAGGAGAAAATGCTGGTACCAGCATTTTCTTCTTTTCCAACAATGTTTTCAAAAGGCTTCTTTCTCTGGGTCATCATAACTCAAGATTATGTGATAAAGGGTCAGCAATACAGATCCACCAGCTGTTTTCTTTTATAAAACCAATAGCCTTGAACTTTTTAATACTTACAGTATAATTTACCTATACAGAAGGAATTTGTTTGTATCGTGTGAATGCTATTTCAACATTAATTTAGTTATATCGCAGTGGCCAGTGCACTTATCAATGCTTTCCTAGAGTTTCTTTCACCAGTGCTTTGCACAATATGCTTCCAAAGCCACTGGCTGTAATAATCAGCAGTGAGAGAGGAATGAATACTGTTACAATGGCTATCATCAATCCTCAGAAAGAAATAATGGAATCCCAGTAGCTCAATTGGTAGTGCACAGGACTTAAGAGCAGGAGGTCACTGGTTTGATTCCCGGCTCAGCCAATTTCTTTCCAAAGACTGATGATAGTTGTTGCCACAGGATTCATTCCTCTCTCGCCGCTGACCATCAATTCAACAACAGTTATGTGGGAAAGCAGCCAGTAGCTTCGAAAAAATATTGTGCTGAGTACTGTTTAGAGAAACTCTAGGAAAGCATGGACAGAGGCACTGGCTGTCGTGATATAACTGAAATAATGTTGAAAACAGCATTGAACACCATACAATCAACCAACCAATCAGAAAAAAATAGGCTGTGCTTGGGATTCAACCATCGACTCTGGTTTCAACTCCTATAATGTTACTGAGCTACCAGGCTTGGCTTTTTAACCCTTTACAGCACAAACCTGACTTCTAGCGACTCCGAAAGAGAAGACTTTTGAAAACATTGAGGGGAAAAGGAGAAAAAGCTGGTAACCAGCATTTTCTCCTTTTCCCACAATGTTTTCTACCCTGTGAAAGATAGAAACCATCATTTTAGCAACATTTAATTCGTCGTCTGCAAATGCTTTGAATTTGGTCCAGACACAATGACTACCATCAATCCTCAAATAGAAATAGGCCGAGCTAGGGTTTTGACCATCCACTTCTATATGTTACTGAGCTACCAGGCTTGGTTTTTTAACCTTTTACCACACAAACCCCACTTTTAACAACTCTAAAAGAGAAGGCTTTTAAAAAAACATTGTGGGGGAAAAGGAGAAAATGCTAGTGACCAGCATTTTCTCCAATTCCCAAAATGTTTTCTACCCTGTCAAAGGAAGAAATGATGATTTTAGCAATATTTGTCCTCTGCGAATGCTTTGAATTTGGTCCAGTCCAAAGATATGTCATTTGGTAAAGAGTTAAAAAGAAAAAACTGCCAAAAAACAGGTATTGCAATTTCAAAGCTATTTCAGCCAGAATATGTGACAAAGGATAGTACTCATTCATGAATTGATCAGACAACACATTCAGCAGTCAGATCTTGATCTTAACTGTCTCTAAAAGCAACACAAGTTTACCGGTAATTAAACTCTGGCTTAGCCCTTCTCCCAGCTAGTAAATCTAGTTTCCCTCTTTTTTTGAAACCAACTTTTAACTGAATAAACTCTTTACCACACAATAAATTTTTAGACTGGTCCAAATTGAAAGCATTTTCAGACAATAAACCAAATTTGTCTCAGAATCTGAAATTTGCCTTTGGATGGGTATAAAACATTGTGGGAAAAGGAGAAAATGCTGGTTACCAGCATTTTCTCCTTTTCCCTCACTGTTTTCAAAAGCTATTTTCAGAAGGGTCGTTGAAACTTGGGACAGTATGGTAAAGAGTTAAAGGATGATTCCTTTCTCATGATTAAATACAAATTAGCTTGGAATAAGTACTTCATGTGCAAGAACAGCTACCTATGTCTGTATTGTACTCTACTATCAATGATCTAAAACTTTTGTGTTTAGAAAATTCCTTCTTAGTTTAACCCTTTACCGCACAATGCCGCCTTTTGACGCCCCTGGCAAAGAAGCCTTTTGAAAACATGGTGGGAAAAGGAGAAAATGCTGGTAACCAGCATTTTCTCCTTTTCCCACAATGTTTTCAACCCTATAAAACAAAAGTTGCACCATTTGAGCCACACTGAAATTGTCGTCTGCAAATGCTTTCAACTTGGACGCGGCTGAAATTTTGTTGTGTGGTAAAGGGTTAACTCTGTACCAAATGACAAAGCTTGACAAGTCCAAATTGACAGCATTTGCAGACAACAAATTACATGAAAATGTAGCTAAAATGATGAAATTTTCTCTGAAAGGGTAGAAAACACTGTGGGAAAAGGAGAAATACAGATGACCAGTAATTTCTCCTTTTCTGTCAAATTTTTTAAAGACTTTCTTTGTCTGGGTCGTTAAAACTCAGAATCATGTGGTAAGGGTCACCTTAAATCTTTACCAAACAAAATTTTAGACTGGTCCAAACTGAAACCTTTTGCAGATGACAAATTAATTGTGGCTCAAATAATTGTATTTGTTTCTGAAAAGTTAGAAAACATTGTGGGAAAAGGAAAAAATGCTGTTACCCAGCAGTATTTTCAAAAGCCTTCTCTGTTTGTTTGTTAAAACTTGGGATTGTGTGCTAAAGGATTAATTTCAATCCTGAAGTACCCAATAAACGAAATGCCACAGCCTCAGTTAAAATATACACAAAACAAAATGACATTGTCTAGAAAAGCATAGATTTTGACCTATAGAAATTGCTTCTTACTTACCCAAAGGGTATAGAACCGTGAAATATGACAGAGAGATCAAGGTTTGCTATTAATGTTTTTGGCAGCTAATCAACAAATAAATTAATAGCATGCAAAAAAGAATTAGTATGCTATCATGAGGAAAAAAAAACCAAAATCACAGGGTCTTTTTTAAATCAAAATGCCAAGAAGAGGAAGGAACTCCAGCATTTCAATCCTAGATCTATACGACTGATTTCTAAGAAGGAAATCACTGTGAGAAAATCCAATCATGTACTTTTCTTTCACCCATTACCACACAATCCCGACTTCCAATGACCCTGGGAAATGACTTTTGAAAACACTGTGGGAAAAAGAGAAAATGCTGATATCCAGCATTTTCTCTTTTTCCCACAGTGTTTTCTAATCTTTCAGAAACAAATCCAATCAATTGAGCCACATTTAATTTGTCATCTGAAGATGCTTTCAATTTTGACCGATCTAAAATCTTCCCGTGTGATAAAGAGTTAAACACTTAGTTTTTCTTCTGTCTGCTGTTTTGCTGTCTTGGAAAAAATTAACCCCCTGAAAAGGAAGGCTTTTGAAAACATTCTAGTATAGGAGAAAATGCTGGTAATCAGCATTTTCTCCATTTCCCACAATGCTTTCTACCCTAGCAAAGACAAATACCTTAATTTTATCCACATGTCATTTGTCGTCTGTAGAATGCTTTCAATTTGGATGAGTCTAAAATTTTCTTGTTTGTTAAAGACTTATTTGCTTGAACCTTTACCACACAATCCAGACTTTTAACAACCCTGAGAAAGAATGCTTTTGAAAACATTGTGGGAAAAGGAGAAAATGCTGGTAAACCAGCATTTACTCCTTTTCCACAATGTTTTCTATCCTATCAAAGATAGAAACCATCATTTTAGCAACAGGTATTTTGTCGCCTGCAAATGCTTTTAACTCAGTCCAAACAAAATTTTTTCGTTTGGTTAACCCTTTCCCAAACAAACCCTGGTTTTCACGTGTCTGCAGTACAAGTCTTTTGAAAACACTGTGGGAAAAGGAGAAATTGCTCGTAACGAGCAATTTCTCCTTTTCCCACACTGTTTTCTACCCTTTTTGTGACCTTTCTGCCCTTTTTGTGACCTTTCTGCCATTTTCATCAAATTTAAAATTGTCATCTGCAAACTCTTTCAATTTGGACCAGTCCAAAATTTGTCGTTTGGGAAAGGGTTAAGATTAACTATTATTGTTTCCAAAATGTTGATATAGCTTTCAATAATTTTTTATTTTGACTTAGTTATAATAGAAAAATAGGGTCTGTTTTTAACAAACCATTCTTAGTTTCATTCTAAGTCTAATTCTAGATTTACAAAAAAAAAACCCAAGTTTGATTGGGTTTAGCCAATCAGAAGTTGTGTTACTTTCACGTTTAGAATTTTTTTCATTTGTCTGTAGAGGAGTTTAACACATTTTAGCAGCTTACATCATATCAGGGCAGTCAGTGACCATATGCGTGTGTTTCCTGGCTTTCTCACACCAGTACAGATTCAACTTTCTTTCCAAGTCACTGACTACTTTTCTCACATGCATCAGAGGTGAGTGGTGAAAAATCGCCAGAAAGAAAGTTTGCCTCAGCCAGGTAGGCAGATATCGAAATCACAACCACCTGGTCAAGAGTCAAATATGCTAACCACTCTGCTACCTGCCTGGCAGAAAATTTTTGAGAATAAGACTTATGATGTTCTTAACCCTTAAAGTGCCGAATAAACCCAATGGTCATTTTCATTCTAGAATAAAACCAACATAATTACAAATTCATGGCTACCTTTTGCCTGTATTGTTTTAACATAGAGGACAGTGTAGATCAAAGATCGGGCTGCAAGTTTTGTGCAGTGTGATCTTGATCTACACTGGCCGCAAAGCCAACTTTATTAATGAAAGGCATTTTAAGGGTTAAAAATGGTTGGTCAATACAGACTTTGGTCTGGTAGGACTCAAGCTGGTCTACTGAAATTTGCTCTTCACAGATTGTTCCACTGATCTGCACAGCTGCCAGAAATGTTTATTTTGTACCCTATAATGTTCATAGAGATTAAATTCAGCCTGCATGGTATGTGGAGTATGGAGTATATTCATATTACTCTATTTTTGGCAGCGGGTGAAACCCGCTGTCATAGTCCCCAGGTATGAGTTACTGATTTTCAACGCTTACGATATTTATCTAGGTCGAGAATTCTTGCATCCGGCAGCTTTTTCCTGGATACGCGAGGTAAACAAAACTTGATTCCTACACTTGACTAAATAGTTCCTCCATGAATACACAAACGATCGTGTATAAATACGCGCTACTCGCGCAGACGACACCCTTTCAAAACTGCCTTACACCTTACGAGTTCATCCGTAATGTTACTGTAGAATAGAAACGGAAAGAGGGCGTCGGTATCTACATAGACCGAAAAAGTGCAAAAGAAAATATTTTCAGAGCAAAAGTTTTTATTAGTCGCCGCGCAGAAGCGCGCGACTATATTTTTAATAGTTTTTCGAGTTAGGACATGGACAATGGGAATTTCTTTTTTATAGGGGTGTTAAGGTTAACAAGGAATCTTTCTACTTCGCCTTAAACTGGCTTTTTAATTCATTATAAAACTACGAAGTATATACAATACGATACTATTTCTGCTCTGTTAATACTTACACCATCAAAAAATCCGCCCAAGTATTACTTTTATTTTCGCTATTCGCGAGAAATGGACTCATCCAAATAAATGCCTTGTTTCCATTGGTCAAGGCTGTACAGGTTTCCAGTCATTTCGTACCTAGTTAATTTCGTACCTAGGTCATTTCGTAGATACAATTTTGGTCATTTCGTACCTACCTATACTTTCTATTTTGGTCATTTCGTATCCAGTTGGTCATTTCGTATCCACTTTCGTCATTTCGTACACAGGTTTAATTATCATTTTGATTATTTAGTACCTAGTTTTTCCTACTATTTGTGTTTTTTGTTGAATGACCACCGCTAAAATTGTACATTGCTGAAATTGTGTTAAATTCCGCCGAAGAACGAGTATGATGGTTATGATTGTATCTAACCATTATTGGTTACTTCTTTCTAAGTTTAGTTTTTAAAACAAAGATTATTTAGAACCCTTTTGTTTATTTCTCACCAAGTTCTAGATAAATTTACAGTCAAACTTCGGTAGCTCGAACACCCAGGGGACCAGCCGATTTGTTCGAGTTATCGGAAGTTCGACCGAGCCGAAGATCATTCACAGATCGCCGGATTCGATCAAGAAATATATTATGTCCGCAGTAGATTATGTCCGACATTACCTATGCCCCAATAGCATTTTAAATGATCACACGGAAAAATTATAAACAAAGCAGTTGTTCAGGAAAATAACTTTTATTTACATACTTTTTGTTCCTCTTTTCTCTGACTTAGATATCCCCCCGTTACCGGGTGCTTCACTAAGTTGCTCAGAGATCTTTTCTTCCGTAGGTTGAGACATTTCTAATATGTTACATGTATGTTATGATACTGGGAGTTAGTTAGTTATTTCCGTTTATTTATCGTCGCTACCGGTTGCCCATCTGAGCGACGCCCCCAGAAGACGGTTAGTTGTTACGGGGGATAGTGCAAGGATACAGGTCGAAACTACTGAGAGCTTCGCCTGGTTCTTTAACGTGCTCGGCGTATAGCACCGTCACACGGGACCTCGGTTTAATGTCTCATCCGAAAGACTATTAGTAATTTTTAGTTGGCCAGCCGGGGATACGAACCCACAATCTGTAGGACATTGTGTTCACGAGTCCTACGCTCTACCTACTGAGCTATATCGGCCGGTATGATACTGGGATTCAGAATTCTCCTCTTAAATACCGTCGAACACCACAGTTTGATGCAAAAGGCGTGAAAAATTGATTAAAGGCAGAGCAAACATCCAATCAAGAAAAAAAATACAATCATTATTAATCAGCATTAATTAATGAAAGCTAGTTATTTTTCACGTAACGAGTTAATATTACGCACCGTTTCAATCAGTGGACAGTAAGGTGTCATAAACAGATAAACAGCCTACATGTGTGAAATTCACCAACACTTGTCAACTAATTTATCGGTCAACCTTTTGTTCGAGCTTTCCCAGGTAAAAAGTAAAGTGATTTTACGTTTGGGACCATGAAATGTGTTCGAGAATTCGAGTTTCACGGTGTGCGAGTTTTCCGAAGTCGAACTCGCTGAATTAAGAGCATTTTCTGTCAGGACTGAGATTCTTGTTCGAATTTTCGGTAGTGTTCGAAGATTCCCGTGTTCGAGCTACTGAGGTTTGACTGTACTTTGTTGGAAAAAATCTGGAGAGAGACCAGTTTTTCGCTGTGTTGTTCATAAATCGCAATGCAAAACCAATATTCTTTATTAACAGCGTTCACCAAACAGTATAGTTTTAGACTTGTTTAAATTGAAAGCATGCCTTGCAAACTTACATTCTCTTGAATCATACTATCCTAGGACAGCAACATTTTAGTAACTTGGCCCTGTTTTCAACACTTTCCCAAACAAACGCGGGTTATCACGTGCGCTGTCAAATTCTTTTGGAAAAACATGTTGGATAAGGAGAAATTACTCGTTATAAGCAATTTCTCCTTTAACAAATACTTTTCCCCCCACTACTAGCGAATTTTCTACCATTTTTGCAGCTTTTTAAATTGTCGTCTGTCAACTCTTTGAATTTGGAAGAGTCTGATATTTTTCGTTTGGAAAAGAGTTCAGAGAGCGCTATGCGAGGGTATTAGATACTGTAACAGAAGACAACTTTTGATATAGATTCACAGTCACATCAATTTCATAATGTCTTAAAAAATCTGCTGATGAAAACTGACATTTACTTATTTGCCCTGGCTTTCTTGAAGCATTAAATAAAAAAATTTGCGGCGACTTTGATTCTTTGCATCGACTTTTTCTTGTCGGTGTTTGTTTGCATGATGAATTTTGAGCATAGGGCATCGTAATGGGATTCGTGTAACATCGCCTTTTATCGCCAAAGTCGTACGGATTCGGCTATGACAGGCGATGTTACACGAAAAATCACCCATTAAGCCTTTGGCAGACGGCAAAATTTCAGCTGTGTTCAAACTGAAAGCATTTGCAGACGACAATTTCATTGTGGCTCAAATGGTACAAGTTTTATTTTATAGGATAGAAAACATTGTGGATAATAGAGAAAATGCTGGTTCCAAGCATTTTCTCCTTTCCCAGACTGTTTTCACAAGGCTTTTTTCTCAAGGTTGTTAGAAGTCGGCATTGAGTGGTAAAGAGTTAAAAGTAGTTATAACTGCAAATTATATTATGCATTTACTTGTACAACACAATCTCAAGTTTTAACGACCCTTAGAACATAACTTTTTACAAACATTGTAGGAATGGGAGAAAATGCTGGTAAGCAGCATTTTCTCCTTTTCCAACAATGTTTTCTACCCTATCAAAGATGTACACTGTTTTTGAGCCATGTTTCAATTTTTGTCTGCAATTGGCTTCTTTCAGTATAATTTATTAGCAGTTAATGAAATTTAAACAGCTTGGGTCATAACAGCTGCCAGTGTACCTATGCATGCGTTTCTTGGCTATTTCCTTAAGGTCATGCACTGAATAACAACATGGCATAAATGATAAGTGGATCAGAAAGAAGACCATGCTGGAAATTTAAACCAGCGGTACCAACTTCAAGTCTTTGAGCTACAAACTCCTTAAAAGGGAACTTTTATAAAGCACATTATTTGGCCTACAAGGATTTTGAGGTGTAAAACCTCAAAATTATACTAAGACTGGTTTTCAGTACTTTAAGATACCTTTCAAGAATTTCATAAATGTTACGGATTGATATAACAGAAAACATTGGTTAGAAGCACTTTCTCCATTTCCACAAATGTCTTTAAAGGCCTCTTCCACAGGGTCATAAAAACTTGGGATTGTTTTGGAAAGGATTAATATCATTTATTCAAGTCTTGTTTTCTGCCTGTGCTCATGTACTAGATTTTATCTTTATTTTAGCCACAAACAAATGAGCTGTGCTTTGGCAGAAGGGGGCTTCTTGCATCCTCGTGATGGATTATACCAAGCAAGACATAAATAATTATTGATCCATAGACCGACCCTTCGATGTACAGAAAATGGACCAATGGCGAAAAGTTTCAGCCCAGGTCAGCCTGTGAAGACTGCACAGACTGACTGCCTGCACAGGCTGACCTAAGTCTATACTGTTTGCAGATCGATTAAGGCACCTTTTTACTTCAAGTCAAGTATAAAGGAAACCTGTGCAAAGAAAGTAATAAGATCTGTAGCTGGCACAAACCCGCTGCCTTCAGTGCGTCAGCGCTTTGATTAAATTACAAGACTAGCTATCTGATCTGCCTCTATAACATTGAAAATGGTGTGAACCCTTTACCAAACAATCCTGACTTTTAACAAACCTAAGAATGAAAGCCTTTGAAAACCTTGTGGGAAAAAGAAAATAATCAGCATTTTCTCCTTTTCCCACAATGTTTTCTACACTTTCAAAGACAACTTTCATAATCTGAACAACGGCCACATTGTTATCTGCAAATACTTTCAACATGGACCGTTCTAAAATTTTGTGGTGTGGTAAAGAGTTAAATAGTATACAAACAGACAAAATCTCTGGCATTCGGCCAATCAAATAACTAGTCTTCAAATTTAGAAATGATCAGTTAGTGATCCTGAACACTTAATGCCAAGCTCTAAAAAAAATTTGGTTGACAGCGCAATTTCTTTTTGATTAAGTCTCATTTCAGTCAAAAAGAAATTCTGCAGGTTAGGTTAGAAAGAGAGCTAACTTATTATGACTTCTACAATAGGTCAATATGACAACAGGGGTCACCTAATCTGTGTCAGTTTGGGTCAAACTTAGGGAACACTACAGATATTAGTATCTGGGTTATCTTCATTATCTATAGATGACCCACAAAACTTCACTTTTCTGTAACCATAACAGCGAATATATAACTTTTATGCCCAACATTTTCCAACAAACATTTTCCCTGACATTTTCATTCTCTTCAAATTCTGATCATTTCTGGTATTTCCTACTTTTCCTTATTTTCCTAGTTTTGAAGATCTGAAAATAGTCTCTGCAGTTTGTTTGTTGTTCTCAATGTTTTGCTGTTGTGAGAAAATTTAGACTCCCTTAAATTACCAATATCATATACACTGCCCCCTCCCCTATTTTTTTAAAAAGCATAAGGAAGTACTATGCCTTTAACCCTTTACCACACAATCCTGACTTTTAAAGACCCTGTGGAAAAAGCCCTTTTGAAAACATTGAGGGAAAAGGAGAAAATGCTGGTTTCTATTTGACTAAGTCTCATTTCAGTCAAAAAGAAATTTTGCCACAATGTTTTCTACCCTTTCTAAAACAACTTTCAACTTTTGGGTCACGCTAATTTTGTCTGCAAATGCTTTCAAATTGGAGGAGTCTAAAATTTTGTCATTTGGTAAAGAGTTAAAAAATCTGCATCATTATTGGAAATAGAACAATTATAGAGAAATAGGCCAAATATCAAAGTTATTAAAAAAAAAACATTCTTTCATTTGTATCTACTTTACTGTGCATGCTAATTTACTGTATAGGATAACTTTGGACCAAATTAACCCTTCACCAGACCACAGAATTTTTTACTGACATTTGCAGAGAACAAATGACAGGATTTGTCTTTGATAGAATAAAAAAAAAAATTGCTGTAGAAGAAGAAAATTCTGGCTACCAGCTTTCTCTTTTCCTAAAATGATTTCAAAAGCCTTCTTTAGAGGTGTAAAACAAAGAACTGTTTGATAACAGATTAAGGCTGGCCTTACTTGTTTGCACACTACTTTACATGGCTTTCAATAGTCTGTAGATTTTCTGGTTTTTGCTTGTACATATACCAGGCTTGAGTTCTGTCACGCCTTGTCCAATAGATATAAGCCATGCTCTGTGAAAAGGGGGTTTAATGAACCTGCACAATATATCGACCCAGGTTAGCACACACAGCCTCACCTGAGTCTAAACCTGTTGCTATTGGTTTTCTGCATGTCAAGGGATCAGTCTAGCCCATGATTCAGTTGGATGTTAGACAATGAATTTTATGGATCTATGACTATGAGATGACTTGCTTGTTATAATGCATCATGGAGATGCATTTAACCCCCTTTTGCCAGAGTGTGGCTGAGATAATATAGCCTGGCTTACCTATTACAGCCATACAGTCAGGGTTTACTATCCCACTAGGCAACATGTGGAATGCATACTTGCTTTGTCCTACAACAACTGTGTGACCTGCATTGTTTCCACCCTGAAAGAAACAGTAGAAATATTGTTATTTAACTCTTTACCACATGATCACCAGATTTAATGACCCTCAAGGAAGAAACCTCTTGAAAACATTGTGGGAAAAGGAAAAATTGCTGGTAAACAGCATTTTCTCCTCTTCCCAGAATGTTTTCTACCTATTAAAAACAAATTCCATCTTTTGAGCCACATTTCATATTGTTGTCTGCAACTGCTTTCATTAGGGACAAGTCTACAATTGTTGTTTGGTAAACCTTAGGATGTGTTTCATGATTCTAGTTGTTTTGGCAGCCAGAGCATATTCTCTGCAGTCTGATCCTGATCTACACTGTCTGCAAAAGCAATGTGTGCCAGGTCCAGCACTTTAAGTGCAAACCATACATAAAATCAAAATTAACCCATTACCACACAATCCCGAGTTTTAAGGACGCTGGGAAATCACAGTTTTGAAAACATTGTGGGAAAAGGAGAAAATGCTGGTAACCAGCATTTTCTCCTTTCCCCAAAATGTTTTCTAGCCTTTCAGAGATAAATCCAATCATTTGAGATACATTTAATTCGTTGTCCGCAAATGCTTTGAATTCAGACCAGTCTACATTTTTGTCGTATGGTTGAGAGTTAAATGCTCCTGTGTTTGTGTAACTCAAAGCAGACCTCCAGATAAAAGGGAGTGATAGTATTCTAAATCCATTATTTCTCTTCCAAACCCTATGTTGTGGGTACTCATACCCATAACATAGGATTTGATGGAGAGTGATTAATATTTTCAATTTTGAAATCAAAATCACTTCCTCTATCTGGAGCTCTGTCAAAGGGTGGGAGAAAAGGGAAAGAAATAGAGAGAAATGAGAGTGGGAGGCACTCTCTATATATATGATACTGCTACACAACATAGTAGGTAATTAGGAGATAGAAATAATTGAGGTTTTAGATCAGGTAAGTATGGCAGGTAACAACATGCCAATCTATTTACCCTTTTCTTTAAAATTTTCTGCCAATGTTGGGATTCTAGGACATTGTCCCACAGAATAAGAAAAATTAAGGGGTTGACAATATCAAAGTTGACAGAAGTTGTGTGGTCAGACCCTTTTACTTTGTCACTAGATTATTAAATACATTACACACTGTTGTAAATTTCATTATTAACTTGGCAATAGAATAAGTTTAACCGAATTTTAAATTTGATGCAAATAAGAAAATGAGCACAGCATGCGGGTGCCAATGCTCAGCTGTGGTTGCATGATATTCAGTGAAAATTCTAAGTGGAAAACGGGGCATAACTTTGTCAAAAATACTTTGGTAGTTATCTGCCCTTGTTGTATAGGTTCTCCTCTCCTTTTGATAGCTGACAACTTGTCCAAGTTTGAAGCAAATGTCTTCAGTAAATACAGAGGCATTATAGAATGTTAAACTTTTCACAGGAAGATGCAGATGACACCGCCGCCAGGGCTATGACAATAACTAGGTCTTTTCTTCAAAAACAGAAGAGCTAAAAATAGCCAATCATAATACATTAATTGACTGATTGAATGGTGTTTAACGCCAATTTCAACATTATTTCTGTCATATCATGGCAACAGCTCACATATTCATGTACATGTATGTCCTGGGTTTCACCAGTACTAGGCTAGGGTTCTGAAGTGTCTTACCCAAGCCTTGGACACTACCATGAAAGACCCAGTGTGTCCAGTGAGGCCTGAACCTGGGTTACGAGGTTATGAGTCCTACACTTTAGCACTAAGCCACATAGGACCCCCCCCCCCCCCATCACAATACATCCATGCAGAACTGTGTGCCTTTTAAATGCAACTATGAACTGAGAAATATGTATAAAAAACCATACTCTGTGAAAAGAGAGCTTAGTGCATCTGCAAAAAGTATCGACCCATATCAGCCTGCGCAGTCTACACAGGCTGACATGGATCAAAACCTTTTGCTATTGGTCTATTTCTTCATGTCCAAGGATCATTCTACCTCATGATCCAGTCGGTTACTGGACAAAATGGATTTTATGGATCCGTAGTTATGTCGAACTTTTCTGCAATGAGGCAAGAAATTTTTATTTTCGGTAACTACGGTAATCATATAATTTTCTGACTAGGTGTTTGCAAAGAGTACACATTTTTTATAAAAACCATTATGGTAACACTGAATCCTGGAGTGAAGGGTGGAAACGACACTTCTTCATTAAATAAATCATGGCCTGGACAAGCCCTTCCTGGGGTAATTCTATGCTTATTTTGAGCTTCAAAAGTGACCTTGACCTTAAACTTACCGGAGTTATAAACATGAAGAAGAACATCACATTTTGTTTCATATTAATACCTTGGAATCGTAGATCTACAATGTTCACAAAAGTAATGGCTGTGATAAGCTTTATTTTTGACAATTTTATCACTTGAACTACATAAGCCCAACCTTGATCTTGGATCTACCCAAACAAATACTTCCTTCAACTTTTACTTATCAAGGCTAAAATTCTGCAAAACTATTTGGAGATTAGATCCCATACATAAATGTAGAAGTTCCATTACAAAGAGATAATCAAGGAAAACAGCTGTGACTAAATTATTTTCAAATTCAGTAAATCAATCAGTACATGCAGAAGCTGTACAACTATGCTATTGCAGGCCATTAGATGTATGCTCATATGATACATCATTCTGAAATTGTGACAACTATCTCTTCCTTATTTCAAGCGGACTAAACAAAATGTCGAATGTTGAAGTGAAAAAAGAGACAAGAGGGCCATGATGGTCCTTAATTCGGTCACCTAAGCCTTTTGACCCAACATGACCTTTTTCAAATCTCTTGCGCAGTGTTGTGCCTAGGCCGTGCAATCGCAGGACTCCCACAATCTTTTTGAAAATGTCCCCTTAAAAAGTGCAGAAGTGGGGCCATATGTCTCATATCAGGTGCACTCCAGTTCTTGGTTTTCTCACCACTTTTCATTTTCGATGTATGCAGATCATACTCCATTCTGTTCTGTTCTATTGGACAGTGGATCATAGGTCATGTCTCAATTTTTTCAAATAATTGCTGCATACAGTTTAGTATTGTATTGTTGACCAGTCTGTAGGAGTGTGTAAAATTACAAGACTTTTTTTATTGTTGTCACATAGTATTTAACAATATTCTTTCAATCCTCTACTGTTACCACACGATCCCAACTTTTAACGACTTTGAGATAGAAGACTTTTGAAGACATTGTGGGAAAAGGAGAAATGCTGGTAACCAGCATTTTCTTCTTTTCCCACAATGTTTTCTACCCAATCAAAGACAACTTACACCACTTGAGCCACATTAAGACTGTAAATCCTTTGAGTCTGGACAAGTCTAAAATTTTGCCACATAGTAAAGTGTTAAGCAATCTGTATGGACCATGGTGTGTAAACAACATCAGCTACGAATGATCCATTTCCTAACATCTTAAAGTAAAGTGAGGAAATTGACCGATAACAGCAACAATAGAGAAAGTAGCTCTCAAAAGGAATCTTGCTCTTAATCCAAACAGAAAAATGGGCAATTTCAGAAAGAGAGGCTGAGCAAATTCACTTGGTTACATGAATAGATTCTAAAGAGTATGTGAAATGTCAAGTTTGTTCCGAGTCTGCTTTGAAACTTTCAAACCCACTGAATTTTGTAACAAGGGTTGGAGTAATATGTGGACTAGTACACTTTACAGGCATGAAGTCAATTTTATTTGAAGTGGTTCATTGTCCCTCTGTTTTACAGAATGTCCCCAGATTTATCCAAGGGGACACTGGTGTTCCCCAATATTTTTGACCTCGGAACACTGCTTCAAAGATATTAATTATGACACATATTCTAACAAACTTTCATGAATATTGGACTGAAGATGTGGCCTCTACAATGTAAGCTTTTTTCAGAATTTTTACAGAATGTCCCCAGAGATTTATCCAAGGGAACATGGGTGTCCCCAAATATTTTTGACCTCAGAACACTGCTTCCAAGACATTGAGACACACATTCTGACAAACTTTCATGAATATTAGACTGAAAATGTGGCCTCTTTGGAGTAAGCTTTTTCTAGAATTTGTCTACCTGACCTACTTTTTGGCCCAACATACCCCATTTTCAAACCTGTAGATATCATCGAGACACAAACTCTTACCAACTTTCATAAGTTTGAGCCTCAAAATGTGGCCTCAAGAGTGTAAATAAGGTTTTTGTCCTAGTGACTAACTTTTTGAGCAAACATGACCAACTTGCAAAACCTGTCCAAGATATTATCAAGACAAACATTCTGACCAATTCTCAAGAGTATCAGACGGAAAATGTGGTCTCTAGAGTGTACACAAACTTGTTCTAGGATTCCACCTAGTGATCTACTTTTTGACCCAACATGACCCATTTTCAAACACGTCCTAAATATCAAGACAAACATTCTGACTAACTGTCATAAATAATAGATGAAAACTATGGCTTCTAGAGTACACACAAGGTTTTACAAAGATCTGACCTGGTAAACTAGTTTTTCACCAAACAGGACCCCTTTTCAACCTTGTCCACGACATCATCAAGAAACACCATTCAGACCAACTTTCATGAGTATTGGACTGAAAATGTGGCCTCTAGAGCGTACACAATGTTCTTCAAAGATTTGAGCTTGAGATATAGTTTTTGACCCAACGTGACCCATTTTGGACCTTGTCTGAGATCTCATCATTTTGATTAACTTTCATTATCATTGGACTGAAAATGTAGCTTCTAGAGCATACACAATGTTTTTTAAAGATTTAACCATTGACCTATTTTGTCAGGACTTGTCCGAGATATTATCAAGACAACCATTCTGATAAACTTTCGTAAGTTTTGGACTGGAAGTGTGACCCCTGGAGTGTACAAAAAGGTTTTTGTAAGATTTTTCAAACATGTCCCAGATATTATCAAGACAAACATTTTGACCAAGTTTCATGGTTATAAGACTGGAGCCTCTAGAGCATAAACAAGGTAAAAGTTGACTACGGACACAGCATGATCACAAAAGGTCACCTTGAGCAGTCACTTCATGCTCAGGGGAGCTAAAAACAAAGTCTTTGGACCAGGGATAGACCAAATAGTTAGATATTCTTATTTGAAAACAGTCAAATAATAATTATTCAAATGCAGTTTATTCTTCCTTATATTTTTTACATGGTGCACTGACAATTTGGTCAAAGAACAATTTGGCCCACATAAAAACAAAGTGCTTTCAGTAAGGCTTGAACCTGGGGCCTCCAGATTGTAAGTCCAACACTCTGCCATTGAGGTACGAAGGAAAAAGCATCAAATGATCCTGATCCAGGATTTGAAAAATGAGGGGGAAAATCTCCCGTTACTTTGAAAAAGATGGGGGATTTCTCACAAGTATGGGGGATAGGAAAAAAGTAGATAGGAAAACAACCCGACTTATAGAATCGGCTTTGGAAAAAATTGGCGAAAAAATTCATCTACTTTTTTCCGCCCTCCTTTTATTTTATGTCGATAAAATAAATTCATATTCAGATAAAAACATCAAAAATACTAACAGTTCTGTAAACACAACGAAATTATTTTTTACCAGGCTTACTAAGATAAAAATGCAGTTTAATTTTTCGTTAAAAAAAAAAAATCTGTTAAGTTGAATTGGTAACTCTACTCTAAACAAAAAGGGAAGCTACTCTAGGCAACAGTGATGTGCTCAATCTATCTATCTTTCTTCATAAACACATAAATCGGTGAAAAATAGGTAGGAAATCCTCTCCAAAATTTGAATGCGGGATTATCCCACAGTTGGTTTGAAAATATGCGCGATTCACAAAAAGTATCAGCGATTCCTGCAATCACGCCCTCTAGATCAGACACTGTAGCATTACTTCCTTAGTTCAAGTATTGTGTCAGATTATTGCCTACAATCATTAACGATTGACCCTTTACCAAACGATCCTGAGGTTTAACTTTTAACAACTGTGAAAATGGCTTTTATAAATATTGTTGGAAAAGGAGAAATTCCTAGTAACCAGCATTTTCTCCATTTCCAACAATATTTTCTATTTTTTTTAAAGGCGCTTGAGTCACAATCAAATATTGTCTGCAACTGCATGCAATTTAGAAGTCTCTAAACATTTTGGTTGTTTGCTAAAGAGTTCACCAATGTAATATTAGGGACAGAAATGAATGCAGGGATTATGCTTAGCCTTCAGTATCTTTCGATGTCCTTCTTATTTTCTTTCTAGTTTGCTAAATTGATGCCAAATAGTTCTATAGAGGTTGCTATAGATCTAGGATGTCAGCATCCCTGTGCAAAGCAGATACAGAAGGAAAAAGAAGAAGACATTTACAGGGTGCCCAATCACGTACTGCAGTATGTAATTCACGTATAAATTCTACTCCGCGCGTACAAATTTTTTGTGCTTACGTGCATGCACGTACTGTCAAACGTATGCACATACAAAAAGAAAAGTAATTGCATAAACTGCACGTACAAATTTGATACCATTTCGTATTGCATGCCAAACAAACAAAATGAAAGTAGTTTTCCTCATAAGTGGGTACCAGGCTTTGTCCTCAACATAGAGCGGGTAACCAAATATTTTCACTGTATATGTTTTGCGGTTCCCTCGGCTGTCTGAATAATTTTCGCTACGATTTTTTAAGGTGTCAAAATCTACCATGTGTACAGGAAATCTGGTAATTAATTTTCAATGAGAAATTAAAATCATTTGATAATATTATGATGCACAGTTATTGTTAAAAACACATCTTGTGACATATGAAACCTGAAAAATCGAGCCGCAAATTAAACATGTAATTTTCGTATGTATGGCATCTGCTGCAGAAAAAAAGTCATCACAGCAAAAGCTGTTAAAATATTTTACAGCGTGAAGATCTGAGAAAGGTAGGTTTACACAAGTGATTCTACCATTACACATTTTGTTTTATTTTGCCCTAACACGGCACGGCCTTTATTTGACAGAGTTTGAGCTTACAATCAGCCGATCGGCCTGCTCCTCTGTGATTTGAAATAGCTAGATCTACGAACATCATCTTGGACAACAAGCATCAATCTGTCTAAGGTTCCTTTTTAAAGCAGTTCTAATGTACTTTGCAACTTTGAGAAAGGAATAAAGGTGAAAAATCTTCCACAAAGGCGGTCGATTATCAAAACTCATGGTTGTGTTCGGCTTTTAAACCCTGACCGCTGTTGCGATTATATCTAAGTATGTGCATGACATATGAGACATATGATGCATCCATATAATCACCAAATGCACAATTTACTAATTTAATTAAGATCCCATTCATTATCAGTGCTCCAGATATGGTCCGTATTCACGTAATTTACGGATGACGATCTGATTGTTACGCATCTTTTTTTACAAAATTCCGTACTCGATACGGAATGTTTTTCCAGGTACATAAAATATAGGGTACGAATTCGTACACAATGAAAGGGAGCTTACTCTTTCTCAGACAAACATTCAGATATCTTCGGGATTGCCGAGCGATTTTCCAATTTTTTCCCGTTAAATAAAAAGGGAAAATCGGCTCGGACCGGAATTAGACCCTGCATCTCGGCCTTAGTCAAGTTTTTATCGATTACGGCGTGGGACCAGCAGATAATCGTACTATGTACATGTATGTTCCGAATGAATAGTTTGCGCTTCGAAAAAGTCGGGGAATACACAGAAACGTCTGGATAGGTTATTTCATCCATCTCCAGAACCAAATACATGTAATCCTAACAAAACTGAGAATCGTTGAAAGATAAAATCAGACTGGCCAAGACTTAAGCACTGTTCCCATTTATGTATAAATGTGCAATAATTCACGCTCTAAATTGAATAATCACGTACAAAAAATATGAAGCAAAAACCGCATGCACCCATATGGGCTCTCTGTTGATCGCCAGTGGTGCCAATTTGGGCCAAGTTAGAAAAAATGTCTCCAAAACTGAAGCACTGGTGAATTCAAAAGTATTTATGATATCTGCTTTTCTAGCGAAATTACAGGTTTTGAAGTTATTTGCGACCCTATTTGACAAATTTATGTCAAATCCTGCACAAATATTTTTCCAAAAATTAAATTGCATGAAAAATAGATCGCTTCAAAAAAAGATTATGAGTTGCATATTTGTTTCTACAAACCTGCTTTGCACTTTGTACAGTAAACATCATACTGTTACTAGGTAAAATGTTATGTAGTTTACAGTAATGCTTATATAAAAGCAAATGCAAGAAAACCAATTTTGACTTTAATCGGTCTCGTTAACCAAATGTTGGTACTGATCCCCATATGCTGGTACTGATTCATCTCGATTTTCATCAGTACTGTACTGATGTCATTGAAAATTATCTGGAGCACTGATTATGGTAAAGGAGCTAGGGTGTTAAAATTCATAAATAAAACTGAAACAGCCCAAAGTTACTCTGTACCCCCTAATTTTTCTTTAAACCCCCAATTCAAAACCTAGGGGGTACAGTGTACCCCAAATCTGTACCCCCAAATGGAAAACCCAGTGGGCAGTGGGCATGCTGATTTAGAGCATTATTGAACATTATCAAGTATTTGTTAAGTCAGTCAAACTTAATTTCTTTCGTTCAAAAATATTTTTGTAATAGGCCAAACTGTGGCAGAAGTTACATCTATGCAAACCAATGATGCATTCATATCACTTATTTAAGGTTAAGTCTTCCCTTCACTGCGTTGTGATCAATGATGCGTGGGCAGAAAACACGGGACTGTAAAAAATACAAAATGTCACCGATTAGAGGTCAAAGCAAACA
The DNA here is from genome assembly GCA_945859785.2 of Tridacna gigas. Taxonomy (NCBI): domain Eukaryota; kingdom Metazoa; phylum Mollusca; class Bivalvia; order Cardiida; family Cardiidae; genus Tridacna; species Tridacna gigas. The sequence continues at coordinate 68,599,141 of OX244029.2, forward strand.
ATTTCAAGTACGCTAATTTCAGACATCCTAACGATTTAAAGTCCCTTTGCCGATATGCACTTTAAATGAAGAGTCCGTAAACTGCTATCAACAACGCACTGAATGTCAAATCATGCGTTCATTTCTGCCTCAATCCGATGTAAACAAAGTGATGCAAGATATTTTTGTTACCTGACACCGGCAGACGACATCGGCTTTCGTGGCCAACATGTCAACAACTTTCCCTTTCCCTTCATCGCCCCACTGTGTCCCCAAGACAACAGACACTTTATTTTCCATCCTAGGTCTTTTAGAATGGTCGTCAATCCCGTTTTCTTTCACACCATTTTCGTGAATATTCGCCATCGCTACTTTGTCAGTTGGCGGGAAACTGATCAGAAGGGGCGTGATATATTAAACCAACGGAAGGGACTAATTTCCACCGAAAGGAATTATCGGTTTTGAAGGCAAAGAAAATATTTCAGCTAGATGTAGACTACATCATACCTATAATCATAAAATTATTGGACAAAATACAATTTAAAAGAAATCTTCCATCTTCTTGACTTATACGAGACGTACTTCAAATGGATCAAGAAATAATATTTCACTAGTAACAATACAGTTCATAGTCTACTTGTAAATTGCCCAGAGTGATATTGACAGGTCAAACTCGACACAAAAAAAAAGGTAATGTCAGAGACATCAATAAACAAAACATGATAATTACAAAATAAAAGTAATAAATAAATTACACTGGTTAAGATCTAAAACAAAAAGACGAAAATTTTCCAGAGTTGGGTCCATATAAATAATTTTTATACAGTCTACAATCTAAAAAGTCGACGTAGGCCTACTCTTGTTTCGTTTTGTAACGACACTAACTTTTAACAGACAAATATTACTGGAAATCTAAGGAAACTGTGAATCGGTGCACACGAGCTACTCGTACACAGGTGAAGCTATTTCAACCCTAAATTATCCAGAGGCCAAAGCTTATGCACTCAGTCACAAAATCAACTTAAATTGTTTAAAAAACATTCAAGAACAGAATAACGCAAAAACACCTTCAGTATTAGAGTGACTGATTCCTGGAACTCCTTACCAGATGATGTGATTACAGCTCCGACTATTAACTCCTTTAAAAGTCGTCTTAACAAACATTGGCGCAACCACCCTCAAAAATTCACCCCAAGTTGCTACTTGGAAATTAATCTAAGAAATAGATTTACAAGAGAAGGACCAACAGAAGCTAGTAGCTTACCTATGGTCTCGGAACAGTAAGTAAACAGTAAGTAAAATAGAATATGAAGGACATTTTGTTCTATGCTGCCATAATTTTTAGAGAAAGGCAGAGAAAAATCATTCTGAACATATATTTCACTGGAAACTGTTGACCTAGATACAAAAAAAAAAAATCTTGAAATACTAGTCAGCCTTCTGCGAAATCGGTAAGTGAAGAAGTCTACAAATAACAATTTCATCTGATCGGACTGTAAACTATACTTATATTTCTGTGTGCTAATTTGTTAGAAATCGCGCTGTTCTTATTTATTGTGTATTTGTGCACATTTCATCAATCTTTCTTGAATAATTTGTCGACTTTTTCCAGCCAGAAGAACTTACTCAAAAATATTAACTCAACATCATATCGCAGAATTTCCTCTTCTTTCGAATAACAAGCATACACTTTCATTTATTTCAAGGGAAAGCGAAAATTTATCGTCAACTTCTTTACTTTCAATACAATAAATTTGCGAACAGATAGATCAACACACCGAAGATGATATGGACACTAGAAAAAAAGTTTGCCTACATTTACATTAGTATGCAATGGAACAGCAGGTGCCAGGCCGCCCCACCCTTCCTCCCAATTTTGGGAGCTGAACGAAGTTGGTTTAGCTCCAGAATATTTGAAATTATCTCAGTGTTCCTCTACACTTTAAACAATGTACATTTTCATGTATGAAAATGAGTCTCAATACGCCCCCTCATATTCCAAGATAATATGGAATTTCCACACCTATTTCTATCTTGATTCTAGCAGAAAACGCTGAACATTTCGTCGACGACTTTAATCGGACTTTTATAGGAGCAGACGATATAATATACATGTACTTTATTACTTGTACCTGTTTAATTGACAGTGTTGTTAAATGAAAGAATTATCACATAAATAAATAAATAAATGGGGGAAATAAAAGTCTTGTAACTTTGTTCAGGTTCGAGACCTATTTTCGTTTATTATATATTTTAGAGACTGAACCCATTACTAAAGAAGCTAATTTTACACCAATTTAAAATGTTTACTAATCGCACATCGAAACAGAAACATTGTGGTGATGAAAGAGTGAGAGAAAAATATAACTTTCATTGAAATGGAAATTACAGTGGAAACAGGAAATTGCACCTTTTCCTATCGTGAACGTTTTCTACATTCGAGAACTGAGAGACATAAGAGTGGTCAGGAGATTATTTCACCGTGTGGGACCGAAAGTATGCATTGAACGTGACTTGGGATTCAGTACAGTGACGATCTGTCACTTGGTGTTAAAAATTGTGTTCACACGGTGAATCAAGCTGGTGATTTCTCATTTATTTTGATAGTTATTATAAAATATATTCATATCCAGTTATTTACATGTTTTGTACAGACCATACCAAGAACACGTACACGTATGCGTATGTGCGCTGGACCTTCCGCAATAGCGATGCCTTGATCAGTTGACCGTGCTAAAAATACAGTTGGTTTTGTCCCAAAACGATGCCATTTTTATTCGATTACTCAACGTTAAAAACCTGTTTTCTCAACGGAAAATGTATAAAAAGTTTCTCTATTCATATTTTTGTGAAAACATGTCAAAGTTTGGTAACAAAGTCGGCTATTGCAATCTTCAGTCACCCAAGATCTATTTACCGCTTACAAGTCACTGGACAAATTTCTTTTCTCAACATGCCGTTTTAAATGAACGATAAAGAATACTGCAATCGACGCCGAGTAATCGAGAAAAAAACGGCATTGTTTTGGGATAAAATCATCCGTATTTTAAGCACGGACAAATGATCTAGGCATCCCCATTGCTCTAAGACAGGTTCACAGCGCATATACGTGTTCCTGATATGGTCTATACATAACAAACAAATAACTGGATGTGAATATTTTATAATAACTATCAGCATAAATGAAATTCACCAGCTTGACTCACCGTGTGAACACAGTTTTTACCGCCAAGTGACAGATCGTTACTGTACAGAATCCCAAGCCACATACAATGCATACCTCCGGTCCTATACTGTTATTTGGTTTCTACTCGAAATGATCATGAAATTCTGTGACTATGATCATGACAGGAAAAAAAGTCAAAGGGCTAAGTGAGTATTGGGGGTGTGTGCACTTCACCCTCAGTCTGATCTTGGATCTACCCTGTCCGTCCACTAAATACAAAAACCTTAAAATCCTGGTAGTACCGGCTTGAAATTTCATATTGAAATTTTCGAGCAACGTGTGGGAGAAGTGTACTTTACCCTCGCGTACCCCCTTTCTCATTTTTCAAAATAAAGTTATATACTCCCGCATCCATTACCAACTACTACCTGATCGAAATCCTGTTTTCAAAAAGAATAGAAACATGAATTAATCTATAAATCTAATATTCCATGCATGTGTCAATTTCTTTTGTCTTTTCAACGGTATTGTACTGTCAATGAGCTTATGTCAAAGTGAAATGTTATGTTGTGTTATGTATGATGTAATTATCACCTATGTCGGTCTTTATCGACGGCGCATTTTGTGTGAAAACACACAGATCTATGTTTAACCGTTTTTTGTTTTTTTTTTTTAAAGAATGAACTCTCCATTTTAACCCTAAAACAATGAAGGTAAAATATTTCAAATAAAATATTGAATGCAACAGAAACGCGAATATTAAAGCATACGAAGAATACCGTCGGAAATTGATAACTCTACAAAAATTTGTCATATCGTAATGAACTGTTGACCATTGGTTGTCAGACAAAATGAATTTTATGTAACCATAATTATAACTTGCTTGGTACAGCATAGAGATACATAACCCCCTTTTGCCAGAGCATGGCCCAAATGTAAATGGTCATTTGTATTCAAAGAATTAAACACATTTTAGCGCATGAATTGTCTATCCAGTTTATCTTTTTCCGTTTCGTATATTTGTTAATCGCAAGTAAAAGACTGGGGCATTTGCTTGACTGCTTTTGGACAATTTAAACGGTCATGATAATAATCGAGAAATATTCTATGGATTTGAAAATGTTCCCAGTCTCATAAAAAGCATCCTACTGCATGTGTAATTGTTGACGGTCTATTGAGGGTCTCCTTTCAGACATTTTCTTTTTTTTTTTTTAATCCAGTCTCAAGTTTTGAGGAATAAAGTAAACATCTACAAAAATTAAAGAACATGTCACACGTTTTTCCTGGAACACAGATGTGGACAAAAGTTCGAAGAGAGACATCAATACCATTGGTTTTCTCTAAAGGAACTTCCAAATTAAATGTGAACTTTTAAGTCAGTCCAGCGGCCTACGAAACATCAATAAGACCAAATCTTGAATACTGCTCTACGATCTGGAACCCTAACACCAAGAATCTGATCAAGAAGCTTAAAATGCTAGAGAAGAGAGATTCTAGATATTAACCAACAGGTATGACAGTACCAGTTCTAGTGTATGATAGACAACCTTGAATTGGAAACATTTGAATCAATGAGAACAAAGGCCCGGGTCACAATGAAATATAAGATGATAAACAATTTGTTTGATAAACCCTCTAACAATTATCTCATCTCAGGTCAATACTCCACTAGTTTTATAGCCATTTCGGGACATGTCGCCAGCTATCTGTATCAACTACATACTATGTACAGCCGACCTTTCTTCCCATTGTCGGCCACTAAATGGAACAGCTTTCACAGTCGCAGAAGCACCTGGCTATGTACCTCTAAAGCAGAGCCTTCCAAGTGGTCATTTTACATTGATTGATTGGTTGATTTTCCGTTTATTTATCGTCGCGATCGGTTACCCATAAGGGCCATACGGGTCGCGGCCCAGAAGTCTGTTAGTAATGTGAGGGAGATAGTGCAAGATAAAGGTCGGAACCCATCCAAAGTTACGCCTGGTTCTTTAACGTGCTCGGCGCGTAGCACCGTCACACGGGACCTCGGTTTAACTTCTCATCGGAAAGACTGTCAGTAATTTTAGATGGCTAGCCATGGGGCTCGAATCCTACGCTCTAGTGGCCCGAGACTTGACGTTCACAAGTCCTACGCTCTACCACATGAGCTATTTACCTACCTTGACAAAACGGTATTTCTCAGTTTATACAAATCCATGGTTAGGCCTCATTTGGAGTATGCTAGTCCAGTCTGGTCACCATACTTAAGAAAACATCAAATTGCTATAAAACAAGTTCAACGCAGAGCAACAAAGTTAGTACCAACACTCACCAATTTATCTTATACTAACCGCTTGAGACATCTTGGACAACCCACATTGGAATACTGGCGGAAACGTGCAGACATGACACAAGTATATAAAATTCTTCATGGCTTTGATTCTACATCAGACATGGATCTTCTGCAATTATCTAGTACCAAGACCACAAGAGGTAATCAACTTAAATTGTTTAAAAAACATTCAAGAACAGAATTACGCAAAAACACCTTCAGTATTAGAGTGACCGATTCCTGGAACTCGTTACCAGATGATGTGATTACAGCTCCGACTATTAACTCCTTTAAAAGTCGTCTTAACAAACATTGGCGCAACCACCCTCAAAAGTTCACCCCAAGTTGCTACTTGGACCATTAATCTAAGAAATAGATTTACAAGGGAAGGACCAACAGAAGCTAGTAGCTTACCTATGGTCTCGGAACAGTAAGTTAACAGTAAGCTATTTGGGCTGGTCTCGTTTTACATGAAGGGAGCTGAGCTATTTGTAAGTTCCCTACTGACGCTTCTGATTTGTTGCGTGGTAATCAGCAATACTGGAAAACCAAATATTTTTAGCACATACGCAGAAAAGAGAGTTACCGTTGACCAAATTTAAGTACTCGGGTAAAAAAGTTGACTTGCTTGGACTTTCGTTTCAACCGAAATCAACTGGTTATGCGCATGCGTTAACTTGTACCCAATGGCAGCCATGTTGGCTGGAAATACTTTGAAAGTTCCGAAGCTATTTTGTCGTTTCGCTAATTGTAGAACGATTTTACACAAATCAAAGGTATGGGGTAATCCATTTGTGAATTAAAAAAAGTCAGGTACTTCAACCGGCGGACGTTTTAGCATAAAAGTGTGAAAAAAATGATTCTGAATGAAGACGGGAATCCTTACTCCACCCAGCTACACAGATTTCAATGTCATTGGAGTGATAAATTTGCCTTTCAGTCTCTTGGTGTAAATTGCTTTGGAACGTAGAGCTTGACCTTTCTTGTCTATATTATACTTCCTACAGCCACTTAGTTGTTTTGCAGTTTGTTGTTAATTCAGTCTTTCAACAGAATATTGTTGGAAAACTCGCACCGTCGACCGACCAGTTTTTCCCGTACCTGCAATCCGAAGGCGAGCTCCGATGTTATTTTTGTATTGTTTCTCCGCTCCCCTTCGTATCATATGTCTATTCTGGAATAAAATTTGTTCATACCCGCATCTCGTCAAACGGCTCAATATTTTTGTTGACTGCTAAACATGGGGACGGATTGTTAAGTATGGTGGTCTTACCAGTTTTCGTGGGACTAAATTGACAAGTTTAGCCTACGCATATCTAAATGAAGAACTGATTACCAAAAACATGTAAACAAAAAATTTAGTTTAAATGCATATGAAGCCACAAATTCTGTCTGAATCATGCATGTTCAACGGCAACAACATATTTCACCCTTCAAATTTTGTGCTGGAAGCTGAATTGGCTAATGGGAAAACATGCCATCATTTCGTGGCTTTCAATATCTGTAGAACAGCTCATAAATAAAGAACTGAAAATCATCATATACACCAAAATCATCAAAGGTGTTAACTATCATGACAAGGGACTGTTTTAAACAGTGAAAATGAACAGCTCTGAGTCAATAATCCTAAGTTTTGAAGCGCGATGAAAAGGATGGATTAGTGTCATGGCGGCCATTGGCCCTCTCATGGCGGCAGCACCAGAATATCAGAATAACAAAAATTAAGGCATTTTGGTCCCTTCTGTCAATTTATATACACCTATGAGGACAGATTAAGAATTGTTTTAAACACCACTTTATCATAAAACATCTGAAAACATTGAGTGTCTCAATAAAAGGATTGGAAACATTTTCTCTCTGTAGCAGCGAATGTTCCGGAAAAATTGTTCATTCATAAGCGACCGAACGAAATAGGTCACGAAATTCTCCGATCTATTTATAGACCAGACTCTTGTCATATTATTGCAGTATGATCACATGACTGTTTGGCATCAAGACTGACTATGTCATGTGTCAGGACTTTTTCAGGATTAAAATTAAATATCAGACGGAGAAATTGAATTGGGTACGTATCGGTGTGAAAAAGGTAATAAGAAATTTGTCACTAAAACCGATAATTCCTTCAGAAACGTGCATACTGTCTTGTTTTCGATGCATTTTATAAATCAGCTGCAGTGGCGCTGTTGTGTAAATTCAAATGAGCGGTTCACACAAAACGGTGACGTCATTCACTTCATAGTTCACTAGAAAACTTGGATAGTATTTGGGGTTCGAAAACAGGTACCCCACGAAAATAGGTCAGTCGACCATAAATGATTTATCTTCACAAAACACAGAGATATGTGCAAATAATGATTCTTACCTTCTTGTAAATCCATATTTTTCAACGTAAACAACCGTTGACCTACTTCAACTGAAATCAAAACATGGCAGAAACATCACTTGGTACGTATTGGCAGTTTTTGCAGTTTCTTGGACCTGCTACAGGACATGCCACTCATGAATGAACTGTCCTGTAGCATGTCCCAGAAAGTGTGAAAACTGCCTTCGGATCGTAGGTATTTTTCCCCATTTTCGAGGGGTACCTTTTTTCGAACCCGACATGATGTCCGAATTTTCTTGCAAATTATGAAGCGAATGTGTCGCTGTTTTGTTAGCCACTTATTGAATGTAACCAATAGTGTCACTGCTGTTAATTTACAAATTGTAATGAAAACAAGAAAGTTTGCATGTTTCTTAAGGAAAGATCTTTTTACTGACAAATTTCTTACCACCTTATTAAACCTAATAGACGCAAAATTTAAATTCTCCTTCTAACATTTGCAGCATTTCAGAAAGTCCACTTTTTTGACGTGCAAAATGAAAGCTTGGTGCAACAAAATTAATACATCACGTCTTGCTTGATGCAACATAAATCAGAACTAAAAAGGAACATAAAGGATTGGCTCAATTAATATACTTTACAAAATTGTCAAGTTTATAACTGCAGAATTTTGTCGAACCTGCTTTCTAACGCTGAATTACTTGTTTGTGGTTTACACTTAATTGGTCTAAAACATGACATTATTCTATACTAGGACGAAAAAGAAACGCCGGGTAACCTATTAAGATAGTTTTAATGGATATAATGTAATATTACATTATTATATTCATTTTTTGTATAAAATTTCATCTGTATGGAACCAGTTGGTGAAGTTTCAATGATTTTCTATGCTGTTTAAGCGAAAAATAACCCCCTTTTAGTGATGACATTAATAATGTAATATTACATTATATCCTTTAAAACTATCTTAATAGGTTACCCGGCGTTTCTTTTTCGTCCTAGTATATTTGACATCGCTGTCGTCTCACTTATTTTACTGTATAGAATCCATACTTTAACATTTTGTCTGCGTTGTAGACCCCACTCGGTAATGGTCATGACAGTGGTGACAGATGACAGTTTCTACGAGGTCATTGTTTTCAACCTTCACCTTTATTCTCACAATGTAATTTAAAACTATGAGCATTATGCGACATCTACAAACTGGCACATGAAAAAAAAAATGGTTAAAGACCATGATTCAACCATTTCTGAATGACCCCCAAAATTCCAAACAGAGTCGCAGATGATCCCCAAAATTTATGACCTAGCAGAAACACTGCATTTGATTTTAATCCTGAAAGATTCCCAACAATTGGCATAGTATTGCTGTCAAAATGCAATGACCATATTGAAATAATGTGACAAGAATCTCACCTGAAATAGATCAGAGAATTTTGTGAACTATTTCATTTGGTCACTTATGACTGAACAATTTTTCCACAACATTTGTTGTTACCAAGAATAAATGTTTCCAACCTTTTTTTTAAGACACTCCCTATTTTCAGACATTTTATGTGCGGTAAAATGGTATCTGAAACAATTCCTAATCTTTCCTCATAGGTGCATATAAATTATTAGAAGGAACCAAAATGCCTTAATTTTAGCTGTTCTGGTATTCTTCTGCTGCTGCCACGGGAGAGCCATTGGCTGCCACCATGACACTTATCCATCCTGTTTCATCATGCTTCAAAAACCAAAGAGAATTACGTAAAATTGTTCTTTTATATTGTTCAAGCCTGTTCCTTCTCATGGTAGTAAACACTTGAGTGTTGGTGTACATGATTTTTTTCTCAGTTGTTGATTTATAAACTGTTCTACAGATATTGAAAGTCCTGAAATGACGTTGAGTTTTCCTATTCACCATTTCAGTTTCTGGCACATGATTGAAGGGTAAAATATATTGTTACATTTGAATATATGCATGATTCAAACAGAATTTTATGGTTAGGCCAAAACAATATACCTGTATATATTGTGGTTCAGGTTACCTATCCATGTCCAATTTTTATGCCCGAGCATAAACATTTTTTTGCAAGTTGAGAACATTTGATATTTAACACACTGTAATGTTCATATTGACGCTTCACCTCTAATTAACATTCCCAAAGCTTTTTTCTAACTAAAAATGGGCATACCAGAAATAAATCGGCTGGAATGAACTTATGGCATCTACATAATCTTTTTGTTTTGGGAAGCCATGATATTTTCTGGCAAATTACGGACGTTTTGTACCATAACCATTTTGTACCAGTCACTTTGTACCATAATTTTACCATTTCGTACCATAATTCATACCATAATTTTACCACATCATACCATAGTCATAAAATTTCGTACCATGTATTTTGGGGTCTATGACAAGGGTCAGACGAATCACCGAAATACCACCAAAACACCGAAATATCCCAGATTTTGTTTTGAATCTTTGATTTCAAACAAATGAAGTTGTGGTGTTTGACACAAATTATAACCATACTGATGAAGGAGGGTTAGTTTAAAACCTAATGACAAAATAACAACATGCCATTGAAGCCGAACGTGAAGAATGTGCACCAGAATATCCCATCGGTACTGTAAATGTTCACCGAAATACCCAGCCGGCGTAGTAAAATTCAGGGATTCTACATCCGCAATCTTACTACAGTAGCTGTGCTTGTGCACAAGGTTGATGTGCCTGATTTTTATCCACAACTATGCTGGCAAAAATAGTTTTCACTTTTATATTGGATATATATGAAATTAAAAACCAGCAAATCAGAAAACCGGCAGCCATTTTAAATCTGTAGTTAACAGGTTACCAGGCGTAAATTGATAAGATAATTTTAATTCCGCCGATAAGATTATTAATAATAACCATGTCATTTTAAAAATCACAATGACAAACTTACACGTCAAATCAGTCGGATCATATCAGCCGAACGCCTTCAATTACAATTGCATCAACAGAACAGAACAGAACTGAGCTACTTATGCGTTTCGATGGATCAGAGACCTACATCATGCAATGTCTGCTTTGGGTCTACCTCGTCCACAAATGATTTTGTATGTATGTTTATCATTCAAAGAAATAAAAAATTCATGTGATCATATGGTACTGATAATTCTTCTGGTCTAGATTGGCGTAATCAAGATCAGGTTTTTCGGTGTGTAACAGACCAGACATGCGAGTGTTTCGGTGATTGTTCTCCACGTAAATCAATGATCAGAATATATTAACAACGTCATTCTTCTCAACAATGATTGATACTTTGATTGACCGCATTTTCAGTTAAAAAAAGAAAGAAAGAAAATTACTGCAAACTAATATCAGTTATCTTAACTTAATATTGAAAAAATAGGGGTATTTTGGCATATCGGTGGCATTTCGGTGATTCGTCGGACTGTATGACAAAGTTTTGACCATGAAAAACTATCGTTATAACGGTATTTAAAGACGAGAAAAATGCTATTTATTCAAGTTAAATACTCATTAAAGAAATTATGAGTATAACACTTTCTGATTATCTCCTTTTCCCATTATGTTTTCAAAGCAGTTTGTCCGAGGGTCGTTAAAAATGAATTGCTTTTGTAAGGTATCTATTGTGGAAAATGATGTTTTTACGAGAAAAAAAAATCGTCATATTGACCTTGATGTTTGACCCTGTCCTTGTCTCGGCATCATACAAGGCTCACCTAATTTCAAAACATACCCATAAACAAACATACAAAAAAGAAGACACAAAGGATAATAGACAATCTACGGTCAAGGGTAATCAAACAATTATAATTCTTCGATTGAATGTTGAATTTATTTTAGTCTGTTTCTTCCCAGTTCTAATTATCCTACCTGCAACAAACATTACAGACCAATTACCTATCTTCTTAGTCACATACTAACTGAAACCTTTATTTATTTTTTTATGATAATGTGGATCCCGTAAATATATCAAATACCACTTTTTGTCGCATTTATTGATATGTTTGGTCATAGTGCGGGATGATATTATCATGGTACGAAGTGGTAATGCTATGTTACTAAAGGGGAAATGTATGGTACGAAGTGGTAAATCTATGGTACGAAATGGTCATAAACTGAATGGTACGAAATGGTTATGGTACAAAGTGACTGCATACTTTTCTGGCACTTTGTGTTGAGAAAATTGTTTTTAAGTATGTATGAATCAAAAATATGTTGAAAGGACTTTTTTGCATTGGGATGAAATGATTTTTATGATCAGAACTTTATTTAGATGTGCATGAACAAAATTGTGAAGTAAGTCCCTTGAAAACCATTCAGTTTATGAAGAATGTCCCATCAAAATGCATACACATGGGACTTTGTCCTTATCATATTTAGTGAGAAACAGTCTAGTACCTGGTGTTTATGTTACTTATTTTGAAAAGTGCACTGAGCAGATGTACTATATAGATTTTTTTTATTTAGTGGGTTTCAAGTGTAATTTTGTTTTGTCAAGTAACAAAGGCTAGCATGTGACTGAAAGGGTGAAGAAATTCAGTGAAAAAAGTGGCACATGTACAAACATCATGTTTTTGGCATTTATTTCAGTTATATCATTGCCTAAATTTGCAGCAGAAGACTGAATATTGATAACCCTCATGAGAAAGGGATATATACATGCACAAAGATTAACATGAATTATAGTTTAACCTTTTACCACATGGCAAAATTTTAGACTTATCTATGTTGAAAGCATTTGCAAATAAAAAAATAAACTAAATGTGGCTAAAATGATGGATTGTGTATTTATAGGCGAAAAACGTTGTGGGAAAAGGAGAAAATGCTGGTTTCCATGATGTTTTCAAAAGCTGTGTGTGTCAGGTTCATTAAAACTTGGTCAGAATTATGGATTTATCTTTCTTAATTTCAGTTTCAGACAGCTTCATGTACATATATAAGAGGTATGTACATTGTTTTTTTCCCCTCCTTTCACTAAAATATCTTAAAAACAACCTAACCTTTTTGTGGATAAAGAGAAAAATATTAAAGCTTTTGAATTTAACTTACCTTTTGTCAACTACCACAGAGTTGTTGTGTCTTACCATCTTGTCATTACAACTGACATCACTTGTTACTAATGTAATGAGATGAATGATTTCACAATATAGTACCGGTATATTAGAACTGTTTTTAGATATTTTTACTACTCTATAGATTTACTCTATAGATGGGGGTGAGGGAAGGAAATCTATGTACTAGCTTAAGCAGCTCTGAACCAGTAGAATAGGACTGTTGTTTTGTTTTAAAACTCTTTGCAAAGCAACAAAATTTTGGACTTTACCAAATCCATATGATTCGCAGGCGAAAAATGAGGGTCCTAGCTACAGTCTTGCTGTATGAATAGTCTGGATAATGAAGATTTCACTATACGTGTATTTGCTCATTTTTTCCTCTTCAGGTCTCAGTGGGAATGTGAAAAATGAGAGACAGAAAGGTATAACCAGGTACGTCTGTATTTCTATATATCCATGGGAAAAAGAATTGAATGGTTACTGGCTTAAAGGCACAGTAGCATCCAAATGTAAACAATGCTGATGTTAAAATGCTTTTAGATTTAAATCATACCATTTAAAAGTATGGAAATTACTGTGATGATAACAATCTGTTACCGTTTTGTACGTTTGGTTCAAGTGTTAGTTGCTGGCAGAGAAATGCATTGCAGAACTGGGTTAAAAGTTGCCAGGCAGCTCTATCTTTGTTTACTTTTTACCTTATTTTAAAATTCATTTTTCTGCCAGTGATTAAGACTTGTACTGACCACACAATAACAGATTGTCATCTTCACAATATTTTCCGTAATTTTAAAAGGCATGATTTAAATTCAAATGCATTTTAACACCTGCACTGTTCTTTTGGCCACTATTGGGCCTTTATTTTTTTGCCATTTCTGTTGGACTGAGTAATCAGTCCAGACTAAAACACAGAAAGAAAATTTGGTGTTCATTGTCTCCTATCTTTAAAAATTATGAATCTCTTCCTGTTATGCTTACCCTAGACCATCCAGACATCTAGTGCAAATAACATGGAGAAGAAACATCAGAATGAAAAAAAGCATATTTTCTGAATAACACTGAAACCATTATGGAAAAAAAAAGAAAGGAAAATGCTTTTTAACAAGGATTTGCTCTTTTTCCCTTAGCTCATTCTGTTCTGAATCAAATAAGAAATGGAAAACTTTTTAACTCTTTACCACACAATGCCGCCTTTTAATGACCTTACTAAAAAGGCTTTTGAAAACATTGTGGGAAAAGGAGGAACTGCTGGTAACCAGCATTTTCTCCTTTTCCCACAATGTTTTCTATCCTTCCAAAAACAAATTTCAAATTTTTAGTAATGTTTATTTTCTCGTCTGGAAATGCTTTCAATTTGGAAATGTCTAAAATATTGCCATGTGGTGAAAGGTTGAACACTCCTCTTAAAATGGATAATCAATATGAACTTTGGTCTTATACATATGAAAAAACATTGTGGCTAAAGAAAAGTGTTATTTCCTATTGCCCCTTTTTAGCTCCACTGGCCGAAGGCCATCGGGCTTATGTCGTGTCTGTAGTGCGTCTGTGCGTGCGTGCGTCCGTCTGTGCGTTAACCTTTATTTCAAACATCTTCTTCTCTGAAACTACCCATCCAATTTTCATGAAACTTCACAGAAATGATCCTGCCATGGTCCTCTTCAGAATTTCTTGAAAGAATTTGATTCCTTCAAAAACTCTGGTTGCCATGGCAACAACACTGAAAAATATTGGAAATCTTTAAAAATCTTCTTGTCTGAAACCATGAGGCATAGGGCTACCAAATTTAGCATGTAGCTTTTATGTAGTAGACCTCTATCAAGTTTCTTCAAATTATAGCCCTGGGGTCAAAATTGGCTCTGCCCCAGGGGTCACAAGTTTTACATAGGCTTATATAGAGAAAGCTTTAAAAATCTTCCTGTACGTAGCTATAAGGCCTAGAGCTACCAAATTTTGCATGTAGCTATAACTAGTGGGCCTCTACCAAGCGGGCCAAGATTTTAGCCATGGGGTCAAAGTTGGCCCCGCTGCAGGGGTCACAAGTTTTACATGGGCTTACACAGTGACAACTTAAGAAATCTTCCTGCTTTGATTTTTTTTTTTTTTTTTTTTTTTTGAAATTAGCCTTGCATCAGGGGTAATGTTTTACAGAGGCTTCATATGGACAAAACTTGAAAATCACCTTATTCATAACCATACAGCATAGACTTGTATTATTTTGGCATGTGGCTTTATCTTGTGGAACTCTACCAGGGTTCAGGTAATTATAGCTCTGGGATCAAAGATGGCTTTGCCCTGCGGGTCTCAACTTTCACATGGGCTTTTACAGAGAAAACTTGTAAGTCTTCATTTTGAAACCATTTGGCTCAGAATTGAAATGTTTAGTATTTATGGTTTATATTTATAAGCCAGTGGAGTGATACAGGGCCATCATGGCCCTCTTGTTTTTTAATAGTGGTCAGATGCAAAAAGAAGAAAATTGTTTTATCACATAACCTTTGTTGTTTTCAGAGTAATATGCCCATTATGAATTTTCTTATACATATTTGATATCACAATGGTGTGATGTCATTTTGACATCATTTTATACGTATTTTATTGAAGTGAATGGGATTTTTACGGATTTTAACGCACTTGCATCTGTAGTCTGGTACCCAGCCAAACTACAAGAGTACGTCAGGCAAAGCACAATAATGGCGGCCCCCGTTAGTAATATGCAGAGGAGACGGGATATTGTTATTTCACATGATCAAATCGGATCATAGGCTGAATTCAAAACAGATTGCTTGCAATAAAGTCATGGCATTGAGTTCTTCTGCAGTTCGTTCTTATTTAGCGAGAAAAACTACATATCAGAAATGCTCTAAGTATCCGAAATGTCAATGGACTTATATAACGTCCGAAAACAGGGCTACTTTTAAAATGATTCATGGTAGAATTTATGTATAAATCATACCCAAACAGCACGTTTTAGATTCGGTAATGTATTTTTTGTACAAAATTGACCTCATTTTATTTACTGATCAAACTGGATCACATGAAATTGGGGAAAACAGGGAAGCATGTAGTGGTACGTTTGAGGACACCTAGGAGGCCGCCATTATTGTGCTTTGCCTGACCCGATAACGTAGTGGTAGGGGCAGGTAATCCAGACTATTGCATCTGTAGAGCTATGGTTTTGCATCTTCTGATCTATAATTTGTGAAATACCTTTATGTGATAAAAAGAATCTGACATTAGTTTGCTTTTGAGATACTCATCAAGAAAAAATGCCAACAGCATGCTTAATGGCATTTTTCTTCGACTTCTTTAATAAAATTTTATCTCAAATACCAACTCAAGTCAGATCCTGTATGTCTAGGAGAATATAAGTCAAGTTTTTGAAGGCTGTCTCCATATAGAGAACATTAGGGTTTTATTCAGACCTAGAGAGGGTTTAGTAATGGGTTTATATTGACTGTAAATGTAACAGTTGTCATAGCAGTTTAGATTGTCTGAAGATATGTTTAGTCATTCTGAAATAAAAGACATGATAAAGTTAAACTACAATAAAGATGAAATGTTTGATTTTCATCAACCCAGGTTTCATTAACTATATTGATCGCACCAGGGATATCTTGCTTTTAAATCTATTTTTATCATGCATACTGTGCAAATAACATTGTTGTGCTATTTTCACATTGAAGATATCAAATTGTTTGTTTGTTGCAGATTCAGCTTGGTAATATATGTTATTCAAATATGGCTGGGCCCTTGAACACCACAACTGAGGAACAATTAAAAGAGACATTTGGTGAAACTCTTCCAGATCAAGTCCTTAGTTGCTTTGGTCAACAGGATGTCTCTCTGTCAACCAGAGTAGGTGGTGGGAAAAGCCTATGTTATCATGGATTCCAGTCTGTTTTAAATGATATGTATGGAGCAAACGGCAAATTTCTTATTTTGATTGGCTAGTTAGTTATATCCGTTTATTATGAATTGAATATTCATAGAAAACGGATGTTTCACTTGGCAATTGTCCCATGGGTAATGAACGTAAGTAATGAAATGAAGTGCATTTGGGTTAACGAGAATTTAAATACTCATGCATTTTCTTTTTTTCAGATTATCTACACCAGTATTCTGTTTTAAACATCAGCATGGGCGTGCTTTTCATCTGTCGTCCATTATGTGTGAGTATCATATTTAGTGAATTAAATTCCTTAACTTGATCGTCTGTACATGAGATCATGAGATCAGATCTGTTCCAAATAGTCTTTGTTTTTGCAACCTGGAGGAAGACGGCTTTTGAAACATTGTAGGAACTGTTTGGGAAATGCTGCTACGCACCACTTCTTCCTGTTCCCACAAAGTTTTCTGCCCTTTCCAATTAGAATCCCATCATTTTAGCCACAGTTGTTATCTACAAATGCTTTTAATACAAGTCTAATCTAGTTGTCATGAAAGATACTGTTCAATAAATAGTTACATAGTGTAAAATACACATGGGGAAAATGTTTGAAAGGTGGGGAAAACATCTTTTTTGAATGATATAGAAAATAGTGGGAGGAAAAGGAGAGACTGCATGTAACAAGTAGGTTATAACAGGTATATTCAAGACTAAATTGAATGTCCATGTTTGTTCTACCTTGATCTGTACTGTCTGCAAAAGCATGTCATGTTTCCTTCAACATAGTCCACAAACATAGTTAGAGCCACAATTTAACTTTTTAACCCTTTACCAAATGACAAAATTTAAGACTTGTCTAAAATTTGCATTTGCAGACAACAAAATAAATTTGGCTCCAAAATTGAAATTTGTTTTGGGAAGGGTAGAAAACATTGTGGGAAAAGGAGAAAATGCTGGTTACCAGCATTTTCTCCTTTTCCCATAATGTTTTCAAAAGGCTTCTTACCCAGGGTCGTTAAACGTCAGGATTGTGTGGTAAAGGGTTAAGAGCTTTTTTGAGACACAGACTAGTAAGACAAGAACATACATGTACAAGTTAGATTTGAAATGGGATAATACATGCATTTCTGGATATTTCTGTTAAAAAATGACATTCTTTATCTCGGATTTAATAGGTGATGAAGCACAGGTTGTTAAATGTCCAGCTTTTGCAGAATCAATTTCTGAAGGTGACATCAGATGGGAAAAGGGTAAGTAGATAGACTGAGGTACTCTGAAACATAGTGCTTGATAACGATGTAACAGACTAATAGATAATATAGTTGTACATGAGAACCTTTTTATAAAAAAAATAATTGTATGCTTGATATCTGTGATACCATTTTTGCCTGTTTAGATCAGTTTTAATGGACAGAAGGCACATATTTTTAAAAAGGGAGTTGAATGGAGGAAATGTAGAAGAGCAGGGATATCACTTTGTAACA
Source organism: Tridacna gigas (assembly GCA_945859785.2). NCBI lineage: Eukaryota > Metazoa > Mollusca > Bivalvia > Cardiida > Cardiidae > Tridacna > Tridacna gigas. The sequence goes on from OX244029.2 coordinate 68,617,342, forward strand.
GTGTGATGGTATCTCACTTAGTTCATGGTGTTTTAATATCATACATAAGGTTTTCATTTTGAAATGAAGCAACCGATTGATTGACAAAAACAACAGGCCGAGGGTCAATTGGGCCGCCTAGGCTCTGGCGTCTATGATTACCAAATGGAGATCGGAGAAACGTATCGTCGCCTACGATTGGATAATTGGATGCAAGTATCCAATGAATGACCGCGTAACATTCAACCAATTGTTTCTGGTTTCGCGGTAAAATTGAACCGGTGTCGCAGTACAGTTACCAACGCCTGAAATATTTTCGATATAAACAACGTGGTCGATTTTTCAAAGATCCAGCAAAAACAACCGATTAAGGGCCGATTTCATCCAATGTTTTTGATCGGCAATCGGCTTTAAATGAAAACCCTGCATACAGCAGAGTTTTCACGCCACTTTGTGTTTGTCAACATCACTGTGTTTTAATATCATACAGCAGAGTTCTCACGCCACTTTGTGTTTGTCAACATCACTGTGTTTTAATATCATATAGCAGAGTTTTCACACCACTTTGTGTTTGTCAACATCACTGTGTTTTAATACCGTATTGCAGAGTTTTCACGCCACTTTGTGTTTATTGACATTATTGCCTTCTTTTGAAGAATCCAAAGTGAGCACGAATGCTTGCTTTTCCATTTATTTATTTTTTTTCCTGATCTTGAAATTCTACATAAGTTTGAGTGCACTATATATTTATATTTAGCCTAGAGAGCAGAATAATTTCCAGCTAAAGAGTGAACTCTAAATTGAATGATTAGAGCATATTTGGAATTTTAATCAAATATGCCAGTAATGAAAGAATCCAAATGAATCAAGGTTTACTTTTCCTTTCATTTCCACATTTTTGATTCTTTTTCCAAACAATTTGATAGAATACATCATTTACAATCAGAACTATCAATCGTTGAAAACAAAGACAATAACAATTGATTGCAGTTGACATATTGCTATTGAGATACTCACCATTACAACCCATCAATGTATTAATTTGTCATTACACCCCTTATTGTAGATGAGCCATGCTCTGTGAAAAGGGGGCTTCAAGCATCTGTGAAAAGTATCGACCCAGGTCAGCCTGCGCAGTCCGTGCAGGCTTACCTGGGCCAAAACTTCTCGCTATTGGTCAATTTTCTGTTTGTCCAAGGACCAGTCTACCTAATGATTCGGTGGTTTGTTAAAAAAAAAAGTGGCTATTATGGATCCATAATCAGAGCTCCAGATAGAGGGGGTGATTTTGATTTCAAAATGGAAAATATTGATAACTCTCCACTGAACTCTATGTTGTAGGTACTCATTAGAATCGTCTCATCGAGACAATTCAAATGAGTACCCACAACATAGGGTTTGGAAGAGAAATAACGGATTTAGAATACCATCACTCCCTCTTATCTGGAGCTCTGCATAATTGTGTGATGGCTTGATTTGTATGATGCATCACAGAGATGCATTAAGCCCCCTTTTACCAGAGCATGTGTTGATCTAATTGTAATCACAAAGATATTTTATCTTTTTTAAGCTGTTGGAGACTATGTTGCTTTGGATGAGGTTATTGCAGAAATTGAGACTGACAAGGTAACACCTGAAACTCATTAATGCCATATTAACCCTTTCCCACGAAACAATAATTTTTAGACTCTTCAAGATTGAGGTCATCTGCGAGCAAAAAATCTGAAATTGATAAAAATGACCCGAGGTTTTTTGACAGAGTAGAAAACATAGTGGGAAAAGGAGAAAATGCTGGTTACCGCCATTTCCTCCTTTTCGTACGATGTTTTCATAAGACCTCTTCCTTGGGGTCCCGAAAACATGGGATTGTTTGGGAAAAGGTTAAGCTAATTTTAATTTTTTAATATTGTGCCTGTAAAACAGGTTCAAGTACATAGCAAGCTAATGTATTCACTTCTGTTGGCATAGATTAGTCCAGTGTTTTCCAGAACTCAATCTTTGTAGTTAGGTTACGGGGTTTTCCTCATGGGGGGGGGGGCATTTAAACCCCTTCAAATGAATTAGAAAAGGCAAAGACTTGTATTTTGAGGGAGGTTAAGAAATAATTTAATTATTCTGAGAAAAATGCTTGTGAATGAGAATGAAATAAAGGTTTCTCTGATGTTAGGCTGCAAAGGTTTTGAAAACGTCATGGTAACCAGTATTTTATCTTTTTCCTTTGTTTGAGACATATTTACTTTAAAGAAGAAGGTTTTAAAAACATCATGGTAACCAGTATATTATCCTTTTTCCTTTGTTTAAAACAAATTTATTTCACTGTCTGCAAATGCTTACGAAATGAAAAAGGTTCTGACTTTAGATTTGACCCAACGTAATTGACTTTGGTTCAGTGATGAAGGTGTTAGAATGGCAATCCTGAGGTCCTTGGTTCAATTTTTACCTTTAGAAGTCTTTGGACAGTCCACTGCAGGGTCTCTGCTTTATATTGAGGAAAGCAAGAAAACACTTGCATAACTGAGCTAAGGATTTGATGTGACAAAAATGATGATGCAACTGGGGCAAAAGACCATTCAATCGATTATTCCTCACTTCACATATTTTTTCAACAGACTTCAATACAGATTCCAAGCCCAGTGGCAGGTATTGTAGAAGAGCTGACGGTGGCAGATGGTGACACTGTAACACCTGGTACACAGCTGTGTAAAATTAAACCTTCAGGTAAGAAGAGTCATTAGATTGTGGTAATTCTCTTTTAAACCTTTACCACACAATCCCGAGATTCAACGACCTGTAGAAAGAAGCCTTTGAAAACATTGTGGGAAAAGGATTAAATGCTGGTAAACAGCATTTTCTCTTTTTTCCACAATGTTTTCTACCTTATCAAAGACTATTCAGTCATTTGAGCTACATCTAAATTGTTGTCTGCAAATGCTTTCACTTTGGACAAGTCTACATTTTTTTCATGTGGTAAAGAGTTAACTCTGTACCAGACGACAAAATTCTAGACTTCTCCACATGAAAAGTATTTGTAGACAAAAATTTGAATGTGGATCAAATGATAGAATTTTGTCTTTAAAGAGGTAGAAAATACTTTCGAAAAAGGAGCAATGATGGTTATTGCTATTCCGTCATTGTCCTGCTATGTTTTCAAAAACCTCCTTTGAGGTCATCAAGACATGAAATCTTTAAGCAGTGCCATTTAGACTATTACTAAACACTACACTATCTAGAACAAGTGATGTGAAGTAGAAATATTTGAAGGGAAAATTTATCTTTTGTGAATATCAGAAACATGGGAATAGGAGCAATTGTTTGGAACATGATAGTGTTGAAGTCTGATACAGTGGTTTTAAATAGTGATTTTAATAACTTTTACACTTGGAGAAGCTCAAGCTTTGAACGTACTTACCTTTCGTATTTTTAAGAAGTTGTAAGAAGTAATGGTAGCTTTTGACATTTCTCAGTTTCTAACATGATTTCTTGGTTTAGATTTTATTTGACAAAATTTCCTGCTTCAATTCAGTTGTCTTTAGGCTGAAATTATATGTCAGGGGATGAATTTGGAGGCTTAGTCAGTATCACAGATAAAGTAAGATGTACATTATTTAGCTAATTCAAACTTTATTCTTTGTCTAGGAGAGGCTCCAGCAAAAGCAATGCCAGAAGCTACCTCTGCACCTCCAGAGCCTCAGAAAGAAGCTCCTCCTTCAATACAGGAAGCTCCTCCAACTCCACCTCCTGCAGCAGTTGGTCCAGTGCCTACAACTCCTCCCCCTGTACAGCCTCTGCCTACAGGACCAATGTCTACAACGCCAACATCTTCTGTTAAACCTGTTGCAGCTGTGCCTCCTACAATGGAAGGATCTGGTGTTAGTGCAGGAACCCGTGCCGAAACTAGAGTGAGTTATTTATTGATTATTTGATCAGACAGATGATATACAGGGTGAACATTAATATTGTCCTGCAATATGGAGCACCGAAAAATTAGAAGGGACACTCAAGATATAGCATTGTAGAGAATGAGGTATCCCAAACTTTGCGAACTGATGGCATAAAGACACCTGCTTTGGTATAAACAGTTTCTTGCACTCTAAATAGTAGACTGATCAGAGAGAGGGGGGTATGAAACATTTGCAAGTTGATGAAAATACCCAGGTATGAGGACCTCCCATTTTGGTTTTGTTGTGGTAGTTACCTCACACAGGATTGTTAAATAAAATAACATTATGACTGGAATAATTAAAATATCATGTATCCTATCCTGTAAGACTATTTCTAGACTGAAAGCAATTAAAATAAAAGACAATCATATAAAGCAATTGAAGAAGTATGAAAAACATGTGGGAAGAAGAGCATTTGTTTATAATTGGAAGTAATAGCTACTTCTTCTGCAATGTTTTTGAAAGATGTCAACCAGACTGACTGTGTGTGGCTTTAAAAAATAAATGTATTTGTACATTTATTGGTTAAGTCTGTCACCTGAAATTCATTCAAGATTGATCTTGTTAATTCCTGGCATGCCAAACAAGCAAAGTGCATAAATCAGTGGAATGTTAATTTGAAAAGGGATATATTGCATTTTCCGAGTTATCTTGATTATAATATCTTACTAAAGTACATGACGGCACCAATCACAGTCCATGCAGTTTTATCCTGACCCAGTCTATAGGCAAAAGCAACTGATGGTGTGCTTGTCATTTTAAGTTACAAATCATGTTGGTTAAACATTTTTGGTTATGTATGTATTTATTTAATGAATATAATTTTCTAGGTGAAAATGAACAGAATGCGCCAAAGAATAGCCATGCGTTTGAAAGATGCCCAGAATGTGTGTGCGATGTTAACAACATTTAATGAAATAGACATGAGGTTAGGTCAAATACAGCATATTTATCTCTTCAATGCTTTCATGAGCTTTCCAAGTGTTGAAATTTGAGCTCCTGTGGCATTGCTGTGTCCAGGGTTCATCAGTCATTGCCAGTCATCGTCATTTACCTTGTTACAGCACATTTTTAATCCATCTATTATGAAACAGAAATACCTGCCTTGCTAATATCTCAAATGAGTTTGGATATGCGTTAGCAAGAGTCATAATTCAGCACAAGTATGAGATCTTTGAGGAAATATTTTAATGACAAAGATGCTACATTTTTGCCCCAACCTTTGACACTCATTCAGAACATATGTCTTCAAATGTCACCTACTCATTCAAATATACATTACCCAAGTTCAGACACTTGTTCAAATCCTGAAAAAAACTTGTCTGTGATAAAGCCACATTTTTTACCCCATTCTTTATGAAACATGAACATGACAATTACTTGAGTCATGCTCTGTGAAAAGGGGGCTTAATGCATCGGCAAAAGAGATCGATTCGGGTCAGCCTGCACAGTCCATGCAGGCTTGACCTTGGTCAAAACTTTCTGCCATTGGTCAATTTTCTACATGACCAAGGACCATTCCACCTCAGTTGGTTGTTATACAAAATTGACTTTATGGATGCATAATACTTTGATGACTTGCTTGGTATCATGCATTAGAAATATGCATTGAGCCACCTATGGTTAGAGCAAGGCTAATTTGTATTGATAAGCATGGAGCATGTCTGAGTACGGATGGATTAGGTCTAAAACTGGCCAAATCTATGTTAAATATTAAGAATACTGCAGACTCTATTCAAGCATTCATGACAGACCTCAATGGCCATGTTGTAATTATGTCATTCTGTTTTGAAACCAATTTAACCTGTCTTATGTTAAACAAAAGTTGTGTCAAAGCCAGAACTTAAGTACATGTATTTTAAATTCAATAAACAAATATAAGGGTTTTTGGTGTTTCAGTGGTATTTGATGATTTGTCAAACCCGCTTCAGTATGATTTAGGATATGATGAATTTTTTGTACTAGGCCATTATGACATTACAGATTATTTAGTCCTGTTTGTGCAAAATTAAAGGAACTGTCATTTTCAGTCTGTTTAAAGAAACCAGGGGTGAAAATTTTAACCCTTAGGCTGCTAAACTCAACTCAAATACCTTTTGCAGACAGAGTAGATCAAGATCAAAATTTTGTTGTTTGGGAAAGAGTTAATATGTTCTCCCAAAACTGGAAAAAAAAAACATTTTGGGAAAAGGAAGAATTACTTGGTGATAAGGAATTGTCTGTTTGACCACAATGTTTTCTATCAAGTTTCTTAAATATTTTCTGGTTCATCAAATGTTATTGCTTAAGACATATTCACTTGGTTTTGACAGATTTAAAATTAACATGATTGTTCAGTGCTTAACCCATTACCACACTATCCCAAGATTTGATGACCTTTGGAAATTGGACCTTTGAAAACATCTTGGGAAAAGGAGAAAATGCTGGTAACCAGCATTTTCTCCTTTTCCCAAGATGTTTTCAATTCTTCCTGGTACAAATCCCATCCTTTGTGCAACATTTAACCATTTACCACACAATCCCAAGTTTTAACGACCCTGAGGAAGAAGCCCTTTGAAAACATTGTAGAAAAAGGAGAAAATGCCAGTAACCAGCATTTTCTCCTTTTCCCACGTTTTCTAACCTATCAAAGACAAATTTCGTCATTTGAGCCACATTTGAATTGTCACAAATGCCTTGAATTTGGACAAGTCTACTTTTTGTCATGTGGTAAAGAGTTAATACAGTATGTCATCTGCAAATGGTTTGAATTATGACCGGTACAAAGTATTGTCCAAATTAAAGTATAATCTAAGAAGGCATTCTCTACCCATCTGTCCATGATATTTTAAAAAGCAAAGAGCAAGCACTCTTTTGAATTGTAACAGAAACAGATTCATAGAAGTGCAAAATTGTACTTGAGGTTGATTGCTCAAAACATGACATTTATTATTGAAACTTCATATTTTATCATAAACTTTCTGTTATTATTATACTTTGGTTTGATGTATATATGCTTTCCGTTTTCAGCAATATCATGCAAATGAGGACTGAATTCAAGGACATTTTTTTAAAAAGACATGGACTAAAACTAGGATTTATGTCAGCATTTGTCAAAGCCTCTGCATTTGCACTACAAGATCAGCCAGTGGTGAATGCAGTTATCGATGATCTGGAAATAGTGTACAGAGACTATGTCGATATAAGTGTGGCAGTGTCCACACCCAAAGTAAGTGTGTTATTATACATGGATGTGAACGCATCCAGTGTTCTTCATTATCTGTATAATGGATGAAAATATCACAGAAGTGTTTCATTGGCTGAATCTTACAGAATAAACAATTTTCAGGATGTAAATGTTGAAAAAGCTATAAGGTAAGATAAGCTTTTATTTTTCATGTATGCTTGTTTCCTTGTAGACAATCTTTTCAGAATTGGGTACTTGAGGATGAGGTAAAACAAATTAAAATGAAATTATTAAATATAAATGAGTTATGCCCTGTGAAAAGGGGGCTTAACCCTTTACCAGACGACAAAATTTTAGGCTTGTCCAAATTGAAAGCATTTGCAGACGACAGTTTCAGTGTGACTCAAATGGTGCAATTTGTCTTTGATAGGGTAGAAAACATTGTGGGAAAAGGAGAAAATGCTGGTTACCAGCATTTTCTCCTTTTCCCGCAGTGTTTTAAATAGGTCTTCTTTCCCAGGGGCGTTAAAAAGTGGCATTGTACGGGAAAGGGTTAATGCAACTGCAAAAAGTATCGACCCAGATAAACCTATACGGTCCGCATTGGCTGACCTGGGCTGAAACTTTTCGCTATTAATAAATTTTTTGTATGTCCAAGGACCAGTCTACCCCATGATTCAGTAAGTTGTTAAAAACAGTGGCTTCTGTGGATCCATAATTATGTAATTACTTGCTTGGTACAATGCATCACAAAGATGCATTAAGCCCCCTTTTGCTAGAGCATGGCTCAAATGTTGCAGCAGTCCAAGACTAGGATCCTAGATGTAGAGGGAATTCTCTCACCATGTACACGTACTAGTGTAGATAATTTGTTTATTCAGTTGCTGAAAATGCAATTTTGGGACTACTCCAGTTCAAAGGCCTGTTGACAAAGAAGATCAAATTTGTATAAATGAAAAAGAAGAAACTGTTTGTTTTAATGTCTCTTTTTGATAATGTTTTACTCAACAGAGACATATAAGGATATGTGTATGTAGAAAAGTAGGATACTTCCTGTAACATTTCATAGATTATCCTTATCACAGTGTTTTTTCTTATCTTTGTGTCAGATTTTTCTGCTACATGTATTTACGTTGCTCACATGAACAAGAAATGCTCAAAGGTGGTCTTTAGTTAAACTGACTTATCCTATGTGTGTTGTTCATCAGGTCAAATCTTTGAAAAGCCATATTGTCAATCTGAAGGTCAGGTTTTTTCAGTATGTGTATAAAAATTAGTCAAAATAATGCTCATGATAATATCTGTCACAGGTTTGAATTATATGAATCATTAAGGGTCAAAAACAAGGGTCTGTATTCACCAACCATTCTTAACCCTTTACCACACGACAAATTTTACACTTGTCCAAACTGAAAGCAATTGCATACGACAAATTAGATAAGGCTCATATGGTGAGATTAGTCTGTAAAAGGACAGAAAACATTGTGGGAAAAGGAGAAAATGCTGTTTACCAGCATTTTCTCCTTTTCCCACAATGTTTTCAAAAGGCCTCCTCTTTAGGGTCATTAAAAGTCGGGATTGTGTGGTAAAGGATTAAGATTGGTTGAATCAAATGGTTCAACCAATCTGAAGTCTTACTTTCTAAATCTCTAATAAGACAGAGAATATTCTTAAGACTGGTTGGTGAATATGGACGCAGATCACCCATCAAATCGCATTTTGGTGCTTATAATCATGAAACTTAATCATGAAGTTTGTCTTCTGAAGTCTACATGATATCTCAGTCAAGTTAAGATATGTGTCATCCTAGATCAAAACTAGGTCATCATGCAACTGGTTGAATATTAGAAGAACTCTTTCTACACCAGAGGCAAAATCTTATGAGTTAGTGTCTTAGTCAGAATGTTTGTTTTGGCAAATTAATAATTTTAAAAAAACTTGCTTGTCAAGCATTTTCATTTGTTTATGTGCATGGTGGCTAAAACTCACACATAATGCTTTTCAGTATTTTACAGAGATTTATTCAAAGTTGTTTGCTGCATTTTTCTTTTTCTGTCTGATTTTCCTTTCAGCTCTCAATCATGTTACAGCTATCAATGCCTATTGATAATTTCCTTTTGTTTACCCAACAATCTCTATTGACCAAGCACTATCAAAACTTATCTCTGTTATTTAACAAGCATAGTTTAATGCAGCCTTGAGAGAGGAATGATTCTTGTCACAATGTCATCAAACTATGGAGCAGATGTTGACATAGGAAACCAAAATTGCAGCCTCTGCATTTCACTACATTGAACAATTTAGAAGCAAACCGACTGTACCAGTTTCCTTGTGATATGCAGCCTCGATGGCAATACTACATCTACTGTTGTACAATCTGTTGTTTGCCAGAGATTTGCAAACACAGAGATATTTATCTGCTTTATAGATATTGGCATCATGAGTTCTTTAGTCCTTTTTCCAACATTTGTTTGATGTACTTATTGTTTACATTTGTTCTTTATTTAGACTTTTAACCTGTTAACACAAAATCCTGAATTTTAATGACCATGACAGAGAAGGCTTTTGAAAACAACTTGGGAAAAGGAGAAAATGCTGGTAACCAGCATTTTCTCCTTTTCTCAAATTGTTTGCCAGTCTTTCAAAGAGCAATCCCACCATTTGAGCCATATTTAGTATGTCATCTGAAAATGCTTTGGATTTGGACAAGACCAGCTTTTTATCGTTTGGTAAATAGCTAACCATATGAAGAACTGTTTGTTTCATTTGTATCTTGAAAAATACTTTATTCTGCCATAACCTTTTGGTAATGTTGCAGTTATTCCATGTCTATTGTTTGTTTCAGGGCTTAGTAGTACCTGTGATAAGAAATGTAGAAACTATGAATTACGCTGATATTGAGAAGACCATTAACCACTTGGGTGAAAAGGTTAGTCTAGTTTATATATGAATTTTCAGCTTTAATGCTTAGGCTGCTCAGAGTGACTAAAGGATGTCTTGCAGACAGTGTATATCAAGATCAGACTGCACAGAGCTTGCAGTCTGATCTTGGATCTATACTGTCCATTAAGGAGATATTTCTGCCCCCGAAATAACTTGGAAATAGCAGTCTTTGGGTATACTATAAACTTAAAGTTATCATTTAACTTTATATTCAGCACGAAAAGGGTTAAGGGCCAAAGGCTTGAAGAGTTTATGTAACCTCATGGTATTCAGGTTTATCCATCTATCTATTATGCTTTACCCTTTACCACACAATCCAGAGTTGTAACAGCCCTGAGAAAGACAGCTTTCAGAAACAATGTGGGAAAAGGAGAAAATGCTTGTAACCAGCATTTCTTCCTTTTCCCACAATGTTTTCTTACCTTTCACTGTCAAATCCCATTAATTTTGCCACATTCACACCTGTTGTCTGCAAAATGCTTTCATTTGGACCTGTCTAAAATGTTGTGTGGTAAAGAGTTAACACAATGCAGTAAACTACAGCTTGTTTCAAATACTGTAGGCTTATTAAAAGTGAGGAAAACTCGATCATTTCTTTTCTTTTGGAACAAGAGCAGTTTGTCATTATGAATGTCCAAATAAAGAATGAATACATGTAGTAGATTCCTTGATTGCTTTTTAAACTCCCAACTTTGCTCTTGATTCCATTAGAAGTTTGGCACAGTTCATTTGCATTATTATTATTATTTTCAAGCCTATAAAGTAAAGAAATTTTAATTACATGTACATGACTGTATTTGTTTGATAAAGGTAGCTTTTTGAAAATGTATTTTGTTTTAGAGAGAGATCTACAGTGATATTAAGCCATGCAGAGCTCCAGATAGAGGGAGTGATTTTGAATTCAAAACTGAAAATATTGATTATTCTCCACTAAACGCTATGTTATGGGTAGCCATAAGATTCGTCTCATCGAGATGATTCTAATGAGTACCCACAACATAGGGTTTGGAAGAGAAATAATGGATTTAGAATACCATCACTCCCTCTTATCTGTAGCTCTGGCCATGCTTTGGCAAACTAGGGCTTCATACATCTCAGTAATCCACGATACCAAGCATGTCATCACATGATCATGGATCCATAAAGTCCATTTTGCCTAACAACCAAGTGAATCATGAGGTAATCTGGTCCTTGGACATGCAGAAAATTGACTAGTAGCAAAAAGTTTTGGCCCAGGTCAGCCTGTGCAGTCTGCGCAGGCTGACATGAGTCGATACTTTTTTTGCAGATGCAGTAAGCCCCCTTTTCAGAGAGTATGACCCAGTAATTCATGACTAGTAGAATTGCTATTTTCTTCTGCAACTGGTATAACTGCAACATCAGATTTCATTCATGGTGGTATGCAGCTGTACACATTCATATTCCATTTCACTATCTCAGAAAGTCTAAGTTACTTTTAGTTTTTACAGTTGAAATGAATCATTTTTGATAAGAGCAGTGTTTGTTTGCTAACATAATTAGCCATGCTCTGTAAAAAGTCGGCTTAATGCATCTGCGAAAAGTATCAGGTCAGCCTGTGCAGGCTGACCTGAGCTGAAACTACCTCATGATTCATTCTATTGATAGACAAACTGGATTTTATGGATCCATGATTATGTGATGACCTGCTTGGTATCATGCATCACAAAGATTGATTAAGCCACTTTTCACAGAGCATGGCTCATATATTTTATATCTTTTCTACATGATAGGCCCGTAACGGAGATCTGGCAATAGAAGATATGGATGGGGGAACTTTCACAATCTCCAATGGAGGGGTGTTTGGCTCCATGTTTGGAACACCAATCATTAATCCACCCCAGTCAGCTATTCTAGGAATGCATGGTATTTTTGATAGACCAGTAGCAGTGAAAGGAAAGGTAAAGTGGCAAGATTATCATGTTGTTCTGAATATACTTTGTTTCAGCTGTTACCTAATTGTTTTCCTTTTATGTTTATATTTAAATTTCTGTTGGATAGAAGTCTTAGTTCATATCATCACTTTAAAGCATTCTTGACAGCCTATTGCTGATAGGTGCATTGTATCACTTCAGCCCTGTTTTTTCTCCCAAGGTTTAATTTGGAATAGAATCAAGTCAGCCCATTACTGTACAAAACACCCCCTTTTTTTAAACACCAATACAGAATGCAGCTCTTGAAGAAAACATAGAAACAGGAGTAATGGCTAGTAGCAAGCAATTTGCTCTTATTACCACAATGTCTTCTATTCATATTATCAAAATTTTCTATATCAATCAAAAGAGAATTTCTCTTTACCTTCAAGTATTCTGCAGTTGTCCCACTTTCATTAGTTCATGGTATGGGTGTAGTTTCAAAAAGAAGCCTTATACTTAACGATACCAGAGAATTTCATTTACAAAGGAACCTATGAGATGAAATTGTGAATTTTACTTTTTAGCTCACCTGAGCACGAAGTGCTCATGGTCAGCTATTGTGATCGTGCTGTGTCTGTCGTCCGTCTTGCGTCGTCAACTTTTTACCTTGTGTACGCTCTAGAGGCCACATTTTCAGTCCAATCCTCATGAAACTTGGTCAGAATGTTTGTCTTGATAAAATCTTGGACGAGTTTGAAATTGGGTCAGGTGGGGTCAAAAACTGGGTCAAATCTTAGAAAAACCTTGTGTATGCTCTAGAGGCCACATTTTCAGTCCGATCTTCGTGAAACTTGGTCAGAATGTTTGTCTTGATAAAATCTCGGACGAGTTCGAAATTGGGTCATGTGGGGTCAAAAACTAGGTCACTAGGTCAAATCTTCGAAAAACCTTGTGTGCGCTCTAGAGGCCACATTTTCAGTCGGATCTTCATGAAACTTGGTCAGAATGTTTGTCTTGATAAAATCTCGGACGAGTTGGAAATTGGGTCATGTGGGGTAAAAAAGTAGGTCACTAGGTCAAATCTTAGAAAAACCTTGTGTACGCTCTAGAGGCCACATTTTCAGTCGGATCTTCATGAAACTTGGTCAGAATGTTTGTCTTGATAAAATCTCGGACGAGTTCGAAATTGGGTCATGTGGGGTCAAAAACTAGGTAACTAGGTCAAATCTTCGAAAAACCTTGTGTGCGCTCTAGAGGCCACATTTTCAGCCAGATACTTGTGAAATTTGGTCAGAATGTTTGTCTTGATAAAATCTCGGATGAGTTCGAAATTGGGTCATGTGGGGTCAAAAACTAGGTAACTAGGTCAAATCTTTGAAAAACCTTGTGTGTGCTCTAGAGGCCACATTTTCAGTCGGATCTTCATGAAACTTGGTCAGAATGTTTGTCTTGATAAAATCTCGGACAAGTTCGAAATTGGGTCATGTGGGGTCAAAAATTAGGTCACTAGGTCAAATGTTAGAAAAACTTGTGTGCGCTCTAGACGCCACATTTTCAGTCAGATACTTGTGAAAGTTGGTCAGAATGTTTGTCTTGATAAAATCTAGGATTAGTGTGAAATTGGATCATGTGGGGTCAAAAACTAGGTCACTAGGTCAAATCTTAGAAAAACCTTGTGTGTGCTTTAGAGGCCACATTTTCAGTCAGATACTTGTGAAACTTGGTCAGAATGTTTGTCTTGATAAAATCTCGCACAAGTTAAAAAATGGGTCATATGGGGTCAAAAACTAGGTCACTAGGTCAAATCTTAGAAAAACCTTGTCTGAGCTCCAGAGGCCACATTTTCAGTCAGATACTTGTGAAACTTGGTCAGAATGTTTGTCTTGATAAAATTCAGACAAGTTTGAAATTGGATCATTTGGGGTCAAAAACTAGGTCACTAGGTCAATGAAATGCCTTGTGGGTACTCTAGAGGCCACATTTTTCACTCAATTGACTTGAAAATTGGTCAAAACATTTGTCTTAATTAAATCTTAGATGAGTTTGAAATTTGGTCACCTGGGGTCATTTTGCCTATTGGCTTAGGTGAGTGATCCAGGGCCTTCATGGCCCTCTTGTTATATCTAGTAAAACCAATATTGGAAGGGTACACTAGAGTCAGATGTCCAGCTTTAAAAGTTGAAGGGTTACTTCCCCTTAAACATTAACATTTTTATGTAATGCGAGTTGTAGTTTTGAACATCTATCTTTTACAGACAAAAGTTTTGAATATCTGTCTTTTACAGACAGTTTTAGTTTCAACAGAAAAGAATTTGAAGAGATCGTCTCTTTTTTACTTACAGGTTGAAATTCGCCCAATGATGTATGTGGCCTTGACCTATGATCATAGACTAATAGATGGGCGAGAAGCAGTGACTTTTCTTAGGAAAATCAAATCCGCTGTTGAAGATCCCAGGGTGTTGTTACTAGATTTATAGAAACTCAAGGAATTATATAGAAATATTATTTTAAATCTCCTCCTGACTTGTTATGTTTATTATTTCCTCCTCTGTAGATTGGTTGCTTTTGTCACAAATTTGTTTTTGAAGGCTGCATTTGTTGAATGCTACCATAAAAGTTGAAATATTACATTTGTAATTCTTTGGAAAGTATAGATTAATAAACAAACTACAATGGAGGTGCAAGATTTTTAAGACATGATATTGATCACTAATATTTAAAAATGGTAGAATTTTTTTAGGAATATTACTATCCCTTATTTTGTCTTATTCTTTACTCAAAAAATGTCTTTTTGTCAGAGCCTTCTAATTTTCATTACACATGAAAATATGAAAGCAGGTGCTTGTATTTATATTACCACAGTATGTTTTTGTTCAAATATCTTTGTATGAGAAGGTTTGTCCACGCCTTAGCCCTGAACGAGAGGTCCTTACATTTTCATTCTTGTATCATTTAACCTTTTACCAAACATTCGTGTGTTTTAACGACCTTGCAAAAGAAAACTTTTGAAAACAATGTGGGAAAAGGAGAAAATGCTGATAACCAACATTTTTCTCCTTTTCCCACAATGTTTTCTATCCTTTACATAAAAAAATCCCATTATTCAAGCCATATTTCATTTCTCCTCTGCAGATGCTTTCAGTTTCGATTATATCAAATTTTGTTGTTTGGAAGAGAGTTTAATTATCTGTTGGTGAGAGATAGTTTTGATCTCAAATTTTGAATGTGAAATTGCGGTAAGTTAGAGACCATTAGCATTCTCAAATTTTAAATGTACATTCACCATATTAAGTCAGTGACCAGTATCGTTCTGTCTACATTAACTCCTTACCATTCAACAAGATATTAAATGGGTTCAAATTGAAAGCATTTGCAGATGACAAAAATAAATGTGACTGAAATGATTATATTTGTACTGAAAGTTTAGAAAATATCGTGGGAAAAGGAGAAAATGCTGGTTACCAGCATTTTCTCCTTTAACCACAATGTTTTCAAAAGTCTAATATCTCTGGGTCGTTAGAAGTCAGGATTGTGTGGTAAAGGGTAAATAAGCTCTTTATCAGACAACTAGGGTCCATACTTATCAGTATTTGTAGAATCCAAATCAGTTGTTGCTAAAATGCAGGAGTTTGTGTATGAAAGGGTAGAAATTGTTGAGACAAAAACAAGAGAAAATGCTGGGTACTGGAAATTCCCCCTTTTCCCCAATGTTTCAAAATTTTTATCCCTTGTGGTTATAACATTATGGGATTTTGTAAAGGGTTGATTTAAATATTCCATGCTCTTGCAAAAAGGGGGTTTCATGCATCCTCTTGATTCATTATACCAATCAAGTCATCACATAGTGATGGATCCATAAAATCCATTTTGTATAACAACTGACTGAATCATGAGGTACTCTGGTCCTTTGACATGCAGAAAATTGATCAATAGCAGAAACTTTCAACCCAGGTCAGCCTGGGCAGATTGCACAGGCTGACTTTGGTTGATACTTTTGGCAGATACATTAAGCCACTTTTTCAAAAGTATGGCTCAAATTGTAGTTGCATTAAGTTCAAATCATTAAAATAGTCTTGAGAGCAAATCCTTAACCCAGAAAGTAGAAAGCACAAAGTTTTCTGTCTTCTGCTGACAGTATAAATCAAGGCCAGGCTGCACAGAATTTGCCTCTGATCTTGGATCTTATGTCCACTATTGTGTGAGATAGTGAAATATCTAAGACTATTTACACTGACTGAAAATGTAGTTTATATATTTGGCACTTCAGGGATTAAAATGGTGATGACAAAGGTTGTAGGTATATCTTATACCGGTACTGAGGTTTTTTGCGCATCATCCGAGTCATAGGTCGATAGTATAACAGGTTTTTTTAATATTACAGGACAAGTTCGGAAATCTTTTATCCTTCTGCACAGATACTTCTTAAACTTGTTGAGAAGCAAGACAGCTATTCCTTCATTTAAGGAAAAAAAAAGTTTTTGATTAGTTTGACTATAATCCATAATATATTGATGTAATATCCCGAGATCAAATACTGCATGTATTGTCAAGGTCAAGTTTCATTCACGCATGAAAGCTAATCGTATTAATATGAGCATTGCTCTGAAAAGGGGGCTTGATGCATCAGCGAAAAGGATCGACCCAAGTCAGCCTGGGCAGACTGACCTGGGCTGAAACCGCTTGCTATTGGTCACTTTTCTTCATGACAAAGGACCAGTGACCTCCTGATACATAACTAGACAAAATGGATTTGAGGATCCAACATACTGTGATGACTTTCTTGGTATCATGCATCACAGGGATGCCTTAAGCCCCCTTTTGACAGAGCATGGCTCATATGCATGTACATGTATTGCTGCTTGTATCACAAAATAATAAAGAGCAGTTCACAGGGTACTGCATGTAGATTGAGATTTAGTTGATTAAAAAAGTTGCCAACTACAGCTTATTGCACCTAACTGTCCTGTTAAAGTTCTCATAACACTGGTCTGTACTTTTTTTTTTAATTTAGGTGCATGTATTTACATTTTGCTTATAAGGCTGCTTTGAACAATACATAAATTCACTATATTACTAACATATCTTATGGACCCAAACCCTGTCATTTTTAGGCTCTGTGTGAGGTGTCTGAACTTGAAAACTTTTTATAGTAAATAATCACTCAGTGTACTAGCACATCTAATGCATCATCTTTACATTTTTTTTTTTTTAATTTTCATTGGATATACTGTTGGTAAAACATGACATCCGACATTTACATTGTCCAGAATCTCATGCGACATTCTAGCCAAAGTGAGCCTTTGAATTTAAAAAATTTGGTTGCATCTTATTAAAAGTTATTATACTGACTGAGTATGTATTTTTCGTAAAGCACTCAAATGGTCTAAATTGCCTATGGTATGTGCCACTGTTTGTGGAATCAGAAAACTACAGATGATTTTTCTCTGAGATTTATATTCTTTTTACATTCAATTAAAATATATTTGAACAAACCCTGACTAAAATTTCAATTTACTTTATTTTATGTATCATTTTGCCACATAAATTTGTTTTATGTATTGCTTGGAAAGAGTCATAGATGTGTGCATGTCAAAACACCGGGAGGGCACAGATAAGTGCAACGAATAACTGAAACACCACTGAAAAATGCTCAAAAACCAAACAGAGATCAATTTGACTCTATCCACAGAGATTTCATGAAAAAAATAACTGACAGTTTTTTAAAACAAAAATATATGAGCCGTGACCTGGTGAGAGGTGGCTTAACCCTTTACCACACAATCCTGAGTTTTAACGACCCTGAAAGGGAAGGCTTTTGAAAACATTGTGGTAACCAGCATTTTCTCTTTTTCCCCGCAATGTTTTCTACCCTATCAAAGAAAGAAATAATCATTTGAGCTACATTAATGTGTCGTCTGCAAATGCTTTCAATTTTGTTTAGTCCGAAATTTTGTTATTGGTAAAGAGTTAATCCATCTCGGTGCTGCATTATACCAAGCAAGTCATCACATGATAATGGATCCATAAAGTCCATTTTGTCTATAACCAAGTGAATCATGAGGTAGAATGGTCCTTGAACATGCAGAATATTGACCAATAGCGAAAAGTTTTAGGCCAGATCAGCATGCGCGGACTGCGCAGGCTGACCTGGGTTGATACTTTTCACAGTTGCATTAGGCCCACTTTTTAGAGAGCATATAGAAAAGTTAAGAGTTCAATTTGAACATTTATATGAGCGTCACTCTCAGAAAAGGGATTTAATGCATCTTTGTAACACATTATATTTAATATACAAGCCATTCATGGATCAATTTTGTCTAAAAACCAGCTCTGTCATTGTGTAAATGGTCCTCTGACATGCAGCAAATTTCGCACAGCAGAAAGTTTGACCCAGGTCAGCCTGTGCAGGCTCTCACGGATCAAAATGTTTTGTAGATATATGAAACCTTTTCAAAATGAATGGCTCATACTTTGTGAGAAAGAATTTGGATAAACTCAGTAAAATGCATGCATTGAAATGTCATGGGGAAGAGATGAAAAAGTACACTCTCTCAACCTTTTACCAAACATTCCTGTGTTGTTACGACTCTGACGATGTAGGCTTTTGAAAACATTGGTGGAATAGTAAAAAATGCTGGTAACCATCTTCTCTTTTTCACACAATGTTTTCTCCCCTTTCAAAGACAAATCTAGTCATTTAATGAACATTTATCAATGGCAAATGACAAGTCTAAAATTTTGTTGTCTAAAATTGTTATCATACATTGAAATATAATGTACTGGTTCATCAAAGTTCATCATTTAATTCATTACCAAGCAGCCTATTTTAGTTCTTGGTAGTACACTGAACACAAAAAGGAAATACAAAGAAGGAATAAATTATTCAGTTGAAATGATATGGAAACATTTGAGGCAAGGTATTGCTTTTTTTCCAGAGTGGTGTATTGCAGGGGCATTTTAAGTTGAATTTATTTGGTGATGGGCTAAGGAAGGAAGGCTGCCATCATAAAGATCAGTCCTGTTGTCTAGCTGGTTTTAGAAGAAAATGTTTATAATAAATGGTTTAAATAGATCCAGTCTTTCTTCTTTCCTTCTTGCTACCATCAGTTATGAAGCTGTAAACTATTCAGACAGAAGATGAAAGTGCTAGAGAAATTGACATTAGTTCTGTGCAAAGCATTATTGTTATGGAGCCGTGATGTTGCCTCACACACCCTAAATACACATTGTAGAAATACAAGTAACAAATGCCTTTAACGAAAGATTATGATTGCAGAGCTCTTGTTTCACTTTGTTTACAACATTATAAATGATTAACTCTTTACCACACAATCCTGACTTTTAACGACCCTGAGAAAGGAGCCTATTGAAAACATTGTGGGAAAAGGGGAAAATGCTGGTTACCCATTTTCTCCTTTTCCCACAATGTTTTCTACCCTTCCCAAAATGAATTTCAATTTTAAAGTCACTTTTATTTTGTCGTCTGCAAATGCTTTCAATTTCAGCCAGTCTAAAATTTTGTCGTTTGGTAAAGAGTTAAGACAATTTCCTATTTGAAAATTTAATATTTCTTTTGTATCTGAGTTCCTTACAGAGGTTAATTCTTCATTAAACAGCAAAATTTTAGACTTTACCAAATTGAATGCATTAACTCTTTAGCGCACAACAAATTTTAGACTTGTCCAAATTCAAAACATTCGTAGACATAAATTGAAGACGGCTCAAATGATGAACTTGCCATGAGTGGAAAATGTGGAAAAAAGGAGAGACCAGCATTTCCCCTTTTTCTACAATGTTTAAACAGTTTTCTAAGGCTTTTTTTCTCAGGGTTGTTAAAACTCGGGATAGTTTGTTATAGGGTAAAATTTTTGCAGATAACAAACTTCATGTTCTGGTAGTTCAAAGGGATGTCCATCTTGAGAATGTTAGAAATCATTGTGAGAAGAGAAGGCCAGTATTTTCTTGTTTGTGCAATTTTGCAAGTCTTTGACTGAAAATTTGAAATTTGTTTTGAAAAGGGTAGAAAACATTGTGGGAAAAGGAGAAAATGCTGGTTACCAGCATTTTCTCCTTTTCCAACAATGTTTTCAAAAGGCTTCTTTCACATGGTCGTCAGAACTGGGGATTGTGTGGTAAAGAGTTCAAACGTGATGTTGGGTGAAGTGTTAACCACTTCATCTGACCAATTATTACTTAATCTATTGATGATTATCAATGAAAATTTCATCAAGAGAAATGACCCATTTTCAGCTGCAATATTGTCATGTTTGGCAAACTGCATGCTTTGGTTTCTATTGTTTAAGTTCATTACTGATGGACAAAGCATGAATGGGTCACAATTAAAAAAGTCTTGTCTCTTTAGCAGACAACAATATTTCAAATTCATCCAAATTGAGAGCATTTGCAGGCAACAAATGTAACTCAAATGACGGGGTTTCGGTTTTGAATGCGCAGAAAATGTCGTGGCAAAAAAGGAGGAGATGCTGGTTACCAGTACATGTATTTTCTCTTTATCCCACAAGTCTTTTTCTTGGGGTCATGAAAACATGGGGTTGTTTGGTAAAACATCAGTAAACACTGATGTATTTATGTCTGCAGATGATCGTGTAACTTGCCTTAGATCATCTTTACCAAACAACATTTTAGACTAGTCCAAATTGAAAGGATTTGCAGATGACATATTAAATTTAGCTCAAATGATGATTTCTGTTTTGGATAGGGTAGAAAACCTTGGTTACCAGCATTTTCCCCCAATGTTTTCAAAAGCCTTCTCTTACAGGGTCATTAAAACTTGGAATTGTGTGGTAATGGGTTAAGGAAAATTTTTGCAGTAGAGGAATTGCTAGTAACACTTACTCAAGGGATCTCTCCTTCTCTAATGCTGCTTCCACATGTTTACTCTTTACCACACAATCCTGAGTGAATGACCTTGAGGAAGAAAGCTTTTGAAATCACTGTAGGAAAGAGAGAAATTTCTGCTTACCAGAATTTTCTCCTTTTCCTGCAATGTTTCTAGCTTTTTGAACATTAATCCCACTATTTACACAACATTTGTCATCTTCAAATGCTTTAAATTTGAACCAGTCTGAAATTCTGTTTTGTGGTAATGTGTGAAGTTGGTTATCCAGATACAGTATCACAAAGCTCTCCTGCTGCAATTTTGTTTCAGAAGGTCATTTGACAGTAACCCTTATACTGCAATATGGATGAAACAGTCTGTTTGCTTGGTATTTTAGTTAATGGTGTATCGAAGCTGTCATTGCTGTCCTGGTCTATCTCTGCAAAGCATTTTAACCCACGAAAAAACATTGTCAAAAGAACACTCAGTGATTAGGGAGGAATGAATCCTGACGCAATGACTCATCAATTCTCGACAAGAATTCAACTAAGCAGGGGAATCACACAAGCAACTGCTTGGTTCTAAGCACTGTATGTGGCAGCTTAGCTACCAGGTTTGGCCCATAGATGATGCACATATTGCTAGGTATGTCAGTAGGACAGACTTAAACCTGCAAGGGGTGCTTATCAGTGTCGATGGATAATGCATTGGATTAACTCTTTACCAAACAACAAATTGTTAGACAGGACCAAATTCAAAGCATTTGCAGATGACAAATGTTGCTAAAATGATGATTCTATTTTTGATAGGGTAGAAGTCATTGTGGATAAAGGAGAAAATGCTGATCACCAGTATTGTGTTGCAAACTCCTCCTCCAGTTTTCTTTCAATTGTATTGAAACTTTGCACATACATTTATCATATATTGAAGGTTTGCAAGACGCAGTTTTCAAGTGTCAACTTCATGAATTATCTCCCCTTGAACTTGACACTTTTTTCCCTCTCAACATCCATCTCTGTATGAAATACTAGTAATTTTGTGTCGCGAACTCCCACAAAAGTTTTTCTGCAATTGTTTTAAAACTTTGCACATACATTGATCATATATTGAAGGTTTTTAAAATGCAATTTAAAGAATTAACTCCTCCTGGTTCAACAATTATCTCCCCTTTGACTTAAACATCTTTTTATTTCAGGGTCTCTCAAACATTACAAAGTCAAGGATGATATTGTGTGCGTGAATATTTGTATTGAGACTTTGAACATACATTGATCATACATTGGAGGTTTGCAAGACTCTTCAAATGTCCTCCTGGTTGAGGAATTATCTCCCCTTGGACTTAAACATTTTTTTATTTCAGGGTCTCCCAAACATTACAAAATCAAGGATGATATTGTGTGCATGCATATTTACAATTTACAGTTGAATGACAATACAGCACGTCAACTCTTAATACAAGCAATGGTGCAAGGAAAGTGTTAAAAAGTGAACATGTGTTAATTAGAAGTGCATGTACTTTGGGACAAGATTCAATATATCTGTGGCAGCAACAAAAGTGACAGAAAAGTTGGCAATGCTGGAAGGAAAGTTTTGGTTCCTTTTGAGTATTCTGTTACGTTATAAGCTCTAATTTGAAAAATCATGAAGAATTTGTCAATTACATGGGTCATGTTTTATGAAAAGGGAGCCTTATGCATCCATTCTAAAACTCCTTCACATGGCAGTTTATATATAATTATGAAGATAGACACCATTATCTGTTCCTTGCCAACATTTTTAATTAAATGAGTACATTCCTGAAAAAAAAAACATTGGTCAATTACAGCTCTTGCGGGGGTATTAAGTCACATCCTGTGACAAGTTCTAGTTTCTCCTTTTCCCACAGTGTTTCTAAAGCTTTCTCTTTCAGACACCCACTGTTGTTTGGTAAAGGGTTAATCATTCAGAGGTCCTGGGCACATCTCTTGCATGCGGTGCTGCTTTTTTGCATTGACTTGTCTTTCGGCTAGGCTTTACAGGGCCCCAGCCTAGACTGGAAAAATCCCAAGAAGCATAGGAGTGGGCAAGCTGTTGCAGTGATATAATAGAATTTAAATAAGGTTGAAAGTGTCATAAAAGATGTATCAGTTTAATTGGTGCAAAGCATGAACCTTGTATAAAACATTGGTCAGAGCAGACTTAGATTAGACCACAACCACTTGTGTGGACCAATCTTCATCTACACCATACACAAAAGCATGTACATAAATGAAGCCTTAACTCCATAATGGAAGCATTTGGAGACAACAAATTCAGTTTGGCTCAAATTACAAAATTTGACCATGAAAGGGTACAAAACATTGCTGGAAAAGGATAAAATGCTGGTGTCCAGCATTTTCTCCTTTTTCAACAATGTTTTCAAAAGTCTTTCCTGTCAGGGTGGTTACAATTCAGGATTGTGTAGTAAAAGATTAAAAGGCCTTTCACAACTCTCGTAGTCTTTTTTCTGGCAAGTGTAGATCAAGATAAAGTTCCAAAATTTTTTTCAGATCTTTGATTTGGACAGTCTGCTTTGCTGAAACACTGTAGCCAAAAGCAATCCTGAAGCTTCATATGTTTGAGTCTTATTTGTGGACTGAAAATATCTATTGGGTTTATTCAGCACTGCAATGTGGTATTAACACTTTACCACACAAAAAAATATAGACTCGTCCAAATTATTTCCATTTGCAGTGGGCAATTAAAATTTGGCTCAAATGATGGAATTTGTCTTTGAAAGAGTAGAAAACATTGAGGGAAAAGGAGAAAATGCTGGTTACCAGCACTTTCTCCTTTTCCCACGTTTTCAACAGCCGCTCTGCTCAGTGTCGTAAAAATTCAGGACTGCATGAAAAAGGGTTAAATGTATTCTCAGTGGAAAGCATGCAAAAGTCTTAGAGAAACATGTAATAATGCAGAAGATTGAAAACAGAAAACTGATAAAGGCATGTATTATGATGTGTTAAGATGAATCTTTATTTCAAGGGAGTATTTATCTGCATGCATGTACATGGTGCACATGCTTATACCTAATGTCAATAATCACATTTACTATGTTTAGATTCAACCCCGCAATCCTGCAAAATAATGATTCCAAGGCACCTAAAGGCCAGATACTATACCACATAGGAGACAGTAGTGTAGGGGTAGATTGTCTCCCCTTTTGTATTTTGGGTTCATGGATTGTATGGTGTAATGCTGTTTTCAAAATTATTTCAGTTATATCACTACGGCCAGTAGACCGATCCATTCTTTCCTTGACTTTCTAAAGACAATGGCTAAATGGGAAAGCAGCTAGTGGCTTGAAAAGAATATTGTGCAAAGTACTGGTAAAAGAAACTCCAGGAAAGCCTGGAAAGTTGCACTGGCCGCTGCAATATAACTAAAATAATGTTGAAAATGGCGCTTAACATCATACAATCAATCAATCTGAAACCTTTGCAACATAATCTCATGTTTTTTTTTTTTTGGACAACCCTGAAGCAATTGGCAATGGAGAAAATTTGGTAACCAGAATTTTCTCCTTTTCCTATGTTTTCTACCCATTTAAAGATAAATCTCATCTTTTCAGTCAAATATAACTCATAGTCTGGAAGTGCTTTTAATATGTACAAGTCTAAAATTTCATCATGTGAGAGAGTGTTAAGGATCAATACAAGACTGCACTAGACTGCGTGTTCTGTGCAGTCTAATCCTGATCTGCACTCTACTGTCTCCAAAACCAACATTATGCTTGGCTTTCTGAGGGTTGATGGCAAGAGAACAGTAAATCATGGGCACAAAATCTGGAAGCAAAGTGGAATTCGCTTTTGAAAAGGTAGAAAACATTACAGGAAAAGGAGAAAATTCTGCTAACCAGCATTTCCTACTTTTCCAACAAAGTTTTTCATTCCTGTCTTCTTCTGGATTGATTATGTAAGGGATTCTTTTGTACAACTTTTCAATAATGAGATGTCCTCAGTGGTTCAGTTGTTACTGCATTCGTTAGAGGTTCTAGGTTAAATCCCCAAGGACCATGCTGGTTGAATGGGAATGCCTTCTTGCAAGGCACAGCAGGGCCCTAGTCCAATTGTAAAAAAAAAAAACGAGGTAACATGTGAACGAATGCAAAGTCTGCACCAAGATGTAACCGAGACACATTGACTGTTGATAGCACTGTTAACCCTTTACCACACAACAAATTAAATGAGGCTAAAATTGTGGAAGTTGCCCAATACAGTTTAGAAAACATTGTGAGAAAAGGAAAAATACTGGTCAGCAGCATTTTATCCTTTTCCCACAAAGTTTTCCAGTCTTCTTTCTCAAAGTCGTCACAAGTGGGCACGATGTGGTAAAGGATTAAACATCAGCCAGGGTAGATCAAGACCAGACTGCACAAAACATGCAGTTTGATCTTTGATCTGCACTGTCCACTTTGTTGAGACATTCTGGACAACAGCAACCTTATTATTGCTCTTATTGTACTCTTTTGGTTGGGTTTATTCTGCAAACCTGACCATATTGTAATTTAAATGCATGCATGGAATCGTTCACCAGCCATTCAAAACTAAATTCTAATTTTCAAACCTATCTTTCTGGCAAAGACAGAACATCTCAGGCAATCAACAGGCAATTCGTAGAATTTAGAATCGAAACAATTTTTGGAAAGTTTAGCCAAGATGGCTCAAACTTATCTAATTTTACCCATTTCAATTTCCTATGGTTCTAAATACTCCAACTGTTCTATCAAATGTTTCCTTATCATGAATTTTTCCATCTCGCATATCTAAAATATATCCAACTTTGTCATCTTTCACTTTGATTGTATAATCTGTGACTGTCTCTTTACTATGCCTCCGAACTGATGTTAGTTGATCAATGTTCACTTTTCGAACATCACTCTTCCCAAATGCTCTATATGTTTCCAGATTTATTGCATCACCTCCCTTTAGTAGTGTTATTGATTTCACTACACAGCGTACATAAAAATGGGATAAATAGGCAATCACAACACCTGGAAAAGAATTTTAATGCATTGATTAGTATTATCAAAAACTGGTCAATTTTTAATGTCTTGCAGAATATCACTTAAGAAAACATTGTGGAAACTGGCGAAATAACTTAGGCCATAATATTTTGACATGTACTTGCTTTAGGTATGCTATTTACCCTTAACCACACAACACTTTTAAACTTGACCAAATTGACAGCACTTGCAGACAGCAAGAACAAAAAAACAACAAACAACAAATTGAAAGCATTTACAGATGACAAATTAAATGTAGCTCAAATGATGATCTCTGTGTCTGATAGGGTAGAAAACATTGTGGGAAAAGGAGAAAATGCTGGTTACCAGCATTTTCTCCTTTTCCCACAATGTTTTGAAAAGCCTTCCTTTCTAGGGTCATGAAAACCAGGGCTTGTTTGGTACAGGGTTAAATGTGGCTCAAATGGTATATATCTATGAAAGGGTATAAAGCAATGAGGAAAATGTAGAAAATACTGGTTACCAGGAATTTCTCTTTTCTTCACAAGGTTTTCAAAAGTTTTCTTTCTTCAGAGTCATCAAATCTAAGGAAAGGTGTCCTGCATGGCTCAGTGGTAAAGTAAGGGACTTGAGGTCCTGGGTTAGAGCCTCACTGGAAGCACTAGGCTTTTATAGGAGTGTCCTTGGGTAAAACACTTTAAGACCCTAGCTTAAAACTGTAGAACCCAGGACATAAATCAGTATGTGAGCTGATGCCCTGATATGACTGAAAGAAGAAGTTGAAAAATGTGTAAAACAGCATTCAATAAATTTCATGATAAAATTCAGGATTATTTGATAAAGGGTACGTTTATTTTGATTATCTGTATTTCACACAAATTTTTCCAAGTTGCATACTGACAGTATGTTTCAGGCCACAAGTATGACAATTTCATTGCATTCAAAGAGACTGGGCCAAGACCTGACAGTATTAACACTAAAGGTTGATCTTGATCTTACACACTTGTATGTCAGTCTGTGGGTGCTACATGAAGTACTTGGTATATAGTGTGACAGATACAACAGCAAGAAGAGAAAGTTACCCTTAAGGACATATGCCACAGTTTTTTCCTATGGACTGATTTCTTTTTTCATTTTCGCTCAGATGATAACATATTAATGTATGTGGAGTAAAAAAATGAAAAGAAAATCCTATGATGCACAGCAAAATACAAAGATACACTGGGTTCCCATTCACGCACATATGTGCGTGATTCACACACTTATCATACAGTTCTTCGATAGGGACGACTCTTAATTGTCAAAATTACAGAAAATATGCTTTTATTTCAAACCTAAAAAAAGTACTTAAAGTAAAAGTCCTGTTTAACTAAGTGATTGTTCTTAAAAATGTGATGTCTATCAATAGTAAAAAGGACTAATCAAAAGAACTAAGGCACCAGACAGATCTAGCCAATAGAGAGCATGTAAAATATCAAAACAAATAAAACCACAAAAATTTCTCTTTTCAACTGGAATTCCATAGCCTGAGGTAAGAGGGGGATTTACAAATTTAATGTGTCTTTATATCTAAATTCTTCACCAAAACCTGTCGTACTCCCCGAGACATTTCTAATGAGTATTTAAGTGATAATCTGCAGGATGGATGATATATATCTGAGCCATGCTCTGTGAAAAGGGGGCTTAATGAATTTGCGAAAAGTATCACCACAGGGCAGCCTGCACAGTCTGCACAGGCTGACCTGGGCCAAAACTTTTCCCTATTGGTAAATTTTCTGTATGCCAAAGACCAGTCTACCTCGTGATTCAGTCAGTTGTTAAAAATAGTGGCTATTATAGATCCATAATTATGTGATGGCTTGATCATCTGCATCCTCTACAGAGATGCATTCAGTCCCCTTTTGCAAGAGCAATGGCTCATATCAGGTGATCTGGGTATCTTCATAATAGAGCACTGATCCTTTATGCAAGAGGTTTCTGGTTCAAGTCCAGCACTGGCCTACTTTTTCCCCTTGGAAATTACCTAAATGATGACTGAAGTGGGTGAAAAGACCATAGGGCTCTTCCCAACCATGGGATTGGGGTACAGATCTATAGCTCCCAAAAATTTTACAGAGCGTATTGATCATCGGTAGGGTGGATGTCTTGCAGTCTAGGTTGCTCAGCCATAGAGTAGGAGCCTAGTTAGCAAAGGGTCTAGGGCTCAGTTACTGTACCAGCCAAGTTTTTTCCTCTTTGAAATTACCACAGTGCCCATAACATTGGTTTCAATAAAGAATTAGGTTATTTGGTCTTTAACTACTCTCTTAACCCTTTCCCAAACAAACCCTGGTTTTCACGTGTCTGCAGTACAAGTCTTTTGAAAACACTGTGGGAAAAGGAGAAATTGCTCGTGACGAGCAATTTCTCCTTTTCCCACGGTGTTTTCTACCCTTTTGGAGAACTTTCTGTCATTTTCATCAAATTTAAAATTGTCTGCAAACTCTTTCAATTTGGACCAGTCTAAAATTCATCGTTTGGGAAAGGGTTAACTGAATCGCTGGAGTTCCAGCCCTCAACTTACCTGATACTATCATAGTGACAATAATGACATACTTGACAGTCTGGCTGCTTGCCAACCTCTTCCTCCAGCCTTGTTTTATCCCCTCAGTGTTCATGGTATTCCAAGACATAAAGACAGTATGCGCACTATTTGCTAGCACTAGAAAAGCAGTTAGTCCTAGTGTAACAATCATGGTGTGCTTCAGTTCTTTTCCTGGGTAAGAATATATCAAAATATTTTCTGGAGTATTGAAGTCTTTCTCAAACCTTGACTTTTCTTCCAGCATCTTTTTTAGATCTGAATACCTCTTTTCCGAAAACTGTCTTCTGATGAACCCCTTACCATGATGATAAAGGCTTTCCCTGGGAACAACCTTCCTACAATTAACTGCCAAGTTCACAAGACACAGTTTGTTTTTTAGGGAAAACATTTTGTAAGAATCCTCACCTAAAACAAATTGGTCTGTTTGGTTTACACTTTGTCGTTTTACAGAAATTCGTAATCGAATATATTATTTATTTTGAAGGCGTCACATTGAAACTGACCGTTTTGAAGATCATCTGATTGCATAGAAATATTCTTGAGAAGAACCGGTATGTTTGTCAAATGCTCGAGTGTGAGTGGGAGCTGATGGGCCGTCGGATCAAGGTGGATCTTATGAAACCTTTGTTATTGCCAAATTGAAATGCTCTTGGTACTTTGATATGCCAAGAACTTTAACTCAGTTTGGAAAAAATGGAGCGACATCTAGCGGATAAATGTACTTACTCCCCTGTTTCACAAGAGTAGCGCCAATATGAACGTTGAATTCCATTTGTTGTGTATGATTTATATTATTATGACTTTATTGTAACGTTAGATGTGCAGAGAGAGAACATATGAGTTCACAAATCACCTGAAAAAGCACACAGTTTACTTTTTCAGAATCGGAGTCGTCAGCTCTTGGTTCTGAATCAAAACAAACATGGCCGACACTGACAAGAATAATAGTCTGGTGTTGGTGGCAGAACAGTTAACGGACCCCAACCTAAGGCAGAGTGAAAATATTGAACCCGAGGTAGAGGCAGATGTCAATGAAGAAGACATGTTAAACCATGTGCAGGCGCTTGTCGATGCGTCTGAGTTTCCAGATGGAGTTCAGATTCAATACAGCGATGAGGGTGTGGGAATGCAAGAAGGGTCGATGATTACTACTAACAGCGATGGGGTCGAGTTTATTTCACCTGACACCATCGACCATGTCGCTGTAAATAACCTGTCAGAGCAGTTCGCCAATGGTACCTACCAAATATTGTCATCAGAACAGAGTGAGATTGGAGAGGGAACATTCAATACAGAAGTGAATGAAATGGCTTTAACAAATGGAAATCAAGTTGAAGAAGATGGAGAGAGTGGTTTAGGTTTCCAAAAGATTTTAGATGAGCCAATTATATCAACAGATCATAGTGCAAATATTACTACAACAGTAGAATCTGGAAAACAAGATGTGTCAGTTCCTGGTGGACTGAATGTAACTGTTTCAACACCTGCACCCCTTGGGTCTAGTCAAAATCCTATACGAATAATACAACAAGGTAACCAGTATACACCAGTCCAGCAGCTGTCAACAGATCAGTTACAACAGATTATGCAAGTTGTTCAGCAACAGCAAATGACAAGCACAATAGACAGTGGTTCTAGTGTATTATTCAACCCACAGACAAATACACGGATTGTTTATCGTGTCATATATCCTTCTGAACTACATAAGGACAGCACAGCAGTTTCAAACAGTATGCAAACAGTAAATAATATGCAAGCAACACCAAAGAAAATTTACAAAAAACGAAATAAAGAAGATGATACAGATGTAAGAGATGGACCAAGTTTGACTAAAGAAGAAAAAGAAATGAGGAAAAAAGTTAGAGCCAAAACCAGATCTGGTCGCATATCCAAACCCCCAAAGCACATGGTGAAAGACTTTAAACATATTCATGTTCTAGATTATGATGAAGACTATGATGACAGTGATGGAGGCTACTCTGATTATAAGGTAGAAGAATCAGATGAAGAAGAAGAAAGATCAAAGAAGGATGATACTGACACATATGTTATTCCAGGTAGAATGAATTATATCCAAATACTTTCTCATTAATGATATTCAGATATACATCGTTGTACTAGAAAAATTGTGGCTTGACAGGGTTTTACAGGTCGTAGATTTCAGTGTCCACATACACATCATTATAAGACTAAGTGTGTTTTTCAGCAATATGCATCCCATGGACGCATAAAAATTAATTCTAAATCAGAATATAAAGTCTTAAAGCAAAAAATCTCTCATTGATTGCCGTTTCTTTATGGATCCATAAATATGTAATGCCTTGCTCGATACATTGCATTACAGAAATGCCTTTAGCCCCCTTTTGCCAGAGCATGACAAGTGTTTTGTAATTTTGCCGCAATGTGTCCTGACATGGAGTCTGCTATTAGACAAAAAAGAAACATCTGCAGAAGGGATTTGGTTCAGTTTCTAACATATACCTAGGCAAGTGTCCCAAAGCCATTGTTTAAATATTAGAATTCAGGACTTCCCAAAGGTAATATACAGTAACCTAATATGAGCCACACTCTCACAAAAGGGGGCTTGATGCATCTCATTGATGCATGATACCAAGCAAGCCATCATAATTAAGGATCCATAAAATCTTTATTATAGCACTGGAATCAGGTATTATGGTCCTTGAACATGCCGAAAATTCACAAATACAGTGTTGCAAAACGTTTCAACCCATGTCAGCCTGCACAGGCTGCCATGGGTAGATACCTTTTGCAATTGCATGAAGCCCCTTTTTCACAGAGCATGGCTTATTTATTTAAGTAGCAACACACAACCCTATGTTGTGTTATTTTACTGTTTGAAAATGAATTAGTACATATTTGAAGACAAATCTTGTAGACTTTTAACATCGAAAATTATTCATTGTAGGTCTGAATTCTATAAAACCTAAGAACTGGAAGTGCATAACCTGTGAGAAGGCATACATTGGTAGAGCTGGATTAGCAAGACATTTAAAGATTAATCCATCTCATGGCTCAATTGACCCGGAGGGAGATAGCGATATGAGTAAGTCCTAACAGAATGTGACTTCTTGTTTTCTATCAATGTGTGTGTGTAGATCCATTTTTGTAAAAGTTTGCTTATGACTGAATTAAAGTTTGCTCATGACTGACTTTTGGATTCAGCATCTCCTTCTAGTTTATACGGTAAGATGCATAAATAAGTGCACACAAGTTATGTAATTAAAGATGGCATGTATATCTGCAAATCAAAAGCGCTCTCATTCAACCATTAGTGTATCGATAAATAGTATCAAAGAACCATCAAAATGGTATATAAAAGTTACAAAGTTAGGAGATTGATCAGATAATAGATTAACCTGACCTGTCTGTCTGTCTTTAACTCTTTACCAGATTACAACATTTTAGACTTGTCCAAATTGAAAACATTTGCAGATGACAAAATAAATGTTAATCAAAAATTGAAAGTTTAGTTTGGAAGGGTAGAAAACATTATGGGAAAAGAAGAAAGTGCTGGTTACCTTCTTCCTCAGGTTCGTTAATACTCAGGATTGTGTGGTAAAGGGTTAATAAATTATAAAAATGTTCACTTGCTTGGTCCTTATCTCCCCGTAACACATACTTTCAAAATTTGATATGAAATACTGTAGCAGATATTGATAGACTTTACTTCAGTTTTTGCCAAATAGCTTATTAGACAGAGCTCTAAGGTAATTCAGCTATTTCCTCAAATTCATTTGATTGGTCAATTTCTTGGAGATATTTTAGCCTGTATCTAAACCTAAATAATGTGGTCATGATGGCATGCAGAAAGACATTTAACCCCATAAGATAAAATCAGGTTTTTATCTTGACATTAGTAGGACCTTCAGGAATTTGAAAGTACAGTTAATAACAGATATGCCCACAAGTATCAAGTGTCTTGAATCTGCAGACATTACCATAATGTCCATAATTGGCTATTCAGCAACTTTTCGGCACTCATATATCCACGTACAAAGTATGATTGGGTGTTTGATTGAGTACTTATCTACTCAGTCAATCAGTATCATTTCTTTTATGTACAGGTTTTATGCCAAGGCTCAAGGATACAAATTTTTATTTCTCCCTTTTTTTTTAAGTTGCTCCTCCGCCTGGCACAGAAATCATTATGAATGGTTCATCCTCTACAGCAGAAAATACACCCAATGTCACAACAACTAATGGAACACCCAATGGAGTGGGTACTAATAGTAATGCAAGTTTTTCGGAGGACAGTCGGGACTCTTCTCACAGTCTGCCCTATACACCTGCACCACCGAGACGGGGCAACCCTAGAGGTCGACCTAGAGGAGGAAGAGGATGGAGGGGAAGAGGAGCTTATAACAAAATTGATCCAGAAATACGTCGACAGAACAAATTGAAGGATGTAAATAGAATTTTATTTCATGCATGAAAGAAAGGATAAAAAATAAAACAAAGTTGAAATAAAGCATTAGATGGAGGTTAACTCTTTACCAAACCATGATATTTTAGACTGGTCCAAGTTGAAAGCATGGCTTAAAAACTGAAATTTGTCTCTCGAAGGGTAGAAAACATTATGGGAAAAGGGGAAAATGTTGGTTACCAGCATTTTCTCCTTTTTCCATTATGTTTTCCAAAGTCCTCTTTACCTACATTGCTAAAACTCAGGATTGTGTGGTAAAGGGTTGATGCCTCATCTCATCAACTGTATTTAGAATACAGCAGTCAGATAAATCGGTGTTGTTGTTGAAATTATAATTATAACATTTGAAGCTCAGAAGACAACTTAAGCCTATACCACACAATCCTGAGTTTTAATGGCCTTCGTTAGTGATGGCTATTGAAAGCATTGTTGGAAAATGAGAAGGTGCTGGTTTCCAGCATTTTCTCCTTTTCCCACTATGTATTCTACCCTTTCACAGAAAACTTATATGATTTGAGTCACCATTTTAACCAGCCATCTGCAGATACCTTTGGCTGTGAAATGTCCAAAGTTTTGTCAATTTGCAAGCTTCTTTTATGTTTTAGAGCCTGACCAGACTGGTCACTGTTCTACAGTCTGATCTTTGATCCACAATGTCACCAATGTTGAGACTTCCGTATCCCCAAAAAAGGCTTTAAAAATAAAATTCTTCAATTCACCTGTATCATTTCAAATGTATGCTAGCATTTATTTCATGCTGTATGGACTAAACCACTGTTCATTATGCCTCATTTAATAACTGAAGATAAGTGACACAAACTGTGTTATATCCAAGGCTAGCCATTCAAAAAAATCATTTACACTTTCAGGTATGTAAATTTCAAACAATGTTCATTTGGAAGAAAAGCATGCATTGTTTGGTCAAGATTTAACTATTTCTGGACCAAATATATAAACTTTATATCTTGCAGTGGTTAAAAATACAATCCACTGAAACTGAGATTTTTAGCTCCACTGCCGAAGGCCAGCGAGCTTATATTATGGCCTTGTGTCTGTCAAGCGTGCGTCTGTGCATGCGTTAACTTTTATTTCAAACATCTTCTTCTCTGGAACTACCCATCGGATTTTAACGAAACTTCACAGAAATGATCCTGGCATGGCCTTCTTCAGAAACTCTCCAAAGAATTTGATTCCTGTCAAAACTGTGGTTGCCATGGCAACAAAACTGAAAGATATTGGAAATCTTTAAAATCTTCTTGTCCAAAACCGTAAGGCCCAGGGTTACTAAATTTGGCATGTACCTGTATCTAATGGACCTCTACAAAAACGCTTCAAATTATAGCCCTGGGGTCAAAATTGGCCCAGCCCCGGGGGTCACAAGTTTTATATAGGTTTATATAGCGAAAATTTTAAGTATCTTCTTGTTCTAAACCATATGGCCCAGAGCTACCAAATTTAGCATGTAGCTTCATCTAATGGACTTCAACAAAAATCCTTCATACCGTATGGTATTATAGCTTCAGGGTCAAAACTGGCCCCACCCTGTGGGTCAAAGGCTGAAAAATATTGAAAATTTTTAAAATTCTTCTTGTCTGAAATCATAAGGCCTAGGGATACCAAATTTGGCATGTAGCTTCGCCTAATAGGCCTTTACAAAAACTATTCAAATTATAGCCCTGTGGTCAAAATTGGCCCTGCCGGGGGTGGGGGGAGGGGGGTCACTAGTTTAACAAGAAGATATTTTAAAGTTTTCACAATAGAAACCTATGTCAAACAGTTTTACATAGGTTTCTATTGTGGAAACTTTAAAATATCTTCTTGTCCTAAAACCATATGGCTATTAAATTTTGCATGTAGCTTCTTCTAATGGACTTCTAGAAATTGGCCCAGCCAGAGGGATCACAAGTTTTACATAGGTCTATATAGTGAAAGCTTCAAATATCTTCTTGTCCTAAACCGTTTTACCTAAAGCTACCAAATTTGGCATGTAGCTTTGTCTAATAGTTCTCTACAAAACCTCTTCAAATTATAGCCCAGAGGTCAGAATTTGCCCTGCTCAAGAGGTCACTTGTTTTGTATAGGTTTACACAGTGAAAATTTTTTATATCTTTTTGTCCTAAACCATATGGCCTAGGGCTACTAAATTTTGCATGTTGCTTCAACTAATGGACCCTACAAAAAAAAATGTGGTCAAAATTGGCTCTAACCTGCAGGTCACAAGTTTTACATAAGCTTATATAGTGAAAACTTTAGAAGTCTTCTTGTTCTAAACCATATGGCCTTATACCATTAATAGCCCCGGTGTCAAAACTGGTCCAGTGGAGCGATACAGGGCCATCATGGTCCTCTTGTTTTCATCTTGGCTTGACTAAACAAGCTGACTGTATGTATCCATTGTCCACAGGCAGGAAAATCCCTGCAGTTGATTTAGTCAGTATCTTGACTTTGTGGATGTTTGAAATTAATGATGTTTACTTCTCTACAGCTTATCAGAGAATGCACTGATGAGGAATTAATGGAGATAGTGCTACCTCGTTTGGCCAAAGTAATCACTCTCTGGGAGTTCTTGTTAATGAAAGTAGAGAAGGGAGATCCAGCTAAACCACATGTAGATGACATCTACAGAGAGTATGAAAAACTTCACCATAATGTAAAAAAGTTGTGTCAGGAGTACCTACGGTTTATACCAGAGACTGAGGCCCACAATGACTTTAAAACTCTGAAGGTAGGGATTTCTCTTACTTGTGCTGCTTGTAGAGTTGACTGTTTTTATGTTGCTTTAGGATTTGAAGTTTTCATGTTGCAAGAGGCACAGATCTGACTATGGGGATGTATAAGTACTTTATTCAAAGTCCTTTCATGCAAATAGATTTTTAAAGTCAATTAACCCTATGCCAACATCCCAAGTTTTAATGACCTTGATGAGGAAGCCTTTTGAAAACATTGTGGGAAAAGGAGAAAATGCTGGTAACCAGTATTTTGTCCTTTTCCCACAATGTTTTCTTCCCGTTCAAAGACAATTTTCTCAATTTGATCCATGTCTAATTTGTCTTCTACACTTTGGATTTGGACAGGTCCAGTTTTGTTGTGTGGTAAATGGTTAAAATGCAGAAAGAAGACAATTTAGTTTGTTTAAAAATCAGTTCATACTAAAGTTACAAAACAATCTTTAACTTTTTTTTCTCTGTTACTTCCTGAAAAAAAAAAAAAATGTGAACACCCAAGCTTCCTTGGTGCTTTGGGAGTCAATATTTTTTCATATGTAACATTGTTCTTTTTATGAAGAGTCAAATGAGTGAAGATGAGGTGTTCATTTATCTCTGAAAAGAGAATTGCTGAAAATTTAACATAATAGTAACATAAATCTTGAAAAGAGAGATAGCATTAAACCT
Source organism: Tridacna gigas (assembly GCA_945859785.2). NCBI lineage: Eukaryota > Metazoa > Mollusca > Bivalvia > Cardiida > Cardiidae > Tridacna > Tridacna gigas. The sequence goes on from OX244029.2 coordinate 68,653,488, forward strand.
GAATGCTTTACAATCATCAAAATTTGGATTCGACCTTATTGAAAGCTTTTGCAGAAAGCAACATAATTGTAGCTGTTTTGATGGGATTTGCCTTTGAAAGGAAAGAGAACGTTATTGAAAAAAGGAGAAAATGCTGGTAACCAGTTTTTCTGAAAAGCCTCACTGGGTCGCTAAAACTCGAGATCGTTTGGTAAAGGGCCAAAGCACAGCATACAGTTGCCTATGCAGCCACAGTAGATCAAGATCAGACTGCTGAAAACATGGAGTCTGATCTTAGACCTACACTGCTTTGCTGCAACACTGGACAATAGCAATCTAGTAAGTGCAATTATTTAGGTCTTTTTTCAAGACAGAAAGGTTCCTTTGGATTTATCAGACACTCAAATGGATAATATGCATATATGGTAGTCTTTTATGCCCCTGCCCTGAAATACTCCAGCTGTTCGTACTGTTCCATCCTGATCTACTCTGTATGCATGAGCAGCTGAAGTGGTGCCAGACACTTTAAGGCTTAACCTTTACCAGGCAACAAAACAAGATTTGTTCAAATTGAAATCATTTGCTGGGGACAAGTTATATTGGTCCAACTATTGGAAAATTGTATCTGAAAGGGTGGGAAACATTGTGGGAAAAGGGGAGAATGCTGGTTACAGCATATTCTCCTTTTCTTATGATGTTTTCAAGTTTTCTTCCCCATTGTCTCAAAAGAAGGTATTGTGTCTGAGATCTTTACAACACAATCCAGAGTTTTAAAGACCACCCAAGGAAAGGACTGATGAAAACATTGTTTTCTACCCGTTATATGACAAATTTCATAATTTGTGCAACATTTAATTTGTTTTCTGCAAATGTTTTCAGTTTGGACCAGTTTAAAATTTTGTTTTTTGGTAAGGAGTTAAAGGGCTAAGTAGGACTTAACTTGTCTTTTTACACATTTTATAGGTGGAGAATACATCTGTAGCAGAAGGACTAGGACTTCAAAGTGGTCTGCACAAAGTACAGGAGATACCTGAAGAGGATTCCACTGTGACCTACAAGTATAGTTTTCTCACCACCAATCATTCTGCACACAATGACAAGACCAACAGATCATTCTTGAAAAGAACAGTAGAAGTTGTCTCCCCTGATCAAATTCTCTCTCCGTCTAAGAGAGTGAAAAATGGCTCCCTAAAAGATGAATGTACAGAATCTCCTCAAAAAGCAAGTGTTTCCATGGATACAAAACCTTTCATTGTCTCAGTGTCTTCTCCAAGTGCTTTAACTCAATCCACAGTGCTTGTTCAAACTGATGCATCAGTTGCTAGTCTGATGTCAGTGTCAGATACCATGGCCATAAAAACTGTGTCTAGTAACATTCATACAAATCAGAGAAATGATCCATGTAATCCAAAAGTTGTTTCCTTACTCTCGAACTCTGTCCTCAAACAGACTAGTATGCCCATGCAACCTAAATCCTCTCAACCAGCACAAAAGTTTGTCATTGTCTCAGGTTTGAATTCTAGTTCTGATAAAACAACTGGAACCAGTCAGAAACCACAGTCGTTGATCTTTGACGGGAACCAATTGTTAAATCAAGATAGATCTATGGAACCAGGTTATATTACCACTGAACAGTTGTCAAAGGAATCCAAGATAGAAATTTCCTCAGGTACTGAAAATCTAATCTCATCACAGGGAATAATTTTACAGACTAGCATGAATAACAGTATTCCACTTCAAAGTCCATTAATGCCTCAGTCCAAAATGATATCCCCCAACTCAAGTAGAACTCTTCCAGATGTGTATATTGCTGTACCGTCATCCTCGCAGCCTTCTATTCTTTCATCAGATGCTATGATTGACCCCAAAACCACCTCAGAACTTGCCGTTCAGAATGAATCGGAGGAAGATATTGCCCCTTTTTCTCAGGAAACAGAAAATCTAGTAGTTAACTCAGTTACTGAGTTAAAGAACCATATAGTAAGGAACAGTGCTGTTATAAGTGCAGGCGTTACAAGGGAAAATTCTGAAACCTCAACTTCTATAAGTGTCAAAGATGTCAGTGAATCAGTATCTATAGGAATTAAAAATGAAAATAATAATGTCCAAGAGTCTGAAAACTTGCAAAGTGAGGCCAAGTCAGTCGGTGACATATCTCAACCAGTCAGTGAAATTAAACAAGAATCTGGTGAAACTTTAGCCACAAAAACAAATACCAGATCTGACATTTCTGGTGGTGTAACTAGCATTAATCTTACTGAAACAAATGGACATACAGACGATACCAGTCATTTTGAGTCTGACTCACAATTAACGGTCAATCAAAGTTCAACACTATCCACTCATTATACAACTGAAAAGTTAGACAGTGGAGAAACTGAGCCTACCCAAACTGAGCTGTATGAGTACGAGGACAACACGGGTGACACAGAACAAGTGGAGACTATTCAGATTCCAGCTACAAACATTTTCCAGACTGAAGACGGTGCAATTTTTATCCAGAACCAGGATGGTACGTTTATACAGCTACAAAGTTCTGATGGACAAAATGTTTCAATGGAGACGGTGCAAGCCTTCTTAACCAGTGAGGGAGAGGCGCAGTATTTGGAAGAAGAGAATACCCCTCAGTTAGATCAGTCATGATTACTTTATTTATTGTCTTGTTTAACTCTTTACCAAACGACAGTAGTTTAGAAGTGTCCAAATTCAAAGGATTTGCAGGCAACAAAATCAAATGACCCACATCTTGGAATTTTTATTTGAAAAGACAGAAAATATTGTGAGAAAAGAGGGGAATGCTGGTTACTAGCATTTTCTCATTTTTCCACCATGTTTTCAAAAGCCTTCTTCCATAAGGTTGTTAAGACGTAGGATGGAGTGGTACGAGGTTGACTTGTTACTGAACAATCCTATTTGTTGCGTCCTGGAGTAGGGCTTTTGAAAACATTGTTTGTAACCAGCTTTTTCTTCTACTCCAAAACATACTTCATCATTTAATCCATATTTTTTTTTTTTTTCAAATGATTTTGTTTTGGACAGGTCTAAAAAATTTTTCATTTTGTTAACTCTTTACCAAACGACAGTATTTTAGACTTGTCCAAATTGAAAGCATTTGCAGATGACAAAGTAAATGTGACTCAAAATTTGAAATTTGTGTCTGGAAGGTTAGAACACGTGGGAAAAGGAGAAAATGCTGGTTACCAGCATTTTCTCCTTTTCCCACAATGTTTTCAAAAGGCTTCTTTCTCAGGGTCGTTAAAAGTCAGTATTGTGTGGTAAAGGGTTAAAGGCTCGCAACTTGTGAAAAGCAGCCAAAAGTAATCAATTCAGGGTTCAGATTGCAGGCAAATTCAATTCACAGCATTTAAAGATATGGATATAATTGAATCTGACGATGTGTTACTGTGTGGTCTGTCCTAATTCCAGTTTCTGGTAAAAAAATTAACCTTGAAAGTAGCACGACAATTGCCAACTTTTATTCTTGTTTTTCAACTCCTTTTTCTACCAGGGACTTTTCCCACAATGTTTTGTACCTTTTGAAAGGGGAATTTTGTTGGATGCAATATGAATAAATCTAAGATTTTATCGTTTGGTAAAGAAAAACAGAGTATTAAGAAAAAGCAGTCAAGTGGTGAAATTATGGAGAGATAATACTTCTGACATGCTGTGACTACACATTGATTGAACATAGTATGTAGTTAAACTACTTGAATTGGTGGATAATGGCCAAATTTGACATCCTTGTACATACAAAAAACAAACACTTTTATAGCTAGAAATCTCTGTGTAAAGCTATTTATAATTTGAGAGAAAAATATCTATAATTTATTTCAATCACAGTCAGAAGCTAATTTATTTGAGACTTGCTCTGACAAAGGGGTGCTTAATGCATCTCTGTGGTGCATTATACTAGGCAAGCCATTACATACACATAATTATGAATCCATAATAGCCTCTTTTTTTTTTTTTTTTTTAATAACCTTCTAAATCATTTCATGAGGTAGACTGGTCCTTGAACATACAGAAAATTGACCAACAGCAAAAAAAAAAAAAAATTGATCAAGGTCAGCCTGCAGACTGCATAGGCTCACCTTGATCAATACTTTTCGCAGATGCATTAAGCACCCTTTTCACAGAGCATGGCCTTTTTGTAAATTGTATGATTATGGAATATTTCAATTTTATATGAATGTAAATTTAACAGTTTACTGTTCAAATATGCACTTCAAAACTAGAGAAGATCACTAAGGGAAACACGTGGAAACAGAGCATTTGCTTGTAACAACCAAATTTACCAATTGCGTCTTTTCCAACCAAGTTTTGCTATACTGTTTGCAAATATGTTCTTCTGACCCAAGAAATATTTGTCTTTGTTACTTACGTGTTATGTTGGTCAAAATAGTTTGCACAATAGTGGTTTAATTGAAAAGTGTAAGCTAACTGCATAACTTTAACATTTGGTCCCAATTAGTGCAGTCTGACCTACATTGTCGGCAAAAGCTACCTAACCTGTAGACTGTTGAATTACTGTAATAAACTTTTTCAGTTGGAAAAATAGTCAAAATATTACTATTTCAAGGTTATTTTGGCCAAAATATGTTTGACAAAGTAACAGAGTGTTGGGATCAGAGATCAGACAGTATTTTCTTCACACTCTGATCTTGATCTACATTGTCTTTGAAAGTAACTTGGCTGGCATTCTGCAGTTATACTCTTTACTACACAGTAAAATGTTAGACTTGTCAGAATTGAAAGCATTTGCAGAGAATAAAGAAGATCTGTCTGGAATGGTTTGTCTTTTAATATTTCAATGAACATTGGTTAAAAGAGAAAATTTTGAATACCCCTACTGTATCTTTTCCCACAAATTTTTCAAAAGGTTTTGTTCTCAGGGTTGTTAAAACTCTAGATTTTGTGGTAAAGGGGCTAGGATTAGCCCAGCTAGCACAGACATTATTTCTTTTATCGTGAAGATGGAACATACACTGTTTCTTGGATATCTTGACTTGCATATTTGCCTAGGATTAAAACCTGTGACAAAAGTTTATTTTTCTGGTAAAAATTCGGTTAAAGCACATGAAAAAGTTGATTGAAAAACCAGCTGTCGTGATAAAGCACCATCTCAAAATGGATAAAATTTTGAAACTTGTGAAAGTCAAACAGAATCTCAGAAAATTGACAATCTTAACTCTCCACCAAACAACAGAATATTAGACTTGACAAGATGTAAAGTATTTTCAGGTAACAAATTGGGAATGGCTCAAAAAGTGAAATTTGTCTTTAATAAGGTAGGAAACATCATGGTTAATGGATAATATTACAGGTATCATCATTTTCTTTTTTTTTGTCACAATGTTTTCAAAATCTTTAAAAGTTGGGATTGTTTGGAAAAGGGTTAACATAATGGACATTGTTCCTATGTTGCGTTACAGATGAAAGAGAAATGAAATGTGTGTAGCAACATAAATTGTGAAGATCCTTCAGAGAATCATGTGTGGAAACAATAGCTGTGTGAAGATCTTTCAGAAAATCATACATTTGATACAGGTGATATTAAAACTGTTATTGGCCATAGTTTGAGACAACAACGGGCGTTACAGACCAAGTTCAATCTAGGTGAATAATTTTGTCATACATGTTCTTAAAGCAATAAATTATAGCATGACTTCAGTGTTTGATTGCTTCTGCTTCCTTATCTGCCCTAGAATGCCAGGCTATATCCGATTTTCATTGCAGTAGAACTCGATAATAGTTGCATCTTTTGTGATAACAAAGGGTGGCAGAAATTGTGAACAATTAACCCTTTACTACACAATCCCAGGTTTTAACGATCCTACAGAAAAAGCCTTTTGAAAACATTGTGGGAAAAGGAGAAAATGCTGGTAACCAGCATTTTCTCCTTTTCCCACAATGTTTTCTACCTTTTCAACAACAAATTTCAAGTTTTGAGTCACATTTATTTTGTCGTCTGCAAATGCTTTCCAATTTGGATAAGTCTAAAATTTTGTCGTTTAGTAAAGAGTTAATGGTCTCAGGGAGGAAACTCATACTTATGTCTGTTAAGATCCGTGGCATCCGTAATGGATATGTGGGGTTCTGCACGGCTTAGTGGTAGTGTATGACTTGGCACCTGATGACCCTGGGTTCAAGCGTCACTTGAAATCCTTGGTTTTTGTGGGGTTGTCCTTGGGCAAGACACTACAGAGCCCAAGCTTAGTACTGGTGAAATACATGAATATGTGAGCTGTTGCCACGATATGACTGATATAATGTTGAAAGCAGAGTAAAACACCATTCAGTCAAACAACCATTCAATTCATGGTTGTGACCAGCCAAAAACCAAAGACAAATTAAAAATATAGAACAAGTTTAAAGTCTTTAGATTTGTTTGTTTGTATTTGAGTTTAATGCTGTTTTAACAGCTGTCATATCACGGCGGTCAGTGCACCTACACATGTTTCCTGGTTTTCTCACACCAGCACTGACACGATTTTCTTTCCAAGTCACTGACTACTTTTCCCACATGCATCAGAGGTGAGAGGCAAAAAATCGCTGGAAAGAAAGTTTGCCTCAACTGGGTATCAAACTCACAACTACCAGGTCACGAGTCGGATACTCTAACCACTGAGCTACCAGTGTGGGCTTAAAGTCTTTAACCCTTTCCCAAACAATGAATTTTAGACTGGTCCAAATTGAAAGAGTTTGCAGACGACAATTTTAAATTTGATGAAAATGACAGAAAGTTCTCCAAAAGGGTAGAAAACACTGTGGGAAAAGGAGAAATTGCTCGTTACTTTTCCCCCAGTCTTTTCAAAAGACTTGTACTGCAGACACATGAAAACCAGGGCTTGTTTGGGAAAGGGTTAAGAGACGAACGGTGTACAAAACATTTATTCCACAGAGTTGGAATGGATTATTCAATGCTTTTATGGTAATATTGTAATGAAGTAAATATTTACAGTTCTGAAGTTATTGCTACATCAAACCGAATACATGGATCCATGGAAATCGATATTTGACCAATCAGGTCATCGCATTTATTTGGCCCGATGTGCAGCCTTGCTGTCTGCTATTTCGGCTCACAAACAAACGTCTGTTAATGTTGGAGAAATGCGATATTATGTGTGTTTACAACGCTTAAATTTTAGGAAAAAGTTTAAAAGATGTGCTTTGGGATCTTGTACTGCTTACGTGAGATATACGAAGAGATTATAAGTTTGGATTATGATTGAAAATGGGACATCGGCAAAGTTTCGATCAACGCTATATTACGCAATGGATTAATTAATGTTATTATTTTTTTCCTCTGAAACTCGCAGAAAAAAACTTAAACTGTCTTGCAGTGGAAAACAAGGGTAAAATATATGAAACACATGTACTGATAAAAAGAAAGTATGTTCACTCAAATAGCTAATGTTGTTTAATAACATCTGCACATCCAAAACAGGGCACTTGTCATCAATGTTTAAGTTTGACGTTAACACTAACCCTTGGTGCGTGAAGAATGCTGAATGTGTAGATACAGATCAGAGTGCAAAAAAATGCAGCTTATTCTTGGATTCAAACCATCTGCTACTTAAACTAAGTACATTTACGTGTATTCTTTACTGAAGGTACATGTAGATTTCAATTATGAAATAGACCAAGTTCTGTTTTGTACAGTTTTGGAAGTTCAGCTCAAAAGGCAACTTATGTTAATTAAATCAGCTTTTGACTTAGCCATATTTAGGTGGATTAGCACATCTGTCATTTCAAAGAGTATGTCGGTAAACTGTTAACTGGCAAGATGTGTGTTTGATTGCCTCTGTAATCCACTTGACCACCCGTTGTCTTCAGTGTATCATAAGATGAAACAAACTACCGCCAATGATATTGACAAGTTTGTTAATTGACAGCACACTTTACACTTTTTAAAATCATCAGGAAACCATTTTCCCTTAACTTGAAATTTAAACATTTCTCAGACTTCCACCTCTCTGTTGAATGAGACAATCTATAAATATTTCAAAATGCTTGTATTTTAGTGTAATTTATTATCGAAAACAATGCTGTGACAACCTAACAAGCCTTACAAAAATATTAATTATCTTTAATTCTATTATTTTTAAGCAAAACTGAGGTTTATGAGGTGTTTCATTCTTTCTCGCAAAAGTCAAAACTGGCACATGTACTACATTGTAGCCCCTGAAAGTCAGACTTTTTGTACAAATCCATGTTTAAATAAGTTCAAGTATTCATATATTTCTTGCCGATAATCCATCATCAGCAGAAACATATGAAAAGGACTATTTTTCCGGAATTTAATCGAAAGAAACAGTCATGACAGCATGATTTAAGTAGACTGTCTGCTATACTGTACACGTATTTACTGTGTTTGTTTGTGAGCCCTCAACGACGGTAACCAAGGAAGTCGGTTTATCTCATCGCCACGGATCCATGTATTAAAAGCAGTTACAGAATATGAAAGCTATTTTGTTAACCAACTGGTAATCTCCCTTGCATCTCATCACATTTGTAAACGACAACTGCCAATATTTGAATTTATCATGACGAAATTTAACATAGAATGTAAAATTATTTTAAATAATAAAGCATTCAATCAATAGAAATTGATAGCCCTGCTGGATAGCTCAGTGGTTTGCGTATATGAATCATGACCTGTTAATTGCAGGTTCGATACCCAGTTGAGGCAAACTTTCTTTCTAGCAATTTTTCGCCTCTCACCAGTGTTGCATGTGAGACAAGTAGTCAGTGCATGTCAGAACTGATGTGAGAAAGCCAGGTAACACATGCATGGGTGCACTAACTGCTGTAAAATGATCTAAGCTGATAAAATTGGCATGAAACTCCTACTAGTAACCAGCATTTTGTCCTTTTCCCACAATGTTTTCTAGCCTGTCAAAGACAAATTTCACCATATGAGGCACTCTTGTCATCTGCAGATACTTCCAGTTTATACCAGTCTAAAAGTTTATTGTTTTGGAAAGGGTTAAGATGGGCACATGTGAAATACATGCTGAGCCAATATCTGGCAGAAGGCTGCTTGATGCATCTCTGTGATGCATGATACCGAGCAAATCATCACAGTATCTTGTATCCATAAAATCCAAATTGTCTACCTGAACAAATCATAAGGTACACTGTTTTCTGACAAGCAGAAAATTGACTATAAGCATAAAGTTTCGACCCAGTCAGCCTGCATAGTTTTCACAGATGCATTCAGCCCGTTTCACATAGCTTTGCTCAATTTTAAGAAATTGGACATTTTGTACCCTTGAAAAATAATCCCATCATTTTAGCCACACTTGCTGTCTTTAAATGAGTTTGATATTGAAATCAATTGAGCCATACTGTGAAAAGGGGGATTAATGCATCAGATTCTACAAAAAGTATCCATCCATGTCAGCCTGAGCAGTCCATGCAGGCTGACCTTGGTCGAGAAACATTTTGCTATCGGTAAATTTTCATGTTAAAGGACATTCTTGTATTTGTATTGGAGTTCAACGCCATTTTAACAGCTTAGGTCATATCATGACGGTCAGTGACGCACCCATGTGTTTTCTGGCTTTCTCACACCAATACTGACACAACTTCCTTTCCAAAGCCACCAACTACTTTTCTCACATGCATCAGAGGTGAGAGGCAAAAAATCGCCGTAAAGAAAGTTTGCCACAGCCAGTATCAAACTCGCAACCACCAGGTCATGAGTCAGATATGCTAACCACTGAGCTACCCAGGCGGGCTAAAGGACATTCTACCTTGTGGTCTAGCCTGTCTTCAGGTAAAATTGGTCTGTCTTATCCCGTTACCACACAATCCCGAGTTCTAATGACTCTCAGAAAGAGACCTTTTGAAAACATTGTGGAAAAAGGAGAAATTGTTAGTAACCAACATTTTCTCCGTTTCCCACAATGTTTTCTAGCATATGTAATACAAACTCCATCATTTGTGCCGTATAATATTTTGCTGGTGAAAGTGCTTTCAATTTAGACCAGTCTAAAATATTGTGTGGTACAGAGTTATGCAATAACTTGCTTGGTCTAGTGCATTATAAAGATGCATGAAATGTTTTCTACCATTTCCAATCATCTTTTGACCTACATTACATTTGTCATCTGCCAATGCTTTCAGATTTGGAGGAATCTAAGAATTTGGTGTGTGGGAAAGAAGCTCTTGGCTAGATAAAACTTAATGCATGGACGGACTCACACAGATGGACACAGGGCCATGACAAAAGCTCGCTGGACTTCGGCCCAGAGCTAAAAATAAGTCTTGTAAGACTTCATACAAATGGAAAAAGTGTGACAAAATAAGAAATAGTCCTTTAAAGGAATTTAGTCTGAAACAGGCTTTTTGAACTCTACAGCACTAGCCCTGCATCTTACCGAGTCATCCGTACTCTACTGAAAACAAGCTGCCTGGGTTCGAATTTACAGCCATTATTATTCTAGATTTAGGAAGTAACACAAATTCTGATTGGTTAAACAAAATAGTTTAGCCAATCAGAAATTCTGTTACTTTGACATAAAAAATAATTCTTTTGAACGTTATTAAGACTGGGTCAATGGTGTATACGGGTCCTGGAGATGACATAGAACATAAGCTTTTAAATTTTATATATTTTTTATTTACTTTTTATTCAAATTTTAAATTACTGGTTAAAGTCATGATTTCATTACAAAGAGGAGATAATGGGAAATCTATGTAGATACATTGGCTTTAAGCATTTAGCTTCTTATCTTCTACAAATATCTCTAACTTTTTCATCAGTTTCGCCTGACATTTTGCACAATAATTCACAAAATACTGCAAATGACAAGAAAATTTACTTGAAACAATTACACAATAAATAGCTCATTACATCCTGAGATTTGCTAGGAAAACTTTAAAAATGACCATGGTACAAAGGGAACATCATCATGAATTAATATTTAATCCTTTACCCCATCATTCCCTGTTTTTATGGCCCCAATGAAAAAGGCTTTTGAAAACATTATGGGAATAGAAGAAAATGCTAGTAACCAGCATTTTCTTCTTTTCTCACAATGTTTCCCACCCATTCAAAGACAAATACCACCATCTGAGTATAGTGAATTTGCTGTCTACAAATGCTTTTATTTTGGGCAAGTCTAAATTTTCTTTCTTTCTGGTAAAGAGCAAATACACACAGTCACTTGTATGTGTAAAAACATTGTTTCAAAGTTAATGTGCTGCAGGACAAGAAATGCTGTCAGGATGTAAAGAGTTACTTTTCTGCCTATCAAGGAAGAGATAATTTTTAATCGGGTAAGAAGTTAAACATGATATATGACCATCAGCATCAATGTGATGACGACTAACACCTTTAAAATTGATTATTTCTACTCGGGCAACAACTCAGCCAGCCAGACTTACACCTGTTTATATATGTTTTTGCTTGGATTTTTCATTCATTACCAACTGAAACAAATTTCCAGTGGATGACTTTGGAAATGTCTGTATCAAATGATGGTTTATACACATGAATCAAAGTTAACAGCTGAAACCATTGTGACAAAAGGAGAAATTGCTCTTTTAAAGCAATTCTTCCTTTTTCCATGTTGTTTCTACTAATTGTCTGCAGCATGACCATAAAAGTTGTCTCAGGTGGTAGTGTATTAAAAATACCACTAGACAGTAAAATAGGGTGTTCAGGTACTAAAATCATGTACCTCTTATTTTTCTCTGCCATTAAACATACATGTAGATGTTACGTACAACACATGTATGTAAAGATGGAAACATTTCCTCTTAGCTTTCAGCTCAGAACGAGCTTTACTAGTACTTATCTGCACGATTATTTGTAGAGTAAAAAAAGAGGGGTGAGAATTACATATGTATCGATGAAAAATTACAAATAAAGTTCACATATAAAAGGGGATTTATTTTGATTTAAGTTCCACTTTGTCAACAATTTTATGATTCATACTACCAAAAGAAAAATCTTTCCTGTGGACATTTCCATATTTGAAGGTCAAGGTTATGTTAGGATCTGTACTTCCTGTCATGACCTTGACCTAAATTCAGGATACATGTAATAAATAATTCCTATGATGTCTTTTACTCAACTTTTTGGTAAATGGTTTAAACAGTAAAAAGAGAAGTACTGATTAAAAGTCATGATTAAGAGAAAATAATGAAAAAAAAAAAGAATGACGATATGTATCAACTGAAGCCTTTATCAATCATGGCACTGAAAATCTGTAAACATTGAATAATCCCGCATTTCACAGATGATTCACATACTAACATGTTTTGATATAACCAGTGCTCCATTTTGGATTCCGTACATTTGATTACAAGTTGAATACAAAAATAAAATAATGCAGGTTTTCAATGCCATATAAAGTAAATGATACTTTTCAAACAGACATCAAACAGACTGAAAAGTAATTGAAACAACTTGACATAACAAGGGCAGTAGATCCAAGAATACAATGTATATTGCATATTTTGCTGAATCTATACTGTCCAGAAACCACCTTATGTATTTTCTATGCCAGCTTTAAATTATGGGTGGTATACTGACCAGAATATGTCAAAGGACTAATTCATGCATTTCGTATTCATTCAGTGTTTGAGTCACTAAAGATCTGTTGAGAAGTATCATTGATATGAACATACGTTGACACATATCCCTGTGCACAGATTTTTTCTCAGTTAAGGACTAAGGGGAGTATTACATAATCCCAGTGTTGACTTCACACCTCTTATGGTTAAATTTTGTACACTATAAGGACAGTAGATTAAATACACCCTGAAAAAAAAAACATCCCAGACTCACACGAAACACAGAGAAATAAGAATGATGTTGGGAGGCTACTGGGCATTCAGAGGAATCCTTACTGTGTTATATACTATTCAATTTAATGAACCTCCCAATGGAAACAACAGTTTATAAAAACCCTTGGGAGAATGTCAAGGAACATGCACTCAGCAGGACTCAAACAGATCTTTCTGCTTTCAGAATTCCTCATCATCCTCAAAAGACTTCACACATTTGAAATGCCCTGATTCTCTCCACTGAACCACATACCACTTTTGTATACCCCTAAGCTTTTTATTTCAGTTTTACACTGTATTGTTGGACATAACTCATACATTCTAACAACACTTACACATTGAATACTTGCACTAAAAAGGCAAATACTTGGAATACACAAATTTAAACACTGAAGGCCTGCCTTGCTCATTTCCTACAAAAGCAACTAAGACAGTAAACCCATTCCGTTCCTCATTAAAATATCCATAATGTTAAACACATATTACATGATAAGCTTAACTTAAGACCTCTCACTGACCAAGACCCAGATACTGAAATTTTGTATGTTTCATATCAAAAATAGAAAAATATTATGAAGGCATATAAAATTCATATAAACAAGGACAGACTGCAGTTATAATCATTTAGTCTAAGTAACAAAATGGCAATGCCATAAAGTTTTAGACTAATTCCACGTTGGTATTTGACACAAGAATTCAAGAATGGAATGGGCTCACTTTACAACATAAACTTTTCAGTGCTAATATAGTAAGCCTTAAAAATGTCATTAATTCATAATTACAACATGATTTAAAGGCCAAGGATGAGCTAAATTTTCTAAATGAAACTCATTTGCTTTAAAATAAAATCTAGATAAGCTACACAGTTGGGGGAGGAATCCCTTTTCAATTATTTCCATTATCCAAACACAAGGAAGGAAATGAGGGGAAATACTAACCCCAGCCCCCTTTCTCACATTTCACATCCTACCTCAATCAACATCCGTTAAAGTGATCTTTAATTTGTAATGTGATATGAGTGAGATTCAATAACTTTGTCATAAGAAAGTAGTTTTCCTCAAAATTGAAAAAAAAAAAAAAAAAAAAAAAAAGATAATATAACTGAGCCTTGCTCTGTGAAAGGGGGCTTAATGCAGCAGCAAAAAGTATTGACTCGGGTCAGCCTGCGCAATCTGTGCAGGCTGACCCGGGCTGAAATTCTTTGTTTATTGTAAATTTTCTGCATATGAGAGGACCATTCCACCTCATGATTCCATCAGTTGTTACACGAAGTGGATTCTATGGATCTCTAGTTATATGATGTCTTGCTTGGTACAATACATTATGTGGGTGCACACAGCCCCCCTTTGCAAGAGCGTGGCTTATATGTATGAAGTCTGATTCTATCTTTTCCCCATACCTTTCTACATAAAAAGCTAGAAGATTGATTATAGTAGGGCAGTGATTACTATGGTATATAAATTATATACAGACAAAAATAATATACAACAAATTGGAAAAATATGCTAATCTTGGAACTAATTTTGATCAAAACTGAAGGAAAAACAAATGGAAGACTACACATCATTTTGTCTATATATCTGCTGTTTTATCCTTGTTCTACCAATGTTTTTATTATCTCCTCTTCTTGTTAACATTTCATTAAATTTCATACATTCAACCCCACGCATAATCTTGCTCTTTTGGCAAGTTTCGCTTATTACCGAATCTTTGTATGCCCCTGCAGTGATGGAGACATTTTGAGTAGGTAAACAACTGCTCCATTTCCACACTGTTTTCAATACTATTAAAAGTAATATTTCCTTCCTGTGCAATTACTGGTTAAAACTGTTCAAGCAAGTGTGTATGCTTGTAACTATTTTCAGAGTCACTATTGCTCACCACACAAGATTTCTTGTATATCTGAAGTAAGAAGACATATGCAACTTTCTGAGCTGATAATGAAAATTGTGGAGCATAGAGGGCGAGTTCTGGTAAACATAGATCATTATGTACCTTAGACAAGTTTTCTGTTGGTGTTCTTATTTAGGAACAACTAAAATGTCTTACAGTTCATTAACACTTTAACATTAGTTGCAATAACAAAAGAGTTTTAAAACTGGTTTACAGAGGGGTAAATAGGGACACAATGATTCCATCCTGATACTTCAAAACTACTTATTTTTCATTTGTTTATCCCCAAGTAACAATTAAACTCAGACTTAACAAAATCTGGGTTTATAAGTATTTCACTTATCGATCCTGTAAGCGGGCCCAACAGTCTCCAAATCTCTGAAATCTACCGTTCAAAGTTAACCAGCTTCAAGTCAAGCTTGAATGAGTCCAACGTTAGCTTGAGGGATACAGATACACTAAGCATTCCTTGTGCAGCACAGACATGTGACTTGCTGAAGTTTTTGGATTCTACACCCATCCAAACACTGACAACTTCACCAACTGTCGCTCGTTACCCACTCTGCTTAAAAAAAAACAGCTAAGGAGTAAATAATACACCTTTTAACAAAGGAAAGATATAACACAATCACTTGGTACCTAACATTCATACAAAATATTTTAAATGGACAAGCTTCCATGTTTCTATTCTCTTTACTTCTAGATAAAATGATTTGAGGGAAAAAAATGGCACTTTTGGGAGCTCTCCATTCTTGACTATAGGTAATGTAATTACTAAAGAAAAAAGAAAATCAAGATGAGTGTCTATGCTGCAGAATCAGACAGAGATGGACATTTCCACATTCTTACAGTTGGTGCTCACAAGTCACTTTCACCATACAAAGCTGTTGAGAAACTCATGTAATCCAGGGCACCTGGCACTGCATCCCTACCAGAGTATGGAGCCATCCTCTGAATACAGTATTCAGCCTGGTCAGGCGGCAACTCTTGACGAAGAATTTGGGCTGTAATGTATGGCTGAAATAAGAAATACATGTTTAACAAGAGCTTTTTTAATCAACAATGCATTAAAACTGACAGGTTCTATATAAAAATTATGATCAGTTTTCAGAACCCAAGTAATAGGGTTAGCAAGTTAAGTTTGGCTCTCAGAGCACTGCATAACTGACCAGAAAAATGGCACAAATATTGCATTTTCAAGTATTTTTCGCCTGGACTTTTCACTAAATAACTTACAGTATAGATCAAATTTCATGTGAAGGATGATTTTGATGGTTCACAAAAGTATTGTATCAAGAAATCAACAGCTTAACTCTTTACCATACAACAGATTTTTGTACTCGATCTAATTGGAAGTATTTGCAGATTGCACTTATATGTAGCTCAATTGATGATTTTTGTCTGTGATTAGGTAGAAAACATTGTGGGAAAAGGAGAAAAACCGTGTTACCAGCATTTTCTCCTTTTTCCACAATGTTTTCAAAAGCCCTCTTCCACTGGATTGTGTGGTAACAGTTTTTTTTTTACTTTAATTGGAGTTTAATGCCATTTTAAAAGTTCAGGTCATATCATGGCGGTCAGTGATGCACCCACGTGTTTCCTTGACACAACTTTCTTTCCAAAGCCACTGACTACTTTTCTGACATGCGTCAGAGGTGAGAGGCAAAAATTTGCGAGAAAGAAAGTTTCCCTCAACTGGGTATCGAACTTGTAACCACAAGGTCATGAGTCAGATACACTAACCACTAAGCTAACCGGTCAGGTTATGATAAAGGGTTACAGTAATGCGAGGCACAGCCAAACTGACCTCAGAACAGGATGGGATATCGTTACACATTATTTTATCTAGTAGAGAAAATTCAGAGAAAACTATCTTTGTATTACCCCACAGTCAAGGTTACAGTCTCACTGATGCCATATAAAGTTAACAACAGCACAGCATGCGGATACCAACACTGTGCTGCACTTGCTTTTCAATGACAATTGTATAAGTTGAAAAAGGGGCATAACTTTGTTAAAAATACTGATAGTTACCTACCCTTGATGTATAGGTTCCCTTTTTGATAGTTAACAACTTGTCCATGTTTGAACTAAAAATGTCCTCAGTAATAATAGGTACTATAAAATGTCAAAGTTTTTGCATGACGACGCAGACAACGCCAGGGCTATGGCAATACCTCCACATTTTCTTCAAAAACAGTCAGGGTAAAAAAAGGTCAGTCCCTTGTAACAAGCAATTACTCCATTTTCCTAAATATTTTCCATACCATTTATAAAAGTATTTACGTCTTTTCTTCTCATATTTCTCTTTTTTAACAACCAGCATATTTTCCCATTTGTATTAATAAAAGGCCCATCAAAAACTACAGTAGTATATGAAGTGTCCAGCTAACCCATTACAACACACTCCTGTGTTTTAATAAACTAAAGGAAAGCGGCTGGGGACAAAAAATTGTGGGAATAGGAGAATATGCAAATAACTAGCATTTTCTCCTCTTTCCTTGATGTTTTCTACCCTTTTAAAGCCAAATCCCATTTTTTCAGGTTCATTTGTCTTCTGCTATTGCTTCCAATTTGAATGAGCCTTAAGTTTTGTCTTCTAGTAAAGAGTTAAGAATAGACAAACTCTCACCTTATCACCTGCCAGAATCTTGAAAGATTGCATAACTTGCTCAGCTGTGTCAGTGTCTGCTGTTTCTCGTGTCATGAAATCGAAGAAACTGTCAAATGTTACATAGCCAGAGCGGTTAGGATCCACCACAGACATGATTCTCTGGAAGTCTGCATCTCCCTGAAATACAAATATGTTCACACATATCATGTGATGTGTCCTTTAACCCTTTACCACACAATCCCGACTTTTAACGACCCTGAGAAAAAAGCCTTTTGAAAACATGGTGGGAAAAGGAGAAAATGCTGGTAACCAGCATTTTCTCCTTTTCCCACAATGTTTTCTACCTTTCCCAAAACAGATTACAGTTATTGAGTCACATTTATTTTGTCTGCAAATGCTTTCGATTTGGAAACTTCCAAAATGATGTTGTTTGGTAAAGAGTTAAACTCATTATTTGTCTCTACATTTTTCTCATCTCGTCACAAAATCTTACTCTGTCTGTTTTGTCTTTCTTCAGCACCTATTCCATTAATCCTTTACCACACAATCCCAAGTTTTAACTACCCTGAGAAAGATGGCTTTTAGAATTATTGTGGGAAAAGGACAAAATGCTGGTGACCAGCATTTTCTCCGTTTCCAACCTTGTTTTTTGCCCTTTCAAAGACAAATTCTATCATTTATGCTTGGTTCAAATTTTGGTCTGCAAAACCTTTCAATATGGAAAAGCCTACAATTTTGTCATGTGGTAAAGAGTTAATTATAATTCCTTTTTTACAGCTGAATGTATCAGTGTCGTCTCATAAGCAATTTAATCAGGAATGTCAACAGACAGCAAGCCAGTTTAGCACAATTTTCCATGAACATCTTTGGTCAGTCAAGGAAAAACAAAACGAGCATAAATCCTGCCTGTAATTTCTGACCTGAAGTAACAGTGTCAACCATTCAATCAACATATTAGTCTAATTTGAAAGCTTTCCGAAGACTGATATTCCAGTAAGCCGTGGTTCTAAATTCTAAGACAAGCAATCTGATTGGCTAAGATCTGTCTCAGCAAATCGGATTGCTGGTTTTAACCCTTTATCGCACGATGCCGCCTTTTAACAACCCTGTAAAAGAAGCCTTTCGAAAACATTCAGGGAAAAAGAGAAAATGCTGGTAACCAGCATTTTCTCCTTTTCCCACAATGTTTTCTACCCATCAAAGACACTTTGCACCATTTGAGCCACATTGAAATTGTCATCTGCATTTTTTTCAATTTGGACAAGGCTAAAACTTTGTTGTCTGGTAAAGGGTTAAAACTGATCTTTATTCATGTAATTAAAGCTGCATCTAGAAAAAGTGCTGAATGTTAGCCAACTACACATTATAAAATATTGTGGGATTGTAAAAGCAATGATATGCAAGCTCTCATAGATTCCTCTACTATTGGTACATGTTCTTGTATAACTTTTCCCATCAAGAAAAAAATAAATGAGAGTCCAACATTTTTTTTCTGTTTATCACCAGATCTGTTAACTTTTTTAAAATGATACAATCATAAGGTCATATTCAGCAACGGTTCTAATCAGCTGTTCTCTCAATTTTTAGACAAGCCCACTGATTGGCTGATTCAAATGGCTCGCCTTTGAATTTCAATGAATTCTGAGAGGTAAGGTATGTCTCCTGATATGGGGCAATATTAAATTTTATTTTCAATTCACTCTCAAAAAACAAAGAATGACCCTGAGAGAAAACTTTTGAAAATGTAGTTGGAAAAGAATATGCTCTTTACCAGCATTTTCTCTATTTCCCACTACCTTTTCTGCCCTTTAAAAGACAGTTTCCCATCATTTAAGCCACACTTAATTTGTTGTCTGCAAATGCCTTCAATATGGACAAGTCAATGGTTTTGTAATCTGGTAGAAACTCAGTAACTAGTCACTATACAGTCATCTTACCTGTCTATCATCTCTAATGTTATATCCCAAACTGACAAGACAAGCTTTAAACTCCTGCGGCTCCAGTCTACGAGTCTTGTTCTTATCAAAATGATTGAAGGATTGACGGAACTCATTCATCTGATCTTCACTGATGCCCTTTGAATCTCGGGTCAAGATCTGAAATGTGAAGTTCAAGATAGAAAACAACTTACAGACAAGTCTTTTGACGATCACTTTCAATAAGGACTTGGTGACCTTTGTTCAAAGAGAGACAGAACTGCAAATTTCTGATCAATACTGTCAAATTTGACTAACTGTAACAATTGCAATACGTATTTGAACAGTTATGATAATCAAAGCGAAAGTATTTTACACCATTCTTCATCAATCCCTTACTTCATACTGGCATTCTCTCCCTTTCCAACTATGATGTTTTCCAACGTTTCAAAGACAAACTCATCATTTAGGCAACATGTAATTTGTTGTCTGCAAATGCTTTAAGTTTAAACCAGTCTATATATTTGTCATTCCATGAAGAGTTAGGTCACAGTGTTTCCAAATTTATCTGCTATGGATGTGTTTCAAATCCAAATGCTACATCCATGTTTTATATGGTCTTTGAAAGGTAAGAGTTTCAAAGTTAACCCTTTTCCACACAATGCAGCCTTTAACCGACCTTAATAAAGAAGCCTTTTGAAAAAATTGTAAGAAAAGGAGAAAATGCTGGTAACCAGAATTTCTCCTTTTCCCACAATGTGTTCTACCTTATCAAAGACATATTTCATCATCTGAGTCACATTCAAATTGTCGTCTACAAATTTTTTAAATTTGGACAAGTCTATATTTTTCTCGTGTGGTAAAGAGTTAAGTGAACAATGCTAATAGCAATGTTTACAAACAACATCAAAAACAAAAAAGGCCTCACCTCCACTGGACTTGTGTCTAAGTAAGATTCAGCATAACTGATCATTGAGCTATTTGCCCAACTTACAATTGAAGTATTTCCAAAACTTGTATTGGGGCTATTTACTCCACATGAGCACTTACACCTACAAGCCCTTGGTGGTAAAGGTGGGGGAGAAAGTTCATAGCTGCCCGAGCTATACATGTTTTTAAAGTATCTTTTGTGAAATTTCAAAGAAGTTTATAAAATATTCATCCTATCATTCACATAATTTGCTACATTTCAAGAACTAAATAAACAACCGCTAATCTAACTTTCCACATGAAGAAAATCCGACTTTCAAAAATCAATATTAAACACAAGACCTTGTGTTCTGACTATAAAAGCACATCCTACTATAACAATGAAATAAGTAGATATCAGTGATCATTGAAGGGTCTAGGAATTCTGTATATATATCCTTAAATGGCTGTAATTATTTAACTGATGTCACGCATGAAGGCAAGTTCTAAGGACCCATTCATTGTCATAGATAATTATGAAGTAATGTTCTCTCTTGAACCCCTAATTCATTAGTACTGATAAAATCAAGTTTAGCTATTTGATCCTTTACCACACAATCCCAGATTTAGGCGACCCTGAGGAAGAAGCCTTTTGAAAACATTGTGGGAAAAGGAAAAAAATGCTTCTTCCTTTCCCACAATGTTTTCTACCCTTTGAAACAGAAATTCTATTTTTTGAATAACACTAGATTTGTTGTCTGCAAAAATTTTCAATTTAGAGTTAAACAAGTCTTATTACATGTTGCTTTTTGGTAAAGGGTTAAGAATATTACAAGTCAAAGATAGCATCAATCAGAAAAATTTTAATTAACAGAATACAGATAATTACAGGGTATAAGAATTGGGTCTAACCCCTCTCCTATTCAATGTGTCATAATTAACTAAATGTATATTATCATTATGCCAATCAGTGACACCCCTGCAAACATAAAATCTAATCAGGTATTTTGTAAAGCCATCACTTATTCCATACAAAAAGAATACATCTCTATTGAGCCTCCTCCATTCCCAAACAAAAAATATAGAAAATATTTGGCCTGTGTATCTTGAGTGTTACCTCATCTTCCAATATATAAATGAGCCATGCTCTGTGAAAAGGGGGCTTAATGCATCTGCCTGGGAAGTCAGCACAGGCTGACCTGGGTCAAAACTTTTTGCAACCGGTCCATTTTCTTCATGTAAAAAGACTAATCTACCTAATGATTCAGTCAGCTGTTGGACAAAATGGATTTTACGGATCCATAATTACAGTCAATCTTGTATTAAACGACCATACTAGGGACAATGAAAAAATAGTCACTTCATAAATGGGGGGGGGGGGGGGGGGGGGGGGGGGGGGGGAAAGGGGGGAAGAGAGAGGGGAAGAGAGAGAGAGAGAACTGGTTGCAAATTACATTTTTTACACATTAATTATTTAAATATAGTCTATTCTATACTTAAAGTATATGCTACAATTTTTGGGATAGTATCAAGAAGATACTTTAATAATTAATAAGAAAAAACATTTTTTTCAGACCAGCAGCAATTTCCAATAAGTGAAAGAAGAAATCGAAAGTAGGTCAAGGTAGTCAACAAGAAATCTTATGTGAAGAAACCTTTTAAACAAAGTTTATCAATCTTTATGGGATACATGGCAAGGAATTCGTGAAACAGACAAACACTGTGTAAATATAAGTATGTGTGAAAGACTCATCGTTTTCAAGAACAATTTTTATTCTGTGGCATTCACAGGTTGAATTTGTCACTGAAGGACACACTTGATTCGCAGTGCCTATTGATAATTGAATTAAAAAACACCTTCATGTAGCGGTAATGGAACAAAGTTCTATTCCATTTAGGGAGACCACATGGTTAAACAATCAAAATTGCACATCCTTTTCACACGTCCTTAGGCCAGCTGATTGGGACTTTGTTGGTCATTATGACATGGTTCTGCATCGTTGACGCTATTGTCAAAGGGTAATTAACAGTTACACATGTAAATGTGTTAATCCTGTAACTGACATATGCTGTGATGTCTTGATTAGGGATAAATCAGAGGTTGTTATCGTACGATATACTGTCAATTACGGATCCACAATTTTTTACAACAGTGTTGATGGGTCACTTAATGAAAGAAATAGTGGTCTTTTGGGACCTAAAACTGGTGGTCATTGGTCACATAGTACAAAAGTTGCTTAATACAACAGTAAATAAGAGCAAAATAGCTCAGGTGGACTTAAAAACAGTCATTTATCACAAAAGTCGCTTAAAACACGTGGTCGCATGTACAAGATTGACTGTATGTTATGACTTGCTTGGTATCATGCAACACAGAGAGGCATATAATCCCCTTTACCCAGAGCAGTCTCAAATGTATAATCTAAAACCATTTTACATATGTAATGAAGCTGTCTTTCAACCAGAATCAAACTGAACCTGATGGTAATGATTGTAGAGCATAAAAAAAAATTGGTAAACCACAGTAAAATATCTACAAAATGACTTACCTGGTTTTCAACTTCATTGATATTTCTAGCAATAGCTGTCTGTAGCTGTTCCCAGCCAACTCTTAATGTCTACAAGAAAAACATAATTATACATTTAATGTCAATGGTTTATAACAAAAGAAACAGTTTTATTAAAAATGAAAATGCAAGATTGTTAAACTCACAGAGAGTTTTTCTTTTTTTCCCTTCTAATTCTCTCATCATCATATAAAAAAAAATGAATTCTGAAAATTCCATTTGGACGATTTTCACGTCCATACAAAAGCGATGTACTGTGAAAATTAATAAGCACATTTTTCATTTCTCACAGACAGTATTATATAAACCTAAAAAGATAGGGGTGTATCTTAAGTCACCCAACATCCTGTTTTTTCAAATAAACACCTGAACTGATAATAGTCATCACAAATGCTCAAATTGAGCACCTTCTGCAATAACACACACATCAATTTACTGCATAAAATTTGCTTTCACACTCCAAGGGCTTTCAGGGGTAATCCTTAATGGAATTCAGTTGTTATTGCATCCTTCAGATCACGAACCCTTAAAGCCCTGGAAATGACTTAAGTTGTTTTTGCAGCCAGTGTAGATCAAGATCAGATTGCACAAAATTTACAGTCTGATCTTTGTTCTACACGGTCCCCTTTGCTGAAACAGCAATGGCAAAAAGCAGCAGTGAGCCTGTAATTATCTGGGTTATATTCTAGATAGAAACTGTCTTTTGGGTTTATTCAGTGCCTTCAGGGTTAAGAGTATTGACGAAGCATGACTCCTGAGGAACCTAGTATATGCTATGGCCAAAAAAAGAAACTCACCTCCATTGTGTAGTTGGTGTATCTATTCTCAAAGATCAGGGCTTCCTGCACATTCTGTAAAAATATACAGAAATTGTCAATGTGTTATTCACTCATTACATGACAACAAAATCTTACTCGTCCATACTGATAGCATTTGAAAACACTGGTCAAATGATGGTGCTTATCTATGAAAAGGTACACAACGTAGGATAAGATGAATATGTTGATTACCAGCCTTTCTCCAATGAAGACAATATATTCAAATGCTATCTTTCTCGTGTTTGTATTCAAATGCTATCTTTCTTGTGTTATATACGTTACTAAAGGATCCCAAGTTTAAACAAACAAGATAAAGAGGTTTTTGAAAAAAAATTATTTTGACAAGTCTATAATTTTGCCATTTGATAAAGAATTAATGTATTCAAAAGTCTTCTTTCTCCAGAGTGCATTACAAGACAAGGTATGAAAGACAATTGTGTGTTCTGATATAGGATCAACATATCATCTAATTCCTACACAGGCTGACCGGGGCTGAAACTTTTTGCTTTTGGTTACTTCTCTGCATGTCAAAGGACCAGTCTACTTCATGATTCAGTTGGCTGTTAGACAAAAATGGATTTTATGAATCTATGATCACTGTGATGACTTGCATGGCATCAAGCATCACAGACATGCATTAGCTCCATTTTGCCAGAGCAAGGCTCACATCTTGGTATTTCATAAAAGCATTGCTTTTTCTTCAGTTTAAAAACAGCAGAAAATTAAGTTTTTACCCTTCTTTATTTACTCATAACAACCCAAACATTTTTTCTGTACACTTACAGATATTCTTGATTCTTCCAAATTGAAAACTTCTATCACTTTCAAATTTGGCATCTGCAGAAGCTTTCAGTTTGGAAAACCCTAGAATTTTATTTTTGGTAAAGAGTGTTTAACTCTTTACCACACAATCCCAACTTTTTAACGACCCTGAAAAAAGAAGACTTTTGAAAACATTGTGGGAAAAAGAGAAAATGCTGGTAACCAGCATTTTCTCCTTTTCCCACAATGTTTTCTATCCCTTGCAAAACTAATTTTTCATTCACACTGATTTTGTCGTCTGCAAATGCTTTCAATTTGGACAAGTCTGAAATTTTGTTGTTTGGTAAAGAGTTAAAAAGAAAATTGAAAAAGTGAAAGAATCAACTGTACTTGAAAAAGTGGAAGAATGAACCTTACTTGATTGATTTGTTCTAATTCTTCCATATGTGGTTTGTATTGTTGTGCGTTTTTCTCATACTGATGCAGTTTATTCAGCTGATCCTCCAGCGATCCTTTAATCAGGATTGTGACAGAAGCCACTCCATCAAGCTGGTTTTCAATCCAAGGGCCAACAGCATTAGCCCTTTGAGCAAAGTTTTGACGGAGGTTCTCGTTCCTCTGCTGTTTTGCCATTTCTTCACTCAGGTTTCTATCTCGCTGAGGTAAAAGGTTTCTAACATCCATCCATTTGCTAGCAATGTCCTGAGAAAAAAAAAAAGGTTAAAGGTTAACTGTGATAAAAGGTCATCACTGGAGTATTTGGATTAAATAATACTGGAGTTTAATGCCCTTTTAACAGCTAAGGTCATATCACGGCAGTCAGTGCACGTATGCATGTGTTTTCTTGCTTTCTAAAAACAGAACTGATACAACTTTCTTTCCAAGTCACTATTTTCTCACATGCATCGCAGGTGAGAGGCAAAAAATCACCAGAAAGAAAATTTGCATCAACCAATCAAACCTGCAACCACCAGGTCACAAGTCAAATATGCTGACCACTGAGCTACCCCACCAGGCACAGATAATATCTTTGTGATGTAAAAGACTGCTTCTGAAAACACTGAGGCAAATTTATCATAATGATAATTCCTCTTTTTGCTATGCTATGATGGATTCAAATGTATTTGATGTACTGTATTAACCCTTTCCCACCTGATCCCCACTTTTAACAACCTTGAGAAAGAAGACCTTGAAATGCTGGTAACCAGCATTTCCTCCTTTTCTCACAATGTTTTCTACCCTTTTTAAGACAATTTCAGGAATTTTTGCCAAAGTTAATATCTCGTCTGCAAATGCTAAAGGGTCTAAAACTTTGTTGTGTGCTTAAGAGGTAAGTCTTTACTAGAAAACAAAGCTTTACATGTGTCCAAAATGAAAGCAGTCACAGCTGACAATTTAAATGTCTTTTGATTAGTATAATGATTGATTGATTGATTGTATGGTGTTTAACACAGTTTTCAACATTATTTCAGTTATATCGCGGCGGCCAGTCCACCTATCCATGCTTTCCTGAGGTTTCTTTTACCAGTACTATGCACAATATTCTCTCCAAGCCACTGGCTGCTTTCCCACATAACCATCATCAAAACAATGGTCAATGAGAGAGGAATGAATCCCGTCGCAATGTATATCATCAGTCCTTGGATAGAAATTGGCCGAGCCGGAGATCAAACCAGCGACCTCCTGTTCTCAAGTCCTGTACGCTACCGACTGAGCTACGGGGGCTCAGCTCTGATTTGTATAAACCATACTCCAAAATGGCTTGAAAGTATTTAAAATCAGCACATTATCAGTATTTTATGAGACTGAATGTGCTTGATCATGTGTTATTCCCACTCTCACATTGGATTTCTGAAATTCTGGTGCAAAATCTACATTTATTTGAGCCATGCTCTGGCAAATGAGGGCTTAATACATCTCTGTGATGTGTGATACCTATCAGCCTATCACATAATTATTGATCAATAATGGCCACTTTTTTAACAACAAACTTGATCATGAGGTAGAATGGTCCTTTGATATACAGAAAATTGACCAATAGCGAAAAGTTTCGACCCAGGTAAGCCTGTATTGACTGCACAGGTTGACCTGGGTCGACACCTTTTGCGGATGCAATAAGCCCCCTTTTCACAGAGCATGGCTCATTTTAAGAGGCTACATATAGGTATAAGGATATAACATCAGAAACCATATTTTTTTCTTGCAGTGCTCTTCATTATTCATTAATGAATTTCAAAACATTGTCTTACTTAAATATTCAGTGATAAAACATAATATTTTGGAATTTGGTATGATTACAAATATCTGATTGGACAGCAGCTTTTCTCAAGAGGACATAGTAGATGATAAAGAACAAAAAACAAATTGGAATGTTGAAAGATTAACTTTGGACAAAAATCTAACTATCAAAAAGTATTCATCTTCACTTCTTTAGCTCTTCACTTGACAAAAAAACTTCGGACTTGTCCAAAGTGAAACAATTTTCAGAGGACAAATTCACTGTGGCTCCAATGATGGGATTTGTGTTTGAATGGTAGAAAACAAAGCGTAGAAATCAAACTGGGGAAAAGTTGAAAATGCTGGGTACCAGCATTCTCTTTTTCCCCCCACAATGTTTTTCAGTAATCTTTTTCCCTTGCCATGTTGAAACTCAAGCTTGTTCAGTGAAAGATTTATACACTTTTCCTCTTCTTATTACATACACTAGTCACATTTTCTCAAGAAACAACTTGTTACTTTAAACACAATTTTAGCATACCATGTTTGTGGATATTCATTGCCAAATTCTAGGTCAGCCTAATATATGGGCATTGCAATATTCATAAAAGCTCATGAAATTCATTTTACAGCGTGAAAAAGCTTTGGCAAATATGCTGGTGTGCGGAATTAATTTTATTACATTATGCAAATATGGCCAGCAAACAATCACAAGAGTTCCAGTTGAAGATTTAACTGAAGAAAAATCATGAGAAATTTCTATAGAATCCATTCCCTGGTTTCACAGGATGTTAAAATCTTCTTCTCTTTCTAGCTCTTGCAGAAGTCTTGTTCAGCACAGTCAGAATGATTTGAGCGTTGTCATGCACGGCAATCCAACAAACATTCATGTTACTTTAAAATCATCCCACTGGGTTAAGAGTAAGTTGTTTAACTCTTTACTGAACGACAAAATTTCAGACTAGTCCAAATTGAAACATTTGCAGACGACAAATTAAATACACCTGAAATGATTATTTCTGTATGTGACAGGGTAGAAAACATTGTGAGAAAAGGAGAAAATGCTGGTTACCAGCATTTTCTCCTTTTCCCACAATGTTTTCATAAGCCCTCTTTCTCAAGGTCTTCAAAACTTGGGATTGTGTGGTAAACTGTTTTGGGCTTTTCTACTCTCAACTATAGTGGTGAATGCATTCAGCAGAATGGAGAAGTTTGAGCGATTTCTCCAACAGGTCAACTCAAGAATATTCTTGTGAAATATTTTAAATACTTCCACTGGTTTAGAAGTTGTTCAAAGTTTTTCTGTCTTAATCTCTGGCATCTATTTTATTATGTGTAACGAAAAAATTTGAGCAATTTGGGTAACATTTCTGTAAGATCATTTAATTAATTATTTGATAAGCCAATCTTATGCATGAATAATACAATAATTTGATTTTCCAAGTTTGGTAACTGTTAACTCATACGTTTTCTCATTATCTGTGAAATGAATGATACGCGTGGTTAACCCTTTCCCAAACAAGCCCTGGTTTTCACGTGTCTGCAGTACAAGTCTTTTGAAAACTCTGTGGGAAAAGGAGAAATTGCTCGTAACGAGCAATTTCTCCTTTTCCCACAGTTTTCTACCCTTTTTGAGACCTTTCTGCCATTTCCACCAAATTTAAAATTGTCGTCTGCAAACTCTTTCAATTTGGACCAGTCCAAAATTTGTCGTTTGGGAAAGGGTTAATATGAAGATTGATAAGAGGCTGCCAGCTTAACTTTATGACTGAAAGCTACAGACAGGTGCTTCTATTCCAAAACCAACCCTTAACCAACTACATACATGTTACAACCAGTACCACAAAGACATTGAGACAATTTAGTAACAGTCTTTAAGCTTTTCAGCACCATAGGCAGAAACAGGGGCTTTCGCACACAGTGTAATGCAAGATGTGACAGCAAAAAACATGCAGCATGATCTTGGACCTATACTGTCTGCTTGTTAAGTCGAGCCTGTATAATGATTTTTTTTTTCTGATTTCAGCAGATTGCATTTTCAGTTGTGACAGAGATCAAGTTTATATCTTAGGTGCTGAAAGAGTTAAATAAAAAGCTTGTGAAAGCCTACTGACCACTCATCTAATCGTGTTTCCTTTGCCTTAGATAATACCTTCTTGCAAACTTTTTCTTAAGAGTCATTGACAGATTTTATTACTTAGTCATATACATTCTGGAAAAAGGAGAAACTGCTGGCATTTTCTCCTTTTTCCTCAACGTATTCTACCCTTTCCCAAAACAAATTTCAATTTTTGAGTCACATTTATTTTGTTGTCTGCAAATGCTTTGAATTTTGGAAAAGTCTAAAATTCTGTCGTTGGTATAGCGTTAAGACATTCTGCACAAGACAGCCAAGACTTGGCTATGATTTGAAAACCTCTTTCAGTTATTTGGAGTGATAAGCTATAATCAAATCGAGCCATACTCTGGTAAAAGGGGGGTCAATGCATCTCCATGATGCATTATACTTGTACCAAGGAAGTCATCACATTAGTATCATGGATCTGTAAAATCTATTTTGTCTAACAATCATCTGAATTATGAGGTAGACTCGTCCTTTGACATGCAGAAAATTGACCTATGGCAAAATGTTTCGACCCATGTCAGCCTGTGCAGACTGCACAGGCTGACATGGGTGGATACTTTTTGCAGATGCCTTAAGGCCCCTTTTTGCAGAGCATTGCTCAATTACAATTGATTATATCCCCTTTTCTATTTTCTTCATCAATGTGATACAGAGGTAGGACATGACAAAAACCTTGCAAAAGCATTACTAACGCAAGCTGAAGCCCTCAGAGTGTTCCTGTTAAGCTATGATTTGATTGGACTTTTTCCCTTGAATAAATATCAATGGTTCCTATTAACTCTTTAACAAACAATCCTGTGTTTCAACAACCTGATGGATGAAGGCTTTAGAAAACATTGTGCGGAAAAGGGGAAAATGCTGGTAAGTAATGTTAGTTTTTTTCTTTTTACCCACAAGTCTCCAACCCTTCCTTTGAGCAACATTTGAGTAGTTGTCTGGAAATACCTTTAACCCTTTCAAACAAGCTCTGGTTTTCACATGTCTGCAGAACAAGTCTTTTGAAAACAGTGGGAAAAGGAGAAATTGCTCGTTACGAGCTATTTCTATTGCTCGTAACGAGCAATTTCTCCTTTTCCCACAGTGTTTTCTACCCTTTAGGAGAACTTTCTGTCATTTTCATCAAATTTAAAATTGTCGTCTGCAAACTCTTTGAATTTGGACCAGTCTAAAATTTATCATTTGGGAAAGGGTTAAGTCTTTACCAGGCAAAATTTTAAACTCAGCAACAATGTAAGCATTTGCAGATGACAAATTAAATGTAGCTCAAGACATGATTTCTGTGTTTGAAAGGGTAGAAAACATTGTGGAAAAAGGAGAAAATGCTGGCTACCAGCATTTTCTCCTTTTCCCACAATGTTTTCAAAAGGCTTCTTTGTCAGGGTTGTTAAAACATGGGATTGTTTGGTAAAGGGTTCATATGGACAAGTCTAAAATTTTGTTGTCTGGTAAAGACCTAATATTTTATATCATTTTATATTCAATCATCTGAATTGCATTGACAGAAACACATAATGATTTTACCAGAGAAAAAGTCTATCATTTCATTTCTTCCCTTGTTAAGCACACAGAAAAAAATTAATTAATCAAACAAGGCTTAATGAAACCTTATAAGAAATTAAATGTGTCTCAAATGATCTGATCTTTCTTTGGAAGAGCAGAAAACACTCAGACAGAAAAAGAAGAAGTGCAACCGGCATGTTCTCCCTTTCCTGAAATGTTCTTAAAACCTTTTCCTTCCTGATGGTTGTTAAAAAAATGGATTGTTTAGTAAAGCGTTAAGTATTAAAACTCACTTTGTTCTTCACCCTTTACCACACAATCCTGACTTTTAAAGACCCTGAAGAAAAAGCCTCTTGAAAACATTGTGGGAAAAGGTTCCTTTTCGAACAATGTTTTCTTCCCTTCCTCAATCAAATTTCAATTTTTGAGTCACATTTATTTTGTCAACTGCAACTGCTTTCAATTTGGACAAGTCTAAAATTTTGTTGTTTGGTGAAGAGTTAACTTTCCTGGTAAAGAAAATCCTCCCAATTACACTGTGGGTCTGTATTTACTACTTTAAGCCTTGTTTGAGTAGGAGTTAAGAGAAACCCTTCATTCTGATTGTACTCATTTGTACAGTAACCAGTAGTTGACAAAAAATCTTAAAGAAAAGCTTTAACCCTTTACCACACAATCCACAGTTTTAACGACCCTGAGAAAGAGGCCTTCTGAAAACATTGAGGGAAAAGGAGAAAGTGCTGGTTACCAGCATTTTTTTCTTTCCACAATGTTTTCTGTCCTTTTACAAATCCCACCATATGAACCATATCTAATTTGTCATCTGCAAATGCTTTCAATTTGGACAAGTGTAAAATTTTGTCGTGTGGTAAGGGTTAACATTATTTTGGAAACGTACAGAAAAAACATACTTATCAAAAATTTTAAATCTAATGTCATATCTTTTAACCCTTTCCCAAACAAGCCCTGGTTTTCACGTGTCCGCAGTACAAGTCTTTTGAAAACACTGTGGGAAAAGGAGAAATTGCTCGTAATGAGCAATTTCTCCTTTTCCCACAGTGTTTTCTACCCTTTTTGATGACTTTCTGCCATTTTCATCAAATTTAAAATTGTCGTCTGCAAACTCTTTCAGTTTGGATCAGTCCAAAATTTGTCGTGTGGGGAAGAGTTAACAGAGTGAAGGGTTTCGAGGGAGAGAGAGTGAGAGAGAGAAGACAGACAAATACTAATATGCTATACTGACCTCCTGGTAGGGCAAGCAATAATGAAACATGATAAACACAAATGAGGGATGATATCAACCAAATCATTAATTGTAGATAAACACAGTAAAATCATGATTGTTCAAAGAAGGAATGATTTGATTATGAATGTTGGTTGAAGTACTATTTTGGAATTGAATGTTTGGAGAAAATACGGTAGTTTAGGACAAGGTCTGATTGCATGAGAACAATCAGAATGGCTGCACCACTTCTTCTGAGAAAAGGTGTCACTCTAATCGAAGAGAAGACAAAATGACTTGACAAGCATGTATACTAAGTTGCATAGATACAAATAACTTGACCACAATTAATATAATTTGATAAAATTTTACGAACTTTTCAGTCCCATCATATTTGAACAATCAAGGTTTTACTGCACAAAATCAAATAATTTATCAGTCGCATGTCAAATAAAAAAGAACTGGGAGGGAACAAATTAAAGTTATCTTCCACTGTACCTGAAGCTTAACCCTTCACCGCACAATACTGCCTTTTAACGCCCCTGGGAAAGAAGCCTTTTAAAAACATTGTGGGAAAAGGAGAAAATGCTGGTAACCAGCATTTTCTCCTTTTCCCGCAATGTTTTCTACCCTATTAACGAAAAATTTCACCATTGGAGCTACACTGAAATTGTCGTCTGCAAATGCTATCAATTTGGACAAGGCTAAAATTTTGTCATGTGGTAAAGGGTTAAAACTTTACCACATGATTCTCTATTTTCATGCCCTTTCAAAGGTTTTATAAAATATGTTTGGGGCAAAAGAGGAAATGCTGGAGAACCAGTATTTTCTCCTTTTGCCAAATGTTATAAACCCAGTCTAATGGCATAACTTGGGCCATATTTGTCTCGTTTGAAAATGCTTTCAACACCAAAAAGATCACAGAGGCCACATCTTGTACTTGTCTCAGATCTAAAATCTAGCCACCCCTAACAGGCAACCCTCATGCATTTGCCAATGCTTGGCTGCTATGCTTTTTCAAGAGGAATTTCTAAGTATAAGAATGGGTGTAAATGTGGAAAATATTTTTGAGGTTACTTTTCCTTCTAGTGATGGGTTTCCTTTTCCATAGATAACAACTACCATAGCCCTAGTTTGAATTATATATCACCAATAATGATGGAGATAACAACAGGGCTACAACAATACCTCCCAGTTTCCTTCAAAAACAGCAGAGCTAAAAATTAGGCCTTAATAGCATCAATCTAAATATACAAACTGCTGAATCTAAAGCTATCAATGTTTACATTGTTTCTATTATTTCAAAGGTATCAGAAACATTTTTTTTATGGTAACAGACTAGTACCATACTAAACCCAAAACCTCAAGCAAAGTCTTTCAAATCAAATATGAAATAAGAGATGCAGAGCAAACTAAAGGCAAGCATTAGAGTTTAAAAAGAAAACATACACACTCCAAATTTTGTAACTGGCTAAAAAAGCAAACATACTTGTGAAATTTTAACTTTAGGGTCATGTTTAACCTTTAGCCCCTTTCCACAGAATCCCAAGTAATAACAACCCTAAGAAAGAAGCCTTTCAAAACACTATGGGGGAAAAGAAATAACCAGCATTTTCTTCTTTTTCAAAAATATTTTCAAAAGCTTCTTCCTCATCATCGTAAAAACAGGGGATGTTTGGTAAAAGGTAACATACATAACCCACTTCTCAGAGATTTTTTTGTCTTGCAACAGATCGTTTTTGGAATGACTGTGGCAAAGGACAAACAATTTTTCTATGTGTGTTGTGTTCTCAAATAATGTAACTAAACCTTAACTGATATGAGCCATGCTCTAGCAAAGAGGGGCTTAATGCATCTCAGCAAGACATCACATAATTATGGATCCATAAAATCTGTTTTGTCTAACAACCATCTGAATCATAAGGCAGACTGGTCTTTAGATATGCTGAAAAGTGACAATAGCAAAATGTTTCGGTCCGGGTCAGCACCTGGGTCAATATTTCTTGCAGATGCATTAAGCACCTTTTCATAGAGCACAACTCAAAATTATTTATTTTCTGTGGGTACTGAGTAAAAGATCAATCTTTCTGAACAGTCTCTTGGGCTATACTTACATCAGCATTAACTGTAGTATAAGGGTTCTCTGGATTGCTCAAATTAATTGCTGCACACTCTCTTTTGCATTCATTGGCCAGCTGCATAATGGCGTTATATTCTTTCTCAGCTTCTGGTAAGGTATTCTTGAACTGATCATGGGCCAAACACAGTTCCTAGATGATATATGATAAAATGAGGAAACCAGTCTGTACATAAACAAGTAACACTTATAAAAATCATCCCATACCCTTTGTTGTTGTCACTTATTACAATTATCTCTCTGGGATAGTTCTGAGTACCTTAAATATAAATTGTTGTAAAAATATGATGTTTTATAGCTTGAATGCTTGGCTAACTGGATTTATACTGGATGATCTCTCTCTCTCTTTTTTTTTTTTTTTTTTAACGTAACTAAATGTAAATGTGCAACTTGTCTTTAATGGCCCAGTGGCAGTCACAAGTAAACAATGTGGCTGTTGAAATGCATTTAAATGTAAATCATACCATTTGAAAATATGGAAATTACTGTGAAGATGACAATGTGTTTTTGTTTGGTTAAGTCCAAATTTTAGACACTGGCAGAAAAGGAAATTAAAACTTGGTCAAAAGTCACCAAATCACAATATCCTTTGTTTACTTTTTACCTGGTTTTAAAATTCATTTTTTCTGCCATCAACTAACACTTGGATCGACTGTGAACTAACAGATTATCATCTTCACCATAATTTCCATACATTTAAATGGTATGATTTAACCCTTTACCACACAATCCCGACTTTTAACGACCCTGAGAAAGAAGCCTTTTGAAAACATTGTGGGAAAAGGAGAAAATGCCGGTAACCAGCATTTTCTCCTTTTCCCACTATGTTTTCTACTCTTCCCAAAACAAATTTCAATTTTTGAATAACATTTATTTTCTCGTGTGCTAAAGCTTTCAATTTGGACTGGTCTAAAATTTTGTCGTTTGGTAAAGGGACTTACCAAACGACATAATTTTAGACTGGTTCAAAATGAAAGCATGCAGACGACAAAATAAACATTAATGAAAAATAAAAATTTGTTTTCGGAAGGGTAGAAAACATTGTGGGAAAAGGAGAAAATGCTGGTTACCAGCATTTTCTGCTTTTCCCACAATGTTTTCAAGTCATTAAAAGTCGGGACTGTGTGGTAAAGGGTTAAATTTATGGCAAATATTAACGGCACTGTTTACTTGTGGCTGCTATTGGGCCTTTCACTTGGGGACGTGAAACTATTTTGAAAAAAATTTTACTCACATTACCCCATTATCTAGGAAGGTTGAATATCAAATTTAAGTATGACTAGCTAAATAGTTTTTGAAATCTTTGAAACGATAATGAATGATGGATGACTACAATGACTACCTCGAAAGTTCCCAAAGATGAGTTTATAAATTGTTTAATTCTTTACCACACAATCCCAAATTTTAATGACCCTGACCAAAAAGGCTTTTTGAAAACATTGTGGGAAAAGGAGAAAATGCTGGTAACCAGCATTTTCTCCTTTTCTCGCCTTGTTTTCTATCCATCCGAGAAGAAATTTCAATTTTTGAGGCAATTTATATTGTCGTCTGCCACTAGTTTCAATTTGGACAATCCTAAAATTCTGTCATTTGGTAAAGAGTTAAATGAAATGGTAACAAACAATTTTACCTGAATTTCCTCAGTTGTATGAACAATGAACATGTCCATTAGATCTTCTTTCGCACCATCCAACCAGTTATTAAAGAGCTGTCAAATAAAACAAGCACAACACATTTGAATGTATTGTAGTTTGGCAGCAGACACCTTTTATAAAACAAAAAAAAAATCCGGTGTTTAATGACACTTAAGAAAATGGCTTCTGAAAACTTTGTAGGAAAAGCAGAACATGTTGGATACCAATATTTTTCTCCTGTTCCTATGATGTTTTCTATCCTTTGAAATGCCATTAACTGTCACCAATAAATGCTTTCAATCTACACAATTCTAAAGTCTGTCATTTGGTAAAGTCATCTAGAAGAATTCATTCTTGTTCCCTGTTATTTCAACAATAGTAATTAACTCTTAAAGTGCCTTTCACTAATATAGTTGCCTTTGCAGCAAGTGTTGATCAAGGTCAGACTGCACAAAACATGCAGTCTGATCTTTGATCTACAGTGTCTGCTAAAACACTGGTGACAAAAAGAAGCCATGAATTTTGCAATTATCTCGGTCTTATTTTAGTATGGAAATGTCCATTGGTTTTATTTGGCACTTTAAGGGTTAAAATATAATGCACAGTAGCATGGATATCAGTATTTCAAAGTATTTGTTTTTGTTTCTAGCCCATAAAGCGCTGCAACCGTTTCAAGTTGTTTTTGTGCACAGTGTAGATCAAGATCAGACTGCACAGAATGTGCATTCTGATCTTGGATCTACATTGTCAGCTACTTTGTTACATATTCTGGCCAAAACAACCTTGAAATGACAATTTTTTGGATATCTTTCCTGTTTAAAAAGATCCATTTCATTAATTCAGCGTTCTAAGGACTAGATATAAAAGTCCACTAGAAATATTCAAGTTTAGTCTGCACTTCCACTTTCCTCAAGAGGCAGAAGATGTCACAATACATAATATTTTTCATTTTGTATACAAAGTTCACAGACGTACAGTTCACAAGTGTATACAATCAACAAATTTACTCACTGCAGCTCGTTTCGCAAATTCGAGATGGAGACTGTCGATCCTTTCTAAAACACGCTCAGCTTCCTGCAAAATAATAAAGGATATCACGAATCCAGTTTTAGAAACGTTTTTTTTTTATACTAAAAATAAAGACCTCTTGAAAGAGCTCAAAACATAAAGTACACAAGTTTTAAATTCAGAAAGAACAGAAACTCATGGTGACATATAGGATTTGATAAAGTATGTAACTGTAAGCTTTCGAGATAAAAACTAATAAAACAAGTCTACGAAAGAGAATTGTTAGCATGATAGGTACTTTACTCCACTGCCAACAATATTCAAGTCCTACGGGAGAGAGGGGACAATCCAATTTGCAAACATAAGATGAACTCTAGATAAGCAAAAAAAAACCTTATGGCCAATGAAAAGGCCAGATTGTCTCCAACTCTCAATTTTTCACAGTGTTGTAGAAGGCCAGAAGCATCTAAACACCCATGTATTGGTCAAGTTCATTCCCCATAGAAAAAAGGGAAGTAGTAAATTTTACTGCTCATTAAGAACTTTCTTGTTCCATCTACATTATGTGATTGTGGCAGTTTGTTTTTAACCCTTGACTGCTAAGCACGCCACAAGCACCTTTTGCGGATAGTGCAGATCAGGATCAAACTGCACAGAATGCGTGGTCTGATCTTGGATCTCCACTATTCGATAAGGAGATATTTTTCCTCCGAAGTAACTTTGAAATAGCAAATTTTGGGTTTTTACTATCAGCTTGAAAGTTTCATTTTACTTATTTAGCAGCTTAACCCTTTACCAAATGATCCAGTGTTTTCACGACCCTGGGATTAATGGCTTTTGAAAACATTGTGGGAAAAGAAAACAAGAGGGCCATGATGGCCCTGGACCGCTTACCTGAGTCAATAGGCAAAATTTCACTCCAGGGTCATAATGACCCAATTTAAAATTCATCCGAGATATTATTAAGACAGACATTCTGACCAATTGTCAGATCAATTGAGCTGAAAATGTGGCCTCCGGAGTGTCCAAAATGTATTTCTTCAATTTGACCTAGTGACCTAGTTTATGGCCCTACGTGACCATATTTCAAACTCATCCGAGATATTATCAAGACATACACGCCGACCTATTTTCAGGGCAATTGAGCAAGAATTGTGGCCACTAGAGCGCCCACAAGATATTTCTTTAAATCTGACTTAGTGACCTAGTTTATGACCCCATGTGACCCAATTTTGAACTCATCCAAGATTTCATCAAGACAAACGTGCTGATCAATTTTCAGGTCAATTGAGTAAGAAGTGTAGCCTCTTGAGTGCCCACAAAAAATTTCTTTTAGTTGACCTAGTTTATGACCCAAGGTGACAAATATTCAAACTCATCAGAAATTTCATCAAGAAAACATTCTGACCAATTTTTAAGTCAATTCAGCAATAAATGTGGCCTCTAAAGTGCCAACAAGGTATTTCTTTAATTTGACCTTGTGACCTAGTTTATGACCCAAGGTATCCCAAATTCAAACTCATTCAAGATTTTATTTAGACAAAGATTCTGACCAATTTTCGAGACAATTGAGCAATAAATGTGGCCTCTAGACTGCCCACAACGTATTTCTTTAATTTGACCTAGTGACTTAGATTATGTCCCCAGATGACCCAATTTTGAAGTTATCCAGGATTTCATTAAGACAAACATTCTGACCGATTTTCGGGTCAATTGAGCAATAAATGTGGCCTCTAGAGTGCCCACAAGGTATTTCTTTAATATGACCTAGTGACCTAGTTTTTGACCCCAACTCGTCCGAGATTTAATCAAGACAAACATTCTGACCAATTTTCAAGTCAATTGAGCAAACAATGTGGCCTCTAAAATGTTCACATGGTATTTCTTTGATTCGATCTAGTGACTTAGTTTATGACCCCAGGTGACCCAATTTCAAACTCATCCGAGATTTAATTAAGACAAACATTCCGATCAATTTTTAAGTCAGTTGAGCAAAAAATGTGGCCTCTAGAGTGCCCACAAGGTATTTCTTTAATTTGACCTCGTGACCTACTTTATGACCCCAGATGACCCAATTTTAAAGCCATCTGAGATTTAACTAAGACAAACATTCTGACCAATTTACATGTCAATTGAGCGAAAAATGTGGCTTCTAGAGTGCCCACAAGGTATTTCTAAGATTTGACTGAGTGACCTAGTTTTTGACCCCACATGACCCAATTTCAAACGTGTACAAGATTTTATCAAGACAAACATTCTGACCAAGTATCACAAGTATCTGACTGAAAATGTGGCTTCTAGAGCGCACACAAGGTATTTCTAAGATTTGACCTAGTGACCTAGTTTTTCACCCCACATGACCCAATTTCAAACTCATATGAGATTTTATCAAGACAAACATTCTGACCAAGTTTCACAAGCATCTGACTGAAAATGTGGCCTCTAGAGCGCAAACAAGGTTTTTCTAAGATTTGACCTAGTGACCTAGTTTTTAACCCCACATGACCCAATTTCAAACTTGTACGAGATTTTATCAAGAGAAACATTCTGACCAAGTTTCATGAGGATCGGACTGAAAATGTGGCCTCTAAAGCGTACACAAGGTAAAAAGTTGACGACGGATGCCAGACACGGCACGATCACAATAGTTCACCATGAGCACTTTGTGCTCAGGTGAGCTAAAAATGCTGGTAACCAGCATTTTCTCTTTGTCCCACTATGTTCTCTGCTCTATCACAGAGCTTAAGCTCATTTGTACCAAAGTTGAATTTGTCATCTGTAAATGCTTTGAAATTGGTTTAGTCTAAAATTTTGTCGTGTGGTAAAGGGTTAAGAGTTTGTTCTGAGTTTTTCAATATTTTTCACCATTGCCCTCTGGTATAGTATTTTCAAGGAGGAACTTGAGAGACCAACACTTGTCCTGGCAAACAATGTTCCTGATAACCAGATCCAGATTTCCATTAACTCTTTCGCTGCCAATGGCATGGATCTCGAGGTCTATAAGTATCTTTCTCGTTTCAATTGAACTTGTTTTTTTTTTTTGGTTGAAGTTTAGCATCAAATAGCTGACAATGTAGATCCAAGATCAGACTGCACATTTTCTGTCCACAAAGGCTATCCATGGTGACATGGGCAGTGAAAGAGTTAAAGCTTTGTTGAAACAAATCTATAATCTTAGAGCCCTACAAAAATTAGTCAGTACGAAAACTCAAGATATGTGCATTTCAATTTCAAGGCTGTTTTTGCCAGAATATCTCCCAAAACATCAGGCAGTATAGATCCAACATCAGATTTCATAGTCTGTGTAAGCTAGTCTTCATCTACACTGTTCCCAAAAGCAACCTATTTTATACTTAGGGTATTGATTGCATGGTGTTTGACGCCATTTTCAACATTATTTCAGTTATATCACGGCGGCCATGCACCTAATCACTCTTTCCTGGAGTTTCGTTTACCAGTACTACGCACAATATTCTTTCCAAGCCACTGGCTGCTTTCCCACATAACTATCGTCGAAACAATGGTCAGCGGTGAGAGAGGAATGAATCCTGTAGCAATGACTATCATCAATCCTTGGAAAGAAATTCGCCAAGCCGGGAATCAAACCAACGACCTCCTGTTCTCAAAACCTGTACGTTACCGACTGAGCTACAGGGGCTTGGTTTATGCTTAAGGCCCTTAGGGCCAAGATATAAATAATAAACAACTCACATCCAATCCACGTTTTCGCTGCATTGTCAGGTTACCCAGCACATCCCACTGGTCACATATACGTTTACATCTTGCATTAACATTAATAATATCATGGTACCCTAGGGTGCTGTTAAAAAAGGGAGAGAGAGAAAAAGACCTTTGTAGAAAAGAAGCTTTATTCAGATTACAATTTGACTAGCAAGTTGGCAGCAACCCATTTACTGTTGTGTCAAATATGAAACTATTTCATAATTTGACCCATATCTCCCCTGCAGAGGTCTTTTCTCGACTTGCATCAGGCCATCTTTAAAACATTGTGGAACAAAGGTAATTGTCCAACACAAGACATTTCTCCTTTTGCCATACCACTTTAACAAGAGTTCATGTATTAACCTTTTACCACACAATCCCACACCTTAACAACCCTGAGAAAGCCTTTAACGTCCCTAAGAAAGAAGCCTTTTGAAAACATTGTGGGAAAAGGAGAAAATGCTGGTAACCAGCATTTTCTCCATTTTCAACAATGTTTTCAACCATATCAAAGATAAATTCCATCATGTAAGCCAAATCTAAATTGTAGTCTGCAAAGACTTTCAATTTGGATGAGTCTAAATTTTGTTGTGTGGTAAAGAATTTGCTCTTCACCACATAATTCTGACAGAAAGAAAGAAGCCCTTTGAAAATACTATGGGGGAAAAGGAGAAAATGCCTATAACCAGCATTTTCTCCTTTTCCTACAATGTTCTCTACTCTTCCCAAAACAATTTTCAATTTTCCTGTCACTTTTATTTTGTCATCTGCAAATGTTTTCAATTTGGACAAGTCCAAAATTATGTCATTTGCCAAAGAGTTAAACTGCAAATTTATGTTGAAATCACCCTCATTAAGCCAGGTATGAAGTATTACCATTCATCACCCCTGGGACATTCAGTTGCTTATCCGTCATTTCTGTGAATATTCATAAGCTTGTGAATTACACCCAATAGCCAATCAAATTGTCAATAACATAACAATGTTCTTTTGTAGTGGAGGATAATCACATTTCTTCCATTAGTATCAATAAACTGGGTAAAACCCACATCATTATCAATGAATATGGCAGCCGCTGGTGGGCCTTCCTTCTGTGGCATTTGCCTTATGACAATCAGGGGCAGACATCATAAATCCTTGTATACAAGGGCAAATATTCAGAAATACAGCGTGCTGTTGCAGTCCTTAGAGGTATGTAGCAGGGGTGATGTCATCCTCTTTGACCCAGTTCCCATGTATTCTGTAAACTACATTCATTGATTTGATTGGTTGTAGACAGGGTAAAAATAGAAATGATGGCATGTGGTTGATAAAAAGAGATTAAATTTTCTCACTGAAAAACTGAGATTACCAATCAATATGCCTCATGAATAATTCATGAGAACGAGAAGACATACCGGTATGCGAGATAACCCAGGGGCGATGAATGTAGTTAACAGAATACATCGGAACTGGGTTATTGAAGATGGTTGATTAACTATATTTTACAAAACTTGTGTATTAACCCTTAACCGAACAATCTTGTGTTTGAATTACCCGAGGAAAAAGGCTGTTTGTTAAAAGGCAGCCTCTCACTATTTTTACCTTTACAAAGACAAACACTTTTAAGTCGGCCACAATATTTGTGTCAGCTGCAAAAGCTTTCAATTTGGAAGGTCTACAATTTTGTCTTCTAGTAACAGGTTAACCCTTTACTGCACAATGATGCCTTTTGACGCCCCTGGGAAAGAAGCCTTTTGAAAACATTGTGGGAAAAGGAGAAAATGCTGGTAACCAGCATTTTCTCCTTTTCCCCACAATGTTTTCTACCCAATCAAAGAAAAGTTGTGCCATTTGAGCCACATTGAAATTGTCGTCTGCAAAAGCTTTCAATTTGGAAAGGTCTACAATTTTGTCTTCTAGCAAGAGGTTAAACTACATAAACTTGTGCAAGCAGTTAAATATCACTAGATTCAAAAATTTTGTTTCAATAGTTTTTGGACAAGTGAGAAGAACTCAGACTTCAACACCCTGCCATGTATGACACATCAGATCTGACAGGCACAGAGTTGGACAGTATCACATTATTTTGTTTTGCTCTTTTTTATCACATTTGTTTGGCTTTCAACTTTTTCAATTACAGCATTCCTACTAGATATTTGGTTTGGTTTGGTTTGTATTGGAGTTTAACGCCATTTTAACAGCTTGGGTCATATCATGGCGGTCAGCGACACACCTCTGTGTTTCCTGGCTTTCTCACACCAGTACTGACACAACTTTCTTTCCAAAGCCACCGACTACTTTTCTCACATGCATCAGAGGTGAGAGGCGAAAAATAGCCGGAAAGAAAGTTTGCCTCAACCGGGTATTGAACTCGCAACCATCAGGTCGCAAGTCCGACATGCTAACCACTGAGCTACCCAAGCGAGCTCAAGCTCCTACTAGATGAATGTCCTTATTACTACCATTTCCTGATTTAGGATAAAGTGTTTATATAATAATCATTTAGTGTTTCCTCCATTTTTGTCTCCCATATATACATTTTAGCTATGCTCTGTGAAAAGGGGGCTTAATGCATCAGCGAAAAGTATCAACCCAGGTCAGCCTGCGCAGTCTTCACAAGTTGACTTGGTCCGAAATTTTTCGCTATTAGCCAATTTTCTGCATGTCCAAGGATGAATCTACCTCATGATTGTGTCAGCAAAATGGATTTTATGAATCCATCATTACGTGATGACTTGCTTAGTACCATGCATCAGGGAGATGCATTAACTCTCTACCACACAATCCCAACTTTTAAGAACCCTAGGAAGGAAGCTTTTTGAAAACATTGTGAGAAAAGGAGAAAATGCTGGTAACCAGCATTTTCTCCTTTTTCCACAATGTTTCCTGCCCTTTCAAAAACAAATTTCAATTCTTGAGTTGCATTTAAATTGCCATCTGCAAATGCTTTCAATTTGGACCAGTCTAAAATTTTGTTGTGTGGTAGAGTTAAATCCTATTTTGCCAGGGCTTGGCTCATTTGTTGAGTTTTTCAAGGCAGCAGCTCATTTTTTCAAGACCTTCCAGAAAATCACCAGTATTAGGCTTAGAGTATTACTAAAGATGCTAACTGGGATCAAACCCAGAACTGCTTGACAACATTTAACTCTTTCACAACTAATGGAGAAATTCCACTTTTTTTCGTAGTCTAAAAAGGGATTCCCACTGCTACTGAAGATAAATTGTGTCATAAGCTAGCAGTGAGTAGCAGATGGTGTAGATTAAAGATCAGACTGCATGTTCTGTGCAGTCTGATCTTGATCTACACTATCTGCAAAAGCTACTTAAGTTGTCATTAGTAGTGAAAGAGATAATGATGAATCATGACATCTTAAGCACTGAGCCATTTTGAGCATACCATTTACCGATTTAAAAACGTTTTTTTGTTCAAAAACAAGGAAAATAAATCATCATGTAGAGTACTCACTTGAGTTCTTGTGCTATAGCTGCAATCTGTTCAACTCTATCTTGATGGGCTGCTAAGTCACTTTCAAAGGCTTCATGCTTCTTCTTCATGGCCTATAATGGGATCAAGAACAAAAAATGATGCTAAGATTCATTCACTATCTCCTGTAGGCCATACCACTAGTGAGAAATTGTGGGGTAATTTCACCCTTTCCCACAGTGGTTTATACCTATTGATGCACCAAACCCAGATCCATACTGTTTATCTCTTACCTACACTAAGGGTTTTCAAAGGCATTTACCACAAACAATTTTCTGTTTCAAAGACCCCTTAAGGAAGAAGACCTTTAACCCTTTACCACACAATCCCGACTTTTAACGATCCCGAGAAAGAAGCCTTTTGAAAACATTGTGGGATAAAGAGAAAATGCTGGTAACCAGCATTTTCTCCTTTTCCCACGATGTTTTCTATCCTACCCAAAACAAAATTCATTTTTTCAGTCACATTTATTTTGTCATCTGCAAACGCTTTCAATTTGGAACTTACTGGAATTTTGTCGTTTGGTAAAGAGTTAAAACAATGTAAGAATGTCCCTTCTGAATACAAATACCATTACTTAAACCATATTCTTTGATGTCATAAGCAAATGCTTTTAGTAAGGTAAGTCTTACAATCTTGTTATCTTGTGATCTATTCAGCATGTCAGTTTTATTTCTTTACAGCATGAACCGTCATGCGACTTTATTAAGCTATATAACCAGAAAATAATAATGGCTCTTTGATTATTTGAAAACATTATCACAGACGGGTTTCTTTGTATACATATTTTTTTTTGATACTTTTCATTGTATTTAAGACAGATTCAAGGGACAGCTCATAATGTCCTTTCTGAATCTAACAAGTTCGAGGCTGTTGCTCTGGAGGACCTTGCCAAAGGACACTCTCACCTAGCTAGCACCTGTAACACCCGATTAACTGTGACACTCTGCCTATTCATCAAAATATTAGAATTCATTTCAGATTATGCGGTGAATACAGATCTGAGGAACTGAGATGGTCTGTCTCAGCCATTGAGATAGCCAGTCCTGAATTTCGATATAAAACTATATTCAAAATTGCTAAAAAATTATTGATTCTTGTTCAAATAATATTTCAAAATTAAGCATAAGCCACAAAAAAGAAAGACAATGTGTATACCTTGACATCATTAAGCCTACATCTCTTGTAATCTTGACTTTCTAACATTTCTTCCTTCCCCTCGGCCCAGTCCTCGTGAATCTCACACCTGTGGCGGAACTTCTGTGCAAGATGATCTAATCTTTCAAGTCTACAAAATAAATGGATTGCAAAAAAAATGAAGTAATGTTTGTAATCCAAGAAGATGTTTGGTCCCTAGTAATATCTCATAGTGGCCATATGGATATGATTTCACTGAAATATCATATGGCCCACAACATGCGAAATGAGACCTTCGGACATTTGTGTAAAGTTTCATCCTGGACAGGCCTGCGCAGGCTAATCCAAGACAGCACTTTATGACTAAGTAAGATTTTTTTGTACAGTAGACTTTTATGAAACA
Source organism: Tridacna gigas (assembly GCA_945859785.2). Classification (NCBI taxonomy): domain Eukaryota; kingdom Metazoa; phylum Mollusca; class Bivalvia; order Cardiida; family Cardiidae; genus Tridacna; species Tridacna gigas. The sequence goes on from OX244029.2 coordinate 68,698,319, forward strand.
GACAATCGCACAAAAACGGGAAGTGTTGTCTTGGATAAGTCACAGACTGCAAAGGCTTATCTGGGACGACACACTTTTACGCATCTGTCTGAAAGCCTATTTTTGTGTGTTGCACACCATATGTGAATCTTGGAGAGAAAAACAGTGCACACATTATTATGAGGGAAATTTCAATCAACAAATCTAATTTATAAGTGTATCCATCGGCTAAAATGTAAATGACTCATAATCAAAATCACGAAAGGGAGTAAATTGTAAATTTGTCAAAAATGTATCAAAACATAAATCCTTGGAATCACAGTGTTGCCTTCTGAGCAGACTCTCTGGTATGGGGGTCATTTGACCCTTTCAAATGAATGAAAGAAGGCACACATATATAAACTCTGGGGGATCTTTAGAAAATTTGGAGGTCCAAATTCAAAGAAACAGAGGGTCAGGCAAAACTCTGGTTTTGAGTATATAAACATCTTTGTCTGAGGTAACTAATAATTGATCCCCTGACATTAAGAAGAGGACAGTTACAGGTAAGACCAATGTAGAATGCATAAAAAGTAGCACATACCGCTGTAATTCTGATAGCAGCCATTCTTCAAATCCTTTCTCAGCAAATTCTAAACCTTTCCAGGCACTAGCAATGTCCTGTAACAAACAAAACATGAAACTAACTTGAAGATCAAAGAAAACAGGCTAACCCTTTACCACACAAACCCAAGTCTTAACGACCATGGGGAAAAGGCCTTATGAAAATGTTGTGAGAAAAGGAGAAAATGCTGGTAACCAGCATTTTCTCCTTTTCCCATAATGTTTTCTACCCTATCACAGACAGAAATCACAATCTGAGCTACCTTTAATTTGTTGTCTGCAAATGCTTTCAATTTGGTCCAGTGCAACATTTTGTTGTTTGTTAAGGGGTTAAGCCCAACAAGAACTTTTAGTAGACCCCAAAAATATGAAAGCTTAGGTACAAGACAGAAAACTAGTATTGTTTTTGAAATGAAATGTCAAGTCTCTTTTAGTATGTAAGAGGCTTTCAATACCCACAATCTTTTTATTTCTCTTCCTTTTATCCAGATGAAAAGCTTGTATCAATGGTGATGAATTTAATCATCAAGCACTTCTTAAAATCTTTGCCGCATAGCCTAGAATACTTGCATAGGACCTAAAGATCAAAATATTGTTAGGACTACCTGTCAAAGAACTGAGCATTATTTCTGTTGCTTTTAATGCGACATGTGGATCAAGATTTCACCGCACAAAATGTGTAGTCTGATCTTGGACCAAACATCATTAATACATCAGTATTTTGCAAGATTCTCTTGTCATAACAACCATGAAATAGATGGGTCTTTTTGGATACTGAAAATACCAAATTATTTTAGTGTTCCAAAGATCACAAATAGAATCTAAACAAAACTTACTGAAACCATCTTTCCCTCAGTTGGAAGATACGCAGGTCTGTTGCTCAATCGAAGGCGAGTTTGCAAAGTATTGAAGCTGTTTTCTAGACGTGCTTTGTCCTCCAGTTTAGGTGGCTTCTGCTTGCGACGGTAATCTCTGAATTCATCCAGTTTGCGCTGGGTACCAGGAAGAGTGTTGTCAGTGGTTCTGTTCTCCAGCCAGGGAGTTGTTTTTCGGATCCATTCAAGTAGCTGTGAGAGGTAATTATGTTAATTCAATATTACTTTTAACCTTTTGTATTATTCATACAGTCAATTCATTGTACAGATAAGACTCACCATACCCCTGTGGAGAATAGTTTGTTTGTTTTGGGAGTTTAACACCATTTTAACAGCTACGGTCATATCACACTGGTCAGTGGTCCTGCGCATGTATTTCCTGCCTTTCTTACACCAGTAATAACACAACTTTCTTTCCAAGTCACTGACTACTTTTCCCACATGAATCAGAAGTGACAGGCAAAAAAATCGCTTGAAAGAATGTTTGCCTCAACCGGGTATCGAACTCACAACCACCAGGGTATGAGTCAGATACGTTAACCGCTAAGCTACCTGGGCCTTAAGTTTAAATCAATTCATACATCACTTGTGAAACAAATTCTTACAACTGAATCACTCTTGATGACTGCTTTCTGGAAATCTTGACCAGTGCTTGTGCTGTGATGTGGGTAGTTCCAAAGATTGATCCCGCTTATCACGGGATTTGAACTAAGGGCCTTTGATGTTTGAAGCCGACACTCTACCATTACGCCACTGTCCCAAAGACCAAATCTCCAGATAAAAGTAACTGAAAGTACTCTAAATCCATTATTTCTCTTCCAAATCCTACGTTGTGGGTACTCATTAGAATCGTCTCGATGAAACGATTTTAATAAGTACCCACAACGTAAGGTTTAGTGGCGAGTGATTAATATTTTCAATTTTGCAATCAAAGTCACTCCCTCTATCTGGAGCTCTACCAAAGACAATCTTTGAAAATACTTTGGGTAAAGAAGCAGCTGCTTTTCAAGTAACTACTCATTTTTTGTATGGTGTTTACCTTAACATGCAACAATTGTTTTCCTCTCCTTCAAACTTTTCTACTTTGTGTAACATTTGCAGCAGACATCTTTAAAGATATACTTGTAAAGTAAGTGTATGTAATCATGATAATTAATGGATATTTGAAAACATTATGGCGAAAAACGCATGTCACAGGCACTGTCTCCTGGCATAACATTCTCACAGCAACTGGTCTACAATAATGCAGAAAAAAGTTCTAAGTCATTCTTTGAAAAATGTAGATCTACGAGCTTATTTCTTGATCCCTCTTTTACTGGATTTTACTCTTTACCACACAATGCCGCCTTTTAAAGACCCTGGGAAAGAAGCCTTTCGAAAACATTGTGGGAAAAGGAGAAAATGCTGGTAACCAGCATTTTCTCCTTTTCCCACATTGTTTTCTACCCTATCAAAGAAAAATTACACCATTTGAGCCACATTGAAATTGTCGTCTGCAAATGCTTTCGATTTGGACAAGGCTAAAATTTTGTCGTGTGGTAAAGAGTTAAACTCTTTACCAAGTGAACACAATTTTGACTATTCCAACTTTGAAGCATTTGCTGATGACAAAGGTGATTGGAATACTAAAATTCATCTTTGAAAGGGAAGAAAACCTTATGGGAAAAAAGAGAAAATGGTCACTGGTTACCAGCATTTTCTCCTTTTCCCACACTGTTTTCAAATGTCTTCTTTTTCAAGGTCATTACAACACAGGATTGTTTGGTAAAGGGGTTAACATGTTTTTATGATACTTACATCACTTGCCAGCCTTTCATATTCCTCCATCAAACGTTCATTCTCCTGGTTAACTTTTAGAACCTTACAGATTCTGTTAGCAGCAGTCTCGGCCTGAAAATAATCAACAAAAGCAGAATACAATGACACAGGCTGGCAAAAAAACTGCACAAAAAGAATATTAAATGGAGCAATAGTGTCTGTGTTTATCTGCCATCAAATAATCTGTAGATGTGCAGATCTAAGATCATATTAACCCTTTACCACACAATCCTGAGTTTTAACGACACTGAAGAAGAAGCCTTTTAAAAACATTGTGGGAAAAGGAGAAAATGCTGGCCACCAGCATTTTCTCCTTTTCCCACAATTTTTTATACCCTATCCAATACATTAATCACCACTTAAGCTACATTTAATTTGTCGTCTACGAATGCTTTCAATTTGGTCCAGTCCAAAATTTTGTCTTTTGGTAAAGAGCTAAACACTGTGTACTCTGATTTTTGATCATTACTATGTTTAGTATGTCAGTATTCACCAACCGTTCTTTGCTGAATTTGAAGTGTTATTCTAGAATTAGATAGTAACATGATTTCTGTTTCACTAAACAATTTGGTTCATCCAATCAGAAAATTGCAAAACTTTGAAATTTTGAAAATTCTTCAGGAGTAGACTGAGAATGGTAAGTAACACATACAGTCGAACCGCGTTAATCCGGGCTCCATAATTCCGGAAATCTCAGGATCCGGACAAAAACATCAGGGAACGGATATTTTCTGTACAAATTTTACTTTTTATTCCGGAAATCCGCGTTCCGGAACCGGAATGAAAAAATCGGGAACGAAGGGTTAAAAATTAGTACAAACCTTATCCAAGAAACCGGACGTGGCCTGACTGTGTATCACACGATTTAAACTGGTACCCGTTGTATCTCCCGTAACCGTCCGATAAGTACAAAAATCGATAACAGGCTACCAGTTTACACACAATTTAGACTTGTTATTTTCCCCGAGACCATAGACTGGTTATCATAAATATCATAAATACAGTCTACTTCGAGCGATTTCGGACTGGTTCGTCTTGAATAACACGGGTATCAGTCTAAATAGTGTCAGTTGTTGCAGACGATTTTCACACATTTTGAAAACACGCGTGTTAATTAGTACTGTTTTCGAAAACCGTTAAATGACGTTCTCGTGCCATCGACAATTGTCAATTTAACAGATTATCCATACACATAGTACTGAAGTGACAATTCCACGCTTTTGTTGTTTAATTATTACTGGATCTACTTGATTACAGTAACGATCGCTAAAAATATAATTGAAATGTCCGCAAAGATTTTGTGGGCATGTTTAAACTTATCTTTCAAAACTAAACGCAAAACTAAAATATGAACATACCGTCTGCTTGCATATTCAATAATCCTTCGTTTCAAAAACAAATATTTTCTATTTCAATGGTAAATCATAGGAAAAAAAAACAGTTTGATCCATGTGTTAACTCGAGATGTTTATGTTCCCCAAAGTACACACAAAATGGCCGCCAAACACGATAAATTTCGTTAGGTTTTTCGAAAATATTTTACTCCTAACAGACTGTAAAGATGATTGAAAATATGCCTGTCTTCGATATCGAATCAATTGGCAATCAATCTCTATTAGTCTTTGCCATTTTACCACTTTGAAAGTACGACTATCAGAAGCCAACAGAATGTCTACACCACCAGCAAAAGACGAGTTGAAGTTTCGACTTCCGTGAAAAAAGACATTTGTCAGTACAAAGAAGACCATCCAAAAAAACACTTTTGCAGGAATTCGACAACACGTCATGGACATTTAAAATACTATGCATATCGTGTTTTCCTTTTGTTTTGCCCTTTTCATGGTGTTTTCAAAAGTCATAAATGTGCCGAGCTTTACAAGCGCACCTGTTTGCACAATAGGTATGCATGTGTAAAAAGACATGTACAAAAACAGACAAATAACAAAAAGGCAAAATGCAAATTTATGACACCCTTTATTTTATAAACCTGAACAATCGTAGGAGCAATAATGACATGTATACAAGTGCTTGTGTAAAACATACGCTGTTGTAATTCTTACGATACACGGTGTCCCTTATCAACATGGAGGTTATTGACCTAGCTTAACTTGGATGCCATGCCAGCAATCATAGTTCGTCGATCCGGAAATACGGCTGATCCGGAAACATTCATAGGAAACAGAAGTGGCCGGATAAACGAGGCTCGACTGTATTAAGAATTACTGGTAGATACTGACTCTGGTTGCCCTAGGACTGTGAAAACTTGAGACTGCCATGCATAAAACATATGTGTTCTGTATTACATGTGTGTAACAGATTTGTCAAAAAAATCATGAAGTAGAAGAGTCTGAAGATCTTATGTCCATGCCAATCTGAGTGTTTGCTTTGAGTATGGGAAGAAGATACCAGCATTTCCGTGAATAAAAGCCTTGTTTTTTCCCCTTATTTTGCTAAAAACAAAGTTTCTAACATCATAGTCAGTCCAATTTTTTTTCGAAACAGTATGGTAACCCTTAGAGCACCTTTCATCACTATAGTTACCTTTGCTGCCAGTGTAGATCAGGGTCAGGTTGCACAAAATGCACAGCCTGATCTTCAATCAACACTTTCCAATGTGCTGAAACACTGTTGACAACAATCATAAAATTGCAATTATTTAGGTCTTATTTCTATGATTAACATTTCTGTTGGTTTTATTTGACTCTCTAATGGTCAAATGTCAAAATTCTCAGGTTTGTTACTAATACTTTTCAGTGCAGAACTTGGCAGAAACTTCATAGAGACAATTCTAATGAGAAACCATCACACAAAATTTAGTGAAAAAATAATACTTTCGACTAAAAAGAATCTTGCAATTATCTTAATATCTATGAAAAAGTGGTAATTAATGATCCGTGAAAAAGTCTTGAACCAGGTCATCTTGTGTAGTCAGTGCAGGCTGACCTGGGTCAAACCTTTGTGGTATAGGTAGATTTTCTTCATGCCAAAGGACCATTCTATCTCATGATTAAACAAATGTTTAGACAAAATAAATCCATATAATGTGACAACTTGCTTGTTGTAATGCATTAAAAAGATGCATTTGACAGGCTTTTTGCAGAGCATGGCTCTTATTTGAATGAATACTTATCATACCTGTTGAGCCCCTGAGAAAGCATGGTAGTAGGAAGATACATAGGCCATAACAGATCTCTCATCTGGCTTGGCGGAGTTGATCATGTCTGAAATCATACAGTATCATTATAGATGAGTATAAAATGTACATAATTTTATATTCCATAGGTAACATACATATGAGCCATGCTCTGTCAGCATCTGCAAAAAGTATCGAATAAGGTCAGCCTGCAGTCTGTTCTGGTTGACCTGAGTCAAAACTTTTTACTTTTCATACATTTTCTGCGATGTCAAAAGACCAGTGTACCCCATGATTCAGCCAGTTCTGACAAAACATATGATGTATCCACAATCATGTGATAATTTGCTTGGTATAATGCATCACGGGGTCATTGAGCCCCTCTTTTGCCAGAGCATGGCTCATATGTATTAATTACCAATATTAAAATCTACAAACTTGTATGACATATCACCATGAAAGTAGTGTTTATGTGTCTCAAAAGTACTTGTGGAAAAAGTAAAATTGCTTGTAAAAAGAATATTGCTGCTTTTCCTCTAAATTTTTTCCATACACTGCAAGGAAGGATTTTCTTTTCTGTGCTCTAAATGTTTCACCTTTGTATAACTTTTACTACATTTTGGTTTGTTTGTTTGAATAGCATTTGAAGTCAATTTCAACAGTATTTCAATCATATATCACAGCAGCAGCTCCCTTATTCATGTGTTTCCTGGGTTTCACCAAAATTAGTCTTGAGCTCTGCAATTCCTTCTCCAAACCCAGTGACTCCAGCAAGAATTCATCTCTGTCTCAAAAAGGTGTGTGTAATAATGTCAATTAGGTTTACTCCACGCTTTAACTCTTTACCAAATGACAAAATTTTAGACAAGACCAAATTGGAAGGATTTGCAGACGACAAAATAGCTGTGACTCAAAAATTGAAATCTGTTTTGGGAAGGGTAGAAAACATTGTGGGAAAAAAGGAAATGCGGGTTACCAGCATTTTCTCCCTTTCTTACAATGTTTCCAGAAGGCTTCTTCCACAGGGTCGTTAAACTAGCGATTGTGTGGTAAAGGGTTAAGGGCAAATAATTACCTTCTGGGTCCAACATGCGTGGGATGTCCAAATGTTTCTCGGCCACATCGAAAGCTGTGTTAAGGTTCTCCAGTGGATTGTCCTGTAATTATAAATTATGCCTAATGAGTACAATTGACCCTTATCCTGCTAAATAAAAGAAATAAAACTTTCAAGCCGATAGTAAAAATCCAAATTAACATATTTCAAAAGTATTTTTTGAGAAAATATATATCCTTGTTGGACAGTGTAGATCCAAGATCAGACTGCTCGTTCTGTGCAATCTTATCAAGCTTGATCTATGCTGTCCGCAAAAGGTCTGGAAGTCACGCTTAGCAGTGTGAAGGTTAATAGTTCTTAAGCCTATTTTACTTCAACCTAAGTCAAAGTTTAGAAGAATTCAAAAATTGGAATTATTATTATAGAAAAACGACCTTTGTTGCAATTGTACTCCTTAGAATTACCTTCTCATGGAATTTTACATCAGATCATCCAAGAAACATCTTTGACATACTAATAATCTACATTGATTTGAAGCAAGTATAGCTTCCACAATCACAGAGTACATCTAAGATCAGACTTAACATTCTGTGCAATCTGATCTTGATCCAGACTGTTTGCAAAAGCATCAGGTTGCCTTACGCATGCTAAGAGAAACTGTTTAAGACTGACATGCCTAAAACATGATTTAAACTATATTGTCTTTCATGGGGAATGCTTTTACTAATAATTTCTCTAGGATTCAAAAAGGCTTGTCTTCAAAATTCTCTTGGAATCGAACAGTTGACCAGCCAATAAAATACTATTTAGCTAAGTCACATTTACAGGATTTACCATACTTAACTCTTTCCCACATGACAATATTCTAGACTGGTTCAAATTGAAAGCATGGGCAGATGGCAAATTAAATGTGGCTCAAATGATTGGATTTGTTTCTAAAAGGTTAGAAAACATTGTGGGAAAATGAGAAAATGCTGCTTACCAGCATTTTCTCCTTTTCCACGTTTTCAAAAGTCTAATTCCCTTGGGTCGTTAAAACTCGGCACTGTGTGGTAACGAGTTAAGACCAGCTTTTCAGCATTACAGGAAAAATACTTTATGCTAGAATGAAACAATGCATGAATTCCATCATTCACTCCAGCAAGTGTGTGCAATTAATTTTACTTTGTCATGCTGCATTCTTGTGATCTAACATTCTAAGCAAACCAAAACAAATCGAACATGTTGTTTGCCATACTACAAGGCAATCAAGTGCATTTTTTAAAACCATGCATCCTCAATACATTAAGTCTTTACCACACAATCCTGAGTTTTAATGACCCTTGAAAACATAGTAGGAAAAGGAGAAAATGCTGATAACCAGCAATTTCTCCTTTTTCCACAATGTTTTCTACCCTTCCAAAAACATTTTAATTTTTGAGTCACATTTATTTTGTCGTCTGCAAATGCTTTCAATTTGCACGAGTCTAAAATTTTGTCGTTTGGTAAAGAGTTAATCTATCACACAGTCCTGAGTTTTAACGGCTCTGTGAGGTCAAAGGCTTTTGAAACCATTGTGGGAATAGGAGAAAATACTGGTAACCAGCATTTTCTCCTTTTTCAAGAATATTTTCTAAACTTTCAGACAAACTATATCAGCTGAACAGCGTTTGTCATAGACTGCAAATGATTTCAGTTTGGACACATGTAAAATCTTACAGTATGGTAAAAAGTTACTACAATGCCATCTGTAGAACTTTTTGCCTTGCACAAGAGCAATTAAGAAAACAATGTGGCATAAGAATTCATTCGTCAAAAGCAATATCTCCTTTATACAAGACTGTTTTCTATACATGATGTTAGTTGTAATTTCAGGGCAATTCTATTGTAATTTTTTAGAATGAAATATGATAAAGAGTAGGAAGATTATATTTCTGACTGCGTATCATATACAGCCTGACCTTGACCTTTACATTTCTTCAACTTGACCTTGGCATCATATGAGGATATTGAATGATAAATATACAGTAACTATAAACATGTTTTATCTATCTGTATAAAAAATGGCAAACAACATCAAATCTGTCCTTAAATAAGAGACAAGGCAGTTATGCTTGAATGTGTAGAACACATTATACCCATTATGGTCTTTGGATAAATATGTTATGTGAAACACTATTAGTATATATCAAATCTTGCATGTAGCAATATCTTATTTCCTTTTTTCTGAAAAAATACTTTGAGCTGTAAAAGTAAGAAATAGAATTGATACCGAAAGTAAAACATTATCATTTGTAGTTCCTCATAAAGATCGTACATTGTTTAAAAGAGGTTTTCAATAGCAAAGAATGTAGATAAACTCTTTACCAAACAACAACATTTTAGACTAGTGTAATTTGAAAGCATTATTTTGCAGATGACAATTTACCGGTAAATACGATTCAAGTGAAGGGATTTGTCTTACTATGGAGAACATTGTGGGAAAAGGAGAAAATGCTGGTTACCAGCATTTTCTCCTTTTCTTATAATGTTTTCAAAAGCCTTCTTCTTTTGGGAGAAGAAAAACTTTGGATTGTTTGATAATGAGCAAACTCTGAATCAAAACAATCAAGGAAGTTTATTAATCCTTTACCAAACGACAAAATTTTAGACTGGACCAAACTGAAAGCATTTGCAGACGACAAAGTAAGTGTAGCTTAAATGGTGATATATGTATTGGATAGGATAGAAAACATTGTGGTAAAAGGAGAAAATGCTGGTTACCAGCATTTTCTCCTTTTCCCAAAATTTTTTCAAAAGGCTTCTTTACCAGTACTTGGTACAATATTCTTCCCAAGCCACTATCTGCTTCCCCCCACAAACATTGCTGAAACAATGATCAGCCGTGAGAGAGGAATGAATCCTGACGCAATGAAAGCAATCCTGGTAAGAAATTGGCCAAGCCTAGGATTTGAACCAGAGACCCCCTGATCTTAAGTCCTGTAAGTGACCAACTGCCCTAACAGGCATGGTGATTCAATTTTTGTGATCGCTACTAGTCAGCTTCAACATTACTGCATTGTACAAAAATCCATGTATTAACCCTCTACCACAAAACTTTGAGTTTTAACATCCCTTAAGAAAAAGGCTTTGGAAAACATTATAGGAAAAGGAAAAATTACTGGTCACCAGAATTTCCCCTTTTCCCACAGTGTTTTCTACCCTTTCAAAAAAAAAATTAATCATTTGAGCAACATGTAATTTGTCATCGGCAAGTGCTTTTAAAACGGTACAGGATTAAGTACAATCTGTAATGTTCCTAATCTTTCTTTGCGGAAAAAAATTGGAAAATTTTGTTGGGAAAACAGTTTAGCAAGGATTGCCCTATTATTCCATATGAGCATTACCACAATGTGACTCCTAAAAATGACTCATTTCTAAAAGCCCCTAAAAGGATTCCCCTCCATTTGAGAAAGAATGTAATTAACTCTTTACCAAATGACAAAATTTAAGGCATATCCAAATTGAAAGCATTTGCAGATGACCATATAAATGTGACTCAAAAATTGAAATTTGTTTTGGGAAGATAGAAAACATTGTGGGAAAAGGAGAAAATGCTGGTTACCAGCATTTTCTCCTTTTCCCACAATGTTTTCGAAAGGCTTCTACAATGTTTTCTACTCTATGAAAGGCAAATTTCATGTTTTGAGCACTATTTTATTTCGTCATTGGCAAATGCTTTTAGTTTTGGAAATTCCATAATTTTGTTGTTTGTTAACCCTTTACCACACAATCCCGTCTTTTAACGACTCTGACAAGGAAGGCTTTTGAAAAAATTGTTATAAAAGGAGAAAATGTTGGTAACCTGCATTTTCTCCTTTTCCTGCAATGTTTTCTATGCTATCATAAACAAATCTGATCATTCAAGAAACCTCTAATTTGTCGTCTGCAAATGCTTTGAATTTGGACAACTATAAAATTTTGTTGTTTGGGAAAGAGTTAAAGAGTTCAGGACTGTTAAACTTTTTCCAGGACAACTTTCCCACATGCCTATCTTCCAGAGAAAGGGTGTGAGGGAGAAAATACTTCAAAGAAAAAAATCCTGCACATGACTCAAATGAATACAGTTTAAAATCTTTGCTTAAAAGCTTTCATTCTTATTTGGAAAAAGCTAAGCTAGCACTGGAAATACCTTGCTTTCAAAATTATATTTTTAGTTAGTTTTCTTATTTGGTAAATTGTTCTTCCTTTTGATTCTATCCTACATTTACACATACATAATAAGAATATTCTACAAACGAGTATAATCAGGGCTCGTGACCGCAAAATTTCCCTTTGAGCTTTTAGTGTTCAGTATGGCTAAATCATGAATGCGCTGGCTTTTGACCTACCTCTTAGTATTGATATATTCAAATAAATCAACAGAAATTTGCGATTGGTAAAACATGTTAACATGTTTGTTTTCGTCATTTGAACCAAAATAGTCATTTATAAATCATTTGGATTGTGACAAGTCTAAAATTTTTTCGTCTGGTAAAGGATCAAATACATCTCCAATTGGTGAACCCAAGAAAAAAACTGCAAGAAAGGACTGGTCTAAAAGTTCCGTTTCCACCTGACCCTTCATGTCAGTATTTCCTACAAGGAACTCCTATTACTCACCTTAGACAGTTTATGATAATCTATCAATTCTGGCCGATGTCTGTGGATTAATGCACAGAAAGCCAAACCGTCTTTAAAACTGAAGAAGACAAACAAAACAAACAACTGGTAACATGCAAGGATCAAACATCAGGCACATCCAAACAACCTGTCTTCTTTTTAACCATTACAACACAAGAGCATCATTTGCAAAAACAGTGAGAGGAAATAAGCAATTTCTTGTTACATGCAATTGCTCCTTTTCTCACAACCAATTGCTATAATTCAAAAAGCATTTTTCTTTCTTCAATTTTCTTGCTTTATGACTTGGTCAGATTAAATTAAGCATGTGTAGTAATGGATTGACCCAGTATCTCATAACAGTGTTTCTACCTTTTTCTACACTGAGATACCCAATTCGAAATGTCAACAGGTAAGACCCCTTCCTCCCCCATCCCCTTACACTGTTTGAAGATTTTTCTTTTCCAAGCTCCCATTTGTCTTCTTCCCCCTCTGAATTGGTCTAGATACCTTTATCTTCCGTTAGTAGTACAATGTAAATGACTTAAGAAGTAAGTATGCACAGTAGTAACATCACGAGTTACTGGGTCAACATGCTAATAACTAAATTTCAAAGTAAACTAAAACGAATCTATTCAAATACGACACAACTGTAACAATATTTCTCCATGTAAGCTGCCACAGTTATTCAATCATTCAACAAATCATCAACTGCACAGCTTCATCTTTCCTCTTTTGAAAAAATAGGCAGAAATTACTCATAAACAGAATTGTTTCCATTGCTACCATGTTTCATGCATAGTTCATTTTAACCAAATGGTTTAGCCAATCAGAGGTTCTGTTACTTTCTAAATTTTAAATTAGACTAAGAAGGTTCTCAAGAATTGATGGTGAAGACAATCCCAGATTTTGTATAATACCTCAAGCTTCAAGGTTGTCAATATTTTTTCTATTTTCGGCTTTTACTTCAATGGCAAACTTTTTTTATTCTTCCAAATGACAGCATTTCAACAAAGAAAGCCAGGGAAACTTGGAGGAAATTCATTGAGTAATTTCTCATATTGTCACAAAATTCTTTAAGACAAGTTAGCGTCAGATGTTTAAACCCATTACTACATAACAAAATTTTATTATTATTATTCAAATGGAAAGCATTTGCAGATGACAAAATGTGCTCAATTATAACAAAATTTTATTATTATTCAAATGGAAAGCATTTGCAAATGACAAATAAAATGTGGCTCAAAAAATTGAACTTGCCTTTAAAAAAGAAAGAAACATTTTGGGAGTAGGAGAAAATGCTGCTTATCAGCATTTTCTCCTTTTCCTAAAATGTTTTCAAAAGCCTTCTTCCTCAGGGTCTTCAAAACTTAAGATTATGTGGTAAAGGGTTAAAATGTGACTACCCCTGAAGAAAATGTGCAGCTGACAACACAAAATACATGTAAAGTACATCAATACATCTGAAAACATTTTGGCTAAGAAGGAATCATTCTTTAAGATCTTCTCCATTTGCCATCATGTTTACAGATGTGGTCAGCTGCAACAAAAGCATGTCATCTACAGGAGGAAATGAGTCAACTTTTTCACAATATCATAAATATCATGCTGAAACAATTAGTTTTTATGTCACATTCATCTGTTTTTCTGTCATATGCAGCTATCATGCAGTTTGGTTACACCACCCGTTTCATATAGACACACAATTATGCTTCTGTTTTAGTTTGTGATTTATGAAAATACTAGGAATGAGCCAGTTCTCCCTTTATGACAATCTTTATAAAAGGAAAATTCTTTATGAAGAATACTGTAAATCATCTGAAAGCAACTTGATACTTCTCCGTGAGCAATGTTTAAACCCTAGAATGCCATGAAAAACTTCTGGTAATCTAAACTCTTTGCACAACGACAGTCTTAGACCTGTCCAAAATGACAGCAATTCCATATGACAAATCACATAATTATGATTCAAGCTATAAGATTTGTCTTAAAAAAAGGTTGAAAAAATTGTGGAAAAAGGAGAAAACGCTTGTTGTTGAAACATATGATTGTTTAGGAAGCAATTAAAGACAGTACTGTATAGGTCAAGTTCAGTCTGCACTGAACATGTACCATGCAACATTTGATAAGTATTTGTCACAATATTTTAGATCTTTTCTGCAGCTTTCAAATATCACCAGGTGCTGAAACACCAGTATGTGCCTAGATGGTGGGACAAGGTTATTTCACTTCATGGGAAAAGCTTGTCGGCTTCAATAACAAATGTCATCTATCAAAACTATCTCATGTCCAATCTACAGTGTAGAGTAAAACAGTCTTCCAAATACTACAAACATTACATGAAATTCTAAACAATTTCTGTAAATCTTACTGATTGAAAACTATTTTTAAGTTCTTAGAGTCACATTTTGCAGCATTATTAAACACATTCTTAAGTTATTTGTAATTGCTACTTTTTAACAGTCCCCCTGATATAAAAATTACAGATGAGCATGCATGCAAATATAATGGGATCATGATTTGCCACCATCACAATTATTGTATTTCATGGGTTCCTCAGTGAGAAGTGTCATAATATTTCACAGTGGTAATGAGACCCATTTCAAACCTATTTATGTTACTATGTCCATTGTGAAACAAGTTTTCACTACTGAAATAAGTCATTCTCCATGACTGCTTCCTCGAAACTGAACCAGTAATAGCGCCATGATATGAGTACATGTAGTCCCAAAGACTGAACCCGTTCATCATCAGATTCAAATCCAAAACCTTTACACTATTGCTCATTTTTAAGAGCTGTCCGTCAATTTTGCATGGACGGAATTCCCTGTATTGCCTTTTTGTATCAGAAAGATTTTATTCTTTTTATGTTTAAACCCTATGTTGGGTAATAAAATTTATGCTTGTATCAAATGGCAATTCACTATACCTGCTACTTGAGAACTTACAAAAAGAGAATTACAAACTAAACAGAAGATAAAAAACTGAAGTAATGTAAAGACAGGAAAATAATAATTCTCCACAGCATGGAAAATATTATCGCCAAAGCAGCAATTGTTTGTCTCAAGCAGTTGTTACTTTCTCCACAGTACTTTCCAAAGCTGTCAACGGTAGGAGGCATTGAGTTATATTGTTAATTGTATTGAAAGTATGGTGTTTAACGCCATTTCCAACATTATTTCAGTTATATCGCGGCGGCCAGTGCACCTATCCATGCTTTCCTGGAGTTTCTTTTACCAGTACTCCGCACAATATTCTTTCCAAGCCACTGGCTGCTTTCCCACATAACCATCGTCGAAACAATGGTCAGCGGTGAGAGAGGAATTAATCCTGTCGCAATGACTATCAGAGTTATATTGTACAAGTGGGGTAATTTGTGGTATATATATATTGAGCTTATAATTGCCTGAAAACATGATTTGAAACAACACTGACAGGCATCAATTCCTGAAACTAAACACACAAAAATAATACAGGAACAGAACTCATGGCAACTCATTCTGGATGCAAAAACAAGGGAGGTAACTAGTGCAGCAGTATTTCATGTTTACCCTCGAAAGTTTGTAGAAGTCTAACAGTTCTGGTCTATGACGATGAATCAAAGCGCAGAATGCCAAGCCATCCTTCCAGCTAAAATATAAGGTCAAGGTCAGAATTATATAGCTCTATCATATGTCAAGGTCATTCATATGTCATTTGTTTCCTGCAAGTCAAATGTTCTTTATCATTAACTTTTTAAATTAGTTTTCCTGACATCTGCAGAAAAGAAGAAAACCATCTCAATGAAAAAGGGTTAAAATCAACAGTCTACCAGCAAGTCTATCTGAATTCCTCCTGCAGAAAAATGAAAGAATACATGAAATTCTTGCATTGACCCTTTGCCACACAATCCCAAGTTTTAACAACCTTAGGACAGGTTTTTTTTTTTTTGAAAACATTGTAAGAAAAGGAGAAAATGCTGGTTACAATCATTTTCTCCTTTTTCCAAAATGTTTTTTATCCTACCAAAAATAACTTAAATCACTAAGCCACATGAGCCACATTTAATGTGTTGTCTACAAATGCTTTGAATTTAGAAGGATCCAAATTTTTTTCTTTCGGTAAAGAGTTAACTCTTTACCAAACAATCCCGGGTTTTCACGACCCCGAGAAAGAAGCCTTTTGTAAACATAGTGGGAAAAGGAGAAAATGCTGGTAACCAGCATTTTCTCCTTTTCCTACAATGTTTTCTCCCCCTCCCAAAACAAATTTCAATTTTTGAGTCATATAAATTTTGTCATCTGCAAATGCTTTCAATTTGGATGAGTTTAAAATTTTGTCGTTTGGTAAAGTGTTAATTAGTGAGCTAAGGAAAATAACTCTTTTACAACTAACTACTTTTTCTTGGCAAGGATCCACAGTTCTAGTCTTTCGAAGCATGTCTGAGTGAATAGTTTATGCAGAACTTAAAAAGGTATTTCAGTACCCATTACCAGATGAAAAAATTTTAGCCTTGGTGAAATTGAGAGCATTTGCAGATGACCATTTCAGTGTGGCTCAAATGGAGCAATTTTTCTTCAATAGGGTAGAAAACATTGTGGGAAAAGGAGAAAATGCTGGTTACCAGCATTTTCTCTTTTTCCCACAATGTTTTCAAATGCCTTCTTCTTCAAAGTCGTTAAAACTCAGGCTTGTCTGGTAAAGAGTCAACTTTGATGCAAACAAATTATCAGTAGCCCTCGTCTTCTATCTGAAGTCTTTCCCAAATGACATAATTTTGGATGGAACCAAATCAACAGCATTTACAGACAACAAAATAACTGCGTCTCAACTGATGGCATTTGCTTTTGAAAGGGAAGAAAACATTGTTGGAAAAGGAAAAAATGCTACACTGTTTTCAAAATTACCTTTCCATCCCCATTCCATTCATCATTTACATTTTCTACCTTTTTTTTTTGCCAGCCTTCCCATTAACCATAACAATAAAGAAGGACATTTTCCTATCTTGCAGTGGACAGCATTTAGAAATCAAAGCCTTTTTTTTTTTCCCATGACATCTTTATTTTCATAAAGAAACAATGTTTTGCTTCCCTTTCTCTTTATGCCCCCCCCCCCCCCGCTGACTTTCACGAAATGGCATAGGTTTATGCAAATTATTAAATTGTTTGTGATGAATAGGATCCCTGCTTTACTCAAAGGCATGAGCTGGTCTAAAGTTTTCAAATAATTGACTCAAATCATAAAACTATACAGCTCAGTGGAACTTGTTTCAGACTTGACGCTTGCTTACCTAAATTGCATGCACAAATTTTGTGCGTATGCAGTTTATAGAAAGATATTCCAGGTAATTTTTACAAATAATATCAGGTCCAAAATCAGGCTGTATGATGAAGGGTTAGACTAGCAGAGTTCAAAGTAACAACAGTGGAATTGTAAGGGGATTTCAATCAAGCTAAGTTGACACTGATCTCATACAATACCAATAAACTCTTTACCAGATGACACGATTCTAGACCTGTCCACACTGAACTTTCTTGCAGACAATAAATCAAATGTGGCTCAAATGGTAGAAATTGTCTTTTAGAGATTAGGAAACATTGAGGCAAAAAGAGAAAATGGTGTTCATCTGCTTTTCCTTCTTTTTACACAATGTCTTCAAAAATTAAAAAAATCATCTTCCTTTAGGGTCTGTATTTACCAAGAATTTCACAGTTTTCACCAACCATTCTTAGCTTCATTCTTAGTCTTATTCTAAATTAAGGAAGTAATGCAACTTCTGACTGGCTAAACCATTTAGTTTAGCCAATCAGAATTTGTATTACTTTCAAATTTAAAGAATTCTTGAGAATTAGACTCAAGAAAGTTCTTAAGAATGATTGGTGAATACAGACCCAGGTCTTTTAAACACAGGATTGTTTGGTAAAGGGTTAAGCTAATACTGCACAGACTATTTTCAGACCAGCCAAAGCCTTTTATAAATTAAACAGAAGGACAAATATTTAAAGAAAAGCAAAATATTGTTTTTAACAGTATAGAAAACATCATGGGAAAAGAGGCAATAGCATGTTACATGCGATAACTCCTTTTCCCAGATTGTTTTGCAAACCTGCTGACAGCAAGTTCTATTTCTACAGTACAGGGTTTAAGTCTATGGATTTATAGTTGATGAATATGAAATCAATTTTTGATTCATCAGCCTGCAGAGGGACTGTAACTTGCCCTATGAAAAGATAACCTTTTGACTTCAACTCTTTTCTAAACAACAAAATTTTAGACTGGTCCAAATTGAAAGCAGTTGCCGACAACAATTTAGATGTAAGTCAAATGACGATTTCTATCTTTGATAGGATAGCTAACATTGTGGGAAAAGGAGAAAATGCTGGTTACCGGCATTTTCTCCTTTTCCCACAATGTTTTTTAAAAGGCTTCTTCCTCAGGGTCCTTAAAACTTGGGATTGTGTGGTAAAGAGTCAAGGTTCTATAAGACGTCATCAAAAAAGAACATACCTAAGATGAAAGTTCTGCACATTCACATTTTTGTATGGGGCTGTCTTTCTTTGGCACCATAGCAACAATCCTTCCTTAGCTGTGAGTTCTGTAAATAGAGATGACATAAAAATGTGACGTTAAATACCTGATAGTCAGCAAATCACATAATCAGAATACCTTCCTTTTTTATATGCAGCTATTCCAGCAGATGCATGTCATCTCTGTATAGTCTTTTAATAAAAAATGGGCTCTCTAAATATCTCTTCTTTCCTTTAGGCTACCTAATATATGACATGGATACATTTCTGAATGGCGAAAAAGTAGAATCCAAAAAACTAGAGTAATCCAAGGGCTGTAATTGTCAAGAGTGTAGATCAATCATCCAATTTCAAATTAGTAACAGTCTGATCTTGACCTACACTGTCACCCCCCCACAAGAAAAAAACATAGAAACTTTCTTTGAGGATTCTATTAAACAGTTAAGTCTGAAGCATAGAGTGAAAGGACTGAATCAGTCATCATGATCATGGGACAACAGGACTAGGTTTTATTCCAGCACAGAAGAACAATGTGTATGACACCATTGTGGAAAAAGGAGAAAATACTTGTAACTAGCTTTTTCTCATTTTCCCACTATGCTTTCAAAAGTACCTTAGGGTGGTTAAAACACAGTTTTGTTTGTCAATGGACCATTGAAACATGTACTATCAGAAATGTTTTCAATTTGTCTAAAATTAACTTGTTCAATTTCTTTTCAGTGCTTAGTCTCTCTTAAATTTTTGTTTGTTTGTTGAGTCTCATCATTTAAAATAGTATTTCAGTCATTTCATGTCAGCCTGGTTACACGAACCCCATGTACCAATATACCATGGCTGCACTATCTCAACAATAATGCTATGAGGGACAAGAGTACAAAGGAGCAAAACAGCATTGAAGTTGTGACATGCTTTACTATAGTATTACACACACTATGTAACTATCATTGCCTAAAACAGCATTCTTAGTTGAAGAAAATGAGTTTCACATTGCCTATGTCAGACCATAAAACTTCAATTGACCCATGTCCTGTCCAAATCATATCTCAAGTTTCATACAGAAAGGGTTTTATGGTCATCACCATTAAAATCAGATTATGGTAAATTTTGTTGCAATCAAACACCCTTTCCATTGTGCTAGTGTTTTTTGCTACATAAAGGAAATTTGGAATTATAACTTTCAGGATCTAGGGCTGGCAATCTGTCTTATCTACAAACACCCTACAGACTGATGTCCCACACATCTCAAGAGTTAACTCTTTACTGAACAACAAAATTCTAGGTGTATCCCAACTGAAAGCATTTGCACACCACAAATCAAAATGATGTTCCAATGCTTGCATGTCCCTTTGTTAGGTAAGAAAGCATTGTCGGAAATGGAGACCAGCAATTTCTCCTTTGCCGACAATGCTTTCAAAAGGTCTTCTTCCTCAGGGTCATTAAAACTCAGGATTCTGTGCTAATGGGTTAAAGACTACAAAAACACTTTGGACTGCTGTTTGTTGGTCCTACTAGTGTTAACAAGTAACAAAAGTTTCTTTGTTAATAGCAACAGTCTCCAACTGTATAAGAAACTAATTACCTCTTCAGCTACTGTTGATTTTCTTTTAAAAATATTTCAGGTGCATTTAACACTACGTTAGTAAACCAGCAACACAGGGAGCTATTATATAACTTAAATTAAAATTCATCCCTTTCATACCTAGATATTTCAAACAATGATTCTTCTGGAAAACATTTTATACTGTACATGTACCAACATCTGCTATGTAACATTGATAGTAATGCCCTACTTGAATTTTTTTTTCCATCAACTCTCACGGTTTCATGACACCAAGACACCAATGTTACCCCAACAACTCTGGGCATCTTGCTTAAAGGCGTAACTTAGAACTCTGCAGGTCCTGTAGAGTCTGATCTTACTCAGACTGTCCACAAAAAAATAAGAGCTGGATGCAGCATGTTATGGCTTACTGCTCTTAATAAATCTCTGCCATGGCTGGAGAGACAAACAGAACTTCATTTGACCCAATAACTTGGTTTTTATGACAAATAAGGAGCACCGTTTGTTGTTTTTCAAAAGATGGTCTTCAAGCATATTTTTTTGCCTAGATATGAAGCTAACAGATCCTGATACTATGGAGTAACCAAGTAATCAAAGTTCAGAAAGTTTATTTGTAATCTATACCATAACTATTACACTAAGATTACTATCATGAAGTTAACCTTGAAGCACTAAGTCAATTCAATACAGATTTTCTACCAAGAAGAAAAAAAAGTATTGCAATTTCAGGGCTGCATATCACAAAGTGCCCAACTGTGTAGATCCAAAATCAGACTGTGCATTCTGGACAATATGAACATTCTGACCTTGACATGTACATGATCACAGTGGCACTTGAAGTTTCGCCTTGCTCTTTTTGGCTTTAGCAAAACACTGCTTAACCCTTTACCACACAACCCCAAGTTTTCACCACCTTGAGGAAAAAGGCCTTTGAAAACATTGTGGGAAAAGGAGAAAATGCTGGCTACCAGCATTTTCTCCTTTGCCCGAAATGTTTTGTACCCTTTCAAGGGTAAATTTTAGGCTTTTAGTCTCATTTACTTTGTCATCTGCAAATGCTTTGAATTGGACAAGTCTAAAATTATGTTGTCTGGTGAAGAGTCAACCCTTTACCAAATAACATTAAACTTTGGACTTTCCTAAATTCAAAGCATTTGCAGACGACAAATCAAACTTGGCTGAAATGATGGAATTTCTCTTTGAAATGATGGAAAACAGTGTAGGAAAAGGAGTAAATGCTGGCTACCAGCATCTCCTCCTTTTCCAGCAAAGTTTCAAAAACCCTTCCCCCTCAGGGTCATTAAAACTCAGGACTGTGTGGTAAAGGATTAAATCTGCTTGACTGAGTAGTACCATTTTGATGTTTTTATGACTAGTGCAAAGAATTTATGTTTAATTTGCATTTATTATTTCACCCTTTTTGTGTTTATCCCGATTTAAATCACAATATCAGTCCAGAGCAAGATCACACTGCACGTAACATGGCATGCATTCTGATCTTTGATCTAGACTGCCTGTTAGCTTCTGTGATATTCTGAGCGACTGAAGGTATTGAAATCCCAAAATCTGGAACTTTTTTCCTGGCTGAAAATGTCCTTTTCCTCTGTTTGGTGCTCTTGGGGTTGAATCCTTCACTTCGTGATCATGCATTTTGACGCACCTTAACCTTATACTACACAATCGCGAGTTTAACGACCCTGAAAAATACAGCCTTTTGGAAACATTGTTAGAAAAAGGAGAAAATGCTGGTAATCAGCATTTTCTCCTTTTCCCAAAATGTCTTCTACCGTATCACACACATATTTTGTCCTTTGAGCCAATTTGCCTTCTGCAAATGCTTTCAATTGTGACAAGTCTAGAATTTTGTCATTTGGTAAAGGGTTAAGCAGAGATCTTTTCAAGATCTTTTCTTTTAACATTTAATAAAGAATATTCAAATCACATGTTATCCTAATTTGTCAAATATTTTCTAGAAAGTATCAGATGGAAATTTCAGTAATGTGAAAGTATGTTCTTTACTTCTGATCAGTTTAAAATGGTAGTATCAAGAATTTGCACTTGAGGAACTACACTGTACCTTTGGGTTGCTCAAATTTAGGTGACAGAGCAAACTGAGATCAGACTACACAGAAAATGACACCTATCTTTATCTGTCCAATATTTTGTTGGACAAACTACCCAAAGAGGCATTCAATGTGCCAAATCTCTGCTTTAAAATTTTTGTATACTTAAAAAATTAATTTGATTTTATTTAATGGCGTATTAACCCTGAGGCTACTAAGCGTGATACTGACCTTTTGTGGACAGCGTATATCACAGAACATGCAGTCTAATCTTGGATCTACACTGTCCAATAAGGAGACATTTTTCTCCAAAAAATAAGTTTGAAATAGCATTATTCTGATTTTCACTCTCTGCTTGAAAGTTTCATTTAACTTATTTTGCATGATAACAGTAAAGGGTTAATTAGCAGTAAATGCAATAATCCTGCAGTAAAAATGAATGACTCATTCTCCTAAAATTCTTGTAAGCCTGTTTATGAAATACTGGCATTCAGTGCATAATCACCCCCCCTTACAGTGTAACAATAGTGTTGTTTTCAGCAAGCTGTACTTATACATGCAGACTTGGCAACAATACAGACAACCTGAGAAGCCAAACTGAAGGCAATTAGCTATAACTCCGACAACTCTTAAGCAAACCCATGATGTCCGTACAAACTATACCCCAAAATTACCTCAGTATGTTTTGAACTGGATATTTTTATCAACAGATAGCCCAATCTGAGGTACAGTTTCTGGATTATAATTCAAGTTACCTGGGTACAAACTTATCTCTTTAGCAAACGACAAAATCTTAGACTGGTCCAAAGTGGAAGCATTTGCAGATGACAAATTAAAGTTGGCCTAAATTAGGAAATTTCTCCTTGATAGAGTAGAAAACATTGTGGGAAAAGGAGAAAATGCTAGTTACCGGCATTTTCTCCTTTTCCCACAATGTTTTCAAAAGGCTTCTTCCTCGGGGTCGTTAAAAGTTGGGACTGTGTGGTAAAGAGTTAAGACACAAGCATGAAGGCAAAGAAGTAAATTTCATGCTTAGACCATGGGACAAAGAATATTTTACAGAAAAGATGGCCACAAAGAAAATACTTGCTTTCATTTAATGGACTTTGGCATAGTTACTGATGAAAATTCTTGAATTCAGTTCACAAATTTTAAATTAGTCCTTGTAGATTTGCAGCAGACTGAATTACTGAACTATTGAAAAACTGTTTAAGCCATCAACTGAGCCAAAGGAGAACTGCAGGCACATGTACATTATTTATCATATTTTCATTAACAGGATTCATAGTGGATAATATTTAATGATAACAGGTATTGCCTTGGCAAATCAGCTTTCCTCTAAACCAGGCAGGTCGGCAGAAACATTCTGCAAGCATTCCATGAGATGTTAACCCTTTCAGAATCAAAGACAAAAACAGGAGCTTTCATAGACAGTACTGATCAAGATCAGACTGCATCGAATGTGGGTCTTATCTTGGAAATATACTGTGTATATGTACTTGTCAAGTCAAGCTGACAACATGAACATTTTTCTTTTTCAGTAGATCATATTTTTAGCTACCTAAACAGGTTGAGTTTTTAGATTGGAGCTAGAAAAATTTTACAGTTTTGTAAGGTGTTGTGCCTCTATAGATCACCAAGCTACATAAAGATGATATATCTGGTAAATCAGAACTGATTTATAGACAAGCTTTCCCAAGAATACAGAATGTGAAATGAGCATCCTTCTCAAGTTAAAACAAGCCCAAAACCTAAAACTATTGGATCATTAACCATTGGAGAACCTGACAAAGATTGTTTCTGTGGAGAAAGTAGACTACACTGTGCTGTGATACCTTGAATTTAAACTGACTGCCCCCTTTTCAGCCAGTCTGTTCTGTTCAAGACAACCTTGAGAAATTATATTTGGGTTTTTTGTTAACACCTCACAAAACAATCCTGTATTGTGAAGTAAGGGAGAAAATGCTGGTAACCAGCAGTTTCTCCTTTTTCCCAAATAACTGTCTTTTACCCTTGCTAAGACATATATCATCATTTTGCAAACATGTCTGCAAATGCTTTCAATTTGGACAGGGCTTTAACCCTTCACCACACAGCCCTGAGTTTTAACAACTCCAAGAAAGAGGCATTTGTAAAACATTGTAGGAAAAGGAGAAAATGCTGGTAACCAACAATTTCTCCTTTTCCCACAATCTTTTCTACCCTTTCAAAGACAATTCCATTACATGTATTTAGGCCACACTTGATTTGTTGTCTGCAAGTACTCTTAAATTGGAGGAGTTTAAAATGTTGTCCTCTGCTAAAGAGTTATGGTAATTCTATTGTGTGTCAAACAGCTAACCCTTTACCACTCAATCCCGACTTTTAACGACCCTGAGGGGGAAGCCTTTTGAAGACATTGTGGGAAAAGGAGAAAATGCTAGTAACCCGCATTTTCTCCTTTTTCAACAATGTTTTCTGCCCTATTACAGACAAATTTCATTATATGAGCTACATTTAAATTGCCGTCTGCAAATGCTTTCAATTTGGACAAGTCTACATTTTTGTTGTTTGGTAAAGAGTTAACAGTAATAATAATGTGGCTACTCATTGGCAGGGGTCTTATCTTCAGATTTTAACCCTTTATAACACAATCCCAAGTTTTAACAACCCTGAGACAGTAAGCTTTTTAAAACATTATGGGGAAAGGAGAAAATGCTGGTAACCAGCATTTTCTCCTTTTCCACAATGTTTCCTATCCTCCAAAAGAAAGTTCCTATCATCTGATCCAAATTTAAATAGTCAACTGCGATTCCTTTCAAATTGGGCAAGTCAGAAATTTCGTCATTTGGTATAGGGTTTATGAGTACCAACAACACAAGTTTAACCCTTAACCTGCTAAGTAAGTTAAATGAAACTTTCAAGCCAACAGTAAAAACCTAACTGCTGCTATTGCAGTTATTTTTTGGAGATAAGTAAGTATCTCCTTATCGGACAGTGTAGGTCCAAGATCAGACTGCGCCTTCTGTGCTGTCTGATCTTGGTCTAAACTGTCCACAAAAGGTCTTTGAGTTGCACATAGCAGCCTACGGGTTAAGCGACAAGCTTAGCGGATAACACTCTTTTCAGCCCACAAATGTAACTCTGGACAGATACATGCACAGATTTGAATCGATGCTGGGATGCAAGTCACTGCAAATTCTGATATACACTTGCATGTTATCAGATAAAATACCACACTGAACTTTACCTGTTGGATAACTCTATACATGACATATTTTGATGAAATATTATTATGCATGCTTAACTCTTTATCACACGCCAAAATTCTAGACTAGTTCAAGTTCAAAGCATTTGAAGATGACAAATTCAATGTACCGAGTTTCTTTCACCAGTACTACGCACAATATTCTTTCCAAGCCACTGGCTGCTTTCCCACATAACCATCGTCGAAACAATGGTCAGCGGTGTGAGAGGAATGAATCCTGTCACAATGACCATCATCAATCCTCGGAAAGAAATTGGCCAGGCCGGGGATCGAATCAGCGACCTCCTGTTCTCAAGTCCTGTGCGCTACCAACTGAGATATTGGGGCTTGGCAAAATTGACAGCATTTGCAGATGACAAATAAAATTTGACTAAATGATGAAAGTTATCTTC
This sequence comes from Tridacna gigas, assembly GCA_945859785.2. NCBI lineage: Eukaryota > Metazoa > Mollusca > Bivalvia > Cardiida > Cardiidae > Tridacna > Tridacna gigas. Next base: position 68,724,170 of record OX244029.2, read on the forward strand.
AAGAGGGAAGAAAACAATATAGTGAAAAGTAGAAAATGTTGGTTACCACCATTTTCTTGTTTTTCCATAAAGTTTTCAATGGGCTTCTTCCAATGGGATGGTCTGATAAAGGATTAATAGGGCAGAACGCTTTAATTTAAGAGGTAAAGAATTGAATAAATTATCAAATGCATTTACTTCCCAAACTGAGATAGGACACAGTTGGATGGAACCCTGATTTTGATGCTAGTTTACATGGTTGATAAGGTTATCTTTGATATTAGGCAGATTAAAATGGTGAAGGGGCTATAAACACAACTTGAAGCTATCTTCCAGTAAGAAATGAGGTTTCACTCTAGAACTGCACAAAACAAGGAACAGACATTCTTTGTCAGAAAAAAAATATCTTGAATATGTCAGGAGTGTAGATAAAAGATTACAATCAATTTTCTGTGCAGTCTGATCTTCCATAGTTCCAAGATCAGAATGCACATTCTGTGCAACCTGAACTTAACCCTAGGGCTGCTAAGCGTGACTTAACAACCTTTTACAGACAGTGTAGATCAAGATCAGATGGCAGAGAAAGTGGAGTATAATCTTGGATCTACACTGTCCAATAAGCAGATGTCTTTACCCTTAAGCTGCTAAATGCGACCCTCTAACCCTTTGTGGACAGTGTAGATCAAGATCAGACTGCACACAAAGTGCAGTCTGATCACTGATCTACACTGTCCATTAGGGTATTTTCTTTCTGGTGAAATCAACTTTGAAACCGCAATGTTTGGGCTTTTAGTATTGAGTAGAAATTTGTGTTTCATTTATTCAGCAGCTTAAGTGTTAAAAAAAAAAAGTACCATAAAAAAAAACAAAATCTGGTTCACTTATTTAGCAAGATAAGGGTTAATCTATATTCACCCAATCACTTGCCCTTAGCATTGTGAGAATTACTTTGATCCATACATACAATTACAACTGAAGACACTAATCTGCCTGTTCTCAGGTATCATATGACAACAACTTGACAGCTGTTTATTTTTAAATGTTTGTTTGGTGCCAAATTGTCACAAAATCTCATTGAGACTTGACTGAGCCATGTGTTTAACATTCTAAAATACTACAAAAGTATCTTTTATCTTTCAAGATTTATTTCTACAATTTCTGATTTTCTTTAACCCTATTGCTTAATCCTTTACCACACAATCCTGACCCTGATGTTGAAGCCTTTTGAAAACATTGTAGGAAAAGGAGAAAATGCTGCTAACCAGCATTTTCTCCTTTTCCCACAATGTTTTCTACCCTATCAAAGACAAATCGCATCATTAGAGTCACACTAAAATTGTTGTCTACAAATGCTTTCAATTTGGATGGGTCTAAAACTTTGTCGTGTGGTAAAGAGTTAAATTGGTAAGAATGAATAGGGTTAACTCCTTACCAAACGACAAAAATTTAGACCTGTCCAAATTAAAAGCATTTGCAGACAACAAATGAAAAGTGGCTCAAAATGATAGGGTTGGTCTGTGATAGTGTAGAAACATTGTGGGAAAAGGAGAAAATGCTGGTTGCTAATTATGCTAAAACTCAAGGGCATCATATTCAACCTTCCTTGTTGTTCCTAATGACTGTGCATGTAATTTTGCAAGTTATGTGCTTTATCATTACTTCAAAAACAAGTCAATTATGAACTTTCATTTAAAGACATTTAAGAGACATCCTTACAGCCAGAGAGAAAAACGCTGTAAAAACTTGTGGGAAGAATGGCTCAGAATTTGGTTAGCTGTGTAAACATAAATTACCAATATTTATGGTACAAGGGATAGAGAATCTCAAGGGATTTGTCCTCATTTAAAACCGGAAACCATAACAGTGATTTCTTTGAAGGCTGCAAAAAAAAATGAAACACATTTTCTAAGATCCGTCGTAGTCTGTGAAACCTTGCAGTGGTGAAAGGCAACATCTGACTTGAAGATACAAGAATGATTATAGTTTCATAAAATAGTGATGAAATAGGTTAAAAACTGGCTGAAAACGGGTATTGATGTATCTTTAAAGTTGATTTTTGCCTTGTATTATTCACCACAACCTTTTCCAGCAATCATCAAGCTGGCTTCTTTCACATATAAAACGAGACAGTATTCTGTAATAAAAGATTGTTATCTAAAATGGGCATGACATCAAACTCAGACGAGAATGTTTGTTATGCTTGACTTCGAAGGAAGACTAACTTTTAGAGTGCCAAATAAGTCATAATTATGATAGGATCCAATAATGTTGATCACCTATTGTTCTAGCAGCCATTTGACGTTCATTACCTCTATGGGCAAATTTTCAAGAACTATCTACCAACTGTTCTGGTCAGAAAGCTGGTATCTTGCAACAGTTTGGTCAATACAGACCCAAGATCAGACTGCATGTTCTTTGCAAGTCTAATCATTTTAAGTTTTAACCACCCTGAGGAAATAGCATTTTGAAAACCTTGTGGGAAAAGGAGAAAATGCTGGTAACCAGCATTTTCTCCTTTTCCCACAAGGTTTTCTATACTTTCACAGACGATGACCATTATTTCAGCCAAATTTAATATGTCATCTGCAAATGCTTTCAATTTGGACCAGTCTAAAATTTTATAGACTTAGTGTTGTAAAGACTTAAACTGTTCACAAAATATCCAGTAATGTTAGGTTCTCTGAGGATTAAAGGATAAATTGAGCTTTAAAACTAGCCTTAACTTTTTACCACACAACAAAAATGAAGACATGTCCAAATTCAAAGCACCTGCAGAGGACAACTTAACCCCTAAAGCACCTTTCACGACTATAGTTGCATTTGCGGCCAGTGTAGATCAAGATCAGGCTGCACAAAACGTGCAGCCTGATCTTTGATCTACATTGTCCGCTTTGCTGAGTCACTGTAGACAAAAGCAACCATGAAATTGCAATTATTTGGGTTGTATTTCTAGGATGAAAGCGTATGGCAGGTTTATTTGGCGCTCAAAGGGTTAAATGTGGCTCAAATGATGAAATTTACCATTGCTAGGGTAGAAAACTTTGTGGGAAATGTTTTCAAAAGGCTTCTTCTTCAGAGTCGTCAAAAGTGGGGACTGTGTAGTAAGGACTTAAAGTGATGGATTATAGTAGTAAAAATTTAGACATAAGGCTCCTTGTCCTGAGATGACATTCTATAATGTTGAATGGTCATTAATGTAAATAATCTTTGGGACACATCTGAAATCCATGCCCTCAAGTGGCTAAAATCTGACATCATTTATTGCCGGCCAATTTTGTTTTTAGTAGACTGTGGGAAGTTTTTCTGCCCCCCCCCCCCCCTTAAAATTAAATTCAGAACACTTCAAATAATTCCTTAAATTCCTATGGGTAACAGGTCATTGAGATTCTTTTTATTCATTCCAAACTATGAATTACAGAATTACATATTTCATACCTTTTGTCTGATTTCCATGATCAAGATCTTTTCAGCCATTTTTCCCTTATTTTCATTATTTCAGTTCATGGGTAAAATTTGGTTTGGGGTTTTATGCAGCTTTCAACAGTATATCAGTCAAAACGCCACCACAAATTCACTTATCAATATTACACATAATCATGAATTTCCTTGATTTCCCCAGCCCACAGCTGGAGATTTGCAAGGTGATGCCCAAGGACACTAAAATGCCACCACAGACACCAGCAGAGATGAAATCCAGATTATCACATGACAAATCAAACACCTGTACCTACTGAACTACAGATATGACCTATAGGGCATAGAAATACCAAACTTTAAATCAAAGCACAATTTTCGCCAACCACTCTAAATTGTATTCTTAGTCTTAGCCTCATGAATTCCCTAAATCTAAAATAACTCAATTTCTGACAAGCTAACCCATTAAAATTTTGGTTTAACCAATAAGAAGTTGAGTTACTTTTCTGCATTCAGATTAAGACTAAAAATACAATATAGGAACGCTGGCAAACAGTGGCCAAGGACTCAGCAAAATTTGCTGTGCATTATAAAACAATTAGATCTGATATCTTCCTGCATTTCTTACAAAATGTGTCACAAACTATCTCATACCAAATAGAAAGTGATACATCTTACAGGACATTTACAACTGCTCCCTTTCTGTTCTACTTTGCATCATTGCCCATAACAATCACTTTCATTTTTGTTGGAAATTTCTTTTCCTGTAATTGACCTTTTCCAAGTTGACGGTTCTGTTTCAAATTAGCTCATAGACTTCTGAGTAAATGAACAGGAGATCAACCCTTTACCACAAAATCACGAGTTTTAACGACCCTGAGGAAGATGCCGTCTAAAAACATTGTGGGAAACGGAGAAAATGCTGATAACCAGCATTTCCTCCCTTTCCCACAATGTTTTCTACCCTTTTAAAGACAAGTTCCAGCATTTTGAGTCACACTTCAATCATCGTCTGTTAATGCTTTCAATTTGGACAAGTCTGCATTTTTGTCATTTGGTTACAAGTTAAAAGACAAATCTATGTCAAAACAAGGTTGTTTTGACAAAAATGTTTTACTATAGAAGTGTTGATGCAAAGTCAGCTTTGTTTGTCTGATCTTGGATCTACACACTCTCTAAAGCACATGACGATCAAGATTACTTAGTTTTGAAGAGTTAATGATTCTTTCTTCATTGTATCACATTTATTTTCTCTGCTGGGAAACCAAAATTTTCTCTTTTTTCCACAATGTTTCAACCCTGTCACAGACAATGTCAATCATTATAGGACCACATTAAAATTGTCGTCTGCATGTGATTTTAATATAGACTAGTCTAAAATTTTCTAATCTGGTAAAGACTTAGTATTTTTTCTAATACATGAGACAGAAAAAACAATGATGTAGTTGTACTATTTGATACAGAAGGTGGATTGTCACTGTAATGGCTGTATCTTGTCAAACAAGCCTTTTGATGACCATGAGAACTATGGAGGTAACAACCAGAAAACAATGGCGTCAACTTGTCAACTGTGACAAATGACCATCTAAAGCCTAGCAATCAAACACAGCCATTCAACCTATCCACCTGTTATTTCCTGAAACAAATCTGATTTGGTGTTCAACTCTGTTTTCAACATATTTCCATTATATTGTACTTGTCTATTCATGCTTTCCAGAGTTTGATTTACCAGTACTTTGCAAAGCAAATTTGCAGCAGACACCTTCCTCATTTGCATTTGAAACATCTTTGTGAATTAAGGATAATCAACATGAATCATGGTGAAAAACAATGATTGATTGATTGATTGAATGAATGATGATTGATTGAATGGTTTTTTACGTCACTTTCAACATTAGTTCAGTCATATCACAGCGACAGTTCACATATTCATGTATTTCCTAGGTTTCACCAGTAATAGGCTAGGGCTCTGAAGTGTCTTGCCCGAGGACAATCCCATGAAAAACCCAATGGTTCCAGTGAGGCAGACTTGGGGCCTCCAGGTCACAAGTCTTACTATTTACCACTGAGCTACACAGGACTCTGGTGAAAAACCAACATGAATTACAGGGGTGTGATTGACAAAATGTGAAAGGGGAGGAAAAATGTCCTTACCCCCCTTGCCAACTTAACCCTTTACCACACAATCCCAACTTTTATCTACCCTGAGAAATGAGCCTCTTGAAAACATTGTGGGAAACGGACAAGCTCCTTCTCCCTTTCCCACAATGTTTTCTTTCTTTCCAAACACCAACCATCGTTTGGGTTACATTGAATGTGTCACCTTCAGACGCTTTCAATTTGAACCAGGCTAAAATTTTGTCAAGTGCTGATTGATTGATTGACTGAATTTGAGTTTAATGCCATTTTAACAGCTTAGATCATATCATGGCAGTCAGTGCACTTATGCATGTGTTTCCTGGCTTTCTCACACCAATACTGACACAACTTTCTTTCTCAGTCACCGACTACTTTTCTCACATGCATCAGAGATGAGGGCTGAAAAATCACCCAACAGAAAGTTTGCCTCTCGCCGATTTTTCGCCTCTTACCTCTGATGCATGTGAGAAAAGTAGTCAGTGACTTGGAATTAAGGTAATAACACTGTAGCAGAACAAAAGATTGCTCCTTCCGAGCAATCTCTTCTTCACATTTGCTCAAAAGTAGTCTGCCATTACAAAGTTGTCTATCTGGGATAGTATTAACCTTCATAGGTTCTTAGCGCCACAAAAAAATATAAACTGTTTTGTTGCATGGAAAAGAACAAAAAATATTTGCACAGATAAAAAGAAGATTCATGTTATTATTCTGTCTACTGGCAAATTTATATAAAAAGTCTTCCCATGAGGGAAGGAGTGCTAATGTACTGCTCAGGTATGCCACAGAAGTAAAAGTTAATCTTGGCTACTGATAAGCCTTGGGAAAATCTGCCAGATAATGTTGCTATTAATAGCAGAATTACCTCATAGCAAACACCTACAATTTGCAGGATCATCTCACATGATGTATTTCTATTATCCTTTCTTTCTTTACCTCTTACTTTGATTCTGCATGTTTAAAGATTATCATGCAAAGTACATGATAAGAAATATTATAATGCAAAATAAATCATATGAAAGTTTGGGCTAGTTCCATATTGAAAGCATTTGCAGATAACAAATCAAACATGGCTAAAATAATAGGATTTGTCTTTGAAAGGGTAGAAAACATTGTGGGAAAAGGAGAAAATGCTGGCGACCAGCAGTTTCTCCTTTCCCCACAATGTTTTCAAAAGCTTTCTCTCTCAGGGTCATTGAAAGTCGAAAGTGGTACAGGATTAAAGGCTTTTCTGTTACAACAGTTGACAAATTGTAGAATACAAATTGTGCAGTTTCTGCTTTTTCCAAAACTTATTTCAAAATTTGCTTTCAATGTGGGAAAGTCGGGAAATGGAAAAATTATAAGTTTAAGTTCCATAATATTGTATCTGACACAAATGTATATCAATCCTTCATCAATGATGTTGAAACCCTTTCAGTGCCAAGAGCGAAAAACAGTGGCTTTTGCAGACATTATACATTAAGATCAAACTGTACAGAACATGCATTAAGATTTTGGATACCATCCCCTAGTTTCATCAAGCCTATTAATACAAGAATCTGGGTATTTTCAGCCATTTAAAGTAAGTTTTTATATTTGGTTCTGACAGAGTAAAGTGTCTTATCATTTATCAAGTTATTGAACTCTTAAGTTTACTTCAACCCTTTATCACACAATCCCGAGTTTTGACGACCCTGTTAAAGGAGCCATTTGAAAATATTGTCGCAAAAGGAGAAAATGCTTTTCAAATAAAATTTCAATTTCTTAGTCACATTAATTTTGTAGTCTGCAACTGTTTCCAATTTGGACCAGTCCAACATTTTTTGTCGTTTGGTAGAGTTAACAAGCCCCCATAAATTAAATTACAGCACATTCTAACAAACAAAATGTAACAAATGGACGCATTTCCCAACAAGAGGGCCATGATGGCCCTGTCTTGCTCCACTGGCTATAAGTACAAACCATACATACCAAACATTAGAATTCTAGGCCAGATGTCAATTTATGACACATGAGTTCGGCCAGTTTTGACCTTTGACATCTGAACAAGAAGATCTTGAAAGTTTTCTATATATAAGCCTTAGAAAAACTTGTGACATGTGGGGTAGGGCCAATTTATACCCCAGGGCTATAATCTGAACAATCTTGGTAGAGGTCCATTAGATAAATATACATGCAAAATCTGGTAGCTGCAGGTTTTACAGTTAGGAGCAGGAGGATTTTTAAGTTTTCACTATATAAACCCATGTAAAAATTGTGACTGCCACATAAAAAATTTTAAGGTTTCCACTATTTAAGCCCATGTAAAATTTGGGGTGGAGCCAGTTTTGACCTCAGGGCTATAATTTGAAGAAACTTGGTATAGGTCCATTAGATGAAGCTACATGCCATGCTTATGATTTCGGACAAGAAGATTTATAAAGTTTTCACTATATGAGCCCATGAAAAACTTGTGACCCCTCCCCCCGCCGGAAGGGGCCAATTTTTACCCCAGGGCTATAATTTGAAGAAACTTGATACAGGTCCATTAGACTAAGCTACATGCCAAAGTTGGCAGCCCCAGGTATTATGGTTTTGGACAAAGATTTTCAATATTTTTTTGTTTTGTTGCCATGGCAACTAGAGTTTTTTAAGGTATCAAAATTCTTTCAAGAAAATCTAAAAAGGACCATGGTAGGATCATTTCTGTGAAATTTGGTTAAAATTTGACGAGTATTTTTAGAGAAGACTATGTTTCAAAGAAAGGTTGGACAGATGGACGTACATAGGGACACATGACAGCACAGGGCCATGACATAAGCTCACTGGCCTTCTGCCAGTGGAACTAAAAATGCCGAGACTATCTGCTGCTATCTAACTTCTGAATTCACAAACCTGAATTTCATTTTGCCAAATTTTCTTCTCTCCTCATATATCTTGGCATGCAAAGGATAACTTAAGCATGACAAATTTTGGACTCTTCAAAATTGAAAGCAACCACAGATGAAAAACTTGAGAGTAATACAAAAGCAATGAGCTGAAATTCCCCTACTGGATAGAAAATGGGGAAAATTGCTTCTTACAAACATTAGAAAAGTTTTCTTCCTCAGGGTCATTAGAAAACAGGCTTGTTTTGCAGAGCATTAAACTACTACTGAAGTATCTTAGTTCTGAGCACTGACTAGTACACATTTTTACCATTTAAAACTTGAAGGCTTACAATATGGAGGAGAAATTAAACTGCATAACTAGGAGGTAATAGGTTTAAAACCTCACACCAACCAATCTGGCATTTCGAAAAAAAAAACACCAAGATTGATAGATAAAGGTAAATTACATGTTTTACAGAAAGTATTTGACTGAGTGAAATTCTTTACTGATGAGTCTGACAGAACAAGTTCATCATACCTGGTGAGAGATGAAAAAGGTACATTTACAGTTGTGAAATAAGCATAAATTTTCTTAAGATGGACTGAACCAGAATCTCCTGGAAAAGTTTCAAATAAGCAGTAGCCTTTCGATGTGTTGTCTGAGTGGATTAATTAGTATCAAATAAAAGATATTTTATAACTAAATTATATAGTTTAACCCTATAAAAAACAATTCCATGGTTTTAACAACCCTTGGAATAAAGCCTTTTGAAAACATGGTGGGAAGAGGAAAAAGTGCTGGTTAACAGCATTTTCTCCTTTTCACACAATTTTTTTTAACCTTTCAGAAATTAATTTCATTTTTTGAGCTATACTGACTTCGTTGTCTGCAAATGGTTTCAAATTGGACAAGTCTAAAATTTTGTTGTCTGGTAAAGGGTTAACTCTTTACCAAACAAAACCGAGTTTTAACAACCCTGAGAAAGCAGCCCTTAGAAAACATTGTGGGAAAAGGAGAAAATGCTGGTAACCGGCATTTTCTCCTTTTTCCATGATGTTTTCTACTCTTCCACAAACTTGTTTCAATTTTTGAGTCACAATCATATTGTTGTCTGCAAATGCTTTAAATTTGGACAAGTCTGAGCCTTTGTCGTCTGGTAAAGGGTTAAAAAGGTATCTCCAGCTGAGGACTTTATTCATCTAGCATCAGACCACTTTTGAAAACACTGTGGAAAAAGGGTAAATTGCTCATGGGTAATTTTTTTTCACTTGCCATGTTTTCCATGTATTCATGTTAAAAACCTTTATTTGTATTTATAATCCAGAGTCTACTAAGATGTTTTCAGTAATCTGCTGCAAATTATATCCTCAGCAGATAAAGGTAACTAAACCAGTTAGAAAAAGTTTTTCCATTCATGATAAACATTATTGGTGCAAACATTCCATTAAAACTACCCAAGTTCAAGTTAATCTCATCAAGAGTCACTAATTTGTAAAGTTACCATTCACTCAACCCTCTGGCAGAATTTTCAAAATTTTTTTAACCGCATAACACAGCATAACATAGTGACATACCTGAGATTTTTATCTTCAGATTTATACAAAATTATGCATGTGACAAGATGGTAGAAAGGAAGATAAAAAATGTAAACATTTTTTTTTTTTCAATTTTTACCATGAAAAAAAATAATCCTTACATCACCCTTGTAAGGCTAGGCCCTGCATAACCGATAAAATCTTTACCAGAAGACAAAATCTATACCAAACCACAAAATTTTGGGCTCACCTGAAGTGAAAGCTTGCAGACAATTCAAATGTGGCTCAAATTGTCAGATTTATCTTTGAAAGGGACGAAAAACATTGTGGGAAATGGTGGAAATGCTAGTTACCAACAATTTCTTCTTTTCCTGTAATGTCATTGTGTGAAATGGGGCAAAATGCTGGTTGGCAGCATTTTCTTCTTTTCCTGTTGTGTCTTCAAAGGCCTTCTTTCTCAGGCATAGATGAAAGTAAGATTTTTGCGATTTACATCTTAAACTTATCTGAACCAAAAGTATTTGCAGATGACAAATTTTGTGCGGGATCAAGTAATGGGCCTTGCCTTTGAAAGGGCACCAAAAGCATTGTAGGAATTAGAGAAAATACTGGTTATCAGCATTTCCTCCTTTTCCAGCAATGTTCTAAAAGCCTTCTTTCTTAGGGTTGTTAAAACGCAAGATTGTTGGATAAAGGGTTACGGAATCCGATAATCTTTACGAAAGGGTTTCACTCCTTCCCATTCAAATTAGGAGAAAAAAGGCCCTCCCAGTCTTTGAATATATAATAATGTGTAAGATAGGGGGCCGGAAATACATTCAACAGGTGAAATTACTGAGTCATTACAGTTATAGCCCTATCTAGCCTATAATCCTGCCTGTTCACACTTATTTTTGGGCTGTGTGGATAACTATGAAACTTGGTGACAGCAAAACTCACAGCTATTCCCCAAATTTTTCTGTCTGAAATTCATTGGTTTTCTTTACGGAATACATACTTCACATTAATACATACAAATGTAGCTTGTACTGTATACTGTTACCTGTATGACCATACCATGCACAAATTTTATCTACCAAACTGTCACAAACATCCTTCAAAAACCCTAAAGGTAAATGAGGTCGCCAAATAGATATTTTATCTTTTATACCTACTCCATGACACTACTATTAGAGCACAAGGCAAAACATTACTTACAATGAGAGCCAGTGCCGATCAAGATCAGACTGTTTAGATGTAGTCTTATCTTGAATCTACACTGTCCCCCTTTTTTTCATGTGTTACAGCCATAGGGTCTTGAAAACCCAATCACTGGGGCCTTTATCCAAAATGAAGGTGTCCATATCATTGATTTACCTGTTTAACTCTTTGCCACACAATCCCAAGTTTTAACAACTCGGGGAAGAGGCCTTCTGAAAACATTGTGGGGAAAAGGAGAATATGCTGGTAACCAGCATTTTCTCCTTTTCCCACAATGTTTTTTTATCCTTCCAAAACAAATTTCAATTTTTCAATCAGGATTTATTTTGTCGTCTGCAAATGCTTTCAATTTGGACCAGTTTAAAATTTTATTGTTTGGTAAAGAGTTAAGGCTTACTGGTGAATCTTTCCCAAAATGGACACATTTTGACCAATTTGAAGTAGTTTATTCCCAAAACAGAACAGTATGTCAGTTTGTAATGAAGAAAATTCAATAACGGCATAACAATTTAAACTTGATGTGTCTTGGACACGCACTAATATTTCACCAAATCATTAAAATAAATGACAGCTGAAGAAAACAGCATGAATGTAGATAATACATCCAGACATTTGACATTTAACTCTACCAAACGACAAAATTTTAGACCAGTCCAAATTGAAAGCTTTTGCAGGTGACAAAATAAGTGTAAATCAAAAATTGAAATTTAGTTTTGGAAGAGTTAGGAGTAGAAAACATTGTGGGAAAAGGAGAAATTACCAGCATTTTCTCCTTTTCTAACAATGTTTTCAAAAGGCTTCATCTTCAGGGTCATTAAAAGTTGGGAATGTGTGGTAAAGGGTTAAACAAAAAGCATTAGCCCAACCTCACAACTGCTTTCGAGCTCTTCTGCTCCTCTCCAAGAAAGAGCATGCAAGAATTACAATCAATACCCTGTAAGAAATAGTTTACAATGATAAAGTTTGTTGTTGGCATTTTAACTGTATTTCACTTTCTTTCAAAGCAGAAAGAGCTCCTGTCCATGTTTTCTATTATGAGTGGCATTTATTAATCTGTACTATCTCTGCCTCAAGTGTCATTGAATTTCATTCTTTCCATGCCAGTAGCTGCTGCTTTTCCATTTGAACAGTCACCTCAATGTTCAGCCATTCCTCTTTGCACAGTTTCATCAACCTTTGTAAAGATAGCTGGCTCAGTCACGATTTAAACTAAACTCCATGTAACAATGGTAAAGGGTAACATGAGTACCTCATGCGGGTGCCAGCACTCAGCTGAAAGTGCTCGATTTTCAGTGAAATTCAGTCGAAAAAGGAGCATAACTGAGTCAAAAATACTTTGATGGATACCTTCCCTTGTTGTATAAGTTCCCCTTTTCATAGTTAACAACTAGTCCAAGTCTGAAGTAAAAATCTTTAGTAATTATTTACAGAGATATTAAAAAATATCCAAGTTTTTGCACCAAGACGACGACACAGACGATGCCGATGCCTGGGCTACATATGACAATACCATGACCTATTCTTCTAAAACAGCTGAGCTAAAAATAGAGAACATACCTTCCACTGTGATGTCCTGGATGGCAAATCTTAAAATAATGGTCCAGATCATACCCAGTGTCATCTTTACATTTCCATCCACAATTTCTGAAAGTATTCAAATGTCTTTGATTTAGTACATTCTCTAATTGTGCTTTACATAATTTGTTTTGGTCAGCACACACACACATCCCATTCCTGTGTTAATATGTTTCATGTCTGTTTTTAAATAGAATATTAACAAAGCATCAGACTATGTTTGGGGACTGTGATTTTGATTTACATAATCTATCCAAAAGCAACTTTAGCTGTGCATGGTATGCTTAGGGGAAAGCCTTAGTGTACCAAGACGGAAAGGATGATATATGGTAAACATGGCAATTGTTTATGAACACTATTCTTTTTTTACCATTGGAGCATCAGATATTAACATTTTACCACACAATCCCAACTTTTACAGACCCCAAGTAAGAAGTCTTTTGAAAACATTGTGGGAAAAGGCAAAAATGCTGGTACCCAGCATTTTCTCATTTTCCCACAATGTTTTCTACACTTCCCAAAAATAATTTCAATTTTTGAGTCAAATTTATTTCTCCTTTTCCCAACTTTATTTTGTCTTTTGCAAATGCTTTCAATTTGGGCAAGTCTAAAATTTTTATGTTTGGTAAAGAGATAAATAAATTGCTCATTTTGAATCTGTAAATGTCTAAACAGAATTTCATGTAGCAATGAAAATTTGTCACATGAATGAGGGAAAGGATTAATTAAGCAATAATTCAAAGGCAAGCAGTTAAGTGTTGCTCATTTGATTAAAAATGAAAGGCTATGTACAAACCCTTACAAATTCAAATACATGTACAGGCATTTTCGGCTCTATAAAGTTTATGTATTTTTTTTATCTACTTTAGTGATCAGGCAATGATATATAATTATCTGTAATCATTTGGCAATATCTACCCAATGTTAATCAATTTAAGTATCCTTATATCTACATGTGAATTCCTAACTTTACAAGGTAGGTTTAACATTTCGTCATGCTTACACATGTTTCAAAATTTCCATTTTTCAGTTATTAAAGCCTCGGTTACACCGGAACCGAATCAGCTGCGAATCCACCCGATTTTTTTAATTCGGGTGGATTCGGGAGCATTCTGCTCTCCCTACCCGAATGGGTGAAAATTCGGCAGGGATTCTGAAACATTCGTGGAGGGATTCGGCTTGTTTTGAAATGTTCAAAATCAGCCGAATACCCTAAAAAAAGGTCCAGAATGTGGCCCCGACAAATTTCATTCGGGCTATATTCGGGCCATATTCGGATGGAATTCGGCCGGATTCGGGGAGGCATTCGGGGCGTTCTAGGCAGATTCGGTGTTATTCGTATCGTATGGGGTGGAACGATCGAATCGTCTAGCCAAATCGACCCGACTAACAAGAATAGAGCCGAATCTGCCCGGAATGCCCCGAATAGCTCCCAGAATCCATCCGAAACGCCATCCGAATATAGAGCAGAATACAGGCGAATAAAGCCAAATAGGTCAGAATACAGCCGAATAGCAGACGAATAGCTCCGAATGAGGGGCCAGAATAACCCGAATAGCCCTGCGAATGTAGACAGATTGTGCAGGGATATCTCTGCCTCATTGTTCCTGTAGCATACAAAGAGATAAGATCTTTGTTTTTGCCATGCCTAAAAGTAAATCTAAGAACACCGACCTGCTGGTGCATTATCGTCATCGCCAGCATCACCGACTAAGCCATCGCTGATATCGCTGTCACTGTCTGTAGACATATCTATTGCAATTGCCTCGTTTTGCAAAATGTCATCCTCCAGCAGCAGTTGGGTAGCGATGAGAAGATTGTGATTTTCCATGGTGTATTCAGATCGAATGGCAAGGTGCATGTGAGATGCACACAGCTCCTGCACACCCATATATATACTTAGGAAAATCACGTTTTCTTTAATTCAGACATAATTCGGGTCCAAATTAAGCCAAAATCCAATGATTCTGTGGCGAATTCGGGTAATTCGGTGGCGTATTCGGTGCATTCGGCCATATTCGTCCCGATTCGGATCGACATTCGGGTCATTATTCTGGTGTAATCGGGGAATTCGGGCCATATTGGGCTCAATTCTGGTCATATTTGGCTCGATTCTGGCCTCTATTCGGATTGCCATTCGACTTTATTCGGGATGCCCAAAATCGATTCGGGTCAATTCTTGGCGATTCTGCTTAATTCGGGACCTAATCGGGACCTATTCGTCTCTGATTCAGGAAGCTCCCCGAATCAGAAACGAATAAGTTCCGAATCAACCGAATCCATCCGATTCAGCCCATATTCGGGCAGAATCGGTCCGAATTTATTCGGCAGAATTCGGTTCTGGTGTAACCCTGGCTTTAGGGATGAATAAAAATAATAACAACATAACAAATATTATGTGGTTTGATCTTTGTTTGAAAGGTCTCATGATTTACCTTGAAAATTGCCTTTTGGAATGCATCTAAACGACTGATCTATCTCCCCTTCAGACTGTTCATGTAAGAAGTACTAAAGTGAAACGAATATATATCAGGAGAATATTAGATGAAAGTGACGTTATTTGAAGACATGCCAAAAAGTAGTTCGAATTGTAAAAGGGACCAACACTTGAAGGAGATTCAGCATGCCCACTGGGTTTTCAATTTGGGGGTACATGCACCCTCCAGGCTTTGAACTGGGGGTACAAAGAAAAAATTGGGGGGTACACTGTACCCCTTAGGTTTTGAATTGGGGGTACAAAGTAAAAAATAGGGGGTACAGAGTAACTTTGGGCTGTTTCAGTTTTATTAATTAATTTTAACACCCTAGCTCCTTTACCATAATGAATGGGATCTTAATTAAATTATTAAATTGTGCATTTAGTGATTATACGGATGCATTGTATGTCTCCAGGGCATGCATATACCTAGATATAATTGCAAGGTTTCAGAGTTTAAAGCCGAAAACGGCCATGAGTTTTGATAATCAACCGCCTTTACAGAAAATTTTTCACCTTCATTCCTTTCTCAAAGTTGCAAAGTACATTAGAACTGCTTTAAAAAGGAAGCGTAAACAGATTGATGCTCGTTGTACAGGATGATGTTCGTAGATCTGGCTATTTTAAAATCACAGGAGAGCAAGCCGATTGGCTCAATGTAAGCTAAAACTTTGTCAAATAAAGGCCTTGCCGTGTTAGGGCAATATAAAACAAAATGTGTAATGGTAGAATCACTTGTGTAAACCTACCTTTCTCAGATCTTCACGCTGTAAAATATTTTAACAGCTTTTACTGTGATGACATTTTGGCGTCTGCAACAGACGCCATACATATGAAAAATTACATGTTTAATTTGCAGCTCGATTTTTCAGCTTTCATATGTCAAAAAAATGTGTTTTTAACAATAACTGCGCATCATAATATAATCAAATGATTTTAATTTCTCATTGAAAATTAATTACCAGATTTCCTGTAGACGTGGTAGATTTTGACACCTTAAAACAAGAGGGCCATGATGGCCCTATTTCACTCCACTGGCTTATGAATATAAACCATAAATACTAAACATTTCAATTCTGAGCCAAATGATTTCAAAATAAAGACTTACAAAGTTTTCTCTGTAAAAGCCCATGTGAAAGTTGAGACCTGCAGGACAAAGCCATTTTAGATCCCAGGGCTATAATTAGTTGAACCCTGGTAGAGGTCCACAAGATAAAGCCACATGCCAAAATAGTACAAGTCTATGCTGTATGGATATAAATAAGGTGATTTTCAAGTTTCATCCATATGAAGCCTCTGTAAAACATAAGACCCCTGATGCCAGGCTAATTTAAAAAAAAATCAAAAGTGATCCAGATTTGGTAGTCCTTGGGTTTGCGGTTAGGAGCAAAAAGATTTTTTGAATTTTCACGCTATAAGCACATGTTTATGACCCATGAGATCGGACTAATTTGGACCTAACTTGAATAACTTTGAAAGAGGTTATTTAGATTACACTCATACAATGTTACAGCTGCAACACAAGGTAAGGAACAAGAAGACCTTTTAAGTTCTCACTATATTAGCCTATGTAAAGCTTGTGACTTATTGGGTGAAGTTTCAGAGACAATAAGCTTGATGGCCTGAGGCCTGTGGAGCTAAAAAGCAGTATCTTTTTCATGAGCTATAATGACGTTAGTAAATACAAGCTTTTTGGAAAAGATTTTTAAAGGTTTTTCAATACTTTTCAGTTTTGTAGCCATAGCAACCATAGCTTTTAACAGAACTTAATTCTTTGAAGACATTCTGAAGAATGTCATGGCAAGATGATATCTGTAAAGTTTGGTCAAAATTGGAAGAGTGGTTTCAATGAAAAAGATGGAACAATCTTGGTAGAAGTCTACAATATGAATCTGCATGCCAAATTTTTATAGCCCTAGGCCTTACAGTAAGGATAAAAAAAAAAATATCTTAAGTTTTCACTATGTAAGCCTATCTAAAATTTGTAAACCCTGGAGTGGGACAAATTTTGATCCCAAGGCTTAAAACATGCCAAATTTGTTAGTCCTACGCTTTATGGTTAGAAACAAGAAGATTGTCGAGAAGTCTTCACTATATAAGCCCTTAATAAAACTTTGACCCCCAGGGCTACAGTCAGGCTAATAGGGAATATGTGTATTAGAAGAATAACATGCCAAATTTGGGAGTTCTTGGCCTTATGGCTAGTAACAAGACGGTTTCTGAACTTTTCACTCCATAAACCCATGTAAAACTTGTGACCCCCAGTGCAGGGCCAAACTTGATTCTAGGGCTGTAACTTGGGCCCTCTTTGTAGTTGTCCACTAGATAATGCTATAAATATGCAAAATTTGGTAGCCCTAAGCCTTATGGCTATGTACACCAAGATTTAAAAGTTTTCCCTATATAAGCCCATGTAAATCTTGTGAACCTCCCCCTCCCCACCCCAGGCCAAATTGACCCCAGGACTGTAATTTGGGCATTTTGGTAGACCCCATTAGATCAAGCTAAATGCAAAATTTGGTAGCTCTAGGCCTTATGGCTAGGTACAGGAAGATTTCTTAAGTTGTCACTATGTAAGCCCATGTAAAACTTGTGACCCCTCCGGCGGGGCCAATTTTGACCCCTGGGCTAAAATTTTGGCCTGCTTGGTAGAGGCCCACTAGATATAGCTACATGCAAAATTTGGTAGCTCTAGGCAGAGCCAATTTTGACCCCAGAGCTATAATTTGAAGAAACATGATAGAGGTCTACTACATAAAGCTACATGCCAAATTTGGTAGCCCTATGCCTTACGGTTTCAGACAAGAAGATTTTTAAAGATTTCCAATATTTTTCAGTTTTGTTGCCATGGCAACCAGAGTTTTTGAAGGAATCAAATTCTTTCAAGGAATTCTGAAGAGGACCATGGCAGGATCATTTCTGTGAAGTTTCATGAAAATTGGATGGGTAGTTTTAGAGAAGAAGATGTTTGAAATAAAAGTTAACGCATGGACAAACGGGCGGACGCACGATGGACACCGGGCCAGGACATAAGCCCGCTGGCCTATAGCCAGTGGAGCTAAAAATCGTAGCGAAAATTATTCAGACAGATGATTGATTGATTGTATGGTGTTTAACGCCGTTTTTAACATTATTTCAGTTACATCGCGGCGGCCAGTGTACCTATCCATGCTTTCCTGGAGTTTTTTTTTACCAGTACTCCGCACAATAGTCTTTCCAAGCCACTGGCTGCTTTCCCACATAACTATCGTCGAAACAATGGTCAGTGGTGAGAAAGGAATGAATCCTGTCTCAGTGACTATCATCAATCCTCAGAAAGAAATTGACCAAGCCGGGTCAGACAGATGAGGGAATCGCAAAATATATATAGCGAAAATATTTGGTAACCCACTCTATTTTGAGGACAAAGTGTGGTACCCACTTATGAGGAAAGCTACTTTCGTTTTGTTTGTTTGGCATGCAATACGAAATGGTATCTAATTTGTATGTGTAGTTTACGTAATTACTTTCCTTTTTGTACGTGCATACTTTTGACAATGCTTTCATGTACTTAAGCACAAAAAAATTGTATGCGTGAAGTAGAATTTATATGTGAATTACATACTGCAGTACGTGATTAGGCACGCTGAGATTTATGTATCATTTTTCAGCAGTATCATCAGTATGGAAAATATAAAAGGTATATGGAGCAACTATTAAAGTTGTCAAAGGCATAACCCTAAGAGACCCAAACAACTGCTCCTTTTCCAACAGTAATTTCAAAAGCTATCAACTTCCTGGCCGTAAAAGTCATGTTAAGCTAAACCGGCACCCAAGCTCCTGAGAATGCATCTATGGTCAGGAAAATGTTTGCCTGTAATAATGAAGGATAGTACTGTCATTCAAAAAGTAATGAAATAGATACTGAAAAATTACAGGGGTAAGTTCATCTTTACTCCCATACCACACTATTCAGTTGCAATGATACTAAACCTTTCACATACCTGGCATAAATTTATCGCACAATGTAGGTCAAGATCAGTTTGCAGAGAACAAGAAGTATGATCTTGAAACTTTACAATGTCCAATTATCTTGACAGAGATTCTGATAAAATGCTAATAGAAATTGGAAATATTTGGTGCTTTATACTGACTGAAAATGTCGTTTTCATTTAACCCTTCAGCTGCTTAGCCAGACTGACCTTTAGCAGACAGTGTAGATCAAGATCAGACTGCAGAGAACATGCAGCCTGATCTTGGATCTACACTGTCCGATAAGGAAATATTTTTCCCGCAAAAATGAGGTTGAAATAAAATCATTTGTATTTTTACTATCAGTCTGAAAGAATTATTTAACTTATTTAGCAGGATAAGGGTTATTTTGGCTCTCATGGGTTAAAATGCAGGGTGATATTGATAGCAATCTTGAACAATGATTACTTCTTTTATTGCTTTTCCTTTTCCAAATAGAAACAATCTCGGACAGAAGTCTCTGAGAAAAGCACTCTTACAACTAAAGAAACCATTCACTATAGGTTCCCTGACTTTGTAATGATCTTGCCAAATTAAACTCAACCCTTAAGATTCTTGAATGAATGAAAATTCAATGGACAGTTAGGGAAAAACAGCAAAATTGTTGCTATTTCTGGGTTGTTTTGATTGATTGAATGGCATACTACGCCTCTTTCAACAGTATTTCAGTCCAATCACGGCCACAGCTCATATATTCATGTATACCCTTAGTTTCACCAGTACTAGGCTAGAGATCTGAGGTGTCTTGCCCAAGCCCACTCGCACAAGAAATCCAGTGCTTCCAATGAGGCTTGAACTTGGGGTCTCCAGGCTGCAAGTCCCACACTTCACCACTGAGCCATGCAGGATCCCTAGTCATTTGATCGGAATATTTCACAAAGTGGCATACAATATTGATCTTAGATCAGACTGCATGGTTTGTACAGTCTGATCTTCATCAACAATGTCCACAAAAAAGGCAACTTAACCCTTTCCCAAACAAGCCCTGGTTTTCACATGTCTGCAATACAAGTCTTTTGAAAACACTGTGGGAAAAGGAGAAATTGCTCATAACAAGTGTTTTCTACCCTTTTTCAGAACTTTCTGCCATTTTCATTAAATTTAAAATTGTCGTCTGCAAACTCTTTCAATTTGGACCAGTCCAAAATTTGTCATTTGGGAAAGGGTTAAGCTGCTTTCAAGACTCTAAGAGTAAGACTACAGGTGTTTTCTCTATATAAAGGCAGAGTAGTGCATGATCAAAACTCCAATGATCTGGGACTAACAATTTTGCAATAAATATCTATAATCAAACTATTTACAATTTCAAAATACTGTAAACAAAATATTTTTACAGCTCTTTATAAAATATAAATAGAGCAGTAGGCTATCAATGATATGCTAGTCAGGATAAGCTATTAACCCTTTCCACACAATCCCGAGTCTTAACGATCCTGAGAAAGAGGCCCTTTGAAAACATTGTGGGAAAAGGAGAAAATGCTGGTAACCAGCATTTTCTCCTTTTCCCACCATGTTATCTGTCTTTTTACAGACAAATCTCACCATATGCAAATGCTTTCAATTAGGACTAGTGTAAGATTGTGTCGTGTGGTAAAGGGTTAAATGAAGCTTGATAGGTCACAGTGCTATCACTTTAAAGACTTACATAAGCTTTTAAATGAAAAGATATGCAGGTTTTTAGCATTCACTTATTGAAAATATATTTTCAACATCAATGATTGATTGACTGGTTGATCGAACGGTCTTTAACTCAGTTTTCAACATCATTTGAGTTATATTGCAGAGGCAAATGTACCTATCCATGCTTTCCTTTTCCAGTACTACCCACAATATTCTTTTCAAACCACTGGCTGCTTTCCCACATAATCATCATTCAAACAATCGTGAGAGAGGAATGAATCCTGTCGCAATGACTATCATCAAACCACAGAAAGGAACTGGCTGAGCTGGGGATCAAACCAGCAACCCCTGTTCTCGAGTCCTGTAGCAGGAGTCGGCACTTTCAACATCAAAAGAAACAGAGTAAGAATAATTTGCAAAATATGCCTTACTTAAATTTGTACATGTATTTGTCCTAGTCCTTTACAACACAGTTTGCTGTATGGTAAAAGGGTTAAGAAAAAATGGCTTTGTATTTTCCAAATTCAAATCCTATATATCAACTGACAAGCATTGCTTCCAATCAAGAGTAGTTCATTTCTCCTTACAACAAAAATCGCTCAATTTCTTTCAAGCAGTCTCTACAATTGTCACAATTTTATAAAACCCTTCTGCAGCTGGGGTATCAAAAGATTTCTGCATAAGTGAAATCATGGGTTTCAGAAGCTTCCATTTGAAAATGCTCTTGTGCATAAATCCTCTGATAACCCAACTGCAAAAGGGTTTTAGACCCTAAGTCAGGTTGATCAGTCTTATTTTAGATGGATGTTTCCACAGTTGTCTACTGCCAATTTGTTTCAGAAGGTCATGTAAGATGAATAGGATAGCATTTCTCTAGTCTAACAAAATGCTGGGTCTGATAAAGACATCAACAAGGTATAGATCTACATCAAAACAACATTAGCAAATTCAAAGATACAGTGGTGAGATGGTATAAGCAGTGCACAAGTTTCAAAGACAGAACCAGGAAAAGCTCTTTTGAACATATCCTGGCTTCAGCAATTTACTTTTCTTTGAATATGGATTAACAGAAAGTGGAGACTTTTTCAAGGATCTTTGATGCATTCCAATGTATTCAGAATTATTTCTCCACAATTATGAAAAAAAAAAACATTCTATGACTGTTGGCTTTGAACTTAACAAATATATGTATAAATCTATAATTCCAACAAATCTAAAATTCCTGGTTTATTCTTTCATTGATTCTGTGTTTGAATGCATAGTGTTTTACACAACTATTCACATTATTTCAGAAAAATCGCCTCAACAGCCCAGATATTCATCTCTTTCCTGGATTCACCAGTACCAGCCAGGGGTTTTTCTATTGCCTCATCAACGGATGCTCTAAATGTACAAGCTCCACAAGTATGTAAAACCAGCATTTCCTGATGAAAAGCCCAATGCCTGAGTCCTGAGCTTAGGTGGGCCCTTTATTCCATAATCTGTATAGTATTTAACATTGATAATTCGACATTATTCTTTAATTCAACCTGCAGGCTTTTTGAGATTTCAATACATTGTAAAACTTTGTTAAATAATACTGATGCTTCAGCATCCACAGTTCTACATCATACTGAGGAACTAATCATGTAGACAATGCACATTTTTCTCTTTTTCTTTTGCTTGATTTCTTCAAAAATTCATGGATAAAGTAATGGATATGAAGCAGTAGCTAACAACCCCTTAACAAGTCTATGGTCAATCCAGTGATGACCAATTAAGCCTACATAATAAAACCTTTGATAAAAGAAAAGTAAACATCCTGAACAATATACAGCTATGTCAAGCTTGTCCTGAAGCTATTTACCCTTAACCCTTTCCCAAACACTCCCAAGATTTAACAACCATGATGGTGAAGGCTTCTGAAAACATGGGAAAAGGAGAAAATGCTGGTAACCAGCATTTTCTCCTTTTCCCTAAACGTTTCCTTGCCTTTCAAAGACAAATTGCATTGTAACATGTGAGTGCTTTCCATTTAAAATTTAATTGTACAGTATAGGCTTACGGCAAAAATAAACAAGGCGGTCATTCTAAGTAAGGAGGGAGGGTGAGGGTCAATATTTCAAGGCCATTTAGGGCCAGGGATTCTCAACATGTAGCACTGTGTAGATCACAGATCAGACTTTGCATATTTTGTGCTGTCTGATCATAATCGCTGCTGTATACAAAGCTGGCAAAGTTGTGTTAAATGCTTTAATAATTAGCTCAAAAACAAAATTTTAGGTTTGTCCAAATTGAAAACATTTACAGACAACAAAAGTGATTAAATATAAAAAAGATTGCTGTAACCATTACTGGTAACCAGCATTTTACCATTTCCCACAATGCTTTCGTCGTTAAAAATCAGTTGTCTGATAAAAGGGTTACACTGCCCTTGAATTGACCTTGCAGCAGTTATTTCACAGGTAGGATATCGCTGAAAACCTAGGTAGCTTAATGGTCATTAGGTGAAAGCAAGCTTATGGGAGATGTCATGCAGTTAAAATTTAGTGTCATATATTTACTTCAACAAGAAAAATTTACTACCTGCAGACATTTTTCATCTTGTATCAGCCCACTGTTAAAACATTGGGACTAAATGTGAAATTGTAGGGCAATCTTTCATTTTGCTACAATGCTTTCATATGTATTCATGACTGGGCCCATTGTTCATGATGATAATCAATATATTACAATGGTATTTTCAAAGTTGTCAATTTCAGTGGGAAGTTTTTTGTATAACCCAGTATTTACTAAGTGTGAAATAGTAGTCTGAAACTGTAACTGCTTCATTTGTTTTCAAATATAAGTTGGGTTAACAATTTTGTTACTGTACAACAGACACTGTGTGTCATTTGGTAAGAGATAAACCAAATTTTTTTTCCACAAAAACATAGAGAATAAAACCAGAATAAATGGTATAAAAGATAAACTACATTTTTTGATGTGCCTAACCCTTTATCACATAATCCCCACTTTTAACAATCCTGAGAAAGAAAGCTTTTGAAAACACTGTAGGAAAAGGAGAAATTGCTGGTAACCAGCATTTTCTCCCTTTCCTACAAAGTTTACTACCCTATCCAAAACAATTTTCAATTTTTGAGTCACATTAATTTTGTTGTCTGCAAATGCTTTCAGTTTTGGACAAGTCTAAAATTTTGTTGTTTGGTAAAGAGTCAAACAGTACCATAATTAAAAATTTATAATACCCAATATATGATGTTATTTTGTATTTTTTGTGTATGAAAGTGTTTCAATATCAGTGTTTAACCCTTTACCACACAATGACGCCTTTTGACGCCCCTGGGAAAGAAGCCTTTTGAAAACATTGTGGGAAAAGAAGAAAATGCTGGTAACCAGCATTTTCTCCTTTTCCCACAATGTTTTCTACACTATCAAAGAAACATTGCACCATTTGAGCCACACTGGAATTGTCGTCTGCAAATGCTTTCAATTTGGACAAGGCTAAAATTTTGTCGTCTGGTAAAGGGTTAAGCATGGTTTAATGTATGATGTAATCTTCAAACAGTATTTCAGTTACATAAAAGTGACCTGTCTGGCACTTCTAGACTTTCTTTGCCTATACTATGCACAACATTCATTCCAAACACAAGCTTGTTTCCAGCAGAAACCAAATAGATCATTTTTTCTGATAACTAGGTTTTATCGATACTAGGATGAGACATTGCACAACCTTGCCCATGGACATTCAAACTTGTCTATTATTGTATGGAAAGGCTGAACCCAGGACATCTGGATTACAAAGCAAATATAACAACCAGTGAACCACAGAGAAAGCCTAATTGGTAATGCTTTTTTTTTTCACGACTAATTGGTGATGCTTTTTTCACAATACTTCTTCAATATTTCTTGTTTGTTTCTCAATGTGGTATTTAACACTGTTTTCAACATCCATTCAATTAAAACACACTAGCCAGTGTTCCTATCCATGCTTTCCTGGAGTTTCTTTTACCAGTACTTATATTCTTCCCATGCCACTGGCTGCTTTCCCACATAAACAATGTCAAATGTCAACTAGCGGTGAGAGAGGAATGATTACTGTTACATGACCATCATCAACCCTCACAAAGAAACTGGCTGGGCTGGTGATTCAAACCAGCAACACCCCCCCTGCTGCCCCTCCCCCATTTCAAACCCTGTGCATCACTGACTTAGCTACCAGGGCCAGTAAAATACTTCTTGTGAGTCACAAACTTCCTAAAATTTCAAGAAATTTTCTGTATTAAGTTACATTCACAGATCACAGCAAAAACTTGATAGAAGGAGTATATGTAACTACTGGTAGTTTACATTACAGATTTTGATGTAAGAAAAAGATAACAATAGTGTATTATAGGAATGGAATGCGGACAGATAGTTCAGGCCCATAAACATTTTTACTAAAGAATTTTAAGCCAGCTAACAATATAGGACAGTTCACATTCTACTTTGAAGAGATATCTATCCTTCTCCCATACATGTAGTTAACTCTTCACCAGACAGCAAAATTTAAGACATGTACAAATTGAAAGCATTATTTTGCAGACAACAAAATTTAACAGGGCCAAAGTGATGAGAACTGTTCTGGAACTGGTAAGAAACAATGTGGGAAGAGGAGAAAATGCTGGTTAACAATGCTTGCTCCTTTTCCTACAATGTTTTCAAAAGCTTCCTTTTTCAGGGTCGTTAAAAGCTGGGATTGGGCGGTAAAAGGTTATACCAATAAATCAGAGTACTTAACCCTTTACCACACAGTCCCGACTTTAAACAACCGTGAGGAAGAAGCCTTTTGAAAACGTTGTGGAAAAAGGGGAAAATGCTGGTAACCAGCATTTTCTCCTTTTCCAAAAATGTTTTCTACCCTTTCAAAGACAGACGTCATCATTTGCACTACATTTAATTTGTCGTCTGCAAATGCTTTCAATTTGGTCCTGTCCTCAATTTTGTCGTTTGATAAAGAGTTAAACCTTGAAACTGTAACACTGTATGTATACAAAAAAGTCCAAAACAAAACATAGAATTTCAGAATTACTGCATTTGAGCTAAGCACTGCATAAAGAGTTTTTAATGCATCTTCATAATGCATTACACAAAGCAAGTCATTGGATCAATTCTGCCTGAAAATGCACTGAATCAGGCCAATATGGATCAATTCTTTTTGCAGATATATTAAACCATCTTTTTACATAGCATGACTCTTAATACTATGTATATTTAGGAATGTAGTTTATCTTTTATAAGGTTTATGAAGTTTCAGATGATAAATATATACCCAAAAATCCATTTGGTATGACCCTTACCAAGTGACACCCTGTTACTTTTATACCATATCAGGATGTGATTTCCAAACTGTTATGATTCATTCTTAATCTTGAAGCACACAACTTTACATAAGATTCTTGTAAAGTAGAGATAATCAACATGAACTCAAGTCTTACAAAGGAATACAAGTGACAACACTGGCAAAAGGAATATTACAAGCAAAATATCAACACAATGTTTTCAAAAGACATAAAAATTCATCTGCAGGATATAATGAGTTTAAAATTGTGTGATACATTATATCTTGGGATAAGATAAAGGTCATGAAATTAGTTATGATATCATTTGGAATTCATTCAGATTAATGAAAAGAAGTTAAACCTGTACTGGGGAAGCAGCTAAGGGATGTTTGGAGGGAGCTTTCCTGTGGTTGTTGTTAATATTTCTTCTTTTGCATCTGTTTAAACTGAAATATCAGCCTTTGAAACTGTTTAATAGAGGTGGTCAGGTTTTGACTATACATGTATCTATCATGCCAGCTAGTCTTCATAACTAACAAGAGGGCCATGATGGCCCTGGGTCGCTCACTTTAGTAGAGTGCCTTTAAGGTTTTTCTTTAATTTGACCATGTGACCTAGTTTTTGACCGCAGGTGACCCAATTTCAAACTCATATTTCATGAAGACAAACATTCTGACCAATTTTCAAGTCAACTGAGCAAAAAATGTAGCCTCGAGTGCCCTAAAGATATTTCTTTAATTTGACCTAGTGACCTAGATTATGACCCCAGGTGACCCAAATTTGAACTGGTCTTTGACTATATCAAAAGAAACATTTTAACCAATTTTCAAATCATATGAATAATAAATGTGGCCTCTAGAGTGCCCACTAGCTATTTCTTTAATTTGACCAAGTGACCTATTTTATGACCCCAGTTGACCCAAATTCAGACTCGTGTGAGATTTTACAAAGACAAACATTCTGACCAATTTTCAAGGCAATTAAGCAAAGAATGTGGCCTCTAGAGTTCCCACAAGGTATTTCTTTATTTTGACCTAGTGACCTAGTTTATGGTTCCAGGTGACCAAAATCCAAACTCATCTGGTACTTCATCAAGACAAACATTCTGGCCAAATTTCAGGTCATTTGAGCAATAAATGTGGCCTCCAGAGTGCAAACAAGGTATTTCTTTAATTTGACCCAGTGAACTAGTTTATGACCCAAGTTGACCCAAATTAATCTTGTGTGAGACTTTATAAAGACAAACTTTGTAACTAATTTTCAAGGCAATTGAGCAAATAATGTGGCCTCGAGAGTGCCAACAAGGTATTTCTTTAATTTGACCTAGTGACCTAGTTTATGTCCCAAGATGACCCAATTTTGAACTCAATGAACTTGTTGCGCTTGGATGGGCAAACAAACTTAGAAGAGAATCACTACATACCAAATATCAAAGCTCTACGCCTTCCAGTTTTAAAGGAGAATTTTAAAGTTTTCCTTCTTTGTTCCTATGTTCAAACTTGTGACCCCCGGGGATGGGCCAGTTTTGACCCAGGGGCATCATATGAACAAACTTGGTAGAGGTCCACTAGGAAATGCTACATACCAAATATCAAAACTCTACACCTTCCCATTTAAGAGAAAAAGAAATTTAAAGTTTTCCTTCTTTGTTCCTATCTTCGAACTTGTGACCCCCGGGGCTGGGCCAGTTTTGACCCAGGGGCATCATATGAACAAACTTGGTAGAGGTCCACTCTGAGATGCAACATACCAAATATCAAAGCATCACACCTTTCGGTTTTAGAAAAGAACAATTTTAAAGTTTTCCTTCTTTGTTCCTATGTTCGAACTTGTGACCCCAGGGACTGGGCCAGTTTTGACCCAAGCAGCATCCTTGGAACAAACTTAGTAGAAGTCCACTAGGAGATGCTACATACCAAATATCAAAGCTCTATGCCTTCCTATTTCAGAGAAAAAAAAAATTGAAGTTTTCCTTCTTTGTTCCTATGTTTGAACTTGTGACCCCCGGGGCAGGGCCAATTTTGACCCCAAAGGCATCATATGAACAAACTTAGTAGAGGTCTACTAGGCGATGCTACATACCAAATATCAAAGCTCTATGCCTTCTAGTTTTACAGAAGAAGATTTTTAAAGTTTTCCTTCTTTGTTCCTATGTTGGAAATTGTGACCCCCGGGGCCGGGCCAGTTTTGACCCCAGGGGCATCATATGAACAGACTTGGTAGAGGTCCACTAGGAGATGCTACATGCCAAATATCAAAGCTCTACGCCTTCAAGTTTCAGAGAAGAAGATTTTTAAAGTTTTCCTTTTTTGTTACTATGCTCAAACTTGTGACCCCCCTGGGTGGGGCCAGTTTTGACCTCAGGGGCATCATATGAACAAACTTGGTAGAGGTCCACTAGGCAATGCTACATACCAAATATCTAAGCCCTACGCCTTCCAGTTTCAGAGAAGATGATTTTTAAAGTTTCTTCTCTTTGTTCCTATGTTCGAACTTGTGACCCCCCGGGCAGGGCCAGTTTTGACCCCAAGGGCATCATATGAACAAACTTGGTAGAGGTCTACTAGGAGATGCTTCATGCCAAATATCAAAGCTCTATGCCTTCTAGTTTTACAGAAGAAGATTTTTAAAGTTTTCCTTCTTTGTTCCTATGTTGGAAATTGTGACCCCTGGGGCCGGGCCAGTTTTGACCCCAGGGGCATCATATGAACAGACTTGGTAGAGGTCCACTAGGAGATGCTACATGCCAAATATCAAAGCTCTATGCCTTCAAGTTTCAGAGAAGAAGATTTTTAAAGTTTTCCTTTTTTGTTACTATGCTCAAACTTGTGACCCCTGGGGCGGGGCCAGTTTTGACCCCAGGGGCATCAAATGAACAAACTTGGTAGAGGTCCACTACGAGATGCTACATACCAAATATCAAAGCTCTGCGCCTTCTAGTTTCAGAGAAGAAGATTTTCAAAGATTTTGCTTTTTTTTCCTTTTTGTTGCCATGGCAACCAGAGTTTTGGGTGGAATTTAATTCTTTGAACAATTTTGGTAGAGCTTCACCCAAGGAACATCCCTGCCAAGTTTCATCAAGATTGGCCCAGTGGTTTCGGAGAAGAAGATGTTTAAAGAAATTGTTGATGGACGACGGACGAGGGACGCCGGACGCCGGACATAGGGCGATCACAATAGCTCACCTTTAGCACGCTGTGCTAAGGTGGGCTAATAAACTAACCTAACTCTATGACAGCCCCCTCCCCCCCAAAATAAAAACAGTGCAGAAGTTCTAGTTTAGGGTGCACTCAAGTGTTTTCCATTTCCTCAAGAAATGTCAATTGAAGAACATACTGCAAATTGTTACGTAAATTTTCGAAAATCTTGCTTGCAAAAAAAAGTTTACACTTCCTGTTCCAATGAAAAAATACTTGAGCTTAGTATTATATTTCAGAGTGTATATTACAAACATGATCTTACTATGACTGACATACAAGCAACTTTTATTCATACTCACACTTCTTAAATGCACTTTTTTTTAATACTAATGAATTAGTAAAAGTTGGTTCTCTTTACTGGCTGAAAATACTGATATCAACGATGACCCAGTACCAAACTAGTGTTCAATTTCGTGCGCGCCATTGAGCCCTTGGCTCCCTAAAGTCCCAGATGGCGCAATTCCAAACCAACCTTCCGCCTGTCTGGAGCACTCGACTGTAAAAGAACCATTCCGCAAATTATGGTCCTTTTTGTCTGTTTCTGCTTTTTTTGCTCAATAAACATAATAGTAAGCTTGCCAGAGACAATTTATCGATAACCTGACAGATGTTATGGTTCACATTAAATTGGTAGCCTGTTAGCGATCTTCGTATCAGACCGGTTTGGGAGATACGACAGGTACCAGAAGTTACGATTCCTTAAACTTCCAATGATCATACAAGATCGCAATAAAGCGATTTTCTGAGTATTATGGAAGTATCAATGGCGTGAAAAAGGCAATGCCTGTTGAAAGTATTACTCTTGGAAAGCAAAATCGAGCCAGCCCCTACCCCTAGTTCAAGCGACAAAATAAAACCCCACAGTAACGCAAGTTTCAACCCAAATTGCTCCTGGATGATCGGATCAAAGATGCTTAGTTCATGACACGAAAGTAAACTGTAGTTTGAATGATCGACGGGGAAGTTAAATTCCTTTTATGAGGGGATGTCAGAATTTCCAAAGTCTATAGCTGACAGACATATTTCATTTTTTAAGTTTAAATTAATGGTGGAAACAAATTTGCGTCAATTTACAGTGAAAATTTCTGAAGTGTTGCAAGTTTATTAGCATAGTGTTAATAGATACATTAATGGGTATACACTCGTTAAATAAAAAGGTAAAACTTGTTACATAAACAGGTTAAAAATCAGTAATACAATGTTTTTGTGTGTGGGCCTCCAGTTTTCCAAAATGGCCCAGTATTTCAATGTCTGTGGGCCCAATGGGCCCCCTTACAAACAAAGCTAGATTGAACACTGCCAAACAACCCATGTTTTAACCCTTTACCAAACAGTCTCGAGTTTTAACGACCCATGAAAGACAGCTTTTGTAAACATTGTGGGAAGAAGAAAATGCTGGATACCAAATACAAATTTCAGTTATTGAGTCACATTTTTAGTGTCATCAGCAAATGTTTTCAACTTAGACATGACTAAAATTTTGCCATTTAGTAAAGAGTTAGGGACCCCGACGAAATATGCTTTTGAAAAAAAAGAGTTGAAAGAAAAAGAGAAAAAGAGAACCAGCATAGATCTCCTTTCTCTACATGTTTTCTACCCTTTCAAAATGAAATCTCATCATTTGAGTTAAACTTAATTTTTCTTCCGCGAATGTTTTCGATTGCAATTCTGTTGTATGCTAAACGTTAACACTTTGACAAATAATCCCGAGTTTTCTACCCTTCCCAAAACAAACTTCAATTTTTGAGTCACATTAATTTTGTTGTCTGCAAATGCTTTCAATTTGCATGAGCCTAAAATTTTGTCAATTTGTAATGAGTTAAGCACTATAAAGGATATTTAGAATACAGCATGACAGGGTGTTGGAATCCTGTTTTGGTATTTCTGATGGTCAGGAAGTTTTAACACAGCATGAGGCTACAAAAGGATTCTACTTGAATCTATGAAGGTTGCTTGTTATAGAGCAATCCCATTTACAATGTAACTCACCTTCTGCACCAATAGAAACAAGTTTTACTCCTTTGCTTGCTATGAAATCCAAAGCTTTGTTCACATTGGCTATTTTATGAAATCTCATGCGACCTCTGTCTGGTTTTGGTAACTGTTCACCAGAAATTACTTCAAGTAATAACATCAACTTCAACCCATTTCGAAAGTCCTCTTCTATATTTTCTATTTGAGTTCCAGCTTTTCTTAAATGTGAGTTGCACCATGCTGTGAAAGTCTGGAATAAAAAAAGATTAAAAGTCATAATTATAACATGCACTTAAACAATTACAGAATTGTGCAATATCTGATAATAACCCTTTACCAAACACTCCAAAGTTCTAACTACCTAGGAAAGAAAGCTTTAGAAAAGATTGTGGGAAATGGAGGAAATGCTAGTTATCAGCATTTCCGATAATGGTTTGTAAACTTCCTAGCACAGTTTCTATTATTCAACTCTTAACAAACAACAAAACTTTAGACTTGACCAAAATGAAAGCATTCGCAGACAACAGATTAATGTAGCTCAAAGGATGGTTTCTGTCTTTGAATGGGGTAGAAAATGTGGAAAATGGAGAAAATGCTGGTTACCAGCATTTTCTCCTTTTCCCACAATGTTTTCAGAAGGCTTCTTTCTCAGGGTTGGTATAACATGGGACTGTTCCGTAAAGGGTTAAGCCACAATGATTCGTCAATTGCAAATCTAAGTAAGTCAAAATTTTTGTCACATGGTAGAGGGATTATATTTTGTTCATGTTATTTTATAAAGTACACTGTCAAAGCAATCAGAATGATGCTGCTGCAACTATAACCAATTATGCAGGGGCCAATTTCAGTTCAACCAAAAGCACCTGAAGTGACTCAAAGGCAAAACATTTGTATCAGACTGTAATATTTTATAATGATAAATAATAACTTTTGTTCAACCCAGAAAAGCACATTGATGGAACAAAACAATGCTAGCTAATTAACACTGTTATTTATCATGAAAGATTATGCCTTTCAACTTGCAGAAGATAAAAAAACCCTGCCATTGCATTCATATAAGTATGAAGATAACCTCTTACTGGACACAATGAGAAGTAATGAAATGTCTCCAATATCAACAAGCTACATCCTTGTGGTCAAGGTGACATGAAATACAAGACTACAGAACACAGCAACAATGCAAATCATCAAGTTAACATGGAGTGAGAGACTGGGTATCAAGAATACAAAAGGAAATAACTCTTTGAATGACAGCAGATCACTTTTGAATTCATTGTGCAAAAGGAAAAAATACTTGTAGGACCTGTTCATAATAAACTGTAGATTTTCAACATTTTAGAAGGCTGTTTGCAGAGTCATCTGCTGCCAGGTAATTTCCAGAGGTAATGAGCAAAGATGCTTCACAGACCTATATGAAGCAGTCCACACTGCAAAACCCTCTACAGCTATTAGGCCTATCTCGAAGCACAAATTGTCACATTGCTGTAATGAATTGTCACACAACAGGTAAGAACAGGTAATAAAGACAATAGAATTACCTACATAGAGATACATCCTTGTAAATAATAGACATAGTGAGGGTCGCTCTGTCCAAAATGATGAACAGAGAATAACCATCTGTTTTCAATTGATACAGTTACAACAAATCTACCCCCCTCCATATAATAATGAATAAGTGCCACATAAAAATGGCCACATGGAACCCCTAGTTAATCATTGCCCAGAATGTTGGATTAGTATCTTAATTAACCCCTTACCAGACGACAAAACTTCAGGCTGTTCCAAATTGAAAGCATTTGCAGATGACAAATCAAAGCTGGCCAAAATGGCAAAATTTGTCCTTGATAGGATGGAAAACATTGTGGGAAAAGGAGAAAATAGTGGTAACCAGCATTTTCTCCTTTTCCCACAATCTTTTCAAAAGCCTTCTTCCTTAGCTTCGTTAACAATCAGGATCATGTGGTAAAGGGTTAAGACTTTCTTCTTGAGTACAATGAGTGACCTCTCTGATGTTGAAAACATTCAAGCAATTTCTAGGTACCCAAAAACTTAATGAAGCAATGAACAGTTCAATTTGTCTAACTACTAATAAGATTACAATGTCCAAAAAAAATTTTAAAGCTTTCAGTGCAAAAGAAAGTTAAAACTTCTTAACGCTGCAAGCAAAAGAAGTTTTTTTGAGTTTTATGTCTGAACCAAAGAACAACAAAATTTGAGACTTGTCCAATCTGAAAGTATTTGCAGACAACAAATCAAATGTTACTCTACCAGTATTTTCTCCTTTTCCCACAATCTGTGCAAAAGTCTCTTCCTAGGGTTGTTAAACTCAGGATTGTCTTTTAAGGGGTTTAAAGGCATTAATATGAAAATTCTTGGATGAAGTCTAGGAAGTGATAATTTCAAAAATTCAAAGTTTTCCAAAATTCAAGAAAATTCAAAATTATAATGTGAATATCCACAACATGGGTTTTGGTGAGAAACTATGGCTCATAGATTTTACAATACCCCTGATTTTCAAACAACAAAGAATGTGATTATTGGGTACATGTCCGACATGCCACAGCCTCTTCCCTCACATATAATACAAATGGAAATGACATAATACAAGAAAACACATAACACTCTCCAGCGTTAAATGTTATCCCAGTAAACAAGACTCGTTAACATCAATTACAACATTATTCTCTGATTTATCAAGCTCAGGTAAAATACACATAAAAAGGTGATTTATACATGATTAATTCAGCAGGTTAAAGTCACAACATGGACATATCAAAAATCCACCATTAGTGGCCAACAGAAAACATAGGTAGATAAATTTTTTTGTAAAATACTGATAAGTGAGTCATACTATGAAAAAAGGCAGTTCAATGCATTCTCCAGAAACTATCAATCAAGGTCAGCCCATATAGTTGAGTTGACCTTGGTTGAAACTCTTTGCTATGGGTCAATTCTCTGCCTGTCAAAGGACCAGTCTACCTCATGATTCAGTTGGTTGTTAATATAGCGTGCTTTGAGAATTTTTTTTTATTTTTCCTCCAGTACCAATGTTCAGCTAGGTTAAGTTAGGCATCTTTTGGTATCTCACTACGTCTGTCACAGGCTATAGAGGGATGCAAGTATGTTACTTCCCGGGGTGTCAAGTTCTGTTAGGGTCTCCTGCATTTCTAATATTTCTATTTTTACAGGTTTTTACGCTCTGCCAAGGTTTTGCAGAAATGGAACATGACGGGCGGGCAATTTTGGAGCAACTTTGTGTCCATGGTAGAGAAGGAAGGTGTTCCAAGCAGAAATTATCACTAGTCTAGGACTTCTAATTGTCAACATAATATGCAAAAATGAAGATGATTTTGTCTTTGTATATTTGCTTGGTGCATACAGTCATATGGTCTTTGTGTTAGCAAGATAGAAAACTAAAGCAACAATGAAATGCCACATTACAGTAGGCAAGAGGAAAGAGAAGAAGGCAGCTGAAAAAGATCCACGTTTGGCTAATGGATTTAGAAAAAAGGATGGAAGACCTTGAAGAGTTCTAGACAGAGGAAGTGATTTTGATTTCAAAAGAAAATATTTATCACTCTCCACTAAACCCTTTGTTATGGGTACTCATTAGAATCGTCTCATGGAGACGATTCTAATGAGTACCCACAACATAAGGTTTGGAAGAGAAATAATGGATTTAGAATACTATCACTCCCTGTTATCTGGAGGTCTGATTCCTCGGCCACTACTCAACAATCTCGCCAGAGTTGTGCACTGAAGATACATGTATTAACACCTTCCAGAACTAAGGATGCCTCCAGAGATCTTCGATGAAATCCTGAACGGTTAACACTAGTCACTGAGAGACAGGACTTGAGGTACCGCTTTGCATTACAATCTGGTTCCTATTCACCAACCATGATGAGTAATTGTCACCTATGGCCAGATGTCTAAGACTCAGAAATAACTTCAGATCTGGATCCATATTCAATAACCATTTGTAAGAATATTTTTAGTCTTCCTCAAGAATTTTCTAAATTTGAAAGTAACACAAGTTCTGATTGGCTAAACCAAACTGGTTAAGCGAATCAGAGGTTTACCCAATCAGAAGTTGCGTTACTTTCTAAATCTTTAATTAGACTAAGAAGGTTCTTAAGAATTGTTGCTGAATATGACCCAGGTCTGAAGTTATTCTTTACTCCGAGACATCTGGCCATACGTCCCGATGATAGGTGACAATTATTCTTCATTTTCCTGTGCAATTATGTGTAGTAATGCAGCCAGATCTGCTATATAGTACAAGAAGTGTGCAATGCCATTGTCGAAGCATACAATGATACAGAGCCTGCTGTTTTTTGACACCTGATGAATTGAGAGCCATGGCTCAAGACTTTGAAAACATTAGGCTGGCGAGAATCATGGATTGAACCTGGTCCTCCAATGGTGGCATTGGTTTTGCAATGAAGATTGCCCTTGTGTGTTTTTGTTTTTTGCCTTGCAAGATGCAGACTTTTGAGTTCTTGGAGTCGTTTTCCTGCTACAGCTTTTACATGTTCAGAGACCATGCATGTCCAGTCAGGACACAGTACAGCCCAATACACCATAGGACGCAAGATCCATAAACTGTCATATGCCCGGATGTGCCTCGATAGGACTCCAACGAAACAGCTGGGACACAGCTGAGCTTGCCAAGAGAACCGCTAAGAAACGCAACAAAGCCTGACAAAACTTGAAAGAAACATGAGATACCCATGACAACAGTAATTCCATGTCCTAACAAGTTTTCTCCGCTACCAAGAATAAATTTCAATTTTTGAGTCGCATTTATTTTTGTCATCTGCAAAGGCTTTTAACTTGGGCAAGTCTAAGATTTAGTTGTTTGGTGAAGAATTAACAAACCATCTCAAAGTTTTTTTCCTTCCAGTCATATCAATTTCGATCACACTAACATGAAAATCAATTGCATAACATGTACTATGGGAATTTCAGCTCATGCAAAAAAAGACTTGTGCAAATACTGACCTAGAAAATCATCAAAATTTTAACAACATGATTTCTGCCAATACTTTAAATTTTTTTCCATTTTCCTACTAAAACGCTGCAAAGCGAAAAATCTGGAGTAAGCCAATAGATAAGGTAGCGTACCTGTTCTGATAGGTTATGATGTATGTCTGGTGTAAATGGCTGAGTAGGCTATTTTTATACAACCAGGAATGTGTAACTCTTTACCCGTTATTGTTTACCTTCGTGCTGATTGTATGTACTTCTGTAATTTGTTCAAAACACTCAATAGCCCACTGCAAAAACAAGTCTATCTCTTACCAGACAACAAAGTCTTAGAAATGTCCCAATCAAAAACCTTACTCTTTACCAAACGACGAAATTTTAGACTGGTTTACATTCAAAGCATTTTCAGAGACCAGATTGAATGTGACTAAAAAATTGAAATTTCCCTTTGAAAGTGTAGAAAACATTGTGGGAAAAGGAGAAAATGCTGGTTACCAGCCATTTTCTCATTTTCCCACAATGTTTTCAAAGGCCTTCTCCATCTGAGTCTTTGAAAGCTGAGATACTGTGGTAAAGGGTTAAAATGACAGAAGGTTACAAATACATGGGGCAAAAAGGATGATATTTTTCTATGAAGGGGCACAACCCTGAAAGATCTTTAAACCCTGAACTGGCTTTAGCTGGCTCAATAGAATCTGCAATCTGATCTTTGATCTGCACTATCCACCTCTTCCATACTTTGACCAAAACAACCCTTACCTAATTCTGTTTTGGCTGCATTTCAAAAGCCTTTTTCAGGGTAGTTAAAACTTGGGATTTTTTTTTATAAAAGGCTAATAGCCATTGAATGCGACTGCACACAAAATCTGCTTTAGCTAATAATGTAAAAATCTGAAAATGTCCCAAAAATTGTGTAGGATTATTTTTGTAAAATTGGCTCTGATCAATAACTGACAATCCCTTTCCAGGTGGGAATGGGTGATTCATACATAAACAAATATACATAAACATCAATATTGTGTCACTTATACACACACAAAAACAATCCAAAACAACAAGACAGAATTGGTAATACAGAATTTAGATTTATTCTACATGTATTTTTGGGAATGCAATTCCTCGTTCATAAGATTTGTTTAAAGATCTATCATTTCTTTATTTCTATCTGGTCTTTAATCATTTCCAAGTGACATGCTATCACTATTACACTATACCTATTCAGTAATATATAAATAATTCTTAACCATTCAAGCACGAGGGAAAATCTGACATGCCAAGGCTTACATTGTAAATCAAAGGGAGACTGCAAAAAGAGGGCAGTCTGATCAACAATTAGTCTGCTTTTTTACGATTATACAGGAAAGAGAGAAGTTCAAACAATGACTCAAATTCAAATTTATGGCAGATTGAAAAATGAAAAAGTTCTGTTTATTTGTATGGTGTTAAATGCTGTTTTCAACATTATTTCAGTTATATCACAACAGCCAACACACCTATTAATGTTTCTTTTAACAGTGCTTTGCACAATTATCTTTCCCATCTACTGGCTGCTTTCCCACATAACAATGCTGAAACAGTGGTGAGAGTAGAATCAAGGAAATGAGAAAGAAGCACTAGGCACAACCTATCAAGATAAAAACAAGTCAAGACAGTAAAAGCATTTTTACCATATAAGGTAAAGGTAGTAACTTTTCTCATATATGATGACACAATACAGGGAAAAATTTCTCACCAAACATACATGTGATAAAATCCTATGAATGGCATGATTTTATCTTGGCCCATCCAGAATGAATCAGTTCTGATTGTTAATGATTAACCCTTTACCACACAATCCCTAGTTTAAATTAAACAACCTCGAGGAAGAAGGCTTTTGAAAATATTGTGGGAAAAGGAAAACAAGAGGGCCATGATGGCCCTGTATCGCTCCACTGGCTTATAAATATAAACCATAAATACTAAACATTTCAATTCTCAGCCACATGGTTTCAAAATGAAGACTTACAAACTCTTCTCTGTAAAAGCCCATGTGAAAGTTGAGACCCGCAGGGCAAAGCCATTTTTGATCCCAGAGCTATAATTACTTGAACCCTGGTACAGGTCCACAAGATAAAGCCACATGCCAAAATAATACAAGTCTATGCTGTATGGTTATAAATAAGGTGATTTTCAAGTTTTGTCCATATGAAGCCTCTGTAAAACGTAAGACCCCTGATGCAAGGCTAATTTCAAAAAAAAGATCAAAACAGGAAGATTTCTTAAGTTGTCACTATGTAAGCCCATGTAAAACTTGTGACCCCTGCGGCGGGGCCAATTCTGAGCCCAGGGCTAAAATTTTGGCCCGCTTGGTAGAGGCCCACTAGATATAGCTACATGCAAAATTTCGTAGCTCTAGGCCTTATCGCTAGGTACAGGAAGATTTTAAAAGTTTCTTCTATATAAGCCTATGTAAAACTTGTGACCCCTGGGGCAGAGCCAATTTTGACCCCAGGGCTATAATTTGAAGAAACTTGATAGAGGTCTACTACATAAAGCTACATGCCAAATTTGGTAGCCCTATGCCTTATGGTTTCAGACAAGAAGATTTTTAAAGATTTCCAATATTTTTCAGTTTTGTTGCCATGGCAACCAGAGTTTTTGAAGGAATCCAATTCTTTCAAGAAATTCTGAAGAGGACCATGGCAGGATCATTTCTGTGAAGTTTCATGAAAATTGGATGCGTAGTTTCAGAGAAGAAGATGTTTGAAATAAAAGTTAACGCACGGACAGACGGACGCACGCACGGACGGACGGATGGACGGACGCACGACGGACACTGGGCCATGACATAAGCCCGCTGGCCTTCAGCCAGTGGAGCTAAAAATTATGCTGGTAACCAGCATTTTCTCCGTTTCCCGCTATGTTTTCTAACCTTTCAATGAAAAATTCGAACACTCAAGTTCAGTTTAATTTGTCGTCTCCAAATGCATCAAATTTGGGCAAGGCTAAAATTTTTTCGTTTGGTACAGAGTTAACCCCTCACCAAATAGTTGTTTTATCAACCCTGAGAAAGAAGGCTTTTTTTGAAAACAAATGAAATGCTTTTTTCCAGCATTTTCTCCTTTTCCCACAACGTTTTCTACCCTATCAAATATAAAACACCATTTAAGCTTCACTAAATTTGTTGTCTGCAAATGCTTTCATTTTGGTCCAGTCAAAAACTTTGGCATTTGGTAAAGGGTTAAAGTGCACACAAGGTTTGTCTATGATTTGGCCCCTTGACCTACTTTTTGACCCCACATGACCCAATTTCTAACCTGCCCAAGATTTTATCAAGACAAACATTATGACCAAGTTTCATGCATATCAAGCTGAAAATGTGGCCTCTAGAGTGCACAAAAGCTTTTTCTAAGATTTAGCCCTGTGACCTACTTTTTGACCTGACATGACCCAATTTTGAACTTGTCTGATATTTTATCCAGACAAACATTCTGACCAAGTTTCATGCGTATCAGGCTGAAAATGTGGCCTCTAGAGTGCACACAAGCTTTTTCTAAGATTTGGCCCTGTGACCTAATTTTTGACCCGACATGACCAAATTTTGAACTTGTCCGAGATTTTATCAAGACAAACATTCTGACCAAGTTTCATGCATATCGGGCTGAAAATGTGGCCTCTACAGTGCACACAAGGTTTGCCCAAGATTTGGCCCCATGACCTACTTTTTGACCCCACATGACCCAATTTTGAACTTG
Source organism: Tridacna gigas (assembly GCA_945859785.2). Taxonomy (NCBI): domain Eukaryota; kingdom Metazoa; phylum Mollusca; class Bivalvia; order Cardiida; family Cardiidae; genus Tridacna; species Tridacna gigas. The sequence goes on from OX244029.2 coordinate 68,764,145, forward strand.
TCTGAGGTATTAAGACAAACATTCTGACCAAGTTTCTTGAGTTTCAGACTGAAAATGTAGCCTCTAGAGAGCACACAACGTTTTTCTAAGATCTGGCCCTGTAAACTAATTCTTTAACTCCACATGACCCAATTTCGAACTTGTCCAAGATTTTATCCAGACAAACATTCTGATTAAGTTTCATGAGCATCTAGCTGAAAATGTGGCCTCTAGAGTGCACACAAGGTAGATGCTGACGACCCCATGACGGACACAGCATGATCACAAGAGCTCACCTTGAGCACTTTGCGTCATATCCGACAGGGCGCTCTTATTTCATAGCCAATTTCCCAAAATTTAAGCACCGTCACTTAGAGTAAGTATGGTATTTTGATCAAGGGTTTTAGTTAGTGTTGAGTGCAAGGCGGTTGCCATTTTGTAAGACTCAATGCATAGTGCAATAATGCAGATATCGATTTTACTGCTGATCATGATTTATTTGGACATTAAATATCATTTATGATTAGTATAATGGGACACTGGTATTCAATTCTTCAATTTCTTAATGTTTTTCAAAGTTAGTTGATAAATTTTGTGTTACCAGAAGATTATAATGTTATTGGAACTGTATGTGTATTCGGATAGTTAGGTGTTTATTATATCGATATTTGAAGCAATTAGGATTATGTCGACACCATACCAGTAAGTTTATAACATATCGGTCATTAGTGATTTTCATAAGTCTGTGTTTGAAAAGTTTTAGTGAACTTACCTTGTGTTTGGAAGTTTGTCACTCCAGTCGTCAATTTTAAGATAAGGTCAATGTGGGTGGGGGTTGTCAGGAGGCCTTTGGGGTAAGAAATATAGTGGGGGTGCTACTATTTGGGAGGGAGCCATAATTAGGTGAAATATGGTATCTGATAATCTGAATCTTGGAATCTATCAACAGAGAAGCAGGAAGTGTTGACCAAGATCAGACTCCAGTATGTGCATGTGCGAGCTAATCTCTGCCTACAGAACACCATTCACCCATAGTTGCTAATGGTATAATAAGGAACAGCAGACCATACTTTTATCTGATTTGATAAATTTCAAAGCTTCTGCTATAAATACACATGACAGGTAAATGTGGCTTATCAGCTCATGATGAGTTAAGGCATAGCAACCCTTCAACAAACTTTAATTCTTAACCAACCAACATTTTTTTTTTAATGACCCAGAGGAATTAAACTTAAAAACATTGTGGGGAAAAAAGTGACGGTAATTTTTCCAACATGTTATTTACCATTTCAAAGACAGACCTTGATATTTGACATAAGCCCGCTGGCCTTCGGCCAGTGGAGCTAAAAATGACAGAAAAACAGACCACAATTATTGCCCACCAGTAAATACTGTTCAGATCCTTTTTTATGGATCCTTTAACCCTTTACCAGGTGACAAAATTTTAGCCTTGTCCTAATTGAAAGTATTTGCAGACGACAATTTCACTGTGGCTCAAATGGTGCAATTTTTCTTTGATAGGGTAGAAAAAATTGTGGGAAAAGGAGAAAATGCAGGTTACCAGCATTTTCTCCTTTTCCCACAATGTTTTCAAAAGGTTTCTTTCCCAGGGTCGTTAAAAGGCGTCATTGTGCAGTAAAGGGTTAACTCTTTACCACACAGTCCCAAGTTTTTACGACCCTGAAGAAGACAGATTTTGAAAACATTGTGAGAAAAGAAGAAAATGTTGGTAACCAGCAGGTAACCAGCATTCTCTTCTTTTTCTACAATGTTTTCAACAATCCCAAAGACATTTGTACCCCATTTTATTTGCTGTCTGCAAACACTTTCAATTTGGACAGGTCCCAAATTTTGTTGTGTGGTAAAGAGTTAGTAATGAAGATCCTCAGGGTGTCAAGGGTGAGAGATGGTATTTTTCAGAGGTGGTTTGAGTGCTGGTATAGGTAATCGGGCATATACATCCAACAATATAGACATGCATGCTTGGTTTGTATATAGATCAGACCAATCAACAATGAAGGCTCCAGATTGTGTGTGGAGAGAAATGGACCAGAACAAATCTGGAATGATTGAAATCTGTTGCTAAATCTCACCTATAGACAGTTATCTTTGCCATCCCTACCTTCGTTATCACTTATTTTAACCTTATGCATGCTGTGCACATCTTTAATTACCACCCCCGTAGACATTAGACAACCTATCTTAACCTTTACCCTGCCAAATAACTTAAATGAAACTTCCAAGTCGATAGTAAACACCCGAATAACTATTTTTTGGAATCTCCTTATCGGACAGTGCAGCTCAAAGATCAGACTGCATGTTCTGTGCTGTCTGATCTTGATCTACCCCAAATGGTCAGTGAGCCATGCTTAGCAGCTGAAGGGTTAATATTGCAGCAGATGACTTCATTCTTTTCAGAACTTACTTTAGATTTGTCATATTACAAAGCATTTTCAGCTGACAAATTCAATGTCGTTAAACTTACAGAAATAAGCTGATAAAACAAAGGACAAAATGCTGGTTACCAGCATTTGCCCCTTTTCCCAAACTGTTTTCAAACACCTTTTTTGGGGCCACTATAAGCAATCTTTGTGACAACGATAGGGGTCAACACTAATCCCCTGCCCCCAAGGACACCAAAATTTTAGAAAGGACACCTTGGACCCAGCTTTTTACTCTTTACCACACAATCCTGAGTTTTAATGACCCTGAGAAAAGACCCTGGTAACCAGCATTTTCTCCTTTTTCCACAATGTTCTTAACCCTTTCAAAATCAAATTCCAATTTTCCAGAAACCTTTATTTTGCTGTCTGCAAATGCTTTCAGTTTGGACAAGTCTAAAACTTTGTTGTTTGATAAAGAGCTAACGCTTTATGACACAATCCTCCATTTTAAAAACCCTGGTTGAGAAGGCTTGGCAAAATATTGTGAGAAAAGGAGAAAATGCTCATTAACAGCATTTGTTCCCTTAGCATAATGTTTTTTCCCTATCATGCAAAAATCTCATTATTTGATCCACATTTAATTCATCCTCTGCACATGCCTTCAAATTGGCAGTCTGAAATTTGTTACACATTAAAAAGTTTCAGTATTCTGAAATTTATCATGTGTTACTAGCCTTTGCTGTAAAGGCCTGAGTTACATGTTTGAGTTTTTTTATGCAACATGAAAGATAAGTTGAGCTATTTTAACCCTTTATCATTTTCTTCTTTTTCTACAATGTTTTCAACAATCCCAAAGACATTTGTACCCCATTTTATTTGCTGTCTGCAAACACTTTCAATTTGGACAGGTCCCAAATTTTGTTGTGTGGTCATTTATGCAACATGAAAGATAAGTTGAGCTATTTTAACCCTTTATCATTTTCTTCTTTTTCTACAATGTTTTCAACAATCCCAAAGACATTTGTACCCGATTTTATTTGCTGTCTGCAAACACTTTCAATTTGGACAGGTCCCAAATTTTGTTGTGTGGTAAAGAGTTAGTAATGAAGATCCCCAAGTTTTAACAACCAAAAGGCTTTTGAAAACATTGTGGGAAAAGGAGAAAATGCTGGTAACCAGCATTTTCTCCTTTTCCCACAATGTTTTCTATTCTTTCAAAGACAGAAATCATCATTTGAGCTACATTTGTCTTCCGCAAGTGTTTCAATTTGGTCAAGTCCAATATTTTGTCGTTTGGTAAAGGGTTAACCTGAATAGATGATAGACAACTGATTGATGCAAATAACTCTTTTTTCCAATCAACCTACATTGAATACAGGCCAATGGTCTCTTAGGTAAAGATCAATCCTTGTTACTCCACCAAGAAGATATAATCATACATGTATTCTTATAATATGCCTTCTTGAATTCAAATAATCTAACATCTTGTACCAAACAGATACAGAATTTTTACAACAAATGCAAGAAAGAACAATAATACTGCAACACAGAGCAGCAGCATGAGCACAGTATTGGCAAAACACATATCATTATCTTCACTGAGTTTACATACAAAGCCAGTCAGCAGAATTTGCTTTACAACTCTGTAGTAAAGTGAAGTACATTCACTTCGGTACAGATGTTCACACACACACACACACATAGGTAAGCTAACCGCCATTTTTGGGCATGCCGTATACTCTTACAGACCTCAGAGTGAGATAGTTACCTGTAGCAAGCAGGTAGTGTGTGGGGGAGGCATGGTATCCATTGTTTTTACTGGTAATTATCATTACCAGCTGATCGATAATGACTTAACAGTGCCCTGTCTCTAACTGGACACAAGTGCTTGTACTCAGATCCTTCCATTATATCACAATTAAGTAGACATATTTGTACATGTTATGGTCAGCCTTTATGTTCCTTTTGCAATCACCGTTATTACCCACGAAGAAATAAAATTAACAATTTGCATGCAAGTGTCAACAGCAGAGGATTTATGAACTATGGATATCAAAGCCAGACTGCAAAGAACATACATCTACACTGTCCACTATGAAGCATGATATTCCAACAAATTCTTTTCTTCTGGACAAAAATGACCAATTCATTTACTTTGCAAAGTTTAAATTTACGATGGAAAACAGATTTTTAATGAAAGAATTAGCTGGCCTTATAGACTAATTTCGCTGAAATCTCATGAACCGTGTATAATGACATTGGATTTTGAAAAAATATTTGATGATCAACCCTTTATCACACAAGCCCAACTTTTAACGACCCTGAAAAAGAAGCCTTTTAAAAAAATAATGGGGGAAAGGGCAAACATGCTGATTACCAGCATTTTCTCCTTTTCCCACAATGTTTTCTACCCTTCCTTAACCAAATTTCAATTTTTGAGCCACATTTATTTTGTCGTCTGCAAATGCTTTCAATTTGGACTGGTCTAGAATATTGTCGTTTGGTTAAAGAGTTAATGCAGTAATACCTTCCATAGTGAAACCTGTGAACATTACAACAATTGTAAACAGTTAACCCCTTTTCAAACCAATCCAAGTTTTTAACAACTCCAACAAGGACAGTCTCTTAAAACATTGAAACTTGAGAAAACATCAGTTAAAAAGATCAATACCATCATTTGAGCTGTATTGCATCATAGTTTATCAATTCTGTGGCCAACAAAATAATGCTTTCAATATGGACATGTTATATTTTGTCATCATGGTAAAGTGTTGAACATATGCTTCCTATCTCAACTGTCTGAAGAAAGTTTGGTAAATAGTCTACAGTCTGGACAGAATTTAGCACAGGGGATGCCATGATGTTTCACCTTCAGACTCATAAACAAATCATATCTACTTTTTAGACTTTGCTTATGTAACTTTTGCTGCCAAATTTAAGTTATGATGATTGATAGTGAGGATTCAAGAATTCTAATACGTTCAAGCTCAGGACAAATTAACTATTATCATTCCATTCATGAAATACTACTTATCTGTTGATCCTGACATGCATTTAGAAAAGGGTTTATATTTACAGCCTAACATGATCACATTGCCCCAAGGTAGAGATGGGAGTAGCAAACTGGACTTCAAGGTCACATTACTGTCAACTCGACTTCAAGCTTACTTTTCTGTCAACATCTACACTAGCCAAACATCTTTAACATTACAAGTATGCTGCTGGTTATATCAATGTAAAAACATTCGTATAAGAGCATGTTAATAGTTATTGCACACCACAACCTGGCAAACTGTATTGCAAAATGAAGATCATTGAATAAGAAAACCACAGTGTAATCCCTAAAGCATTTCAAATTCTATGCCAAAAATTTATTATTTTGAGGATGGGGAAAAATTCTTGTTGCCTAAAGGAACTGCAAATAATGTCACCTCTTTCATACTACTGCATAAACTTTCAACCCTTTGACTGCCAAATAAACAGGATGGACTCAATCCTGTTTCAAGGCTGTTTTCAACAATTGATCCCACTATATAGCCAAAAGTGCAGTTCAAAGATCAGTAACCACCCCATTCGTTGTTTCAATCAACCTGTATTGACCACTCCCTGAGCACTGATTGGACAGTGTTTAACCAGTTAAAAAACACCCCTGGTTTTGATTGTCCAACCCTGATACTTGACCTACATAATTATAGAATCAAATATGCATGGATTTTTTTATAAGGAATAGCAATATAAGATATAAACTCTCTTCTCCGGATATTTAACAAGATTCTGCATAAAATTAATCCACTGACCTAGTTTTGGATCAGGAAAGAACTATGGCCTTGAGAGTTTTTGTAAAAATTTCCATCTATCTGACCTGATGTCTTGATCTCATAATGGCCCAGCTTCAAACTTTGCATGAATATCATAAAGACAAAGTTTAACATCCAAATGAAAAATTGTGGCCTATGAATATCTTCAAAAATCTTTATTAACTGGACCTTGCAACCCAAATTTGCATTTTATTCAAGATACAATGGTGAAAAACATCCGGGTAAGGTGGCAAAGAAATCGGATGACTAATCCAATGGGTCTTATCAAAATTTTTTTCACCAGTACCTACCAGTTTGTTTTGACTTAACAGTGTCAGTGCAGACCTCAGAGACAGCTCTCTGGTAAAGTCTTCAGATTTTTGGATGACAACTCTCGCCTCTGCAATCTTGACATGAGTTTGCAACAATGCATCCTAGTGACATACTTTTCGATCCCAACACATCCAATTTCAAACTTGACAACATTTTAAATAAAGTCCTGTAGCGACATGCTGATATTGGTGGCCTCTGGTGTACTCAGACCTTTTAGCAATCAGGTTGAATTGATTGACTGAACGGCGTTTTTTTGTCGCTTTCAACATTATTTCGGTCATATCACTGCGACAGGTCACATATTTATGTATTTCCTGGGCTTCACCAGTACTAGGCCAAGGCCCTGAAGTATCTTGCTAAAGGACACTCCCACCAAAAACCCTGTGGATCTAGTTAGGCTCAAGCACCGGGCCTCCAAGTCACAAGTCCTACACTTTACCACTGAGCCACGCAGGACCCCCTTTATCAATCAGACTTTGTGACCTAGTAATTGACAAATATTACCTATTATAACCTGGTCTAGAAGTCATGGAAACTGTCCTTCTGCAAGTGTAAAAGAGAGTGGCTGAAAAATGACTCTTCTCTTGAGTCATCAGTTTTCTGACCAAGATTTTCATCCTACATGCATCAGATCTAACTTTGGCTAATATATCATCGAGACAAATGTCCTGACAAAGTTTTGTGGAGATTCCATGAAAACCCAGCCTTACATGCCACTTGATGTTGATATGCAATGCATAATGGACACCTGATTGTAATAGTTAACCTGTGCACTTTGTGCTCATATGACCTAAAAGTCATTCTCTGAAATGTGCATTACAACATAAAACTGTCTATTCTGCTGATAGATGTGTACTTTTTCTTTTGCACTTACATTGCTGGAGGTGGGGTACCAAAAGATTTCAATCCCCTGTCAGTCTGAACGTCCAAAAAATTAAATTACAGATTTTGCAGCATCTGAACAAAAAGGATCTACAAATGCCACATAATTGTTTGATGTTTAACCCTTTCCCAAACAAGCCCTGGTTTTCACGTGTCTGCAGTACAAGTCTTTTGAAAACACTGTGGGAAAAGGAGAAATTGCTCGTAACGAGCAATTTCTCCTTTTCCCAAAGTGTTTTCTATCCGTTTTGGGACCTTTCTGCCATTTTCATCAAATTTAAAATTGCCGTCTGCAAACTCTTTCAATTTGGACCAGTCCCAAATTTGTCGTTTGGGAAAGGGTTAAAGCTGTGGTCTAAATTTTGTAAAAGCCATAAAGCAGCTGCAAGTCCACCCAGACATGTGTTCCCTATTTCTATTTCCAGGATATTGCAAACATAGTTGGGAGTGCTTTACCACATCATCATATACAAAACTCAACTTAACCTTAACCTTTTACCACACAATCCCGAATTTTAAGCACCCTAAGAGATAAGGTTTTGAAAACCTTGTGGAAAAAGGAGGAAGTGCCGGTAGCCAGCATTTTCTCCTTTCTCACAATGTTTTCTACCCTTCTCAAAACAAATTTAGATGTTTGAGTCACATCTGATTTGTCGTCTGCAAATGCTTTCAATTTGGACAAGCCTAAACTTTTGCTGTTTGGTAAAGAATTGAACAGAAACTAGTCAGTGTCATAGATTTATGATGCTGATGAAAGTAGTGTACAATTTTCCCAGAGTTTACACAGTAGACGTGTAACACCTACAGTATGTTTTCTATAATGAGAAAAGTATGTCTCTAATCAAAGTCATGTAGTCAATCTCTGCTATGTGTTTTATGTGTAAGTCTTTACAAGATAACAAAAGTTTAGCTTGCTTAACCCTTTACCATGCAATAAAAGTTTTAATGACCCTGAGGAAATGCCTTTTGAAAACACTGTTGGAAAAGTAGAAAATAAGGATAACCAGCATTTTCTCCTTGTCCCACAATGTTTCCACCCTTTCAAAAACACATTACATCATTTCAGCCACATTCAAATTGTTGTCTGCAAAGGCTTTCAATTTGGACTAGTCTTCCTGTAAAATCTGGTCGTTTGGTAAAGGATTAAAATTGAAAGCATTTGCAAACAAATTACCTGTCACTCAATACATAAAATTCAAAGGGTAGAAAACATTGTAGGAAAAGAGAAAACGCTGGTTACCAGCATTTCCTTCTTTTCCCGCAATGTTTTCAAAAGCCTTCTTTGTTAAAAGTCTGGGTTGTTTGGCATAGGGTTAATTGCATGATTTTGTATTCATCTTCGATTTACATAATTCTGGCTTTCATTTGTGTAACCCTAAGAAACAACAAAATTTCAGACGCATCCATATCAAAAGCTTTTGCCAACAACAAATTATCTCTTTACCAAATGACAGTTTCAGACGTGTCAAAATTGAGAGAATTTACAGATGACAATTTACATGCAACTCAAACACTGAGATTAGTCTTTTGAAGGGAAGAAAGGTTTGTGCAAAAAAGGAGAAAATGCTGGTTACCATGATGAGTTAAACATGCCTCAAATGTAGCCCAAGTGATAAGGTGTCTCTTCAAGGGTAAACGACATTGTGGGACAAGGAGAAAATAGCTGCCAACATTTTCTTATTTTCCTATGATGTTTTCAAAAGCTCTCTTCTGTAGGGTTCCTAAAACCAAAGATTGTTTGGTAAAGCTTTAAGATTTAGCACATAAAGCCTTTCTTGATGTAAAAACTAATTCCAGTATTGCTGTCAAAAGACTCTTTTGGCCTTATTAGCTTTTAAAAAATTCACCTGTGTGTACCTTATTCAAATTCATTTCAGACTGCACATTTTCTACACTGTCTCATCTTGACCAACCTACAAGACTAAATTGTAATCTGTGCTTTAATCCTTTCGCAATCTAGTGTTTTAAAGACCTTGAGCAAGAAGACCTTTGAAAACATTTTGGGAAAAAGGAGACAATGCTGAAAATCAGCATGTCCTCCTTTTCTCTGAATGCTAAATTAAACCCTTTTGCCTTTTATATACAATTTCTTTCAGTTGAACCACATCCTATTCTGTCATCTGAGCAAGCTATCAATATGGAAGAGCGCAAGATTTTGTTGTATCAGTCTGGTAAAGAGTTGTGTATCAACACCAGCCTTTTTAGCCCCTTCCACAATTGGTGTGCAACTAAATGTGACAATGTGGTACCGTGATCAGCAAAAAAAGTGTATGTCACAATGGATCAAAAGAAAAATGCAACTGGGGTCGTTCACCAATAGCAAATGTCTAACAATAAAGCTGTGTATACTTGTGAAGGCGATCTTGTGTTTGTACACGATTGTTTCTGAAACATGGGTCGTGAAATTCACAAGTGCTTGTGATTGATGCGAGATCAATCATAAAAACAAAGTCATCAATTGCTTGCTCCTACGATTTCAGATCATGTCATTGGTTGGGTTTCTGGATGTGACTGATCACAAAATCGTGAGATTGGTGTTATGACTGATTATTCGTTTGACAAGAAATATTACTTGCGTAACTTTGGATCAATTTCCATTTTCAAAAACCTTACGGAAATGTCCCCAAAACAGACAAAAAGGCCATAAACAACATCTATACAGAATGCGAACATGAAGCAGAAGAGGGAAGCATAAGAGGAGGCCCATCAAGTACAGCTGCCAACTGAGCAATCAGTTGAGCAGCAGGCAGATCAGTCAACTGAGTAGCCTGCAAGCAGACCTGCAGAAGAGACAGAACACATATCTCGCAAGCTGTTTTAAAAATCCCAAGAAGAGATTCTTGATTAACATCTGTTATTGTTCTTTCTTCAAGACTGAGTATCGTTGACAAATTTCTCCTTATAAACTCAAAGGAATAGGCACACAGTGTGTCAAGAGTCATATTATAGTCCTACAATGTTGCTTGTATTGATTAAATGATGATTTTTGCAACACAATTTCAGTTATATCACAGTAGCCTGTCCTCTTATCCATGCTTTCCTGGAGTTTCTTGCACCAGTACTTTGCACAATGTCTTACCAAACTTTCCCACATAACCATTGTTAAAACAATGATCAGCAGGTACAATGTTGCACTATGTGATCAGCAGGTAAAATGTTGCACTATGTGACGCCAATTGTCAACCAACAGTATCAGTCATATCACAAATGCTAACAAAGGCACTTAGGTAGCCAGAGATCCCTGATACACCTAGAAGTGTTGCATGACATTTTAGCGATCAACATAATTGCAAAGTCATGCAAGCTCATGTGTCTTGATGGCCGACAGTTTGCAGCATTATGCAACACTCATTTGACTGGCATTGTGACTATTTTCTTTGCATGTTCAGTCTGGTCAGACCTTTGAGCATGTTCAAAAGTCAAATGCAATCAGTAGCGACCCTTTGCAACTCTGCAATGACTGCAATAGCTTGCAACAGCTTGCAAGACACCATGTGAGTGGTTATGCAATACTGCAAAAAATGTGTCATATTGGTCACAAGGCAATCGTGAAAGGAGCTTTACCAAACTGTAACTTTCCAGAAATTCTTATCTCGACACACCGTATTGTCTCTTTAAACGCCCCCATGGATGTTAAAATTTTTGAAAAGGGGGCATATGATAGAGATAAAACCATATAGAATTTTCCAAGTATGGGGATAACATTACCCTGCAGGTTTTAATCAGTTCAAACAACAAAGGTATTGCCATGTGAGAAACATTGCTGTTATTTCATGCAGATTTTTTATTTTACCTCCGATCATGATTCATCTGCACAGTGTATAGCATTATTAGAGGGGGGAGCTTAAATAAGGGACAATACGGTAGCTAAAAGAATATTCAGTAAATTACATCACAATGACTTTCATCGTTCACTTGCCACAATGCAAACTCATAATCCCTGGATTCATATTACTAGACTTGCCATGTGTCACCAACTAAGCTACCACAGATAAGTGATAGAAGATCAAGTAATGAAATGGATCTAGATCTATTTGAATAGATCCAGGAAAAACGGCGAAAATATTATTATTTTGCAATAGTCTTGACTAGAATAAAATGTAACAAAGTAACAGCAAGTGTATACAAAAGATCAGGCCGTAAGTTCAGTGCAGTCTGATCTACTATATCCAGGAAAGAAACTTAGGTAGTACAGCACTTTAATGGTTAATGAGGTGTTTGTGATGTGATCGGAAGTTGGAATAGTTTGTACCAAGTAGAAAGTTGGAAATTTTAGTCTACCATGATGCCTTCAAGGAAAATATCTAATTGGAGGGGATAATTTCAGGAATACACAACCGCATATTATGAGCATAATTTATTGTTACATGTATGTACAATCTGAACTACATAGTTGTCTTGGCAGTAGTGTGTAACCATCCTTTACATAAGAAATACTACAGTCTGAGTAATACTTTTAATACTACACTGTGAAATGTTATTATAATGCATATATCTGCATTCCTTTTCACAAAATTAAACATTTTCTTCAAATTGGCTTATTTTTCTATTTATAAACATTAAGCAAGCAGTATTTTTCAATGGTATCTGAGATTAATGTAGCAAAATAGCCATTCCTACATGATTATTTTTTATATCTGTACAGCTCAGTTACAGTTTATCTATTTTGCGACAAGGTGAAAATACCTCACAAATATTACTGAATGTATCATTGTCACACTGAATCTGCAGGGCTCATCCCTAACATTGTCCCTAGATCACCAAAATGTTGTATCATGCACTTTAAAAGTAAAAGAAATGTTACAGTTCAAAACCCACTGTGCTTATACTATTTCTAGACACACCAGAAAATTTCAATGAGACACCAAGATTTGACAGAAGAAAAATTTGAAGGAAAAAAAACTTTAATTTGTTTACTGACATGGAAAATATTGAGAAAAATAGAGCAATTATTTGGTACAGAGAAATGTTCCTTTCATGGGTGAAAGTTAAAACAAGAGGGCCATGATGGCCCTGTATCGCTCCACTGGCTTATAAATATAAACCATAAATACTAAACATTTCAATTCTAAGCCAAATTGTTTCAAAATGAAGACTTACAAAGTTTTCTCTGTAAAAGCCCATGTGAAAGTTGCAAAGCCATTTTTGATCCCAGAGCTATAATTACTTGAACCCTGGTACAGGTCCACAAGATAAAGCCACATGCCAAAATAATACAAGTCTATGCTGTATGGTTATAAATAAGGTGATTTTCAAGTTTTGTCCATATGAAGCCTCTGTAAAACATAAGACCCCTGATGCAAGGCTAATTTCAAAAAAAAGATCAAAACAGGAAGATTTCTTAAGTTGTCACTATGTAAGCCCATGTAAAACTTGTGACCCCTGTGGCAGGGCCAATTTTGACCCCAGGGCTAAAATTTTGGCCTGCTTGGTAGAGGCCCACTAGATATAGCTACGTGCAAAATTTGGTAGCTCTAGACCTTATGGATAGGTAAAGGAAGATTTTTAAAGTTTTCTCTATATAAGCCTATGTAAAACTTGTGACCCCTGGGGCAGAGCCAATTTTGACCCCAGGGCTATAATTTGAAGAAACTTGATAAGAGGTCTACTACATAAAGCTACATGCTAAATTTGGTAGCCCTATGCCTTATGGTTTCAGACAAGAAGATTTTTAAAGATTTCCAATATTTTTCAGTTTTGTTGCCATGGCAACCAGAGTTTTTGAAGGAATCAAATTCTTTCAAGAAGTTCTGAAGAGGACCATGGCAGGATCATTTCTGTGAAGTTTCATGAAAATTGGATGGGTAGTTTCAGAGGAGAAGATGTTTGAAATAAAAGTTAACGCACTGACGGACGCACGCACAGACGCACGCACAGACGCACGACGGACACCGGGCCATGACATAAGCCCGCTGGCCTTTGGCCAGTGGAGCTAAAAACTGAAAATAAGGAATTTTTGCTGGGGGGGGGGGGGGTCCCCGATGAGTCCCAGGCAATGCCTCGGCTGGGGGATCTAGGGGGCCAGTGGCCCCTGGAAGCTCAAGAAACATTGCTTTTTCATTCATGTTAAAACCCTTTTCCTGACATCCTCATTTCAAAAAGCTTCAAGTATTTTCACTCTAAATTTCGATTTTCCGTTAACAAAAAAAAAAAAACTTAACTTTTTTTGTGTATAATCAAGTGCCATACCGAGGCAGGCTAATAAGGAATGATACTTTCAAGCACATAGCTCTTTTAATAATTCACCCTTTGAACTAACTCACATTCATTTATAGAAAACAATTTTGTCTACAGGCATGTAGGCGTAAGGGTTTCTTTCTATTTGATCTGTATTGTGGTTGATCGTTTTCATGCATACTTCAAAATGCATCTCCAATTACATCGGGCATTCTTAAACAGTTGCCGTATCTTTCTCCATGTTACCATGTTAATCACTTTCATTTTCCCATTCCCACCTTCATTTATTTTTCCCGTCCTTTTTATTTTGAATCATAATTAGGGGGTAAAAATTTCATTTTTAACAGTGACAATCATCCTTTCTCAATCTGGGCAGCATTGTTGTGATGCAGTACAAACTTTCTCCATTAAATAAGTATTTTTTGGTTGACCGATATACGTACTTTAGTCCAATCAAAAGATGTTTTTCAAATAGGCGACTGGAAATGCTCCAAAGAATATGAGTATACTCGACCACTATAGTCGGCCAATTCTGTATCAGAATCTCTGCCACTAGATGTTCGACGACGGCCATAAATAACCAGGAGTAGCCTCGCACAAAGGAAATGCAGAGATGTGTTAAACATCATTGATACAGCACCTGGAGATCAGCTGACTTGCAATATGCCGGAGAAACGCGATTTCAAAGGGGTACCCCCTCCCCCCATCATATTTTCTCCTTGGATTTAGACGATTCGGACAAATGACCTAGTTGGACCCTGAAAATACAGAATTCCGTAATAATGTGGAAAACTTTCATCAATGTCCTTTTCCAATAATGTTTTCGAAAGGCGGTCTAGGCTAAACTGTTGTGTTGTACATGAATGGGTTAAGCAAACATTTTATGGGTAAAACTGCATTCAATCTTATTACAGTTAAGATGTATAGTTAACCCTTTACCACACAATCCCATATTTAAAGATCTTGAAAAAGACAACTTTTGAAAAACTTGTGGTAAGAGGAGACAATGATGGTGACCAGCATTTTCTACCCCACCCCCCATGTTTTCTACCCTTTAAAAGACAAATCCCGTTTTTTGAGCTATCTTGGCAAATGCTTCTAATGTGCTACAATCTTATGCTTTGTAGTCTGGTAAAAGGGTTAACCCTTCACCAAACTATATAATTCCTTACATGTAGACGTTGAAAACATTTGAAAACCACAAGATAAAAATGACTAAAAACTTGGGAAGTTAATTATGGAATGGAAAAAACGTGAGAAAAGGAGAAAATAATGGTTACCAGCATTCTCCCTTTTTTCTACAATGTTTTCTAAAGCTCTATTTCTCGGGATCATTAATAGTCGGATGGTGTGGTAAAGGGTTAATAGTTTACAGCTCAACTCAAAAAGGCTTTTGTGACAGGAAGGAAGCCAACAACTACATTATATCTGTATTTTACAATTCAAAGTGGTTTTCACTCATGAATCTAGATCCGAACAAAAGCCATTGTTCACTAAGATAATTAACTTCACAAGCTTATATCCTTGAACAAAAAGGATGTATCCAACAGATGAGTGTATGATACTAGCAAAAGTATCATACATACTAGAAAATATTAGGACATGTACCCCAACTGTCTATTTGTTATTATTTTGGCTGTTTTTCAGTAACAAAAAAGATGTACCATATGTTTGACATTGACTTATGTCTAACCTGAATTTTTAGATAAAAATCAAAGTGAATATGAATTTCGTAGTAATATCTGAAAGGCAAAATCTTAAGTCCACCCTTGGGCTAAGGTCTTTCACAACATTATTTTCAGTATTACGATGCGAAACTGAATGCTATTTTTATCTTTCACTGTACTGGTATTTTAGCAGCAACATGAATACCTGTCAAGGTAGAGACTTACGGTTATTCAATTAAGTACAGATAATATTCTTCAGTTCAAAAATACAAAATCCAAAATCCTGAGTGCAAGAAAACACTCTTTAATTACACATTAAAAGTTCTAGATCAAACACTGGGCTAAGGGTAGAATGTAACACTAGTTTACCATTGTCAGATATGTAGTACAACATTTTTCTGAAATTCAAATTCGACAAATGATACCCTTCCCGAATGTGGAGTTTTGGGTTACAAATTATACCAGTGCAGGCATTTCAATTTTGATTGCTATAACATGAACTACTTTCAAACCTATAGGCCTGGCCGATTCATGGTTGCAAAGAAGTCCTAAATTTAATGTATACTATGCCCTATAGGCTATAGTTTTGGATAGAATGTTCAGCAAAATTTAGACTGATGACCGTCTTTAAAGGTATTTGATTAAAAGAATGCAAGGAATTTTTGGGTTTGACACAAATCATGTCAAAATAGTTATAGAAAGCACCGAATTTAAGCTGTAATATTGGGCAACATGTTCTCTTTTTCTGTCTTCCGTTACAGTCGAGTGATTAAATACGAGTGACAACTATTGCCTCAAGCTTCGACAGTAAAACTTTAAACAGCAAATTTGAAACCGCCTACTTCAAAATGGCGGCTACCATCATGGTTAGCAAAACCGGTTTTGTAGCATGGCGAATGATAAAAAGGGAAAACGCGAAAACAAAATTAAGTCTGTCATGGAAGAATTTTCAATTATTCGCACGGCAAGAGCGACTTGCAATCAGATAGATAGGTCAATATAGGGAAGAAAACTCACCTTTTTCTGTTGTTTTTCCCAAGCAGGATCTAGAAGTTGCTCGCGATCCCACTCGTCCTCTTCAGCCATGTAATCATCGTCATAATACCCGTCCGCCATGATTATGGCAATTTATTTAACACTTTTATCCGTTTTATTGTAGTCCTAAAAATGAATATAATAAACTTAAAATAAAGAAGAGGGGGAAATCCTAATCCACCGACAGGAGCGACGTTGTCACGTGACCGTCCCGGAAGAACTAAACGCGTTTCGTCATCAGTTCAAAAGCCAAAGGTCATATTTACCACACATGCGAAGTATTTACGGGAATTTAGTGTCTGCGGGGCACACGCCCGTGGCATAATATCCTGTCATATAATTATATCCACATGCCATATAATGTTGGGAGAATGGTGATATGATCACCACCTAATTACATTCAGATACATAGATATAAGAGAAACATGGATCAGCATTTCTTTCCAGGAATACACATCTGCACTCGATCGCGATGGAAAGTGCAGAACCTTTGCACGCATACTTCTTAGCGTTATTTTGGCATAGGCCTACTTCTCCGTGACGCAGGACCCCACCCGACAGAAAAATTGAAGAATTCCTTCAAACTTGCCCGAAATTTTGGTCAATCTACCAGATTAAAAAAAAAAAAAACATGTATAATCGAATATAACATTTGTGAAAATAAATTAAGAAAAAAAAAAAACTTCGTGTCAGGCTATTAAAACGACTTTACCCTTTACCAAATGATCCCGTGTATTAACGACCATGAAGAAAGTGGCTTTTGCACACAATGTTGTCTTCCCACTTAAAGGCAAAACCTATCAGTTGATCCAAGTTTAATTTGTTGTCTGCAAATGTTTTAAATTTGTCGTCTGGTAAGAGTTAAAAATTGCATCAGGAAACTTCACTTTCTTTTACACGTTTTTTTTTTTTATTCTTCTTCTAATTCTAAGCATTACACTTGTAAAATAGGTGTGGCAAATAGAGATCTACTGTTAACAAGCAATTTCCCCCTTTCTAACATAAATTTCACATTTCTCACTTGTTACCAATTAAACATTATGTTTAGCTTGACAGGGATATTTTAAAAGTCGTCTGCGGTAGATCTCAATTTAGTCGTTTCAAGTGTTAATCCTTTCCAAGAAATCCCGTCTTTGAACGACCCTGACGAAGGGGGCCCTTGAAAAAGATTTGTGAAAACGGGAAAAAATTATGGTAATTATCATTTTCTCATTTTCCGCTTTGTTTTCTACCATTTTAAAGGAATATGCTTGTATCGTCATTTAAGCCATACTAAAAAGTATTTAATTTGTCGTCTGCAATAAGCTTTCAATTTTGACTAGTCTCAAAGTTGGTAGTTTGGTTAAAAGTTAAAGTTAATATAAACTTCGCTTTATCGACTACGTAGGTGATACAATTTACACATTGTTCGGTGATGGAAGAAAATAAGCTGAAGAGAAAAACAAGATCATATCATCGATCCCTGGGTCACAAGGTCCGCTATCGAGAATAGCTTGAATTGATTACTGGGCAGCAACTCTAATTACCTTGGAAGCACTTACTTTTCAATCAGGCCGAAGTTATTTCCCCTACTCTTCACGAATAGAAATTGATTGCCCAATCAACTTACACTTTCAGCGCCGAATAAACCTAACACACACTTTTTTTCCTCTAGAAAACGGGTTTTTCAGGTTGCTTTTATCCAAAGTGTCTCATCAAAGCGGCCATGGAAATCAACGATCAAACTACACAGTTTGAGAACCATAGTCTTCACCAAACAACGAAAGTTTAGACTAATCAAAATTGAAAGCATTTGTAGACGACAAAATAAAATTGGATTAAATGACGGGACTTGTCTTAAATAAGGTTGAAAATATTTTCGGGAAAGAGGAAAATGCTAGTGACCAGTATTTTCTCCATTTTCAAAAATGTTTTAAGTCTTCTATCCAAATGACAAAATTTCTGAATGGTCCAAATCGAAAGCATTTGTAGACGACAAATGTGGCTCAAAATCGAAATATGTTTTGTGAAGGGTAAAAAACATTGTGGGAAAAGGAGAAAATGCTGGTTCCCAGCATTTTTTTCTTTTCAAACCATATTTTCAAAAGGGTTTTTCTTTAGGGTTGTTAAAAGTCAAGATTGTGTGGTAAAGGGTTAAAAGCCTTCTTCTTCAAGGTTGTTTAAACTCCAGATTATTGTGTGGTAAAGATCAAGTTATTTTTGCTTGGAAGCTGGGGTGTGGACAAAGATGACGAGATTGCAGACGGATCCAAGGTGGCTCTAGGAAAAAAGGGGTTAAATGCACTGTAATAATGCATTATACCAAGCAAGGCGTTGCATAATACAGGTCCATTTTGTTATAAAAACTGACCAACTCATGAAGTAGATTGGTCCATTCACAAGCAGAAAACTTAACAATAGCATAAAGTTTCTGACTCCCACTAGCCTTCACAGACCAACTTTAGGATAAGCTATGTCAATGAGTTGCCCCACCTCTATCCTCCAAAACAGAAAACCAAAGAATGTGTGAGGATACAATCTCATTGGGACTTCCAAAATAAAAGATGAACTCTATGAACCATTTCATATGCTTATTTTTTTTCTCAAATTTTGATACATTTTGATACGATCACAGGAAAAATGAAATCTACTCTCTAACACAGAGCAAAACAGATAACCCTCGAAGTGCTGAACCTAGATTTAGTAGTACAAGCAGACAGATCCTGTAGATCGATATCAGACTGCACAGAAAGTGCTGCCTGATCTTGGATCTACACTTCTATTACTCTGCGAAATATTCTGACAAGATTATCTTTGAATTAACAATGAATGCTTCTTTAGTTACTAGCATAAATGTCCATAGCATCCATTTAGCACCCCAAGGGTTTAGCATCAATAATCCTTAGAGTATACCAAAACATAAAATGTGTATTTTCAGTGTGTAAAAAGATCTCTATGCTGCAATTTCGCAACTGTTTTTGCTTAAACCTTCACAAAACAATTTTGGTACCAAAGAGCTTTTGAAAACATTGTTATAAAAGCAGAAAATGCTAGTAACCAGTCTTTTCTCCTTTTCCAAAACGGTTTTCTGCCCTTTTAGACTTTAATTCCACAATATGTGCCAAATTTGTCTGCAAATGCTTTGGGATTGGAGAAGTAAAAAAAATTGTAATTTGGTAAAGCTTTTAACTATGTTTCAATATGGTATAGTGTAGATCCAAGATCATTCGGCACATTCTGTGCCGTCAGATCTTGATCAACATTATCCACAAATGCAGGTAGAGTTGTGACTGAGAAATTGTGTTGAAAGTAAACTCTACAAAAAAATACATGTATGTGTAATCAACTTATCTTACTCCACAAGAAACATTGTATCTGTATGTACAAAAAATGTTTTACAGTCAAGCTTACTACACAAATATTCCATTGAATTTGAGCACTGCTCTGACAAAAAGGGACTTAATGCATCTCCGTGATGCATGATACTAAGCAAGTCATCAAATGATCATGGATCTAAATCAAAGCGATGAAAGCGCTGCTGAGATGGGGTGCGTTTAATCCTACTCAAATGGAAATCTAACTGTTGTACTAAATAATAAGCATGTAGTGCTATTAAGAGTGAAGGCAAGCAGTCATATTTAAAGAGCTTAGAGGTATCTCCCTAATAAATCTCAGAGCAAACTAACAAATTTCTCTTCTTTTGTGTGTATGAGGGGAGGGGGGGTTCAATCGAATGTCAAACTGAAACTACGTGAGAAGTATTATTAAGCAATATCTAGACAAATAAAGCAATCCTATTCAAAGAAATTACCACAAGAGTTCTCATGATGCTTCTAAGCTTTCCATTGGACTTGCTGACGCTTCTTGATGTTATTTGGTGGAACCGATACCTAAATGCGTATACTTACGCATGCCTCATGGTAGTCTGTTCTAATACTCTTTTTTTTAAATTGTGTTATGATAATGGTGTATTTGTTTACATATTTATTGTCCAAGTTGTGTAAGTTCCCCTATTCTTAACTTTTTAGTCATGCCTTGATACCAAAGTGAATAAAATACTTTCTTAACAGTACTATTTTTCCAGGTAATGGTTTTGCAATGTTAGGTACCCCAGAATCAGATTTTTCAGGTTCAGTTTCCCACATGGTAAATCTGAGCTGGGATTCTTCACACCCCACCTCAAAAATCAATTTTTTCAAGCAACCGACTGAATCATGAGGTAGACTGGTCCTTTGACATACAGAAAAATGACCAATAGTGGAAAGTTTCAGCCCAGGTCAGCCTGTGTGGACTGTGCAGGCTGACCTGGGTCGATACGTTTTGCAGGTGCATTAAGCCCCCTTTTCACAGAGCATGGCTCATTTGTGTTTCATCAACTAGCTCAACCATGGTCTTGCTCTGGTCGACAGTTTTCAACTTGACGTGTGCATTTTTTTTTTTTCAATATGACAAATCATTTTCTACTTTTTTTGAATGTAAAGAATCTAAATAAATCCCTTTTTGATCTATGTTTGGGTTTACAAAAAATATTTCTGCGAGTCGTTATCTATAACAAATATATCAATGTACATGTATTACTTATGATACTAAAAATGCAAATGTTGTTATTTGGACTATATTTATTACACGTAAACAAATCAACTCGGTATAGATGAAAAATGGTCATTTTACCAAGTCTAAGAAAAAGTTACTCTGTCCAGTGTTGCATAACCCTGTATACAAGATTCTTGGATATAATCAAAACACAACCAACAGAGACCAATTTTAAATGATAAAACAACAATGGTACCTATAAATCTAAAAATGAATTTTCATATCACATACATATTCTGGAAAAATCTGATTGTACGACAATTTACGCAAATGTGTAAAACTAAATGCTTGGAAACTGTCATAGAGAAATCTTAGTGTAGCATGAAGCAATAAATTCCCTCTCCAGTCATTAGCGCAAAATACATGTATAAGAGAAGCTGTAATCATGTAACATAACTCCTAAGTAATTCCACAAGAACACTTTTAAAATTTTTGCTAGAAATATACAAAAATGTTATCATGAATATTTGTTTGACTGAAGTCTACTTTTGTGTAACCTAAAACATCACCAAACAAGTGACCCATGAAGGTCTTATGTGCTTTTCTTGCCATGAATCATCCAAGATACATGGAAGAAGTTTGCAATATCAAATCTTTTTCCCATACAAGAGATATCCTAATTGCATTAATGTATTTACTAGAGGCCTGAAGCCAGAAATAAATGCAAACAAGAGGGCCATTGGCCCTAAAGCACTCACCTAAGTACAGCCATCTAGGATTGATAAAGCTGGAAAGATCCTGGTTGTGATGAAGTAAAACACATGAGTGTAAGCGACCTACTTTTTGACCAAATTGACCTTTTTTTGAATTTTGAATCTGGCTGAAAATGTGGTCTCTACAGAGCACACAAGCTGTTTCTAGGATTTGGCTCAATGACCTACTTTTTGACCCAACCTGACTCGATATAATCAAATTTTTCCTAGATATCCAGACAAATATTCTGACAAAGTTTCATGAGTATCAGGCTGAAAATGTGGCCTCTTGAGTGCACACAAAGTTTTTCTAAGATTCTGCCCAGTGACCTACTTTTTGACCCAACATAACCCGATTTCAAACTTGTCCCAGATTTACGTCGGAACAAAAATTCTGACCAAATTTCATGAGGATCTGGCTGAAAATGTGACCTCTGGAGTGCACACAAGGTAAATGTTTACAACTGCACAATGGACGACAGACACAGCACTATCACAAAAGCTCACAATGAGCACATCGTGCCCAGGTGAGCTAAAAATAAATTGAGTCCAGGGCCCAGTTTCACAAAAAAACTTAAGTCTATTATTTTACTCCAATCTACTAACGGTCCCTGTTTATGACATAAGTTGAGTTTGTTATTCGAGCCATTTGAGCAAGATTAACAGACTGTTGTAAGTTTCTCAAATTCTGAGTTGCTGAGCCCCAGCAGCTCAGTCGGTAGCATACAGGACTTGAGAAAAGGAGGTCGCTGGTTTGACCCCTGCTCAGCTAATTTCTTTCTGAGGATTGACGATAGTCATTGCGACAGGATTTATTCCTCTTTCACCGATGACTATTGTGTCGACAATGGTTATGTGGGAAAGCAGCCTGTGGCTTGGAAAGAATACATGTATTTTGCGGAGTACTGGTAGAAGAAATTCCAGGAAAGCATCGATAGGTGCACTGGCTGCCGGGGATATAACTGAAATAATGTTGAAATCGGCATTAAGACACCATACAAGCAATCAATCAAATCCTGAGTTGACACCATGTTTCAGACTCAACTAAGCAAAATAAATGGTCAGACTTAAGTCCGAAACATTATGTCAACACAGGACCTGAGACTGTTACATAAGTCTGTTTATGTTAGTGAAATGTACTTTGAATAACAAACTCAACTTCAGTTGGAAAGTAAGTCTGTTGGCAGATTTGAGTAAAATGACAGAATTAAGTTTCTTTTGTGAAACCGAGCCCTGGATTCCAAAACAAGCATACCATTATTTAAATGCCAAAAACCACATCTTTTTACTGAATTTCCATACCCAGTTTCTGTATGTCAGCGAAGAAAAATATCCATTGTACATGTAGCATTCATCCAAGCCTTGCAAAAAATCTGATTCACAATAATCATTTACATGTATATGAGTAATGTTCTGGCAAAAGTGGGCTTAATGCATCTCCGTGATGCATTTTACCAAACAAGTTATCGCATAACTATGGATCCATAAAATCCATTTTGAATAAAAACATACTGGATTATGAGTTGCAGAAAATGGACCAACAGCAAAAAGTTTTGGCCCAGGTCAGCCTGCACGGGCTGTGCAGGCTGACCAGGGTCAATACTTTTTGCAGATGCATCAAGGCCCCTTTTCTCAGAGCATGGCTCATATCTAAATATCCCTCTTCACAAGAATAAGATGAAAAAATGCCGACTTTGTATTGTAAACAATAAAGGATGACAGACAAATTGAGACCATGCTGTGACATACCGTGTTTTGGTGCGTATAACACGCACATTTTTTCAGCTCTGAGTAATTTCAAACTGGGGACTGCGTGTTATACACTACAATAGGCAAAACCATGTTTTTCTCCTCCTTGAAAATCGGTCGTATATCAAAAAGGTTACCAGTTCAAAGTGGGGGGGGGGGGGTAGGTACAAAACGGCCAAAGTTCTCTCGCCAAAGCCTTAACTTTCGTCATCATCCCATTTCAACTTTTACCGATTTAAAAAAAAAAAACATTATGTTTTAATTTTGTTAAAATGTATTGGTACATTCTTAATTTGTGGATTAGGATTCGTAATTTCCCAATTCTATCAGCCATTTTGGCAATGGCGAACGTACCCCGGAATGATAAATATTGATTTACTGTTACCATCTGATTCGTCTCATATTTTTCTTTTTCTTTGTTAATAGCTAAAATTGAACAATTATAAAAGAGTAAAATAATGATTCAGAAAGAAATGAATGATTTAAAAAATATATATATTTATCGCTACTTTTTACAAAAACAGTGATTTACATCATATAGATCTATGTTTATTTCACACCTGTCACATTTGTTGATCGAGGTGTGAAAATAGGAGATTAACTTTGATATGGTAGTCAGTTCAATGGGTGAATTTGCAACATGCCATGAGCTGGCATGTTTTTATAATCCCCCGAGCACGGCCACAAAATAAAGCACACCTCGAATCATTACCATTTCCACTTTGATTAAAAATGGTTATTTCCCTTTGATAAAGTATCGCCATTTACAATTTTTCAAGATAGCGACGTAAGCTTCACGTGTTACGATATTTTGGTCAATTTTTGATGCGTGTTGTACATCCGAACAACCTTTTTTCCTCGGATTTGATGCTGAAAAAGGCCTGCGTGTTATACATGCCTGCGTGGTATACACAGCGTTTTACGGGTAGCCTTTTCTGGCCTTTGGTCAGTAGAGCTCAAAAGATCCATGCTTTATGAGATAACTCTGCATAATGTCTCCAGAAACTAGGCATTTGATTTTTTTGTTTGTCATTTTATAAGGCATAAAAATATTTTGCAATAAAAGAAACAAATTCAGAAAACGTAAGAATCACAAATCATTACATAATCAAGCTTTGTTCAAATCACATATGCTGTACATGCAACCTTAACCCTTGGATGAATTAATAAATAGCACAGACTTTTCCAAACTGCAAAATAGACTTAACCCTTAACCACACGATCCAGAGTTTTAAAGACCCTGGGAAATTAGAATTTTGAAAACATTGTGGGAAAAGGAGAAAATGCTGGTAACCAGCATTTTCTCCTTTTCCCATAATGTTTTTTACCCCTAAAAAGAGAAATACTAACATTTATGCCACATTTAATTTGTCGTCTGCAAATGCATTCAATCTGGACAAGTCTGAAAATTTGTTGGTAAAGAGTTAAATATTGCAGAATAAGCAATCTGAACTTGCGTCCCTCTGCCCATAAAGTTAGCTAATATTGCTTTTAGCACCATAGATAAAGATAGAGGCAAATAAATACATTGATCAGGAATTCATGTTTGCCCTGAATTAAATAAGTTTGTAATAATTACTAGAAATGTTAAAAAAATAGAGAAAGTTTCAATAAATCACAAAATTTTAGGCTTGTCAGAATTGAAAACATCTGCAGTAGCCAACTGCATATAGCTAAAACGGTGGGATATGTTTTTATCCTTTACCACACAATCCCCACTTTTAATGACCCTGAAGAAAAAAGGATTTTGAAAACATTGTGGGAAATAGAGAAAATGCCGGTAACCAGCATTTTCTCCTTTTCCCACAATGTTTTCTACCCTTCCCAACACAAATTTCAATTTGATTTTTCTGTTTGTCATCTGCAGATGCTTTCAATTTGGACCAGTCTAAAATTTTGTTGTTTGGTAAAGAGTTAAAAGAGGAAGAATACATTGTGTGAAACACTGGAATTACTGGTAACCAGTATTTTCTTCTTTTCTAAAAGTGTTTTTAACAGACTCTTTTCCCAATATGATTAACCTTTTGCCAAAAAAACTCCAGTTTTAACAACCTTGAGGAAGAAGCCTTTAGAAAACATGGTGGGAAAAGGAGAAAATGCTAGTAACCTGCATTTTCTCTTTACCCTATCAAAGACATAATATCTAATCTGTTGAGCTATATTTAAGTAGCTGTTTGCAAAATACTTTCAATCTGAACAAGTGCAATATTTACTGGCTTTAGTATAGACTTAACCCTTTACCACACAACATTTTTGAGAGAAAACAAATCAAGAGTGGCGCAAATGATGGGATTTATCCATGATAGGAGATAAACATTGTGGAAAAAGAAGAAAATGTTGGTTACCAGCATTTTTTCCTTTCCTCATAATGTTTTAAAAAAGCTGCTTCCTTAGGGTCCTTAAAACCTGGGATTGTTTGTTAAAGGGTTAAAACACCGGGTTGTCTGGTAAAGGGGTTTACCTGCTGGTTTTCCAACAATGTTTGTGAAGGATTGAACAGTAATATACAGAACAGTTTCAGATGATTGAGAAGAAGCTAGACACTGCCATTTCAAAAGTATTGTTTTTTTTTTTGTAATTCACAAAATATGGAAGAGTGTAGACCTTTGAGGAGAAGCTAGATACTGCCATTTCAAAAGTATTGGTTTTTTTTTGTAATTCACAAAATATGGAAGAATGTAGAGCTAAATTTAGTGTTCAGTTAGGTTTGATCAATTTGATAATTCTACATTTTTGTTGTGTGGTTAAAAGTTAACTCTTTACCACACAATCACAAGTTTTAACGAACCTGAAAGAGAAGGCTTTTGAAAACACTGTGGGAAAACAAGAAAGTGCTGATAACCAACATTTCTTGTTTTCCCACAATATTTTCTAACCCATCAAAGACAGAAATCATCAAGCGAGCTACATTTATCGTCTAATGCATTTGATTTGGTTGCATCTGAAATTTGTCGGTGGTATAGAGTTAACAGGAGTCCTTGGCTTCTTGTCAGAATAATGAATTAGATATACATGATCCTAAAACATTCACTAAGCTTTAAAACTGATCCTAGACATGAACCTTTCAAACAAATAAAGCTACATGCACTTTGATGAAACAAATATAAAACTTTTCATGAAAGAAAAAACAGACCTCAACATAGAAATAAAAATTGTAGATATGATAAAATCTCAAAAAGAAACAACATAAGAACAGCAAAGGCTAAAAACGAAAAATCTTCAGTTACTTCAACCAATATCAAAACACAATCAGTATCTATACTTCAGTTAATTCAACCAGTATTACATCATAACAAGTATTTTTGTACAGAACTGGAAATTTTTAACCCTTTACCACACAATCCCGACTTTTAACAACCCCTAACAAGAAAGCTTTTGAAAACATTGTGGGAAAATGAGAAAATACTGGTAATCAGCTTTTTCTCCTTTTCCCACAATGTTTTCCACCAAATCAAAAACAGAAATCATCATCTGATCTAAATTCAATTTGCTGTCTGCAAATCCTCTCAATCTGGTCAAGTCCAAAATTTTGTTGTTTGGTAAAAGAGTTATCTCATGACTGAGTGGCAATTACATGTACATGTAAATAGAAAGCAAATGATTCCAGTTTTCAGTCAGTACAAAAGATTTTAATAAAAGACTTTTGCACAATGTTAGTTCATGAAAAATCTGACAGAGTAGTTTCATGATCAGACTACTTTCAGCACACTCCTATCTTGATCTACAGTATCTACAAAAGTAACTAAGGCTGTGACTGACATTCTGTACTGATACATTAAGATCTGTTGACAGTGAGAGTCCATTTGGTGTCTAACAGTGATGTCAGTTTTTTTGTTTTTTTTTCCGAAAATGTACAACAAATGTGACAAGGTAGGATTTGTTGTATCTTGATTAACCCCTTAGCACAGAATCCCAAGTTTTAACAACCTTGAGAAAGAAAACAGTTGAAAACATTATGGGAAAAGGAGAAAATGCAGGTGCCCAACATTTCTCCTTTTTCTTACTATGTTTTCTACCCTTTCAAATATAAATCATACAATTTGCACCATACTCAATTTGTTGTCTACAAATGCTTTTGAGTTTTACAAGTCCAAAATGTTGTTTGGTAATTAGTAAATGATTTGACACAAAAACCTTGATACTATAAGCCTTTTGTATAGCACTGATTTGTAAATCAGAAAGAACTAGAGCTGTCACTGAATGTGACTTAATACCCCTGCCAGCGCTTTGACAGAAAAAAAGTGTCAAGTTCAAGGGGAGATAATTCCTCAACCAGGGGGAGTTGACACTTGAAAATTAGGTCTTGCAAATCTTCAATATATGATCAATATACGTGCAAAGTTTCAATGCAATTGAAGGAAAACTCTAGGAGGAGTTCGCGACACAAAATTGCTAGTATTTTGCACAAAGACAGACACATGGATGGACGGACAGACAGGCTGATTCCAGTATACCCCTGAAAACATTTGTTTTGTGGAGGTATAATTACGCAGTCAAACAAGAAGACATACAAAGCTTTAGATTTCGAAATATTATAAAATGATTTATCACACAATCTGACAAAAATAAATGTAATGAATTTTCAGTAATAATGAGCATCTTTTTTTTCTCCAACCCTAGATGGCTAAAGACAAACAAATCATCCTTTATCACAATTGATGATAATACATATATATGTACTAAATGAGTTGTGATCTGTAGAAAGGAGGATTAATGCATTCTACAAAAAGTATCCAAAAGGTATCCACCCGTGTCAGCCTGCACAATCCATGCAGGCTGACCTGGATTGGACTTTTTGCCATAAATTACTTTTGTGCATGTCAAAGGGTCATTCTACCTCATTATTCAGCCATTCTTTTTTTTATTTAAAACAAGAGGGCAATGACGGCCCTGCATTACTAAACTGGCTAATATGTACAAACCATACACATCAAATTACAATTTTAGGCCCTAAGGTTTCGAACAAGTAGACTGATAAAGTTTCTCTATAAAAGCCTATGTGAAAATTGAGACCCCAGGGTAAGTCCATTTTTGACCAATAATTACGATTTCAAGCTATGAGCTATAATTAACTGAATCCTGATTGCAGTCAACAAGATATAATTTCAAGGAATTTGGTAGAGGTCTGTAAGATGAAGCTGCATGCCAAATTTGGTAGCCCTAGGCTATATGGTTTCTGACAAGCAAAGATTTTCATTATTTTTCAGTTTTGTTGCCATGACGACCAGAGTTTCCATTCGAATCAAATTCTTTGACGGAATTCTGAAGAGGGCCACGGCAGGATCCTCTCTGTGAAGTTTCATCAAAATTGGATGGGTAATTTCAGGTACAGTAAGAAGGAGTTTGAAAAAAATAATTAACGCACGCACACGCTCATGGATGGATGCACGGACGGAAGCACGACAGACGCCAGGCCATGACATAAGCCCGCTGGCCTTTGGCCAGTGGAGCTAACTAAATGGATCCACCTTATGCAACAGCTTACTGTGTATGGCGCATGGTAAAGATGCATTAAACCCCCTTTTAATAGAGAGGGCTGCCCAAATATTGTACACAGCATGGAAAAATAAAAGCACTTTAAACCATCAGTGACAATAAGAAGCCACTTAAAACCTGTATAACCATCTGAAGGATACATGTAAGTATTGACTCTTTAGCCCTCTAACAAATAATCCAGTGTTTTAATGAACCTGATGAAAAAAGCCTTAGAAAACATTTTGAGAAAATGACTGTAACCATCATAATCCTCTCTTAATGTTTTCCACCTTATCAACAAATCAAGTTATCTGAGACACATCAAATTTGTTGTCCACAAATGCTTTCACTTTGGTTAAGTTCCCAATTTCATTGTGTAGTATAGGGTTAACCAGACATCGAACTTTTGAGTTGTGCTTTATTGTTTAATTCATTATTAACCCTTAAAGCGCCTTTCACACCTATAGCTGCCTTTGTGGCAAGTGTAGATCAAAATCAGGCTGCACAAATGTGCAGCCTGATCTTTGATCTACACTACCCGCTTTGCTGAAACACTGTAGACAAAAGCAAATATAAAATTGTATTTATTTGGGTCGCATTTCCAGGATGAAAAGTCTTGCAGACAACAAAAATATGTCTCAACATGGGATTTCCCGATGAAAGGGTTGAAAACATTGTGGGAAAGGGATAAATGCTAGTTACCAGTGTTTTCTCTTTTCTTTAAAACATATATCTTTTAAAACTTTATCCTGCAAAGGGTTGTAAAAATATGGGATTCTTTGTTCAAGATTTGCTCTGGTAAATCAGTCCTCTATACAAATGGAAATGACAATTTTTTATTTTGGAAAATGGTGAAGCAACAGTTCTGACAGCTTGTATGATCAATTAGAAATGGTACTACATGATTTTTACAAGCCGTGTCCATTTCCAAAAATGCTTCAAATTAACCAAATTACATGTATTTGAATAAAGGTGAGCCATGCCCTGACAAAAGGGAGGCTTAACCCTTTCCCAAACAAGCCCTGGTTTTCATGTGTCTGCAGTACAAGTCTTTTGAAAACACTGTTGGAAAAGGAGAAATTGCTCGTAACAAGCAATTTCTCCTTTCCCAACAGTGTTTTCTACTCTTTTTTGAGAACTTTCTGCTATTTTCATCAAATTTAAAACGGTTGTCTGCAACCTCTTTCAATTTGGACCAGTCCAAAATCTGTCGTTTGGGAAAGGGTTAATGCATCTCTGTGATGCATGATACAAAGCAAGTCATCACATAATTGTGGATCCATAAAATACATTTTGTGTAACAACTGACTGAATCACAAGGTATAATGATCCTTTGACATGCATAAAATTCACCACTATCAAAAAGTTTTGGCCCATGTTAGCCTGCATGGACTGTGCATGCTGACATGGATCGACACTTATTGCATATGCATTAAGCCTCCTTTTCACAAAGCATGACTCAGGTATATTTTGAGATTTTGACTGCAAGCCATTCTCACCTCTTACACCTGTCAGACCAGATAGGCAGACAAGCGGATGGCATTAGTATACAGTGTTTGGCTTCAGAGTGCATACAATATCTAAAGGTGAACCTACAACTAAGTTAAGATGGGTTTTTCAACACACGCTTAAGTTTCAGATCATAAACATGACGACACAAGAATACATTTTCTGGATCAACATCTACAGGTGGAATTCTATTGGAGGGATAGGGTTCTTCTGGGTCTGGTACGACTTTCTTCCGAAGAGGGAGATTGTGCTTCATCCTCAGTACCTCTCCCATAAACCTAGAAATAATGAGAAGATTGATTGATTTAATGGTGTTTTATGCCACTTTTAACATTATTTCAGTCATATCACAGTGACAGCTCACAATTTAATGTACGAGAAGATAGCTTTTTTTCCAATACCTCATAAAACGATGTGGCTGCAGACAGCTTTGAAATCATCCTTTTGATATACGGGCGATTAATAATTACAGATTAACCCCTTACCACGCAATCCCCAGTTTGAACGACCCTAAGAAAGAGGCCTTTTGAAAACATTGTGGGAACCAGCATTTTCTCCTTTTCCAACAATGTTTTCTGTCCGTTTACAGACAAATCTCACCATACGAGCCATTTCTAATTTGTGGTCTGCAAATGCTTTCAATTTGGACAAGTGTAAAATTTGGTTGTGTGGTAAAGGGTTAACATCTTATTATTTCATATTAGTTGTGAAATAATTTCCTACAACTTTAACCCTTTCCTAAACAAGCCCTGGTTTTCATGTGTCTGCAGTACAAGTCTTTTGAAAACACTGTGGGAAAAGGAGAAATTGCTCGTAATGAGCAATTTCTCCTTTTCCCACAGTGTTTTCTACCCTTTTTGATAACTTTCTGCCATTTTCATCAAATTTAAAATTGTCGTCTGCAAACTCTTTCAATTTGGACCAATCCAAAATTTGTCGTTTGGGAAAGGGTTAATAAATCCCTCTTGATGATTGCTCCCTGGAAACCTTAACTCTTTACATGACGACAAAATTTTAGCCTTGTCCAAATTAAAAGCATTTGCAGACGACAAATGCAACTCAAAACATAAAATTTGTCTTTCATAGGAATAGAAAACATTGTGGGAAAAGAAGAAAATGCTGGTTACCAAAGAATCATTATAACCTGGAATAGTTTGGGGCATGGCTTAACCCTTTACCACACAATCCCAACTTTTAACAACCACGAGGAAGAAGCCTTTTGAAAACATTGTGGGAAAAGGAGAAAATGCTGGTAACCAGCATTTTCTTCTTTTCCCACAATGTTTTCTAACCTTTCAAATCTAAATTTCAGACTTCGAGTAACATTTATTTTGTTGTCTGCAATAGCTTTCAATTTGGACGAGTCTTAAATTTTGTTGTGTGGTAAAGAGTTAAAAAATACTTAATTCTTATGACCCTGAGGAAAATGGACTTTTAAAAACATTGTTTTTGACACTATCAAAGACAGATTCCATATTTGAGCCACATTTAATTTGTTGTCTGTAAATACTTTGGATTTGAGCAAGTCTAAAATTTTGTCAACGGGTTAAATGCACTGTATGACTGCTTGATTTCCAAAAAAACAGCCTCTATTCTACCTGCAATACTCATTATATGTAAGCACAAATCCTCTGTCATCAATGCAAGCGACCAAAGACTCATCACGGTGTTTTGCAGCAAAGACTTCATTTTCCTGATTTTCTGGTCTGCGTCCACCTTCCACATGTTCCGGTCTATAATACCATAATAAAGTCATCATCATCTCCTCTGTAAATGAACAAAAATTCATTTATCAAGATAATGGAAGAATTTATCAAGATTGATTTATCAATTATACACTTTCTACAATCTTGCTCTGCAAGCATGTACGGATTTTCTACCTCTGATAGCTAGACTTTGTCTTCAGCAGGCAATTTCTCCTTTTGCTACAAATATTTGAGCCATGCACTGGCAAAAGGGGGCTTAATGCATCTATATGATGCATTGTATCCATCAAGCTGTCACTTAACCCTTTCCCAAATGACAAATTTTGGACTGGTCCAAATTGAAAGAGTTTGCAGACGACACTTTTAAATTTGATGAAAATGGCAGAAAGGTCTCAAAAAGGGTAGAAAACACGGTGGGAAAAGGAGAAATTGCTCGTTACGAGCAATTTCTCCTTTTCCCACAGTGTTTTCAAAAGACTTGTACTGCAGACACGTGAAAACCAGGGCTTGTTTGGGGAAGGGTTAATTATGGATCCATGATAGCTTCTTTTTTTTTTTTAACAACCGACTCAATCATGAGGTAAACTGGTCCTTGGACATACAGAAAATTGACCAATAACGAAAAGTTTCAGCCCAGGTCAGGCTACACGGACTGCGCAGGCTAGCCTGGGTCGATACTTTTCCCAGATGCACTGAGCATGGCTCATTTACATGAAGTGTTATTCATGTTTATCATCCATACTCACGGATAATGTTTTCAAAGTCATCTGTTGAAAATTAAATTTTGGGGTTTTTTAACCAAATAAAATAATCCTTTTTTTTTTTTTTTTTTAAGGACCCTGGAGAGGCCTTTTAAAAACATTATTTAATAAGTATAAAATGCTGGTAAGCAACATTTCCTCCTTTTCAAACAATCTTTTCTTCCCTTTCATAGTCAAATCACATCAATGATCATTAAAGCCATATCAAAATTGTTTTCTGCAAAAGCTTTCGATTACGAGAAGTCTAAACTTCCATATGTGGTATAGACTTAAAATTGCCTGCTTCAAACTTGTTCCAGGAGGTAATAAGTACTATCAATGAAGATGTTTCGATTCTTCAAAGTTATCTCACAGCATGGGTTGTAATTACAATAGATATTCCTGTCACTCAAAATGAAAGAAACTACTTTGAAAGAGCTTTTCAAGGCAAGAAAAAAGTAGAACACTAGTGATACAAACAAGAAGAGTATTTTCAAGGTCAAAGAGTACATCCTGGTTCTCTTTGGTTTTTTCACTAAAACCTGTGTTGTGGATACTCCTTTGGAATTGCCTCGTCAAAACAACAAGGGCTTTAACTCTTTACCACACAATCCTTTACCACACAATGAATGACCCTGATGAATAAGGCTTTTGAAAACCTTGAGGGAAAGGGTAGAAAACCTTGTGGGAAAAGGAGAAAATGCTGGTTACCAGCATTTTCTCCTTTTCCCACAAGGTTTTCTACCCTTTTAAAGACAAAGTTCACCATCTGATGTACATTTCTATTGTCTTCTGCACACAATTTCAATTTTGACTAGTCTAACTCCTTCTCACCTGGACTGTTGGTCTTTGGTTTTAGAAAGACCAATACAATAAGGTATTACAGAAGGATATGGACACCAGATAAAAATGTGCAGCCTAAAAGACGATTAGACAGCATCAAAGTGACAAGACAAAACCTCACTTGTGATAGGGTCCTCCCAGAAATTTGTAACTTTGGCAACATAAGGAATGTCTTTCTCTTTCCGCCCAGAGCAAACCAGTACACAATCTTTTACATGGATTATCTCCCCATCTTCATGACGAATAGCTGGGAAACATTTACGTTCAACTGGGTGGCCATCAAACTGAAATAAGAGAATGAAGACAAAGTGGCCATGATAAGCTTGAAATTACAAATATGAAATTTCATCATCTGATATGCAACTTCTTAACTCTTTACCACAGGTGAAAAAAATGTAGACCTGTCCAAATTGAAAGAATTTTCAAAATGAGGCTCAAATGATGGGTAGAAATTATTGTGGGAAAAAGAGAAAATGCTGGTTACCATCATTTTCTTCTTTTCCCGCAATGTTTTCAAAAGGCATCTTTCTCAGGGTTGTTAAAAGTGTGGTAAAGGGTTTATTATACATTAAAAAAAAAAGATAAAAAAAACCCATTGTGCAAACCATTGGGAAGAGCCATTTAACCCTTTCCCAAACGACAAATTTTGGACTGGTCCAAATTGAAAGAGTTTGCAGACAACAATTTTAAATTTGATGAAAATAGCAGAAAGGTCTCAAAATGGGTAGAAAACACTGTGGGAAAAGGAGAAATTGCTTGTTACGAGCAATTTCTCCTTTTCCCACAGTGTTTTCAAAAGACATGTACTGCAGACTCGTGAAAACCAGGGCTTGTTTGGGAAAGGGTTAAGACCTAATAGCAATAATTTTACCAAGCTTGATATACAATGTAGTTCTATTTATCCTTTAAAAAAAATGGCATATGGTAATGACCATGAATATGAATGATTTAGAATGTATTGTGAGGAAAGGTATTCTAAAGGTGAAAACGCTGGTCATCAACATATTCTCTTTCATCTACAATCATTTAGAATGTTTTTTACTCATTCAAAGACAAATTTTATTATTTTAGCAATATTTAACTTGTTGCCTGCAAATGCTTTTCAAATAGACAAGTCTGCATTTTCTCATCTTGTAACACGCACAATTTATTTTATAATGGTCCATATTGCTTCATGTATTCTCCATTTGCTATCAGTGTTTTTAAACTTACTAACTGCACAGATCTATGTGATTCATAAAATTGGGAAGGCGTCAACTCTCTGCTGGACAGCAAAATTCATAATGAAAGCATTTGTAGAGACAAATTCAATGTGGCTCAATTGTTTGGAATGCTCTTTCAAATGGTTCGGGAAAAGGAGAAAATGTTGTTTACCAGCATTTTCTCCTTTTCCCACAATGTTTTCAAAAGGCTTCTTCTTCAGGATAGTTAAAACTCGGTGGATTGTGTGGTAAGGGGTTCATTCACACTTTAACACATGAAAAATTTTTATATTTGTCCAGATTGTAAGCATTTGTAGACGACACATTAGATATGGCTCATACGGGGAGATTTGACTGTAAAAGGACATAAAATATTGTGGTGAAAACGAGTAAATGCTGGTTACCAGTATTTTCTCCTTTTTCCACAATGTTTTCAAAGGCTTCTTCTTCAGGGTTGTTATAACTCTGGATTGTTTGGTAAAGGCTTCATAAAGGTGGGACTTACAATGTTGATAATTGTCTTCAAAATCCCTTCTCCTTCCCATGTCCATCCATGAGGTGAGAACTGCTTCTTCTCTTCCACATCTTTCGTATCAGGTTGCTGATTTTTACTTCCTTTTCCAGAAGTTTTACCCGAGTTTCCTCCTTTGACTGACTTCTTTTCACTCTTGTTATCCTTATTTTCTGAACCTTTCCTTTTCTTCTTTGAGCTGTCAGACTGTTTTCTCTCTCTGTCTTTGTCCGAAGTCACTTTTTTCTTAATTTTTGTTTTTATTGTTTCAATTTTCCCTTTTGCCACTTCCTTAGCTTGATGGCCAACAACCTTATTTGCCTGTGCAATTTGACTAGATGCTCCTTTCTTAATCTCACTACTTGCACTGTTTTTCCGGCCTTTACTTAATGACTTTACTAGCTGGGAAGATCTTCCTTGTTTAGATGTTCTGGGGGAACCCTGTTTCAATGTTTTAACAACATCTTCCCTACCAACATCGATCAGTTCATGATCTGACTGAGAATTTGTTCTGAGGACAATCTCTCCTTGAGATAACTGACAACAATGGTTTATCTGATGTAGATTTGAATCACTGATCTGCAATGGTACTTGGCAAGATGATATTCCTGAGTCGCTATGGGAAAGTTGTAAAGGAACAGTATGAGGAGTGTCATGTAATGGGACTGTATGATGAACTAATATGGGGGGCTCTGTAGAAATGGGGATTTGGGGCTGGTGTATCAGGGGCTGTCCAGGGGCGTGAAAGCTTCCCCCTCCACAGCAAGTTCCACAACCTAGAAAAAGAAAGTTACAATATCTATAAAGATGTTGTGATTCATTACTATTAAAACATACTAATTATTGTACCTACTCTTTTTATAGCAAACTTTTACAAACCTGAGCATTAATGCTATACCACACAACATCAAGTTCAAATACCCTGAAAAACAAGGCTTTTGAAAACATTTTCTTCCCAGTTACAAATTCAATCATTTCGGCTACATTTAATTTGTTGTCTGTGTATGCTTTTAATTTGGACCAGTCTAAAATTTTGTCATTTGGCAAAGAGTTTATCAAAACAGTGCAATGTTCTAAAGCTATTATTGAAGCAATCCTAAATACAATAACCCTGAAAAACAAGGCTTTTGTAGACATTCTGAGAAAGGAACAGATGTTGCTTACCACCATCTTCTCCTCTTCTCAAAATGATTTCTACCCTTTCAAAGATGAAAATTATCATTTTAGCAATGCTTCAATTTATCATAGATAAGCAAAATGCTGTCAAAATTGATGTCTAACATTCAGTTGTCTGGTAAAGAGTTAGCTTAAAAATACATCATTTGTGTAATTTAACCTTTATCTAAAATTCCCTTTTAATCAAGAACCTGAAAAAAAGGCTTTTAAAAACAATTGTGGATGAAAGGAGAGAATGCTGGTAATCAGACTTTTCTACCGACTGAAATTGTTCATTAATTTCCTACAAGTGAACTCTTTACCAGCAACATAATTACAGACCAATTCAAAGGCATCTACAGGTGGCATTTTAACCCCTAAAGCGCCTTTTACAACTGAAGTTGCCTTTGCGGCCAGTGTAGATCAAGATCAGACTGCAGAAAACGTGTAGTCTTATCTGTGATCTACACTGTCCGCTTTGATGAAACAATGATGTTTCTCAAAACATGATTGTCTGTGGCTGCAAGACCAACACAAGAATCTGCAGGTCTTAAATTGTACCCAAAAATAAGGATTCACTATAGCACACATGTTGTCTTTTTTGACAGATACATTTTGAAAATATTTTAAAAGTCATCTTAACACAAGATAACAATTGTAAATTTGTAACAAAGGGAAGTATTCTACACAGTAAGATAGTTATGAGTCAAAGACATGGGTTGAGTACAACCTATTACCACACAATCTTGTTTTAACAACCCTGATGAAAAGGGCTTTTGATTACAATGTGGGTATGGAGAAAATGCTAGTTACCAACATTTTGTCCTTTATCAACAATGTTTTCAAAAAAGCCTATTTCCCCAGGAAAGTTAAAACACAGGGTTGTTTGGTAAAGGGTTAAATTACAAAAGTAGTGTTCTATAATTACACAATTCTTTACAAAGAGTGCTTTACCAACTAATTCATAATATACCTCAATCACCAAATAGTTGTCATTTTTCCAAACCTGAAACCTAAAAATCTGTTTGAGAAGAAGCTCTTTTGATTGTCATAATTTGTTGGTTTTCTTTTCCATGGCTCAGAAAAAGAAACAAGAGGGCCATGATGGCCCTGGATCGCTCAGCTGAGTCAATAGGCAAAATTCACTCAACATGCATAATTCAATTTCTGACCAATTGTCAGGTCAATTCAGCTTAAAATGTGGCCTCTAGAGCATCCACAAGGAATTTCCTTAAGTTGACCTAGTGACCTAATTTATCACCCCACGTGACCCAATTTAGAACTCATCAAAAAATTTATCAAGACAAACATTCTGAACAGTTTTCAAGTTAATTGAGCAATAAATGTGGCCTCTAGAGTGCCCACAAAGTGTTTCTTAAATTTGACCCAGTAACCTAGTTTATGACCCCAGTTGACCCAATTTCAAACTCACCCACTATTTCATCACGACAAACATTCTGACCAACTTTCAAGTCAGCTGAGCAAGAAATGTGACCTCTAGAGTGCCCTAAAGGTATTTCTTTAATTAGACCTAGTGACCTAGATTATGAGCCCAGGTGACCCAGTTTTGAAGTCATCCTAGATTTCATCAAGACAAACATTTTGACCAATTTTCAAATCAATTGAACAATAAATGTGGCTTCTAGAGTGCACACAAGGCATTTCTTTAATTTGACCTAGTGACCTAATTTAAGACCCCACATGACCCAAATTTGAACTCATGTGAGATTTTATCAAGACAAACATTCTGACCAATTTTCAAGTCAACTGAGCCAAAAATGTGGCCTCTAGAGTGCCCACAAGGTATTACTTTAATTTGAACTAGTGACCTAGTTTATGATCCCACGTGACCCAAATCCAAACTCATCCGAGATTTTATCAAGACAAACATTCTGACCAAATTTCAGGTCATTTGAGCAATAAATGTGGCCTCTAGAGTGCCCACAAGGTATTTCTTTAATTTGACGTAGTGACCTAGTTTATGACCCCAGGTGACCCAATTTCAAACTGACTGAACATGTTGTGCTCAGGTGGGCTAACAAACTTAGAACAGGTTCACTACATACCAAATAACAAAGCTCTATGCCTTCAAGGTTTAGAAAAGAAGAATTTCAAACTTTTCCTTCTTTGTTCCTATGTTAGAACTTGTGACCCCCAGGGCAGGGCCAGTTTTGACCCCAGGGGCATCATATGAACAAACTTGGTAGAGGTCCACTAGGAGATGCTACATACCAAATATCAAAGCTCTATGCCTTCCAGTTTCAGAGAAGACGAATTTTAAAATTTTCCTTCTTTGTTTCTTTGTTAGAACTTGTGACCCCCGGGGCGGGGCCAGTTTTGATCCCAGGGGGATCATATGAACAAACTTGGTAGAGGTCCACTAGGAGATGCTAGATGCCAAATATCAAAGATCCACACCTTCCAGTTTCAGAGAAGAAGAATTTTAAAGCTTTCCTTCTTTGTTCCTATGTTCAAAACTTGTGATCCCCGGGGCAGGACCAGTTTTCACCCCAGGAGCATCGTATGAACAAACTAGCTAGAGGTCCACTAAGAGATGCTAGATGCCAAATATCAAAGCTCTACGCCTTCCAGTTTCAGAGAAGAAGAATTTCAAAGTTTTCCTTCTTTGTTCCCATGTTCGAACTTGTGACCCCCAGGGCGGGGCCAGTTTTGACTCCAGGGGCATCATATGAACAAACTTGGTAGAGGTTCACCAGGAGATGCTACATACCAAATAACAAAGCTCTACGCCTTCTAGAATCGGAGAAGAAGATTTTTAAAATTTTCCTTCTTTGTTTCTATGTTCAAAACTTGTGACCCCCGGGGTGGGGCCAGTTTTGACCCCAGTGGGATCATATGAACAAACTTGGTAGAGGTCCACTAGGAGATGCTAGATGCCAAATATCAAAGCTCCACGCCTTCCAGTTTCAGAGAAGAAGAATTTGAAAGTTTTCCTTCTTTGTTCCTATGTTCAAACTTGTGACCCCCGGGGCGGGGCCAGTTTTGACCCCAAGAGCATCATATGAACAAACTTGGTAGAGGTTCACTAGGAGATGCTAGATGCCAAATATCAAAGCTCCATGCCTTCCAGTTTCAGAGAAGAAGAATTTTAAATTTTCCTTCTTTGTTTCTATGTTCAAAACTTGTGACCCCCGGGGTGGGGCCAGTTTTGACCCCAGTGGGATCATATGAACAAACTTGGTAGAGGTCCACTAGGAGATGCTAGATGCCAAATATCAAAGCTCCACGCCTTACAGTTTCAGAGAAGAAGAATTTGAAAGTTTTCCTTCTTTGTTCCTATGTTCGAACTTGTGACCCCCGGGGCGGGGCCAGTTTTGACCCCAAGAGCATCATATGAACAAACTTGGTAGAGGTTCACTAGGAGATGCTAGATGCCAAATATCAAAGCTCCACGCCTTCCAGTTTCAGAGAAGAAGAATTTTAAAGTTTTCCTTCTTTGTTCCTATGTTCGAACTTGTGACCCCCGGGGCGGGGCCAGTTTTGACCCAAGGGGTATCATATGAAGAAACTTGCTAGAGAACCACTAGGAGATGCTAGATGCCAAATATCAAAGCTCTACGCCTTCTAGAATCGGAGAAGAAGATTTTTAAAGTTTTCCTTCTTTGTTTTTATGTTCAAAACTTGTGACCCCCGGGGTGGGGCCAGTTTTCACCCAAGGGGCATCATATAAACAAACTTGGTAGAGGTCCACTAGGAGATGCTAGGTGCCAAATATCAAAGCTACACCCCTTCCAGTTTCAGAGAAGAAGAATTTTAAAGTTTTCCTTCTTTGTTCCTTTGTTCGAACTTGTGACCCCCGGGGCGGGGCCAGTTTTGATCCCAGGGGCATCATATGAACAAACTTGGTAGAGAACCACTAGGAGATGCTACATACCAAATATCAAAGCTCTACGCCTTCTACAATCAGAGAAGAAGATTTTTAAAGATTTTCCTATTTTTTTCCTTTCTGTTGCCATGGCAACCAGAGTTTTGGGTGGAATTCAATCTCTTGAACAACTTTGGTAGAGCTTCATCCAAGGAACATCCCTGCCAAGTTTCATCAAGATTGGCCCAGCAGTTTAGGAGGAGAAGATGTTTAAAGGAATTGTGGACAGACGGACAGATGGACGCCGGACAACGACCTATCACAATACCTCACCTTAGCACTTCGTGCTCGGGCGAGCTAAAAAGATTAAACAGATTAGCAGAGTAAGAAAACGGTCCAAGTTTTTGGATAGCTTTTTTGTCTCTGTTTCAGTATACTAATATTGGATAGCTTTTTTGTCTCTGTTTCAGTATACTAATATTCAATCTTCTGTAAAGTTCCACAAAATTTCTGATAATTATATTCAAGTTCTAGGATCCTTTCAATTTTTCTTCACATTCATGGTAAATTTTCTCTCATTAAAATACAGCACAACTTTAAAACCTTAAGTCTTTACCACACAATGACGAGTTTTACTGCCTCTTGGAAATTAGACTTTTGAAAACATTGTGGGAAAACCAGAAAATGCTGGTAACCAGCATTTTCTCCTTTTCCCACAAGGTTTTCTACCCTATCAAAGAGAAATTGCATCATTTGAGCACTGTTGAAATTGTCATCTGCAGATGCTTTCAATTTGGAAAAGGCTAGAATTTTTTCGTCTGGTAAAGGGTTAAATGCAGCTGACGACTTCAAGAACTTCAAAAAACATGGATCATAATCAAAATGAATTACGGCTTAACTCTTTACCAAAAAAAAATTTAGACTGGTCCGAATTGAAAACATTAATTTTTTCAAAAGGCTTTGTCCTCAAGGTCATTAAAAGTTGGGATTGTGTGGTAAAAGGTTAATGCATGAATACAAATTAAGCAGCAGAAAAAATTGCAGAAGAAAGATTGCCTTTTCTAGGTACTCTCTACTTCTATCACATTGTTTTCAAAAGATGGTCTGCTGCAAGACATAATAAGTCCCTGCAGCAATGATGAATGTGCTAACACTCTACTAAAATTCTGTGTTTTCATCACTTACTTTACTTTATTTCTCTCTGTTCTTTTACAAGAAAACAAGAGGTAGAGTTGACAATACATGCCTTATACAAAGCAACTTGAATGAAATATATGCTATATCTATAATCAGAACGTGTTGATATACTTAATGATTTGACTGCACTTGTCTAAATAAAGATAAATGTGAGCTGCTAAGATGTACTACTACTGTGGTGTTGCGATGAATGGGAGAAATCACTTGCAGATGTTGTCTTAAAAACATTGTCGGCAAAAGATCAACATGCTGGTCACCAGTATTTCTCGTCTCCAAAATGTTTTCTACCTATCCAAAGGCAAATTTGATCACTTCAACATATTTTTCTACTGCAGATGCTTTGAATTGGATGATCCTTAATTTTGTAGTCTTGTAAAGAGTTAACTCCTTAACTCTTTATCAAACAACAAAATTTCAGACTGGTCCAAACTGAAAGCAATTGCAGACGACAATTTAAATGTTGCTCAAATGTTGATATCTGTCTTAGATAGGGTAGAAAACATTGTGGGAAAAGGAGAAAATGCTGGTTACCAGCAATTTCTCCTTTTCCCACAATGATTTCAAAAGGATTCTTTCTCTGGGTCGTTAAAACTCGGGATTGTGTGAGAAAGGGTTAAGTTACCAATGGGTAAAATTTAACAGTCTTTCATATTTAACTCTTTTCCAAACAAAAACATTTTAGACATGTCCAAACTGAAAGCATTTGCAGACAACAACTTAAGTATGGCTCATTTAATGGAATTTGTTTTTGATACAGTATAAAATATTGTTGGAAAAGGAGAAAATGCTGCATACCAGTATTTTCCACTTTTCCAGAATGTTTTCAAGTGTCCTTTTCCATGGACTTGTTAAAACTCAGAATTGTGTGGTAAAAGGTTAAAGCAGTTGCAGACCTCAACTTGATGTGGCTAAAATAGAACAATGGGTCTTTAAAAGAAAGAAGGCTATGTGGAAAACAGAGAAAATGCTTGTTACCAGCATTTTAACCTTTCCCACAATGTTTTCAAAAGCCCTCTTACCCTTGTTTGTTAACTCAGAT
Source organism: Tridacna gigas (assembly GCA_945859785.2). Classification (NCBI taxonomy): domain Eukaryota; kingdom Metazoa; phylum Mollusca; class Bivalvia; order Cardiida; family Cardiidae; genus Tridacna; species Tridacna gigas. The sequence goes on from OX244029.2 coordinate 68,806,615, forward strand.
TTTGTGGTGTAGACCTAAGATGAAGGATTAACTTACCACAATGTGGACAGGAGCTATGGCCATGTGGATATGACACCGAGTATGTATTGCTGTAGGGTTGACAAGGAAGGAGTGTGTAGTTCTTACACTGTGCAGTGTGTAACATTCCTGTATGTCGACATCCACATGCAGTACATCCCACATGACTATGTGACATCAGAGGTGCAACATACGGACTAGAGTCCAACACAGACACATGGGTTGGAGATGAATATGGACGAACTTGGCAGCTTGTATGAGCCGCAATAAAGTGATGACTAGCTGACTGGATCAACTCTGGTGGGTTCTTGGTACCTTTGTCCACAAGCTGTTTGATTCTCCATACTTTGGTTCCTTGCTGTGGTTGACTTGGATAGTACGTAGATTGGCAGCACTCACACCATTTCGGGGCAACACTTGTGTTTTCCAGCACTGTTTTTGCCTCTACATGTACATGTGTCCGAGCTGATCTACACAGTTCACCTTTCTTTGCTCTCACTTTTGTTTCATTTACTGTTTCATTCATCTTTACACTTTCATTAACTTGTGTGTCTGTACCTTCAGATTCACTTTCAGAATCTGATTCAGATTCTTCATCCACCTCTTTGGCAATCTGAAGTTCTTTAGCAATAAGAAGTTCTTTTGCTTTTTTCAACCTGGCAAGATTGGCTTTTCTCTTCTTTTCAGCAATCTCTTCTTCAGACTTTGGTACCAATGCAATAGTTGCATCAACAGGTTTAGAATTCTTTACAATCTCCATCTTTTTCTCTGAGTGTTTTGTTTCAACCTTTATTGAATCTTTATCTGATTTTTCTTTCAGCTTGACAAGAGAACTTGGTTTGGCATTTCCTGTCTGTAAATGATCAATTGTCTTTTCTTTCTTACATTTTAATGCTCCAGTTTTCTGTTGTAATACTGTTTTAACTATTTCATCAAAATCTTCATCACTTAAGCTTACTATTCGTTTTTTTGGGCTACTTGGGTCTTTTTTCACACCTTTTGATTTACTTTTTATGTCACTGTTGTTTATATGATGTAAAGGCAACAGAGAATGTTTTCTGGGACTAGTATAAAATTTTGTAGGACTAAATGGCTCTTTTTTGGGACTTTTGAAAACTTTAGACTCATTAGTTGTTTCAAATTCATTATTCACTCTATCAAACACATTACTTGTGCCTTTAACAACAATATCTGTAAAACTCTGACTTGACATCAATACTTTCTTTGGAGAGGAAGCCATGTCTGATTCTGACTTTGATCTTTTTGCATTCAGTTTTGGTGATTTGTTCTTTTCATACAATATATTGACTAGTGTTGCTGCATTTAAACTTGCTTCACGTTTTACTCTCCTGATTGCAACACTAACTTTTTGTTTTTGTTTCTTATTTATCTTGATGTTTGAACTTTCAGCCTTTAACAGTTCTTTCTTATCTGCCAACAGCTTCTTTCTGTTTTTGGCACTATTAGTTTCCTTTTTAGAGAATTGTTTATCTTTATTGCCTTTTTTATTCTCACTTCTTTTGACACTTGTAGTTTTCCCTTTATCTGTCTCTATTGCACTTTTACTCACACATTTCTTTTTGACATGCGTAATGATTGATTGCACAACACCACTATGTTTTAGATTTCTTTTTGCTGCCTTCAATGGTTCTAGATCTGGTTTCACTTTTGTCTTTTTTAATGAGCTTGATATTTTGTTAACCTTTTCCTTCTTACTGTCTAGGTCTTTCTTTTTACCTCCGTCTCTGAATTCTGCGGACTCTGTCGAAATTTCTGAATTGGATTTATAGCCTTTCTGCGAACTGGGAGTTAAAGTTTCCTGATATTTTACCTTATGTGGAGAAGGGGTACCATATTTCATGGTAGCTTTTTCACCCAGGACTAGATTTTGTTGATTGCTTGTTTTCATGCTTAAGTCCAGAGCCTTATCACTATCAGCAGAGACAAGAATATCTTTGACACCTGATTGAGCAACTAAAGCACTGTATGATCCAGGAGCATTATTTGGCAACTTAGATGTAGTTTCTTTGGTACACGAGACAGTTTGAACAATGTCAGAAAAACCTTTATCAGATGATGCAGTAAGACCAATCTGTACACAGCTCTTATTGCTAACAAGAATTGGTTGACTGACTGATTGTTCACTAGAACTTGCACTGCCCATTCCACCTCTAGACTGTGTTTTCTCATTCCGTATTCTCTCAATTATATTTTCAATGGAACATTTCTTTTTCACTTTAAATCCTGTGTCTATCTTTGGCGACTCCACTTTTGTCCTTTTGCCATCTGGTGACCCTGTATCACCTTTGTCTAATTCTTCTACTTTCCTTTTTCCCATATTTAAAGATTTCTGATTCTCATACAGTGTATTTACAACAGATTGGAATATTGGTTCATGATATGTTATAATATTTTCAGTAACTTTTCTTGAACCAATGGGATGATTATCTTTGTAACAAATGTCATTTGTTACAATGGAATTATCATGCAATCTTTTTGACCTATTGAAATGAGTGTCGTTGAAACTATGGTCATTTGCTGTATGGTTTGTGGCAGTAGACATAGAGTCTGGGACAGGCTGGGGGTTTCTGTGACAAACCAAATCCTGGAATTAAAAAGATAAAATGAAATACGCCACTATGCTCTTAAAAGTTGCCATAATTGTGACAGAAAAGAAAAATGCATCTTTTTCATTGCTTTTTCTTTGCAATAAATAGGGATTTCACTCCACAGCTTCACTAGTTTACACCACGGTTTCACAAGTTTACACCACAGTTTCACAAGTTTACACATAAAACTGTGAATTAGAGAGAATTAGAGAAAGTATATTTACAAATGAGCCACGCTCTGAGAAAACACTTTTTTTGCTACCAGGTAATTTTCTGCATCTTGAAGGACAGTCTATCTCATAACTCATTCAGCTGTCAGTCTATGGATTTTATGGATCTATAATTATGTAATGCCTTGCTTGGCATAACACATCATGGAGATGCAGTCAACCCCCTTATCCCAGAGCACCAATCGTTTACAAATTCACTGGCTTTACCCTGAATATGCTTATGAATTAAGTGGTCCTTCTCATCATTACGAAAAATGGTTAACTCTTTACCACACGACAAAATTTAAGACTTGTCCAAAATGAAAGCATTTGCATATGACAAATTCAGTGTTACTGAAATGATTGGGCTTGTCTTTAAAAGGTTAGAAAACATTGTGGGAAAAGGAGGAAATGCTGGTTACCATCATTTTCTCCTTTTCCCAAAACATTGTGGGAAAAGGAGGAAATACTGGTTACCATCATTTTCTCCTTTTCCCACACTGCTGTCCTTTTTAGGGCCATTAAATGTAGGGACTGTGTGGTAAAGGGTAAACTTTTAACCCCATGTACTCATACATCCTTTCTTGCATCCAGTAAAGGGGCATTGAGAAAACATTGTAACAAACTGAGCAATTCCTCAGAATGAACATTGTCTACATTTTCCATTTATTATTTTTTCACAATTGTCTTTACAACATGATCAGGATCACTCAGTGTACCTTTTTTAATAGTCATTAAATACTGAAAAAAAAAAGTATCCTTTCATATAGAATGTACATGTACATTCTATACGCATTAGAAAGGAGAGATGAGTTCCTATTTCCAGGCCAGTAGTTCACAAAGAAATTTGAGTTTCACACCACAATAATTTTTTTTTCAACTGTTCCCCACCTGAATGTATATGACTTGAACACATTATTTCACTATCTCCTGAAACAAATTCACAGTAGACAAACTTAAAAATACACAATAAATAACATTATTTAACCCCTTGCCACACAATCCCAAGCTTTAACAACCTGAGGCTGAAGGCTTTTGAAAACACTGAGGGAAAAGGAGAAAATGCTGGAAACCTGCATCTTCTCCTTTCCTCACTACGTTTTCTACCAACTAAGAGACAGTTTGTTTGTTTTTTGTACTGGAGTTTGATGCCATTTTAACAAATTAGGTCATATCAAGACGATCAGTGCACCTATGCATGTGTTTCCTGGCTTTCTCATACCAGTACTGACACAGCTTTCTTTCCAAGCCACTGACTACTTTTCTCACGTACATCAGAGGTGAGAGGCGAAGCAAGTTTTTTGCCTCAACCAGGTATCAAACCCGCAACCATCAGGTCACAAGTCAGATACACTTACCACTGAGATAGGCTCTAAAAGACAAATGCCATCATCTTAGCAAAACAGGTCTAAAATTTTGCCTTGTGGTAAGGAGTTAATTAGGATTCATGAACACAAGAGACAACATTGGAACAACAGGAGAAATTTCTAATTATGAGCGATATCACCTTTTGCCAGAATGTTTTCATCAGTGGTCTACAATCAGTAAAAGAGTCACCTGTAGGTGGAAATAAGCTTTTACAACCATCACTTTAGAATAAAATTTCTAACTGAATAATAATCTTGATGCAGGCAGAAAAAATTGTTGTTTTGTGAAACAGCTCTAACTTGTCACTACTTTGTTTCCTTGACCGTGTTCGGATTTCTGATATCAAGTTCATGTCTCATATGTCTGTATAATAAATTGATCTTGTCGCTGTGTCCATGGTGTAGAGGTAAGATACCTGGATGCATGATCTCGAATTAAATGTTCTATAAAACCGTACATTTCCGAGATCTATAAACAGTTCACCTAAAAAAACAGGATGTTCATCAAGCGACAGGTTAAAACGCTTTCACTATGAAGGGAGATTTATTTCCAAAATGTTTTCATCAACCACCAGGGGAAGATACATCCAATGATATTTATCTGAACTTGAGAAGATGAAACTTGATTTTGTAGTTTTGTTTTAATCACATGTACAAACACTGGCGTCTGTGCTATGTACTTAAATTGTTCACAAAACTATTCAACTCCTTACCACATGACCAAATTTTAAACTGGTCCAAATTGAAAACATTTGCATACAACAAATTATATGTAGCTTCAGTAATGATTTCTGTCTATGATAGAGTAGAAAACATTGTGGGAAAAGGAGAAAATGCTGGGAACCAGCATTTTGTCCTTTTCCCACAGTGTATTCAAAAGCCATCTCTTTCAAGGTCCTTAAAAATTCGGGATTGTGTGGCAAACAGCTAAGTATGTGAAAATGCCCTTTGATCTCGTGCAACATTTTCAGTGAAGAGCTACAGTTACATCTTCAAACACTGATCCTGACACTCTACAATTATCTCTTTCTTTTTTCACTTGCACTTGTATAGAAGGCATACAAGAACTAATATCATTTTCCTAAAAATGTTTCTTTCACAATCCTAATTGATCATGCTAGTCATTTGAAGCCAAGGGCTGTTCCATTGTAAGAGATTTCCATACTATGGATAAATGCTAACATCTGAACAGTCTGGACCAGCTTCCAACAAATGCATGCCTCAAACCTTTAACCCTTTACCACACGACAAAATTTTAGAATGGTCCAAATTGAAAGCATTTGCAGATGACAAATCAAAGGTGGCCCAAATGACTAAGTCTGTCCATTGTAGGGCACAAAACATTGTGAGAAAAGGAGAAAATACTGGTTACCAGCATTTTCTCATTTTCCCACAATATTTTCAAAGGCTTCTCTTCCAGGGTCATCAAAACTTGGGATTGTGTGGCAAAGGGTTAACCCTTTGCCGAGCAATCCTGAGTTTTAACCATCCAATGGGAAAACAGCTTTTGAAAACTTTGTGGGAAAAATAGAAAATACTAGTAACCAGCATTTTCTCCTTTTCTCACAACGTTTTCTACCCTTCTACAGACAAACCTCATCGATTTAACCAGTTTCAATCTGTACAAGTCTACAGTTTTGCCATATATTAAATAAATAAGCAAGTTCAATTGGTTTGTGAACTGTGATTTGTTTGTTTGGTATCTAAGTATCTAACACTCCTTTTAACAATATTTCTGTCAAATCATGGTGGCCTGTGCACCTCTCCCTGCTTTCCAGGAATTTCTTTTTCATCAGTAAAAAGAAAAATTTTTTCCAATCCACTGGCTGCTTTCCCATATAAGCATTGTCAAAACAATTTTCAGCGATGACTGAGGAATGAATCCTTTCCAAATAATTATCAATCCTAAAAAAAAATTTAGCAGAGTTGTGGAATGCCAGCAGCAACCCCAATTAATTCTTTACCATACAATCCCATCTTTAAAAACTCTAAGGAAAAAGGCTTTTGAAAACATTGTGGGAAAAGGAGAAAATGCTGGTAACCAGCATTTTCTCCTTTTCCCACAATGTTTTCTACTCTGTCAGCGAGAGAAATCATCATTTTAGCAACATCTGCCACCTGCAAATGCTTTCAATTTCAAAGTCCCAAATTTTGACATTTGGTAAAGAGTTAAAGCCCCGTAAATTATGTCTGAGCCACCAGGCCGAGCTGTGCACAAAGGATACAGAGGTCTGGCTACACTGAATGTGTAGCTTGATCATGTACCTTCATGATTCTTTGGGTGAATTAAGTATGAATCTGCAGAGCTCTAGATTAGAGGGAGTGATGGTATTCTAAATCCATTGTTTCTCTTCCAAACCCTATGTTGTGGATACTCATTAAAATCGTCTCGATGAGATATTTCTAATGAGTACCAATAACATATGGTTTAGTGGAGAATAATCAATATTTTCACTTTTGAAATCAAAATCACTCCATCCATCTTGAGCTCTGAATCTCTCAAGTATCTCAAAGTCTGTGTGCCAAAAAGGCCCCCTTGCGAACAAAGCTAGATTGAACACTGAGGGAGCCAGCCCAGCATAACTATACACTAAAATTAATTCAAATGATTTCTATTTTTGCCTGATGTTTCATATGTATTCATGCATTAACAAATGGCAAAAATTTAGACTTAACCAAACGACAAATTTTGGACCGGTCCAAATTGAAAGAGTTTGCAGACGACAATTTTAAATTTGATAAAAATGGCAGAAAGCTATCAAAAAGGATAGAAAACACTGTGGGAAAAGGAGAAATTGCTCATTACGAGCAATCTCTCCTTTTCCCACAGTGTTTTCAAAAGACTTGTACTGCAGACACGTGAAAACCAGGGCTTGTTTGGGAAAGGGTTAACCAATTTGAAAGCATTTGCAGACGACAAATTCAATGCGACTCAAATGATGGGGTGTGTTCTGAAGGTAAAAAACAGCGTGGAAGGAAAAAATGCTAGTTACCAGCATTTTCTCCTTTTCCAGCAATGTATTAAAAAGCTTTCTTCTTCAGGGTTGTTAAAACTCAAGATTGCACGGTAAAGGATTAAATCGTGGTATAATTCAAGGGCAATGTTGTGTGCCTCGTACATAAACAAAGATCCATTACAAAAATATAGAATGAGCCTTATAAACCCTCAAATATTTGTATATGATTATTTTGGAATGTAGTTTTCATCATTTATATGTGTAAGATTTATTTAACCCTTCGCCACACAATCATGACTTTTAACTACCCAAAGAAAAAAAACTTTAGAAAACATTGTGGATAAAGGAGAATATGCTGGAAATCAGCATTTAGTCCTTTTCCCCAGAATGTTTTCTACTCCATGAAAGACAAATTTCTTGTTCTGAGTGACACTGTGTCACCTGCAAAATTAATGCTTCCAATTCAGACAAAGCTCAATTTCTGTCATCTGGTAAAGAGTTCAGTGCTGCCTTATTCCTGCTCTACCTGAAAGTCCAACTGGCTCCTGTCTGGCCAGGTGACATCATCAAACTATAACAAGCATTTTTTTTTTTCACATAAATTATCTATACTTAACCCTTTCCCAAACAAGCCCTGGTTTTCACGTGTCTGCAGTACGAGTCTTTTGAAAACACTGTGAGAAAAGGAGAAATTGCTGGTAACGAGCAATTTCTCCTTTTCCCACAGTGTTTTCTACCCTTTTGGAGAACTTTCTGTCATTTTCATCAAATTTAAAATTGTCATCTGCAAACTCTTTCAATTTGGACCAGTCTAAATTTTATCGTTTGGGAAAGGGTTAAATCTCCCACACAATAACTGTGTAGGTACAGGTTTCCTGGGACAATAATTAACTCTTTACCACACAAAAAATTTTTAGACAAGTCCAAACTGAAAGCTTTTGCAGACGACAAAATGAATGAGGCTCAAAAATTCAAATTTGTTTTGGGAAGAGTAGAAAACATTGTGGGAAAAGGACAAAAAGCGGTTACCAGTATTTTCTCCTTTTCCCGGAATTGTTTTCAAAAGGCTTCTTCCTCAGGGTCGGTAAAACTCGGTATTGTATGGTAAAGGGTTAAGTTATAAGTTTTTCAGTATTTTCCCATCACACTTGGTGACCTTGCATTAACCCTTTCCCAAACAAGCCCTGGTTTTCACGTGCCTGCAGTACAAGTCTTTTGAAAACACTGTGGAAAATGGAGAAATTGCTTGTAACAAGCAATTTCTTCTTTTCCCACAGTGTTTTCTACCCGTTTTGAGAACTTTCTGCCATTTTTATCAAATTTAATATTGTCGTCTGCAAACTTTTTCAATTTGGACCAGTCCAAAATTTGTCGTTTGGGAAAGGGTTAACAGGGTTCCCATTCACGCACATATGTGCGTGATTCACGCACTGAATTGAATAATCACGCACAGAAATATGAAGTGAAACGTGAATGCACGCACAGATTTCAGGGCTGCCGTTGTCGATCACCAGTGGCGCCAGTTGGGACAAGTTAACAAGTGTGAAAGTCACTGTTTATCATCGCTAATCAAACTTGGTATCAATACGCTTTTCTAGTGTAAAATTAAAGGTTTTGAAGTTACATGCTATTCTTACTGACAAATCTATGTCAAATCATGCCAAAACTTAACAGGCATGAAAAAAAGATCGCTGCAAGAAACGCGAAAACCCATGACACAACAAAAATTGGTTTGACATCGTCCGATCATAGGCATTTCAAACTGTCTATTCAGTTTTATCAATGACTTTGAACAGTAAATTTACATAAATATCTCTATAAAACAATAAATGAAACCTAATTAGTATCTGAAATTGACAGTGAAATGGAAAATTCTGCTGCCATACTGGCCGTCAGGCTGTACGTTGTCCCTCTGAAACTGGTCCCGTGAGTAAGGAAATTATAGCAAGCGTCTTCTTTTTTGAAATTACCCATACTGTTTTCAAGAGCAGCTGACTGCAGAGTAAGACTCATCAAAACAAATTTTCAATACAACAGACCCTTACTGTCCTCAATAGACGTTCTATAATTGTCAATATTTAGTGCACTCCTAGAATTTCTCTTGCACTCCCAAACTTGTATTCCAGGGAGCGCATGCACTCCCAAAAAGAGATGTGAGTGGGAACACTGGTTAACTTATGACCTACTGAGAAAAGAGATACTGAAGCATATGACTAAGAAAACTTTCATGTTCCATACATAAAAGCATGTAATTGACTGTGTTTTACCCTTTCAACATTATTTCAGCCATATCACAACGACAGCTCACAGATTCGTAGTTCCTGGGTTTCACCAGTACTAGGCAAGGGCTCTCAAGTGTCTTGCCAAAGGACACTCCCACAAAAACCAAATGGATCCAGTGAGGCCGAACCCGGGCCCTCCAGGTCACGTGTTGTACACTTTACAAATGAGACATGCAAGACCCCTAAAAACGTGTGAAACATTGTGACTGTATAAATTTCTTGAGGCAACTAATTTTTCCTTTTGCTGGAATGTTTTCCAACAACAGTTACTTTTGTTTGCTACAAGGAAGTTACCAGTAGTAATGGGATTTTAAGTGCTATGCTCAGTCAGGTGTAACTCATGGTACAGCACCTATAGATCATCCCTCCCTGTTCTATCCAAGTATCATATGACAGCTTTACAAGCAACTAACATAATATGTCAGCCTCATAATACAATCAACTGCTTTCTCCTCACTAAACGGTCCCATGCTATCATCTATCAACTGTGAAAGAGGAATGAATTCTATCTGAACGACCATCATCAATCCCTGGAAAAAAAATTGGCTGAGCAGGGGATTTAAATCAGACACCCTGGTTTCTAGTCCTATACACTACTGACTGTATTAGCATGCTCTGCATTGATTTCTACCCCATACAAAAATGAAGTACATCATTTCAGTCACATCTGTCACCTGCAAATCCTGAAATCAACTGTTTGGCAAGTCATACATTCTTACCTATTACATTCCAGACCAATTATACACCAATTCAAATCATGCATCAAACAAAATCTTTCCCAAAAAGGTGGTTTTCACAGGATAGGAAAGCATGCTGAAAATGGAATCGGTAATTGCATGTTTTAAAAACAGAACAGAAGTAATGATTCTCCTACCAACAATGTTTTATCATTTGTGCTTTACATAGGTCCATTCTATAGTAAAATGGTGATAATGTGTCACTAGGTACGGACTAAACCAAATGGTCTTCAGCAGAAACATATAAAATAAAACTTAAAAAAATCTTAAAAACCATTAAATTACATTCCTAATATACATGTACAATTCCAAAATGCATAATATCATACAAGTATAAAATTTTATCGCTTGGTGAGGAGTTAAGAGGTAAACAGTACATAATGGAAAAGCTTTATGAAGTTAATTTACAACAAGGGGCAGAATTCATTCACTGAAAGTGCTCAATAGTTCTCCCTAATATAGAACCCATGTTGTAGGTTGTTAAAAAAAAAAATTGTGAAAATGAAACAGTTTCAATGAAATTCCGTGAAATGAATCTTATTTTTGATATGACCCTTTACCAAACAATCCTAGGTATTAACGGTCCTGAAGGAAGAAGGTTTTAAAAACATTGTGGGGAAAAGAGACAATGGTTCTTACCAACAGTTTTTCCTTTTCCAACAATGTTTTCTACCTTATCAAAGACAAATATCATTACTTTGGCAACATTTGATATGTCATCTGCAAATGCTGTCCATATGTACAAGTGAACAAGTTTTGTCCTTAGTATGTAAACCCTTTCCCAAACAAGCCCTGGTTTCCACGTGTCTGCAGTACAAATCTCTTGAAAACACTGTGGAAAAAGGAGAAATTGCTCGTAACGAGCAATTTCTCCTTTTCCCACAGTGTTTTCTACCCTTTTTGAGAACTTTCTGCCATTTTCATCAAATTTAAAATTGTCATCTGCAAACTCTTTCAGTTTGGACCAGTCTAAAATTTATCGTTTGGGAAAGGGTTAAGAAGTAAACTAGATTTGAGATCACTGTACACATTATCAGACAGGCTGCTGCTAAGTTCAAGGCTATAATTATGATGTCTTTGAAGACAATGTAGACATGGCCGATCCATAATCAGACTGCACAGAATGTATCTACACTGCACGATATGGTTAGATTTTTTTCCCGGTGAAAAGGACTTTGAAATCGTAATACATGTACTTGTGTTGTTACTGTTGTTACTGTTACTGGAAATTTTTATCTAATGTTTTTAAGAGAGTAAGGGTTAAAATGCTAAAGTTTCCATGACAACCTGCCAAATATTATGCCATATGGAACACACACGTTTTGCAAGCATGGAAATCTTCATGTAAAGCTATCACCACAATGCTCTTTTTTAGCATCTATTGAGCCGAAACTGTAACATGAAATAGAATACTACTTCTAGGAAATAAAACATTAATTTCAATCATATAATCAAAATCCCTTTCATGATGATAAACATTCTAAGAAAAGGAGCCTACATAAAAACCAAAATGCATTTACCTTCAAACTACAACGAAAAAAAAAATTAAATGTTTGGCAACATAAATACTTCTTAAGTTTTTTTTTTTAATCAAAATCTTGCATGAACTAAACCAAACACTTCAGAAAAAAAAAACCTGAATTTTCTTTTCAATTTGCTTTACTACAAATTACCTCAATACCCTGGAGATTAACTTGTACTGAGCAACTTTGTTTTTTAATCCCTTGCCACACAATCCAGCCTTTTAACAACCCAGATGAAAATGCTTTTCAAGTTGAAAATATAGTAGGAAAAGGAGAAAATGCTGGTAACCAATATCTGTCACATTCAATTTGTCATCTACAAATTCTTTCAATTTGAACAAGTCCAAAATTTTGTTCTTTGGTAAAGAGTTACAAATCTACCAAAGATAAGCCTATCCACATCTAGGCAGGATAGGAATCTAACTTGGATGATAAGCATGCATTGTGGACCACAGACACTCAGCTTGAAAATAAAGGTTAATAAAATTCTGTTTGTTATTCTATGCTACTTTCAAGGGAACTTAAATTTACAATATATCGCAGTGATGCTCATTATATTCCCGGTTTCATCAGCAGTAGGCTGGGCATATGAGGTGTCTTGCCCAATGTCATTCTGAATAGATCAGCCTTGACTGCAAGGATCAAACCCAATTTTGTGAATCAAATATCCAATTCCATTTCTTAGAGAGGGTTCTAATATCTGCTTTGCCACCTAGATCTCTCAATGAGAATATAATGTCTACATCTCCCTCATTTTATGACAAAGATCTACTTTACATTAACCCTTTCCCATATGATGAATTTTAGACTCTTCCAAATTGAAAGCATCTGCTGACAACAAATCTAAAAGTGGTATGAATCAAATAAAGCTCTTTCAAAAAGTTTGACAGCATAGAAAACACTGTGTGAACGATAAAAAACCAGCATTTTCTACTTTTCCCACAATGCCTTCAATGCTCTACCTCAAGGTCGTTAAACCCAGGATCATTGTTAACTGGGTTAAATTGATGCATGAAATAAAAAGTCACCATGCAGTGTTAGAAATTAACATATTTTGCAGGTAGCAAATACTTGCTACCCAGCTTAAGGTAGCAAAAGGAACGTTCTTGGTAGCAAGTTGGGGCAGACAAATAATATATATATATAATAAGCCACATTGTGGACTCTGTAAACACATCATTGAAGGAGATATATTGGAAATAAAAGGTAAAACATTTACAGCCAAAGAAGATATGGATTGCAAAGTTACAAATTGTTTGTATGTTTTGATTTGTAATGGATGTCAAGAATTCTATATTGGCCAAACAGGTGTTAAACTTAGAAACAGAATAACAATACACAATCAACAGATAAGAGACCCTTCAACAAGGCAAATACCAGTCAGTTCTCATTGAGACAGTTGTTGAAAGACAAATCCAAAATTTTCGATTTTTCCATTTTTTAAATGCAAATCTAATGTTTCAGCTAGATTAATACAGGGAAAATACTTCATAAAAATATTCCGCCCAAAATTAAACTGTATTTAACCACTATGCTATGACGTAAAATGACATTGGTTACGTCGTTTCATTAAAGTGTTGCCCTGATGAGCTTTTTAATGTGAAACCGGATGGCATGTTAAAAGACAAATTGTATTGTTATTTCTCTTTTATTTTATATATATATATATATATATATTAATTATGATAGAATAATGCTTGAATTACTGCCTTTGCCCATGAATTGCTTGGCAAAAGTAAAGTAGCAGGTAGCAACCTTTTGCTTCTGCTTTTGTGCCCAGGTAGCAAAATGTGTTTTTCAGATAGCAAATTTGCTACTTGCTACTACTAATTTCGACCCCTGCCATGACAAAATTTTTGTTAAAAATCTCAAGTAAATAATCCTTTACAACAAAATGGCAAGGTTTATCAACCTTTTGATAGAAGGCTTTAGAAAATATTTTGGGAAAAGGAGAAAATGCTGATAATCAGCATTTTCTCCTTTTCCACAATGTTTTCTACCACTTCATAGTCAAATCCAATAATGTGAGACATGTTTGATGTGTTGTCTGTAATTTTTTTCAACCATGCAGGGGTCTGGTGATCAGTTTAAATTTTTATTGTACAAAAAAAAATAAGCAACAAGTTATCTCTTTTCCAAAACCTGTACTGCTCTTCTTTGATACTCTCAGTAAAATATTGAGATGGAAGTCTAAACTAAATCTTTGAAGAATCATTAGCTCGTAAATCATTGACGAACAATATTTATAAAGGTAGCTCGTAACAGCTATAAATACAATAGGTACATGTGCAACTACACCGCCCTTTGCCCTTTAACATTGGAATCGCTCATAGAAATCTTCGTGCCAATAGCATTGTACTTTTTGTTTGGAAAAAAATTGCATATTTCTACACTGCATCAATGTCGAAATTCCCACACACAACAGTATTAGACCACGGGACATCCAAAAACATCAAATTTTGAGGATAAAATATTGAATTTTGGTTTGTGTACCTCGGAATTGGGTTGTCAAGATCATCGCCACTTTGCGCAATTTCATTTCAATATTTCCGTTGTAGATCTGAATGATCATTGAAATTGTCTTGTCTTTAAAAAATCGGACTCTGATATTATTTTGAAAACAAAAGTACGAATAAAATATTCAAACCTGATCGCTTATAATGTCGCAATTTTCATCGGAAATTTTATCTGTAGCGATTTCCTCATCACAACCCGTCGCCATTTTCCCAATAGTAATTTTCGGCGTAACAGTGCCGCAAGGGGGCGCTTAAGAAATGAATGGTCCGTCAAGGACCACGTGGAGAAAGGAACCTAACATTCTAGGTCTAGGCTCTTGATCTACTTAAAACCACAAAGTTCTTCGCTAAGACCTGAAAAATTAAAAACAACATACGAAAGGGAGAACAGAGCTTGATCTATCGATAAATATCAGTTTTCCGCAATAGTAACTCTGACTTTTTGAAGTATCATGCAATAAGTCTAGATCTAATATGATGGGCCTACCCAATGGATCTTCCGATTCCTTTTAAAAAGAACTGGATGTGCAGTCAGAAGCTTTCTAGTCATGCTTTTAAGTCACGAAGATATAGGTTTAGATCTATCAAAGAGAGTTTAATCCAGAAATAGCTCCCTATATCCTTGAAGCATCGCATATATAGAATTAGGCATGTTTAAGACCAAGAGTCGTTGATCTCTTCATCAATAGAATGCAAAAAAAAAAGTGGATCTGATTTCAGATTGGTCAAACTTGTGGACACGTTTATTCGGTGGGCCCATGCGAGGTGTCAATATTCATTTTTTGTTAGCTCCACTGGCCGAAGGCCAGCGGGCTTATGTCATGGCCCGGTGTCCGTCGTGCGTCCGTCCGTCCGTCCGTCCGTCCGGTCGTCCGTCCGTCCGTCCGTGCGTTAACTTTTATTTCAAACATCTTCTTCTCTGAAACTACCCATCCGATTTTCACGAAACTTCACAGAAATGATCCTGACATGGTCCTTTTCAGAATTTCTTGAAAGAATTTGATTCCTTCAAAAACTCTGGTTGCCATGGCAACAAAACTGAAAAATATTGGAAATCTTTAAAAATCTTCTTGTCTGAAACCATAAGGCATAGGGCTACCAAATTTGGCATGTAGCTTTATGTAGTAGACCTCTATCAAGTTTCTTCAAATTATAGCCCTGGGGTCAAAATTGGCTCTGCCCCAGGGGTCACAAGTTTTACATAGGCTTATATAGAGAAAACTTTAAAAATCTTCTTGTCTGAAACCATAAGGCATAGGGCTACCAAATTTGGCATGTAGCTTTATGTAGTAGACCTCTATCATGTTTCTTGAAATTATAGCCCTGGGGTCAAAATTGGCTCTTCCCCAGGGGTCACAAGTTTTACATAGGCTTATATAGAGAAAACTTTAAAAATCTTCTTGTCTGAAACCATAAGGCATAGGGCTACCAAATTTGGCATGTAGCTTTATGTAGTAGACCTCTATCATGTTTCTTGAAATTATAGCCCTGGGGTCAAAATTGGCTCTTCCCCAGGGGTCACAAGTTTTATACATAGGCTTATATAGAGAAAACTTTAAATATCTTCTTGTCTGAAACCATAAGGCCTAGAGCTACCAAATTTGGCATTTAGCTTGATCTAGTTGGAGTCTACCAAAAGTGCCCAAAGTATAGTCCTGGGGTCAATTTGGCCTCATACTTGGAGGGGGGGTTCACAAGATTTACATAGGCTTACATAGGGAAAACTTTTAAATCTTGGTGTACATAGCCATAAGGCTTAGGCTACCAAATTTTGCATATAATTATAGCATTATTTAGTGGACAGTTACAAAGAGGGCCCAAGTTACAGCTCTAGGATCAAGTTTGGCCCTGCACCAGGGATCACAAGTTTTACATGGGTTTATGGAGTGAAAAGTTCAGAAACCATCTTGTTACCAGCCATAAGGCCAAGAACTCCCACATTTGGCATGTTATTCTTCTAATACAATATTCCCCATTTAGTCAGACTGTAGCCATGAGGTCAAAGTTTTATAAGGGCTTATATAGTGAAGACTTTTCTTCGTGGTTTATATTTATAAGCCAGTGGAGCGATACAGGGCCATCATGGCCCTCTTGTTTCCATCAGGGATCGTATGTTACGTAATATACGATCTCTGTTTCCATCTTGAAGCACAGTTTCAGCAGTTGTAAAGTAGTACACGTGTATGCATATTCCGGTACCGCTTGTAAACCCCGTCTTTTTTTTTTTCGAAAAATATTTCTTGTCAGTTCAGACTTCCGATCTTTTGTCTAGATCTACAGTGTTTAGTAAGTTGGGTCTGATAACTGTTACCAGATAATGCTGTTAATAGATATATCGACGCTGTGAGGACATGTATACCCTTTCCGCACTTATGCGGAAAAATGCGACTTACTGCTTCAATGCAATGTTTTTATCATATGGACCCATTCTCTGCCATGATTTGCAGCAGACGACTCTGACAAGACTCGTTTAATGAATACCAATTTGAGGAGTCCGAACTTTGTAAAATGTTGGGTTAGGAAAGCACATTACGCTAGGTAACACGAAATCGGAATGCAAGACATCGAGCAAAACGACGGCGGTGGGCGGGGTATGTTGTTACATCTGAGATGTCCTTGTAAAAGTGAAAGACAACGGAAAAAAAAAACATTTGAACCATGCTCTGTGAAAAGGGTGCTAAATGCATCTGCAAAGAGCATCGATCCAGGTCACCAGGCTGACCTAGGCCGAACTGTTCGCTATTGGTCAAATTTCTGTATAGCCAAGGATAAGTATAGGCATACCTAATGATTCAGTCGGTTGTTAAAATAAATAGCAATTGTGGATCAATGTGATGGCTTGATTGGCACTATTCATCATAGAGATACATTAAGCCCCCTTTTGCCAGAGCATGACTCATTCCTTTTCAACAGGGCATATAAAACAGTACTGTGTATAATTTTCAGTGATACTATGCTATGTACTGTATATATGAATCTCGATAACAAAATTCTATGATTTTGTGTGTGTGCGTGCGTGCGTGTGTGTGTGTGACAACTGCCTCACTAGTCTATTATTTATTATGGTGCTGTTTGAAAGCTGTCAACTTAAGGTTCATTGAAATGAATCGATACTGATAAACTCAGCTGTCAAATCAGGGAAAATACCACCTTTTGACAAAATCCTCACAATGCTCTGCACACATTCATCAGGTTAAGGATAGGGAAGCAGCGGCCCCTTCCCCTTCCGTAAGATAGGAAGCTGTATGTATTTGGGACCCAGTACTTTGACTTGTTTCTTTACCACACTAAAGTTTTCCCCTTTTCATAAAATATGTTAATATGTAACCCTGATCAGAAAATAAAATAATTCTGACTCATTCGTGTTAAAATCATTTGCAGACGACATTTCAATTGCGATTCAAATGATGGGAGTCTCAGAAAGGATTGGGAAACAAGAGGGCACTCACCTGAGTAAAGTCATCTAGGATTCATAAAGCAAAAGAGTTCCTGTTTGTAATGGTGTAAAATACATGAGTGTTAGTGAACTACTTTTTGACCGACTTGACCTATTTTTGAACTCATGAAAGATATCATCAAGACAAATATTCTGATATTCTGTTTCATAAATATCAGATAGAAAATGTGGCCTCTAGACTGCACACAAGACTTTTCTAAGATTTATCCCAGTGACCTACTTTTTGACCCGTTATGACCCATTTTTAAACATGTGAGATAAATCATCAAGACAAACATTCTGGCCAATTTTCATGGGTATTGTTCTGTAAATATGGCCTCTAGAGCGCACACAAGGTTTTTTCTAAGATTTGTACAAATGGCCTACTTTTTTATCTGGCATGGCCCACTTTTAAACATGTACTAGATTTTATCAGGACAAGCAATCTGACTAAGTTTCATGAATATCGGGATGAAAATGTGGCCTCTAAGTGCACAAAAGGTTTTTCTATGATTAGGCCAAGTGGTCAACTATTTTACCCTGCGTGACCCAATTTCGGCTTTGTCCAAGATGTCATCCAGAAAAACATTCTGACTAAGTTTCATGCCTATCAGACTGGAAATATGGCCTCTAGTGAGCACAAAAGGGTTTGCTAAAATTTGGCCCAGTAACCTTTTTTTTTTTTTTTATCTGACGTGACCGAGTTTCAAAGATGTCCAAGATATCATCAAGACAAACAACCTGACACAGATTCATGATTATCAGACAAACATTCTGACACAGTTTCATGAGTATCGGGTTTTATAATGTGGCCTCTATAGTGCACAAAAAGTTTTTCTAAGATTTGGCCCAGTAAACTACTTTTTGTGCTGATGTGATCCAGTTTTAGAGTCGTCCGAGATATCATTAAGACAAACATTTTACCCATTTTTTTCACGAGTACAGGGCTGAAAATGTGACATATAGAGTGCACACAAGGTTTTTCTAAGATTTGGCCCAGTGACCTTTTTGACCAGACATGACCCAGTTCGAAATTGTCCGAGATATTATCAAGACAAACATTATGACGAAGATGCATGAGTATCCGAATGCTGCCTCTAGAGTGCACACAAGGTAATTGTTGACTACTGCACGACGGACGACGGACACAGCACGATCTCCAAAGCTCACCTTGGGCACTTTGTGGGAAAATGTGAGAAAAAGAGGAAATGCATGAGCCTAGCTCTGTGAAAAACTGGTTTAATTTTTGCTTCTGCAAAGAATATTGACAGTACCGAACAGGCTAATTTGGTATTAGTGCCAGCCACGGCAATGACAGACTTGTTAACAGGGGCCGATCGTCCTGGTGGCATATCAAACTTTTGAATACCGAGTTTTCTGCGACGTTTAAGATTTTCTCCAAACTGTCTAAGACAGGATGCATAATATGTGCCGTTGATTGTTTATCCTTTTTGCAGATAATCTATCATCAACATACCATCAACAATCCCAGAAAACCGATGCCATACCCTTTCTAGCTGCTGGAACAGTCTTTGCCTTTTTGGTAGAGGTGAAACAGAAGGCTTCTATTGTTTAGACTGTTGTTTGGCCTCTGGGATGAAATGATGGACCCACGTTTCATCCATAAACTTCTGCAGAAAGTTAGCAGGATCTGCCCCTAAAAGGTTCAGATTAGCACGCGAAAAAGTTCGCCTGGTGTGCTTCTGATCACCTTTCAGAAGTCTTGGTGTCCGACGGGCTGAGAGTTTTCTCATTGCAAGATCTTCCGTAAAAATGAAATGTACCCTTCCTTGTAAAATCTCAACGGTACTGGCTATATCTCTCTCTGTAACTCGCCTGTCAGCCATAATATTATCGTGGACTTTATTTACAATTTCAGGGATTGCAACAGAGAAAGGCCTTCCGGAACTGGAGTCATCCTCTAGTCTCTGCCTGCCAAGCTTAAATTCTACCACCCACCTTTTCACTGTAGCATGTGAAGGGACATCATTTCCTAGTGTTGCTATTGTATCACTATAAAAATCCTTATTTGCTAGACCTTTCTAATGCAAATATTGAATCAGTGCCCTTTCAGCGATCATTCTGATCATTTTGCAACAGTCACTCGCCTTGTTTTCAGAGTGCAACCTCTTCGACATAAACTGACAAAATGACACCTGTCTTCGGGCACACAATCTTAAATATTAAGGCACTAGTAGGGCCGAAAAAGGTCATCCCTGCTTAAATCCTTCAATACAAGGTTCGTAACTTATCAATCAGCCCTCGTGTTTCAAGAATACGCGTTTATAAAATATTGCAAAAGGAGAAATTGCTCGAGACGGAAGCATTTCTATTTTTGTCATGATGTTTTCATAATTTGTTTGACGCAAGACGAAACCTGTCATACGCACTCAATAATTCATTAATTATACAAAACATCCTACTTTCCAGTCGCGTTATTCATATATTCGGGGAAATGTCGTCTGCGATATGCATAAATTGACAAACAGAACTACTAGTATATGCGTACGGGGTGGGGGGGGGGGCCTTAACATTCACTTCTAAGCACTATTTTCATATCGCCTTTTAATGATACGCATATTGCGAAACATATTGAAATTGTCATATCGGGTAAATATCTATGAACCACGCACTGTGGAAAGGGGGCTTAATGCATCTGCGAAAAGTATCGACCCATGACCTGGGCCGATTCTTTTCGCTTTTGGTCAATTTTTTGTATGTCCAAGAATCAGTCAACCACATGATTCAGTCGGTTGTTAAAAATAGTGGCAATTATGGATCCATAATCATGTGGCGGCTTGATTGATACGTGGCATCACAGAGACACATTAAGCCCCCTTTTGCCAGAACGTGGCTCCTATGTAGCTGTACCTCATATAAAGTCAAGCCATGTAATGGTATACACGTGTTGTAATGAATGAGTCAACAAAGTGCAAAATGCTTAATCGCACTCTAATTCATAACAAACAGCATGTTCGCTAAGCTTAAGATCGAACAATCTCTGAATTTATCTTTTCTTAGAAAACTAACGTAATATACATTTACATTGAGTATGAAACTAAGGTGGAGGACAAAGTCGTCTGCTTAACCCTTAAACTGCTAAATAAATTAAACGAAAAAAATCCAATCAACAGTAAAAACCCAAATATTGCGGTTTAAAAGTGGATTTCACCGGAAAGAAAATACCGTATCGGACAGTGTAGATCAAAGATCAGACTGCACGTTCTGTGCAGTCTGATCTTGATCTACACTGTCCGCAAAAGGTCCTAGAGTCGCGCTTAGCGGCATAAGGGTTAATGTTATGTTTCAAAGCATTATATATCCCTTAAAGTGCTGGAACCGACTAAAGTTGTTTTTGTGGACAGTGTAGATCAAGATGAGACTGCACAGAAGGTGCAGTCTGGTCTTCCATCAACACTCTCCGCTACGTACATTACATATTCCAGCCAAAACTACCGTGATATCACAATATCTTTGGTATTTTACATGATTGAAAAGGTCCATTTCATTAATTCAGCGCTCTAAGGGATATACAAACCCATCCTACCCAAGTCTAAAATTGTTCGCTAACCTGTGGAACTCTAGAAAATCTCAGGATTGAACTATTCCAAGGAAATGTCGTCTGCTCAATAAATAACACAAAAAGCCAATAATACGACGCTAAATACATCCATCACAACAACGGGGCTTTATCGTTCAGAGGCATATTCGTCCTTTCCAATAACATACATTCCTGTCGACATATTGACTAATATTATAGTAGATCTACCCAGTTATCAAAGTCAGTCCGTATGCATACATGCCATTTTAATGAATTCGAAAATAAACTAATGTAATGGCTTTTTATAAGAAACCGAATTCCTGCACCAGAACTAGACTATTCATAAGCTACAGAATGTAACTTCACTGATGTCATGTTAAAACTCGATTGTCAGTGAGTCGTGCTGAGGGTCACGTGGCCATGTTTTACTTTAGCTCTTGAGTCGATCAATAGCACGACTGAAGGAGCTTAACCGTTTTATACCAAACAATTCAGTGTGTTAACGACCCTAATGATGATGTTGAAGCCTTCTGAAAACATTGTCGGAAAAGAAGAAAATGTTATTATCCAGCATTTTCTCATTTTCCAACAATGTTTTCTACCGTTTCTATGGCAATCCCATCATTTAAGCCACATTAAGGTTGCCCTCTCCAAATGCTTTGAATATGGACATGTATATTAATTTGGTCTTTATTTTGGGCGTTGATATCAATGGGTTAATACATACACAAGTACATCGATCGTTACCATATAAATGAAACAACATACATGTACATGTATGTATATGTAGGGAAAAAAACTGTTACCAGGAAGAAAGTGTAAAGGCTGTACATGAAATTTTCAGCCATTATCACAAAAGTGACCTGCGCTACTTGTAGGGATCGCACGAGGACTTTCTGGTTACAAACAATGAGCTGCTGGACCCCCTCAGGGAAAAAAAATGAAGCCCTGAAGAAAAGGCCAGGCCTCAGTACCGGCCAAGTTTTTCGTAATTTGGAAACTTTAGCTACTACAGTTCATCTTTCAGCGCCAAATATAAAACTCCACGTCTTTCGACGGCTGAAAATACAATTTACTGAAAATAAGACAAAAAGATATGACTCATGCTTTAGCAAAAGGGGGCTTAATGCTTCCCCGTGATCCATGATACCAAGACAGTCATAATATAATTATGGATCTATAAAATCCATTTTATCTAACAACTGACTGAATCATGATGTACACTGGTCCTTTGACATATAGAAAATTGACCAGTAGCGAAAAGCTTCGGCCCAGGTCAGCCTGCGCGGACTGCGCAGGCTGACCTGGGTCGATACTTTTCGCAGATGCATTAAGCCCCTTTTCACAGAGCATAGTTCATATCCCACTGCCTTGGCCAAACAAGCGGAGGTGTAGATCCAAGATCAAACTGCACGTTCTGTGCAAAAACACCTCTTTTCGCATAAAAGGGTTAATTTTTCTCACAGATATTTGATGCTGAAGTGCATGTTATTGTTCCAAGAAAGCTGCAGATTTTAATAGCAGTTGAGTCATCACACTTGAAATCCAAACAGTCACGTGAATACGGGAAATTTCAACCGCAATTCCTCTTCACAAAGGGGAACGATAATTAGTCATATACGTGACTTATGATAAATTTCTTCCTCCTCTGGAAGAACTAAATTTATAAATTGTTACTTGTATTTATTGTTTTTTAAATTGTTGTTGTTTGTGTGAAAGAGAGAGAGAGAGAAAGAAAGAAAGAAAGAAAGAGAGAGAGAGAGAGAGCGAGAGAGTGGAAGCGAGAGAGGGAGGTTAGACAGACAGACGGACAGAGGAGGACTACGTCTTCCAGCTTTTCACACATTTGCCAACCGATCATAAATTATGACTTGAATCAGAATATCACAATGAGAAATAATTTTCACAGGGAATCGAAGTAGTTGTACATTATATAACATAAATTAAAACTTTCTTTTTTTCAATATTTCGTCCAACGGCCTGGGCCATTAATTATCAAGAAAGAAAAGTGTAATCTATTCAGATCTTGTTTACGTCGCTCGCCATGTTCGTACAGGTCAAGCGCATTACCCATGCCAAAAATTTTAAGTAAATCTGTGACTTCACGAATATGGATAACCAACATGACCTTTAAGTTACACCCTTACAGCCAGAGAGAGAGAGAGAGAGAGAGGCTCTTAAAACTTGAAAGTGTGTAGAAGGCTCAGGTTTTGGTCAGCTGTGTAAACATAGATACATTACCCATACATATGGTTTAAAGGATAGAAAAACTCAAGGGATTTTTCCTCATTTAACACCGGATACGACAACAGTGATTTCTTTGAAGGCCGATAAAAATGAAATTAATTTTCTATCTATCGTAATCCGTGCAACATTGCAGCCGTCAGGAACAACAATTGGCATGTACATACAAGAATTATTATAGTTTCATAAAATAAAGATGAGATGGGTTAAAAATTGGCTGAAAACGAGCAGATGTATCTTTAAGGTTTATAGTCTGGTACCCCGCCGTACTACAAGAGTACGTCAGGCAAAGCCCAATAATGGCGGTCCCCGTTGGTAATATGCAGAGGATATGGGATATTAGCATTTCACATGATCAAATCGGATTATAGGCTGAATTCAAAACAGATCGATTGCAATAAAGTCATGGCAGTGAGTTTTTCTACATGTCGTCCTTATTTAGCGAGAAAAACTACATATCAGAAATGCTTTAAGTATCCGAAATGTCAATGGACTTATATAACGTCCGAAATTAGGGCTACTTTTGAAATGATCCAAAGTCGAATTTATATTTAAACCATACACCAACAGCACGTTTTAGATTCGTTAATGTAATTTTTTGTATAAAATTGATCTCATTTGATTAACTGATCAAACTGGATCACATGAAATTGAGGAAAACGGGGAAGCATGTAGGGTTACGCTTGAGAACACCTAGGAACCCGCCATTATTGCGCTTTGCCTGACCGATAACATAGTGGTAGGGGCAGGTAATCCAGACTATAAGGTTTAATACACGAATACATAGGAAATATTGATTCAAAAATGACAAGGGGCTCGTTACGAAAATGTAAAATATTTCGAGAAAAGGAAAATTTTTCGTCAAATGGAAATCGTTGGTTGAAAAGGGGCAATTGCTTGTAACAGCAACGACTCTTTTCTTATAATGTTTTCGAAAGCTGGGGACTGCAGCCCTGAGCCTGAAAACTTTCAAAGTTAGGAAATGTTTGCAAGATTTTATCTTTTCATAAAAAGGGTGTTTTTAACACATTACTTATCGCGTGTAAAGATGTCAAGAGAGACTTTGAGAGACCTCTCTGGAAGTCAGACGTTTAAGTCAGAACCTGTCGAATTTGGGATGACTGACTCTAGAGCAAGCGAATATCCACCAAAGACTCAATTTAGAGCAAATTTTCCACTAGTTATTTTCTAACATTAAAAGTGTTGCTGTTTTTTTTTTTTTTTTTTAAACACAATTTTCAACATTATTTGTTACAGTCATGATGGCCAATGCAGCTGACCTCGATTTTCTGCAGTTCTTTTTACCAGTACTTCATACAAACTTCTTCCAAAGCCACTGGCTGCTTACCCACATAACCATCCAAACAATGAACAGCGTTGACAGGGGAATAAACCCTGTCGCATTAACTAACATTAATTATCGGAAAGAATTACATTTTCGCAGGAAAAAAGGCCTGTAGAGAGCTCGACATATGGGCAACATCAAAATCATTTTTAACGGAAATTTAATCGAAAAGTGAATTAAGATCGAATCTACCTTTTTCTGCTAATGCAGGGATGTACGATCCCTGGCTAAAAGTATCGACAGTTGGTAATGATAGCTGATTGGACCAAAATACTACAGGGCCGTTGTGAAATAAAACAGCATACTTTTCCAATCATTTAACACAGTTAATGTTCCTACGAATTCTTCATTACTTTCTATTGTTGCTGTGCTTGCAAGCACCTACCATTTCTGTGATATAAACGTAATGAACCTAAAACGCAGTCACTGACATTCTTTATCATAAAGAGGATTAACTTCCCAGTATTATCAACCCGTTATATTTAGTCTTATAATCCACTCCCATCGAAAAAGTCTCTTATTGTTCTAAACCTTTTTTCGCTCCTGAACTGAATGACACTGGCATCACTTATTTTTTCTTTTTTGACACAAAGAATCTCCGTCCCAAATTGACTTTCAATACATCCAATGATTCTGTAGAATAACGGAATACTCGTACGGCGTAGCTTAAGTAAGATCGTAATAATAAATTACAATCTTCCTACAAAAGTACGACATCCATTTAACTCCCCTCTATACCCTTTTGATTTTGAATACAGCCCATGATTTAGTAGAATAAAAGAATACTCGTACGGTGTAGCTTAATTAAGATCGTAATAATAAATATGCAATCTTCCTACAAACGTGGGACATCCATTTAGTCCCCTTTATACTCTTTCAGTCATTACAGTCAAGTCTCCTTTCCACTTCTCTTTTTCCCGATTGAAGTTTTCTGCCTCTTCCTTTTCTTTTGTATATGAGTCACTTGATTTAGGAGGAATCAGGCTCTCATTGTTATTGCATGTATACTGATCTATGGGGTGACGTACGGGATACCTCCATTCGACAAACCTCGGGTGATCCGGTGATCAAATCCCTCGGCTGTATCACGAAGCTTGATATGCACCTAAACTGGTACCCGTTGTATCTCTCGTAACCGTCCGATTGACGAAGATCGGTAACAGGCTGCCAGTTTAGATATACACCTAAACGGTACGTTTCTTCGCCGTAAGTACACCGTTTTACCGTAATTAAAATTCTAAGGCTCCTCTTAAAAAAGAAAACATGAGTCACAATTTTCTATCGATATCTTTGTAAGAATATTTCCTTCGGCAAGTAGTTTGTATATTGAATTTTTAGCATGGTTTATCAATTCCGTTGGAAACTTTCATCGCCGGGCCGATAGATGTGAATAACTTCACTGTGGTTGTTCATGTTGTTGCTAAGCGATTTACATGGGCGCTGCCATGTTTTTAAGATCATGTGATAGGTAGTTCAAAATGGAAACCTCTTTTATACTGACGAGGTTAGATGTTGGTACGGAATCGGCCGAGTTGTGACGGGTGGAATACCCCCGGCCTTGCACTGCTTCCTGTCCAAGTTCCAGTTTGCGAGACGAAACATAGTTTTGTACTGTCTCATTCAGTAAACAAGCAAGTTTCTTCCGTTGTAATTAATTTGCATATGATGTTTTTTGTGATCATGAATATATCTATTAAGACTGAAGTATTCAACGGTTCGAAACTTTGAAACAATCATTACGTCCACTTGGGCACTCGATAACCAATAGTTAACACAGATGTCAAGTGTAATTTGCATATCTAGAAATAGCTGTCGTGAACCAGTTTGCAGACGCACTTAAAAGTACTCTTCGACTGCAAGCGTCTTTTCTATGGCAGGCGTCTACTTATGAAAGAATTCTCATTGAAAATTGTTTGATAGTTAGATCTACCCATTATAAGCGACAAGAAATGTCAAGTAGCTGAAAATTATGAGAACATTGAATATATGTGACTTTAGAGAATTTTGAATTTTTTATTTCTCATGAGATATGATGGAATTTTTAGGGTATCGAAGACCGAACTAAAATATAATATACCGAGTTGGCATCAAGCAGACTCAGATGTCTTTGGAACTATCGAACTACAAAAGCATTCTAGCACACAAACAAATACAATGCTGATTGACCTTGGTTACAATGTTTGTCTTTGTAATATTGGTTGATTGATTGTATGGTGTTTAACGCCGTTTTCAACATTATATCAGCTATATCGACTATTGACATTTCAAAATCACCGCCTATGATACTGTTTTTAAAGGCAAGTATACCAAAATTTCATATCCAACGTCCTGTGTTTGGAGAGGACAATTCTTCAAATTAATCTACATATCACCATATGGTCCAATTTTAGAAAAACTGTCATACAAAAACAACCTGTTCTAAATCTAGAGAGAAAATGTTTGCCTTATCATACTGAAATTATCCAGCATGTTTGTTTTGGCAATATGTGTGAGAATTAGGATATACATGTTGGGATCACCAGAATTTTACACTAAAAGAACATTTTTATCAACCTAAAGGCCGTATTTTTGCCCAAATTCTTTTGAGACACTGTTAAGCAAGTAGGAACTGCAAGTATTGAAGGAACTTGTTATTTCAATTTGATTATACCTTTTGATAACTTTATTTATGAGTAGTTGCCCGGGATAAAAGACTAGGTCACTTTGAACTTTTTAAAGCTGCTCCTGGTGTATAAATTGCAGTTTTTCATGTGACTTTTATAATGTTTATGTTTGTAATTTTAGGATGACAATTAAGAACTTATTTTTGCATATAACACTATCTTGCGGTTATGTTGTCTTGTATCTTGAATTCTGTTAACAGGTGTTCCTTTTGAAATTAAAAAAAGGTAAAAACTTCTAAGCCTTTGCGCACCAGGCAACTCTCAGGACTATGAGTCCTTTGACTTACAATCACTACCGCAAATAGTCTAGTACCCCACCATACTACAAGAGTATGTCAGGCAAAGTGCAATAATGGCGGCCCCCGTTGGTAATATACAGAGGAGACGGGATGTTGTTTTTTCACATGATCAAATGGGATCATAGGCTGAATTCAAAACATATCGCTTGCAATAAAGTTATGGCTGTGAGTTTTTCTACATGTCGTTCTTATTTAGCGAGAAAAACTACATATCAGAAATGCTGTAAGTATCCGAAATGTCAGTGGACCTATATAACGTCTGAAAACTGGGCTACTTTTAAAATGATTCAAAGTCGAATTTATATCTAAACCATATTCCAACAGCACGGTTTAGATTTGGTAATGTATTTTTTGTACAAAATTGATCTCATTTTATTAACTGATCAAAACTGGATCACATGAAATTGGAAAAAAAAACCGGTAAGGGTACGCTTGAGGACACCTAGAAGGCCGCCATTATTGCGCTTTGCCTGACCCGATAACATAATGGTAGGGGCAGGTAATCCAGACTATACCGCAAACCAATCTCCGAGCAGAGTTGTCGTTCATTACTCTCACCATACATCTCTGCAACGGGCTAAATGACAAGAATTTTGTCAAATCGAGGAAAACATGTTTTGTTACTGTTTAACTTGTTTTATGTGTAAAAAATAAAGTAGACAAAGGAAATATGATTCCGGATACATTATAGGTGCATTCAAACTGATGAATTTACCTGTATACAATGGAACTATTTTTTCAAGCTTATTTACCGATCGGAATCTTACGCCAATTGTAAAAGAAAAAAAAAAATGGCAGCGCCCATAAATGATGACAGTTTAAACAAAATTAAAAAACAAGTTATCGTCCTTTAAAAGACATTTAAGCGTTTCAGAAAATCCCCGTTTTTCACATTTCCTACCACTAAGTCTGATTGGACGCAAGCTGTTTAAACAGCACACAAAACAATCGATTGGTCTTTCTTTCACCGGCGTTGGTGTCGCCATTTTGAGTTATGGTCATGTGACGAAAATATCACGTGATGACGGACTACTTTCTGAGCCAACTACAGAGGTGAATGGGA
This sequence comes from Tridacna gigas, assembly GCA_945859785.2. Classification (NCBI taxonomy): domain Eukaryota; kingdom Metazoa; phylum Mollusca; class Bivalvia; order Cardiida; family Cardiidae; genus Tridacna; species Tridacna gigas. Next base: position 68,835,424 of record OX244029.2, read on the forward strand.
ATGATCCGTAGTGCAAGAGAGTGACTGGTCTGGTACCCCGCCGTACCTCAAAAGTACGTCAGGCAAAGCGCAATAATGGCGGCCCCCGTTTGTAATATGCAGAAATAACGGATTATTTGATCAAATCCTACTTGAGACTGAATTGAAAACAGATCGGTTGCAAAAAAGTAATGGTGGTTAGTTTTTTTAATTGTCGTTCTTATTTGGCGAGAAAAACTACGTATCAGAACTGCTGTAAGTATCCGAAATTTCAATGGACCGATATCACGTCCGAAAACAGGGTTACTTTTAAAATGATTCATAGTCAAACTTATATCTAGACCATATATACCGAAAGCACGTTTTAGATATGGTAATTTATATTTTGTACAAAACTGATCTCATTTTATTCACTGATCAAACTGGATCACCCGAAATTAAGAAAAACAGGAAAGCATTTAGTGTTAAGATTGAGGTCGCAATGGAGGCCGCCATTGTTGGGCTTTGCCTGACCCGATAACGTAGTGGTAGGGGCAGGTAATCCAGACTAGAGAGTGACTGCAACCTACAATGAATACAAAGATGCAAAAACCGTTCACAGCAACCCAGCCTTGGAGCTCTCTACAAAGAAGGTAGCAACAAAATGTAACATAAACTTCCGCATCGACAAATTTCTGTAAATTTGAGCTTTGTATACGTCTGTAGCGATGTCTTTTGAAGAACTAGAACAGGTATTTTATTATACAAACGGAGGGACCTGAAACAGTCGTTGTCAATGTACATTCTCCTTCAGCTGAAAAAAGATATCGTTGTTCATGCCTGGGAAATGGGATAGAGCTTAACATGGGACTTTTTCCAAAGTGATAAATTTACAGCATGTCCACTGGGTTTTCAATTTGGGGGTACATGCACCCTTCAGGTTTTGAATTGGGGGTACAAAGAAAAAATTGGGGGTACACTGTACCCCCTAGGTTTTGAATTGGGGGGTACAAAGAAAAATCAGGGGGTACAGAGTAACTTTTGGCTGTTTCAGTTTTATTAATGAATTTTAACACCCAAGCTCCTTTACCATAATGAATAGGATCTTAATTAAATTATCAGATCGTGCATTTGGTGATAATATGGATGCATCATATGTCTCCAGGGCATGCACATAATCGCAACAGTAGTCAGGGTTCAAAAGCCAAACACGGCGAGTTTCGATAATCGACTGCCTTCACGCAAGATTTTTCACCTTTATTCCTTTCTAAAAGTTGTGAAGTACATTAGAACTGCTTTAACAAGGAAGCGTAGACAGATTAATGCTCATTGTCCAAGATGATGTCCGTAGATCTGGCTATTTTAAAATCACAGAGGAGCAGGCCAATTGGCTCATTGTAAGCTCAAACTCTGACAAATAAAGGCCATGCCGTGTTAGGGCAAAATAAAACAAAATGTGTAATGGTAGAATCACTTTGTAAACCTACCTTTCTCAGATCTTAACACTGTAAAATATATTAACAGCTTTTGTTGTGATGACATTTTTTCTGCAGCAGACGCCATACATACGGAAATTACACGTTGAATTTGCGGCTGGGGTTTTGAGCTTCCATATGTCAAAAAATGTGTTTTTAACAATAACTGCGCATCATAATATAATTAAATGATTTTGATTTCTCACTGAAAATTAATTACCAGATTTCCTGTACTTGTGGTAGATTTTGACACCTTAAAAAATCATTGCGAAAATTATTCAAGGGAGCCGCAAAATATATACAGTGAAAATATTTGGTAACCCGCTCTATGTTGAGGACAAAGCGTGGTACCCACTTACCAGGAAAACTACTTTCGTTTTGTTTGTTTGGCATGCAATATGAAACGGTATCTAATTTATACGTGCGGTTTACGTAATTACTTTCCTTGTTGTATGTGCATACTTTTGACAGTGCCTGCATGCACATAAGCACAAAAAATTTGTACGTGCAGAGTAGAATTTGTATGTGAATTACGTACTGCAGTATGTGATTGGGCACCCTGATTTAGTTATGGTATAACCACATTGAAAGCATTTGCAGACTTCTTAAAGACTAATGGATTTTTTTTTAATGAGAGAAAACGGCAAAATATTGGCAACTCCCCACCACTATATCGAAAACCATGCAATTTTTTACGGATTCATTCCGTGTATACATCAAATACGTTATTGGTCAACAGAATTAAGCTGAAAATTTCATTGACTTCTTGTCTTTTCATTCATAAAGCAATGCCACGTATATGCATAGAACTGTTTGTAGTGGTTGGGGTTTGCTGGTATTATGCCGAGAAAACATTGTAGATAGAACCAATATTTTCTCTCTTTCCCACATTGTTTTTTAGACTAAAGACCCCCTTCCTCAGGAAGAATAGATTCAAAATGGCTGCAAGATTTTTAATATCTTTTTCATTTCTTATTCCCAATCTGAAAAAGAAAATGGTTTTTCTAGCATACTAATGGATATTGATCAGACACATCAGCCATGTACAAAAGCTACTGCAGTGAGAATTCGTCAATAGAATCCCGTTTTAACTCTTTACCAAATGACAAAATTTCGAACCGATCAAAATTGAAAGCATATGCAGACGACAAATGACGCTAGAGTGATTATGTCTTTCTTTGATGGGGTAGAAGACATTGCGGAAAAAGGAGAAAATGCTGGTTACCAGCATTTTCTCCTTTTCCTACAATGTTTTCAAAAGCCTTTTCTTTCAGGGTTGTAAAACTCGGGATTGTGTGGTAAAGAGTTAATGCTGATTCAACAGTATTTTCAGGGGCTGAGCTAGGGATGTTACAAAGATGAAGCCCATGGCTAAGCCCAGGACCAACCTTCCATGTATTGACTATTTCATTGAACTTTTTTCTTTAGAAGACAAGAATCAAATTTTCCACCTGACTTCAGTTACATAAATAAGAAACTTAATTATGTCTTTTATTGGGTTCACCATACTAGGTTGTGGCTCAGCTGTTAGTAGTGTCTTGCCAAAGAACATTTAGAACAGAACCAGGATTTTTTATTACTACTTCAAGGTCTTATCCGCTAAAACAGAAAGTACTCCTTTATGTGACCTGGAAATAAAGTCAGGCACTACTACTTGTATTTATACCTAGCAAAATATAGTGTAATTTTCTGGCAGAAAACATATATGAAATACAAAAACTTGCAGGCATACTGCATCATTATTTACTCTTTACCCTTTACCACACAATCCACACTTTTAATGACCCTGAGAAAGAATGCTTTTGAAAACATTGTGGGAAAAGCAGAAAATGCTTGTAACCAGCATTTTCTCCTTTTCTCACAATGTTTTCTACCCTTCTCAATTCAAATTTCAATTTTTGATGACATTTAATTTGTCGTCTGCAAATGCTTTCAATTTGGACTAGTGTAAAATTTTGTCGTTTAGTAAAGGGTTGAGTTACACCCTACCTCAAAGAACAGAAAAGATGATTCGCTGATGAAGGGAATACCTTAATGAAATTGTTTTTTTTTTTAGGACCCATTTGATACCCATGAGTTTGTTGAAAGAATAGCATGGCGGACGATGGGTACAAAGGCCAAGAGTCAGCATGAAGAATTTGATCCAATGATTCTGCATGGTGCCTTTGAGCGCATGATTGCTGACCTTAAACAGAAAAATGATCTTGTTCAACAAAGAGTAGACAAACTAGAAGAGGAGTGTAAAGAGGAAGAGAAAAAATTGTGGTCAAAGGTCATGGATCAGCAAAAAAATAATCAGGTACAAGCTACAAGCAATTTATTTTTTTATGTAGTATTTTACTTGCCCCAAAAGCATTTCTTAGAAAATGATTTTTACTCTTCTTGAATGTCTCATCACCTTCCGCTCAGCTGACATTTTATATCAGGATAGAAACACCACCGATAGGGGAAGGTTGACTGATGGATTGTATAGTGTTTAATGCCCTTTTCAACATTATTTCAATTATATTGTGGTGGCCGGTGCACCTATCCATGCTTTCAACGTGATTCATTTACAAGTACTACACACAATATTCTTTTCAAGCCACTGGCTGCTTTCCCACATAACCATCGTCGAAAACAATGGTCAGCAGTGAGAGAGAAATGAATCCTGTCACAATGACTATCATCAATCCTCGGAAAGAAATTGGCAAAACTGGGGATCGAACCATGCACCTCCTGTATTCAAGTCCTGTACACTACCAACTGAGCTACCCGGGCTCGACCCGATTGGGGAAGGGAGATAAATTGATCAACAAAATTTCATGCAATGATTCAAACTTTTATCACTCACATTTACACTGTTACATACGTGTATCTTTCAAGCATTTCTGATTGGCTTTGGTCTTAATCAATTGGATTTGAAACCAGGAAATCCTTGATTAGTCCCCACATTTAATATTGATAGATTAAGAGTTATCAACCCCTCTTTTCAGGCCTCTTTTTCTCATTTCCAATCATTGGATGAAAGGATAAATCTTGTTGCGACTAAGGTTGTACACCTAGGAGATCAGTTAGAGGGTGTGAACACTCCGCGGGCCAGGGCAGTTGAGGCCAAGCGTTTGATGAGTTACCTGTCAGAATTTCTGACAGATGAACCTCCAAAGTCAGCCATATTTACAGATCCCTTTCAGGTATTGTTGCAATGTTTTTGTCTCTTAAAGATATCTATGAAAAGTAATTGGATGATTATCCATAATTTTATGTATTTTAAATGTAAAATAATTTTATTTTATGAATCACCCTGTCTCTTCCATGGTGGCAATAAATCTATTTGTTTTTTTTTTAAACCCTACAATCCTGACTTTTAACGACCCTGAAATAGAAGGCTTGTGAGAACATTTTGGGAAAAGATGAAAGATGGTAATCAGCACTTTCTCTTTTCTCCACAATGTTTTCTACCCTATAAAGGACAAATTTTGTCATTTTAGCCAACACTGATTTTTGTCTGCAGATGGTTTCAGTTTGGATGAGTCTAAAATTTCATTGTGTTGTAAAGTGTTAAAATGTGTTTCATTAGTATTCATTCTCTTGATAACCATTGCACCTATCCACCTTTTGCTATTTTGGGTTTGATGGCACTAAGCAAAGCATTTTTTTCTGGGGCCACAGGCTGCTTTCCCAGACAATCATGATTTACAATCTATGAAAATGAAATAATTGTGTAGATTACCCAGAATTTTAAGTTATTGAATGGATATTCATATTATTGGCTTCTTAACCCTTTACCACACATTCCAGAGTTTAACGACCTTGAGGAAATGGCCTTTCAAAAACATTGTGGGAAAAGGAGAAAATGCCGATAATAGAATTTTCTCCTTTTCCCACAGTGTTTTCTGCCCTTTCAGTGACATCACCTTTTATTTGGATTATATTTAGTATGTCATCTGCAAAATGCTTTCAATTTCAACACAGCTATAATTTTGTTGTTTGGTAAAGAGTTAATCATGTGTAATTGTTTACAGCTGCAGATTGCTGCAGAGATTATACAGAAGTTACATATGATTGCCCTGGAATTACCCAGCTCTGACAGAAAGTAAGTCAATAGATTTGATGTTATATATAAGATTCTATGTTGATTTAATCAGTGAAAACAGGTTTAACTCTTTATTTCACAAGCAAAATGTAGACTTTTCCAAATTAAAAGTACCTGCAGACAACAATATACATGAGGCTCAAATGGTGGAATTAGTGATGGAGTAGAAACATTTTGGGGAAGGGAGAAATTGCTAGTTACCAGCATTTTTTCTCTTTCTCACAGTGTTTTCAAAAGGTTTCTTCCTCAGGGTTATTAACACTCGGGACTGTGAAGGGTTAAGAGTGTTTTACTTTTTAGAGGCTCAACTTCTCAAATTTTCCCTTTTTCAACCCTTTACCAAACATTTAAATTTAGACTGGTCCAAACTGAAAGCATTTACAGACGACAAATTAAGAGTATCTCAAATGATCATTTCTGCCTTTGATTGGGTAGAAAACATTGGGGGAAGAGGAGAAAATGCTGGTTACCGGCATTTTCTCCTTTTCCCACAATGTTTTCAAAATGCCTCTTTCTCAGGGTTGTTGAAACTTGGGACTGTGTGGTAAAGGGTTAACACTTTACCAAATGACAAAGTTTGAGACTCCTCCAAATTGAAAGCATTTGTAGACAACACATCACATATGCCTGAAAATCTGAAATTTGTGTTTGGAAGGTCTGAAAACAATGTGAGAAAAGGAGAAGATGCTGGTCATAATCGTCTTCTCATTTTCCAATAGTGTTTTCAGAAGCCTTCTTCTTCAGGGTCGTTAAAACATGGGATTGTGTGGTGAAGGTTTAAATGCTTTGTGATACAAATACTGCTACTCTTGAATGAACTTTAGTTGTACTTACTTTTTGCATAGCTTTTCTGTTTCTGTTCTCAAATAATGGTCTATATGTTTATTTTTGGGTGAGGAAATTTGATTCATTTTTATGTGACTGTTAATGTATCAATTATTTTTGTAGGTTTGTGGTTGCCAGGCAGAAGATTGCAGGTAAATCATACATTAACACATAGATGTATCTGTCAGCAGATGACTTTTATCATCTTGCAGCAGAATGCTTTCAAAACACATTGGCAATTAAGAAAAATATGTACTGAGCGATTTCTATTTTTGAAACAAAATTGTTATCTGTATTCATGTTTAAAGCTTAACTTCATGTCGATGATTTATAAAAAAGGTTATTTCAAAAGGATGTTTTGAAGTTTTCTACTAGAATCCGTTTCCTCAGGAAATGAGATTATTCAATTTTAGTTATTGGTTTTAAGTTTTTGAGAAAATACACATTGTAAGTTTAAAGGTACGGGCTAAATTATTTTATACATTGTTAAATTTTCAGTGAGCAGTTATAAAAACAATCATTTATCTTCTTGAGTTCTGAAATAGTATTCTTTTAATGCTAGATGAAAAGTGGTTCATCATCAACCAGTAAGGTCATTGTACTGCATGGCACAATAAGTTATTTTAGCATTTGATTTGTGCCTTTAAACCTACAGCTAAATACAACTCACTGACATACTGCAGATAGTTTAGATCAAGATAAGGTTGCACTGAATATGCTGTCTGATCTTGGATCTACACTGTCTGATAAGGAGATAATTTTGTCCAAAGAATAAGTTTGACATGACATTATTGGGCTTTTTACTATCGGCTTGAAAATTTTATTTAACTTATTTAGGAGGATAAGGATTAATACTTATAGTGATAGGGTTGGACATTTATGAAATCATTACACCCTTTGGACTGTGATAGGTGTCTTGCTTCAGACCATTTTTGAAACCATTGGTGGAAGAGGAGACATTAGTAGGAATGAACTGTTTCTCCTTTGCCTCAATGGTTTCATATGTATTCATGTATGAATCCTGGACTCTTTATCAGATAAGAAATAAGTAGACTTTTTGAAATTGAAAGCATTTGCAGAGAACAATATAAATGTGTGTCAAATAATATTTTTGTTTATGATAAGGTAGTAAACATGGTGGGAAATAGAGAAAATGCTGGTTACCAGCATTTTCTCCTTTTCCCACCATGTTTTCAAAAAACTTTTTTTTCTTGGAGTTGTTTAAACTCGGTATTGTGTGGTAAAAGGTCATTTGATACTGACTTTCCATATTTCATTTGTACTCATGTATTGAATTTTAAGTTATGTTGATCAGTCCTGTTCTTACAAAGGTGTTTTCAAAGTTTTTGGAAAATTTTTATAACCCTTTACCACACAATCCTGACTTTTTACGACCCTGAGAAGGAAGCCTTTCGCAGACATTGTGGGGAAAGGAGAAAATGCTGATAACCAGCATTTTCTCCTCTTCCCACAATATTTTTTCTATTTTTCCCAAAACACATTTCAATTTTGGAGTCACATTTATAGTGTCGTCTGCAAGTGCTTTCAAATTAGTCCAATCTAAAATTTTGTCATTTAGTAAAGGGTTAAGGAGGTAAGGGATAAAGTTTTTTCCTTTCTTGTAGATAAGTATGATCAAATAGAGAATGAACTGATTGAGGAATTTAGGATTGCCCACCATGCAGGAGATAAGAGAAAAATGAAGAGATGTGCATCAGTTCTCTCAAATTTCAAGGTAATAAAGTCTTGTATTTTGTGGTTGAAATTGACACAAATGTCACTGAACTCTTTATCAAAGGACAAAATTTTAGACTCATCCAACTTGAAAATAACATATTGAATGTGGCTCAAGTGATGGGATTCATCTTTATTTTTAAATAGGGTAGAAAACATTGTGGGAAAAGGAGAAGATTCTAGTAACCAGCATTTTTTTCCTTTCCCACAATTATTGAAAAGCCTTTCTTCTCAGGATTGATAAAACTCGGATTGTGTTGTACAGGGTTAAGTCTGTGCTCTTGATTGAGGTAAAATTTATCTAGACCTTTTATACTTCATCAGCACTTGCATACAACTTTATCCTCTTGCTGCAGGCAGATTTGGAAAACATTGTGCCCAGTGAAAAAATTATATACTGGTAATGTGAATTTCTCCATTACCCACAATGTTTGTATCCAGTTAGGTTTATTATCCATTTATTTTTGACAGGGACAGTGTTGTGCGCTGCTAATCTGTTCCAGAAGGATATACATGCAATTTAATAACAATTTGATTTTCAAGTCTACTTCTTTACTAGCACATGATTTAACTCATCAGTTTGCCTTTTCTATATGTATGTTACGAATTTTGCATTAGTTTTTTAATTTGGCCAGCCAGCATGAAAATTCTAATATTCTAGTGTTATCATTTCAGGGACATGGGAAGTGCATTGATACATTTATAGAAGAGGCTCAGAAGGTATACTGTTTGCATTCAACCTCTCCCTCATCCTAAAAGCTTCTTTTGATGCTTCTTGTGAAGAGTTTTAATTATGTTTTGAAAAGAAAACTAGAATTAAGTACGTGTATTATGCTCATATTAATATTCCCTCAGAGATGCATCCTTACCAGTCGGAGAGAGAAAAACGCGCTGAAAACTTGATAGTGTGTATAACGGCTCAGAATGTAGTCAGCTGTTTAAACATAGATAAATTACAAATATATATGATATAAAGGATAGAACAGAACAAAACAGAATCTTTATTTTGACTTAACTCTGTACCAAACAACAAATTTTTAGACCAGTCCAAATTGAAAGCATTTGCAGATGACAAAAGAAATGTAATTCAAAAACTGAAATTTGTTTCAGGAAGGTTAGAAAACATTGTGGGAAAAGGAGAAAATGCTGGTTACCACTATTTTCTCCTTTTCCCACAATGTTTTCAAAAGGCTTCTTTTTCAGGGTCGTTAAAAGTCGGGATTATGTGGTAAAGAGTTATAGCACAAAGGCTCATAGTCAAAAATACTTACATATATGCATGTTATGAAAAGACAGTCATGTATCATAGAAGAAAATTATATTACCAATGATAACAGAATAATAAAGTATAGTTACACAAGTGAGAGAAGCTGAAAAGTAAATTTTCTATTCTGGAATTCATTGTTCAACTGAGTACCATTCTTTCTTGATTTAAAAGCATGTTTATAATAACATGAAGTTAACTGTATCGACGTTTTTTATATTATTACTATTAAGTAATTCAATGAATTTATGCATACTTGGATGTTTAGAATAATACTTAGGAATATCCTTTGATCTTAAATCATTGTAAAAAGGGCAAGTCAACGTAAAATAGAGATAAGAGAGAAACTCAAGGGATTCATCCTCATTTAAAACTGAAAGCGACAATAGTGATTTTTTTGAAGGCTTCAAGCAGATGAAATCTCCAGAAAATGAAACACATTTTCTATCCATTTTAATCTGTGCAGCCTTGCAACTTCAGGGGCAACATTTGGCATGAAGACACAAAAAAATGATTATAGTTTCATAAAATAAAGATGGAATTGCTCAAAAAATGGCTGAAAACCAGTATAGATGTATTTATAAGAACTATTTGGGTACATGTCATGTTATACACCGAATCCACTTTTTATCCTTACAGAATGCCTTTATGAGCTCTGATCCATTCAATGAGGTTTTACCTTTGTGTACAAAGACCAATGAGCTGATCCAAGAAGTATTCAGTAATCCAGATGTTGTCATGGGAAAACTTGTACAAAATATATATCTTACAAAGCTGCAGGTATACAAGAATTCCATATTTAAAAAAAAAAGAAAAAAACAAAACAAAACAAAATATACCATTCTTAGTTTTAGAAACCCAATATCAACATATTAGTACATTTACACCTGTAAACGACTTGTTTGTTCTTCCAACAGATCACTTTTGAAAACGTTGTAGCAGTAAGGGAAACTGCTTTTAAGAAACAAATTCTCCTTTGGAACAATGATTTCAAACATCATGATGTGTTACAACCGATTCATGTCGATTATTTGTTCAAAGTTTTCCAGCATAGTATTGGTTTTTTTTGGAGAGGGGAATGAGATAACATTTTACTTTCAAGCTACCTTTAAACATATAACATAAAATTTGAAGAAAATTTAAAGAAAGCATTTTTCTTTTAGAAAGTGTGGAAAATATTGTGGGAAATGTGTAGTTGCCTGTTACCTCTTACATACCACCAACATAAAGTAGAATTTTCTTCAACCCTTTACCAAACAACCCTGAGTTTTAATGACCCCGCGGAAACCTCTTAAAAGCAATGTGGGAACAAGAGAAAATGCTGGTTATCAGCATTTTCTCCTTTTCCCACAATGTTTTCTACTATATCAAAGACAAATTTCATCCTATGAGCCATAATTGTTGTCTGCAAATGTTTTCAATTTTGACAAGTCTAAGATTTTGTCGTGTGGTAAAGAGTTAAGGAAAGGTAGTAAATTTTGTTATGACATGGAAAATATTGTGAGGAAGGAGTAACTACTGGTAGTTGTAACAAGCAGTTGCTCTTGGTTTTAAAAATGTTTACCAAAGCTTTTAGATCTGGGACACAAAAATTGTATTTGTGTTGTAATAGATTAAGAAACAGCTAGAAATCACTTCCTGTTTATTCAGGGATACTCAGGTACAAACAAGTAGGGAATCAAAGTAGATCAAGAAATTCTGGTGAAATGAAAAATTTTCATACTATTTCAATTTAAGCTTTACTTCTTCATGTTTTTTATGGCACCAAAAAGGTTTTGGGCGGCATGTAGTTTTTGTTTGGTTTGTCGGACTGTCCATCCATCCTTCCATCTATCTGTCCATCAGTGACAAAATGAATGTTTTCAGGGGTATACTGGAATCAGCCTGTCTGTCCGTCCGTCCGTGTGTCCGTGTGTGTACAAAATACTACTAATTTTGTGTCGCAAACTCCTCCTCCAGTTTTCTTTCAATCGTATTGAAACTTTGCACATGCATTCATCATATAGTGAAGGTTTGCAAGATGCAATTTTCAAGTGTCAACTCCTCCTGCTTCATGAATTATCTTCCCTTGAACTTGACACTTTTTTTTCTCTTAACATCCATCTCTGTATGAAATACTAGTAATTTTGTGTCGCGAACTCCCACAAAAGTTTTTCTGCAATTGTTTTAAAACTTTGCACATACATTGATCATATATTGAAGGTTTTTAGAATGCAATTTAAAGCCTTATGCATACATTCTAAAACTCCTTCACATGGCAGTTTATATATAATTATGAAGATAGACACCATGTTCCTTACCAAAATTTTTAATTAAATGAGTACATTCCTGAAAAAAAATATTGGTCAATTACAGCTCTTGTGGGGGTATTAAGTCACATCCTGTGACAACTTCTAGTTTCATATAAGTTAATTTCAGAATAACTTCACACATATGTTAACCACATGGAAATGATGTGTCAAGAGCAAGAGCCATGTCACTAGTCAAATGTCAAGGTCATGACAAGGTTAAATGTGTTTTTTTTGGGGGGGGTCCAGCCTGTAACATTTTTAATTCTGAATGATTTTCAGTCTAAAGCTGTAGAATTGTCAGTCACACACAGGCAATGTGTTGTGCGCAAGAACCTCATCCATAGGGGTTATGTTTGTGTTGGGCCACAAACCTTTTTTATAAACCCCAAAAAATTTAGTATAGCTGAGCAGAAATGTCAACACAGTGAGACGATGTGACATGTGCAAGAATCATCTCCATAGGTCAAAGGGAAGGTCACAGAAAGGTAAAATGGGTTTATGTCCATGTCCTGTCTGTCACTTTTTTTCATTCTAAATGAATTTCAGCATAACTCTGCACAGATATCAACCACATACAGATGATATACTATGTGCAAGAATTATGTTGGTAGGTCACTGGTCAAGGGAATTGCTTGGTCAGAAGTGTTTGTAAGAGTTGTGTCTATAGTCAACGTTTATACATACAGCTCACAGAAAAGGGTTACTAGTATATGAATTTCAGGAACATCAATCACTTCTCAGTGTGTTGTCAGATGTTTTGTTCATACAGTACCAAATGTTAAACATTTATTTTTCTTTTCAGACATTTATTAAAAGTAAACTAGACAAACAAGATGACCCTGAGCAGTATCTTAAGGATTTCTTTGATATCTATACAAGGTATGGATTAAATACTAAATATTAAAATGGAGAAAATCATTTGGGATGTAATCATGTATTTGAAACTTGAGTCTAACTGATAATCACTATTTTACAAAAATGTTTTCAAAGTTACCTGCTGCTCATTTGTTTCAGGAGGTAATGAGTTATGAGAACTTACGGGAAAATGAGAAAATGCTTTATTAAGGAGAACATTCTCTCCATTTCCCACATTTTTTACCAACTCAAAGAAAAATCCTATTATATGAGGCACATTTACTTTGTCACCTGAAAATGCTTTTAATTTGGACCAGTCCAAATTTTGTTCTTTGGTTAAGAGTTTAAAGTCAATAGACTCAATATCATCATTATCAATATCGTCAATGCTGTTAGTTTAAATTTGACATGAATTGGAGTTCTGAGAGGACTTGCCCAGTTTTAAAAATGACGTGGCAAAGGATATGAACCATCGTAAGGTTGCTTACAGGGCAGTAATTATACTAAAGAGATATTCAAAACAATAGAAATACCTCTCCGATACTTCACTCAAAGTGAAATCACCTCTATATATGACTGTTGGCTTATTACTTATTATTATGGTTTTTTATTTTTAACACTTAAACCACAAATGATACATAGCATATTTTCATTCAGTATACAAATCACATTTTTGTAGCAAAATCAAGGCTATTTTGGTCAGATTAATTTTCAAAGTATTGGATACCATAAATCAATGATCAAAATGAGCACACATGATCTGAAAAAAGCGCCTTTTGTTGCAAACAGCATGTTTACAGTTAAATTATCATGTTTCCTTTTTCAGGACCACAAAATTATCTAGTGACTTATCTGATTTTAAGATTGGAAATGACAGTTCTTTCTTGCCCAAACTGTCTAAAATCATCTTCCAGAAACACCTGGATGACTACATCAAGTAAGTATTTTAAGATACATTGATATTTGTTGACAGGTAAAGAAAGAAAGGAGAAAAATATTGTACCAGGCAAGGGTTTTGACTAATGTTACAATTCAAGAAGTGAGAGCAGGTCTGATTGCAGACAGAAAACTGAGGTGTGCAAATCCAGAAATACTGTTATTAATTCATTCATGCATCTACATACATCCAGGTACATGAACATTTTGTACATTACCATTAACCCTTTAACACACAATCCCGACTTTAAATGAACCTGAGATGACCAATAAGCCTTTTGAAAACATTGTGGGAAAAGGAGAAAATGCTGGTACCAACATTTTCTCCTTTTCCCACAATGTTTTCTACCATATCAAAGACAATTCACATAATTTGATTCACATTTCAATTGTCGTCTGCAAATGCTTTCAATTTGGACCAGTGTACATTTTTGTCGTTTGGTAAAGAGTTAAGGAAGCAACCTGTATCAAACTTTAGACAGAAAACATAGTTTCAGAGGCAAAGAAACCATTTGCAGAGTCAAATGAAATGTGGCTCAGATAGAGGACTTGTCTGTGAAAGGCAAGAAAACACTGTGGGAAAAGGAGAAAATGCTGTATACCAGCATGTTTTCCTTTTCCCACATTGTTTTCAGAAGTCATCTATTTCATGGTTGTAGAAAGATGTTGCTGTCTGGCCAAGCAATTATGTATTGAGTTTCCAAGGAAGACAAAATACATGTATGTTGAAATGTAACTGCACTAAGTGCATTTTGAGCATCTTTGAGGTGCTTGTTTATTCCTTAAGCTGCCGAGCACTACTCAGCCCACTTTTTTTCACAGTTTAAACCAAGATCAGGCTGCAGAGAATGTTCAGTCTAATCAAGGGGTACTTTTCCTGCAAAAAAAAGTTTGAAATGGCAATACATGTATATGGGTTTTGTTGTTGTCTGTCTAATTCACATGTATTTAGGAGTTTGGCCCTTTACCACCATATCCTGAACTTCACCATATCCTGAACTTCAACAACCCTGAGAAATACAGCTTTTGAAAAGATTGTGGAAAAAGAAGAAAATGTTGGTAACCAGCATTTTCTCCTTTTCTAACAATGTTTTTGATTCTTTCCAAATTGAATTTCATCATTTTAGCCACATTTACTTTGTCTTCTACAAATGCTTTCAATTATGACAAGTTGAAATTTTTCCATGCAATGTTGAGTTTAGGATTAAGACAGGTTGCACTGTATTTTGATTCACTATACTTTAAAATGTAAGTCAACTGTCATGCATGAAAGAAAGGGATGAAAAGTAAATGTTTTAGATCTTGGATTTTGTTACATCTTGGTAATCCTATTTTTTAAAAATGAGCCATGCTCAGTGAAAGGAGGGCTTAATTACATCTGCAAAAGTATTGACTCAAGTCAGCCTGCGCAGTCCAAGCAGGCAAAACTGGTTCAAAACTTTTTGCTATTGATCAGTTTCCTGCATGCCAAAGGATCAGTGTACCTCATGATCTGTCATTTGTTAAACAAAAAAGATTTTATGGATCCATATTTATGTGATGACTTGACCTGGCATCATGCTTCTCAGAGATGCATTAAGCCTTGTTTTGCCAGAGCATGGCTCAAATGTTTTGTTATTATTTGATGATTTGTTTCTTTTGATGATGTAAATGGAAGAAGAGCTCTCCAATAGTTTAGTGTTGGGTATTTTTACTTGAATGATTATTGTCTGAATGAGGATTTTTCACATTTCTCATGTTACCTTTACAGTTTTGAAACAAGATATTTACATGAAAGGTGTGGAGCCATTCTACAGAGATATTATGACAGTAAAGAACATCAGAAAAAACAGATTCAGTCAGGGGGGTAAGTACAAGTGATCACAAAACCCATTCAGAATCATATTCTAGAAAAATTTTCATATCTCAAGTCTATAAATTTATTTGTCTTGTTTGGTTTGTAACACTGTTGCCTTACATGTATTCTTGGTATTTTTTACCATTGTAACCTGCAAAGTTTGCAACACAACAGGCTGCTATCCCTGGTGAAAATGGGCAGAGTTGAGAGAGGAATGAAACATGATTCAATGGCTGCTATCAATCTGCAGATTGAATTTTGACCAGTTTAGTAGTCCAATTTACAACCTAGATCACTGGCCCTGTGTGCTGACACAGACCTTGAATAAAAAGGGCCCCATCTTGAGGGTCCGATGTTTTATGTAGAGACACTACAGAACAAATATCTTAAATATTCATCTTGTCCAAAACCAAAGGTTCAAAATCTGTCAAAAAAGCCTTATTAACTCTTTACAATAATTACCATAAAATTTTACACTAGTCCAAATTGAAAGCATTTGCAGATGACAAATGTGTCTGAAAAACCAAAATGTGTCTTGGAGAAAACATTGTGGGGAAAAAGAGAAAATGCTTGTTACCAGCATTTTCTCCTTATCCCATGTTTTCTAAAGGGTTCTTTCTCAAGGTCGTCAAAAGTATGTGATATAGGGGTAAATAAGAAATTTTGCCATTTCTTGCTCCAGGATCAAAAATGGTTTCTCTAAAAGCTTCACGTTTTTCATAAAATTATATTTGTTGCACATCACATGCTGTAATTTCAGAGGTCTCATGGCCATCTTGGCCCTCTAGGATGTAGATTTTAATCAGTCTTGACTGTCATAAATATGAACATTTGTGTACTCTCTGTATACTCATTGAAAAACAATTTATCACATAAAACCTCCTCTGCCAGTGTATTAAACCTATGACTTATTTATGGTAACAGACTAGTGTATTATCGTTTTTTGGGTCCCGGTTCTGATCAAATTTTAAGTCATAAGCATGTGAAGCCATAGAAACCAGCCACAGCATGTGCTGGAATTTTTACTTCTGAGCTGTTTTTACGGAAAGTTGACGTCATTGTTGCTAAGATGTATACTCATGGAAAGATTTTGATTTTCATATTTAATAAAAACCAAGAAATGCAACAAAAGGTTTTTTAACAAAGTTGCGGAAATAGGTGGACTTACCCCTTGTAGAAACTGTTTCATCCTCCTTTTGGTGTAAATGTCAAAGAGCTATCTACTTGTGTATGTACACATTTGAAACCAAACTACAACTGTAAACATGGACCCTTGAATGGTGTATAGGCTAAAGATGATGATGGAGGATTTTTTTGTCTATCATTCATTTTATGTGATAAAAAGAATCTCACACTTGTGTTTATTTTTTACCATTTTTATCAGACTCATTGACTAAAATGTATGTGACCTCGCCGAGGCTCGCATCATACATTTAAGTCAACTTGTTTGATAAAAATGATAATACATAACACTCATGTAAGATCTACTATTTCTAGTCTTTCAGAGTTTCGGCGTGACCTTCAAGCTAAAATAGCCAATGTCAATGTGAACATTAACATAGGACCTTCAGTAGAGAATTATGGAGGTGAAACTTTCCTTTCGCAGGAAGTGTCTATCAACATTCTACAAGAAACCAAACTGGCATTTAAAAGATGTGAAATGGTAAGTGATTTATTGGAAATTTATTTGATTATTGAAAATGACTTGCTAAGTATGTGTAACTTCAAGATTACATAATATGCTATAGGAAATATTACTTTCAAGTGGCTTTTTTCACAAAGAAATGCAGGTTTTGAAAAAAATGGGTACAGATATCATATATTTTTTTTCTTTTTAAAACAAACAAAACAAAAACACACACATGCCGAGTTTCAAAAATGATGTTAATTGGTGACAAGATACATTTTATTGAACTTCAGTAAAGAACAATTAGCAGGACTTGTTCCTTTAGTTGACAGGGTAGCTCAAGACTGGACCATATAGAAATTGCTCTGTTTTGTTTGATTAACAGTGTAAGCTGTTTGTTCAAATATTCTGGTTTGCTAGCCTTCAAAATGCAAAACATTGAATATTTTCCTGTCTAAAAAGTTGAATTTTATTTACTTAGCTATGTAAAGGTGAAGGGTTACTTAGAATTTGTTTACATGTAATATTCAGTAAATTTTTGAAAGCTAGATTCATAAATGATACCTTTCAGTTGTCTGGTAGTTCAGATGTTGCCACAAATGCAGTGAAGATTTTAGATGTACTCATTAGGTATCTAGTCACAGAACATATAGATTACTCCATAGAAATTGGCTTACAAGGTAAGTGATTTCTTAGCTTCACTGGCCAAAGTCAAGCTAGTATATATCATGAGTCTGTCCATGATAGACCGTATAATTTTTGCTCATTTAACATTTAGTTTGATAACAGTTAAAAAATTACCTCATGCAGACAACTTAATTTGAGGCAGACCACTTTTGATAACATTATGGCAAGAGTGCAAAATGATCATACCTAGTAATTTCTCATTTGCCACCATATCTTTCACCCATATTAAACTCTTAACCAAATGACATAATTTTAGATTTGTCAAAATTGAAACCATTGGCAGATGACAACTTAAATGTGGCCCAAATATTAGGAATTGTCTTAGAAAGGGTAGCAAACATCATGAGGAAAGGAGAAAATGCTAGTTACCAGCATTTTCTTTTTTTCTCAAAGTGTCTTCAAAAGTTTTCTTTAGATGGATCATTAAAACTCAGGGTTGTATGGTTAAGGATTAAACTGAATCCTTATTTATTTTACCACATAAAACCTCCTCCAGAAGTGTGTTAACCCTCTACCAGATGACAAAATTTTAGCCTTGTCCAAATTGAAAGTATTTGCAGACGACAATTTCAGTGTGGCTCAAATGGTGCACCTTTCTCTTGATAGGGTAGAAAACATTGTGGGAAAAGGAGAAAATGCTGGTTTCCAGCATTTTCTCCTTTTCCCACAATGTTTTGGAAAGGCATATTTCCCAGGGTCATTAAAAGGTGTCATTGTGCGGTAAAGGGTTAAACCCACAAGTTATTTTCATTTTTTGGGGGTCCTGGCTGTGTTTAATTTTGTAGTTATGTGCGCCTGAAGCTGGTGAAATCTACCGCAGCATGTGCCGGAATTTGTACTACTTCGCCGTATACATGTGGAAAATGCTATGGTTTTTGCCGTATACATGTGGAAAATGCTATGGTATTCATGTTTCATAACAACAAAAATTGAAGAAGAAGTTGTTTTAAGTCAACAAAATTGAGGAAAAACATTGATTTATGCTCTCTATAAACAGTTTCATTCTACTTTCGATTTAAATGTCACAGAGCTATTTCCTTATAGATGTAAGCATTTCAAACCAAACTACATCTGTAAACATGGACCCGTGAACAGTATAAATCTGAAGGTGGTGCTCAGGATACTTATTTGTCTGTCATTTGTTTTATGTGAGAATCACAAATTTGTGTTTATGTATTATCATTTTTATCAAACTTGTTGACTGAAACGTACCTATATGAAGCTCTCCATAAAGACTCGTGTAAGATCCCCTATATCTGTGCTGTACATGGATGTTCACAAAGTTGATTACAGCAACTTTACATCGGGAGGTCACAAGTGAACCAATATTATGATTGCTTTTTTTCTCAGGAATTCCAGTGTCTGAACCAAAGACAGAGCCCCAGATCTATTTCTTTGACATTGTATCGCAAGCTAATACTTTATTTCATCTGTTTGAGAAACAGTTTATGGACAATGCTGTTCCATTATTCATGTAAGTTCGTGATTTATTCTTATAAAAATTGAGTTTGTGCTCAAGGATGTTTTTGCTGTAACTTTTAAGCTTCAGAAATGCCTAGGGAAGCAAGAAAATTTTTCCTTAACCCTTTACCTCACTATCCTGTGTATGAATGACCCAGATGATTAAGGCTTCTGAAAACTTTGTGAGAAAAAGAGAAAATGCTGACTACCTGCATTTTCTCCTGTTCTCACAAAGTTTTCTACCCATTCATGGGTAAAAGCTATCTTTTGAGCCACATTTGATTTGTTTTCTCTAAATGCTTTCAAGTTGGACACATATAAAATTTTTGGTTTCTGGTATAGAGTTAAGTCATTGATTTGATAAACAGAGAGAAAGTAAAAGCTTTTATGGTTAACATGCTATTCTCTTATGTGTATTAGATAACATTTATAAAACCTTGAAATACCATGCTCATTCGTTTTTTATCACAAACAATGGATTCACCGGTTACCCTATATCCAATTAATAAAGTCTTCCTAACAACAGACTAGAGAAAGTCACTAGGAATGCAGGTGACCGGAGATTTAGATGAAGAGGTGTATTTTTATTCTAAACTTACCATTTAATCTGTGAATCCTATGATGCTGGTACTTTTTTGAATCATCTCTTAGAGTTCTCTCAGCTTAGGATTCAGATATTTTAACATATTTTCAAGAACTACCACTTCTCGGAGCTATTCAACACTAATATTAAGATAAAAGAGAGAATTTAAGAGTTGCATTTTTAGCTCGGCTATTTTTGAAGAAAAGTCAGGTATTGTTGTACGCCTGGTGTCGTTGTCTGCGTGCCAAAACTTTGACATTTTATATCTCTGTTATTACTGAAGATATTTGCACCAAAGATGGACAAGTTATTAATTATCAAAGGGGAACCTGTAGAACAAGGGCAGGTAACCATCAAGTTATGCATCTTTTTTTATGTAGAAATTTCACTGAAAATCAAGCATCTGCAGCCTAGAATTGCCACCTGCATGCTCTTGTTCTGTCCTTTAAGTGCACAGATGATCAACATGATTAAGGATCAAATACATGAAACACATGTAAAATTATTCTGGCAAAAGCAAACATTCATTTTCTCCTAGACCCTTACCACACATTCTGGAGTTTTAATGACATTGTGGAAAAAGGCTTTTGAAAGCATGGCGGGAAAAGATGAAAATGCTGGTAACCAGTAATTTTTCCTTTTCCCGCAATGTTTTCATCCTATCAAAGAAAAATACCTTGATTCTACCTTCTTGTTATTTGTCCTTTTTTAAATGCTTTCAATTTGGATGAGATTAAAATTTTGTAATTTGGTAAAGAGTTACGTTTGAAAATTGTTTGTCTGTGGGAGGAAAGGAGTAAATTCAAACTTTGTTGATCAGATAATGAGTCTCTAACTATTGACCCCTACACAGATACCTCTGTTTTCAATTTTTAGGTCTACTCCACTCTATGCTGAATGTTTGCATAAGAAAAGAAATCTACGAGAGACGTTAGAAGGCAAAATTGACACTGGTTTGGATAGGGCGGTAGTGTCTATCTGTGGATGGGTTAAAAGTATTCTGTCTAATGAACAGAAAAAAAATGATTTCAAGCCAGATGATGACTCTGTCCTGGCTCAGATGGGCACACCAGTAAGTAATGTGATAAAATCTAAGTTGAACCACACAATCCCAAGCCTTAACAACCCTTACAAACACGGCTTTTGAAAATATTGTGGGAAAAGAAGAAAATGCTAGTAACCACAGCTACAGTTGATAGTTTGTTAGATTTTTGTGGATAAAGAAGTATTTAATAGGCAGACTGATCTATATCATTAAGAATTTAGAGAAGGTCACACAGACAATAGCCTTTGTTTTAAAAGGTATTTTGGGCATTAGTGAAATTACGTATTGAAGAGATATTATGTTTATCCATTCATTCTTGACCATGTAACTTTTTGAATTAATGTATCTGTGTTTATTTATTATCACCATCGGTGGCCCATACGGGTGACGCCCCCTGAAGACTGTTAGTTTTATTAGGGGGGACAGTGTTAGAAACAGGGCTAAACCCATCCTAAGTTACGCCTGATTCTTTAACGTGCTCGGCGTATAACACAGTCACACAGGACCTTGGTTTAACATCTCATCGGAAAGACTATTATTGATTATGAATGGCCAGCTGTGGGGCTCAAACCCACACCCTCAAGTGACCCAAAACTTTATGTTTACAAGTTCTACCCTCTACCACCCGAGCAATGCAGGCTGGTCTGGTGTAACTCTTTACCACATGAGTAAAATATACATTTGTCCAGATTGAAAGCATTTGCAGATGACAATTCAAATGTAGCTCTAATGATGGAATTTGTCTTTGCTAGGGTAGAGAACATTATTGTAAAAGGAGAAAATGCTGGTTACCAGCATTTTCTTCTTTTCCCACAATGCTTTCAAAAGGCTTCTTCCTCAGGGTCGTTGAAACTTGGGATTTTGTGGTAAAGCATTAAGTCTTTAGTTACTTTTGATAAGCAATATATGAAAAATTATAAATTTGCTGGATCACCTGACGGATCTATTTTTATCTTTTTTTTTCACCTTTCTGACTAAAATTTGGACAACATGCTTACAGGCTTGTTCAAAAGTAGTGAAATTCTTGTCGAAACAACACTCTGGCATACGAGATAATTTGGATGGTAAAAATGTGGAAGCAGTATTATTGGAGGTTGGAACAAGGCTACACAGAATTCTATATGAACATCTTTGTCAGTTTACCTATAATTCCCTAGGTAAGTAGAATTGCGATAGAATGTCATACAGTTTTACAGGATTGTTCACAGCCAATGAGAAATCATGATTCTGAAATAATTTATCATCGAGTTGTGTGCTTGATATGATAAAAACTGTTCTTGAATTGGTGTTACCTTAATGTGAGTGCCATTGAAAAATATAATGAATTTTAGATGTATAATTACATAAAATTACATTGATATACATGTATATCAGATTGATCTATTGTTTTAACAACCCTAAGGTAGGAGGCTTTTGAAAATGATTTGAGAGAAGGGGAAAATGATGGTAACCAGCATTTTCTCCTTTTCTCTTATTGTATACATGTGTTGTCAAAAAGATTTTATTGTGGACAAGTCTCAAATTTTTGCTGTTTTTCTTGTATGAAACGGACATTAACAGTTTTTATAGTTAATTACAACCAGATTTGCACTTGATGACTTGAAAATCTCAGTGTAAACTAAAGATGATCGTCTTGAATAAGACTTAGTTCATGACCCCATGTGAAAACACACTGGCAAGAGTAGAATTTTTTGTTACAAGGATTTTTCCCATATATCACAGTGTTTTCAGGAGCAGTCTGCTGCATATGCAGTGTTCACTCTAGCTTTGCTTGTAAGGGGGCCCATCGGGCCCACAGTCATTAAAATAGGGGGCCATGTTGGAAAACAGGGGGCCACACGCAAAAAACATTTTTTTACTGATATGTTAACATTTTTATTTAACAAGTGCTGCCTTTTTATTTTACAAGTGTATTCCCATTCATGTATCTATGAATACTGTGCTGATAAAGCTGCAACACTGCAGAAACTATCACTTAATTGACGCAACCTTATTTCCGCCATAAAGTTAATCCTAAAAATATGACGAAAAGTGTCTGTCAGTGGTAGACTTCCGAAATTCTGACATCCCATCACAAACGGATTTAACTTTTCCGTCAATCACTCAAACTACAGTTTATTTTCTCATCAGAAACTAGCCATCTTTTATCCGATCGTGCGGGAGCCATTTTGGTTGACACTCGTGTTACTTTGGGATATTATTTTCGTCGCTTGAACTGGAGGTAGGGAGTGGCCCGACTATGCTTTCTGAAGTAATACTTTCAACAGGTTTTGCCTTTTTCACACCATTGATACTTCCAAAATAATCCGAAAATCACTTCATTGCGATCTTGCATGATCAGCGGAAGCTTAAGGAATTTTAACTTCTGGTACCCATTGCATCTCCCATAGCCGTCCGATACGAAGGTCGATAACTGGCTACCAGTTAAATGTTAACCATAGCCTCCGTCGGGTTATCGATAAATATTCTCAGTATTATGTTTATAGAGCAGAAAAAACAGAAACAGACGAAAAGGAGCATAATGTCGTGGAATGGTTCTTTTATGATAGAGTGTGCCCAACGGGCCTGAGGTTGGTTTAGAATTGCACCATTTGGGACTTTAGGGGGCCTAGAGTACAACGGTGCACTCTAGATTGAACACTGAATATGAGAAAAGTTTTTGGCAGATGGCAGTGTCTAAACCATTTTCAAGACAATCCCATGTTTTAAATTCCCTTAGGAAGAGGCCTTCTGAAAACATTTTGGGAAAATGAGAAAATGCTGGTCAGCAGCATTTTCACCTTACCTTTTCTCACAATTTTTCTATTCTTTCAAATACAAGTCCCTTCATTTGGTTACATTGCACATGTCATCTGCAACTGTTTTGAATTTGGACAAGTATGCAATTTATTGTCTTGTAAAGGTTTAGAAAAAAAGGGCATCATTATTTTAACAGGGGCCATGCTGGTGATTTGTGATGTGAATGAATACAGAAAATGTGTGAAAGAGTTCGGGATTCCTACTGTTAGTAAATTATTTGAGAAGTTACATGCTTTGTGTAACTTATTAGTGGTTGTCCCAGAAAATCTTAAACAAGTGTGCGGTGGAGATCAGCTGGTGAGTTCAGTGATTTTTTTTCTGTTAACTTGTAATTTAGACTCATGTACGCACAGGCTTACTGAGGGATGTACTATGAACTGATACAGATGCAACAGAAGGAAAAAGATCAATGACTTTAACAACAATTAGAAACATAGTTGGAAAAGGAGCTATTGTTTGTTACAAGCAGTACCTTCTGTCCCCTCTGACAGTCTTTTTTCAAATGCTTTCAAATGCAGGGTTGTAAAAAGTTGTATGTTAGAGGTAGGACTAGAGTGTAATTCTTTTCCCTTGAATTGACACAAAGAAATTCTTCTGATTGTTTATTATGATGGTAGAATAATGTCTGTAAGTTGGGGAGTAAAAATAGAATACACTCAGCCTTTAGCTTGTAGTAAATTAACATCTGATGATTTGAAGCCAGATACTAAGATTTTTTAACCCTTAACCACACAAACCCAAGTTTTAACGACCCTAGGAAATATGATTTTTGAAAACACTGTGGGGAAAGGAGAAAATGCTGGTAACAAAACATTGTGGGAAAAGGAGAAAATGCTGGTAACCAGCATTTTCTCCTTTTCCCACAATGTTTTCTTACCTTTCAAATCCAATCATTTGAGTCACATTTGTTGTCTGCAAATACTTTCAATTTGGACCAGTCTAAAATATCATTTGGTAAAGCGTTAACTAGGAACATTCATAGCTTAAAAGGACTGTATAGTTTTTTTCATGTCAGTAATCCTACTGATTGAAACCACTTTACATTGATCTTTGATCTACCCATCCTGTACTTTTTGAGATCCTTTGACCGCACATCTATCAATGTTCATCTTGATCTCTTTCCCCCAACTGAAGGTGTCTATTTCCCTTTTATAGGTTCTCATAGGGTTCATCCACTGAGTGCCCGGCCCCCTTTTTGCCTACATATTAGCCATGTTCTAGCAAAAGGGGATTTAATGCATCTCTGTGATGCAGTATACCAAGCAAGTCACCACAATACTATGAATCGATAAAATCTATTTTGTATAACAAGCAACTGAATCATGAGAAACACTGGTCCTTTGACATGCAGAAAATTGACCAAGAGCAAGAAGAATTGACCTAGGTCAGCCTGTTTTGACTGCGCAGGCTGACCTTGGTCAATAATATCTGCAGGTGCATTTAGCTGCCGTTTCACAGAGCTTATATATTGCTACTGTGGGATTGTTTTTAGATCAGAATATCCCCAAATAGGGTATGAAATAGCCCTTTACCACACAATCCTGAGTTTTAACAACCCTGAGAAAGATGACTTTTGAAAACATTGTGGGAAAAGAAGAAAATGCTGGTAACCAGCATTTTCTCCTTTTCCCACATTGTTTTCTATTCTTTCAGAAACTAGTTCCTTCATTTGAGTCACCTTTAAATTTTTGTTTGCAGATGCTTTCAATTTGGACCAGTCTAAGATTTTGTCATTTGGTAAAGAGGTAGGCAAAATTCAGGCTGTATATTGTGTAGTCTGAAATCCATTCACATTGTCTTCTAGAAACAAGTTTACTTGTGAATTGTACTCAAAGCTAAACTATCATGTTTCAGAAGAGACACTAATACTTGAGAATTTTGCCAGTGCAAAAAAGTGGCCAACTCGTAATCCAAAGGTCATGATCAAGTCCAAATTTTTTTTTTTGTGGGAATTATGGATACATAATTCCATAAAACTATGAATTGAAGTGGATGACTGGTAATTATGCTTGTGAATATACCGCCCAGGAGACCATCATTTTTTTAGCATCATCTTGTTACAGATAGGCACTTTCTTGATATGTTTGTTTTGGGAAAACTCTTGAGTCCTTTTGATGGAAAATTATAGATACATAACTTTATACACTTACAAAGCAAAATTGATTATGGGTAGCTGTGTCCTGATTATGTCCATATGTGTATCCCATGAGATCAGCATTTTTGAGGGGTTATCTTGGTACAGATTTCCCTTTTCTTGATTTGTTAGAATTGATAAAAGTCAACAGGAAAAATATGTGAAAAGTTTCGGACCTATAAAAATCTATGTAGAAACAGGACCTTACCCCATTTTGTAACCTTTCAAAACATTGTTGGAAAAGGAACCATTGCTTGTTACAAACAGTAGCTTCTTTTTCCTCAAAGTTTCACATTTTGTTGAAACAAAAATAAATTTTTTTTTTACTTTCCCTCAAATATTTTGTTCTTTGTGTCTCCTGGTATACTATCTCATGTCCATAATTAGTCTATGCAGTAATGGCTTAATTATTATGACATAAAAAGAATGTTCCCAATACAAGCGAAGTCCATATATAGCTTATTCTACTATTTGTAGAGATGTATCAGAAATTATATAAGAGCCATGCTCTGGCAAAAGGGGGCTTAATGCACCTTCCTGATGAACGGTACCAAACAAAGAAGTCATTTGGTATCCAACATTTTCGCCTTTTCCCACATTGCTTTCTCCTATTTCAAAGACAGAAATTTTCTTTTGAGCTACATTGAACTTATCTTCAAATGTTTTTTTTTTAATGGTACAAGTCTAAAATTTGTTGTATGGTAAAGGGTTAACCCTTTACCAGACGACAAAAATTTAGCCTTGCCAAAATTGAAACCAATTGCAGACGACAATTTCAGTGTGGCTCAAGTTGTGCAATTTTTCTTTGAAAAGGTAGACAACTTTGTGGGAAAAAGGAGAAAATACTGGTTACCAGCATTTTGTTCTTTTCCCACAATGTTTTCAAAAAGCTTCTTTTCCAGGGTTGTTAAAAGTCGGCATTGTGTGGTAAAGGGTTAAGGATATATCAGTTTGTTTTCACTGTAGGAGATGGGTTACAAGTCTGTGTATGGAGTACCTACAGATGACATTTCAGATGTGCCAAAAGTGATAGGACTTTACTTTGAAAGGGTAGAAAACATTGTGGGAAAAGGAGAAAATGCTGGTTACCAGCATTTTCTCCTTTTCCCATATTGTTTCTAAAAGGTTTCTTTTCCAGGGTCATTAAAAGTTGGCATTTGCAGTAAAGGGTTAAGGATATATCAATTTGTTTTCACTGTAGGAGATGGGTTACAAGTCTGTGTATGGAGGTGTAGAATGTGTTTGGTTTACTTGGATTATGTAGCCTTGTATTTATTGCTGAAAATTTTGTCTGCCTTTTCCATTACATAGTGGATTTATTTGTAAAAAGCTAATTCTCTTTTCTCTTTGAAGGTAGACAATTATGACAGGTTTATGACTGCTTTTGCAGAAAGATCTATAATCTCTTAGACTCTCAGTGGCCATTTTATACAATCCATTTTAAACAGAGAATCCTCTTGGAAATATTTTATATTTGTTGTTAGGTTTGTTTTGAAGCTGTGGGAAGTGCATTGGATCTGTAGTCAGAAAATCCTGGCTTAATCCTCACTGATAACATTGATGGTGAGGGCTTGTCCTTAAGTCATTTCAGAGCCCTAGATTAGTACTAGTAAAACCCAGGAAAGACATGATTAGTGAATAACTTAGACACAAATAACTTAGTTGCTGCCAGAGTATGATAAGACCATTCAAACAATGTCATTATGAAAGTGTGTTGTAGCAGCAGTCTTCAAACATGTTCTAGATATACTACTCAAAATTTGCTAGGGATCAGCATGTTTTCCTCCACCTCCATCAATTTTAGAAAATCTGTTTTGATGTAAAGAATTAGTCATTATATTTGAAATATGCCATATTTTGGATACTTGAATGTTCATCATTGTCACACTGATGAAACCAACTGCCTTGTGGAAATGCATGATTTTTAATGTGAAACTGAAATGTAAATTTTTTCAAAATATCGAAGTGATCCTTATCAAAGTGTGAGTAGTATATTATATTTATATCTACATGTACTTCTAAAATGTGACACGAGGATTGCCTTTTCAAGCCCAGCTGGAAGTGGATGCCCTGTGAGGAATAGAGCTGGTAGTGCATCATAGTACATGATTTATTCAAAGACACTCTGTTATTATAACCCCAACCAAGTGGGAGTGGTGGTGTTCCACTGCTTATCTCTTTATCACACAATCCCAACTTTTAATGACCCTTAAAAAGGAAGCCTTTTGAAAACATTGTGGGAAAAGGAGAAAATGCTGGTAACCAGCATTTTCTCCTTTTCCCACAATGTTTTCTACCTGTCCCATAACAAATTTCAATTTTTAAGTCACATTTAATTTGTCGTCTGCAAATGCATTCAATTTGGACTAGTCTAAAATTTTGTTGTTTGGTAAAGAGTTATACAAGAATCAGGTTGTCTGTCAGTTTGCCTATGATGGCAAATTTTTCTCATCTCCTCCCACAGTTTTCAACAGATTTTGCCGAAATTTCAATGTAGACCTTTCCTCCATGGGAACTCCTGCACATGTAATTGATTGGTGGACGTTTACAGGAGTTTTAGCCTTTGATTATGTTTTCCTGATCTAGTGACGGGGCAACCAATAGGGAATATTCCTTTGTCTGTGACAGTTTAACCATTTGTCATTTTACATGATTGATGTTATCAATTTACTTAACATTAAAGTGGTCTGACAGGGATTCAGACCTATGTGCCTTTTGTATTGGTTGTCTGAGGAAATACATGATTCGCACGTATTAACTCTTTTTGATAGGAACAATTTTTAAATTTGTCCACATTTAAAGCATTTGCAGACAACTAATTACATGTGCTCAATTTTTTTGATTCGTCACTAAATGGATAGAAAATATTGTGGGAAAAGGAAAAAATGCTGGTTACCAGTATTTTTTCATTTTCCTACAGTGTTTTCAAAAAGTCTTCTTTCCCAGGGTCAATAAAACTTAGGATTGAGA
Organism: Tridacna gigas; assembly: GCA_945859785.2. Taxonomy (NCBI): domain Eukaryota; kingdom Metazoa; phylum Mollusca; class Bivalvia; order Cardiida; family Cardiidae; genus Tridacna; species Tridacna gigas. The sequence continues at coordinate 68,863,980 of OX244029.2, forward strand.
ATTAGAGTATATAGAATTCTTTGACTTAAGAAGTTTTTGTCTTTCTTCTACTTCCAGAGTGGACTTGATAAAAGTGTTCTAATATCCTTTATACAACTAAGAGCAGACTACAAAACAGCCAAGCTTGCCACTTTGCTGAAGTGATGTTTTAAAACAGTAGCATAAAAAGAACTCTCTTGGTGCCAAACTTGATCGTGATATTGATATGAAATAATATTGAAAAAAGCTGTAAGCACCAAACAGTCGAATCCTGTAGTCAAAGTCATGGTAGGATCTTATCAAACAGGGTAGCAAAAAGCTATGGAAATTTTGTTAGAATGGATAACAGTACACAAGCTTTTATGTTGAAATACGATATGGCGTGCAAAAGGGGCCTTCGGACATATGCGTAAAAGTGTGTCGTCCCAGATCAGCCTGTGCAGTCTGCGACTAATCCGAGATGACACTTCCCTTTTTTGTGCGATTTTCTGTTTCACGAAAGTCTACTGTATGAAAAAATCTTATGTTGTCATAAAGTGCTGTCCCGGATTTGCCTGCGCAGGCAAATCCGGGACAGCACTTTACGCAATTGTCCGAAGGCCCCTTTTTGTGTGTTGAACGCCATATGTCAATTTTTCATGTTGTCTTTTGCTTCAGTACACTGTATGTATATTATCCGCCCCATCCATTCAACCTTATACCAAACAATCGCAAGTTTTAATAAGAGGCCTTTTGAAAATTTGGGAAAAGAAGAAAATGCTGGTAACTAGCATTATCTTCTTTTCCCACGTTTTCAAAAGGCCCCTCACAATGGTTTCTACCCTGTCAAAGAATGTCATTTTATTTGTACCACTTTCAAATTTTTTCTTTGGCAGATGCTTTAAATTTGAGAGAGTCTAAAATTTGTCGTTTGGGAAAGAGTTAAACTGCAATCAGATTTACCCCACTTTTAATCTGCTCTTGTAACGTTCCCTAGATTAATAACTTATTCTAATATATAATATATGAGCCACACTCTGGCAAAAGGGGGTTGAATGCGTCTCCGAGATGAATTATACCATGCAAGTCATCACACGATTATAGAAGACATTATATCTATTTTGTGTAACAAATATCTATATTCTGAGGTAGAAGGTCCTTGGATATGCAGAAAATTGACCAAAAGCAAGAAGTTACGGCCCATGTCAGCCTGCGCAGACTGCGCAGGCTGACCTGGGTCGAAACTTTTTGCAGATGCATTGAGCCCCCTTTTGCAGTAGCATGGCTCATATGTATTCTGATCAGTGAAATATTCAGCTGTATAAAGCGGGTGTAAGTATCATTACTAAGTGCAATATTATTGTGATTTTAAGTCAAGGTAAGCATTTACAATGTGATTGTGCTGTATTATTGAATAAAGGCAGTGGAGTAACTGCACATAGTATTTCTTTTGCTTTATTTGCATCTTATGCACCTAAATGGGCATAAGTTTTTTTTTTTTGCGTCTTATGCGGTTGTAAATTGTGGGTTCTGTGGACAGTGTAAATCAAGATCGGACTGCATGGAACATGTTATCTGATCTTAATCTACACAGTAAAACCTGTGGATTTTTTTTGGAAGATATGTGGCAAAAAGCGGGCTCTTTACTGACTTAAATACCCATATGCATTATTTGGCACTCAGAAGTTGAATGTTTAATCCTTACACTGTGAAACAAATTGAATGAAAATTTCCACCGTGTAGTATAAACCCAAATAAGGCCATTTCCAAATTTCGTGTACTTTTTATTGGAAAAATCTCTACGTAACGGATAGTGTAGATCCAAGATCAGACAGTAAGTTCTACAATGATCTAGCCGAGCCCCGTAGCTCAGTCGGTAGCGTACAGGACTTGAGAACAGGAGGTCGCTGGTTCGATCCCCGGCTCGGCCAATTTCTTTCCGAGGATTGATGATAGTCATTGCGACAGGATTCATTCCTCTTCCACTGCTGACCATTGTTTCGACAATGGCTATGTGGGAAAGCAGCCAGTGGCATGGAAAGAATATTGTGCGGAGTACTGGTAAAAGAAATTCCAGGAAAGCATGGATAGGTGCACTGGCCGCCGCGATATAACTGAAATAATGTTGAAAACGGCGTTAAACACCATACAATCAATCAATCTACAATGATCTAAGCAGTTTGCAAAAGGACATGCACTGAATAACGTTTAGCAGCCTAAGAAATGGATCAATTTTTTTCCGAGGGTTATCAGTAGGCCACCAGAGGATCAGCTTTTACCTTTTCCAAAGATTTCCACATAAGTTCTCCATTTTGATGTGAAATTGTTGGTTTAACCCTTTACCACACAGTCTCGACTTTTAACAACCCTGAACAAGAAGCCTTTTGAAAACATTGTGGGAAAAGGAGAAAATGCTGGTAACCAGCATTTTCTCCTTTTTCCACAATGTTTTCTAACCTTTCAAATGTAAATTTTAATTTCTGAGTCACATTTATTTTGTCGTCTGCAAAAGCTTTCAATTTGGACAAATCTAAAATTTTGTCGTTTGGTAAAGAGTTAAACATATTTATTTCACATCGATCGAAAAACAAACTCTTGCTACTTATACTAATCCCACTCGATTCTGCTTTCTGGAAACTACACCAGTACTCGCGCCAAATGTGTGGGCCAATGTACAGTCCCACAGTTGACACCCGCTCCCAGATAACGAACTCGGGACCTTATGGTTATGAGGCCGACGGTCGACCTCACAAGCACGGACACCATATGTGAAATTGTTATAGTAAAAGCAGCTGTATCTTTCTGACTTAATAGTATTGGCTTCTCCATCTTTGTCTTTACAGAGTCACCTGTTTCATTTGTTCTTGCTATTTCTTGACCCTTACAGCGCTGAATAAACCCAACAGACATTTTCAGTCTGGAAAATAAGACCCAAATAATTGCAATGTCATAGTTGTTTTTGTTTGTTTTGTTTCAGCAAAGCGGACAGTGTAGATACAAGATCAGACTGCATGTTTTGTACAGTCTGACAGAGCTCCGGATAAGAGGAAGTGATGGTATTCTAAATCCATTATTTCTCTTCCAAACCCTATGTTGTGGATACTCATTAGAATCCTCAGGATGAGACGATTCTAATGTGTACCCATAATATAGGGTTTAGAGTAAAATGATAAATAGCTTCAATTTTGTAATCAATAACAGACTGTAAGAATCTTATTATCAGTACTGTTTTTGACGTTAATATTCTCGAGCGGTTTCAATATACCCGCCTACAGCATTTTCTGTTGCTGGTTTATGATGCCGTTATTAGGCGTACATTTTTTTTACTTGATAATACTTATCTCTGAGAAAACTTTCATGTTTGTTCTTAACTCAGACCTTTGTTCTTAACTCAGACCTTTGATGTGAAGAAATCACGGGTCTAAATTAGTATTCATGTTTCAGCAATTGTTCAAAAGGATAAGAGACAATGTTCCCTAACATTGTAACGCGCGAACAGTCAAAATCGCCTCTTTGCTTTCAAAGCGATGTAAAACGGCAACATACGCATAACTATTTTGGGGCCAAATCTGACCGTTAACGTCGAGTTACACCATGGAAATAAATAAAATGACACGTTGGGGAACAAAACAATTTTATTTGACATGTAGTATCCACATGAAAAACAACAAACAACAGCAATTAATACAATAATTTAACCCTCAGGCTGCAAATGGCCTTTTGCAGACAGTGTAGATCAAGACCAGACTGCAAGGAACGTGCAATCTGATCTTGGATCTACACTGTCCGATAAAAAGATATTTTTCCCCCAAAAAATAACTTTAAAAGAGCCAAAATCAGGTTTTTTACTATCGGCTTGAAAGTTTCTATTAAATTATTTAGCACGCTAAAGGTTAAGGGCCTTAACAACAAGTGAGACATGGGTGGTGTAATATTTCTGCGCGTGAAGAGATACAAGCCACGCGTATGGTGTCGTAAAACTAACATTAGGGAGCAATATTCACCAGCCAATCTTAATATTTCTCCAATATTCAGTTCTAAGACTATCTGTATAACTAACATTAGGCGCAATATTCACCGGCCAATCTTAATATTTCCCCGATATTCAATTCTAAGACTATCTATCTGATCGGCTGAGATAGAATCGGAATGTCATAGCCAATCAGGTGATTCTAAATTTCTAAATTTGAAAGTAATACAACTTCTGATTTGCTAAACCAAATGGTTTAGCCAATCAAAAGTTGTGTTAACTTTCTAAATCTAGAATTTAACTAAGAATGAAATGGTTGGTTGCTAAACACGGACGCATGGGTCATTCTTAATATTACTTCAATACTAAATTCCAAGACTATTCATCTGATTGGCTGAGACAGAATCAGAAAGTCTTAGCCAATCTGATGATAGTCTCGGATTCAGAATCAAAAACGAATTTAAAAGGATTAATATACGTTGTATTCTGCGGCTTGTCTGCTTGCCTATAGAATCATTCAGCACAAAACCCCTTGCGCACGAGTTCGTCTTCGTCTTGCAGCAGAAGTATCCAGAAAATATTTTTGCAAGAGAAGATATTGCTTGTAACGTATTTATTCACAAAAATTAATGTTGATAACCGGTGTCACAAGAATGTGTTCCAAACCGTCCACTGCTAATTTTGTCCCGGGAGGTCATGCGTCAACCACAGATCTAAGTTCAATAACGCTGTGCATAAATCCTCTTGCCGTTTCTACAGCTGTGGTGGTGCTCTTCTGACCTTTAGTGGTCATTATATTGATTGAATGGTGTTTTACACCGCTTTCAACATTATTTCAGTCATATCACGGCGACAGCTCACATATATATGAATTTCCTGGGTTTAACCAGTACTAAGCTAGGGCCCTGAAGTGTCTTGCCCAAGGACACTCCCACGAAATGGTCGCACTATGATTTTTGAATTGATAACGCAGAAAAAAATAAATCTTTAACCATATCTTCACTGCTTAAACCTTCATGAGTGACGGGAGGTGGAGGACTGAGAATATCGTCATCTAGTTAAAATTCTGTCCGCTTGCCTACAATCAATACTTTGCTCCGATTCTGCTGTTTTAGTTTCTAAGAGTCACTTCACCCTTGCGCGCCAACTGCAAACCTAGTCGCTTATGCGGACATGGTAGATTAATATTAGACTGCACGCGATGTGCAGTCTGAACTTGAATATGCATTACCTAGTATTTTGTGACTTTTGCTGATCAGAATACAGAAAAGGCAAAACCTTTCAATTGAAATTTATATGATTTATATATGTATTAACCCTTAGGCTGCTAAGCGCGACTCACTGACCTCTTGCGGACAATGTAGATCAAGATCAGACTGCACAGAACGTGCAGTCTGATCTTGGATCTACACTGGCCGATAAGTAAAAATCTTTCCCCCATAAATACTTTTGAAATAGGAAACTGGGTCTATAAGTTGAAAGTTTCGTTTCTTTTATTTAGCAGAATAAGGGTTAATTTCAAGGATCAGTCGACCGTATTTGATTTGAGTTTCATTGTTCTTCTAGTTACCAGTTGCCATATTTCGTTAGTTTCTTTTCATTTTCTAGCAAACGTATTATAAAGATCTTTTCTGGGTTACGTTGACAACTCTGACATTGTTTTCAGTATTTACAAAGATGTCCTCACTGAAACAAATTTACATATTTTCCTGTGTCTTGTCTTTCTTTGTGTTGGCTTCCATTTGACGTAGTAACCATGACAACTGTTCCTGAAAAGAGAGAGTTTCTAAACAGTAACATGCAAAGTTCAGTATCTTAAAGAAATGGGCCCGGTTTCACGAAAATACTTAACCCTTTCCCAAACGACAAATTTTGGACTGGTCCAAATTGAAAGAGTTTGCAGACGACAATTTTAAATTTGATGAAAATGGCAGGAAGGCCTCAAAAAGGGTAGGAAACACTGTGAGAAAAGGAGAAATTGCTCGTTACGAGCAATTTCTCCTTTTCCCAGAGTGTTTTCAAAAGACTTGTACTGCAGACACGCGAAAACCAGGGCTTGTTTGGGAAAGGGTTAAAGTCTTTTATTTTACTCAAATCACTGACAGGCTTATTTTCCAACTTAAGACGAGTTTGTTATTCCAGATGCATTCCACAAACATTAAAAGACTTACGTAACATTCTCAAGTCCTTTGTTGTCACGTTTCAGACTCAGCTCAGCGAAATGATGGACTTAAGTCTGTTGATTGACTTAAGCCCATTTATTTTGCTTTGTTGAGTCTAAAAAGTAGGTTCAACTCAGGATTTGAGAACGTTACTACAGTATGTTAATGATACTTAAATGCATCTCAAATGACGAACTTAGTGACGGGACCGTTACTTGAGTAAAATAAGAGACTTGGGTTTTTTTCGAGAAACCGGGCCCAGGGAAGAAAGGAAGACTCACCAATGTCTACGTGGCTTATTTGCAACTTTCCGTCACTAACTCTCTCACGGACAGTGTAATGTTAGTCTAGTCGATATTGAAAGCATTTCATGAAGACACGTCAAATTCAAATATGAAATTAAATTGTTGGGATAATTTCTGAAAGGATGTAAAGCATCGTGGGAAAAGGACAGTTTCGCCTTTTCGGACGATGTTTGCAAAAGCCTTCTTACTCATGTTCGTTCAAAACCGAGAGCGTTTAGTAAAGGGGTACATGACACCAAAGAGTAAAATAAAAGTGACAAAAAAAAAACCCCTCCGAACTTCAAGAAAGAACTCTAATGTTTTAGGGATGAGATTCTTTATATGAATAATTGATATTGCATGTCTGGCAGTAATAAAGAAAGCCTTTAAAATAAGCCACGCTCTGTGAAAAAGGGACAGAATGCATCTGCGAAAAGTATCGACCAAGGTCAGCCTGCGCAGTCCGCGCAGGCCGGCCTGGGTCGAATGTTTTTGTTATGGGTCTATTTTCTGTATGTCCGAGGACCAGTTTACCTCATGATTGAGTCGATCATTGAAAAAAGTGGCTTTTATTGATCCATAATTATGTGATGTCTTAATTGATATTATGCATTACGGAGATGCATTAAGCCCCTTTTTGCCAGAGCATGGTTGAAATATACTCAACCTAGCGATCCCGTTTTTCCACGACCCTGCCAGGAAGAATTCTTTCGAAAATATTGTGGGAAAGGGATAAAATGCTGATAACCAGCATTATCACCTTTTCCCACTGTTATCGGTCCATAAAAAGACAAGTCTTATCATTTGAACCTAATTTGATTTGTCGTCTGCAGATGTCTTTCAAATTGGCATAGAGTTAAAGAAAATCTTAAAGAGAATACTGCAGCAATGTTTCTTCTGTCTCTAATGCATGATCTAAATGGCACATCCGTCAAAGGAACCAGAAGCATTAAAATTGCATTTGCTGAAGCGGTTAAATCAATAATGAAAAGGACGCTTATCAAAGAATTTTGTATGGAAGCCTTGTCGTGCCATCATTTTCTTTCATTTTGTGGTCACATTTTCCTACCGTTACCGTCAAATGAAAACTACACCATGCAAAATTGCGCCATGACCAAATATTATGTGTTAAGAGGAGACCGGAAGAAGATTGCGAGTACGATTGAGTATTTCACTTGTTTCCATTAAAAAAATGCTAATCAAGGAGTTTTTTCATCACAATAATATTGCTTGCTAACAATGTGTTTTGAGACCCTTGCAATGCCTGGGCCGACTGCAGGTGGTAGGCCTACGACGGACAGCGGCGGTCATATACCGAAGCATTCAAATTACAGTCCAACTTGTATTGAGTAAGCATCCAAGAGACACTCAGAATATGTTTGCTTAAAACAGATAATCAGACGTTTTTTTTTTTCTATTTGAAAAGATAACAAATATCGTGGGAAAAAGAGAAAATTCTGGTTAACATTATTTTCTCGTTTTCCCACAGTGCTCTCAAAAAGTCTTCTACTTCAAGGTCGAGATAGTATGGTAAGCCAAGCTTTCAAGGACACACACGGTTTGAAGCCATGCTTGTAAACACACTTTATTTACATAACAAAATCGATAACTAATCATTGTTAGTATTATTAGACTGTAACACACTGTAACATTACCAGACAGATTTTTTTTCCAGTCACTTTTGGTATCAAAATCACGATTTCGAATTAATTGGCCGCAGCGTTTCTAACTCGTTACCATAGCAGCGTGACGTTTACAATAGCATGGGGTTGCCAAACGGTCTCATTTATTCTCGTTTACTCTCGCAGCCAAACACAATTATTTCAGGCAATTACTGAAGAGGAAATTTACACTAAATTACCACCTAAGGTCTATCTCTGCACTTATACTGTTTCTCCCACAAAGCTTGAAGATCTGTTTCCCCCAGGAAATATCAGAACAGAACAGAACAAAAGTTTATTAGCCGTTACAGTAGCGGCCAAAAGTAAAACATGCGGTGTTAAAATGCATTTTAATTTAAATAGTACCTTATAAAAGTATGGAAACGATTGTGAAGATGACAGTCTGTTATTGTACGATTGGTCCAACTGTTAGCCGCTGGCAGATAAACGAAATCTAAATTCAGATTTAATGTAAACAACAAATATCTTTAAACAAGAGCGGCAAATTGTCGCAAGATACGCCCGTCCCACCGCCAGTTGTTGAGGGGGATAATAATCGTAAAAGGGCAGTTAGAGGAAAATAGTAGTGCAGCAGAAATCATGTAAGTTATTGAAATAGGCATGAATGTCTCCGGCCAGAGCATAACTTTGTCATCCCCAGTCTGAACATCTTCAAATTTGGAATGCATGATTGTTGAAAAATTACGGAGTGCAGTGCACAAGAACCATAAGTCTTCCTAGCACGAATTTTGAGTTATTTCCCCTTTGAAAATTTTGGAATGATATTTGACAAGACAGTGCGAATCATACAACAAATCACCGAATGTAAATGTGTTTGATATAATAAAATAGTTGTGGCTAGCGCCTTGACCAGTATTACACTATTTGGTGAATATATCATCATATCCAATGGAAGTGATGTCCATAACTGTATAATATCATGTCAACATTTTAAATTGTTTCCATTTATCTACATATTAACTTCCATTTACATAAATATGAACTGTCATCTCTGCTGCGCTCATATAATATTTGTGCAAAGCAAGCTACATCCAACGTCACAACAGTACTGTTGCACAGGTTGTAAAAACACTCAGATACCTACTTGTATAAAGTTTGACATCCACTGCAAACTTGCACTGCTACAAAACGTGCCTGGAATAAATCTTACTCAGAATTGTTTACTAAGAAAATAGTGAAATAATTAAAAAACTACAAATAAGATGGTTAAGTTATGCGGTACTGCGGTAGGAAGATCAAAGGGGGAATAATTCAAAATTTATGCTAGGAAGAGTTATGGTTCTTGTGCACTGCACTCCGTAATTTTTCAACAATCATGCATACTAAATTTGAAGATGTTCAGACTAGAGATGACAAAGTTCTGCTCCGGACAAGCAAGAAATGCTGTAAAAAATGAAGCTCAAAGGGGGAAAAACTCAAAATTTGTGCTAGGAAGAGTTAAGGTTCTTGTGCGCTGCACTCCGTAATTTTTCAACAATCATGCATACCAAATTTGAAGATGTTCCAACTAGAGATGACAAAGTTATGCTCCGGACAAGCAGAAAATGGTGTAAAAATGACAATCAAAGGGGAATAACTCAAGGACAGCATGAGGTGAAGTTATGGTTCTTTTGCACTGCACTCGGTATTATTGCAACAAACACAAATGCCAAGTTTGAAGTCAATCGGACTGAAGATGACAAAGTTATGCTCCGGACAAGCAGAAAATGCTGTAAAAATGACAATCAAAGGGGAATAACTCAAAGACAGCATGAGGTAGAGTTATGGTTCTTTCGCACTGCACTCGGTATTATTGCAACAAACACAAATAAGAAGTTTCAAGTCAATCTGACTGAAGATGACAAAATTATGCTCCGGACAAGCAGAAAATGCTGTAAAAATGACAATCAAAGGGAAATAACTTAAAGACAGCACGAGGTAGAGTTGTGGTTCTTTCGCACTGCACTCGGTATTATTGCAACTAACACAAATGCCAAGTTTCAAGTCAATCAGACTGAAGATGACAAAGTTATGCTCCGGACAAGCAGAAAATGCTGTAAAAATGACAATCAAAGGGAAATAACTTAAAGACAACACGAGGTAGAGTTATGGTTCTTTCGCACTGCACTCGGTATTATTGCAACAAACACAAATACCAAGTTTCAAGTCAGTCGGACTAAAGATGATAAAGTTATGCTCCGGACAAGCAGAAAATGCTGTAAAAATGACAATCAAAGGGAAATAACTTAAAGACAGCACGAGGTAGAGTTATGGTTCTTTCGCACTGCACTCGGTATTATTGCAACAAACACAAATACCAAGTTTCAAGTCAATCGGACTGAAGATGACAAAGTTTTGCTCCGGACAAAGAAATGGACGCCGCCCGGCCGCCCGCCCGTACGCCATGGGTGATCCCATAATACGGCCCGTCTTCGACGGGCGTATAAAAAGATAGTAGGCGTAAATTTGCCCACAAATAGGCAGGGACCCTTAAAATTACATGTGTATAATTTTGACCAATCACAAATTTCTGTTTTATCATTTTTTATCAGTACCAAAACGGAGGTCAAAAGCCAGCACATTGTGCTACGCCGAACACAAGTTAGAGCGACCTAACGACTTGTTACATGTACCTAGTTTTAAAATTCATTTTCCTGCCTGCGACTAACACTTGGAACGACCGTACAATAAAAGACTGTCATCTTCACAACAATTTCCATGCCTTTAAAACATAATTAATTAGTATACGTCGAGCTGAAGTTTCATAGTTAGAAAATAAACCTCAAAAGATTAATCTTTGTTTTTTTCCCTCCAGAAAATGTTAATCTAAAAAACCATTGAAACTTATTTGACTACAAGTAGGCTACTGATTAGCCTACAACTGAGGCAATAGCGTGTGTTTATAACATTATTCAACAAAACTAAAAAAGAAGGTACCAGTTTCCTAGGCTTAAAATTGCTACAGATTTAACCTTTGTCCTGCTAAAAAAGTCAACTCTTTACCGAACAACAAAATTTTAGACTGGTCCAAATTCAAAGCATTTGCAGACGACAAATTAAATGTAAAATGTGGCTCAGATGATCGGATTTGTTTCTGAAAGGTTAGAAAACATTGTGGGAAAGGGAGAACATGCTGGTTACCAGCATTTTATTCTTTTCCCACAATGTTATCAAAAGACTTCTTCCCAAGGATCGATAAAACTCGGGATTGTGTGGTAAAGGATTAAATAAAACTTTCAAGCCTACAGTAAAAACCCGAATAATGTTATTTCAATTTTATTTAAATGATACCTCCATATCGGACAGTGCAGATCAAAATCAGACTGCACGTTCTGTGCAGTCTGATCTTGATCTACACTGTTGGCAAAGGGTCAGTGAGCCGCGCTTAGCAGCTTAAGGGTTAAATAAATGACACAGATAAGTTATCGTGGCACAGAATCTTTAACATCTCTGCCAATCAGCCTTCAAATTACACTTTTCGACCCGTAGATGAGCGATTGATCTGAGAATTTCGTGATGATAGAATTCCCGCGGTAATTTATAAATTATATCCGTCGACAAAAACAGACAAGGCCATTGGACAAAAGAATTTCCAATTAATTTAACCGTTTCCACCATGCAGTATTCTATGACGTAAATATGTAAAAAAAAAAGCATGTATTTCTGAAAGTGACATTGAAAAGTAATTAAATAACTGCATGTAATTAGATACCAGAGAAAGTAAGAAGAGTATAAATTCTAGTTTAGTTTAAATCCAAAATGTACACAGAGGTTACCAATTATACCAAGAATTATTGTCTGCAAATTCTTAAATTTTGACAAGTCTAAAATTTTGTCGTCTGTTCAAGATTTAACCCTTAGACTGCTAAGCGCGACTAGCTGACCTTTTGCACAGAATGCGCAGTCTGACTTGGATCTACACTGTCCGAGAAGGAGATATATTTCCACCAAAAATACCTTTTAAGTAGGAATTTTTGGCTTTTACTGTCGACTTGAACGTTTTATTTCTTTTATTTATCAGTATAAGGGTTAAATCTCCCAGCGCCAAATATATAACATCGACCTCTTTCGAGGGCAGAAACTCAGGCAAGTTTGTATCTCCTAAGCTTGACCAAACAAGCGGACGGTATAGATCTAAGATCAGACTGCACGTTCCGTGTTGTCCGATCTTTATCAGTGCCCCCCCCCCCCTCGCAAATGCCACTGTTTTTGTCTAAACGCTGAAAGGCCTAATACTGTATTTATGTAACATAATTGAATTTTTCGCTCACGACTGATTGGAAAATATTTCGGGAAAAGTTCACCCTGTCACGGCCATTGTTTCGTAAAGTTCAACATTACTTGGTCAAATCCAGGGTCCGTTTTCACTAACCATTCTAAAGACCGTTCTCTGTCTCATTCTCCCGAATTTTCTAGATTAGAAAGTAACACACTTTCTGACTGGCTACACTATTTGGTTTAGCCTGTCAGAAGTTGAGTTACTTTCAAATTTAGAAAATCTTGGAGAATAAGACTAAGAATGTTCTTAAGAATTGTTGGTGAAGTAGAAGTTGAATCGCTTTGAATCTTTGTGTTGTTAGTTCACTGCGACAAAAGGTGATCGGAAATTGCAATATTTGTAATTTGTCCCAAGACAGATTAGACATAAATTCTTGTTGGTCGGGACATTCGACTGTTTGTCAGAAAATCTGTAATTAGAGGACCTACGACATTTTGTTTGTATTATTATTACGAAAGCCATTGGCAATCTATAGTGTATACACAGCTGGAATGGAAGTGTCTGATATTTACAACTGTCCATGTTAATTTGCTTAGAAAATATTGGATCTAAAACCTATTATTTCTGACATTTCTTGTCCCATGACAAATTTTTCTTTGCAGGACGAATAAATTTTGAACAATTTCAATAAAACAGCATTTGCAAACAACACATCAAATGTACCTTAACCCTTTCCCAAACGACAAAATGTGGACGGGTCCAAATTGAAAGAGTTTGCAGACGACAATATTAAATTTGATGAAAATGGTAGAAAATTCTCAAAAAGGGTAGAAGACACTGTGGGAAAAGGAGAAATTGCTCGTTACGAGCAATTTCTCTTTTTCCCACAGTGTTTTCAAAAGACTTGTGCTGCAGACACGTGAAAACCAGGGCTTGTTTGGGAAAGGGTTAAATTATGAGATTTGTCTTTGGACGGGTAGAAAATCATGGCGGGACAAGTAGACAATGATAGCTACATGTACCAGCGATTTTGGAAATCTACTCGCACCAGAACATTATTCGGCGAGTAGGAACTGCCCGATAACCTATCAAGTTGTGTTGGTCAATTAAACTAACACTTTTATATGGAGCAGATGGTCATTATAGGAAGCAAATATTTGGAGAACGAATGAAATTGTAGAAAAAATTAGGTCGGTAGGGAGTTAACGTAAAGACCTATCTTTGGCGTTGCTGACAGATACATGTAATATAGTTCCAAATAAATGAGCCGTGCTCTCGCAAAAGGGGGCTTAATGCATCTCCGTAATGCATTAAGCAAGACATCACCTAATGATGGATCCATAAAATCCATTTTGCCAAACAATCGACTGAATCATGAAGTTGAATTGTCCCATGAAAATTTAAAGATAGCGAAAAGTTTCGGCCCATGTCAGCCTGCACGGACTGCCCAGGCTGACATGAGTCGATACTTTTCGCAGATGCATTAAGCTCCCTTTTCACAGAGCACGGATCAAATGAATAAACACTTATGTAAAGAAATTGAATTCAGATTTACTAACACTAGAATCTATTAATAAAAAAATAAAAGGTGAGCAGCGCTCTAGCAAAAGGGGTTTAATGCATCTCCGTATTGCATTGTACCATGCAAGTCATTATATAATCATGAATCCATAAAACCAGTTCGTCTAACAACCGGCTGAATAGAGAGGTTGAACGGTCTTTTGACATGCAGCGAATTTAAATATAGCAAAAACTTTTGACCCACATCAGCATGTGCGGACTTCGCGGGCTGACTTGGGTCGATACTTTTCGCAGATGCATTAAGCCCCCTTTTCACAAAGTGCGGCTCATATGCAATTAGATCTACTTGAGCTACAATTGATTTGTCGTCTGCAAATGTTTTCAATTAGGAAATGTCAAAATATTCGCCATTGGTAAGGAGTAAATGTTTCATTACTGCCTGTAGACGTCATTATGGTAAAAATAGAATTTACTCGTGACGTGCATAATCATTATCTCCCGCTAGATGGCATTCTAAAAATACACATCTATCTAATTTGGGCATCCTGGGTACAGAAGCGGAGTAATTTTTCAGAACAACAACCGTGACTTTGAATTTCAAATAAAATAAACGTTTACTCAATAAAACGCTACCTGGTGCCATTCATTCAGCTATGATCGGCTAACATGTAACCTATGCACCGACCATTTATTAAAACAGCCCCTACATGCTTTGGTAATAGGCTAATAGCTTCAATATTAGCCCTACTTTTCCCCGGTATACGGGGGATGGGTGATGCGTCATATAAGACAGGTCGAATCTTCGAAGAATATGACATGCGCAGACAACGCGTGCATAATTATTTTCATTTCGTCACCATGGTTTCATGTGTGTTCACGTATTTAGGCCTTTTCGATGCTGACTTCAACACTGTACAACAATGCTTCCAAGTTCGTCTGCTGCAAATTTGTTTCAGGAGCTGATGAGTTGAAAAAAAAAAAATGTGAAAAATCTAGTGTTGTCAAAGATATTGAAATGTCACGTGAAACTGAATTCTGTCTCACATACGTATAAAACACGCGGTAATTCGAAGATGGAAGCACCCAGAAATTTTGGTTTATCACTAATTTCGATGAATCAATAAATTAGTTAAAAAATTATGCACATTTTAATGAGCCAAGCTCTGTGAAAGGGGGGTTTAATTCATATGCAAAAAGTATCGATCCAGGTCAGCCTGGGCAGTCCGCAGTTCTATTTCTTAAGAATTTTCAGAAAACAAATCGTATCAGGAGATAAAATTGGAGTAAGTTGATCCGTTGGGAGTTGGTTTTGTAGAGAGCAATGAACGATCGGATAAAATATGTCACATGTTATTGCTGGTTTTGTCACTAATCGAATCATATACTCGTATTTTTAGCCATATGCGTCCCAAAGAAGGCAAGGAGTCCTGAAATTTAGAACTATGGAGACCGTAACATAATTTTTATAAGGCAAAAGAAAGTAAATAGTTTTTGATCTCTTATAATTTTCTTATTTTTCATGGTTTTTTTTTTTACCTGAAATCTTTATACATATTGTTACTATACTGAATCAATATTCTGTCATTAATTTACACATTGACACGCTTGACTGGCTACAGTGCAGGTTCATGTCGATTTTGCATATCTGCACCTGCAACCTACAGGACAACCAATATATCGCTTGAAATCAGTATTTGGGTTCTAAGTTGTTTATCTGAAAAAAAAAAAGGCAAACCTTTTCTTTTCCATTAACCTTTTCACGACCCTGGGAAGGAAGGCTTTTGAAAATATGGTGCGAAAAGGAGAAAATGCTGGGTAACCAGCATTTTCTCCTTTTCCCACCATGTTTTCTGCTCTATCAGAGAGCATAAGCTCATTTATATCAAAGCTAAATTTGTCGTCTGCAAATGCTTTGAAATTGGTTTAGTCTAAAATTTTGTCGTCTGGTAAAGAGTTCAAACAATGGAACAGCTTTCAGAAGCCGATAGAAATTGTGTCATTGGAATTCTGCAGGCTGGTCGTTCAGGACCGGTCTGTGACTCTTTTTTTACAGTCCGCGCAGGCTGACCTAGGCCGAAACCTTTTGCTTTTGGTCAATTTTCTGCAAGTCAAAGGACCAGTGTACTCCATGATTCAAGTCGGCTGCTAGACAAAATATATTTTATGGACCCACAATTATATGATGACTTGCTTGGTATCATGCATCACGGAGATGCATAAAACCTCTTATGCAAGAGCATGGC
Organism: Tridacna gigas; assembly: GCA_945859785.2. NCBI lineage: Eukaryota > Metazoa > Mollusca > Bivalvia > Cardiida > Cardiidae > Tridacna > Tridacna gigas. The sequence continues at coordinate 68,879,998 of OX244029.2, forward strand.
TCAGTTGTTTGGCGCTTTAACTTCCTTGCTCCTTTGCACTTGGCAAACGCTCCCGACAACAAACTAATATAATGAAATTTGCTATCTGGTCACCGGTGTAAAACATGGTAACTAGTTTTTTTTTTTTATCTTTTTTCCAAAAATGTTTACTACCATTTCAAGGACAAATCCCTCTTTTGAGCAAGGTTTAGGCCAATTTGTCGTCTGCAAATGACTTTAAGAATTTAGACCTGTAAAAAATATTGTTGTTTTGCAATGGGATAACAATACTGCCGAAAAAAGATTTAAGTAAACAGTGCACCAAGTGGATCGTTTTTTTTTTTATTCCGAGCAGCAAGTAATTTTTTCTCGCGCTTTGTGTTATTATTTATACGTCACCGCGCGATTGTGTTCTTTCAATATTAAATTATGAATGAGAAATGTCCCAGGGGGAAGAGAAAAAATCCTTACTTTTCATATTTATTATTCTAGTTTATATTCTCACTGGTGTAATTCTGCACTAGATTGTTCAGTGTCAATAATAGCAATTGTCAGGGGAGACATTGAAAGGCCTTTAGATGGCACAGGTGACCTTGGCCTTTGTATAGGACTATGCTACGCCGCTTAGAAATTAACAAATGTGGTGTCAAGGTACAATGCATGATGTTTTTTATTTTAATGGCGATTTTTTCCCACCAGATGCAAATCAAAATCGTGCCAATGGTAAGACATGGTTTTAACCCTCCACCAATACTTTGTTTTAACGGCCCTGTGGAAGAAGGTTTTTCAAAACACTGTGGTAAGAGGAGAAAATGCTGGTTACCAGCATCTTCTCCTATTCCAACAGTGTTTCCCAACTTAAGAAAAATCTCATCATTTGAGACACTTTTACCTTGCCGCCTGCAAATACCCAGTAGTACAATCTGAACTAGTCCAAAAGCTTTTTCGTGTGGTAGAGAGTTTTATTAGAAGTGATTATCTGTAACAATATCAAATAGTGTATGTACTCGGACCGGACTGTACAATCTGTCCGCAAAGATCAAAATAGTCGTGATAGACATTCCAATGGCTTACGATAAAAGCAAAGTATACCTATATTCCATTTTTGGCTAATTTTAGACGTAATTTTAAGAAAAAAACTGTAGAAATTTAGAGCTTGTGCTGCTTTCGTATAAAGGGATACGTAGCATAAAGTATTTTTTGGAATTTCGCAATGGCTTCTGGGAATGTCACGTGATCAATAACACTTGTCAATTATATGGAATCCTTTCAAATATAGAAAATGACGTCATATCCGATGAACATGTAGCAAAAACAGACGGAGTTCCGATTGCAAAAGGACCCACCTAATATTTAAAAGTCCAATTCTTACCTTTTTACCGAATTTAATCATTAGTTTCGTTATGCTTGGAAAAAAAAAAAAAAAAAAATGGTAAGAAGTAGGTATAAGTGCTACACGAGAAGTTTTTATTCACAGCAAAAAAATCCAAGTAGGCGCCTAAATTTCCAAAAAAAGTTTGATATCTTTCTGGATTTATTTTTGGTTTTAAAAGCTCCCAGATGTCCTTAAAGGTTTAAAAAAGATAATTTTCTGCATCAAATCCATTTGTACGGAAATGCATTAAATTTTAATATAACCCTTCTATAAAGAAACTGAGACTCTTCAAAGTTGAAAGCATCCGCAGATAACAAATTAAAAATGGGTACAAATCGGTACAATTAACTGAAATTGTCTGACAGGTTAGGTCACATTGTGTGAAACGGAGATAAGGCTGGTTACATTTTCTCCTTTTCCCACAATGTTTTCAACATGCTTCTGCCTCAGGGTCCTTAAAACGTGGGACTATTGAATAAGGGGTTAGGGGGTAATAAAATATTACATGGCGACATTAGTTATATCTCTCAACGTGGGATTATTTAATAAAAGGGTTAGAGTGAAATAAAATATTACATGGCGACATTAGTTATATTTCTCAATTTCAGTAAATTATCGCCTCAGACAAGAAGACATTTTGGCAATTTCCTTTCTCCGATATATTATTTTGAAAAATGAAATGAGCCATGCGCAGGCTGACATGGGTCGAAACTTTTTGCTATTTCTAAATTTTCAGCTTGTCCAAGGATCATTCTACCTCATGACTTAGTCGATTGTTAGACTAAATAGATTTTATGGATTCATAATTATGTGATAACTTGCATGATAAAGTGCACCGCGGAGATGCATTAAGCCCCTATTGCCAGAGCATGGCCCCAATTTATTGCTGTCAAAAGTATAGACTGTTCAATTTCAATAATGAAACAGTTTCATAACCAAACACGCACAGTTCCAATCGAAAATTCTCCAGTGCATGGGAACACAAAAATTTCCATTAACTCTATTAACCAGACCTGTTTATATTTAAATCATTTTCGAACTACAAGTTTTAGGTGGCTTTTATGGCGGAAATCGTTTTTGAAAGGGTAGAAACACTATAAGAACAGGAGAAAATGCTGGTATCCAGCATTTTCTCATTTTCTTGCAGTGTTTAAAAGCTTAATTCCTCACTATCGTAAAAATACCAACTCGTTTTGGTAAAGTAATGAGGACAAATAAAATTGTCCGCCCACTCAGATTGCCTCGGCGTTATATCGATGATATCGACATTCTAAAAATAAATTCTCTATACAGACCTGTCTTCTTTGAATGATTGAAAAGAAAACGAAAGGAAAGATTGGAAACAAAAGGAAAGTATCTGAAAGAGACTTAAATCCTAGAGGGCCAGTAAAAGACATTGGGTATTTAAAGTCGGAGAGGGAGATTAAAATATTGCTATTTCAAGTTTATTTTTTTGCCAGAATATCTTAAAAAGAGCGGACACTGTAGATCTAGATCAAACTTAACATTATGTGCAGTCTTATCCTGCGCAGTCTGATCCTGATCTACACTGTCAGCTGAAAAAAAAAAAAAAAAAAAAATACAATCTACACTGTCCGGTAAATAAAAAATCTATGAAATCTATAAAAAAAATCTAAATAAAATCTTCTATGGGTTAGTTCAAGTTACGATTATAGAACTATTTCTACATAGACAGTTATTTCGTGAAGCATTCTAATTAACTTTCATGATTCTGTTTTTATTTTGAAAGAACCTTAACAACTTCATATTTTCCGGGATACTCTCGAGTAATGGACTATAGCTTCACGGAATTGAATGTTGCAAATAATAGGTAAACCTCGAAAGCTTTAAAGTGATACGCCCAGTTTTGGAATGCAAACAAAAACTTCCCACGTGTTCAAATAGATCGAAGCTCTTTTCTATTTGTACTGTAAATTTATTTGTCGTTAACAGTTTGTTCTCTCATTTCCTTTATCTAAATTGTCGACAGCCCATTCACTTTGTTATTTGTAATAGAAACAGTTTTCATAATTGAACGCTAATAATTGTTATATTTTGATATTCAATCTCGGAATAGCTTTTTTTTTTTTTAACACAAGGATTTGAGTCATGCTCTGGAAAAAGGGGGTTTAATGCATCTGCTCGATGCGTTTTATCAGGCAAGTAATTACATGATTATGGATCCAAAAAATCCATTTTTTTCTCACGAAAGACTGAAATACGAACCAGAATGGTCCACTGACATGCAAAAAAATTGACCAGTGGCAAAACTTTCGGCCCAGGCCGGCCTTCGCAGACTGGGCAGGCTGACCTGAGTCAATACCTTTTTGGCAAGTGCATTAAATCCCCATTTGCCAGAGCATGGCTCATTTGTATTTATTGGGCATTTCGTTCTATTGGCTTGTACAAACAGTGTGTGTTTTAACCCATTTACCACACCATCCCGACTTTTAACGACCCTAAGAAATAGGCCTTTTGAAAACATCGTGGGAAAACGAGAAAATGCCGGTAACCAGCAATTTAAGACAATTTTTAAAAATTTTTCAGTCACATTTATTTTGTCGCCTGCAACTGTTTTCAACTTGGACCAGTCTTAAATTTTGTCGTTTGGTAAAGAGTTCATACGAGTTCACGCTTGGGTTCTGTTTGATCTCTCCTTTTGGACTCGTACGGCAAACGTTGTTGGTATTTCAGAATACGATACGGTCTATTTTAGAACTATCAGTAACTGGCAAAAACAGCACAGTGGAGATAACATTTGAAGGAAAAGAAAATGTTTGTGTTGAATAATTGGGAAAACATTATGGGAAAAGGAGCAGTTGGTTGTAACAACCAATTGCTCCTTTTCCCCAAAATGTTTTCAAGGTGGTATTTTGCAGAGCGGTAAAAGTATTCACACATCTGGAATGAGTAATTGAAACCAAAGAATATTTGATATGAGCAAAATCATGACAGTACAGGTGGTATATCTACCGTGAAAGCAGAGTCTGGATTTTCATTGACATTCTTAGCCTAACTCTCGAGAGTTTTCTAAATTTGAAAGTAGGCGTAATACACCGTTTGGCTGGCTTAACCAAATGGTTTATAATCGGGTTACTTTCTAAATGTAGAATTAGACTAAGAATATAGAATGTTTGGTGAATACTGAACCAGATCGAATTGTATGTCTATCTTTGCTGATTAAAACACTCATAGCTTCAATATTAACCTCAACATACGAAACAGATACATTCAGTTGTAACTGTGTGTGGCCAGTAAGCTTCAAACAAGCATAAACGATAATTTTTCCATCGAAAACTATGAAAAGTACTTCTAATTCCTCTCTTGTACAACCCAGCAGAACTTTGTCTCTTTGATCTTTGCTTACCAGCCAACTGATTTACGCGAATATTTGCTTGTTTAACTAATCGAGACTTTGCTTTTTTCGTGTCATATCACAGGGAATCGTTTGGAGAGTGTACGGGTGATGGGTTAACAAGGAGGGCTATTTTAGTCACAAAGCCGTCTACAGGAAGGGTTATTTTCGTTGCAAAGAGAGAAACAAAACAGTCATCTTAGCGCAAGCAATGCATGTGTACCGAAACTAGCGAGTACTACAAGTGACAATAAAAATTATAGACCGTATTATACTATCAAAATTAGTTTATAACTGTGAGGAAACGTTTCCAAAACGTATTTGTGCATCCGTCCAAAACAGAGAATTATAATCCTCAACGTCATGGTCAGTAAACAAGTTCATTTCCGGTCAGGTGCTCCTGTCACCGGAAATGTCAATATACTTCAACGTATGTTGGCATTCATTTATCGGCCAATGAGTTATTCGATAAACGATTTGGTTATGATAACTTATCACACATGAAACCACCCGCATTCTGGGAAGAAATCAACGCCAACAAAATATTGGAAAAAACAAATGAGCCATGCTTTATGTAAAAGGGGCTTAATGCGTTCGCGAAAAGTATCGACCCAGGTCAGCCTGCGCAATCCGCGCAGGCTGACCTGGGCCGACACTTTTCGCTATCGGTCGATTTTCTGCATGTTCAAGGACCAATCTACCTCAGGATTCAGTCATTTGTTAGAGAAAATAGATAAAACGGATTCAGATGTATGTGATGACTTGCATCGGATAATACAGCACGGAGATGCATTAAGCCTTCTCTTGCCAGAGCATGGCACAAATGACTGTGTGGTAAGTTTCCTTTCGGTCCCTACCTCTGAATCTTCTGAATTGGATTCTTCCTGACTGGAGTCTGATTCAGTTTCAGGTAGGTCACTTCCGTTTGTTTGGTCGATCACATTCTGGGCGGACGACTCGTCTGTTTCTGTAGATTTCGAAGACGATTCTTTCTCTGACCCTTTGTAGCTTTTATATCTTTGGAGCGGATAAATGAATGGAAACCGGAACTTCCCCTGGAATAGAAATATCCATCGTATTTGTATACTGGCTTCAATCGATATGGCAGAACAGAACAGATAGACCGTTTATATCGATAGGCAATCATCTTTACAATTAGCAAGTAAGTCATTAAATACACGTCTCCTCCGAGCCCAATACCGTAGTCGGTAGCGCACAGGACTTGAGAGTAGGGGGTCTCTGGTTCGAATCCCCAGCTCGGCCATTTTCTTTCCAAGGATTGATGATAGTCATTGCGACAGGTTTCATTCCTCTTTAACCGGTGATCATTGTTTTGATGATGGTTATGTAGAAAAGCAGCCAATATTTTAGGAAAAATATTGTACGAGGTACTAGTAAAAGAAACTCAAGGAAAGCATGGGTAGGTGTTGAAAACGGTATTTTAAACACCATACAAACAAAGAAACAAATTACACAGCTCTAGTGGTAAAATACAGTTGATAGATTTAGAAAATGGAATGGCGACGCAATGTATAAAGCCGAGCTCCGGTAGCGCAGTCGGTAGCGTGCAGGAGGAGTTTAGAACAGAGTGTCGGTGGTTCGAATCCCCAGCTCGGCCAGTTTCTTCCCAAGGATTGATGATAGTCTTGCGATAGGATTCATTCATCTCTCACCGCTTATCATTCTTTCGACGATGGTTATGTGGGAAAGCAGCCAATGGCTTGGGAAGAATATTATAGGAGTAAACTCCATGAAAGCATGGATAGGTGCACCGGCCGCTAAGATATGACTGAAATGATGTAGAAAACGGCGTTAAACTTCATACAATCAAACAACTTACACAGCTCTAGTCGTAAAATGTAGTTGATGGATTTAGAAAATAAAATGGCGACGTCATTTATGAATCTAGGGTTGGACAGAATTGTTGAAAAAAAAAAAAATGAACTGGAAATTTTACAATAAACTTTACATTACTGAGCATTCTGCATACTGTCTTAGCGTTTTTACAAGTATTTATGTATTGAATCATGGTTCGTACCGACGTTCTAATTTCGCGAGGATGTTTGTTTACCAACTCGTCTGCAGGAGATAATTTTCAGGAGATAAGTAAATATCGTTATAAAACAGGAGATACAGTTAACTAGTCTATATGCACCAACTGTTCCGATTTCCGTTCTTATTCTATGAAATCGTCTCAGTCACAGTTTTAATCCTTATCCTCACGAATTTAAATTGGTAATTATTCCAAAAATAGATTCGGTTCACGTGACCGGAAATACTGATAAAGCAGCGGAAAGTGTAGAGAAAGATCAGACTGCACGTATGTGCAGTCTGATCTTTCGTTACACTCTCCGCCAAACAAAACAAAACAAACAAACAACAACATAAAAAAAAAGACTTCCATGGTCGCAACCAACGACTGGAGAAAAGTTCGAGTTAGGATCCGCATGAAATTTAGCATTGCTGGTGAAAGCTGTTTCGGTATTATCACAAACCTGTCTTTCATTCACCTCGCTGTCAGAAGACTCCGATGAAGCAGAAGAATCAGAAAAGTGGCGTCTATAGTCGTAACTTTCGCTTTCATCTTGGCTGTCCTTGCCGTACAAAACCTTGTATTTATTTTCCCGACCCTTGGGTGACTTTAGAAACTGCCTGTATTCGTCATACCGATCCCGATCCACACTTTTAGAAACGTCACTGTCAGGAGAAAGAGTGTCACCTAATCCCTGTGTTGTCCTTTTGTGGTTCATGTAACCATTGAACTCTGCGTCGTTTGCATCAGATATGCCCACAATGAATCCGTCCACGTTAGACTCAGAAGCTATAAAAAATATTGGTTGAAAATTTGTATACTCTTCAATTCAACTAAATCATTCATTAATTTTTCACTCATTTGTTCCTTTAGTCATTCTCTTCTCTCGCAGGCAACAGGCTGGCACGTCTGTTGTCTCAAAAGAACTGCCAGATAGTAGTAATTTTGAAATAGTGCAAGAAAAGGCGAACAGGACGAAACGTGTTCTAAGGTACGTCTGTATCTTTTACGTGGTCGGTGTATAGCACTGACCTCGATTTAAAATCTCATCGGCAAGACAATTAGAAATTTTAGGTGGCCTGCCGAGGTTATCGAACCTATACATTCAAGTAACTCGAGATTATAACCCCGCACTCTATACCACGTGAGTTATTCGGCTGACATACCGGTGACACTTTGTTTATGTTAGCCTATATTCCATCCTTTTAACCGATAAAATCTCCTTATCACGAGAATTAATGAAGCATTTGATTGGTTCCGAAAAATTAATAAAAGATTTTGTTGGGTCCATAATAATATTTTGCGGAGCTTTTGACCAATGAAATGACAACTTACAAATTACTTGGAGGAAAAGATTTTCCTGGTCTAAATTCAGAAACAAATCTTCATTTCAGATGACAGTGTCTTAGATCCAAACTCCGTCGTCATACCTAGGCTCCATGGTGGAGAGATTTAAATTTTAAAATACGTTTTTGATTGTTTGCACATTTACTTTTGTAGCGCATGGATACTGATGAAAACGAAGTTTCGGCAGTCAGTGCCTCGGTTCGGAATAGCATGTAAATGGAAGGCCTGGCGTGCTTGCACACGACGAAAGAGACACGAAAGCTTCGACCGTAACACTGCAGTAGCTCTTTACCAGACGACAAAATTTTAGCTATGTCAAATTCATGGTATTTGCAGACGACAAATCATGAAATGTGACTCACTTAACCCTTTACCAAACGACAAAATTTTAGATCCGTCCAAATTGAAAGCATTTGCAGACGACAAAATAAATGTGACTGAAAAATTGAAATTTGGTTTGGAAAGGGTAGAAAACATTGTGGGGAAAAGGAGAAAATGCTGGTTACCATCATTTTCTCCTTTTCCCTCAATGTTTTCAAAAGGCTTCTTTCATAGGGTCGTTAAAAGTAGAGATTGTGCGGTAAAGGGTTAACTGCATTTGTCTTTGGAAGGATAGGAAGCATCGCGGGAAAAACGAGAAAAAGCTGGCTACTAGCATTTTCTCCTTTACGCACAGTGTTTTTAAATGACCTCTTCTTTAGTGTCGTCAAAATGGGATCTTTGGTAAAGGGTTAAAGATTTTTTCGGCAGCTGGTACGGTTTAAGTTATGTCATATTCTTTTTGCTGAAAATCTAGCCCCTGTTAGATCAAATACATTTAACGAAATATATTTTTGTGATAGTCAACAATATTAATTAACTCTTGTGCTGCTAAGGGCGTTTCGTGGATTCTTTACAGACACTGTACTTCAAGATCAGACTGCAAAGAAAGTTTTTGATAACTTTTGATAAACTTGTATAGGCTTGTACGAGCAACTGCACCAAAAAAAAAAGATAAAAAAATGGGGGAGGGGGAATTAAATAGTTTATCCACTTATAACTATGGTAAAAATATTCTTAATCACCGTACAAAGATTATGCATAAAAGACATTGTGACAAAAGCTGAAAAAAAAAAGTTTATCCATTTTGTTACTTCGGTTGTAAAAAAAAAGGAGGTTAACTCTTTACAAAACGACAATATTTCAGACTGGTCCAAATTAGAAGCATTTGCAGACAATAAATCAAATGTACCTGAAAACATTAAACTTGTCTTTTAAAGGATAGAAAGCATTGTGGGAAAAGGAGAAAATGCTGGTTACCAGCATTTTCTCCTTTGCCCACAATGTTTTCAAAGACCTGAACCATTAGGTTCGTTAAAAGTAGGGATTGTTAGGTAAGGGGTTTAAAAAAACTAAAGAAATTGCGTCTTAGTGATTGTTCGTTGTTAAAGTACATTGGAATACGCTTCGTCTGTCCTCTGGGACATAGGATTAGTTCTGAGACGCGAGGCTGTTCTACCCTGGCGGGCTTTTTATCGTCATAGTGACGATAAAAGGTCTCCAGTTTACAGTCTCTTCTTACAATATGCATAGCCTCAAGGGATAGAATAATCTGTTTTTCTTTTACTTTCAAAAGAGAACAGAAACTTTGTCATCAAACGTTGGAAATGCGAAACTTGATCCTACCGAACCTGATAATGAAAATAATTAGCTTTTTTGAACACTGTAGATTAAAGAAACATCCTTACAGCCAAAGAGAGAGAGAGAGAGAGAGAGAGAGAGAGAGAGAAAACTGATAGCCTCAATGTAGAATGTTCAGAATTTAGTCATCTGTGTAAACACAGATAAATTAACAATATATGGTGAAAAGGATAAATACATATGAGCCATGCTCTGGCAAAAGGGGGCTTAATGCATCTCCGTGATTCATCATATCAAGCAAGACATCACATAGCTAGGGATCCATAAAACTCATTGTATCTAACAAAACTCATTATGTCTAACAACTGACTGTATCATAAGATAGACTGGTCTTTTGACATACAGAAAATTGACTAATAGTGAAAAGTTTCGGCTCAGGTCAGCCTGTGCGGACTGCGCAGGCTGACCTGAATCGATACTTTTCGTAGATGTATAAAGCCCCCTTTTCACAGAGCTTGGCTCATATATCGGAAATCTTCGACTTAGAACCGGAAACGTCACAAAAATTATTTCTATGGTGGCCTGCAGAAAATGAAATGCATATTCTATCGGTTTAAATTAATCCATGCAGCCTTGCAACGGCCGGGGGCAACAATTGGCGTGATGACAGAAGAGTGATTATAGTTTTATAAAATAAAGATGAAATGGGTTAAAAACTGACTGAAAACGAGTATAGATGTATCCTTAAGATCAGACTTCAGAGAACAAGCACTTCTGCTTTGTCATATTTCTTTTTATCTTCCAAGCAGCAAAATGGCGTATCGCACATGATGTTCTTTCTCTTATGATAGGCCTAACCTAAGGGGTTAACCCTTTGGCTGCTAAGCGCGACTCACTGACCTTTTGCCGACAGTGTAAATCAAGATCAGACTGCACAGAACGTACAGTTTGATCTTTGATCTACACTGTAAGATAAGAATATATTTTTATGAAAAAAAAAAGTTTAAAATGACATTACTCAGGTTTTTACTATCGACTTGAAAGGTTTATTTAACTTATTTAGCAGGATAGGGGTTGAAATATTCAGGTAAATTGATCCTTTTTTGTAAGAGAATTATAGACTTTTGTCACAAAACTAATGCGAGGACAATTCTAGGTATTTTAATTCTTTACCAGACGACAGAATTTTAGGCGGGTCCAAATTGAAAGCATTTGCAGACGACAAATAAAATGTTGTGAAAATTATGAAATATGACTTTAAAAGGGTAGAAAACATTGTAGGAAAAAGAGAAAATGCTGGTAACCACTATTTTCTCCTTTTCCAACAATGTTTTCCGCTCTTGCAATGGCAAGTTTCAGTTTTTGAGCCACATCATTTTTGTTGTCTGCAAATGCTTTGAGTTTGGAACAGTCTAAAATTTTGTCTTTTGGTTAAGGGTTAAATAAACCCATCTCATCGTCAAGCTCCGATACAGTAGTGCTACTTACTTGCTGATCTCACTTGCCCTGATTTGCCATCTTTCTTTATAACTCGTTTTGGTTCCTATATAATTGAAAAGAGACAAGGTCTTTCTTAAGAAAAAAGAAAGACAGTGTAAGACTCGCTGGAATTCTATATTGAAACTCATTTGTACATAGCCCATTGAAAATTTTTTTAGCTCATTATGAAGAGAAACAATGCAAGGTAACCGCGGATGCAATTATCTCTTTGTCTTCATTGTTGTGCATATTGTTGAATAATCATACTTTTAATTCATATATGACGTGCAACACACGAAAAAGGGCCTTCGGACATATGCGTAAAAGTGTGTGGTCCCAGATCAGCCTGTGCAGTCTGTGACTTATCCGAGACGACACTTGCGGCTTTTGTGCGATTTACTGTTTCACGAAAGTCTACTGTACGAAAAAATCGCATGTAGTCGTAAAGTGTTGTCTCGGATTAGCCTGCGCAGTCCGCGCAGGCTAATCCGAGACAACACTTTACGCAAATGTCCGAAGGGCCCTTTTCGCGTGTTGCACGCCATATGAACCATGCTCGGTGAAAGGGGGTTTAATGGATCTCCGTGATGCATGCTACCAAGCAAGTCATCACATAATTACGGATCCATAAAATCCGTTTTGTATAACAAACTACTGAATCGTGAGACACTGGTCCTTTGACATGCAGAAATTTGACCAATAGCAAAAGGTTTCGACCCTTGTCAGCCTTCAGGGACTGCGCAGGCTGACCTGAGTCGATATTTTTTGCAGATGCATTAAGCCCCCTTTTCACAGAGCATGGCTGATGTATTTTTCAAGATTAGACGTTAATCCAACTCATCTTTGAAAAAAGGAGCAGCTGCTGCTAAAAATGTTGTGTCTGAAAATACATGTAGACTGTCGGAAATTAATTACAAGCTAACGCCTGGGTTGGTTGGTTGGTTGTATTGGGTTTTAACGCCACTTTAACAGCTAAGGTCATATCATGGCGGTCGGTGACGCACATGTGTTTCCTGGCTTTCTCACACCAGTACTAACACAACTTTCTTTCTAAAGCCACCGACTACTTTTCTCACATGCTTCAGCAGAGGTGAGAGGCGAAAATACGCCAGAAAGAAAGTTCGCCTCAACCGGGTATCGAACTCACAACCACCAGGTCATGAGTCCGACACGCTCACCACTGAGCCACCCAGGCGGGCTAACGCCTGGGTAAAAAAAAAAAAAACGCTTGGTAATTGGTAAAAAATACCAGTTAGAGTAAGATTACCAAATAGCACAAGAAAAGGATTATTCTCTATCATATCTACTGGCTAAGATGTTAATAAGCGTCGCAGATACTGAGTAACGGTAGAAACCCTTGCTCATCGGTGTCATAAATTAACCCGCAAAGGCCCGTAGAGGGCCGCAGAATAAATACGTCCACAATCGCAAAAAACTTTACGTATTTATTCATTCGAGAGTACAACCAAGTATTATGACCGCAGAATAGATATGTCATTTTTTCACAAATTGCAAAGTACCACACGTATCTAATTTAGTACCAAGTAGTAGGGCCGCAGAATAAATATGTATACATTTTTTACCAGTTGCAAAGATCTACTATTTATTCATTTGAGACGAATACCAAATAGTTGTAGTAGTTAAAGTAAGTCAATAGTCAGCCGATACAACTAAGCCTAAAAAACAATATTCAGGAATACCACGACTGTGGGATGCTAGAGAAGCGCTATTTCTGAAACACTCGTCTGCTGCAAATTTGTTTCGTAAAATAACGAGTTAAATAAAGAAAAACAAATTGAAGACACTTGTCGTTCGTCATTTCTTATCTGCTGCAGTGATGTTTCCGAAATTGGAAACCGAAGCGGAATGCAGACGACAACTATAATAAACGCAATCGATCCGAAATAAACCAGTGCTAATCTTTACAATATATCAACTTAATTTGGTGTAACAAGTTTTATCATGGTGGACAGTAAAGAGAAACTATTACTGGTTATAAATAAGAAATGCGTTTTCTAATGCAGAAATTGAGATGTTAATTTGTTTTGCATGCTACGGCGTTTCCAGCAATTCAGATGAACCAGTTCATTGGCAAATCATAACTGACTGAAACTATATGAGCCATGCTCAGGAAAAAAAGGGGCTTAATGCATTTCTGTAATGATGCATTATACCAAGCAAGTCATCACATCATGTAGGATCAATAAAATATGTTTTATTCGAGCAATCGACTGACGCATGAAGTAAACTGGTCCTAGGACGTGCAGAAAATTGACCTATAGCATAAAGTTTCGGCCTAGGTCAGCTTGCGCAGTCCGCGCAAGCTGACCTGGGCCGAAACTTTTTCCAGATGCATTAATACTCTTCACAGTGTATGGTCCAATATGAATAATCTAATGCAGAAATTAAAATGTTAGTTTGTTTTGCATGTAACGGCGTTTTCCAGCCATTCAGATGATTCCAGTTCATTTGCATATGGCTCTGTGAAAAGGGGGCTTAATGCATCTTCAAAAATTATCGACCAGGCCGAATTTTTTTGCAATCGGTCAATTTTCTGCATGTCAAAGGACCAGTCTACCTCATGATTCAGTCGTTAGTTAGACAAAGTGGGTTTTAAGGGATCCCTAATTATGTGATGGCCTGCTTGATACAATGCATCACGAAGATGCAATAAGCCCCCTTTTCACAGAAAATAGTTCATATTATAAATGACTGACTGAAAATATGTACCAAAGTACTAAACAGGAATGTTTTACTTACGTCCTGAAGTTGTTCGGCTGGTTGTTGAAAGTCAGACAGGTCTGACCCTACGCTGTCGACAGCGTACTGGGCGAGTCGGTTGGCAATTTTATCTTTTTCACCTGTAAAACAAAGTTGTTCGTAACGTTTTACCCCACAATCCCGTGTTCTAACTATGCTTAGAAAGGAGCCTTTTGATTGATCGATTGGCTTACTGTGATGTTTAACACCGTTTTCAACATTATTTCAGTTATATCGCGGCGGCCAGTGCACCTATCCATGCTTTCATGCTTTACCAGTACTCCGCACAATATTCTTTCCAAGCCACTGGCTGCTTTCCCACATAACCATCGTCAGCGGTGAGAGAAGAATAAATCCTATTGCAATGACTATCATCAATCCTCGGAAAGAAATTGGCCGAGCCGGAGATCGAACTAGCGACCATCTGTTCTCAAGTCCTGTATGCTACCGACTGAGCTACCGCGGCTCGACAGGAGACTTTGGAAGGGAACATTGTGAGTCAAGAGGAAAATGCAGGTAACCAGCGTTTTCTTCTTTACCCACAATGTTTTTCTACTCCTTTGGAGAGAAAAGTTTCATCATTTCAGCCAGTTATATATTGTCGTCTGCAAATGCTGGACCTTTTGCAGACAGTGTAGATCAAGATCAGACGGCACAGAATGTGCTACACTGTCCGATATAGAGATATCACCCTCCCCCAAAGTAACTTTGAAGTAGAAATAATTGGGATTTTTGACTATGCACTTGAAAGTTTCATTTTAATTATTTAGCAAGTTAAGAGTCAGAAGTTTTTTTCCTCTCTTATTTCCGACGATGACCACCATTTCCTTGACATCTTTGTCTCATACGATGCAGCGGTGCACCTACTCCAATCCGAGACTCGTAAATCAAGTGACGGTACATCAGAGAAAATAGTCCGAACATATTTACTATTCGAGGGAATACTTATCTCAGAAAACAACGGCGGATATCGTCTGCCTCTGATTCATAAAATCAAATTAGTGCTTTTGCTCATTAGTCTACATTAGAAAGATAATTGTATATAATCCACTTCAAATACTTCTGCCTCTGTCTGCACCGCATCAAATCATGACACGATTCCGCCACAAAAAGTGGAAATTTAACCCTTCACCACACAATCCCCAATTTAATCCTTTATCACACAATCGGGGTCCGTATTCACCAACCATTCTAAAAAATATTCTTTGTCTTGTTCTTCAGAATTTTCTACTTTTGAAAGTAACACAAGTTCTGATTGGCTAAACCATTTGGTTTAGCCAATCAGGAGTTGTGTTACTTTCAAATGTAGAAAATCTTGGAGAATAAGACTGAATATTCTTAAGAATGGTTGGTGAATACGGACCCAGGACTTCTTACGACTCCGAGGAAGAAGCATTTTGAAAACACTCTGGGAAAAGGAGAAAATGTTGGTAAAAGCACCTGAAGTCGATCAAATAAATGTGACTCAAAACTTGATATTTATGTTAAGAAGGCTAGAAAAGCTTGTGGGGATAGGAGAAAATGCTGGTTACCAGCATTTTCCCCTTTTCCCACAATGTTTTCTACCCTATCAAAGAAAAACGTTATTTGAGCCACATTGAAATTGTAGTCCTCAAATGCTTTCAATTTGGACTGGTCGAATATTTTGTCGTTTGGTAGAGAGTTAAATTTACCACACAATCACGACTTTAACGACCCGAGAAAGAAGACTTTTGAAAACATTGTGGGAAAAGGAGAAAATTCCGTTAACCAGCATTTTGTCCTTTTCCCACAAGGTTTTCTAACCTTCTTAATATAAATTTCAAGTTTTGAGTCACATTTATTTTATCAACTTCAGGTGCTTTTAATTTGGACAAGTGTAAAATTTTGTCGTTTGGTAAAGAGATTTAAATGGCCCTGGAGAAGAGGGATTTTGAAAACAATATGTGAAAAGGAGAAAATGCAGGTAACCAGTATTTTCTCCTTTTCCAACAGTGTTTTCTACCCTATCAGAGATCTAAAGCTAATTCGTACAAACGATTCCGTCGTTTGCAAGTACTTTCAGTTCGGACGATTCAACAATTTGTAGTAGTGAACAGGGTTAAACGACACAGCGCCTTCTGCTAGAAAGCTTATCAACCCACCTACTCATCCTCGTTAAAATTCCTGTTTTTTTTTTCAACCAATCCAGGACATCTGTAATGGCATTTCTGAGCGCCAAATAAGCCGGTGTTGATAACATAATGCAATTTATAAAAAAATTCCTAATTTCAAGCTCAATTTTTGGTAACAATATGTGTATCGATTTGATTTATCATGCAATACTAGTATCTCTCAATGTCTCCTGTAAGGGCCACGCCCCCCTAAGCTCAGTCGGTAGCGTGCAGGACTTGAGAACGGGAGGTCGCTGGTTCGATCCCCGGCTTGGCCAATTTCTTTCCGAGGATCGATGATAGTCATTGCGACAGGATTCATTCCTCTCTTACCGCTGACCATTGTTTCGACGATGGTTATGTGGGAAAGCAGCCAGTGGCTTGGAAAGAATATTGTGCGAAGTCCTGGTAAAAGAAACTCCAGAAAAGCATGGAGAGGTGCACTGGCCGCCGCGATATAACTTAAATAATGTTGAAAACGGCGATAAACACCATACAATCAATCAATCAATCAATCAATCTCTTGTAAGGTGTGGGTCAAAGATCAGATTACACGTACTTTCAATCTTTACCAGAGAACAAAATTTTAGACAAGTCCAAAATGAAAGCGCTTGCAGCAGACAACTCAAGTGTGTCTCGAATGATGGGATTGGGATTTTTCTTTTAAAGGATGGGAAACGCTGCATGGGAGAAAGAAAAAAATTCTGGTCGTCAGGTTTTCACCGTTTCTCTAAACGTTTTCAAAAGCGTTCTTTCTTGAGATCGTGGAAATATTGATCCGCAAAAGCAAACCAAAACTTGGCTTTGGTGCTGTGAAGATTAGATATAGACTATTCAACAGTTCCAATGGTGGGCTATGTTAACCCTTAGCCTTTCCCAAACAAGCCCTGGTTTTCACGTGTCTGCAGTACAAGTCTTTTGAAAACACTGTGGGAAAAGGAGAAATTGCTCGTAACGAGCAATTTCTCCTTTTCCCATAGTGTTTTCTACCCTTTTTGATACCTTTCTGCCATTTTCATCAAATTTGAAACTGTCGTCTGCAAACTCTTTCAATTTGGACCAGTCCAAAATTTGTCATTTGGGAAAGGGTTAATCTGCTAAATAAATGAAATAAAACGTTCAAACCGATAGCAAAAACCCAAATGTTGCTATTCCAAAGGTATTTCTTGGGAAAAGATATCTCCATATCGGATAGTGTAGATCCAAGATCAGACTGCACGTTCTGTGCATTCTGATCTTGACGCACACTGTCCGCAAATGGTCCTTGAGTCGCGCTCAGGGTTAAAAAACTAAACAGGCAGATCTAGTTGTCGCATAAGATGTGCACGTTCTTTGCATTTCGATCTTGATCCATGCTATCTGCAGTTTTAATCTGCATACTTTGTCTATGCCAGTGATGGTTAAAAAATGCGGTTTAGAGCAAAGTTCCGAACTGTGGGAGGCGTCTATCAGATAACGATGAATCATCAATAAACAATACTTTTTTGTAGATACGGATGATGTTATTTTCTCGCAGTTAATCCAATAAATCACTTGCCACGGCAAAATCCATTAACCCTTTCCCAAACAAGCCCTGGTTTTCACGTGTCTGCAGTACAAGTCTTTTGAAAACACTGTGGGAAAAGGAGAAATGGATCGTAACGAGCAATTTCTCCTTTTCCCACAGTGTTTTCTACCGTTTTTGAGAACTTTCTGCCATTTTCATAAAATTTAAAATAGTCGTCTGCAAACTCTTTCAGTCTGGACCAGTCCAAAAATTGTCGTTTGGGAAAGGGTTAAGTAACGTCGAGAGAAAACCCAAAATACACCAGCACTGAATTGGCTACCACCAGTACTTTTCAGTAACTCGTCATAAAAGAGTGGCAGCAAACCCATTTGAAAACATTCTTTTAAAATATGGTTGGTACTTTACCGAATAATCCAGCATTTACGCAGTCCTTGTCATGATTTATTGTAAGGTGTTTAATGCCGTTTTCAACATGATTTCAGTTATATCGCGGCGGCCAGTGCACCTATCCATGCTTTCTTGAGTTTCTTTTATCAGTACTCGTCTCAATATTCTTTCCAAGCCACTGGCTGCTTTCCCACACAGCCATCGTCAGCTGTGAGAGAGGAAAGAATCCTGTAGCAATGATTATCATCAATCCTTGGAAAGAAATTGGCCAAGTCAGGGATCGAACCAGCGACCTCCTGTTCTCAAGTCCTGTACGCTACGGGGGCTTGGCCCTGATCAGGAAGAAGGTGTGGGAAAAGAAGAAAATGCTGGTAACCAGCATTTTCTTCTTTTACCAGAATGTTTCTATCTAAACTTAGAAAGACAAATCGCATCATAAAGCCACATCTAATTTGTATTTCATTTTTTTAGGTGTGGCTCTATGATGCGGTTTGTCTTTTTAAGTGTAGATAGAAACATTTTCAACGTTTGTTGTATTGTAAAAGGTTCTGGATTTTTCGCCTTGGGCAATCTTCAATCGAGAGAAATTCTCTGTAGATCTAGTTCGAGTGAAAACTCGTATAAACTATCTGAGGTTCGTTCGATATTTCTCTATAATACATACCTTCTTGGGTTATCCAAAATCCAACCGAAACTTCAACACGCGTTAGAGAGTAAATTCAGCATACTTTTAAACAATTGTTAGAATCTAACCAGTCACAATAGAGATCTAGAACTTGGACGCACTCGTGACGGCCTGCATTCCACTCGCACTCCTCGAAATATCAACTCAAGTTACAGGGTAAATTTAGTATAGGACTACTTTTAAACATCGGTTAGAATCTAATCATTCACTGAAACCCTTTCGGAACGTTGACAACTTAGCATAGCACCAATAATCTTATATATAAGAAGCCTTGTTTATTTCATGCGTTTTGGTAGTTTATGGAAATGATGGTGGATTAGATCTATATAAGGTTAGATACTTTATGGTTACGACCAGAGAAATTTACCGTAGATGTTTCCGTAACTCTTCGATTGAAGGCGGAAACACTAGTTCCCGCGCAACAGTTACCTAAGTAAACAGTACGTGCCATTCAACAAGACGGAGATATGACATAATTTACGTGCATTTACCCTATATTTTTCGCGCTTCACTCGATGAAATGAATTTCGATTTTTCAAAAAAAAAAAAGAAAACTCTATCTATTACGACTGGCAGAATGATGGTGTGAATTTAAGGGTTATAGCCTGCCATACGCATTTACTCATTTGTTGTAAATCTATTTAATTCAAGTTCGAGTTCAGTAGGAAATTATACCCAATGGCTTGATTGGATCAAATATAATGAGAATGAAACCGGACGGACAAAGCAAACATTTTCCTTGGTTCCCACCCACCTTTAACCCTATGGCTTCTAAGCGCGATTCAAAGATCTATTTGCATTTTTTACTATCGGCTTGAAGGTTTCATTTAACTAGTTTAGCAGGTTAAGGGTTAAAAAAAAGTAGTAGGTAGATTTATTACTAATCATTTATTGAATAATACCGATAAGTAAATTAACTTACTCTCTATGAGCTGATTGAATATTTCTGGGTGGTCATGTAATGTCATCAATACGTCACGAATGACATCACCAACCGTGATATCGTACAGGTCATCTTCATCATACGACTCCGTGTCAGTATCATCTTCAGGCAAATCTTCGATACTTTCGACTGGCGAGGATTCGTCGTTTAGGTTGCCCTTTTCCGATGAATAAGAGTTGTCGTCTGCATCGTCGTCTGATTTTACTCCAGTAGAGTGATGTTTTCTCACAAGTTCTTGTTCTATTACATCTGACTAAAAAAAAAAAAAAAAAAAAGAAAAATCCAGCGGGGCTTAGAACAGCAATTCTAATTGTTGCTCTAGGTTTTAGATCTAATAGGCCTACTAAATTCTATGACTAGCAGTCTGATTGGTCCAGGCATTCTGTCTCAATCAACCAAATAGCTTGTCTTTGATTTAGAGTAGCCTAGTTGGTGAACATGGCCACATGATTGTCTCAGAAATCAGCCAATCAACTCTCTCTGGTGAAAATAGCTCACTATACCCATGTCTAAAAAGATGGCTTCTCGCCTATTCAAATCAAGTACAGTAGTCAGCGAATGGAAAAGTTGAATTTCCGTTGATTTTAACACCGATAGGGTTTGAATCTTACACCATTTTTTTTATCAGTTGCATAAACTACTATATGGTGGTCTTACCTGTTTTCAAGGGACTAAATTGACAATTTTAGCTTACGCGTATCTAAATGAAGAACTGATTATAAAAAAAAGAACATTCTATAAAACAAAAAAAAAAAAAAAAATTGAATGCATATCAAAACATAAATTCTGCCTTAATCATATATCATATGTCATATCCAACGGCAACAACATATTTCACCCTTCAATCTTGTGCCGGAAGCTGAATTGGCGCATGGGAAATTATGCCCTCATTTCGTGGCTTTCAATATATCTATAGAACATTTTATGAATAAAAAAATAAAAATCACCATGTACACCAAAACTCGTCAAAAGCGTTAACTATCACAAGAATGGACTGTTTTGAACATTGAAAATGAGCAGCTCTGAGTCAATTATTCTAAGTTTTTGACGTGCGATGAAAAGAATGGATTAGTGTCATGGCGGCCATTGGCCCTCTCGTGACGGCAGTACCAGAATACCAGAATAACAAAAATCAAGGCATTTTGGTCCCTTCTATCAATTTATATGCACCTATGAGGACAGATTATGAACTGTTTTAAACACCATTTTATAATAAAACATCTGAAAATATTGAATGTCTCACTAAAGGGGTTGGAAACATTTTCTCTCTGTAGCAGCGAATGTTCTGGAAAAATTGTTCATTCATAAGCGATCGGACGAAATAGGTCACGAAATTCTCTGATCTAATTATAGACCAAACTCTTGTCACATTATTCCAGTATGGACACATGACTTCTTGGCATCCAAGACTGACTATGTCACATGTCAGGAATTGTTCAGGATTAATATTAAATATCAGACGGAGAATTGAAATTGGGTAGGTATCGGGTTGAAAAAAGGTAATAAGAAATTTGTCACTAAAACCGATCTTTCCTTTAGAAACATGCGTACTGTCTTGTTTTTGTTGCATTTTATGAATTAGCAGCAGTGGCACTGTTGTTTACATTCAATTTAGTGGTTCACATAAAACAGTGACATTATTCACTTCATAGTTCGCAAGAAAACTTGGATACCATTTCGGACTCGAAAACAGGTATCCCTCGAAAATAGGTCAGTCGACCATACATAGTAAATCTATTGTTTGTTGTTGTTGTTCAATCAATATTAATTATCAAAGAGTCCATACTCATTGGGCTTTCATGTATGAATCTGGTAGAAATGAATGCATTTAGTATCTAGAAATAATTACCCCCCCCCCTCTCATGCTATTTTTTGTAATTTTAGTAACGTCTTATCATTAAACCATGTTAACCCTTTACCAGATGACAAACTTTTAGCCCTGTCCAAGTTGAAAGCATTTGCAGATGACAAATTAAATGTAGCTCAAATGATTGGATTTGTTTCTGAAAGGTAAGAAAACATTGTGGGAAAAGGAGAAAATGCTGGTAACCAGCATTTTCTCCTTTTCCCTCAATGTTTTCAAAACTCTAATTTCCCAGGGGCGTTAAAACTCGTCATTGTATGGTAATGGGTTAACTAACGGCATGTCTTTTGGAGACCTCGTTTAACGAGAATATCAGGTCTCCGCCAATCAAAAAGACAAGGAGAAATATCTCGTGTTTGATTATATAGTGTAACTTGAATTAAATCGGCTGCTGAAGTCATGCCATGAACTCGTAAATGGAAAAGCAATTAAAACTTCAGAAAGCCAAGGCAGATAAGTAGCCATCATCAATGGAAACTTCGATAATTATCTAGCTATCTGCCATTAGCGTCATTGGCTGGCGTTTATCGTGTTTTGTCCTCATTGTTTTCGCATTTACTTGATAAATACGTGAAAATTTGGCTTAATGAAAACGGCATTGTCAATGTGATGATCACTTTCCAAAAAATTACCGAAAAAAAAAAACAGATGGGAAATGGACAACCTTCACCTCTCAACCCCCCCCCCCCCCCCCTTTAAAAAAAAAAGATACAGTTGTGATGCTTTTAGGCCAAAGTAACCCTCCAAGCAATTAACTCTTTACCAAACGACAAAATTTTGGACTAGACCAAATTGAATGCATTTGCAGACGACCTAATATATGCAGTTCAAATGATGATTTCTGTCTATGATAGAGTGGAAAACGTTGTGGGAAAAGGAGAAAATGCCGGTTACAAGTATCTTCTCCTTTTCCTGCAATGCTTTAAAAAGCCTTCCTCTTCAGGGTCGTTAAAACCCGGGATTTTGTGGTAAAGCAAAAGAGCTAAGCTATAGAGCTACCCAGCTTAAATACTTCGCCTATTGAAGAGTGTGCAAATATTTTTTTAGATACGAATTCGGTGTCGGATCTTTGATGTCCGGTGCATGCCATTTCGACATACTGCACTCCGATAACATACATGTGATTCAATTTCATTTCTAACAACCTATATCTGGATAGCATACATGCACTTTTATTTCATAACAATCTTAGCTGCGCTCTGTCAAAAGGGGGCTTAATGCATCTGCGAAAAGTATCGACCCAGGTCAGCCTGCGCAGTCCGCACAGGCTGACCTGGGCCGAATCTTTTCGCCATTGGTCAATTTTCTGCTTATCAAAGGACCAATGTACCTCATGAATCAGTCGGTTGTTATACAAAATGGATTGTATGGATCCACAATTATGCAATGACTTGCTTGGTATCATGGATCCCGGAGATGCATTAAGCCCCCTATTGCCAAAGCATGGCTCATCTTTATTTGGACAGCATGTGCCCGTGACCAACTCTCGTATTCAGCAACCATACTAAATAACACACTGACTCTAAGTCCCGAGAATCCTTTTTAAATTCTAAAGTAACACAATTTTTGATTGGCTAAACCAAATTTTTTAGCCAGTCAGAAGTCGCATTACTTTCAAAACATAGAATAATACTAAGAATTCTGATTGGTTGGTGAATACTAGCCCTAGTTGACCAATCATATTTTGTATCTTATTTTTCGCTCGTTATGGTAAATTTCGTAATTTCATTGGTTCTTTATGGTTGGGCAAAGCAAAATTCTTAAACATCCAACACTTGTAATGGTCAACATTTCTATATTTAGGCGCTGAGTGCGAGATTTACCGAAGCAGTGCAAGAAAAAAAAAAACAACAAGGACTAAGAGGACAGGGATGCGCCCATTTTCCTCCCACTTTAAATAACTCTTCTCTGGAATTTTATCTTACTTTATCGGTACATTTTTTATTTGTTGTTTTTGTTGTCTCATTTGATCTTCGTCTGCATAACTGATTTAATCATAAGAACCAGTCATTGCCAACGTTCCTCTTATCAATTTCAAATAAGGACTGCAAAGTTTGAATAAGCTATAATAACGTCTACAGCTGCTTTCACCAGTGCTTTTGGCATATCACAGTAGAAGATCACGTCTTATTGTTACGCTAGGGCTCTGTAGTACCTTGACCAAGAATACTCCAGGAAGAAGGCTTTTGAAAATATTGTGGGAAAAGGAGAAAATGCCGATAAACAGCATTTTCTCCTTTTCCCACAATATTTTCTGACTATTGAAAGACGAATTTCGTGTTTTGAGTAACATTAACTTTTGTCGTTTTCAAATGCTTTCAGTTTGGATAAGGCTAAAATTTTGTCGTCTGGTTTACATAGAGCTATAATTGGGCCAGTCGAGTTTTATCGTATCTATATGTCACTATATAGGACTCTGATGGTATCCGAAACTTCGCTTTGTCAAAACCCTATATTTATCTATGTCTTTGTTCAGTTCCAATCCCAGTGAATTAAGGGATCATGTTACACTCCCAATTAAACTAATGGTTAGAGTTAACTATCGATTTGAAATCCCAATTTGGCCGAAGAATTTCTCCTGCGGCTTCTAACATTCCTCGGAGAAGAAAAGCAAGATCAGCCTGTATATATACGTCAGTGCTGTTTGATATTGGTCTGCTGACGTCGATACAAAATTGATTAGTTGATATGTTATCGAGGTGATATTATACTATCACCGTTTGGCACCGCCACCACCACCAACACTACCACCACCCACTATCAACACCACCACCACCAACACTACCACCACCCACTATCAACACCACCAACACCAACACCACCAACACTACCACCATCCACTATCAACACCACCACCACCACCATCCTCCACCACCACTATCACCACCACCACCCACTATCACCACCACCACCACCACCACTAACAACACCACCGCCACTATCACCACCACCACCACCACCAACAACAACAACACAACAACAACGACGTCGAGGACGACAACTACAACAAACTTTACCTTTGTAGGTTTGCTTTGTTCCGTTGCCGGTGCTGCCCACACTGTAAGAGAAAATGATCCAAAATCAAATTTACAATAATGTGAGCAGAGCTCTTAGAAAGGCCATTTCAATGCATATTCGTTAACTCTTTACCACACAATGCTAACTTTTAACGACCCTGAGGTAGAAGTCTTTTGAAAACATTGTGGGGAAAAGGAGAAAATGCTGGTAACCAGCATTTTCTCCTTTTCCCACAATGTTTTCTACCCTATCAAAGGAAATTCACATTATTTGAGCTACAGTGAAATTGTCGTCTGCAAATGCTTTCAATTTTGACGGGTATAAAATTTTGTCGTGTGGTAAAGGGTTAAGCATTTACTTAAGCAAGTGGTTGCATGATGCAGATCCAGTTTGTCTAAAAAAACGCGAAGTCCTGGATTAGAATAGTCCATTGGCACGCAGAAAATATACCAAAAGCGAAAGTTTTCGACCCAGCGCAGCTTGCGCGGACTGCGCAGGCTGACTTGAATCGATACTGTTTTCATATGCATTAAGCCACCTTTTCACAAGCATGACTCAATTATATGTTGATAAGGCTTGAATCACCCTGTACATCAAATACTAGTACATGGAACTACATGAGAAACTTGATGAAACCTATAGCCGTTCTGACTCTACTTCAGCCATATCGAAACCACATACATATACCTTTATATATATTCACGTGTCATGCTAGCACGGAAGCCGAGCCCAATATCTCAATGGATAGCTCAGAAAAACGTTAAAAAAAAAACGGCGTCAAAACACCAAACAAACACAACGCAACACTTGGTCAAAGGAATTACTTGACACTGATGATCTACCCCGCTTTCAACATTTTTTTTTCAGTAGTATCACGTCATATCAAGGCAACAGTTGTCTTATGTAAGCATGCCATGGGTTTCACCAGCACTGGGCTGGGACACTGAACTGTCTTGCACGGGAAAACAACAAAAACAGCGCTTTGAGTGATGATCGAATCCAGGGCCTCTAGAATTCGAATCCTACACTGGGTCACACATGATCGCCCATTGCTACGACAGAGAAAGCGGTTTAAAAGAAAGAGTTACTTTAATCTTTTACCAAACAATACTGTGTTATAACGACCCTTACGAAAATGGCTTTCGAAAACATTGTGAGAAAAAAAAGAAAATGCCGGGAACCAGCATTTCCTCCTTTTTCCACAACGTTTTTACCCGTCAAAAGACAAACACCACCATTTGAGCCGCAATAAATTTGTCGTCTGCAAATGCTTTCAATTTGGATGAATCTAAACTTTTGTCATCGGGTATAGGGAAATTATACAGCGGTGCTGATAATATCGACATTCTCATAAAAAGCACTGGTGGCAGGAATTATGAGAGTTTGACGCGTTTTTGATTAACTCCTTACACCCTCAAACAAAATTAATTTGCAGAAGATGACTTGAACGTTGTAAAACACGGATAATTAGCACGAATCAAGGTTTTAACTCTGTACCAGACGACAAAATTTTAGTACAAATTGAAAGCATTTGCAGATTTGTCTTTGAAAAGTAAGACAACATGGTGGAAAAAGGAGAAAAGCTGTTTATCATCATTTTCTCGTTTACCCACGATGTTTTTTAAAAGTTCTATTCCCCAGTGTCATTAAAACTTGAGATTCTTTGGTAAACTTTAACATTTGTATACATGTGAAAACGGTTTATAAAAATGGAGAAATTGTGTGCTATTCCTTTAGCCATGTTTCAGAAAAAGGAAATCTGTCGCAATTCATCTGCCGATGGTAGTGTGCGGATACCCAGTACCCGTCATCGACTTTTCCACCTAAGCGGAAATACAAAACTAGGGATAACGCACTCAAATTTTCCACCAAGAGCTGGTGTAAGTAGCAAAGTCGAAAGTAGTGTTCACTAATTTCTATTTTTCTAGATAAATCTGATGTCCAGACCGCTGTTTTTAGCAAGTATCTAGAAATATCTTCAACTTTACTACGTCAGTCAAAATTGCCGTCACACTGGCAGCATTTAAGAACATTGTAAATAGAGCACAAGTTACTCTTTGACCCTTTGTTGCTCTCTACCTGACATTTGTTGTTTAGTTCTTTGCAATGTATGTTGAGTGGCATTTACAACAAGATAGAAAGATAATGAAAGTGGCATCATAACAATGATTTGCTTTTCTTCCTCAAACAGTTCTACCCTCTGAAAATCAGAGAAAAAGAGAGACATGTACTAGTTGTAGACTGTGTTTCTTGATCTGGTCACAGACAGTAAATAGTTCCCAAAGAAATAGCAAAATGACGCATTCGGCATACCTCGCGTGATCCGGTGATCAAATCCCTCGGCTGTATCACGTAGCTTGATATGCACCTACACGGTACATTTCGCACATCTCCGGAAGCACACCGCTTTACCGTTATTGAAATTGTAAGGCTCCTCTTTAAAAAGAAAGCATGAGTAAATTTTCTATCGTTATCTTTCTAAGAGTATTTCAGTCGGTTTTAGCGTGGTTTATCAATTCCGTTAGGAGCTTTCATCGACAGATCGATAGAAGTGAATAACTTCACAGTGGTTGTTCATGTCGTTGCTAAGCGATCTACAGGGGCGCCGCCATGTTTAAGATCATGTGATTGGTAGTTCAAAATGGCAGCCTCCCTTATACAGATGAGGTTAGATGTAGGTACGGAATCGGCCGAGTTGTGACGAGTGCAAAATGACGCTCACTTTCTACAACAACGGTCATATGAATACTAGAAACACATTTTAGACCTATCTCTTCATCTTTTTCTGGTAAAAGAAAAAAATGTTTCAGAAGTGCTTGATAATAAATGATTAATTTGGACTACATATGAGCCATGTTCTGTGAAAAGGGGGCTTAATGCATATGCGAAAAGTATCGACCCAGGTCAGCCTGCGCAGTCCGCGCAGGCTGACCTGGGCCGATACTTTTCGCTCTTGGTCAATTTTCTGTATGTCAAAGAACCAGTCCACCTCATGATCAAGTCGATTGCTAGACTAAATGGTTTTTATGGATCCATAATTACATTGATTGATTGTATGGTGTTTAACGCCGTTTTCAACATTATTTCAGTTATATCGCGGCGGCCAGTGCACCTATCCATGCTTTCCTGGAGTTTCTTTTACCAGTACTACGCACAATATTCTTTCCAAGCCACTGGCTGCTTTCCCATATAACCATTGTCGAAACAATGGTCAGCAGTGAGACAGGAATGAATCCTGTCGCAATAACTATCATCAATCCTCGGAAAGAAATTGGCCGAGCTGGGGATGGAACCAGCGACCTCCTGTTCTCAAGTCCTGTACGCTACCGACTGAGCTACGGGGGCTTGGCCCATAATTACATGATGACTTGCTTAATATCATGCATTACGGAGATGCATTAAGCCCCCTTTTGCCAGAGCATGGCTCATATCATTTTGATACTACAACCCGGAAGCATAAAATTGCCGTTCTGGTGTTACGCCAACATGGGTGCCTAATTCTACTTTCACTCAGTCGATAAGTCGATGGCAGGAAGAAGATTCCGTAGTAATGTGTTAATTTACTCGATACATTGTGTAGCACAATAAAAAAAAAAAAGTTCGACCCTGGGTGTCCTCTATTCAAACATAACTTGTACATTCTGGCTTCAAAATCAATGCTTGATTGATGGGTTTACTCTCTTGTCGCAACATCAATCGCTGCAGAATGACGTTCAGTTTATCAGCATATTTTTCCATACAACATGTTTCACTCGCACTACGGATGGTGAGCAGAACAGAATATAACTGTAATATAATTCTATTCCTTTGATGTGTTTTTACATTTTTAACTTTAATTACGTTATATCGCGGTGGCAAGTGCACATATTCGTGCTTCGCCGTAGTTTCTTTCACCAGAATTTCGCAGAACATGCATCCCAGGCCACGGGTGCTTTCCCACATAAACATCGTGGAAACAATCTTCAGTTGGAATGAGTCCTGTCCCAACGACTATCATCAATCCTCGGATCATCAGTCCTCGGAAAGAGTTTGGCGGGCTTGGAAATTGAATCAGCGACCTTTTTTTGAAGCTCTGTACGTTATCGACTGGTACTCATTCCTCAATGACGTGATCTAGATGAATTCTAGGAGGGCTAAGTATGTATATGGGTTTGGCATATTCTTGTATCCATGTATTGCAAATTAACCGCTGTTCGGATAGGAATTCACCACTAAGCAGTGGACAGTTAAAAAAGAAGGATCAGACAGCAGACTATGCGTTTTACAATTAAAACTGTTTAGTTTTTTTTTTTTTTTCACTACCGATGGCGCTACAGTGGCTTTCGAAGATGGCGTAGATCAAGGTCAGACTGCTCAGAATGCGCAGTCTGCCTTGATTTACGTTGACTGCTATCTAATGCTTAATGCTAAACTGTAACAAAGAAGTATCTTAATTTACATTCTAACATGACTCGTGAATTCGGCTCTATAATCACAATGCAACGGAAGCGTGGTAAAATCATCGCGCCTCAGAACTTGCAACCGTGGTTTATTGGATTATAAACCACGATAGAAAGAAGGTTATTTCTAAAATAGACCTGGAAAAAATTCGGCGTTGTTTTGCTGGAAGCGGAGGAATTTAAATATATAGTACATGTATATTTTCTTCAGCTTATGTAAATCCAAATCTTAGATATCAAACAAGTCTTTTAACTCTTATCCTGCCAAATAAATGAAATGGAACTTTCAGGCCGATAGTGAAAATCCAAATTTTGCTATTTCAAAGGTATTTTTGAGGGCGAAATATCTCCTTATCGGACAGTGTAGATTCAAGATCTGACTGCACGTTCTGTGCAGTCTGATCTTGATCTACTCTGTCCGCAAAAGGTCATTGAGTCGCGCTTAGCAGCCTAAGGGTTAAGAAGTGACATGATAGACGCAAAGTGAATTCCCAATAGTTGTTAGTAGGCCCTACTTTTTTTTAATTTCAGTAAAGGCAGCCAATCTTGGACAACAGGAATATTCAACCCAGGCCTGGTCAAGGTTGTCCGCGCGTTACCGCGGTACCTATAGACTGTCACTTGTCGTTGGCGGCAGGTGTTCATCCATCGAACCCGCTTAAACCAAAGGTTAGGGACTGTGAACCTTCCCAAGACATACGGATTTCTGCCCACAAAGCGAGAAACAGACTGCATCCAGGTACTTTGTTAGTCAGAAGACCCGCTGTCCGATCCCCTTTAACCCAGCATCACCGCAGCTGCTGCTTAAACTTTTTCCACAAACATCTACCCGTTGGACGCCAATAATTGCGTTGTGTGTTGTTCGCATACGAATAATTAAAGTACTGAAAGTACTGACAGACTAGCGGATTTGGTTGATTGATTGTTTGTATGGTGTTTGACCCTGTTTTCAACATTATTTCAGTTATGTAGCGGTGGACAGTGCATATATTAATGCTTTCCTTGAGTTTCTTCTACCAATACTCAGCACAATATTCTTTCCAAGCCACTGGCTGCTTTCCACATAACCATCGTCGAAATGTGAGAGAGAAATGAATCCTGTCGCAATGACTATCATCAATCCTCAGAAAGAAATTTGCAGAGTCGGGGATCGAACCAGCGGCTTCCTGTTCTCAAGTCCTGTACGCTACCGACTGAGCTGCCGGGGCTATGCGTGCTATTGTTTAACTATAATCCAGTATAACTTTAACCATTTAACCTGCTAAAAATGTTAAATAAAACTTTCAAGCTGATGGTAAACACCTGAATATTGCTATTTCAAAGTTACAGTTTGGAAAAAAATATCCTCTTATCGGACAGTGTAGATCCAAGATCAGACTGCACGCTCTGTGCTGTCTGATCATAGTCCACACTGTTCGCAAAAGGTCATTGAGTTGCTATAATGCTGGTAAAAGAAACTCCAGGAAAGCATGGATAGGTGCTCTGGCCGCCGCAAAATCACTGAAATAATGTTGAAAGTGGCGTTAAACAACATACAATCAATGAGTCAATATCCAGTAGCACAAGATGTAGTTAACTCTCTTTACAAAACCAAAAATTTTACACTCGTCCAAATTCAAAGCTGTTGCAGACCATAAATTAAATGCGGCTGAACTGATGAAACGTGATTCCAAAAGGGCAGAAAAAAACGTGAGAAAATGAGAAAGTGATGGTTATCAGCATTTTCTCCTTTTCCCGCAATATTTTCAAAGGGATTCTTCCCCAGTGTCATTAAAACGTGGAATTGTTTGGTAAAGGGTTAATATTCAAGAGGTAGAATAACAGTTCAGCATAACAGTTTAACTGTACACAATGATCTCTAAATAATGAATGACAGGGGTTCTCTGTCCAGTGAGGGTTGATATAGCCTGGCATTTGCTACTAGTTAATTCCTAGGTGTATCCATTAATAGATTCATTCATAATGTTACAGTGGTGTAGGAATAAGTGATTCTCTGCTTTGCATAGGTCACTTAATTTAGATATAAGCAAAGATCATGTACCTTATAAATGACATCTTGTTCACTTTATTACTTTGTAAGACAACATGTTCAACTTAGAGAGGTAGAGATTCAGTTGTTTTTGTCTGAATTGTCATATATAACAGAATTAAGATTTCTAACAGAAAGAAGTATTTCCTGTGAAGCATTATTTGGCAACTGTGGGGTTTTTTGCTTACTTTAAATCTAGGTCAATCTTGATGCCTATAGACCAGCTTCGCTAGTCAAAAATCAATCAGGATTTTGATGACGGTCGCCGATGTAAATGGAGGTAAAGAAATGAAAAGTTCCAAAACTGCTGCGTGACGGATCATGATCGGTTCGGAAGAAGTTCGATCCCTGGGCAGGGAGTTTTTGTTTGATGGCCACACAGACCTGTATGTAATCCAGAACGGATCACTAACTGGGGTGAACTACAGGAAATAGATCCTGTTGTGTGCCCTAATTGCAGACGACAAATTTTATCTGGTGCAAGTGATGGGATTTGTCTATGAAACACCAGATAACTTTGTGGGTAAAGAAGCTGTAGGTCAAGTGTTTAATTTAATAGACGACAATGCACGGCCGTCCCGAGCCAGGGTTGTGACTCACGACTTAGTGGAGTAAACCGGAGAGTGCATGGTAAGTACTTTACTTTATTTGCCATAAATGTACACATTAGAACAATAGCAAGATGACAAGCAAATTAAACAAAAGGCATAGTGAAAAAAAGTATGTACGGTGTCAAGAAGCTCTGGAGTATAATAATTTGACAAATTAGTTGTTTTTAAGTGCATTTTTTTTTCTTTTTAAATAAGCATTAGTGAAAAAAGTATGTACGGTGTCAAGAAGCTCTGGAGTATGATAATTTGACAAATTAATTGCTCTTAAGTGCATTTTTTTTCTTTTTAAATTAGCATTATAGACATACATGTACTTAGATACATGTATATTCGAAATGGTTCTTTTATTTTCTGTTGTCATTAAACTTTCAAATTTATTTAATGTTGGCCATGTATGATAATTCTTTTTAAGAAATATTTTGCGAATATCTCTGTAAAAAGGACAAACTAATAAAAAAATGATACTCGCTCTCTACTACATTTTGATTACAAAGTTTACATGTTCTTTCGGATCTTGGACTCTCTAGACATTTATCTCGGTAGAGCATGCCCAGCGCCGGATGTAAAGACGCAATTGCCAAAATGATTGAAAATGCAGCGGTGGAGGCATGAAGGCAGATGCCTGTTGAGGACACCCGAAACCTAATTTTGAGCTTTACCAGTAGATACTGGGAGATAATTCGAGCTATAGGTAGACACATCTGACTTTACAACACTGCAAGTTATTTTGAAAAAGTTCCTGATTTTGTTATTCGTTACCCCATCCATCAAATCTGTCAGTTGCATTTCAGAGGGCTTGCCCTTTTCTTTAAACAATGTGATCATGTTTTCCCTTTCTGTTTACAGTGTAATGAACTTACCAGAAGGTATGCATTACTGTTATTTTATTAACAATTTCTTTGTAAGCTGCGATGGTGTTTTTTCTGTTAACAATGTGATGAAGTTAGCGGGAGGTATGCATTACTGTTATTTTGTTAACAGTCAAATTTTATCTAGTAAAGCATTTTCAGGCACGCCTATTTTAATAAAATGATTTGACTTCAATTTGTTTGATGGGTTTAATTCATGACTGACTGACTGACTGACTGACTGTCTCTTTCTCTCTCTCTGCTGTGTCCTATTTTGTTTTTCATAAAAAAAGTCTTGTAATTCCAGCTTTTACCACATCCATCCTGTCTTTTTCTCGGTATCTCTGTCTATATCTCTGTCTCTCTTATCAAGGTAGAAAAAAGACTGCTAGTTTCTAAAAAAAAAAAATGCGCTGCTCTGCACTTTAGTAATTAATGAACGCGTGTTTTAGGCCATCCATCACAATGAGATAGTTAAATGGAGACGCTGTAAGCAAGAAATGGCTCTTAAGGTATGAATAATTAAACAAGGAAAAAGTTTTTTTCGTCAAGTTTTCAAATTACTTCATTGATTTTTCTCTGCATCTGTCCTTGTCTCCCTGTGTCTCTCTCTCTACATGAATATGTGAACTGTCGTCGTGATATGACTAGAATACTGTTTAAACTGGCGTAAAACATCAATCAATCAATCAATCAATGAGTCAGTCAGTCAGTCAGCCAGTCAGTCGATCGATCGATCGATCGATTACTCTCTTCCCCTGGCATGCAACCCATTTAGAAAGCGATAAACAGTGTCGATTTTGATTTTGTATCTAAGTAATGTTGACTTTTAATCTTTTAATTTTTTCATTTGGGTATTTCGCGACAATAAAACTGCAGTATATTATTGTAAGTGGAGAAATCGTTTTAAGTGGAAAATTTCTCAGGGTCACAGCGCGTACGTTTGAAATCTCTTACAATTTTAAGTGAAGGATGCGTATCGTTGTATCAGCCCGTCTAGCTATGTTTGTAGAGTATTAGTCTTGTACACTTGGATGAAGTCAGAGGGTGGTGAGTTCAAGTTCCACGGTGCGCGTTATCTTTTTGCAATATTTTGTCCTATAGTTATGATGGAGAATTGCTAATTTTCCCCAATATATGAAAAAAATTGATACCGCGAATTCTAAAAACACCTTTAATATGACTTCGGCTCTTTGAAAATTGTGGTATAAAAGGATATTTCTGAAAGGCGTCTACAGAGAGAGAGAATGAGAGAGAGAGAGAGTGCGTGCGTGTGTTTTACGTGCGCTTTATTTCTGAACTATCACAAATTAGACTATTTATTGAACTTGGGTGCACTGTAACGCTTGGAACCACGGTGACAGACAACTTAAAAACACAATGATTGAAAGGCGAATAGTTGGCATTTTCTTCGTTTTTCATAATTTTAAAACTAATACATCATTTATTCAGATACATACACTACCATTAGCTTCACTACAGACCATCCAAAAAGGTGAAGTGAACGCTAAAATATCCAGTTCAAATCAAAGCATTTCTGTGCAGGTTACAGAGCTATAGTGGCCATTTTGCGACCTACAGAAAGTAACTATTTGCTGTCGACTGAGAAGCCGAAAAATCGCTAAGTACAACAATATCGAGTTTGGATGCCCTTTAAACCCTTTACCAAACGACAAAGTTTCAGGTTCTTCCGAATCCAAAGCTGTTGTAGACGACAAACTAAATTTGGCTCAGATGATGAGATGGTCCATGCAGGTATAGAAAACATTGAGGGAAAACGAGAAAATGCAGGTTACCTGCATTTTCTCGTTTACCCACGATGTTTTCAAACGCTTCTTCCTCAGGATCGTTAAACTATGGGGCTGTATGGTAAAGGTTAAAAAACAATATCTAACAGTGTAGGTCCAAAATCAGAATTATGGTTCTTTTCAGCCTGGGCTTGATCCACGCTATCCAGTGAAGCGCAAACAAAAGTGAGGTTAGTATGGTGGCATTTTTCTGCCACGAGATACCTATTGTGATAATTCAAGAAAACTATCGCGATAAAACAAACTTTCCTGGAAATAGTATCTCGATAATAAAAAGTTCTACGATAAAAGTATCACGATAATTCTCACTTTTATCACGTGTTTTTTCGCGTTCGTGCCAACAAATGACATTCACGGTATCTATAAATAGATACGATTTTGGAAGGTCTTTGCCATCTCGTACAGTCAAAAACTACCGAGTTCATCCAAATGGTGAATTTTCTATCTATAGATATCGAGAAAAGGGTAGAACTGTCCCGATGATTTTATCTCGATTGTCAGCTTCGTGCACGAATGAGAAATTTTACATTAAAACATTCATTGTAAAATTTTCATAGAAAACAAAGTTTACCGTGATATTTTTGTCAGAAAACAAAGTTTATCGTGATATTATTTTTAGAAAACTTTCCAGTATCTAGATAAAATTTACAGGAAACTTTGATTTATCGTGACAGTTTTCTAAAATTATCCCGATAGTTATCTCCTATCTCGTGGCATAAATATGCCACCATAGGTTTGCAAGCAAAATGTTTAGCGTTGTCTATCCGAGATAACATCGTGTTGTCTTGGAAATCACATGTTAAGTTTTTACGGCTTGTCGTATTTTATCACGCGCATGATATTCTAAATTGCGCAATCAATATGAAGACAATTAGGCTGTCGTCTTACTGGTATTCTAGACTTGCGGCAACAAGGAAATAGGGACTACAGATTTGTTGAAAATTAGAAAGCTGTAAACAAACATCTTGTTACTTTTAGACTTTTTGCTTCCCGTCTAACCTTAAGAAAATATCTACGAAATATGAGCCATTCTCTGACAAAAGGGGGTATAATGCATCTCTGTGATGCATTATACCAAGCAAGTCATTATATAATAATGGATCCATAAAGTCGATTTTGTCAAATAATCGACTGGGTCTGGATGTACAATGATCCTTTGCCATGTAGAAAATTGACCATTGGCTAAAGGTTTCGACCTATTTCAGCCTGCACGGACTGCGCAGGCTGACATGGGTCGATACTTTTTGCAGATGCATCTAGCCCTCTTTTCACATAGCATGGCTCATATACATGTACATAGGCGTCATTTAGGGTGAATGGTCTTCCTCGAGGTTGTCAACAGTGTTTAATTTATATTAAGGAGACAAGGCACTTATATCTGTCTTTCCTTGGTTTCATTAATGCTAAGTTTGGGCCCTAACTCGCTTTGTCCAAAGACACGTCCGCTTGAACATCGCCCAGGCCAAGGACCGTACCCATATAACAAAGTTACAACCCCGTAACCTCCAAAGTCATGCCAAACGATAAAATTTCATACACATCATAAGTGAAAGCACTAGCAAAGATAAGCTAAATGTGGTCCAAAAGACGAGATTTTGTTTCAGAAAGGATACAAAATATCTTTTGAAAAAAAAAAGGGGGAGAACATGTTGGTTTCCAGCATTTACATCTTTTCTTACAGTTCTTTTTCAAAAGCTTTTTAACCTGGGGCGTTAAAAGTAAAAACCCGAGACTGTTTGCCAAGGGTTAAAAAAAAGATGAATCAAGATCTTCAGCAAATTATTTGTCTACAGAAACTGGTCCCCAGTGACACATTGGTAGAAATGAAAAATATGCAAAGTGTGCGATACCAAATAAATGAGATGAATTTCATCTCCTATTTATCTGTCCTGCCTATAGTGAACTGCAATAGCACTGTCTAACTCTTTTTCTCTTCAAAAAACATATGAGCCATGCTCTAGTAAAAGGGTTAAAATCCATCTCCGTGATAGATCATACCTAGCAAGTCATCACATCATTATGGACCCATAAAATCCCTTTTTCATAACAACAGACTAAATCATGAAAGACGCGGGTCCTTTGACATGCAGAAAATTTACCAACGTAGCAAAATATTTCGACCTAGATTAGTCTGCGCGAACTGCGCAGGCTGACCTGGTCAATTCTTTTTGCAGATGCATTAAGCTTCCATTTCACAGAGCATGGGTCATATATTAAAACCTGAAATTAACCAGACATATTATATTCGATCGGAATTTTCGACAAGAATGTGAACTAGAACAAAAACAAGCATGGTGAATGCTTAGTCTCAGTAATGAGACGCTTGCGGTGCTTCTTTTCTTATTTGGACATTTACTGTGCACCGCACCGTCTCAAGTCCATCGTGAATTTTCCAGTAGCAAAGCTACAGCGCTGAACTGACTTTCTGTTTCGTCGGTTTAATCTGTATTGCAGCGAAATACAGTTATTGTTTAGTGACACACATGACAAAGGACAACTTACCAAACATTTCATTACAGTCCTAAACCTCTCGTAGAAGTCTTATATAAATCTCGAAAAGAACGAACGAAACTTAACGTGTTTGGCGGCGGCCATTTTGTATGTATTTTGGGGAACGTAAACACCTCGAGTAACAGATAAACGAACAAAGGATTATTTAGTACTTAACCAACAGGTATGTTCAAGTTCTAGTTTTGTCCTCTGTGAGAATAAGAGAGTTTCAAAATGCGCACGATATCTGTACGCAGATTTCAACTTTTTTTTTCATGATCGTCCCTGTAACCGAAGGCGACCAATCAAAATCTAAAATCGCCTTCTGGGACAGTTATCTGTACAAGGTGAATGCTGGAAGAAATGGTTAGAGAACAAATATCGTCTGCGGCTGCTTATTCTTACAAATATGATTCCTTTCCCTCATCTTCAGAAAAGACGATCTCTGTTCATGTTTTTATTTATTTTACAAGCATTACTCCTTTTCTGGCAAACCTGCATAAATTTATACATTCTGACAAGCATTTATCCTTTGCCAAAATACCTCTGTAGTTTATTATTCAACGTATTACTCTTGATCCTTCAAACAATTGCATCTACTAATTCTATATCTATGTACGAACATTACTCTGTCCAACACAGTTCTGTATTTATGAATTTCTTACAGGCACTCCTATCGCAACAAACATCTTCAGATAGATCAGTTCGCAAGCTGCATGCTTTAGTATAGTAATTTTCCAATAAAATTCAACTCTTATTTTATCTTTACAAGTATAACCCCTTTTCAAACGAACTTCTGCATTGATTAATTCTTACAATCATTACTTCTTTTAAACGGTGTTTTCCATGATATGGAAAATATATTCTTTTCCTTGCGTAAGCCTGTACAGATCTTGGGAATGACTCATTTTAAAATGCTGTTCATGGTTTAAAGCGTTATAGTAACATCAGGGTAGAAAATGATGTTTATAATTTGAAATACGAGATCTTTTTTTGGCATATAAGCCATTCTCTGTGAAAATGGGGCTTAATGCATCTGCGAAAAGTATCGCCTCAGGTCAGCCTGCGCAGTCCGCGCGGGCTGACCTGGGCCGAAACTTTTCGCTATTGGTCAAATATCTGTATGTCAAAGGACCAGTCTATCTTATGATACAGTAGGTTGGATTTTTATGGATCCCTAATTATGTGATAACTCATCTGGTATCACGCATCACGGAAATGCATTAAGCCCCCTTTTGCCAGAGCGTGACTCATATTTTATAGTCCCATAACAGAGAAACATCAATCATGTTTACAATATACCTCTTCTCTAGACATTTCGCCCTGGTACTGCTCAGGTGTTGATGGTGTTATAAAACGTTGAAATCCGGGACGAAATGTCCGCGGCAGAAAATTAATTACCGGTATCAGTTGGATCGTAAAATCTACATAAAACGCCAAAGACGCCCTGACAATACCATCGGAAATTCTAAACAGATTATACTGGGCCTTGCGCTAGATCAGGTGAACATCTCCGACTTATTTGTTTGTATAGCTCAGACTTTTCCTTCCGAGCTCAGTTAGCAAGTGTTTCACAACCCCGGGGAAGAACACTTTTAAAGAGGGACCTTCATCTTTGACAAGTTCAACTAAGACAGTATGTATCGAAATTACACTTTCTCTTTTGATGAAAATATATTAGGCTTGCTCTGTGAAAAGGGGATTTAATGCTTCTGCAAAAGGTATCAACTCGGGTCAGCCTGTGTAGTCCGCTCAGGCTGACACTGGTCAAAACATTTTGCTTTTGATCAATTTTCTGCATGCCAGAGGACCATTCTGTTTCATGATTCAGTCGGTTGTTAGATGAAATGGATTTTTAAATGGGTCCATAATTATACAAGGCGTCTTGGTTAGTAGAATGCATCTTGAGATGCGTTAAACTCCCTTTTGCCTTAGCGCCGCTCATATTCATATATGTTTCCAACAACATCGACAGTGACCAACTTTTTTAAAAGTAAAACTTTAATCTCTTGTCGAAAGGGTTAAGATAACCGTGACATTTCAGAATGTTCGTGTATCTTGGGTTTAAGTTTACTCATAACC
The DNA here is from genome assembly GCA_945859785.2 of Tridacna gigas. NCBI lineage: Eukaryota > Metazoa > Mollusca > Bivalvia > Cardiida > Cardiidae > Tridacna > Tridacna gigas. The sequence goes on from OX244029.2 coordinate 68,918,788, forward strand.
TCAAGAAACAAATTTGCAACTGACAAAAAAAAAATAATCATTTTAACTACACAATCCCATTTCTCATGACCAATAGCTTGAAGGAGACTGTTGAAAACATTGTCGGAGAAGGATAAAATGCCAGCATTTTCTCCTTTTCATACATTTTCTATATTTTCCGAGTTAAATCGTGCCATTTGAGACACATTAAATTAATAATCTGCAAATGCTTTCAATTTCGATAAGTCTAAAATCCTGTCGTCTGGTAAAAAAAAAAGCATCACGAAGGTAAATTTGGTCTAAAATAAGATTTCATAAATGTGAAAACATTGTTTAAAAAGGTATCGTCTACAGGAAGCAAAACGTTGTCTGGACGTGGTTGTAATTTAAGCCAGTCGTTATAGTGCTTCGTAAATCCTATACCGCACAATCTCGAGTTTTACCGACCCAGAGAAGAAAGCATTTAAAAAACATTGAAAGAAAGCCTTTGAAAAACATTGTGAGAAAAGGAGAAAATGCTGGTAACCAGCATTTTCTCCTTTTCTAACAATGTTTTTTCTATCCTTTCAAAAACGAATTCCTCTATTTGAGCCACATATTGGTTGTTGTTTGCAAATGCTTTCAATTTGGACATGTCTAAAATTTTGTTATTTGAGATAAAAAGAAATAACCGCTGATTACCCTACAAAACAAGTACGGTTGCTAATTGTTGTTTTTCTTTTTTAAAATGCAGATTTCTCCAATTGAAAATGTCAAAGACCGGTTTATCATGTTATACAACTGGATGGGGTCTTCTTTTGCAGGAAAAATAATGGTGCAAATTGCACAATTGCGCAGTAAATGTACTGATTACAGGCATGCGCAAATAATGTGCTGATTAATGGCATGCTTCAAGTTTTTTCTTGTTTCGCTGTTTTTAGATGCTGATTTAAAAAAGAAATTAGAGCTGAAATGCCGAGAGCGTGCAGTGTAATGATCAGGATGTTCTTACTGGACCAATCAGATGGCTTAGTACATTTCGACATAGTTGCATTGCCTAGGAATTCAAACCATGCTTGCTTGACTCTTTCAGTGCCAAAGATACAAACTAGACCTATTTCGACGGCTGAAAATACAGTCTATTTAAAACCAGAAAGATTTCTATCCAATGGGTTCGACTAAATAAGTGGATGACACGTTCTATGCACCGGTAGTCTTCATCTACGTTAAACGGATATACCATGAGAAAAGATTTAGCAGCACCTAGGCTGATTACTAAGGATCATAGACCTAATAATTATTTCAACAATTCAAATACATGTACATTGAAAAGTCGAAGTGATTTGTTGGTCCTGATTGTGCTCGAAATGTTGCGATTATGCTGGTACTATAGAACAGATCAGAACAGAATTCTTTTCAACTTGAACATATAAGGTTCATCGTCGGTATACAAAATTCATATACCTGAGTATAGACATGTGAAGGGAAAAAAAATGGAATAATTAAAAAAAAAAAAAAAACGAAGATAAACAATTGTATAAATTACGTCTATGTATATATCGAAAAAATGTAGATAAAATTAATGCAAAAATATAACATAACAGAACAGTATTTAAAAAAAAAAGCGGAGGTTGTGCTTACATCTTCAACGGCGGAAGTTTTGATCAGTCAGTAATTAATTATTAATCCTGGACAATAATCTTTTTCTCTTACCATTAGCTCTTTTTCTAAAATACTGTATTCCAATGTAATTGGGTATTTTAACATTTGACGAATTCAACAAAAGTTCAATTAATTTGTACGTGCTTCATTTCTTGTTGTAATATTTCTTTAGATACGATTCTCTGATTTCTTTGTGAAATGGGCAGACCAAAAGGAATTGAAACTCGTCCTCAATTTCGTTTAAAGTTCATAGGATAGGATTATACTGTAGTGATAATACAACGGACTCACTGCGTCTTATAGACGAGTGTTTGCGTCTTAACTCTTTACCAAACGACAAAATTTCAGACTAGTCCAAATTGAAAACAGTCGCAGACGACAAAATAAGTGTGACTCAAAAACTGAAATTTGTTTTAGGAAGGGTAGAAAACATTGTGGGAAAAGGAGAAAATGCTGGTTACCAGCATTTTCTCCTTTTCCCACAACGTTTTCAAAAAGCTTTTTTCCTGAGGGTGGTTAAAAGTCGGAATTGTGTGGAAAAGAGTTAAAGTTTACTCTGACTTTCTCGTCAAGTGTAATTTCTCCTTTGGCTATTGTTTGTTTACTTGTAATATTCACATATAACTCTTACTCGATAAACGTTTCATTATCAGTTTATATTATTGTTTATTTTGGGGATATCAGGTTTAAAATCACGTACCGTGACGAAATAATTTATAAACCCAACTCGATAATGTTCATGTTATCTCATCATGGTTCATGGTTTTAAACATGTATTCCCAAAAAACAAAGAATAACATTAACTGTTAATGAAAGGTTTATCGAGTTGGACTTATAACAAACCTTAATTCACGATGATTATCCATACGTTACATGGATGTTTTCAAAACTGTCTATAGAAAATTTGCATATTATTCAAGAGGTAAAAAGTCAACCGTTATCCTGCCAAAGTCAATTATTGACAAAAACACAAATAAGCCATGCTCTGTGAAAAGGGGGCTTACTGAATTTGCGAAAAATTTCGACCCAGGTCAGCCTGCGCAGTCCGCGCAGGCTGACCTGGGCCGAAACTTTTCGCTATCGGTCAGTTTTCAAGTTTAGTGGCATTGACCTGAGTTTACATGACCGAAACTACTGTTAAAACAGCGGAGAGTGTAGAACAAGATCAGACTGCACGCATGTGCAGGCTGATCTTGCTTTACACCCTCCGCAAAAAAATACGTCAGTAGTCGCGAACCGCATGATGAGGATCAATTGTTAGTATCGTCTTTTAGATTTAGAATTTTAGAATTGCCTATTATTTTGTTTTCTCGTTTAGAATGACAAGGTAACAAAGTAGACAATCATGTGTATGCCTAACATTGTCATGGTAACGCTGTGAAACTCCGTTGGGTTTTCACTCGAATCTACAGGCGGTTTAAAATTAATCACTTTTTCCTGGAATAATTGAATTGCCTACAGAGATAAACTCATCACTTCCTAAGAGAAATTTTTGGGCAAACAGCATTCGAATAAATAAAATAAATAAATGAATAAAAAAAAAAAAAAAAAAAATAAATAAATAAAATAAAAAAATAAAAATAAATAAATAAAATAAAAAAATAAAAATAAATAAATAAATAAATAAATAAATAATAAATTAATGAATGAAGTAAAATGTAAATAAGTCAAATCGAAATTGAATGCAGATGGAAAATTTGTGGGAACAGGCGAAATTGCTCGTCAGGAGCAATTTCTCGTTTTGCCACAACGTTTTCAGATGTGTAAGACGACAAAATAGTTGTCTGGTGGTGGAAAAGTGTAAAACAATTGAAACTTCTCCCGCGTTATGTAATATGTATGTCTTTCTTTTTTTTTTGTCGTCAGATTTAACTCATTTCTGTTAAGCGAGTTAACAGATTCTAGATAATGCATCTGAATCGGCATTATTTCATCTCGTGAACATCATACGGTCATATTTTCACGCGTGGCTGGGCCACTCGTGGAAATACATTTGTATTACCGATGATGTTCACTTGATGAAATAAATTTCGACCAGTCTTCGAAAAAAAAAACCCCACATATTCTCTATATGTTTTGAAAAGATTGTAATAATTCGGGATTTTCTCCCTATGCTACATTTAATTTACAAGTAATTTACAAGTAAATACCTGCTCTTTACCAGACGATATAATATTTGACAGGTCTAAATTGCAGAAGATATACCTATGCATAGACGCGTCTTGAATCGTGAAATCTGTCTTTCAGATGGTAGAAAACATCTTGGGAAAAGGAGAAAATGCTGGCTACCAGCATTTTCTCCTTTTCCCTAGATGTTTTCAACAGCCTTCTCCACAAGAGGTCGTTAAAATACGGGATTGTTCGGTAAACGATTAAAATATTATAAACCCTATATCGTTTGGAGCCTTCATATTTCCCCTTTTGTACAGATATTAAAAAAAAAAAAAACCCCGTACTTGATCAGGATAAGGATCGCAAAGGGATTGAGTGTCCTTTGGGAAAGACACCTTTTACGAGAACAGTTGCGTCACTGCTTTCTGGGAAAAAGTAAATCGAATTACAAAATTGCCGCACGATGCAAATTTATAGCAGATGGCTTTTTAAGTATACATGTTAACGGTGGATAACTTGTTTGTATTGTGTTTATCGCCGTTTTCAACGTTATATCAGTCTCATAGCGGCGGCCAGTGCACCTATCCATGCTTCCAAAGAGTTGCTTTTATCAATACTTTGCACAATATTCTTCCCAAGCTACTGGCTGCTTTCCTATGTAACCATCGTCGAAACAAGGGATGAGAGAGAAAATTATGGATTGTCAACATGTATTAATTTTAACAGAACAGAACAGAACAGAACAGAACAGGTCATTTTATTAACCCTTTCCTAAACATAAAGAGGCAGGTTTTGAATGCATTGTTAGGTGAAAAGGTGGGCAGAGGTGCAAATGCTGGTAACCAGCATTTTTTTCCTTTTCTCATTGTGCCTTAAAAAAAAAAAAAAACTTTCAAGGGTAAATCCCTTCCTTTTAGCTATATTCAATATATCGTCTGCGAATGCTTTCAATTCAAACAAGTCCAAAATTGTGTCGTTTGATAAAGTTTAAAACATGAATATATTTTAACCCTTTCCCAAACGACAAATTTTGGACTGGTCCAAATTGAAAGAGTTTGCAGACGACAATTTTAAATTTGATGAAAATGGCAGACAGGTCACAAAAAGGGTAGAAAACACCGTGGGAAAAAGGAGAAATTGCTCGTTAGAGCAAGTTCTCCTTTTCCCACAGTGTTTTCAAAAGACTTGTACTGTAGACACGTGAAAACCAGGGCTTGTTTTGGAAAGGGTTAAAACAGTGTTGCATTAGAAGAAATCGCTCATTAAAAGCGATTTCTCTTTTCGTCAAACTGTTTTTCACCGGCTTTCTGCTTCAAGCCGAAAAAGCTGAAAAATGTCATTTGCAGTTAAGATTTTAGTCGATAGTTTCGAATCAGGACATTGTTCTGATAAAATTTTTACCGTATAAAATACGCGTGTATTGTATGCGAAATCATGTATGCGAAAAATAATATTGCTTTAAAATTACCAAAAACGGAATGAAATATGAACAAATTTTCTCTTACCCGTTGAACACACCAAACAGAGCAATCCAAGATAAAGAACAATCCTCATTCTTGAAATTCTGGATGGGTCCGAACTTCCTTAAAGTGAAAACTTAGTTTCTGTAAATAGTTTTATTTGCTAACGGTTCTATAACTATGGCAGTCGACCACCGTTATTCAGTCGTCTGCTGATTTCGTGAAATAGCCAGCGTTCAATGGAAATGGAGATTGTTTGATCGTTCCACACAAAAAAGTATAAAATATCCAATACCCAAACAACGGCCGTGACAGTTCTGAAAATGATGGGCGAAGTTATCGATTGGTGATTGGACAGGAAAAAAAAAAAAAAAATGATCGAAGAATGTTTCCTAAGGGTGACTTACTAAACTTGGTATCCCCCGTAGCGCTTGTCAAGTGGGAGTGTCCTGAGGCAAGGCACTGCAGAGTTCCAGACTGGTGCCTACGAAATCAAAGAAAGACCAGAAAAAGCCAGTTGTCGCTCTGATATACTGTTGAGAATAGCGTATCGCATAAAACTTGATAAAATCTACGTGAGTTCCCCCGAATTAAAATTTTGCAAACAATTTTTAAGGAAGAGATGGACTAAAAAGAAAGAGTAGAAAATATTGTGGGAAAAGAAGAAAGTGCTGATTAACAGCATTTTCTCCTTTTCCCACAATGTTTTCAAATGTATTTCCCCTCGCGGGTCGTGACAACCCGGGACTGTTTGATAAAGGGTTGTCAGGTATCTGGGTATGATAAGGTTTATTGAAATTTACACTCGTAGGCCTATCTCTTGTAACAAATCTGCCGCAGACGACTTTGAAAACATCCCTCTTTCCTAGTTGTGATTTCCATCTTCAAAAGTCACGCGTATGTTGAATATTTATAAACTAATGTGAAGGAGACTATGCAATTTGTAGTTTCGAAAATGAAATGCATGTTATTTTCTGTAAAATATAGATGAGTCAAAGGCCCAGTGGTGACCAAAAGTAAACAGTGTGGGTGTTAAAATGCATTTAAATTTAAATTATACTATTTAAAAGTATGGAATTATTGAGAAGATGTCATTCTCTTGTTGCACAGTTTGTCCAAGTGTAAGTCGCTGGCAGAAAAATGAATTTTAAAGCTAGGTAAAAAGTTGCCAAGTCCCTTTATCTTTTGTACACTTTTACTTGGTTTCAAGACTTTTTTTTCTGCTAGGGACTAACACTTGGACAGATCTGACAATATCAGCCTGTCATCTTTAAGATAATTACCATACTTTAAATGATACTGGGCCTTTAAATACCTATTTTCTCGTACTCTCTTTTCTTTTGTTATGCAAAAAAAAAAAAAACACTGGAAGGAAAGTAGAAATGTTGTTGTTTTTCTTTCCAAACATTGAAAGAAAATAATCAATTACAACTTATTTGTCTTTTTCCTATGATGTTTTCCCAAGCTGTAGATAGCTGGGGTGTAAAGTCATATTTTGCATAGTGTATTACACAACTGAATTGTTTAAACTTCTCATATCAGTAAGTACTTTTGTGATCACAAACAGTTTTTTAACTCTTTATCAGACGACAAAATTTTATCCATCCAAATTGAAAGCATTTGCAGACGACAAATCAAATGTTACTCAAAACATACAACTGGTCTTTCATAGCGTAGAAAACATGAAGAGAAAAGGAGAAAATGCTGGTTACCAGCATTTTCTTCTTTTCCCACAATGTTTTCAGAAGCCTTCTTTCACAGTGTACTTAAAAGTCAGCATTGTGCTGAAAAGGCATCTTTCCACTCTATTCCTTGGAAGATCAAATACGCTGAACTTTCTGTCTGGATTCTCCATTTCATCTTCGTGGTTATAGATCTAAACCTGCAGATATTGGTGTGTGTGTGTGTGTGTGTGTGAATTTTTTGAGGTGGTGTTCTTTTTTCTATAAGTTGTTACATAATCACCCTTTCACAAACAACTTATTTTACACTTCAAAAGTGAAAGCATCTGCCGGGAAAAAAATGGAACAAATAAAGTCATGGTTTCTGATTGGATAGAAAACATTTTGGAAATTGGAAACTGTTATCAACAACCTTGTTTTGGAGACACGTTAAAAATGTGAACTACATATATGTAAAAAATTCCTGGACAAGCAACTCCTTTTACAACTGTCTTTTCAAAAGTAGTCCAAAGTATTAATACCAAAAGAGTACTCAGAAAGTTGCTACGTGGTAACCAATCACAGCACAGTCAAATTTTGAAAAAAACAAGAGGGCATGATGGCCCTGGATCGCTCATCTGAGTCAATAGGCGAAATTTCACCCCAGGGTCATAATGACACAATTTAAAACTCATCCGAGATATTATTAAGACAAACATTCTGACCAGCTGTCAGGTCAGTTGAGCTGAAATGTGGCCTCTGGAGTGTCCAAAATGTATTTCCTTCAATTTGAGCTAGTGACCTAGTTTATGACCCTATGTGACCATATTTCAAACTCATCCAAGATATCAAGACAAACTTGTTAACCAAGGTTCAGGTGAATTGGGCAAGAATTGCCACCTCTAGAGTGCCCACAAGGTATTTCTGTAATTTGACCTAGATTATGACCCTATGTTACCCAATTTCAAACCCATTCAAGATATCGTCAAGTCAAATATGCACACAAATTTTCAGGTCAGTTGAGCAAAAATTGTGGCCTCTAGAACGGCCACAATACATTTCTTTAATTTGACCTAGTGACCTAGTTTATGACCCTATGAGACCCAAATTCTGACTGATCCGAGATATCATCAAGTAAAACATGTAAACCAAATTTCAAGTCAATTTAGCTAGAATTGTGCCCGTGAGGTATTTCTTCAATGTGACCCAGTGACCTTGTTTATGACCCTATGTGATCCAATTTTGAACTCATTCGAGATATCAAAACAAACATGCTGACCAATTTTCAGGTCAATTGAGCAAGAATTGTGGCCGTTAGAGCGCCCATAAGATATTTCTTTAAATTTGACCTAGTGACCTAGTTTATGACCCAGTTTTGAACTCGCCAAAGATTTTATCAAGATAAACATGCTGATCAAATTTTAGGTCAATTGAGTAAGAATTGTAGCCTCTAGAGCGCCCACAAGGAATTTTTGTAAGTTGATCTAGTGAGACCTAGTTTATGATCCTAGGTGACCCAAATTCAAACTGATCCGAAATTTCATCAAGACATACATTCTGACCAATTTTTAGGTCAATTGAGTAAGAAATGTGGCCTCTAGAATGTCCACAGGATATTTCTTTAATTTGACCTAGTGTATGACCAAAGGTATCCCAAATTCAAACTCATCCGAGTTTTTATTACGACAAAGATTCTGACCAATTATCAAGACAATTGAGCAATAAATGTGGCCTCTAGAGTGTCGACAAGGTATTTCTTTAATTTGACCTAGTGACCTAGTTTATGTCCCCAGTGACCCAATTTCAAAGTCAGTCAAGATTTCATCAAGACAAACATTCCGACCAATTTTCAGGTCAATTGAGCAAAAAATGTGGCCTCTAGAGTATCCACAAGGTATTTCTTTAATTTGACCTAGTGACCTTGTTTATGACCCCAGGTGACCAAACTTCAAACTCATCCAAGATTTAATCAAGACAAACATTCTGAGCGATTTTCAAGTCAACTGAGCAAAAAATGTGGCCTCTAGAGTGCCCACGAGGTATTTCTTTAATTTGACGTAGTGACCTAGTTAATGACCCTAGGTGACCCAATATCAAACTCATCCGAGCTTTCATCAAGACAACATTCTGACCAATTTTGCGGTAAATTGATTGAAGAATGTGGCCTCTCGAGTGTCCACACGGTATTTCTTTAATTTGACTTAGTGACCTTGTTTATGACCCCAGGTGACCCAAATTTGAACTCATCCGAGATTTCACCAAGACATACATTCTGACCAATTTTCAGGTCAACTGAGTAAGAAATGTGGCCTCTAGAGTGTCCACAAGGTATTTCTTTAATTTGACCTAGTTTATGACCCCCAGGTGACCCAAATAAGATCTCATCCGAGATTTTATCAAGACAAACATTTTGACCAATTTTCAGGTCAATTGAGCAAAAAATGTGGCCTCTAGAGTGCCCACAAGGTATTTCTCTAATTTGACCTAGTGACCAAGTTTATGACCCCAGCTGACCCAAATTTACTCATCTGAGATTTCATCAAGACAAACATTTCTGACCAATTTTCAGGTCAATTGAGTAAGAACTAGAACTTGTCACAGGATGTGACTTAATACCCCTGCAAGAGCTGTAATTGACCACTGTTTTTTTTTTCAGGAATGTACTCATTTAATTAAAAATGTTGGTAAGGAACAGATAATGGTGTCAATCCTCATAATTATATATAAACTGCCATGTGAAGGAGTTTTAGAATGGATGCATAAGGCTCCCTTTTCATAAAACATGACCCATGTAATTGACAAATTCTTCATGATTTTTCAAATTAGAGCTTATAATGTAACAGAATACTCAAAAGGAACCAAAACTTTCCTTCCAGCATTGCCCACTTTTCTGTCACTTTTGTTGCTGCTACAGATATATTAAATCTTGTCCCAAAGTACATGCACTTCTAATTAACACATGTTCACTTTTCAACACTTTCCTTGCACCATTGCTTGTATTAAGTGTTGACATGCTGTATTGTCATTCAACTGTAAATTGTAAACATGCATGCACACAATATCATCCTTGATTTTGTAATGTTTGGGAAACCCTGAAATAAAAAAATGTTTAAGTGCAAGGGGAGATAATTCCTCAACCAGGAGGACATTTGAAGTTTGAGTCTTGCAAACCTCCAATATATGATCAATGTATGTTCAAAGTCTCAATACAAATATTCACGCACACAATATCATCCTTGACTTTGTGATGTTTGAGAGACACTGAAATAAAAAGATGTTTAAGTCAAAGGGGAAATAATTGTTGAACCGGGAGGAGTTAATACTTTAAATTGCATTTTAAAAACCTTCAATATGTGATCAATGTATGTGCAAAGTTTTAAAACAATTGCAGAAAAACTTTTGTGGGTGTTCACGACACAAAATTACTAGCATTTCATACAGAGATGGATGTTAAGAAAAAAAAAAGTGTCAAGTTCAAGGGAGATGATTCATGAACCAGGAGGAGTTGACACTTGAAAATTGCGTCTGGCAAACCTTCAATATATGATGAATGTATGTGCAAAGTTTCAATACAATTGAAAGAAAACTGGAGGAGGAGTTTGCAACACAAAATTAGTAGTATTTTGTACACAGACGGACACATGGACACACAGACGGATGGACAGACAGGCCGATTCCAGTATACCCCTGAAAACATTCGTTTTGCGGGGTATAAATATGGCCTCTAGAGTGTATACAAGGTATTTCTTTGATTTGACCTAGTTTATGACCCCAGGTGAACCGATTTCAAACTCATCAGAGATTTAATTAAGACAAACATGCTGACCAATTTTCAAGTCAATTGAGTAGGAATTGTAGCCTGTTGTTAAAAATAATGTACTCCAATTTGATTGGGCATATCAACCTTCAGAACACATAAAGTTGAAAATAAAAACAATTTTTATTTGATATTAATCGAGATTCACATATAGGAGAAAATTTTGTACGAACAGGAAGTTTTGTATTGATATAAGCAATACAACTTTTTTTTTTAGTTAGCATCGAATAAATTTTGTTTAGAACTAATCAAACTCGTCGATTTGTGTAAATAAGACTTAAGTGGCAGCCTGTTATCGTTGTCCGCGCATGTCATGTTCTTCGAAGGTCTGTCTGCTGGCCTATGACGCATCAAACTGTACAGAATATTAGTTCGCAGTGTATAAATTGCCGCTAAAGTAACAAGCGGAAAATAAGTTTGAATAATAGATTCTACGTCCATGGAAAAATCAAGCGAACTTTTCGCTAAAAATTTCTTAAGAATATCATGTTTTCTAACTAGGTAAATGATTTTATAAAATACCATCATTTACTGCATCTCTTTATATAGTTTCTAATATAGACATGAGGAAAACCGAGATATGTAAAACAGACTGCCAACTAACAATTTGCAATAACGTCCACACCATGCTGGGCTTATATACGAGCGATTTCCAAAGCCTACATGGGCTATGCCTGTCCAGGAGGAGATGCTACATACCAAATATCAAAGCTCTAGGCCTTGTAGATCTAGTTTCTGACAAGATTTTTAAAGTTCATTCTATATACCTTTATGTCCAGTTTTGACCCAGGGGCATCATTTGAAAAAAATTGGTAGAAGTCCACAAGGAGATGCCACATACCAAATATCAAAGCTCTAGGCCTTCTAGTTTCAGACAAAAACATTTTTAAAGTTTGCTCTATATACAATTTTGCCCAAAATCGTGACCCCTGGAGTTAAAGGGTTAATTCAATTCTTTTAACAACTTTGGTAGAACTTCACCCAAGGAACGTTCCTGTCAAGTTTCAACATGATTGGTTTGGGAGGAGAAGATGTTTAAAGGAATTGTGGAAAGACGGACACTGGACAACGACGAATCACAATACCTCACCCAGCACTTCGTGTTCAGGTGAGCTAACAAATAGCCCTAACGATTGTCTGTGGCTTGTTATAAACAACATAAAGATGAAGTTTCATAACATTTTGTCCTGTAGTTAAAGAGATATTAATCCATAATGAAAATATATGTGAAGCCCCCCTTTTTCCATGACATGACATTTAATCAAAAAAGCTAAAATAATGAAACTGGCAGACTATCATAAGGAACACACATATGAAGTTTCACAAATTTTTGTCCAGGATTTTGAGTTGAAGATACATGTATATTGATCCTTAACTGCAATATACATGAAGCCCCTTTTTCCTATGAGACCGTATTTGATATCAAAGAGGCAAAAAAACCAATCAATATCGGCGGACATCATTAGGAACACCTGTATGAATTTCTGTTAGTTTTTGTCAAGGATTTTAGAAGATATCTGTCCTGAAAGACGGACAAACAGATGGTCATTGGTCCAAGATGAAATTAAACATTTAGCCCCCTTTTTTCATGACATGGCATTTCATGAAATAAAAACAAATAACTATTGTCCGTGGCCTGTAATAAAAAGTATAAAGATGAAGTTTCATGACATTTTGTCCTGTAGTTAAAGAGATATTGGTCCACAATGAAAATGTATGTCAAGCCCCCCTTTTTCCATGACACAGCAATGAAAAAAAAACCAAAGGTATATAACTGTGGTGTTGCATGGTCAATCTGGGTGAAACTTGTTGTCCTTCATTTCCTAATGGTGGTTGATAGATGTTACAAGTTCGATGTAAAAACTCTGTATAGTTTTCAAGATACGAGTCAAAACAAAAGTTCACTCTATATACCTCTATGTCCTACTTTGTGACCACTGGGGCAGGGCTGATTTTGACCCAAGGGGCATCATTTAAACAAACTTGGTAGAGGTTCACCAGATGATCCATATAAATTATCAAAACTCTAGGCCTTCTAGTTTCAGACAAGAAGTTTTTCAAAGTTTGCTCTATATATGATTTTGCCCAAATTTGTGACCCCTGGGGTCCGGCCAATTTTGACCCCAGGGGCATCATTTGAACAAACTTGGTAGAGGACTACTAGAAGATACTACATACCAAATATCAAAGCTCTGGGCTTTTTGGTTTCAGACAAGAAGATTTTTAATGATGTTGTAAATTTCCCCTTTTTTGTTGCTGTGGCAACCAGAGTTATGGGTTAATTCAATTCTTTTAACAACTTTGATAGAGCTTCACCCAAGGAACAGGAGAAACTGCTGGTCACCAAAAATTTTCAAAAGCTTGAGTTCTCAGGGTTGCCAAGTCAGGATTGTGTGGTTAGGGGATAGTACACACAGCAGATATATCATACAGCAAGGAAAAAACCTCTTTAACCCTTTCCCAAACAAGCCCTGGTTTTCACGTGTCTGCAGTCTTTTGAAAACACTGTGGGAAAAGGAGAAATTGCTCGTAATGAGCAATTTCTCCTTTTCCCACAGTGTTTTCTACCCTTTTTGAGAACTTCCTGCCATTTTCATCAAATTTAAAATTGTTGTCTGCAAACTCTTTCAATTTGGACCAGTCCAAAATTTGTCGTTTGGGAAAGGGTTAAGCACGATACAGAAAACTATGGAAAAAGTAGTAATTGTTTGTCACAAGCAACCCCTCCTTTTACACAATGTTTTAAAAAGCTGTATGCTACATGGAATTAACCCTTTACCAAACAATCCCAAGTTTTAGTGACCCCGACACAGAAACAATGAAGAAAAGGAAGAAAATCCTTATGATCTCCTTTCTCACAATGTTTACTACCCTTTTAATGACAAATCGCAACTGTTGTGGCACATTTAATAAGTTATCTGCAAATGCTTTGGATTTCGATAGGTCCAAAATTTTGTCATGTGTGTGTGTGTGTGTGTTGTCATACTCTGGCAAAAGGGGGTTTAATACATCTCCGTGATGCATTATACCAAGCAAGACATCACATAATTGTGGATCTACAAAATCCATTTAGTCAAGCAACCGGCTGAATCCTAAGGAAGAGTGGTCCTTGGACATGCAAAAAATGTAACAAAAGCAAAAAGTTTTCGGCCCAGGTCAGCCTGTGTGGACTGACCTGGGTCAATACTTTTGGCAGATGCATTAAATCTCCTTTGTACCGAGCACGACTTATATAGTAATGGGTTAATTAGACAATTTAGAGGTAGGGGACATACATGAAACCATTGAAGCCTAATGTATCAATGACATTTAATAATTTTCTTTTTTTTTTTTAGTTTTATTACAAAGATAATTCGAGTAAATAAATATATCAACAAATCAAAAGAAACAGTAATTCATCTAGTGCACCATATGTTCCAAAATTCCCTGGCGGATCAGATGCTCACACTCCGATCTCAGTAGAAAATGCTGCAAATAAATGATACAAAAAATGTATGGATAAAATTAATCCTTCACCACACGATCCCCACTTTTAACGACTCTGAGAAAGACAGCTTTTGAAAACATTGTGGGAAAAGGAGAAAATGCTGGTTTCCAGTATTTTCTCCTTTTCCAACGTTTTCTACTTGTCCCAACACAAATTCAATTTCTGAGTCACATTTACTGCTTCATCTGCAAATGCTTTCAATTTGGACTGGGCTAAGATTTTGTCATTTGGTATGCAATTAAAGATAAACTGCATCATTATAAGCCAAAGGACACTTTTACAACCTGCTGCTTTTCCAGACATAGCAATTCAAGCTCAGACTGCTGAGAACATGCATTCTGATCTTGAGTCAACACTGTCTACTACTTTGCTAGATATTTTGAGAAAATCAGCCTGAAATTGCAATATATGGGTCATTATTTTCTCATGTATTATTATCTATAGCTCTAAAAAGGTATCCTCAGGTTTGTGCCAGTGACAAATACAGTGACAGAGAGATAAGACCTTTAACTTTTTACAATACAATCTTGAGTGTTACCAACCCTGACAAAGAAAGCACTTGAAAACATCGTGGGAAAAGGAGAAATTCTGGTAACCAGCATTTTCTCCTTTTCCCACAATTCATCTACCCTTCCAAAGACAAATCCAATCACTTGAAACACATTTTATTTGTTTGCAAATGCTTTGGATTTGGACAAGTCTACCATTCTATCCTCTGGTAAAGGGTTAAAGTATTTACAGCTGAGTTAAGAAAGAAGACCCATGTAAATCTGGTTGAGACCCCAAAAAAGCATTATTTCTGATCCTTTGTAGTTAACTCTTAACCCTTTACTGCACAATCCCCTTTGAAAACAATGTGGGAAAAGGAGAAAAATTCTATCATTTTAGCCACCTTTAATTTGTTGTCTACAAATCCTTTGAATGTGGACAAGTCTAACAATTTTTGAGTTGTAAAGGGTTAAAGCACTGACTTAATGACTAAGAGCCCTTTTTAATTAGGGAAAATAGCCTAAAATATTGCTATTTAATGTTGTTTTTGTTAGAATATGTAACCTGTAGTGGACAGTGTGGATATAAGATCAGACTGCCCAGATGTGCAATCTGATCTTAATCTACACTGTCTTCAAAAACAACTTAAGTCTGTTCCAAGGCTTTAAGGATTAAGTTTTCCGAATAAATAAGACATCTATTTCTGCATTAACTCTTCTAAAGAAGATCTAAAAGTAATATAAGAGCAGACAAAAAGCATAATTTCAGTGTTGTAAGAAAATGTAAGACCCATTCTGACATGTCTATTTCCTATTGTATCGGAAGTTGCAAAAACTGTATTTCAGTTCCACTCTCATTAAGAAAAGGAGAAAAGAGCGAGTGTAGTATGAATTATTGTTTGGAGATTTATGCCATTTATGACAATATTTTATTTATATCTGCAGCCTGTGCAACTACCTAGGCATTTTTAGTGTTTTCCTTAATTTTGAACAGTTGTATGTCATTACTGCCTGAGGCTGATTTGTAGCAGAAAACTTTTAAACATACTTGCAAAAATTATTGATAACATTAAATAGAGTCATACACGAGAAGGTATTTGCAGGTACATGTATTTGAAAAAAAAAATGTGGCAAAAGGATACAGGGTTGGTTATGGGCAATTTTTCTATTCCTACAAATATTTCAACATTGTTAAAACTGCAACACATTACAGACACCTGTAGAGACATGGCTAAACTGGTGTAAATGTTTAAGTCTGTCCCTTATCCAATAATAGATATTTGAGTCTTGCTCTGGCAAAAGGGGGCTTAAGGCATCTCCGTGATGCATTGCACCTAAAAAGTCATCACAGTATTATACATCCATAAAATCTATTTTGTAAAACAGCCTACTGAATCATGGGCTACAATGGTCCTTTGACATGCAGAAAATTGACCAAAAGCAAAATGTTTCAGTCCAGGTCGGCCTGGATCATTTTGCAAACACATTAAGCCCCCTTTTCACAAAGCATGGCCCATTTCATTTTTTTTTTTTAACTTAAGTGTGAGTAGTATTCTTTTCTAAAAGGAACTCAACAAACTGTCGGTAAGTAGTATTATTTCTTCCATAACTTTTTATCAAACAATAAAATTTTAAACTTCTCCAAATCAAGAGCATAATGCAGTCAATAAATTGAACCCTTAGAGCCCCTAATAAACAGACATTTTTCTGTGATAGACATTTTCAATGAACAAGTATGACCAAATAATTGCAATTTCCTAGTTGCTTTAGTCAATATCATTTCAGCAAAGCGGACAGTGTAGATCAAAGATCAGACTGCACATTTTGTGTAGTCTGATCTTGATCTACCCTGTCTGAAAAGGTAAACGTAGTTATGAAAGGTGCTTCAAGGGTTAAATGTGGCTAAAATAGTGGCATTTGTCTCTAAAAGTGTAGAAAAAATTGGGAGAAAAGGAGAAAAAGTCATTTTTTTGTCATTTCCTTCTTTTACCAAGGGTCCTGCGTGGCTTAGTGGTAGGTCTTTCATGGGAGTGTCCTTGGGCAAGACACCCCAGAGCCCTAGCCTGGTAATGGTGAAGCCCTGGAAATACATTAATATGAAAGCTACTTCTGTGATATGACTGAAATAATGTTGAAAGCAACGTAAAACACCATTCAATCAATCAATCAATCAATCAATCCTTTTACCATTATCTAAAGTCTTTTCAAATACATTTTTTCTCATGGCCATGAACACAGGATAGTATGGTGAATGGTCAACAGAAATCCCACAAACCTGACTGTTTTTCTTTAAAACTACAATATTGCCATCATTTGTCTCAAACTCTCCATGGTCCATCAAACAGCGAACCTACAATAACAAATGATAATATATGCCAAGATGATAATTACCGATCAGTATATGAGTAAATGATTTACAAGATACATCCTTATAGCCAGAGGAAAAAAAACGTTGTTAAAACTTGAAAGTGTGTCGAGTTGCTCAGAATTTGGTCAGCTGTGTAGACATAATTAAATTACCAGTATATATTGTATAAGGGATAGAGAAGCTCAAGGAATTTGTCCTCATTTAAAACCAGAAATGACAACAGTGATTTCTTTAATGGCTGCAATAAATGGTATGCATTTTCTATCTGTTGTAATCTGTGTGACCTTGCAGCCATCAGGGGCAAAATTTGGGATGAAGATAAAAGAATGATTATAATGTTATAAAATATAGCTGAAATGGGTTAAAAACTGGCTGAAAACGAGTATAGATGTATCTTTAAAATGTTGCTTTGGAATTTCCGATAACATGCATGTTGTACCTTCTACTCAATAACTGGTGGAACAAATCTGCACCTTTGAAAACACATTCTGATATATAGCAAATCAACATAGAAATTTCATTCATGATTTCATGTGAAAACATTTTGCCACATTGTTTTAAAAAGTGGTGTACTGCAGGCTGCACAAAGTTGTCAGTGTGTAAACATGTAAAATATAGAATTCAGTTTTAGCTCAAACTGATCTGGGTCTGTATTCACCAACCATTCTTAAGAATATTCTTGGTCTTCTTCTCCAAAATTTTCCAAATTTGAAAGTAACACACCTTCTGATTGGCTAAACCATTTGGTTTAGCCAAAATGGTTTAGCCAATCAGAAGGTGTGTTACTTTCAAACTTGGAAAATCTTGAAGAATAAGTCTGAGAACGTTCTTAAGAATGGCTGGGGAATACGGACCCTGTTAACTCTTTGTAAAACAACAAAATCTTGGATTTGTCCAAATTGAAAGCATTTGCAGACGACAAATCAAATGCAGTTTCACTGGTGGGATTTGTCTGTGGTAGGCTAGAAAACATTACATTACCCACAATGTTTTTAAAAGGCTTCTTCCTCAATGTCAGGATTTTTTGGTTAAAGGTTAAAACAGAAGCAAGCAGTCTTGACATAATGTACTCATTACACACCTTTTAATCCTACACTAAACAATCCCTTATTTTAAAGACCCTAAGCAAGATGGCTTTTGAAAAAGACTGATGGAAAACGAGAAGAAGTTAGTAAACAGCATTTTCTCATTTTCCTGAAATGTTTTCTGCTCTTTCAATGAAGAAATCCATTACTAAAGCCATATTCAACTTACTGTTGGCAAATGCTTTGAACAGGTCCAAAACTTTGTCATCAGGCAGAGAACAAAGTGTCTATAATACTTCTTATTTCTATTGGCGAAACTCTTCAAGTTAAAGGCGCTTTCAGACCTACTATCAGGACCATGGGTAAACAAAAGTCGCTGGCATCATACGAGGTATAATAAAACACAACCACCTGTACTGACGGAGGCAAAGGTCATTGCTATGCCATGTCTAATAAATATATTTAGGCTTTCATTTCTCATTTTCTTTTCCCATTATGGGTTAATCAACAATTAGCCTATGTTACTGGCACTGTGAACGTTCCGAAATATCACACTTTATGAAGAAACTTGTTAATTTTCTTACCACACATGAACAAGAGGACTCATAGAGAGATAAGTGTCAGACAAGTGATGATAAGCGTTCAGAATACAGATCATGCGATTGGGTTGGCCATTCAAATTTTGTGTAAGACTTGTGATGACTTTCATTTCAGTGGCCACTTCCGTTCAAACAATAACAATAATAATGTGTTCAAAATTCAAAGCTTTTCCCACTGTCCTATTTAAGCTCTTGATACATGTGTGACTAAAGTAAATGTACAATAAAATTAAAATACTCATGACCTAAGCCTAAAGTAAATCATGTAATACCACTAGATTGAACAAACACTATTTCCCACATCAGGGATCCAAACAAAAAATGTATTACTTTACCTCAACATATAAGGTTTTCGGAGGTTTCATGTCCTGTGTAAGATCAAGTCCACCTTTATCTCCCACAGACCGCATGTAATTAGCCAAACATTTGTTGTATTTGTTGAACCACTGTACCTGACATATAGAAAATATAATGTTACTGCCAGCTGTTGTATAAATATATGTACTAATTAACCTTTTACAAAACAATCCCGACTTTTAACAAAACTGTGTAAAAAGCCTTTTCAAAACATTGTGGGAAAAGGAAAAAATACTAGCAACCAGCATTTTGTCCTTTTCCAACAATGTTTTCTAACCTATCATAGAGAAAATTCCACCATTCAAGTCACGTCTGATATGTCGCCTGCAAATGCTCTCAATCTGGACAGATCTCTTGAGTTTTTGTAATCATTATCTACTGGCAGTAAAACCCATGATGAGTTTGTTTGTTTGTATGAATGGTTTATGACACCTCTGACATTAAAAATATTTCATTAGCATTACAGTAACAGTTCACCTCATCATGCACATTACAGCAGGTCCCTCCTCTGGTCAGAGCATTCTGGCAAGTAGTAATGGTTTCACAGAAACTTCAAATCAACTTGACTGATATGATACACCTTTTTTTAAGCTTGGCTGTTTTCAAAAAAAAAAAAAAAAGTCTAGGCCTTGTCATAACCCTGTTGTCGGCCTCACTTTTGTCATGCAAAAACTTCGACATTCTCCGATATCTCTGCTATTATTGAAGATATTTTACCTCAAACTGGTTATTTTACTATTGAAAAGGAACCCACAGCAGAAGGGCAGGTAACACTTTACATAATTTTGACCCAAATATACCACATTTTCATCTTAAAGTTCCAGGGAAACAGGCATCTGCAGCCAAGCATTGGCACTTAAATGCTATGCACTTGGTAAAAAAACCCCATATTTTCCCCCTTAGCCCGGTACCACACAATCCTGCTGGTAACCAGTATTTTCTCTTTCTCCCACAATGTTTTCTACCCTATCACAGACTAATTCCATCATGTAATTCACATTTGTCACCTGCCTTGCTTTTAATATGCACAAGTCTAGAATTTTGTTGTTTGGTAAAAAGTGAACAATTTACAACTTCAGATGAAGAGATCTTTAATCTAAATTGAATAATCAAGTAGCAGATTGTGTAGATCTGAGATTAAATGGCATATTTTGTGCATTTCCATATTAACTCTTTACCACACGATCCCAACTTTTGACCACCCTGAGGAGGAAGGCCTTTGAAAACATTGTAGGAAAAGAAGAAAATGCTGGTAACCAGCATTTTCTCCTTTTCCCACAATGATTTCTATCCAATCATGGACAAATTTCATCATTTTGGCCTCCTGTAATTTGTTGTCTGCAAATGCTTTCAATTTGGACCAGTCTAAACATTTGTTGTCTGGTATAGGGTTAATCTGCCAAAACTGCACAAACTACACACATTATCAAATATAGTGAAAAAGTTAACTCATTATCAGATGAAAAAACGCCATACTAAAAGCATATGCAAGCTACAAATTAAATGAGGCTTAAAAAATAAGATTTGTCTATGAAAGGGTCTAAAAAATTGTGCGAGAAAAGGAGAAATACTGGTTACTAGCATTTTCTCCTGTTTCCACGGTGTTTTCTATTCCTTCAAAAGCATATCCTATTCTCTGATTCCCAGTGATTTATTGTCTGGGAGGGCTTTCAATATGGACGAGTCTTAATTTTGTTGTGTGCTACAGCTTAACTCTTTACCAAATGACAAAGTTTTAGACTTGTCCATATTGAAAGCATCTGCAGACTACAAAATAAATGTGACTCAAAAAGATTGATTGATTGACTGTATGGTGTTTAACACAGTTTTCAACATTATTTCAGTCATATCACAGCGGCCAGTGCACCTATCCATGCTTTCCTGGAGTTTCTTTTACCAGTACTACGCACAATATTCTTTCCAAGCCACTGGCTGCTTTCCCCCATAGCCATCGTCGAAACAATGGTCAGCGGTGAGAGAGGAATGAATCCTGTCGCAATAACTATCATCAATCTTTGGAAAGAAATTGTCCAAGCCGGGGATCGAACCAGCGACCTCCTGTTCTCAAGTCCTGTACGCTACCAGTGACTCAAAAAGATGAAATTTGTTTTTGGAAGGTTAGAAAACATTGCGGGAAAAGGAGAAAATGCTAGTTACCAGCATTTTCTCCTTTTCTCATGTGTATTTCAATAGGCTTTTAATTCAGTGTCGTTAAAATCCCTGATTGTGCAGTAAAAAGTTAAAATAATGATCCGCTTGAATTTGGAAAAAAAAAATAAACAAACAATATCTTCTGGTCTACAGGTTTAATCCTTTACTAAACAATCCCGTGTTTTAATGACCCTGATAAAGAAGACTTTTGAAAACATTGTGGGAAAAGGAGAAAATGCTGGTAACCAGCATTTTCTCCTATTTTCACTATGTTTTCTACCCTTTCAAAGACAGAAATCCTCTCTTTAGCTACGTTTTGTTTGTTGTCAGCAAATGCTTTGAATTTGGTCGAGTTTAAAATTTTGTCATATGGTAAAGAGTTCATGAAAAAACCTACCTCTTGTTCACTAAGGTTATATCTAATATCAGGTGGTAGCACGCTACCAAATTCCCATCTCATCTCTCTTATTCTTTGTATTCTGTTGTATCTTTACCATGCAAAATGAAATAAAAAACTGTTTGGTAAAAATCGTGCATGCTAAGCAGATGGCATTAATGGTTTCAATATTGTTGGAAATCCCCTGATTTAACCCTTTACTAAACAATCCTGAGTTTTAATGACCCCAAGGAAAAGGAACTTCTGAAAACTTTGTAGGAAAAGGAGAAAATGCTGGTTAACAGTATTTTCTCCTTTTCCTACATTGTTTTCTACCCTTTCAAAGAAAAATTTCCTACTACCGGTATGTACCATATTCAGCTTTTTGTTTGAAAATGATTTCAACTTGGACTGGTCTAAAATTTTGTCAATCGGTACATGTACAGAGTTAAAGCCTCAAATTAAAGTTGGTTTCAACTTGTTCATAAACACTGGAATTAACAGCAAAAAAAGGAATGTCTAGACAAATTCTTGCAATTACAAATTCCTGTAACATTGTAAGCATCAGACAAACAAAAAGCCCCATAATTTTCAAAATTTCAAAATCCTGCAACTGTCCTAAATTGCTGCAGATTTTGACCATTATTAGAATTATCTGACATCTCATTCGCACAAAGCAATGAATGAAATTTGCTTTAAGTCTATTTATAAATATTTAAGTTATTTGATGAAAACACAAAGGTTCTCAACTTTCATGATTTCAAAGTCCCATAACTCTTACAAATGTCACCAGATTTTAACTATTACCAAAGTCATGTGGCACCTCAATAATATAAAAACCATACATAAAATCTTATTTGAATTATGTCAATAAAGAATGAATTATTAGATGAAAACAAAGAAATTTCACTTTTTACAATTTCAGTCTTGTTACTCTATTAAACAAAATTTCAGTGTTAGTGATTTCAAAGTCCCATAAATCTCACAAACTTCAGACCTTGAAGGTAATCATTCTCAACTGGTAACTTGCTGACTAACAGACAAGTACAGAATTGTGATTCGATCTAACAATATTCCAATAAACAGTGATTTTATGTAATGTCTGATCAGAAAATTTGTTTTTTAACCCTTTACCACACAATCTTGACTTTTAACAACCCTGAGAAAAAATGCCTTTTGAAAACAATGTGGGAAAAGGAGAAAATACTGGTAACCAGCATTTTCTCCTTTTCCCACAATGTTTTCTTACCTTTCAGAAACAAATGCAATCATTTTAGCCACACTTAGTTTGTCTTCTGCAAATGCTTTCAATTTGGACCAGTCTGAAATATTGTCGTTTGGCAATGAGTTAAAGTGTCCCTAACTCTTCAAAACAACACTGGAAGAGAAGGAATAATGTTTACAAGTCAACGATTATGTTAGAGGTCTTTTGACTCTCCTCAAATAGCAGTTTTAAAACCCTTTCCCACACAACCAGTTTAGACTGTTCCATATACATGTATTTTAAAACTTCTGCAAATATTTAAAATTGGTACAAATGAGCTGAAGTTCTATGACAGGCTAGAAAACATTGTGGGAAAAGGAGAAAATAAGAGTTACCAGCATTTCCTCCTTTTCAAAAAATTGTCTTACAAAGGCTTCTTTCTTAGGATCATGAAACCTTGGGATTGTGTGGTAACAGGTTAACTCTTTACCACTTGACAAAATTTAAGACTTGTCCAACTTAAAAGCATTTGCAGACAACAACTCAAATGTGATCGAAATGATGATATCAATCTTTGAAGGGGTAGAAAACATTATGGGAAAAGGAGAAAATGCTGGTTACCAGCATTTTTTCCTTTTCCAACAATGTTTTCAAAAGGCTTTTTCTTTATGGTTATTAACACTCGGGTTTGTGTTTAAGTATTACCTCTCCAAGACAACTTTTTGGGTGTGGCAGCAGCCTAATGAAAACATCATAGCAAACAGAGGAAAAAAAACCCCAAAATTCCATACCACCACAATGTTCACATATTCATCTATGTGTAAAACCTTAACTCATGTTTATCTTCCATATTCTATGGAGATTTTTTTTTTAAAAAAAATGATCTCCAAGTATGTTTTTACAAGGTACATGTATTCAGGAAAACAACTGTACACAAGCCTTCAGTAGTGAACAACTGCAAACCAGTCTGTTGTTTGTAGTACATAAAGCTATACATAAAGTAAGATTACAGATCCTTACAAGTAAGCCAATAAGCAACGTTTATTTCTCTCCAGTGCAGCATGTCGGAGTTGTACACCAGAATACAGGCCACTCTCCCCAGCATAGGTTGCACTCCTGAGTCAATTCAAATATGGCAAAATATTAATAAACATGGCTTCATACAATAGTGTTGTTTCAATAACTGATAGGTTTCTATTGGGTGCCTGACATTTCATACATAGACAAAATGTCAAAACATCAAATTGGCAAATCATCAAAAAATCATCACAATGTACATGACAAAACAATGTGTAAAACAACTTAACACTGAATGCCGAAAGATCCAAAAAGCTATGTTATCACTACAACAAAATATTTTTACAACATCGCTACCACCATGTTTCCTATTTGCTCAGTCACTCACAAACACAACATTTTATTCAGTATAACATGTCATTCATATACTTTCAGAAACTCATTGTGCTAGAACAAGTTTGTAAGATCTGAAAATGGGAAGAAATAGACTTGCTTTTCAGGGTAACTAGAACATAAGTAATGTAAAGTAAGAGGGCCATGATGGCCCAGAAGTTGCTCACCTGAGCCTTTTGACTAAACATGACCCATTCCCATTCTCCAGTATCAAGCTGAAAATGTGGCCTCTAGAGCCTATACAAGGTCTTTCTAAGATTTGACCTGGTGACCTAGTTTTTGACCCAACGTGAACTCGTCTGAGAATATAAAGACAAACATTCTTACCAAGTTTCATGAGTATCGAACTGAAAATGTTGCCTCTAAAGCTTACACAAGGTAGAAGTTGACAACACACAACGAGCGATGGACATCACACAATCACAAAATCTCACCTACAGTATGTGCTCAGGTGAGCTAAAAAGATCAAACGCACGTGAAGAATTGGTTATTTGATGATGTTCTTTTTGTGTTTTTTTTTGGTAAATGTACATTCAATCTTTTTTCGTATTTGCCGTTTTATTCTTTTAATATCCTGTTGTTTCTATAAACTGAGGTTTCAATTTTTTGTCTTTCAATATTTTGTAACCATGTTTATCATCTTTCACGAAGTGTAATGTATACACTGACACTGACTAATATTTTTACAGTAACCGACTGAGTATGGATGATAATTGAGAATCTAAGAATTCATTATATGGGAAAAGACATGAAACTGTCTTTCAGTTAAAAAAAAAAAGAAGCATAGTTACAAGTCAAAAGTATAATATGATTCTTTAAGTCATGATAAATGTATTTTTTAGTCCTTGCCTCTACACTGTTGAAAAATAATACAAGTTATCCCTAAAGTAAAGTTTAACTCTTTACAAAACAACAAAATTTTAGACTGGTCCAAATTGAAAACATTTGCAGATGACAAATCAACTGTGGCTTAAAAATTGAAATTTGATTAGGGAAGGTTAGAAAACATTGTGGAAAAAGGAGAAAATGTTGGTTACCAGCATTTTCTCCTTTACCTACAATGTTTTCAATAGGCTTTTTCTTCAGGGTCGTTAAAATTCAGAATTGTGTGGTAAAGGGTTAAACTGTTACCAATAACAGAAAAAGACATTTCCAGGAAATAAAAAGAAACAAAAAATGCAACTGACCCTTCACTGTATGACAAAATTTCATGCTTAACCATTTTGAAAACATTTGCAGGTGACAAATTACAAAGAACATTCCACAATGTCTGATCTTAACTCTTTACCGAACGACAATATTCTAGACCGGTCCAAGTTGAAAGCATTTGCAGACGACAAAATGAACTGAAATTTGTTTTGGGAAGTGTACAAAACATTGTGGGAAAAGGAGAAAATGCTGGTTATCATCATTTTCTCCTTTTCCCACGATGTTTTCAAAAGGCTTCTTTTTCAGGGTCGTTAAAAGTCGGGATTGTGTGGTAAAGGGTTAATCTAATTTGTCACCTACAGAACTTTAAGCTAACCTTAGCACAAGCACAAATACAGTTCTAGACTAAATTGAATTACATCATCCCCCTCCCCTTCATTCTACTATTTCATATACTGACAAAGTCCTCCCCATGAAATTTCCAACATGTACAAAATCTCCCTTGTAAGAAAAGGAGTGGGTGAAATGGATATTTTGTCTAGATGTGAATAAAAAGTATCAACAGAAAATAATTACACATCTTTCTGGTTTTGTTCAAACAATGCTCTCATCTCTTCCAGGACCTGTCGTACCCTATCCTCCTGGAAATAACAAGCAAATGGAATACATGTAGATCTACAGAATTAAAAATCCAAATTCTTTACATAAGCATTCTTCTATTTCACTTGTCAGGTATACATATAGAATTCTAGACTCAATCATTTAGGTAAAATTTTACACTAAAATTGCTTGTAATCAGCATTTTTTCCTTTCCATGATGTTGTCTACTTTTCTAAGAAAAAATCCCATAAATGCATAATTCAATCCTCACTGATTTTGTCATCTGCAAAGGCTTTGGGCATGTCTAAAATTTTGTTCTCTGGTAAATAGTAAGTTTACTTGTAAAAATACGGATTAACAATCTACTACTATAAACTTTGATAAATCAAAGCAAACGTAACTGTAACCAGTAATGTTACTTTAAAAATTCCAGATAAAAAGTGCATGGGCTGATATTGCCGTAGGCCGAATGGTTGCTAGAGAACTCATACCCTGGAGAGCTCGTACCCTGGAGAACTTGTACTCCAATCTAAAGGATATGAGTTCTTTGGAGAACTCGTACCGTACCTGGGGTACGAGTTCTCCAGGGAACATGTACCCAACTAAATGATTTCGTGATAGATTATTTTCATTTTATTTAAATCATACAGATTTTCATGATCTATTACCCTTTGTGAAATAAATAGGATATCTATAAACCAAGCAAATGTATACGGAAAGACGATTTACGGTATTTGCAGTAAAATATCGGTTTTGTTGCTGGACGTTTGGTTGATTTAAATGGAACGGGGGGCAAGGTAAAAGGGTAGGAGATCTACAATATCTGTAAATCTTAAAAGTATATCTTAAATACTTCATAGATACGATTTTGAAAGACTTTTTAGATATTGATGATTCATTTATGGAATTTGTCAATTTACTTGTGTAAAAGGTGTCAGGTACAATAAAGTCATGTGGAATTAGGAGTGATGATCCCTGTTGTACATACTTGCCATTTACCGACACCTCCATAAATAGCTTTAGTATAATACAAGCTCCTTTAACCCTTTACCAAGCAATCATGTGTTTTAACGAAGAAAAAGGTTTCTGAAACATTGTGGAAAGTGACTGTTGATAGTTGTTTTTTTTTAAGTAGCCTTGAAAGAGGAAATTTATCTCTTTTTTTTTTTTAAACCTTTGTGTATCATCATTTGACCATTGACCAAAGTGTCTCTATTTTTAACAGCCCGGCAAAAGATACCTTTAGAAAACAATATTGGAAAAGGAGAAAATGCTTAAAACCAGTATTTTCTCTATTCCCACAATGTTTTTTCCACCCTATCAGAGAATTAAAGTCCATTTGTACCAAATTTGCATTTTCGTCTGTAAAATTATAATTTGGTACAGGCTAAAAATGTGAGTTATGAAAGAGCAAAATTTGTTGATAGTCTATAATTTACTTGACAAGAATATCTCTACCTGATCAAACATGGAACTCGGCATTATGAATTTTTTTACCGATCTCCGTAACAGCATAAAAAAATGTAGTTTCCAAATTTACCTAACAGTTACCTAATCAATCCCTGGGAGGGTATTAATTGAATAAGATCCCTACATTTTGTATAAGTAAACATATGCTAGATGATTCCATGTTGAAAACATGGACTGAAAAGGTTGATTTAATTGCAACATATTCAATATTTTTTCACCCCTTGTAACGTAAATTTCCCAAAATATTGAAAACTTTCTGAAAAGCGGGAAATACATTTAACTCTTTACCAAACGACAAAATTTTAGGCTTGTCCAAATTCAAAGCATTTGCAGACGACATATCAAATGTGGATCAAAAATTAAAATTTGTTTTGGGAAGGGTAGAAAACGTTGTGGGAAAAGGAGAAAATGCTGGTTACCAGCATTTTCTCCTTTTCCCACAATGTTTTCAAAAGCTTTCATTCTCAGGGTTGTTGAAAGTCGGGATTGTGTGGTAAAGGGTTAACAGGGCTCTCTCCTTTCCCACCCTGTAAAAATGACGTGATTTTTTATTTCCATTTAAGGCACAGTCATATTTCCATTTAACTCTTTACCAAACGACAAAATTATAGACCAGTCGAAATTGAAAGCACTTGCAGACGACAAAACAAATACATGTATTACACAAAAATTGAAATTTGTTTTAGGAAGGGAAGAAAACGTTGTGGGAAAAGAAGAAAATGCTGGTTACCAGCATTTTCTCCTTTTCCCACAATGTTTTCCAAAGCTTTCTTTCTCAGGGTTGTTAAAAGTCGGGATTGTGTGGTAAAGAGTTAAGGCACAGTCATATTGTTTTCTACAACAGCTTTGAACAGTATTACTCGTGAACTGTTTATCCTTATTATATACAATAATCTCCTATTGATTGATGACTAGATTCAGTACAAACACCCACGGAACAATAAATGGGATTACCTAGATGGTTTGATTGACAATTAAAGTGGTTATTAAGCGACTTTAGTACCATTGCCAATCAACGCATTCAGGTGATACAAAATAACTGACAATAAAGCACATTATCAATTATCAACTCAAAATGTGTTTGATTAGGCTGAATTTTTGGAAACATATCCTTATTTTCTTTTTATTTTTTCATATTGTGTTTTTTTCTTTAACAGGAACCTCTTTATGAAAGATATATTTCAGGTACGGGTGTGACTTTTTTTCCGGTCCGTCGAATCATCGAAATACCCCTATTTTTGTATTATTGAGTTCAGATAACTGATAAATATGCAGGATTTTCTTTCTCTTTTCTTCAAAATAAAACATACTTAAAGTATTAATCATCATTGAGAAGAATGATGTTGTTAATTTATATTGATCATAGATTTACGTGAAGAACAATCACTGAAACACTTGTGTGTCTGGTCTGTTACACACTGAAATTCTTGGCCTTCAATCTGGACTAAACAATTACATTATTACACTATGTCTTGTATTAATTATTAATGTTATTATTTCTTTGAATGATAAATACACACAAGAGAGCACAAATGCACTTCATTTACGAACGAAGGAGACCTAAATCAGCTAATTGCATGATGTAGGTCTCTGAAGTAGCTTGGCATATTCTGTCCTGTTCTGTTCAAGTGAAGCAATCAGAATGAAAGTGTTTGGCTGATATAATCCAACTTATTTCATGTGGAAGTTGGTCATTGTTATTTTTAAATTACTATGGTTATTATTCATAATCTTATCGGTGGAATTATAGTTGTCTTATCAATTAATGCCTGGTAATGTGCTAACCACAGATTCAAAATGGCAGCCAGTTTTCTAATTTGGTGATTCTTTTTAATTTCATATGCCAATTATAAAAAAATAAAAACACATTTTTTTTTTCTATCATACTTATAGACAAATATCAGACACATCAACCTTGTACAAAAGCTACTGTAGTGAGTTTGCGGATGTAAAGTCTCTAAATCAACAGATTTCAATACGTCAAGCAGGTATTTTGGTGGACATTTACAGGTAGGCTATTCTGGAGCACATTCTTCATGTCGGGCCTCAATGGCATGTTGTTATCTTGTCACTTGGTTTTAAACTAACCTTCCTTCACCAATATGATTACAATTTGTGTAAAAAACCAAAACTTTAGTCATCTGATCTCATTAATTATGAAAAAAAATAGGGGTATTTCGGTGTTTCGGTGGCATTTCGGTATTTTGGGGATTCATCGGACCCCTTTTTTTCCTCAATGCAATTCATTATGTTTCTTGTAAACAATACTCAAAAAGTGGATTCAAAACTCAAGACATTCTCATGAGTATTTGTCAAACTTCAGTTTTATCAATATCAGCTGTTGATATTTTTTCACATCAAGAGTAATTCCGCAATTTCATCTTCCTTATCTGCTACGAGCAGATACAAAGTATAAATATTAAAGTTTCAGTAACAATTACATATAAACACATAATACATTTATTACAAAGTGACAATTATCTACCGGTCTGTGTACATTTAAATACAATGAAATAAACATCAGGCAGTGTTGTGCCTAGGCCAAAATTTTGGGGGGACACAGGTGTCCCCCTACCGTGATTTCAAGGGGACACTAGAAAAATCTAGGGGACACACTAAATATAACTAGTTTTTCAACCGTCCTCTGCGATTCAATTTCATCTGCAATTTTTCTATTTTTAACACTTCCTGACATAAAGTCGGTCAGGCGCATCTGGCGTTTCGCCATATTGTTTCATTGACAACAGTAAGACTGGTTTAAATATCGGACATCTGTTAAGCGACTTTATCTCAGTAAATTCCTCGGTCACAGTCTACGTTGTGCAGGTGCCCATTGTAATTAACGCAATGTACGTAAATACCGAAAAGGACTCCAGATAAGGAAAATCTGGCGGATTTTCGTGAGCGCGCCCAACATCCCGCAATAGCTTAGATTTTAAGGGACATTGGTAAAAAAATTGCGGGAATCCCGCAATCCCGCAGCCTAGGCACAACACTGCATCAGGACATATGCAATGTGAATACAAAAGCAAAAAGTATCCCATTTTTTCTCAACTATGAAACATACATCATAACATATGCAATGTAAATACCAGTTTAATTAAATCAAAAAGTTCAAAATTTTACCTAACAGTGAAATATGCGTCAAAAGTTACACAACGTAATTAAAAAAAAAGGAAAAAAAAAAAAAACATTTTTTTTCGGTATGAAGACAGTTCCCGGACAAGACAGTTCCCCGACACAAGTTTTCGAGACAGTTCCCCGACAGATTTGAAGACAGTTCCCCCGACACTTTTGAAGACAGTTCCCCGACACTTTTGCTCTACGTCAAACAACCTCTTACTAATACATGTAGTTATGATTGGTAATCGTGAGAATTTTTATATATTTGTGGCGAATTGATGTTTTGTGATTGGATTATTTGTACCTTGTGATGAAGAATTCTATATATTCACGGGTACTTATTCTCCTATGAGTGAATTAATTCATGATGATTCACAATTGTCATGAAAGTAAGAGATTATAAAAAAAAAAAAAAGACCTTCGCGGCATGAAAGTTAATATAAGAATATGTTTTGGGAGTGTTTGGAGTTAACTGCTCCTTGACACTCTTGATAATTTGTATTTTATTAGTATGTATTTCTCTATGTGTATTAGAATTACACTAGAGAGAGAGAGAAAGAGGTAAAACATTTTTTTCCCGTTTACCTTGTCCTCTCTGTCCAAAATCTTTCGTTTTTTACACATATTGTATGTACAAAATGGGGAAAATGTAGTAGGCCTGTATTTCGATACTGTTTGGTGATAAAAGGTCGTCAAACTGTCCCGTCAAATAAAGCAATTATAGGAAATCACAGACAATCTCATGGTGACCAAATGTATTCGTCAATCACTTTTCAATCAATCATAATTCATGATTTATTCATAAAATCCTTTATCAACCATTTTTACCGATGATAACTGTCTTTTTTGACAAAGAGCAAAAGTGTCGGGGAACTGTCTTCAAAAGTGTCGGGGAACTGTC
Source organism: Tridacna gigas (assembly GCA_945859785.2). Classification (NCBI taxonomy): domain Eukaryota; kingdom Metazoa; phylum Mollusca; class Bivalvia; order Cardiida; family Cardiidae; genus Tridacna; species Tridacna gigas. The sequence continues at coordinate 68,950,166 of OX244029.2, forward strand.
TTCAAATCTGTCGGGGAACTGTCTTGTTCCCTTTTTTTCTAACAATGCAATATAGATCAAAAGTGACAAACGGTACATGCTATTAAACTTCAAAAATATTTTTCAGAGACAACTTTAGCAACTATATAGGCCTATACATGTATAGATTTGGATGTGGGGACGATTTCTCTAAAATTTAATTGGGGACGATTTCTGCAAGGGACGATTTCTCCTGACACCCCACTGTATGTATCAATATACCGGTAACTGGACATTTTGGCCCATAATAATTTCGGCCCATTACAATTTCGGCCCATAACAATTTCGGCCCATACAATTTCGGCCCATAACGATTTCGGCCCATGATTGGTGTATCATAAATATTGCACAACCTGACGAGTCCTTTTACTAAATGTTTGGTGCATAAAGTTTCGCTTTTAAACATTGTTTTGCATCAATAAACATTTTGGATATTTGTTTTACGTCCTGGTAGAATGTTTACACATGGTAAAAGAGTGTGTACAATGTGAGCAAAGGAAAACCACTATAATCATACGGCAGACGTTAAATCTTGGTTTGTATCGAAGATCAGACTGTAAATATCATGTATAGTCCGGTGTAGACCTACGCCATCCACAAAAGATACTAAGTTGCCGTCGACAGTGGAAGAGTTTAGAACTAAATTTCCCATCTCCTAAATTTTGAATTATCTAAGTTTAGCATCAGGTAGCGAACGTTATAAAGTGAAGAGTTTTCATCACTTTAAAAGTACAATCTGATCTTGATCTAAGCTCTCCATGACGGATACTTAGGTCTCCGTTGGAACTGAAATGGTTAAGTTAAATCCGTTGTTTGTTGATCTTTTTACCTTCTTTTTTGCCGGCAAATTTAATCATACTCTCTTTTTTGGGTCCTCCAATCTGGGTTAAGGGTTTAAACCATCCAGTATCAGTAATGTCATAATATCGTCTAAGATATCTGTCGAATTTAGGTACACGCTTCGTTGCGTTTTATTATCGTGGGTGTTGTGAATCTGGTCTCCTTGACAACCAAGTACATGTGAAACGGGTATTTTATAATCATATTGTGCTAATTAGAAGTACGGAGCAGTGCAATTAGTAATAACACTGTCATAATTGCCCTAAAATAGTGGTGATCAAAGACAACTGATATCAGTAGAACTTCCAAGTTCCTGACTTGTAAACTGTAACAAATTTGTGCTAAATTTCTCCTCCAAATCACTTTTTCTGGGGTCTTGAAATACTTATATCACAATCTCATTCTGATTTCAATTCTTAGTGTGTATGTGAAAACGCGCTGTTCTAAATGCTTTTTTAAAATACTGCAAGGCATGGGTTAAAAAAAAAAATGAAAACCCATGACAAACCTAGTATCAAATTGACATCGTCCGATCATAGCCCCTTCAAACTGACTTTTTTTTTTAACAACTTTATATAGCTGACTTGTATAGACGCTATATAATTTATAATGTTGGAGCTGGGATATCAGTCATTACGAAAAAGGTCATAAAATTTCTTATGAAATAAAGTCTATTATCGAACGACGTAGAAGGAAAGAGGGAGGTGTTTACTTGTCGGCGTGAGTGCTCTAAAATTTGTTTAATTTAAGGCGGGGGAAAATAATTGAATGGATGCAACTTCAGTAATTATTTTCAATAATAATTGGCACAATAAGTCTAGTTTGGTGCATTTTCTTATTCGTGATAATTGATTGTTTACCAAGGATTCATGTTTTTAACCCTTTACCACACAATTCCGAGTTATAACGACCCCCAAGGAAAGAGACTTTTGGAAACATTGTCGGAAAAGGAGAAAATGATGATAACCAGCCTTGCTTCCTTTTACCACCATGGTTTCTACCCACTCAAAGACAGATTTCATAATTTGTGCAACATTTACCTCGACGTCTGAAATTACTTTCAATTTCGATCAGTCTATAATTTTGTCGTTTGGTAAAAAGTTCAAAGAAATGGTAAGGTGATTGTTTTTTTCAATTTATTTCACTATAGCATCCAGATCATAGAAGAATTTAATTGCTTAGTACTTAATTTTTCTCCTGACCTCAGTTTACCCAGGGATCGTATATATTACGATCCCTGGTTTACCCTATCAATGTCGTGGGTACTAACTCATTGTCTACATGTAATAATTCTAAACAACATGGGATTTTTAGAAGGATTGCATATATATAACGTTTTTCACGCTGAAGCCTACATTAACACTTTCATCTGTTCCATGGTAAAATTGAGGAAAAAAATGGAATTGTAGTATTGCCACTTCCCAAATTTTCATTAAAAAAAAAATTTTTTTTTTTAAAGTGACATCTGGAATTTCAAAATTCCTAGAATTAGTCCTTAATGAAGGCTCTGCATAATGAACTATCCTTAGAAAACACACGTTCTTCAGCTAAAACTGAGTTTGAAATTAGTTATGATTGGCAAGTTTACAAGTCTGGAAATGCCTTTGTGTTATTTCAAACGATGACACTAATCCTCCCTTACCCAATGCACAACGCGGCAGTTTTGTTCGGCAAACCTTCGAAGGTGTAGACCAGCGGCTAAAACAATGTCATATAAAAGCAACCAATCAGCACAAAGAGTGGTAGCAAGACAGGTCGGAGCATGCAAGCTGACAGACAGACAAACAAACAGGGAAACATTCAAGTGTATTTTAATTGGTATTTAGACTATGGGCCGAAATTGTAATGGGCCGAAATTGTTATGGGCCGAAATTGTAATGGGCCGAAATTGTTATGGGCCGAAATGTCCCGGAATCAATATACCCTTTATCGAAATATTCTTGGAAAATTACATTGAATGGTGGTAAAGTACTGTCAGCTGAGCGCTGTAACTCTCTAATTAATTCTAAAGCTTTTTCTGCAAGCATATCTCGTAGTCTGTTGTTCAACAATTGTAAAAAAATATCCCGCGAAAATCGATGATCTAAACGTTCATTGGTTTAGAGCGAGCGAATCAAATTTTTGCAAAAAGCAGAGATTGTACACAATTTAGAGATATAAGGAAAAAGGAAAGTTAGATGATAGGAAAATGTAAAATCATTGCCATTTTCAATGATAACTCTTGTTTTTCGCTAACAGTAACAGAAATCAGATGACCTCATATCCATTAAAGAATAAATATCAGACAATATTATCATTAGAGAAAGTGTACCCTCCCCCGCTATATTTCGTATTTGCCCATTCCTTGCGTATTATCATTTTCCATTCGCATACTGTCTTTGAACCCGCACTCTTCAGCGTCAAGTCGTGTTCTAGCTTTCTCCGACAAAAACTCAAGCAAGGTATTATTATGTATGCCATCAGATGACTGATTTGTATTATAAACACTGATACATATTTATTGATGTTTATTTACTCGCAATCTACCTTTTTGCCAAATTTTATGTTATGCTTGAAGATTGATCTAGACAAACCGTCTTTTTTTCCTCATTCAAGGGAGGCAATTCTGAGAAAAAAAAAAAGGAGGGCTGTATATCAACATTGCATTTCAGCAAGGATGTCAGCATTTTACGAGGCAACTGTAGATTTGTCCAAGTGAAAGTGTTTGCAGACGACTACTTATTCAGCTGAAATTATTAATTTTTGCTTTAGAAAGGTCGCCAGGATGGGAACAAGACAGTTCCCCGACAAGACAGTTCCCCGACACAAGTTTTCGAGACAGTTCCCCGACAGATTTGAAGACAGTTCCCCGACAAAATTGAAGACAGTTCCCCGACACATTTGTTCTATGTCAAATGGAAATTAACTCGGTAAAAGAGGTTTATAAAGGACTGTATGGATGAATGTGATTGATTGAAACATTTGTACCTGTGATTGATGAGTACATTTGGTCACCATGAGATTATCCGTAATTAACTGTGATTGCAATGTGAAAAGTTTATAATTTTCTGTAACTCAGCTTTGTTTGACGGGACCGTTTTCGTTGTCAAAAACCAAACAATTATCAAAAATACACATGATTTCCCAATGTGAGATAAAATATACACGTATGTTAAAACAGCAGGAATATGGAGAGAGTTTACAAGGCAAACAGAAAAAATACTTCACTCAGGTGCTCCCCCCCCCCCTGCTCTTTCCAGGGATGGTAAATTATACAATCCCTGCTCTTTCTGGTGTAATTCCAAAACGCATAAAGAAATACGCACACAAGAACATACAAATTATCAAAATAATTCAGAAAATTAACTGGCGAACAGTCTTTTTTTTAAGTCTCTTTTTTTAACAATCGTTAATAATTGTGAATTCACCCATGACAGAATAAGTAGCCGTCATTGTATAATAGAATTCTTAATATTTCCAATTTCTCATGATTATCAATCATAAATATCAGTAACAGGTTATTTGGCATGAATCAAAAGTGTCGGGGGAACTGTCTGCAAATCTGTCGGGGAGCTGTCTCGAAAACTTGTGTCGGGGAACTGTCTTGTCGGGGAATTGTCTTGATACCGCCAGGATAGGGCCTATCCTGAGTCTACTTTTGCTGACCCCTACCTTCAGTCTAAAGGTTTGCTCCGATGTTTTTTTTGTGACTGTTCCTCCACTCACCTTGATATCAGCCATTCTTAGTTCTATTCTGGATTGAAAGTTGATCATCTCTTCTAATGGTCTTATGCGGCAATATTATTGTTGACAATGTCAACCTTGCACTACACTTGGTGTCAATCCAGTGTTCCCACTCACATCTCTTTTTGGGAGTGCATGTGCTCCCTGGAATACAAGTTTGGGAGTGCAAGAGAAATTCTAGGAGTGCACTTAATACCGGTATTGACAATTATAGAGCATCTATGGAGAAAAGTAAGGGTCTGTTGCATTGAAAATTTGTTTTGATAAGTCTAACTCTGCAGTCGGCTACTCTTAAAAACAATATGGGTAATTTAAAAAACGAGGATGCTTGTTATAATTCCCTTACTCACGGGACCAGTTTTAGAGGGACAACTTGCAGCCTGACGGCCAGTAGAATTTTCCATTTCACTGTCAATTTCAGACACTAATTAGCTTTCACTTATTGTTTTAAAGAGGTACCTATGTAAATTTACTGTTCAAAGTCATTGATAAAGCTGAATAGACAGTTTGAAATGCGTATGATCGGACCATGTTAAACCAATTTTTGTTGTGTCATGGGTTTTCACATTTCTTGCAGCGATCTTTTTTTCATGCCTGTTCAGTTTTGGAGTAGTATTTCCACATGATTTGACATAGATTTGTCAATAAGAATAGCATGTAACTTCAAAACCTTTAATTTTACTCTAGAAAAGTGGATTGATACCAAGTTTGATTAGCGGTGATAAACAGTGACTTTCACACTTGATAACTTGTCCCAACTGGCGCCACTTGTGATCGACAATGGGAGCCCTGAAACCTGTGCGTGCATGCACGTTTCACTTCACATTTTTGTGCGTGATTATTCAATTCAGTGCGTGAATCACGTACATATGTGCGTGAATGGGAACCCTGGTCAATCTAAAGCAAGCCTCGGCCAATTGGGTGACTTGGGCAAAAAAGTCGCCCGATGTAAAAAAAACTTTGCCCATTTCACTGGGCAAAGCGAAATCGAATTTGCCTGAAAAAATTGGGAAGTCGCCTCGTATATATTGACCACGCGTCTGGTACTCTATACACAATCAGCGTGTGTAGATCAATAACCTAACAGTGTGTTATACCCGATTCACAGCTGGAGTCCAATCAGTGAAATTAATTATTTTCAACTGTCCGATTTGACAAGCGGTTGTTAATTAGTTTCTTGGGTACCAAATTCCTCTTCTTAATTGTTAGGTATTATCTTAACCAACAATATTCACCCCTTTGCCCGTCAAGTCGCTAAAATTCTTGCGAAGTTTAACCAATATTTTTCACCAATCATAACAAACATTGGCACCATCTAGTGGCTTGTCTGGCCTCTTTTTTCAGTGTAAAACCCTGACTCGGATATCAACGCTTATTTAATGTCCCAGAATTGAATTGGAAATCGGCACCTTGCTTTTAAAACACCATTTACCCATCCTTTATTACCTGCACTTTTATTAGCGAACAGACATGATGTCATATATTTAGATGGTCTGCTAAAATCATGTGTCAATATTTTTAAATCGTGACTACAAATTGGCGCCAACTGTGTCATGTTACAACTGAGTTTTGGACGAATTCCAGCAAGTCACATGATTCAATTTCAAAATGGCTGCTGGGTGTTGTGACGATCACATAGCTCAAGGGCAGTTTTCTTTCAAAAGTTTGGATGAAATTGTATATTTTTCTTTGACGGGAACAGAAAGATGAAATTAAAAAAAAAGAATATACATACATTGTTATTGATCCGTTACTCTGTTAAAATTTTGACATTTCTCTTGATCGGAGCCTATCTACCGCAAACGAATCATCTACAACGTTAAAAACAGGTATTTAAGTTGGAAATGCATGTCCTTAGCTGTGTTTTCATTAATGATTTATCTGTTATCAGCAAAAGACAAACAGTATTCAGACAAACTTATCTTCGATTTCTCTTGCTGTCTCAAACTGGGCTTTTATTACCATGAGGAAGTTGAAAACATTGTGCCTGCAGGAGAAAATGCTGATAGCAAGCTTTCCTTCCTTTGACACAATATTTGCGTTACTTTTTAACATTACTTATAAATATCCTTTGAGTAATTTATCTATTTGCCTGCTGTAAATGCTTTTGATTTGAGATTTAGAATTTTTTCTTACCTTGTCAGGGACAGGGATCGTAATATACATGATCCCTGGTAAAGATAATGATTTTCAGCAAAAATTTTTGCCAAGGATTTTGGAAAAAAATAGTGCTTCAAAGATTTTGGGAAAAAATGTGCTAGGAGAAACCATTGCTCACAAGTATTTGTTTTCTCTTTCCATAATGTTTTTATCCAAAAAGTGTATGAACTGAGCATGGTTAACAATGAATAAATATGTTTTAAGTAGTTTCTAATAAGAATAAGTATATTAATCATAAAAAGATATACAGTATAAAATATTTTTATTTAACTCACATGGTTTTCTATCCAATCAAACCGTTAAATTGTTGAAATATTGTTATTTCCTTCTAGAAGTCCGACCATGTCCGCATTTTAATATCCGTCTATCTTCTCCTCAAAGTCTGACCACTTCCTTCCCCATTTTGAAAAACTTCTCCCAATTCTCAGACTAGGGAGAAGTCACTTCTTCCCAAAGTCTGAGAGTTGGCAGAGGCCTGTGAAGTTAAATCATTTATCTATTGATTCATGTCCATTTTGTAGCTGACAAGCAGATTTAAGATACATTATGCAGACTGAAAGATGACTGGTTAGATTTTTGAATTTACAGAAGCCATATAAGAATGGCTGATATGAAGGGGTACGGAGACCCAATCACAAAATAACATCTGAGCAACCCTTCAGACTGAAGGTAGCTGACCCCCACTACAATTTAGTTCATTATTATTATTATTTTTTTAAGACTTGCATTCTATACACCCATGCTAAGGCTACAGGGAAGATGGGGAGGTTGGGGCAGCAGCCTTCATCAAAGAATATTATAAAGAAAGCAAGAATAAATAAACGAGAATAAAGAAAGCATTTTCTCTAGAGTGCTGTTTACAAAGGTCTGCTGAAGTAGATGTATTCTGGATCCAGCATTGTTGGAAAAGATGAAATTGCTGGTTACCAGCATTTTCTGCTTTTCCCAAATTTTTTTAAAAGCCTTGTTCCTTATGATCATTTAAAGACTTGACTTTTTGACAAAGGATTAACTGAATAACTCTACCATATTGCAAAATTTTAAACTCATCAACATTGTAAGTTTTTACAGACAACAATTGAAACAGGGTTTCCATTTGTGATGTAAAAGTATGATTTAAGTATCTATATATGCATGGAAATCAGCTCAGAATTCACAGCTGATGGTATCCCAGGAGGCACACATAAATGAGTCAAAAAGATTTAACTACATCAGTAAGGAAAACAACACAGAATAGGAAGATTTAACTCTTCTGTACAAACTGATCATCAGAATTCCAAAGTGTCTATTAATAGATTTTGGTATGCCAAGGTATAAGCGAGATGCTCAAAAAATAGATTGCTTTATGTTCCACTTCTAATGGTTACCTGTGTTATAGCGATACTGTGACGAGTGTCTTTCCTGGCGATCTGATCGGCGGAAAACATCTGCTGCTTAGCATTTCTATACTGAAATTTAAGATGGCTTCCCCGGCCAAAAAGAAAAAACATTTCACAAGCTTTTCAAGACCAATGGTTGAAAGATCCTGCCTTTTAAGATTGGTTGCTGAAAGAAATTGATTGTACAGATTCCTCCATTTGTATGAAGCACTTGATTTGTTTTGAAACTAAGCAGAAAAAAGGTTAAATGAGTCACATAGTATTTCAAAACTAAAAGTCCTCTGAAAATAGAAATGTGGAAAAAGAGAAAAAATCTTGCTAAATGTGAGTTTTCTTTCCCTTCTTCTTTTTATCCGCCAATCAAATTTGGCCCTATTGAACAGATGATTTATGCAAGAGAAAATGCGACTTAGATGGAATTCAATTTTGCTCAACTTTTCGGTGGCACACGGACTCGGTAAAAATTTATTTCTGAAACTTTTCAAAAATGACGGCGTCAGTCTTTGAAAGGTTCGAAAACATTGTGGGAAAAGGAGAAAATGCTGCTCACTGGTACCTTCTCTAGTGTTCTTAATGTTTTCAGAAGCCTTATTCTTCAGGAACATCAAAACTGGGGATTGTTTGGTAAAAGTTTCATGAAGACTCGGAGAGTGATAAAAATTTTGTACATTCATTTTTTGTTTTTGAAGCATGGCAGACAGTGATGATGAGTATGAAAGACGCAAAGCCAGAGACAAATTTAGAAGAGAAAGAAATGATTATGATCATAGACGAGATGACCGTAGGAGAGACTGGGACCATGATAGGTTTGTTAAAGTGTTTAGTACAAAGACTGTGGATGGGTTTTAGTTCTTAAGGATAAAGATAAAAAATTTAACGTGGTGAAAAGAGTTTCAATTTACATACATGTGAGCATAGTTTAGGCACTGAAATAAACAAGGAAAGTTAAACTGAGGGCTAGATGTTTGCAAATTGTGTGGCTCTCTGAGTCCATGTTAATGTCATTTTATTCTGATTGCAGTGAAATTGTTAAGTGCAATCATAAAATTTCTCTTTCAGTTGTGTACATTTACCCCAAAGTGCAATCTCCCAAAACTATATGGAGCAGCAGATAAAGTTGATATGAAGTCCAAGATTTCACAAATCAACATACCCAGAACACTTCAAATAATCTGTATTTCTAGTAAGATAAGAGTCATCAGCTTACTTAGAAAAGACTTTAGAAACAGAAAATATTGAGAAGGAGTAACCACAGTAAAGCCCAAAACAATCACAATTGGAGATAAGATTTACAGAATCTCAGTAAATTCAGGGGTTTTCCCACCAGAGAATTATGTTGCTATCAGGTTCCTACTAAAACCAGACAGCAATGCTGCAATACAGGCATCCTCTGAAAATTTACAGTGTTTTACCTCAGTTACTCTTGGGACTCCCTCCTTGGGGTGTTAACCCTTTACCATACAATCCCGACTTTTAACGACCCTGAGGAAAAAGCTTTTTGAAAACATTGTGGGAAAAGGAGAAAATGCTGGTAACCAGTGGCAGCATTTTCTCCTTTTCCCACAATGTTTTCTACTGTTCCAAAAACAAATTTCTATTTTTGAGAAACATTTATTTTGTTGTCAATCTGGACTATACTAAAATTTTGACTAGTTTGGTAAAGAGTTAAGTAGAGAAAATGTGGCATTTCAGATAATGTCATAAGAAACTAATGGGTTAACAACTATTCTTTTGTTGTTGTTGTTGTTGATACATCAATAGAGTAATCTATCGGTTGGTTGAAGATGTAGTAGAAATGAACTGAAAAGCATTAATAGACTGGGAACCTCAAGATTTACTTTTTCTTAGCGACACGGTTGCAGGGGTTCAAATAGGATTATTTTTTTTCATTCCCAGAAGTTCTGATAGATATGATTCAAGAGGTATGAGAGGTAGAGACAGTGGTGGTGGTAGAAGAGATCCATATGGAAGAGATTATGATAGACGAGACAGAAGATACAGTCCACCAAGAAGAGATATTAGTCCTCCACACAAAAGAATGAGAAGAGATTGGTATGCTAAAAAATGGTATTTATTATTTAGTAAGATGATAAAACTTATACACCTGTCATTATAAGTATAAAACAGTGAAATAAGTCTCACACTTTTTATTCTTGAAATTAAGACAATGTAGGCCAGAGGGTGCATCTTTATGTGTTTACTCTTTACCAAACAACAAAATTTAGACTGGTCCAAGTTGAAAGCATCTGCAGACAACAATTTGTTGTACCCAAGTCAAAAATATATGGCCCACATTTTCTCATTTTTTGGGGGGAAGTTAAAAAAAAATTGCAGGAATCTGATGGTGCAGCCTAGGTACAAAACTGAATTCATCAGATATTTTCATACCTGAAACTCCAAAATTTGTTGGAATTTACAAGAGTGAGAGAACATATGAGTCAAAACCCATAAAAAAAAAAAAACAGGCTCTATAGAAAACGCTGCTGTAAAATAAGTTGTGCTAAAACAAAAAGCAGAGCAAAGTTTTATTGTAACAGCTTGACTTTGCTATGAATGTAGGCGATTCACTTCATTATTTAGCAAAGTTTCTCTAGATACCTGAGGGAAAAAGAAGCCCATGAATATAACAAATAATTACTCTTTTCTCTGCAATATATTTGTATAAGTTGTTTTTTGCATGGGACATTGAAGGTAATGGTTTTATGGCAGTAAGTTAATGTACTTACGGGTTGTAAACCTTTTACCAAACAATTCCAATGCTATGTGTAGGAAAAAGGCTTCTGAAAACATTGTTTACTCTTTACCAACAGACAAAATTTTAGACTGACCCAAATTGAAAACATTTGTAGATGACATTTCAATGTGGCTCAGATGGTGCAATTTTTCTTTGATGGGTATAAAACATTGTGGGAAAAGGAGAAAATGCTGGTTACCAGCATTTTCTGCTTTTCCCACAATGTTTTCAAAATGCCCCTTTCTCAGGTTGTTAAAACTCAGCATTGTGCGGTAAAGGGTTAAAAGGAGAAAATGCTGACAACCAGCATTTTCTCCTTCTCCAACAGTGCTTTTTATTATTTTCAAATACAAATTCCATCATATGAACAACACTTGTTTTCTGCATAGTTTCAGTTTGGACAAGTCTAGAATTTATTGTCTTGTAAAGGGTTAGATTAAACTTAGATTTTTTTTTTTTTTCAGGGATGAGATGCCACCATATGATATGCCTCACTATGGGTCTGCAATGATGTCTGGAAGGGGTCATCCACAACACTGGGGACCGGGGCCAAACATGGGACCTCCCCAAGAAGGAGGATATGGAGCCCCTGGACAGTCTAGGTCAGTTCTGTTATGCATAATATCTGGTGCATTTTCTGTATAGTTAATACTCCCTTGTATGTTTCTGCGGTAAGTATTGTTTAAAACATTTTCACAAGCAATTGCTCCATATTCGCAAAGCGTTCAATTTCATTGTTAACGCAATTTTTGGCCTTTCATTTGATTTTTAATAGTTTATGGAAGGACTAAGATCAGCATGTACACTAAGTAGTGGTATGAATCGTATATTGGCTGCCAACTTACAGGCAAGATGCTCTCAAAGGCAAGTGCATGGGTTTGGTGGCTTCTCTATCCATACACAGCATATAATGCAAAGATATATATGTTATACACAAAGTCACACTACAATATTTCAGACAGACTGTTTTTTTAACATACCAAAAACTTGTTTTGACTCATTACCAAACAACAAAATTACAGACGTATCCAAATTGAAAACAAATAAAATGTGACTTAGAAACTGAAATTTCTCTCTAGGAATGTAGAAAACATTGTGGGAAAGGAGAAAATGCTGTTTACCAGCATTTTCTCCGTTTCCTACAATGTTCTCAAAAGCTTTCTTCTTATGGTCATTAAAACTCAGGATTATGTGGTAAAGGGTTAAGTGATATAACTGTTAAACATTTGAAGGATAGGATATCTGTTTTGTATAATAATATGGAGACACTGAGCATGAAGGAACAAGTTTTGTATTACTTGCAGTTCCTCCTTTGTACTCAGTTTTCACAAAATAGTCTACCAAGTTGGACAGGGCGAGCTGTATGAAAATATGCAGAGCTTTCCAGCAAAAAGGGACTAAATGTATCTCGTGTGATGCATGATAATCATGCAAGTCATCACATGATCATGGATCCATAATGTCTATTTTGCCCATCAACCAACTGAATCATGAGGTAAACTGGTAGTTAAACATTCAAAAAATTGACCAGTAGCAAACACTTTTGGCCCAGGTCAGCCTGCACAGTCCGAGCAGGCTGACCTGAATCGATACTGTTATCAGATGCATTAAGCCCCCTTTTCACAGAGCATGGCTGATTTGTACAGTCACAGGTTGAAATGACTTAAATTTTTCATGGTGTATTATTTCATTAAAATTGCAGTCAAGAGCCAGATCATCCTACCCAACCGCCAATGATGTCGTTTAAGATGTTTTTAGCCCAGCAGGATGACACAATAAGTGATTCAGATGCTGTGAAGAAATACAATGAATATAAAGAAGAATTTAAAAAACAGCAGATTAGTGAATTCTTTTTACAGCATAAGGATGAAGAATGGTAAGTGAATGGAAATACATGTATATTGATAGTGTTTTTATTTGAGATCTGAAGAACAAGTGTTTTTACTAGGACATTGATACATTTAGTTACTATTAAAATGTTCAATAAATGGAACAAAAAATTCAATCAATCAAAAGAACCAAGAGACTGGAAAGTCAAAGATGTTTGATATGGAAATATCTAAATTGGTCATACTATACTCCAAAATATTAGACAGTGTAGATCAAAGATCACCCTGCACATTCTATACAGTAGGATCTTTTTGTCTCAACTATCTGCATAAAATTATTATGCAATTCCAAAGGTTGAAATAACCTGAATTGCGATTTTGAAACAAGTAGTTCAAGTGATAGTTACAGAGGGTCAACTGCTTAACTCTTTGTCACACGACAAAATTTTAGACTGTTCCAAATTCAAAGCGTTTTCAGACAACAAATTATATCAAAAATGATTTGATTTGTCTCTGAAAGGGCAGAAAACATTGTGGGAAAAAATGGGAGAAAATGCTGGTTGCCAACAGTTTCTCCTTTTCGTAGTGTTTTCAAAAGGCTTCATTCTTGTGGGGGGGGGGGGTCGTTAAAACTTGTGATTGGTTGGTAAAGGGTTAATGCAAAGTAGTTAAAAGAGAAGGGATATTCTTGATTTCCTTGATAGCAAATTTGCATATTGTTTCTACAGAAGAATTTCGTGGTGGTTTTTGACAAATAGAATCATGTTTTTATAGTGAGATTTTTATATGATACATTTTTCTATGGATATGACTGTGGTCATATAAAACCTGTTGAAGAAAGTTTGAAAAGAAGAGAAGGCTCGTATATGTGAACAAAAAAGAAGGAACAGCCATTATAAATGTTTTATGTTACATACAAGTAGCTTTTTCAGTAGAGATATGAAAAAAAAAGATGTTTTTATTTTTCAATTACTGTCTGAAATATGACTTTTAAAAATGTAATTGTACTAATTATGTATTTAACCCCCTTCTAGCAATACATCAACGGTTTGGAACCAACTTGATAAGGATATTGATCACACGGAGCCAGGATTATACATATTCGCGTTAATCAATTGTAGGGAACTGCGCACAATGCAGTTTATATTTCTATCAGTTAAATAGGCTCATGATAGGTTTAAGTTAACATATTGAAAAGTTTACCAAATTGTTGGACTTGCGCGAGGAATGTCTACAGGTTACAGGTAAATTATGGTTGTTTCTAAAAGCTATGATCATTTTATTTCATATATACTTTCTCTTCAAGTATCATAATAGCATTTTCACTTGTACTCACATTTCTTCATTCATGTTTACTTTTTGGGAGTGGTTTTAAGGAAAGAAAATTATTGCACAAGAGTGAGGACAATTGCTGTCTGCAATTCAGAGTTTGTTGCCGAGCTGAAATAGAAAACCCTTTGGGGATTATGCCATATTTGTATTTGAACTGGATTTAGTGAAGAGTTAGCACCCATTTTGTCTGAAGCTACAAATAAACATTTGAAGGAATTTTGCACATTTTGTCATTATAAGACTTTTTGTTCAGATCTGAGATTGCCTTTCAACCTTGGCTTCTTTATTTCAGACTGTTATACCGGAACATAGTATTTATACACTATAAACTTTCTATGTGGTTCATTGAAACGCATATTGAAATTATTATTGATAAATCTAGTTGCATGTCATATAATTTTGATAATGCACACAATTGCCCAAACTATATTCAAACTTAAGGCAAATAAAGAGTCAACTTACGCAAGTATACATAATGCAATAATGACAGCATTTTACACTTAATAGTGATACAAATGTATGAACTGCATCTACTAAAGGTCAATAACTTTTGAAAAGTATTGTTAATGAAAAAGTTTTAGCAAACAAGTATGCTTGAAATTGCTTTCAGAAGACATGTTGAAAAAAACACAGGACATCTTTGATTTCAGAACTGTTTGAACTCCTTGAAACAATAGAAGAAATTAGCACATGTTAAGTGTAAATACTTTTACATGAAATTAAACCTAGGAAAAGATCATGTCATGTTTTATGTGCTCAATTTAGGTGTAGCGTACATTTTGTCAGAATATTTTCAAACTTTTTACTTAAAGATATGAACATGAGACAAAATGCCAGATTATGGAATCACCCACTTCTTTTCAAGTCTAATTTGATATAGTAAGTGGTTGCAAAAGATTAATGCCTTAACCCTAAGTCTGCTAAGCATGGCATACTGACCTTTTGCAGACAGTGTAGATCAAGATCAGACTGCACAGATCATGCTGCAGCCTGATCTTTATTGACACTGTCTGAACAGAAGAATTTTTTTTCCCAAAAAATGAGTTTGAAATAGCATTATTCTGGTTTTTACTCTTGTTTTAAAAATTTCATTTCACTTATGTAGCAGGATAAGGGTTAATATACAGTTTAAGATTCAGCTTCATGTCTGTGATAGAAAGCTTTCATATCTTGTACATATGCATGGAAGATTTTGTTTGATATAGATATTGCAGAATATAGGCAAATTATAGTAAGATTTTGATCTCATTTCATTTAATCTTTTGTTGCACAACCTAAAGGTTCAAGTCCAAGTATCACCCTGAAGAGTTTGAGAAGCGTCAGGAAGAAGTGAGACTGGCCTTGAAGAAGCGTTGTGATGTGTTTTTTGACTTGATGAATAAAGGCATGCTCCAGTCACTCTCAGTGGATACAGAATTTCATGATAAAATTGTAAAAGTGCTGGATGCAGGTTAGTTTACTCACAAATGGTAAAGTGAGGAGATAAAATCCACATGTTGTAATTTCAAGGCTATTTGACCAGCATATCTCTAAAATAACAGGTTACATAGATCAGTGGTCAGAGTTCAGTTTCCTTGCATTTTGACTTTGATCTACTCTATGATGAAGCACTTATAATTCTCGTTGTTTGCAAAAATTTTACGCTGGGACTGCTAAATGCAACTCAGTGGGCTTTTGCAGACATGGAGATCAAGATCAGACCCACAAAACATGCTGTCTGATCTTGATTCTACACTGTCACATACATTGAGATTATTCTGGTAAAAAGAATTTTGAAATCTAAGTCTTTGAGTTTTAACCATTAGCTGAAAATTTTCATTCAACTTATAAGCAGTTTATGGGTTTAATATGTAATTGTTAAGGTAATGCTATTAGATATGCTCCCTGAAAGGGATGTTGACACTCTGGGGAAACCTAGCTCAAGAATAATCATTTTCTTTGTAAAATCTTCATTGTGACAATTGTGATTAAAACCTTCAACTTAAGTATTATTAGCTAATATATTAGTTGTGTTCATAGACACTGACCCTTTCTGTTTTATGATTCAGGACAGAAATGTGTTTATTCTATATCTTCTAATTTGTTTGCAGCTGTCATTAAGATGGAGGGAGGGACTGATGAAGACCTGAAAGTACTAGATGAGCCCGAGATGGATGAGGGAGCTAGAAGCAGGAACAATTCCGAAACTGTTGAAAAGTTGGTATTGTTTTTTTGTTTGAAGTAGCAGTGCCATTAGTTACTACACAGGTTATTTTCAAACTCTCCAAGGACCTCTACAAAGCTAGTACTTCAAATTGTGTACTACATACTTTTTCTTAGAAGAATACTTGAAGATAATTTTGATTCTTATTTTCGAAGAGTGTGCATTTACACAAGACTGTTTCTTTAGAAGCATACTGGAAGATAATTTTGATTCTTTTTTTTTTGAAGAGTATGCATTTACACAAGAGAGAAAATGAAAATATATAAAAATGTGAAAACCAAGGCTATAAATATATTGACACAAATCCCTATGAAGAAAACTTGTGTCAGTTTGACTTTTCAACACTGAAAACCACTTGAAAGCAATGGTGTTACTGAACACTGCGTACGATAGAAAAGGAGTAAAATTCTTGTTTAATCAGGTGGAAAAAAGACTGCAATGAAATAAGAGATGGGAATAAGGGATATGGTTGGTTTGATTGAAATGACCTTAACTAGTATTGTGAAAGCTGACAGCATTATAAAAAATGTTTTGACCATACATAAGTTACATACGGTAACCATGGCTCCCTATTATCCTACTTTAAAAGATAGCAGCAGTACATCTTTATGGAATACTTGTGGAAAAAACTTTTGGGAAACTGGAAAAAGGAGTGATTGCATGCCTGAAGCAAACACACAAATTCCAGGAATTTTTTTCCTAGAGCTATTTTTTGCAGGTATGTGAAGGAAGTCATATTTGTTTGGCTAAAGTTTGAATCATATTGTCAATGTTTCACTTTTTTCAGGGCAAGTCCAGAAAAGAAAAAAGAATCAGAGCCAGAGGTAACCCAATCTTTGAACTTGTTTCCCTAAAATAACCTATCTATTTATTTATATCTGAAGTGAATTTGCAGTGGATAAATCTTAAAACTGTACTGTAAGAAAAGGAAAATCAACATGTTTTGAATGCACCTGAGCAGGAAGTGCTAAATGTGAGCTTTTTTGATCCTGCTGTGTCATGATGTCCACAGTGGGCTGCAAACTTTTACCTTGTAAATGCTCTGGTGGCCACACTTTCATTCTAGTACTCAAGAAACATGATCAGAATGTTTGTCTTGATATCTTGGATGAGTTTGAAAATGGGTAATGTCATGTTAAAAACTAGGTCTCAAGGTAAAATATTAGAAAAACCTTGTATACACTTCAAAGGCCACATTTTCACATGTAACTCTTGATGACATCTCGGATGATATAGAAAATGGGCATGTCTGGTCAAAAACTATGTCACTTGGTTTTATCTTACCCCGTTCCCACACAGCCAGTTTTAGACTCTTCTAAATCTGAAACATCTGCAGACGACAAATTTAAAATCGGTACAAATGAGATGAAGTTCTCTACTAGGGTAGAAAACATTGTGGGAAAAGGAGAAAATGCTGGTTACCAGCATTTCCTCCTTTTCCCACAATGTTTTCAAAAGGCTGCTATTTTAGGGTCGTTAAAACTCAGGATTATGTGGTAAAGGGTTAAAAAGACCTTTTGTACACTCTAGAGGCCACATTTTAAGTTCAATACACATGACAGGTGGTCAGAATGTTTGTCTTGATGATATCTCTTTTGTCTCCTTTTTCTTCAAAATGGGTCACAATAGATCAAAAACTAGGTCACTGGATCAATCTCTGAAAAACCTTGTGTACGCTCCAGAAGGCCACATTTTCATTTCATTACTCATGAAAGAAGTTTAAAGTGTTTGCATTGATAATATCTCAGACAAGTTTGAAAATAGGTAACATCGGGTTAAAAAAAAGGTCACTGGGTCAAATCTTTAATAACCTTGTGTACACTATAGAGGCTACATTTTCTGTCCAGTACCCATGAAAGTTGGTCAAAATGTAGGGGCAGGTAACCACCAAAGTAATTTTGAGAGTTATCGCCTTTTTTGACTTAGAATTTTCACTTAAAATTAAGCAACTGCAGGCAAGCATTGGCACCTGCTCTTGTTTTATATCCTTACAAGCCAAGTGTTAGCTGGACTACATTTTTGTGTCTTTTATTGTAGAAACCTCTGGAACTCCCTATCACAGAGGAACAAAAAGAGCTAGCCAAAAAAGCCCAGGAGTTTTCCAAGAAACAACAGGAAGCTCAGAATGGGGATGATGATGAAGAATCGGTAATTAACAGTTAGATTTACTTTTTGAAGAAAATTTGCTGTAGAACATTGAAAACAGTTACTCTAAGGATGATTAACTCTTTCCCCAACAGTCCTGCATTTTAACAACTTGGAATACGAGGGCTTTTGAAAGCATTTTGGGAAAAGGAGAAAATGCTGGTAAACAGAATTTCCATATTTTCCCACAATGTGTTTGACAATTTTAAATACAGAAGTGAACTTTTCAGCTTAACTCTGTACCAAACCACAAAATTTTAGACTGGCACAAATGGAGAGCATTTGCAGACAACAAATTAGATGTGACTCACAAAGTGAAATTTGCCTTTGAAAGGGAATGAAACACTGGGAAAAGGAGCAAATGCTGGTTACCAGTATTTTCTCCTTTTCCCACATTGTTTTCAAGAGGCTTCTTCCTTAGGGTAGTTAAAAGCCAGGATTGTGTGGTAAAGGGTTAAGTGATATTGTTGTCTCCAAATACTTTAAGTTTGGTCAAGTTTAGAATTTTGTCCTGTGGTAAACAGGTAAAATGAATTAAGATTTGATGAGAATGTGTGAAATATAGTGGCATAAGGAGAAATTGCTTGTCACAGGCACTGTCTCTTTTTGCCAGTTTGTTCTAATAGGTGGTTTGCTTCAAGATGAAGAGAGCCATATGTAGGAGTACAGAGTTAATTATATTTTATGATTTCAAACTTAAGTTAACTTCCTAAAACACAGGGTGAAGTAGACCTTAATTTGAAAATTGCACAAGGGAGAAATAATCAAAGGAAGGAAATTTGCCTGACATAATTTGTCTGGAAAACATTGTCTGTGGAAGCAGGCAGTGGGTTGGAGAGAGTGTTGTGCATGTATTTGTAGAGAAACTTGAGGAAAGCTTGGCTAGGTGCATTGACCACCATGACATGCGTGAAGTACTGTTGAAAATGGCATGGAACACCAACAGGCAAAATCATATATCAGTTCATCACTGCAGTATCACGGGGTTTAAAAACAGTTTCAGAAAGAGAAACATTATTCTCTGTAAATAACCACTCCAATGTCTGGTCATATCATGTGTAGAATACACTCTATTTTTACTAATCTTTCATGAAGCCAAAGAAGGATGATGATGGAAAGAAAGGAAAGAAGAAGAAACGCCATAGAGACAAACAAGAATACAGCTACGAGAGTGGTTCAGAGTCAGAAAGTGATTCTGGTTCCAGTTCTGAGAGTGAGCCGGAACCTGCTCCACCTGGTGAGTTGTTGTTAACCTTTAAAGGGCCTTTCACAAGCATAATTGCCTTAGCGGCCAGTGTAGATCAAGATCAGACTGCACAAAATGTGCAGTTTGATCTTCAACCTATACTGTCCGCATGGCTTAAACATTATATACAAAACCATCCATGAAACTGCAGTTATTTGGGTCTTATTTCTAGATTGAATATGTTCATTGGCTTTATTCTGTGCACTAAGGGTTGATATAATACATTACCATATTCAAATGACTTAACATCCTCTCACAATGAAAGCAGGGAGCTAAATAAGTAATTTTGTTTCCTTTTCTTCCTTACAGTGTGTAACGATTTGGACTGAAAATTTAGTGGAAGCCTTTTTACCATTATGACTTGTGCACCTGCAATTTTTTTTTTTATTTGGTCAGTCTCGAGTTTCAACTACTCTGAGGGAGAAGGCTTTTGACCTGGGCCATAACCTTTTGCTATCAGTGAAATTTCTACGTGTCACATGATTCATTTGCTTGTCAGACAGTGAATTTTATGGATCTCTAATTATGTGATGTCTTGCTTGGACCAATGCATTAGAGATGCACTAAACCCTCTTTTGCTAGAGCATGGGTCATTTTTTTTTTCTTTTTTTTTTTGCAATCTTACAATTTAGGTTTAGAAGATGAGGGAGAAGTAAAAGAAGAACCTGAAAAAGAAGAGAGCAAGTCTGTAAAGGAAGAAAATGCAGAGAAAAAAACAGGTGCATAGATATGTTTAGTTAGTATAAGATAGATATCAAATTCGCACTCAACAGTTTCAGTGTTTTCCTTTTTAAGCTTGGCTGTTTCGAAGAAAATGTCAAGGTAATACTGTTGCCCTGGCTTCATCCTCGTAGTCTGCGTCTTCATGCAAAAATTTTGACATTCTGTAATATCTCTGTTACTACTCAAGATATGTGCTTCAGACTTGGACATGTTGTTAATTATCAAAAGTATTTTTGACAGAGTTATGCACTTATGCACCTTTTTCAACTCAGAATTTCCACTGAAAATTAAGCATCTGCAGCTAAGCATTAGCATCTGCATGTAGTGCTCTTGTTGAATTAATACCTCTTGCAGTTTTCTTCTCCTGTAGCTAAAGGATGTATTGCACTTATTTAGATGTACTGTCTCACCATTGATCTACAATGTCAGAAATTTTGAAAGATATTGTGGTTAAAATGCACCAAGTCAGTGCTTTCATCTTACAAAAAAAATGTGTTTCATTTACCTAGTAGTCCTCAATATCTGCATTTAAATCTTGAATGGAATACCCCAAATGAATTTGTTGACTTGAGTGCTAATTGAAGTGGAACTGGCTTTAGAAAACAGTTAACAGCAATTCTTGTTCCTCATTGAAACTATCAGAGCTCATGCTGGACTATTTCCTGAGGGAAAAAAGTCAATTATATATGTACAAGTAAGGACCTGATAAATACTGCATGTATCCTTTAACACTTTACCAAAATGTTGTAATGGCTCTGGAGAAAATGCCTTTTGAAAGAAAACAACTTTTCTCCTTTTCCCATTATAGTTTCTCTTTTCAAAGACAAATTCCAGCATTTCAGCAACATTTCAATCATCCTCTGCCAATGCTTCCACTTTTGATGAGTGTAAAATTTTGTCATCACTTAGGGAGTCAGACATAACTGAAAACCAGTAGTCTTAGCAGATACTTTCAGTATAGAAACCCATTACATTGGTAAGGTGGATTACTGAATACTAACAGGGTTAAAACCTGGCTCAGGCAATGGACATTTCAATAGAATTGTGAACTTAGGAAGAACATAACTGTAGATAACTTTTAAAATTCTAGATGGTGATGAAAAGGATACAGACACCAAAAAAGAGGGCGATACAAAGGTTGAGGAGAAATTGAAGAGGAAGATGCTACATAAAACTAGCTCCATATTTCTCAGAAACTTGGCTCCATCCATAACAAAACAGGAAGTTGAGGCAGTAAGTGTCACAGTTGTATTTCAGTTGACCTTTCAATCATCCAAACACCAGTAAGCGTTTGCTTTATCAGTGGGAAAACTAAAACATGAAGCAAAAGGAAGCAGGAAACCGTGCCGTCGTTTTTTATCCCTTCTATGACATTACACATAAAAGAGTCATAGACATGTAAAATTGTTGATCACAAGATGTGATTAGTCACTCAAGATGATATTGTTTTGACAGTTGTTCGTTCAGAAGTGCAGTAGTGTGTTTGATTAAGGACAATCGCTATAATTTTTAAATTTTATCTGATATTAGATTTTTCTCATATCTTTTTATTTTGGAAAGTGATGTATATAGGGGTGAAAAATACAATAAAAGACATCATTCACCATTCAGTTAGTTTAATATTTGGATCTTAAGATGCTAGCAGCCTAAGCTTTTAGGCAGAAAATCATTGCACCAACGGTTGACTTAAATTTTGCAAAAGCAACTCTTTCATGAACTTTGACTTACATGTAAAGCCTTTTATGCTAAATGTGTAAACTAATGACAAAAAATGAAATAGAATCCAATCCAATTCCAAGAACTAAACAACATTTTTGTCTAGTTAGGAAGTAAGATTGGCCGAGTCCAAAAGTGAAAAAATGGTTGTTCTTAACAAAATTTTCAGAAAACTGTACATTAGATTTCCATGAAACTCGTATCTTGTAGACACTTTCATATGAGTCACTTTCTTTGAAAAATGAGGAACTTTCACTGCATTGTTTTAGAGATAGGGAAACTGAAAACGCGTAAGAGTGAATTTGCAGTCAAAATCATGAGTTGTACTGCATCTTGATATGCCAAACTGACAAAGATGTCAATCTCATTCCATGAGTGCATGTTATCATTTTAACACATGCTTGACCTTGCTTGTGGTGAAGTTCAGAACGATCTTCAAAGAATTCGATGTATCTAAAGTACCTGAAATGTTCGTATCAGCAAGTAGGCCACTGTGTAAATTTCTCACATTCTGCAGAAGTAGAACGATGTTTATTAACAGTATCAATGTGCTATGTCTCCTTTGTTTCCTAGATGTAGTGAACTTCCATTTAGAATCCCTCATATTTGATTATTTTCTTGCAAAGAAATGCTTAGTTAAAAACATACTGATTAACAACATTATGCACAGAAATTTGTGCACTAAAAAGTACCGCAAACAACTTTAAAAGAACTCAGTGTCTGTTACTTCGAGCTGTCAAAGAATTTGACAGACCAACATTCCTATTTTCATTTAAATTATGTTTTTCTGGTATAACAGATATTGCTCATATGTTCATTTCTGAAGAGTACATAAGAATTTCAATAACTTCTGTAACATAGTCTGTAGTTATTACCCTTAGGTGTCAGTATAGTATTGTTTTACACCATGCATATGTAACATGTTTATTAATGATCAGTTGCAAGCTTTAAACACGCTTTGATGAAAAACTGAACGGTTAAAATCTTTACCAAACTACAAAATTTTGGACTGGACCAAATTGAAAGCATTTGCAGATGACATAATAAATGTTGCTCAAATGGTGATTTCTGTCTTTAATAGGATAGAAAACAGTGTGTGAAAAAGAGAAAATACTAGTTACTGGCATTTTCACCTTTTCTCACAATATTTTCAAAAGCCTTCACTTCAGGGTCGTTAAAACCTGTGAGTGTGTGGTAAAGGCTTAACATGTTACATTATTGGTGAAACATTGCCATCCATGCATGTAAAGGTATCATTCAACAAGATTCTTAGTCTGACAGTGAATTCGAATTTATTTAATAGATATTTTACCGAACAAAAAATCTTGTTTTGGTTTGCATATAGATTTTTAAAAATGTATAGAATCAAGGTCAAGGTGACACTGTTTTCAGGTGTGCAAAAGATATCCTGGTTTTGTAAGAGTTGCTTTACAAGATCCTCAGCCAGAGAGGAGATTTTTGAGACGTGGATGGGTCACTTTTGATAAGTCTGTGAATATTAAAGAAATCTGCTGGAACCTAAATAACATCAGGGTAAGTACTTAAAAAAGTTAGTTTTCATATAATTTTTCAACCATTTTATCATTGTCAACATAAATCACTCAACAGTGACCTAAAATTCTCTTCCTTTTCAGCAGAATTGCTATTTAGACCACAAAAAAGTTATAAAGTGGTAAAAGCACGAAATCATTTGGCAGTATTTATCAACACTGGGAGCTCATGTACTCTTACTTTGAATGAGAATAATATGGTTTGAGAATTCAAAAAACATTATGGTACTGATGATGAAATTGATCTGTACATACTAAATGTTACTAGCCTTGCTTGAAACTCTGGTAGAAACAAGCTATTTAACATGCACTTAGTTATTTAAGTGCTGAGGGAAAGAGATTCTGATAGAGCTTCTACTTATATGTTTGCAAGACTTGAGTATCTTCATAGGATTTCATTTGAATGTTAATCCAAACCAAGCTTGGGCTCGAATCGCTTGCTTTCTTTATGGATGCTTACTCTGTTTCCTTGATAATCTATTTACAACTAAATGAATTTTTGTTTGTTTCAGCTGCGTGACTGTGACCTTGGAGCCACCTTGAATAGGGAGTTAAAACAAAGAGTTAGACCTGTAAGTGGTATGACAGCACATGCCAAGGTTGTAAGACAGGATATCAAACTGGCAGCTAAAATAATACAAAACTTTGACGACAAGTGGAAAATCTGGGAAGACCTGGGAGCTGAAAAGAAAGACAGTGAAAAAGAGGTGAGTAGTACATGTAATTTAAAAATTGTGCTAGGCTTTGGTCTGAGAAATGTTATTGGTTTCTGATGTTTGTTATGGTACAGACTTTTAGAAAAAACTTAATTTAACTGACATATATGATTATCATTTGCAGAGGAAAATCCTATTCTTCAGTTGTGTGGCAAACATTGAGGTTAAAGGGACATTGGCTCACTACAAGCAATTATTCTTTTTCCTACATGTTTTCAAAAGCTATGTACTATAGGTATATGAATCATATCTGTACTGTAATGGTTTTAATATTTCCGCTCCAGTTGATTTGACAATATGTGTTTTCAAAAGCTGTCTACTATAGGTACATGGATAATATTTGTACTGTAATGGTTGAATCTTTATGGTGAACGTTTCAGTTGATGTGGAGATACAATTAAGATATCTAACATAAATATTAGGGCTGCCCGAGTATGTATCAATTTAGGAAAAATTTGTCAAGTCATCCTCGAACTTCTGATTGGACCCCATTTGAGAATATTATTTCAAGAAGTGAATAGATGATCTTGTTGTCAGATGCATTTTATTGCATGAAGTTATTGGAAAGACAGCTCATTACATCCTTAGTACAAACTTGCATCTGCTACCTTTGATTACATTTGAAATCGCATGAATTAAGGAGGATTAGTTCTGAAATATATGTGAAAATACTGTGTAGAAAGGGAATTTGCTTTTAACTAGCTCTTCTCTTGCCTCATCAATCTTTTTTTTTTTTAAATCTATCAGGACATTTATTTTTTTGTTTTAGTTTTCCTTGTCAGCAAAGAACCCTTGTTTGAAAAATATCACAGATTATCTTGTGGATGAAGGGAGTTATGAAGAGGAAGAACTTCTTGGTAAGAAACTCCAGAAAT
Source organism: Tridacna gigas (assembly GCA_945859785.2). Taxonomy (NCBI): domain Eukaryota; kingdom Metazoa; phylum Mollusca; class Bivalvia; order Cardiida; family Cardiidae; genus Tridacna; species Tridacna gigas. The sequence continues at coordinate 68,975,355 of OX244029.2, forward strand.
TTCATTAACCCTAGACATAGGGAAAATAGTCATGAAGACACACAAGATTCTGATGATTTTATTCATAGCAGTATATAGTGGCCTGGTATCAAATTTGTTCAAATTTTGCCCCTGGATGGCCCTTAACCTTTTGCATTACATCCTGTACTTAGGGATATGCAAGGAAAATTCATAGGACCACTAAGTGTAAAGTTTTATATTCTGTTGTAGCATCATCCAGAATAGTTGAAATCTTGTCTTTTAACTCTTTACCAACTAGCAAAAGTTTGAACTTGTCCTAATCCAAAGCATTTGCAGACGACAAACAGTGAAACAAACTGTAAAAATTGTCTTTGAAAGAATAGTTTGAGACATTTCAGGGCTGTTATGAACCTCTTGTTTACTTTATTATAAACAAACTCTATTTTGTTACTTTTCACTGCAAGAAAATTTTAGACTCATCCATGGTCAAAGCATTTGCAGATGACAAATCAAATTAGACTCATGTTATGGGTGTATCACTGAAAGGGTAGAAAACACTGGAAAAAGGAGAAAATACTAATTACCAGCATATTTTCCTTTTCCAACAATGTATTCAAAGGCCTTCTCCGTCAGTGTCTTTAAAACTCAGAATTGTTGGTAAAGGGTGAACAGAGATGTAAAAAATAGATGAGCCTTGCTCTGTGAAAAGGGGGCTTAATGTATCTGCAAAATGTATGGACCCAGGTCAGCCTGTGCAGTCCATGCAGGCTGACCTTGGCTGAAACGTTTTGCTGTTGGTCAATTTTCTGCATGTTGAAGGACTAGTGTACCTCATGATTCAGTCGGCTGTTAGACAAAATGCATTTTATGAATCTATAAGAATGCAATGATTTGCTTTTATCATCCATAACAGAGTTTTACTAAGCCCCCTTTTGCAAGAGCATGGCTCAAATATGTGGATAAGCTGTGTCTGTGTGTTGTAGGCTTAACAACAGAAGAAGGAGAAAGGGAAGATGACCCTGAAATAAAGATAGAAAGAGATGAAAGTTTGCTGAAGGTAAATATTGAAATGTCAACATCTTTACAATTTCTTTTCTCTTCTTATACAAAGAAACTGAAAGCAATACACGGAAAACAGAGCAATTTGAAGGGTGGGTCTTAAATAACATGAAATACAATTATATCCTTTTGAGCTGGAAGTACTTGAAGAAAGGGAGAAAAGGAAATGTGGTAAGATGCAAACTGGATACATGTAAAGGAAAGATCTAGGAAAACTGATGTTTGGCTCATGTGATGGAACTTGTCTTTGAAAGGGTAGGAAACTTCAAACTTTATGAGGTGAAAAAATGGAGGTGACATGCATTTTCTCTTTTCCTGCAATGTGTTAAGAAGTTGTTTTCTTTTTGTTGTAAAAACTGGATTTTTTTTTTGTAAATACATGTAGTTAAACTGAATTACACAGTGAAACAGCCTGATATAATACAATGAGTTATATGTATATCTTTCAGGTGTTGGACAAGATGATTCTGTATTTGAGGGTTGTCCACTCCATTGATTATTACAGTGCAAATGAGTATCCAAATGAAGATGAAATGCCTCACAGGTGTGGAATCATGCATGCTAGGGGTGTTCCACCTTCTACTAAAACTACCAAAAAGGACTGTAAGTACTTTTTTCGTACAAATTTGGGTAGAAGCTAAAGATTTCTAGACATAGGGTAGCTATTCGGAATTTGTGACCATATTAGTAGAGAACATAGGAATAATGACATTTTGCAGTAGATTGAAGTGTTCTGCATAATGTATGCACCTGTTGTCTTTTTCTCTCTCTTGTATTGTACCTGCGTAAGCAGGGTCCATACAGTGACCATAGAAAAACACAAAAAAGTGTCAATAGTTTTTGCAACAGACCAAAGTATCATTCACTGACCTGTTAAAAATTTGGACCTTTGAGTAAAAGACCTTAACTCTTTACCACATGACAAAATTTTGGACTTGTCCAAATTGAAAGCATTTGCAGACAAAATAAATGTGAATAAGAAAGTGAATTTTGATTTGGGAAGGGTAGAAAACATTGTGGGAAAAGGAGAAAATGCTGGTAACCACAATGTTTTTAAAGGCTTTCTTTCTCAGGGTCGTTAAAAGTCAGGCTTGTGTGGTAAAGAGTTAACCCTTATCCTGCTAAATAAAAGAAATGAAAATTTCAAACCAATAGTAAAAACTCAGATTTTCTTATTTCAAAGGTATTTTTTGAGGAGAGATATCTCCTTATCAGACAGTGTAGATCAAAGATCAGACTGCATGTTCTGCACAGTCTGATCTTGGTCTACCTTGTCCGCAAAAGGTCAGTGAGTCATGCTTAGCAGCCTAGGGGTTAATAGGATTCTTTTTGTAACCCACTACTGTAAAATTTAGACTTACCAAGCACCAAAGCAAATTACTTGAAGGGCAATATTTTGAAGAAAAGGAAAGTATATTTCAGCAGCATGGAAAAAATTGTGGGGGAAGAAGCCATTTCTTGTAAATTGCTCCTTTTCCAAATTGTTTTCCAAAGCTGTCTACTGCAGACTTAATGAAAGCCATATTTGTATATAACTAATGATTTGACTTTATGGTGCAAATCCTAACTACATATTATGCAATGATGTTTGAATATGTTTTTTGAAAACATTAACTACTTACCACACAATCATGAGTTTTAATGACCCTGTAGGTAAAGGTTTTTGAAAACGTTGTGAGGAAAGAAGAAATTGCTGGTAACAGGCATTTTTCCTTTTCCCACAATGTTTTCTATCTTATCAGAGAGAAAGCATCATCTTAGCAACATTTAATTTGGTCAGGTCCAAAATTTTGTAGTGTGGTAAAGAGTTAATGTAAAATATGAATAATTATAGTTTAGTACCTGTGAAATTAATAAAGTAACCAGAGAAATAGTAGTATATTTTCAAAGGTGGTTTACAGAAAGACACAAAGTTGTGTGCAGGAGATATTGTGTCATTTCATGTATTGATACTTTTGTATTGTAGTGGATGATTGGTTAAAGAACTTTGAGAACAAGGTGAAACCATTTGTAGAGCTACAGGACAAACTGGATGAAACAACAGCGAAGAAAATGGGCAGGAAAGATCCAGAGGCATATCCTTTGTTACGCTCACTGTAAATTATTGTTGAAAAATAACAATAGTGATACTTTTTGACGTTGGATTATTATGCTGTTTTTATTGAGTAAAGATAAACCTGACCAAGGGACAAAATTGGTGGATAACTCCATACAAAATGACAAAATTTTTGACTGGTCCAAATCGAAAGCATTTGCAGACAACAAATGTAGCACAGATAATGAAATCTGCCTTTGAAAGAGTTAATGTGAAGAATCTGATGAAAAATTTGATTTATTTACTCTGTCTGATAAACTTTATATGAACTTGATGTCTGAATAGAGACAGTAAAAAGGAGAGTTTAATCTGATCATTTGTGTACAATATGTCGAGATTGCTTGCTAGGGTGACCAGACATCAAATCGATAAGATACTGTATTTCTTTCAAAGACAAATAATTTTTTTACTCTTTGCTGCACACAAACATGGTTCAGGCAGAGTCTGACATTCAGCCTTTGGCAAAAAAGCAGATTTGGTGCTCTTGGAGAGAATGAAAAGTCATAACTACCGGTATACATACTCCATTTACCAGTCATGTAATGTTCATTTACTGTTATTTGTGTGCATCCTTGTAAGTTAACTTACGAAAAAATAATGAGATAAAGAAATCATTGTTCAAGACAAGATGAAAGGATGTATAATATCAAATTCCTTAGATAAGAGGGAAAATGTAGCATGTGATATATAAAAAAATCTGCATATAAGTTGCATTCTGCTGGAAAACTTGTTTGTATTTGCAACTAAAAAGTTTTCTATATTCTTACCATAATATGAGTTTTGTCAGACCATGTTAAATTAGTTATGGTCGGATGGGTGTGTGTGATAATAGATGTGATCATACCAGCATTTCATCTGTATTATTCTATTGTAACATTCACACATAGACTTCAAAGTTTTATTCTAAATTTAGTTCTGTTAGAGCCATGGAAATTCAAGGACAAATTGAAGTAAATGAGTATCCATTATAAAACTGTACTACTGCTTATATAGAGCCTTTTGGTTATTCTACTTCACAACAGACAGATTATTTCCTTAATACCTGGTCACTGAAGTAGAGAAGTTTGTTACTGCAAACACACAGGAGCTTGCCAAAGATAAATGGCTATGTCCCCTATCAGGGAAGAAATTTAAAGGTCCAGAGTTTGTAAGGAAACATATATTTAACAAACACGTAGAGAAAATAGAGGAAGTCAAGCAAGAGGTAAAATTCCTGGAAATTTCTTTCTTTAGTCCTTGGTGAATAGTTGAAGTATAACTTGAAGTATAACACCTGAAACATTTCTGTAATTTAAGACCTCAGCAAATTGCAGCAGATAACTTCTTAAATCTTTACCAAACAACAAAATTTTAGATTTGCCTAAACTGAAAGCTTTCGAAGAAGACAAAATATTATCGACTCAATAATAGAAATTCACTTTGGCAAGGATAGAAAACATGGTGGGAAAAGGAGAAAATGCTGGTTAACTGCATTTTCTTCATTTGTGATATTTCTTTAGTGTTGTTAAAACTTGGGATTAACAGGGTAAAGGATTAAAATCATCTGCACAAAGTATTGATAAAGCAACATGCATGTAGGTTTGATTCATGAATACACATGGCAACATTATAGCAAAAGGTACTTCATTGTAAATTATGACTTGCTGTGTTTTACACCTGTAGCATTCTGTAAACCTGTTATTTACTTATCATCATGGCGAAAAATAAAAGATGCCTTTTTATTAAAATTGTGATCAAACATCAGAGTTTTTGATATGTTCTGTAATTCTATAAATCTGTGGTAGAGATTAGACCTAGTAATAATATAAAGGATTTTGAATTTTTAGCTTGGCTGTTTTTGAAGAAAATGTGGTGTATTGTCAAAGCCCTCTCATCGTCTGCCTTGTTGTACAAAAACTTTGACATTTATGATATCTCTGTCATTACTAAAGATATTTACGTCACTCGCACTACTTGTTAACTACAAAAAGGGGTACCCAAACCTGTACTTCAGGTAATCATCACAATATCTTTGACAGAGTTATGCCCCTTTTTCAACTAAAAATTTTATTATAGGTTGCATTCTTCAACAATTACCTTCAAGACCCAAAACGCCCATCACTGCCAGAACATCCAGGCAATAAATCCTCCACAAACCACTCTCCAAGTCCTCAGGGTCAGCAATACTCCAACTCAGGGGCCTACGGTGGCCCTCCACAAGGTATGATGGGATATAATTCAATGAGAGGTGGACCTAGTCCTCACATGATGAGAGGAGGGTATGGAGGTAAGTACCTCAACTACTATTAATATTTACCATAACTCAGAGTTCACTAAGCTTAAGTGAATTTGCTTTTTTGGACAGTGTAGATCAAGATCAGATCATACAAGGCTTGAATAGTTTTCTCAAACCAGAAAGCCTCTATCTATAATATTTTGTACAAGCTATGTAGCATCATGGCCTTATAGACCCATGTCAAAGCTGTTCAAGTACTAGCCCTCTGGTCAAAATGGTACATACTCTGAAGACAGATATTTTACAAAAGATCAAATTTATAAACCCTTTACCAAACCATCCTGAGTTTTAACAACCTGTGTTTTAGAAGGCTTTTGAAAAAATTGCGAAAAGAGGAGATAAGTCTGGTAACCAGCATTTTCTCCTCTTTCCACAATGTTTTGTACTCTTTCAAAGATGAATCCCAAAATTTGAGCCACATTTAAGTTGTTTGTTTGCAAATACTATAGATTTGGACAAGTCAAAACTTTGTCATTTGGTGAAGAGGTAAGTGCTAAATGCTTGAAATGTCAAATGTCACCACTGTCCATGTGATGCTGTAAAGGCAATTTTGGTGAAGAGCATGAAATGGTGTGTTAGTTTTGCAAGTATTTACTTGTGTAAACACTTCATAATAGTGCTTGTCTGAACCCCTGCTTCTATCTCATATGTATAATACATGTAATTGTAACATAACCTGCAGGTTCATCTGGCTACTATGGACAACAGCAGCAGCAGCAACAACATTCTGCCTACAGTCATAGACGTGAACCATACAGCAGTTGGGAAAGAGAAGATCATCGTAGGCCAACATCTTACTCAAGACCATACAGGTAATTCGTACTTCTGCTTGTTTGTTTTTGCAATTAAATACAAATAATACAAATAAATGCAGTATTAATTGTGAATGTTGTGAATTGTTGATTCACTGTATTTGGAAAATGTATACCCTGTGATTTAAGTCATCAACCTAGCAATAATTGACAAAAAATGTTGATTAACCCTTTACCACACAATCCTGACTTTTAACGATCACAAGAAAGAAGCCTTTTGAAAACATTGTGGGAAAAGAAGAAAATGCTGGTACCCAGCATTTTCTTCTTTTCCCACAATGTTTTCTACCCTTTAAGAGACAAATTTTATGTTTGAGCTACATTTGAAATGTCGTCTGCAAGTGCTTTCAGTTTGGACTAGTCTACATTTTTGTTGTGTGGTAAAGAGTTAACAAATATGTACATATTTCCAAGGCTTGTGATGCCAATCAAATAGTGTTCTTTTCAAAATGAAATTTAACCAACATAATATCTAAACTTTTTTTGTGACACCATTTTATTTCAAATTTCTCTCAGTGTGACCTTCTAATAGCTCTCTACCAAAGGCCAAAATTTTAGACTGGTCCAAATTAATAGCATTTGCAGATGACAAAATAAATGTAACCCCAAATTTGAAACTTGTTTTGGGAAGGGTAGAAAACATTATGGGAAAAGGAGAAAATGCTGGTTACCAGCACTTTCTCCTTTTCCCACAATGTTTTCAAGAGCTTTCTTTTTCAGGGTCATTAAAACTCTGGATTGTGTGGTAAAGAGATAGGCATTTGAAGTGTTAACTACAGAAAATGTTGTCTTTTCTTTCTCAAGTCTGTTTCTTTTTTCTCACCAACAGTTTTGAATTAAGTCCCTTGAACAGGCAGTATTTCATTGGTTGTTTTTCAGCCGCAGATCTGATCCCCGGAGAATCATTGAGTACCGCGATCTCGATGCGCCGGATGATATGGATTTTCTGTAACATTTTTGCCCTGCGTACATTTTACTATTGCATTTCAGTCGAGGGGGCAATCGTCGAAGAGTAATAGAATACAGAGATCTTGATGCGCCAGATGATGCGGATTTTCCATAACAGCCAAGTATTATTAATTTTGGGGAAAAAAAAAACAATGTGTGTATTCTGTTAGAATTTACTGAAAAAACACAGTGTAATTGCAAATTCATCAACTTTCAAATATGCTTTATATTATGGGTTAATATCAAGAAGATTCAACTGTAAAATTATGTTGCATTTTTTTTTACAATCTTAAGGTAATAATTTGTCACATTTCAGATGAGTTGTCCCTCCTCTTATTTTCGTTACTAAATTTTTTTCAACCCTTAAAGCACCTTTCACAACCTCAGTTGCCTTTGCAGTAAGTGTGCAACAAGATCTGACTGCAAGAAATATGCAGTCTGATCCTTTATCTATACACTCTGCTTTGCAGAGTAATTCTGAACAAAAGCATTCATGAAATGCAATTATTTAGGAATTATGTCTAGACTGACAATGTGGTTTAATTGGCACCCTTAGGGTTTAAAGAAACCAGGGTGAGCTTAAAGATTTGGACTTGAAAAAGCAGTGATAGGATATGTGTTGTTGATTGCTGAATGATGAGTCAAGTTGGTTTTGAATCATGATTTTAGATTAACCCTTTACCACACAATCATTTGTTTTAACATCCCTAAAGAAAAGACCTTTTGAAAACATTACGGGAAAGGAAGAAAATGCTGGTAACCAGCATTTCTCCTTTGCCCACAATGTTTTCTAATCTGCCACAAGTAAATTTCTGTTTTTTTGAGTCACAATTATTTGTTGTCTCCAAAAGCTTTCAATTTAGGCAAGTCTCAAATTCTGTACTTTGGCAAAGAGTTAAGGATTAGATGAAAACAAAATTTAATGCCTTTGTTTATAGTTTGTAGAGTATCAAATCAATGAAAATTTAATTTTAAGTCAGAAAAATAGATCACAATATTGCAATTTACAGGTTGGTCTTTTTTTTTGTAGCAGTTCACACAAGAATGTGAATAATTTTGTAGATCCAAAATAGGATCACATTCAGTGTATCTGGATCTTTGATGTTTATTATCCATAAAAGCAATCATATTGTAACAGCCGTGATATGACCTATGGTGTTAAAACAGTGTTAAACTCCAATACAATCAGTCAAATTGTAATTGAAGGCTATTGGGGTGAAATTAGCATTAATGTCATTAGCATTGTTATCACTTAATCATGAAGTTTGTTGTAAAACCTAAGTAAAAGTTGAATTCATTTTTATCAGAAAATTCTGCATCATGCTCTGTGAAAAGGGGGCTCAATGCATCTGCAAAAAGGATTGACACAGGTCAGCCTGCGTGCAGGCTGACCTTGGCCAAAACTTTTTGGTTTTGGTCAATTTTCTGTATGTCCTTGGACCATTCTGCCTCAGGATTAAGTCATTAAATTTTGTTAGGCAAAATAGATTTTATGAATCCATAATTATGTGATGACTTGCATGGTATAATGCAAAACAGAGATGCAATAAGCCCCCTTTTGCCAGAGTGCAACTCATTTATATGTAAAATAGAAAAATTTGCCACTATCATGTTCATTTTGTACAAATTGTCGAGTCAGTCTGAATAAATTGGAGAACAACATTTTCTTCCTTCTTCTGTGGGTTTCAAGATTTTTGGTTTAGTTTGAGTCACAAAGCATTGTATAAATAAGAAATGTTTTTTTTTTTCCATATGGTTTATTGTTCAATAAACCATGGTTGTAAGTTAGGAGGCACAATAAATAATCCACAAGGGTGATAGCCTGAGTGGTTTATTCAGTGTGCCTCATAACTCAAAGGGTGATAGCCTGAGTGGTTTATTCAGTGTGCCTCATAACTCACAACCGTTGTTTATTGAATGATAAACCACGATAGAAAGAAGATTACTTTGATTCTAACAAGGCCAACTCTTGATAAAAGGAAAACAAGTTCATGCTTAGTATACAAAAGCAGATGCTGATTAATTCTTACTTTACATAGAATATAGAATGATGCTGATTTTACTACACTTCCGTTGCAGTATGTGTACAGAGCCAAACTCACGTGTCGAGTTAGAATAGGGCTTCATGATTTAAAATTTTGCATCCGTAAACAACTTTGAAACTATCCTTGTAAAAAGATGAATTATCAAAATGAATTATTAGTACACTGTTGACTTGGATGACATGGTGGTAAAATGAGAATTCTTTCATAATGAGCAATACATACATTGACTTTGGGCACAATTTCTTCAAAACTATACCAATTCATCTGCAAAAGGGAATGATACAGACTTAACCCTTCACCACACATTCCTGACTTTTAACGACCCCAACAGAGAAGCCCCTTGAAAACATTGTGGGAAAAGAAGAAAATGCTGGTAACCAGCATTTTCTTCTTTTCCCACAATGTTTTCTACCCCATAAGAGACAAATGTTATGAGCTACATTTAAAATGTCATCTGCAAATGCTTTTAATTTGGACTAGTCTGCATTTTTGTCGTGTGGTAAAGAGTTCAGATAGTTAACCCACTACTGTACAGGCCAGTTTTAGACACCCTGAAAACTGTCACAAGTGAAATAAACACGTGTGAAGAAAAGGGAAACTATCTTGTTTGAATGATATGGAAAAAGAATGAGAAACATGTGAAAAAGGAGGGAAAGGGAGATTATATTATTGATAAGAAGAAAAAATGAGAATGTCAGAAAATCTCTGTTTTTACAGCAGCTACTTGCTCCTTTTCCCACTATGTTTTGAGAAAACAGATTGTGGTAGGGCTTTGAAAATTTAGCCAAATATTGCTATGTAAAGGCTGTTATGGCCATACTTGCAACAAAGTAGTGGACATTGTAGATTCAAGATAGGCTGCACAAAAGCCATGTTCAGCGGTTAAAGGTTTAATTCTTTACCACACAATCCCGAGATTTAAAGACCCTGAGAAAGAGGCCTTTTCAAAACATTGTAGGAAAAGGAGAAAATGCTGGTAACCTTTGGTAAAGAGTAAAGTACTGCTAGCCAGGTGTCCCTAATCTTGCTTAAAATGCCTTTGGGTTGCTGCCCGAAATGTAGGTTTTAAATACTGCTAGCCAGATGTCCCTAATTTTGCTTAACATTCCCTTGGGACACTGCTGTAAATGTCTAGCTCAAAGTATTTCTGTCTTACTTCTTGAAAAATGTCCAGAATAGTATCTCTAGTGATTTAACAAATATTCCTCTCTTTCTCTCTACACCAATCCTCAAGGGCAGTGCTTGTTGTACTGAGATGCATTTTTCAAAATACCAGCCTTGTGAAAGTGCTCTGAATTCACCCTTAAAGCGCCCATCATGACTGTGGTTGCATTTGCACCCAGTGGACACCAAATTAGACTGCACAAAAATGCACTCTGATCTTGATCTACAGTGTCTGCTTTGCTAAATCTTTATAGATAAAAATTGTTGAAGGGTTGAAGGTTATACTGACAAGGAGTGGCTTTGGAAGAAATCCAAGCACTGGACACCGCACATAAAAATGAAAACCTTGACTCAATGACTTTGTGAGATAATATGTAGCAGACGAATTTGAAAACCTCGTAAAATATGGATAACCTATGTGAATTGGAATAAATAGATGAATACATTTTGAAAATCAAAGCGCTGACGCACTGAAGGCAGCGGGTTTGTGCCAGCTACAGATCTTATTACTTTCTTTGCACAGGTTTCCTTTATACTTGACTTGAAGTAAAAAGGTGCCTTAATCGATCTGCAAACAGTATAGACTTAGGTCGGCCTGTGCAGGCAGTCAGTCTGTGCAGTCTTCACAGGCTGACCTGGGCTGAAACTTTTCGCCATTGGTCCATTTTCTGTACATCGAAGGGTCGGTCTATGGATCAATAATTATTTATGTCTTGCTTGGTATAATCCATCACGAGGATGCAAGAAGCCCCCTTTTGCCAAAGCACAGCTCATTTGTTTGTGGCTAAAATAAAGATAAAATCTAGTACATGAGCACAGGCAGAAAACAAGACTTGAATAAATGATATTAATCCTTTCCAAAACAATCCCAAGTTTTTATGACCCTGTGGAAGAGGCCTTTAAAGATATTTGTGGAAATGGAGAAAGTGCTTCTAACCAATGTTTTCTATTATATCAATCCGTAACATTTATGAAATTCTTGAAAGGTATCTTAAAGTACTGAAAACCAGTCTTAGTATAATTTTGAGGTTTTACACCTCAAAATCCTTGTAGGCCAAATAATGTGCTTTATAAAAGTTTTGCCGATCCCTTTTAAGGAGTTTGTAGCTCAAAGACTTGAAGTTGGTACCGCTGGTTTAAATTTCCAGCATGGTCTTCTTTCTGATCCACTTATCATTTATGCCATGTTGTTATTCAGTGCATGACCTTAAGGAAATAGCCAAGAAACGCATGCATAGGTACACTGGCAGCTGTTATGACCCAAGCTGTTTAAATTTCATTAACTGCTAATAAATTATACTGAAAGAAGCCATTTGCAGACAAAAATTGAAACATGGCTCAAAAACAGTGTACATCTTTGATAGGGTAGAAAACATTGTTGGAAAAGGAGAAAATGCTGCTTACCAGCATTTTCTCCCATTCCTACAATGTTTGTAAAAAGTTATGTTCTAAGGGTCGTTAAAACTTGAGATTGTGTTGTACAAGTAAATGCATAATATAATTTGCAGTTATAACTACTTTTAACTCTTTACCACTCAATGCCGACTTCTAACAACCTTGAGAAAAAAGCCTTGTGAAAACAGTTTGGGAAAGGAGAAAATGCTGGGAACCAGCATTTTCTCTATTATCCACAATGTTTTTTATCCTATAAAATAAAACTTGTACCATTTGAGCCACAATGAAATTGTCGTCTGCAAATGCTTTCAGTTTGAACACAGCTGAAATTTTGCCGTCTGCCAAAGGCTTAATGGGTGACTTTTCGTGTAACATCGCCTGTCATAGCCGAATCCGTACGACTTTGGCGATAAAAGGCGATGTTACACGAATCCCATTACGATGCCCTATGCTCAAAATTCATCATGCAAACAAACACCGACAAGAAAAAGTCGATGCAAAGAATCAAAGTCGCCGCAAATTTTTTTATTTAATGCTTCAAGAAAGCCAGGGCAAATAAGTAAATGTCAGTTTTCATCAGCAGATTTTTTAACACATTATGAAATTGATGTGACTGTGAATCTATATCAAAAGTTGTCTTCTGTTACAGTATCTAATACCCTCGCATAGCGCTCTCTGAACTCTTTTCCAAACGAAAAATATCAGACTTCCAAATTCAAAGAGTTGACAGACGACAATTTAAAAAGCTGCAAAAATGGTAGAAAATTCGCTAGTAGTGGGGGGAAAAGTATTTCTTAAAGGAGAAATTGCTTATAACGAGTAATTTCTCCTTATCCAACATGTTTTTCCAAAAGAATTTGACAGCGCACGTGATAACCCGCGTTTGTTTGGGAAAGTGTTGAAAACAGGGCCAAGTTACTAAAATGTTGCTGTCCTAGGATAGTATGATTCAAGAGAACGTAAGTTTGCAAGGCATGCTTTCAATTTAAACAAGTCTAAAACTATACTGTTTGGTGAACGCTGTTAATAAAGAATATTGGTTTTGCATTGCGATTTATGAACAACACAGCGAAAAACTGGTCTCTCTCCAGATTTTTTCCAACAAAGTACATTGTAAATTTATCTAGAACTTGGTGAGAAATAAACAAAAGGGTTCTAAACAATCTTTGTTTTAAAAACTAAACTTAGAAAGAAGTAACCAATAATGGTTAGATACAATCATAACCATCATACTCGTTCTTCGGCGGAATTTAACACAATTTCAGCAATGTACAATTTTAGCGGTGGTCATTCAACAAAAAACACAAATAGTAGGAAAAACTAGGTACTAAATAATCAAAATGATAATTAAACCTGTGTACGAAATGACGAAAGTGGATACGAAATGACCAACTGGATACGAAATGACCAAAATAGAAAGTATAGGTAGGTACGAAATGACCAAAATCGTATCTACGAAATGACCTAGGTACGAAATTAACTAGGTACGAAATGACTGGAAACCTGTACAGCCTTGACCAATGGAAACAAGGCATTTATTTGGATGAGTCCATTTCTCGCGAATAGCGAAAATAAAAGTAATACTTGGGCGGATTTTTTGATGTTGTAAGTATTAACAGAGCAAAAATAGTATCGTATTGTATATACTTCGTAGTTTAAGAATGAATTAAAAAGCCAGTTTAAGGCGAAGTAGAAAGATTCCTTGTTAACCTTAACACCCCTATAAAAAAGAAATTCCCATTGTCCATTTCCTAACTCGAAAAACTATTAAAAATATAGTCGCGCGCTTCTGCGCGGCGACTAATAAAAACTTTTGCTCTGAAAATATTTTCTTTTGCACTTTTTCGGTCTATGTAGATACCGACGCCCTCTTTCCGTTTCTATTCTACAGTAACATTACGGATGAACTCGTAAGGTGTAAGGCAGTTTTGAAAGGGTGTCGTCTGCGCGAGTAGCGCGTATTTATACATGATCGTTTGTGTATTCATGGAGGAACTATTTAGTCAAGTGTAGGAATCAAGTTTTGTTTACCTCGCGTATCCAGGAAAAAGCTGCCGGATGCAAGAATTCTCGACCTAGATAAATATCGTAAGCGTTGAAAATCAGTAACTCATACCTGGGGACTATGACAGCGGGTTTCACCCGCTGCCAACAATGCGACACAAGGTTAAATTTCTTGCAATGAGCAATTTCTCCATTCGCCGTGTTCTTCTAAGTACATGTAATCTGCTGCTAGCTGAAAGGTCTGCAGGTGATATCGTGCTAGCCCTTTACCAAACAATCTCATGTTGTAAGGAGGCTTTTTGTTAAAACATTGTGGGGAAAAGGAGAAAAAGCTGTTAAGCAGCATTTTCTCCTTCCCACAATGTTTTCTACACTTTAACCCTTTCCCAAACAACAAATTTTAGACCCTTCCGAACTGAACGAGCTTGCAGACGACAATTTTAAATTTGATGAAAATGGCGAAAAGTTCTCCAAAAGGGTAGAAAACACTGTGGGAAAAGGAGAAATTGCTCCTTACGAGCAATTTCTCCTTTTCCCACAGTGTTTTCAAAAGACTTATACTGCAGACACGTGAAAACCAGGGCTAGTTTGGGAAAGGGTTAAGAGACAATAATTATTATTTTAGATACCGGTACTTTCATTTTGTCATCTGCAAATGCCTGCAATTTGGACAAGTCTGAAATTTTGTTTTCTGGTAGACAGTTAACTCTTTAGCAAACGACAAAAATGTTAGACTGAGCCAAATTGAAAGCATTCGCAGACAACAAAATAAATGTAACTGAAAAATTGAACCTGTTTTTGGAAGGGTAGAAAACATTGTGGGAAAGGGAGAAAATGCTGGTTACCAGCATTTTCTCCTTTTCCCACAATGTTTTCAAAAGGCTTCTTTCCCAGGGTCATTAAAAGTCGGGATTGTGTGGTAAAGAGTTAACCACAAGATCATGTGGAAGACTTCTAAATAAATGAGTAGGAAGAATCATTTTAACAATTGTTTATTCACAACAGTTTTAATTTATTCCATATGAAAAAATCTACAAAAGCCGAAAAAATTATTCTCTTTGATTATAAATGTACTGTATGTTATTTTGTGATATTCCCCGTATAACAAATGCATGACAGACTAATGAACACAAACAAAGGGGAAACATTTTTATACAGAACAACAATGCAGTCCTAGGGTAACAACCGTATATATATATAGTTTGAACACTTGCACTGTTAAGAGAGAACAAAGACAATCTTGTATATAACATAATACTTTACCACATGGCAATATTTTAGACTGATTGAAATTGAAAGCATTTGCAGACGGCAAATTAAATGTGGCTCAAATGATTGGATTTGTTTCTGAAAGGTTAGAAACCATTGTGGGAAAAGGAGAAAATGCTGGTTACCAGCATTTTCTCCTTTTCCCACAATGTTTTCAAAAGTCTAATCTCCGAGGGTTGATAAAACTTGGGATTGTCTGGTAATGGGTCAATCCAATACTGTACAGACTAGTTTCATACTGACTGATGAAAATTGAAACTGGAGCACCGCATGCGGGTGCCAGTGCTCAGCTGCGGTTGCTTGATTTTCCATGAAAATTCTACCATAATCCTGACAAAGGGGCATAACTTTGTCAAAAATACTTTGATGGTTACCTGCCCTGGTTGTATAGGTTCCCCTTTTCATGGTAGAGAACTTGTCCAAGTTTGAAGCAATTTCCTTCCGTAATAACAGATATAATAAAATAGTTTTAGCACAAAGTTACAGATGACACTGCAGATGACAACGCAGACAGGACTATGACAATACCTTGACGTTTTCTTCGAAAACAGCTGAGCTAACAAGTGTTTCCACAATATTTTCAAACACTACTGGCCTTACAAATCATGTTTGTATGTAACCTCTTCATCAGACAAGAAAGTTTGATGCTAGTCTGTATTGAAAGCATTTGCAGTTAGCAAATTACATCGTCATGTGGCTGAAGTAATGGACTTGGTTTCTTAAATGAAGGGAACATTGTGGGAAAAGGACAAAATGCTGGTAACTAGCATTTTCTCCGTTTCCCACAATGTTGTCTACTCTTTCAAAGACAAATCCCATCATGTGAGACACTTCTAATTTTCTGTCTGCAAATTCTTTCAATATGAAGAAGTTTATTTGTTTGGTAAAGAGTAAACCGATTACTGCAAAGGTTATTTATAGAATGACCAAGGCAGAAAGGGACATTTGACAGTCAACCCTTTACCACACAATCCCGACTTTTAACGACCCTGAGGAAGAGATCTTTTGAAAATATTGAGGGAAAAGGAGAAAATGCTTGTAACCAGCATTTTCTCCATTTTCCCACAATGTTTTCTACCCGTCCCAGAACAAATTTCTATTTTTGAGTTGCAATTATTTTGTTGTCTGCAAATGCTTTGAATTTGGACAAGTCTAAAATTTTATCGTTTGGTAAAGAGTTAAGAGAGACTGATGAAGGAAAGGAAAATACCTTTTATAAATGATGCGTATACTCTTGGAAAGGGGCAATTGCCAATTGGAAACAATTGCAGTTTTACCTACTCTTTACCACACAACAAAAATGTAGACTTGTCAAAATTGAAAACATTTTCAGATGACAAATGTGGCATAAAAGATGGATGGGGTATAAAGCATTGTGGGAAAAGGAGAAAATGCTGGTTACCAGCACTTTCTCCTTTTCCTACAATGTTTTCAAAAGGCTTCTTTCTCAAGTTCGTTAAAACTTGGGATTGTGTTGTACAGGGTTAAAAGCTACCAACAATAAAGCAGTGTAAATTGATATTTGCGCTGAATGTATTAACTTGGCTTATCAAAATATTGATTCATAAAATATATGTCCTGTAAAAAAAAAAAGTTATCTGTAATTAACTAATTATGTCTTGACCACACAACCCAGATATTTAACAACCCTGGGGAAGACAGCTTTTGAAACCATTGTGGGAAAAGGAGAAAATGTGTGTAACCAGCATTTTGTTCTTTTCCTACGATGTTTTCTATCCTTTCAAAATTAATTTCAAGTTCTGAGTCTCGATTATTTTGTCGGCTACAAATGCTTTCAATTTGGACAAGTCTCCCGACGACTCTAATTCTGAATTAGTCCCATTTGTAAGCATTTGAAGACAAATGTGACTCAAAAGGCAGGGTTTATCTTTCAAAGTGTAAAAATCATTTTTATAAAAAAGACAAAAATGCTGGTTACCAGCATTTTCTCCCTTTCCAACAATGTTCTCAAAAGCCCTCTTCCTCAGGTATATAAAAACTCGGGACTGTCTGGTAACATTTTTGCATCAATGCTTAATTAGGTAATATAGCAATCAAAAGCTCACCTTACCTGATGAAATGTTTGCCTCTTGCTACAGACCACCAGTGAAACATTATGGCAAAAGGTGTAACTGCTCATGGTGAACAATTTCTGATTTTGCTACAAAGTTTTCACATTTATTTAGATACTATAAACCGTTGTAGATTTCGATCATCGATGTTACACAATACTGTACTCAAAGTTTTCTACTGCAGATTTGTTTCAGGTAATAAGGAGTCAAGAAAAGAAGCTCCAATGCTATATTAGTTCACCAGCATCTGAATCTGACTGAAATGTAGCCTGTTTTACTTTTTCACAGGGATATATACAAGGGTAAGCGACGAGAATTTATGACAGGACCATGGTCTAAGCAAAGTCTTCCTGAATGCCTCGTAGCTATAATGACTGTTAACTCTTTACCAAACAAGAAGAATGCAGACTTCTCCAAATTAAAAGCATTTGCAGACAACAAGAAGGCACTTGTCATTCACAGGGTAGAAAACATTGTTGGAAAAGGGGAAATGAATGCTGGTAACCAGCATTTTCTCCTTTTCCCACAATGTTTTCAAGAGGCTTCTCCCTTGGGGTCGTTAAAACTCTGGATTTTGTGGTAAAGGGTTAAGTCAGCTGGAAGTCCAACCTGTTGCAATTTCAAAACCTTTAGCTTCAAACTGAAGTTAGATCACATTTTTAGA
Source organism: Tridacna gigas (assembly GCA_945859785.2). NCBI lineage: Eukaryota > Metazoa > Mollusca > Bivalvia > Cardiida > Cardiidae > Tridacna > Tridacna gigas. Next base: position 68,993,118 of record OX244029.2, read on the forward strand.
ATCGGGAGGGATTTCCGTAGTTGTAAAATATTTATTTGAATTAATCGTCCAGTTTCGTGATTATAGTGTAGTGAAAGTGACCACTATTCGTAGATTTCTATGACTGAACAAGAGATCAATCAGAGGGGTCAGCTCTGTACTGTTCAGTGGTCAGTTTACAAGCTGAAAACTTTGACTTTACCTATAAACTTTACCAATAAAGAAAAAAATGTTAATGAATTTAGCTCTTTACCAAACGACAATATTACTGACCAGTCCAAATTGAAAGTATTTGCAGATGACTGAATAAATGTGACTGAAAAATTTAAATATCTCTCTGGAAGGGTAGAAAAATTTGTGGGTAAAGGAGAAAATGCTGGTTACCAGAATTTTCTCCTTTTCCCACTATGTTTTCAAAAGCTTTTTTCTCTGGGTTGTTAAACAGTCAGGATTGTGTGGTAAAGAGTTAAGCATATTAAGAAGTTGGTCATTTTTGTAATGTCAAGACTTTTATCACTTGGAAGTCTCTGCAATGATGAGCAATTTACCAGCATGTATATAATATTGATTTTTTGCACATGGAACTCACAGATTTAAAAACCCTAAGCAATTGGCCAAGTAACAAAGTGGTGCCTATTCCATACAATCGTACAGAGTTTCTATTATTTATAACAACAACTTTAACAGAAAAGAGAACTACCCATAATTAAAATAGACATTGACATGTACATAATAATAACAGTTTTAGAAGCACCAAAACAAGGTAGTAACAGAACAAAAGAGCACCACATGTGGGTGCTAACGCTCCGCTGCAAGTGCTGGATTTTTAGTGAAAATTCAAAGTTGAAAAAGGGGCATAACTGTAACAAATACTTTGATGGCCCTATTGTATGAGTTCCCCTTTTGATAGTTAACAACTTGTCCAAGTTAGATGAAAAGATGTCCAGTAATGACAGAGATATTCAGGCTGTCAACCAAGTCTTCCTCAAAATATAGGAGGAATATAGGCATATTTTTTCAACAAATATAGGAGTTTTTTGCTGGTTTTGAGGCAAAATACAGGAGTTTTTCAAATCGAAATCATTTCATTCAAAGGCATTTATACTAACAATAATTATTCTTACCTTCTTTTCCTTCACATACTGTTTCTACATTAATCAATGATTAAAAATACCTTAAAGTAACCATTCACTTCAACAGCATCACAATCCAGGCAGAGAGCTCTGCATAGCCATCATCATCATCTGAATGGGCACCTGGAATGTATTTTTTATTTTAAATGAGGTTCACACAAATAATAAAAATGGATGAATACATAACAACAGAATGTTAACAAGAATACAGTATGAAATGAATACGAAATGGTATCTTTACTTTAGATAAATCTTCATTGAAACTTAAGAGCTAGCAGCATTATTGACCCATTTAGTCTAGAGCATCTGTCCCTTCTATTTAATAATGACCATACTATTACTGTTTAATTATCATCAATTAGCGCTGAAAAAAAGTAGGATGATTCAGAACAAAATCATAAAGCAAGAATCCAATGAAAACTAGGCTTTTGATAACACAAACAGTCCACTAATGTGCTTCAATTCCAGTTTGGAAGAGCACATATGGTTCCCTCAGTACATAAGAAAGTCTCTGAAAAATCCTGATGGCAAATGAATTTATTTATGTATTTCATCAGTGGGGAGTACCTGAAAGAAAATCTGAATACAGCAAGACTTTGATTTACCTAAAAGGCCAATATCTTATTTTACTGCCTTGCAAGGTGCCCATACAGGTAATGAAGAGATGCACTGAAGCATTTTCTGATGGCTGGTGATGCTGTGAAAGACATGGTAAGAATTCTCTAACCTGTAAAATAAAGAAGCCAAAAGCAGTATCAAAGAAATATTTACAATCTCTACATTTATCGGCAACAAATTTCCTAAAAAATAGAGGAATATTTCTCAAAAAAATAGGAAAACATAGGAAATATAGGAGGTCTTTCAAAATAAAGGATTTTGAACCAAAATATAGGAAAATATAGGAATATAGGAATTGGTTGACAGCCTGGATATTATAAAATGTTAAAGTTTTCACACGACAACACAGACGACAACGCCAGAGGTATGACAATACCTCGATGTTTTCTTTGAAAACAGCCAAGCTAATAAGCAATTAACCAAATATTGATTATTCAAATAGTCAACATGATTAACCCATTCCCACAGAAAGAAAATATTTTGAATTTCTTATCTTGGAATGTTTTCAAAAGTATTGCTGTGAGGTTTTGAAAACACTGTTGGGAAAAGGAGTAGTTGTTTATCAGGAGCACTTTCTACTTTTTCCCCATACTGTGTTCAAAAGTGGTCAGCCAGATTTGATGTTTAAGCCTTTAACACACAATCCCGAGTTTTGACAACCTGAGGAAGAATCCTTTTGAAAACACTGTGGGAAAAGGAGAAAATGCTGGTAACCAGCATTTTCTCCTTATCCCATAATGTTTTCTACCCTTTCAAGGACAAATTCCATATTTTGAGCCATACTTGTCATCTGTAAATGATTTCAATTTGACAAAGTCTATATTTCTCTCATGACATAAAGAGTTAACTCTTTACCAGGTGACAAGGTTCTAGATTTGTCCCAATCGAAAGCAGTTGACAATGACACAACAGATATGGCTCCACTCATGAGATATGTCTTTGATGGAGTACTAGACAATGTGGAGGTAAATGAAAATGCTGGTTAGTAGCATTTTCTCCTTTTCCCACAATTGAGTTCAAAAGCCATCTTTCTCAGGGATATAAAAACTCGGGATAGTTTGGCAAAGGATTAAGTTTCACTGTAAAACATCTCAGACGGATTCTGTGGTCCACATACAGTTTTCTCTCATTAAATTTCACAATGATTAAAAATTAAGACAATTTCTTCTACCTGTAGGTCAAAAACAGTTTTGATCTATAATTTTTCTATGATCTTGTAAGCATTTGAGATCATCAGTATTATAAAAGTAAACAGTTTTATAAAAGTTGATCTTCCAGTCTACTACAAAATGAAAGGTACCTGTACTTACTGGTAACTGTGCAGTAAAATTGTGATTACTCCAATTAAAGTTGGACAAATTCATTAGTTTGAAATCCAGATCTTCTAAAATTCATTGAAAACTTCTATATGCATCATGTTTTAAAAAATTTGTGCATAACTGTTATTCTTTGTCATGTTGATACTCCTGGTACAAGAATGATATGTAATCTTGTTTCTCCTTTTTAACTCTTTACTAAACAACAAAATATTGTAATCTACCAAATTAAAAGCGTTTGCAGACAACAAATTGAATGCAGCTCAAGTGACGATTTCTGTCTTCGATAGGGTAGAAACCATTGTGGAAAAAGGAGAAAATGCTGGTTGCCAGCATTTTCTCCTTTTCCCACAATGTTTTCAAAAACCCTTTCTTTCAAATCGTTAAAACTTGGGATTGTATGGTAAAGACTTAAATATCTTGGAAAACAACAGCGGCCATTTTTAGTGCTTGTTTCATTAACCACAAGTACTGGATTACTATCTACTGAAAGCATGTCCATTTCAGCTATTTCAAATTAAGTTATTACCTCCTGAAGCAAATATGCTGCAGAAAACTTCGATAGCACTTGCGTAAAATATGGATAATAAATAGTGATTAACCCTTTTCAACACAATCCCGACTTTTCACCACCCTGAGAAGGAAAGCTTTTGAAAAAACACTGTGGGAAAAGGCGAAAATGCTGGTTACTAGCATTTTCTCCTTTTCCCACAATGTTTCTAACCCTTCCAAAGACAAATTACAATATTTTAGCCACATTTATTTTGTAGGTCTGCATATGCTTTCAACTTAGACAAGTATAACATTTTGTTGTTTGGTGAAGGGTTGAGGTTAAACACATAAAAAACACTTGCAAAAGGAAAAATTATCCATAATGAATGATTTCTCAATATATGTTTTCACAAGTGACCTACTACAAGATGCTAAATAGTAATCTGTTGGAGGCACCAAGTCAACTTATAAAATCAAAAATAAGAGCATTATGCTAGAATAATCCTAATTTACTGCACTTGTCTCCGAGCTTTCTTTTGAAGTTCTACCTGGAATGATCAACTTTTCTTGCACATGTCTGTAAATTGTTTTCAGGTCATCCAGTTTTGGTTGAAATGTCTAAAACATCAAGAAAAAATATCATTACAGCATTTGTATATAACTTAAGAATGACAAAAATGTTATAGAATTTAAATGACACAGCAGTCAGAAGATGCCCTAGTCAAGCTTCAATCTTGATTGTACACTTCGTCTAAGAGTTTTAACTCTGTACCATACAGCAAATTTTATTTTAGAGTTTTCCGAATCCAAAGCATTTACTGATGACAAATGAACTGTAGCTGCAATGATTGGCTTTGTCTTTGAAAGGGTAGGAAACATTGTAGGAAAAAAAAAAAATGTTGGGCACCAGCATTTTCTCCTTTTTCCACTATGTTTTCTAAAGCCCCCTTCCTCAGGGTCATTTAAATTCGGGAATGTGTGGCAAAGGGTTAATATCTGATGCACAGATGCCAAGCAGTCTGTATATCTTGCAATATGCTTTCTAGTCTTTGTGGAAACTGCAGCTACATTCAGCCATTCTTCTGCCAGTATGATATACTGCATGTACTTTGGTCATTTACCATATTATCTAATGCCACAATGTCCTAAGAAAAGGGCCTTTGAAAACATTGTGGGAAAGGGCAACCAAAGCATCGCATGTGTGTGCCAACGCTAGGGCTGCAGTTGCTTTTCAGAGAGAATGCTAAGATGAAAAAGGGGCATAACTGTCAAAAATATTTTGGTTACTTGCCCCTGTTGATAGTTAATAACTAGTCCAAGTATGAAGTAAATGTCTTCAGTAATGACAGAGATATCATAAGATGCCAAGTTTTTTGCACAACAATTATGCTGACGATGATGGGGACTATGACAATACCTTGACGTTTACTTTGAAAACAGTCGAGCCAAAAGTGTTGTTTACCAACAATTTCATTTTTCCCCACAATATTTTCTCCAATTTAAAAGACATTTGATAAATCATCTTTTGAGCTACATTTAAGCTGTCATCTGCAAAAGCTTTTAATCTGTTCGAGTCTTAAATTTTTGTAATTTGGTATGAATTAATGGAAAGGTACATGTGCTCTATACACACAATTTTATTGCCATTTTCTCTCTATTTCATAGAAAAATCAAAACTCCTTCCATCGTTATGCTGTACTTGAATGTGCATGCGCAGATGTACTAAATAATGGACCTGTGCCACTACTTTTCAAACTGCCCTCACTATTTACAAATCAAATCTAACTCGTCATAGAATCTGATTCTTCACCAAGATTGTTAAGGTTCCTTACCTTAAATAAAGGATAAATTTTGGATGTTTCATCATTGGTGGGTTTTGTGTTTGGCAATAGAACCAGCTGAAATATAACACTTTGCTGAAAATCAATAATAAAAAAACATAAATTATCATTATCCTCTCCATTCACAGTTTAACCCTTCAACATGTGACAAAATTTTAGGCTTGTCTAAATTCAAAGCATGTGCAAACATTTACTCTTTTACCAAACAACAAAATTTTTCACTAGCCCAAATTCAAAGCATTTGCAGATGACAAAATAAATGTGACCGAAGCTTGAAATTTGTTTTGAGAAGGGCAGAAAACATTTTGGGAAAAGGAAAAAAAAATGCCGTTACCAGCATTTTCTCCTTTTCATCCACAATGTTTTCAAAAGGCTTCTTCCTCAATGTCATTAAGAGTCGAGATATTGTGGTAAAGGGTTAAATGTGGGGTAAATTATGAAGTTTTTCTTTGAAATGGTAGAGAACATGAGCTGGTTACCGTCATTTTCTCCTCTTCCTACAATGTTTTTTACAAGCTTTATTTTCCGGGGTCATTAAAACTTGGGGTAAACACTATTCTGATAGCTTTTGCAGCTGATGACTTTTAACACGTTTGTCTCAAATTGTTTCATTTGAAGTGGATAATGGTTTAGTACATGTGGTATAATTAACCCTTTACCAGATGACAAAATTTTAGCCTTGTTCAAACTGAAAGCATTTGCAGACGACAATTTCAATGTGGCTCAAATGGTGCAAATTTTCTTTGATAGGGCAGAAAACATTGCGGGAAAAGGAGAAAATGCTGGTTACCAGCATTTTCTCCTTTTCCCACAATGTTTTCAAAAGGCTTCTTCTTCAGGGGCGTTAAAAGGCGGCATTGTGCAGTAAAGGGTTAGAGGAAAGGAGAAATAGCTTGATTCTTCATTTGCAAAATGTTTTCAAAAGTGGCTAACTGCAAGGGCAAGGAAAGTTGACTGTGTTACGTATGGTAATGTGTTTTAAGACGTATCCAAGTTTCAAGGTATTTATATTTACTACCTAAACTACCTGACTTAATGTGAATGTAACTCACTTTTAAGAAGAATCATCTCATTTTACTTCTGTTTAACCCCGATCTCAAAAACTTATCTAGCAAATATTATCATTTTTGCAGTTCTTAGCAGAAACAACTGCGTTTCATCTTTATGTTTTTAATCTTGTTCCTTCAATACAAAATTTTTTGACAGCAAAATGTGGCATTCAAACTTCAAGAAAACAACTGCAATATGGATTCAAACAGGCAAGGTGTTCGAAGCTAGTAGGTTCAGAAAATACTGCCACAGAACTGTGTGCTGTTAGAAGGTACATGTACAGTCTGCTTTTCAACAATTACTTTAATACACTGCCAATTGCAGATGACTTTCTTGCTCATTTGAAAACATTGTGGATCATGTAGACAAAACACAAGGATCCTTACATTATGGGAACAAAAGGAGCTACAAGGAAATGCTGACTAGCACAATAGCAACAAGAGGGCCATGATGGCCCTGTATCGCTCCACTGGCTTATAAATATAAACCACAAATACTAAACATTCCAATTCTTAGCCAGATGGTTTCAAAATGAAGACTTATAAAATTTTCTCTTTAAAAGCCCATGTGAAAGTTGAGACCCGCACGGCAAAGCCATTTTTGATCCCAGAGCTATAATTACTTGAACCCTGGTAGAGGTCCACAAGATAAAGCCACATGCCAAAATAATACAAGTCTATGCTGTATGGTTATAAATAAGGTGATTTTCAAGTTTTGTCCATATGAAGCCTCTGTAAAATGTAAGACCCCTGATGCAAGGCTAATTTCAAAAAAAAAAAAAAATCAAAACAGGTAGATTTCTTAAGTTGTCACTATGTAAGCCCATGTAAAACTTGTGACCCCTGCGGTGGGGCCAATTTTGACCCCCAGGGCTAAAGTTTTGGCCCGCTTGGTAGAGGCCCACTAGATATAGCTACATGCAGAATTTGGTAGCTCTAGGCCTTATGGCTAGGTACAGGAAGATTTTTAAATTTTTCTCTATATAAGCCTATGTAAAACTTGTGACCCCTGCGGCAGAGCCAATTTTGACCCCAGGGCTATAATTTGAAGAAACTTGGTAGAGGTCTACTACATAAAGCTACATGCCAAATTTGGTAGCCCTATGCCTTATGGTTTCAGACAAGAAGATTTTTAAAGATTTCGAATATTTTTCAGTTTTGTTGCCATGGCAACCAGAGTTTTTGAAGGAATCAAATTCTTTCAAGAAATTCTGAAGAGGACCATGGCAGGATCATTTCTGTGAAGTTTCATGAAAATTGGATGGGTAGTTTCAGAGAAGAAGATGTTTGAAATAGAAGTTAACGCACGGACGGACGGACGCACGCCGGACACCGGGCCATGACATAAGCCTGCTGGCCTTCGGCCAGTGGAGCTAAAAATCATGACATACCGATGGACATAAAACCAGGTATGAGTCATGCACTGTGATAAGGCCACTTAACTCTTTACCAAATGACAGAATTTCAGACTGGCTCAAATTGAAAGCAGTTGCAGACGACAATTCATATGTAGCTGAAATGATGATTTCTGTCTTTGATAGGGTAGAAAACATTGTGGGAAAAGGAGAAAATGCTGGTTACCAGCATTTTCTCCTTTTTCCACAATGTTTTCAAAAGGCTTCTTTCTCAGGGTCATTAAAACCCGGGGTTGTGTGAGAAAGGGTTAATGCAACTGCAAAAAGTATCAACCCATTTTGCTTTTGGTAAATTTTCAGCAGGCTCAAGGACCATTCTACCTCCTGGTTCAGTTGGTTGTTTGACAAAATGGATTTTATGGATCCATCATTAAGTGATGACTTGCTTCGTATAATGCATCACAGAGATGCATTACCCCTTCCCAAACAAGCCCTGGTTTTCACGTGTCTGCAGTACAAGTCTTTTGAAAACACTGTGGGAAAAGGAGAAATTGCTCATAACGAGCAATTTCTCCTTTTACCACAGTGTTTTCTACCCTTTTTGAGTCCTTTCTGCCATTTTCATCAAATTTAAAATTGTCGTCTGCAAGCTCTTTCAATTTGGACCAGTCCAAAATTTGTCGCTTGGGAAAGGGTTAAAACCGCTTTGCCAAGATGTGGCTCATATCTATGTCACACCTGCATGGTTTTGCAAGTGCAACAAAAGCTAACGTCAGTACGCACCTTTGAAATGGCTTCTAAAATAACTATGTCCCTGATGGAAGATATATCATAAAAGATGGATTTGGTAGATATCATACTCATCTGTTTGAACATGACTCCAACTGAGGACAAGATAAGAAGTGATTCTGAAAAACAAAAGTAAAAGTAAATATCCAGGGGCTGAAATATGTTTATCAAAATCTGTTAAGTTTTATAATACGGACAAGGGAAAATGGACATTTATTTTGTAAAAAATAAAACCTGGATATAACTGGTCTTGAATTAGATATTTCAAAATCATTTCAATGCTGTTTTGGTGAGAATCATGCGTGTAGTCATACCCAGTTAGTATTACTTGCATGATCTGGAACCTAAAACAAACTCACTTTTACCTAAAATGCATGTACTTCAAAGAAATATTTCTTCAGTGCTCTGCCTAAAAGCTTTTAGTCAAATTTATTATGCATTTTCTAGAAAATTCAGTCATAGAAAAATAGAAAGCCAGTGTATGCACTAGAAATAGAATATAATAATGCCATGAGAAAGAACTGGAAACAAACTGGAACCCAAATATATTTTTGGAAATACTGAGAGAAATATTAGAATAATAATTTTCATTCAGACAAAGGTTACTAGGTGTATTTTCTGTTTATTATTTTACATACTGAATTTGCTCCAGTAGCATAAGGTATACTAAATACTATCCAATCAAAACAATATATACTGGCAAATTATGATCTAATTCATTACTTCACTATCCATTTCTTAACTCTTTACCACATGATCCCGACTTTTAATGACCCTGAGGAAGAAGGCTTTTAAAAACATTGTGGGAAAAGGAGAAAATGCTGGTAACCAGCATTTTCTCCTTTTCCCACAATATTTTCTACTCTTCCTAAAACAAATTTAAATTTTTCAGTCACATTTATTTTGTCGTCTGCAGATGCTTTCAATTTGGACCAGTCTAAAATTTTGTCATTTGGTAAAGATTTAAGACAGAAATATAAAAGTTCTTACCTGTATGAATTCTGTTAACAGCATGAGTAATAAAAGCAACAGTGAGAACTAAACTGACTAAAAACACATTCAGCTGAAAAGGAAAAAAAAGTTTGAGCAAGTTTGAACAATGTAATGATAATCATTAAGTGATGTCAAATCAACCAAATAACTCACCGTAAGGGCATGCCCAGTCTCAATAATGAGACATTTACAGTGCTTCTTTTCATATTTGGACATTTACTGTGCGCTGCATTAAAAACTAAAATTGCATTTGGGGACAGTTATCTGTACTATGAGCACTCCCCAAGTGAGGTGTCCTGGGTTCAAGTACCTGCACTTTCCTCCCATTGAAATTATCACCTGATGACAGAAGTGGTTGTACATTCCATAGGAAGTTACGCTAGTTTTCCATGGTCACACTACAATACGCCACAGCTGCAATTTACACCACAGGTATTGCACACGAGAAACTGACATATTTTTAACTTTCAATACGAAACTTTTATGTTTAGATATCTTCATTTACATGTTATCTGTTATATATTGAAGTATAACTAGGAAATTTTATGTATTTTGGTAGAAATTTGATCTTGAAAGACAGCCACATAGAGTTATTCCCCAGTCGCAATCTCAATGACAACATGGTTGTACAATACATTAATTTCTTGCAGATGTGTGTTTGTACAACTTTCAATAGATTTATTTTACAATTCAAATGATATCAACTATGTTTAGCATTGAATAATCACTTTGAAAACTGTATTGTCTCCTGAAGAGTAACGACAAGTATCAAATGTTTATTAGACTTATCTTCCTTCACTATCTTCCTATACAAATCCAAGGTTATACAAGTCTGGAAATGATACGGTTTACAAAGTTACTATTCAGTTCTTAATATCTATGTATGGAAAAAGGTTCTGACTGCAGTAAACGAACATGCCAATCCCAAATTTGACAATGCAGTTGGGTGATGGTCAGCCTACAACTGTGAAAAAGGGCTAGCTCACAAAATAACAGAAGAGAAACAGGCATAGTGATAAACAATAGTGGTGATGTAGAACGGCCCTGGTAGCTTAGTGGTTGGAGCACTCGCTCTGTACGTGATGGTAACAGTTCCTGGGCTCGGGGTCAGTCCTACTCCTAGCTACATTTTTACCCTACAAAATTATCGCATAAAACAGAAGCTAAAATCATCCAACTCTGTAAGTTTTAGTTAAAAGTTATCCACAGGATCATTACTTTGTAGCCGAAATCATTATAGATTTAGCAAGGGTGGGGATTACACTAACCTGCAAAGACGATTGTTTCCAAAATGATACTGGAAAGAGTAAAATGTTCGACATTATCATCACAATGAAGCTTGACAAGCGTCCAGCGCCTAAATTCCGTCTAAAGGTAATTTCACTACCATGCTCTTTGTAAGATGTTACAGCCATTTCGTATCGATTCCGTGTTAACATCATTTAAATAGACATTTCACCCCAGTTTGCTTACGAATCACGATAGCTATCCTCCATGCTTTTTCCGGTAGCTGATTCCGGGCTTTGAACTCTATCTCGCAGCAGGGAGAAAACCAGTCAAAATCGTTCATCCCAGTATCAGAAATCCGGCTACATCCGGTACCATATGATAAGGTTCTACCGAAGTTGCGATTGATATTTAGTTTCGCAACATTTTTGTCCTTTCGTCCCTTCCTTATTCTTTTTAAATCTTCACACTCAAAGAAACACGATTTCTTGAACGCACTTCATGGTTTTAATTACAGCAAAACTGTGTGCAGCCTCCATTTTCATGTCTTATGCCCTGTTGCTACCATACAAACGTTTCATTGTATATTCATTTTTTATTTCGATTTACTTCTAGGAAGCGTTCAAGTGATTTCTTCAGCAAATTATTTAAGTCCACATTGTACATTCTAATGGTCATTGTTTATAACCATTTTTACTGAAATGAGAATTATCCTCTTACATAAATGACGAGTACATATCTACAATCATTTGAAACAACTCAAAATGAGGCAAGGACAATAACAAAGACTTTCTCATGAAAGGACTAACTAAACTATCAGCTCTGCACAAACAGCAGATAACACTCGACTCAGCTAACCAGAGTATATGAACCAACCAGATAACATTTAAAAGAATGAGCTGCATTTAGACTGCTGTCTGAAAATCAATGTGGGCAAGCCTAAACTTTGTCGTTTGGTAAAGAGTTATTTGAGGCCTTATACCCTTTTCAATGTTTTCGACTGAAACAGAAAATAGAGTAAACCGATACATAGGTGAATAATAGTTTCGAACGAAATATCAAGCCGTTACTATGTATGGGGATGTTTCACAGTTATCGACCGGGATCCCCAATTTGATGACTGTTGGTCTTAATCTGACAAGGGAAGTGATTTGAAGTTCACGACTTTCCCCCATTGATTCTAGGAGTGAACTGTCCTTTTGACCATGTTACTGACGCTTTTTTTTGTAGTTGTTGACTGAAAGTCTTCTGAATAAGAGGAGTATACTTACCCGAAAGGTTTGGCAACTTTGTGTTAGGCAGACAGTTACTGTCTGAGCGACGCTTAGTGCAAGGTTTAACATAGCCTCGTCGGCGAGCACTTTTTTTCGGCGTAATTGAGCTGCGTTGGCCTTTGACCTGCGTCTCGGTATAGATATAACCGAATGAATAGGCCTAAAGCGTAAATTGTGATTGGTAAAATATTTAGACATGGTTATTGGTTGGCCTCTGCTAGTCTATTTGCCGGCACATTAATGGCACCGGTATACTTGTAAGCGCTGCTACCGCTAAACGATAGCCTGGGCGCTTATTGACACAATTGAAAATGAATATGAAAGCTGACAATCCGTTCCTTGTTCTAATTGATAATTTAATATTTTTTAGCATTACCCTATTATCCATTGCAGTATACATGTCGACATGTGCCACGACGCCTATATATATATTAAAGCGCTGAAGGCCTGGACATCAGAATGGGTGAAGAGGTAGGAAAATGAGGCCCAGAAGCTCAAAGTTGCTATCACATTTGTACAGACTAATAAAAAAATATCTACATGTCTCACACTGACAGTGTGTGGAGTTGACAACAGAATGGAAAAACATAAATTTGTAAAGGCCAATATAATGAGTATTTTTATATAGCCTTGGTCTCATGGTCTTTATGGATTGAAAGGAGATAATTTTCAAAGGATTTCCTGCTTCCTATTTTCTTCCTTTACGTTGGTTTAGCAACAACTCATCGTAACAAACCAAAATGAGCAGCGTGCAACAGCAGGGAATATTTCTGGAAAGTGCAAAAATCCACAATGGCCAAGCAATGAATCATATGTTTCTTTCATATTCCCACACTCTGTCTATAGGTTGAAATAGTAACCATGTCCTTTGAGCAATGACAAGGAAAAAACAGTCTTTAGAGGCTAATATCACAGAGCACCATTTGGTGTCTGAGAAGACAATCTTTTACGTATTTCTTTTTAAGTTTTGGTTTCTATGGCAACAAATAAAAAGACGTCCACATTCGGGCGCCAATGCTCGACTGATTTTCAATGAAAACAAAAAGTTGAAAAAGGGGCATAACTCGATAGTCATTTACCCTTATTGTTTATGTTTCCCTTTTGATAGTTAACAACTTGTCCAAGTTTTAAGTAAACATTTTCAGTAATAACATAGATATTGTAAAATGTCATATATTTTGCATGACGACGACACAAACGACGAAGATGATGACACTAAGGCTATGAAAATACCATGTCTCTAAAAACAGCTGAGCTAAAAGTTCTCAGTCGAAAAAGGGGGATAACTAATTACTTTACCAAAAATATTTTGGCGGTTACCTACCTCTGTTGTACTGATATAAATTCCCCTTTTAATAGTTAACGAAAAGTTCAAGTTTGAAGTAAGTATCTTCATTAATGACCGATATAAAATGTCAAAGGTTCTGAAAATTTAACGCAACAAAAAAGGGCGTAACTGTGTCAAAAATATTTTGATGGTTACCTGCCCTCTTATATGGATACCCTTTTCGACAGTAAATAACTTGTTGTACAAGTTTGAAGTAAATATCTTCAGGAATAACAGAGATATTAAAAAATGTTGAAATTTTTGCACGACGACAATGACGCATAGGCTTTGACAATGTCATGATGCTTTCTTCGTAAACAGATGAGCTAAAGACTACCAGTTGAATAAAATCATATGGATGATACAAGACTGCTCAAGGTACATTTCTATAAAAGTTTTGTCAAAATATCTGCTGTAAATGCCACTTTTCAACTTTCGCATTGAAAGTCTATGGAATCTCTAAGTTGCCGTGATCAACCAAGTTGGAAAGCCGATTTTCATGAGCAAGAGGGCCGTTAGACCTAAAGCCCTCATCTGAGTAAAGTCATCTAGGATTGATAAATTTGAAGAGCTCCTGGTTGTGATTATGGAAAACACAAATGAGCCATGTTCTGGCAAAAGAGGGTTTAATGCATCTCCGCGATCCATCAATCAAACGAGCCATCATATATTAATGGATCCATAAAATCAATTTTGTGGAGCAACCGACTGAATCATGAGGTACACTGGTCCTTTGACATGCAGAAAATTTGCCGAAAGCAAAAAGTTTCGACCCAGGTCAGCCTAAATATCTATGGAGATCAAGATCAGATTGCACTGAATGTCAAGTCTGATCTTCGATATAAAACGCCCACCAGTTACTTAACTCTCGACCACACATTCTCGAGTTTTAAGGACTCCAAGGATATAGCCTCACGAAAACTTTTTGGAAAAAAAAAAAGAAAATGCTCTCTTTATTCCTACAAGGTTTTCTGCACTTTCACAGCCAATAACCAACATTTCAGCTAAATCTAAATTGTCGTTCGCAAATGTTTTCAATTAGACAAGTCTAAAATTTCATCGTTTTTTAAAGATTTACTGGTTTTCGATGGCACATGTTACAAACTTTAATACATATTACATGTATTTGGTATTGTATGCTCCGAGTTTGCTATGGGTCGAAATGGTTATGGGCCAAGATGTCATATCTGGACAATTCTGACAGGAAGAAATAAGGCATATATACCAATCAAATACATACTTATAACTTCAGACACGAGGTGCACAGTAATTTTACTAAAATTAAAATCTTGCCGAGGTTTTGAGACACCTTTTTCAGAGAAAGAGCACATCGTCTGCGTAAAATACGCTATCATTATTTGTCATTCACATGGTGTGTAGAAAAAGGATAAACGAACGATCCCGATTAGTGCTCGGCAACAGCACTCATCACAACTCGGTCGACTGCGTACCTACATTAAAGCATTTGATCAACGATCACCCGAGGTTTGCCAATTGTTTCTTTCACTGTTATGCGCACGAATTTGCAGTTATGAATAACCTCACGAGGGCCCCAAATTCTCAGTCAACACTTTCGTACGATTAAAATCGCACATCTATCAAAGTTTGGTGTGAAATTAAACCTTACTGTGATGTTCAAATCGAAATATTTTATTATTTAAAGGGGTCGTTTCCTTCAGCGTAGTGAGATGGATTGCAGGCGGTACTTTTCACTTTTACTCGGGTTTTTCCGTAAATGCTTGACTCGGATTTTTCCGTAAATGCTTAGATTAAGTTGAAATTTTGGTATACGATTCCTATGGCCTTGGGCTTGGCTTGCCAAGCCCAGGCCAATAAACACTAAAACAAGCCTTGATTTTTACAGCGATCTAGTTTTGGTGCGTGTGTCTTCATGATACTTATGCGGTGTGCGGTATGGTTAGTGCTTAGATGACCTAGCCGTTGTACACTCCACTTATATTTTAGAGGCAACTATTGTTTTTTTTAATGATGGTTTGGATTATTTGTCTTATCTTGAAAATACACGAGCCATGCCCTGTGAAAAGTTGGCTAAATGCACGCACAGGCTGATCTGAATCGAAACTTTCTGCTTTTAGTAATTCTTTTTGCTTGTCAAAGGACCTGTATACCTCATGATTTAGTCGGTTGTTGTACAAATTGGAATTTTGGGATCCATAATTATGTGATGACTTGCTTGGTATAATGTACCACGAAGATGCATTAAACCCCTTTTGCTAGAGCATGGCTCGTATCTAAATGAAAAATTCACTTTTTAACAATCCAAAACAATGAGGAAAAAGAGGCAATTACTGGCGAGGTTACCTTTTATTATTTTTGATTAACATTGAAACACAAAAAAATGTCGATATTCATCTTTCAATACCTCTTACACCGTCTTTCCTTTCCCTCAGATGTTTCTTGTTTCCAGTGACTCATACTTCGTCTTTCCATAGAAATTAATCGACGTGTTATGTACTAAATGCTTGGATAGGTGATTGGTAGTATTTGCAGCTTGTCACAGGGATGGCGTACTTTTATGTGCTTTTCGCATTTATTTAGATTACGTTTCGCACTGGACCAAGACTTCTCGAAGGATAAAATAATGTCACGGAAAAAAAGTTTGCTCTAAAGTGCTTAAAATCGAGTCTCGCAGAGATCTTAGTTTTTTCCGGCCATGCAACTGGCTGATTTGTCTCTCAGGGCAAATGAATCAACGAGCTTTAAGTGTTAAGAGCTTAGATATGTGACCTTTGGCCTTAGTAGAACTAAATTTGTGAGTCATAAAGCTATAAAAACACTCATTCAAGGAAAAAACAAACTTGTAAGGAGAAAAGTTAAAGCTGAGGAGGGCTAAATACAATTTTACTTAATCGATCTCTTCCGACGGTTGAACAAACATTCCAATTAAAAACAGGAAGACTTTTATCTTATCTATTAACTTAACAAGCGGACGGTGTAGATCCAACATCAGACTGCATGTTCTGTGTAGTCTGATCTTAATTTATGCCGTCCAAAAACGCCGTACACACACGTATATGTTTTAACCTGTGAGCTGTTGAAAATGTTAAAATATAAATTAAAAGCAAAGACAACGCGTGCATTAGTAAAAGAAAAGACTTTATTTGCAAATATAGATAAAGTTACAATCCTGCGTGATAGCAAAATGCTTAATTGGCACAAACCATATTCTTAAACGATTGAGAACAAAGATATTTTTACATGTTACCATACAAATACGATTTACTAAAGTCACTGCAGTAGACACCTGTTCAAATATTTCAGGAAGAGAAACAAGTGTACATAGCAAACTATTGCTCTTTTTTCTAAAATGTTTTCGATATCATTCAAAACCATTTTTCCTTCAAATTGGTTATCTCTGGGAGTCCAGCAGTGAGTAGATGTATGTCAATAATATCCTGTATGGTAAAGAGTTTCTTTCGTTTTACTATGGAGGCAGGGTATTCAAAAAGTTCAAGCTTGCACTTGTAAAACTTATACAATGTCTTGATTTTTGGAACTAAGCATTCTCTTGCATAACATTTCCAAAAATGAGTGGCGCACTTGGGATGTATTGCATGTAAGTGCTGTATTATACTGAGCAAGTTATCATATAGCTATGGATCCATAAAATCCATTAGCTTGACAACCGACTAAATCGTAGACTGTCCTTTGACATTCAGACAATTAACCCACAGCAAAGTTTTGACTGCGCAGGCTGACCTGGGTCGATACTTTTTGCAGATACATTAAACTCACCATTTCACAGAGCATGACTCATGTCTAACGAAAACAAGAGCACCGCATGCGGGTGCCAACGCTCGGCTGCAAGTACTTGATTTTCAGGGAAAATTCTAAGTCGAAAAAGGGGCATAACAGTAAAATACTTTGATGGTTATCTACTCCTATTATACGAGTTCCCTTTTGATAGTTAACTTTTTGTCCAAGTTTGAATTGAATATATTCAGTAATAACAAATATTACTAAATGTCAAACTTTTCACACGAAGACGAAAACGCAGACGACGCCAGGGCTATGACAATAACTCGTCGTTTTGTTCGACAACGGTCAAGCTAATAATCTCAGTAATAATGCAAATAATCTAAAGCTTTCCGCTGATTGTTCGAGTAAAGCTGTTTGTTAACAAGAAAAAAAAAAAAAAAAAAGAAGTCATTGTGTTTGTAGCATCACGACACTGGTGTATGGTACTACGCCAATGTGATATCAATGACTGGAAACAGAGTTAACAAGAAAAAAAAGAAGTCATTGTGTTTGTAGCATCACGACACTGGTGTATTGTCGACGCCAATGTGATATCAATGACTGGAAACAGAGTCCAAGTTGATCCGATTATAACGGATCCGAACAGAAACTAAAACAGGAACACTGACAGCGATTACACCTAGAACTGTCCAGTTCATCCACTGAGTCCCTGAAACAGACATACGTTTTTTTTAGTATTTTCATAATTTATATTTGCTCCTCCCAGTTATTCATCAAAGTCAGACTTGATACAGGGAATGAAAAGAGGAAATCGGTACAAGCTAACTTTAGTCTGATAGAAAATATCACAAAATTTGCTACAAGGGACAAACATTTAAAGGCAAGGAATACCATTATCTTAAACTGTGCTCAAAACTTAAAGGAAAAAGAAGAAATGTCTGGTTACAGACAACTGCCCAGTAAAAGTAATATAGAAAGGAGTTTAGCCCAATTGGTTACAGGAAAGGCCGTAAACAAAAATGAATTACTCTACATCGTCACGGTTCTGTTTGCGTCTGTAAGAGCTTGGAGGCATATACCGTTTAGGCAGATTAACTGTTGTACATGACACATGTCACATACTTCCTTACATACGCATAAACTTTATGTAATCATTGTAAAACAATACCTACAACGGCATTGACTACCTTTGCTAAAATATGCTGGATTAAAAAAAAGCTGCATGTAAAGATAGGCTACACGTGGACGTATTGGGTAGTTTCTTTTCTTTGGATGAGCCGATGCATCTCAACCTATCAGAGGGCTTAAAGTTGAGTTCTTTGGCCGTATTCACCAATCATTAAAATTTAATTCTAATTCTAAATCTGAAAACTTGCCATCTGATTGGTTGAGAAGTTTTGTCTAAGCCAATCAGACGACTGGTCTTCGAATTTAGAAATAATACCAAGTTTAGTGAATACGTCTCGAAGGGGGTACCTTTAACTACACTGCGTAGATTTACGCATATTATTTGGGACTGAATATTCACACATACGATCGCTGCTCTATCCAAAGGTATGAGCTGGCGTAAAGTTATGCAAATATTTTTTTCAAATCGAAAAGTTATGCAGTTCAGTGAAACTTGTTTTCTGATGCTTGCTTACAAAGACTGCGTACGCAAATTTCGTGCAGGAGTTGAACTAATATACCAGTGTAGTGCTAGATCTAGTCTCATTATCACCAGCTTCTTTACTACCATTGAAATGAATTCTATGGCAGTTGAAAGCATTAACGTTACCTGTATTTTGAATGATGCCTGCCAGTAGGAAAATCACAGCTGTTGCGTTTTTGACTATACCAATAAATAGACCTATCATCTCTTCCCCCGCTGGATACGCAATCTCACAGGCAACTTCGTACAACACTGGCATTGCGCTGTTCAGAGATACACTTAGTAGAGAAATTGCGACAGCAGCAACGGCTGAAATAACGTGTTTAGAATGAAGTTACGAAACACGGCTTAAAATTCGTAAAGGCATTATAATCCAATTAATTAATGATATAACATCTTATATAGAGGACATCGATCTAAATCGGGGTGAAAAAAAAAATAAACTTTGAATTTATAGATCTACCTGCTGAAGAATAAGTGGATGGATGCAAGCAAAATGACTTGCTTTGTTGCACGCTTAGCCTAAGTTAACTATGGTCTACTTATACATGTAGTGAATTTCGTGCCTTTGACATAGAAGAAAAAAAATCTGCTGTAGAACGGTTAAAATACAAGGATAACATCCAGGCGTTTTCTATTCTAATGCGAAATATAAGCTTGGAAGTAAAACTCAAGATTTTCATTTTGATGATGTATAGGAGGAGGAGGAGGAGCAGGAGGAGGAGGAGGACAATTAAAAGAAGAACAAGAAAAAGAAAAAGGTGAAACCACCGATAAAACTGCAGAAGAATCTGAACATGAATTAGAAGATGCAGATTAAAAATGTAAATCCTAAAGAACATCAGCAGACTTACGGGTTGTGTCAATGATGAGAGGAAGATCCAAATTAACCCCTGAGAAAACATGAAAATTTGCTCTCGGTTTTTACTAAAGGACAAAATTTTGGACTTGTCCAATCCAAATCATTTTCAGACGACAAATTACATGTGGCTCAAATAATGGGATCTTCTTTGAAAGATTAGAAAACAATGTGGGAAAAGAAGAAAATGCTGGTTACCTTCTTTCTCGGGGGTCGCTAAAGGCCAAATCACGGCCAAGAGTAAACAATGCGGTTCTTAAAACGCACTTCAGTTTAAATCATACCATTTTAAAAGTATGGAAATTATAGTGAAGACGACGATCTTTCCGGTCGGTCCAAGTGTTAGTTGCTGGCAGAATAATGAATTTTAAAATCAAAACAAAAGATAGAGCAAACTGGCAGCTTTGATCTAGATTTAAAAATTAAAAAAATCCATACGCTAACACGGTATAATTTAAATGCATTGAAACACCCGCGTTGTTTAATTTTGGTCGCTATTGGGCTTTTAAAACTCGGGATTGTCTGGCAAAGGGATGAAAGGTAGTTTGACTAGAACTTACCGTGTGATGCCGGGATATATTTGTTCGAGATAGCAGTAATCCAGACTATGAACAGAAGCGCTGATGTGTAGAGTATTAATAGAACTAATTTGTGATTTCTACGGAACACGTCGATTATTCTGAAATATTTGATTTTTCAATGACTAAGATATGAGCCATGCTCTAGGAAAAGGGTAAAAAGAGTACTTAATGCATTTTTGTGATGCACTATACTGAGCAAGTCATCACATTCATGTTGGACCACAAAATCCAGTTTGTCTAATAATTAACTGGATCTAGTAGTACAGTGGTTCTTTGACATGCATAAAAATTACAAATAGCAAAAAGTTTCCAGCGATGTCGGCCTGCGTAGACTGCCATGGTCACTACTGTTTACAGATGCATTAAGCCCCCTTTTCACAGAGCATGATGCATATGCTTTTGTTTTTGTTATTTGGAAAGTTAACATTATGCCAGAGTGTTTAGATATAGAACTTTGCACTTCTAGGATCAGACTGTAGTTTCTGTCATTTTGTATTAGGATAAGCCTTACAATTTCTATAAATACAGCCTTTATTCCTTACTCCTTCAAAGACTTTATAGTTGACAGTTTTGGAAACATTGTTGTTTACTCTTAGGCTGCTTAGCGCGACCTACGGACATTTTTTCGGACAGTGTATGTAAAGATCAGAGTGCACAGAACGTGCAGTCTGATCTTAGATCTACAATGTCCAAAATTGAGATATTTTCCACGCCCCCCCCCCCAAAAAAAAAAAAAAAAAAAGAAAGAAACTTTGAGATAGCAACATTTGGATTTTTACCATCGGCTTGAAAGTTTCATTTCACTATTTAGCAGGTTAAGGGCTAAATAGGTATTTTATTAAAACAAAATTAAATTGGGTGTAATGAGTTAATTGTTAAAATTGAACTTTAAACTTAAAAGTTTGAGGATATGAATTATAGAAGATCGAGTGATGAATGGAATGTTTTCAGTAATGTCATTTAAAAATGACACTTAAATGTCATTTGAACACTCCACACCAATTTGCTTTTCTTTTTATTGTTGTCATTGTTTGTCCCCGCTATTTGTCCAATTACCGTTATCATTTTTTGACTGAAGCTATACCATTCTAATTATCATTACCATCAACTGTGTACCTTCCGGAATTAGGAGAAGAACCATATAAGCTATGCTTTCGTTCTTATCCATTTCATCAGTTATTTTTCATATTCTCTGTCATTGTCTGTAGAAAGTTGTACTATTTGATGAATAAAAAATGTTTAGACTAAAATTGTCAGAAACCATGTATACCTGCTAATTACCATCCCTGCTACTGTTCCACTAGCACATGCATAAAACCCGTACCATCCGGCCTCAATCTGTTGCGTACAGTATGGTATGAAATTAAAAATTGTTTTTATATTCTTGAAAATGACAAATAAACAAACAGAGAGAGAGAAAGAGAGAGAGAGAGAGAGAGAGAGTGAGAGAGAGTGAGAGTTAGAGTTTGAAATATATCATCCCAGACGAATCCTTTTCTGTAAGGTTGTTGGTGATGTAGAAGATCATGTGTCGAATAAATCGAAAGAAAGCAAATGAAAATGTATTTCTTGACATAGACATGTTTATTTCGTAATAAGGCCACCGGCCCATTATACAATCATATAGACTATGTGAGCCATGTTCTGTGAAAGGGGCTAAACGCATCTGTGAAAAGTATCGGCCCAGGTCAGCCTGCGCAGTAGCAGCCGTTGCAGGCTGACCTGGGCCGGAACTTTTCGCTATTGGTCAGTTTTCTGTATTTCCTCATGATCAAGTTGGTTATTAAAAAAAAGTGGCTATAATGGGTTCATAATTATGTGATGGTTTGATTGGTATCATGCACCATGTATTACGCCGCCATTTTGCCAGAACATTGCTCATTATATAATTTTGAGTGAAATAAAGATGAACGTCAAAACATTGTATATTGCTTACCTGTGATACTCCCGCGTTGTGAAATATTAGACTGATAAGACCAAGCCAGTTGCCGAAACATGCCCATGGGATGGCACAAACAAGTGATATCTGTACAACACCTGGTTTTCTAAGAAAAATGAAAAAATAAAACGTCACTAGCCTTATAAGTTCGTGACACACAATGACAAGAAAGTATTAATTTCCTCGCCAAAGGCATTCCTAGCGCAAACCTTGTGGTATGTCCATTTGAAGAGCGTGTGGGGGAATGGGGGGGGGGGGGGGGGAGAATGGTTGTTATTAATTACCTTGACTGAAGTCATGGTCATTTTGAACAGCCTGCATAGCTCAGGTGATATAGCGTTGGACTTGTGAAGATCAAGTCTTGGGTCAGTTGAGGGTGTGGGTTCGAGCCCCAAGGCTGGCCATCTAAAATTACTAATAATCTTTTGGGCGAGACGTTAAACCGAGGTCCCGTGTGACGGTGCTATACACCGAGCACGTTAAAGAACCAGGCGTAACTCGGGATGGGTTTCGTCCTGTATCTTGCACTATCCCCTGTGATTAAACTAACGGTCTCCAAGGGGCGTCGCCCATATAGATAACGGTGGAAACGACAAATAAACGCAAATTCAATCATGGGCAGAACTCCCTTTGGAGACAGTGTAGGGGCGCCTCGTGCCCCGGAAAACCTCGTGTGATTATTTGTTCAGTATAAAGAGAAAGCAATTAAAAGATCTTGTTCAGGTTTCCTTTCTCTCTGTCTGTCGGTCTTTATGAAAAAAAAAACAGTCGATATTTACAAAGGTACGCCTGCGCAAACAGGTGTTCGTTCAGGTTCGACCCTGACAGTTACGCCACAGTATTGGTAACATTTGGCTTCAGCGTAAAACGACACATATACAGGTTGAATGGGTAAGATTACTGTAAATGGACCTCGTAATCGCCCTAGCATAAAATGTAAAGATGTCAACTAACCCTTGAAGCGCCTCTCACGACTAAAGACTGCCTTTGCGGCCACTGTAGATTAAGATCAGACTGCACAAAACGTGCAGTCTGATCTCTGATTTACACTGCCCGCTCTGCTAAATCTTTCTAGGCAAAAACAACCATAAAATTGCAATTACCAGTATTTCTTATTTTTCGACAGAAAATACCTGTTGGGTTTATTCGGCACTCTTTGGGTTAAAACAACCGTGTAAAACTGGGATATGTCTGTTCAAGGCTATCGGAAAAAAATAGCAGCGATATAAGGATTCTATCTCCTAACTTCTGGATTACAAGCCCAGTGCATTACCGATTAGCTTTTACAGCTCTCGGCCTTAGGAAAGGAATGCTAAAAGCTTGAGGGAAAATAAAAAAGAGTTTTCTTTACCGTATTATTCCGCGGAAAGCATCACCAAACGCTAACCTTTTCACACTGGCTGACTGACTAGGAGGGAGTCTCGGCTTGGTTGGGAAATATAATAGTGATAGAACCAACAGTGTCGCTCCCCATATAAACTCTACAAAATATTTGAGCCGTGCTCTGGCAAAAGGGGGCTTAATGCATCTCCCTGATGCATCATACTAAGTAAGACATTACATAATTAGGGTGTATAAAATTCATTATGTTTAACAACCGACTGTATCATAACGCAGACTGGTCCTTTGAAATACAGAAAATTGACCGATAGCGGAAAGTTTCGACCCAGGTTAGCCTGTGCGGAGTGCGCAGGCTGACCTGGGTCGATACTTTTCGCAGATGCATTAAGCACCCTTTTCACAGAGCAAGGCTCATTTAAAATAAGCCCGAAATTACCGTGGTTTGCTTCTCTGTAGTTGTCAGGATGTTTTCGTCGTTTATCTCTAACTCATTGGCACCCTCCCCTCCTAAATTTGATTTGCAGTAGACGACTTTAAAAACATTCTTGTAAAACACATAAAATCTACACGGATTAAGGTTTAACGTCTGATTACATGTGAAAACATTTTCGAAAAAGGAAAAATCGGTAATTTATCATATTCTCGACAGCTACAGCTCAATTACTTTCGTTACTACAAATACTCAAAGAAGCCAGCTAAATTGCATCGAAAGACACATTTTACGTCATCAGCAAAGTAAAAATAGAAACACGATGTTGCCAACTAGTAATTGTGACCCTTTCGTGATAATAATTTTTCATGAAAATACTGAGATGACCAGTCATGGTCCATATTCACTAACCAACAATCTTAGTCTTATTCTCCGAGATTTTCTTAATTTGAAAGTAACTTAACTCCTGATTGGCTACACAAGTTGGTTTGCTATAATGCATCACATCTTCCTGTAGATTTGCTTTTCATTCGTACTAAATATATAGTATACACTGTATAATGAAGACAAAAATGTAACCTACCAATGAATAAAAGTAAACGAATTTCCTTTTTCATGACATCCGTATCTGAAATCGAGTAATACATTTGAATATTGGCAATGGATGATACTTGAGAATGATCTTGAATCCTTGAATTCACAATGAAAATGGTACCGGCCTCTTCAACTTTGAGTAAGCATGGTTCAGTTGAAAATGTCTAGATTAAGTACTAGTTACGTGTGTATAAATAAATGAAAAAGTCTGACCTACTTTGGTGGTTAAAAATGTACGGATATTCCGTCCATTAAAGGCCCTACAGTGCCCAAAACAACAATGCGGGTGTTTTAGATCATACCATCCAAAAGTATGGAAAATATTGTGAAGATGACAATCTGTTATTGTGTGGTCGATCCAAGTGTTAGTCACTGGCAGAAAAATGAATATCAAATTCAGACAAAAAGTAAACAAAAGATAGAGTGACCTGACAACTTTAAAACTTAGTTTTGAAATGAATTTCTCTTCCAGCAACACCTGGACCGACCGTACGATAACAAACTGTCATCTACACAATAATTTCTATACTTTTAAATGATATGATTTAAAGTTTGAATAAATTTTAACATCCGCTTTTTTTACTTTTGGCAGCTATTGTTACTTTAAAGGCTTTACTGGAGTTTGTGTTGTGTTCATCTAGCACTGAACGTAATTCGTCGATCTCAAAGCAGGAAATGCTTGAGAGATATTAAGATAAATGTCACATGACTTATTCCAGCATATTCCATGCAGTCCTGATGATTATGTACGGAATGTACTAAGAGAAGCCGACTCCCGCTGGCTATATCCTAGACATAATTAAATGCGTTTTGGTATGTTTTTAAAAACGTCAGAATCATGCCCATGAACTTTAAATTGGATGTTCAAACACACTAACATTGATACCGGTAGAAATATTGGTAAAAATTGCATGAAGGAAAATAAAAAAGCCGAAGTACAGTTTCGTTAAAATTCACGTTATCCTGTGCTTGCAGAATCTCATTGATTCGTCAAAGTAATAGTTGGTTATAAATGAATAACCTGACTGAAGTAACTGAACCATTCTCGAGAAAAAAAAGGGGTGAAGGGTCTAACATAAATTGGCATTTGAGATAAAATTTTATTAAACAAGTAGATAATCGAAAAACGTCACTGAGCGATTTTATCTGAAAAGCCAACGAATGTCTGATTCTTTTTATCATATAACAACAGCTTACGAATTATAGATCTAGGTCAAGATATTCAAAACCATGCACGTACACGTGAAAATATCCATGAGTAAAGCCGACTCACTCCGTTGAAAGTAGTATAAAATGGCGTCATTTGACGTTACAAATGAGATCACATATTTGCTTATCACAAACGTGTATTAGATGAGAAAATTCGTAAATTGTGGCAATTGCACTAAAAACAAGGACGGTTATGTGATCAAAATCTTTTTGAACAAAAGGACAAAGAGGCAAGGGAAAATATTATTGAAAACTAAATTAAAGTTGAACTCTTACCTGTTGAATTAAAACCGGTTTCGTTGCTATTTTCTGATGTATTGCTGGAAAATTAAATAGAACTATAAAAATAAACTTGATAGATTTTGTAATTGTTGTCAAAAATGAAAAGAAAGCGGACAACGAAAGGGAAACAATATGACCAAAGTGAAGGAAATGAATACAAAAGTACAAAAGTGTACTCTGAAAAATAGTACAAGTTACAATTATAGTCTGGATTTGCAATGCATGTTCAAAGTTTTGCAAGATTTGAAAGTCGAAAAAGGCATGTAAGTATAGATAACTCACCTTGCAGATGGTTGTTTTACAATGTTTGGACCTGAAAAATGGAATAAAACACATACTCGTAGTGGTGAAAATTCTCCCGTCATGGGTCTCGAATCAACAATAAATGGACTGACTGACGTTGTCGATTCAAGACTGAATAGAACTGTCCGTAATTCACCGTTATGTTCTTGCTTGAACAGCCTTGGAGTAACAACAATTAGATCAATTAAGTATGTTAAAAAAAGTCTAGCTTATGTATCAAGTAGTTAAAATGTAAGACACTTTTATATTTGCCTTCATTTACGAGGGACACTTTTTAAGTTCGTAGAGTAAGCCTATAACTTTTTAACGCGATTATGAAGTTGCACGATTTTTTACACAGAACTTGCGTAATCATTCCTCTCTCGAACGGTGTCACGGTATGCGGCGCACGAGGTCCACGTGCGCGCTGCGCTGGGTATTTTCAACACGTGATTTTATACACTATAGTAAAATATAGCGTTCAATATGGATGGAAAAATCTCTGAACAGAGGGTATATTGAAAGATTCGAGCACAGCTCGGGCTTCCGCCAACAGAAATTCATGCTGATTTGCAAAAAGTTTATGGGAATGGTGCTATAAAATATGCTACAGTTTGCAAGTGGGTACGTCGTTTTAATGATGGTCGGGAGTCAATTGAAAATGACCCTCGGGTGGGTAGGCCGGTTTCCGTTTTGACGGAAAAGAACGTTGCTACTGTGAAAACGTTAATTGAGGAAGACGCACGTTATACCGTGCAAGAGATAGAAGAATTAAGTGGCATTCATTCGTCAAGTGTTTTGAAGATCTTACGTGAACGACTTTGGCTACGTAAGATCTGCGCGCGCTGGGTGCCCCATTTGCTCACTGACGAACAGAAACAAAGTCGGGTTAGACTTTCATCGCAAGTTATAGAAAAATATGATAAATGTGACCCACGTCGTTTGGAAGAGATAGTTACAGGTGATGAAACCTGGATCTATCATTTTCAACCCGATTCTAAGGCTAAAAATAAGGTTTGGGTTTCATCTGAGAGCGACAGACCTGTCATTGCGCGCCGTTGCAAAACATCAAATCGCATGTTGTATGCGATATTCTTTGATTCGAAAGGTCCAGTCCTTCAAATTCCAGTCCCGAAAGGTAGTTCTGTCACTGGAAAGTTTTACAGAGAAAGTGTTCTTACTCAACTTGTTGATTTCTATCAGAAACGCAGACCGCGCACCGGTGTCCGCGGCATCAAATTACTCCATGATAACGCACCGGCCCATAAATCCGCTACGGTACAGGAATATCTAAAAGAATCTGGGCTCGATGTCTTAGATCATCCCCCATACAGCCCTGACCTGTCCCCCTGTGACTTTTGGTTGTTCCCAAGACTAAAGGAAATGCTGGCAGGGCACCGTTTTGAATACCGTTGTGGTATAGGCAGTGCGGTCTACCAGTGTCTGTAACATATACCTAAAGAGGACTACCGGGCGGCGTTCCGGAAATGGGTAGATCGGTGTAAAATGTGTGTGGAGGCAGACGGGGCATATTTCGAAGGTCTTAGATAAATAAAATTTTGATATTTCAAGCGGTTTTAAAAAGACCGCCCTACTCTACGAACTTAAAAAGTGTCCCTCGTATTACGTCCAGCGTGTTACCCCAAAACCTACCCATAGAAATATTAGGTATTTTATGTCGTATCTTTTGTTGGGGGTCCTCCTTTGTTGTGATTGATAAGGCATTGGATTGCATGAGTAAGTCCTTGTTCGATTCCCACTTGCAGTTCTAGGAGCTGGTAATGTGAAAAGCAAGGGATGTAATGAATGAGATTTCGCCGTGGCATGACAGAAATATTGGAAATATTGAAAACCAAGGAAACAAATCAGTGAGATTTCGCCGTGGCATGACAGAAATATTGCTGAAAACGGTGCAAAACTCCATGAAACAAACAACAAATCCTGTTTCTAGAAAATGTCCATAAAGCTACTGCCATACCAAGTAGAAAAGCCACGATTCCACCGACAGCGTTTGAAATTATACCAATGGCTGTAGCCGTCGTTCTTTCATTGACCGGGAACCATGTTTCTGAGATCACAGATGGGATGATTGTTGTCACACTGCCAGCGACACCAATGAAGAACTGACCCCCACCAATTAATCTGGAAGTAGTGACGTAATAATTGATTGGTTCCCTGATTGGATAGCTGATGAGGAATTAGATTACTTAATGGTATAAAGATAGTCTTGAAAGAAAAAAGGAAAAGCTAAATTTTATTGATTTATTCGCAAATTTGTCGCTAGTTATATGGATACTTCTTGCCAGATTCCAGCACTGAACTTTTTTATCTTTTAATAATCAGCATGCAAAAATTATGTGCATCAGTAAAATAGCTAATAAAAGGCCGTCTTTAAAAAAGGCAATTTCAATTACTTGTGTGAACACTGAAGATCAAGATTATCATGAAATACATCTAGAAATCGGTTACGTAGATCGACACTGACTGAAATTTTCATATGTGAAATATTAACTAAAAACATTGAAAACGCAAATGTTCGGGTCTACTGTCCTGACAAAAAAATCCGCTTTATTCATGTATCATGGTTGAAAGAGTTACTTACGCGGTCGCCAGATGTGGTTGTACCGATATTGCACGAAGGCCTGTACCAAGAGCGAGACAAAATGTACATACAATAACCGTTGGTCGTAAACCTGAAAAGTGAAACATGCATTCCTATTAGTTTATCTTTGAAGGTACATGTAGTTTAGCATCTCCTATGGCGTGCTTGGGTTTAACTCTTATCCAACACGACACAATTTAAGATTTGTCCATATTGTTATCAACTGTACTCAGTAAATTTCAACAAGCGACAAATGTCACACCAGTACATGTGTTTATGCCACATTTTTCCTTTTTAGCAATATCATCGCAAACATACACGGCCTTGATGAAACACTGAAATGACGAAAGAGTATGGCAGAAAAAATGAAGTATAATGAACCAAAATGAAGTAAATAGTGTAGATATACAGCAAGAGACCATACAACAAATAAAACAAGGAAACCTACTAAACTCTTCTGCCTTACCTCTGAAATTAACAAGACATGCTGCAGGAATGAGACCCAGAAAAACACCCACGTTGCCACAGTTTATGATCACAGTTAGTAATGAAGTTGACCAATTATATGCCGGCTGCAACAAAGTTGGAAACAAGAGTTTCAGGGTAAATAGCGCAACAAAACAAATGAGTCAAGCTCTGTAGAAGGGCGTTTAAAACACATATGCAAAAAAGAATCGACTCATATCAGCATGTGCAGTCCGCGCAGGCTGGCATAAGTAGAAACTTTTTGCCAGTTGTAAATTATTTTCTGCATAGTAAAGGACCATTCTATCTTATGATTGAGGCGGTTGTTATATAAAATGTATTTTTATTGATCCATAATTATGTGATGTCTTGCTTGGTACAATACATCACGGAGATTAGATAAATTAAAACCCCTTTTCCCACAGCGCCTCTCAAATAAAAAATGTAGCTTGAGACTGAGAAAAGATTTCCATTTTTTACAAAGCAAATCGTAGACCTTCTTTGCATGGCGGCAGCAGACTTAAGTAGTCATCTATCGTTTAGACCTACGGTCTTCAGTATTCGAGGGATTTCATAGCTATTTACCATTTTTACCAATATACAATATAGTGAGAAGCACAATTTAAGACGCTATTGCTATCACAGTGTACTTAGACCACACTCAGACTCCAGAGATCCTGCCTGGATCCACTCACTCCGATATTCTAATCTAAAACAAATACAAAATCGATTATATACGAGTCATACTCTGTGACAAAGGGGCTCAATGCATCTGCAGAGTATCGACCCATGTCACCCTGCGCAGTCCCTGCCCTGACATGGGCCGAAACTTTTTGCTATTTGTAAATTTTCTGCATGTCTACGAAACATTCTATCTCCAAATTCAGTCAGTTGTAAGTGCAAATGGATCTTTCTTTTTAATCCGTAATTAGGTCATGACTTGCTTGGTATGTTGCATCACGGAGATGCATTAACTCTTTACCAGACGACAAAATTTTAGCCTTGTCCAAATTGAAAGGAATTGCAGACGACAATTTCGGTGTGGCTCAAATGGTGCAATTTTCTCTTGATAGGGTAGAAAACATTGTGGGAAAAGGAGAAAATGCTGGTTACCAGCATTTTCTCCTTTTCCCACAATGTTTTCAAAATGCATCTTTCCCAGGGTCGTTAAAAGGCGTCATTGTGCGGTAAAGGGTTAAACCCCCTTTTGCATGGTTCATACATTATATTACTGACTGAAGAGCTCTATAGACACATCATTTACTTGGTGCTCCGTGGGTAATTTCTCCTTACAAAGCACAAAACAATAGACAACTCACTTTGGCGGACTGGGCTATGGGACCCCATGTTCCCCAAGCCGCATTTTGTAGCGTTGTAGATAAACTGAACACTAGCAGTATGTACCATCTCAGTCTGTACACGTGTGTTGGTGTTCTGTGTTCGATCTTCTGTTGGTCATCCCTGCTATCTACAGATTTATACGATACACGAGTATCTCTGTTGATACCGTCTTGTCTATCGGCATTGATATCTAAACTTGAATGGTGAATCAGTGGCTCTGTTTCCATGATTGATGGTAGATGAAGATCCGCCGATCTTTACTTCACCCCGATGTATATTGCGCTGTTCATTCTCTTGGTTCTATACAATAAAATTTGGTACAACATCACCATGTTCATTACTTTGGAATAAAGAACAAAAACGTTGTGTTTTGATAGGCCTAGATCTACATCTGAAGGTTTTTTTTTCTAAATATTTAAGGGCAAGATCAAGATCTACATGATGAGAAACAATATATGTGGTGATTAGAATATCCTTGGTAGGCCGACATGAACAGCAAGGTATTGCATAACAGATATGGAAACAGTGCCTGATCATGCAAAAAAACACGTACTTTACACCGCCTTTTTCAAATTTTAGTTCTAGATCTAATTATTATTTGTTAAATTGATGAATGTTAAGGTTCAGTCACCCGGAGTGTGGCCAGATCACTAAGTAGGTAGGTATGTTAACCCTTAGGCTGCTATAAGCGACTCACTGGCCTTTTGCGACAGCGTAGATCAAGATCAGACTGCAAAGAACTGAGTGCAGTCTGATCTTGAATCTACACTGTCCCATACGGAGATACCTTTCCTCCAAAAATACCTTTGAAGGGGGAAAACTTGGGTTCGCACTAATGGTTTGAAAGTTTCATTTCTTTCATTTAGCAGGATAAGGGTTAACAGAACAGTCAGCACTTTCGTAAATATCAAGTTACTTCTATTGCCCAACATCAAAGGGATGTAGTGACCAGGCCACGCCACGAATGCCGGTCATCCAATATTAAATTGATTTTTATTTACCTTAGATCAACGTCCTACTTTAAGAGGCAATAAAATAGAACGATAAAGGTCTTTTCCTTTACTGTCTTTGACTTATGATGAAATACAAGATTCCAAATTCGGAATTTATTACATTTGCAGTCACAGACGGTCCATACTGTAGTTTGCAATGAGAATCTGAAATATCCCCATTTGCCATTAGTCCACGTTAGTCAAGTTGAAAATAGACATCTTAAAGGTGAAGGGGTCAATGTAGATAATAGAATACCAAAGAAAACAGATTTACCCAAGTGAGCTAAGGCTCTATCCAACTTTTATCCACTTCTAACTAGTACTAGCGTCAATAAACACAGAACATGTATCATATTTCGTGTAGAGATACTCGCGTAGCATTTACACATAAAATACAAGTAAACCTACTTTATCTCCTACCGGTAGCCAGCTGTCTTCAAACGGTCTACATTTTAACTCAGTATCTTGTTGAAGGTAGACATAAAACATTTCCTGTTACATTGAAGCATATTCAAGTGCATTTGCGAACAGCGTGGATTAAGATGAGACTGCACATCATATACAGTTTTAATTTGGATCTAGATCTACACGAGATCTATTTTCGTATTTGGATAGTCTAATCGAAAAACACACATAAAAAAAAAATTAACCCTTTCCCAAACGACAAATTTTGGACTGGTTCAAACTGAAAGAGTTTGCAGACGACAGTTTAAGATTTGATGAAAATGGCAGAAAATTATCAAAAAGGGTAGAAAACACCGTGGGAAAAGGAGAAATTGCTCGTTATGAGCAATTTCTCCTTTTCCCACAGTTTTCAAAAGACTTGTACCGCAGACACGTGAAAACCAGGGCTTGTTTGGGAAAGAGTTAACTGTTAGACTGCTAAGCGCGTTTCAGTAAGTTAATATTAAACTGCAGTGAACGTGTGGTCTGATCTTGGATCTACGCTGTTTGATTGTCTTATGGAGAACAGAGATCTTTGATCGGGCAATACTTGAGATTTCTTTGATATGGGACTGAAATGCCCATTTAATTGAGTCATGCTCTGTGAAAAGGGGTTTAATGCATCTGCGAAAAGTATCCGCGCCAAAATTGTTCGCTATTTTTCAATTTTCGGTATGTCAAAGGACCAATCTACCTGATGATACAGTCAGTTGTTAGACAAAATGACTGAATTATGGATCCATAATTATGAGTTGACTTGCCTGGTATAATGCATCACGGAGTTGCATTAAGCCCTCTTTTGCTAGAGCGTGGTTCAATTAAATTGACAGCTTAGGGGTTGAATGGTAAGTTTATGTCTAATGATCTATTGTCCAGCTAAATGAAGATAATCAGTGGAAACAGGACGTCTGCATGACCCATTTATTTACCTACAACAGGTATAGAAAGCCTTAACCCTTTCAGCGCCAAATATTTTCACTCGACCTCTTCAGACGGTTGAAAATACAATCCACTCATACTTAGAAACATTTTTATCTTATAGGCTTAAAGGAACAAGCGGACGGTATAGATCCAAGATCAGACTGCACGTTCTGTGCAGTCTGATCTTGATCTATGCCGTACGCAAAAGTCCCTGTTTTCGCCCATGGCGCCGAAAGGGTTAACATTAATATGAGGTGGAGCAAGATCAGACTGCACGGACGTAAAGACATTGATCAGCATAATATTGGTAAAGACATTCTTCTTGGTTTAGCGCCTATTTTATGTCCAGGGGTTTTATAGGTTCGACCAGCGCTTGCGGCTCTGTTCATGTGCAAGAGCCTATAGAGCCACTGTCGAGTACTGGTTAAACCAAAGAAGCATTTGAATTAGCAAGCTGTCGAAAGAACGTAACTGGAATAGTGTTGAAAGTGGCGTAAAACATCACTTCTTGTTATCATGTTGGAATTCTCTCCCTTTGATTATGATTACAAATAGGACTCTGGCTATAAGTCTCTGTAATTCATTATATCTTGCAAGTCATCACATAATTATTATGGGTCCATAAAAATCCAATTTTGTATAAAAAAAAAAAAAAAAAACGACTGAATAATGAAGAAGAATGATCCTTGGACGTGTAGAAAATTAACAACTAGAGAAAAATTTCGACTCATGTAAGCCTGCGCAGACTGTGCAGCCTGACAAGAGTCAATACATTTTGCAGATGTATTAAACCCAATTTCCACAGAGGATGGCTCATATGTATCAACTTTTTTTTTTTTATCCAAACCATTATTGGACATGATTTCATTTCCAGCTACCGTAAATCAAGATCACCCATCGTATAGCTGTATTTTGAAAAGCCGTTAAAACTCTTACTGTACTGGCGTCCTGTGCAGTTTGCTCTACATCTTCACATTTTCAATTTT
Source organism: Tridacna gigas (assembly GCA_945859785.2). Taxonomy (NCBI): domain Eukaryota; kingdom Metazoa; phylum Mollusca; class Bivalvia; order Cardiida; family Cardiidae; genus Tridacna; species Tridacna gigas. The sequence continues at coordinate 69,027,150 of OX244029.2, forward strand.
TGAGTCACATTTACTCTGTTGTCTGCAGATGCATTCAGTTCGGACATTTTCTAAAATTTTGTTGTTTGGTAAAGGGACAAGTTGTTGGACTTACCTTTCAGAGGTTCGAGGTTAAGTTCCCGGGTTGGCGGCGTTGCTCGATTGAGAGTGCAAACTGGACAAGGCGTTGCAGGGACAAGGCCTTGTGCTTGTGAAAATAAGGACACAATAATCATTTATATAAAATAACATGAGTGAAATACTATTGAGAACGACTTTAGAGACACAAGTTATATTTGAGCCATGCTCTGTGGAAAGGGAGCTTAAAGCATCTGCGAAAAGTATCGACCCAGGTCAGCATGCGCAGTCGATTTTCTGTATGTCCAAGGACCAGTCTACCTTCAATCGATGATTCAGTCTGTTGTTAAAAAAAGTGGTTAAATGGATCCATAGTTATTTGATGGCTTGATTGGTACAATGCATTGCGGAGATGCATTGAGCCCCCTTTTGCTAGAGCATGGCTCATTTGTACTGCCATCATTTACGTACACCTAGATCACGGTACCGAACAGGAAAAGAAAAGCAAATATCGGATGGATTGAATGTAATATCATCATTATTGAAATATTTTTAAGAACTAGAATGAGATCAACTAGACTACTTAATGACTTATAATGAATTTTTTTATACATTATGCATTTTTCGAGACTTTGTTATCTTAAAATTACTACCCTATTGCGATAAAGATCACTATATCTACCACGCGAACCAGGTTTAATTCACATAAATACAAGAACAGAGGAGAAAAACGTTACAGAGAAGTGCTATATAATCTCGAGTGGCTTTACTGTGCTGTAATAAAAAATAATAAACGAATAATTGCATATTTGCTTACAAACCTGCAAAATGCAAATTTCTATTACTGGGGCCCAGTTTTGATTCCCGCGCAAATACAAGCCGGGAAACTGTGATACTCTCTACAAAGGAGAATGTCGTAAAGTCGCAAATGAGAATTTTGCTGGAAGTTTGACGTAAAAAGTGAACGATTTATCGTTTCCTGGTCGTTCATTCTGTATGAAAATTAGCGAACCACGTACACATTTCATTCGCCCCTCTCGTAGATTTTAAACCACTAGGTGGTATGCACGATTAACTTTTATAAGTAGCCCTAGCTCGGAAGGTCTCTTGTTAAAACAAACAGGGCGAAAACTGGGCGAAAATTATCGAAATGATCAAAGTACTGAAAGCGCTCAGAAGAACATTAAAAAAAATCATACACTAACCCTGTCGGTGCTAAAATTGATCAGTTAAATCCTGATTTATCCTTTTCGGTATTAGCAAGGGGACTTTTTACCCATTTGTTCAAAGATGGCATTTATTCACTGGCAAAACTGTCGCAAGAGAAAATAAAATATTTCCAATGCTTTTGTTGTGTGTTTATCGAACAAAATGATGGGCCGGCGGACGCCTGTTTACCTGGTGACCAGCATTTTCTTCTTCTTCTTCTTCTTCCAAATCAATCCTGATGAATATTCCAATGGTGTTTTTCCAGAATATTGCATAAAATAGCGGACAGCCTAGATCATAGATAAGACTGCACCTTCTATTTCTATGCAGTCTGATCTGATCTATGTTGTCCGCAAAATGCCATGTGATATTGATCTACATTGTTTACAAAAACCACAAATGGTGTGCGCCTGGCCCAAACAGTTTAAACTTAAAATTTGCTCAAGCAAAAAGGGCGAAGGGAAAGAAAAGAAACAATAAGAGGTGTTTCATATTTGAATCATTCTTGATATATATGCTTGAACATGTACTATACCATCTAAAGATGGACCTTGCCTAACCCTTTTAATGTACAAGTGTTGTTTTAATACTTTACCACACAATTCCAATTTTAACTGCCCTAAGAAAGAAGGCTTTTGAAAACATTGTAGAAAGAGGAGAAAATGCTGGTTAACAGCATTTTCTCCTTTTCCCACAATGTTTTCTACCCTTCCACAACGATGTCAATGTTTGAGTCACCTTTACTGTGTCGTCTGCAAATGCTGTCAATATGGATAACTTTGAAATTTTGTCGTTTGGGAAAGAGATAGAGTTGATAAAAACACTGGACACCGTATTTTTGACGCCTAACTGTCGACCATCTGTACAAATCAAAGGTCATCGAGGGTCAACAGGCACACCCCAGTGGTCATAGCTTTTACATCTTTTTTTTTCCGACATAGATACTTGAATTTAGGGGTGGGCTCTTTTAATATCTCACAGCATAATGAAAACAGGTCTGGGACTCTAAACTTCCAAGACAGGCCACCTGGTTAAGATATAATGTTACAGCTAACCAACTGGCTCAGTAGTTTAGTTTAGAAGTTCGCCAACACGCCCCTTTAATCACAATTAGGGAAATCACCTTAACCTTTTACCAGATGATCAAATTATAGACTTGTCCAATTGAAAACATTTGCAGACAGCAGAATAAATCTTGTTAAAATAATAAAATATGTCTTTGAAGGGGTAGAAAACATTGTTGGTAAAGGACAAAATGCTTGTTTATACCAGCATTTTCTTCTTTTCCCACAATGTTTCAAAAGACCTCTTCCGAAGGGTCCTTCAAACGCAGGATTTTTTGGTAAAAGGTTAAATAAGGAAGAAAAACGCACTGAAACATCGACGCATTAAATATCCTGGGAAACAAAGAAAAAAATTCAAATAATCATCGAAGATGGAATGGTTATTGCTCCCACTGATTACTCTGCTCGTAAGGAACAGAGGTAGAAGGTAAAACTGAAGTATGGAGTTTCAACAAAAAATAGCAGAGGCGAAAAAACAAAGAAAACAAATTGATTGAAAAAAACTTGTCTCTTTTTTTTTCTCGTAAAAATGAGAATCACAAGTTTTCGACACGAAGATATGATAATTATAAAATGGAATAGTATTCAAGCTTGTAGAACACGAGATCTTAAAAGTTGTTTCTAGGACGTCGCCATCATCATCATTTTGACGAATTCTGAAAAGAATAATAATAATAAAAAAAAAATCATCCCATTACCCTACTGAACAGAAATACATGTACTCAATCATTACTTGAGCCATGTTCTGGCAAAAGGGGGCTTAATGCATCCCCACGGTAGATGTAACTAAGCAAGTCATCAAATGATCATGGATCCATCCATTAAGTACAATTTGTCTAACAACTGACTACATCATAAGGTAGACCGGTCCTCTGACATACAGAAAATTGACCAATAGCGAAAAGTTTCGGCCCAGGTAAGCCTGCGCAGGCTGCGAAGGCTTACCTAGGCCGATGCTTTTAACAGATGCATTAAGCTCCCTTTTTACAGAGCATGGATCATTTATTAACAACCAATTACTCAATTATTGTCAACCCTCAACCTGTTAAATGAATTCAATAAAACTTTCAAGCCGCTAGTAAAAATCCAAAATTGTTATTTCAGAGTTATTTGTTGAGGGAAAAAATATCTCCTTATCGGACAGAGTAGATTCAAGACCAGACTGCATGTTCTGTGTAGTCTGATCTTCATCTATACAGTCGGAAAAAGGTCCTTGAGTCGCGTTTAGCAGCTTAACCATTTACCACACAATCTCGACTTTTAACGACCCTGAAAAAAAAGCCTTTTGAAAATATTGTGGGAAAAGGAGAAAATGCTGGTAACAAGCATTTTCTCCTTTTCCAACAATGTTTTCTACCCTTCCCAAAACAAATTTCAATTTTTTAGTCACATTTGATTTGTCGTCTGCAAATGCTTTCAATTTGAGCCAGTCTAAAATTTTGTCGTTTGGAAAAAGAGTTAAAGGTTAATAAATTCCAGAAAAGGACTTGCAGCAGACGATTTTGAAAACATCCCTATAAAATGTAAATTATCTAAATGGGCTAGATGGACACGCAGAAAATTGACCAGTAGTAAAATGTTTCGACCCAGGTCGCAGGCTGACCTGAATCAACACTTTTTGCAGTTATACAATAAGCCCCCTTTTCACAGGCATGGCTCAATTAAATATGTTACGCAATGTGAAAGGGGGATTTAGTGAATCAGCAAAATGTATCGACCAACGTCAGGCTGACCCAAGTCGAAACATTTTGCTGTTGGTCAATGTTCTGCATGTCGGAGGGCCATTCTATATACGAGTACCTCATGATTCAGTGGCTTGTTAGACAACACGTATCCATTTTCTTCGATGATTTGTGGTATAATGCATTGTGAAGACGTATTAACCCATATCCTGCTACAAAAGTAAAACTTTCAAGCCGATAGTAAGAACCCCAATAATGTTATTTCAAACTTCTTTTTGGAAAAAAAAAAAATCTCCTTATCGGCCAGTGTAGATTCAAGATCAGACTGCACATTCTGCACACTGTCCGCAAAAATGTCAGCGAGTCGCGCCTAGCAGCTTAAGGGTTAACCGCTTTTTCCCAGGGCACTCCTTACTTATAATGGTGAAAGATCTCAAACCAAAAATTACCTTCATAATCAACTTGGCCGTCGCCGTCACTGTCCGCTTCCTTTATCATCTCGTCTACTTCTTCATCCGTGAGTTTTTCACCTAAATTTAGCATCACGTGACGTAATTCTGCAGCGCTGATGAAACCATTACCGTCCTGAAAATAGATCAAATTGATGTTTTTTTTTTTGACGCAGGCTTAAATGCCATGGGTTAAAGAATATTGTTATTAAAAAATAGGTATATTTCCCAGAAATCCCGGTAATGAATTTTGTTAACTCTTTACTGCACAATGCCACCTTTTAACGACCCAGGGAAAGAAGCCTTTTGAAAACATTGTAGGAAAAGGAGAAAATGCTAGTAACCAGCATTTTCTCCTTTTCCCACAATGTTTTCTACCCTATCAAAGAAAAATTGCACCATTTGAGCCAAACTGAAATTGTCGTCTGCAAATGCTTTGAATTTGGACAAGGCTAAAATTTAGTTGTCTGGTAAAAGGTTAAATGATTTACCTTATCGAACACTCTAAACGCTTCTCGGATTTCTGTTTCACGTGATACCTCTTTTTTCTTCATCATCATGTGTAGAAATTCTTGGAAATCCACCGTACCATTTCCTGGAAATTAAATGCACTTTGAAGCGAGTGGCCATAATTTACATGTATGTAACTCTTCTCAGCATAAAAAGTGAGGGAGCGAGTCAGATGCAGTGAGACAGAGACAGAGAGAGGGAGAGAGAGAAATATGCCGATGCACATAAAAACAGAGATAGATAGGCACGGAGAAGAGAATTTTAACCGACGACAATTTAGCAATTTAGGTTTCTTCTTCGGACCGTGTGGAATCAAATCAGACTAGATGTAGGCTATAGTGTCTTTCTGTCCGATCTTTTATGAGATTTTCTGACCAAATAAAGCTGTCTTTGAAAGTGGATATATACATTACCATTTTATCGGTTCGAGGTAACATGAAAGGAATGACACATAATTGCAATGTGTTTTTTGATCTAGTAAGAACTTTTACACAATACATAAATGAAAAATATCGAAAGGCTAAATTATACTTATGAAACACCCCCCCCCACAACATTTTCAACAGTATGGAAAATAAAGAAGGAAAAGACGCAGCTACCTGCCACAAGCCATTGCTGCTTCCTTCTCAAGCAATGTTTTCAAAGTATTACTTTTGCTGGGCTTTAATCCTTCATCAATCAACCCCGTATTTTAACGACCTTGAGCAGGAAGCCTTTTGAAAATAGTGTGGTAAAAGGAGAAAATACTGGTAACCAGCATTTTCTTCATTTCTCACAATGTTTCTACCCGTAAGAAAAATTCGGTTCATTTGAACGGATTTCAAAATTGTCATCAGCATCGAAGAGTCGAAAATTTGTTATTTGAGAAAGCGTTAAAATGTCATACTTTTAGTGCAGTAATTTCTTAACACTTTACCAAACGACAAAATTTTAGACTGGTTTTAAATTGAATACATTTGCAGACGACAAATTTAAGGTGGCTCAAATGACAATATTGATCATTGATAGAGTAGAAAACATTGTGGGAATAGGAGAAAATGCTGGTTACCAGCATTTTCTCCTTTTCCCACAATGTTTTCAAAAGCCATCTTCCTCAGGGTCGTTAAAAGTCGGGATTGTGTAGTAACGGGTTAAAAAGCATTTAGGCTTATATGTACATGTTCAAAATAAACTACACATATTTACTATCAGAATCCACTTTACGTATCATGGCTTTAACTTCTTGGTCTGTGGGCGCTAGACCCAGAGATCTCATTACCGAGCCCAGCTCTGCTGTAGTGATGTTACCATCATGGTCTTTGTCAAACAGATTGAACGCTTCCTTATAACCTGCAACGAATGAATGAATGAATGAATGAATGAACGAACGAACGAACGAACGAACGAGCGAGCGAACGAACGAACGAACGAACGAACGAATGAATGAATGACGAGACGAACGAACCAACGAACCATCGACGAATGAATGGTGGTCGGAACGAACGAACGAATCGTTCGTTCGTTCGACTGATCGATCATTTAATCAGTCAGCCTGTCGAACAGAAAACAAAATGGGCGAAGAGGTGTAGCTGTTTGGGTCTCTATTTGTTTTCGGTAGGCGCCGAATCGTCCTCCTCGTAAAGAATAGAATGATATTTTGAAAGGTTAAAACTTAATATATATTGACATTTACATGTATTTGAACCATGCTTTGGTATAAGGGAGTTTCATGCATCTCTGTGAGGCATTATACCAAGCAAGTTATCACATAATTATGGATCCATAAAATCCATTTTGTCTAACAACCAGCTGTAATCCTGACGTAGATTGGTCCTAGAACATGCAGAAAATATACCAAAATCAAATTTTCGACCAAGGTCATCCTGCGCAGACTGACATGGGTCGATACTTTTTGCAGATGCGTTAGGTCCCCATTTTGAAGAGCATTATATTTAACATCATTGCATAAATTTGCTTACTTCGACCGTAAACAATAACTGTTTTCATTTGATGCTACTCAACTATGAACATGTCCATAGAAAATATGTGAGCCATGCTATGTGAAAAGCGGGCTAAAAGCATCGGCGAAAAGTATCGACATCGGTCAGCCTGCGCTGTCCGCGCAGGCTGACTTGGGTCGAAACTTTTCGCTATAGGTCAATTTTCTGCATGTCAAGGGACCAGTCTACTCATGATTCAGTCGGCTGTTAGACAAAATGGATCCATGATCATGATCCATGGCTTGCTTGGTATCATGCATCTGGAAGATCAAGCCCCCTTTTGCCAGAGCATGGCTCAAATATAAATAATGATTCTTATTCAACCTTTTACCAGACGACAAAATTTAAGACTTGTCTAAACTGAAAGCATTTGCAGACGACAAATTCAATATGGCGCAAATGATGAGATTCGCCTTTGAAATGGTAGAAAACATTGTGGGAAAAGGAGAAAATGCTGGTAACAAGAACTTTCTCCTTTTCCGACAATGTTTTTAAAAGCCTTCTTCCTAAGGGTCTTTGAAACATGGGATTGTTTGGTTAAGATTTTTAGGATTTGCAGACGATAGTTAAATATGGAAAAATTTATATTACCTAGTAGGTAAATTTATGTTTAAACATTAGAATTACAGTATGAAGCTTTGAAAGAGCAGAAATCATTGTTTGAAAAGGAGAAAATCCTGGTTGTCAGCTTTCGATCATTTTCCCAAAATGGTATCAACAGCCTTCTTTGTCAGTGCATAAAAACACGGGAGTGTTTGTTAACCCTTTCCGAAACAAGCCCCGGTTTTCACGTGTCTGCAGTACAAGTCTTTTGAAAACACTGTGGGAAAAGGAGAAATTGCTCGTAACGAGCAATTTCTCCTTTTCCCACAGTGTTTTCTACCCTTTTGGAGAACTTTCTGTCATTTTCATCAAATTTGAAATTGTCGTCTGCAGACTCTTTCAATTTGGACCAGTCTAAAATTCATCGTTTGGGAAAGGGTTAAGGGGGTTAACCAAAAAAAGTGAATATTTTGTAACATGCGAACAAACCTTATAATTACGCAGGCAAAAAAATACTTCCAAGAATCCAACAAACATAGTAAGTGTAGTTCATACAAAGTGAAAAACATTGATACTTGAAATAGATATGAACCATGCGCTGTGAAAAGGGGGCTAAATGCATCTGCGAAATCGACCTAGGTCAGCCTGCGCATGGGCTGAAACTTTTCGCTATTGGTCACTTTGCTGTATGTCCAATGCTCATTCTACCTCATGATTCAGTCCGTTCTTAAAAAAGTGGCAATTATGGACCCATAATTATGTGATGGCTTCTTTGGCACAATGCATCGTGGAGATCCAGTAAGCCCCTTTTGCCAGAGCATTGCTCACATATGTATTTCGAAACTAGGCTGTTAATCCCGTTACCTCATGACCCAAACTTGCTGCAGGCGACTTTGAAAGCATCATTGCAAAAGATGGATGGTCGATATAATTAAGGCTAATTACATTAATACTACTCTAGTGAAAATATAGCTGTAAAAGGAGAACTTGCTCGCTATGAGCAGCAATGGTTCAACAATTTTCGTAATAAATGGTTTGCTTTAAGACGCAAAAGGTCGGGTGAAAAGGATGATAAATACGTGTACTTGTTAAATCATGAGACAATCACTTTCGACCTTTTTGTCTTATTGTTCTAAACAAAAAAGCCTTAACCCTTAGGCTGCTAAGCGCGACTAAATAACCTTTAGTGGACAGTGCAGGTTAAGATCACACTGCACAAAGCGTGCAGTCTGATCTTGGATCTACACTGTCCGATAAGGAGATATCTTTCCCCCGAAACTACTTGTGAAATAAAAGAATTTAGGTGTTTTAGTCTCGGCTTATCTAGCAGGATAAGGGTTAAGTATTTCCTGAAATGTAAAGATTGTTTTTGCCCGCACCCTCAGGACAAATAACTTTTTTTATTCCTCAAGTTACTATACTACCACTTCTTGGAAATCTTTTGCCATGCAGCAGAACACTTTTGCAAAACCTCATGACGAAAAGAGAACAGGCTCGTATCGATGTTTTCATATTGTAATCACGGGTCAACCATATATGATCCGTGCTCTGGCAAAAGGGGGCTTAATGCATCTCCACGATGCATGAAACCAAGCAAGTCATCTTATACATGTAATTATGGATCGATAAAATCCGTTTTGTATACCAACCGACTGATACGTGGGATACATTGGCCCTTCGACATGCAGAATATTGATCGATAGCGAAAAGTTTCGGACCACGTCAGCCTGCGCGGACTGCGCAGGCTGACCTGGGTCGATACTTTTCGCAGATGTATTAAGCCCCCTTTTTACAGAGCATGGCCCATATTATATTACCATTTACCACACGACAAAATTTTGGAGTTGTCCAAATTAAAAGCGTTTAAAGACGACAATTTACATATTGCTCAACTGATGGAATTTGTCTATGAGAGGGTAGAAAACATTGTGGGAACAGGAGAAAATGCTGGTTACCAGCATTTTCTCCTTTTCTCACAATGATGTCGAAATTCTCTCTCCCCCCCCCCCCCCGGGTCATTAAGAGTCGGGTTTGTGTTGTACATGTTTATCATCCATTATTTAAATGGATTTTTTCCTAGTGGTCTGCAGCAAACTTGTTTCAAGAGATGAATTAATGTTTGGAACGACAGAACTTACCGTCTATTTGTTCTTGTGTTAGTCGCTCGACCTGAAACACAGTAAAATACATGTAACTAGAAAAACAGGTCTTTCATGGTAAATGACTCTTCGGTACTATTTTCGCGAACTCTAGTTCTTCTTAAAGCCTGCTGTTGTATTGTTACGATGTTAAACCGGAAGTACAAGCCGTATCACAGACAACAAAATTTATTGCTTAAATGAAAAGTAAGTCGAGGCGATTGCTAAGACTCCAATGACTTTAGATTTTCTTTGTCTCAACTAAACATCTGTACAAGTATTATTTAACATTTCTAAGAAAATGGGAAAGTGATTGATTTTTAGCGTCAGTAACTGTAGCTCTGCAGAAACAAGATTTCAGAGACATATGTACATATATGTATATGTATATATATGTAAGCGTATATACAATGAAACATCATCTCATAAATATCATATTCTGAACGGGTTTTGTTTGTCATGCAGAAAGTTTTTCTACCAGCTGTGCGGGGATTGTATTACAAAAGGGCATTCCGATCCTTAACTCTTTCAGCACAAAATATATCAACGCGATCTCTTTTGACGGCTGAAAATATAATCCACTGAAGGTATCTAAGGGCTTGACTAAACGAGCGGACGGTTTAGATCCAAGATCAGACTGCACGTTCTGTGCAGTCTGATATTGGTATATGCGGTTCACGAAAGCCCCTGTTTTTGCGTAAAGCGCTGAAGGAGTTATTCCAAAGGTGCGATTTCCTCTTCATTATAAGCGATTGAGAAACTCTCTCTCTCTCTTTCTTCTCCTCCGCCCCACAAGGTAAATTAAGATCGAACAGCATGAATTGGTCAGAATATTAGAAATTTAATGAGGTAAGACTTACCAGATATCTTCAAAATGAAACATCTGTGAATTATTTTGAAACTCAAATACTTAGTAATCCGATTTTAACTATAGTTTATAGTAACCTAGATCTACTATTGTTTCGCTTTTCAGTCGGAAGTTTGTGTCGCATTACCCTTAATCAAATATACTAGCGCCATGAAAAATAGATCTCAACCACCATCTGAAGATATGAACCGTCCATTTCTTGCCTGATACAGTTTATTATGTCATTTGCTAATGGCGTAGATGAAGATCGGGTTTTGATTTGGTCTACACCTTTGAAAGCTTCAATCTACAATTGTAAAACCAATAGATGGATCTTAAACAATGCTTGTATCCGATATTCTTTCTGATTTAGTATGATATAAATATCGTCTAAAAGTTAGGGACTTAGACATACATCTATCTCCTCCCCCCATTGCGAATTAACATTTCTCGTACATGCTTTTCGACCGTAACTCTCAGTTACCTCTCTGTTTCCCCCATCAGTGTAAATTCAATTAAGAAGTAGCAAACTCAATTATCGATTTACTCTTTGTAGATACATGTAAAGGTTGAACATCTAGATCTATAAAACATGACCTCCCAAAACAATTGTCGGAGAAAAGATGCCCAGAGTAAGCAATTTCTCTATTCGCAAACTTGGTTCTTTTATTTTTTTTCTTTCCATTCGTTCCTCAGATCATTATTAAAATTCCTTATCTTTATTTGTATCTGACACAAAATAAAACGAATATGGGATTGAACAAAAGAGTTATGTCTGTCTGATTGTGGAGCAAATGTTAACGTTTACAGTGCAAGGTCAATGTAAATGTCCTGTAGCGAGGGCAGCAAAAACGAGAGAGAGAGAGAGAGAGACAGACAGACAGACAGACAGAGCGCTAGACCGCTCTAGACGACATTAAATAGACAAAGCCATTCTATCTCATTACCTTCTAAAACAAATTTCAGCAAACGAAAAAAAAAAAAAAAAAAACTCTAATATCAATCAATCAATCAATCAATCAATCAATCAAGTTAATTGTTCAAATCATATATATACATGATATACGAACAAACATACACAATACAACTAACATACAAATAGTCCTAATCTCTAGGATGCTTGAATACTTGCAAATTTTTCCTTTTGCCATTATGTTTTTAAAAATGGCAGCGATCATAATATAATTGGAAGAAGCAAATCTTGAAATATCGTGACAATGGGGAAAATTGCTGTTTTCAGATTTTCAGAGATGGAAATTCTTTCATCCGTAAATAATGGTCCCATATCTCTCTAAAACATTAATATTTAATATCAATAAAGAAGGCCTGCGTTTTTCTACCCACCTAACCGGTACAGAAATTAAAGTACTGATTCCTTTCGGTGATATTCATGTGATTAGTGATCTATGCATAATTATCATTTAAGTGACCCTTAACCCACATCTCCTGTGTTTTAGCGACATCGTTGCTAGTTTGTTTATTGCTTAACGCCGTTTTCAACATTATTTCAGTTATATACCGTATACCGGAGTGGCCAGTGCACCTGTCCATGCTTTCCTGAAGTCTCTGTTGCCAGCACATTGCACAATATTCTTCCCAAGCACCTGGCTGCCTTCCCACATAACGGTCGTCGAAATATGATCAGCGGTGAGAGAGGCATGAATCCTGTCGCAATCACTACCCTTAATCCTCGGGAAGAAATTTGTCGAGCTGGGGATTTGGACCAGGGACCCTCTAGTGCCAAGCCCTGTACATTACCGACTGACCCACCGGGCTTGGCAACAAACCTGCCACTGTTTTCTACTGTAATAAAAAATCCTCCTACTTGAATCCCATTTAAGTTTGGTTTTTAACATTTTTCTCCCTTTTTCTCAGAATGTTATAAATACCTTCATCCTCGGGGTCGCTAAGTAAACATTCTTGAAGTTAGTTAGGCCAACAAGTAATCACAATAACTATTAGAACAGTATATTTAAGTTCGAGAAATGAATACGACTCCAGAGTTGCATTTATGGATGGCCCGGCCGTCCTGTTGTAACTAAAATATCACTGAAATTCGTGTTAAACCACCAAAACCCTAGCAGGATAAAGTTTGATAAATAATGTTTTTGACTGGTTAAATACTTTCGTTTTAACCCTTATCCTGCTAAATGATAAATGAGTAAAATGAAACTTTCAGTCTGATAGTAAAAAAGCAAGATTTTGCTATCTGAAATGTATTTTTGGAGGAAAGATATCTCTTTATCGGACAGTGCAGATCCAAGATCAGACTGCACGTTCTGTGCAGTCTGATCTTGATCTACACTGTCCGCAAAAGGTCCTTGAGTCGAGCTTAGCAGCCTAAGGGTTAAGACACGCACTCTTAGAGCCAAGTCTATAAACTACCATTTCAGTGTATGAGTCTCTTTTATCTTTTTATGCACATTGTGCTTGCAAGGATCAAGGCCCAAGTTTAGCTTTTTGTAACCTTGTACAATGTCTTCGTGAAGGTCGCATGCTTACTTATTTGACTTCATCTTAATTTTGTATATGCTTGGGGAACATTCTGTGGTTTGGAGAGAGAGAGATCGGGGAAAGAAAAGGGGGAGGAGAGGGGTATGAGAGAGACAGAGAGAGAGAGAGAGAGAGAGAGAGACAGACAGACAGACATAAAACAGTAACCAACCATTGTGTTCCAGTTAAAAGAAATATCTCCTGAGTAAATTCTGAGTTGTTTACAATCACACTTTAATCCTTAATAGCTCATCCCAGGTGTCAACGTCTCTCTCTTCTAAACACCACACAACCGTACAATCTGTCTATTTACTTAATAATACATAAAACGATCCTGCAAAAGTAAGTGACAAGGCTTGTTTTGTGAATATTACTGTTATGTCGCATCGCTAGTGTTTGATATTTCTGTCACTTCACGGATTTTGAACACTCGCTTAGCTCGTCTCTTATCACACTACTCTAGCAGATGACGCCAAGCCCCCGTAGCTCAGTCGGTAGCGCACAGGACTTGAGAAAAGGAGGTCGCTGGTTCGATCCTCGGCTTGGCCAATTTCTTTCCGAGGATTGATGATAGTCATCGCGACAGGATTCATTTCTCTCTCACTGCTGACCATTGTTTCGACGATGGTTATGTGGGAAAGCAGCCAGTGGCTTGGAAAGAATATTGTGCGGAGTACTGGTAAAAGAAACTCCAGGAAAGCATGGATAGGTGCACTGGGCGCCGTGATATAACTGAAATAATGTTGAAAACGGCGTTAAACACGATACAACAAATACAATAAATCTAACAGATGACACTGTATGTGTTGCAGAAGGTGGTCATTGATAACAGTTTGGCAAAAGGAGAAATTGCTCGAAACGAGCAATTTCTCCATTTTTTTCTTTTTTTTTTTTCAAAAAAATGTCTTTATATGTAGATGGGCCTTGCTCTGTGAAAAAGGAGCTTAATGCATCTGCAAAAAGTATCTACCAGGTCAGCCTGTGCAATTCGTGCGGGCTGAACTGGGTCGAAACTTTTTGTTTTTGGTCAATTTCCTGCCTGTCACAGGACCAGTGCACCTCGTGGGTCAGTGGGTTGATAGACAAAAATGGATTTTATGGATCCATAATTATGTGATGACTTGGTATTATGGATCACGGAGATGTATCAAACCTCCTTTTGTCAGAGCATGGCTCACATGTATTAGTGCATTAATCCTTGGTTCATGTTAATTACCTATATTTTACAAGGATCTTTCAAAGTCCTCGTCTACTTTGTTTCAGGAAGTAAGCTGTTAACACTAAGGCTGCTAAGCGCGGCTTCAGGATCTTTTGCGGACAGTATAGATCAAGATCAGAATACACAGAACGTGCAGTCTGATCTTTGATCTATACTGTCCGATAAGGAGATATTTTCCACTATCTATACCTTTGAAAAAGCAAAATTTGGGTTTTTACTATCGACTTGAAAGTTTCATTTCATTTACCCTCCATCTTTTATTTATTATAACTACTTTTACCGGAAGTGGAGAATAACGGATGAAACTGCATGGGGATGGGCCGTCTGATCTTTGATCTACACTGTCCGCTATTTCGTGACATATTCTGACCAGAAAATCTTGAAACTGAAACTTCTTGATCTTTTTATCTTTATTGCACTTAGACCTAGGTGGTCCACAAGTTATTGATACACTCTTATTCAAAAGCAAAATGCAAGGCATTTCGGGAATAACGGAAGAAAGCTTCCTCCTCGACTAAATGCTTCAGGCGATTAGCTTTGTAATCTGGAAGTCCTTGTTCGATCCTCGATGACGATTATCATATAAGGGGAGGTGCTTTGTCATTTGAAGGCTTTTTTCCTCTATAAAACATCATTGGAAATAAACTGGATAGAGTAGATTCATGATCAGACTCTGCTCTGTGCAGTTTGATCGTGACCTTCGCAGTCTACGAAAACGAGAAGGAGTTGCATTCGGCGCCTTGTGGGTTAAGTCGAGACCTCTTATCATGTTTAAACTTTACATGGTGTAAATGACATGTATATGACAAGGGTTAACATAGCGAGATGTAGCTTTTCATTATTTATGTATTGTGTAGACTGAGAAGTGGAAAAACCTCTGAAGCATTCAAACGTATGATACTATGTCACAAGGTGACGTATGGATACATTGTATTTATAAATGAGCCATACTCTGTGAAAAGGGGGCTTAATGCATCTGCGAAACGTATCGACCCAGGTCAGCCTGCGCAGTCCGCGCAGGCTGACCTGGGCCGAAACTTTTCGCAATTGGTCAATTTTCGGCATTTCCAAGGATCAGTCTGCCTCATGATTCAGTCGGTTGTTTAAAAAAAAAAGTGGCCATTATGGATCCATGGTTATGTGATGACTTACTTAGTATAATGGATCACGGAGATGCATTAAGCCCCCTTTTGCCAGAGCATGGCTCAAATGTATCGTACATTCTTTTTAGTGTAGAGCGAGTGTATAGAGAAAATGAAACTGGTGTCTTCAGTCCTTCAGCGCCAAATGTAGGCTAATTGGGTGGCGCTCTGGCAAAAGGGGGTTTATGCATCTCCGTGATGCGTTACATCATCCAAGTCATCACATAATAATGGATCCATAACAGACATTTTGTTTATCAATCGACTGAATCATGGGATAGAAAGGTCCTTGGGCATTAAGAATATTTACATATGGCAAAAAAGCGTTAGTGTCAAACCATGCCAGCCTGTGCGGACTGCGCTGACATGGGTCGACACTGTTTGCCGATACATAAAACTCCCTTTTCACTAGGCACGACATGCAGAAAACTTACACATAGCAGAAAGTGGAAAAAGTATCAACACGTGTCAGCCATTCTTTCTCTTTCATACGTTTCTCTCTCTCTCTGTCTGTCTCTGTCTCTCTCTGTGTCTGTCTCTCTCTGTCTGTCTGTCTGTCTGTCTGTCTGTCTCTCTCTCTCTCTCGGATGCATTATACCCCTTTTCACAGAGCATGACTCATACAAACTCGACCTATTTCGACGATTGAAAATGTACAATCCACTGTAGCTCGAAGGATATTTTACCTTAATGGCTTGACCTAAACAAGCAGACGGTATAGATCCAAGATCAGACTACATGAGAGAGAGAGAGAGAGAGAGAGAGAGAGAGAGAGAGTATGCCCATGAGTCAACCTCAAAGTAGTTTTAAAATGTTTTCTGCCCTGATATCTCATTTAGCAAATTCACCACTGAATTAAAAAAAAAAGGTGGGATTTTCTGCTCGTAGTATCAACATTGAGGCTATGCTCCGTCTATCTTTCATGACAAAGCTAACAAGTCTGCAGCATGTTTCCATAGTGTTTATTGGCCTATCATTCTATATATGGTACGCAAAAAGCGAAATGAGACCTTCGGACATTTGCGTAAAGTGTCGTCCCGGATTAGCCTGCACAGGCTAATGCGAGACGGCACTTTACGACTACACAAGATTTTTTCATACAGTAGACTTTCGTGAAACAGAAAATCGCACAAAAACGGGAGGTGCTGTCTCGGATTAGTCACAGACTGCACATGCTGATCTGAGACGACACATTTTTACAGTGGACTTTCGTGAAACAGAAAATCGCACAAAAACGGGAAGCGTTGTCTCGGATTAGTCAGAGACTGCACAGGCTGATCTGACAAAATCATTTTTTATACATTTTGATAACTTGATTGAACTTTGATCGTGTGAGAAATGGTATGCTTTTACGACTTCATGGAGACATTCCTGTACTCGTTTCCAGAATATATCTCTGTCGTTTTCCTTATTTGTAATAGTATAGTTGATTGATTGATTATTCAGACTCTAATTTCCGCACTGAATGAAATGGATACATTCAATTATTATATTAAATTTGTGTCTTCTTTTTTACGTTTTCGATGAATAATTAGAACTATCATTTGCAGAAAGAAAAGATAATTATGAAATCAAACAAATTAGCTTACCCTTTGACAGCTAAGTGCAATTCAGATTTCAGAGTGTGTTTTTTCGTGTGTGTAGAAGGTGCAGCCTGATCTTGGATCTACATTTTCTGATATGGGGATAGTTTTCTTCCTGAAAGAACACGTGCATTGCAGAATTTTGGTTTTAATATTAGGTGAAATTTCCACATAAGTAGTTTAAGGGTTCAGGTGATAACTCGTTCAAATCTGCATATTGTTACCTGGCTGTAAGATGCTCATTATGTATCGAATTCTGATTGACCCAAAAACAAAGTTTATAACGATTACTTTCCCGATTCCGCTTTACGGTTGACGGGCCCGAATATCTCAAATGGTAGAGTGGTAGACGACTTGTAAAGGTCAAGTCTCGTGCCACTTGAGGGTGTGGATTCGAGCCCCACGGTTGGGTATCTAAAATTACTAAAAGTCTTTCGAATGAGACATTAAACCGAGGTCCGTGTGACAGTGCTATACATCTAGCACGTTAAAGAACCAGGCGTAACTTAGGATGGGTTTCGTCCTGTATCTAGCACTATCCCCCCATAACATAACAACAGATTCACAGTCTTCTGTGGGCGTCGCCCATATGAGCAACTGGCGGAGACGATAAATAAACGAAAATCAACCAATTCCGCTGTGCATTTAGACAAGTTTTTGGCGGAATAGAGTCTGTTCTTGATATTAGAAAACAGCTCCCTCACACCCTGGTTGTGATTAGTGTCGTAAGTCATTGGCTTTGTTAATTCATTTTTAGTGATGTCATTTCAGAACTGTCAATGTTAAAAAAGAATTACAATGATGGTGTATAATGTTCATCTACCCAGTCAGTATTTAACCCTTAGGCTGCTGAGCGCGACTCAACGACCTATTGTTGACAGTGTAGATCAAGATCAGACTGCACAGAACGTGCAGTCTGATGTTGCATCTACACTGTCCGATAAGGAGATATTAAAATAATAATAATAATAATAATAACATTGAAATAGCAATCTTTGGGTTTTTGCTATCGACTTGAAGGTATCATTTAACTTACTTAGTAGGATAAGAGTTAATACTTATTATTAGTATTTGTCATTATTTGTATGGTTATGGTTTTGTAAATTATTTGTTGTCAGTTTTAGTATTCTTGTTTGTGGTAATCCTTATTTGATAATATCAAATTATCCCCAAGCTGTTTTTCACATAAAAACGGCATTTGTTATGGAAGATTATGTTGCTAAAAAAGCAAGCAATATAATACTTCCTGTGAAAGCAATACAGTTTATCTAGGATATTGATAAGTTGACTATATTGCAAATAGATCTGTAGTTAAAGTAATTCTTGACTTGTCCGATTTGGTATTCTTGATTAATTATTCAGACTTAAATTTCCAAACTGAATGATATGGACACATTAGATTACGTATTTGCATGAGCCATGCTCTGGCTAAAGGGGCTTAATGCATCTCCAAAAAGTATCGACACAGGTCAGCCTGCGCAGTCCTCTCAGGGTGACCTGGACCGAAACAGGGATCATATGATCCCTGGTCGAAACTTTTTGCTATTGGTCAGTTTTCTGCATGTCATAGGACTAGTCTACCGCTACTCTACCTCATGATCTAGTCAGTTGTTAGACAGAATGATCTTTATGGATCCATAGTTACATGTATGTGATGACATAATACCTTGGTTATTACAAATCTTAGACGTTGATCAACTGTTTATTTCGTTTTTTTTTTTTAATTGTTATTTTTGTTCGATTTAGTGAAACACAACATTTCGGAACTTCCTTTACATTGGTGTGATCATAAAGGCTCCAATCAAACTGACGAATTTAGAACTTCCGGTGAAGATTTCTTGCGTAGATTTTCGACACATTTCTGTGTATTTTCTGTTTATTATGAGTAGTTTACCAGAAGAAACCTCCAGTCAACCACCTTCCTCACAGGTAAAGTAGCTGTTACTTAACCAGAGAACAATTTAGCGTAATACGAGAAGCTGTGGTGATTTGGAGGCAATGTTATGTCATGGCTACAAATTCGGAAATTTTGATGGGAGCCTTCAACCATTTTAGTTGCCAGTTTAGTTGAAGCCTTCCTAGCATGGGAAGTTGTGTACATGCAATTTTCATTATAGTTGGTCAATTATTACATGAGTTATAGCCCGTCCAACCTGTTCTTCCTGATCCAGTGACAGGGCAACAACCTGGACGGTTTGGGACAATTTTTTTTTCCACTACTGTATTCATGACAACAGTTTATTCTTCTGTTTGATATTGACTACATTAAAATGACCAAATATACAGAAATGTCAAAGGGAGTTTCTTATATACCTGAATTTGATGTAGATATCATTTTGAATACCATTAACAGACAATAAAATTCTAGACTCCTCCCTTTTATAAACATTTGCAAATTTGGCTTCAGTCATTGAATTTGTTTTGTTAGGTAAGAAAGCACTGTAGGAAAGTGGGAACCAGCTTTTTTTCCCATAATGATTTTAAAAGCTTCTTATTTAAGGTTGTTAAAACATGGGATTATGGGCAAAGGGTTAAAGACAAATAATTTCAGAAAGCACTAAGACTATTACTGTACCTTGGGCACAAATTTACTTCTGCTTAACGGATATAGACCACAAAAATTATGAAAGAACTCATGGGCCAAATAGAATCTTCTTGCAATATTTTGAGCCTGCACACCAAGTATAAGCACTAGGAAAGGAATTTCTGGAGAAAGGCCAAGGTTAGAATGCAATTGACCTTTCTGCCGATTTTGATTGACAGGTCAAATCAGCCAATCAAAGCACAGTATAACGTGTCATATAAACAAAAGGGTCAGACAAACAGGGCTTTTTACCGGCCGATATAGCTCAGTAGGTAGAGCGTAGGACTCGTGAACACAATGTCCTACAGATTGTGGGTTCGTATCCCCGGCTGGCCAACTAAAATTTACTAATAGTCTTTCGGATGAGATATTAAACCGAGGTCCCGTGTGACGGTGCTATACGCCGAGCACGTTAAAGAACCAGGCGAAGCTCTCAGTAGTTTCGACCTGTATCCTTGCACTATCCCCCGTAACAACTAACCGTCTTCTGGGGGCGTCGCTCAGATGGGCAACCGGTAGCGACAATAAATAAACGGAAATAACCAAACAGGGCTTTAGCTAGCCTCTGAAATTCAGGAGTCATTGACCCCTTGACCCTAAAATTTTAGGGGTTCAAGGGTCAAACCGAAAAATTCAGGGGTCAAAATCATGGAAAATTTAGCAGTATTTAGTCAACTTTTTGTTGTTGTTGGACTTATTATTAATATTGCAATAAAGATGTGAAGTGAACAATTGATTTGTAAAATTTTACATGTAAATTATCAATATGGATAATAAATTTCACTCAGAATTCCTTTGTTTAACTTTGGTGAAGTAAAGATAAGATTTATTTATCCAGTTTCTAGTACCATCCAGAAATATGTAAAGACTAAAGTATCATAATTATAACTGATTTTTATGGGCCTGAAAAATCAACATAATTTTTTCATAAGGACAGGTTAAGGTATCTTTTTGTGTGAGAGGAGATGTAGATATATTATTTCATAGGTTACTTTTATAAACTTACTGTTTTTAATAAAATCCAAAGTATGATCATTATTGGGTACAAGTTTGGGGCAATATGGTGGACATCAGCGAATGAAGATGTTTTACAATATCAGTACATCAATGCTTAACTTCAAAAGGATACACCAGTATTGAATTAATTGCCCTGTTTATCACTTCTAGCATTGTTAGTGCCAGTTGTCAACCTACGCTTATCCTAGTTAACAAGTCAAATGCTTATCATAGATAACAAGTCAACACCTTTTGGTTACACTTCGCTGACTATATGCAGCAATTTAATTGATGGTTAACACCATTCTGATAATTTTCACGCCTTTAAAAGGATTATCTTTAAGTATGATTGCTGTTTGATATATTTTTAGATGCATCTCTGTAAATATCTGGGGGTCAAAATGACCCCATGATCCGAATTTTCTGTGTGTAAAAGAGGGTATTTTGAGATTTTTGTGCGTCAAAACCCAGGTTTACGGGTCAATCTAAAGCCCTGACAAAGTTACAGCCTTTACTATAGACAGACAATGTAATTTTTTTTTCTTTTTATTTAAACCAAAGAGGATTGGATTATAGAATAATTATTTCAACATGGATTAAAGCTGCATATAAGAATCTTGTTGTAAGATCTAATATCCACGTAAATGTTGCTGGTAGATTTAACCTGGATTCCGAAAAACCAGCCTCTTTACCAAACAACAGAAAAGCATTTTTTTTTTTCAATCTTTCGGGAGAGAAAGAATGATTATGCCAAAGTTTATTGTTAAACTACCTATTGCAAACTAACTCTACGAACATCTTTCAAACTCCAAGCATTACTCGGAGACAGTTGTAATCGTTGTACAAAACAAGCAACAGAAAGAAGTATATTTTATTGACAGCCACATGTCATCCGTTTTCATAAATAAGTTGCTTTTGAGAAGGACATAGGTTCTTTGATTCTTGTTTTAATACTTTAGGGAGCGTCCATATTTTATTCCTGTTTCATTAAGAGGATTATGTGTGACTATTAACTGCACTTTGGCCTGGTTCAACCGATTGTTTGTTTTCCTCGTGATCATGGTATAATTGATAAATGCACGTCCATTCAAAATCAGTATAATCCTTATAATCACCTCAAGTGACAAAAAATACCCCCACTTTAAAAGTTTTTACAACATACATCTGTTAGAATTACGACAAACCACTTTCTTAATTGATTAGTTACAATAAAACCTACTGATTTTACTAAAACAGGTGTTAGAGGTGTTGAGTAAACCTTTACCTGACAACATAACATTTGATTCGTCTAATATGAAAAAAATTGCTGTTGACAAATTAAACGTTGCTCCGATGGTGAGATTTGTCTTAAAAGGGTAGAAAACATCTAGGAAAAAAGAGAAAAGTTTTCAAAAGTCTCCACCTTCAAGGTCATTAAAGCACCGGATTGTGTTGTGAAGGGTTAAATTGTAAGTCCTTTTCTTACATTGTTTACTGTCAATTTGACATGTTATAAAAGACAAAATGTCTTAAAAACTTACGCCCCATTTCCCTATTACTAATGATAGATGTTGCAGACAGTAATCTACTCACATTTGCAAGACAGAACACGGAATTATGAACATATTTGTGTTGTTTTTACTTCTCTATTTCTTATAAATATGATGTTTTTAAAGTATTTTTTCTTGTTATGTTTGCTTATTTAGTGCGAAAAGATGAGAAAGTTGGGGAAAAAAACTTTGGGTGCTTCAATTAGAGTGAAACATAAGCTAGAATAAAACAGAAATAAACGCTCTTTCTCTATGTAGTCGGCACCTTTTTCTGGTTTGTTTGTCAGACATAACGACCAAAATACCGAGTTACTAAGGTGGGCGTGCCAAACTCGCGTATGCAGAAAGGTCAATTGTAGTGCCATGTGCCTGTCGGGGGCATGCTGAACTACTGAAATGCACAGTGACAGTACAACCATTGTGTCAAAATGAGGGCTGAAAGGATATAAGCATAATGCAAACTCCCAAACTCTTACTGTGAGATTGTTTTTACTCTTGAGTTAACCCTTTACCACACATTCCAGTCTTTGAAAGACCTTTAGGAAATAGCCTTATGAAAGCCTTGTGAGAAAAGGAGAAAATGTTTGTAACCAGCATTTTCTCCTTTTCCCACAAGATTTTCTACACTTTCACTGACAGTTACCATCATTTCAGCTAAATTTAACATGTCTGCACATGCTTTCAATTTAGACCAGTCTCAAATTTTTTCATTTGATGAAGAGTTTAATATGTTTCTGTTGTTCAGCTGTAACATGACTATCATACATGTACAGGATAACTTCCCACCATATCTGGTATAAGTGACTCAAAGGAAACATGTGAAGGATAGGAAATGTCTTTTCTTGGAAAACATAATGGAAAATGAAGCAATTGCTTGGTAGAAGTGATAATGCTGATTTCTCCTTTTCCCATGATATTTTCAAAGAGAAATGACTGTGGGGAAAGTAAACAATCATTTTGGTAAGACAAGGAGTTAAATAACTTATCATTCCATGTACATATATTTCCAAATGAATTTTGTTACAGCCAGCATATACAGATTTCACAAATGTACCTCTGGAAGGAGAGAAACTGAAGAAGAAGAAAGAGCCTAGAAGAATTTTACATTTTAGTGATGGAATCCTTGAAGAATATTCTACAGATGAGGAAGAAGAGGAGGCCCCTCTTCCTCCTCCTGTTGATCCAGTTTGTATATGAATTTCTCCTCCATGTTTGTTTAACACTTTATGGTCTTTACCACACAATCCCAAATTTTTATGACTATAAGACAAAAAGGTTTTGAAAACTTTGTGGAATAAGGATAGAATGCTGGTAAGTAGCATTTTCTCCTTTTTCCAGATGTTTTCTACACTTCCCAAATCAAAGTTCAACTTTTGAGGCACATTTATTTTGTCGTCTGCAAATGCTTTCAATTCGGGGCAAGTCTAAAATTCTGTCCTTTGGTAAAGAGTTAAGAAGAATTTTTGAAAACTTCTAGACTTATTCATACTGTAAGTGACTAGAGAAGAAGAATTAATTGTGGCTTAATAGCAAGATTCGTTTTTGAAGGGATGGAAACCATGAAGGGAAAAAGAGAAAGTGCTTGTTACCCCCATTTTCTCCTTTACCCACAGTGTTTTCAAAAGCCCTCTTCTCCAGAGTGGAAAACATGGTATTAGAATTATTTCAGTAATTCTACAGTGACAGCTTGCAGATTTTTGTGGGTTTTGATAATGGAGCTCTGCAGATATTTCTGTATGCAAGCAGACACCAAGGATTTACTTGGGGATATCCTAAGAACACATCTATCGCCTTGAATCTTGAAGACCCCTATTTCTCTAGAACTCGACCTTTCAGTAATTTTACCCATATTAACCCTTTACCGGTAACCAGCATTTTCTCCTTTTCCCACAATGTTTTCTACCCAACCAAAGAAAAATTACACCATTTGAGCCACATTGAAGTTGTCATCTGCAAATGCTTTCAATTTGGACAAGGCTAAAATTTTGTCTTCTGGTAAAGGGTTAATGACTGCCAGGTGAAACAAATTTGTAGCAAACTTCTGTGTGAAATATAGTTAACCAACATAAACTGAGGTAAAAGTCATTAATACAATCATGTGAAAATAATAGTGTGAATTATGTTAATCCTCTCCTGTATTTTTACAGAAAACCTTGACCTGGGGACCATGGATGTGGTATTATATTTCTACAGCTGGATGGAGAGCTTTTACAGGTTAGTTTTTATTACAGAATTGAATGAAATGCTTCACACAAAATATAACTCACTTGTAATAAATGAGATTGTGTGATTGCTTTGTAATGATAAAGATAAAAAAAAAAGATGATTGGAGAAAGATAGGCTCAGATTTTTAGTAAGTATGATGATATACATGTAATTATTTGTAATATGATTATTGTAATTCTGTGTGGTTTGAAATAAACTACATGTGCAGTGTATACATGTATTTCTGTCATTAAATTTTTTGTTAATTGTTGATCTTAAATCCAAGTTAGGCCCAGATGGGTCAGTAAAAGTTATGAAATGTTTGAACCTTTTGATGAACTTTGTACAGAACTCATGGAAGCAAAAGACTATAGAATGATCAGCATGGTGCATTGACTTTTTGAGGGGAAACCAGACTGATTGCTGTAACACACTTAAATATATGTTTATTGGGAAAAGGTTAACACAGTGCCCTGTCGAAACTTTATAGAGTACTCTACTGGAAGAAAAATTATCAAATTAGATTGATATAGATCCAGGCAAGAGAAGGCTGTGACAAATGAAGACAGTGCTCAATATTAACAATTTCATGTTTTGCCATAATGTCATCCAAAGACCTCTACTGCTGATAAATCAAAAGGAGTCTGCATAGGAGAAGGGATAAGGGTTATCTTTCATAGGAAAAGTTAAAGTAACTTTTGAATACAAAGAAATAATTACTTATGTACAAAATTCTGTTATAGTTGCTGATGCATGTGGAGAGAAACTGGCATGGTTCTTTGGAATAACTTCACCAAAATATCAGGCAGCTATAGATGAATTTTACAGATTGAAACATGAAGTAAGGATTTCTTTACTTATTAGATCTTTTTGCTTATGTCATGTAATATCCACAATCTGTTACATGCATCTTGGTGATGCATCATACGAAGCAAGTCATCATATAATTATGGATACATAAGAATCCATTTTGACCGAGTCACAAGGTAGAATGGTCCTTTGACATTCAAGAAACTGACCAGTAGCAAAATGTTAGGACCCAGTTTAGCCTGTGTGGACTGTGCAGGCTGACATGGGTCAGTACTTTTTGAAGATGTATTAAAACTTCGTTTCACAAAGCATAGCTGATATATATATATAGCAACAGTTCTGGTATTTCAAAGAGGATCAACTCATTGAAAGTGGATAGATGATAATCAAGTTTCTTCACATATAAATAAGCCATGCTCTGTGAAAAGAGGGCTTAATGCATCTGCAAAAATATTGACCCAAGTCAGCTTGCACACTATGCTCAGGCTGACCTGAGCCGTAACCTTTTGCTTTTGGTAAATTTTCTCTGTGTCGAAGGACCAGTGTACCGAATGATTCAGTAGGTTGTTATACAGAACGGATTTTAGGGATATATATACTGTGATGACTTGCTTGGTATCATGCATCACAGAAATGCACTAAGTGCACTTTTCACAGAGCATGGCTCAAATACATGGACATGTTTTTCAAGGGATGATTACATGTTACATAAAGGGCTATCATGTGAAAGAAAACAAAACATCATTTTTCAACAGTATCAAAAATTATGAGAAAAATATCAGTATGAGACTATATACTATATGCAGTCTCATCATGGCATGGCTTGATATTATAAGGGTAAACTCTTTACCAGACGACAAAATTTTAGCCTTGTCCAAATTGAAAGCATTTGCAGACAACAGATGTGACTCAAATGATGAATTTCTCTTTCACAGGGTACATCACATTGATGGAAAAGGAGAAAATGCTGGTTACGAGCATTTTCTCCATTTTCCACATTATTTTCAAAAGTCCTCTTTCTCAGGGTCATTAAAACTCGGAATTGTGCTGCAAAGGGTTAATTTTTATGGTATTGGCATAAGACATAGCAGTATCTAACACCTCTTATTGTCATTCCGTAGGAGGAGAAAGAAAGAGAACAAGAAGAAAGAAGAAAACAAGAACTTGCTGGACTTACTGTTGTAAATGTAGAAGTGAAATCAAGGACAATGGGGTCAGGTGACAATGTCTCATCAGTAGAAAAATACTGACCCATTTCTTTAATACTTTACCACACAATCCCGACCTGTAACAACCCGGAGGAAGAATGCTTTTGAAAATATTGTGTGAAAAGGAGAAAATGCTGGTAACCAGCATTTTCTCCTTCTCACACAATGTTTTCTACTATCAAAGAGAGAAATCGTCATGTTAGCAACGTTTGTTGTCTGCAAAAGTTTTCAACTTTGTCAAGTCTAAATTTTTGTTGTTTGGTAAATAGTTAATTCATTTCAAAACCGATACAATTTTTTATGCACCTGCATTACACACGTTTTTGAAAGTATTGTAGTAAAAAAAGCAGTTGAATGTGACAAGCAATTGCTCCTTTTTCATTGATGTTTTCTGTGTCATACATTAAAGTTATTTACTCTTTTTCAATAAATACCCTTCTGACAAGTCTGAAATTTTGTTCTTTGGTAAAGAGTTAAGTAATTAGAGGTCTAAATGTAGGTAGTATGGTAAAAGTTTAATGGATGATATTGTCAAGGAGTCGGTGCTATTGTTCTTGCAATATGTGCCTTGTTTTACAAATTCAGCAAGTCACTGATACACTGAAACTTTTTTGATTTGTGATATTTTGATCATGCATTTGTTTTGTACACTTATCAACCCCTTGGTTCCGAAAATGAAATGATCTTTGCCAGTCAGTTAACCAAACAACAGACAACAGATCGAATCTAAAAACCTAGACAAACATTATCCAGACACGAGGGCTGAGGTAGGAGACATATGCAAGTTACCAGAAGATATTTTAACACAAACTAATCATTCAAGATAAAATAAGCATGGTTACAATTTAAGAAAAGTAAAATAAGCATAGTTACAATTTAAGAAAAGGTAGTCACATCTTTTGAATTAGGTTTTTCAAAGTTTTAGAGGTGAAAATTGAAATAGAGGCTGTTTATTACACCTCTTACACCACTTACATATGATAATGTAGGTATAATACGTTGACATGTAATTTGTGCTCCCTAAATATTTCTGAAAGTCATTGGTCTTCTAATACAATTCATCTTTTACCTGGACAAAAATAAGCTTTTTTCAAAGTTTAGACTTCAGTTACAGAGATTTTTCCATTACTTAGTCCCTGATATATGCTTCAATAATTTCACCACAATTGCAAGACTTTTACATTACCAAACAAAATATACATGATTTTAACAGGGTAATATGATTACCAGATGTTTGAATCAAAATTAGAAGATACATAAACAAATGATAGGTCACCAAATTGATCTTTTCAAGTTTGAGGGAAAACCCCAAGGAGAAGAATGAAAAAAAATAAAACATGAATATATTTCTAAGCATTCGCCGCCAAATACTATTCTGTAAGAGTAATAGAAAATTAAATTGACTTACACATTGAACATGTATAATCCAAGTTCAATCGCTAATAATTGTTGAAAGGGGTTATAGACGGTCACAAAGAGTCAGACTGATATGACACGTATATGTAATTTTACAAGTAGGGCAGTACCGGACGCTTTTGGGGTGGTATGCTGATATCAAAGGAATACCACATTCATATAAACCCTTGCTCCACGTTTTGCGTAAAAAGTGGCAACATGTACAACAAATCATACAAAAACGGCTTGATTGGTTTTTCTTTGATTTTCGATATATAAATAATAGTCTGAGGGAGATTAAAAGACTGAAAATAAAGGGAGGGGGAATATGGTAATATGTAGGGTGGCATATAGTCTTTAATTTTAACAGGCTTTAAGTTTGCATTCATAAATGTGTTAAATTATAGAGACAATGAGAACAGCGTTTTTAATGGTTTACTGATGGAGGAAGATGGCATTTGTTTTTAAACAAACTTCTAAAGTGTGGGTACATTGCATTTTATTTCAAAGGCGGGGGTGGGGGGCTGTTTCGGTTTGACTTCCATGAAGACTATATGAAAAACATTTTAGAGGAAATTAACTATTTTTAGTGAATTTTCTCGATTCAAATTTTATTCAAGGCTAATTTGTGAAGAAAACAAATCAACAAAAGGGATATAACCAGCATTCAAAATAACAAGTCAACTCAATTTGGTAAGAAAATGAATTATAGAGTATATATTTAAATGAAAAATAAGGTAAAGGAAATAAATAACTGAACATGATAAAATCTAATCAGTTGTCGAAATATTATCTATACATTTCTTTTAGTAAAGAAACAGGTATCTGATGCTAAGATTAAAATTCTGGAAAACTTATGACAATATAACAGCATATTTACGAGAAGTATTCATTTATTTTTCTCCTTTTCAATCAGAAATTGTCTTCTCCAACAAGAGTTTTACCTGGTATAACTCTGCATCTTGAAATTGCAGTCCTAAGGATTAATAATGGATATCAAGTTTAAAGTTATTCATCAGTTTTTTTCTCATATACATACTTTACGTTTATATATAGTTATAAATCCTAGTGATTCAGAATGTCTAGGTTTTGTAATGGTAAGACAGCTTCCGCTCTGAATGGAAAAAATGCTGATCGCTGATTGGCTTACTGATTTTTTTGATTGACAGCTGTGGTTTGGTCAATTGTAAAAAGTGTAATTATTGTAATACCAGCTGGGCTTTTGTTGGCCAGAATATCTCGTAAGATACTGAAAGCTCCTTTTGGATGTATTATGGGCTAACCATTGTAAATTGTAAGTTTATTTAATTTCCTCTGGGTTAGAGTTGGTAAGAAGTTATCTGATTAGAGGGATTTATTTTTTGGTTATTGGTTTTAATTTAAAAATCTTTTGTATGTGATGAACTGATCTGACTCTGCTTATGTTTTAAGAGGGTGAAATTGTGATGATGTTAGCGTGGGAAATTAGTGGCTTTTTTTTCCATATATATATTATAATTTGTTCATGTAAAAGGTGTTAGTTCGTGGACTGGATGATACATAAATTTATATGTTGTTCCATTTTTTTTATTCAGTTTTTCATGTTACATACTTGCATAATTCCTCGACCCCAAGGGCATAATATAAATTGAAAAGCACATGCCTGTTTGGTTGTCTAATAACCTCATGGTATGGTATTGTGCATCATAGATCCAAGATCATGCTGCATGTTCTATGCTATTTAATCCTTTACCACACAATCCCAGATTTTAAAAACCCTAATGGTGAAGGCTTTGGAAAAAATGGTAGGAAAAGGAGAACATGTTAGTAACCAGCATTTTCTCCTTTTGCAACAATGTTTTCTGTCCTTTCACTCACACATTCCATCGTTTGAACAATATGTAACTTGTCTTGTGCAATTACTTCGAAATGGGATAATTCCAAAATTTTGTTGTGTCCTAAGGGGGTCAGTTTTGAACCTGTCTGCAAAAGCCACTAAGTTGACTTGGGCTCTGTGCTTTTGGGGGATAGTGGAAAAGTGTAGTAAGTTATGTACTTTTTGCCAAGCTTGATTGCAATTTATCATACTTTTCTAAAATATTGTACTTCTGAAACAATATCTCATCAATTGTAGTAAAATTTTCAGTGCTTTGTGTACAATTGTTTGAATGTGTATTTGCAAATCAAAAAGCTCTATGTTCACATTAAATTTTTCTTTGTACAAACGGTTCAGATCACTTTAATTGAATGTAAGTGTATTATAATGTGTAAATACAATGTATGTATTGTGCATAGTATTTTGTAACTCTGTGGTCTCTTATATATGTTTGGACAGAAATTGAAAAACAAAAAACACATACACACTTTGAATGTTAAAGAATACTGATGAAATAGAATCTACCAGGTAATAGCTTTCCCAAAAATAGTATTTTTAGAACTTTGCTTGAACTGATGTGAAAGAATACCACTGAAGACCCATGTGATATGACTCCAATTTCATGCTTGCCATAAAGGGAGAAAAACCCCTGACACTGTATACAGTTAGATTAGACTTTGCTTCAGCCCTTAACTCTTTACCAAACACTCTCGAGTTTAACCATCCTGAAGAAAGATGCTTTTTAAAACATTGTGGAAAAGGAGAAAATGCTGGTAACCAAAGATAGATTCTATCATTTGAGCCACATTTAATTTGTTGTCTGCAAATTCTTTCTTTTTTGAGGTCTAAATTTTTTTCATATACTGAAGAGTTAACATAAAGGCAAAAAAACGCCACACACTGGTACAAGTGACACAGGGGAGAAATAGTGGTATGTAGGGAAACTTTTTCTCTTTCTTTAATTTGCTTTGCCGAGACATTCTAGACAGAAGCAACCTTGAAATAACAATTATTTTGATCTTATTTTTAGACTGAAATTATCAAATTGTTTTATGCTCTAAGGGTTAGTAAAGGTTTTTGAACTGTCTTGAAATAAATACGGGCAAAGAAAAGTTGGTATTTTGACAAACTGGATTGTGGTAATTTTTCTTCAGTTTAACTTTGATTAGACCAAAAATGACACATGAAGAAAATAAAGAGGGGAACATGAAGTACACATATATACACTGACTGCTTTGCTTTGCCAGTAAAAATTAAATAATTATTGCTTGTGGGAGAATGCTTTTGCTGTCACCAACACATGCAAAAAAGTTTATGTACATCATATTAAAATTGTCTGTAGTTATGGGACATGAATTCAGATATGAGTAACTACTCCTTTCTCATCAGGGTATTTAACCTTTTACCACACAATCCTGACTTTTAACGACCCCGAGGAAGAGGGCTTTTAAAAATATTGTGAAAAAAGGAGAAAATGCTGGTAACCAGCATTTTCTCCTTTTCCCACAATATTTTCTTCTCTATAAGTGAAGTGTATCATCTTATCTCTTTACCACATGACAAAATTTCAGACTTATCCAAATTCAAAGCATTTGCAGATGACAAAATAAATGTGGCTCAGAAATTAAAATTTGATTTGGAAAGGGTAGAAAACATTGTGGGAAAAAGAGAAAATGCTGGTGACCAGCATTTTCTCTTTTTCCCACGATGCTTTCAAAAGGCTTTTTCCTCAGGGTCATTAAAAGTCGGGATTGTGTGGTAAAGATTTATGGATAATGGCAGAATTTTACATGTAATGTCAACTCTTATAATATCAAGGGAAATATCATTTGATTTTGTTGATGGTGTAAATCAAGTTTAGAATGCAGAGACGGAGTAGTCTGAGCTTGGATCTACTCTGTGCATAACTTTTATACCTTTTAAAGCTTTACCACACAATTCTGAGTTTTGGCAACCCAGAGATGTAAGGCATTTGAAAACAGTTATGGGAAAAGGAGGAATGCTGGTAACCAGCATTTTCTTTATTTCTCCCAATGTTTTCTACTCTTTGAAAGACAGATTTCATGTTTTGAGTAAAATTTATTTTGCTGTCTGCAAACCGTTTCACTTTGGACAAGGCTAAAGTTCTGTCATTTGGTAGAGAGTTAAGCACGAATGGATTAACAAAATAAAATTTTTCAGTAAGGAAAACAACACCACTATAATTGATATTCCAGGACTACTATTGGCCAAAATGTCTGCATAGAGGACAAAATAGATCTAAGATCAGGCTGCACATTTTAAGTAGGCTGACTGATCTTCATTGACTGTGAAAGTTACTTTAGTTGTGAAAGGCACTTTATTAGTTAACCTAACCCTCAGAGTGCCGAATAAACCTATCAGACATTTTCATCAAAGAAATATGATAGAAATAATTGCAAGTTCATGGTTGCTTTTATCTACAGTGTTTCAGTAAAGTGGACAGTGTAGATCGAAGATCAGACTGCACATTTTGTGTAGTCTGATCTTGATCTACACTGGCTGCATGGAAACTATAGTTGTGAAAGGCACTTTAAAGGTTAAAAATAGCATTGAAATTGCAGTTTTTGAACTTAAAGTATCCATTTCCTCTATGTAGTGCTCTAGGGGTTATCTTATTTGTATTTATTTTGTTAAAGTTATTTTTATTAAAGACAAAAGAAAAGTGAGCCTTGAGTTATTGACTTTCTTTAGATTTGACAGAATATTATATCAGAACATGTATTCTTTTATTAGTTTGTTGTGATTGGCAAGTATATGTCCAGTTTCTCTCCAGACCTTGTCCTTGTTTGTTTAACACATCACCCTATTCACAGGATTTTCACTGTGCAGCATATCACCTTTGAAAACAGTGTGGCAAAGGAAGAAATTGCTTGTAATAAGCTGTTTGTCCTTTCGACACAATGTTTCTAATGCATTTGAGTATTAACCCTTATTCTACTAAATAAGTAAATGAAACTTTTAGGCCCACAGTAAGAAACACAAATTCTGCTATTTCAGTGGTATCTTTTGGGGAAAGATATCGTCTCACTAGGCAGTGTAGATCCAAGATCAGACTGCATGTTCCATGCAGTCTGATCTTGATCTACACTGTCCGCAAAAGGTCCTTAAGTCGCACTCAGCAGCCTAAGGATTAAACTTTATTTGTTTATTATCTCTATACAAGGTTGTTTTCAAAGCTGTCTGTTGACATGACTTTGTTTCAGGAAGTAAAATGTTTACCAAACAATCCTGTGTAACAACCCTAACAAAAAATAGCTTTCAAAAACATGGAAAAAGAAAAGTGTTACTTGTAAACAGCATTTTCTCATTTTCCCACAATGTTTTCTTCTCTATGGAATGGAAAATGCCATCATTTGAGTCACATTTAATTTGTCCTCTGCAAAAAGGTTTTGGTCTGGTACCCTATTTGAGTAATTGAGGGTTTTGCTGCAGTTGTGTAAGATGACTCATGAGTGAGCTTGTTGATTGTTTTCAATCCTTGATAAGAGACACATAATTATGCGTAATCTTGATTGTTTGATTTTTGAGGACATTTTCAACATTTAGTCCTTCAAGTGTCCAGTGCACCTATCCTTGCATTCTTGGATTTCCTTTTACCAGCATTTCCCACAGACACTCTTTTAAGCATTGCCCACAAACACTCTGGCTGCTATTCTGAAATAATCATCATTTAAACAATGTTAAGTCATGGGAAAGGAATGAATAATCAATCCTGAAAAGAGTTTAGCAGAGCAGGGGTATGAACTAACAAATCTTCGATTACTAGACGTGTATCCTGCTGAGCAATAGGGAAGGGCACATGAGTAACCTATGACGCTAAAATGACCTCTAGCCACTAATCCATTACAACACAATGTTTGAACAACCCTGAGAAAAACGGCCTATGAAAATATAGTGGGAAAAAGCGAAAATGCTGGTAACCAGCATTTTCTCCTTTTTCCACTATGTTTTCTACCATATAAAAGATAAAACCTTGATTTGAGCCAAATTTGATTTGCTGTCTGCAGATGCTTGAAATTTGGATAAGTCTAAAATGTTCTCATCTTGTATGTAGACTTAAAAGTATGTCAGCAAGGTAATCAAACATAAGTCTACATGTAATAAATGTTATAACTTTTAATGAATAAAGTAAGCATTCATCTTATGGCAAAATGATTTAACTCTTTACCAAACGACAAAATTTTAGACTAGTCCAAATTGAAGGCATTTGCAGACGACAAAATAAATGTGACTGAAAATTTGAAATTTGTCTTTGGAAAGGTAGAAAACATTGTGGGAAATGGAGAAAATGCTGGTTACCAGCATTTTCTCCTTTTCCAACAATGTTTTCAAAAGGCTTCTTTCTCAGGGTTGTTAAAAGTCGGGATCGTGTGGTAAAGGGTTAACAGTATCAGTAGAAAAATAAAAAGAAGCACAGAAAAAAAGAAAATAACAGATCTATGATATAGCCTGACCAATTTACCAAACTGTTATAATTATATTTTCACTGTAATCTATCACTTGATACAAGCTTGTGGAGCCTGCCTGGTAACTCAATGGCTAGTGTATCTGACTTGTGACCTGGTGGTAGCAGATTCAATACCTGGTTGAGGCAAACTTTCTTTATGGTGATTTTAGGTCTCTCACCTCTGATGCATGTGAGAAAAGCAGTCAGTGGTTTGGAAAGAAAGTTGTGTCAGTATTGTTGTGAGAAAGCCAGGAAACACATGCGTAGGTGACATGACGTAAGCTCTTAAAATAGCATTAAACTCCAGTACAAGGAAAACAAGCTTGTGAACTCATCTCCCATGCAGAAATGCCTCTGATTATATGTAATATCTCCTTTGAAGCAATATTGTAAACTTGTAGACAAGTCAAATGCTGTCTTTTGTTGCTTGTTTTGTTAGGGTGTGTAACACTGTTTTCAACATTATTTCAGTTGTATCACGGCAGCAAGTGCACCTATCCGTGCTTTCCTAGACTTTCGTTTTCCAGTACTCTTTGCACAGTAGTCTTCCAAAGCAACTGGCAGCTTTCCCGCACAACTGTTTTGGAAAAATGATAAGCTGTGAGAGATGAATGAATCCTATCTCAGTGATTATGATAGTCATACTCAATCCTTGGAAAGAAATTGGCAGAGCTGGAAGTTCCAACCAGACACCCCATGGTCTTAAAACCTACAGATTGAGCTACCTGGTTCAGCTCCAAAGTCTGTCCACAGAGCAAAATGGCCAAAGAGTATTAATACTTATACAGCTAAATAAGTGAAATGAAACTTTAAAGCCATTGGTAAAATACTGATGTTGATATTTCCAAGTTATCTTTTGGAAAACAACATCTCCTGATCGGACAGTGTAGATCCAAAATCAGACTGCACATTCTGTGCAGTCTGATCTTGATCTACACTGTCCATAAAAGGTCATTGAGTCACGCTTAGCAGCCCTAGGGTCGAATGGACAGAGACCCTCATATTCATGTCAGTAGACAAATTATCCTCATTTTATCTTAACCCTTTACCACATAATCCCAAATTTTAGTGACCCTGAGAAAAAAGCCTTTTGAAACTGTTGTGGGAAAAGGTGAAGGGAAAATGTCTTCCTTTCCCACCACGTTTTCTATCCTTCAGAATCAAATTACATGATCTGAGTCACATTTAATTTGTTGTCTACACAGGCTTTCAATTTAGACTGGTCTAAAATTTTGTTGTGTAGTAAATGGTTAAGAAAGTGTGATGAGAAGTTGAGGCTTGACTTCTAATCCTATCTAAAGGCTTGTCTTAACCCTTTTACAACACAATCCCAACTTTTAACGGCCCTGAGAGAGGAGCTTTTACTAAACATTGCAGGAAAGGAGAAAATGCTGGTAACCAGCATTTTCTCCTTTTTCCCACATTTTTTTCTACTCTTCCCAAAGCAAATTTCGATTTTAAGGCCACATTTATTTTGTTGTCTGCAAATGCTTTAATTTCAACCAGTCTTAATATTTTGTTGCTTGGTGAAGAGTTATCCCTTTACCAAACAATTCGAACTTGAAATGACCCTAAGGAAAGACTTTTCAAAACGTTCTGGGAAAGGGAATAAAACGCTGGCTAAGAGCATTTTTCTTCCTTTCCCAGAATGTTTTCTACCCTTCATAAGACAAATTTCACATTTTGAGTAACATTTGTCTTTTTCTTAAGTTTTGACGAGGCTATAATTTTGTCATCTGGTAAAGAGTTAACAGCTGAAACATTTACCTGAAGACAACTCTATCTCATTAACTCTTTACCACACATCAAAATTTTAGCCTTGTCCAAATTGGGAGCATTTGCAGACGACAATTTCAATGTGGCTCATGTGGTCCAAGTTTTCTTTGATAGAGCAGAAAACATTGTGGGAAAGGGAGAAAATGCTGGTTACCAGCATTTTCTCCTTTTCCCACAATGTTTTCAGAAGGCTTCTTTCCCAGAGTCATTAAAAGGCGGCAAAGGGTTAACTCTCCACTAAACTCAAAATTTTACACTGGACCAAACTGAAAGCATACGTAGACGACAAATGTTGCTAAATTGATGATTTCTGTCTTTGATAGGGTAGAAAACATTGTGAGAAAAGGAGAAAACACTGGTTTCCCGCAATGTTTTCAAAGTCACTTTTTTCCCCATGTTGGGACTGTTTGGTAAAGGGTTAAAACAAATATGCAGTAGACAACTTTGAAATCATCCTTGTAAAATAAATACATGTACAGATAATCAACATCAATTTGGGTGATACACAAATACTGGTGAAAGCATAATGTAGCAAACAGAGAAATCACTTGTTACATTGTCTTAATTGATTGAATGGCACTTTCAACCTCATTTCAGTCATATCAAGGCCACAGTCCACATATTTATGTATTTCCTCACACAAAAAATCCAGTGCTACAAGTGAGGCTGGAACCAGGCGCCTCCAGGTTGCAAGTCTACACTTTACCACTAAGCAGCGCAGGACCCCTACTTGTTAAAAACAGTTTCTCCTTTTACTGTAATGTTTTTAAAAGTGATCTGCAGCAACACACTCAAAGAAAAAATTTGGTGTAGGAGGTAATTTGTTTAGTTAATAAATAAGTAATGCGTAGTACCGTATGTGTAGACAAAGTCAACATCTACAAAAAATAAATGTACATGCAATGAATAAAAAAAGTGCATGTACAAGAATCCTGGAACTAGCATTTTTTTTTTCTATGTCAGGTCATTCAACCATTAACTTCGATATTCCAAGTAAATATTTCTGCTCTGTAAAAATTAAAATATACCAGTATTGAGAATATTTATTAAACTTTTACCAAACGACATAATTTTATGCTAGTCCAAATTGAAATCATTTGCAGGCAACATATAAAATGTGGCTCAAAATGGTAGAAAACATTGTGGGAAAAGGACAAAACACTGGTTTCCAGCTTTTTCCCACAATGTTTTCAAAAGCATTTTTTCTCCATGATCGTTTAAAAGTTGGGATTGTGTAGCAAACGGTTAAGGCAAGTTTGCAAAAGACAACTTTGAAATTATCCTGGTAAAATACATACATGTACAGATAATCAACATCAATTTGGCTGATACACAAATACAGGTGAAAGTATATAATGTAGCAAACAGAGAAATCACTTGTTACATTGAACTGAGTGACTGATTGGCATTTTCAACATTAATTCAGTCATATCACGGCTACATTCCACATTCCTATTTATGTATTTCCTCACAAAAAAAACCCCAGTGATACCAGTGAGGCTTGAATCCAAGGCCTCCGGATTGCGAGTCTACACTTTACTACTGAGCCATGCAGGGCCCCTACGTGTGAAAAACAGTTTCTCTTTTGCCTATAATGTTTCCAAAAGTGATCTGCAGCAAGACCAAAGAAAAAAAATTACTGTATGAGGTAATTTGTTTAGCTAATAAATAAGTAATTAATGTGTAGTACCATAAGTGTAGAAAAAGTCAATATCTATACAAAAAATAAATGTATATGCATAAAAAAAAAAAAGTGCATGTACAAGAATCCTCGAACATGCATTTTATTTTTTTTCCATGTCAGATCATTCTCCATTAACTTTGAGATTCTAGGTAACTATTTCTGCTCCATACAAATTAAAATATACATGTACCAGTATTTAGAATATTTATCTAACTCTTACCACACGACAAAGTTAAAGTCTAGTCCATATTGAAACCATTTGCAGGCAACATATAAAATGTGGTTCAAAAGATGAAACCTGTACTTTAAATGGTAGAAAACATTGTGGGAAAAGGATAAAATGCTGGTTACCAGCATGTTACCAGCATTTTCTCCTTTTTCAACATTGCTTTCTACCCCATCAAAGACAAATCTCATCATTTGAAATGCTTTCAATATAGATGAGTCTAAAATTTTGTTGTGTGGTAAAGATTTAAGCAGTTGCTTCTTTTCATATCTTTTCCATACATACTGATACCTGTTAATTCAACAAGTTTTACTATATACTGTATAGAACCAAATATGTACCCCGGTACATACAAATTTGTAAAATCACAATAGAAACACTATGGCAAAGTAAACACAGAAACAAACAAAAAGCAAGGTGCCATGGATTTCACATTTTACCACATGGAAAAATTTTAGACTTGTCCATATAAGAGGAATTCAGTAAGACGAAAATTCAAATGTTTTTCAAATGTTTGTATTCATCCTTGATAAGGTAGAAAACATTGTGGGAATAGGAGAAAATGCTGGTTACCAGCATTTTCTCCTTTTCCCACAATGTTTTCAAAAGGCTTCCTCCTCAGGGTCGTTAAAACTTGTGATTGTGTGGTAAAGGATTAAATAACCTCAAATAAACAACAGACTTTGGTGTCAGATTTTCAAAGCTTCTCAAATTGCTGAGCATTAAGTTGTCTGCTATAATTTTTTTCCAAAGGTAACAGGTAAAAGAGAATGCTTTTGATTGGATAAGGGTGACTTGAATATACTGAAGGATTTTTCAACAGATTAAAATATTAGCATAAACTCTGTTCACTTTGAATGTCCTGTTTTGCACATTATATGGCACTTTTAGCAGGCGCAGTTTTTGCCTCCTCTGACTTGCTCTGTTTAAGGTGTGCTTTGCGTCGAATACGAAGGACACCAAGTCCAATCTGGGCAAGGTAGATAACAAATGCTATCCAAGAGCTGGCCTGAAAATTCAAAATAAAACATTAAACACATGATGTTGAAGACAATTTTAGCAACTTAGCTGACTAGGTAGATCAAGGTAAGACTGCACATGCAGCTCAGAACTCTAGATTGCCGGATAATTTTGTTTCTGAGCCATTGAAATTGTGACAAAAGGTATTTTGTCCCAGAAAATATCTATCTTATTCATCTACTGAGTCTTTGGTCAACCACTGGCAAGGCAAGTTATCAGAATAACTGATACCAGCCACTATCAATGATTTACAAGTAAAGTATGTTTTCCTATCCTTGGTTTTCATCCTAAAGACAGTATCCACATTTTTCCTTTTTCATTAGATCAATTCACTACTGCATGATCAAGAAAGAATCAGTAAAAGAATTTATTTTTCCTCTATGATCAGGTTTGAGGTCACTTCAAATGTGTCCAACAATCTCATTACCTGTATGATTACACACTAACATTTGAGCATTTAGTTTCTTAACTCTTTACCACACAATCCTGACTTTTAACAACCCTGTAAAAGAAGCCTTTTGAAAACATTGTGGGAAGAGAGGAAAATGCTGGTAACCAGCATTCTCTCCTTTTCCCACAATGTTTTCTACCCTTCCCATAACAAATTTCATTTTCCCATTCATTTTGTCTTCTGCAAATGCTTTCAATTCGGACCAGTCTAAAATTTTGTTGTTTGGTAAAGAGTTAACATCATTTGCAAACATAGGGTCCATATTCACCCATGATTCTAATTGAATTCTTAATTTAATTCTAGTTTTAGAAAGTAACACAATTTCTGATTGATTATACCAAAAGGTTTAGCCAATCAGAAAATGGGTAACTTTCAAATTCAGAAAATTCTTGAAAATAACACCTGGAATTTTAGTAAGAGTGGTACGTGAATTCAGTTGCTGAAATTGAAACTGTAAATATAAAAGCATGTACATGCACTTCAAATTAGAGCAAGTTGTAGTACTTAGCATGTAGTGTTTGTATTCATACACTGATCCAACTTTTGTTCCAACTGTTTCTAACTTTAAGGCATGCCATCCAACTTGCAAATCCACTCTGTCACAATCAATCATATAGCTACCTTTTGGGATTTTAAATTAGAACTTAGAATGGAGAATATGGTCCCTGTTGTAAACTTGAAATTCTCTGTTAGTCTGACTGAACTTCACAGTTAATGAACCTATCAAATGTGTTTCAATTCTAAAACAACATAGCAGGACCATACAGAATACAGGACTCAGTAAGTTCTTTTCAGTGGCCTTTTGAGGCAGTAGCCCCATCAATCAAATGAAGCACTTACGATGGCCAGGGACATGCGATCATGGAATTTTCCTGGG
Source organism: Tridacna gigas (assembly GCA_945859785.2). Classification (NCBI taxonomy): domain Eukaryota; kingdom Metazoa; phylum Mollusca; class Bivalvia; order Cardiida; family Cardiidae; genus Tridacna; species Tridacna gigas. Next base: position 69,067,149 of record OX244029.2, read on the forward strand.
TAGATTTGTTCTCCATTGTAAAACCACCTCCAGGTCTCTTGTGCTGACTTACAACTACAATACAAGAAATCATAAAAACAATTTTTTTTTAGTAAGCACCTTAAAGCTGCCAAAAGTTAACAACTTGAAAAATATTCAACATTCTATGGGCTATGTTTACAACATTTCACATGGTAGCAGTCTCAATATTCAGATTATGCAGTAGACAGTAAATGATGGTGTCACTTAACTCTTTACCACATGACAAAATACAAGACTTGTCCAAATTGAATGCATTTTAAACAAAAATTAAGAGATAGCTCAAATGATGATCTTTGTCTGTTAAAGAGTAGATAACATTAGGGGAAAAGGAAGAAAATTCTGGTTGCAAGCATTTTTTTCTTTTCCCACAATGTTTTTAAACACATTCTTCCTCACGGTCAACAACAGTCTCTGATGAATTGCCAAAAAATATAATTCATCTGTACAGTGTTCACATGTCTTCATTAACCCTTTACCACACAATCACAGGTTTTAACGACTCTGTACAAAAAGCCCTTTGAAAACATTGTGGGGAAAGGAGAAAATGCTGGTAACCAGCATTTTCTCCATTTCCCACAATGTTTTCTACCCTTCCAAACACAAATTTCAAATTCTGAGTCACATTTATTTTGTCATCTGCAAATGCTTTCAATTTGGACCAGTCTAAAATTTTGTTGTGTGGAAAAGAGTTAAATTCTGCTTAAAGTCAAGAAACTCCATCCAATGGATTTGCATGTTTGTATGTAAGGTATTTAACGCCATTTTTAACATAATTTCAGTTATATCTCGGCAGCAAATGCACCTATCCATGCTATCGTACAGTTTCTTTTAAAAAAACTTCAAACAATATTCTTCCCAAGCCACTGGCTGCTTTGCCACATAACCATTGTCAAAAGAATGACTAGCAATGACAGAGGAATGAATCGAGTTACATGTATATTGACTATCATCAATCTCCAGAAAGAAAACTGGCCAAGCTGGGGAATCAAACCAGCAACCCCCTGCTCTCAAGTCCTTTACATCACCAACAGAGCTACTGTGCTTGGTCCGTCCACTGGGAAGACAGATGCATTGGTGTATGATGGTAAAAGTCTTTTCTAGACAAGAAAATCTAGTCAAATCTAGAACATCTGCAGGAGAAAAAAAATTGAATGAAGCTCAGATGATGGGATTTGTCATTGCAAGGGAAGAAAACATTGTAGGAAAAGAAGAAAATGCTGGTATTTCTCCTTTTCCTACAGTATTTTCAAAGACTAGTTCTTCAGAACATTGTTTGGTAAAGGGGTTAAATGACCCTTGGTGCCACTGGGGGACTGGCTCAGGTCAGCCTTACCTGTGGGGGTCATCAAAGTCATTACAGAAATGGGAGTAACCCACTGACAACATGCAAGCCATCACAAGCAATATCACCGTAAGGGCAGCATTAAGCCCCAAGATTGGGATGTTCCAAATACTCAAACTGAAAGCAAATAAAATAAATAAATATGTGAATAAATGATGAAGGAAGAAGAAGTCCAGAAAGGCCTATAGACACTCTACTAGACACCATTCTGCACTTGCACAAGTTTACTCTTTACCACAACATAATGACCTTGAGGAAGAAGGCTTTTGAAAACAAGCCTGGTAACCAGCATTTTCTCCCTCTCCCATAATGTTTTCTAACCTATTAACAACAAATTCCATCATTTGAGCCACATTTTAATTGTTGTCTGAAAGTGCTTTCAATTTGGACCAGTCTAAAGTCTTGTCATTTGGTAAAAAGTTAACAAACTTTTTCAAACCCTATCCTCATTATTAATGATTCAAAGCAAATCAAATGGATACAAATGACACTGAGAATAAAACTAAATGCAATGACAAGAGGGCCATGATGGCCCTGCATCGCTCACCTGAGTCAATAGTTGAAATTCACTCAACGTGCATAATTCAATTTCTGACCAATTATCAGGTCAATTGAGCTTAAAATGTGGCCTCTAGAGCATCCACAAGGAATTTCCGTAAGTTGACCTAGTGACCTAATTTATCACCCCACATGACCCAATTTAGAACTCATCAAAAAATTTATCATGATAAACATTCTGAACAGTTTTCAAGTTAATTGAGCAATAAATGTGGCCTCTAGAGTGCCCACAAAGTGTTTCTTAAATTTGACCCAGTAACCTAGTTTATGACCCCAGCTGACCCAATTTCAAACTTACCCAATATTTCATCAAGACAAACATTCTGGCCAACTTTCAAGTCAACTGAGCAAGAAATGTGACCTCTAGAGTGCCCTAAAGGTATTTCTTTAACTAGATCTAGTGACCTAGATTATGAGCCCAGGTGACCCAATTTTGAAGTCATCCTAGATTTCATCAAGACAAACATTTTGACCAATTTTCAAATCAATTGAACAATAAATGTGGGCTCTAGAGTGCACACAAGGTATTTCTTTAATTTGACCTAGTGACCTAATTTAAGACCCCACATGACCCAAATTTGGACTCATGGGAGATTTTATCAAGACAAACATTCTGACTAATTTCTAAGTCAATTGAGCCAAAAATGTGGCCTCTAGAGTGCCCACAAGGTATTACTTTAATTTGAACTAGTGACCTAGTTTATGATCCCAGGTGACCCAAATCCAAACTCATCAAAAATTTTATCAAGACAAACATTTTGACCAAAGTTCAGGTCATTTGAGCAATGAATGTGGCCTCTAGAGAGCCCACAAGGTATTTCTTTAATTTGACCTAGTGACCTAGTTTATGACCCCAGGTGACCCAATTTCGAACTGACTGAACATGTTGTGCTCAGGTGGGCTAACAAACTTAGAACAGGTTCACTACATACCAAATAACAAAGCTCTATGCCTTCAAGGTTTAGAAAAGAAGAATTTTAAAGTTTTCCTTCTTTGTTCATATGTTAGAACTTGTCATCCCTGGGGTAGGGCCAGTTTTGACCCCAGGGACATCATTTGAACAAACTTGGTAGAGGTCCACTAGGAGATGCTACATACCAAATATTAAAGCTCTACGCCTTCCAGTTTCAGAGAAGAAGATTTTAAAGTTTTCCTTCTTTGTTCCTATGTTAGAACTTGTGACCCCCGGGGCGGGGCCAGTTTTGACCCGAGGGGGATCATATAAACAAACTTGGTAGAGGCCCACTAGGAGATGCTAGATGCCAAATATCAAAGCTCCATGCCTTCCAGTTTCAGAGAAGAAGAATTTTAAAGTTTTCCTTCTTTATTCCTATGTTCGAAACTTGTGATCCCCCGGGCGGGGCCAGTTTTGACCCCAGGGGCATCGTATGAACAAACTTGATAGAGGTCTGCTAGGACATGCTATATACCAAATATCAAAGCTCTACACCTTCCAGTTTCAGAGAAGAAGAATTTTAAAGTTTTCCTTCTTTGTTCCTATGTTCGAAACTAGTGACCTCCGGGGCAGGGCCAGTTTTGACCCCAGGGGCATCATATGAACAAACTTGTTAGAGGTCTACTACGAGATGCTACATGCCAAATATCAAAGCTCCACGCCTTCCAGTTTCAGAGAAGAAGAATTTTAAAGTTTTCCTTCTTTGTTCCTATGTTTGAACTTGTGACCCCCAGGGTGGGGCCAGTTTTGACCCCAGGGGCATCATATGAACAAACTTGGTAGAGGTCCACTAGGAGATGCTACATACCAAATATCAAAGCTCTATGCCTTCTAGAATCAGAGAAGAAGATTTTTAAAGTTTTCCTTCTTTGTTCCTATGTTCAAAACTTGTGACCCCCGGGGCAGGGCCAGTTTTGACCCCAGGGGCATCATTTGAACAAACTTGGCAGAGGTCCAATAGGAGATGCTACATGCCAAATATCAAAGCTCCACGCCTTCCAGTTTCAGAGAAGAAGGATTTTAAAGTTTTCCTTCTTTGTTCCTATGTTAGAACTTGTGACCCCCAGGGCTGGGCCAGTTTTGACCCCAGGGGCATCATATGAACAAACTTGGTAGAGGTCCACTAGGAGATGCTACATACCACATATCAAAGCTCTACGCCTTCTAGAATCAGAGAAGAAGATTTTCAAAGATTTTCCTATTTTTTTCCTTTCTGTTGCCATGGCAACCAGAGTTTTGGGTGGAATTCAATCTCTTGAACAACTTGGGTAGAGCTTCACCCAAGGAATATCCCTGCCAAGTTTCATCAAGATTGGCCCAGCGGTTTAGGAGGAGAAGATGTTTAAAGGAATTGTGGACAGACGGACAGATGGACGCCGGACAGTGACCCATCACAATACCTCACCTTAGCACTTCGTGCTCAGGTGAGCTAAAAAATAGCACACCTTTTTATCTGACAAAAAGGTAGGTTACATCGGGAGCTGCACATAAATGTCAGAATTGAAAACTGCAAAATGGTATTGGTCACATATTCAGGAAATCATGCTAACAGTTATTGCGAATTTATCACAACTTTGGTTCACTTTCTGGCGTCATACTGTATATAACCATTTTATGCACTCCCCTGATCACATTTCTGAAATATACATACTTATGGAGAAGGAGGAAATGCTGACAACCAAAGGACAAAACTTTAGATCTGCCTAAATTGAAAGCAGTTAGATCTAATTCAATGTGGCTAGAATGCTGGGATTTGTCTTTGAAAGAGAAGAAACTATTGTGGGACATGGGGTAAATCCTGGTTACAGGCATTTTCTTCTTTCTCTACAATGCTTTCAAAAGACTTTTGCTTCAGGGTCATTAAAAATCAGAATTGTTTAGTAAAGGGTTACAGATAATCACTTCATTTACCCAACATCACAACACTCAAGCTATTTAAAAAATTTAGAGAGAAGGACTTCTCCCTCTAGGAAAATCTAGTGTTTGATGAATCCAGGGATAAGTATTTACATATTGGTGGACTTAAAGACAAACAAATGCACTCTTCTTTTGAAATTGATGAATAAAAGAGGGAGTAAACCTCTTCACTCAAGGAAGAAATACATATCAGGCCATAACCTCTAGGCTGCTAAACGTGACTCGTGGACCTTTTGCAGACAGTGCAGATCAAGATCAGACTGCACAGAACATGCAGTCTGATCTTGGATCTACACTGTCCATTAGGGAGATTTTTTCCCCAAAAATTATGTTTGAAATTGCAATATTTGGGTTTTTACTATCGGCTCAAAAGTTTTATTTCACTTATTTAGCAGATTACAGGTTAAAACTACTATTGTCATATTGTTTTAATTTTCACGGTTCTCCTGTTATTTATTTGTGAAAAAATAAGAAAGAATGAAACAATGATGTGTTCTGTTACATGTCTCTAAAACAAACCAAAAACATGATTTGAACAAATGAGCAGTGCCCTGTGAAAAGGGGACTTAATGCATCTGCAAAAAGTATCTGTGCGGCCCGCACAGGCTGACCTGGATTGATACTTTTTGCTAATTTTCTGCATTTCAAGGGATGATCAAAATCCAAGGTGATCTAAAAGTAGTTCATGATCTAAAACAGTTCATGAACTACCAATATTTTCAGATAGACTTTGATTTTTTTCTTATAAGAAAAAGGACAAACTTGTGATGAAAAGGAAAACACCTTTTCTCCAAGAGTATGGAATAACAATATGAAACAAGGAGCAACTGCTTGTAACAAGTGGTCGCTCCTTTTTCACCCAGAATGATTTTAACGCTTTACCAAACGACAAAATTTATAACTGATCCAAATTGAAAGCATTTGCAGGCGACAGATTATATATGGCTCAAATGACAGACTTTGTCTCTGAGTAGAAAACATTGTGGGAAAAGGATAAAATAATGGTCACCAGCATTTTCAACTTTTCCCACAATGTTTTCTAGAGCTGTCCTCCTCAGGTCGTTAAAACTTGGGATTGTGTGGAAGAGAGTTAACCCTTTCCCAAACAAGCCCTGGTTTTCACATGTCTGTAGTACAAGTCTTTTGAAAACATTAAGGGAAAAGGAGAAATTGCTCGTAATGAGCAATTTCTCCTTTTCCCACAGTGTTTTCTACCCTTTTTGAGACCTTTCTGCCATTTTCATCAAATTTAAAATTGTCGTCTGCAAACTCTTTCAATTTGGACCAGTCCAAAATTTGTCGTTTGGGAAAGAGTTAAAAGCCTTGGACAAAAGGGACATAAAAATTAATGGTATTTGTATGGAACAATAAGGGGATAACATACCTGATACTTTTGTCCTTTCTGGATTTCCAGAAGCAGAATCCGTGGTAGGCTGCACAAAGCAAGCTGTAGATGATAAGTGCGATCACGGAAAAGGCAATGGAGAAATCACAGGTTGCGTTGTCAGCCTTTATCCAGCCTGATGGTTTGCCGTAGAGAATGCAGAATCCTTCAAACTTGGCCTACAGAAAGACAAATAGAACCTAAATAATATAGGGTCTGAGAAAGAGAGACAGACAGACAGAGACAGATGGAAGGAGAGAGGGAGGCAGGGAGACAAAGCGCAAATGAGTACCACTACCACCTGCAGTTGACAACTGATAAACACTGTGAAAAAAGGTTAAACTGTTTGAAACAAGTAAAAACTCCTTTTCCGACAATGTTTTTCGTACTGCCAAAAAAGTTCATTACCATTTCCTCAAGTGTTTAGTATTTGTGTGATTCATAATAGCTTTGAATAAGCAGTGCAGGGATAACGCTTCCTGCTTTGAATAAAAGTGGTTGGCACTTTCTCTCCAACAATCCTGGTTTTGTATTGTATTGGAGTTTAACGCCATTTTAACAGCTCAGGTCATATCATGGCGGTCAGTGACGCACCCATGTGTTTCCTGGCGTTCTCACACCAGTACTGACACAAATTTCTTTTCAAAACCAGTGACTACTTTTCTCACATGCATCAGAGGTGAGAGGCGAAAAATCGCCGAAAAGAAGTTTACCTCAACCGGGTATCGAGCTCGCAACCACCTGGTCACGAGTCAGAGCAGGCATTCCTGGGAAAGAAGATTTTTAAAACATAACGAGAAAAGGAGAAAGGCTGGTAGCCAGCATTTTCTTCTTTTCCCGCACGTTTGCTACCCTTTCAAATAATATCCTTTTAATTAAGACACATTTAATTAGCTGTGTGCAATAGGGATCGTATATATGAGTGTAGAGTATATACTATCCCTGTCTGCAAGTACGTTCAATCTGGATACGTTTTAAATTTTCTAGTTTGGTAAAGTATTAACGCACCATCTCAAAGAGATAACAATATAATACATGTACCAGTTTTGCAAACTCGAACCCCTTTGATAACAAGAAATATATCTAAAAAAAAGTACCGGAGGTACTGGAGTATGAATAATGATTTTTTTTTTTTTTATGGTTCAAGAAGAAGAAGAAGAGGAGGAGGAGGAGGGGAGGAGGAGGAGAAAAAGTAACAACAATAACAACAACGCCAACGCCAACAACTGCCTCTTATTCCAAATTGTTTTGCATACTGTTGCAAAGAGCAATTTTCAATCAGATATATTTTACAAGATTTGATGTAAATCCAAAATATCATTCGGAACGAAGCAGTGCTGCTAAAATGATGTGTCTGAAAAATCTTGTAGCCATACAGTAGCCTAATGGGTTATAGGATGATGTTTAATATATACAAATTACCAGTTTGGAACATATTTAATTATTACCCCCCCCCCCCCCCCCCATAAATCATATTGATATGGTGTGAATGAGCGAACCCTACAGGGACCTCACCGATTGAACTCCATGTCCACTTTTTTGGCCAATCACAAATGACCATTCATTCATTCCGGTACATCAATACTAAGAAGTAGGCCAAAAGCCAGCATACCCAGCAACGCCGAAATAAGAGATTCGTTACTGCTTTTCCAGTAAATACCGGGCAGTGTAGTACTTATATCACATGGCACACTCTGAAAGCGTCAGAAGTTGTACATGTAAGGGCGAACAAGGTTTCATTTCGCCTCAGGATACCTCATAAACTTGGTACAGATAGCTCCTCCCCGATTGCAGTTTTAGTTTTTGATGGGTCGCATCTGGGTACTGAGACGACATCGCGAAAAAAAAATGGGAGAATTCTCAGCACAGATTTTATGCGCATGTTTAAACTCTCATTTTTGTTTTTCCACAAATTGACAAGACTAAAATTTGAACAAGCTTGTAGCTTGAATATTCAATAACCCTTTGTTTCAAATACAAATATTTTCAATTCAAACGCTTTAAACATAAGAGAAAACAGTTCAATTCATCTTTTACTTAAGATGCTTACGCTTCACAAAATAGACACAAAACGGCTGCCAAACACGATAAAAGTCGTTAGTTTTTTTCCCGAGATTTAAATGCTGTAAACGACTTTTAAAAGTACTTTTGGTAATGAAACGTGTTATAAGTTGTGCTTGGTCATGTGTGTCTCCAGGGATAAGTTATATATGATCCCTGGTGTCCCTAAAAGTTAATTGCATTTCGCTGTAGGCCTAATACAGATTAAGCAGACGAAACAGACTCAGTACAGCGCTGTAATTTTTCTCCCGGAAAATTCACGATGGTCCTGACATGGTACGCTGCACAATAAATGTCCAAATATGAAAAGAAGCATCGTAAGCGTCTCAGTATCGTGACTACTCAGAAACTCATCAGAGTGTTTAAAATGCACGTTTCCTACAGTTTAGCTTCAACGTACTTAAATGCCAACTATCTACCAAAAGTATATTTCGAGAGTAAAATTACAGGCAAATTTAACCCTTTACCAAACAATCTCGACTTTTAACGACCCTGGTAGAGAAAGCTGTTGAAAACATTGTGGGAAAAGGAGAAATGCTGGTAACCAGCATCTTCTCTTTTTCCCACAACGTTTTCTACCTCTTTCACAGCCAAAAAGCATAATTCCAGCCACTTCCAAATTGTCGTCTGCAAATGCTTTTGATTTGGACGACCCCCTTAAAGTTTTGTCGTTTGGTAAAGAGTTAATTCATACCATTTATTGATATCATTATGAGCCTGGCAATACGTTACAACGGTTACTTCAGGCCTACAGTCTATCAAAGCTGCAGTCGTCGGCAGAAACAAAAAAAGAATCTTAACCTTTATCCTGCTAAATAAGTGAAATGAAACTTTAAAGCCGATAGTAAAAACCGAAATTTTACTACATGTATTTCAAAAATATTTGTAAGTGGGGGGGAGTACATACTTATCGGACAGCGAAGATCCACGATCAGACGTTTTGTGCAGTCTGATCTTGATCTACACTGTCCGCGAAAGGTCCTTGAGTCGCGCTTGGCAGCCTAAAGGTTAAAACTAGAAAAAAAAAATATAAACCTTGATTCTAGTTTTACAGTTCATTTTTGGCCTGGGCTTGGCTTGCCAAGCCGAAGGCCATAGGAATCGTATACCAAAATTTTAACCCCATCCAAGCATTTACGGAAAAACCCGAGTAAAAGTGAAAAGTACCGCCTGCAATTCATCTCACTACGCTGAAAGGAACGACCCCCTTAAAATAATAAAGATAATACTTCGATTTGAACTTCAAAATAAGGTTTAATTTCACAACAAACTTTGATAGATGTGGGATTTTAATCGTGCGAAAGTATTGACTGAGAATTTTGGGCCCTGGTGAAGTTATTCATAACTGCAAATTCGTGCGCTTAACAGTGAAAGAAACAACTGGCAAACCTCGGGTGATCGTTGATCAAATGTTTTGATATATGTACCCAATCGACCGAGTTGTGACGAGTGTTGTTGCCAAGCACTAATCGGGATCGTTCGTTTGTCCTTTTTCTAGACACCATGTGAATGACAAATAATGATAGCGTAATTTACACAGACGGTGTGCTCTTTCTCTGAAAAAGGTGTCTCAAAACCCCGGTAAGATTTTAATTTTCGTAAAATTACTGTGCACCTCGTGTCTGAAGTTAAAACTATGTATTTGATTGTTATATATGCCTCATTTCTTCAAGTCAGATATAACATCTCGACCCATAACCATTTCATTCCATAGCAAACTCAGAGCATACAATATCAAATATGTATTAAAGTTTGTAACATGAGCCATTCAAAAACAGTTAATTTTTAAAAACGAAGTGAAACTTTAGACTTGTCTAAATTGAAAACATTTGCGGACGGCACGTTAGATTTAGTTGAAATGTTGGCTATTGGCTGTGAAAGTGCAGAAAACATTGTAGGAAAAAAGAGAGCATTTTCTTCTTTTTCCGAAAGGTTTTCATAAGGCTATATCCTTAGAGTCCTTAAAACTCGGGATTGTGTGATATCCAAAATCAGACTTGACATTCAAAGCAATCTGATCTTAATCTCCATTGGTATTTAGGCTGACCTGGGTCGAAACTTCTTGCTTTTAGCAAGTTTTCTGCATGTCAAAGAACCAGTGTACCTCATATTTCAAGCGGTTGCTCGACAAAATGGATTTCATGGATTCATAAATATATGACGACTCGTTTAGAATGATGGATCACGGAGATGTATCAAACCCTCTTTTGCCAGGGCATGGCTCATTTGTGTTTTCCACAACCAGAAGGTCTTCAAATTTATCAATCCTTGATGACTTTACTCAGATGAGGGCTTTAGGTCCAAAGGCCATCTTGTTTATGAAAACCGGCTTTCCAACTTGGTTGATCATGGCAACTTACAGATTCCATAGACTTTCAATGAGAAAACTGAAAAATGGCATCATATCTGTCATTAATGAAGATACTTACTTCAAACTTAAGAGATTTTGTTAACTATTAAAAGGGGAATTTATATCAGCACAAAAGAAGCAGGTAACCACCAAAATATTTCTGGCAAAGTAATTAATTATGCCGATTTTTCGACCAACAACTTTTAGCTCTGCTGTTTTTAGAGACATGGTATTTTCATAGCTGTAGTGTCATCATCTTTGTCGTTTGTGTCGTCGTCATGCAAAATCTTTGACATTTTACATTATCTTTGTTATTACTAAAGATGTTCACTTCAAACGTTGGACAAGTTGTTAACTATCAAAAGGAAAACATAAACAATAAGGGTTGATAAATGTCAAGTTATGCCCCTTTTTCAACTTTGTGTTGTCAACCGAGTATTGGTGCCCGAATGCGGACGTCTTTTTATTTGTTGCCATAGAAACCAAAATGCAAAAATAAAAAGAAATACCTAAAAGATTGTCTTCTCAGATACCAAATCATGCTCTGTGGTATTAGCCTTTAAAGACTGTGTTTGTCCTTGTCATAGCTCAAAGGACATGGTTACTATTTCAACTTATAGACTGAGTATGGTAATGTGAAAGAAAAATATGATTCATTGCTTGGCCATTGTGGATTTTTTGCACTTTTCAGGAATGTTCCCTGGACTTGTCCTCTATCAGCACCTACTCATTTTGTTTTGTTACCATGATTTGTTGCCAAAGCAACGTCAAGGAAGAAAATTGCAAACAGAAAATCCTTTGAAAATTATCTTATTTCCATCCATAAAGACCATGAGGCCAAGGCTATATATTGGCCTTTACAAATTTGTTTTTCCATTCTGTTGTCAACTCCACAGATTGTCGGTGTGAGACATGTAGATATTTTTTGTTTGTCTGTTCAAATTTGATAGCAATTTTTAAACCTGTACAAATGTGATAGCAACTTTGAACTTCTGGGCCTCATCTTCCTACCTCTTTACCCATTCTGATGCCCAGGCCTTCAGCACTTTGATTCTGCCAACGACTGGGTTTTCGACAAACCGTGTACTGTAACACAGTGGCAGACTGGTATTAATATCCGTGCTTTCAAATGATATGAATTAAATTTGCATTTATTTTTACTTTTGAATTGTTTACATTTGACCGCTACATTTGACCGCTAGCGGATCTTTGAATCCTTACCACACAAAACTTTTTCGACCAGACCAAATCGAAAGATTTTGCCGACGGCAAATTTAATAACGCTCACATTATAAACTTTGTTTTTGAACGGGGAGAAAACACTGTGGGAAATGGACAAAAATGCTGGTTCCAGCATTTTCCCCACAATGTTTTCAAAGGCGTATTTGTTCAGGGTCGTTTAAATCACGAAAGTCTTTGGTAAAGGGCCAGGAAACGGCACGGATGGTTTTATGGTTTGTTGGTATTAAACAAAGGGCCAGGAAGAACCCCGAATGGATTTATGATTCCTTGGCAGTAAACAGGAAACAAATTTTCCATTTAAAGTTTATACAATTTTACTTCCGCATTTTTTATCGGTTTCAGTTCGCTAAAGATCTATATCAAAGTAATGCAGCTGAATGTTGTTACGATCATCATCATTCCACATGTTTTATACAAAAACCGCACCACTCTCTCTCTCTCTCGTTCATGTAATCTTTACGCTGATTTCTACACTCATTTAAATTAATCCATGCTCGGTGAAAAGGAGGCTTAATGCATCTGCAAAAAAGTATCGACTAGGTTAGCCTGCGCAGTCCGCGCAGGCTGACCTGGGCTGAAACTTTTTGCTTTTGGTCGATTTTCTGCATGTCGAAGGACCATTCAACCTCAGGATTCAGTGGAATATTGGACTAAATAGATGTTACGGATACATAATTATGTGATGACTTGATTGGTATCATGCATCACGGAGATGCATGAAGCCCCCTTTCGTCAGAGCATGGCTCATTTCATTCCCCCCGCCCCCCCCATTCCCCATCAGTTTCTCTCCTATCATTCGGTAAAGCAAAATAGTCCACTACTTATGTTTGGGTGTCGTTGTAATAGGACTCTAAGTCTCAATCAGAGATTTCCCCGAAGTTTCGCGACCGTCTCTGTACCCGGATGCGACCCATCAAAAACTAAACTAACATTGGGGGGCAGTTAACTGTACTAATCTGAATCTCTACCCGTAAACTGGCAACCTTGGTCCGTATTCATCAACCATTCTTAAGAACTTCTTTGTTGTATGCTCCAGATTTTTTTAAATTTTAAAGTAACAAAACTTCTGGTTGGCTAAACCATTTGGTTTAGCCAATCAGAAGTTGTGTAACTTTCAACTATAGAAAATCTTGGGGGATAAGACTTAGAATGTTGTTATGAATGGTTGGTAAATACGGACCCTATTTTCGATCTTCGTCTCTAGGACGGTTCATTCAGCATACCTCGGGTGATTCGTTGACCTAGTTAGGTGTAGTTACGAAATCGGCCGAGTTGTGACGAGTGTAGAACGGTTATCAAGTGCATTTGGCTTTTGACAAACTTTACCCTCTGTTACCTGCTATACTAGGTTATAGAAGGTAAAGTTCGTCAAAATCCAAGAGCCTTTGACTGTTACAAGCGGTGCTTCGTTCTACAGGACGACTTGTCTCGCTGTGTCCTGCAAAAAAATCGTTTACTAGTATATATTCAACCATGAACGGAATATGCCGGAGAAATATTTTGTGACGAGTATGACGAAGAACTTCGGGTATTGTCGTTGTTCCATTCTCTGTTATTAATAGTCGTCGCATCTACCACAAACACAACTGTATACACAAATGTAGCTCTCGAACAGATATTGAAAGCCTTGCAACAAGCAACTGCTCATTATCGCTGAATATTCTCCATACGGCTAAAATATGACTTATTCTTCAAAAAAAAAAAAAACATCTTTGAGGCACTTGTATTCTAGGCCTGTTCGTAGAAGTAGCTCAGTGCACTGGGTAATGCGATAGATTTGCGAAAAGAAACTCATGACACGATCCCCGTTTGCGGCGCTGGTCGGAATGTCTATATGCTAGGTACTGCAAAGCCCCTGTCAAGAACTGGCAAGACAAAAGGACATAACTGACCAGTCACGGTGATATGACTTATCCAGACTCTTGAAAGTAGTCTGGATTATCTGCCCCTTACACTGCGTTATCGTACTCTTGAAGTGCGGCGGAGTATCAGACTATGATCTTGAAAGCAGCATCCGTTCAGTACAGAGACAGAGTAGTACAGCTAAATGTGAGTTTAGTTTTTGACTGGTCGCCTCCGGTTCAGTGCACAGTAAATGTCCAAATCAGAAAAAAAAAGCACCGTAAACGTCTCATTATTAAATTGAGACTGAAGAGACAGGGCTATTTAGTATTTACAGGTCTTGTGTTTAACACACAAGAAACCAGTTCACCTCCGAGAGCGATAGTCTTAGTTGATCTAGATTTTTCCCATATAAATCTTGAAAAATGTTGAATAAGGTCGATATGTAAAAATCGTCAACATTATCATGAAAACCCTCAACCCTTAAGATGACAGAACATACTCCAAATCAGTGAAATTTACCAAGCGACTTGGCCCTTGGAATGCTGAACCCGGATTTAATTTTTGCTTATGCGGACAAAGTAGATCAAGATCAGCATGCACAGAATATGCAGTCTGATCTTGATTTTACACTGCCCGCTATGTTGTAGTGGGGCTCTGACAAAACAGCCTTGAAATCACATCTCTAGTACTGGCTGAGAATGTCACCATGACCAATGGGTTTGATAAAATAAATGAGCCACGCTCTGTGAAAAGGGGGCTTAATGCATCTGCGAAAAGCATCGACCTTGGTCAGCCTGCGCAGTCCGCGCAGGCTGACCTGGGCCGAAACTTTTCGCTGTTGGTCAATTTTATGTATGCCAAATGACCAGTTTACCTCATGGTTCAGTCGGCTGTTAGGCAAAATGGACTTTGTGGATCAATGATCATGACCTGCTTGGTATCCATGATGCATCACGGAGATGCATGAAGCCCCGTTTTGCCAGAGCATTGCTCATATTTATTTAGGACTGTCTAGATCTACAAGGGTTCAAATGCTGGCATTGTGCCCAATAACCTTTCGCTAATTATCTCTCGCAGACGACTTACTGCGACTTCTGTAAACATTGTAGCATCAGGAAAAACTGATCTTAACTCTTTGCCATACGACAAACATTTCAGATTGTCCAAATTGAAGGGATATGCAGACGACAAATTAGATCTGTCTTAAATGATTAGATATGTCTCTAGATGAGTAAAAAAAATCTGCGGGAAAAAGAGAAAATACTGGTCACCAACATTTTTCCCTTTTCCGACAATGTTTTCAAAAGCTCCTTTCCTCGGGTCGTTAAAACTCTGGATCGGGTTGAAGGACAGCTTAAATCCTAAAATATTCACAAGGATTTTCGTTCACCTCATTTCATACCATGGATCGTCTGCAGCTGCTAATTTGTTTAAGGTGGTAAATCTTGACCTTATCACAGGAACCTGTAACAATGTTTATTTTGTCGCGATGCTTCTTTGACTGTTTAAACTATCGTGCGTAGGCACACACCAAAGTATTTACAACAAAAGAATCATAGCTACAGCCCAAGAGGATCTTGATGAGTTGAATCTAACGCAAGTCAGACCGAAACTCCCGAATAAAAATACTGCATTGCGAAATAGTCCATTTAGAAATCGAAAGGTAAAGTAAAGGAGTGGTTAATATTACCTTTGTCACCCCGACAGGTATTGAAACCATAAACCCAAGGATAAACGTACATCCATATAACACTGTTTGAAGCAATGCTAGCCAGTCCGCCATGTTGTGTTAAATCTGTTCAACACTGGTATATTTATAGATTTTTTTCTTATTTAGAAATAAACTATCAACATACATACACGGTACGGGTAATCAATACATGTACAGCACACAATATTTTTGTAACGTGTAATTCAAGTAGTATTTTGTGTCCTGATAGTGGTGGATATATCTATTTTTAGAGTTAACCCTGACCCCCCCCCCCCCTCGACGGATGTCTCTTGCAGCAGACTACTTTTAAACATTTTAAGCTAAACGCTTGGAATAGGCAAATTTCTCCCTTTGCCACTTAGTTTTCACTTGTGGTTAAACCATAATTTATATGGATTACCTATATTTTATAAGCATGTTTTTTAAAGTCTGAAAACTGTTTTTTTGTCCTTTGAACAATTATTCATTCCTAACACAACAACAAAGCAAAGGATCGAATATAATAATTTGAAAATAATGTGTCTAGTCTATGTCATTCAGTGTGGAAATTTGGATAATTAAAAAACTGGATCTACATGTTATTAGATCTACATAATTTATCGCTCATCTTTTGGCAATATACAGGGCCTAGCCAGGAATTTAAAGTTACCGTATATGTATTATGCACGCCAAAGACTAGCACGCGCGCCAGATTCGATGGTGACGTCATTGCGATTCTGGAACAGACAATGGTAAACAGACTATCCAAGACGTAATCAGTTCATGCAGATCTACATAGCGATGTATTTGTAATAGATGACAAACTACAAATCTGGTCAGATTTGCTTTTGAATACGAAAGCCTACAAGGGTCAAAATGATTTTTTTTTTTTTCAAAAACACATACAATTTTACGTGAATTCAAAACACGCTATGACGCAAAAAAAAGGTCGCACTAGGGCGGAAAATCTCTAGACAACGTGTTTTGAAATACGTAATAACGCGTTTATAAGTCGTATCGATGAGAAAATCTCGTTATATGACGTGAATTGAAAAAAAAAAAAAAAACGTAATAACATAAAAAAAAAGGTCGCAATAACGCAAAAAATCTCGTAATAACGTGTTTTAAAACACTTAATAACGTGTAAAAAGTCGTACTGACGAGAAAAATCTTGTTATAACGAGAATTTAAAACGCGTAATAACGCAAAAGGTAGATCAGTTTGGAACATACATGGCTTAAAACCCGGTGTTAACAGCTCAGCCAATTTCTTTTCGAAGATTGATGAATGTTACAAAGGACGTGAAACACCAATTAAACAAACATTTTCAACAATCTTGTCAAGGTCGAGGATAGCGGTTGTGAAAATTCCTCCGTCATTCCTTGAACCCATGTTCGATTTCCGCTGCCATTGCTACATGTAGCCTCGTCCGACAGTTGTAAGGCAAAGTAAAGATGCAGACTTATACCAGTGAATCAGAAAGATCATGAACAAAAAAGTGGTTGCTGTAATGTGGCTGAAGCTAACAAAAAAGAAAACATAACTGACACAATCAAATCTTTATTGGGAAACTCGATTGCATTTCAGTGAACTTATTGTACATAGCCTACATGTAATCTGTTCTCATATGAAGATTAAAAAGTAAAAAAAAAAAAACGTTTCTGCGAGTTTTCAAATCGGGTTACTGCGACTTTAAAATGTGTCGTTAAGTGTCTTAAAACCTTAAAACGCGTTATTACGAGATTTTTCACGTTAGTGCGACTTTTTTTTTTTGGAGTTATTACGTGTTTTAAATTCGCGTTATATAACGAGATTTTTTGCATCTATTACGACTTTTAAACGGGTTATTACGTGTTTTTAAAACACGTTATTAAGAGATTTTTCGCGTTAGTGCGTCTTTTTTGCGTTATTACGTGTTTTAGATTAATGTTATAACGATATTTTTGGCATTAATACGACTTTTAAATACGTTTTTACGTGTTTCAGAAACACGTTATTACGAGATTTTTTCCGCGTTTGTGCGATTTTTTTTGCGTGTTTTAAGTTCACGTTATTACGTATTTTTTTGAAAAAAAAAAAAAAAACCCTTCATTCTGACCCTTGTAGGCTTTCGTATTTGAAGCAATTTCGCGAGGGTCAAAACAGAAAACATCTTCGAGACAAATACATGGAAACCTTGACCTATTTGGTCTGCAATATGCGAAATGATGCCTTCAAACATTTGCATAAAGTTTCGTCCCGAAACAGCCCCGCAGGCTGATCCGAGACGGCACTTTACGACTACATTAGAATTTGTCCTACAGTTGACTTGCACGAAACAAAATGATCACATAAGAATGGAAAGTGTCGTCTCGCATTAGTCTGTGCGGACTGCACAGGCTGATCCGGGACGACAAAATTACGCAAATGTCCGAACCTTTTCGCGTGTTGCAGGCCATTTGCGAGAATCTGCATTACACACGTACACGTGTATGTTGCGTAATGGGCGTTTCGCTGTTGGTATCTTGAATCTTCCATGAAAAACTGACAACAAATAAATATCAAACCTGTAACCATACTGATAATGACAAATTTAACATGTATATTATTATGTAGATCTATCAAATATCAATAGAGTAGATCTAGATTCTTTTTTTTTAAATAGAGTAGATCTAGATTCAAAATGACATTACTATAAGTGAATAGACAAATCAAATGACTTATCATTTCTAATCACAGCTGGGATCGGAGGACGACCCCCCGACCCCCCCGCCCCCAAATTTTATCAACTACAGACACCACTCCGCTGAATGAATACTTGTCGAACTGTAAAGCGGGAGCGTTAAAGTAATCATTTTAGGTATATACCTTGTTTTTTGACCAATCAGAATTCGATACATAATGAACATCTTACATCCTGGTAACAATAGCCTATGCAAATTTGAAGGAGTTACGACCTAAACCCTTAAACTAGATCTACTAATATGGAAATTTCAAATAGCAGTAAAAACAAAAAAAGTTGCAATTTAAGAGTTCCTTCGGACAGAAAAATCTCACCTTAGGCCTATCAGAAAATGTAGATCCAAGATCAGACTGCACATTTTATGGAGTCTGAATTGAGTCTACATACACGAGGAAAAGCTCACTGAACTCAACTTAGTTGTAAAAGGGTAAATTGTTTGTTTTCATAATGAACTATTTTTCTTTCTTCAGAATATCCCAATTTATCAAACTGACCCGACCTTTGTCGTTTACAGAACTAGGGCTTAATTTTTAAGGTAGATCTACCAGTTACACATCCCTCTAATTAATGGATATATCGTTTAATTCAATGCAAGGTTAGATCTAATAGGACAGGACTTATTTCACAGAGTGGGTACCCAAATTCAACGGATTTTTCTTGATTATCATACACATATACATATACACAAACTTTTATTTGTTCCAGGTATGAGAACATCATACAACATGGAATAAGCAAGGCAATTAAAAAAAAAAAAGAGTCAAACACGAGTACTGCATCAATCTTGTGACATCACAAATGTCTATCACACATTTAAAAGTCTCCTTATCCTAGGAAATTAACGTCAGAATCTGACAAAATTAAAGGGGTACTTGGGAAACGGAGGGAGCCGTGGGGAAATTGTTGAACTGACCCTACGAGTAGTAATGGCGTCTCCTTGCATTAACATAAATGACCTATGAGGGCCACTCGTGACAACACGGCCGATTCCATACCTACATCTAACCACGTCTGTATAAAGGGGGTTTCCATTTTGAAATACTGCCAGTCACATGATCTTAAACATGGCGGCACCCATGTAAATCGTTTAGTAACGGCAACAACAGTCACGAGCAACCTCTTGCTGAAAAATGCCTACGGAATCGACGGACCAAGTAAGAAAATAAATGTACAAACTGTCCTGTCAACGGAAATGTATTTAGAAAGATTCTGATAGAAAAAATAACCTTTTTGCCGATTTTGATTGACAAGTTCTATCAGCCAGTCAAAACGCAGTATAGCGCGACATGTAAACACACGGGTCAGACAAAGTGATAGACTTTACTAATGACAATAATGACAATGTTATTGTTTTCATTTTGTTTAAACCATAGTTCTAAAGCTGGATTATACAATAATTATTTCAAAATGGATTAAAGTTACACGTAAGAATCATGTGTTGAGGTAATTGTTAAATTATGTACCTTGAAAGGAAAACTAAATTTATCCATTCCAAAAACCTAGATCTACGTAAAATGTCGCCGGTAGATTTAACCAGGATTCTGAAAAACCAGCCAATCTACCAAACGATAGAAAAGCAGGGTTTTTTCCCCCCCAGTCTTTCAGGAAAGAAAGAACGGTTATGCCTTACTGTTTTGTTAAACTACCTGTACTGAAATCTACTGCAGGTACATCTTTCAAATTCCAAACCATTACTCCTAGACAGTCGTAATCATTACATACGAAACGAGCGACAGGCAGAAGGATATTTTATTGACGGCCACTTGGCACTCTGTTTCAAAATTAAGTTGACATTGCGAACCTCATTATATGATTCTTGAGATAAACCGACTTCCTTGGTTACCGTCGCGAAGGGCTCACAAACAACCACAGTAAATACATATACCGTATAGCAGAAAGGCTATTTAAATCGTGCTGTCATGACTGTTTCTATCGATTGAATTCCGGAAAAATATCCCTTTTCATATGTTTCTGCCGATGATGGATTCTCGGTTAGAAATATATGGATACTTGAACTTATTTACACAAGGATTTGCACAAAAAGTGTGAATTTCAGGGGTTACCGACAATGTACATGTAATACCTGTGCCAGCAAAGTTTTGAAATTCTACGAAAAAGAATGAAACACCTCATAAACCTCAGTTTTGCTTAAAAATAATAGAATTAAAGATAATAAATATTTTTGTAAGGCTTGTTAGGTTGTCTCAACATCGTATTCGATAATAAATTACACTAAATTACAAGCATTTTGAAGTATTTATAGGCCGTCTCATTCAACAGAGAGGTGGAAGTCTAAGAAATGTTTAAATTTCAAGTTAAGGGAAAATGGTCGCCTGATTATTTTAAAATGTGTAAAGTGTGCTGTCAATTAATAAACTGAACTTCCAAAACTGTACAAAACAGAACTTAGTCTGTTTCATAATTGAAATCTACATGTACCTTCAGTAAAGAATACACGTAAATGTACTTTATTTAAGTAGCAGATGGTTTGAATCCAAGAATAAACAGCATTTTGTTTTTTTCATTCTGGTCTGTATCTACATATTCGGCATTCTTCACGCACAAAGGGTTAATGTTAACGTCAAATTGAAACACTGATGATACGTGCCCCTTTTTGGATGTGCAGAGGTTATTAAACAAGGTTAGCTATTTTAATGAACGAACTTTCTTTTTATTAGCATTTCTATAATATATTTTACCTTTACTTTCCACTTTAAAACAGGTTATGTTTTTTTTTCGGAGAGTTTCTGAGAAAAAAAAAAAACAAAAAAAACCCTAACATTAATTAATCCATTGCGTTATATAGCGTTAATCGAAACTCTTTGCTCATGTCCCATTGCCAATCATAATCATAATGCAAACTTGTAATCTCTTCGTATATCTCACGTAAGCCGTACACGATCGCAAAGCACATCTTTTAAACTTTTTCCTAAACTTCAAGCGTTGTAAACACATATAATATCGCACTTCTCCAACATTAACAGTCGCTTGTTTGTTAGCCGAAATAGCAGACAGCAAGGTTGCACATCGGGCCAAATAAATGCGATGACCTGATTAGTCAAATATCGATTTCCACGAATCCATGCTATGTGCATTTTTTCGATTTCTCATCAATATGACATTATTCAAAGTATTTTTTCTTGTTACTTTGCCGATTTAGTCCGAACTGAAAAGAACGTCGGGAAAAAAGCTTTGGGTACTTTAATTGTAGCGAAACATAAGCTAGAATAAAACTGAAATAATCTATCTTTCTCTATGTATTCGGCGCCGTTTTCTGGTTTGTTTGCCGGGCATAACGACCGAAATACCGCGTTACTAAGGTGGGTGTGCCAAATTCGCGTTTGCAGAAAGGTCATTTGTTTTCTTTTTCTAAGTGGAGTATTACGATTTAAGAACGGTAAACATGTGTATTTCCGACGAAGAAATGTACCGTGTAGGTGCATATCAAGCTACGTGATACAGTCGAGGGACTTGATCAACGATTCACCCGAGGTTTGCCGCATGCACTAGGACGTTATCGGTGGCCATTTTATTGTAACTCGTTTTGCATATTTAGTTTGTAATAATTTTCGAAATCTATGACCACTTTGGCTAACTTAACTTTTTTGAATATATGCTTGACATATGAACATTTTGTCAACAGCTAATATAAAACTTGATGACTTGGTACTGACAATTGTCCCCGACTGTGATTTTAGTTTTTGACGGGTTGCATCATGGTACAGAGACAATCTCGAAAAAAATGAGAGAAATTCTGCACAGATTTTGTGCGCACGTTTTTAAAACTCTCACATTTCAACAAGTAGACGACGAAACTAGAACTTGAACATACCTGATGCTTGCGTATTTGATCATATTTCGTTTCAAATACATGTATTCAATTCAAACGCTAAACATAAAAAAAGTTTAATTCATCTTTTACTCGAAATGCTCTTTTCCCAAGATAGACACAAAATAGCTGCCAAACACGATACATTTCTTTACTCTTTTTTCGCCGAGATTTAGATGTGATAAACGATTTCTAAAAGCACTTAAAATAGGTAATGAAACGTTTAATAATTTGTCCTTAGTCATTTGTGTCACTAGAAATTAACTGCATTTTGCTAAAATACAGATTAAACCGACTAAACAGCTGAAATAAATAGCTTTTATTGCCTTTACTCTCGGAAAATTCACGATGGACTTGAGACAGTACTGTGCACAATAACCCTCCAAATGTGGAAAGAAGCTTTGTAAACGTCTCATTTTTGAGACGATGCTTAGTTTTGTCTTGGCCTACGTTGAGGGGCAGTAAGTGGCTAGGAAAGAGTGTTGTGCGTACTACTTGTAACTGAAACTTGTTGAACGCTTCAATGCGTAGCCTACACTGATCTATATGAAATTTTGTTGAAATGGCTTTAAACAAGAGACAAAGTTGACAGATAAATAGACGATTGCCTGGCCCAGTTACTAGTAGATGGCTAGTCTGGGAATTCAGAATCAGAATCGAATTCAGAACTTGCTTTCTACATACTGTTGATACCAATCAACACTCTTGTCTATGATGCAACTGTCTAGGTTGGCACAGGGCCAAACTCTGATGCAGCTGCATGCTTTCCAGGATTGATTTTAATTACGTGTCGTTGACAGGAGGAAGGGAAAGCAAGTTTTTTTTTCTGATTTCACAACCTGAGGCCCTTGAAATTTGCTAAGTAAATTTCCAAATTTTAGAATTTGGAAAATTTTTGGTAATAAATTTTAGGTGATAAATTTACCATGAGATGGCATTTTATTTTGAAGTGAAAATGAAATAACATTTCTGGAAGTCACCTAGCCCTAGCACAAGAAAAGGCTAAAAAGTGTCTTTTCCCTGCAAGCATGGAGAGGGTGTATTCGGGGTGGAGGTGCAGTTTAAGAGTTTTTAATACATGTAGGTGTCGTGCTAGTGTTTCTTTTAGTCGAAGACTCAAACTATTCATATGAGATCAAGTGTGACGCCATCATGCTCGTTTGGGTCTTTTCCAACATGATTAGCATGTGTTGATGTTTTTGTGGCATTGTCGTGGAACTTCGCGAAATTCTGTTAAGGATCAAATAATGCCTTGAGAGGCACTGTATCGCAGCAGGGACATGACAGCAATATATTTCTCTCTTGGCATTACCCTCTTGTTTGTTAATATTTTTTCGGCTGTTGCCTTATTAAATTTAGTGATACAACGTTTTCGGAATGTGGTGTGGTTACGAATTCACAAATTTGGAAAAAATGGAAAAAATGATAAATTCCTCTTAAGTCCTTATTTGGCACCAGGTTGTGGGGTAGGGGGGTCCCTAGAAATATACCTAAAAATAGGTATGTCAGCTGGTTCTTATCCAGAAAAGAGATGGGAGTGAATGGTGGAACAGGACTGCAACACACTCACAGGGATGTCTTTCATTAGGCCTTGTTGTAAATGATGCGGCCGCATGAACAAAAAGAAGGCACTGATATTTCTGGATGAAACACTTGTCCTGGAGAATGATCCATGGAGGTGAGGGAGTAATGCTACGTTTACACCATGTGCTCATCGACCATGGCAGCCCCGTTTGTACAAACCATCGTGTTCCGTGAGATTTTGGTAGTTTTTTTTTTGTCCATTTACCAATTTAAGGAAGGTCTTGGTAGGTTTCTTTACGGTACCCCACGCTATCCTTGACAAGCCGTGGAGGGAAGAGGTTGCTCAGTTTCATGGTGTCCAAAGGATCTAATATTACGCTTCTACCTGCGTTCTGCTAAGGATGCGACTACGTTCCACCTCGGCCCATCAAGAAAAACTAAGATCCATGTGGATGCGCGAATGAATATACAAAAAAATGGAAGCAACAGCTCGTCCACTGCTCAACAAATCTCGCTTGAGTTTCGCACGCACTGATAACGCATTTTAGAACTATCTAAGGATGCCTATAGAGCTCCTTTGGAGAATTCCTGGAAAGGGTAACACCAGTCATTGAGACTTCGGAAAGGACATGAGCTACCTCTTTGCCCTACAATTTTGTTGGAAGTTATTCCCGACTCCGAGACAATTACTCATCACTTCCCTGTGCATTTCAGTGTAATAAAGCAGCCAAACCTACCATATGATGCGAGAAGTGTAAAATGCCATGCAGTGATGAAGTTTCACTGTTCCTGTGGTGCCTGATGAGTGGAAAGCCCCGGCCCAGGAGTTTGCGAGACATCAGGCTCTCAAAGATCATCAGGTTGAACCTGGTCCTCCACTGGTGGCATCGATGGTGGTGCAGTCAAGATGGATCTCCTTTTCTTTTGTTGCTTGCGCAATGCCAACTTGGACTTTTAGGACACATTTTCCTGTCATTTTCCTGTCACAGCTTTTATGAGCTACAAGACTGTGCACGGCCGGTCAGGCTGCAGCAGAGCGCGACGCGTCGTAACACGCAGGATCCATAAACCGTAACACGCCGGTATGTAGAATGCAAAACGGCTGGAACATAGCTGAGCTTGCCCAAAGAACCGCAAAGTAAGGCCAAAAAACCTGACAAAACTTGAAAGAACACGTGAGATACTGGTAAAAACAGTGCTTTACAGGTCCAAACACGAATTGCCCCCGAGTCTTGTTACTGCTTATTGCGTGCTGGTAAGTTCTGTTGCAATCGACCTATTCCACAATGGTCTGCTAGGTTTCTCATCTGCTGTGGGACTGCCGTGGTAAATTTTTACAGTTAAAAAATCTGGCACGGCAATCGCTGCAATCACGGTCTGACAAGTTTGCTTATCCCGTTCCTCTGCGTCGAAAAATCAAAGGATCTTAGTAGACGTCTTTAGATGAAGCTACATCCAAAGTTTGACAGCCCTTGGCTTTATGCTAAGGAACAAAAAGATTTTTAAACTTTCCACTATTACACTATAGCCGGTGTACCCTCGGTATTCAACATGAAGACTCTTAGCAGAAACGTTCCTTATATGAAGCTAAATGCCAGATTTGGTAGTCCTAGTCCTTATGGTTTCAGAAAAGAAGATTTTTCAAAGATTTTTCAGTTTGGTTGCCATGGCAACAATACTTTTTACAGAAAATTAAACCTGTTAAAAAACTGTAAAGAGGACCTTGGCAAGATCATTTTTTGTGAAGTTTGGAAAAACTGAAAGGTCAGTTTCAGAGAAGAAGATATTTGAACTAAAAGTTGACCGTACACAGACGTACTAATGTACGATGTATGCATGGATGGACACAGGGCAATGACATAAACTTGCTGGCCTTTGGCCGGTGGAGCTTATAAGGTCATTAACACCTATCTGTTATTGTCTTTATTTGGGACTGTTTGGTAAAGGGTTAAGGCTTTCGTCCAAATGGTAAATTATAGTAAAAGAGGGACTTTCTCATAGTGTGTGATGGTATCTTTGCCAACAGTGCTTTCAAAAGTTGTCTTTTGTCTGCTGTTAAGGCAAAAGGAAGATCTATGTGGTATAAGGCAAAGGGCCAAGTCTTGCATTGCACCTTCACTTTTACATAGACACACTTTTGATTAATCACAGTTCCAAAATTATTGCAGAATAATGTCTGTAATGAAGTTGAAAAATATTTCACTTGCAATATTCTTTCCGATTTTCTCCTCTAAAAACTTTCTTGTCCACTGAAATAAAAACATTTAACAACAATCACAAATTCCCATGTTTTTAGTTCATGAGTTCAAAATCATTCAATGAAGTAACCAGACAAAATAATTTTAGCACGCTCTGTGAAAAGGGTGCTTAATGCATCTGCAAAAAGTATCAACCCATGTCCGCACAGACTGACATGGGCCAAACTTTTTGCTATTTGTAAATTTTATGCTTGTCCAAGGACTAATAGTCCTATATCCAGTCAATTGTCAGATAAAATAGATTTTAGGAATTCATACTTGTGTGGTGTCTTGCTTGATATAATGCATTACAGAGATGCATTAAGCCTCCTTTTGCCAAAGCATGGCTCATTTATATTATTAGTCTGTGACACCTTTTTTTTAGTCCAGCAGGAGATACCTTTTGAAAATGTTGTCACAAAAGGAGAAGTTTGGCACCATGAAGAAAAGAATGCTTTAAAAGCTGTTTGCAAATTAGTTTCAAATGCAATAAATTTGTCATTACTAGGTTGCATAAAACAACTCTCCTTTTTTCTTTCTTTCTTTTTCTGCTGATATTGCCCCTGAACATATGACTATACAAAATAACAAGTCTGATCTTGAATGTACAATGGTCATTATTTTGCTTAAAGGTTGTTTTGGAGCCTGACGAATAATTTTGTTTTATATACTCATTCAATGTAACTTGGTTTATTAGCATTTGGCAAGAGTACAATTTTTTTTTTGCCAGCACTGCTTATGCAAGATTTAAAACAAGATCCTTTCATGTCCAATCTTGATCTATACTGTTTGCAAAAGCATGTATCCTCTGCATCTTAAGGGTAAAGCATCTAGAAAAAGATCTCCTTTTCTGTAATTTTTCTTTTGAATTTCTACATCATTTTCACAGAGAGTTTTATCACAATTTCAGTCATGGCTTAAATCACATTTTCATCAGCTAAGCCTTGTCCATTTTTCACTGATAGCCCACAAACGCTTGGCTGCTTCTTCATTTAATCCCTCTTTGACAATAGGCTCTTCTTTACGCCGACTAAAATAGAAATATTACGAACAGTCCTAAAGCTTATCATACATGCACATGTAAAAGTATGAGTAACCCTTTTCCACACAATTCTGAGTTTTAACAAACCCTTAAGAAGAAGCTTTTTTGAAAACCTTGTGGGAAAAGAAGAAAATCTTGGTAAACAGCATTTTCTCCTTTTACCACAAGGTTTTCTACACTTTCACTGACAGTTACTATCATTTCAGCTAAAGTCGATGTGTCGTCTGCACATGCTTTCAATTTAGACAAGTCTAAAATTTTGTTGTTTGGAAAAAAGTTAGTGTAACATACCAGACTACATAGATCAACAGAATGCAGTTGCTTTATAAAGGTCAGGACCATGGTCCCATATACTGCTCATCCTGTTTCACATACTGGCAGTACATTTTGAAGTTTGGTAAAAAAATTTTAAAGAATGTGATAATTTAGATCCGTATCTTGTACAGAAGTTAACCTTTAAGACATTGACTGGAAAAAAAAAATGGTTTCATTCAAAACCTTTTTTAACCCTTTACCACAAAATCCCAAGTTTTAATAAACTGAGAAAGCTGCCTTTTGAAATCAATGTGGGAAAAGTAGAAAATACCGGTAAACAGTGTTTTTTCCTTTTCCCATGTTTCCTGTCCTTTTCCAAACAAATCTCACCATAATGAAACAGATCTGTCATCTGCAAATGCTTTCAATTTGAACAAGAGTAAAATTTTGTTGTGTGGTAAAGGGTTAAGAACCTTTTACTTCTTTTGTAACAGTGTTTTAGATATATCATGATGGTCTATGTACTTATGGCATTCATTCACCAATGTTGATCCGTTATCAGATGACTTACCCAAACTGAAAGCATTTGCAGATGACAAATGTAACTCAAACTATGAAATCTGTCTATCATAGGGTACAAAACATAGTGGGAAAAGGAGAATATGCTGGTTACCAGCATTTTCTTCTTTTTCCCCACAATGTTTTTAAAAGCCGCTTTCCTTAGGGTTGTTAAAAGTCCTGATATGTGGTAAGTTTTAAGCACAGAATTCTTTCCAGCTAATTGCCACCTGTCCACATCAACAATGTCAAAGCAATGTTCATTTGTACTAGAGAAATGGGCCTTGGTGCAATGACCTTCATCAATCCTCTGAAGGAATTCTGGTACATCACAGATTCAAACTTCCAGCTGCAGTATTATAAGTCCATCATGTTGAGATGGTGTCTTCCCAGTTCGCCCAATTCCATTTCGCCCATTCCCGTATCGCCAAACTTTTCTTCCCATTTCGCCCTTTGCCGTCTTGTCCCCTACCCATTTTGCCCTTTTTCATTTTGCCCCATTGCCACCTCGCCCAATCATCTTTTCGCCCAATAACCGTTTCGCCCTTTTGCCAATTCACCCTTTGCCGATTTGCCCAATGCCATCTCGCCCCTTTATCATTTTGCCCCTTCACCACTTCGCCCAATGCCATTTTGCCCAGTTATCAGCTCGCCCCATCACCATTTTGGCCCTTATGTGTTGTAGCCTACACCCTGTTCCTTTACCACTAAATTGAGGAATTAACTTATTAGAGAACTTTTCACTAGTTTTGGGCCCAGATATCAGAAAAATGGCGTTTGGGTGAAATGGGAAGGGGCCTTGTGGGAAAAGGGCGAAATGGTCTTTGGGCAAAATGGGAAAGTTGGGCGAGATGGCTTCTGGGCGAAATGAAAAGTGGGCGAAAATGAATTTGGGCGAAACGGGAAAAGGGCAGGACAGATATTTGGCGAAATGGGAAAAGGGCGAAGTTGGAAAGGGCGAAAAAAGAATGGGCGAAACGGGAAAAATTCTGGCGAAATGGGAATGGGCGAAATGGGATTGGGCAAACTGGGAATAAACCGTTGAGGTTGGTGCTCCGCCAACCCCCCCCCCTCAAAATCATTTTTCAAAAATTGATTTTGAATTCACTGTGACAAATGGAGAAACTGCTTATGAGTAATATCTCCATTTCTCAAAGTATTTCTCCAACTACATCTACTGCAGCTAAGCCAAAATAAGTTTGCAAGAAAGGGACATTTACATTACATCATCACTAATACAAACAAATACAAAAACTAACCTACCTAAAATATTGTCCAGAAACTTTTGCCATCTCTGGACTAAGTGCCAAGTAGATAGAGGTTTGAGCACCTTGTTTGGCAGTTTTTAGACACAGCCACACAAGTGGATATACAATTCTGCCAGAAATGGCCGATGTAGACATAGATAAGTGTTGACCAATGTTTGTGTTACACACTCCTGGGTTCACACAATTCACTGTTACAGTTGTCCCTATAAAATTGACAATGAGGATAAAAACTCACGTTATAAACTGTTTGAGAGGCTAGTACATAAAATGGACAATTTCAGCTTGGGCAAAAGACGAAGTAAATGCAAGGCTATTTTGGTAAGAATATCTCAACATTGAAATTACACACTTGTTTCAGTTTGACCTAGATCCATAAAGACTGTAATACATTTGTAATAGGCAACAGAGGTTGTAATAGACACTCCATAGATTGATAACATCTATGCACCATTAGCACACTGATAATTTTGCTTCTTAACTCTTTACCAAACAGCAAAATTTTAGACTGGTCCAAATTGAAAGCAATAGTAGACGACAATTTAAATATGGGTCAATTAATGGAATTTGTCCTTGTTAGGGTAGAAAAAATTGTGGGAAAAGGAGAAAATGCTGGTTACCAGCATTTTCTCCTTTTCCCACAATGTTTTCAAAAGGCTTTTTTCTCAGGATCGTTAAAAGTCGGGATTGTGTGATAAAAGGTTAAAGGTTATGGGACAGTTTTACCCTTAACCACACAATCCTCAGTTTTAACGACCCTGGGGAAAAAGCCTTTTGAAAACATTGTGGGAAAAAAAGAAAATGCTGGTAACCAGCATCTTCACTTTTTCCCACGATGTTTTCTACATTTTCAAACACAGTTACCATCATTTCAGTTAAATTTAATTTGTTGTCTGTAATTGCTTTCAATTAAAACCAGTCTAAAATTTTGTTGTTTTGGTACAGAGTTCAGATACTTTCCAAAACTTAGCAAAATCTTCATCAGCAATAATAATGAAAGAAAAGAAAATGAAGGCAATATAGTCTCCATCCACAGCAGGGAGTAAGAATATGCTCTGGCAAAAAGGGGTTTAAAAATAATGGTAACCAGCTATTTTCTATTATTCTCACCACTTTAGCCACATTTTTTGTCTGCAGTTGCTTTCAATATGAGTTTAAAATAGAGTTCAATAGGTAAAACTTCTAATCTGTTCCTTTGAGCAGCCCTGGTGGGTAGCTCAGTGGTTAGGGTATCTAATTTGTGATTTGGTGGTTGCGGGTTTGATACCCGGTTGAGGCAAACATTCTATCTGACGATTTTTCACCTTTCACCTCTGATGCAAATGAGAATAGTAGTCTATGACTTGGAACGAAAGTGGTGTCAGTACTGGTGTGAGAAAGCCAGGAAACACATGCGTAGGTGCACTGACTGCCATGATATGACCCAAACTGTTAAAACAGTGTTAAACTTCAATACAAACAAACTTCCTTTGAGCAACCACACGGTGTAGATGCGTTAAGTTGTATCAAGTCACATGCCTCTACAGAAATTCTTCCAATCTGAGGCCCTGAGCCTAGTTTCATGAAAAAACTTAACCCTTTCCCAAACAACAAATTTTAGACTGGTCCAAACTGAAAGAGTTTTCAGACGACAATTTTAAATTTGATGAAAATGGCAGAAAGTTCTCAAAAAGGGTAGAAAACACTGTGGGAAAAGGAGAAATTGCTCAGTACGAGCAATTTCTCCTTTTCCCTTAGTGTTTTCAAAAGACTTGTACTGCAGACACGTGAAAACCAGGGCTTGTTTGGGAAAGGGTTAAGTCTCTTATTT
The DNA here is from genome assembly GCA_945859785.2 of Tridacna gigas. NCBI lineage: Eukaryota > Metazoa > Mollusca > Bivalvia > Cardiida > Cardiidae > Tridacna > Tridacna gigas. The sequence continues at coordinate 69,097,756 of OX244029.2, forward strand.
TACTCAAATCTGCAAACAGACATACTTTCCGACTTAAGTTGAGTTTGTTATTCCAAACAAATTTCACTAACATAAACAGATGTATGTAACATTCTCTGTTAATTGACTAAAGTCCGTTCATTTTGCATAGTTGAGTCCCAAACATAGTGTCAGCTCAGGATTTGAGAACATTACTACAGGCTGTTGATGTTGCTGAAGTGTGTCGCAAATAACAAACTCATGTCAGAACCTGGGACCATTAGTAGATTTGAGTAAAATAAGAGACTTAAGTTTTTTTGTGAAACCAGGCCCTGGTGTCAAAAGGGGGCAAATGTTTGAAACGGAAATGTCTTTTTGCACCGATATAGATTACATTCTTAACTCTTTACCACACAATCCCGACTTTTAGCGACCCTGAGGAAGCCTTTTGAAAACATTGTGGGAAAAGGAGAAAATGCTGGTAACCAGCATTTTCTCATTTTCCCAAAATGTTTTCTACTCTTCCCTAGACAAATTTCGATTTTCGAGTCACATTTACTTTGTCGTCTGCAAAAGCTTCAATTTGGACTGGTCTAAAATTTTATCCTTTGGTAAAGAGTTAAACAAAGAAAGCAGTTGCCTATAGCATGCAACTAATCATACACTTCAATACCTACATGTATGTAGCTTAGCACAAATAAATCATAAAAGATTACGGAAAAATGAAAAGGCCATGATGTCTTACCTCTAAGTCTTTTGGCTAATTCTCTGGTAAAGAGTACATTTGCCAATTTACTCTGTCCATATGCTTGTTTTTTGTCATAGAATTTGACTGCATTTAAATCTTCAAAGTCGATTACTGCCTTTTTATAATATGGACATGTCAAATTTATAATTCTCCCATCTTTAACTTCTTTTAATTTATCCAGTAACAGATTTGTGAGTAAAAAATGTCCTGCAAAAAAAAAAAGAGACAGACATACACAGTAAAATATTAACCCTAAGATTGCAGCATGAACGAAATGGAAATCTTCAATCAGAAAAACACTAAAAGTAAATGTTGTTTGGTTTAAACATATTTATTTTACATCGATTGAGAAACAATTTTTTGCAACTAACACTAATCTCTCTCGATTCTGCTTCCTGGAAACTACACCAGTACTTGCGCCAAATTTGTCGGCCAATAAAGGGTCCCAAATGTGACACCCACTCCAGGGTATCGAACTCGGTACCTTATGGTAATGAGGCCAACGCTCTACCTCACAACCACAGCGACCTATTGTTTCAAGGCTACCATAAGCCAGAGTGTCTCAGCATAGCGGACGGGCACATCCATGATTAGGCTGTGCATTTTGTGCAGTCTGACCTGTATCTGTACTGGTAACAAAGGCAACCATACTTCAGACATGCACTTTAAGAGCCTATAATTCTAAGTTTCAAACATAAATGTGCCCAAGAAATCAATTCTAACAATCTGTAAATAAGGATTAATTAAAGTCATTAATAAGCCAGATTAGTCTGGATTACCTGTCCCTACCACGCCTTTATAGGGTCAGGCAAAGCGCAATAATGGCGGCCTACATGGAGACCTCAAGCTTAGCCCTATATGCTTTCCTGTTTTTCTCAATTTCATGTGATCCAGTTTGATCAGTGAATAAAATGAGATCAATTTTGTACAAAATATACATTTCCGAATCTAAAATGTGCTTTTGGGATATGGATTAAATATAAATTTGACTATGAATCATTTTAAAAGTAGCCCTGTTTTCGGACATTATATAAGTCCAATGACATTTTGAATACTTAAAGCATTTATGATATGTAGCTTTTTTCGCTAAATGATAACGATAATTAAAACAAGAGGGCCATGATGGCCCTGTATCGCTCCACTGGCTTATAAATGTAAACCATGAAGAAAAGTCTTCACTATATAAGCCCTTATAAAACTTTGACCCCTGGGCTACAGTCTGACTAAATGGGGAATATATGTATTAGAAGAATAACATGCCAAATGTGGGAGTTCTTGGCCTTATGGCTGGTAACAAGATGGTTTCTGAACTTTTCACTCCATCAACCCATGTAAAACTTGTGACCCCTGGTGCAGGGCCAAACTTGATCCTAGAGCTGTAACTTGGGCCCTCTTTGTAACTGTCCACTAGATAATGCTATAATTATATGCAAAATTTGGTAGCCTAAGCCTTATGGCTATGTACACCAAGATTTAAAAGTTTTCCCTATCTAAGCCTATGTAAATCTTGTGAACCTTCCCCCCCCCCCCCCCCCCCCCCCCCCCCCCCCCCCCCCCCCCAAAGTACGAGGCCAAATTGACCCCAGGACTATACTTTGGGTACTTTTGGTAGACCCCAACTAGATCAAGCTAAATGCCAAATTTGGTAGCCCTATGCCTTATGGTTTCAGACAAGAAGATTTTTAAAGTTTTCTCTATATAAGCCTATGTAAAACTTGTGACCCCTGGGGCAGAGCCAATTTTGACCCCAGGGCTATAATTTCAAGAAACTTGATAGAGGTCTACTACATAAAGCTACATGCCAAATTTGGTAGCCCTATGCCTTATGGTTTCAGACAAGAAGATTTTTAAACTTTTCTCTATATAAGCCTATGTAAAACTTGTGACCCCTGGGGCAGAGCCAATTTTGACCCCAGGGCTATAATTTCAAGAAACATGATAGAGGTCTACTACATAAAGCTACATGCCAAATTTGGTAGCCCTATGCCTTATGGTTTCAGACAAGAAGATTTTTAAAGTTTTCTCTATATAAGCCTATGTAAAACTTGTGACCCCTGGGGAAGAGCCAATTTTGACCCCAGGGCTATAATTTGAAGAAACTTGATAGAGGTCTACTACATAAAGCTACATGCCAAATTTGGTAGCCCTATGCCTTATGGTTTCAGACAAGAAGATTTTTAAAGTTTTCTCTATATAAGCCTATGTAAAACTTGTGACCCCTGGGGCAGAGCCAATTTTGACCCCAGGGCTATAATTTGAAGAAACTTGATAAAGGTCTACTACATAAAGCTACATGCCAAATTTGGTAGCCCTATGCCTTATGGTTTCAGACAAGAAGATTTTTAAAGATTTCCAATATTTTTCAGTTTTGTTGCCATGGCAACCAGAGTTTTTGAAGGAATCAAATTCTTTCAAGAAATTCTGAAGAGGACCATGTCAGGATCATTTCTGTGAAGTTTCGTGAAAATCGGATGGGTAGTTTCAGAGAAGAAGATGTTTGAAATAAAAGTTAACGCACGGACGGACGGACGGACGGACGGACGACCGGACGGACGGACGGACGGACGCACGACGGACACCGGGCCATGACATAAGCCCGCTGGCCTTCGGCCAGTGTAGCTAAGAATCAAAATTATCAGTATCAAAGTCATCTGAGGTAAACGCATTTCAGAAAGTAATTAATTAAAAGATAAATATGTAAAAAAGAGAAATATTAAGTTGTAAGTCCCTTGTATATTGCAATTCCGCTTCATACATGTATGAATGATTTCTTTCCTGTAAAACAACATGGCAGCAGTTTTGCACATTTCCTTTGAACTCACTGTAGCAGAATTTCTTAGCAATCAGAGCTGCTACACTACATTCCTAAGGCATGCCTGCCAGAACTTTGACTTGCTTGAATGGATGTTGTTTTTTTAACACAGGTTTCAAGAGAACATGTGACAGAGTCAAATAAAGGCAACAGATAACTTTCTCACCCGTTACTTGGATAATGCCAGTAATAGACTTGGGCTTTGCACTGCCTTGCCCATGGAAAGCACCTTGAAAGGTTGCACCAAAGATGGAGAATACACCCAATACCTCTTGACTACAAATCCACCACTAAAAACTAACAAGGGAGGATCCTCACAATTACTTTAAATACACTAAAAGCACCAAAACCAAACAGACAGTTACAGTCTAAATATATGATCCTAGCAATTCCAATTTCAAGGTTCCTTTTGTCCAGTAAGTCTCAGAAATCAGACAGTGTAGATCAAAGACCAGCTTGAATTGTTTTGATAAGTCTGATGCTGATCTACACTGGCCACAAAGTAGATATGTCTTGAATTGGGTATAAAAAATTCTAGGGAAAGGAGCAGATGCTGGATACCAGCATTTACTCCTTTTACAGCAGTGTTTTCAAAGCCTTATTTCCTAGGATCCCAAGAATATTGGATGGTTTGGTAGAGATTAATATTATAGAAGCCAAAATAACCTATTTGGTAGAGATTAATAAGCATGGTATTACACCAAAACATGCCTTGAAAACTATATGACCAATACTCTGTGAAAAGGGGGCTTAATGCATCTGCAAAATGTTTCGATCTAGGTCAACCTGCTATTTGTGAATTTTCTACATGTCAAAGGACCAATTTACCTCTTGATTCAGTGGCTTGTTAGATATTTTATGGATCCATTATTATTTGATGACTTGCTTGGTATAAAGCTTCAGAAAGATGCATTAAGCTCCTTTATTTGTATTACCCATATGGTTAACTCCAAGCTGGTATTCTATCCCCTCCTCTGTTATAGCTTTAGGGCAGGCCATTACTCCTGCATTGTTTATCAAAACATCTAAACGAAGCTCCTCTGGAACAGAAATTAAAATGCACATGTCACAGCAACTTCAAAACTGTGTATCAAAGCAAGTTTTGTAGAAAATGTATACTTAACCCTTTACCAAACAATATAGTGTCTTAACAACCCTGAGAAAGAATTTTGATTTTCTCCTCCTCCTACAATATTTTCTACCATTTCAAAGATGGAACTGATCCTTTGAGCTATATACTGAATTTGTTGACTGCAAAATTTAATGTTCATATGAGTCACATGTAAAAATTTGTCATCTGGTAAATACTTCATTATTGGACAATCTCTTTATAACAATCAGCTTTTCTGAGACCAAAATCTCCTTCTTGAAATAAATAAAAGGACCAGTTTGCTCCTATGACAATTAAAATGTGGCCCCCGGGTTTGTCTGAATATATAGCCTTTAATGAGTGCACTGTAACTCCACCTACTTTTACAAGATCAAATATAACATAATTGTGGTCATTCATTAGGGATGGGACCAAATCTTGAATATTCCAATATTCTAAAAACAGAAAAATATTCGAACATGAAGTTCATATTTGAACATTCTTTTTCACTTTCAAGTGCTTACAATAAGTGTACCATTAACTGGACATTCTGGACACCGAAACAAAATTCTAGAACTCTTGAAACGAATATTTGAATATGTTCATTAATGATCCTACATAACTGATCATGCAACATTCCCACAAACCTTTGCAAAATTCAAGCATGAAATCTAAAAATATCTTCAAAGGCTAGGTAGCCCATTACGGAAATACCATGAAAAACATTTTTTTTTTCATACACTTGTCCCTTTTCTTTTTTTCTTTACTTAAGGTTTGCCAGCTATAGCATTACTTAATCCAGTGACGAAACATTTTAGAAGTTTGGTGTGTTAAGAAAAGCCTAAGTAGCCCTCTTCAGATTATATAATATCAAGATTAGTGCAATTATACCCACCCTTTTTAATATTCTCAGCAAACTCTCTGATAGATGCTTGTGATGCAAGGTCTAGTTTTCTACAAACTATGTTCTTGTTATAAGTTACTTTTACCATATCTCGCCTCAAACTTTCACATTTTTCCATGTTTCTGCAAGCCAAGATGACTCTTGCCTCTAAAAACAAGAAAAATATATTTCTCACATGTCAAAAACCTGGACTCAATTATTTTAAAAATATGAACTGTGATTTAACTCTGTATTTGATGACTAAATTGTTGACTTGTCAAAACTGAAATGACTTGCAGATGTCATTTAAGATGTGACTCAAATGATGGGATCTGTCTTTCAAGGGTAGAAAAAAATACTGTGGAAAAGGAGAAAATGCTGAATACCAGCATTTTCTCTAATGTTTTCAAAAGCCTTCTTTCTACGGGTTAAAACTCTGGATTGTTTGGCAAAGGTTTCAAACAGATGCATACCTTCAGATTGAGGAAACAACTTGACTCTTATATCTCTTCTACCTTTTTTTTTAAATTTACCAGTCATTTAAGTGAAATTTAGCAACATATATTCCAATACTATATTGTTGGTAAGACAAAAATTTTTTTCCCCCCTTGGAAAGCCTTTGCCAGTATCCAGTGTTCAACTCCTTTTCAGACTACAGAAATTTAGATATGTCCAAGTTTAAAACATTCACACAGGACAAATTCAATGTACACGTAGCTAAAATGATGAGATTTGTCTTAGGGTAGACAGCATTGTGGGAAAATGAAAAAATGCTGGTTACCAGCATTTTTCCCCTTTTCCCTTAATGCTTTCAGTCACCATCCACTGAAAAGTGCACGAAAACACAGGTTGCTTCACAGGTTGTAAAGAGTGAAGCTTTGACAAAACAGCTTTACTTTTCCCATACCTCTCAGTGCAAGCTCCCACGCCGTTTCTTCTCCTATACCTGAGTTTGCACCTGTTATAATGACAGTTTTGCCTGTCATCTTCTCCGGACCTTTGTATATTTCACCACCCAAGGCATCTCTGAAATACAAGAGACCCATGAAGACCGGAATCGCTCTACTGGCAACTACTGATCTGCGGGACACCAAATAAAAGTTAAGTAACCACAAAAAAAGTTGTAATTAAAACAAGGCTGAAGATCCTCTTCTGTGAGAGTATGAACAGCCAACCATCACATTAAATTTTAAAAATTCACGTGCATAAAAGTATAGCAGACTTAGTGAATCCCCTCCTTCTACAAAATTGGGGAAAAAATGAAGTTTCAAAACTTTTTCCCATTTCTATAATCCCATCAAATGCCAATAAATTAAATGTTTGTTACAGTCACTAATTAATAAAAATTCAGTAGGATATAGTTTAAGCCTTTATAACACAATCCTGAGTTTCAACATCCCTGAAAAAGAAGGCTTTTGACAACATCGTGGGAAAAGGAGAAAATGCTGGTGGCCAGCATTTTCTCCATTTCCCACAATGTTTTCTGCCATTTCAAATACAAATCTCATCATTTCAGCCAAATTGAATTTCTCATCTGCCAATTCTTTTAGTTTGGACAAGTCTAAAATTTCATTTAGAATCAGTCCTTTACCAAACCATCACATGTTTTATGACCCTGAAAAAGAAGCGTTTGAAACTTCTTAGGAAAAGGAGAGAAAAAACCTTTTCTCCTATACCAACAAAGCTTTTAACCTTTTCTGGAACAATTCCAATAATCTAGCCACATTGAATTTGTCATTCGCTCACAGTGTTTTCTTGCCAATCAAAGAGAAATCTTTCCATTTCAGACATATCTAACTTGTCTGATAAATCAGCCTTGCTCTGGCATAAGGGGGCTTTATGCATCTCTATAATGCATTATACCAAGCAGGTCATTACATAGTTAGGGATCCATAGAATCCATTATATCTAGCAGCCAACTGGTCCTTCAACATTCAGAAAATGAACCAATAGCAAAAAGTTTTGGCCCAGGTCAGCCTGTGCAAACTGCACTGGCTGATGTGGGCTGATACTTTTTGCAGATGCATTAAGCCCCTTTTTCACAGAGCATGGCTCTAATGCAAATCCTCTCACTTTGGACAAACCTAAAAAATTGTGTTGTCTAGTACAAAGTACTATAGAGACTGACTACCAACTTACTTTAGTAAGATAGTACCCCCAAACAGGGCACCAAGTGCACTGAACACAACATGAGGAGTCTTTATAGTGCCAGCTACATCTCCAAACTTCATAGTTGTATATCTTCTATGTTGTCTATCACTCTTGGTATTGTCCTTACATACAGTTTATCCATTTGCCAAGTCTGATTTCTCTGATGGCATGTTTAGTTGAAACTCCTACAGGAAAAAGTTGATGAAAGACATTCAACCATTGACATTCAGTGTGCACTATTTTTGGAAAATAACACCATTTCTTTTATGCTTTTCAGTAGTTTATAGAAATCTAACAGCAAATTATATCCTTATACAATTCATCGGTGAGTGTTACAACTTTAATTTTTGACATGTCACAGATATTTATAGAACATGAATAAATTTTAGGCAGGTGAATGTCACGTTTTATGATGTAGTGAACATAACTAATGACATCATTATTACAGCTAGTCCATATTTGACTACATTGAATAGATCTATTCTGCTTGAAAAATGCACATATTTTTCACAAAGAGCAAATATTTGATGTGAAAAGAAAAGTTAAAGTGAAGAACATAAAAGAAATAGGATAACTGTCTGTTTCAGTGTATGATAGAAATTTCTTTCATCTCGTGAAAAGCAAACGTCATATTTTCACTCATGGCTATGCCACAAGTGAAAATATAGCCTTCGCTGTTCACTCGATGAAAGAAATTTTGATCATACACTGAAACTGACAATTATCCTCTATGTAGTTATTTTTTGAGAAACCAGTACTTACAGGTAATTCAAAAACAACAAGAGCACCATATATGGTTGCAAGATTTACTGCAATTGCTTTTTCAGTGAAAATTGTACATCAAAAAAGGGGTCATAACTGTGCAAAAATATTTCAGGGTTACTAAACCTTCTTGTACTGGGCCCTCTTTTGATAGTTAACAACTTGGCCGAGTCTGAAGAAAATATCTTTAGTAATGACAGAGATATGAGGAAATATCAAAGGGTTTGCATGAAACATCCCACTTCCAAAACAGCCTGGTACCAAAACACCCCAGTGCCAAAACAGCCCACTTTTTTTTGGTAATTATTTAAATACTATTTAAGTTCTTTACAGTTATTTGGATGCTTTTAAGAATACTCCCTTCCAGAATATCACTATCATGTTCCACATTGATAATTTGTGCAACACAGAAGCTGATAAGACTTCTAAAAAAAAAAAAAAAAAATCAAAATATGAACAATTTTTTTTTTTTTTTGAAGAATGTCAATTTATCATGAGAAAAAAAAAATGGGGGGAGGGGAATAAATAATCACAAACTCACGATAGTTAACATCAGACAGGAATACAGAGTACAAGCCATACAAATATGGGAGAATCGAGGTCCAAGCTCTCATTGTTGCATCCAGGATTTCTGCCAGGAGGGGGAGCTCCCCATGGAATTAGCAAAAGTGGGGGATGACAAACCTTTAATCATTCAAAAAAAAACATTACCCTAGTTTTTTGCACTGGTGTGATACTGAAAAAGATGCCTTTCCTGTTTTCCTTTCCAACCTCTAACATAAGTTTCATAATCAAACAATGATGATGGTGGTCCCTCAATTTGAATGGGCATTAACTGATTGGATATCTCTTTTTAAACACAAGGGGCATAATTTTCTTTGGTGGCATGTTTAGTCCTTCTCTAACACTCTGTCAGAATGTTTAACATAGAAGTCGCCATGCCAATTTACTGGTATTGTTTTTTTAATCTGGAATTATGTGTAATTATACATTCACTGTGTATGCCTAGAGAATAGTGGTTCTCTGCTTATTACAGTACATTAACTTTAATATACAGATCAGACAGCATTTGGAATTACTATTCTTAAATAGTCTAAAAATAATGATAGGCATAATATCTATTGATGTAAGGAAGCTCCATTGGACTTCCTGTTGGTTGTTACAATAGACAGACTAGGGCCCCATCTTTTTAAGCGCACAGTGGTTTCTTGTTTCTGCGCGAGTTATGAGATCTTTGCACAATTTCTCCCCCATCAAGTTCGTAGACTTGCGCGAATGAATAAAAAACAGGATTCCAGAAATAGCCCTGCCTGGATGCAATACTGAGCACTGTAAATTAAATTTGTTTTTCAAAAAAAGGATAAGAGTAAGGAAGTCATAAAATTCATTCTGATGAAATTAATTACCTGAAACAAAAGTAAATCATTTTTCAAATGTGGGCCTTATCAGTGCCCCAGAAAGCGGGCCTTTTTGGTGAAGTTGGCCGTTTTGGACCAGGCCATTATGGAAGTGGGCCGTTTTGACCCAGTCCCTATACATTTAAGTTATACTCCTATTTTTCTTTTTTTTTTTTTTTTTTTAATGTCTGTAAAAAGTATTTTAAAAACAATGTGGGAAAAAGAGATGTTTGTAACCACAGGGGATTTTCTTCCTTTACTAAGGGGCCGAATTTCGGCCCCATTCCCAATCGCAAAAAGTGTATTTTTTTCCCAATTCCATAAAATAGAATTCCCAATTAGACGCTAGTAAAAGAAAACAAGTCTGATGTATCAGCCAGGGTTTTCCCTGACACACAAATTTGCAGGCATTGACCACAGTTCAAGCAGGAAATCGACAATCGTCGTATTGTAGGTACGAAACTATTCGGGGGCGAATGAACTATAGACTGCGTCCGTATATTTTCAATCGATTCATGCATAGACTCAATTGTCTGGCTGTAAACCGTTATTGGTTTACACGTCTTAAAAATAGCATGTTAACTTCTTAGCAACCGCCTCGCGTATATGCAGCGAAGCGGAGTTTTGTAAAGCAAAAACAAAGAACCCAGCTCCTATAATAACAAGCTCCTATAATAATAGTCCTGAAACAGGAACATGTTATGAAAAATATCCAACCTAATCTAGACCACGAGTTTTTTCCTCTCAAATTTCGAGCGGTTGTGCTTCCTCTTTGTCTTAGCAAAGTGATCGTCTGATTAATTTGTGAGCAGAGCTTGTCGTCGGCCGAAATGGATAATCAAATAAAAAACAAGCTAATTCATTTTGGGACTTTTAAAGTCATCAGTTATGGGTTATAAATTCAAGATGTTAATTAAAGAGCCGGTATCAGTATGGCTGTGGGACTATCGACATATAACGAAGTATTATAACGCAATAATCCAGTGTGAAGTATCCTTTTCACAATTAATTTTTAACAGTTTTTTTTCCCAATACTGTACTAGATCTACCTCAGAAAAGGACAATTTATCAGTCTTTCTTTATATGTCAAAACACACAAAAAATCATTTTCAAAGATTAATCATCATGGAAAAAAAACACGAAAACACATGACAAAACATTGCCAAAAAGACCTCAACCGATCAGAGGCTCTTCAATCTGTCTTTTTTAGCCTTGATAATGACTTCTATTAGCTGACTTGCATTGAAAATAAAACATGAAATAATTCCTCTGTTCATTCACCAGAAAAACAGATATCTTTATAAGAGAATTAAAAAATCCTACTTAACGGGGGTTGGGGGTGTTGTCTTACAGCTTAGAGACTGGAACTAGTATGAAAGACTACAGAGAAACATCCAAAAAGAAAGAAGTTTGGAGAAAGAAAAAAAAAAAAAAAACAGTATTGATTTAGTAGTTTATTGTAAGGTTAAATATGTTTCAAACTTTTTATGTTTTGTCAATATTATTTTCCCAATTTTGACATTTTGTCGATGATTTTTTTTCCCAATTTGGCCAGGGGCCTTTTCCCAAAACGCCTGGATAAAGCCCTGAACCAGAACTTTCTCATGCGCCCACAATGTTGCAATCCTTTCCATATCATATCCATTCTTTTGGCAAAATTTCATGTTCCTTCTGCAAATATTTGGTGTTTGGATGAGTTCAACAATTTACCACACAATCCTGACTTTTAACGACCCTGAGAAAGAACCCTTTTAAAAACATAGTGGGAATAGGAGAAAATGCTGGTAACCAGCACTTTCTGCTTTTCCCATAATGTTTTCTAGCCTTTCAATTTTTATGTTACATTTATTTTGTCGTCTGCAAATGCTTTCAATTTGGACTAGTCTAAAAATATATCGTTTGGTAATGAGTTGAATAAAGTAGACTTTTATTTAATGGAAAAACTTATGCAATCAAACTTTGGTCAAAGAGACAAAGTATGACCTTGGTTTGACAATAGTTTTACAGTTTGCGTTTTTAATAATTACATGTGAAAAACACATCGAGACACATTGGGGCGGCTCTAAATCATCAGTAAGAATGAACCTTAACCCTGTTGAAGAAGGAAACATCTGTAAATATAGCTATCCGGGGAAAAAAGTTCACTAGGCTAAGGCCGGCAACCCTGCATTCGAACTCGGAATATCACGTACAATTTTCATTTTCTCACTAATTCTTATTAAAATTATAAGAGATATGGAGCATGGTAATATTTCAGGATTTTCTTGCTTGTTATGTACCTGACTTTCATTATCATCGCTGAAAATGGGAACCGTAGGTGAGTTTGTAACATCACTATCGCTGAAATGGAAAATAGGGGTTCGTGTTCCACCATTTACTCAACCAACAGAATTATGTTCTAAATGTTACCTGAATTTTCTCGATAACAGATGATGCTCGCTTTCTAAAAAGAACCACAGATATAATAATGTCAACATGTCCTCTTGAAATGCTCTATTTTGAATATGATGTTTAAAAAAAACCTATCAAAATTTTAAAGCTGATACCAAATGGAGGAATCTTACCAGAATACCAGATACTTGTCTAGTATATCTGATACCAGATCTATATGCTATTTGGAGGATATGTATAGACATGTGTTTGAGAGAAATTGTCCCATATCATGTGTTCCTGTCATCTTCCTCATCATATTCTGTACATACAAATGAATAGATTTATTCAAAAAAGCAATATATTAATACGTTAAGAAGCCTTTAAATCTCATGATGACGATATTCTTGAATATGATTTCCAGTTTACTTTATCTCAGTGAACTGATACCTGTTGTATCATCCATAACCATTTGTATAAAGATCTATAACAACCTATCATTTAACTATCTCAGTGAATGATAACCGCACAATTTCACCGCTCTCTCATTTTTGTATTCATTTTCTATGTTGTACTTTTAGTTTATATTTTAGTTAAAACTTATCTATACTCAGCCAAAAAAGAAAGTACCCACTTTTTAAACCTTAATATTTCATTTAATATTGTTTTATCACGAATATAAATAATAAGCAATGCACAGATAATCGTTGGAGCACCTGTTGACCCAAGTTTGGTCAGTAGTAAACCATGCCATTTGACGAGAGACTCGATTTAGTGAATTTGCATGTGCGCTTCGTGCGGCACGGGTCGATATCCAGTGGAAGAATCTGACCGCACCGATCGACCAGTAATAAGTCACTATTGAATAAAATTACGCAAAAGCAAGTAAAAGAAAATGCCAAGATTAAATAATGATCAACAAAACCAAGCTATTGGGATGCTGAATGCAGGTACATCAGTAACTGCAGTATCCTGGCTGTTTGGTTGTACTCGTAAGGTGATAGAGCATTTACAAATATGATTCTGGGTATGGGAAACATCCACTACCGTCCCCGGAGTGGTCGACCACGTATGATGACTGCTGCTGGCGATTGGTACATCATTATGCAACATCTCCGCAACCGACGCCTTACTGCAACAGCAACTGGGAGACAGCAGGGTATTCACCCACAGACTGTCAGGAATCGGTTGCAATAGAATGTGCAACAGATTCGCGCATATCGGCCGAATTTCTGCCAAATTCTCACACACCGCCATCAGACCACAAGGGCGGCGTCATTTGCGCTGGTGGTGTAATGACCGCAGATTTGTGTTATTTTCAGACAAATCTCAGTTTAACATCAGTCATGCCGACGGTTGTGAGAGCGTTTTGCCGACGCATGCATTATTGAGAGGGACCATTTTGGAGGGGGAGTCGGTATTAGTCTGGGGTGGAATTATGGGTGGAAACAAGACTCGCCTTATTGTGATTAACGGGAATATCAATGCTCAGAATTACATCAATGATGTCCTATCAGCAGAAGTTATCCCGTTCCTTCAGCACCAAGGTCCAAATGTCACTCTAATGCATGATAACGTCTACCCCCATACGGCTGCAGCAATTTGCAACAAGCTAGGACATCGTGTTCGAACAAATCACGCAATTAACACGGTAAATGACTTAGCAGCAACGTTACATGTTGAATGGAACAATTTGTCTGCGCCTTTTATACAGCATTACATAAACAATATACACCGCCAAATCAAGACGTGCATTGGACAAAATGGTGGACACATGAGATACTGACTCTGAATTCAAAATTTAAAACCTATTTTGGGTGCTTAAACCCCATTCAAAATGGAATTAAACCTTTCTTGTTGGTGAACCCAGTGTTATCGAAGAAAGTGTCATATTTGAAATCAACCCCTATGTCATTTCGCTCAATATTTTTCAATGAAAGAAATATCGCATCAATTACAAATTTTCACAGAATGTCAGAAAGGAATTGTTCTTTAATACTGATTAAAAAAATAGTCACAATATATGCTGGTTCCTAGCATATGAATTGAAATGTATGATGGGTACTTTCTTTTTTGGCTGAGTATATTTCACATCGATTGTGAAACAAGTTCTCACAACTCATATTAATCACTCTCGATGATTGCTTGTGCTGCAATGTGGGTAGTTTAAATGATTGACAGAGCTAATCACAGGATTCGAACCCGGAACCTGTAGTGTGAGAGGTCAGTCCTCTACCACTACACCACTGTTTTCCACACAACAGCACTGTCTCCCACATATAGTATATGAAGGGGGTACCATATGCAATTGCTGATGGCAGTGGTAACCAGTGTTATCTCGCAGCATTCAATACATTTTTAAAGAAAAGCTTTATTTTTGTTCCTCTTTATTTACTTTTTTTAAGAATGTAGGACCAATATATTTTTAATCATGAAAGATGGAGACATCTTTCCTTTGCTGACACATAGTTCTGTATTTTCACAAATGATTATTTATAAGTGGTATTTAAGATATCAATTTTAGTATTCACTCGGTGGAATAATTCTTTTCAAAGAATCAAACACTTTTCCATGAATGGCATTATCGAAATCATTATTGTCGAATTCTGCATTCTGAAATCATCATTATGAAAATCATCATCATTTGGTTTTCAAGTCATCTGTTATGATTAGTGAAGAACTAACTGGTGTTGTTATGGATAAGAATTACTCTTTACTATAGCCTGTTCATGGATTGTTGTAGATTGCACAGTTATAAGTTTTCCATTGCAGTGTTTCAAATTTGTTTCAAGTCTTTTTCTTGTATTTCGTCCATATGACAATGTTTTAGTCAACCATTTAATCACACAATACCATGTTTTAATGACCCTGAGAAAGGTTAAAAAAAAAAGGGGGGGGAAGGATAAATATCGGATAACCTGCATTTTCTTTTTTTCCCACAATTTTTCTATCCTTGAAAGACAATTCCCACACCTTGAGTCAGATAATAAATGTGGAAATTGGGCGAGAAATGAATAATTCCCCCCCCCCCTTTTTTCCATCTTAATCGTTCGATTAAACTCTGTCGAATTTCTAAAATGCAGCCATCTTTCTAAAGTTTTCCATAGGTAAAGAAGGTAGACAAATCATGGGCGAAAAACCTGCGTTTCCAGGGCTTCCTCCCGGAATGCCTAATCCTGAAGCTATCTTTGATTCATGGTGGCCAATAATAATTGCCGTTGTAGGCGGACTAATTTATGGTTTAAGGTAAGATGTTACCTGTTATGGGATTTCGCTGATACTTGACCAGTAACCGGCAGTCACATGTGGTTTCCAGAATTTTCTCCTTTTCCCACAGTGTTTTCTAAACATTTCTTTCTCAGGGTCATTAAAATTCGGGATTGTGTGTTAAAGGGTTATGGGATTCAAATTTTGAGCATCTTATAAGAGAGGCTGATGCTGTAGCAATAAACCTATAATGGTAACAGGGTCAAAACTTTCATTATTGTTTTCAGGCAGTATTTTAGAGGCGCAAGATGTACAAGTCAGTTAACATTGGAGAACAAAGTGGTCATAATTACAGGAGGAAACAGAGGTATTGGCAAACATATTGCTGAGGATTTTGTCAAAAGAAGTAAGTAATTAATGCCTTAACCCTTTACCAAATGACACAGTTTTACAGGGTTCCAGCTGGGCTTTGCATTTGGCACCATTTGCGATAGATTTTGTTCGGTGGTGCAAGAAAATGCCAAATGGCGAAAATGACTGGCACAGTATGCAGTACGGCGATTCTGCGAACCAATCAGGAATCACAAGATTTAGTTGCCGTCCATAATTTCTAAAGCCACGCCTTGATTCTGCGTTATATGCATCCTGTTACAGATCTGTGACTGGCATTATGGTGTATACTTAACGACGACCACACTTTGTTCAGGTGGATTAATTCGATAATTAACACGTCAATTAAAGAAGGTTGGACCTCAGGATAAATGATATATCGGTTCATCACTTATGTTTGCAAACTGGAATTTTAATGATCCATTATTCATTTCACAGTTAAAGATTGATTGATTGATTGATAGATTGATTGATTGATTGAATAGTGTCTTATGCCGCTTTCAATATTATTTTAGTCATATCATGGCAACAGCTCACATATTCATGTATTTTATGGGTTTTACCAGTACTAGGCTAGGGCTTTGAAGTGTCTTGCCCAAGGACACTCCAACGAAAAAACCAAGTGGATCCAGTGAGGCTTGGACATGGGGCGTCCAGGTCACGAGAATACCTTGTTGAGTTATTGCCGTAGCCCTGTCGTGGTGGTGCAACAAGGTTGAAATTTTTGAGTATCTGTTATTTCTAAAGATATTTACTTCAAACCTGGACAAGTTAGTACCCATCAAAAGGGGAACCTATACAACAAGGGTAGTTAACAATCAAAGAACTTTTGACACACCTATGCCCCTTTTTCGACTTGGGATTTTCACTGAAAACCAAGCACCTGCTGCCAAACTATATTCGTGCAATAAATAAAGATGTAGGTAAAAAAACTAAACAGATTGAGAAATGTTTTCTCATTTATTTTATTGCTCATTACACAACAAAGAGAAGACATTTTATTAACTAATTTTTTATCATAGCCGACCCCATTTTAAAAATGGCACCAACTGGCTCCAATTATCTTAATGTGGTGAAAACTTTTCTCATTTGGCTAACGTGTTGGTGCAAGAAAAAAAATGGCCAGGGAGAACCCTGGTTTTAGACTTTTCCAAATTCAAAGAATATGCAGATGACATTATCAAATATTGTTCAATTTTTGGAATTTGTGAATGAGTAGTTTTAAAACGTGGGAAAAGGAGAAAGTGCTGGTTACCTGCATTTTCTCCTTTTTCCACAATGTTTTCAAAAGTCTTCTCTGTCAGGGTCATAGAAACTTGGGATTGTTTGGTAAAGGGTTAACAATTTGTATTTTGTTTGGAGAAGGCAGTGTAAATGAGCAGAATACTTTTTTTCTTTTTGAATGATAAATATGTAAAGTTCATATGCTTCTTTCTTTAAAGATTTAACTTAGAATTGCATACACATTTATCATTTTGTGTTCCTACCATTATTTTCTATTTATTAGTTAATCCTTCACCAAACAATCCCTTATTTTCACAACCCTGGGAAAGAAGGCTTTTGAAAACATTGTGGGAAAAGGAGAAAATGCTGGTAACCAGCGTTTTCTTCTTTTGCCACAATGATTTCATTTCACGACTCTTAAGAAAGAAGCCTTTTGAAAACATTGTGGGAAAAGGAGAAAAAACTGGTAACCAGCATTTTCTCCTTTTCCCACATTGTTTTCTACCTTTTCAAAGAGAAATTGCACCATTTGAGCCACATTGAAATTATCGCCTGCAAATGCTTTCAATTTGAACATGGCTAAAATTTTGTTGTCTGGTAAAGGGTTTAGGTCATTTGTGACTGAACTGATTTTAAATTTGTCATCTCCAGATGTTTTGAATTTGAAAGAGTCTAAAATTTGTTCTTTAGGAAAGGGTTAACTCTTTTGCAAACGACAAAAATTTGGAGTTGTCCAAATTGAAAGCATTTGCAGATGACAAATTACTATGCAGCAGTTACATTGATGTTTAACACCATTCGGATGATTTTCACACCTTTAAAATGATTATCTTTTGATATGATTACTATTTGATATATTTTTTGATGCATCTCTGAAAATGTCTAGGGGTCAAAATGACCCCTTGATTGGAATTTTCTGAACATCTAAAAAGGGTATTTTAAGATTTTTGTGTGTCAAACCCACGTTTATGGGTCAAAGTAAAGCCTTGACAATCCCAAGTTTTAACAACCCTTAGGAATGGAGTATTTTCAGTTTTTTCGCCTGGCCAGCTAGCTCTGTGGTTAGTGTATCATGATTTGGTGGAGTTCGATACCCGGTTGAGGCAAGTTTTCTATCTGCTGATTTTTCATCTCTCACCTCTGATGCATGTGAGAAAAGTAGTCAGTGACTTGTAAAGAAAGTTTTGTCAGTACTGGTGTGGGAAAGCCAGGAAACACATGCTTAGGTGCAAGGACCACTGTGATTTGACCTAAGCTATTAAAATGGAGTTAAACTCTAGTACAAACAGTTGTATGTTAAAGGGTTAAAGTACGGTTAGAAATCAAGATTTTACCATATAATTTTACCTAGGTGCCAAAGTTTACCTTGCATGTAAAGATGAAGAAGCAGGTGAGGCTACAGCTAAGGAACTGCAAGAAAAATACAAAAATGAGAATGTAAAGTGTATCAAATGTGATCTGCGGTCATTTAAATCCATACAAGATTTTGTAGCAGCATTTAAAAAGAGTAAGTTGAAGTTTCTCTTTGTCATATGAAAATCAGTATGTTTAACCCTTTACCAGACGACAAAATTTTAGCCTTGTCCAAATTCAAAGTATTTGCAGATGACAATTCCAGAGTGGCTCAAATGGTGCAACTTTTGTTTGATAGGGTTGAAAACACTGTGGGAAAAGGAGAAAATGCTGGTTACCAGCATTTTCTCCTTTTTCCACAATGTTTTCAAAAGACTTCTTTCCCAGGGGCGTCAAAAGGCGGCATTGTGCGGTAAAGGGTTAATGGCAAATTTTATTCTGCCAGGCTCGGTAGCCTGGTTGGTAACAAAAAAGGCCTGAAATCAAAGCACTGGTTGCTGCTGTGACTCCCAGCTCTGCCAAATCTTTCAGAGGGTTGATGGTAATCATTGTGACAGGATACATTCCTCCCTCTTGCTGAACATTAATTTGATTATGTTTTAGTTTATGTTGGAAGGGAGCCAGTGGCTTACAAAGAATTTTGTGCAAAGCACTGGTATGAAGAAATTCCAAGAAAGCAGGGAAAAGAGCACTGGTTGCTTTGATAGAACTGAAATGATGTTGAAAATTCTGCAAAACAAATAAAGAATTTTTTTTTTTCTGATAATTTGCCTATAATCATACAGGCTATTTTTGGACAAACCACTCACTTGTACTTCTACATGGATGAAAACTATTGTAAGGAAAGAAAGGAAAGATATGTTTTCAGAATGATAGGAGAAAGAAAAGGAGCAACTGCATGTATCTGCCAATAACTCCTTTTCACACAATATTTTCAAAAGTTATTACCTACCCTTTACCATGCAAACCCGTGTTGTAACAACCCTAATGAAGATAACTTTGGAAAACATTGTGGGGAAAATAAGCAAATGTTGGTTTCCAGCATTTTTTCTCCTTTTTAGCTCACCTGAGCACGAAGGGCTCAAGGTGAGCTTTTGTGATTGTGCTGTGTCCGGCGTCTGTCGTGTGTCGTCCGTCGTCCAGAGTCTGTGCACTCTAGAGGCTACATTTTCAGTCATATACTCATGAAATGTGGTGAGAATGTTTGTCTTGATAATATCTCCGACAAGTTCGAAATTGGGTCAAAATGTAGGTCACTGGGCAAAATCTTAGAAAAACCTGTAGAGGTCACATTTTCAGCCTGAGACACATGAAAGTTGGGTAGAATGTTTGTCTTGACAATATCTCGGACAAGTTCGAAATTGGGTCAAAAAGTAGGTCACTGGGCCAAATGTTAGAAAAACTTTGAGTGCACTGTAGAGGCCACATTTTCAGCCTGAAACTTATGAAACTTGGTCAGAGATTTTATCTTGATGATATCCAGGACATTTTTGAAATTGGGTCATTTTGGGTTTAAAAAAAAAAAAAAGGTCACTGGGCCAAATCTTAGAAAAAAGTGTTGCACTCTAGCAGCCACATTTTCAGCCTGAACTTTTGAAACTTGGTCAGAATGTTAGTCTTGATGATATCTTTGTAAAGTTTGAAATTGGGTCATGTCGAGTCAAAAAGTAGATCACTGGGCTAAATCTTAGAAAAACCTTGTGTGCACTCTAGAGGCCACATTTTGAGCCTGATACTATTGAAACTTGGTCAGAATGTTTGTCATTGATGATATCTTCAACAAGTTTAAAATTGGGTCATTTTGGGTCAAAAAGTAGGTCACTGGGCCAAATTTTAGAAAAACCTTGTGTGTCCTCTAGAGGCCACATTTTCAGCCTGAAACTCATGAAAGATGGGTTTTTGTAAGCATAACGCAATTAGAGCTACATATGGTGGAATACAATCCGATATGTGCTGGGGGTTAGATACCTTTACCTAAGTGAATCAATCAATGTTTGTCTTGATAATATCTGGAAATTGGTTCATGTCCAGTCAAAAAGTAGGTCACTAGGCTAAATTTCATAAAAACCTTGTGTGCATTCTAGAGGCAACATTTGTAGTCAAATACTCATGAAACTACATCAGATTGTCTGTCTTGATGGTATCTCAGACAAGATTGAAATTGGGTCATGTTGAGTGTAAAAGTAGGTCACTTGGCCAAATCTTAGGAAAACCTTGGATGCTCCATAGAGGCCACATTTTCAGTCTTATACTGATAAAGATTGGTCAGAATGTCTATCTTGTTGATATCTCAGACAAGTTTGAAAGTGGGTCATGTTGGGGCAAAAAGTAGGTCACATGGTCAAATCTTAGATAAAACTTGTTTGCACTCTAGAGGCCACATTTTCAGCCTGATTCTCATGAAACTTGGTCAGAAAGTTTGCCTTCATAATATCTTGGACAAGCTTCAAAGTGGGTCACATCTAGTCAAAAAGTAGGTCACTGGACCAAATCTTAGAAAAACTTTGTGTGCCCCATAGTGGCCACATTTTCAGTCTGATACTCATGAAACTTGGTCAGAATGTTTGTTTCAATCATATCCTGGAAAAGTTTGGAATTTAGTCACATTGGTTCAAAAAGTAGGTCACTTACACTCATGTGTTTTTCATCATTAAAACCAGGATCTCTTCAGCTTTATCAACTGTAGATAACTTTACTCAGGTGAGCACTTTAGGGCCAATGGCCCTCTTGTTCTATGATATTTTTTACCATTTCAAAGACATAAATCATGTTTAGGGCTATGTTTGATTTGTTATCTGCCTTCCGTATGGTGGAGTTTAAATTTTTTCATTTGGTAAAGATTCAAGTAATAACTCATATTGTGTGTTATTAAAAGAGAAGATTTTGTAGATTTTTATGAGTACAGGCTGTTAAAAATTTTCTTCCTGTCTCACAATATTTTTTGCCTCTCAGAGACAATTCCCAACATTTAATTTTTGCTGTTAAATTGCGAAAAGTTAACAGCATATATCAGTATTTTACTTTACCTGACAGTGCCATGTTCTAATGGTCCTGGAGAAGAATGCAGTTGAAAACATTGTGGAAAAAGAAAATGCTGATTTTTTCTTTTCCCAAGATGTTGTCTACTCTATCAAGACAAATCTCATGTTTTACTCTCTACCATACAACAAACTAGACTTTTACAACTTGAAAGCCTTTGCAGATGACCAATTAAGTGTGGCTACAAAGATTAGATTTGTCTCTGAAGAGGATAAAACATTGTGAGAAAAGGAGAGAAAGCTGGTTACCAGTATTTTCCCCTTTAACCACAGTGTTTTCAAAAGCTCTCTTCTTTAGAATCAGGGTAGAGGGTTAAGGCCAACTTAAGTAATTTTTTAAACTGAAATTGTTGTGACAAGTCTGAAATATTTTAATCTTGTTTACCCTTTACCACACAGTTCCTACTTTTAATGACCCTAACCAGGAAGGCTTTTGAAAACATGGTGTGAAAAGGAGAAAATGCTGGTGGTAACCAGCATTTTCTACTTTTCCCACAATGTTTTCTACACTTCCAAAGACACATATCAATTTTTGAGTTGTATTTATTTTATGGTCAACAAATGCCTTGAATTTGGACATGTCTGAAACTTGTTCATTTGGTAAAGAGTTAAGAGTTAACCTCCAGTTTGAATACTGAAATGTTAAAACAAAGTTTACTACTTACAGAGGAAGAAGAGTTACATTTCCTGATAAACAATGCTGGGGTCATGTTGTGTCCACAGTTTACAACTGAAGATAAATTTGAGGAGCATATACAGGTTAATTATCTAGGTATGAACTTATTCAGGCTTGTACTGTATATGAAGCATTAGTGAGAATTCAGCCCTTGACCCTTTTAGGCTCTTTAAGTAACACTTTTGGATTGTGTAGACTAAGATCAAGCTCAGCAGAATGTCAGTTAATTGACCCTAAACTATGGCCAGAGTCTTTTCATTTTCATTGAAGTTGTATTTTTCTATTTTTTGTGGGATCCAGAGAAGTGTTAGCCAAGAGAGAGTCATTAGAGTTGAGCGTTTTCTATATTGATTCTTTACCAGGCAGGAAAATTTTAGACTGGTCCTAATTGAAAGCATTTGCAGATGGCAAATTATTTGGCAATAGATGGGATTACTTTTTCATAAGATAGAATAGTCTGGATTACCTGCCCCTACCACTACGTTATCAGGTCAGGCAAAGTGCAATAATGGCGGCCTCCTAGGTGTCCTCAAGTATACCCTTACATGCTTCCCTGTTTTCCCTAATTTCATGTGATCCTGTTTGATCTGATAATAAAATGAGATCAATTTTGTACAAAAAATACATTACCGAGTCTAAAACGTGCTGTTGGGGTATGGTTTAAGTATAAATTCAACTATGAATCATTTTAAAAGTAGCCCTGTTTTCAGACGTTATATATGTCCATTGACATTTTGGATACTTAGGGCATTTCTGATATGTCGTTTTTCTCGCTAAATAAAAACGAAATGTTGAAAAACTCACTGCCATGACTTTATTGCAAGCGATCTGTTTTGAATTCAGCCTATGACCCGATTTGATCATGTGAAATAACAATATAATGTCTCCTTTGCATTTTACCAAAGGGGAGGGAGCGCCATTAGTGTGCTTTGTCTGACGTACTCTTGTAGTATGGTGGGGTACCAGACTAAGGCTAGAAAACATTGTGGCAAAAGGAGAAAATGCAGGTAATCATAATTTTCTCCTTCTGCCATGATGTTTTCAAATGCTTTTTTCTCGGGGTTGTTAAAACTTGGAATTATGTGGTGAAAGGTTAAATGGACTTAGATAAATGCATTTTCAAGGCTGACTTGGTAAAAATATCTCACAGAATAGCAAGCAGTATGGGCTGCATATTCTGTGCAATCTGATTTTGATCTACATCATCTGCAAAAGACAAATTTTAGCATCCTGTGAAAAGTTTGGCTGCTGCGGTGCTACCTATTTTACCAGATTTCAGAAATGCCCACCTTACTCTCAAATGCTGCTATGATGCCATCTGTAAAATAATAAGTGGTACCGTTGTTAATGTAACAGAAAAATCATTAGGCAAGGCATATTTCAAAGCCCAAGTAATAGGAAATAGAGTAGGTAAGTTTGCAAGTTTCAGTGAGAATGCATGTCTTAGCTGAATTTAAAGACAATCTAGGTAGGATCATCCTTTATGTAGCAGGGCCGTGAATTCAGGGAAAATGTTCAAGGTACATGTATTGTCATAGCCTTGTTGACTGTGTGGATGCATTGTGAAAACTTGACATTTTCTCTTATCTCTGTCATTTAAGTCAGAGGCTATTTACTCCAAACTCAGGCTAATTGCTAACTATAAAAATCAGGAACCCATACCGAAAGGGCAGGTTATGCCCCTTTTTTGACTAAGAATTTTTCACTGAAAAAGCAGTGCCTTGACTCCTGCCTGTGATGATTTTGTTTGTTCTCTACTCTGTCCCAGGTCATGTTCTGCTTACCCATTTACTGTTTGGCATGCTGAAACATTCTAAGCCATCTAGAATTATCAACACTACTGCGGCAGCATATATGTTGGGAGAGTTAGATCTTGAAGATGTCAACTTTGAAAAGACAGACTACACCCCTGGCAAAGCCTTCTCCCAGAGTAAACTTGCGGTTGTGTTATTCACAAAGGAATTTGCAAAGAGGTTTACGTTCGAAGGTATTGACATACATGTACATGTATCTACTGTCATTTTTAAATATTTATTTGACCTTCATATTTGACCCTTTGATCTTAAAGAAAGATATACTGCTTCATTGGTGTAGAAAGAAATAAGTATTCACCAAAAAATACAGTGTATTAATGACACAGGTGAAGAAAGATTTTGAAAATGTGTGTATTGAGAAAAAAAGAAAATTCTGGTAACTAACATTTTCTCTTTTTTCCAACAATGTCTCCAACTCTATCAAAGACAGATTTCATTTTTTGAGCTACATCTGAGTTGTCATCCGTAAAATACTTCAGTCTAAAATCTGAAAGTCTGTAGTTGACTGGTAAAATGTTAATCTACAGAGTGCTAAGGAAATGAAATGGGTTATTCAGTCAGTGGATGGAATCCAGATATTGTAATGTAAATAACTGTTGAGTATTTCACAAAATATCACATAGAGTGGATCCAGTCAGATTGCTTGTTCACTTCAGTCTGATCTTGATCTTCATCATTCAGTTAAGCAAATCTAATTGTGATTGGTGTTTTAAACATTGGAAAAGAAGCTTCATTTGTCAGTCAGTCTGATCTCAATACAATAGAAGACACTTAACTCTTTACCACATGACAAATTCTTAGACTTGTCCAAATTGAAAGCATTTGCAGACCACAAAATAAATGCGACTCAAAAACTGAAATTTGATATTGGAAGGACAGAAAACATTGAGGGAAAAGGAGAAAATGCTGGTTCCCAGCATTTTCTCCTTTTCCCGCAATGTTTTCAAAAGCTTTCATTCTCTGGATCGTTAAAAGTTGGAATTGTGTGGTAAAGGGTTAATCTATTACTTTGCTGGCCATTTCAACATAGTATTAATAAGCATGAGTGACACAGAGATGAAGAAATCAATGAAAAGCAAACTTCTGCTTTGAATAATATGGAAAAAATTGTAGGAAAAGGAGCTATTGATTTCAGCTAGTAAATACTCCTCTTTCATGAATGTTTTCGAAAGGTTGTTTGTAACTGGGGCATGAAAGGTTATATCTGAATGGGAGTGAATTTATTGTATGAAATTTGTCGAACAGATAAAGTAAAAATATTCCAACTAGAACAAGTCATAAAACTAATGAAATTGCAGATACAGGAGTAACGATGAATGCTGCCAATCCTGGGGTATCAAACACAGACATTCACCGACACATGCCTCTCCGCCAGAGTGCCTTCATCAGCCTTTCCTTCACACCATTCCTCTGGTTTCTGCTGAAGCATGCTGAAGATGGAGCTCAAACTACGATCTTCTGTTCACTAGCTGATGCCCTCACCTCGGTATCAGGCATGCTGTACAAGTAAGGATGTAATTTAGTCTAAAAATATCCCATAATTAACCCATAGAGAACTGGGACTGACTTAAGTCATTTTTGTGGATAGTGTAGATCAAGATCAGACTGCACAAAACATGCAGTTTGATCTTAGATCTACACTGTCCACTACTTTGTCACCTATTCTGGCGAAAAAAAAAAACCCCTTGAAGTAACATTATTTCGAATGTTTTTCGTGATCCAAAAGTTACATTTCATAAATTCTGCACTCTAAAGGTTAATGTAGAGACCACATTTTTGCCCTAATCTTAACCCTTAGGGTGCCGAATAAACCTATCAGATATTTTCAACCTAGAAATATGACCCAAACAATTGTAATTTCATTGTCTCTTTTGTCTACAGTGTTTCAGCATAGCGGGCATTGTAGATCAAAGATAAGGCTTCACGTTTTGTGCAGCCTGATCTTGATCTACACTGGCCACAAAGGCAACTGAAGTTATGAAAGGCCCTTTAACCCTTTACCACACAACAAAATTTTACACTTGTCCAAATTGAAAGCACTTGCAGACGAAAAATTAGATATGGCTCATACAGTAAGATTTGTCTGTGAAAGGGAAGAAAACATTGTGGGAAAAGGCTCCCTCTCTAGGGTCATTAAAACTCAGGATTATGTGGCAAAGAGTTAAGGGTTAAGTAGCCTTGGTAATATTTTCTTACGGATAATCTCATCACAGATGATTTTGAATGCAGGACATCATTTTTCAAAAGTATGTTACTCTGTAGGAAATGGTTTCCTTGGTGCTATGTTTTATCTAGATGATATTTTTACTTTGAATTTGAGCCACCACAGGGCAAACACTAGGTTTCAATTACTTACGAGGGACACTTTTTAAGTTCGTAGAGTAGGGCGGTCTTTTTAAAACCGCTTGAAATATCAAAATTTTACTTATCTAAGACCTTCGAAATATGCCCCGTCTGCCTCCACACACATTTTACACCGATCTACCCATTTCCGGAATGCCGCCCGGTAGTCCTCTTCAGGTATATGTTGCAGACACTGGTAGACCGCACTGCCTATACCACAACGGGATTCAAAACGGTGCCCTGCCAGCATTTCCTTTAGTCTTGGGAAGAACCAAAAGTCACAGGGGGACAGGTCAGGGCTGTATAGGGGATGATCTAAGACATCGAGCCCAGATTCTTTCAGATATTCCTGTACCATAGTGGATTTATGGGCCGGTGCGTTATCATGGAGTAATTTGATGCTGCGGACACCGGTGCGCGGTCTGCGTTTCTGATAGAAATCAACAAGTTGAGTAAGAACACTTTCTCTGTAAAACTTTCCAGTGACAGAACTACCTTTCGGGACTGGAATTTGAAGGACTGGACCTTTCGAATCAAAGAATATCGCATACAACATGCGATTTGATGTTTTGCAACGGTGCGCAATGACAGGTCTGTCGCCCTCAGATGAAACCCAAACCTTATTTTTAGCCTTAGAATCGGGTTGAAAATGATAGATCCAGGTTTCATCACCTGTAACTATCTCTTCCAAATGACGTGGGTCACATTTATCATATTTTTCTATAACTTGCGATGCAAGTCTAACCCGACTTTGTTTCTGCTCGTCAGTGAGCAAATGGGGCACCCAGCGCGCGCAGATCTTACGTAGCCCAAGTCGTTCACGTAAGATCTTCAAAACACTTGACGAATGAATGCCACTTAATTCTTCTATCTCTTGCACGGTATAACGTGCGTCTTCCTCAATTAACGTTTTCACAGTAGCAACGTTCTTTTCCGTCAAAACGGAAACCGGCCTACCCACCCGAGGGTCATTTTCAATTGACTCCCGACCATCATTAAAACGACGTACCCACTTGCAAACTGTAGCATATTTTAAAGCACCATTCCCATAAACTTTTTGCAAATCAGCATGAATTTCTGTTGGCGGAAACCCGAGCTGTGCTCGAATCTTACAATATACCCTCTGTTCAGAGATTTTTCCATCTGTATTGAACGCTATATTTTACTATAGTGTATAAAACCACGTGTTGAAAATACCCAGCGCAGCGCGCACGTGGACCTCATGCGCCGCATACAGTGACACCGTTCGAGAGAGGAATGATTACGCAAGTTCTGTGTAAAAAATCGTGCAACTTCATAATCGCGTTAAAAAGTTATAGGCTTACTCTACGAACTTAAAAAGTGTCCCTTGTAAGTATCAACATGGATTGCTTTTCTCTTGTGAACAAATATCTCCAAATATGCATTCGAGCTTAATGAAATGTATAGTGATTAGAGGTCCTCTAGTAGCCAAAAGTAAACATGAAGGAGTCAAATTGCAAGCAAATTCAATTCATACCATTTAAAAGTACAGTTTTTATTATGAGCCTGGTGATGTGTTACAGCATGGTATGTCTACATTCCAGTACCTTGCAGAAAAATGTGTCGCTAGACTAGAATTACAGTTGCCATTTTTCTGCTTGCAACTTTAGCTGTGACGTACTTCGCAGCAACACATCATCAAACTCAGGGTAAAACCCTTACTTTTAAATGGTATGAATTAAATTTGCCTGCAATTTGACTCCCAAATTGTTTACTTTTGGTTGTTAGATTGCCTTTAATCCTTTACCACACAATCCCCGAGTTTTAACGACCCTGATGAAAAGGGCTTTCGAAATAATTGTTGTAAAAGGAGAAAATGCTGGTAATCAGCATTTTCTCCTTTTCCCACAATGATTTCTAACCATACCAAAACAATTTCAGTTTTTGAGTCACATATATTTTGTTGTCTGCAAATGCTTTCAGTTTGGACAAGTCTAAAATTTCCTCATCTGGTAAAGGGTTAAGGAATCTTAACTTTTTACCACACCACAAAATCTTACAATTGTCCAAATTGAAAGAATTTGCAGATGACAATTTCAGTGTGGCTGAAATGATGATATTTGTCTTCCATGGGTTAGAAAACATTGTGGGAAAGGGAGAAAATGCTGGTTACCAGCATTTTCTCATTTTGCCACAATGTTTTCAAAAGGCTACTTCCTCAGGGTCATGAAAACTCTGGATTGTTTGGTAAAGGGTTACACTCATCATTCCCTAAAAAAACTTTGTAGCAGACATTTTTGAAAACATCTCTGTAATGTGGATATATAGCAGGGGTTATTTCATGAAGGCATGGGAAACCATTGTGGTAAAAGTGGAGGTTATTTGCAACAAGCAATTCTTTTTCATGCCACAGTATTTTCTATACAGGTCAGCTTCAAGATGAAAAGGGTGTGTTCCAGTGGTAATGAACCAATTATTTGATATTTACTTACAGGGAGTGTAAAAGAGAACCATATTCCGAGAATGCGAACAATGAGGAACTCCAAGCAAGGTTGTGGGATGAATCTCTAAAATGGTTGGATATCAAGGAATTTGGAAAAACAGACTGATTACTTAAACATGTTCCTCCATAAGTTGTCTCCATAGGGTTTCTAGATATCACTTGTAGTTACATGGGTGAAAGTAAAAATTTTCCAAAATACTGAACTTTAAAGCTGGGGGCCACAGGACCCCGGTGGGTCCAGGGCAATGCCTTGGCCGAGGGCCCAGGAGGCCAGAGGCCCCCGGAAGCTCATGTCATATAGCTAATTTAAACCCCCTATAGATAGCCTTTCCTGAATACTTTATTTTAAGATCTAAAAAAAAAAGTGAATAACTTTGTATCTAAATTAATCTGATATTGCCAAAAGAGAAAAACTACTCTTATTTCCTCTTTTAAATATGAATGAAATCACTTAACTGTCCAGACTTTTTCCTTTAACACTTTTTAAACTGTTTCATTCCTGAAAATTCTTTAAATTCACATCATAAACATTTAATATTGAAAAATTATATTGTTCACAAAGCAGAATAAACTTCAATTTCTCCTACAAAATTGTACAAAAATCACTAAGAATTGTCAACTCTCTTAATCCTTTTCCATTTTCTATAGTCAAAGGACTTATTTTTCCTTTTTTTTGTTTGGTCACTTCTCCTGGATGACATTCTGTTTTTGAGTCTAACCAGTTTGGTCACCCTCTTAGCTTTTTCAATGTTTAGTAAATTTACAGAGTTACTTAGTTTTTAGTCCCCTACCGGCAAAGCCGAAGGGGACTTTAGGTCTGCACTCCGTCTGTCCATCTGTCCGTCTGTCCAGTATTTCAGTTTTCCGGACTTTTTTTCTAAACGCTGGTACATATTGAGCTGAGTTTTGGTGTGTAAGTCACCCACCATCACTTACAGATCAAGTTCGACCTTCGTTCCCGTCCACTGGTTTTTCACGGATTTACGGGCCTTGGACTTACAAAATTTCACTGATAAATCAGTTTTCCAGACTTTTTTCCTAAACGCTGGTACATATTGATCTCAGATTTGCTGTGTAACTCAACCACCATGACTTACAGATCAAGTTGGACTTTCGTTACGGTCCACTGGTTTTTCACGGATTTACGGGCCTTGGACTTACAAAATTTCACTGATGAATCAATTTTCTGGACTTTTTTTTTTTCTAATTTTCTAAATGCTGGTAGATATTCACCTGACTTTTGCTGTGTAAGTCAATCACCATTACTTACAGATCAAGTTCGAGTTTTGTCCCGCTCCACTGCTTTTTCACACATTTACGGGCTTTGGACTTACAAAATTTCGCTGATAAAACATTTTTCCGCACTTTTTTTCTAAACACTGCTACATATAGAGCTGATTTTTGGTGTGTGCATCAACCACCATGACTTACACATCAAGTTCGAGTTTCGTCCCGCTCCACTGCTTTTTGACGCATTTACGGGCCTTGGACTTACAAAATTTCACTGATAAAACATTTTTCCGCACTTTTTTTCTAAATGTTGCTACATATAGAGCTGATTTTTGGTATGTACATCAACCACCATGACTTACACATCATGTTCGAGTGTCGTCCCCCTCCACTGCTTTTTGATGCATTTACGGGCCTTGGACTTTAAAAATTTCACTGACATGCCAGCGATACATATGGCCGGTAGGGGACTGTGTATTGCTATGCAATACTGTCAGAATGCTTTTTCTTCTTGTTTTCTAATGCCTTCTGTCTTCTCTCTTTTCAGAAACTGTTGGTAGGTATCATAAGCTCAAATGCAGCATCTTTTCATATGGTTTGAAACATTCAAGTTCGTACTTTTCATCCCTGTTTTTCTGAGGTATGTTTTTATTATTGCTACAGCCTCGTAGTTGACCAGTGTCATTTTGGTTCTGTCTTTTTCAACAATGTCATCCATTATGTTGAAAGAACTCTCTGCAAGTGGCGCACTAAATATTCTCAACATTGCTAACATTGCTGTGACTAGTTTTTTCATAGTTAGATATCTGGTTTCATTGAAGTCTTTCAGTGAAAATACTTTGGTCCAGTAGCCAGTGTCCATACTTTCTTCTCCAATAAAGTCATTACTGATTTCTTTCACTTATAGGTCTACATTGTATCTTGTGGCCTCCATAGCTAGTTTCCCTATTTCTTCCTCAGGGAAAAAAGCTGGTAATTTCTCCCCAAGCTTTTTCATGGAGCTCTTTATTTGGCTGTGTCCCACCAGATCAGGGTGCAAAACAGAGGCTAATCGTATAACATCATTGTTCAAAGGCATTTGGAGAATTTTTTTGTGTTGCCATGACATAGGAGGTTCTCAGGTTGGTATAAATATTGGTTACCCAGTGAGCGCAGGCGTTATCGGCTCTTGCTTTGCTTAGTTCTGTGTAAGTCTAACAGCCAGGTCTTTATTAGCTTTCTGAATACTCCCGTCTGTGACATCCATTTTTATCAAGTGACTTACTCTTTCTGGAATGCACTCTGGTTTTATGAACATTCCAAGCGGCTGTTTTGCAATATCCACCATTTTTCTGTGGAGAGAGTGTACCACCGGTTTATTGGACTGGAAAGCTTTGACATAACCTGTGAGCGTTCCCAGAAAGCCTTGAAAAATATTCATTTTCAGAACTGATTCAGGTCTCTGCAGAAAGAAGCTGACCATTATCCTTTCTTTCTTCTCTGAGTTCGTGGCCGACTTCTGATGCTTCTCCTGAGCTAACTGCAGTAGAATAATAGCTGCTTGTGCTTTATCAGAGACATTCATGTCCTTAAATATCTGGCTCACTATGGGTCTGCATTGATCCAAAGAGAATAAAAAATAAGTAAATAAGATTATGAAACAGTTGGTTAAAAATTTACTAAGTATGAGCATCAGCTGATTTCTTAGTGAATTCCATTATTGTAACAATCATAATATTATCTATGAATTGTAGTTCATTAACAAATTGTGAATACTAAATAGAAATATGAATTAGAAATATCATATTAGGAATAGTTTATATTAAGACTATCGCAATAATAAACATGATTCTTCGAGTGAAGTAATTATTCTCAACTAAACCCCATGTTATGGGTACTCATCAGAATCGTCTCATCGAGACGATTCTAATGAGTACCAACAACACAGGGTTTGGAAGAGAAATAATGGATTCAGAATGCCATCACTCCCTTTTATCTGGAGCTCTGATTAGCTACAGTTGCATTGGGTAAATTGTATCTGTTGAACAATTTAGTGAAGTTGTTTGAATGTAAGGGAAGGAAAAGCACGATTGAGACATGAAGTTTGTGTACATTTTGCTTTATGTTTTGAAATTCTCGATAATTGTGTATAGGCTATAGATGTTATCTCAGTATATATACTGGTATGTATGTTGGAAACAGGGGTATTTTATCTGTATTTGTAGTATTTTTCAGCCATATGTGGCTCGCATGAATTGTGCTTGTATACATACTTGGGATAACTTACTGTGTTATCCTATATTTTATTTTTTCAGCAAGCTGAGTAAATATGCTTGACTTAAAGGCCCAATAGTGGCATGTATTTAAATTTAAATCATACCATTCAAAGTAAGGAAAATATTGCGAAGAAGACAATCTGTGATTGTGTGGTCAGTCCAAGAGTTAGTCACTTGCAGAAAAATGAGGCAAAAAGTAAACAAAAGATAGATTGACCTGGCAACTTTTAACCTAGTTTTTAAATTAATTTCTCTGCCAGCAGCTAAGACTTGGACCGACCATACAATAACAGATTGTCATCTTCACAATAATAATCCATTTTTTTAAAATGATATTATTTAAATTTAAGTGCATTTTAACAGCTGCATTGTTTACTTTACTATTGTTACTTTAACTGGTTCAGGTTTGAAAAGGCTGAAAGAAGAGAAATGTCATGAAGGCAAAGGATATATTAAAATTGAGACTTACAAAAATTTTTGTCATATTATGATGGAACAAATTGTAAGAAGTAAGTTAAGCTATAAGCTATTAACCAAAGTTAAATATGTGCTGTTTGTTCAAGCCAAATACTTTAAATTAAACCTTGAGATACAGACTCACTTGGCTAAGAACTGTCAGAACCTTAAGGAAAAGTAGGTATACTGATGGAAATATGTTTAGCAATTTTCTGTGTTACAAATTATTTTGGGCTTGTCTGGATTTCAAACATAGCTAAATTTTTACACATCAATCTTTAATGTATTTGCTATGAAAATTACAAAGTTTGATTTGAAATTAAAACCTGATACATCCGCAGTATGTGTCATGCTGGGGTATAACACAAAAATCACATTGGTGTTCAACATTGGCATGCCCATTGTGTGAGCACCACAGTGTCTCTGCATCCTTGAAATTAGCCGATGAACAGCATCCATGGGTATTTTATTCCATCCCTCATTCAGGACATGTTCAAGGTCTCTGACATTATTGACGTCATTTATAGTTGAAAGGTGATATTTGTCTTCCTATCCATATTACATTTTTTAATCAGTACATTTTATACTTTTCACTCTCTTATACATGTACGTGTACATATATTTCATAATAAAATCTCTACCATGATGGCTTTTTGTTGTAATATTACCTCCTGGAAGACATTTGAGTTTTACTCGCAGCTCTTTACTTTTAATTCTTTACCCAATGATCCTGCATATATCAGATTCAGAAGAAGAGGGATTTTTCAAAATATTGTGAGTAAAGGAGAAAATGCTAATCACCATAACCACCAGTACCTTATGTCATGGCCCATTGTCCTTGTGTACCCTTCCATACATGTATACCTGTGTCTGTGAGTTGTTGCGTAACATTTATATGGGCCATGCTCTGGCAAAAGGGGTTTAATGCATCTCTGTAATGCATGATACCAAGCCACTCATCACATAATAATGCATCTGTTAAAAAAAAAACATTTTGTCTAAAAACCAACTGAATCATGAGGTACAATGGTCCTTTGAATGCAGAAAAGTGATCTGTAGTCTGTGCAGGCTGACCTGGGTCTTTTCGCAGATGCATTAAGCCCCATTTTGACAGAGCATGACTCAATTACAATTTTCCTCCGAGACTACTGAAGCAGTTTTATTCAGACTGCCCAGCAATGTTTTATTATGGCTGTCAACATAATTTCTTCAGACAATTCAACTCCATGAAGAACCTTGGGTGCCATGTAAACAAAACTGAAAAACTAAAAAAGGCTGAATCATCTTCATAAATGCATAGTCAGTTTGATTCCTTACCATCTGCTTTATGACAATGATCTTTGGGGGGACGTTATTTTAGAAACTAGTAACCATGGCCGTTGTCAATGCAGTTTATTTTCTCTATAAAGCCTTTTGTACAAACTTGGAACATTTCCCCGTCAATATGATCGATCAGAACTCAGATATTTTGCATGACTATTCATGTCTGTAAGACCGTTAAAGTTTCCTTAATTTCTCCTTGGTCTGTCGAAAAAACATTGCTGGTACGGGATATGGCTTACTAGACTTTTGTTACCTACGCTGACTACGGACCGCGGACACCTGACTGCGGAATTTTAAAGAGGGGTTGTCTCAAAGTTGCAAAATGAAAAGGGGAGGGAACTACGTCTCTCAAACATTACTTATCCCTTAAAGCGCCTTTCACGACTTTAATTGCCTTTGCGGCCCGTGTAGATTAAGACCAGGCTGCACAAAACGTGCATCCTGATCTTGATCTACACTGTCCGCTTTGCTGAAACGCTGTAGACAAAAGCAACCATGAAATTACAATTATTTGGGTCATATTTCTAGATCGAAAAAATTAATGTCTGATAGGTTTATTAACACTAAGGTTATTTTTATGTAGCCCCATGTTTGATATAACATCACTGGGAGAATAAATGGTAATGTTGTTGTTGTTGTTGTAACAAATTATGTATTATTTTCCACATTGTCTGAGCTCACTCCAAGTTCTCGTGGAACTTTTGGAACTTTCTTTTCATGAATTTCTGAATGGATCTGATAATATCCGCCAGATATCAGCCCGGCCGGGTCGTTGTCTGCGCATGCCAATATTCTTCGAAGATTTGACCTGTCTGCTATGACGCATCACTGTCCTGTACAGAACAAATATTAACACGCGGTGCGTAAATTGCCGCTAAAAAAGTGCAGGCGGAAAGTGGCAATACGTCTGTGGAAAATTCAAGCCAGGTTTTCGCTACAAAATGATTTCAAACGGGGAAGATCTTTTTTCCAAAATATCAATTGTTTACTGCAAATCTCTGTAGACATTTTCTAAATACATGTATAGACATCGGGAAAACCGGGATTCGAGCAACAGACTGACAAAAAAAAAACGTCTCCACCTTGCTAAGACTAAGAATGGCTTATAACGAGGCTTTTTCCCAAGCTTATAAGGGCTATGCTTATAACTGGCTGGTGCATAGGTTTTATGCTAGCTAACCATGGATGGATGAATCATACAATGCAGGTTTTTGTGAGTAAAGCTATATTTTATGTTAAATTTGTTGCATTGATTGCCGCCTTGAAAAGTAATCCGGTTCTGTGCCCTGAATGTCCATATCAGATAGGTTATGTATTTGAAAAATGCCATCTAGCAGAAGATAATGCTCCCGGGTAGCTCAGTGGTTAGCGTATCTGACTCGTGACATGATGGTTGTGAGTTCTATAACCGGTTGAGGCAAACTTTCTTTCCGGCGATTTTTCGCCTCTCACCTCTGATTCATGTGAGAAAAGTAGTCAGTGACTTGGAAAGAAAGTTGTGTCAATACTGGTGTGAGAAAGCCAGGAAACACATGCATAGGTGCACTGACCGCCGTGATATGGCCTGAGCTGTTGAAACGGCGTTAATTAAACTCCAATACAAACAAACAAAACAAATTCGACAGAAATCAAAAACTGGATATCAGTATGTTTTGAGAAGAGTATTGTACCTCAAATTGCACGAAATTATCGGTCTTGAATCTCTTTCTTTTTCGTTAAAGGGGAACTACGTTGAAATAAACGTGATTTTGTAATTAAATCTCTTTATGTTCTTAACACCGTGAGAAATGAAGAAAGTTGCTCGTTTCGAGTAAATCGTCCATTTCATTCAAACCGTCATTTCCGTGCCAGAGTCAGCTATTAACCCGGCATACCAACACCCTCAAACTCATACCCCCCCACACACAACAACACACAACAACAACAACCGCTGGCCAAGCAGTGAGAAAACCCGCCTCGTGAGGGGAACGGCGTGTGTTCGAATCCTGCCTGGTCAAACCGACGACATAGTTTTGCAAATAGAAGTAATGATCCCCCCAACCCCCGCCCTTGGCCGTCAGGATTACAGAGAAAGCACCACGTCTGACTTTCCAGTGTCAGGATAGTGGACTGAGCAAATCCTGTTTTAAAAAGTCCAGGACAACACACAAATAAGTAAATTGTCGCAGTATATATAAGAACAGTTATTTAAAAAGGGGGTACAACGCTAATAATAACTCACAACAATACCAAAATCGCTTCGTTATGTTTTAAAAAAATACATGTATTTGTTGGTATGATTGGTTAGATTTTAACCATGATGAGAAGATTTGACTCTATCAATATTCAATGTTAATTCCACAGAGTATGTGCCCAACAGGAAAATGACTTTTGCTTTCCACAATGCCAGTGCTGTATCAAGCACAACTAAGCATGTATGATTTTTCTTTCAATTGCTTAATTTTTTCAGCTGCTTTACCGAGTAGTTCTCATCCTTTCACAACCCCTACCATACCCCTACCATCCTTTCACAACCCCTACCTGTATTAATACTTAGTGTTGACGACGTGATATTTAAGGGGGGCAACAACGTGTAAAATACGTGTTTTCCTTGTTTTCAGAAGATCGTCGACAATTCTATAATAAAACAGGGGAGACACCAGAGACATTTATTCAGTTAATCAGCATTCTTGATGGTCTTGATGGTCAAAATAACAGATACGCATATAAACTGTCGGTTCTTAATATTCATGGTTCTTTATTTCTAGTGTGGTTGCGACAATATCCTAGCTTGTGTTTACGTTCCAGCATACTTAGCGTTAGAGTTCCTCAGTTAATCAGACATCTACAGACTGTTTCAACTTTTTGAAAACAGTATTGCATTTTTTTTCACACGCTGGCTCTCTAGAATTCAATGGCAAGATCTATACGGGAAATCGGACAAAATCCCCTCAGCAGTCGGACCCACCGAATAAACATGCCTGCGATAGAACCACAGAAGCAGTACTCTTCATGTTATCGGAGCTGCCATGTTATGTATTCACAGACAGTGACAGACAGTAACGGAAAAACTGTAAATTGAACGCAGGTTTCTTGGACAACAGCTTGCCTTTTTTGGTAAAGCTTTGGAAGTACTTGACTTCCCTGCTGATTGCATTTACTTGCGGATGAAATATATCCTAATCCTATACTTCCAGCTTTCATAGCGGCACGACAACAAAAATCAAAGAAGGGAACTGCGGAAATATCGAACGCTTAAATGACAATTAAAATCATGCAGTGTGACAGCCGTACACACATTCGCTAGTCTAAAGTCATGCAAAGCAACTGGTGCAGTTTGGAGACACTCCAAGCCACTTCTAGGCAGAACAGTTAAAATTTGTGGAGGTCATGTCTGTTAACGTCAGGAAATTGTGCTGAACCATTAAAATAGCAAGTTCAACTTACTAACTTATGATTCGTTATAGTTCTCCTTTAAATTCAGTTTATTATTGCATTATTTCGTTTGAGACAACCCCTCTTAAAAGTCCGCAGTCAGGTGTCCGCGGTCCGTTGTCAGCATAGGTGACAAAGGTCTACTATCTGAATAAGACCTTTAATTGCGCCATCTAGCTTTGTTAGCATTTAAGGGAGCTATAAAGGGCGGTAACTATTGCCTAGAGTTTTTTCGTAACCATGAAACCGTTTGAACTGATATGTTTTCCGTCGCTTTATTGTTCAATATTTCCCTGCTTAGTTCGTGCCACATCATCGGGCTAGAGAACCAAAGTCACCCGGTGAGTCTTCTGGTCCTATCTAAACTGTATACCACATGACAAAATTTTAGACCTGAAAGCATTTGCAGACGACAATATCAGTGCAGCTCAAATGATGTGGTTTTTCTTTGATATGGTAGAAACCATTGTGGGAAAAGAGAAAATGCTGGTTACCAGCATTTCTCCTTTTCCCACAATGTA
Organism: Tridacna gigas; assembly: GCA_945859785.2. Classification (NCBI taxonomy): domain Eukaryota; kingdom Metazoa; phylum Mollusca; class Bivalvia; order Cardiida; family Cardiidae; genus Tridacna; species Tridacna gigas. The sequence continues at coordinate 69,135,635 of OX244029.2, forward strand.
CTTAAAAGCCTTTTCTCCTCAGGGTCGTTGAAAGTTGTCATTATGTGGTAAAGGGTTTTAATTGTGTCTGTTGTTGAGGTTTAACCCACTTTCTTGTCTAACGAATCGTGGACGACTTCTCCAATATTTCGACTTTTGTAATAAATATGCCTGGAAAATATGTATACTTGTCATCAAAAACATTTTTAATAGGCCGAACAAAAATGAGTACGAATCCCGATGAGAGTACTCCATTCGGCATACCTCGGGTGATCCAGTGATCAAATCCCACTCGTCAAAACTCGGCCGATTCCGTACCTACATCTAACCTCGTCTGTATAAGGGAGGCTTCCATTTTGAACTACCAATCACATGATCTTAAATATGGCGGCGCCCCTGTAGATCGCTTAGCAACGACATGAACAACCACTGTGAAGTTATTCACTTCTATCGATCTGTCGATGAAAGCTCCTAACGGAATTGATAAACCACGCTAAAACTTGAATGTACAAACTGTTTGCCGACTGAAATACTCTTAGAAAGATAAAGATAGAAAATTTACTCATGCGTTCTTTCTAAAGAGGAGCCTTACAATTTCAACAACGGTAAAGCGGTGTGCTTCCGGAGATGTGCGAAATGTACCGTGTAGGTGCATATCAAGCTACGTGATACAGCCGAGGGATTTGATCACCGGATCACCCGAGGTATGCCGAATGGATCAAATCCCTCGGCTGTATCACGTAGCTTGATATGCACCTACACGGTACATTTCGCACATCTCCGGAAGCACACCGCTTTACCGTTATTGAAATTATAAGGCTCCTCTTTAGAAAGAACGCATGAGTAAATTTTCTATCGTTATCTTTCTAAGAGTATTTCAGTCGGCAAACAGTTTGTACATTCAATTTTTAGCGTGGTTTATCAATTCCGTTAGGAGCTTTCATAGACAGATGTAGGTACGGAATCGGCCGAGTTGTGACGAGTGGAGAGTACTCTTCAGTTTCCTACATATTCTAAAAGTGAAAGTAGACTACATACCAGCTGCAGACCGGCCGCTTTCAATGAAAGCAATTTGTCAAAATGTAAAACTTTTCTTTATAAGGGGGGGGGGGGGAATCTCCGGACTGAAATTGCAGCATAGCCACCGGCAGTCATTTCTGCATTTAAATTACATTACAAATGAACATATTGAAGAATATTCAAAGGATGTATCATAGCATTCCACCTGTCAAAATTACCGAAATTTGATTGGTCAATTACAAGGACCATATGTATATACACCGCTGTACATATGCATGTTAGTAAATAGATTGGAAATTGTGTATTACTTTGAATGAACGATGGGCAAGACTCGCATGTTAGGTGTGTCACTTACATGTATTTTTGTGCTTCTGGTTGTGGTTCTCGGCGACTATAAATTAAAAGAGGTTGAGGTTAAAAACTTGAAAGATGGCACACCTTACAAAGTTTTCACCGATGAGGAAATAGCAAAATACGACGGAGCAGACGTGAGTATTATTTTAAAACATCTTTCAGTGATATGTAACTTACAAGTTACAATCCCTCGCAGTTGCCGATTTTCTCTATTAGATACACGAGAAACATCTTGGGGAAAACGCAAGCGCTTTGTGTCCGTCTTCCAGGGGCGTAGCAAGCCATCTATTCATTTGGATTTGGTTTTGTTGGAGGGATATGGCGGCATGCCCCAACCCCCTACAACTCACTAACCAGAAAATCTGGCACAAATGGTGCATTCTTACCATTCTGATATGCTGACAAAATTGAAGACTTGCAGACCATAATTTGCATGACATGGTGAAGATTAACTCTTTGCCTAACAACAAATGTTTAGACTTGTCCAAGGAAACATCAGAGGTCCTGCGTGGCCCATTGGTGAAGTGTGGGACTCGTGACCTGGAGGCCCCGGGACTGATCCTCACTTGATTCAATGGGTTTTTCGTAGGAGTGTCCTTGGGCAAGACACTTCAGAGCCCCATTCGACATACCTCGGGTGATCCGGTGATCAAATCCCTCGGCTGTATCACGTAGCTTGATATGCACCTACATGGTACATTTCGCACATCTCCGGAAGCACACCGCTTTACCGTTATTGAAATTTTAAGGCTCCTCTTTAGAAAGAACACAAGTAAATTTTCTATCATTATCTTTCTAAGAGTATTTCAGTCAGCAAACAGTTTGTACATTCAATTTTTAGTGTGGTTTATCGATTCCGTTAGGAGCTTTCATAGACAGATCGATAGAAGTGAATAACTTCACAGTGGTTGTTCATGTCGTCGCTAAGCGACCCACAGGGGCGCCGCCATGTTTAAGATCATGTGATTGGTAGTTCAAAATAGAAGCCTCCTTTATACAGATGAGGTTAGATGTAGATACGGAATCGGCCGAGTTGTGACGAGTTTTCAGAGCCCTTGCCTAGTACCAGTGAAACCCAGGAAGAACATGAATATGTGACCTGGCTGTTGCAGTGATATGACTGAAATAATGTTGAAAGCAGTGTAAAACACCATTCAATCAGTAAAGGAAACATCAGTCATTTCTTCACAATGGTATGACTGAAATCAGTGATCTTTTAATCTATTTTGGGAACATAGCCAGCAACGCTGAGATTGGGAATTTTATTAGTCTTCAGGTTAAAATTGGAACAATCTGCACATAGAAAATTCTGAAAGATGACAGAAACCCAGAGAAAGCTAAAAAAAAAAAAATTGTTACTGTATTTACTTGACAATCATTGCAACAGTTTGTTAAAGTTGTGACGATCTTTGGGGCCAGGTATATTGTGGGAAGTGCCCCCCCGGTAGCTCAGTGATTAGCGTATCTGATATGGTGGTTGTGAGTTTGATACCAATTTGAGGCAAACTTTCATTCCGGCGACTTTTTGCCTCTCACCTCTGATTCATGTGGGAAAAGTAGTCAGTGACTTGGAAAGAAAGTTGTATCAGTATTAGTGTGAGAAAGCCAGGAAACACATGCCTAGGTGCACTGACTGCCGTGATATAACCTATGTTGTTGAAATGGCATTAAACTCCAATACAAAGAAACAAAGATTGTGGGAAGTGAAAGAAATGTACAGCCTCCTCAAAAAAGCTTTTTTTTTTTGTCTAAGGGAGAAAACTCATGTTGTCTTAGTATCATTATTGCATGAATAAGTTGTTAAGGGTTAATGGCCATGTAAATAATATGAACCTTTTCAGTCCAAAAATTACACCTTCAATAATACATGTTAGTGTATTAAAATTTCAGTGCTGTTTTTTTTTTTTTCAGAATGGCTTGAGAGATAACGGTCAAAGTCTAGTTCTCAAGAATTTCCTAAATTCGAAAGTGACACAAATTCTGATTGGCAAAACCAAGTGGTTTAGCCATTCAGAATTGTGGCACATGTACTTTCTAAATCTAGAATCAGATAAAGTTCTAATGCAGTCAGGAATGGATACTGACTGGAGGCCAAGGCTTGAAGGAATAATCTTAGATACATGTAATGTGTGTACACACAGTCCAAAGAAGCAATGCAAATCATTTAGCTCACTTTACTGTTAGGCTGCTAAGTGCCATTCTTTGACCATTTGCAGACAGCGTAGATCAAGATCAGACTGTGCAGAACATGCAGTCTGATCTTGATCTGGGCTGTCTGATACGGAGATATCTTTCCTCCAAAAATATGTTTAAAATGGGAAAATTTGAGTTTGAAAGTTTCATTTCTTTTATTTAGCAGGATAAGGGTCACTTCAAAATATTTTTGATATTCTGTTCTTGTTTCAGGATGATCAACCAATTTACCTGGCTATAAAAGGAGTGGTGTTTGATGTTTCCAAAGGACGACGTAAATATCTTTTTTCTGTTCATCCACTTTGTCCTCTATTTAGCATTTTCATGCTCCGGTTTTGTTCCAACTTTGTCTGCCTTTCTCTTATTCATATTCATTATCACGTGAACTACCTACCAATCATGAGAGCCAAACTCTGTGCCCAACCACCAAAATTTATTCTTTCCTAATGGAAAACATTTGCTGACGACAAAATGAACGTGGCTGAAATGAAACAATTCGTCTTTAAAATGGGGAGATAATGTTGTGGGACATGGACTAAATGATGTCTAACAATTTTTTCACCTTTTCCAACATTTTCTGTAGTTTTCTTTGTTGAAGTCATGAAAATGGAGGGTGACTTTGTAAAGGGTTTAGCCTTGGACTCTATATTTTATTGGGGTTATCAGACCTACTTTCCATAATTTAACTCTTTACCAAACGACAAAATTTAAGACTAGTCCCAATTGAAAGCATTTGCAAACTACAAATTAAATGCAACTGAAAAGTTGAAATTGTTTTGGGAAGGGTAGAAAACATTGTAGGAAAAAGAGAAAATGCTGGTTACCAGCATTTTCTCTTTTTCCCACAATGTTTTCCAAAGCCTTCTCTTTCAGGGTCGTTAAAACTTGGGATTTTGTGGTAATGAGTTAACTATTTAGAAGGGTAAAATTTAAGACTTATCCAAATTGAAAGCATGATATTATGCAGACGACATACATGTAGGAAATGTAATGGAAATGGGGGTAATTTTCGATAAATGTAGAGAAAACCTTGTGGGAGAAGGAGTTGCCAGCATTTTCTAGTTTTCCCACAAGGTTTTGAAAAGGCTACATCCTCAGCTGGTTTCAAAGCCTTGATTTTGTCGGAGTTGTCTATGTCAAAAAAAATTTGACATCTACTGCAATATCACTCTCATCACAGAGAATACTCATTTTTTACACGGTTTTGTCTTTTGTTCGAATTAGAAATTTTCTGAAAATCAAATATTTTTTTTAATATCTGTGTAAGTGATTAGGAAATACTTAAAACTTAGACATTTCAGTAATGTATTTAACCCTTTGCCACACAGTCCTGAGTTTTAAGAGAAGAAAGGTTTTGAAAACATTGCGGGAAAAGGAGAAAATGCTAGTAACCAGCATTTCCTCCTTTTCCTGCAATGTTTTTCTAGAAGACAGATTTTGAAAACATTGTGGGAAAAGGAGAAAATGAAGGTAACCAGCATTTTCTTCTTTTCCTACAATGTTTTCTATCCTATCACAGCCAGAAATCAAGATTTTCAGCTACAAAAAAGATTGTTGTCTGCAAATACATGTACTTTCAATTTGGACCAGTCTAGCATTTTGACATTTGGTCAAGAGTTAGGTATGTGTAGTTATGTTGCATTGAATCAAACAGTCATGTCCTATTTATTTCTAAAGCAACTGCAGCTAGTTGGTGGCACCTAAATAGTATTTGCATCTGCTTGTGGTTCTCTCGTTTCAAAAGGGTTCTCTGCATGGACATAAAAAGTGGTATTTCAATGATTTTGTTTGTTGAAATGTCACAAAAGGTTAACCCTTAAGCTGCTTGGCATGACTCACTGAGCTTTTGAGGACAATGTAGATCAAGATCAGACTGCACAAAACATGCAGTCTGATCTTTGATCTGTCCGATAAGGTGATGTTTTTTCTCCAAAAATAAGTTTGAAATAACATTATTCGGGTTTTTACTATCAGACTGAAAGTTTTATACATGTATAACACACTTAGCAGGACAAGGGTTAACTCTTTACCAAATGAAAAAAATTTAGACGGGTCCAAATTAAAAGCATTTGCAGACAACAAAATAAATGTGATTGAAAAATTGAAATTTGTTTTGGGAAGGGTAGAAAACATTGTGGGAAAAGGAGAAAATGCTGGTTACCACTTACCAGCATTTTCTCCTTTTCCCACAATGTTTTCAAAAGGCTTCTTACTCAGGGTGGTTAAAAGTCAGGATTGTGTTGGGTTTTTCGTATTATTTTCTTTGTAGACTTCTACAACAAAAAGTCTGATTACAATGTACTTGCTGGAAAAGATGCAACAAGGGCTCACGCTTTGTGGTCGCTGGATGCAAAAGATTTAAACCATGATATGGTAGGTTTATGAAATAAGCATCTACATAGAAGCCATGCTCTGTGAAAAGGTGCTTGTTGCATTTGCAAAAAGTATCGACCCAGGTCAGCCTGCGTATTCTGCACAGGCTGACCCTGGCTGACATTTTTTGCTTTTGGTAAATATTCCAAGGACTATGGGACCTCAAGATTCAGTAGGTTGTTATACAAAACTAACTATGGATCTGTAATACTGTGATGACTTGTTTGGTAACATGCAGCACAAAGATGCATGAAGCTCCCTTTTCACAGAGCATGGCTCATATATGATGCGTCAAGTTGATATGTGTATTTTTATCAGCTGTATCTAGTTTTGTTGAAACGTCTATGTCTCTTCCAATCAGGTTGCTAGTCAGTGAATTTGGAATTAAAATTTTAATTTAGAATGATGAGTGAATTGAATTACAAAGATCAGTCATTACCTGAAATATGTACATGTATACAGCCATCACTCGATGCTATCATAAACTAATTTTTTGTTCTGTTTTTTTTTTCTTCAAATTAGCATTGTACACAGTATTTCAAATTACTGATCTATTCAAGCAAGTTGAATATTTGACAGATGGGGTTTTAGTATCACTGGTATTTCAGTAAAGGTGATACATCCTAGTAGAATACAGTCAAGCATTAAATAGAATGCAGTGTTTACCTTAACTCTTTCCACACAACAATCAAAGTACTGAAAGTACTGACAGACTAGCGAATTTGATTGATTGATTGTTTGTATGGTTTTTAACCCTGTTTTCAACATTATTTCAGTTATGTCGCGGTGGCCAGTGCACATATCCATGCTTTCCAGGAGTTTCTTTTACCAGTACTCGGCACAATATTCTTTCCAAGCCCCTGGATGCGTTCCCACATAACCATCGCCAAAACTTGAGAGAGAAATGAATCCTGTCGCAATGACTAGATCATCAATAGTCGGAAAGAAATTTGCCGAGTCTGGGATCGAACCAATGACCTCCTGTTCTCAAGTCCTGTATGCTACCAACTGAGCTGCCGGGGCTATGCGTGCTGATGGTTAACTATAATCCAGTTTAAGTTTAACCCTTAAAATGCTAAAAAATGTTAAATGAAACTTTAAAGCTGATGGCAAATACCTGAATATTGCTATTTCAAAGTTACATTTTGGAGAAAATATATCCTCTTATTGGACAGTTTAGATCCAAGATCAGACTGCATGCTCTGTATAGTATGAACTAAATCCACACTGTCCTCAAAAGGTCAGTCAGTCGCGGTAGTGCTGGTAAAAGAAACTCCAGGAAAGCCTGGATAGGTGCTCTAGCCGCCGCAATATCACTGAAATAATGTTGAAAACAGCGTTAAACACCATGCAATCAATTAGTATATATCCAATAGCACAAGATGTAGTTAACTATTTAACACTCTATACAAAATGAAAAATTTTACACTCGTCCAAATTCAAAGCTTTTGAAGACCATAAATTAAATGTGGCTGAACTGATGAAACCTGATTCCAAAAGGGCAGAAAACAATGTGGGACAAGGAGAAAATGATGGTTACCAGCGTTTTTTCCTTTACCCACAATGTTTTCAAAGGGATTCTTCCCTGGTGTTGTTAAAACTTGGGATTGTTTGGTAAAGGGCTAATATTTAAGACGTAAAATAACAGTTTAAGATAATAGTTTAACTGTACACAATGATGAAATAATGAATGACTGAAGGAATGACAAGGGTTTCTTGTCTAGTGAGGGTTCATACAGCTGGGATTTGCTACAAGTTACCTAGGTAATATCTATTTATAGATTCATTCATAATGTTACAGTGGTGTAGGAATAAGTGAGTCTCTGCTTTCCATAGGTCACTTAATTTACATATAAGCAAATATCTTGTACCTTGTAAATGGCATCTTGTTCAGTTTATTATTTTGTAAGACGACATGTTCAAATTTGAGTGATAGAGATTTAGTGTTTTTTGTAAAAATTGTCATGTGTTACAGAATTAAGATTTTTAACAGACAGAAGTATTTTCTGTGAGGCAGTATTTGGCAACTGGGGGGTTTTTTGTTTACTTTGACTCTAGGTCAGTCATGATGCCTATAGACTAGCTTTGCTAGTCTAAAAATTTAGACTTGTCTAAATTGAAAGCATTTGTAGACAACAAAATAACCATAGCTTAAAGGAAAATATTTGTCTTTAACCCTTTACCAGACGACAAAATTTTAGCCTTGTCCAAATTGAAAGCATTTGCAGACGACAATTTCAGTGTGGCTCAAATGGTGCAGTTTTTCTTTGATAGGGTAGTAAACATTGTGGGAAAAGGAGAAAATGCTGGTTACCTGCATTTTCTCCTTTTCCCACAATGTTTTCAAAAGGCTTCTTTCCCGGGGGTGCGTCAAAAAGCAGGATTGTGCGGTAAAGGGTTAACAGGATAGAAAACATTGTGGGAAAAGGAGAAAATGCTGGTTACCAGCATTTTCTCCTTTTTCCACAAAGTTTTCAAAAGGCTTCTTCCTAAAGGTTGTTAAAACGCGGGTTTGTGTGGTAAGGGGTTAACCATGATGTTGTATATTAAGTAGTCTCTATTGAAAGGCCCAATAGGGGCCACATGTGAACAATGCTGTGTATATAATACAAGTACCGGTAAATTTACTTCATACCAACTAAAAATATGGCAAGTATCGGAAGTCTGACAATCAGTTAACTCTTTACCACACAATCCCGACTTTTAACGACCCTGTGAAAGAAATTTTTTGAAAATATTGTGGGAAAAGGAGAAAATGCTGGTAATCTTTCCCACAATGTTTTCTACCCTTCCCAAAACAAATTTCAATTTTTCAATCACATTTATTTTGTCATCTGCAAATGCTTTCAGTTTGGACCAGTCTAAAATTTTGTTGTTTGGTAAAGAGTTAACTGTTTACCACACTACACAGTATTAGACTGGTCCAAAATGAAATCATTTGCAGACGACAAATTTAATGTGGCTCAAATGATGGAATTTGTGTCCGAGAGAGTAGAAAACATTGTGGGAAAAGGAGAAAATGCTGGTTACCAGCATTTTCTCCTTTTCCCACAATGTTTTCAAAAGCCTTCTTTCTACAGGGTCATTAAAAGTCGGGATTGTGTGGTAAAGGGTTAACTCTTTACCAAACGACAAAACTTTGGCATGGGCCAAATTGAAAGCATTTGCAGACAAGAACTTCAGTGTTGTTGCTAAAATGATGATAATGTCTTTGATGGGGTAGAAAATTTTGTGGGAAAAGGAGAAAATGCTGGTTACCAGCATTTTCTCAACCAGCATTTTGTTCTTTTCCTACAGTTTTTTCAAATGCCTTCTTCCTTGGGGTTGTAAAAAGTCGGGATTGTGAGGTAAAGGGTTAAAGTATGGTTGGTCAGAGTTCAAGTCTCTGGCAGAAGAATGAGTATTAAAACTTTAAACTTGAATAGTTATAGTATTCCTGCTTAATGTACGTTAATATATCGTCAGACTCATGATAGTGATTATACTTTCAATTTGAATGAATTGAATTTACCAGTATTTTATACACAGAATGGTTAACACTTGGCTGCTATTGGGCCTGTAAGTCTTTACCAAAACGACAAATTTTGTAGACTTGCCCTACGTCAGAAAAAGAAAGATGCCTTCCTATTGAGGCATGTTTACACTTTACCACATAATCCCATGTTATATATACCCAGAAGAAGACGGCTTTTGAAAACATTGTGGGAAAAGGAGAAAATGTTGTTGACCATCCTTTTGGAGACAAATTCCATATTTGAGTCATATTTCATACATCTTCTGCATAGGACACATATTTTGTGTTTTACAGAGTGGACTTACTGGTGATCAACTATACGGTCTTGATCAGGTTTTTGAAGGAACCTACATGGAAAAGTACCCAATTGTTGGATACATGGACTACCTTATAAAGGGGAAATCTGATGATATAAAGCGACAGATTGTAGATGAGTTGTAACAAAGCAGTGGATGATGGATAGTTTTTAACAAAACGAAAAATGGTAGATGAGCCACATCTTGGTTAACCCTTAACCTGCTATATAGGTAAAGTGAAACTTTCAAGTGGGTAGTAAAAACCCAAATTTTGCTATTTCAAAGGTATTTTTGGGGGAAGAATATCTCCTTATCAGGCAGAGTAGATCCAAGATCAGACTGCAAGTTCTGTGCAGCCTGATCTGAATTTACACTGTCAGCAAAAAGTCTTTGAGTCACGCTTGGCAGCCTAAGGGTTAGCTCCAGTCGGTGATAAATGTGGTCAAAGTGCCCTTTTTTTTTTTTTTTTTTTTGTTTCAAATCTTATAAAGATAACACATTACCATCAAATGTACACCATTTTTAAACAGATGCTTAACCATTATAAGAGGCACAAGTGGGAAGAACGAGATGGAAAATATTTTTTTCAGCGGTATGAAAACATTATTAGGAAAGGGGCAATTGCTTGTTACAATCAGTTACTCCTTTTTCTGACAATATTTTCAAAAAAATTGTCCCTCAGAGAAATCATTTAATGGAAACTAACACCTGTTTTTGAATTGTATGGAAAGCATTGTGGTTAAAGGAACAGTTGGGTTTTTGCAACTGAGCAGTTGCTCCTTCTCCCTCAAAGTTTTGAAACGCTGTCCTCTGCAAGGACTGAATGTTGGGTGGAGTCTGATATAAAGCTAAAAAATCATAGAATTAGCATTCCAATTAGCTTACTACATGTACAAGAGAATCAGGGAATCAAGAGGGTGAAAGAGGTTATGTCTTCACATTTTATCTGACTTAATTGTATATGTATGTTAAATTAGTACTTTTGTAGACTTATTACATGATTGTTACTTATCAGTCTATGCAAGAGAATTGTTATAGATAAAAAATAAGGCTTTTATCTTGGAGTTCTCTTTCTCATGAAACTTCCCTCACTTCATCTCTCATTAGGCCACTTATACATGAGTTCTGTAAAAAGGGGGCTTAATGCATCTGCAAAAATTATCCACCCAGGTCAGCCTACTCGATCCGAACAAGGCTGACATGAGCCAACACTTTCTGCTATTAGTCAGTTTCCAGCATGTTTAAAGGACTAGTCTACCTCATGATTCAGTTGATTGTTTAAAGAAAGTGGCTATTATGGATCCATAATTATATTGATGACTTGATTGGTATCATGCATCATAGAGATGCATTAAGCCTCCTTTTGCCAGAGCATGGCTCACAGTCATGTATGTATCTCTTATGTATATTGTACACATAGAGAGAAAACAAACTGAAAACAAACCACTTTATGAATACTTATTATAAAACTTATATTGTATGCATCAAAAGAAAACAAACTGAAAACAAGCCACTTCATGAATAATAATAATAATTATTCAACTCAGGCAGTTCATAACTGATAAAATTTGTTATACAAGGTTTGTAATTTATCTCTTTACCACACAATCCCGAGTTTTAATTAGCCTGAGAAAGAAGCCTTTTGAAAATGTGGGAAAAGGAGAAAATGCTGGTAACCAGCATTTCTCAAGATGTTTTCTACCCTATCAAAGAGAGAGATCACCATTTGACCTACATGAAAATTGTCACCTGAAACTGCTTTCAATTTCGACAAGTCTGAAATTTTGTCGTTTGGTTTAGAGTTAAAGATCTCACTTCCATATCTTGTATCGCCCAGGTCGGACTCCTTGGCACTTGATATTTAGTTTGGTATGTGACTTTTCTTAGTTTTATTCGATTTCTTTATTTACTTACTCCACTTTATCACACCATACTGAATTTTAAGGACCCTAAGAAAGAAATCTTTTGGAAACATTGTGCGAAAAGGAGAAAATACTAGTGACCAGCATTTTTCCCCAGTTTTCTTCCCTTCCAAGGACAAATCGCATCATTTGACTGAAATAAGATATGTATTCTGCAATTGCTTTTCATTTGGACAAGTCTAAAAGTTGCCCTTTTGTAAAGAGTTAAGGGAAATATGTAGTTTGTAAAAACCAAAAAAAGTTTTAAATGGGATTCAAGTGGGACCATTTACACCAACCATTCAAAATGCAGTTCCATTTCTAAATCCAAGACTAAACATCTGTTTTGGCGAGAAGTTCTGACCAATTAGCTGTCTCGGACTTTACTGTTACAATGATACAGTCAAAATTGTTTGCCATAAAATGAATAAAAGTGTTAATTGTAATTTAGTGCTGAAAATGTTATGAAAAGCTAGTTCTCTGGTATACTGGTATTATATTTCAGGGCATGATGAACGTATACATTATAAACCTTTGGTGCTTATAGATATGTGATATGAATTATGTACAATTGGATGAGGTGATATCTTTCATGATGCCGTCATCATCTTCACAAATTCTGAAAAAAAAAAAAAGAAAAAAGGAAATGCATAACTGATCAACGCTCTTGAAAAAGTTGGTTTTAATGCATCTGCACTATGCATTATACCAAGCAAGTCATCATATAAGTGTGGATCCATAAAATCCATTTTGTCCAACAACCAACTGAATCATGAGGTAGAATGGTCCTTGGACATGCAGAAATTTACGTATAAAAAAAAAGTTTTGACCCATGTCAGCCTGCGCAGTCCACGCAGGCTGACATGGGTCAAAACTTTTTGTTATACGATACTTTTTACAGATGCACTGAACCAACTTTCCACAGAGCATTACTCAAATAAAATGACATTTTGCTTAAATGGTCGAGTGCATGTAGCGAAACCTTTAATTTAGCATTTGTACTCGTATCACTATCGAAAGAGTTGGATTGTATATACATGGAGATCTGTAACAAAGTAAGAAATAATGATTCCAAGCTCATAATAGAACCGTATAAGATTTTTACAATTAATAAAAGTTACATTTTCTTTCCCGGCAGCCAATGAAAGGTGCACTGTAGTCAAAGCTTTTCTGATGGTAGCTTCACCTAGGCAATTCTGATGAGTACCCAAAAAATAAGCCTTGGTGAATAAAGACGTTAGATTTACAATATACATGAGTTAAAGTATGCTTATTCACCTTAATAACTGAGACCTTCATCAACATCGATGATCCTCTTCTGTTACATTTTACCAAACAATGCCGTGTTTTATCGACCCTATAAAAGAAGACAGTCTAGAAAACATTGTGGTAAAAGTAGAAATTGCTGGTAACCAGCATTTTCTCCTTTTTCAACAATGTTTTCTAAGCTTTTCAAGACACATCCGTGAGCCCTATTTTTTTAATCGTCTGCAAATCCTTTAAATTTGGACTATTCTAAATTTTTCTCCAGTGGTAAAGGGTTAAGCATGCATTTTACTGTGTTACTGTTGTTCTTCCGGGAGCAATGTAAGCCAACTTGGCTTGTCAGCTCCACCTCTATATTTCACTTTGGTTTTTCCAGTTCCGGTAACAAAAATATGAGAGTCTTTTAAGAAATAAGAGAGTTTTCAAACCTTTGACACCATGATTTGTCTATCTTAACTCTCTCCGTGGTCAATGAAGCTTATATCCTTGGCACTTATTAGTTTCTCATCTTGGCAAATCTTTTGAGTACCGCCACAGCATTGGTTTAAATGTTGAAATTACAAATTTGAAGTTTTTACCTTCATAATTGAGCGCGCCATCGCCGTCGAGATCCGCCTCATACAGCATTGATTGCACCTCCTCGTCCGAGAGCTTCTCACCAAGTTGAGTTAGGACAAATCGCAACTCTTTGGCGCTTATTATACCGTCACCTGTTGTTAGTTGGAAAATGAAGTTTATTTATTTTATGAATTGGTTTATGAGATGAAGGGGTCTGATATTTCATAAGAGAAACGTCGATCGCAACAGAATATTTGCTTCCAAGAGCCTTAGCCTAGTCCTGAATATGCCCGACCCCCCCCCCTCCCGAGTGTGGATTGTGGTGTATGCACCCACAATTCAAAGGCATCGTTATTTTCTGATGACATCAATGAAGCTTTAGTTATGAAATACGAAAGAATGACCGCCTTCGGACATAGGGATCCTGTGCGACACAGCTTTAAACGGTAGAATTCCTCATCTGGCCGTCCAGGGTTCGACCATCATCCGATGCACTTGGTGTTTTGTAGGAATGCTCATGTGCAAAACACTTGAGAGCCCTATCGTAGTACTGATGAATGCCAGGTCACGCATGAATAAGTGAGCTGTCTCCGTGATATCACTAAATAATACTGAACGCGGCATATAACACCAGAAAATCAATTAATCGGACAGAAAGAGAGAGGGTTTCATTTTGGACGAACAGTTAATTACATGACTAACTGGAACAACCGAAGAGGTAGGGAAATCAACCTGCCCAATACGACGACGGACACTGTTTGCAAACGGCAGACCGAGGGGTATGGCATTCCAAAAGGAATGTGAACAGGCACCTGCACCTGACAGACTTCGCTCTCTAAAGCTTCCAAAATCTAACAGATAAGTGACAGGGTAGGTCTAGTTGCTCTTACACACAGAAAGACAAACAGCCAGACAGACACACACACAGATGGGCGGCAATGAATTACCGTCCTTGTCAAAAACTTTAAACGACTTTCTAAGATGTTCTTCTTCATCGATTTCTTCCGCTCGTTTTTGCATCATCATAACAAACTCCTCAAACTCTACAGTACCGCTACCTGTCATAGAAATAAAAGGAGAGTCAGATTACGTGTCAATCAATGACAAACTCATTAACTCTTTACCAAACGACACAATTTTAGACTCGTCCAAATTGAAAGCATTTGCAGACGACAAAATAAATGCGACTGAAAAATTGAAACTTTTTGCTGGAAGGGTAGAAAACATTGTGGAAAAGGAGAAAATGCTGGTTACCAGCATTTTCTCCTTTTCCCACAATGTTTTCAAAAGGCTTCTTTCTCAGGGCAGTTAAAAGTCGGGATTGAGTGGTAAAGGCTTAAGACTGCAGTACCTGTCAGACAGACTTTGAACAGTGAATCGTCAGGTAGTCAGACCACGTCAGGCCCTAAAAAACTCACGAATAAAACTCTACAGTTCCGATACATCTTAAAGACAGGGTTCAATGGAATAGTCAGACAGTCAGCGTCATGGCAGGTAATAACAATTACATCAAACTCAGCAGAACCTTCATAGATCTATGGGCTCCATTGGATTAGAAAGGTAGTCAGACCACCTGTCAGCCAATGGCAAACTCGTCAAAATCTAGAGAACTACTGTATCATAGATTTATAAGCTTCAAAGGACAGTCAGGTGCATCTAGTATGACTAGCCGTCAGCCAATAACAAATTCATCAAACTCTACAGACCAATACATGATGTGACAGGTTTAAATATGATAGCCATTTTTAACTTTTAACCTGCTAATTAAGCGCAATGAAATTTTCAAGTCGATAGTAAAACCCATTACTCTGCTATTTCAAATATATTATCTCCTTATCGGACAGCCTAGATCCAAGATCAGACTGCACGTTCTATGCAGCCTGATCTTAATCTACACTGTCTGCAAAAAGTTTTTTGGGTTGCACTTAGCAGCCTAAAGGTTAACAGGCATGTCAAACTACGTATTGATACAATATGATAGTTTGCCAGACTACCTGAGTAATTCCAAATATTGTTCCAAATTTTGAATCCAAACTAGCCACCTGATCGGCCCTAACGAGACGTTTTGAACAGCCAATCAGATGTCTAGTCATGAAAATTTAGAGAAAAAAAAGATTGAATCCAGAATAGTTTGGAATAGGGACCGGAGTAAAAGCAACAAGGAATGCTTTGTTCCAAAGAGGTAGCATTTAAAAATCACATATTGCGATTTCAAATTTTATTTTGCTAGAAAAAAATCTTAACGTATCGGACAGTGTACTTTCATGGCTGCAATCGATGCAGCGAATTTCAAAATAAAATAGACGTTTAATCACTTTATTTCCAGTTAACCATGATTGGATGAATTGTCTCAGGTAACGTTACCTGGTACAATTCATTCAGCCATAGTTAGCTAGCATACAACCTTTACACCAGTAATTTATGAAAACAGCCCACACAAGCTTGGAAAATAGCCCCGGTATTAATTCAACTCTTCATCGGACGACAATTTTTTTTTTTTTGGAATTGTTCATGTCGAATGCATTTGCAGACGACAAACTAAATGTGGCCCAAGTGTGATTCCTCTTCAGAAAAGTACAAGAAAAAACAATGTAGGAGAAAATACTAGTAACAGCGAGTTTTCCAATGCAATCTTTCTCAATGTGCATAAATACGAGATTTTTTGGTAATGAATCAATAGAAGATTGTTTGGTAACGAATTAAAGGGGTGGCACCGAAAGGAAAGCGGAACAGGGTCTGTGTTCACCAACCTTTCTTCAGAATGTTCTTAGTCTTAGAGTCTGGAGAATTTTCTAGATTTGGAAGTAACACATCTTCTGATTGGCTAAACCAAAAAGAAAACGTGTTTCTTTCAAATACAGACAAATCTTGAGAATTAGACAAAGAATTTTCTTAAGAATGATTGGTGAAATTGACCCAGATCTACCAAATGGCTAACATTTTTGCTATAGATATAACCATGACTTACCATCTTTGTCAACCTCGGCCATCATGTCGTCGAGTTCACCTTCCGTCGGGTACTGGCCCAGTCCCCGTAATGCTATTCTTAACTCGTCTTTGGTGATTCTACCGTCATTATCTTTGTCAAAGAATTGAAATGACGCTTTGTACTCTGGGGAAATAAATGAAATTGCGCTGCTTTTATTCTATACGAATCAGCAAAATTAAAGACTTTTCAAAATCGAAAGCATTTGTAGACAACAAATTAAGTGTGTCAAATGTCAGGAATTGTCCTTGAAAGGGTGAAAAACATTGTGGGAAAAGGAGAAAATACTGGTTACCTGCGTTTTGTTAGTTTCCCATAATGTTTTCAAAGACCTTCGTTCATTAAAACACATAGATGTAAATTCTTTTTTTCTTTTTCTTTTTGTAAAGTTTTTTTTTTCATTTATTATGTCTAAAGTAACAATTCTAATCACTCGTGTGAATAAACGGAACTGCTGCTGCTGCTGCTACGTTCCCAAAATTCATGCCCGCGTTTAGCCTTGGTCCAGGTGGTTATAATTCTTTAAGTCCTTTTGCGGTCTCTTTTCACGGCCTGAACAGATCCGTAACAAAACTGTCCAACGGTTTCGTTGTTATTACGTCATTTTTGACAAAGTAACATCAGAGTATGAGCCATGCTCTGATGCTCTGACAAAAGAGGGCTTAATGCATCTCCGTGATCCACGATACCGAGAAAGCCATGTAGATCCATAATAGCCACTTTGTTAAACAACCGACGTAATCATAAGGTAGACTGGTGCTTTGACATACAGAAAACTGACCAATAGCGAAAACTTTCGGTACTTTTTCAAATGCATTAAGTCCCCTTTTCACAGAGCATGATATATATATATATATATATACGTGTGTGTGTGTGTGTGTGTGTGTGTGTGTGTGTATAAAGACTAGAACATAGGCTTGTTCAGGGTAGCCAAGACTTTGAATCAGCTTAGGGTCTTGCTTGGCTCGGTGGCGAAAGTGAAGGGTATACAATCTGGATATCTAGGGTTCATTTATTGAAAGATTTGTTTTTAGTGGGAATGTCCTTGGGCAAGACACCTTAAAGCTCTATTGTAGTGCTAGTGAAATCCAGGATACACATGAGTAAGTGAGCTGTCGCCGTGATATGACTAAATTAATATTGAAAGCCGCGTTAAAACGCGTTCGGTCGATCGTCTTTATTATCATATATTCGAATTAGTGAATGTTCGATTTATTTAACTTCAGGTGTGCTCCTCTTTGAACAATAATTAATCTAAATTAATATTTAGATATAGTCCCTAGCTCAAGATTTTTTTACCAACCAGAAAGCTGCCTTTGCTTCATTTTCTCTGATAAGATTGATAAATTTGAAGATTAAATTTCGGGATTTTTGAAAATTTAACTTTCACTCATACTTCTACACTGTTTTGAAAGATAATCAGATTTAATCCGAGCGTTCCACTAATCTGTTGGGTTAGAGGTCAAGTAGATTACAGTCACTAAATATCTTTGTTCTACATAACAGATGATCAGTCATGTGCACTAAAGTGGATTTGGAATTAGACTAGATTGCAATTAAAATACATGCCTTATTTCGTACAGTGCATTGCATTGGTGAAACCTCTAGTCTGCAATGGAGAACTTTACACCATTGGCGGCCTGGGAAAAGGGAGTCTAATGCATCTTTATAATGCTTCATACCAAGCAGCCATCACTTAATTACAGATTCACACATGCATTTCGTCTAACAACCGACTGAATCATGAGATAGAATGATCCTTGGAACTGCAGAAAAATTACAAAATGCAAAAAGGATCGACCTTGTTAGCCTGCATGGACCGCACAAGTATTAAACCACCTTTTCAAAGAACACAACTCAGATATCTTTAGGGAAAAGCTTAGATCAAAGATCAGATTGCACACCAGAATATAGTGCTACCTCAGAATGGTAAGGACAGCATTAACCCTTTGCCAAACAATCCAGTGATATAACAAGCCTGTGAAATACGCGGCTTATATAAACATTGTGTGAAAAGGAGAAAATGCTGGCAAATCAACATGGATTAATGTTTTATGACAGTGCAGACATTGTGCCAATAGGAATGGTCGATCGTTTAAAGCAATCTCCCCATTTGTCACAATATTTAGGTCAAAAGTGGTTTGCTGCAAGACGAAAAAAAAAAAGCTAATTTAAAGAGGCGTGATAAACGTGAATATTAAAGCTAGGCATTATCTTACCTGCCATTTTGTCAACATTTTGCTGAAAGTTAAAAGAAAAAAAAAAATTACATACCTAATGCGATTTTAGGGAGCCCCGTAGGTGTTACGTGTCACATTTTTGTTTTTTAATATGTTTCGTTTAAACGAAATACTAATTCGATAAGACGAAATAAAAAATCGTTAAACCGAAATCTTACTTCAAGAAAACGAAATGCAAATTCGTTTCAAAGAAATGCTTATTCGTTTTATTGAAATGCTTTTTCGAGAAAACGAAATAGGTATGTTTGGAATACTTAAAAGTTTTCGTAAGTTATCAAAATAAGATTTCTTCAAAACGAATTCTTATTTCGTTAAAACGATTTATCATTTCGTTTTCTCAAAGTACTACTTCGAAATAACGAATTTGCATTTCATTTTTTTCGAAACGTGATTTCGTTACAAAAAATGCATGTATCATTTTATCGAATTTGTATTACGTTATAATAAAATAAAAAAATGTGTGACACACAGGCCTCCGTAGCATTTTAGGTTAACCCTTAAGCTGCTTAGCGCAAATGACTGACTCTTTGCGAACAGTGTAGATTAAGATCAGACTGTGCAGAACGTGCAGTCTGATCTTGGATCTGCACTGTCAGATATTATTATCCAAAAAATAAGTTTGAAATAATATTTTTCGGGTTTTTAGTATCGTCTTGAAAGTTTTATTCAACTTATTTAGCAGGATAAGGGTTAACTGTCATCATAGCTCAGTTTGTAAATTCTTCAATTTAAATCTTTACCACGCAATCCCGAATTTTAACACTCGGAGGAATTAGCCTTTTGAAAACCTTGTGGGAAAAGGAGAAAATACCGGTAACAAGTATTTTCTCCTTTTCCCACAAGGTTTTCTACACTTTCACAGACAAATACCATCGTTTCAGCTAAATTTATTATGTCGTCTGCAAATGCTTTCAATTTGGACAAGTCTAAACTTCTTTCGTTTGGTAAAGAGTTAAAGATCACGCTTCACTAGATGATAAACCTTTAAACTCGTCCATGTTAAAAGCAATATTTACCGCAAAGGAAACCCCCCCCCCCCCTTTTTTTTTTGAAGGGTAGAAAACAATGTCGAAAAAGGAGAAAATGTGCGGCAGTTTCTCCTTTTTCAACATTGCTTTCAAAGGCCGTGATATAACTGTAATAATTTGAAAACAGAAGCTAAATACAAAACAATTAAAGAAAATGTCACATAAAACTTCATCTTTTATCGGCGGTGATAAACTAGACGAAGAATTGTGAAAGAAAATTGTAATTAACTACATCTTTTCTGTTGAAAAGCAAACACCCATCTTACCTGAAGAACTGAACTAACTTTAGCAAGCGATCATGATCAAAAAGCAATTAAACAAATCATAAATTTATTCGAAGATTCACATTGATCAATTTCAAATATCCAATCAATATCACTTACCTCTGTCATTTTTCGAAACTTAAGTAATCAAACCGAGGAAATATAATCCAAACACAATATACTGATAAACTTCCCTTTCTATATAGATCTTACAAAAGAGAAAATGGTAATATTTATTGGACTTGTCACGTGTTTATTTAATCCAACACAAATGTTCGCTCCTCTTCAACACCAGATAGAATCCAATTACATTCAGTGTCATATTTCCGCCATCTCTCATTCAGTTCAGGATATCCATTTTGTATTAAGATGTATCGGGTTTTTTTTGTTCATACACATGCATGTATTTAAGTTTTTATTATGTATTTATGGTATTTGAGTATTTTCGACGATGAACCTGATACGGGTGTTCAAGTCGGAATTATGAATAACGTTTCTGTTCAGTTTCTATTTTTTCAGTTTAAAAAAAAACTCAAAAAATATTTTACCTTTGTAGCCCTAAACCAGGATTTAGTTGCTAATGCGGGCATTGTAGATCAAGACCAGACTGCACAGAACGTGCAGTCTGGTCTTGGATCAACACTGTCCTAATCTTTGCGAGATATTTTGACAAGAACAGTTTTAAAATTGTAATATCTACATCTTTATGGTACTGTTTAAGAATGTCCGTTTCATTTATTTAGCGCTGGAAGGATGAGAGCACCTGTTTCAAATTGATAACCGTCCTTGTATCTTATTGGAGCTATCCACATGAGTCATGCTGTGTGAAAACGGAGCTTAATGCAATTGCAAAAAGTATCGACCCAGGTCTAAGGCAGGCATGCAGAAAATTTAATAATAGCGAAAAGTTTCGGCCCAGGTGAGCCTGCACGGACTGCGCAGGCTGACCTTGGTCGATACTTTTCGCAGGTGCATTAAGCCCCCTTTTCAAAGAGCTTGGCTCATATTCTATAATTCAAGGGCGTAGCGCCCACCACGCACAATACGCACGTGCGTATTAAAAATAATAATAATAATAGATTCTCTGTAAATCACATTGATTTTTCTCTAGATCTGCGTGCCTTTTCAATCTAAATATATGGGTAAATTTGATGCACTCAAAACTTGGGATTTCCTATATGCTTTACAATAAATGGTGACGTTTCATGTGACGTCATGCTGTCGAGCAAATGTCATCAATGTGCATATAAATATTTCAATCCTGGCTACGCAGGCGTGTCTGTTATTATAATCAAGATTTATTCTCAGTCCTATGTAATGGTTATTCAATAGTTGATTGTTTCGGCGACTTAGTTCTCATGATTGAGTACCTACTACACAGGTTTCAGAGGGAAGAACTTACAGGGCAATATTTTAAATATCCGAAAACATTGCTTTCCAATATCTGTACTCCTGATCATTTCAGGTTCGACTTCCCAGCTAGGCCAATTTCTGAGGTTTGACGATAGACATTGCGTCAGAATTCATTCCTTTCTCACCGCTAATCACTGTTTCGACGATGGTTATGTGGGAAAGCAGCCAGTAACTTGGGAAGAAGGACTGGTAAAAGAAATTCATGGAAAGCATGGACAGGTGCACTTGTTGCCACTATATAACTGAAAGAATGTTGAAAACGGCGTGAAACACGATATATACCTGACCATTTCAAGTCCATCCCTCTAACTGAACGCGATTGAGCGATACTCTGCGAAAAGAGGGGTTTAATGCATCTGCAAAAAGTATCGACTCAGGTCAGCCTGCGCAGTCCGCGCAGGCTGACCTGTGCCGAAACGTTCTGCTTTTGGTCAATTTTCTACATGTCATGGGACCATTCTGTGTCAATTTTAAGTCAGTTGTTAGAGACTATGGATTTTATTGATCCGTAATTATATGTTGACTTGCTTAGTATCATGGATCACGGAGATGCATTAAACACCCTTTTGCTAGAGCACAGCTCACTTCTGTAGTACAGTACCCTATAAGTTAATAAATCCCCACAAGTTAAGTGTTGCTTAACTCTTTTACCAAACAACAAAATTTTAGACTGGCCCAAATTGAAAGCATTTGCAGACGACAAAATAAATGTGTCTCAAAAGTTGAAATTTGTTTTGGGATGGGTAGAAAACATTGTGGGAAAAGGAGAAAATGCTGGTTACCAGCATTTTCTCCTTTTCCCACTATGTTTTCAAAAGGCTGCTTTTTCAGGGTCGTTAAAACTCGGGATTGTGTGGTAAAGGGTTAAACACTAAATCTGAAATAATCTCTCTTGATTTTATTCACTTTAGACCTCATATACGAGGGGAAAAAATGTTAGCGTGTCGGAGATGACAATTCGTACAGATAAAAAGTACACTGGAAACTCGATTATTCCAAAAACGCAATAAATCGAATATTTTGGACAATTCGAATCTATTGCGTTTTTATCAAAAGCGTACATGCATGTAAAGAAGACTTCAGCAACAGTTTTGATTGCTCATTCTAGTAATTAAAACTATCACTGCATGATTTTTTAACCTTTTGGCTGCTTAGCACGACCCACTGACCTGTAGATCAAGATCAGACTGCACAGACCGTGCAGTCTGATCTTGGATCTACCCTGTCCGATAAGGAGATATTTTTCTCAAAAACAGAAGTTTGAAGTAGCATTATTCGGGTTTTTACTATCGGCTTGATAGTTTCATTTAACTTATTTAGCAGGATAAAGTACGGGGAAAAAATTATAGATTTTGGCAACAAGAGACCGCGTGTATCAAGCTCACCTTACTTTTAAGGGAGGATTAGCTCTTAACCCAGACGACATAATTTAAACAATTACCAAACGACAAAATTTTAGACTGGTCCAAATCGAAAGCATTTGCAGACAACAACATAAATGTGATTGAAAAATTGAAATTTGTTTTGGAAAGGGTAGAAAACATTGTGGGAAAAGGAGAAAATGCTGGTTACCAGCATTTTCTCGTTTTCCCACAATATTTTCAAAAGGCTTCTTTCACAGGGTCGTTAAAAGTCGGGATTGTGTGGTAAAGAGTTAAGACTGGTACATATCGAAAACGTATAACGAATTATATGTGGCTTAGATAATAGAATTATCTCTGAAACAGTAGCAAACTGGTTACCAGCATTTTCTCTTTTTTTTCTAACTGTGTTTTAAGAGGCCATTTACACCATCTGCGCAGTTCGCATTAAGCCCCCTTTTGCCAGAGCACGACTCGAGTAAAAGTTTATTCATTTCCGCTCTCTGTTACTGTCTTTGGAATCCATGTAAACTTGTTTTTTTTTTTTTTAATTTATTTTCGACAAAATACATACATAGTGCATACTGCAATACAACATTCAAAAACATTCGTATATTATTATTTTTTTCATTACAATTCATTTTAAAAGGATAGGTTGTATCAGTATACAATATTTATATACATGCTATTTTTTTTACTGAAAAAGAAGGAAAATTAAGGTAAAAAAAGGGGGTGGAAACAGAGAGAGAGAGGGGGGGGGGGAGAGAGAGAGGAGAGAGAGAGAGAGGGACCCTGAACTGTGACTAAGAGGTTCTCACTTTAAGGCAAAGAAAAATTGTAAATTACAAAAATTCTGCCCATTTATTGTTAAAATGGCTTAATTGGTCTTTTGATAATGCTACTGCCTCTTCTGTTTTGAGATATTTGAAAAGTAATTGATAAACATATGACAGTTTGGTAACTGGTTTGTTATTTTCATTTTAAATATGAAGTATTTAGCAAGTATAATTATATAGTTCAAGATAAAATGATTTACTGTAGTACCTGCAATTCCAAGAATTAGATCTATATCTTTTAATTGAAATTTCACCTTTATTTGTTTACTTGTAAGAAAATTAGTAACACTATTCCAAATCGTTTGCGCATGCATACACTCCCAAAGTAAATGTTCTATAGTTTCCACATTACTTGCGCAAAAATTACATAAATTGGAAGGTTCAATCTTTTGTCTGAATAGCAGTTTGTTTGTTGGAAGGATTCTTTTCAAAAGTTTGTATTGGAAACATCGTAAAGTTGTATCTAACGTTATTTGATAAAGTATTGTGTATGCATTTTTCCAATTGACTTTCTGACCAAGTAATATTTCCCACTTTTCTTCAGATTTTGTTAATGAATTATTTCCTTTTAATTGGATTTTATATAACAATTTGTTTGCTTTGTTTATTCCCCTAATTTTACTAAGCAATTGCTTATTTTCTACGTTTACCGGTAGTTGTTGTTTTATTTCATTTTTCATTCTAATGGGTATGCTTCCAATGAAGTTGTAATATTTTAAAAAGTCTTCCGGTTTAATATCATAAAGATTTTTAATGTTTCAAAGTCATAAAATGTTT
This sequence comes from Tridacna gigas, assembly GCA_945859785.2. Classification (NCBI taxonomy): domain Eukaryota; kingdom Metazoa; phylum Mollusca; class Bivalvia; order Cardiida; family Cardiidae; genus Tridacna; species Tridacna gigas. The sequence continues at coordinate 69,159,993 of OX244029.2, forward strand.
TTCTTCGGAAATCAAACAATTGTTCTAAAAATTTTATTCCTCTATCATACAATTTGTTGTAAAAGAATGTTTAATCATTACATTTTATATTTGTATTATTCCAAATTATTTCTTTCTTAACATTATTGTTGGCTGTATTGTTTTTAATTTTATTCCATGCTTTTAAAACATCTGTAAGAAAACCATGGTTGGAGCAGATCTTTTTGATATCCGTTTCCTTTAAATTACATTCAAAAATTAAATCACCTCCAAAAAGCTTTAGGGATTCAGAGATGAATATTTTCCATTGTCCTGTGTTGTTTTCATCCAAATATCTTTTAATCCAATTTGCTTTCAGTGATTTAACTAGTGCATATATATCTGGAACTGCTATTCCACCATTTTCAACTGAAAGTGTTACTATTGATCGTTTTAGTTTATCCGGTTTATTGTCCCATAAGAAGTGAAAAATACTTTTATTTATATCATGCAATACGTTTTCTGGTGGATTTTGTAGTACGGTTAGGGGGTAGATGATCTTGGGTAGTACAAAGGTTTTTTATAACTGTAACTTTTTTTTATTGACCTCACCATAAAACAGCTTTAAAGTTGCACTCTCAAGATGGGAGTGAACGTGCCAATTACAAAGTTATTATCCTAAGTGCTCTGTATTTTATCGCCAAACTTTGCCTTTGACCTTGACTTTTGGCCGTGACCTTAACATAACACAACACTATTGCTGAAGCTTCATGAGAAAATCGCTCTGAGGTCTTACATAGTATGACGTCTCTCTCTGTGCTATGTCGAAAGTTTCAGCCAAGGTAAGATTTTAGGGAGTTTGATCTATCCCCTGGAAGAATGACCTTGACATTAGTGCTGCTGCTTCAAGTGATGAGTTCACATACCATATACGATATATATGTGATTACATGAAACGGTAAACGGGATATAGCCAAGTAAGAAAAAAGCGTGAAGGACTCATTAATAGACAGACAGACAGACAGACAGACAGACGGACGGACGGACGGACGGGCGGGCGGATGGCTGGACGGAGGATCAAGGCCAGGGTATTGACCTGAACTCACAACCCCTGAATTCAGCCTCTACCAAACTGTCCTGTGTTTTGACTACGCTGAAGCACAAGTCTTATAAAAACTTCGAAGGAAAAAGCTCGGGTCACCAACCCCATGACGTAACTTTGTACCAAACAACCCCGAGCTTTAACGACCTTGAAGAAGAAACCTTTCGAAAACAACGTGGGAAAAGGAGAAAATGCTGGTAACCAGCATTTTCACCTTTTCCCACAATGTTTTCTACCGTATCAAAGACAAATTCCATCACTTGAGCCATATTTAAATTATCGTCTGCAAATGCTTTCAATTTGGTCACGTCTAAGATTTTGTCGTTTGGTAAAGAGTTAACGTTCAGGGAAAGATATACAACTTAATCCTTACAGCGCCAGATAATTCCAATACAGATTTTTTTTTTATTGGTCCTGAATGAAATCCAGATATTAATTAATACATGCAATATCAATCTTGTTTGTGTCCAGAATATCAAAGGACAGACTGCACGTTTTTCAGTCTGATCTTAATCGACTTTGGCCGCAAAGGCATTATTTATCATCCAGTTAAAGAGAACTTTTTTTTGTCTGACTTTTGGAAATTTACAGGCACTAAGAGTTAGCCATGTAAGTATAAGCATACTTACAGCAAAGAGCAAATGAGACGAGGCAGGCAAATACGACAAAGCACCTAGCTGGGGTACTTAACTTTTTACCAAATGACAAAATTTAGGACTTGACCAAACTGAAAACATTTGCAGACAACATATCAAATGTCGCTCAAATGGTGATTTTTGTCTCCAATAGGATAGAAAACATTGTTGAAAAATTAGAAAATGCTGGTAACCAGCATTTTCTCGTTTTCCCTCAATCTTTTCAAAAGCATTTTCTTACAGTGTCAGGTAACCCTTAGGCTGCTAAGCGCGACTCACTGACCTATTGCAGACAGTGTAGATCAAGATCAGACTGCACAGAACGTGCAGTCTGAGACTGCACAGAACGTGCAGTCTGATCTTGAATCTACACTGTCCTATAAGGAGATATTTTTATTCGGAAAATAAATTTGAAGTAATATTATTCGAGATTTTACTACCGACTTGAAAGTTTCATTTAACTTATTTAGCAGGATAAGGATTAAATCTGAGTTTGTATGGCATGAGATATTGCAGACAAATAGGCCGAAGTACGGACTGTAAACGTGAACGTCTTGGCCTCAGCTAATATATCTACACAAGCACTCAACATTTTACCTACAGCCTGTCTCATTTGCATTTATGAAAGGGAGGTAATTATGCTATACATAACAGCCACCAGACCACCGCCACCATGTACATGCAAGACCGGGAACATCCTGAGAGCAATCGTGTAAATCACAGCTTGGGCATGTTTGTAGGAGTAATGAGTTCTTTTGGAAGTTGTTCTACAAAAAGTTCGACCACATACTGTAGACAAAACCATCAAACAACAGGACGGTTTTTTTTTTTTATTTAATGTTTCATCTGTTTACATACAAAAGCATGACTGTCTGAAGATACTCCATTTAGACATACTAAAAATGAATAGGTCAGAGATAGAAGTATAAATATAGTTGTCATTAAAAAATATATATTGTAAATATCACAAATTTTAAAACATAATACTTTAAACGATTTTAAAATGTTAACATAAATTCTACTCACCAAATACTCTATGGCATTTTTGCCGTTAATAAGGGGTTTCAAATATAAACTGGATTCTATTAGAATACGTTCCTATAGTGCGGAGAACATTTTCAATGAAGCAAGAAGGCATATCAGGCGTGGATATGCTTCGTCCAAAATGCGTCGATTAGGTCGGCCGCCGGTTGGCATTATGTACATTTTCTGACCATTATCTTTAAAAAAAAAAATACCTCTAAGAAACTGTTATTTTATTTCGTGCCAGTTTTTCAACCTTTCAGAGCTATATGCGAAATAGGGACTTTTTCGGATGGCATAAGTCAAGGTCAGACTTCAAAGAAAGCGCAGTCTGATCTTGTATTTATATCGCCCGCCTGTGTAGTCTTTGAGATATAAATCATCAGAGTTTCAGTGGATGGTATGTGTATAAAGCATTTTTAAATGAAATTATTTTGGTTGATAAATATAACCGTGGACCAAAATATAAGTTCACACATACGTGCAACACCGCCAGTAGTACATGCGGCTCCATTTTGTATCAGTCCGTTAGAGATATTTAACCCTTTACAAAACAGTCCCGTGTTTTTAAGACCCTGATGAAGAGGCGTTTGTAAATACTGTACGAAAAGGAGAAAATGCGAGTAACCAACATTCTCTCCATTTCCTACACTGTTTCAAAGACTAATTATATCATTAGAGTTACTTTTCAAATCTCGTCTGCAAATGCTTTCAATGTTGAGAGGTCGTAAAGTTTGTCGTCTGGTAAAGATATACAACAAGATGAATCACGCATTTTAAGGACATGCATCAACAACCTAAAGTTCTAAAGTTCTCTTTAATTGGCTGTAAGGTTAACTTGGCACAAGGAGTGTGTAAGTACTGTACAGTTTGGCTGTCAAAGTTGACTGTCTTCAGTTGGATAACAACACGTTTACAAAATCTGAAATTAGACAATTGTAGAAAAAATAGAAGTCTATCCCTACTGACATAATGGTAGAGAAATAATGATAATAAAAGTAGAAACGTTTCGATTTATTCGTTTCTATACAGCAATTTGAAGACAAATAAGCTCTGACATGAATTTGCATCTGAGGTAAAAATTTTATGATATACCTGTATTGAATAAGTCTAAAAAAAAGTTATAAAGCCAGCATTTAGCGAGCCAACCAGCTCTTTTTTTTATGGAATTTTTTTCCTCAAAAGCCAACGAATATCAGGTTCCCTTAAAACATAACTGTATCTCAAGAATTATATTTCATGATTTGTTAAAACATTATCCTACAGATACATGTGTATTGAAATTTACATGAAATATATTCCCTTTTTTGACAGGTGTGTACATCACGGACCAAAAATAGTTTCCAAAGAAACTTACATATATTATAATGATTCTGTTTTGAATCTACAGATGATAAATTTCGCAATGCATTGTCATGATCATCAATTTTGACAGTTCCTTTTGCAAAGAAATAAAGTTCAGCAATGCTTTAGAAATGACAATGACAATGCTTTAGATAACAGAGCTGTGATCAAATACGACACTATTTGCTTATAGAGCAGTTGGAAAAAAAAAAAAAAAAAACGCTTAAATAATATTACAAACGATATATTGCACTCCAAAATACTCATATATAAATATTTCGAATCCTTTAACATCGGATCTGTATTTAAATACAAGTCACACAGTATTGCCGTTTAAGTATATTTAAACAACGAATTAAAACGCCAGTGTCAGTAAATGAAACCACCTGTTTAATCTTTAATCTTACATCTTAATGCACTTTGCGTACAGTGTTGATCAAGATCAAACTGTACATTCTGGGTTCATATTGTCAAACATTTTGTGGGGATATTTGCTAGAACAGCCTTGGTATAGCAACTCAGTTGTTTTTGAAGGACAATATATATATATATATATATATATATATATTGGGTTTTTTTTCTTGGTAAGTTGATGTTCTAAGAATTAAGATAAACCTTTTTGTTTCATTTTTCATTGCGCTGAGATACCTTTCTGATTGGCTAGTACAATAGTACAAAGCGTGTGATTCAATCAGAAAAAATATCCCCCCAAAATTTGATTTGAAAATTATTGAATATTGAATTATTGTACTTCAGGAGGACGCCAGAAAAGAGAGATGAAAAAAACCTCCTGCTCGTAACCACAAGAATACATGCCCTTGTTAAGATTCGTGAATAATAATTGGATTCACTCACTGACTCACTGTATGTCTCTGTGTCTGTGTGTCTCATAGTCTATCTGTCTCTGTCCCTCACAATACTAGTATATCTGTCTGTCTGTCTCTTTCCGTCGCTGTCTGTCTCCTTGTTTGTGTGTCTCTCTTAGTCTTTCAGTCTCTCTATCTCTGTTCCTATGTTCCTATCTCTTTCGGCTAGGTATCCCCCTCTCCCCGCTCTCTCTCTCTCTCTCTCTCTCTCATACCTTGATAGCTAATTTGACCATCCCCATCATCGTCTGCGTCACGAATCATTTCCTCAACTTCCTCGTCTGTTAATTTTTCTCCAAATGATGTAACAATATATCGTAACTCTGCTGCACTAATGATTCCCGAACCTAAATGACAGAGAAAAACGGGGAAATAAAGAATAGCAACATCTAAAGCAGGTTCGGAATGATTTGGGAGCATGGGTATCTTTACTTACTATCCGGTGTTGTTAACCCTTAAGGTACCATTTACAACTTTAATTGTCTGATCTTTGATCTACACTGTCCGTTTTTCTGAGACGTTCTGGAGAAAGTTTGAAATGCAATTATTTGGGTGTAATTGCAAATGTGGAAATAGGAAAGATTTATTTTTACAAACAAATTTTTTTTTTTAACAGTATTTTATCTTCAAAAAAAAAAAAAAAAAAAAAAAATTGTCAACAGATGCTTTCAATTTGCAATTTCGAACAGCTAAAAGATTAGCGAAAGGGTTCAGCTTTATTTTCGCGTATGAAAAAAAAAAAATTATTACAAAAGAAAAATAAAAGTGGTTGAAATATAAAGAGAGGGAAGGGGGTTTCAAAATAAATATTGGTCCCCCACAAAAATATAGTCGGGTGGCATGAGGGTTGTTTGTGCTGCCCCGTTTTCCTTCTGTAAATATGGAATAGTTATCATCAATACAAAAAAAAAATAGTAGTAAAAGGGAGAAAACGGTTAGAAAAATTATTAATGAAAAATGGGTTATTTCCCCTCCATGATGAAATGAGCCAGGCCATAGCGGACATTTTTTAAAGAGATCAATATAAGAATATTTCCGGTCAACTTGAAGAGAACAAGTACTTTTTTGTAATGCTTCCATGCCAACCAGATTGTTGATAAAAAATTCTTTGACGGAAATCTGAAAAAGACCATGGCAAGAACAAAGCAAGCTCTTACCGTCTTTGTCGAACACCCGAAATGCCTCGAGAAGTTGGTCATCTTTCTCTGGCACCGTCATTCTCTTGGCCATGATCACCGTAAACCTGTCCAGATCCGTCAAACCATTGTCTGAAATACATGGATCCGTTGCGATAAGATAAACAACTTCCTTGGTTACTGTTGCTATCCGCTCATAAGCTACCGCGGTATTTATACAGTTTAGCAGATTTAGAATTTCACCATCTTGAATCTTTGTTTGACATTCAAACATTCTTGTTTTTGTGTATGTACATATATCATTTTTTGACAGATACAAAATTTATATATATATATACACAGTAAAATCTCTCTTGTTTCTTTACCCCATGACAAATTGCTTACATGTACTTGTTATCGAAAGCATTCGGAGACGTGGATCGTACATGTGGCTGAAATGATAAGAATTTTCTTTGAAAAGGTACAAAACATTGTGAAAAAGGAGAAAATGCTGGTGACACACAATGCTTACACAAGATCTCTTCTTACGGGTCGTGAAAAGACTTGATTATTTGTTGGAGGCTTAAGCAGCAAGTTTTAAACCTCAGATTTGGGCAGTCACAGTACAAAAAGCGTTAGCAGCAAGTTTTGGGTACAAAAACATTCTACTCTTAGGACAAAGACTAGTCATACACAGGGACTATTCAAGTTAAACCTCAGATAATGGCAGTCAGAGTACAAAATAAAAGTAATTGTAAAAACTGGTTGCACAAAACAGTGGGCCAGGTTCGTATGTAATTACTCGAGTACTGCTAGCCTCCCGTTGCTTGAAAATGGTGAATGTGAAAGATTTAGGATTTAGAAACGACAATCATGCGGGTACTGCGAAGCCTGCCCCCGCCCCCTCCTCTCTCTCTCTCTCTCTTATGACTTTCTCAACAACTGCATCTTTCTTCTTTCTTTCTCTTTGCCCCGAGAAGATGAAGATGCTTTAAATTGTTCTCTCTCTGTCACTAACTGAAGGATTTTATCTAAATACTAAGTATAGTATTCCAGTAATAATGAAAAATGGTCCCATGAAAGCTTGTAAGCTCATTACCTCAAGAAGAGCAATTTTTTTTACAACCTTTGAAAATAGTGTGACGATAGGACACGTTTGCTAGAAGGAAAACCTCGACTGTCGCAATATTTTCACTTCTGTTAAATGTAATAAACCTAACTACATGTTGTTTCATCCATGGTGTTCAAGAATTCAAGAGTTATCTACTGCAAATTTGGTTCGACTGGAGGTAAAGATTTAATTGTTACTGAAGCAGTGAGGTTGAAATCCATAACTAAAAAGAAAAGCATGAATGATATCATAATTGAGCCATGCTCTGGCAAAAGGGGGTTAAATGCATCTCCGTGATGCATGATACCAGGCAAGTCATAACAGTATTATACATCCCTAAAATCTGTTTTGTAAAACAACCTACAGATTCATGAGGTGGAATGGTCCTTTGACATGTAGAAAATTGACCAAAAGCAAAAAGTTTCGGCCCAGGTTAATCTGCGCGGACTGCATAGGCTGACCGAGGTCGATACTTTTTTTTTTTGCAAATGCATTTAACTCTTTACCACACAATTCCGACTTTTAACGACCCTAAAAAGGAAGCCTCTTGAAAACATTGTGGGAAAAGGAGAAAATGCTGGTAACCAGCATTTTCTCCTTTTCCCACAATGTTTTCTACTCGTCCCATAACAAATTTCAATTTTTAAGTCACATTTAATTTGTCGTCCCCAAATGCTTTCAATATGGACTAGTCCAAAAATTTTGTCGGTTGGTAAAGAGCTAAGCCTCCTTTTCACAGAGCATGGCTCATATACAATGTAAAACTTTTATTCAGCGTGTCAGAGTGCAGCTTTCAGATAAATCCGCACACATGAAAATAGTGCAAATACAGAATGCTTTGACAGAGGTCGTATTACAACAACCGCAAAAGACCTCCAATTGTTTAATATGTCATTTTTATTTAGACACAGATATTACAAGTTCAAGAATATAGTAAATGTAGTCAAAATATGTCACTACATACCTGACAGTTTAGATCAGTGATCAGACTGTACATTCTGTGCAGTCTGATCTTTATCTACACTGTCAGCTAAAGCTTCACTGGTTGTCTATGGCAATCAGAGCGTTAGTCATGGTTCGCAGTAGATGAAAAATGTCAACTACAAAAGCACAAATAGATGAACATAAATATTAGCTGCCCTATGTTTTGTGCAAAGCGTAGTTGTTATTATCAGTACATGATATGAGCCATGCTCTGGCAAAAGGGGGCTTAATACATCTCCGTGATGCATTATACAGATCAAATCATCACATAATGATGGATCCATAAAAATCTATTTTGTCAATCATGAGACAAACTGGTCTTTTGACATGCAGGGAATTGACCAGTAGCCAAAGGTATCGGCCCAGGTCAGCCTGCGCGGACTGCGCAGGCTGAGGGGGGTTGGTACCTTTTAGAGATGCATTAAACCCCCTTTTCACAGAGCATGGCCTGTATATAAGTGCTTGAGAAACAAAACGCCCGGACCAAAACCTTCTTATAAGCATGAAAAAATAATTAAAAAAAAAACAAGATTGCAGACAAGCAAGAAAACAAAAATGCAAAATGAATCGAAGTATTTTCATTCATTTCGTTAAAAGACCCAGATTTTCCACGCAGAAGTGTTTTTCTCGTTCGTTCTATTGTTACGAAATCTTACACATATATACATGTAAAACAGTATCATGAGAGCCAAGATCACACTTGTACGTTCTGTGCAGTCGGATCTTGATCTACACTGTCTCCAAAAGCGCGTAGTATGGTACTCTGGGAACAAAAAAGCGAAAGACACGTCAACATATGTCTAAATATGCTGCAAAAAATAAAGCAAGTTTACTCGACAACTGACCAGTCGCTGGAACTAAACGGTACCTCGTAAATACAAGTAGATTTGTGGTAGAAGACTTTAAAGATAATACTGAGCCACGCTCTGTGAAAAGGGGGCTTAATGCATCTTCGAAAAGTATCGACCCAGGTCAGCCTGCGCAGTCCGCGCAGGCTGACCTGGGCCGAAACTTTTCGCTACTGGTCAATTTTCTGTTTGTCAAAGGATCGGTCTACCTCATGAATCTGTCGGTTGTTACACAAAATATATTTTATTGATCCATAGATATGTGATGACTTGCTTGGTATCATGGTATCATGGATCACGGAGATGCTTAAACCCCCTTTTGTCAGAGCACGGCACATATTTATACACAAACTCTAAAGCATATGGGCCATGCTCTGTGAGAAGACGGATTGCATCTGCAAAAAAAATATCGATTCAGGTCAGCCTGCGCAATCTGCACAGTCTGACCTGGGTCTAAAGTTCTTGCTAGTGGTAAATTTTCCTCTCACCAAAGGATCATTCCACCTCGTGATTCGGTCGGTTGTTCGACAAAATAGATTTTATGGATCCATAAGTACATATATGATGACTTGCCTGGAGTAATGCACCACTGAGATGAATTAAGCCCCCCATTTGCCAGAGTATGGCTTATATACATATCACTTATAAATCGAGACGATGTTGCACAGGCACTTTTTTCTGACAACACAAGTGCTAGTGCGGAGTCGAAGAAATTGGCAGATGTTCACTGATTGGTCAGTCGCCTAGTTTAACTGATAATAGCGCCATTGGTCAATTAAAACAAAGCAGTTTCAGAAACAGACAAGCACCATAAAGCTATTTGATTTCAAACAAATAAACCGCTATGAGTGCACCACTGTTACCTCTCATGTATTTTAGCTTTTGTAGCTGTTGCTGCTGAAGATCGTCCGTATCTACATGACAATAAAATAATATGTTTTATATTCATAACATCTGCCTTAGAATGAATATATCATTATGTGGCGGGACGTTTTAAATGTTATAAACAAGATAACATGACCTCTTGACATAACAGTATATCATGTTCATAGGACACGATACAACCTTTCCTCAACACACTTATCATCTTCTTTTGACATAATTACACATAGCATGAACATGATGGCATATATTTTCAACAAGGTAACATAATGAATTGACAGGGAATTTCTGAAATGTATATCATGACTGTAGCCCGTCTCTTAATATGTTTCTGATGCGGAATACAGTTCTAAAATGCCAAATGCTGTCTCAAAAAAAAAAAAAAAAAAGAAGTCTTAGTTTGATTATCCAGTATTCCCCTACTGTAAAAAGAAAAGAGAAACTTCTCGTAGTCATGTATAGCATATTGTATATGATATTGTATAATGCTGGTATATCTTTTAATGTAAAGATTAGAGCTCAGTAAAGTACTCTGATTGGTGATTGATTGATTGACAAAATAGTGTCCGTCTTTGTCTTGGAACATATAATTGCGTTATATTAAGATCGTTTAGTTATAAAATTTATGGACACTTGAAGACATGACGAGAAACTGACATGATAATAATGCTGATTGAATCCTTGTCTTGCGACGCTTATGAGCAATAACGTTCCAGTTCAAAAAAAGAGAGAGATTCTTAACATCGCTTTCAACAGTGTGTAAGCCAGTTCGCGGCGACAATTCAATTATACGTTTTTCCCGTTTCATCAGTGGAAGTGTCTAGATCGTTTACCTCCCCTGATACAGCCTAAGAGAAAGCTGTAATACATTCTGAAAGCCTTGGTTGATCAAGTCCCTCGACTGTATTACGTAGCTTGATGTGCACCTACACGGTACATTTCTTCGCCGGAAATACATTGCTTTACCTTCTTTAATCGCAATGCTCCACTTAGAAAAATACAACACTAGTCACAATTTTCTATCAGAATCTTTCTCAATACATCTCCGTTGACATACAGTTTGTACATTTCTTTTCTCAACTTGGTCTATCAATTCCGTAGGAATTTTTCAGCCACATGTTGCTTATCACCGAGCTGCTGTTGCCTTTTCTAATCGATTTACATAGGCGCCGTCATGTTAAAGATCATGTGACTTGTAGTATTTCAAAATGAAAACCCCCTTGATACGGCTGAGTTGTGACGAGTGAAGTTTAATATTTACATGTAAGCTAGTTTATGTTAATGTTATGCCCATGGACACTCTTGCGCGATTGGCTCCTCCTGCAGAGATCGAGCCAAGATTTCCCGATCACAACATAAATGCCACAACCACAGTGCTACGGTCGATCTTTTGAACCGGTGAAATGACGACTTTGTACTCCTATAGAAGGTGTACTCCCCTGTCCATATTATATGCTGAAAAGCTGTTCCACGGTCCATATTCTACGTAGGAAATGTAATCCCCTGTCTATATATTCTAAGCAAAAGATTGACTGGAGAGTAAAACTTCTTCGGGAGCACATACTCGTCATTACACCGAAACTGTAAGCCTTTGCAGTTAGTATAATTTATATCTCTGCCTAACTTTGTACCATTGAATAAGAAACTCGCTAAGTAAAAGAGGAAGACGCATACTTTCTTCGCCCTCGGGTTTCTTCACCAAGTCTTGGATCTCTTGTTCAGTGGGATGTTGAGCCATGGCCCGTAACGCATCCCCAAGTTCTCGGACAGTAAGAAAGCCGTCACCATCTCTGTCCATTAAATTAAAGGTGTCTCGGATCTCTGAAATCATAATGGTCATTTGGACATAAATTTTTACATACTGATTAACTAATCGCTTCAATATTTATAGTTGCCGACATTGAAAAAGACGCTCGTAAGGTATGAATAGTCAACATCAGTTAACCCTTATCCTGCTAAATAAGTGAAATGAAAAAACTTTCAAGTCGATGGTTAAAACCCACATTTTGCTATTTCAAAGTTACTATTTGAGGGGAAGAAATATCTCCTCACCGGGCAGTGTAGATCCAAGATCAGACTGCACTTTCTGGGAAGTCTGATCTTGACCTACACTGTCCGCAAATGACCAATGAGTCGCGCTTCGCAGCCTAAGGGTTAAACCTTTGACAACTATAATTGCCTCTTCTGCCTGTACAGATCAAGATCACACTGAACTAAACTTGCAGTCTGGTCTTTGGTCTACACTGTCCGCTTTGCTGAGATACTCTGGACAAAACCAACGTTGAAATTCAAATGACGAGAACAAGACAGTTCCCCGACAAAACAGTTTCCCCGTCAAAAAATTTCGAGACAGTTCCCTGACAAATTTGAAGACAGTACCCCGACACTTACGAAGACAGTTCCCGGAGTCTTTTAGTCTATGTCTAATATCAAGGGTTATAATAGTTGATCCAGACGACAAAAATGAAGACTTGTCCAAAGTGAAGGCATTTACAGACGAAAATTTAATTGTGATTCAAATGATGGAATTTGTCTTTGATAGGGTAGAAAACATTGTTGGAAAAGGAGAAAATGCTGGTTGCCAGCATTTTCTCCTTTTCCAACAGTGTTGTCAACAGCTTTCTTTCTCAGGATCTTTAAAACTAGGGATTGTGTGGTAAAGAATTGTGTGGTAAAGGCGTATCGTGATTGAAATGGGTGTTGGTGTGTTTGCTGTCTATTGTCACCGTGAAATTGTTTCTACTTAATTTGATCTTATTTCTAGACGGAAAACGTCTATTAATCCTCAACCTGCTAAATAAGTGAAATGAAAGTGTGCAGTCTGATCATAATCTACACTGTCTGCAAAAGATCCTTGAGTCGCGCTTAACAGCTAAAGGGTTTTAGTTTGTTTATCTGCACTACGCAGAAATAGTTAGAGCCTAAAAACTTACCAGCTCTTTCTTCATCTGAGAGAGCGTCCACGGCAGTCTGTAAGTAAAACAAACGCAAACTTGTGTCAGTATGATAAAATACAATATGGGGATGGGGGAGGAACGTGGACTCGGTATACAAGGTTAAATGTTCTTCTCTTTTGCCGAAGTATTTTAGTCATGTCAGGCTAATAGATCCATCTACCGTGAGGTCTTTTTTATTTGACCCGTGCTCTTTGAAAAAGGGACTTAATACATCTCCGTGATGCATGATACCAAGCAAGTCGTCACATGATCATGGATCCATAAAGCCTATTTTTTCTAACAACTGACTGAATCATGAGGTAGACTGGTCCTTTTGTACATACAGAAAAATGACGAATAGCGAAAAGTTTCGACCCAGGTGAGCCTGCGCAGACTGCGCAGGCTCACCTGGGTCGATACTTTACGTAGATGCATTAAGCCCCCTTTTCACAGAGCATGGCTCATTTATTTTGCAAGTACTCGACAGGGGATCTGCAGTACACTTGATCGACCGATTATTAATCGATTCATGGATCGATGGCCTTATGAATCGATAGATACTCGAACGATTGGATTAATCGATAGACTGACGGGTGGACAGATGGACTGTTTAGCTAGGAAATGTGTACAAGTATCACGAAACCGATTTACCTCAAAAGCTGTGCTTGACTTAAACGTCTACATTCATAAAGAGCCAAGCTCCGGCAAAAGGGGGCTTAATGCATTTCCGTGATGTAACCAATCAAGTCATCACATAATTATGGATTCGTAAATATATTTTGTTTCACAACCGACTGAATCAGGAAGAAGGGACCTTTAACATGCAGAAGATTTAAAGATATCAAAAGGTTTCGGCCCATATCAGTCTACACGGACTGCGCAGGCTGATCTGGTCGATACTTTTTGCAGATGCCTTAAGCCCCCTTCTCACAGAGCACGGCTCACATCTTTTGCATTCACGAGCGTGCCACAACTTATTGTACTGCTCGAACAGTACACAATAAAAGATATACTAACTAATGATTAAAAACTCTCACAAATTTCACGCACGCACACAAAAGAAAGTTAAGCTGCGTTTGAAACATTGTAAGAAAAGAAGAACTGCTTGTTGAAAGCAATTTCTCCTTTTCTCACAATGTTTTTTTTTTTTTTTTTTTTTTTTTTCTTTTCTTTTCTTTTTCCGAAACGGTCAATTGTAGGAACGTAAAAGCCATATTTGTACTGTAAAAAGGTTAATTAAAGCGTAACAGACGACAAAATTTTAGTCTTGGCTAATCTCGCTGAAATGATTGGAACTGTATTTAAAAGGGTAGTGGAAAACATTATGTGAAAGGGAGAAAATACAAGTAACCGTCATTTTCTCCTTTATCCACAATATTTTCAAAAGCCTTTGTTCCTCAGGTTCGTTAAAATAGGAAATTGTTTAGTAAAGGGTTAATACTTAACTTGCTAAATAAGTCAAATAAAACTGTTCAGCCGATAGTACAAAACCAAATTTTACTATTTTAAATGTATTTTTAGGAACAAAATGTCTCCTTATCGGACAGTGTAGATCAAAGATCAGGCTGTACGTTCTGTGCAGTCTGATCTTGATCTACACTGTCCACATAAGGTACTTGAGTCGCGCTTAACAGCCTAAAGATTAAGTGTTTACAAGAGCGTTTACGACAACACCCAAGAAGGTACATATATATCCTCACACTCTGCCATCTTTGGGAAGTCATTGAGGTGAAATATTTTGTTTTTCTTTAACCGACAATAAACAAGTTATTTCACTTTCATCGATCAATGATTTCGAAAGAAAGTTTATTCAATGAGCACTTTATGTACATTATGCAAGATCGATGAAAACTTGACTGGAAATCAATCGAAAATCTATTAAGGAACAAAATGCCTTTAAATAGTACTATTCAGGCCTTTAAATGGTACTATTCAGGTGTTTTTAAACAAGACTAAACTTCAAAAAATGTTTTGTCACTAAATTTAGTTTGCAAGTCATCAATCAATGAGAAAAGAAAAAAACAAGAATAATATCTTTTTTTCAAAGGTATTTCCGAAATGTGATACGCAGCCTATTAACGTAATTTTGGATTTTGTACCAGAATTTCGCAATGGCTTGAGGGAATGTCACATGATCAAAAACACTCGCCGATTTCATGGGATAGTTTCGACATATGACGTAATATATGACGTTCATCTATTATTTTGTTTCGATATACATGTAGACGGGTCTAAAATTGTGTCGACCGGTAAAGAGATAAGGAGCAGAAACAAAATTTTAACCCTTAAACTGCTGAATAAATTAAACGACAATTTCTACTCAATATCAAAACCCCAAATAATGCGGTTTCTAAGTTGATTTCACCGGAAAGAAAATACCGTATCAGATTGTGTAAATCAAAGATCAAACTGCACGATTTGTGCAGTCTGATCTTGATCTACACTGTCCGCAAAAGCGCACCGAGTCGCGCTCTGCAGCCTAAGGGTTAATTCATCAAAAACATTTTTTAGGCGTAGAGGTGTATAAGTTGGCTTTTGACCTACTTCTTGGCTGTACTCTCGAATGAATAAATAGTAAGTTTACTATTGGTTCAAAATGTAGAAATGTCTAATCTGCGGGGCTTTTTACCGAGATTTGTGGACCTATTCACGATACCATATACGAGGGTTGCTTCCCTAAATCGCTAAAACGCGGTGCTTTTCACACCATGGCAAATTGATATGAGCCGTGCTCTCTCTGGCAAAAGGGGGCTTAATGCATCTCCATGATGCATGACACCAAGCAAGTCATCACATAATTGTGGATCAATAAAATCGATTTTTGTATAACAACCGACTGACTCATGAGGTAGACTCGTCCTTTGACGTGCAGAAAATTGACCAATAGCGAAAAGTTTCGGACCAGGTCAGCCTGCGCAGACTGCGCAGGCTGACCTGGGTCGATCCTTTTCGCAGATGCATTAAGCCCCCTTTTCACAGAGCACGGCTCTTATGATATGGCATTATCTTTTTCCCGTGCCATTTGTTAATTTAACATTTTTATGCGTTACTCTGTAACCTATTAGGTACATTCTACTTATTTTTGCAGACACACCAATTTTAGCAACAGCAGCAGCTCCTTTTACAAAATGGGTTGGTTTAACAGCTAATTTTTGTAAAAAAAAAAGAAAGTCTGGATGAAAGTTTCATTTCTTCAACAGTTTAAAAGATAACGAGGAAAAAGTGACAATTGCTGTCATGGTCACTTTTCATTATTTCTTGTCATTTTGAACCAAAGTTTCAATATTCATATTCCAGTACCTCTTATACCGTCTTTTGTAGAACAGAACAGAACAATCCTTATGTTCACCGTCCAGCTACAAACAAGGTACACATGGGGTTATAACATATATAAGTTTTGTATCGTCATTTTAAACCTTTTCCTGCTAAATAACTTAAATGAAAACTTTCAACCCGATGTTAAAAACCAAAATATTGGTTTTTCAAAGTTATGGGGTTTGGGAAATATCCCCTCATTGCACAGTGCAGAATCAAGATCAGGCTGAACGTTCTGTGCTGTCTAATCTTGATCTACACTGTCCGCAAAAGGTCCGTCAGTCGCGCTTAGCAGCCTCATAGATTGATTGAGCATAATTATTATGGCGTTTACACCGTTTTCAACATTATTTCACTTATATCACGGCGGCCAGTGCACCTGTCTATGCTTTCCTGGAGTTTCTTTTACCAGTACTCCGCACAATATTCTTTCCAAGCCACTGGCTGCTTTCCCACATAACCATCGTCGAAACAATGGTCAGCCGTGAGAGAGGAATGAATCTTGTCGCAATGACTATCATCAATCCTCGGAAAGAAATTGGCCAAGCCTTAGCAGCCTTAGTGTTAAAGCGATATTCCTGGTAAAGAAAGATGGAGACAGAGACAGATACACAAAATGAGAGAGAGAGAGAGAGAAATCTTATTTCCAGTACAACGCCTCTATGAGGTAAATTGTTCAAATTGCTATGAAATCCGAAAAGTTTAACCCCCGTGGTGGTGTTATCTCTAAATTTAACGTCATTAATTCATAAACAGGTACCGGTATTCACTCTCTAACTCTTTACCACACGAGAATATTTTGGACTGGTCCTAATTGTAAGCTGTTGCAGACGATGAATTTAATGTGGTTCAATTGACAAAATTTATCTCTGAAAGGACAGAAAACATTGTAGGAAAAGGAGAAAACGCTGGTTACCAACCAGCATTTTCTCCTTTTCCCACAATGTTTTCAAAAGCCTTCTTTTTCAGGGTCTTTTAAACATGGGATTGTTTGTATTAGTATTATCACATTACCACACAATCCCCACTGTTAACGACCTTTAGAAAGAAGACATATGACAACATCCCGGGAAAAGAAAAAAATGCTAGTTAAAAAAATCTGCATTTTCTCTCCTTCTCCCACTGTGTTTTCTGTCCTATCAAAGACAACTTCCACAATTTTAGCAACATTTCATTTGGCGTCTGCTTATGATTTGGGTTTGGACAAGTCTGAAATTTTGTTGTTTTATTAAGGGTTATAGCGGCCTTTACAACTTTTGTTTTCCGTGGGGCGATTGTAGATCAAGATCAGACTGCACAGAAAGAGAAGTCCGATCTTTGGTCTTCATTGTTTGCTCTTCTGATAAATTCTGAAGAAAGTCAGCACTGATACCGCACTTATTAGATTCTTATTTCTAGACTGGAAGTATCCATTTGGGTTTATTCGGCATCCTAAGAATTCGCCCAATCTATCTATTTTACCAGACGACAAAATTTTAGCCTTGTTTAAAATGAAAGAATTTGCAGGCGACAAATTAAGAATCCACTCAAAACATAAAATTTGTCTTGCATAAGGTAGAAAACATTGTGGGAAAAGGGGAAAATGCTGGTTACCAGCATTTCTTCTTTTCTTACAATGTTTTCAAAAGCATTCTTATGAGGGTCGTTGAAAGTAGGCATTGTGCTGAAAGGGCTATTATTAGGAATGGTCCTTATCACTACAAGTGACAAAAACTAGAAACATATAATCCTCGTACTAGACTACAAAATCGAGTAAGACTCATACACTATCAGTCTCCGAGCAGAGTTGTCGTTCGTTACTCTCACCATACATCTCTGCAACGGGCTAAACGACAAGAATCTTGTCAAACCGAGGAAAACATGTTTTGTTTCTGTTTAACTGTTTCACGTGTAACATAATAAAGTAGACAAAGGAAATATGATTCCGAATTCATTATAGGTGCATTCAAACTGATGAATTTACCTGTATACAATGGAACTAATTTTTCAAGCTTCTTTACTGATCAGAATCTTACGCCAATTGTAAAAAAAATGGCTGCGCCCATGAATGATGACAACTTAAACAAAATTAAAAAACAAGTTATCGTCCTTTAAAAGACATTTAAGCTTTTCAGAAAATCCCTCTTTTTCACATTTCCTACCACTAAGTCTGATTGGCCGTATGCTGTTTGAACAGCACACAAAACAATCGATTGGTCTTTCTTTCACCGGCGTTTGTGTCGCCATTTTGAGTTATGGTCATGTGACGAAAATATCATGTGATGACGGACTACATTCTGAGCCAACTACAGAGGTGAATGGGAATGATCCGTAGTGCAAGAGAGTGATACAATATGACAGCTAGTCTGGTACCCCGCCGTACTACAAGAGTACGTCAGGCAAAGCGCAATAATGGCGGCCCCGATGGTAATTTGCAGAGGATACGGGATATTGTTATTTCACATGATCAAATCGGATCATAGGCTGAAATCAAAACAGATCGATTGCAGCAACGTCATGGCAGTGAGTTTTTCTACATGTCGTTCTTATTTAGCGAGAAAAACTTCATATCACAAATGCTATTAAGTATCCGAAATGTCAATGGACCTATATAACGTCCGAAAACAGGGCTACTTTTAAAATGGTTCATAGTCTAATTTATATTTAAACCATACCCCAACAGCACGTTTTAGATTCGGTAATGTATTTTTTTGAACAAAATTGATCTCATTTTATTAACTGATCAAACTGGATCACATGAAATTGGGGGAGACGGGGAAGCATGTATTGGGTACACTTGAGTACACCTAGGAGGCCGCCATTATTGTGCTTTGCCTGACCCGATAACGTAGTGGTAGGGTCAGATGACAAATTAATTGTTGCTCAAGTGATGGGTCTTTGATAGAGTAGAAAACTTTGTGGGGAAAAAAGAGAAGAAACTTCTTAGTTCAAACATATTTATTTTGCATCGATTGAGAAACAAGTTCTTACAACTTGGACTAACCTCTCGAAATTCTGCTTCCTGGGAACTACACCAGTACTTGCGCCGAATGTGTGGGCCAATGAAATGTCCCAAAGTTGACACCCACACCCGGGACCTTCTGGTAACGAGGCCGACGCTCTACCTCAGAAACACGGACACTATACTGAAGAAACTGATGGTTACCACCATTGTTTCTCCTATTTAAAATATTTTTTCAAACGTCTTCAGACCCCGGGATGTAGAATCATGAGACAGTTTGGTGATGCGTTTAACCCTTTACCACACAATTCCGAGTTTTAACGACCTTGATGTTTTCTAACCCTCCAAATACAAAGGCCCATCCTTTGATCCATATTCATTTTTGACGCCTGCAAATGATTTCACTTTGGACGAGTCTAAGTTCTTGTCTGGTACTCGGTTTAATGAGAGAAATATTTCCTTTTCTTTGTAACAACATAATGTAGAAAGCCATCTAGGAGCCTATATATGGTGTTCGATTCCTTCTTTTCCAACACTTTTGTTGAAGCTGTGCAAAACAACGATTTTAAACGTCATTTTTAAATGGTAATTCGTTTAAGCTGGCTTTATATATTAAATTCATCTTCTTATCTCTAGGTTATAAAATTCGGTCGAAAGCCATCCGCGACGTTGAAAAAGGTACCACGAGAAAGTCGGCTGTACGTAAGTCGGTCTCGATCTTATCTGTTCAACAGACGACAACATTATAGACTTGACCAAGTTGAAACGATTTACAGGAAACAAATAAAATGTTTCTTAACCCTGTACAAAACGACATAAATTTGGACTGGACCAAATTAAAAGCATTGCAGACGACAAATTAAATGTAGCCAAAATGATGATTTCAGTCTTAGATAGGACAGAAAACATTGTGATAAAAGGAGAAAATGCTGGTTACCGGCATTTTCTCCTTTTGCCAACAATGTTCTCAAAAGCTTTCTATTTGAGGGTCGTTAAAACTCGTGTGGTGAAGAGTTAAACGATGGAATTTTCCATTGAGATGTTTTAGGATGATGTCTTATGCCATTTAGACGAGAAACACGAAAAAATAATGGAAACAAATAAGAGTACTGTAAATTTGAAGTTTTGACCAAATCTTGAATTTATCCTGGGTCCGTATTCACCGACCATTCTTAAGGATATTCTTGATCTTATTCTCGTGAATTTTCTGAAGTTGAAAGTAACACAATTTCTGATTGGCTAAAAGGTTTGGAAAACGTTGTGGAAAATAGGAGAAAATGCTGGTTACGGATTATGTCAAGAATGCTGTCAAGAAAAAAAGACCAGTCGTTATCAATCATCTAGCTACTACTCTTGGCACGATGTTTATCGACTTTTGCCTGAACAAAAGGGTTTGAACGAAAAAGTAATGGACACAAAGTAAGTAACAGATAAGTATGTAAAAATACCCGATCATTCCACTTGAAGACTGTTGGACCAGAAAAACCTTACAAAATATTCGAACTGTGAAGATCAAAGACCAGACTTTAATCCACGTACAGGTTGATATTGATTTAAACCTTTTTTTAGAATCTAACATTTCGGTTATCATACCAGCCAAAAGTACTTTTTCTGGGGAAAAAAAACCTAAAGCCGATATAGTTAGTGGAGAGATCTTTTAGTGTGCAAATGTTCCATCTGTCTAAAGGGTTTTTTTAACTCATTACCACAGAGCAAGATTTTAGACTGGTCCAAATTGAAAGCATTTGCAGACGGCAGAGTAAATGTGGTACATATAATGGGAATTATCTGTGAAAGGTTAGAAAACATTATGGGAAAAGGAGAAAATGCTAGTTACCAGCATTTTGTCCTTTTCCCACAATGTTTACTATCATTTTCTTTTTCTCAGGGTTGTTACAAGTCGGGATTGCGTGGTAAAGGGTATAAAAAACGTCCGTTGCACGTCTGCTAAGTTGAAATTATACATTAACTCTTTACCACAAAAATGCCGAATTTTAACAGACCTCAGGAAAGTGGCTTTTGAAAACATTAGGAGAAAAGGAGAAAATTCTGGTAACCAGCATTTCCTCCTTTTCCGGTAATGTTTCAAAACTTTTGAATGACAAATTTTATTTTCGAGTAACATTTTAATTTGTCATCTGCAAATACCTTAAAATTCCGACATGTCTTTAATTTTATCATTCGGTAAATAGTTAAGGGTTAAGTAATGCGAGATAATATTCAAATAGAACACTTGATATGAACCATGCTCTGTGAAAAGGGGACTTTATGCATCTGCAAAAAGTATTGACCCAGGTCAGCCTGCGCAGTCCGCGCAGGCTGACCTGGGCCGAAACATTTTGCTATTCGTCACTTTTCTGCATGTCAAAAGACCATTCTTTCTCCCGATACAGTCAATTGGTAGACTAAGAGGACTTTATGGGTCCATAACTATGTGATGACTTGCTTGGTACGATTCATCACGGAGATGCATTAAACCCCCTTTTGCCAGAGTACGACTCATATGTAAGAGACGTGCTTGTGCATATTAGCAGTATTAAAATTAGTGCACTTTGTGATGAGTTCATACTTGGTACGGAACCCCCGCCCCCTTTGGTTTCAATAGAACTGGACTGTGTATTTGACGAAAAGATCTCCTGTAAATTTAGATACTGACAGAAAATACAGATACAGATGAGCAGCACTCTGGGAAAAGGAGGTATAATGTACTCTGCAGGATAAGGATAAAAAGATTCGACCCATGTCAGCCTGCGCCGGGTCGATAATGTTTGCAGATGCATTAAACTATCTTTTCTCAGAGCAAATCTGTATTTCGTTTGAAGAAAATACATGTAGTTTTCTGGCATTGTATGGAAAACATTGTAGGAAAATGAGCAACTGCTTTAAACATACAACTACTCTTTTTAGCTCGACCTTTTTAAGCGGTTTGTAATGCAGGGGCGAAAAAAATGTTTAAATTTTGCTGTAATACGTAGCTTTTAAAACTTATCAAAATCGTTTTCCCTAGAAGCTTTAAGTGTAAAGGGGTAAATGTGCGCGTTCAATAGAATTTGGCCAATAAATCCGTATTTGGTTAGATTAGATAACTGCGTGTTATATATCATAGTAAGAGTGGCACTATAAGTATTGTGTCAATATTTGTGTTCTTGTCGTAATTGAAAAGGTTGAAGGTGTTCGTGTGTGTACTCGAAACGTGGGTGGGAAGGGAGACAAATAGATTGGTTCGGTTTGTATTGGAGTTTAAAGCCATTTTAACAGCTTAGGTCATATCATGGCGGTCAGCGACGCACCTATATGTTTCCTGGCTTTCTCACACCAGTACTGACACAACTTTCTTTCCAAAGCCACTGACTACTTTTCTCACATGTATCAGAGGTGAGAGGCGAAAAATCGCCGGAAAGAAAGTTTGCCTCAACCGGGTATCGAGCTCGCAACCACCAGCTCACGAGTCCGATACGCTAACCACTGAGCTACCCGGGCGGGCGAGACAAATAGAGCACAGGTAAACATACAAACAGAGAGAGAGAGAGAGAGAGAGAGAGAGAGAGAGAGAGAGACTCACTAACATATTAGCCATACTCTGGCACAAGGGGTTTGATGCACTTCCGTGATACATTATATCAAGCAATTCATCACATAATTATGAATCCATAAAATCCATTTAGTCTAACAATGGACTAAATCTGGAGGTAGAATGGTCCTTAAACACAAAAAAAATAACAAATAGCAAAAAGTTTCGACTCATGTCAGCCTGCGCGGACTGCGCAGGCTGACATGAGTCGATACTTTTTGCAGATGTATTAAGCCCCCTTTTCACAGAGCATGGCTCATATATGTTTCTTGGGTTTCACAAGCATTCTGCTTTGACACTGCAGTGACTTTCCCAAGGATACTCCTGGGGTGAACAGCGGGAATCGAACATGGCTTTTCTCAGTACAAATGCCCCACCTTAATCTCTAAACACTAGAGGATCCCTTACAGGAAAAGGGGCCCAAAAAGTCGGACATACACACATTGCTCAGACGGACAGACGAAAAACCGGGTGGATGGCCGTGCGGACAGACAGACAGACAAATTCGAAGAGTAATATATGATTTCAAATTCATGCTCCCTAGATTTTTTTTCCTTCTTATTTTCTTTTATATTTTTTTCCAATTAGAAATTATGTCGTCGTTTCTAAACAATTTTCTATTGCTTGATAGCTTAGCTCTTCTTTTGCTTTGCTGAAATACAACGAAAACTAATACGGTCCTTTTTTATATATACTGCACAAATTTCACTGGCAGCCAAGCCTGATAAAGCAAGCATCTACGGGATATTAAAAACGTGCTTGCTTAAGATAGGTGATTTTCGACGATGATTATGTGGGAAAGCAGCCAGTGGCTTGGAAAGAATATTGTGCGGAGTACTGGTAAAAGAAATTCCAGGAAAGCATGGATAGGTGCACTGGCCGCCGCGATATAATTGAAATAATATTGAAAACGGCGTTAAACACCATACAAACAATCAATCAATCATACGATAGGTGATTGCTTAGTTAGGTACATTTAAACAAATTTGCATTCTCTTGTTTGATATGGGGTACTCGCTTAATGAAGGTAACCACTAAGCCTGGTTTCACCGTCTTTTACCAACACACTAATTATAATCCATTTCGGCTGAGATCTACTTCAAAAGATATTTGTTTTTTCTTGACTTCTGTACACATCGAATCAGAAAAGCAGTTAACCCTCGGGCTGCTTGGCCCGACTCACTGACCTTTTGCGGACAGCGTAGATCAAGATCAGACTGCACAGAACGTGCAGTCTGATCTTGGATCTACTCCGTCCGATAAGGACATATTTTTCTTCCCAAAAAATACCTTTGAAATAGGAAAATTTGGGTTTAAAATATCGGTTTGAAAGTTTCATTTCTTTTATTTAGCAGGGTTAACGTCCATATCATGTCATGCTCTTTAAAGAGGTCGTCTATCTGTAATAGGTGTCGACACATGACCTGGGCCGAAACTTTTTACTACAGATATTTTTTCTGGATGTCAAACGATCACTCTAATCATTATTCAGCAGGCATTTTGACAAAATGGATCTATATTGTGAAACGATTTTCTTGGAATAATGCATTACCACGGTGCGTCGCTCTAAATAAATGTTCAATTGTATGTCGTAGAGAAAAGTCAATTTCGAAAACTTATGAACTTTATTACATACTAGAAAATGTTCCGACTCAAATACATGCGTCGAACACGGATGAAATATCCCACACTACAGAACAAAAAAATCCGTATCCATACAGTGTCAAATACGGCTCCAAATATGGTATGATGACGTATCTCGTGCATGGAATACCCAGGTATTGATTTGCAATTTGATTCGTCGAAATGTTACGCTATAATATTCATCCGCCATTCATAAAAACGAAGTTATAACCGACTTGTCCATTACTTCTTTTATTTTTGTTTACCTTTTTTAAAACAAAATGTCAATAATTGCAATATTTTGTCGTTGAAAGTTGTTAGGTATATAATAAAAGGAATGGAATATCATGTTGTCACGTGAGCAACTTTCCTGGTGCTTGTATTTGCTTCTCGCAGCGTAAAAAAAAATGACATCTAGTTCGACCTTCGGTCTCGCGTGATATCAAATTTGCTCACGCTGTTCGAATCAAATACAAGGACCAGATTATTACAATATGGTATTTTTTATTTATGGAGCTAATAATCAGAAACAAGTCTTTTTTTTTTTCAACCAGTCGGTAGGCTGCTGAGCCAACATAGATCAAGGAAGCATCTAGGAGACGCCAAATTGTCCTTGCTAAAGAAAGGTGCTTGCTTACTGCAAGTACATTTAAACATGTTTTCCTTCGTTGGGAAAGCAATGTATGCATGCTTAAACCGCAGTCACACTAGACCAAATTCCCACGGCGTCATTGTGAAACCGGTCCAACTCAGTACGAACTTGTATGACGTATGAGGAATGCAGTAGAAACCGATAAGGACACAATGCGATCTTTGTGGTCTTGGCTGAAGTGGGCGAATTTTCAATAAGTTCTAAAAACGTAGCGAGGACGTATTGACGTAGTACCACGGAGCACTGAGCCTGTTTACAGTCTTCTCTGATGTGGTACAAGACAAGTTGATACTCAGTATCAAGTCTCTGACTCCAGTTAACCAAGTTCTATTTCACCTTTTTTGCGTCATGGACAAAGTTGGTTTGAATGTAGACAAACACTGTCTAATACATACATGTATTATTTGAATTTATCAAAATTCTTATATGCAAAAATGGGGGCGGGGATGGAGAGGTTCGAATGTTCACAATTTTCCAGAAGCACGCACCTGTATTTGCGATCTCTCGTTGATATATAATTATATAGTGCCTTCGACGTGATATGACTAAACTGACCTTTAAAAAGCCTGAACCCTTTAGGATTACCCAACAATTCCATGTATTAACGACCCTGAGAAAATATGACCTTAGAAAACATTGTTGAAAGAGGAGAAAATGCTGGTAACCAGCATTTTCTCGTTTTTCCACAATGTTTTCTACCCTTCCAGAGAAACATCCCGTCATTTGCGTCACATTTAATCCATCGTCTACAGATTCTCTTAATTTAATCAGGTATATTTTTTCTCTGGTAAAAAGCTAATCAAGAAATACATTTTGTATATACATTCTTACCTTCGTCATAATTCTATAAATCCCTGTATAAAGTTGTTATCAATATTCCAGTTTTTTCCAGTTTTAATTTTCGTCTATCGTTAAAAATCACAATTCCTTTTTTTTTTTTTAAAGTAAAACTTCAAAATCTCTATGTTACAATTCCGGTTATAGATAGACCTGATACTGTGTATCAACTTGTCTATAGATTCTAATTCATTTTTCAATGGAAAACGCTTTTATTGTCACGGATTTAATTTCAAGTGATAAATCTTTAGAAATTCTCTATAACACCCTTTTAACACATCACTAATTCTATTAACATACTTTCTCGGAGACGGGGTTACCTATATAAGATATCGGATAAACAATAAAAACCCAAATACCATAATATACACGAGTAAATCGAAAAATTGATATTTACTTTTTCTCTTTCGCTGCTAAAGGTGACGAAAGTAGGCTTTGCCGAGAGCGTAGGTCAAGATCAGACTGCACAGGACGTCTGATCTTAGATCTACACTGTCCGGCACCTGATGGTAAACTACGATCAAAATCATAATTAACTGTGATGCAAATGAACTTTAAAACCTTCATTATAAATACTCTGCAGTGAGTGTTAACCCTTTCCCAAACGATGAATTTTAGACTGGTCCAAATTGAAAGAGTTTGCAGACGACAATTTTGAATTTGATGAAAATGACAGAAAGTTCTCCAAAAGGGTAGAAAACACTGTGGGAAAAGGAGAAATTGCTCGTTACGAGCAATTTCTCCTTTTCCCACAGTGTTTTCAAAAGACTTGTACTGCAGACAGGTGAAAACCAGGGCTTGTTTGGGAAAGGGTTAATCCTGTATAGATCCAGCGCATTGCGATCCTGTGGTACCCTGTGCGAAGTAATAGCCTGGTTTGTTGGTGTTTATCGCATTTCTTTTTTCAACTTTTTCCTCTACCTCGCAATGCACCTACCTATGCTTTCCTTTTTTCCCCCCCAGTATTTTGCACAACATTCTTTTCAAGCTGCTGGCTGCTTTCCCACATAGACGTCGTCGAAACAATGTTCAGCAATGAAAGTGGTATGAATTATGTGGTGATGACAATTTATCAGTCCTCGGAAAGAATTTTGCAGAGCTGGGATTCAAACCAGCGAGTGCTGGATTCAAGGGTTTTACGACACCGACTGAGCTAACGGACTTGTAGTACTAGGCTTAACCAGGGAAACTCACATGCGACCAGTGAAACCTCCAGGCATCGAACCCGTATACTTTGGGTAATTTTATCAGGGGATGACCTAAAAGGTTTCACCTTCTTATGTCAATCGCCAAACTGAAATCATGTGACCCCTCTCTTTTAAGAAAAATAGGTCCCCATAGATCAATGAACAGGCGTGTCTGTGTCATTTGACATGTGAAAATAAGATGCGGGTTGAAAAACTGTGCAAGCCAATTACTCAAACAATGAACTTCAGAATTAAATTTCATGAAATTAGCTCTAGATCTGAAATTTGCCTCATTTCGCATCTAGGCCATGGCCTAGTTTATAAAGTCAGTTTATATCGTCAAGGATGAATAAGTAAGAGTAACACCCAAAAATACTCCAAACCACTCAAAAACACCCCCTCACTCAATTTCTACTATCACCTTCTTTATGATTAGTACTTTCAGTACTTTGATTAACATAGCAGCTACAGAAGATTCCTCATTTAACCAACTTTTAACCCTTTCAACATCACATGCGAAAGCATGGGCTTTTGCGGACGGCATGGGTCAAGATCAGACTGCACAGAATGTGCAGTCTGATCTTGGATCGATAACCTCTGTTTGTTTAGTCAAGCCTGCAAAATAAAAAAAATCTGCATGAGGTTTAGTGGAATTTGTCTTTAGACATTGAAAGAGGTCGGCTTATTACATTTTAGCTGAGAGAGTAAAAGGTTAAACCACACTATCCCAGCGGAAAGTAAGGTCATCAAAGGTATGATAAGTCTTATTACAAAATGTGAAAATCGAGTGAAAAATCCCGCAGGCCTGTCTAGATCGTGTCTTTTGGGCTACAACCAAATTAACCCTTATCCTGCTAAATAAAAGAAATGAAACTTTCAAGCCGATAGTAAAAACCCAAAGTTTCCCATTTCAAGGGTATTTGTGGTTCAGAGATACCTACTTATCGGACAGTGCAGACTCAAGATCAGACTGCATGTTCTGTCAGTCTGATCTGGATCTACGCTGTCTGCAAAAGGTCAGTGAGTCGCGCTTAGCAGCCTAAGGGTTAATTTAGTTCGTCGCCTGCCTTTTCAAGGTTCGGACCAGCAACTGTCTACATTAACGGAGAACGTCGCCACGCAGTAACGTCTATGGATAAACCACAAGCACAGAGATTTCTCTCTGGTCGCTGATCATTGTTAAGACATTGGTAATATGGGAAAGCAGCCAATGCACTTGGAGGCCAGTATTGCGCGATGAACTGGTAAAAGAAACTTCAGGAAAGCATTAATAGGTCCACTTGCCGCCGCGATATAACTGGAATAGTGTTGTAAACGGCGTTAAACACCATACAAACACACAAAGAAACAAATAATTTCTAACGTAATATTGTTTGGACATGCCTATGCTTATATTTCTCAAACACCCCGTTTTCACTAGACCCTAACAATGAAGGTATTCAACGTACAAACTGAAGATTACTGATTTCTACAAAGAACTAGCCGAATTGCCCCCTCGTTTGGAGAATTCAATAGCACATAATACACTTTGATCAAATGGCTGATAATACTGAATGCAAAATCCTTCTTCAGAAAGTAAACGTCCTTGCAGTGTAGGCTTGCGTTGCAGGTGTCCACAACTTTACCAAACCATTCCGTGTTTTAACGACCATGAAGAAAAATATTTTTGATAACAGCGTGGGAAAAGGAAAAATTGCTGGTAACCGACATTTTCTCCTTTTTCCGCACTGTTTTCTACCCCTTCAAAAGCAAATTTCATCATTTAAGCCCAAGTTACCTTGACGTTGACAAATCCTTTCAATTTGGACAAGTATAGTATTTCGTCAGTTTAGTAAAGACACACGATATATGTACTTTAAAAAAAGTAGGTTCGATTGAAAAGAGAGGTAAATTTAACACTTATCCTGCTCACAGGCGTTCGTTTTTGTGATGAACTTCGCCATCTATATAATGTAATATATAAGTCTTATATAACATTATATAGATGGCGAAGTTCGTCAAAAAACGAACGCCTGTGATCCTGCTATATAACTGACATGAAACTTTCAAGCCCATACTACAAACCACGACTTTGCTATTTCAAAGGTACTTTTTGGGGAAAGATATCTCCATATCGGACAGCGTAGATCCAAGATCAGACTGCACGTTCTGTGCAGTCTGATCTTGATCTACACTGACCGCAAAAGGTTATTGAGTCGCGCTAAGCAGTCTATGGGTTAACAGCTTCAAGTATATAGAAATCGTCCTTGTAAAAGGTCGTTACTTTTTGGCATGGACGGTGTAGATCAAGATCATACTGCACAGAAGGTGCAATCTGATCTTGGATCTTCGCTGTCTGAAATTTCAGGGAAAATTGTATCCATTAATGCTGATTAAACAGATTAAGATCACACCGTGCGGACGTACAGGCTGATCTTAGTCTCGCTCTCTTCGAATATCAGAGGTCACAACACACATGATATGTGTAAAGCCTAAAACACATAATTATGTGCATATAGTTTATTAACTCTTTACCAAACGACAACATTTCAGACTTGTCCAAATTGAAAGCATTCGCAGACGACAACTAAAATACGGTTGATTGATAAGATTTATCTTTGATAAATATTTAAGAAAATATTGTGGGAAAAGTAGAAAATGCTGGTAACAAGCATTTTCTACTTTTCCCACAATGTTTTCAAAAGCCTTTTTCCCATCCGTGTCGTTTACACTGGACTTTTTTTTTTTGTATGGATATTTTCCCCTCCCCCGTCTAGTAATTCCAACTGATTACAATTTACAACATCGTCATCACCCATGTTTCCCTGTCCTGCATGCCAGTGAATGAAAGAGACCGAAAAGTATGACCTTACGGGTTGTAATATGCAATTACTGACCATGAAACTTTCAGGATTTGAATAATTTTATCAAAAGCAGGGAAAATCACTGTGTGTTAAGTTTCAAGACCCAAATAAATATCTGAAAACATTAAGGTAAAAGAAGGGAAGGTTCGTCATGGGCATTTTACCGTTGCCACAACGTCGTCTATGGAGGGAGGGGGTTCATTTGTTTTGTTTGTCTTACTTTTTTGTCTGTCTAACTGTCTTTCTCTCTGTTTGTATGTCTGTCCATCTGTCTGTTCAAGTGATTAGCCCATCGCGTATCCCCCCCCTCTCTCTCTCTCTTCTCTTTTGCTCTCTCTCTCTCTCTCTGTGTGTCATTCACCCACCTTACATATACAATCAACCAATTTTGCATTTTCACAACATTCAATATTTCGGTAAATATTTGAATAAATTAAATCCTTACAATACCACCGACCACAGAATAGAGTAAACAGTTACTATTTGATTTGAAATGTAAGTAAATTGGATCTTAGCAAATAGAAATCTACCCTACCCCTAAAATGTTCACTTTTACATTATAGCGTACCAGTATATATAGAAAGCATTACAATGAGAAGACGTCTTAAGTCTTTACCAGACGACAAAATTTTAGACTTGACCAAATTGTAAACATTTGCAGACGACAATTAAACTGAGGCTCAAATGATGAGACTTTCTGTAAAAGGGTAGAAAACATTTAGGGAAAAGGAGATAGTGCTGGTTATCAGCATTTTCTTCATTTCCCGACAATTTTTAAAAAGGTTTTCTTTGTCAAGGTCGTTAAAACTCGATATCCTGTGGTAAAGGTTTAAGCAATTCTAATTGAAATGTCAGTTAAAGTGTGTTGTCTAATAAGTGAAATCTTCAACAAGTGTTTCAATTTAGTTTTGGCGCCTTTGTACATACATTAGATAAGAATCAGGCTATACTAACCTGTGATAAAATTTTAATCTACATCAGTTGTACAAGAAGCTAACGGGGAAAAATTTTTTTTCGGGGGGGGGGGGGGAGTTTCGGACCCCTTTTTCTTCCCCGACTTGAACAACAGTTAGTTTCACTTATATCATTGCTCTCACTGTACAGAAGTGAAAATTAACATTGGATAGAATGTCGGCCATGCGGGGGGGGGGGGGGGGGGGGGGGGGGGGGGGGAACTCATGGGCTCCTTTTTTCCCCCGATTTGAACATCACTTTAACTTATATCACAGTGAATTCTAACATTGGATAGAATGTCGGCCGGGGGGGGGGGGGGGGGAGTGGGGGCGGAGACTCATGGGCCCTGTTACCTACTTGAACATAGTTTTACTTATATCACTGTACAGGAGTGAAATCAAACATTGGATGGAATATCGGCCAGGAGGAGGGGGTACCTTTTGCCCCAACTTGAACATCAAATTTCCCCTTTGTAACACTGTACAGGAGTAAAATCAAATATTG
Organism: Tridacna gigas; assembly: GCA_945859785.2. NCBI lineage: Eukaryota > Metazoa > Mollusca > Bivalvia > Cardiida > Cardiidae > Tridacna > Tridacna gigas. The sequence goes on from OX244029.2 coordinate 69,191,224, forward strand.
AATAGAATATCAGCCATGTTGGATCTAACGAAGTTTCGGGACAGTAAACATCAAACCTTTACACACAGACAAAATTTTAGACTTGTCCGAATTGAAAGCATTTGCAGGGAACAAAAAAAGAAATAATTGTAATAATAATTGTGACTCAAAAAGGGAATGTTGCTCCTGGAAAATTGGAATAAAACGTGTGGAAAAGAGAAAATCCAGCATTTTCACCTGTTCCCACAATGTTTTTGAAGGTTGTCTTTCTTAGGATTGTTAAAAATGGCGGTTTTGTGGTAAGGGGTCATACACCCGCCTGAAACAAAATGGCATCAGACGAGAAATGAAATCAGAGCTGCCGTTCCATTGTTTGCATAGAAAATTGGCCATTCGTATTTGAGACATGCTCTGGCCAAAGGGACTTGATGCATCCCCGTGATGCATTATACCAATCAAGCCATCACATGATTAACCGACTTAATCATGAGGCGGTAAACTGGTCCTTAAACATACAGAAAATTGACCAATAGCGAAAAGTTTCGGCCCAGGTCAGCCTGTGCGGACTGCACAGGCTGACCTGAATCGATACTTTTCGCAGATGCATAAAGCCCGCTTTTCACATAGCATGGCTCATTTATTTTTTATATAACAAATCTCTTAATGAATACCAATACCTAAATCCCAGCATTTGAGTCACATTCACTATATCGTCTGGAAATACATTTAGAAGATTCTGACAAATCGAAACTTTTTCTTGTTTGTCTCTTTGGTAAGGAGTTAAATAAATAAGAACTTTTAGAAAATCGAAAGATAAATCCAAAGGGAAAATAAAGAAAACAGTATTTACTTTATGATATGAAAATAAAACTAACCGTCCAAAAATTTCAAATGTTTTAAGAAAAGATTAACATAACCCACCATATTTGATAATCCCTTCTGTTTGTTTGTAGGTCTTTCACTAACCCAATCGATTTATGCCAGTGTATATTGTATGTACATTTATTTTTTCCTTTTATACAATAGTTGGGTTCACTTTTTTCGCCTTTATATACTTACCTAAATTCTTTACTAGATTCTAGTTTATCTTTATCCTTCAAGAAGCATTGTACGCACGGGAAGGTTTTTCCCCAAGGTTTACATGTAGTACTTTTAAATCACGATACGATTTTTGTTCTACAAAGTTTCATCCGTTTTGGTAAAGAAAGAAAAAAAAAAACACCTAATGTTAAGTCATTAATAACATAGTCTGTCAACTCTTGATTTCATGTAAAAAATTACGGCATACAGTTTTGAAATTAAAAAAAAAAATCCTTCACTGTATTATTGGCAACCAGCATAAATTACGATTTAATGCTTAGAGAATGGGAAAAAGAAAACTTGTTGGTTACGAGCAGTTTCTCATTTTGTCTTAATGCTTTCAAAGTTCGTCTGCTGCATACCATGAAACGCAGGTGGTAATGTGAAAAGGTTAGATATGAACAGTTCACCAGACGAAAAAAAAATTGAGACTTGTCCAAATTAAACGCATTTGCAGACGACATAATGAATGCAGCTGTAATGATGGCATTTGTCTCCGAAAGGGTGAAAAAAAAAAGAACCAGTGTGGGGAAAAGGAGAAAACGCCCTTTCCCAAAATGTTTTCAAAAACCTTCACATTCAGGGTCGTTCAAATGCGAGATTGTTTAGTAAAGGGTTAACCGTTACCCTTGGAGAGTTCCAAATGAGTGTAACTGACATGTTCAGTCATTTAGTAAGACCCAGTACTGTATGGTCGAGGTTGCTTTTGTTACTATGACTGACAAAATATAGACGGTGTGGATCAAAGATCAGACTGCACACACTGTGCAGTTTTTTCTTTATTTACATTGTCCACAAAAAACAGGTGAGGTTGGGATTAGAGCATGAAGTGTTACAACACGGTTTTGTGTATCGACTCGATAATTCCACTTTAATTCTTTACCACACAATCCCGACTTTTAACGACCCTGTGAAAGAAGCCTTTTGAAAACATTGTGGGAAAAGGAGAAAATGCTGGTAACCAGCATTTTCTCCTTTTCCCACAATGTTTTCTACCCTGCCAATAACAGATTTCAATTTTTCAGTCACATTTATTTTGTCGTCTGCAAATGCTTTCAATTTGGACCAGTCTAAAATTTTGTTGTTTGGTAAAGGGTTAATTCCCATTGAACCCATGACACGACAGAGACGAAGTCTAACACCCCTGGACATTTTTTGAAAATTTTTTGGAAAAAAAGAAGAATTTGCCTATTTTGTTACAGTTTTTTCGTCTTAACTTTTTCAGTGCCATATATACGAGCAATGCTGTGTGAAAAGGGGGCTTAATGCCAGGCTGACTTGGGCCGAAAGTGTTTGCTTTTGGTTAATTTTTTACATGTCAAAGGAAATGTCTACCTTTTGATAAAGTCCGTTGTCAGCTCAAACGTTGAATTATCAATCGTGATTTTACTCTTAGAAAAAAGGCAATAAAAATGAGTCATGCGCAATGAAAAGGTAATTTAGTGTGCCTGAAAAAAATTTTCGACCATGTCAGCCTGGGAGGTCCGCGCAGGCTGACCTGGCTTGAAACTTTTTGCCAGTAGTAAATTTTCTCCATATAAAGAATTAGTTTTTTTTTTTAACAGTTTTGACAAAAAGAGGGGAAAAAAGGATTGACCAGCTTGGGAATTTGTAAACTTTTAAACATTTCCCAAATTATTTTCAGCTCTGCTATCCAGGATAGGTCCTGTTGATTCAGGTAACAACCCCGGCTATTTTGAATTATTGACCCTTAACCCTTTACCACGCGAAAAAATTTTTTTCCACTTGTCTTAACTGAAAGCATTTGCAGATGGCAAATTAGATATGGCTGATATGGTGAAATTTGTCCGTAAAAGGACAGAAAAGATTGTGGGAAAAGAAGAAAATGCTGGTTACCAGCATATTCTTCTTTTCCAGCAAAGTTTTCAAAAGGCTTCTTTCTCAGGATCGTAAACACTCGGGGTTAACTCAATACTAAACAACAAAATTCTAGACGAGGTCGAGCTGAAAGCATTAGCACACAACAAATTTAGTAGATTATTTCTGCCTTAGAAATGTTAGAAATCATTATTGGGAAATGGAGAAAATGTCTTCAGATGCACTCTCTATCAGGGTTGTTAAACCACGGTATTGTTGGTAAAACCGCCAAATGAATTAAATGAAAATTTCTAACCGGCTGGTAAAAAGCAAAAGCTTTGCGATTTCACCATTCTTTTGCCGAAAAAAAAAAAGCCCTCACTGTATCAGACAGTGTATATTTCACCATTCTTTTGCAGAAAATAAATCTCACGGTATCAGACAAGATAGATCAAAGATGAGACTGCTTACCCTCCAGGCAGAGAGTGGCTACACCACGACAGGCTAAACATCAGCTATCTCCGTCGGCCGCTACCTGCGTGTAAATAACATTTCTTTAGCATTGAACAGATAGATAGATAGATAGATAGATAGATAGATTCTTTATTGACAAGTACAATGTACATAGTTACAAACGTCACAAAACATATATAATGCAATATCAAGGTCATTTTAAACTAACCATGAAATATGAATGTATCTGAGAAGTACATAAGTAAAAATAATAGTTTCTGGAAATCTTGAAAGGGGAAGGAAGAAGAAGAAAAGAAGGCTGTTATTTCAATAAAAGGAGAATTGTAGTTTCCTAGAGGTGTAGATGAACTAACGATCAACTGCATTCTCTGTGTGAAAAAATTTTGTTCTCTCTATTAATGCTAGCTTTAAGTATAACGCTAAATTAAATAACTCACATTTTTTATTAGAATTCAATAGTTCGACCAATTTAATCACATTTGGTCGTAAGTAATATATTTTTTTTCAAATACTTTTTACGAAGAAAGTCATAGTGCGGACATTTCAAAATAAAGTGATATTCATCCTCTATTTCTCTTACGTTACATACTCTGCAAATTCTCTCATTTCTTGGAATTCTAGTTCGGCTAAGTCGATCAGTCTGAATTCGCAACGAGTGCGAAGATGTCCTGATTCTGCAGACATATATTCTTAATTGGTAGGGCACAACATCAAGATAGTTTTTGAAGTTACAAGTTTCCTTTAATTGACGGTACAAAACTAGAGATGGTGATTTTTCAATTGTAGACATATTCCTTTGGATGAAGTTGTTCAATATCCGCTGTCTGAAAATAGGTTTAAAAGATTTGACATTAACAGAAAATGGATTTTCCCAAACATAGGAGAACCCATTTTCGTTTAATATCTAAATACATTAGATACCCAGTTATTCAAACCGTTCAAACAATCTTGTTTTGCAAAGTCATATACCGTTTTCAGCAAAATATTGTTTGTATTAGCCACTTTAAACCAATACCTAATGATTTTTACATAACGCGTGATATATAGTGGGTGACGTCCAAGTTCTGCATAAATAGTGGCATTACTAGTGCTCTTCCTTACTTTAAGAATACTCTTACAAAATTTAAGGTGAATTCTTTCTATATCTTTTGATATTTCTGCTGCATAGTTCAATATACTACCGACGAATGAATCGAACAATTGACATAATATTTTAGGTTTTAACTTATATTTATGACAATTCATTGATAATACATTGAATGCTTTTAGCGCTTTGCCAACGATTTGTTCGTTATTCCGTTCGAAATTGCCTGTATATGAAAAGACAGTACAACAGCATTGAACAGAGCATCTGATCAAATTGGTATGTGATTACAAGTTTCAAGTTTCAAGTTTTATTCCATTTCTCCAAAAGGTCATAGACCCACGTGGCATACAAATACAGTTAATGCAACAGTGAACATAGTATTTATGAATGCATGATGATATAAAATAGACAAATAGACAAATTAAACCTACATATAAACTAACAACTAACCCGACATGTACAGACATGATAGCATTGTCAACAAAATACATCCGTCAGTACTAAAAATCTTATTCTTAAGGTATTGGACAGTTTTCAATTTGGTTTTTGTTTTGTTTTATTTCCAAAACATCGCAACCACAGCTTGCAGTTAAGATGTTTTGGAAGCAATCCATGCAATGTTTTGGAAGCAATACATGAGCAAGCAATCTCGAAACACGACTTATTATCCAGCAATCACCAAATGTTTTAGTGTCTATATTTAGATATCAAATTCATGCGAATCGGCTGGTCGATTATGTTTTGTATGAGATTTTTCATGCAAGATAGCAAGATAGTGGGTTTGGGGTTTTATTTTTCAGTTATTTCTATACAAAAGGAAACAGACGACAACATTTTCGTGATATTTGCCGCTTCAGTCCTTTAAATGAAGATTTATTAATTTTTTAATCCGAAAATCTCGATTAGAAGATAATTCCACGATTTTTCTAGCCGTGAAATCCTACATTAAAGTTACAGAAAGATTTATATAACGTCCTGTAGCCCTTTATATACACTTAAAAGATTTTTTTTTTTTTCATAGGTGGAAGATAAGGGTGTCTCTTTTTTTCCGTCTGAGGAAAGATCAGAAATATACACTTGCTAAAATTGTACAATATTTAAGACTCATTGTTTGTAGATTGTTCAAATGGAAAGGCCGAATCTAAATTGTGAGAACTTGTGGCCAGACCCTTTTGTCCTACATCTATTGCTTCTCGTGTAATGTACGTATATTGTAAGACTTGTATAAAGATGACAATAAAATATGTTTAAATTAAACTAGATGCTGTTTTCACTCCAGCGTCTAGCGGTATCGCTGTTGCTATATGTAGACGCTGGATACGCAGGTGTATACTTATGCCGAAATTGGTCGATGATTAATGTCGGATATTGCAAGTTTATTTATACCCCATCTTCGCATACCAAGGTGACGATCACTACGTGGATCTTACCCCTTGGCTGATCAAGTCGAAATTTGTTAGCCTCGCGATACGAGTAATCATTGGTTGCAGTCAGGACTGAAAGCACGAATCCAGTAGCGCGTTACATTTGCTATCCAACATCAGCAGAACGTAAACAAGTTGGCTTCTTTAAAAAAGAAGCCAGGAGAGGTCAGCATCCATGTTTTCAAATAGCTTATTGCTTTTAATTTCAGTATATTTTGGTACATGTAGACAAATAAGTAAGGCATTGTATGATTGCCGCTGTGTAAAAAGGAGAAACTTTTTATGCATTACATGACAGACACGTGACCTTCTTCCCACGTTTTCAAGTGATCTTTTCCCGCGTTGTTCTCTTTTTTTAACGAAATTCTTTTTTTATGTGTGAAGCTTTATTTGTTTAATGAAAAATTACAACTACTGGAAAGGTCATTTGCTATCAAATCAAAAAAAGAAATCCTTTTTGAAATCCGTCGTATAAAACAAAACACATTTATTTCCTATTTCAGTTTTTTGATTTCGGTTTATTTATAAAACCATGACGAAACAGACTGTGCATCAGAACAATTTCGCAAAAAAGCATGGAGTTAGGCAGCAATTTCTGAGGCAGTCTGCCTTTTAAACTCACCACTGTTGGAGAGGTCTGATGACCTCTCCAATAAAAATGACCCCAGGAGAAAGTTATCGGATATGCTGGGAATTATAGCCAACAAAATACAGACGAAAAATATTTTCTTCAACATTCACTCTAACAAATCAGTTAAATGAAGTTTTAGGATACATCCCAACACCAGATGATGGATTGTCAAAGTAAGTGTGTGGCTTTTGCTTCGCGAAACTTAAGATTTCGAAAATAGATTTTGACTTAATAAATCGTCGGTCAAGTTTGCGATCTTAAAAGCAGTCAATTGTTGGCAAATTACGGAAAAGGCATGCTGAACAAACTATAATTGAACCAAACCTTGGTGGCAAATTTTCAAGGACCACCGTTAAAACAACAACACCGAAGCCCTTAACAGGTCATAGCCTAACACCTAGAAAGGTAAACAAGTCTTTGACCAAAAGAGTTATGTTACGCGACGTTTGATTGGTTTTCGCTGACGTAAATCTAGGGGTGATAACAATAAAAATCCAGTAGGTGGCGCGTCGCCGTGCTAACAAATTTCGACACGATCAGCCAAGGGGTAAGATCCACGTAGTGATTGGAGAGGTCATCAGACCTCTCCAACAGTGGTGAGTTTAAAAGGCAGACTGCCACAGAAATCACTGTCTAAATCCATTTGTTTTTGCGAAATTGTTCTGATACACAGTCTATTTCGTCATGGTTTTATAAACAAACCGAAATAAAAAAACTGAAATAGGAAATAAACGTTTTCTTTTATTTGACGGATTTCCAAAAAGATTAATTATACTATATTGATAGTAAATGATCTCTCCAATAATTGCAATTTTTCATTAAACAAATAAATCTAAGCAGAGAGAACAAAAAATCGTAAAAAACAGAAAGGAGAAAGAACACCGCGGGAAAAGATCACGTGACTTGATACTATGTGGAGAATTCGTACCCTGGAGAACTCGTACCCTAATCTCGAGAGCACGAGTTCTCTGGAGAACTCGTACCCCACAAATAGATAGAAATAGGTTGATCAGTATGTTTTCAAGTTCTATTTTTCAAGACTGACTAGATTCTAGCATTTTTCTGTTTTATTAAAAAATTCTATGGATTTATAATGATATATATTTGATGAAATAACACACAGAGCTGCTTCTATTATGCGGGATTGCGAGAATCGTGCGAAAATCAACTTATGAGCGCGAAAGAAAGTCATGCCTCTTCGCCCTACGTACCGCACACCTCAAAAGAGTCCGTGGTCCTTTGATTTTGGGCGGATTGTGCAGGCTGACATGGCTCGATACTTTTTGCAGATGCATTAAGCGCCCTTTTCTCAGAGCATGGCTCATTTATCTACTTTCTTAAGTTTTTAACGTTTAGACAAACAACCTCTTCATTTTACATGTCCGCAGCAGACAGCTTTTCAAAATATTGTGGAAAGAGGAGAAGCTGTTAGTCACTGCAGATTCTCCTTTTGTCACAATGGTTTCCATCACATCAAAGCACCATCTTCCACATTAATTATCAAAGTTTAAATTGTCGTCTGCATGCTTTTTCTGTTTGGGACAGTCAAAAAATTGCTGTTTGTTAAAAGATTAAAAAATGTGACATTTATTTTTAACATGTCTGGTACTAGTATTATGTCGCAATGTCTCGCGAGCCACCTTTATTTGTTGTTATCAGGTTTACAAGATTCTTGCCTCTACAGTGGAATTAGCATATTGCATCAAATTTTAATTGAACGATTTCTCCTTTCCAAAAACAAAATTTGGCTTATCTGAGCGCACATTACAAACATTCATTAGAGGGTTGTTCCTTTTGAAAACGAGCTAAATTGGATAATCATCTTCGGTTTTGCGTCCTTTTATTTTGAAAAAAATATGCATTTCTGAGCATGTTAATAGCATATGGCCTCCAATTCCTAGAATATCATCACCAGCAAGACTGAAAAAAAAAAAATGTTTTTTCTCATTCATTTAATGCCTAACTTGTTTGTTTACATCTACCAAAATATATTGAAATCAAAAGCCAATAAACTATTTGAAAACATTGATGCCGACCTCTCCTGGCTTCTTTTTTAAAGAAGCCAACTTGTCGTCACCTTGGCTTGCGAAGATGTTTATACCCAAGAAATCATAAGCATTTATGGGAGAGACAAATGCACCAAACTATTCATTTAAAATTGTTTATCAAGAGAAAAGAACAAATATTTGAGTCACACTCTGGCAAATAGGGCTTTAATGCATCTCCCGGATGCATTATACCAAGCAAGTCAAATTATATCTATAATTATGGATCCTAAAAATCACTTTGTCTTACAACCTGCTGAACCTGGAAGTAGAATGGTCCTTTGACATGCAGAAAATTTAATAATAGCAAAACGTTTCGACACAGGTCAGCCTGGCCTGCACAGGCTGCACAGGCTGACCTGAATCGATACTTTTTGTGGATGCATTAAACCCCCCCCCCCTTTTTGCAGAGCATGGTTCATTTCAATTTCACCAAGGTACAGCAAATATTTAAATACAATAATGTCAATACTAGTATGCCCATATGATATGAATCGAAGGACTCAAAGTCCTGGAAAGCGGATTTGTGGAGTAGCATAAAGCTGTAATACATGTATGTTGTAATAAAAAATAATTTCATATGCAACACATGTACGAGTATATACATAAAATCATATAATGGAGTCAGCAAGGGCAAGGAAAGTCGTTCTGCCGATCGTACCGCGCAGTAACTGTTATTCAATTGCTTGTTAAGGAGTGGTGATTTGATCCATCAATCTGATGCAATTCTTTTACTGGTATTAGATTTCGGACTCGGATATACACGCGTATGACGGTTTATCCTGTCACCTCCTATGAATTCCGTCGTATAACAGGGGGTCATATAAACTTGGTGATATACGGTCACTTGACCACGTGATTAGGTTTATTATGTCAGTTGGTCACGTGATCAAGGTTTATTAGGCTAGTTGGTCATGTGACCAGCCGGAACTCCTTTTTAGGTACCGCGATACGAAATCAATATTTTAAAGTAAAATTATCGCTTAAAATTCGATGCACATGTTGATTTTTCTTATTATTTAAAATAAAACAGAATTCTGCGCCACAACATTCTTTCAACGGTTTACGTCACATTTGTAAACAGAATGGGTAGAGAGCAAGCGTGTATGACAGTATTTGGTTCAGGTCAAACCGATAACATCGTACACAATGAGCGCGGATGCGTCGCATGATGTATTTGGTTCCGGTCAGAACGATCACAGTAAGAGAATTTGCTATACAAATCCGCTATTTTTAAAGTGTGTTTCTTTTCTGTCATTATGACATGAACAATCAATTTGTTTTCCGAGAAATAAACTGTAAGTTAACTGGAAGATCCCAGTCGTAATTCTAATTGACCAGAGCTCCGGAGAACATACATTCTCTGTGAACATTTTCGTATAGAACTTGGCCTGTGGAAACGATGAAAGGAATCTGAACGCTGACTTTATCTCCGACTGTAACCTCATACACCGCACTCGCAGACGTACAAGTGTTACGTGGTCCGTATTGAATAGTATTGGTCAGGGCTGTGTGGTTTACGAAGATTTTAAACTGAACCCCTCTGCCATCGTATGAACAAATTTGTGCGGTGAACCAGTACAATCCGGCAACTGGAACTGTAAAAATTCCGGTATCCGTTTTGTAAGCGCCAAAACTGTTGAAGACAGGCTTTGTGAAAATCAGCGTTTCTCCAACAACGGGGGACAGATTCTTCAGCCCAATGATTTGAAATCCAACATTGGGCTTCCCAAGAGAGTCTATGGAATACAAAAAAGGCGTAAAATAATTGTAAGTAAATCTGATTTCTCGAATTTGCAATCATTCTCTAATATGAATCATGCTCTGTGAAAAGGGGGCTTAATGTATCTGCGAAAAGTATCGACCCAGATCAGCCTGCAAAGTCCGCACAGGTTGATCTGGGCTGGAACTTTTCGCTATTGTTTAATTTTCTGTATGTCAGAAGACCATATTACTTCATGATTAAGTCGGTTGTTTAAAAAAAAAAGTGGCTATTAAGGATCCATAATTACGTGATGACTTGATCGGTAAAACGCATCAAGGAGATGCATTAACCCCCCTTTTTCCAGAGCATAGCTCATATATAGGCAAAATATCGGAGCAATAATTGTGAAGGACTTTAAACTGGACACATTTATTGAGCAAAAAAGCAATACACCTAAACATGCCACATGCACAAATTGTTAACAAAATTTATAATTCATTAGAATGACGGCCAATGCAAATGATAAAATAATACCGGTAATAAAGGAGACAATTACAGGTATATTACCTTCTTTACTTATAGTAACCAGATATCAGTTTTTTTTTTTTTTTTCTTTTAGAGCCAAAATATGAAATTGTATGGAATAGAAATTATCTACCATCGCACTGTTGAAATAAAACAAGCATGAAAAACAGCAATGTCAATTTATTTACAGAGCGTCACCCAGCCCCCCCACAACACCCAGCCCCCCCCCCCCCCCTCCACCCTTCCATCACTTCAATGCACAAACAATACTGACTCATAATTAAGGGAAGTAACCTTAAATTTTTTTCTAAACAGATTTTTCTGAACAAAAGACACACAGGGTCATTGCCCCTGTTATTCCCAAATAGCTTGTTTTGCAATTTACCCATTACGATACAAATCCCTGGCGTAAACAGTTTTTGAAAATTGGTGCTGGAAAAGAAGCAATCATTTGTTAAGAGTGACTGTTTCCTTTTCCATTATGTCGTTTCTAGAAGAAGAAGAAGAAAGCAACCGCTACTGAATTACAACGAAATAAAGATATTATTTTCCTAAAAGATAAAAACCTATAGCACTTGAGAATTGCTTTGACTAAAATGGTATTTAGGAAAGCATCTGATCTGTACCAAGGAATGGCAACTTTGATAAAGCTGTAAGATAAACCATATATTTTTAATTCTGGTGCATCTTCATGATTGTTACAAAATATTTTTTATTTACAGCTTTGACATAATAACACAAATAGTAACACAAACACTAATGGAAATACTGAAATATGTAAACAACTTCGAAAACAAATCATCAAAGGGTTTATTTCACCTGTAAAGACCAGTACAAATGTCGTATGACTGTATATATTACTATTAATTATTAGAACTATATATTGGTTACTGTGATGTACATAAATGACTTTAAACTTCCTGGTTAGGCTGCAAATATATGTATCAAGTACTTGCACTTTCCCAGCACTGTTTATTCAATTGCGAGGTGCAAACAGTTGTACTGAAACAATCAGAACTTAAGAAAAATAAGATGGAAACCCTTTTCCTGCGAAAAAGGTTAGATAAAACTTTCAAGCCGATAGCAAAACACGAATATTGTTATTTCAAACTTATTTGTGGAGAAAAAATATCTCCTAGTCGGACAGTGTAGTTTCAAGATCAGACTGCACGTTCTGTACAGTCTGATCTTGATCTACGCTGTGCCCAAAAGGTCAGTGAGTCGCGCTTAGCTGCTTAAGGGTTAATAAGGTTGACAATTACCTAGTTTTCCTTTCATCTCTAACACATTGTTCTCCAGTTCTCCAAGTTTGTCAGCCACTCTCTCTTCCAGTACTTTCATTTTATGTTCCATGCGGATCGTCTTTTCCAATAGCTTCTCTTCAAAATCAAATCTAGAATAGCAAGTTGGCTCCTGTTCTTGTCCTTTTGTCCAGCATATGGATACCATAAGCATCAAATAGAAGGCGATTCGCATGTAAAAAGTCATTTTTGGATAATGATCTTCTTCGTACCTCGGTCTACTGTAATAGCTATGCTTGTATGCAAGCGGGTGAAACTCGGTTATCAAGTCACGTGACCAAATTTACCTTTATCGGCCTATGCTCGGTATTAGGTAGTGTGGATCTAAGACCAGTAAGCGCGAAACTTCCAATCTGATATTACGCCTACACCGATTAATGAGAACGTCGGTCCACATTAATAACATAAGATCTCATATTTGCAAGTATCAGCTTCTGTAGGTATATGTCTCTAACAGAAAGGTCCATCTGACTGAGGAAAGGTTCTGAAGGTTGAAGCGTTATCAAAAACTCAAGTTTTTTCACGAAGAATGATAAGCAACCCTCTTTGAAACACACATTGAACGGCTTTTTTCGACCTGTAGTTGAGCCACGCTCTGGCAAAAGGGGACTTAATGCAACTCCGTGATGCAATATAACAGGCAATTCATCAATTCATCTCATAATCATGGATCCATAATAGCCATTTTGTCTGAAAACCGACTTATTCATGAGGTACACTGGTCCTTGGACATACAGAAAATTGACCATCAGCGAAAAGTTTCGGCCCAGGTCAGCCTGCGCGAACTGCGTAGGCTTACCTGGGTCGTTACTTTTCGCAGATGCATTTCACAGAGCATGGCTCAATTATAAGTAGGTATTTTTCTTGTAAATCTCTTGGTTTTTTATTAGGTATACCTGAGTATCATTGATCTACAACAGGGACCCTAAAACTCGTTTTCTCAATTAGACGACATTTTTCAGCCTTGTTGAAGACACGTTTTGAAAATATTGTGGGAGAAAACAAAACAAGGAAAGAAAAATGTTTGTCCAAGCCATTACTCTGTGAATCAAACCCTAATTTTGATAATCCATATTTCAAAAGGCTGTTCACAAGGCTATCTGCTACAAATGAGCTGAACTCTGGCGAAAGGTGGTTGAACTCTTTCTTTGCCACCTAAATATATTCGACTTTTCCGTAGGTCCAAACAAAAACCTTCGTTGCATTCGACGTTAACTTTAGCCTCAAAAATAAGTATCAGGCGAACTATGTAGATCCAGGATCAGATTGCACGTTTTGTACAGTCTGATTTTGATCAGTATCGTCCGCAAAAGCTGACTAAGGCGACATTAGCAGTGAAAGAGTCAATGCATCTCCGTGATGCAAAATACCAAGCAAGTCATCAAGTAATTATGGATCCATAAATTCTATTTTCTTCAACTTCCGACTGAATCTTGAGGTAGAATGGTTCTTGGACATCCAGAATATTGACCAAAAATAAAAGGTATCAACCAAGCCCAGCCTGCGCTGACTGTGCAGGCTAACCAGTGTCGATACTTTTTGCAGATGCATTTAAGCCCCCTTTTCACAAAGAATGGTTCAAATTTGTTTCAATGTGAATGTTTAGTTTGTTCGTTTGTTTGGTTTTTACTCTGTCACACAATCCCGAGTTCTTACGACCTTGAAGAAGAAGCTTTTGAAACCAGATTTGTCCCAAGCAAACAAATACCCCCCTGGCACATTGTCACTGAAGCAGCACAATCATAGAACGGAAATGTTTTTCAGAGCGAAGATCACCAGAGACCTTCACCTTTGACCCACATGACCCCAAAACAGTAGGGCACCTCCTTGGGTCATGAGCATCAATTTTATAAAGTCTCATGATCCTAGGTCAAACAGCTATTTAGTTAGAGCACAGAAGCGATTTTTAAAAAAAAAATAACCCGTGACCTTGACCTTTGATCCATGTGACCCCAAAACGATAGGGCACCTCCTTTGGTCATGAGCAACACGTGTATAAAGTTTCATGATCCTAGGTCAAACAGCTATTGAGTTAACCACGGAAACGATTTTCATCATCCATATTTTACAAGAAAGTGTTCGAAGTAATCTATCACAAATTTATTCAAGGGAACGCAATGGGTGGTGTGTCTGCCAGTGTGTCTGTCTGTCTCTCTGCCTACCTGCCTGTCTGTCTGTCTGTCTGTTATATACTCATGACCACACAACAAAAGTGCAGAAGTGTTCAAATTGAAAGGCTAACATGGTCTTTTGCTTTCATAGATATTTTACACTTGAGCCGTGCTCTGTGAAAAGGGGGATTAATGCATTTGCGAAAGGGAACCGACTCAGGTCAGCCTGCGCAATCCGCACAGGCTGACCTGGGCCGAAACTTTTCGCTATTTGTCAATTTTCTATATGTCGAAGGACCAGCCTACCTAGTGATTTAGATAGTTGCTAGACAAAATGGATTTTGTCAATTTTCTATATGTCAAAGGACCAGTCTACCTCGTGATTTAGATAGATGTTCGACAAAATGGATTTTATGGGTCCATAATAACATGACGACTTGCTTGGTATGATCCGTCACGGAGATGCATTAAGCCGGCTTATTTTTTTCTCCACGGAAATTTGTATAGATGCGGTTTTGCGTACTCTATTTTACTCATAGACGTGCCTTCATGCTATTTCCCGACTCTCGTACGTTTCAGGCGAAACTTCGAGCACAGGCAACATTTTCCAATCACTGCATGCTTGAATAACCGATATTGAGTTTTATTCGCTGTTGAGTATGAAAATCGTCAATGTCAATTGGTGGGGCTCTGGCAAAGGGCGGTTTAATGCATTTCTTTGATACATTATATACCGAGTAAGTCACAATATAATTATGGATTCATAAAATCCATTTTGTCTAACAACTGACTGAATCATGAGGTACGCTAGTCCTTTTGGCACGCAGAAAATTGGCCACTGACAAAACCTTTCGACCCAGGTCAGCCTGCACAGATGCGAAGGCTGACCTGGGTCTATTTTTTTTTTTTTTTTTTACATTAAACATATACATTAAACCTACTTTTAACAGAGCATGATTCAAATACTTTTTTCACATTCATTTCAATATTCCCGAGTCCCTAGTCCATAGTTCTTCACTTTTAACCCTTAGGCTGCTAAGCGCGACTCACTGACCTTTAGCGGACAGCGTAGATCAAAATCAGACTGCACAGAACGTGCAGTCTGATCTTTGATCTACACTGTCCGATAAAAATACCTTTAAATTAAGAAAATTGGGGTTTATACTGTCAACTTGAAAGTTTCATTTCTTTTATTTAGCAAGATAAGTGTTAAAGTTCATTTTAATTCTTGGGCTGCTAAGTGCAACTCATTGAGCTTTTGGGGTCATTCTAGATCAAGATTAGACTACAACGTAAAGTCTACTCTTGGATCTGCTGACTAGTGTAAGAATTCGAATATCTTTGAAGTCTCAATTAATATGCGTTTTCAAAATCGGAGAGAAATGTTCGTTTTATTTTGTCTAGCAGTTTAACAACTTGTAACCATCATTTTCTCCATTTCCCACGATGTTTTCTGCTCTTTCAGAGATAACAGTACCTAGTAGTAGAGCAGATTTCCTGCCCTTGGTTAGTAGTAAAAACTGGTGTTTGTAGCAAGTCAACGGGTGTGTGTGTGGGGGGGGGGGGGGGTGGAGCGGGGTCAGGGGTATGCCTGTTATGTGCACGGTGTCTTGGTTCAGGGAGTGTTCGGTTAGAAGTTTTGTTCAGTATAATTTCGTGTAAATATCGAAATCATCGAAATCAATACCCACAACAGCTTCGGCGTGCAGAAATCAAGATGAACATACACTTATTTGTATGTCGGTCTTGATCTATACAGGCCGAACATACAGATAAAAGGGTATTATTACACTAATGCGCGATTCCCTCAAATATATTCTTTATTCAGTATCAGTTATTGTTGCATGTATGTACATGTACATGCTATTCGTATATTTTTGTTGAAGCTTTGTAATGACGATGAACATAGAGTCATTTGGAAATAAAGTTCTGTTCTGTTCTGTTCTGTTAATAGTAAATACTGGCGCCTGTAGCAAATCAGTGCAAACCTTAAGATAGTACCCAGTAGGAGAGCGGTTTTGTCTACCCTCGGTTTATAGTAAATGCTAAGGCTTACATAGCAAGTAATCCAAGTCAATACGATAGTACCAAGCAGTTGAGCGGATTTGTCAACCCAAGGTTAATAGTAAATGCTGATGCTTGTAGCAAGTCAGTGCAAGTAACTACGGTAGTACCAAGTAGTAGCTGATTTATTTATCCTCTGTTAGCCCTTATCCTGCTAAATAAGTGACATAAAACTTTCAAGCCGATAGTAAACACCTGAATGATGTTATTTCAAACTTATTTTTTAGATTAAAATATCTCCTTATCGGACAATGTAGATCCAGGAACAGACTGCACGTTCTGTGCAGTCTGATCTTGGTCTATATTGTCAGCAAAAGGTCAGTGAGTCACGCTTAGCAGCCAAAGGGTTAAGAGTAAATGTTGGTGCCTGTAGCAAGTCATTGCAACCAACTACGAAAGTACCTCGTTACAGAGCCATGTAGAGAATTCTATCGTAACGGTCATAATACGGACTACGAGCATAACCATCAAACAAAGAATATGGTAAAGGATTTCAATAGTAACCACCGTGCATATGTCGAAGGAGTTTGATCATAACGATCACATACGGAATATGCTGAAGAAATTCGATCATAAATGGAATATACCAAGGGGAACACAAGTGTGCCATTCGATATTATCAGAAGATTAATGATTCAAGATACTCAAGAGGACTAAGACACCCTAAACATTCAAGTAATATGTACATACATTTACATATAAATTAGCCGTGTTCTAGGAAAAAGGGACATGATGTATTTGCTGAAAGTATCAACCCAGGTCAGACTGGTATGGGCCTAAACTTTTCGCTTTTTGTCAAATTTCTGTATGTCAAAGGACCAATCTACCTCACGATTCAGTCTGTTGTTAGATAAAATGGACTCTTTGGATCCATGACCATGGGATGACTTGCTTGGTATCATGCCATGTATTACGGAGATGCATTAAACCCTTTTCTGCCAAAGCATGGCTCAAATTATGATTCAAATGAAAAAATACATTATCATTAGGATATGGATTTGAATGCTGGGCAGATCTTCTAGTTATTGTAGGAGAAAGGGCTATTGGTTATGACAAGCAAAATTTGCTTCTGTCGAGCATAAATCTCTACATCTTTCAAAACAAATAGATTCCTTTCTTTCACATGTTTTTCCCTAGACTGACTGTAAGACGGTACTTTGGCCTAAAGTACAAAAAGTTAAAATGTAAATTCTAATTCACAAGAGCACCAGAAAACATACACTCGCTGTGAACATTTTCAAAGAGAACTTGGCCTGTGGAGGTAATATGAGGGATCTTAACGCTCACTTTATCTCCGACGTTCCACTCACACTGCGCTCGCGGACGAACAAAGGGCATCCGGTCCGTAATGAACAGTATTGTTCAGGGCTGTGTGGTTTACAAAAATCTTGAACTGGACCCCTTTACCCGGATTATTGCAAATTTGTGCGGTGAACCAGTACAATCCGGAAACTGGAGCTGTGAAAAAACCGGAAACCGTATCGTAAGCACCAAAACTGTTGAAAACGGGTTTTGTGAAAATCAGCGTTTCTCCAACAACGGGGGACAGATTCTTCAGCCCAATGACTTGAAATCCAACATTGGGCTTCCCAAGCGAATCTGTGGAAGAAAATAAAGGTAACATAATACGTGCAATCAATCTCTATACATGTACACGTATATGCAAAATACGGTAGCAACAGTTTTCTTGGCTAAGAAACATAAAGCCTACATCCAGAAGTAGATAAGATACATCGATTGAAATATGCCTGAAATCATACGTGAACAGATTATTTAAAAAAAAAGGGGGGGGGGGCAGTACAATGACGAAAAATATAAATGATATGTTGTAAATGAGCCATGCTCCGTAAAAGGGGGCTTTATGTCTGCGAAAAGTATCGACCCGGGTCAGCCTGCACAGTCCGCGCAGGCTGACCTGGACCGAAACTTTTCGCTATTGGTCAATTTTCTGCATGTCAAAGGACCAATCTACTCCATGATTTAGTCGGTTGTTACACAAAATGGATTTTATGGTTCCATGATTATGTGATGATTCCTTTTCTATTTGTTGAAAGATATCAGACTTTTTTGTTATCATCATTATAAGACGAAAAATATCAGATTCTACAGAATAGGGATTATCCGCCATTTGTTGTCACATTACAACAATTTCAATGAATACTGACGAACCTCAATGTAAATTTATTTACAGAATTTCCCCACCCCAATTCCGCTGCTCAAAAAAAGACCACAAAACTGTAAAGTAATTAATACTTATGGAAAACATTTGCTAGAGAAGGGTAGTCATCCGCTACAAATGACCACTTTGACAAAGTTGTAAGGTAAACTAAATACAGTACATGTATAGCAGTATACCATATTGTAACATTAAATTAGCCATATTATAACATGTAACAATATAATTGTGAATTTTATCTCGAACATTTATGATTGTTACTGTCTTTTCTATCAACTTCTTAATAATAACACTACTAGCAAAACAAAAACTACCGAAAAATAATATGTTAACAACTTTGCAAATGAATCCCGAAAGGGTTTATTTCACCTCTAAAGACCCGTAAGAATGCATTATCTATTAGCTGGTTACTGCGCAGCATGTAAATGATCTCTAACGTCCTTCAAATTGACAGCTATTGAAAACATTCCATGGCTAAGCTACAAATATATTAGCCATACCCTGGCATAAAGGGGTTTAATACATCTCAGTGATCCATGATACCAAGTAGGTTCTCATATAATCATAGATCCATAAAACCCACTTTGTCTAACAACCGACTTAATCATAAAGTAGACTGGTCTTTTGACACGCAGAAAATTGACAAATACCAAAAAGTTTCGACCAAGGTCAGACTGCACGGACTGTGCAGACTGACATGGGTCGATACGTTTTGCAGATGCATTTCACTCCCTTTTCAAAGAGCATGGCTCATATGTATCAAGTGGTTGCTCTTTCTCCGCATTTTTTTTTTTTTTTTTTCCCACTGTTAAAGTTGAAGGTTGAATTCAAACAGTAAGAACTAAAGAAAAAATTATAAAATACTAATAATGCTAATGATTACCCAGTTTTCCTTTCATCTCTAACACATTGTTCTCCAGTTCTCCAAGTTTGTCAGCCACACTCTCTTCCAGTACTTTCATTTTATGTTCCATGCGGATCGCCTTTTCTAATAACTTCTCTTCAAAATCAAATCTAGAATAGCAAGCTGGCTCCTGTTCTTGTCCTTTTGTCCAGCATTTGGCTACCATCAGCAACACGCAGAAGATAATTTTCATACAAAACATCATTTTAAGGTGATTAATTTCCTATCTCGGTTTCAATGTGTAACAGTTACCAGCCCTTGGGACGCTTTTTTTTTTTTCGATGAAAGAGTAAAGATACCAATCTGGCCACGTGATCATATTTACTTTTATCTCGCTAAGGTCGGCAAAAGGTATTGTGGATCGGATCGATACTCTTCGCAGATGCATTAAGCCCCCTTTTCACAGAGCATGGCTAAATTATAAGTAAGCATTTTTGTTGTAAATCTTTCGGTTTTTTATTATCTGAGTACCATTGATCTACAACAGGGACCCTAAAACTCGTTTTCTCAATTAGACGACATTTTTCAGCCTTGTTGAAGACACGTTTTGAAAACGTTGTGGGAGAAAACAAAACAAGGGAAGAAAAATGTTTGTCCAAGCCATTACTCTGTGAATCAAACCCTAATTTTGATGATCCATATTTCAAAAGCCTGTTCACAAAGTTATCTGCTACAAATGAGCAAAATACCAAGCAAGTCATCACGTAATTATGGATCACGTAATTATGGATCCATACAATCTATTTTCTTCAATTTCCGACTGAATCTTGAGGTAGAATGGTCCTTGCACACCCAGAAAATTGACCAAAACCAAACGGTATCGACCAAGGTCAGCCTGCGTAGGCTAACCTGTGTCGATACTTTTTGCAGATGCACTTAAACCCCCTTTTCACAAAACATGACTCAAATTTGTTTCAATGTGGTTGTTTAGTTTGTTTGTTTGTTTGGTTTTTACTCTGCCACACAATCTCGAGTTCTAACGACCTTGAGGAAGAAGCTTTTGAAACCAGAACTGTCGCAAAGCAGACAAATACCCCCTACCAGAACATTGTCACTGAAGCAGCACAATCAGAGAACAGAAATGCTTTTCAAAGCAAAGATCACCAGTGACCTTCACCTTTGACCCACGTGACCCCAAAACAGTAGGACATCTCCTTGGGTCATGTGCATCACTTGTATGAAGTTTCATGATCCTAAGTCAAACAGCTATTGAGTTAGAGCATGGTAGCGATTTTCAAACAAAGTTAACCTGTGACCTTGACCTTTGACCCATGTATCCTCAAAACGATAGGGGATCTCCTTGGGTCGTGAACAACACTTGTATAGAGTTTCATGATCCTAGGTCAAACAGCTATTGAGTCAACCACGGAAACGATTTTCATCATCCATATTTTAAAAGAATGTTTTTAAAGTAATCTGCCACAAATTTATTCCAGGGAATGCAATGGATGGTTTTATCTGTCTGCCAGTCTGTCTTTTTGTTTGTTTGTTTGTTTTACACTCATGTACACACGACAAAAAATGTAGACGCGCGTTCAAATTCAAAGGCTGACCTGGTATTTTGCTTTTATAGGTATTTTTATATTTGAGTCGTGCATTGTGAAAAGGGGGCTTGATGCATCTGCGAAAAGTATCGATCCAGGTCAGCCTGCGCAGGTGCGAAGGCTGACCTGGGTCTATATTTTTTGCAGATACATTAAACCCACTTTTAACAGAGCATGATTCAAATACTTTTTTCACATTCATTTCAATATTCCCGAGTCCCTTTTCCATAGTTCTTCACTTTTAACCCATAGGCTGCTAAGCGCGACTCACTGACCTTTAGCGGACAGCGTAGATCAAGATCAGGCTGCACAGAACGTGCAGTCTGATCTTTGATCTACAATATCCGATAAAGAGATATCTCTCCTCCAAAAATACCTTTAAAATAGGAAAATTGGGGTTTATACTGTCGACTTGAAAGTTTCATTTCTTTTATTCAGCAGGATTAGTGTGCCATTAATGATTCAAGATACTCAAGAGGACCAAGACATCCTAAACATTTATGTAAGATGTATATACATTAACATATAAATTTGCCGTGTTCTATGAAAAAGGGGCTTGATGCCTCTGCTGAAAGTATCAGCCCAGGCCAGGCTGACCTGGGCCGAAACTTTTCGCTTTTTGACAAATTTCTGTATGTCAAGGGACCAGTCTAACCTCACGATTCAGTCGGTTGTTAGATAAGATAGACTTTGGATCCATGATCATGGGATGACTTGCTTGGTACCATGCATTACGGAGATACATTAAGTCCCCTTTTGCCAAAGCATGGCTCAAATTATGATTCCAATGAAGAAATGAATTATTATTAGAAGATGGATTTGAATACTGGGCAGATCTCCTACTTATTGTAAGAGGAAGGGCTATTGGTTATGACTAGCAAAAGTTGCTTCTGTCGAGCATAAATCTCTACATCTTTCAAAACAAATACATTGTTTTCTTTCACATGTTTTTTCCATAGATTGACTGTAAGACGGTACTTTGGCTAAAAGTACAAAAAGTTAAAATGTCAATTCTAATTCACAAGAGCACCAGAAAACATACACTCTCTGTGAACATTTTCAAAGAGAACTTGGCCTGTGGAGGCAGTAAAAGGGATCTTAACGCTCACTTTATCTCCGACGTTCAATCCATACACTGCGCTCGCGGATGAACAAAGAGCATCCGGTCCGTACTGAATCGTGTTAGTAACTGCGGTGTGGTTTACAAAAATCTTGAACTGGACTCCTTTACCGGGATTATTGCAAATTTGTGCGGTGAACCAGTACAGTCCGGCAACTGGAGCTGTGAAAAAACCGGTAACCGTATTGTAAGCACCAAAACTGTTGAAAACGGGTTTTGTGAAAATCAGCGTTTCTCCAACAACGGGGGACAGATTCTTCAGCCCAATGACTTGAAATCCAACATTTGGCTTCCCAAGCGAATCTATTGAAAAAAAAAAAAGGTAACATAATACGTGCAATCAATCTCTATACATGTACACGTATATGCAAAATACGGTAGCAACAGTTTTCTTGGCTAAGAAACATAAAGCCTACATCCAGAAGTAGATAAGATACATCGATTGAAATATGCCTGAAATCATACGTGAACAGATTATTTAAAAAAAAGGGGGGGGGGGCAGTACAATGACGAAAAATATAAATGATATGTTGTAAATGAGCCATGCTCCGTAAAAGGGGGCTTTATGTCTGCGAAAAGTATCGACCCGGGTCAGCCTGCACAGTCCGCGCAGGCTGACCTGGACCGAAACTTTTCGCTATTGGTCAATTTTCTGCATGTCAAAGGACCAATCTACTCCATGATTTAGTCGGTTGTTACACAAAATGGATTTTATGGTTCCATGATTATGTGATGATTCCTTTTCTATTTGTTGAAAGATATCAGACTTTTTTGTTATCATCATTATAAGACGAAAAATATCAGATTCTACAGAATAGGGATTATCCGCCATTTGTTGTCAAATTACAACAATTTCAATGAATACTGACGAACCTCAATGTAAATTTATTTACAGAATTTCCCCACCCCAATTCCGCTGCTCAAAAAAAGACCACAAAACTGTAAAGTAATTAATACTTATGGAAAACATCTGCTAGAGAAGGGTAGTCATCCGCTACAAATGACCACTTTGACAAAGTTGTAAGGTAAACTAAATACAGTACATGTATAGCAGTATACCATATTGTAACATTAAATTAGCCATATTATAACATGTAACAATATAATTGTGAATTTTATCTCGAACATTTATGATTGTTACTGTCTTTTCTATCAACTTCTTAATAATAACACTACTAGCAAAACAAAAACTACCGAAAAATAATATGTTAACAACTTTGCAAATGAATCCCGAAAGGGTTTATTTCACCTCTAAAGACCCGTAAGAATGCATTATCTATTAGCTGGTTACTGCGCAGCATGTGAATGATCTCTAACGTCCTTCAAATTGACAGCTATTGAAAACATTCCATGGCTAAGCTGCAAATATATTAGCAATACCCTGGCATAAAGGGGTTTAATACATCTCAGTGATCCATGATACTAAGTAGGTTCTCATATAATCATAGATCCATAAAACCCACTTTGTCTAACAACCGACTTAATCATAAAGTAGACTGGTCTTTTGACACGCAGAAAATTGACAAATACCAAAAAGTTTCGACCAAGGTCAGACTGCGCGGACTGTGCAGACTGACATGGGTCGATACGTTTTGCAGATGCATTTCACTCCCTTTTCAAAGAGCATGGCTCATATGTATCAAGTGGTTGCTCTTTCTCCGCATTTTTTATTTTCCACTGTTAAAGTTGAAGGTTGAATTCAAACAGTAAGAACTAAAGAAAAAAATCATAAAATACTAATAATGCTAATGATTACCCAGTTTTCCTTTCATCTCTAACACATTGTTCTCCAGTTCTCCAAGTTTGTCAGCCACACTCTCTTCCAGTACTTTCATTTTATGTTCCATGCGGATCGCCTTTTCTAATAACTTCTCTTCAAAATCAAATCTAGAATAGCAAGCTGGCTCCTGTTCTTGTCCTTTTGTCCAGCATTTGGCTTCCATCAGCATCACGCAGAAGATAATTTTCATACAAAACATCATTTTAAGGTGATTAATTTCCTATCTCGGTTTCAATGTGTAACAGTTACCAGCCCTTGGGACGCTTTTTTTTTTCGATGAAAGAGTAAAGATACCAATCTGGCCACGTGATCATATTTACCTTTATCTCGCTAAGGTCGGCAAAAAGTATTGTGGATCGGATCTATTGTCAGACACCTTAAAACTTGCAGTCTGATCTGAGGTCAACACTGACTGTTATTGGTGAGGAGAAAGTCAGACAAAAAAACACCCACTTCTCAATGATCAGGTTCTGTCCCTATATGTCTCAATGGAAAGTTTCGTCTGAATTAGTTAAGGGTCTTACGGTACTTTAGAAAATATGTAAGTTATTTCTGAAAGATGAGTGACCCTCAAAAAACACGCTGAGCACTTGTACTCTCATCCTGCTATCCGAGAGTACAGAGGTTATTTATGAAGAGTGTAAACAAGTCTACACATACCTGTGAAAGGGTGTTCTGAGTTGACCGTCTCCACTTTTCTGATCATAAATGGTCCCCGTCATATATTTCGTATTCAAGGCCAATGAACTTCAACTAGCCTAATCATTTCACATGCAATAATGTAAAGTAGTCAAACTGTAGTTTATTTAGTATACATCAGTAAAATCCTCATATATTTAACCCTTTACCGAACAATAACCTGCCGTGATTTTAAGAACTCTGGGGAAAATGTTTTTATTTTTCAAGAAAATATTGTGGGACTTCTGGTACGTCAAAAACGGTGTTAACCAGCCCAATCTTTTTTTGGTCACAATTACTCTACCAGCCACAAATGCTTGGATAGTGAAATATTCTCCCCCCCCCCCCCCCCCCCCCCACATCCATTTTGCCTTGCAAAGGGAGAAACTATGAATATTCAGGCCCTTGCGCTGTAGGGTATATTTACTACAGGAATATTGTATAAAATGTAAATGAGTCAAGCTCTGGCAAAAGGGGGCTTAATGCATCCCCGTAATGCATGATACCGATCAAGCCATCACATAATTATGGATCCATAATAGCCACTTTTTTTCAACAACCGACTGAATCATGAGGTAGACTGGTCCTTTGGCATACAGAAAATTGACCAGTAGCCAAAAGTTTCGGCTCAGGTCAGCCTGCGCGGACTGCGCAGGCTGACCTGGTCGATACTTTTTGCAGGTGCATTAAGCTGCCTTTTCACAGAGGGTGGCTCAAATATTGAGGACAAAAATGAGAATCTGCATTTTTTGTTTTAACGGCTTTTTCGTCTAAACTTTTTCAGCGCCAAATATTAAAACTTGGTCTCTTTCGAGGACTAGAGATACACCCCACTGAAACTCAGACAAACTGAAACTATCTTGTATGTTTGACTAAATACGCGAGCACTGTTGATCCAAGATCAGACTGTACGTTCTGTGTAGTCTGATCTTAATCCATGATGTTAGCAATAGCCTCTGTTATCGCATTTGATGCTGAAAGCGTTAAATTAAGTTTTATTATGGGTTTATGTTGATGATGGACAAGGAGAAAAAGATCAAGCACCCGGTCTGAGTGTATATCAACTTTAACCCTCAGGGTATATAGATTAATTTTACCTATATTCGCATACAGCTTAGATCATGTTCAGACTGCAGAGGAGCGTGAAGTCTAATCCTGCATGCACACTGTCTTAACACTGTCTGAACTCTTTACTAAACGACGAAGTTTTACACGTGACCAAATCGAACGCATTTGCAGACGACAAATTAATGTTATTTAAATGATTGGATACTTCTCCGAAATTGCAGAAAACATTGTGGGAAAAGGAGAACATGCTGATAATCAACTTTTTCCACAATATTTGTAAAAGTCTTCTTTCTCAGGGTCGTTAAAACTCGTGATTGTGTGGTAAAGGGTTAACTGACAAGACATTCTGGTTTAAAAAAGCATACACGGAAATTGCAATGTCAGGGTATTTTATACTAGATAAGTATACATCTAGTTAGTTTTCCCCCCTTTTTATTTAGGGCTACAGTATTCAATCTGCTGTCCAACTCAAACGTTGAGTAATCAATCGTGATTTTACTCTCAGAAAAAGGCAATAAAAATGAGTCATGCGCAATGAAAAGGTAGTTTAGTGTGCCTGGAAAAAAAATCGACCATGTCAGCCTGGGAGGTCCGAGCACGCTCACCTGGATTAAAACTTCTTGCCAGTCGTAAATTTTCGGCATAGCAAGAGTTGGGTTTTTTTTTCTATCTATTTCCCTCTTTGAACAATTTTGACAATAAGAGGGGGAGAAGGGTTTTCAGTCTTAGGAATTTATAAGCTTTCAAACATTTTCCAAATTATTTTCTGCTCTGCTATCCAGGATAGGTCCAGTCTGGTACCCCGCCGGACTTCAAAAGTACGTGACCCTCACTCGTCACAACTCGACCGATTCCGTACCTAAATCTAACCTCGTCTGTATAAAGGCGGCTTCCATTTTGAACTACCAATCACATGATCTAAACATGGCGGCGCCCCTGTAAATCGCTTAGCAACGACATGAACAACCACGATGGAGTTATTCACATCTATCGATCTGTTGATGAAAGCTCCAAACGGAATTGATAAACCACGCTAAAAATTGAATGTACAAATTGTTTGCCGACTGAAATATTCTTAGAAAGATAACGATAGAAAATTGATTCGTGTTTTCTTTTTTAAGAGGAGCCTTACAATTTCAATAACGGTAAAATGGTGTGCTCCCGGAAACGTGCGAAATGTACCGTGTAGGTGCATATCAAGCTACGTGATACAGCCGAGGGATTTGATCACCGGATCACCCGAGGATGCCGAATGACGTGACCCTATATAACGTAGTGGTAGGGGCAGGTAATCCAGACTAGGATATCCTGTTGATTCAGCTAACAGACCAGGCCGTTTTGAATTATTGACCCTTTACTCTTTACCACGTGACAAAATTTTTGCACTTGTCCAAATTGAAAGCATTTGCAAACAACAAATTAGATATGACTCATATGGTGAAATTTGCCCGTAAAAGGACACAAAACGTGGGAAAAGAAGAAAATGCTGGTTACCGGCATTTTATTCTTTTCCCGCAAGGTTTTCAAAGGCTTCTTTCTCAGGATCGTAAACACTCGGGGTTAACTCAATACCAAACAACAAAATTCTAGACGAGGTCAAACTGAAAGCATTAGCACACAACAAATTTAGTGTAGCTAAGAAGAATATTTCTGCCTTAGAAATGGTAGAAAACATTAATGGGAAAAGGAGAAAATGTCTTCAGATGCCCGCTCTATCTGGGTTGTTAACGCTTGACCAATAAACAAAATTTTAGACTAGTCCATATTGAAAGTATTTGCAGACGACAAAATAAATGTGACTACAAAAGTGAATTTTGATTTGGGAAGGGTAGAAAACGTGGGAAAAGAAGAAAATGCTGCTTACCAGCATTTTCTCCCTTTCCCACAATGTTTTCAAAGGCTTTCTTTCTGAGGGTCGTAAAAAGTCGGGATTGTGTGGTAAAGCGTTAAACCACAGCATTGGTTGGTAAACCACCAAATTAATTTTAAAAATGAAAATTTCTAGCTGGCTGGTAAAAAGCAAGAACTTTTCGATTTCAAAGTTCTTTTGCCGAAAAAAATCTCACTGTATCAGACAATGTAGATCAATGATGACACTGCTTACTCTCCAGGCTGAGAGTCGCTATACCACCACAGGCTAAATATCAGCTATCTCCGAAACATGTGCGTTGGCCACTACCGTGTAAATAACATTTCTTTAGTATGGCGGCATATTTCTTCCACGAGATATTAACTATCGGGATAATTTTTTTAGAAAACTATCATGATAAATCAAAGTTTCCTGGAAATTTTATCTAGACAGTGAAAAGTTATATGAAAAAAAAAAGAAAAAAACTTTGTTATCTAGAAAACTTTACACTGATCAATAAATATTTTAACGCAAAATTTCTCATTCGTGTACGAAGGTGACATTCGAGATAAAATCGTCGGAATAGTTCTAATCGGTCCTCGATATCTATAAATAGAAAATTCACCATTTGGATGAACTCGGTAGCTTTTGACTGTACAAGATGGCAAAGATGTTCCGAAACCGTATCTATTTATAGATATCGTGAATGTCACTGTCGTGGGCACGAACGAAAAAAAAAAAGTAATAAAAATGAGAATTATCGCGATATTCTGATCGTGAAACTTTTTTTCATCAAGGTAATATTTCCAGGAAAGTTTGTTTTACACCGATAGTTTTCTTAAATTATCACAATAGTTATCTCGTATCTCGCGGCAGAAATATGCCAGCATACTTTAGCACTGAACACCGCATCCGATCAAATTGTTCTGTGATTACATGAGCGAACAACCTCGAAACACAACTTATTATCCAGCATTAACCATTATTAGCAACTATATATATCAGTGTCACGAGATTGTGTTATTCAAGCAATACGAATGATGAATACTGCATATAAATAGGTCTCTGGACTAAAACTGTTCTAGGATTTCTGAATTTTTAAACTACTCACATGACTGGCTGCAACAAAACATCTCAGCCTATCATATGGCTAGTGCTGAGGTTTAGAATCAGAAGACGTGTTTAGAAGCGTAAAAGAAATGAAACTTTGTAAAAAGTCTATCTCGGTTCGATTGATTGATTGATTGTATGGTGTTTAACGCCATTTTCAAGATTATTTCAGTCATATCGCGACGGCCAGTACACCTATCCATGCTTTCCAGAAGTTTCCTTTACCAGTACTTCGCAAAATATTCTTCCCAAGCCACTGGCAGCTTTCCCACATAACCATCGTCGAAACAATGGTCAGCTATCTCTTGGTTTGAACTTCCTGCTAGTGATATCCATGTATGGTCATTTATATGTACACTGTCTGCGCCAAACGTAGCTTTTTGGGGGGAAAGACTGTTTTTTTTTTTAATCTTTATCATCCCTGTAGACGGATAGTGCCGACTCGAATCAGTTTGCGCTAATCGGACAGGATGCTTTTCACATAGGCAATAAGGCCCTTTCTATACCATGGCTTATTCGATGGTGAATAATTTGCTTTTACATTACTTTCTGTTTCGTCTTGAGCACATTTTGTTTCAGATGCAATGAAAGGAATATTGATCCGTGTAAACATGATAATGCATTGACAGAGTTTAACCTCGTGTTATAATAATAATTTGTACCTTTTTTATATACCAAAATATGATTTAATATATAGGTGGACTTAGATTTTGCCTGAAAAGAAGCATCATTTGGGTATATCGCATTTATCCTGTCTATGGTATGCATCTTTTAGACTTGCCCAAAATGAAAACATTTTGATAGAACTATAGATAGTAGTATACATTGTGAGAAAATGCGACATCGTTCAATGAGTAATTTTTAAGCGTTGCCAAATAGAAATCGCCACACAGTCTATGGAGTATTCGGACCAAAAATTTTTCTTTTCTATTTTTTTTTTTTTTTTTTCGACCAAAACCAACTTTCAATGAATAGTTTCTCATATGCAGAATCTGTAACTTTTCGTATGTATAAAAACGTGTACTCCCACGGTTCTAAGCAGTATTCAAAATTAATATACCAGTATGTATATATCTATGATTTTTCTTTTCACCTCCTTCCCCATCTTTATTCTAATCATAGAAAGTGTAAACTGTATAAATCAAAAAGTTAAAAACTACAAACACACACAAAGTAAAATTTTGAAATAGTGACTAGATTACCCCATCTAGATATAACCTTTTACTCTACATATCACAAGGCAAAATTTCGTTTGTTTTTTTATTAAAAGCATTAAAGACGACAAATGTGAGTCAAAATGAAACTTGTTTTTGAAAAGCTAGAAAACACTGTGGGAAAATGAGACATTGCCGATTACAAGCATTTCCCCCTTTTCGCATATTTTCAAAAAAGCCTTCCTCCCAGTGTTGTCAAACCATGTTTTAATTGCTACGCAAATTATTTTTTCTTGCAATAATTTTAAACCGGTACTTCCAACAACGCCGAATTTTCTGCTGAATTCAGCAGCCTGATGATGTTGCAATATATAAAGATTTTTTAAACTGAAAGGAATTTGACGCATAGGATCAGTTAGGTTCAAGGTCAGACTGCTTGTTTTGTGTAACCTGTCATTGGTCTACATTGTCAGCAAAAGTGAATACGGACGGATTAGGTTTCAAGATCAGACTGCTTCTTTTGCGCAGTTTATTATTGATCTGCAATTTCGGCAAAATGTGCATTTAGTCGCTCTGAGCAGTATAACCCTTTACCACACAATACTGAGTTTTAACGACCCCGAGGTAGAAAGTGTTTGAAAATTGAGGGGAAAGGAGAAAATGCTGGTAATCATGAATTCTGTTGTCTTCAACTGATTTCAATCTAGTCGAGTCCAAAGTTTCGTCGTCTTGTAAAGGGTTGCCCATTTCTCAAACAAAAAAAAAGAAGGGGGGGGGGGGGTACAATTCTGTGCATTCTGATATTAATCTACAATATCCTTTAGCACTTCTAAATTTAAAGTTGAGCTAAATTCTCTGACAGGTTAGAAAACATTACGGGAAAAGGAGAAATAACTTGTAACAAACAATTTCTCCTTTTTCCACAACGTTTTACAAAAGCTGTCTTTCTTAGGTTCGTTTAAACTTGTGATTGTTTGGTAAAGGGTTAAGGGCCGAACATCTGCGATCAGTTTTTGTCTCAGAGAATAAAAGCTTAACCCTTAAACTGAAGAATGAATTAATTACAAACCGACAAATAAAGCTCAGTTATTGCAAATTTAATGCTCTTACGCAAGAAAAATCTTGCCGTACCTGACAGTTAAAAAACAAGATTTTGTGCGGTCTGATAAGACTACACATTCTGTGCAATCTGATATTGATCTACAATGTACTCAGCAGACAAAGGGTTCAGGTTGAAATCCGAAAAAAAAAACTTCAGATATACAGTCCAGGCAAGGATTGTAAATTTGAAGCAGGGCTACTGTTACGTAATGTTAGTGTCTCTTATCTTTGATGGCTCCGGGCTATCGATACACGGTTTAAGTTCGCCAAACTCCGGAAACTCCCGAATCTTTGCGTATGATATCGATTATCTCCATCGATTTATTGGTATGCGGGACTGCTGATAAGGCATGTCCGCGAAAGTTGGCTATGTCGAGTACAACGAAGCATTGCGAAAAGGATTAGAACGGAAGCATAATAGCCTATTTAGTTTCTCTCCCTAAGAACAGTAATGTGATATAACAATTACAGTAAGTCAAATAAAATGAATAAACACCAAAAATTTAAACTGGTAGTGAAGATTTCAGAGAGTGATTGTAAGAAAAGAAGTATAAAGAAAGGAATAATCTTAGGAGACTGAGTAGAGTGAAGGGAAAAATTGAAAAACTAAATTGTATATTAAATTGTATACATGTATATGTATTTATGTCCGCGGCAGTACAATTTGAAAAGTAAGGCACCATTTGCAAATTCAATATAAATTGAAACTCAAGCGAATCTACCACTACTCTCAATGAAAACATGAACTGCATTAAATATTTTTTCATTTTCTGCAAAGGAGAGATTGTTGTCACCAAATAGGACGGTATCAATATTATAATCTGATATTTCACTGATACATTGTCTGACATGATGCTACCCTATTACGATATAATCTGCAATCGAAAAAGTAGTGTTTATTAGATTCCGTTTCCCCGCAACAACAAAGAGGGGTTTCTACAATATTTTTCCAGAAGAGGTGTTGTTTGTACTCACTACATTTATTTCTAAGACGAGTATGTATAACCTGCAGTCTTCTTTCCCCACAAAAAAACAGTTTGTAGGGAACTGGTTTATCTATATCCAACATGCGTTTAAAAGATGAGAGAGAGTCTGCCTCTCTTGTAGATTGTGGCAGACAGTTCCACGCATCTACTGCTGAAGTTAGAAACGATTTCATATAAAAGTTAGTTTTGCAGACGATATTTGCCAAATCGTTCGAATTACGGAGATTGTAATTCGTACTACTGCTAATGGTATTCGGTACAAGAGAACATAAGTTGTTTGGAACAAGACTATGTACCATTTTGAAAAAAAGAATAAGTTTGTGTTTCTTCCTACGCTCTCTCAGTGTTTCCCAACCCGATCCTTTACTAAGGTCTGCAATAGACACGAGCTTACTAGTACACCCTGTTACAATCCTGGCTGCCTCGTTTTGAATCTTGTCAAGTCCTTCTTTTTGGTACTCATGCATGTTATCCCAAATGGTGTCTCCATATTCGAGAATTGGTCTAATAAATGAGAAATATATGGTTTGAAGTGAGAGGCGATCAAGCTGGAATTTCAAACGTCGAAAGACACCCGTTCTCTTCCACGCCTTTTCAGCAACAGTCTGCATTTGTTGATCTCAGGTTCCATCACAATGTAGATAAATACCAAGGTGTTTATGAAATTGAACTGACGGATTAACAACATTTGACACAGAGAGAACAGGATGAGCAGGTTTAATACGTTTACGGGATATTAACAAAGACTTAGGTTTAGAGGGATTCAATTTCACAAGCCATCTGTCTGCCCATTTACTAACCTTTTCTATGTCCGATTGTAAAATTGCTCCAGAAACAATTGTGGTATCAACTACTATAGAAAGATTGGTGTCGTCAGCAAACAAACTGATTCCAGATTCAATATCTGTTACAATATCATTGATATAAACCAAAAACATCAATGGACCCAATACCGCATCCTGCAAGTTTATTCATAACCAAGAAATCATAAGCATTTATGGAAGAGACAAGTGCACCAAACGATTCATGTATAGATCAAGATCAGACCGCACAGCACGGGCAGTCTGATTTTGGTCCATTTTGTCCGATACAGTGAGTCTTGGTCTGACAACAAGAGTTTTGTAATCGCAATGCTTTAGCACATGTATATAATATCAGCTGGATATCTTCATTCTGTAAATTTGGCAGTCTAAGGGTCTAGAACGTTCCAAAGAATGGCCGTGAATACGGGCCTAGAATTCCCAATACCAATTATATATACTCGGAATATCTTATTAACATAACTTAAATTGAAGTCACATATGACGTCACATATACCTACATGTAATACAATCTCAAAACATGTGCGATATAAGCAAATTTAAAATTGCAGTTTTACACTGAAAATAAGGAAGGGTTTCAGATAAAACACTTACTAAGGTGCGATATATTGTAAAAAGTTTGAAGTAGCTTATTTTCAGACTCAGCCAAATACAAAATTTTGTAGGCAAATATAGCGACTACAACTTCATTTGTACTAGACATAAGATTGTAAAAATCAGTTCTTGTTGCATTTCCTTTGTACCAATTACATAGATTTTTTGTTCGTATTTCCCCAAAAAACGAGGACATTGGAAGAAAACATGAAATTCGTCCTCTATACAAGTAGTTTGATACATATCCCAACAAAACGTACAGATTCTATCTTCTCTATCTATACCCAAATGCAGTCCAACCTCGATGTTTAATTTATCGCTGCTACATCTAAATTTAGCGAGTTCTTTTCTAAGTTTATATGATAGATCCATACATAGATATTTTTCTGGCGTGAGCAATGACTTGAAATACCTATAAGATGAGCAACGGTTCGAATTATTTATTGTATAACTCCATTTTTGTATTGCGCAGTCTTTCACACGCTGAGAAAAAGTAGAAAGGAACATTTCTTTATCTCCAATTTCTTGTGTCAGCCAAACAATGCCGAACCCATACAGGCAGATCAAATGTTTGACTGATGAAGCCCAAGTCTTTCGCCCAATGTCATCTAAACTTTTTATCATTTTGTGACAATTTCCAGGATATCTATGTATAGGCATATGAATAAGTTTCGTCTAGTATTTTATACATTTATAATAAATTCAACATATAAAGGTAATCTTCCACACTCATCGAAAACCATACAGTCGTTTACTGATGTATTTAAACCTAAAAACTCTTTACAAAATGTAATCTGTACCTTCTCTAATTGTTCCGAAAATTCAGAACCAAATATCTCTGCCCCGTATAGAAGAATAGGCTTAACCACTGAGTCAAAAAGTTTGAAATAATCCCGAAATTCAAAGTTTCCAATTTTATATTTTTCATGACTTAATAGCGATTTTTTTTTTTTTTTTTTTTGCTTGACTGGCAAGTTTGTATTTTGCTCGTGACCATGACAATTTTGGAGTAAAAAGTAGACCCATGTACTTATAGATCGATGTTACATTGACTGGATTTTCACCAAATCTCCATTTCTCATAGTTCCTTAATGGTCCGCCATTTCTAAATACAATTATTTCTGTTTTCTTTTGATTAATGGTCATACCGGTTTTTCTGCAATATTCATGGATAGAATTAAGTTGTTGCTGCAAATTTGTTGCGGTTTCAGCGCAGTTGGCTACGTCGTTTGCGAATAAAATACATAGAATTTCTGGGATTCTATCAGTTACAATAATACCTCTGTATCCTGATTCTTTTAATAGGGTACATAAATCATTAATGTATAAACTGAAGATTATAGTACTGGTTATGTCCCCTTGCCGGGTACCTACGTTGCAAATAAACTGCTATGTTAGTTTTCCTTAATACGGCTGTAACTGCGCATGTTGGAGTACATAGACACTAATATTTGTGGAATCTTGCCATTTATACCTTTTTGTTTGAGACTGGTAAACAAATTCAGATGGATAAGCGAATCAAATGCTTTTTGAAAATCGATAAACAACACATAAAATCTACCGCCTGCTCTACACATTTTTTATTTCGAAATAACGAAATCCTAAATCGTTAAAACGAAATGCTATTTCGAGAAACGAAATACTAAATCGTTAAAACAAAATCCTAAATCGTTCAAACAAAATACTTTTTCGAGAAAACGAAATACTAAGTTGTTAAAACGAAATACTAAATCGTTAAAACGAAATGCTATTTCGAGAAAACGAAATGCTATTTTAACGATTTAGTATTTTGTTTTAATGATTTAGTATTTCGTTTTCTCGAAATAGCATTTCGTTTTAACGATTTAGTATTTCGTTTTTACGATTTAGTATTTCATTTTTTCTCGAAATAGCATTTCGTTTTAACGATTTAGTATTTCGTTTTCTCAAAATAGTATTTCGTTCGAACGATTTAGGATTTCATTATTTCGAAATAAAAAATGTGTAGAGAATGACACCTACCGGGCTCGTAACCGCCAGGTTTACTT
Source organism: Tridacna gigas (assembly GCA_945859785.2). Taxonomy (NCBI): domain Eukaryota; kingdom Metazoa; phylum Mollusca; class Bivalvia; order Cardiida; family Cardiidae; genus Tridacna; species Tridacna gigas. The sequence continues at coordinate 69,226,380 of OX244029.2, forward strand.
ACATATTTTTGTATTAAACTTTGTAGAATAAATATATCATCAACAGTTGAGTAACCCGATCTGAATTAAGTTTGTGCTTCATCTATTACATTATTTTTGCTGATGCCCAACTGCACAATCTATTGTGTATAATGTTAGAAAAAAATCTTATATAAAAACACTGACTAAAGAGATCCCTCTGTAGTTTGACGGATCATTCTTCAATCCTTATTTATATACAGGTACAATTATACTGTCCCTCCACAAATCTGGAAATATACCAATACTGAACCTGGAGTGCAAAAGACTCACACGTAGCGGCTCACCGCGCGTTACGACTCAAGCCAATATATCGTGAATTACTACCTACGAGACCTACGAGCAACAGTTACAGCTGCTGTTATCCCCGGAATCGTTTAGCTGATAACGGTTTGCACGGACGTCGCCCGTACGTTCGCTCGGTTCTGACGCGCCACCATCTCAATTATAGAGAACAATTAGCCTTGGGACACATAAACTGGACAAGAAAGCGTTGGCAGACATTTTTTTTTCTTGATGAGTCGAGGTTTGTATTGTCTCGAGCTGATGGCCGTGTACAACTGTTTCGATGCAGGAATGAACGTTATGCTGACTGTTGCGTACTGCAACGCGATCGTTTTTTTATTTTTTTATTTTTTATTTATTTTTATATTATTTTGTATTTTTATTTATTTATTTATTTTTTTTTTGGGGGGGGGGGGGGGGGGGGGCTGGGATCAGTTATGGTGCAGGCGGTATTGCTTACGGGTATTGCACCCCTCTCGCCGTTATTTGGAGAAATTTAAATGCCCTGCTTCAAATGGAAAAAATAATCTAGGCCCTCATATTGTCCCTCTGCTTCGACTGAGCAGCGACATAATTGCGTCACTGACAGTTGCCCTATAATTGAAGAACGTTTTAATGATGATTTATTTCCATGACAAAGTGAACAATAATCCAGATTCACTGCACTAGCCCGATGTTCGTGCGTACAACTGCTATCAAATTTTAATATTTACCTATCTGCATTGATTGCAATCAAGAGGAAGATGATTTAAAGGAAAAAAAAAAAAAAAAAACTAATGTAGGTTTAACTTCTGCTTCATTTTGTTCTATTTCGTTTCGTTTCGTTGGGTTTGGTTCCCTTACGTTCCGTTCCGTTTCGGTTTGTGCCGTTTCGTTGCGTTTCGTTCCGTTTCGTTTCGTTTCGGTTCCGTTTCTAAGTTTAAACGGACCCCAAAGCATAGAACAATGTGGATCAAAGATCAGATTGCACAGTGTGTGCAATTTTGTTTATATACACTGCCCTCAAAAAGAGAAGAGACTGGGATTAGAGCACTAAGTGTTACACACTTTTGTGTATTGATTCGGTAATTCAACTTGACAACGTTAAGGGAGCGATTCAACCCTTTTCACCAGAACGGCGAAGTTTAAACACCCCTGGAATAGACAGCTTTTGAAACTATTGTGAGAAAATGAGTAAATCCCCTAATATATGACATTTTCACAAGCCAAGGGGTAACAATCCACGTAGCGATCGTCACCCTTGGCTTGCGAAAATGGTTTTGTTACGGCGGTTTCGTTTTAACTCTTTCACCGCCAAATATATAAACTCGACCTCTTTCGACGACTGCAGATACTGTCCACTGAAACTCAGACAAACTGAAACTCTTATAGGTTTGACTTAACACGCGTACCTTATAGATCTAAGACCAGACTGCGAGTTTTTTGCAGTCTAATTTTGATCTGTCCTGTCGGCAATGTTTACGCATTTGACGAAGAAAGGGTTAAATTCAGTTTCATTATGGATTTATGTTAATAACTGAAAAAGAGAAAAAGATAACTCACCCGGTCTGGGTGTATATCAACTTTAACCCTCAGGGTGTATAGAGTAATTTTAGCTCTATTAGCATACAGCTCATCAAAACTGATATCCTCAAAAATGGGGAGAATCAATAATGCTGCCCATACATAAAAAGGGAGAGTTGAATAATGTAAATAATTATCGCGGTATTTCACTGCAAAGTGTGCTTAGCAAAATATACTGTAGAGTTATAGTTTCGAGACTAAAATTCTATGTTGAAAGTTATAAAATTATATCTGAAAATCAGACAGGTTTTAAAGCTAGTTATTCAACAATTGATAATGCTTTCGCTTTAAGTTCAGTTATAAACCATATAGTATCTAAGAAAAGACGAAAATTATATGTACATGTAGCTTTCATAGACTTTGAGAATTGTTTTGACTCTATTGACAGGTCCATCTTATGGCAAATTCTCAGAAAGAAAGGTGTTAAAGGTCGTTTGTATAATGCAATTAAAAATATGTATCGCAGTGTCAAATCATGTGTGAGATATAACAACATGAGAACAGATTTTATAGATAGCTTAATCGGCGTTAATCAAGGGTGTACAGCCAGTCCTCTCCTCTGCTCTCTTTTTCTAGATGATTTTGAAAGGATTCTTAGTAATTCTAATATTCACGGGATTCAGTTACATCCAGATATTGCCGAAATAATGTTATTAATGTTCGCCGATGATATGGCATTGATGTCTGAAACAATAAATGGGCTGCAGTCCGAATTAAATATTCTATCTGATTTCTGTAAAGAATATAAGCTGAAAGTCAACGTTGGAAAAACTAAAGTAGTAGTCTTTAACAAAGGTAGTCAACTTTCAAGAACCAAAAGGTGGTCCTATAATAACCAGGAATTAGAAATTGTCCCAAGTTTCTGCTATGTAGGTCTAACATTCACTCAAAAGTTGTCTTTTAATGTCATGGTCAGTGAGCTTTGTGTAAAAGGTAAGCGTGCATTAAATGCAGTTTTACGTTCCTTGTATCAGTGTGGAGTATTACCAGGAAATATGTTTTTCAAAGTATTTGACACGAAAATTTGTTCGCAGTTATTGTATGGTGCTGAAATTTGGGGTATGGAAATCATGAAGAACTTGAACGATGTCAATATTATGCATGTAAACGTTTTATGTGTGCAAAACGTAATACTCCAAACTACTTTGTTTCAGGTGAATGCGAACGTTTTCCTATGTATATTTTAACAAAGAAAAGATGTATATCATATTGGTTAAAAATTCTTATAATGGAAGAATCTAGATATGTCAAAAAATGTTATAACATGATGATACTTGATGACCAAAATGGCAAAGAAAACTGGGTGACATCTATACGTAAATGTTTACAGGAAACTGGTTTTGGATACATTTGGAATAATCAGGAAGTAGAAAACGACAAACTCTTTCTTGCAAATTTTGTTAATCGTTTAAATGATATATTTTTACAAAAATGGCATGAACTTATAAATTCTAATATAAAACTTTCATCATATGTACAATATAAGCATAATTTTGAATATGCGTATTACCTAGATGTTTTAAATATCAAAAAGTACAGGTCATGTTTTGTCGATTTCAAATCCTCTTGTCATAAATTAGCAATTGAAAGCGGGAGACACAATAAAATTTCTCGAGAAAACAGGATATGTAAATTCTGCAAAAGCGATGACATCGAAGACGAATATCATTTTCTGATGAAATGTGACTTTTATGAAGATCTTAGAAAATTGCACTTACCCGAAAATTTCCTTAGACATACTAACAGATTTAAATTTAACTTGTTAATGTCAAGTAAAAACGAAACCGTAATTAAATCTGTTGGTACATTTCTTATAGTCGCCTTTGGAAGACGTAATCAACATTTCCATGAGTGATACTAATTTTGTAAATGTAATAAAGGCCAAAATTGTTTACGCTTACAGACATTTGTGAAGGCAGATGCTTTTGTCTTTCGTTTCGACAAAGCATTTCCTAGTCACAAAGTTCTAAGATTTAAAAAGTCTTTGTAAATTTTATTAAGTAGATCTATGAATGTATGCTGTATTCTCTAATCTAAGTGATCAATTGGGTATTTTATAGGAATAAGAATTATACATCATGTGATGTAGAAGCTTCATGTAGAGAAATATTAGATGTACCCTACTAAATTGTTTTGTAAAATGTATATTTGTAATTTTGCATGGGCCGGAGGCCTAAAAGCAAATAAAGATATTGTATTGTATTGTAGCTCAGACCATGATCAGATTGCATAGGAGCGTGCTGTCTGATCCTGCATGTACACTGTCTTAAATGACAAGATATTCTAGTTTTAAAAAAGCATTTAATTTTATTATCAGGGTCCTTTATTATACTAAATTAATGTACATGTATTTAGGCCCCCCCCCCCCTTTTTTTTCAGAGTTAACCCTTTACCACACAATCCCGATGCATCGGTAGAAAATTTCGACCATGTCAGCCTGGGAAGTCCACGTGACTGACCTCGCTCGAAACTTTCTGCTATTTGTAATTTTACTGCATGTCAGGGTTTATTTATTTTATTTTTTTATTTATTTATTTATTTATTTTTTTTTTTTTTGACGAAAAGGGCGGAAATGGATTAGCCATCTTAGAAGTTTATAAGCTTTCTAACATTTCCCAAATTATTGGTGGGAGGGGGGAGGCTTAGCCCCCCCCCCCCCCCCCGCCCCCTCCCTTTCCCACGGCCCAGCCATCCAGGATAGGTCTTGTGATGCTGCCAACAGCTCCGGCTGTTTTGAATTATCGACCCCCAGCTTTTTACCAAACAACAAAATTATACACGAGACCAAATTGAAAGCATTTGCATACGACAAATTCGGTGTAGCTTAGAAGATTATTTCTGTCTTTTTTGTCTTAGAAATTGTAGAAAATATAATTTGGAAAGGATAACTAGTATCTTCTCCTTCTCCCAAAATGTTTTCAAAGGCCCTCTTCTTCAGGATCGCTAAACCACGGCACTGTTTGGTAAAGGGTTAAACTGCTAAATGAATTATATCGAAATTTCGGTAAAAAGCAAGAGCTTCGGGATTTCAAAGTCCTCCTGTCGAAGAAAAAATGTATCATTGTATCGGACTGTATACGAGATCAGAGATAAGACGGCCTACTCTCCAGGCAGAGAGTACTATACCATCAACGGCTAAATATCACCTCTATCCGAAACATATATGTTTAGCGTCTACCTTTAGATGTCAAATTCATACGACTGGACGGGCCAATCATATTTTGTATGAGATTTTTCATGAAAAATAGTAATTTGGGGTTTCACTTGTCAGTTGTTTTACACACAAAGAGGCAGGCGTTATTCTAATCCAGCGTCTAGAGGTATCGCTGCTGCTGCTATAAATATATGCTGGGTACGATGCGTACGAAGGTTTAACTTACGCCGAGATTGTCTCTGATTAATGTCGGATATCGCAAATTTATTTATACCCAAGATATTATAAGCATAATTATAAGCATTCAGGAGAAGATACATTTAAGTTGATCAAGAAAACAGAACATATCTTTGACTTTCACCAGTAAAGCAAGTAGACCTACTCCTATACAATAATGGCAATATCACCATATGATATAAAAAGAATACAACCTATTCCCACTCTCTGTCATGTAATTGGAGAGGTCATCAGACCTCTCCAGCAGTGGTGAGTTTAAAGGCAGACTGCCTCAGAAATTGCTGCCTAACTCCATGTTTTTTTGTTTAATTGTTCTGATACACAGTCTGTTTCGTCATGGTCTTATAAATAAACCGAAATCAAAAAACTGAAATAGGAAATAGACGTGGTTTGTTTTTATATGATGGATTTCAAAAAGGATTTGCTATATTGATTTGATTGCAAATGACATTTCCAGTGGCTGTAATTTTTCATTGAACAAATAAAGCCACACAAACACATACACACAACAAGAGGGCCATGATGGCCCTGGAGTTGCTCACCTGAGACTTTTGACCAAGCACAACCAATTTCCAACGTCTTGTGAGATATATGTATTATGACAAACATTCTAACAAACTTGTAGTAACTATCAAATAAAGCTACTCTGCATATAGGTAAAACTTATGACATGGAAGTCCTTTGCCCTTAGAGAGCAGAGTAATTCATGGATAAATAAAATAAAATCTTTACCAAACAATGAAATTTTAGACTCATCAAAGTTTGAACCTTTTGCATAAAACAAATAATATGTGGATCAAACTGTCTCTCAAAGAGGTAGAAGACATTGTGAAAAAGGGAAAAAATGCTGGTTACCAGCATTTTCTCCTTTTCGAACAGTGTTTTCAAAAGGCTTCTTTCTGAGAGTCATTCGTACACTAAGTTTTTCTAAGATTTGACCTAGTGACCTAGTTTTTCAGCCAACATGACACATTTTCAAACTGGTCCAAGATATCATCAGGACAAACATTCTGACCAAATTTCAAGAGCATTGGACTGAAAATGTGGCCTCTATAGCCTACACAAGGTTTTTCTAAGATCTGACCTAGTGACCTAGTTTTTGACCCAACATGACCCATTTTCGAACTCATCCAAGATATCACACATTCATACCAACTTTAAAAGAGTATTGGAAAAAAAAATGTGGCCACAACAGTGTACACATGGTTTTTCTAAGATTTGACCTAGTGACCTAGTTTTTGACCCGACATGACCCATTTTCAAACTCTTTTGAGATATGATCGAGACAAACATTCTGACCAACTTTCAAGAGTATTAGACAGAAAATGTGGCTTCTGGAGCTTACACAAGGTTTTTCTCAGATTTGACCTAGTGACCTAGTTTTTCACCCGACATGACCCATTTTCAAACTAGTCAGAGATATCATCAAGGCAAACATTCTGACCAACCTTCAAGATTACTGGACAGAAAATATGGCCTCTAGAGCATACACAACGTTTTTCAAAGATTTGACCTGGTGACCTAGTTTTTGATCCAACATGGTACATTTTTGTACTAGTTCGAGATATAATCAAGACAAACATTCTGACCATTTTTCAAGAGTATTGGACTGAAAATGGGCCTCAAGAGCGTACAAAAGGTTTTTCTAAGATTTGACCTGGTGACCTAGTTTTTGACACCACATGGCCCATTTCGAACTCATCCTAGATATCATCAAGGCAAATATTCTGACCAACTTTCAAGAGTATTGGACTGAAAATGTGGCCTCTAGAGCGTACACAAGGTTTTTCAAAGATTTGACCTAGTGACCTAGTTTTAGACTCAACATGACCCATTTTCAAACTCATCCGAGATATCATCAAGACAAACATTCTGACCAACTTTCAGGAGTATTGGACAGAAAATGTGGCCTCTAGAGTGTACACAAGAATTTTCTAAGATTTGACCTAGAGACCTAGCTTTTGACCGGAGATAACCCATTTTCGAACTCGTCCAAGATATCATTAAGGCAAACATTCTGACCAAGTTTTATGAGTATCGCACTGAAAATGTGGCCTATAGAGCGTACACAAGGTAAAAAGTTGACGACGGACGACGCACGACGCACGACGGACGCCGGACACAGCACCATCACAATACTTCACCATGAACACTTTGTGCTCAGGTAAGCTAAAAAGAATTTCGTTAAAAAAGAGACCACCGCGGGGAACGATCACGCGACTTGAAAACGTGGGAAGAAGGTCACGTGTCTGTCATGTAATGCATAAGAGGTTTCTACTTTCTACGCAGCGGCAATCATGTAATGCCTTACTCATTTGTTTACATGTACCAAAATACATTGAAATTAAAAGCCAATAAACTACATGTATTTGAAAATATTGATGCTGACCTCTCCTGGCTTCTTTTCTAAAGAAGCCAATTTGTATACAATATGGTTAAAAACGGGGGGATATATATGGTGGCACTGAGGTGACATGTGCATTTTTTTATATTTATCTCGTTCCCACGAGATAATAATTAGTTTTCTCGAGGTTTTTTTTTTATAAAAAATTATGCAAAAAACAAAATTTGTTTTCTTGAGGATATTTTAATTATTTTTTATATATAAAAATTTATGCAAAAAAACAAATTCGTTTTCTCGAGTTTTTTTTTTTTATAAACAATTTCGCAAAAAAAACCCCAACTTCCATTTTCGCGATTTTTTTTCCCTATTAAAAATTACGCAAAATACGAAATATTATCTCGTTCGAACGAGATAATCAGCCAATCCAAGTCATCCATTATGTCGTTCGCACGAGGTAATAAGTCGTGGCCACGACATAATTATCCAATCAGATTCGTCCTGCTAATTCCTATTTTTACACGGCGTCTATGTTCCTCATAGTTTTATTCAACAATGTAGTTTGCACCCTCGATTGTTAAAACGGTTTTCTGTTAAGTCGCGGATGCAAACTACATTGTTGAATAAAACTATGAAGAACAAAGACGCCGTGTAAAAACGGTACGTCTAAAATACGAAAAGGACTCCTTTTCGCGAAAAGGACTTTCGATTTTACGAAAAGGAGTCAGTCCTCTCAGTCCGTTTCACGAAAAGGACTTTACATTCCACACACACACAAAAAAGAAAAAAATCCTTCTCAAAGTAGGACTTCTTTCACGAAGAGATTTGTTTGTATGGTGTTTCGAACATTATTTCAGTTATATCGCGGAGGCCAGTGCCCCTATCTATATTTTCCTGGTTGATTGATTGATTGTATGGTGTTTAACGCCGTTTTTACCATTATTCCAGTTATATCTCGCCGACCAGTGCACCTATGCATGCTTTCCTGGAGTTTCTTTCCAAGCCACTGGCTACTTCCACACACAACCATCGCCGAAACAATGGTCAGCGGTGAGAGAGGAATGAATCCTGTGGCAATAACTATCATCAATCCTCGGAGAGAAATTGGCCGAGCCGGGGATCGAACCACCGACCTCCTATTCTCAAGTCCTGTGCGCTACTGACTGAGCTATGGGGTCTCGGCTATGCCGGCTTTCCTGGAGTTCCTTTCTAACAGTATATCGCACAACATTTTTCCCAAGACACTGGCTGCTTTTCCAGACAACTGTTATCGACATAATAATCAGCGGTGAGAGAGGAATGATTCTTGTTGCAATAACTGATCATCAATTCTTGGAAAGAAATTCGCCAAACTGGGGAACCGAACCAGCGACCCCTGGTCTCCAGTCATATACGCTACCGATTGCGCCACCGGGTTCGGCTATACGAAAGTAAATTTTCACTCCTTTTCATGCTGTAGGCTTACTCTTTTTCATTCACCAAAAAGGAATCCTTTTTACAACAAAACTCCCCTTTAAAAAAAAAGGACTCCTTTTCCGAATAAGAATAGAGTTCACGAAAAGAGTCCTTTTCCTTTTCGTGATAAGGATATATTGCTTTCAAGCCTTGAAAAAAAGAAGAAGAAAAAAAAAAGATTTCACGAAAGGAATTCAAAGCATTTCTTGCAAATAACCCATATTCTGTCCCTGTGAAGTCTGACAGTACATCTGAAACGCCACCAAGTTAATTTATAAGAATCGGAATTTAAAAGAGAGGTGGGGGTTACATCACATCCGCTGCATATATGTGAATACCGACTGTGATCTACAGATCTCCCGCGATATACACGTACATAAAAGGTCAGACTTAACAGGAAAAGGATTAAGTCACCAAAATTTTCGCTTTCAGCCCGCCTCTATCAATAATTTTATATAATATTTGGTTATTAGGTTCTCTCCATAGAAATGTACCGTTTGGCCTATGAAATCATTGTGGAAAAAGAAGTAAGTCGTAACGAGCAGTGACCTTTGTGTGCAATGTCTTCTTTTTGGAAATGTCCGCCCGGGTAGCTCAGTGGTTAGCGTACATGACTCGTGACCTGGTAGTTGCGAGTTCGATACCAGGTTGGGGCAAACTTTCTTTTCGGCGATTTTTCGCCTCTCACCTCTGATGCACGTGAGAAAAGTCTAATCGGTGGTCAGTGCACCTAGCCATGCATTCATGGGGTTTCATTTTGCCAAGCCCCGGTCTCAGTCTCACATGAAGCAGAAGCTGAGCATTGTTGACTTCCAGTTTTGATATTTTACGAGAGTTATTGTTGAATTTATTACTTAATGAACTTTATGTCTACGCCGCAATATAGTATGCTGCCTTCATAATGGCATGTTAGCAAAACTTTGGCGAACATTTCTGGCCAAAAGTGGTTTTAAAAACTGTCGTTAGGGGAGAATATATCTCTACATAACGGACCAAGCAGATCCAAGATCACGGCGCATGTTGATCACAGAACATGCAGTGTCGTTGAGGGAGAATCGCACTAAATAATGTGAACTCTTTTGACACTTTTATGTTTCTTGTAAAAAAAATGGGACTGGATAATTTCGAAAAAAGTACCATTTCCATGTCTGTCTGTCTGTCTGCCTGCGCAGTCCGCACAGGCTGACATTGGTCGAACTTTTTTGCTATTTGTAAATTTTCTGCATGTCCAAGGCCCATTCTACCTCTATATCCCGTCAATTGTCAGACTCTATGGATTTTATGGGTGCCTACAGTATGTGATGTCTGGCTTGGTGTAATGCATTACGGAGATGCATTAAGCCCCTTTTGCCAGATCATGGCTCATTTGTTTTTGTCTCGCTTCAAACAAATGTTTTTAAAAACATTATTCAAAGACCGTTTTTAACGTTAATAAATTGTTGCCAAAATCCAATTCCATATTTTTGGCATGAAATAAATTTGTTCGAACTATTAATATGCAAACTACCTTATCCTCTCACTTCCTTTCACGAAATCTAAGCTTCTTTTCAGAAATGTCTCCTTGGTTGCTATAACGACTCCCATTGCGAAAAGCATTTTAATTTGTGAAATTTAAAGTCCTTTGCGCGAAAAGGACTTATTCCTTTTGTTAAAATATAGAGCTCTTATACGAAAAGTAGCTCATATCGCCAAATCTACAGTTCTTTTCAAGCAGATGAGGTTTATTTTTCATCGAAAGAGTCTTTTCTGTGAAGTCTATTGCTTTTGCACGAAAAGGTGTCATTTTCGTATTTTAGACTCACTTTACAAAAAGGACTCCTTTTCGCAAGCAGAAGCGATCCATGCTCTGTGAAAAGGGGTCTTCATGCATCTGCGATAAGTACCGACCGTGAACTGGGCCGAAACTTTTCGCTATTGGTCAATTTTCTGTATTTTCAAAGACCAGTCTACTTCATGATTTAGCCGGTTTGTTAAAAAAGTGGCTATCACGGATCCATTATTACATGTATTTAATGGCTTGATTGGTACAATGCATCACGGAGATGCATTAAGCCTCCTTTTGCCAAAGCATGACTCAGGTCTTTTGCATAAAATTTTATGAGAGTCCTCGCAAAAGAGGAGTCTTTTTCATATTAAAGACACTCCTTTTCGAGAGTCCGGGAAAGCATAGATAGGTGCACTGGCCGCCGCGATATAACTGAAATGATGTCAGAAACGCCATACAAACACATCTTTTCGTGAAATTTACAAAGGGTCTATTCTGTGGAACGTAAAGTGCTTTTCGCGAAAAGGACTGACTCCTTTACGTAAAATTAAAAGTCCTTTTCGCAAAAAGGAGTCAAGATGAGTCCTTTTCGCGAAAAGGAGACCTTTTCGTATTTTAGACGTACCCATGTAAAAATAGGATTTAGTAGGAGGAATCTGATTGGCTGATTATCTCGTTCGAACGAGATAATATTTCGTTTTTTGCATATTTTTTTATAGGGAAAAAAATCGCGAAAATGGAAGTTGGTTTTTTTTTTGCGAAATTGTTTATAAAAAAAAAAAAAAAAAAAAACTCGAGAAAACGAATTTTGTTTTTTGCATAATTTTTTATTAAAAAAAAAAAAACTCAAGAAAACAAATTTTGTTTTTGACATAATTTAAAAAAAAAAAAAAAAAAAACTCGAGAAAACGAATTATTATCTCGTGGGAACGAGATAAATATAAAAAAAATGCACATGTCACATCAGTGCCACCGTAGATATAGTAGGTCTTCACACAAATTGAGGAGTAGAAAGGTTTTGAAAGTAGTGCGTGAAAAGCATCAAGTTCCCATCACAAGAAGTTGTCTTTTTTTCCCGAAATTTCATCCTTTCCCTTAAGCGTTTCTCTTCCCTGTCCAAAGGGAACTTAAACAATGAATCGGTCTGTTGATAAACAAACTGTAAAATGATGGGGAAGACCCCAAATCGCAATACTAGTTAACCAGTGCTCCGGAGAACATACACTCTCTGTGAACATTTTCGAAGAGAACCTGGCCTGTGAAATGAGTGTAAGGAATCTGAACGCTGACTTCATCTCCAACTGTAACCTCATACACCGCGCTCGCGGACGAACAAGTGGCATCCGGTCCGTATTCAATAGTATTGGTCAGGGCTTTGTGGTTTACGAAGATCTTGAACTGAGCCCCTTTGCCAGCGTTTGAACAAACTTGTGCGGAGAACCAGTACAATCCGGCAACTGGAACTGTGAAAATTCCGGTACCCGTGTTATAAGCGCCAAAACTGTTGAAAACGGGTCCAGTGAAAATCAGCGTTTCTCCAACAACGGGGGACAGATTCTTCAGCCCAATGACTTGGAATCCAACATTCGGCTTCCCAAGCGATTCTATGGAATACAAGAAAGGCGTAAAAAAACTATATTAACTCGATTTTTCGAACCTGGAATCATTCTCAAATATATACACAAAATATTGCAGCAAAAGACCTGATGATTTTCAAATAGACACACTTATTAAGAAAAAAAGGCAATATGCCTAACATTTCACATGTCATGACAAATAATTAACAAAATGGTAATAAAACTGATAATTACATGTATATGAGACCGAAATAAAACATATATATGTGGTTCCGGTCACTCAACCGTATCTAATTTTTACGCCCGAGCCTAAACATTTTTTTCAGCAGTTGATCTTGTTAACACCGTAATGTTACTTATTGACGTTTCCCCCCCCCCCCCATCGAGTTTTTTGTAACCAAAATGGGCTTCCCAGGTGGCCAATCTATCAATTAAATTGAAACAAATCAGCTGGAATAAATTTACGACATCGACATAAAAAAAAATCTATTTTTTCACAAATCGCTGTCACTAACACCTGACTTCCCGCATATACGAGTACATACACTTCCGATAAAATTATATACTTCCGGCTACACACAATTTGTCAAGTAAGTTGGAAAAGCTTTAGGAAATTGAAAGAATCGAAGACCTGTGTCCAGTGTTAAGCATTAATATAGGGTTAATTCACGTTTTTGGGGTCGTTAACATTCGCAGAGGTCCGAAAAATGGTGAAGCACGAGGGCGTTTAACAATTTCGAAGGCCTCTGCGAATGTAAACGACCGAAAAAACGTGAATTAACGCTATTTTTGCATAAAGTACATCTATTCTAGCAATAATTTGCAACGACAGCAAAAAATATTTCCATAGAAATGCAAAGAAACGGACTTGAAATGTACCGGACTTATACCTGTCAAAACCGGAATTCGACAATGAAATTTTTGTTACGCGTAATGAAGGTCCATAGTCCTGTGCCACTGTTTCGATCTCTCGCTGTAATTCACTTCTAATTATATTTAATACATAGTGGACTTTTATGGGATTAACTTGCACAGTTTTGGATTGATTACAACCCGGATAAATGAGTGGATATGAAATTTCTGTAGCACAAACACCTCTGTTTGCCCAAAGTGTGCTTTTGAGGGTCCCGACCATGATCCGAAAACTTGCAACAACCCAGTGCTTTGTTTTAATTGCAAGTCTTCTCATCCAACCTTCTCCAAAAACTGCTCATTATGGAAGGATGAGAAGGAAATCCTATCTATCAAATTCAAAGAAAACGTTAGCTGATGAGACCGTGTTGACGAATGCAACTTCTTATGCTAAAGTCACATCTCCGATGTCTTCACAAGGACATTGCTCAAGCTGTGAACTCTTGGCTAAGAAACTTCTTGAAAAGTTTCCAGAAATGGCCAATGAGTTGAAGAGGTTAGTCCCAGGCATTCAACCCTCAACCCTCCAAACAGACACAACCTGCGCCCAAACCCACTACGCCATCCTGTACCCAAAAAACACCATCTACATCTTCCCAAAATAAAAATAAAGTCAGTTCGCAAAATACAAACTCCTCATCTGACCCCCAAAAACTGAAATCAACATTAGTAAAGAAACATCTTAGTGCTTCTACCACCCACAAGACCAAATCACCAAAGAAAAAGACTTCTAATGCACAGAAATCTAAAGCTGCCAGCTCTCCTAGTGACAATAAGTCTAAGAATGATGATTCATTACCTGTTTCAAATAGGTATGAACCTCTGGAGGACCAGGAAGAAAACATGGAAGAAGAGGAATTGGAGGGAGAACTCTCCGATTCTGAACTCACCCCCTCTCAAACTGACTCAGGACGTAGATTCCTGGTCAACTTCAAAACCCGAGACTGAAGTCATAGTCCATATAATTACATAGGGTGTATGAAATACCTACAGAAACATTTCATAACCCATGTTTACTTTCTTTTAATGGGCATAATGGCTCACAATATTATACAATGGAACTGTCGAGGTCTAAAGTCAAATCATGAAGAGATATCACATCTGATTAATGACCACAATCCTGTAGCAATTTGTTTACAGGAAACTTTCCTGAAGGAATCTGACACTGTCTCTTTCAGATATCACTCAATTTTTAATAAAATATACAAGGACGGTGGTAAGGCCCAGGGCGGCGTGTCTGTTATTGTAAATAACAACATCCCCCATACACAAGTACCGTTAAACTCCACTCTACAAGCTGTTGTTTTTCGTCTTTCACTTCATAAAACCATTACCCTATGCTCTATTTACCTTCCCCCAAGTTCTCCTATCAATGAAAATAAGCTCAATGACCTCATCTCACAGCTACCATCTCCTTTCATATTGGCAGGAGATTTTAATGGTCACAATATTATCTGGGGTAGCAGTGATACAAATCAAAGAGGCTTACAACTGGAGAACTTTATTTCTAATAATTCTTTGTCAGTTAGGAACGACAATAATTCAAAAACATATCTTCATCCAGCAACTGGGTCTTACTCTTCCCTTGACCTTTCTCTGTGTAGCCCAGCCTTGCTTCAGGATTTTAACTGGAAAGTGGGAGACGACCTTTGTGGAAGCGACCACTTTCCAATTTTTATTACATCTTCTGAGCCATCCACCTGTGAACGTCCAAAGAAATGGAAACTCTCCAAAGCCAACTGGGACCTTTTTCAAGTTCTCTGTGAACAAACTATTACAAGAGATAAACTTGTAGATTGTACTGACCCTGCAGAACTATTTTCCCGGCTGCTCATTGATGCGGCAAAACAGTCAGTACCACAGACCTCGACAAAGCCAAAACGCCCAAACAAGCCGTGGTTCACTGATGAATGTAAGTCGGCTATAACAGAAAGAAAAGAAGCTCTCAGAAAATTCAACCTGAGACCCACTCCGGAAAACCATAACCTTTTCCGTATTTCCTGGGCAAAAGCCAGGCAAACCATAAAAAATAGTAAGCGTAAGTCTTGGAGGCATTTTGTTTCCAGACTTAATGCTAGAACGTCTACAAAAAAAGTCTGGGACATGATCAGAAAGATTAAAGGTAGTGCTTCTTCGCCAGTTAAGCATCTTTCTGCAAACAATAGTACTATTGAAAACCCTAAAGATATTGCAGACACTTTAGCCGATTATTTCGCCAAAAAGTCCTCCTCTGAGAACTACTCTGAAAAGTTCCAGAGGAATAAAGTTAAAGAAGAAAAGAAAAGGCTGAATTTCAAATCCAACAACCTTGAGTTTTACAATAAACTGTTTTCATTCAAAGAACTCAAGTCCGCTTTAAATAAAGCCCATGATTCCTCTCCTGGTCAAGATAAAATACATTATCAATTTCTAAAGCATTTACCACATACCACTCTATCAATCTTACTTGATATTTTCAATGATATCTGGCAAAAAGGTGATCTACCTTCCTCCTGGAAAGAAACTTTAGTAATCGCAATTCCAAAACCAGGGAAAGATACTTCCGACCCAAACAGCTACAGACCCATAGCTCTCACAAGTTGCCTCTGTAAAGCTTTAGAGCGAATGGTCAACACCCGCTTTGTTTGGTTCTTAGAAAAACATAATCTCATTATTGATGTTCAAAGTGGATTTAGACGTCAACGCAGTACAGTTGACCACCTTGTACGCTTTGAAACTTTTCTTAGAGAAGCCTTCATAAAAAAGCAACATTTTGTATCAATATTTCTTGACCTGGAGAGTACTTATGACACTGCCTGGAAATATGGAATTTTAAAGGACTTGCATGACTTTGGTCTCAGAGGCCGCTTGCCTCTTTTTATATCTTCCTTTTTAAATAATCGCCTATTTCGTGTGAGGGTTGACACAACCTTGTCAAATGCAAGGGAACAAGAAATGGGTGTGCCACAAGGATGTATCCTCTCTGTGACACTTTTTAGTATCAAGATAAACAGCATAATAAAGGCTATTAACCCTGGTGTGGATTATTGCTTATATGTGGACGATTTAGTCATATGTTTTAGATCAAGCCATATGGCCATTATTGAAAGACAGCTTCAACAATGTTTAAACAAACTGCAAATATGGTCTGATGAAAACGGTTATAAGTTTTCAAAGACCAAAACAAAATGTGTGCACTTTTGCCAGTTACAAGGTCATCATCCAGACCCGGAGCTACATCTTGACAAAACAAGAATTGAAGTTGTATCAGAATTTAAATTTTTAGGTGTCATCTTTGACAAGAAATTGTCCTCCTTGCCCCACATTAAAGCACTTAAAAAGAAATGCTATAAGGCACTCAATCTTCTAAAAACAGTTGCATAATCGGAATGGGGAGGTAATAGGAAAGTTCTTCTACGTCTCTATCGCTCCTTTATTCGCTCCAAATTAGACTATGGCTCCATTGTGTATGGTTCAGCCCGCAAATCATACTTGAAGATTCTTGACACAATCCACAGTCAGGGTTTACGTTTGGCCCTTGGGGCTTTTCGAACCTCACCTATCAACAGCCTGTATGTAGAGGCCAATGAGCCTTCTCTCTCTCACAGAAGGCTCAAGCTATCCCTTTAATATCTGTTAAAGTTGAAAGCAAACCCATCTAACCCTACACACAAAATTGTTTTTAACCCTGGCTGCAAAAATCTATTTGCTAGGAAGCCAAATGCAATAACTCCATTTGGTATTCGCATGGAATCACATCTAGACAATCTCCATGTTGACATGGATGCCATTTGTGAAAACAAAATTCCTGATACCCCTCCATGGTTGATAAAGGCTGCTGAATTTCGCTTTGACCTTCTAGCCCACAAGAAGTCAACCACAGATAGAGTTGTTTTCCAAACTCAGTACCAAGAAATCAAAGAACAGTACAACTCATATAAACCCATTTATACAGATGGATCTAAGGATGGGCACGCTGTTTTAGCAGCAGCAGTATTTGGTAACAAAAATAAAAAATGTCGCCTTACTGACAATTCTTCATTTTTTTCTGCTGAAGTGAAGGCAATCGACCTTGCCCTGAGTCTTGCAGTGGAAAGTAGGTCTAATCGCTTTCTCCTGTTCTCAGACTCTCTCTCCCTACACTCCAGGCTCTCTACAATCAGAAAACTGAGAACCCATCTATCTGTGCTGTTCTTGAGAGAATTTCCTCTCTCTCTGATAAAAACAAGTTTGTATTTTGCTGGCTTCCTTGTCACATGGGTATTCGAGGCAATGAAAAGGCCGATGAACTTGCCAAGTCGGCATTGTCTCTGCCCATATCTCATTTTAAAATACCTTACACAGATTTTAAAGCATCCATTTTACCTTTCATCCAATCTCTTTGGCAATCCCAGTGGGATGCAGAGCATTTCAACAAACTTCATTCTGTGAAACGAACCCTTGGCGAATGGTACCCCTCTTACAGGTCTGTTCGTGGAGAAGAGGTGATAATCACAAGGCTCCGAATCGGATATTCTCGGTTTACACACTCCTGGCTTTTAAACAGAGAAGATGCACCAGAGTGTATTCAATGCAACGAACACCTTACAATAAAACATATTTTATTAGATTGCACTGACTTTCAGCCAATTCGTAAGAAATACTACAATGTTGACAGTATGCACAATCTCTTTGAAACAGTCAACATTGATTCAGTTATTACCTTCATTAAAGAGATTGGTCTATACAACAAGCTGTGATACTTTCTTAATTACTTTTTTAACCCATTGTATAAACCCATATTTCTACCGCTTAAACCTTTTTATCTCCAGTTTGCATCTCCTTAATGGGAGGATTAGCTCTCTTGAGGGCATCTTATCTCATTGGACCTCTTTAAAGGGAGTATTTTGATCTCACTGGGGGCTCCACACTTTCTCAATTTTAAGTTTTCATTTCCTTTAAGCTACTATTCACAGTCTTAACCTTTTCATTTAAAACTATGAGTAGGCAGGGAACGCCTAGCCACTCAATATTATAATATTATATTTTATGCACATTAAAAGTAACACATAACCTTTCATCATTTAAAGACTTTTCGTTATCATTTTAAGACTGTTCAGATCTTTTTATCACAATCTTAAGTTCATCATTCAAAACTCTTTGAGTTGATAGGGATTGCCCTGTTGCTCAATTATATCTTTTATGCATATTAAGATCACACATAGTCCGTCTTATTTCGACTCTTTTCTGTCAACATGTCTCAAATCTTGTTTAGTTAAAAAATTCCGCTTTAATTATTCCTTTAACACAGATATGCGCGCTAAATGACCAAAGCTGTCGATGCGCCATAAAACAACATTCATTCATGAAATTTCTGCAACTGAAAGACGTCAAAGGGATAGAACTTTATCAAGCGAAAGAATTGCCGACCACGTTAAGAGAAAGGGTGGGATGCAGAGTGCATCACGATTGATTTTTTGCTCAGATCTCGATAATACTGAGATCTTGCGTAAGATTTCGTTTGTGGTGCACTAAATTCATCAACGACAAGCCATAATAAGGATCTCATGTGGTACAAATTCCTACAGCTTTGTTGGTTGGAGTCTGGGATGTATGACAAAAACAAACGTTCAGCGGACATTGTTTACAAGGTAAGCTGGGATCGAGGATATTGAAAGTACAAAGCCGGGCGTTAACAGCGCGTGAGTTTACTGATTAATGCACGCTTTCTCCCGTTAACGCCCGGTTGCTCCCCATTAATACATGCTTATAACGGCCCGGATGCGTACATTTTATGCAATAATGCTATTTAATGCCAAAGAACTATGATTGGCAGTAAATCGATTTCTGTACTAAATACAGCGGGTTTCTCAAATGCCAGGGCGGTCTGTTGTCTCTGCATGTCAATATTCTTCGAAGATTGGACCTGTCTTGCTTTGACGCATCACTGTCCTGTACAGGATAAATATTAATGCGCGTAATTTGACACTCAAAGTAGCAAGTGGAAAATGGCTATAGATAGTACGTCTTTAGAAACATCATCAGTTTTTAGCTACAAATTTCTTAAAAATGTAATGATTTCAAACGAGTAAAATAATTTTATGAAATATGATTGTTAACTGCAAATCTCTGTAGACAGTTTCTAAATATAGACATGGGGAAAACCGGGATTTGTGCAACAGAATGAACAAAAATAACGTCACCACCTTCCTGAGATTATACCGGGGCATTTTCCCAGGCTTATAGGGGCTATATTTGTAAATGGCTGGTGCATAGGTTAAACTATACGCTTGCTAACCATGGCTGGATAAATCGTACAAGGTAGGCTTTAGTAAGTAAACGTATGTTTTGTTTCGAAATTTGCTGCACTGATTGCCGCCTTGAAAAGTAGTCCGGTCCTGTACCAAGAATGCCCATATCAGATAGACCTCAGAAATAAATATATCAAACGATACTACTATACTTGGCCGACAATCCAAAAATTCACAAATCTCATATCAAAAGACTCAAAATTCATTATCAGTAATTTATCTAAATTTATATATTTTGCTTCTCTGCGTAGAATTTGATATCTTATATTAACTGTACATGTATGTTCACGTAATGCTATGTTCTTCAGCAAATCCATGTTTTCTGTTTTTTAATATATGTTTTCTTATAAACATTGTATTGATGTTTCAGGCAAGAAACGTAAACGTGTATTTAAGAAATGCCACCTAGCGGAAGATATTGCATGGCGATTACTAAATTGGTACCTGTTGTATCTCCCGTAGCCGTCCGATAGTTCATACGATCAGCCGGCACTGATTAAACCTTTACGGCAATGTTATCGCCGTTCTCGGAAAATTCTATGTCTTTTTACTTTCTATAAATGGCCCCGGGGACGTTAAGAAAAGAAAATATCAAGAGCATGTTTGAAGAATCAAAACTTTCCCTGTGGGACATCTGAAGAGAAGAGATCACCTGAACAACAATTACCTTGACATAGTTTATGTATCTATCAAAGGCATATAAAAAGAAAAGTAAGCAAAGTAAAAGTAAGCTAACACTTTAATATCAACTGTTAATACAGGAGAGTATGGTAAAAACAACTTTCACGACATCTGAAGCTAAAACACATGTTTTGGTAAATTAAAAAAATATATATTTCTACCTACGGACCCCAATTCTCAACAGTATGAAATCGCAACCACATATATATTCTTACGAACATGAAAGTTCGCAACAAATGCATTGCTCAAATACAAACCGTCCCGGCTGGGATTCGAATCTCAGCGGCAAATATCCTCGTTTATTGAGGTTTAAAAGACCAATATACTAACCACTGAACTAAAGCGAATTCTCCCTAACACAGTTTTCAGGTATTTATTTTATACGGGAAGAAGCTATGCTGTAAGGAAGGAGTAATCTCCCGTAACAATATATCGTTTTGGCCTTACCTTCTGTCCTACTAGTAACCAGATACCAGATTTTTTTCCCACAAGGAACAGAAATTACTATCGTACCATTAAATCAAACAATTGAGCCATGCTCTGTGAAAAAGATGTTTACTGCATCTACAAAACGTATCGACCCAGCTCAGCCTGCGCAGGGTCGACATTCTTTGCTATTTGTCAATTTTCTGTATGTAAAAGGACCATTCTATCTCAGGGATCTTCAGCCAGTTTGTAGACAAAATGGATTTTATGGATCCATAATTGTGATGACGTGCTTGGTATAATGCAACACGAAAATGCATTAAACCCCTTTTTACAAGAGCAATTTTAATTTTAATGAATCATGGCAAACCGCAATGTAAATTTGTTCACAGAGAATTGTTTTTCTGAATGTTCCCTTCAATGCACAAACACAACAGACCTATAACTAAGGGAGATGACCTTGTAGAATTTTGTGAAAAGATTTTTCTGAAAAGAAACACCCAAGGCCTGTTATCACGACCGCTTATCTCCTGAGTCACAACAATGTGTTGTGAATGGGAAAATGCTGAGGGGACATCCGATTGAACTTCAGGGAACTATAAATCGGGCCATACGAGGATGAGTGTTACGATTGAATCGGGATTTTTTTTCTGTTCCAGAGTCAAATATCGAATATCAGAGAATGTCATGCAACCCTTTAATCATTTTCCTACATATATGATGCTCATTCGAAGCCAGATTACGAATGGTATAGCAGAAATCCATTTTTTCCCGGAGCAAGGGTGATCGGAAGTATGTCATTTTGATGGCATGTGAACAATTTGAATTCACGTTCGTAAAGTCGCCGAGCGCAAATCGTTCCATCCATCAGCGTGTATTTAAAAGTCTCTCAATTTATTGTAATTTACGACCAAAACTATATTCCGCTACTGTCCTTCTTCCACGAAAGTCCGCCCGGGTAGCTCAATGGCTAGCGTATCTGACTTGTGACTGGTGGTTGCGAGTTCAATACCCTGTTGAGGCAAACTTTCTTTCCGGGGATTTTTCGCCTCTAACCTCTGATGCATGTGAGAAAAGTAGTCAGTGGCTTTGGAAACAAAGTTGTGTCAGCACTGGTGTGAGAAAGCCAGGAAACACATGGGTGCGTCACTGACTGCCATGACATGACCTGTGCTGTCAAAATGGCGTTAAACTCCAATACAAACAAACTTCCAAGAAAATTAGATTTTTAATGAAATGTGTGATTGAGGGGATATGTGGTGATTAAAGGGAGTGGCCGCGATTTAGGGGACGAAGTAGTACAGCAACAGTAATCAAGACACTGTCGTTCACAATCTAATCTTGTTCATGTCCTCATTTAGGTACATATTTGGGCTGCTAAAATGGCACGATGGTAGGATAGATAACATCTAATGCACGACTTTAGGAATGCACTGCGGACTACACTAATACAGCACGTGGATATTGTCGCACTTTTTTTTTTCTTAAACATTTGGGCCGGTTGCATGACAAAGGTTTATACAAAACTGGAATAAGGCTTAACACAGGTCTGAGTAGACCAGGACTTTAAACTAGTTTGCATAAAACTAGTTTAGCTCAAATCTACCTAGCCTCAGTATATGCAGACTAAGGTAGCTATCGCCGTGGTAGGACCTGAAACGTATGGGTAGATTTTGTCAAGCGCATCGAAGAACATGTCTAGCCTAGGCGACAAGACACTACATTAATACAGCACAGGGATATTCTTGCACTATTTATATTTTTGACTACAACATTATCATTTCTGAAGCAGAGAATACAGAAATGCGAAAAAAGGTTAACCGAGATCAGACAACACAGATATACTGATCGATCTCTTAGTACAATGTCCGTCTAAGTACGCTCCATGTTAAGACAAAACACACTCGCAGACTTCTATATGAAACATGAATTTAACTCTTTACCGGACAATAGAATTTTGATCTCGTCCAAATTGAAAACATTTGTAGACGTCAAAATAACTGTGGCTCAAATGATGGATTTCGTCTCTCGAATAGTTGAAAACATAGTTGAAGAACATACTGGGTACGAGCATTTTCCTTTTTCTACAATGTTTTCAAAATTATTCTTCTGCAGAGCCATAAAAACCAGGACTTATCTTGTAAAGCGTTTAAGAAGTGTGTCTATACAAAATGATCAACCAAAAAGCCCTTGATGACATTGCAATACAGCGGTTGAACTTTGGTGAGGCCAAGGCTAAGATCAGATTACATAGTAGTTGTACACTGGTCTTGCACTAAATTGTCTTGATTTTGATTGTGAAAAGAAATTACATGAAGGCTCTGAATCTGCACTAGAAATGTATTTCGAATCCTTTGATTTTTACACTCCTGTCCTGCAGGAAAAAAGGAAGAGTTAAGTTACTCTTTTATCCAGACAATATCATTTTTTTCCCGAATCTATCTAAAAGGCGGAAAGTATGGACTGAAATGTGTAGATTGATGGTTGTGTATACTGTCCATGCGAAAGGAACGATAAAGATTAACAATGCTCAAATTTGATAATGATTATGGTCATTGTTCATCTCGTTTACCCACTCTACGTCATAGATGCTGGTAAGGATGGTGTCTTCTTTGGATGTAGAATAATTAGTCAGATAAATATTATCCTAACCACATTAGACCAAGATATCCTTCCATTGTTTAAAAAAACAAACTGCTAAATTAGATGTTATCTATCCTACCACCTTGCGTTTCAGCAGCCCAAATATGTATATATGTACCTAAATGAGGACATGAACAAGATTAGATCGTAAACGACATTGTCTTGATTACTGGTTCTGTACTACTTCGTCCCCTAAATCGCAGCCTATCCCTTTAATCACCACAGATCCCCTCAATCACAAATTTTATTAAAAAGCTCATTTTCTTGGAAAATGGACGGTAACGGAATATAGTTTTGGTCGTAAATTACAATAAACTGAGAGACCCTTCAATATACGCTGATTGATGGACCCATTTGTGCTTGGCAATTTCAAGAACGTGTATCCAAATTGTTCGCATGCCATCAAAATGGTATACTTCCGATCACCCTTGCTCCGGGAAAAACGGATTTCTGTAGTATCATTCATAATCTAGCTTCGAATGAGGGTCATACTTACAGGAAAATGAATAAAGAGTTGCATGACTTTGTCCGATTTTTGATATTTGACCCTCGAACAGAAAAAAATCCCGGTTCAACTGTAACACTTACCCTCGTATCGCCCGATTTATAGTCCCCTAAAGTTCAACCGGACGTCGCTCAACATTTTCCTATTCACAACACATAGTTGTGATTCAGGAGATAAGCGGTCGTGATTATTGCCAAATAACTTGTTTCGAAATTAAATCAATACTATTGGCGTAAATTCCTTTTGAAAAGAACAGTTGGAAAACAAGAAGTTATTTGTTAAGGCTGACCGTTTCCTTGCCAAACGTGTCATGTGTACTGGTAGAAGGAGACTGACTGATTGATTGATTGATTGATTGATTGGTGTTTTACACCGCTTTCAACGTTATATGAGTCATATCATGGCGACAGCTCACATATTCAACTATTTCCTGGGTTTCACAAGTACTGGGTTACGGTTCTGAAGTACCTTGACCAAGGACACTCCCTTGGAAAGCTCAGTGTTTACAAGAAGAAGAAGAAAGCAACCTTTACTGAATTACAACGAAATAAAGGTATTATTTTCATATTCGATTTAAACCTATTCCACTTGACAAGTCCTTTAACTAAAGTGATATTGAAGGAATCTGATCTGTACCAAGAAACGAGAACTTAGAAATTTGTAAGAATAAACCATACTATAACCCTGGTGCATTTTATCTCGAATCTCCCAGGCCGTTACATAATATTTCTTATTTACAACTTCTAAATAATAACAAATAAGCTAATGGAAACAATATGAAAACAACTTTGAAAACATATCATAGAAAGGTTCATTTCACCTGTATAGACCAGTATAAATGCCTTATATACATGTACATGTATTGCTATCATTATTATCAACTGGTTACTGTGATGTACGTAAATGACTTTCAACGTCCTGGTAGAGCTGCAAATCTATTGAACCATGATCTGTGAAAAGGGGGCTTAATGCATCTGCGAAAAGTATCGATCCAGGTCAGCCTGCGTAGTCCGCGCAGGCTGACCTGAGCCGAAACTTTTCGCTACTGGTCAATTTTCTGTATGTCAAAGGACTATTCTACCTCATTATTCAGCTAGTTGTTTTAAAAAAGTGGCCATTATGGATCCATAATTATGTGATTGCTTGCTTGGTATCATGGATCACGGAGGTGCATTAAGCCCCCTTTTTCACAGAGCATGGGTCAATTATACATGTATGAAGTATATAGTTGTTTTTTCCGCAATGTTAATTCAATTGCAGAGTATAAAAGGTTGTACTTACATGTAAACCTTAAGAATTTAATAAAAACAAAATACAGGTATTAATAAGGCAAACAGTTACCGAGTTTTCCTTTCATCTCTAACACTTTGTTCTCCAGTTCTTTAAGTCTGTCTGCGACGTTCTCTTCCAGTACTTCCATTTTATGTTCCATGCGGATCGTCTTTTCCAATAGCTTCTCTTCGAAGTCAAATCTAGAGTAGCAAGTTGGCTCCTCATCCTGTTCTATTGTCCAACATTTTGCCACCATCATCACACAGAAGACAACTCGCATGCAAAACATCATTTTGGGGTAATTATTCTTTAGTATCTCCGTCTTCAATGTGTAACACGAGAATTTTGCCTGTCCAAAAAGCGCGTGAAACGCCTTTATGTTGTCATGTGATCACATGTACACCTTTATCGTGCTGTGATCGGCATTGGGTTGTGTAGATCTGAGATCAGTCAACATGAGAATAGGAGTCTGATTTTAGGTCTGAACAATTAGATGAACTGATTGATGACACCATTGGATAAAACACCACTAGATCTAATTTGCACGTATATCTATATAGTGTATTAGAAAAAAAAACCGTCCGATTGAGTGTAGGTTCTGAAGGTTTAGAAGTTAAAAGTTTCACATTCTAGTTTTTCAACAAAACATTAGCGAACCTCTTTGAATTACACTTCCGCGTTTTCTACAGCTGAGCAACGCTCTGACGAAAGGGGGTGATGCACTATACTAAGTAAGTTACTAGTATTACATTATTATGGATACCTTAAATCCGTGTTGTCTAATAACCGACTGAATCATGAGGTAGAATCGTCCTTTGACATGCAGAAAATTTACGAGTAGCAAACACATTGATAGATACTTTTTGCAGATCCATTAAACCCCCTTTTCACAGAGCAAGACTCAATTACAAGGGATTTTTGTGTTGTAAATACATGTACCTCGATTTTTATCCTCTGAGTGATATTGATCTATAACATGGACCTTAAAACACATTTTCTCAATTAGATGACATTTTTAGATTGTTGAAGAGACATTTTGGAAAAATTGTAGAGGAAAATAGAAGATAAATGTTTGGAGCAATGTTTAACGCGGAAAGTATCGACCCAGGTCAACCTGCGCAGTCCGCGCAGGTTGACCTGGGTCGATACTTTTCGCAGATGCATTAAATCTTTTTTTCACAGAGCATGGCTCACATATATTTCCATTTCCACGGAAAATTGTGTACGTAGTTGGGGTTTCGCTTACTCAAAGACCTGCTTTCATACTGTTTTCTGACTCCCGTCTGTTTCAGGCAAAACTTCGGGCAAAGGCAACATTTTCCAATCACTGCATGCTTGAGTAACTGATACTGAGTTTCATCCGCTGTTGAGTACAAAAATCATCAATATCATTTAGCGGGCCTCTGGCAAAAGGGGGATCAATCATCTCCTTTGCGAGTTATACTAAGTCATTTCCCTCGGTAATTTGAACATACAATACAATAATGTCGCTTCGTTCTCGAGTTTATTTCCATCCTGCCGATACACTCCCGAAGCATTCGGCATACTCGGGTGATCCGGTGATCAAATCCCT
Organism: Tridacna gigas; assembly: GCA_945859785.2. NCBI lineage: Eukaryota > Metazoa > Mollusca > Bivalvia > Cardiida > Cardiidae > Tridacna > Tridacna gigas. Next base: position 69,253,056 of record OX244029.2, read on the forward strand.
CGGCTGTATCACGTAGCTTGATATGCACCTACAGGTACATTTCGCACATCTCCGGAAGCACACCGCTTTACCGTTATTGAAATTGTAAGGCTCTTCTTAAAAAAGAAAACATGAGTAAATTTTCTATCGTTATCTTTCTAAGAATATTTCAGTCGGCAAACAGTTTGTACATTCAATTTTTAGCTTGGTTTATCAATTCTGTTGGGAGCTTTCATCGACAGATCGATAAAAGTGAATAACTTCACCTTGGTTGTTCATGTCGTTGCTAAGCGATCTACAGGGGCGCCGCCATGTTTAAGATCATGTGATCGGTACTTCAAAATGGAAGCCTCCTTTATACGGACGAGGTTAGATGTAGGTACGGAATCGGCCGAATTGTGACGAGTTACTCCTGAAGTGGAAAATTTATCGACGATGACTACAAGTTGTTTCTTTTCATTGAAGAGTAACGCTAAGGGCGGTAATATTTCAGGAGAAATAACAACTTATCGGAAAGGGCTATAGTTATGGATCCATAAAATCCATTTTTGTCTACCAACTGACTGAATCATGAGGTACACCAGTCCTTTTGGCATGCAGAAAATTAGCCACCAGCAAAACCTTTCGATCCAGGTCAGCCTGCACAGATGCGAAGGCTGACCTTGGTCTATACTTTTTGCAGATACATTAAACCCACTTTTAACAGAGCATGATTCAAATACTTTTTTCACATTCATTTCAATATTCCCGAGTCCGCTGTCCATAGTTCTTCACTTTTAACCCTTAGGCTGCTAAGCGCGACTCACTGACCTTTAGCGGACAGCGTAGATCAAGATCAGACTGCACAGAACGTGTATTCTGATCTTTGATCTACACTGTCCGATAAGGAGATATCTTTCCTCCAAAAATACCTTTAAAATAGATAAATTTGGGTTTATACTGTCGGTTTCAAAGTTTCATTTCTTTTATTCAGCAGGATAAGGGTTAAAGTTCATTTTAATTCTTGGGCTGCCAAGTGCAACTCATTGAGCTTTTTCGGTCATTGTAGATCAAGATTAGACTGCAACGTAAAGTCTCCTCTTGGATCTACGCTGTCTAGAGTAAGAATTCGGAAAATATCTTTGAAGTCTCAATAATATGCATTTTCACCATCGGAGAGAAAATTTCGTTTTATTTGTCTAGCAGTTTAACAACTTGTAACCAGCATTTTCTCACGATGTTTTCTGCTCTTTCAGAGATAATAGTATCTAGTAGTAGAGCAGATTCCCTGCCCTTGGTTGATAGTAAAAACTAGTGTTTGTAGCAAGTCAATGTGCGAACTAGCACAGTACCCAGTAGTATAGCGAATCTTTTCACACCCTCATTTACGAGGGTAGAAAAACGGGGGTGGGGAGGAGGGCAGGGGTATGTCTGTTTTGTGCAAGGTGTCTTGGTTCAGGAGTGTTCGGTTAGAAGTTTTGGTCAGTATAGTTTCGTGTCACTATATCGAAATCAATACCCACAACAGCTTCGGGATGCATAGATCAAGATGAACACACACTTATTTGTGTGTCGGTCTTGATCTATACAGGCCGAACATAGAGATAAAAGGATATTATTACACGAAAGCGTGATTCCTGCAAATATATTCTTTATTCAGTAACAATTATTGTTGCATGTATGTACATGCTATTCGTATATTTTTGTTGAAGCTTTGTAATGACGATGAACATAGAGTCATTTAGAAATAAAGTTCTGTTCTGTTCTGTTAATAGTAAATACTGGCGCTTGTAGCATATCAATGCAAACCCTACGATAATACCTAGTCGTAGAGCGGATTTGTCTACCCTCGGTTTATAGTAAATGCTAATGCTTATATAGCAAGTAATCCAAGTCAATACGACAGTACCAAGCAGTTGAGCGGATTTGTCAACCCAAGGTTAATAGTAAAGGCTGGTGCTTGTAGCAATTCAGTGCAAGTAACTACGGTAGTACCAAGTGGTAGCTGATTTATCTATCCTCGGTTAGCCCTTATCCTGCTAAATAAGTTACATAAAACTTTTAAGCCGATAGTAAACACCCGAATAAAGTTATTTGAAACTTATTTTTTGGATAAAGATATCTCCTTATCGGACAATGTAGATCCAAGATCTGACTGCAGGTCCTGTGCAGTCTGATCTTGATTTATATTGTCTGCAAAAGAAAAGTGAGTCGCGCTTAGCAGCTTACGGGTTAAGAGTAAATGCTGGTGCCTGTAGCAAGTCAATGCAAGCAACTACGACAGTACTTCGGTACAGAGCCATGTAGGGAATTCTATCGTAACTGTCATAATACGGACTACGAGCATAATCATCACACAAAGAATATGCTAAAGGATTTCGATAGTAACCACCGTACAGGGAATATGTCGAAGGAATTTGGTCATAACGATCACATACGAAATATGCCGAGGGAATTCAACCATTATTGGAATATACCAAGGGGATTTGATCTTAACATATACGAAGCACAAGTGTGCCATTCGATATTATCAAAAGATTAATGATTCAAGATAATCAAGAGGACCAAGACACCCTAAACATTCATGTAAGATGTATATACATTTAAATATAAATGAGCCTTGCTCTGTGAAAAAGGGGCTTCATGCATCTGCTGAAAGTATTAACCCAGGTCAGGCTGACCTGGGCCAAAACTTTTCGCTTTTGGTCAAATTTCTGTATGTCAAAGGACCAGTCTACTTTTGATTAAGTCGGTACAAAAAGTTAAAATGTAAATTCTAATTCACAAGAGCACCAGAAAACATACACTCTCTATGAACATTTTCAAAAAGAAATTGGCCTGTGGAGTATGGAAGGGGATATCCGCCAATTCACTCATTATTCATGATGAGACTTTCATTATTCCTGATGAAATTTTCAACTATGTTTTACAATGTTAACGTTGACTTACAATTACGTTTTGCCTATTTAATTGTTTATGTCGACATTTAAATTACTTTTTTTTGTTACTTCAATTTACAATCAACTATTCTATCTAATTCCATCATATTTAATTATACATCAACCTTCCTAATAATATTTGAGACATTTAATTTCATATCAACATTGTAATTATTTTAACAAAAGTTACTTCAACAATACAAGATAACAAGTGTAATACAAACAAGCACAATGTAAATACCAATTGATGTAAACAAGCATAATGCAATAAGGATAGTATGAAGCAGGGAACCACATCTCATTATTACGACAGGGGTCGCCACTGAGAAACTAAATTCTCCCTCAAGGCTAACGGTGCTGCGCTATTTTACTCAGACTTCCGGAACCTTAGATGTGGCAGGCCCTGATGATACCTACCAGGCATTGGACAGGTATGTATAAATAACATTATCTCTCATTGATTTGGTGTTGAATCAACTTGGGAGAGGTGAGACAGGTTTGTGATTCGAACACGGGTATTACGCTAAAAGTGTGAGCGATGTACCACTGACTGAGCTACCGCCGTAGCCGACCGCCTTTACCACATGAATGTTGCTCATCTGTTTATTTTTTTATGTGTGAAGAGAAAAGGGGAAAAAAGAAATTTCAGCTGAATTCCATTTTCTACAATTTCGTTACATGTATACAGAGCTAACCCGTTGAAAAAATGCATTTTTTTACCGGTACGTAAAATTCACCGGATCAGGCATAGACCGGTATATGGAATTACCGGAATAGACATGAATGGACCGGAAAAGACCGGAATAGACTTGGAAAACACGGCGTAGCGACACTTTGTTTATTGCATGTAGGAATGGGACAAAGCCTGCACATACTCAGAGAAGCAAAAATAGGGATTTGCACCTTAGACTACAGAGAATGGACCTTTGTAAAGCCGTGTAAGACATAAGTTGGCGAGAACTGGTACTTGGCGAGAACTGGTTTAATGCAAGTACAAAAAGTATTAAAATATATAGCAGTTATTAGTAGTCTGACAGCCTGAAAATCTGTCTCCTACTCCTCTAATTTTTCCCTTTTTGACCACCAGTGCACCTATCCATGCTCTCCTGGATTTCCTTTAAGCAGTACTCCACACATTATTCTTTCCAAGCCGCTGGCAGCTTCCCTACCCGCCGTTTTCAATACTATTTCAGTTATGCCCCGGCGACCAGTGTAACTATGCTGTCCTGGATTTTCTTTTTACCAGTACTCCGCACAATATTCTTTCCAAGCTGCTGCAGGGTTGCACACCTGCCGTTTTCAACACTATTTCAGTTATGTCCTGGCGACCAGTGCACCTATCCATCCTCTCCGGGATTTTCTTTTACCAGTACTCAGCACATTATTCTTTCCAAGCCACTGGCGGCTTCCCTACCGGCCGTTTCCAACAATATTTCAGTTAGGTCCTGCAGACCTGTGCGACTATCCATGCTGTCCTGGATTTTCTTTTTACCAGTACTCTGCACAATATTCATTCCAAGCCACTGGCGGCTTTCTAACATGAGGCAGGATTGCGTCCTGTTGCATTGACTTTATCGGCTAACAACTATTTCTTTCCCTTTCAGGAGAATACATGAAGATTCAGACATTGGCTAACCTCTAACGTGGGGTTAGCCATTACAGCTGCGAATGCAATCAACCACACACGACAGACGAGACAGAAACGGGCATGGACGGACTGGACACGTACCTGCAAGGACTGGTCTCGGCCTGGATGGGGAGGCAGAGTGATGTGATGGTTGTAGGAACTTTGAAGTCCCACTTCACATCCCACCTAAAGTTTCTGGATTTCTTAGAGGTGTTAGGCATTCAGGGTTGGTGGAACCAGACCAGCCTCACCATCCAGGTCTTCATCTGGTCCCTCAGGAACAGGGCAGCGGAATGGAAGGCGGAAGTGGCGGCAAGGGATTTGGCATCACTTCCGTGGCCCGAAACCAGACGGACATACTGGACTTCAGACTACTACGATAGCGTTACCTCAGCCGACTAGATGACGGACGAGGACAGACATGACCACCTTGACCGTCTGACAGACTGCCTGGTGATGGGGGTCAATATGACCAACGGAGAGAGTAAGGGAGAGAGTGCAAACGCAAAAACATGCATACTATCCTCTGTTAATGTCTGCATATGTTAAGTAATAACCGGGGTGCAATTTTCCAACTTTCCCCCCCCCCCCCAACTTTCCCCCTTTGCCTCCGGTTCGTCCCTTTGTCTGTTCGTTAGTTAGCTGTTCTGTTAGTTAGCCCGTTTAGCCCGTTCCTCAGTTTCTCAGTTCCTCAGTCAGTCAGTCAGTCAGTCAGTCATTCTCTCAGTTTTTCTGGGTTTGCCTGTTTGTCGAGTCCATCAGCCACACACAGCGAACCGTGGACGAGGGTTAAAAGGAGCCTGTCGAGTTGGTCGGCAACAAAGGAACAAAAGAAGAGAGGAGACAGAGAAAAAAGTAATTTAAGACGCAAAAAATAAAATGACTTAAGTTTTTTTTTCTAGATATTAAAAAAGGAAACTTAAAGAAATGTTTCAAGAAGAGAAAATTAAAATGTTGAGGGAATTAGAAAAATATGGGAATGAAGAAGAGAGAAAACTTAAACTTATTAACTTAAAAAGTATAGGATTAACAAGTATTGAAAATATTTCATATCATATTGCAATAGAAAATATTTATGACTCAAATGCAATTAATGATATATCAGGTATTTCATATACAAAAAATTCAAAAGGAAAAATGGCACCCACACGTTTACAAAATAGGAGGCCTTTTTTTGATGATATATATTTTTGTACTTACATTTACAAAGATGAATACAAAAGGATGAGTGATGGAAGAATTTATCTTTTAGGAAAATCAGATTTAAAAGATCCAAATGTAATACCACCAACTTTAAAGTATATTAATATTGTAAAAAATAATATTGAATCTATTTTAAATGTTTCTTTAGCTAATCAATTAAAAATAGTTGCTTCTGCTGAATTTTCATCAAAATCTAATAGTAAAATAATTCCTATTTTGGCTAAGTTGAATACTCAAAGTGGAGGAGAATTTTTAAAAAATTCTAAAAAATTAAAAGATACTGAACAAAACCCAATCGGCATTGTTGGTATTAAAGTTAGTGTTTCAAATATTTCTTTTGAACTGTTAGTATCAAATTTAAATCTGATTAAAGAAAAATTAAAAGAAGAAGGATTTGCTAATTATCAGTGTGATATTACATTGGATTTTGCGGGAACCTTGGAAAGAGATGAACTTTATAATTTTTTACTTAGTACCGGGGAATTTGGAGAAGGAAAAAATGAACCAAAATTTAATTTTAATGCTGAAGATGAAGAAGAATATGAAGAAAAAAAAAGAAATTATGAAAGAGAACATGCTGAATTTTATAAAAAAAGAGTTTTAATTGATAGACGTGAAGTTGAAAGAACAGCAGGTTATAATATAGTAAAATATGAATTTGAAAAAGATATGTGTTTTTAAAAGTTAAATATTATAACAAACTTGTTTCTAATTTTGAAGCAGGAAACACACAACAACACTACGGGGCTCATCTTGCAGAATATGCTTATAATCACCAAGACCAACACCTTAAAGAACTTTATAAACATCCTCAAGTTAATGAAAATGGTGTAACACGTCTTGAGGTTTCAATTATTACAGCAAGAACAGATACAGATTATGTTAAAGTTTTAAGAGAAGAATACAATATCATTAAAAAACAGGAAATTTTTCACATTCAACCAAAAACTAACCAATATTTAAATTTAATGTCTAATATTACTAAATCTTGTTTAATTGCTAATAGAGCAACAAAAGAATTACTGTTGGTTTTCTATGGTATGAGTACTACCCGTAGATTTTGCGGAGTTAACTATCCACAGTTAAAACAAAAAGAAAATGAAACATATGAAGACTTTTTAAAACGTTGGGAACATGCAAAAGAAGAAGTCATGAGTGATTTCGGGTTTAACAATTTACAAATTAATTTAATAGAATATGAAATTAAACTTATAGATGGTGTAAAATTTTTATTTTTTGAACCTGAAAAATGCTACATGAGAACAGGACCAACATTTTTAACTCCCACAAATCAACCAACTTTAGATTATGAAAGATTTGAAGATTTAAGTGATATGAAAGATTTTTGTCCAAATACTGAAAATATACAGTTTAGGTTTAGAATTAAAAACGGTAGTGGAGAAGCAGGAAAAAGAACAATTTTACACAAACCTTTTTTAACAGATGGAAGTTTTAATATTGTTTTACTTTCTACAAGAAAAAGAAAACAAAAATTAGAAGAAGAAGAATATGAGCTTAGACGTTATGAATGGTGGGAAAAACAGGGACATGAACAATTTAAAACACAAATGAAGGAAGAAATACGAGAAAGAAAGATTAAAGAAGAAATGGAACAAAATGTTAAAATTTTGGAAAAATATGAAAAAGCAAAAAAACGAAGGGATACATTAGAAAAAGATTTAAAAATTAATACAAATCAAAAAGAAATAGAAGAAGAATTACTAGAAGCACAGTATTTTAAAATGTATGCTTTTAAAATATGTGAATACAATGAGAGATGCAAAGAAAAACCATTTAGGATACTTTTTACATATGGAAATACAGAAGAAAAAGGTGTTTGTTTTCCAACAAAAGAATTAAAATATGCTTTGTTAGATCCGGATATTTTAGGATCATTGTTTAAAGAATATGATGCTGTTAACACAACAGACAAAAAGAAAGGTGTAAAAATTTATTACATGCCAGTAAAAGCAATTACATTATGTTTTAGAAAAAGAGAAGTATATGTCAGAGATAGTCCTTATGAAATGGTATTAAAAAAAGAATGGTTGTCATCTCTTAAAACAAAAATAGAAAATATTAATGTGAACATTGAAAACATATTTAAAAGATATGATGAATTACAAAAGGAATTAAATAAAATTAATCAACCTTTAGAAAAATTAGAAAAACCGAAACCCGCAAGCATACCAGATATAACAAAAATGGAAGAAGGAGAATATGAAGCTTTTGCATATTCTGAATACACTTACGGCTCCAAACTTGTAAAAATGTTATTTGTTAAAACAAATGATGAAGAAAGATATCCATTAAAGGGTTATTTTTTACAAGATGAATTAGAGAAAATAGAAGACTTAACAAAGGTTAAAGCTCCCATAAAAGTTTTATTGAGTGGTACTAAAAAACATCCAAAAAGCCAAAAAAAAAGACAGACTTGTTTCATTACATTACACAATGATATAATCTTCATATGTTTAATTAAACATATTAAGATTTTTTTAATTAATTAATTGTTTAAAATACTGGATTCATCTTCTTCCCATCAGATTGAAGACTAAATATTTTATCAGACAACACAACAGCATATGCTTTTGTTTCTGGTGGCACATTTTGGCCGAACTTTGCCCTCACTTGAATATCAACAACTGAAGCCCTCAGTCTGGTCTTTTGCTTTGACAAATCAAAAACAAACAAAGGATACAGATCTTTAAAGTCTATTGGATGTATTGAAAAGTTCGAATTTACCATAGGAAGTTCTTTTGTCATATATCTGAAGTTGGAAGTTTCAAAAAAGGCTCTTGCATATTCATTTTCATTAAAATTTATATTGTAGTCTATTTCTGGATATCTCTCCGTATTCAAATATACATGTACATTTGTTAAATGGAGATGATTAAAAATAGCAGCATTGTTTGTTTGTATGTCTTTATTACCTGTTTGAAATCCGAGAACTAAAAACCGTGGTCTTTCTGCTGCTGATTTTACGGCAAATCTCCAGACAAACTCCCGTGTTTGTGGCACTATGATACTTTCACACTGTCTACTTTTAAAACCTATCTTAATATTTATTTTACTGTCTATTTGTTTGTATAGTGCAAATCTTGCCTCATCTTCTGGCAAAACATGAGGAACAAACCAGGAAAGCTTTACAATATTTACTCGTCCTATTCCATATGCTTTATCAGCTCCTCCTACATCTCTATCACCTCCTGCAATATGGATAGCTTCTCCATCTCCTTTTCGTATCAAGCTTATTTCTTGCTTTACACCATATAAAATTCTGTTGTAATCTTCGAAAAATCCAAAAATATGAGAAACAGGAATTAAAAAGGCAAAATTACCAGGGCTGGTACCTCCCAAAATTAATTTTTGTCTTTCAGCAAAACCAACATTAACAAGAGGGTTTGCTTCTCCCCTTGCATAGTCCTTAAACCAACACTGGTTTAATCCTCTTGATTTATTAAAATCATCTGGGTATTTCAACATCCCCAGTATTGTGGAGGTTTGTCCTGGATATAGTATATTTTCTACTTCTTGTCCTGACAAAGAAAATTTAATTTGACTGAAAAGGTTCATGATTCCATTGTTTGCCAAAGCAACGGCGTCTGTGTTTTGAAATCTATAGCTCCCATCTGCTACTTCTGCAGATGATTCCAAATATCCCACCACGTAAAGATAACTTTTAGAAGTATGTGTAAATACATCTTGTGATTCAATGGTGAGCCTGATTTCACCCGGTGTATTTAGTTGTGTTGCTCCCTTGTCTGGTGGATATTCATGATATTGATAACTTTCGATGCCCTCATCAATGTGAACATCTCCACTCCATTGTAAAATACTACTATTAGCCATACTGTATTTTTTCATTAGTGATTAAATGTTTTAAATAACTTTTAATCCAAGGCCTTCGTTTAATCCTCTGTTTAGTGGCATCATTCCAAAACTCGGGGAGTCAAGGGCAACCGTGGCAGCCGCTGGCATGTTGGAAACTTTTACATTTCTTCTGGTTGATTTCTTGTTTAACAAACTTTTAATTTTGTCTCTGGCGAGTTGTTCAGCCTTTTTAGTTCCAGCATCCAAAAGCTTTTTTCCTGTATCTTTAGCAATCTTTTGAGCTGTTGTTTTTATTAATTTTTGTGCTGCTTTACTTGCTCCACTTGAAAAAATACGAGAAGCAAGTTTTGCAACTGGAGTAAATAGACCAGCACCACCGTAGACATACTCCATTTCATAACCTGGTTGATCATCTGTTATTATCATTTTTTAACTATAGTATTTTTAATTTAAACAGTCTTTAAAAGCTCATCTCTTTCCTTTCTTGTCATTAATTTTTTTCTGATTAATGCATTACACAGCTCAACCATTTCATTTCTAAGTCCTGTATTACCTGCTTTAATGCTTCCACACACAAGACTTAAACGATCAGCCAGAGCAAGAGGGTCTGAAGGAATGAATACAGTTTCATGTTTACCTCCTGAAACAGCCAAACCGGAACCTTCAAGTTCTTGTTTTATTTCATCTGCTATAGGTTTTAAAAGATTAACCCAACGAGGGCCTTTTTTTCCAATTTTTTTATTATATGTCAACCCCCTTTTACCTTGTTTAAGTAAAAATTTGTTGTCTTTCATCATTTCTTTAAAGTCAGTCCAAGATTGAGGATTTATACTTTCTAAATTAGGTGGAGGGTTTGGAGAAAAAAGCATTTTCAATAATTCGGGTGTTCTTTTGTAGTCTTTTCCCATATATTCAATATTGTTTGTTGAAACATAGAGAGGTTCCCCACTCATCAACAGCTGCACACCTTCTTTTGTTGGTTTTACAACAATATTAATACCTTTTCCTAAATTTTTTAAATATTCATTTAATTCTTCATCATCTCCTTCAACAATGGGAGGAGGTAAAACACCAGTATACGGCTCAGAAGTAGGAGGAGGCTGGGCAGGTGTAATTTTTGCTATTCCCTCTGTTACTGGTTTAAAATATTTTTGTAATGCTTCTACATTTCCTCTTTCTGCTTGTATTTCAGCACTGTCTCTTGCTCGTATATCTTTTTTTAAAGGTAAAAAATTTTTTACTATCTCGTCTCTTTTGTTGATATCACTGATGTTTAAAAACGACATATTTTTTTTAATGTATTGTAATACTTAAAATATATTAAGTAAATACTTAATACATTTTATTACATATTACTACATGAACAAGAACAACTAAAACTAAAGTCTGGCATCTTGAAGCTTAGTAAGGTAGAGGGCCTCCCTGGTTCTTTTCTACCAGTCTCCGGAACTCTTCCCGGGCTTCTCTCTTTCCCTTCTCGATCAAACTGTTCTCTTCTTCTGCCTTCTTTTTTTTGTTGGTCTTGGTCCTGATCTCTTCCTTTAGTTCCTTGTATTTTGCCAATTCATCCATTATTAAAGTGAATTCTTCATGAGTGATTTTATTATCAGCTATAGCCTGGCTAATATGTGTATTAACAGTGTCTAACTTAGCTGAAGCAATACTTTTTATCTGCCCATGCTTCTCTCCCTTGGTTCTTGCTCTTCTTGTAAAAAATTTACTTGTGATGGCACCTACTCCAACCACAAGCGCCGCTATCTCCAGGCCTATGGTTGCAGGTATCGCAACTACGGTACTTAACAAGGCAATCCCTCCGGCTCCTGCTCCTAGTGCCACAACTGTGAGACCACTTTCAATATTGTCAACATACTTACTATATTTTATATACTTCTTTGAAAGGCCACCACGAATACGGACTTCATCCTCCAGAAACTTTTGAACTTCTGAAATCTTATTTAGCCTGAAACTCTGGCCGCTGTCTGTCATCTCAATCACAGCAACCGGAGCTGAAGGATTGGGTCTTACAACTGTTGGATACATACCGTTTAGTGTTTCTTCCTTTAACTGTCATTTTAAATATGATCATTAAGGCCTTAAATATTTTATAAAACACAGTGGGGTTTTTTCTGGTATTAACACAGCTGATTTAGAGAAGTTGTAAAGAGTTGTAACAATGTTGTCCGTTCTGTTTTCACAGAAAAAAGGATTTTTAAACTCCAGATTTTTTTTAATCTCATCAGATGGAACAACCAGAACCAACCCACCAGAATGAAACACACCAAAGTTTAAACCAATTGTCTTTTTTTCTTCTGCTTCAAGCTTTAAGGCTGCCTGTGTGTATATTAACCAGGTTGAACCTGATTTTTTAACTGCTGGATGTTTAAGACCTTCGTGAGGTCTCCAATATATCGTTTTTGGCTGACTCATTTATAATATTAAAATAAAGATTTAAGCAGAGGTCCAACTATAGGAATATGAGAAAGCAGCCCGGAGCCATCCTGAACACTTCCATTTTGGACTAAAAACATTCCATCACCTCCAAAACCTGCACTACTCATAGGTTTTAAATATAGACCCTGTCCATCCGTTTCCACTCGTGCAACATTTCCATTTTTAGACAGATACAACCCGTCCCCAAATATTGCTTTTACTGCTTTGTCTGCCAGTCCGGAAATGGCACCAAGCCCAAGAGCTGGTAAAACCTTCTTTGCAACGGCTCCAACAATAGGAAGAGCACGAGCAGCCAAACCAGCCAAAGTAGCAAGAAACCCACCGTGTTTAGCGTTGTATCTTATTTGTGCCAATGAAAGGTTAATATTTACACCATGACCAGCATTAAAAGCTTTGTTCATTCTTGTTATTTGGCCTTTTGTAAAATAGAAACTTTCGGCACCTCCCACATTTTCAGGTTTTAAATTAAGTGATGTCTGCTGTTTGTTTTTGTATGCAGAAACTACTTTTTGTTTTTGACTTTCACTTAAATTAATTTTTGTTTCAATGTATTGTGTTTTAGTCATTTTTTTTAAATAGATAATTTGTTTTAATATGATTTAACATTTCTAATATGAAAACGAACAGTAATATTTTCTCCTCTTAAATCTATTAAATCACCGTTTTGATCCGTTAACGTCATTCTGATGCTGTGTATATCATTTAAAAGCAAAGGAGAGCAATAGAGGATATGGAGGACGTTCTAAAATCTTGTGTCCTGGGTTAACATTTGGGAAAAATGAATATATTGTGTTCCCTTTTTCTCCTTTTACATATGAACCTTCAATAATATCTAAATTAACTAATATACTATTTACAGGCAAGATATTAATGTCCTTTTCACTTTCATGTGTGCCTTCGCCGTATTTTTTAGGTTCAAAACCCAAAATACGGTTTAATGAATTGTCAACAAAATCTACACTATATCCCGGAAGTATTGTCATGATAGTTTTAAAGGTGTTAATATCAGCTGAAAATTTAACAGCATATTGATTATTGACATCTTTTAAATCAAATTCTTCAAGTCTTGCTTCTATTTTTTTATTAATATCAACAAGACTAAAACTTCCAGTTTTTAAAGCTATATCATATTGTTGTCCTCCAGCATTAAAATCACCTTTGTTAACTCTTAAAGAATTATATCCTGGTTTAATGTTTGGAATGCTGTAATATGTCTCAAGATTAATTAAAGCAATTTCACAAGGAGTATTTAAATGTAAAGATGGATTAAAATCAGTTTTAAAATCTGTTGTGTTGTTTGACAAAACAATCTATAATGAAGTCATATTTTTAATTAAATGAGAAATAACTAAATCAAATTAAAATTTGAAAATGTATTAAATAAAATATTGTATTATTAAAATGGGAATTAATGCGAAACAAACGCAAAACCTGAAAAGAGTGTTAATTAATAAAATTAAACACAGTAAATATGAAGACTTCATTATGGAAGATGATTATGGAGTGGATGTAGAATATAAAAATCTTAAAGGATTAAATTTTAAATTTTCAACTGTTGAAGGAAGAACAAAATCATATTTAAAAGAGATAAAACCAGCTTTGTACTATGAAACCAGCGTGATGTGGAGTAATGGTTATGATTTGTATTTAAATGTTCAGTTTAGAAATGATGGATCTTTTATAAACAAAGGACTTGATTATTTTAAAAAACATTCAATAGATGTTTTAAAACACCTTGATGCAATTGATGAAATATTTAAAAAATTTTATTTTAAAGATATGAATGTTAATTTTATAATTTTTGATGAATATGCATTTGGAGAATGGAAAAAAACAAAACTTTATAAGTTTTTGTTTAAGGAAAAAGAAACAGAAATAATTAATGAGGTTGAAAAATTTGAAACTTTATGTGAACGTACCTTTTCGTTTACTGCTGAATTAGCATATCTTACTGAAAATTTAAGAAAAGCAAATAAAAGACAAGAAGAAAAAATTTCAGATTTAGAAAGTAAAAATAGTCATCTGCGTTCAGTGTTAGGTGAATATTTAGAGCGTCATATTTTATTAGAAAGACAACATGAAGAATTAAAAGAACAGCAAGGACTTGGTATTAATGACATTCAAGTATTTACATCTAATGAATGTGTAATTTGTTTTAATGAAAAACCAAATATACTTTTTTGCAATTGTGGACATGTGCCAGTATGTGATAAATGTAATGAACAAATAACAAATAATAAATGTCCTGAATGTAGAACAAAAAATTATATTAAAAGAAAACTTTTTTAAAAAAATGTTGAAACTGAAACAAAGAAGTATTAAAGACTATTTAATAGATGTAATGAATGAAAGACAAACACCAAAGAAACTATTAATGAAAGAGGTTTTAAATGATACTGACTTGTATGATGGAAATGATGTAAATAAATTTTGGTGTCGAAACACAAATGAATTTAAAAATGGAGAATATATTGTTACATATGATGAAGAAGGAATTACAAAAATTGAAAGAGTTGATGAAGCAAATATTAAAAATTAAATGTCTTAAGAAAAAATATTGATTTATAAAATGAGTTTAAATTTTATAAATCAGTGTACAGAAGTATTAAAAAACCAGTTTAACCATACAAAGAAGGAAACAAACAAAACAGGAGACTTTTACAGTCAGATGAAGTTTAAATTTGTCCCAACAAAACCTAACAAGTATATTTCATATGATCAACCAATCACATATTTAAAACGTTTTAAGTCTTTCCTTTACTATGAATGGAGTAAAAGAAAACAAGAAAAAGAAAATTTTAATATGCTTGTGTCATGTGTTGTTGTCTCTCATGTCTATATATATCACTATGACAATGTTTTTTTATTCGATGAGCGAACAGAAGACATTATTAAAAAGATTGATGAACTGGATGAAATACTTACTATGTTCTTTTTTCCTGATGTTGAAGTATTCTTTTGCATAGAAGAACCAAAAGACGGAGAAGGAAAAAACAGACCTCATATATTGGAATATTTACTAAAGAAGAAAGAAGACCAGTTTATTTTAAACTATGGTTTTTGTAGTATTAACAAAGTATTGAGAGATACTAATGAAGAAAGGAAAATATACAACAATGTTTAAAAAAATGTAATATATAACCTAGAGAAAGGTTAAATATTAAAATATTAAATATTTAATTTAATATAGGTTGAAAATCATAAACTGAAGGAAAAGTGTCTTCGATAAAATCAAATTTCATATAAACAGCTAATGTAATATTGAACCTTTCTATGTTTTCATGGGATGACTGGAAAAGTAAACAAAAATTACCACATGCTTCTATATCAAAATAGTTAGGTAAAAACCCGCAAGCATAACCGAAATTTTTTAAATTTCCACTTTGTTTTATATTTGCTGTAAATTCTGTTTTTTTATTAAAAGTTAGTTCTCTTGATGGGAAAGTGTCACCGGGGTTATTTACTGAAGTGTCCAATTCGAATATTAATAATTTAATATCTTCTTTATCTTTTCTTGTATTCTCTTTAAATTTTACAAACATGGAGTAATAAAAAATATAAGATTTAATAGGAATAGAAAATATAGGTGTCCTTTCAATTGTCACACCTTGTTCGTTAAGGTTTTCTTTATCTCTGTAATCTTGAAAATATAACCCTCCGTCAAATTTACCGAAATAAATTTCGGTAAAATCTACCTTATCACCTCGTGCATCGGAAAAATAACCAAATTTACGATTAAAACCAATCCTTTCAAAACCACCTAAACCCGGTACTGCTGTTTTATCAATGCCTATAATTGGGCCCATGGATTCACCACGAATTAAAGTTATTGATGAACCTAAAATTTTAAGTAGAAGATGTTTAGGTAAAAGTGTTTTACTTACTGTTTCATCAACATATTTTTTATTTGCTGCGTTATAATCACTTATTGGTTCTGCTATATGACGAATAACACTATCAGCATATAACCTATTTACAGCATCGGTATTTTCTAAAGGTTCGCCTAAATTTTTAATTCTTTTTGTGTTCATATTCACATTTCCTAAAGCTTTATATTCATTATTTTCTTCTAAAAATGGTTTAACTAACTTGTTTATTTCTTCTTTCACATATAACATACTTGCAGCATCAGTATTTTCCTGCGCTCTCCCTATATTTTTTATGCGGTTTGTGTTCATATCAAAAGCATCAGTTGCTAAATAACCTCCATTTCTCCTAATTAAAGGAAAATCAACTTTTTTTATTTTTTCATCAACATAATTTTTATTTACTGCATCCTTTTCATCTTCCGGATTTCCTACATTAACTATTTTATAACCACCCATGTTTTTATTTTGTGTTGCTTCCTTTGTAAAAAATTCCCGAAGTTGGACAATATCATTTTTAAAATTTTCATCTTTTTCTTCCAACTCTTTTAATTTTTCATTAAATAACACACGTATACGGTCAGTTTCTCCTTTTCTCTCTTGATCCTGTAATTCAAGTTTATTAACAGCTTCATTAAAAATTTCTTCTAATTTTTTAAGTTTGTCTTCATCTTGTTTTATTCTTTCTTCTAAAATATTAAAACTATTGTCTACAATAGTTTTATAATTTACGTGTTTAAGGGCTTCTCTTATGTTTATTTTTCTTACTCCATCTTCAACTTCTTTAATCTTGTCTTCGAAAAATTCCCGGAGTTCGTCAACATAGCCTTTAGTTGCTGCATCAGTGTCATCCGTTGGCTCCGGCACATTCCGGATAGTCTTTTGTTTCATGTTAAGGTTTCCCCTTTCATTAAAAGTTTTCTGATTCCTAGTATTGAAAGCCTGGTTTTTCTCAAGTTCATTTTTAACAACGTTTAAAGCTGCAGCATCATTTCCGGGAGCTCCTCCAGCTCCACCAGCTGCTTTAATTTCTTCTGCTTTTTCATCAACATATTCTTTAAGCTTCTCGGTCTCCTCATCAACATATTTTTTATTTGCTGCTTCTCTATCTGCCACCGGATCCCTCAACCCTCCCAGTTTCTTGAATTTTAAATATATATGATCTTGTGCATCAAATCCTCCATTTTTCCTTAAAAAAGCATGTGTAGTATTTGTTTTAAAGTATTCTAAATTTACTGCATCTTTCGGATTCTCAGGATTTTCCACATTTTCTATTTTAAAACCTCTCATGTTTAGTTTTCCTTTCGCTGTATACTCTCCACTATCAAAAGTAAAAGGATTATTAGCTTCTAGTCTTCTTCTTCTATCTTCTGTTAATGTATCAACATATATTTTATTACTTGCATCCTTATCATTTACAGGCATGGGGAGACCTTGAAGCTTAAAATTCTGCATGTCTATATCACTCCGTGCTTTGTGTTTGTTGGTATTAAGAAAAAATGGATTGTTGTTTTCTAATCTATTTTTAACATCATTCACTGTAATTTCTGTAAAAAGTTTATTTGATGCTTCAAGGTTGTCGATTGGCATACGAAGGTTTAAAAGTCTATGTTCGTCCATATCAAGGTCTTTACTTGCCACATATCCATTATTTGGACTTCGTCTAAAAAAGCTGTGTCCTTGGCTTGTATCAACATAATTTTTAGTTGCTGCATCTCCTCCATCGATGGGATCTGCTAAATTTTTTATGGGCTGTCCTGTCATGTCTATGCTTCCTTTAATTTCTCCTCCTCTTTTTCCGAGGAAATTATCAACAACAAAAGGCAAACTGACAGCGTCTTCCTCAAGTTCTTTAAGTTCTTCTTCTAATTTTCCAAATTTTGTTATTGGTGTACTCATATTTTAAATTAATCCTTTTTCTTTTAAATCCATTAAATGAGAAACAACAGGTTGAATATGAAATCCTTCATTTAGTTTTTCTAACACATGAATACAGAGATGACCACAAATAACAGTTTCAGGCCTTTGTATCTGGTCGGATGAATACAAAATAGGACTTTTTAAATATCTCTGTATCTCAAGTGGAGGAGGTAAACCATAACTATCAAAATAAAATTTATTCTTTTTGTTTCTGTGCCAAGCCGTCCAGTGTGTACCCGGTCCTTTGGCATCATCAAGGTTTAATATTCCACATTCGTAGACATTGGGTTTTTTGGGTAATGTATCACGTGAGAAGACACCTCTCCAACCTTTTAAATGTTTGCATGCATTCATAATTTCAAAGTTGTTTAATGATTTGATGGGAAGGCTTCGGACCTTATTAGAAACTTCTAATCCTCCTGCTGTTTGTTTCTTCCTATCTCTTTGTCTTTGTTTCTTCTCCTTTTGCCTTTGTGCCTCTGCTGCTACTGCTTGCATGCCTAAACTTGCATTTTCTTTAATCCTTGGTTTGTTGTCTCCCATCCATTCCTGAAACTTAAAACGTGTTTTCTGAAGTTCAGGTCTGTAAAAGGCTCCTTCTATATGGTGGCCTTTAGCATCACTTAAATAATATGTTGTTGGATTAGTATTTTTTATTTCTCGTATTTTAAATATTTCTCTTGTCCAATTAGCAGTAAATCCTTTTTCAAATCCTGCTGTTTTTCTTCTTGGTATCCTCACCAAATCACCAACCTCTAAAACTGTTTTTTGTGTTGTTCTGTCTGGTTTAAACTTTTTAAGTTGTGGATTTTCATAAAATTCCTTGTAAATCTTTTCTTCATTTTCTGGATTGCTTGCTTCTTCTGGAGTGTATCGATCTTTAAAGTTCCTGTGTGGTGTTTCATTGTAATCTTTCACTATTTCTTGTAAATGAGGTAAATAATCCGTTGTGTTGTATTCTGTCATATATCGCCCTATTCTATCCTTTAAAGTTTTAATAAATCTTTCTGCTATTGTTGATTTATGTCTACCTTCTGTATGATACAACTCAACCCCTTTAAGCCTTGTCTTTTCTTCCTTTGCTTTCTCTGGATGTAAAACAGGACAAAACCGGTTTATGTGTCCCGTTAATCCTGATTTACTTTTAAAGTATTCATTGCAATGAGGACACTGAAAAGCTGTTTTAGGCTTTTCTTCTTCCTTGTCTATCAATCCTGTAAACTCACCTCCTCGGTCAGTCCATATTTTAAGAGGTCTCCTATTTGATGTTTTAAAAATGTTTTCAAATGCCTTTACAACACTGTTAACCTGTTTGTTGGGTATCTCACGAACCCAGGCGTACCGGCTGAAGACGTCAACAACAACTAAAAAAATATTTAAGTTGTCTGTCTGTTTCTCGCTGGCTGTTTGTCGTTCTTTTGTTTGTTGTAGTTGTTCAATCTCCTCCATTCCTTCAGCTTCTCCCTTTCGTATTTTCTTGGGCATAAACATCAAATCAGCAGCCCATGTATCATTTAACATTTTTACTATCACTCGACGAGTTGGAAAGTTTCGACGGGTTGGCCTGTGTAATCCATCACTTAAAGAAATATTTAATGACAACTTTTTTTTTTACTGTGTCCCATACCAAAACGTTTTTTACTTGCAATGATAGGAGTGACAAAAGCCCTATCCAATCTCTCCCTTAATGTTGGGTTAAATATGCCTTTTAGTTCATTTAACATATTTGTATCACATACTTTATTACGAGTTGGTGTATCAGGATTTTTTAAATAGCAGATATCATGACCCATACAAACCTTATCAACCCTATTAACTGGTTTACTCCATGCTTTCGGTGTCATGTCAGGGTTTAAACGTTTGTTAAGTTTAGTGCCTGGCCCGCAGAAGTTGTGACCGGGGAGATGCATTTCAAAAGGAAGGTTGTTTATAAATTTGTTCATGATCCCCCGTCCTTTCTTCATGGAACCTTTTATAAATTGGAACTTCTTCGTCCCGCACACAGAGCAAACGCCATTTAAGGCATGTCGCCCGTTTTTTAATGTTGTTTGTAATAAGTTTGATGTATCTGTCTTTTTTCGACATTTAACACAATATATTAAACTCATTTATTTAATATATTTTTTTAACTAAACCAAGAAAAGTTGTATATGCTGTGTATATATAGTGCATATAGCGCCCTTTCATTACCATTAAATGCAAATGGCATAATTCTTAAAGGTTTTTCTTTGGTGTCCGTTCTCTTCTTTCCACACAAAAAACACACAGCAGTTAAATTAAAAGGATCATCCAACGGTATATATAATTTACATTCGGTACAATATATTGACAACATTTTTAATTTTAATAAATTTTTTTCTAAATTAAAGAATATGGAAATAAAAAATTACAGTTGTAATTTAAACAAGACAAAAAGAAAGAACAACCCAATGCTGCCACGAAGCATACGAGGTTTAATAATTGGTGAGTCTGGCTGTGGTAAAACAACAGTTCTTTTAAATTTGATTTTAAGGCCTGGGTGGTTGGATTACGATCATTTGTATATATTCGGGAAGTCAATGAAGCAACAGCCAGAATATATACTTTTAAGAGAAGCTCTTGAAAATGAATTGTCAAAAGAAACTATTAATACAATATTTGAAAATATGGAAGAGATTGAAAATCAAGATATTCCACGTAAAGAACTAATAGAACAACTTAAAAAAGAAGAATCAAAAAAGAAGAAAGGAACAAAGGTCACACCTTGTTTTAATGAAGAAGATGATACTGTCGCCGATCCTCGAGAATTAAACAGTAGTAATAAAAATTTAATGATATTCGACGATTTACTAAAAGAAAAACAAGATGTCCCTGAAAAATACTATACGAGAGGAAGACACAGCAACACAGACTGTTTTTACTTGTCTCAATCTTTCTTTTCATTGCCAAGGCATACAATCAGGGGAAACTCAAACTTTTTAATACTTTTTGATGTTCCAGACAAAGACATACAAAATATATACATGGATTACGCAAGCCGTGATATGACATTAGAAGAATTTAAAAACTTCTTGTATACTTGTTGGAGTGAGCCGTTCGGCTTTGCTGTGATTGATAGAAGCAGTCCAATATTTAACGGAAAATACAGACATGGTTTTGGAAGGTTTTACATGCCAATATATGAACCACAACAGTTTAAACAACACTATTAAATGAAAATATATATTTTACCGATGGTTTGGTAAAATATATGTATGGAAATTAATGCGAAATGTTAAAAGAGAATATTAAAATGTTGCACATTCCCAACCCGTCCGAATGCATCCCTCCCTTTTTTAATAGTATATATTTTTTTAAATATTTTCAAAACTTTAATGATACCTTTCAGAAGTATCATTAAAAAAAAATGGGTAATGCAAGACATACAGCAAGTTAAAGGCATCATATAAATTTTACTCAGACAGAAGAGACATACTATCCTCTTTGAGTTGTGTAAAAATACTATTTTCATATTCATCAGCATCCGTTTCAGAGCTTGCGTATCCATTAACAAGAACATTTAAAACTTTAATGGTAAGTCCGGAGTGTGTTGTTTGATATCTTCCACTTACCAGGCTTTCCTTTCTCCACAATCCACAAACCTTTAAAGTATATACACCGTTTGTAATTCTGTCATACATAAAATTACTTGAGTCCATCGGTCTGATTTTCTTAACACCTCCATCATTTTCAACAGATGAAAAGAATTTGTTGTTAAATCGTTCAAGGTCTACCTTACACTTTACAAATCCTTGTGTTCTGTATGTTTCCAAGACTCCCTCAATTTGATATGAATCATTAATTAAATCCATATATTCAGGGTCGAACCTTGCGTAAACACCCATCAAGAACTGTTCAAACATTTCATTCAACTCAATATTAATATATTTGTTTGAACCAAATGTTATTAAAGTTGATTTGTTTTCTGGTGTTCTACTTACAATATTAGTAAAAACACCATTCTTTCCATTTTGTCTAATATCAGAAAAATAAATTTTATCTGTCTTCTTTTCACCCTTAATAGAATTTTCAGGGCCAAGAGACAAAATAGGAATTGGTGGAGAATTTGGGTCTGTTGGAGCTGAAGGTTCCACCTTCTTACTTTTTGCTTTAGTATTTGGGTTTTTAGACATTTTCATTAATTTTTATTTAAATAAATTTTACTTAAATTAAAATAAAAATGAGTCAGTATTATAATTTTATTGTTAAAAATGGAGTTGTTAAAATGGTTAAAACTAGTGGACCTCCTCCAAAATTTACAAAAGTGGAAAAAACAAAAACAACGGTGTCCAATTCAGCATTAAATGGATATTTTAAACAAACATTTTTAGATGTTCCACAATACAGTAAAAGTTTAAGTCTTGAAACATATCTTTCAAAGTTTAAGGCTCCCGCTGCTCTTTCTTTGTCTAAAAATACAGGATACAAGGCTATTTTAAGTGTATGTGTAAAAATGACAAATGGAGAACAAACAAAAAAATTTTATTTTAATTCTAATCCTCACATAATCAACCAACTAAACAACAAACAAAAATTAATATCTTTGATGATGCAAGAAGTTTTAAACACTTTTTACAAAAAAGACTATGAAGGTTCAGGATGGACTTTTTTAAATTTTGAATGTGTAAGTATTAACTATGGTAAATACAATCCTTTTAAAGGAGGATGTGGTGACAACAAACTCCCGCAATGGTTAATTTTAAAAAGGGCTGTTGTATGTATTCTTTCTGGAGATGAGCGCTGTTTTTACTGGTGTATACTCCGTCATTTCAATCCAAAAGACAAGGACAGGGGAAGAATCACAAAAGACTTAAGAAAGATATTAAAAGAAGAACCAAATAAATATGCTAATTTTACAGATATCAACTATCCAACATCAGCTAATGATCTTCAACTTTTCCAGGATCGTAATCCTCATATTCATTTAATTGTATATGGTGTGGACAATGAAAACAAAAGAACACCTGTAATATTTGACGAAGGAAAAAGAGAAGGAGAAAAAATTTATATATTGTACTATGAAGAAAATTTTTATTTAATATCTGACTTGTCCCGTCTTTTGTCTTCTCAGTTTACAAAGCATCATGGGCGTATTTACTTCTGCTACAAGTGCCAACGTGTATTTAATGAAAAAGAAAAATTAGAAGAACATGAATTAAACTGTTCTGATTCCACACTTTTACAACTACCGGAAGAGGATACAGACGCTGCCACTTTAGAATTTAAAGTAAAACCAGACAAACCACCTAATATTACAATATATTTTGATTTTGAAAGTTTTTTAATTAAATGTGAAGAAGAGAACAAGACAAGCAGACATGAGCCCAGCGGTTTTTGTTTCTTTGTTGTTTCAAAAAATGAAAAGATATATAGAAGTAAAAAAGTTTCTTTTGTAATCAAGGAAGAAAAACAAGATGTAGCAGATCTGTTTGTTAAAGGTTTAATGGATGAAATAGAAAGAGCAAACACAGCTTTTTTAAATGAAGGCCTTGCTTCAAACTTAACACCTGTGCTATGCCACAACTTAAGCGGATATGATGCTCATCTTTTCATTTTAAAACTAGCTGAATATTCAGGACATCTTTCAGTGTTGCCATCAACTGAAGAAAAATATATCAGTTTTAGCAAATATACCTATATATCAGGTAAGAGACACGAAATACGATTTTTAGACAGTTTTAAATTTTTGTCTTCTTCATTGTCTCAGCTGGTTGATGATACAAGTAAAGAAGATTTTAAAAACACTTTCAAATATACAGCCCATGCTTTCCCTGGTGTTTCTCCTGAGTTGTTAACAAGTAAAGGAGTCTATCCGTACGAATATATGAACAGCTACGAAAAAACAAAAGAAACAAGTCTTCCACCGATAGAAGCTTTTTACTCAACATTGAAAAAAGAAGGCATCAGTGAAGAAGACTACAACCATGCTTTAAATGCTTGGTCAGCTTTCGGATGTAAAACTTTAAATGACTATCAGCTTAAATATTGTGAATTGGATACTTTACTTTTAGCTGATGTATTCGAAAACTTCAGAAAACTTAATATACAAGCTTACGGATTAGATCCAATTGTTTACGGCTATACTTCCCCCGGTGCTTCATGGATGAATATGTTAAAATTCACAAAACAAAAAATTAATTTAATAACAGATAGAGATATTTACGAAGATTTTGAAAATGGGATCCGTGGAGGTGTGTCTATGTGTGTTAGCCGATATTGTAAAGCCAATAACAAATATTTAAGTGATTACGACCCTAACAAACCCAGTAATTACATATTTTACATTGATAAAAACAACCTTTACGGGGAGGCAATGAGTGAAGCAATGCCGTATGAGATTGAAAGAAAATTAAACAAAGCTGAATTTAAGAATTGGAGAAATTACCCCTGTGCTCTTGTATGTGATTTAGAGATTCCGAGAGAGAAGAAAGAATATTTTAAAGATTACCCACCATGCCCGGAACATATAAAAATTAATGGAGTTCAAAAGCTTGTATCAAATTTAAAAAACAAAAAAGAATATCTTGTATATTCAGAACTTTTAAAGTATTACGTGGAGTTAGGTGTTAAGATTACAAAGATTCACAGAGGATATATTTTTAAAGTTTCTCAATGGCTTGAACCATATATTACAAACAATACAACAGAAAGAGGAAAAGCCAAAGAAAAGAGTAAACAGGACTTTTTTAAACTGTGTATTAATAGTATATATGGGAAGACAATAGAAAACCCTCGTAAACATTCGAATGTTGAGATAGTAAACACAGAAAAAAGAGCAGAAAAACTTTTAAAAAGTCCAGAATATACAGGCTTTAAAATATTTAATCCTCATCTCGTTGCAGTGACAAAAAAGAAAACCCTCGTAAACGCTAACAAACCAATATATATTGGATTTTGTGTATTGGAACTATCAAAATTAAAAATGTACAAACTATACTATGAATATTTAAAGCCTAAATTTGAGGATCGGGTAAAATTGCTATACACAGACACCGACAGCTTCATTTTAAATATTCAGACAGAGGATATATATGAAGATATGAAAGAAGATTTAAGTACTTGTTTTGATACTTGGAAATATCCAGAGTCTCACACGTTGCACAGTATGAAAAATAAAAACAGATTGGGATTTTTTAAAGATGAAACGAAAGGACAGCCAATAAAAGACTATGCTGCTACGTGTGCCAAGTCATACGCATACAGAGTAGAAGACAAAGGAAAGTTAAAGGAAACACTGAAACTTAAAGGTGTGGTTGATTGTTGTATTAACAAAGATATAGAGTTTAATGATTATCTAAAATGTATTTTTGAACAAGAAGAAAAGCATGTTAAATTTTCAGGGTTTCGAAGTTCAAACCATCAAGTATACACAGAAGAGTTTAATAAGATTGCATTAAACCCTTTGCAAGATGTAAGGCATGTTTTAAAAGATGGAATACACACGGTGCCGATTGGCTATTTTTCGGATGAAGAGGAGGAGTAAAAAATATAATGTGGATATATAGAGATATATGCACATTCTGAATATTTGCAGTTGCACTAGGTAAATTAGAGAGTAAGGGAGAGAGTGCAAACGCAAAAACATGCATACTATCCTCTGTTAATGTCTGCATATGTTAAGTAATAAGGGGTGTCAATATTGCACATTTTAAATATGGTCTCCTTTTCTTTAAGTTTTCCTCTCTTCTTTTTCTTCTTTTGTTCCTTTGTTGCCGACCAACTCGACAGGCTCCTTTTAACCCTCGTCCACGGTTCGCTGTGTGTGGCTGATGGACTCGACAAACAGGCAAACCCAGAAAAACTGAGAGACTGACTGAGGAACTGAGGAACTGAGAAACTGAGGAACGGGCTAAACGGGCTAAACGGGCTAACTAACAGAACAGCTAACTAACGAACAGACAAAGGGACGAACCGGAGGCAAAGGGGGAAAGTGGGGGGGGGGGGGGGGAGAAAGTTGGAAAATTGCACCCCGGTTATTACTTAACATATGCAGACATTAACAGAGGATAGTATGCATGTTTTTGCGTTTGCACTCTCTCCCTTACTCTCTCAACGGATGCAGGCCGTTCGTCGTTACCAACATGACGCTGACAGCCTTAGAAGACTCGATGGAAGAGACGAAAGATGACAGGACGTTCTTCTGCATCCTGGTTACAATGCACAAGACCTCAGGCACCGCAGGCTCTGAGGTGGTCACGGTGTCTGAGGCCTTGTACCGACGACTTGAGGACCTTCAGACACAGCTACACCCGGACACTGACCGACTGTTTACGAACAGGGGGAGAGCATTTGATAGCAGTTCATTGGTCAACCGATGTCTAAATCGAGCATGGACTGCTAGCAGGTGCTTTAAGTACGGACGGTTTTCCTGTACCATCAACAGGAAAGGACTGACGACCGACATGCAACAGCACGACCCCCTGATCGCCGACAACCTGGCAGAACTACTCTGCCATAGACGGACGACGGCTGACACACACTACAGACTTACAGACAAAATTGGGACCTCCGTCCGGACAGTAACGAAAATACAGGACTTCTACGGGGCGGACAGAAGGTCTCAAGGACGGCGACAGACACTGACAAGAACCGTGGAGCCTGACTGTGACTGACCGGACCCCGACGAGCCCGTCTCACAGTGACACTTCCTCGAACCAGACTGTGACTCATGAGACCCCAGGCCCAAATCAGACTTCCACAAAGACAAATGTGATGGACGGTTCTAATTTCGGTGACAATTCCGGACTGACGCAAAGGTTGCTCTCAAGACTAGAATTACCAGAGAAGAGGACAGACTTTTATAAGACAGTTTTGACCTTTGTTACGGACCTGGACTAGTCTCGGATACTGAGACGGGCCCAGGCAGACAAGACTGACAGAAAACATAAGATGATGACGGAAGCCTTCTACTTGTCGGAGGCCCTCAGGACTGGCGTTGAAATGAAATATGGAATGGACATAGTTAGCATGGTGTTGAACTTGATTAACTTGGGGGCCTCCAACAAGCAGATGGACTTCCTGACAGTGGTGCTTGCCCTGATTGCAAACCAGTTTGACTCATACCTGACGACGGACGAACATGATGGTTTGACGGTCTCGACCCCATCTCCCTCACCCCTTCTGCAGAGCCTGGACCCTTGACCATCAGAGGAACAAGTTCAGTTTAGAAGGGAAATGGATGAGTATGAGAACAGGAGGCAGGAACAGGCTAGAGTCCAGGCTAAGCAGGATGAGGTGCTCGAGCAGATAAGGCAGAGAAAACGACAATTTATGACCCAGGAAATGACTGACATTATTAGACAGGACTTTGACATTTACATTAGGACAGGAGAGCCACCGACAATGAAGAAAGTCAAATACCTTATGACTAAACGACTGACGCGTTACGGACAGCTGACAGCAAAACAGATTGTGGACAAAATTAGGAACTTAATAAAATATTCAAACAGACCAAAACAGACAGACTAAAAGACTGACGCTCAAGACAGTGGCCTATGACTGAACGACAGAAAAAAATAAAAAACCACAAGAAACTTCTAGTCAAAACAAGACTATAAAATGTGTGATAAACTACTAGTCAAAGCAAGACTCTAAAATGTGTGATAAACTACTAGTCAAAACAAGACTCTAAAATGTGTGATAATCAAAACAAGACTCTAAAATGTGTGCTTGAGAAAAAACACTAAAATTTCTGATAGTCAATTAAAAAAAAAATCTAAAATGTCTGGTAGTCAGAGAAAAACCCTAACAAGTCTAATATGTCTGATAGTCAAAGACTGAAAATTTAAAATGTGTTTTGAGAAGGGTACAAAACATTGTGGGAAAAGGAGAAAATGCTGGTTACCAGCATCTGGTTACCAACATTTTCTCCTTTTCCCACAATGTTTTCAAACGGCTTCTCTCTCAGGGTAATTAAAAGTTTGAGAAGGGTAGAAAACATTGTGGGAAAAGGAGAAAATGCTGGTTAACAGCAGCTGGTTATCAGCATTTTCTCCTTTTCCCACAGTGTTTTCAAAAGGCTTCTCTCTCGGGGTCATTAAAAGTATGAGAAGGGTAAAACACATTGTGGGAAAAGGAGAAAATGCTGGTCACCAGTATTTTCTCCTTTTGCCACAATGCTTTCAAAGAAAGAAACAAGTCTAATATGTCTGATGTTAAAAAAAAAAAAAATCTAAATTGCCTGATTTTCAAATGTTAATGTTTAACTCATTACCAAACAACATAATTTTAGACTGGTCCAAATTCAAAGCATTTGCAGACCACAACTGACTTAAAATTTAAAATGTGTTTAGAGAAGGGCACAAAATATTGTGGGAAAAGGAGAAAATGCTGGTTACCGGCAGCTGGTTACCAGCATTTTCTCCTTTTCCCACAATGTTTTCAAAAGGTTTCTCTCTCAGTGGAATTAAAAGTTTGAGAAGGGTAGAAAACATTGTGGGAAAAGGAAAAAATGCTGGTTACCAGCATTTTCTCCTTTTCCCACAATGTTTTCAAAAGGCTTCTCTCTCAGGGTTGTTAAAAGTTTGAGAAGGGTAGAACACAGCATTTTCTCCTTTTCCCACAATGCTTTCAAAGAAAGAAACAAATCAAATATGTCTGATGTTAAAGAAAAAAAAATCTAAAATGTCTGATTTTCAAGTGTTAATGTTTAACTCTTCACCAAACAACATAATTTTAGACTGGTCCAAATTCAAAAAATTTTGTAGACCACGAAATAAATGTGACTGAAAAATTAAAATGTGTTTTGAGAAGGGTACAAAACATTGTGGGAAAAGGAGAAAATGCTGGTTACCAGCAGCTGGTTACCAGCATTTTCTCCTTTTCCAACAATGTTTTCAAAAGGCTTCTCTCTCAGGGTTGTTAATTTAAAAGTCGTGACTGTGTGGTAAAGGGTTGATCTGGTAAAAAGTTATGAAGAGAATGTTATTTTTCAGGAAATAAAGGCTGTTTAACTGTTTTTATTTTCTTTTATTTCTTGCAATGTAAGATCAGACTGCACAAACATGCAGGCTGATCTTAACCTCCACTTTTAACTGAATGAGAATGCTGATAGTGCAGCCCAAGATCTAACTGGTACGACAAATTGTAGACCATTCCAGCGATATACTCAAAAGAATAGAGGGTAGATAGTGTTGCCCAAGATCGGACTGCTCATATATGCAGTCTGATCTTAATCTGCACTCTCTCCTGACCCTAACCCGTCTTCTTTCAAAGGACAAATCTTTTCAGCATACTGGTTTTCTTCATGTTATTGAAGACTGAAGTCTAAGATCAGACTGCACAAACATGCAGGCTGATCTTAACCTCCACTCTTCACTTAATGAGAATGCAGACAGTGTAGCCCAAGATCAGACTCGAACAACAAATTTTAGACCATTCCAGCAATATACTTAGAAGAATAGAGGGAAGCGAACAAAATCCCTCCTTCTGGGTGGGGCTTAAATCTACAGGGTACCTTTTAAAAGGACAATATAAAACCATAGCCAACACATTTCTTCTTCCGTTTGGAGAGTAAAGTCATTGCTTAAAAAGACGAAGTTGTGTCTTTGGTCTTTTATTTATTCATATGTCTCCAACATTTTTCAAATGGTGTTTGTGTAGAGTGCAGCCTAAGATCAGACTGCACGAACAGGCAGGATGATCTTAACCTCCACTCTTTACTGAATGAGAATACAGCCGAAGATCAGACTGCACCTACATGCAGTCTGTCTTTACTTATTTTTCTTTCGTTCATTATCTTTGTAGACAGTGCAGCCCAAGATTAAACTGCTCATATTAGTCTGATCTTAATCTGCAGTCTCTCCTAACCCTAACCCATCTTCTTTGAAAGGACAAATCTTGTCAAGATTTGGTTTTCTTTGTTATTGAAGAGTGCATTCTGAGATCAGACTGCATAAATATGCAGGCTGATCTTAACTTCCAGTCCTAACCGATTGAGAATGCTGATAGTGCAGCCCAAGATCAGACTGCTCATATATGCTGATCTTAACCTACACTCTCTTCTACAGCTTCCCATCTTCTTTCAAAGGACCATATCCTTTCAAAGGACAAATCTTTTCAACATTTGGTTCCCTTCATGTTATTGAAGACTGAAGTTGAAGATCAGACTGCACAAACATGCAGGCTGATCTTAACCTCCACTCTTAACTGAATGAGAATGCAACCAAAGATCAGACTGGACATACATGCAGTCTATTCTAAAGTTCCACTCTTCAATATATCTTTACAACATTTTTCAAATGCTGTTTGTGGAGAGTGCAGCCTAAGATCAGACTGCACATTCATGCATTCTGACCTTATACTCCACTCTTTACTGAATGAAAGTGCAGCCCCACTTAGTCCCTCTGTCTTTACTTATTTTTCTTTCCTTCATAATCTTTGTACATAGTGCAGGTCAAGATCAGACTGCTCTTATATGTAGTCTGATCTTAGTCTCTTCTACGGCTACCCATCCTCTTACAAAGGACAAAATTTTTCAAAATTTTGTTCACTTCATGACAGTGAAAATTGCAGCCTTTCAGCTAAATGCAAAAACATGCAGTCTGATCTTATACTCCACTCTTTACTGAATGGGAGTGCAGCCCAAGATCAGACTGCACATACATGCAGTCTTGTTCTAAAGCTCCAACCTTCAATATCTTTTCAACATTTTTCTTATGGTGTTTGTGGAGAGTGCAGCCTAAGATCAGACTGCAGTCTTGTTCTAAAGCTCGAACCTTCAATATCTTTCAACATTTTTCTTACGGTGTTTGTGGAGAGTGCAGCCTAAGATCAGACTGCACATACATGCAGTCTCACTATACTCCACTTTTAACTGAATGAAAGTGCAGCCCAAGATCAGACTGCACCTACAGACAGTCTGTCTTTAATTAATTTTCATTCTTTTATAATCCTTCTGGATAGTGGAGACTGCTCATATATGCACCAATCTCTTCCTCTTTGACATAGGTGGACTCAGGGGATCAAGACGAACATTTTGATACCCAATTTAATGGGTTTTGACCCCCCCGCCCCCCCCCCCCCAAAAAAAAAAATCTGTTTTCAAACCCAAACGTCCGAGGTGCGACCCGGTCAATGAGAGGTAACTGTCAAAATTTTGAATTGCTTCAAATTTGGCACACACAAACTTCCAGCTATACTTATCATAACCCACTAATTGAAAGTGGGCTAACTTAAGTATGGTCTTAGATTTAAGCATTTGAAAGTGACGTAAGTCGCAAAAAATTGCGACCCTGCTGGCCGAAAAACCTACACGCCTGCCGGTATTTTACCTCTGTCAAAGTGATTCATACCACCACGGACTTTCACACTACGCATCTGCTTACAGGCGGACTTGTTTCCTTGGGAAAAATATAGCGTAGCACCGTGCAGGGGAGCAGTCGTTTTTTTAAGAGTTACCTCCCATATTTTAGAAGGGCCAAATTTCAGCGCAAAGAAGAATTCAATTTCGTCGTTTGTCTTGTACTTGTCCTTGTTGTCATTATAAACTGGAAATTAAAACCTTTGAAATGATTTTTAGTAAAACTCTTTTGGTTGATAATTTATAATTTAAACATCGATCTTTTTCGTTGTGTTAAGAATGTTGATATGAAATTAAATGTCTCAAATATATTAGGAAGGGTTAAACGAAGAATTAAAAATGATAGAATTAGATAAAAAATAGTTCGTTGTAAAATGAAGTAACAAAAAAAGTAATTTAAATGTCAACATAGACAATATAATAGGCAAAACGTAATTGTAAGTCAACGTTAAAATTGTAAAACATAGTTGAAAATTTCATCAGGAAGAATGAAAGTCTCATCATGAATAATGATTGAAATGGCGGATATCCCCTTCCATAGGTGGAGACAGTATAAGGGATCTTAACGCTCACTTTATCTCCGACGTTCAACTCGTACACTGCGCTCGCGGATGAACAAAGGGCATCCGGTCCGTAGTGAATCGTGTTGGTAACATCGGTGTGGTTTACAAAAATCTTGAACTGGACTCCTTTTCCGGCATTATTGCAAATTTGTGTGGTGAACCAGTACAATCCGGCAACCGGAGCTGTGAAAAAAACGGTAACCGTATCGTAAGCACCAAAACTGTTGAAAACGGGTTTTGTGAAAATCAGCGTTTCTCCAACAACGGGGGACAGATTCTTCAGCCCAATGACTTGAAATCCAACATTTGGCTTCCCAAGCGAATCTATGGAAGAAAAAAAAAAAGATAACATAATACGTGCAATTAATCTCTATACATGTACATGTATATGCAAAATACGGTAGCAACAGTTTTGTTGGCTAAGAAACATAAAGCCTACATGCAGAAGTAGATAAGATACATCCATTGAAATGTGCCTGAAATCATACGTGAACAGATTATTTAAAAAAAACGGGGGGGGGGGGGGGCAGTAAAATGACGGAAAATATAAATGATATGTTGTAAATGAGCCATGCTCCGTAAAAGGGGGCGTTATGCATCTGCGAAAAGTATCGACCCGGGTCAGCCTGCGCAGTCCGCGCAGGCTGACCTGGACCGAAACGTTTCGCTATTGGTCAATTTTCTGCATGTCAAAGGACCAATCTACCCCATGATTTAGTCGATTGTTAGACAAAATGGATTTTATGGTTCCATAATTATGTGATGACTCCTCTTCTATTTGTTGAAAGATATCAGACTTTTTTGTTATCATCATTATAAGACGAAAAATATCAAATTCTACAAAGTAGGGATTGTCCGCGATTTGTTGTCAAATTACAACAATTTCAATGAATACTGACAAACCTCAATGTAAATTTATTTACAGAATTTCCCCACCCAATTCCACCGCTCAAAAAAAGACCACAAAAACTGTAAAGTAATTAATACTTATGGAAAACATTTGCTAGAAAAGGGTAGTCATCCGCTAAAAATGACCACTTTGACAAAGTTGTAAGGTAAACTAAATACAGTACATGTATAGCAGTATACCATATTGTAACATTATATTAGCCATATTATAACATGTAACAATATAATTGTGCATTTCATCTCGAACATTTATGATTGTTACTCTCTTTTCTATCAACTATAATAACACTATTAGCAAAACAAAAAGTACCGAAAAATAATATGTTAACAACTTTGCAAATGAATCCCGAAAGGGTTTATTTCACCTCTAAAGACCCGTAAGAATGCTTTATCTATTAACTGGTTACTGCGCAGCATGTGAATGATCTCTAACGTCCTTCAAATTGACCGCTATTGAAAACATTCCATGGCTAAGCTGCAAATATATTAGCCATACCCTGGCATAAAGGGGTTTAATACATCTCGGTGATCCATGATACCAAGCAGTTTACCAAGTACGTTATCATATAATCATAGATCCATAAAACCCACTTTGTCTAACCGACTTAATCATAAAGTAGACTGGTCTTTTGACATGCAGAAAATTGACAAATTGCAAAATGTTTTGACCAAGGTCAGACTGCGCGGACTGTGCAGACTGACATGGTCGATACTTTTTGCAGATGCATTTCACTCCCTTTTCAAAGAACATGGCTCATATGTATTAAGTGGTTGCTCTTTCTCCGCATATTTTTTTTTTTTTTCAACTGTTAAAGTTGAAGGTTGAATTCAAACAGTAAGAACTAAAGAAAAAAATTATAAAATACTAATAATGCTAATGATTACCCAGTTCTCCTTTCATCTCTAAGACATTGTTCTCCAGTTCTCCAAGTTTGTCTGCCACACTGTCTTCCAGTACTTTCATTTTATGTTCCATGCGGATCGCCTTTTCTAATAGCTTCTCTTCAAAATCAAATCTAGAATAGCAAGCTGGCTCCTGTTCTTGTCCTTTTGTCCAGCATTTGGCTTCCATCAGCATCACGCAGAAGATAATTTTCATACAAAACATCATTTTAGGGTGATTAATTTCCTATCTCGGTTTCAATGTGTAACAGTAACCAGCCCTTGGGACGCTTTTTTTTTTTCGATGAAACAGTAAAGATACCAATCTAGCCACGTGAACATATTTACCTTTATCTCGCTAAGGTCGGCAAAAAGTATTGTGGATCGGATCTATTGTCAGACACCTTAAAACTTGCAATCTGATCTAAGGTCCACACTCACTGTTATTGCTGAGGAGAAAGTCAGACAAAAAAAAACACCTACTTCTCAATGATCAGGTTCTGTCCCTATATGTCTCAATGGCAAGTTTCATCTGAATTAGTAAAGGGTCTTACGGTACTTTAGAAAATGTGCAAATTATTTCTGAAAGATGAGTGACCCTCAAAAAAGAACTTTGAGCACTTTTACTCTCATCCTGCTATCCGAGAATGAAGAGTGTAAATAAGTCTACACATACCTGTGGAAGGGTGGTCTGAGTTGACCGTCTCCACTTCTCTGATCATAAATGTTCCCAGTCATATATTTCGTATTCAAGGCCAATAAACTTCAACTAGCCTAATCATTTCACGTGCTAATGTAAATTAGTCAAACTGTAGTTTATTTAGTATACATCTGTAAATTCCTCATACATTTAACCCTTTACCGAACGATAACCTGCCGTGATTTTAAGAACTCTGGGAAAAAAGTTCTTATTTTTCAAGAAAATATTGTGGGACTTCTGGTACGTCAAAAACGGTGTTAGCCAACCCAATCTTTTTTGTCACAATTACTCTACCACCCACAAATGCTTAATAGTGAAATATTCTTCCCCACCCTCCATTTTGCCTGGCAAAAGGAAAAAGTATAAATACCCAGGTCCTTGCGCTATAGCGTATATTTACAAAAGGAATGTTGTATAAAATATAAATAAGTCAAGCTCTGGTAAAAGGGGGCTTAATGCATCTCCGTAATGCATGATACCGATTAAGCCATCGCATAATTATGGATCCATAATAGCCACTTTTTTTTCAACAACCGACTGAATCATGAGGTCGACTGGTCCTTTGACGTACAGAAAATTGACCAGTAGTGAAAAGTTTCGCTTTAGGTCAGCCTGCGCGGACTGCGCAGGCTGACCTGGGTCGATACTTTTTTTGCAGATGCATTAAGCCGCCTTTTCACAGAGGATGGCTCAAATATTGTAGACAAAAATGAGAATTTGAGTTTTAATTTTTTGTTTTTACGGCTTTTTCGTCTAAACTTTTTCAGCGCCAAATATCAAAACTTGGCCTCTTTCGGCGACTAAAGATACACCCCACTGAAACTCAAACTGAAACTATCTCGTATGTTTGACTAAACACGCGACACTATTGATCCTAGATCAGACTGTACGTTCTGTGCAGTCTGATCTTGATCTATGCTGTTGGCAATAGCCCCTGTTATCGCATTTGGTGCTGAAAGGGCTAGATTAAGTTTTTTCATGGATTATTATTGATGATGGAAAAGAAGAAAAAGAACACGTACCCGGTCTGAGTGTATATCAGCATTAACCCTCAGCGTGTATAGAGCAATTTTATCTATATTTGCATACAGCTTAGATCATGATCAGACTGCAGAGGAGCGTGCAGTCTAATCCTGCATGCAC
This sequence comes from Tridacna gigas, assembly GCA_945859785.2. NCBI lineage: Eukaryota > Metazoa > Mollusca > Bivalvia > Cardiida > Cardiidae > Tridacna > Tridacna gigas. Next base: position 69,288,369 of record OX244029.2, read on the forward strand.
ACTGTCTTAAAACTGGTTTAAAAAAGCATTTACGAAATTTACAATATCAGGTTCTTTTATACCAGATAAGTATACATTTATTTGGATTTTCCCTATTTATTTAGGGCTAAAGCATTTCATCTGTTGTCAAACTCAAACGTAGAATTATCAATCGTGATTTTACACCTAGAAAAAGGCAATAGAAATGAGTCATGCGCAATGAAAAGGTAGTTTAGTGGGCCTGGAAAAAAATACCGACCATGTCAGCCTGGGAGGTCCGCGCACGCTCACCTGGCTTGAAACTTCTTGCCAGTAGTAAATTTTCTGCATATCAAGGATTATTATTATTTTTTTTTCCCCCCTATTTATTTCCCTCTTTTAACAGTTTTGACAAAAAAGAGGGGGAAAAAGGGTTTTCCATCTTAGGAATTCGTAAGCTTTCAAATATTTTCCAAATTATTCTCAGCTCTGCTATCCAGGATAGCTCCCGCTGTTGATTCAGCTAACAGACCCGGCTATTTCGAATTACTGGCCCTTGAACACAGCATCTGATCAAATTGGTCTGTGATTTCATGAGCAAGCAATCTCGAAACACGACTTATCTTCCAGCAATCACCAAATCTTTTAGTGTCTATATTTAGATATCAAATTCACTCGACCCGGCTGGCCAGTTATGTTTTGTATAAGACTTTTCATGCAAGATAGTGATTTGGGGTGCATTTTTCAGTTATTATGATACAAAAGGAAACAGGCGACGACTTTTTCGTGAAATTCGCCACTTCAATCCTTTAAATGAAGATTTGTTAGTTTTTTAATCCGAAAATCTCAGATTAGAAGATAATTCCACAATTTTCTCTCGCCTTGAAATCCTACATTGAAGCTACAGACAGATTTATATAACGTCTTGTATCCTTTAACTTATTTTACTAAACCTGTCTCCTACCACTCTCCCCCATTTTCTGACTGACAACAAAGTTTTCTACTCCTTTCCATCCTTAAACGTGTAAATTCTCATTTATAAACACTTGAAAGATTTTTTTTTTTTTTTTTTTTTTTTTTTCATAGGTGGAAGATAAGTGTCTTCTTTATTCCGTGTTAAGAAAGATCAGAAATATGTTTTCTAAAACTGTACAGTATTTGAAGACTCATTGTTTGTAGATTGTTCAAATGGAATGGCCGAATCTAAGTTGTGAGAACTTGTGGCCCGACCCTTCTGCCCATTATGTATTACTTCTCGTGTTATGTCCATATATTGTATGACTTGTATAAAGATGGCAATAAAATATGTTTAAACTCCACTAGATGTTATTTTCACTCCAGCGTCTAGCGGTATCGCTGTTGCCATATATAGACGCTGGATACGCAGGTCTATACTGCCGAGATTGGTCGATGATAAATGTCGGATATTGCAATTTTATTTATACCCAAGAAATCATTAGCATTTATGGGAGAGACGAGTGCACCAAACGATTCATTTAGAATTGTTTATTAAGAGAACAAAGCATATATTTGAGTCACACTCTGGCAAATGGGAGTTTAATGCATCTCTCGGATGCATTATACCAAGCAAGTCATATTATATCTATAATTATGGATCCCCAAAAACCACTTTGTCTTACAACCTGCTGAATCTGAAAGTAGAATGGTCCTTTGACTTGTAGAAAATTAAACAATACCACAAAGCTTCGACCCAGGTCAGCCTACGCAGACTGCGCAGGCTGATCTGAATCGATACTTTTGCAGATGCATTAAACGACACCCCCATACACTTAAAAGAGAGTGGTTCATTTCAGTTCCATCACGGTACAGCAAGTGCTCATATACAAAAGAACAGAACAGACAATTTATCAGTACTTAGGCCATCGGCCCATAATACAACATCATACAACATAATCAGCATAGTGTACAGAGTGAATTAGAAGTAAATATGTTAGCTCTTTATCAAACAATAAAAAGAAACTGACTTGTCTAAATTGAAACGTTTTGCTGATGACAATTTATAGGTGACTCAAAGGACTTAACTTGTCTTTAATATGATAGAAAACGTGACAGACAACATTGTGAGAAAAGGAGAAAATACTGATTACCAGTGTTTCTCCTTTTCACAAAACGCTTTCAAAAGGCTTCTACATCAGGATCGTTAAAATTCAGGATGGTATGGTATAGAGCTAATAATAAAAAACTTTGTAATGTTATATGCCATCTATTATGTTAGCTCTTTACCAAACGAAATAAAAGAAAGACAATATATAGAGAATACGTACATAGTGTTGTCGTATATCAAAAATATCTAGCGAGGTTGTGAGAATTGATAATTGTCGAGCCTTGGCGAGACAATTATCAATTCTCACAACCGAGTTAGATATTTTTGATTTCGTGACAACTCTATGTACGTATTCTATCTATCTTTTAACGTCTGATTTGTACTCATCGAGAAAAAGATGTGAAAAATGTGGCTGACAAGTACAAGTTGAAAGTTCATTTCTATAGGGACTCGCATTTTAAAATGACATTATCCACATATATAGTACTTTATGGTAGTAATTAAACGTCCGAAAATCGCGACTGAGATCGCTTTGAATCATTCTATTTGAGAAAACGCGGTAAACAGGCATTCAAATGACGTCACAGGCAGGAATTAAGTAAGCAAATCATCGGAAAGTAAAGTGCGTGCTATAACACCGTTCTTTTTTCCGCGGGCTTTCTGTAGTAATTGTTACCATATTTGAAATAATTTCATTCATAAATGGTAAATGAGGGCGGGGTTACTGTAAGATGCTGTTTTATAAATATCCGTGATAAATCAAAAATCTATAAATTTCCGTGGTATATCAAAAATAAATAAATATCGCATGGGTGTTATTGCATGGATATCCGGTTAGTTGAAAGATAAATGCCCGTATGATATGAAAAAATCATTACAAGCCATATTTTGTCGTGTGATGGATTAGTACATGATACCATATGGAAAATAAATGGTGAAATAGTAAACATACAAATAGTAGAGCAGAAAGATCTTGAACAAAATGCATGAAAAGGGTCAAGTTTTTGTAACAAGCAATTGCCTTTTTTTTTTTTCCAGGATTTTTTATTATTCTCAAGTGTTTTTCTTTCCTGTCATTATGACATGAACAATCAATTGGTTTCCCGAGAAATAAACTGCAAGATTAAGGGAAAGATTCCAGTTCGTAATTCTAATTGACAAGAGCTCCGGAGAACATACATTCTCTGTGAACATTTTCGTATAGAACTTGGCCTGTGGAAATGATGTAAGGAATCTGAACGCTGATCTCATCTCCAACTGTAACCTCATACACCGCGCTCGCGGATGAACAAGTGGCAACCGGTCCGTATTGAACAGTATTGGTCAGGGCTGTTTTGTTCATGAAGATCTTAAACTGAACTCCTCTGTGACTGTATGAACAAATTTGTGCGGTGAACCAGTACAATCCGGCAACTGGAACTGTAAAAATTCCGGTATCCGTGTTGTAAGCGCCAAAACTGTTGAAGACGGGTTTTGTGAAAATTAGTGTTTCTCCAACAACGGGGGACAGATTCTTCAGCCCAGTAATTTGAAATCCAACATTGGGCTTTCCAAACGAGTCTATGGAATACAAAAAAGGCGTAAAATACATATAATTGTAAGTGAATTTGATTTCTCGCATTTGCAATCATTCTCTAATATGATTCATGCTCTGTGAAAAGAAGGCTTAATGTATCAGCGAAAGGTATTAACCCATGTCAGCCTGCATAGCTTGCGCAGGCTTACCTGGGCTGGAACTTTTCGCTGTTGGTCAATTTTTTGGTTGTTCAAGGACCAGTCTACCTCATGATTAAGTTGGTTATTCAAAATAAGTGGCAATTAAGGATCCATAATTACGTGATAGCTTGATCGGTAAAACACATCAATAAGATGCATTAAACCCCCCTTTAGCGAGACCATGGCTAATATGTAGGCAAAATATCGTAGCAATAATTGTGAAGACTTTCAACCAGACACATTTATTGTGCAAAAAAGCAATTCACCTAAATATGCCACATGCGCAAATTGTTAACAAAATTCATAATTCATTAAAATGACGGCCAATGCAAATGATAAAATGATACCGGTAATAAAGGAGACAATTACATGTATAATACCTTCTTTTCTTATAGTAACCAGATATCAGAGGTTTTTTTTTTTTTAGGTTTCTTTTAGAGCCAGAATATGAAATTGGATGGAATAGAAATTATCTACCATCGCACTGTTGAAATAAAACAAGTATGAAAAACCGCAATGTCAATTTATTTACAGAATATATAATATGTAAACAACTTCGAAAACAAATCATCAAACGGTTTATTTCAATTGTAAAGACCAGTACAAATGCCATATGTATATACATGTATTACTATTATCAGTAATATATTTTGGTTACTGTGATATACGTAAATGACTTTTAACGTCCTGGTAAGGCTGCAAATATATGTATCCAGTGCTTCCACTTTCTCAGCTTTGTTTATTCAATTGCGAGGTGCAAACAGTTGTACTGAAACAATCAGAACTTAAGAAAAATAAGATGGTAACCCTTTTCCTGCTAAAAAGGTTAGATAAAACTTTCAAATCGATAGCAAAACACGAATATTGTTATTTTAAATAATTTTTGAAGAAAAAAAACTCCTAGTCGGACAATGTAGATCCAAGCTCAGACTGCACGTTCTCTGCAGTCTGATTTTGATCTACACTGTGAGCAAAAGGTCAGTGAGTCGCGCTTAGCAGCTTAAGGGTTAATAAGGCTAACTATTACCTAGTTTTCCTTTCATCTGTAACACTTTTTCGTCCAGTTCTTTAAGTTTGTCTGCCACGCTCTCTTCCAGTACTTCCATTTTATGTTCCATGCGGATCGTCTTTTCCAATAGCTTCTCTTCGAAGTCAAATCTAGAATAGCAAGCTGGCTCCTGTTCCTGTCTTTTTGTCAAGCATTTGGATACCATAAGCATCAAATAGAAGACAATTCGCATGTAAAAAATCATTTTTGGATAACGATCTTCTTCGTATCTCGGCCTGCTATAATAGCTATGCTTGTAAACAAGCGGGTGAAACCCCTGTTATCAAGTCACGTGATCATATTTACATTTACCGTCTTACGGTCGGCATTAGGTAGTGTGGATCTAAGATCAGTGAGCGCGAAACTTGCAGTCTGATATTATGCCTGCACCGATTAATGAGAACGTCGGTCCACAATAATAACATAAGATCAAATTTGCAAGGATCAGCTTCCGTAGGTATATACCTATAACAGAAAAGTCAGACTGAGAAAAGGTTCTGAAGGTTGAAGCGTTATCAAACACTCACGTTTTTCCACGAAGAATGATTAACGAGCCTCTTTGAAATACACATTGAACGCCGGTTTTTTTTTTGTTTTTTTTTAATTTATAACTGAGCCACGCTCTGGCAAAAGGGAGCTTAATGCAACTCCGTGATGCATTATAACAGGCAAGTCATCTCATAATTATGGAGCCATAATAACCATTTTGTCTAAAGACCGACTTATTCATGAGGTATACTAGTCCTTGAACATAAAAAATTGACCTTCAACGAAAAGTTTCGGCCTAGGTCAGCCTGCACGAACTGCGCAGGCTGACCTGGGTCGATACTTTTCGCAGATGCATTAAGCCCCCTGTTCACAGAGCATGGCTCAATTATAAGTAGGTATTTTTGTTGTAAATCTCTCGGTTTTTTATTATCCGAATACCATTGATCTACAAAAGGGACCCTAAAACTCGTTTTCTCAAGTAGATGAGTTTTTCAGTTTTGTTGAAGACACATTTTGGAAACATTGTGGGAGAAAACAAGGGAAGAAAAATGTTTGTCCAAGCCATTTCTATGTGAATCAAACCCAAATTCATTTTGATAATCCATATTTCAAAAGGCTGTTCACAAAGTTATCTGCTACAAATGAGAGGCCCTCTGGCTAAAGGGAGTTGAACTCTTTCGTTGCCACCTAAATATATTCGACTTTTCCCGAGGTCCGAACAAAAACTTTCGTTGCATTCGACGTTAACTTTAGCCTCAAAGATAAGTATCAGGCGAACTATGTAGATCCAGGATCAGATTGCACGTTTTGTACAGTCTGATCTTGATCAGCATCGTTCACAATAGCTGTGTAAGGCGACATTAGCAGTGAAAAAGTCAATGCATCTCCGTGATGCAAAATACCAAGCAAGTCATCACGTGGATTATGGATCCATAAATTCTATTTTCTTCAACTTCCGATTGAATCTTGAGGTAGAATGGTCTTTGGACATCCAGAAAATTGACCAAAACCAAAAGATATCGACCAAGGTCAGCCTGCGCAGGCTAACCTGTGTCGATACTTTTTGCAGATGCACTTAAACCCCCTTTTCACAGAGCACGGCTCAAATTTGTTTCAATGTGGTTCTTTAGTTTGTTCGTTTGTTTGGTTTTTACTCTGCCACACAATCCCGAGTTCTTACGACCTTGAGGAAGAAGCTTTTGAAAACAGAACTGTCGCAAAGCAGACAAATACCCCCTACCAGCACATTGTCACTGAAGCAGCACAATCAGAGAACGGAACTGCTTTTCAAAGCAAAGATCACCAGTGAACTTCACCTTTGACCCACGTGACACCTCATTTGGTCATGTTCATCACTTGTATAAAGTTTCATGATCCTAGGTCAAACAGCTATTGAGTTAGAGCATGGAAGCGATTTTCAAACAAAGTTAACCTGTGACCTTGACCTTTGACCCATGTGACCCCAAAACGTTAGGGGACCTCCTTTGATCATGAGCAACACTTGTATAAAGTTTCATGATCCTAGGTCAAACAGCTAATGAGTTAACCACGGAAACGATTTTCATCATCCATATTTCACAAGAATGTTTTCAAAGTAATCTGCGACACATTTATTCCAGGGAACGCAATGGATGGGTTTTATCTGTCTGCCAGCCTGTCTTTTTGTTTGTTTGTTTATTTTATACTCATGACCACACGACAAAAAATGTAGAAGCGTTCAAATTGAAAGGCTTACATGGTCTTTTGCTTTCATAGATATTTTATACATGTATCTGAGTCGTGCTCTGTGAAAAGGGGGCTTAATGCATCTGCGAAAAGTATCGACTCAGGTCAGCCTGCGCAGGCTGACCCGGACCGAAACTTTTCGCTATTTTTCAATTTTCTATGTGTCAAAGGACCAGTCTACCTCATGATTAAGACAGTTGTTCGACAAAATGGATCCATGATAACATGACGACTTGCTTGGTAGCATTTATCACGGAGATGCATCAAGCCCCCTCTTGCCAGATCGTGGCTCATTTTTCCCCATGGAAAATTGTGTAGCTGCGGTTTCGAGTACTCTAATTTACTCAAAGACCTGCTTTCATATTACTAGTATTTCATGACTCTCGTCCGTTTCAGGCATCTCGAGCAATGAGCAACATTTTCCATTCACTGCATGCTTAAATAACCGATATTGAGTTTTGTTTATTATCTACTGAGAATGAAAATCATCAATATCAATTAGCGGGGCTGCGGCAAAAGGGGGTTTAATGCATCTCCTTGATGCATTATATACCGAAAAAGTCACAATATAATTATGGATTCATAAAATCCATTTTGTCTGACAACTGACTGAATCATGAGGTACGCTAGTCCTTTTGGCATGCAGAAAATTGGTCACAAGCAAAACCTTCCAACCCAGGTCAGCTTGCACATATGCGAAGGCTGACCTGGGTTTAACAACTGACTGAATCATGTGGTACACTAGTCCTTTTGGCATGCAGAAAACTGGCCAATAACAGAAACTTTCGATCCAGGTCAGCCTGCACAGAAGTAAAGGCTGACCTGGGTCTATACTTTTTGCAGATACATTCAACCTCCTTTTCACAGAGCACGATTCAAATATTTTTTCACGTTTATTTAAAAATTTCCGAGTCCTCTAACCACAGTTCTTGACTTTTAACCCTTAGGCTGCTGAGCGCGACTCACTGACCTTTAGCGGACAGAGTAGATCAAGATCAGATTGCACAGAACGTGCAGTCTGATCTTTGATCTACACTGTCCGATAAAGAGATATCTTTCCTTCAAAATACCTTTAAAATAGGAAAATTTGTGTTTATACTTTCGGTTTCAAAGTTTCATTTCTTTTATTCAGCAGGATAAGGGTTAAAGTTCATTTTAATTCTTGGGCTGCAAAGTGCGACTCACTGAGCTTTTGCAGTCCTTTTAGATTAAGGTTAGACTGCAACGTAAAGTCTACTCTTGGATCTACACTATGTAGTGTAAGAATTTGAAAAATATCTTTAAAGTCTCAATAATATGCGTTTTCACCATCGGAGATAAATTTTCGTTTTATTTGTCTAGGAGTCTAACAACTTGTAACTAGCATTTTCTCCATTTCCCACGATGTTTTCTGCTCGTTCAGATATAATAGTATCTAGTAGTAGAGCAGATTTCCTGCCCTCGGTTAATAGTAAAAAACTAGTGTTTGTTGCAAGTCAATGCAAGTAACTAGGCCAGTACCCAGTAGCATAGCGAATTTTTTCACACCCTCATTTACGAGGGTAGAAAAACGGGGTTGGGGAGGAGGGCAGGAGTATGTCTGTTTTGTGCAGGGTGTCTTGGTTCAGGAGTGTTCGGATAGAAGTTTTGTTCAGTTTAGTTTCTTGTCACTATATCGAAATCAATACCCTCAACAGCTTCGGGGTGCATAGATCAAGATGAACATATACTTATTTGTGTGTTAGTCTTGATTTATACAGGCCGAACACAGAGATGAAAGGATATTATTACACGAAAGCGTGATTCCCGCAAATATATTTTTTATTCAGTATCAGTTATTGTTGCATGTACGTACATGCTATTCGTATATTTTTGTTGAAGCTTTGAAATGACGATGAACATAGTCATTTGGAAATAAAGTTCTGTTCTGTTAATAGTAAATAGGCCTCCTGGCGCTAGTAGCAAATCGTGCAAATCCTACGATAATACCTAGTCATAGAGTCAACTTGTCCCCGTTGTAGATATACATATTACAACTGGCACATGCTATTGTGTCGTTGCTTGTCATTGGGCTACATGAATATCACAGAACAGCCAATCAGAGCAGCATACACATTTCCAGTTTGGCTGTAGAGGTAACATTGCGATTTTTTTGCACAATTTGAGATTAAAAAGAATATTAGCAGACATAAACATAAAAGGTGATACCAAAACTGTAATTCATTTATTCGTGAGGTCAAAAATATCGGAAAATCCTCTGCTTTCGATGTGAATCTCTATTAGTCTTGCGTCATGGCTGTTCTAAATCAAAGTACTGAAAGTACTGACAGACTAGCGAATTTGATTGATTGACTGATTGTATGGTGTTTAACCCTATTTTCAACATTATTTTAGTTACATAGCGGCTACCAGTGTACATATCCATGCATTCCTGGAGCATCTTTTAACAGTACTTAGCACAATATTCTTTCCAAGCCACTGGCTGCTTTCCCACATAGCCACCATCGAAACTTGAGAGAGGAATGAACCCTGTCGCAATGACTATCATCAGTCCTCGGAAAGAAATTGGCCGAGCCGGGGATCGAACAAGCGACCTCCTGTTCTCATGTCCTGTATGCTACCGATGAGCTACCGGGGCTATGCATGCTATTGGTTGACTATAATCCAGTTTAAGTTTAACCTTTAACCTGCTAGAAAAATTAAATGAAACTTTCAAGCAAATGGTAAACACCTGAATATTGCTATTTCGAAGTTACATTTTGGAGAAAAAATATCCTCTTATTGGACAGTGTGGATCCAAGTAAAGACTGCACGTTCTGTGCAGTCTGATCTTATCCACACTGTCCACAAAAGGTCACTGAGTCGCGGTAGTGCTGGTAAAAGAAACTCCAGGAAAGCATGGATAGGTGCACTGGCCCTCATGATATCACCGAAATAATGTTGAAAACGGTGTTAAACACCGTACAACCAATAAGTCAATATCCAATAAACCAAGATGGAGCGAACTACATGTATTTAACTCTTTACGAAACAAAATTCAAAGCTGTTACAGACCACAAATTAAACGAGGCTGAACTGATGAAACCTGATTCCAAAAGGGCAGAAAACAATGTGGGAAAAGGAGAAAATGCTGGTTACCAGGGATTCTTCCCCAGTGTCACTAACACTCCGGATTGTGTGGTAAAGGGTTAATATTCAAGACGTAAAATAACAGTTTAACATAACAGTATAACTGTACACAATGATCTAAATAATGAATGACTGAAGGAATGATAAGGGTTCCCTGTCCAGAGAGAGTTAATGCAGCTGGGATTTGCTACAAGTCACCTAGATGTATCTATTTTTAGATTCATTCATAATATTACAGTGGTGTAGGAATAACTGATAATAGCCTGCTTTGCATAGGTCACTTAATTTACATATAAGCAAAGATCTTGTACCTTATAATTGACATCTTGTTCAGTCTATTACTTTGTAAGAAGAAATGTTCAAATTGGAGTGATAGAGATTTAGTGGTTTTTGTCAAAATTGTCATATATAACAGAATAAGTTTTCTAACAGAAAGAAGTATTTTACTGAGAGGCAGTATTTGGTAACTGTGGGTTTTTTTGTTTACTTTGACTCTGGGTCAATCATGATGCCTATAGACTAGCTTCGCTAGTCTAAAAATAGACGGACAGAATTCCGCCCGTTTTTGAGTCGCCTGGTTGCGTAGCAACCAGGCTCTCATTGTTATCATCCTGATCTATGGGGTGACGTAAGCATACCTCCGGCCTTGTACTGCTTCCTGTCCCAAGTTCCGGTTTACGAGATAAAACATAGTTTTCTAATTATTCGGTAAACAACCCAATTTATCTGTTGTAATTCACTTACAATTGTGCCTTTGTGATAATGAATATGTCTATAAAGACTGAGCTCTTTAACGGTTTAAACATTTGAAACAATCATTTCGTCCACAAGGGTACACGATAGCCTATCACTTACACAGACGTCATCTCTACAAATAGCACATTATGTATGTATCTAAAAATAGCCGTCGTGAACTGAACACGTTTGCAGACACGCTGCAAAATACTCTTCGACGACAAGCGCCTTCACTACGACAAGAGCCTTCACTACGGCACGCGTCTATTTGTGGACAATTCTCAGTGAAAATGGTTTGATTATTTACCATTAGAAGCACACTCTAAATCTCACAATCTGTCTTAATGCCTTATTTCAATTCAACACTCAACCTATGATTGGATAGAGAAAGGCGATACCGAGATAACATGGAAGCTTTCAATGAATATTTTTTCCCGACAGTAGGCTATTTTTTTTTTACAAATTTATGACGACTTGGAATGTTTGCGTTGCCTTCTTAGACATTCTGTCACGTTGCTTTTTCAGAGCTTTTTATTCTAGACTTCAAATACTTTGCACACCCATATTCTAGGTGCACACGCAGAGATCGTACATAAGCGTGTGTAATGCGCACGGTTCTAGACTGTACCAAGTTATCGCTTAGCAGGTGGTTTCTGGAATGTAGCTGAGCAACAAATAGAGATCTTGTAATCACGTGACATATAACGTCATTTGCACCACGGAATCCTCTATAAATTTACATATTTATGAATGAATCCGTCGCTGAACCGGCCTTCATTTTCAGCGTACACCGACATAGCGCCTCACCGACCCATGCTGAGAGAGTGTTTTAAAGTTCACTTTGTTTAATTAGATCTAATTTTTTTTCGTTTTTAAAGAGGTGAATTTGTCAAAGTCTGCTCTTGTTTTTGTTTTTTTCGATGTGCGATTAACCTAGATCTAGTATTTATGAAACAATTTATTAGTGCGGGTGTCAGAACGCAAGATGCTTTCGTAATTGCCAAAATCTGAATTCACACGGGAATTCGACTTGAAACTACACATTTCTAACAACCAGCAATCTGAGAACTTGGCTTTTACTCCACTATATTTCAAATGTAATAGAATAGATCAATATTAACCCACTCGAACAACAAGGTCTTTATTGGAGTGTTTGTAATTTTGTAAAGGGTTGTTGTGAAGGGTGATAGAGCGAATTGCAAACATATAGTTTACACCAAAGCAATATACATGCAGATCTCTACAATTTTCAATTGGTGTGGAAGCAGTACTAATTCCTGGGACGTTATAAAACGCAGACAAAAGGCTGATGATCATGCTTTGGGGTTATATTGTTTTTCTTGAGCTGTAGCAGCCACATTTCTAGAGTCCGCTGTGGACAAATCTTGAACGTGCAAAACAACAAATTATTTCCAAAGGACAGGTAGATTACTGAGTCAAATATTTGTGTGTGCTCCAGAGACTACATTTCAGTCCAGTGATCATGGAATTGCCCGGCTGTTTGCCTCAATAGTATTTTTGACAAAACTGAATGTAGGTCACCGGGGACTGAAAGAAAAAGGTTGTCACTAGGTTAAATCAGACGAAACCGTAATAGATCTGGTGCTGTAGAATCCATTTATGTTCACTCCAATACTCAATCTGGAGAGAAAATGTATGCCCTATTCTTCTGAAATTATTTAGAATGTTTGTTTTAGCAATATGTGAAAGAATTAAGATATACATATAAGTTAAGTCACATAGTTTCTGCGCTAGAAAAACATTTTTATTAACCTAGAAACCTGATTTTTGTCCACATTCTTTACAGGCATTATTAAGCTAGGGAGGAACTGTAAATATTGATGGAACTTCGACAGTTATTATGCCCCGCTGAATTTCGGGGTAGGGGGATATAGTTTTCATGTTGTCCGTTCGTCTGTCCGTTCGTCCATCCGATCTTCCGTCCATTCAGACAGATATTCTAAAATCGTTGACGAAAGTTAATGAAACTTCTAACATGTGTTCTTTTTTAAATGTAATGCTTGGTCATGAAAAAAGGAGGCTTGATGTCCTCCGGTCTGCTTGTTTTCCTTTATCTTATTTTTGTTTTTAATGCGGTGTCATGGAAAAAAGGGGCTTGATGTATATTTCCATTATGGACAAATATCTCTTTAACTGCTGGACTTTATGAAATTTCATATTTATATTGTTCATCATCAGTCACAGACAATCAGTATTTGTTTTTTAATTCAGTGGAATACCGTGTCATGGAAAAAGGGGCTTAATGTATATTTTCACCAATAACAAAAAGGCCATTTACATGCAAAACACAATACTTCTCATAACTATGTTTCTATCACAAAAACAAGTTTGGTTCTTTTTTCGGCGGTGGATATCATTTCAGCGAAATGACTTGTTTTGTATTGATTTTACCCTTTGAAAACCATTTTTAAATGAAGTCACCCGGAGTATGAGACTTTGAACTTTTTATACCTGTTCCTGGTGCCTAAATATTAAATCTCACCACGTTTTTTTTCATGTAGATTTTAATATTAATGTTTGTAACTTTAGGATGACAACTTAGAAACATGCTTGCATATAATACTGTCTTATGGTTAAGTTATTTTGTATCGTGAATGCTTTTAATAGATTTGAACAGAAAAGGTGAAAACTTCTAACCCATTACCCCCTCAGGCGACTCTCAGGACTATCAGTCCTTTGATTAGTAGCCTGTACCGATCCCTATACACTTGCTGTATCAGGGGAGGTAACCAATCTAGTCGTAGAGGAGATTTGTCTACCCTCGGTTTATAGTAAATGCTAATGCTTATATAGCAAGTAATCCAAGTCAATACGATAGTACCAAGCAGTTGAGGGGATTTGTCAACCCAATTTTAACAGTAAATGCTGGTGCTTGTAGCAAGTCAATGCAAGTAACTACGGTAGTACCAAGTAGTCGCTGATTTATCTATCTTCTGTTGTAAATGTTGGTGCCTGTAGCAAGTCAATGCAGGCAAATACGACAGTACCTCGTTGTAGAGCCATATATGAAATATACCTTGGGAATTCTATCGTAACAGTCATAATACGGACTACGAGCATAACCATCAAACAAAGAATATGCTAAAGGATTTCTATAGTAACCACCGTACACGGAATATGTCGAAGGAGTTTGATCATAGCGATCACATACGGAATATGCTGAAGAAATTCGATCATAAATGGAATATACCAAGGGGAACACAAGTGTGCCATTCGATATTATCAGAAGATTAATGATTCAAGATACTCAAGAGGACTAAGACACCCTAAACATTCATGTAAGATGTACATACATTTACATATAAATTAGCTGTGTTCTAGGAAAAAGGGGCCTGATGTATCTGCTGAAAGTATCAACCCAGATCAGACTGACCTGAGCCGAAACTTTTCGCTTTTTGTCAAATTTCTGTATGTCAAAGGACCAATCTACCTCACGATTCAGTCTGTTGTTAGATAAAATGGACTCTTTGGATCCATGACCATGGGATGACTTGCTTGGTATCATGCCATGTATTACGGAGATGCATTAAACCCTTTTCTGCCAAAGCATGGCTCAAATTATGATTCAAATGAAAAAATACATTATCATTAGGATATGGATTTGAATGCTGGGCAGATCTTCTAGTTATTGTAGGAGAAAGGGCTATTGGTTATGACAAGCAAAATTTGCTTCTGTCGAGCATAAATCTCTACATCTTTCAAAACAAATAGATTCCTTTCTTTCACATGTTTTTCCCTAGGCTGACCGTAAGACGGTACTTTGGCCAAAAGTACAAAAAGTTAAAATGTCAATTCTAATTCACAAGAGCACCAGAAAACATACACTCTCTGTGAACATTTCCAAAGAGAACTTGGCCTGTGGAGCCAATATAAGGGATCTTAACGCTCACTTTATCTCCGACGTTCAACTCATACACTGCGCTCGCGGATGTACAAAGGGCATCCGGTCCGTAGTGAATCGTGTTGGTAACATCGGTGTGGTTTACAAAAATCTTGAACTGGACTCCTTTACCGAGATTATTGCAAATTTGTGTGGTGAACCAGTACAATCCGGCAACTGGAGCTGTGAAAAAACCGGTAACCGTATCGTAAGCACCAAAACTGTTGAAAACGGGTTTTGTGAAAATCAGCGTTTCTCCCACAACGGGGGACAGATTCTTCAGCCCAATGACTTGAAATCCAACATTGGGCTTCCCAAGCGAATCTGTGGAAGAAAATAAAGGTAACATAATACGTGCAATCAATCTCTATACATGTACATGTATATGCAAAATACGGTAGCAACAGTTTTCTTGGCTAAGAAACATAAAGCCTACATTCAGAAGTAGATAAGATACATCGATTGAAATATGCCTGAAATCATACGTGAACAGATTATTAAAAAAAAAAAAAAAAAAAAAAAAAGGCAGTACAATGACGAAAAATATAAATGATATGTTGTAAATGAGCCATGCTCCGTAAAAGGGGGCTTTATGTCTGCGAAAAGTATCGACCCGGGTCAGCCTGCACAGTCCGCGCAGGCTGACCTGGACCGAAACTTTTCGCTATCAGTCAATTTCTACATGTCAAAGGACCAATCTGCGCCATGATTTAGTCGGTTGTTACACAAAATGGATTTTATGGTTCCATGATTATGTGATGACTCCTTTTCTATTTGTTGAAAGATATCAGACTTTTTTGTTATCATCATTATAAGACGAAAAATATTAAATTCTACAGAATAGGGATTGTCCGCCATTTATGCCAGGGCATGTCTAATATATTTGTAGCTTAGCCATTGAATGTTTTCAATAGCTGTCAATTCATTCAACAGTCCATCAACTGATTGAAATATACCATCAAATCGTTTCTGCTTTAGATGCAAAACAAAACCTGTGTATGGTATTCTGCGATATAACGAAGGCGTTTGATAGAGTATGGCACAAAGGTCTTATCTTTAAACTTCGCCAACTTGGCATCGATGGCTCCCTTCTTCAATGGGTTAAGAATTATTTGTCTAATCGTCAACAATCTGTTATTGTTAGAACTGCCAGATCTAACACAACATCAATAAATGCAGGCGTTCCTCAAGGATCGGTTCTCGGGCCATTACTTTTCCTTGTCTACGTGAATGATATATCAGACAATCTCTTAAGTATATCTCGTTTGTTTGCAGATGACACCTCACTAGCTTGTACAGCCACCCAAATTGCAGACATTGAGGGCATCCTAAACCATGGCCTGCTTATTGTATCTAAATGGGCAAAACAGTGGCTGGTGTCATTTAATCCCTCAAAAACCGTAGCTATACACTTCACAAACAGAAATATTCAGCCACCTGATTTATTGTTTAACGATGTTCCAATTCAGTTTGTTACGAATCATAAACACCTTGGATTAACTCTAAGTAATAATGGTAAATGGCGTGAACATATTGATAATGTAACTCAGTCTGCAAACAAGATCCTGGGAACTATGAGATCTTTAAAATTTAGGCTAAGAAGAGATTCTCTCAACCAAATATATGTGTCTTTTTTGCGGCCACTTCTTGAATACTCCTCAGTAGTCTAGGATAATTGTACTATGACGGAAAAGGATCGTCTGGAAAAAATTCAAGTTGAGGCCGCAAGAATAGTAACCGGTATTACAAGATCAGTTTCTACTCTTGACCTGTACAAAGAAATTGGTTGGTTAACGTTAGACAATAGGCGCAAATACCAGAAACTTGTACTGATTTATAAAATAGTCAACGGCCATACTCCACAATACTTAAACGATATCTTTCCTTTAATGTTAACGCAAGAACTAATTATTTACTCCGCAATGCTAATGATATCGATTTAGTTGCTTGTCGAACCGAATTGATGGCGAAGTCTTTCATTCCATCGGCAGTTACTCTATGGAATGAACTCTCCGACGATATTAAATCCCTGCAATCTTTGTCGCAGTTTAAATCTCGTATCCTACAGACCTTTCATGTTTCTGATGTTTCAAAACACTATTTTGTCGGTAAACGCCATCTATCTGTCATACATACAAGGATTCGTAACAGATGCAGCAATCTGAACTATGACCTTTTCTCAAATTATATTTCTCAAAATGCAAGGTGTAGGTGCGGTTACGATCAAGAAGATGCTGAACATTATTTCTTCAGATGCACACAATACACAGAACAGAGAATTAATCTTTTTCAAAATTTGCGTCGATTTCATCCATTAAACATCAACATTTTATTGTATGGATCCGATATTCTCAGTTTCGAAGACAACTCTATGATATTTACGACTGTACACACTTATATAAAGGATACTGGACGATTCAAGTAATCCTGCAGCAGCAAACTATAAATATTTGACCAATTCGCCCGGTTCTTGGGACCCCACTGACTTACGATTCATCTACGAGTAATCATCTAATCCTGTAGTTAAAAATCTTAAAATCTGAGTTTTGTCCCCCTACTTCACTTTCTTTTATTTTAAGAAATGTATTTAATTGTATTTCATGAAAAGAACTTGACTTGTTAATTGCCATTACCATGTTAGTGAGTAACTGGAACAAAATTGTCGTCCAAAACAAAATTAAAAATTAGTAAAACATTAGTAAGCTAAAAGTGAAAATGGGCGACTCTAAACAATGTAATTTCATTGAGGGAATGACCGAATCTAAGTTGCGAGAACTTGCGGTCAGACCCTTTTGCCTAGTCGTTTGATTGTGTATATTGTTCTGTATTGTAAATTCTGTTATTGTAACATAACTTGGCAATAAAATATGTTTAAACTAATGATCTCTAACGTCCTTCAAATTGACAACTATTGAAAACATTCAATGGCTAAGCTGCAAATATATTAGCCATACCCTGGCATAAAGGGGTTTAATACATCTCGGTGATCCATGATACCAAGCAGTTTACCAAGTACGTTATCATATAATCATAGATCCATAAAACCCATTTTGTCTAACCGACTTAATCATAAAGTAGACTGGTCTTTTGACATGCAGAAAATTGACAAATTGCAAAATGTTTTTACCAAGGTCAGACTGCGCGGACTGTGCAGGCTGACATGGGTCGATACTTTTTGTAGATGCATTTCACTCCCTTTTCAAAGAACATAGTTCATATGTATTAAGTGGTTGCTCTTTCTCCGCATTTTTTTTTTTTTTTTTTTTTTTTCTTCAACTGTTAAAGTTGAAGGTTGAATTCAAACAGTAAGAACTAAAGAAAAAAATCATAAAATACTAATAATGCTAATGATTACCCAGTTTTCCTTTCATCTCTAACACACTGTTCTCCAGTTCTCCAAGTTTGTCTGCCCTCTCTCTTCCAGTACTTTCATTTTATGTTCCATGCGGATCGTCTTTTCTAATAGTTTCTCTTCGAAATCAAATCTAGAATAGCAGGCTGGCTCTTGTTCTGGTCCTTTTGTCCAGCATTTGGATACCATAAGCATCACGCACAAGATAATTTTCGTACGAAACATCATTTTGAGGTAGATCTAATTATTATTTTCTTCTCTCGGTCTGCAATGTTTAACAGTTACCAGCCCTTGGGACGCTATGTGCAATACAGATCTAAAAAAAAAAAAATTTCTTTCATGAAAAAGTAAAGATACAATCTGGTCACGTGATCATATAAATTCACCTTTATCTTGCAATGGTCGGCAAAAGTAATTAGGATTTATAATCAGACAGCTCAAAAATTGCAGTCTGATTTGTGGTCCAACACCGATTGTTATTACTGAGGAGAACGTCGGACATAAAAAACATAAACATCAAATTTTCAATTATCAGGTTCTGTCCCTATATGTCTCAATGGGAAGTTCCATCTGAATAAGTTAAGGATCTGATGACACTTTAGAAAATATGTAAGTAATTTCTGAAAGATGAGTGCCCCTCAAAAAAACACTTTGAGCACTTATACTTTCATCCTGCCATCCTACAGAGGACAGTCTGTCAGAGCTCCAGAGAGAGGGAGTGATTTTGATTTCAAAATTTAAGATATTAATCACTCTCCACTAAACCCTGTGTTATAGGTACTCATTTGAATCGTCTCATCGAGACGATTCTAATGAGTACCCACAACTTAGGGTTTGGAAGAGAAATAATGGATTTAGAATGCTATCACTCCCTCGTGTCTGGAGATCTGAGAGGTTACTCATGGAGAGTGTGGATAAGACTACACACATATACAGAAGTGTGTTCTGATACTGTACCGCCTCCGCTTCTCAGTTCATAAATGGTCTCAGTCATATATTTGAGCCATGTTCTGGTAAAAGGGCGCTTAAATGCATCACCGTAATGCATAATACCATCACATAATTATAGATCTTAATCATGAGGTATACTGGTCCTTGAATATACAGAAAATTGACCAATAGCGAAAAGTTTCGGCCCAGGTCAGCCTGCGCGGACTGTGCAGGCTGGCATGGTCGATACTTTTCACATATGTATTAAGCCCCTTTTCACAGAGCATGACTTATTTCGTATTCAAGCCCAATAAACTTCAACTAGTCTAAAAATTTCATGTACAATAATTTAAATAAGTCAAAGTATTACTTTATTTAGTATACACCTGTAAATTCCTAATATACTTAACCCTTTACCGAACAATAGCCTACCGTGTCTTTAAGAAGTCTGGGGAGTTTGAAATCATTTTTCAATCAAATATTGTTGGACTTCTGGTACGTGAAAACGGTGTTAACCAGCCCAGTTTTTCTTTTCTTTTTTTTTTTTTTTTTTTGTTCACAATTAATCTACCATCTACAAATTCTTTAATAATGAGAGAGAGCCTACAATAGATGTCTAGGATGGTAAGAAATGGTAAGGTAAGAAATGAAATATTCTTTTCACCCCAGTTTTGCCTGGCAAAGGGAAAAACTACAAACACGCAGGCCTTTGTGCTTTAGGCTATATTTATAACAGGAATCTTGTGTAAATATAAATATATGCTCTAAAACCTTTATAGTTCGGACTCGAGCAGAATTAAATTTTTACCTCACATTTTCAGTGTGCACATGGTTATATGCACAAAGCAAATGCTTTCGTCGGCAGTTTTGACTACTTGACCATTTTTTCGTCAAATATGGAATCAATAGTAACACTGTCAAAAAAGAAACAAACAAAAAATATACGTTAACCCTTTACCTGCAGTCCCGAGTTTTAGCAACACTGAGAAAGAAAGCACTTGAAAAATTGCGGGAAAAGGATGAAATGCTGGGAAACAAAAATGTTTTCCTTTTCCCACACTGCAGAAAAAGAAAATTCCTTTCATTTCACACACAATCAATTTGTCGTCTGCAAATGGTTTGATTTCGGATCAGTCTAAATATTTTGTCGTCTGATAAAGGGGTAAATGATGGAAATTCTCTCATGTCTACAGGGGAAGAAAGCATTTTAGAAAAAGGAGAAAATGCTGATTACCAGCATTTTCTCCTTTTCCAACGATGTTTTCGAAATCCTGCAACCTTAGGGTCGTTAACAAAGTCCTTGTTCGGTCAAGAGTTCATTCAAACAACACCCCGCCTCATACTCTCCTCTATCTGATTCATGTCATTCAGCATTCGGG
This sequence comes from Tridacna gigas, assembly GCA_945859785.2. Lineage (NCBI taxonomy): Eukaryota > Metazoa > Mollusca > Bivalvia > Cardiida > Cardiidae > Tridacna > Tridacna gigas. The sequence goes on from OX244029.2 coordinate 69,308,775, forward strand.
GAGTTCCTTCGGCGTTCAGTTACACGTCAATTTTTGGAAGTCAGCGACGGCCCCGAGCTGACATATTTTTTGGAAAAAATAACTTCATGACATGCTTGCTCTTTATCAGTCAACAAATGTTAGACTTGCACACGAGTAACAGCTACATGGTAATCCATATTTCAGAAAGACGATCGTCATAGTCTTCTACCGGGTAACGGACAGGAAGAATGCCTGCTTGTCTTCTGTTGTACTTAGATGTGGTCAGAGCCTGATTTCGTAATAAAATGGCAGAACTAATTTGACTTTATTCAATCTTTCAAATTGCTTTCCAACGTATCCAAACCTAAATTTGCAGTGTGTTTTCATTGTAAATTTTCTGTCGAAGTTTTATAAGCTCTCTCTCTCGAATCATTTCTGTGTGAATTGTATAGTAGCGAAATAGCGGTGATACAGCTTTGATGTAACGATACTGGTTTTCCTCTCACTACTTTACGCATGGCTTTAAACACAAAAAACGAAAACCGGTTACCACGCCGAAATCGTCGAAGGACATCTTGAAATCTCGATGAGCTGCGGTATTATACTACAGACGAAAGTCAAATGGCCTCTTTTTTGAAGCAGACAGCAACAAAAAGCAGAGCTACAACTCTGTCTGTGCTCCTGTACCATGGTTTAAACCCTACGTCCTATTTATGCCACAGGTCACTTTCACTCACTCGCACTCTTCGCCTGTCAAATTCCTTTTATGATGACGATTTTTACGGATTGAAGAAAGGTATTGGAAAAAGTTATAAATCCGATAATGAACAAAACTATTTAAAAAATGGCTATTCTGAATCGTTGAAATACGATGATATCCTCGAGGATGCAGACCCCAAAAGCTTCGAGTTCCAACAACCCGACCGCAGTGAGGATTCAGTACAAGTGCGCCCATATGGGTTTGTTAGATTCGACAATGCCAATAAGACAGCGACAAGCAAAGAAGAAAAGAGAAAGAAAAAAAAGCAAACCAAGTCCCAAGAGAAGACCGAGGTGTTAATGGAACAATCTTATCTGCAACCTGTGTTACATGATCAAACTGAAGAGGATCAGAATATTGATAATAATGAGGTGAATAAAACTTTACAAGAGGATGTTTTCAGAGGCAGAAGTGGTGAAAATACAGCCAGCTCAGAGCCTGTTGAAACAATAGATCAAAATCTGACCCCACTAAATTATATAGATGAGCAATATTTTCAGCAAGAATCATTTCAGCAAGCATCATGTACAAGTAACAAATGCCATGAAGTGGACGCAGCTAGCAGTTCTATGAGTCTAATTGATGAAACTGATGCATCATTCATTGATCATCAATATTTTGCACATGGCTATTCAGGGCCCGAAGAAATCAAACCTGAGAACAGTGTCACCCAGTCCCTTTCTTTGATTGATGAAATCTCTGATCTTTCTGGGAGTTTTGAAAATTATATAAATCAGACCCATGAGAAAAATATACAAACATCTATAATCAGTGAAAGTGAGACAGATATGTCATATGTTGATGAGCAGTATTTTGGATCAGTGACTCATAGAGAGAGCAAGAGTCAAAAATTCACCCCAGCTACAAAAACTGGCCCAGAAAGCATGAGTCAAAAATTCACCCCAGCTGCAAAACCTGGCTCAGAGAGCAAGAGTCAGCATTTCACCCCAGCTGAAAAAACTGGCCCAAGGAAACATGAGCTTCATGTAGCTAAGCAAAGTTTTGATATTTTTGGTGATGAAAAGAGTGATTTTACAGACAGGATGTTTCGAGAGGCTAAAGATTTCAGGCAGCATCAAAAGACATTACATCATTACCATGAAAATCAAAGAACTTTGTATGAAGGAAAAGCACATAGTGTTGTTAAAGAAATAAGAGAAGAAAATAAATTTCAGTCAAATTTTGAAATATCTAAAGTGTCTCTAGATGGCAAAGGTTTTCGAGTTCTGAAAAACCAAGTTCCAAATTTGGAAAAAGCATCTAGGATTGATATCATTCGCTTGCTTAGAAAAAGCATTATATACAACGAAAATGGTATTGTTGCAATAGATAAACCTTATGGACTGCACTTACAGAAAGGCACTGGAGTCAAGATCGGCATCACTGATTTACTAGATGACATCATACCATCAACTAGGCTTTATCTCACCCATAGGCTTGATAAAGAAGTAACTGGAGTAACACTTCTCGCAAAATCAGAGGATACAGCGAACCATCTTCACCAGCTATTTGTCAAGCAAGAAATAAAGAAACGATACCTGGCTATCACAAAGGGCTACCCTAGCTCTCCAAAAGGGCTTATTGATATTCCTATTGCAGAGGAAAAAATTAATGACAAGTACAGAATGGCCCTTAGGCCATATAAATCAAGAACCTTGAAGTCAGTAATGAAAAAAAAGCAGGAGGGACTGACTGCTAAGACTTTGTACCGTGTTCTTGATTCAAAACACATGTGCTCCCTTATTGAGTGCATTGCAATAACTGGCATAAGACACCAAATTCGCGTTCATTTATCCATGGGATTAAACTGTCCAGTTCTTGGTGATCATAAATATGCTCATATAAGTAAAATAGCACCAATGCATTTGCATCCAGAAACACTCGAAAAACTAAAAGTACAGCAGTCTAAAGTGCGGTATGTCCCAATGCATCTTCATGCACGCTCTGTAATGATCCCTGATTTTTTAAATGGAAAACATTTATTTATATCTGCCCCTCTACCTTACCATTTTGTAACAAATGTCAGAAGTTTAAAGTTAAAACTACCACCTCAGTGCTAACTTGCTTACATTTCTACTGCTCTTTATCATATCCATCAGCAGAGAATTTTGTTATAATGTTCTAAGTATCAATACTTTAATCACAATGTATGACCACAATGAGTGCATTTTGTCATAGTGTTAGCCTATGTATCCAGTTGTTATTTATTACTGTAATGTTCGGACAGTTCCTTCCCTCATTTTTTGACTATCTCATTACCTATTAGGTATGATATTTTACATCCTTACAGAAAATAGCATTTAGAAGGGTTGAAAATTTAGGGAATACATGTTAGAAATAGTTTCTCCATTTCCCACAACATTGTTAATTTCATATGAACAGTATTTTCCCGGTATTAAATTATTCTTCTGGTAGTGATTTGGTATGGTGTTAGTCCCAAGTGTGATATAATGAGCCAATTTTCTTCACTTTCTTTTCTTACCAGTTTTACAAATTTAAACTTTTTTGTTGTCAGTAATGATGACTTTTATCTGTCCTTTGTTTTCAACTCTTAAATCTTTATCATAGAGCAAAACTTTTTACTTATCCAAATTCAAAGCAGTCATAGGCAAGACAAAAAGAAAAAACTATGTAATTGTGACTCATATGATAATATGTCTCATACAAGGAGAATTGTTGCCCAAATGGTGGAAGACATTGTGGAAAAAGGAGAAAATGCTGGTTACCAGGATCTTCCCCTTTTCCCACAATGTTTTCAAAAGTTTTCTTCCTCATGGTTGTTTAACCCTTTATACCGCACAATGCCACCTTTTATCGACCCAGGGAAAGAAGCCTTTTGAAAACATTGTGGGAAAAGGAGAAAATGCTGGTAACCAGCACTTGCTGCTTTTCCCACAATATTCCCTACCCTATCAAAGAAAAATTGCACTGTTTGAGCCACACTGAAGTTGTCGTCTGCAAATGCTTTAAATTTGGACAAGTCTGGTAAAGGGTTAAACTGTGGATTGTTTGGTATGAGGTTAAAGAGGTATATATACATTCCTGTTCAAGAAAATGATTAATTAGTGTGTATTTGTTAGCAAAGATGGATACTTTGAAAGCCAGCTATATGTCCGATTCTGAGGACAGTCAAAGTGAGAGTGAAAGCTTTTCAATCAAGAAAGCAGTGCCAGAACTTATCAAAAAGAATGATGAGCAAAGTGATATTGCTAGTGAAGGAGTTTTTTCTAAAAATGACCATGATATCAGTATGGTAGCAGATCAACCAAAAGTGCAGGAGTGTTTGAATCCCACAGATGTGTTTGCCAGCAGTGTGAAGGAAAGTGAAAGTAGTAGTTGTTTACAACAATTATTTGATGTGAAAGATGGTAAAACAGACTTTTTTGGTTTATCTGGTGATAGTTCAGATAACGGAGAGGAAGCAGAACTTGCTGATAGCGTACCTGATAAGATTGATACCATTAGTCTCAGAGGCCAGAAAGTTAACGTTCAGATACCAAGTACAAGTTTCTGGTCTAAATTAGATACCTCAGAACTACAAAATTACCAAGTATTGGTTTCTAATGTGTCAAAGAGAAAACTGAATAGTGCTAATGAAGTCTCATACAAAAACAAGATTCTTCGGGGTGAAAATTACAGTGACCAGGACACTGTTGATGATAGAAGGCATCAAATGGATCACTTCCATAAACAAGCTAAAACTGATGTGGTGAAACGACAGCTGTTTTATATTCACAGTAAAATTCAACCACATCTTCATGGTAAAAATTGCAAAATAATAGCTCCTTCCATGCCAGAATGGACTAAACCTGCACATGCAGGTGCAGTGAACAGAATTAAATGGAGTATTCCAGAACTGAGTCATCTTTTTGTAACATGTTCAATGGATTCAACCATCAAGTTATGGAATATCTGGACCCATTTGGATCCCTGCCTGTCAGTAATAAAAGTTCATGACAAAGCAGTAAGAGACATAGACTGGAACCAAGATGGGAAACAGCTGCTCTCCTGCAGTTATGATAGAACAGCAAAGGTTATCGATATTGAAAAAGGTAATTTGTGGCAGAATCATCAATCCTTTATCAAATTATCCAATTTTTAACAATCTGCTGTTGAAGGCTTTTAAAACATTGTAGAGAAAAGGAAAATACCATCGTGATGGAGGAATATTTGTTAGAAAAGAAAGTCAGCATTTTTGAATAATATTGAATTTATTGTAGAGAATACAGTAATTGCTTGTTAATATTTTAAACTGCTGGCCATTGCAGTTGCGATAAAAAGTTGTAAAAATAGTGCAATAGACAGTTGTATTTACATGGAGAAAGTCTTTGCTTTACAAATACCTTATACATTGATTCTTTTTACATCTCAACAGTCTAATGACTCTGAAAACAAGAATAAATGCACTGTCACTGCAATGTGATTGAAATTTCTTTAGAATGTAATGCCATTTTCAACAATGTTTAATTTTATCCAGCAGCCTGTATACCTACCCATGTGCCTTGTTTTTCTTTTTCAGTACTAAATTTTTTCATACAGAGACAAAGTAGTATTTTCAATGTATGGTGGTGAGAGAGGAATGATTTATGTTGCACCAATTACATGTATCATCAATATTCAAAAAGTGCTTCGCGGCACTTGGGTTCCAACTGGCAATCCCTGGTTAACAAGCCCTGTGCATTAATGACTTAGCTAATGAGCAAAGCTTGTGACTGAAATAAAGTAGAAACAACAGTGAAGTGCCACCAAATCAAACTTACAGATCCTCTGCATTTAACTCTTTCCCTGGTTTTATCGGCCTTGACAAAAATGCTTTTGAAAACATGTGAAAGAGACAAAGTGCTGGTCACAAGCATTTTCTCACGTTTCCACAATGTTTTCTATGCAATCAAAGACAAGTCCTGCCATTTGAACGACGTTTTTATGTATTTTCTGCAAATGGTTAAATTTTGGAACTAAAACTTTCTCATGAGGTCAAGTGATGAACAGAGCAGAAACTATGTTAATTCTTTACCAAAGGACAAAATTTTAGACAGGTCAAAATTGAAAACATTTGCAGATGACAAAATAATTGTGACTGCAAAACTGAAATTTGATTTGGGAAGGATAGACAAGGGAAAAGGAGAAAATGCTTGTTACCAACATTTTCTCCTTTTCCCTCAACGTTTTCAAAAGCTTCTTTCTCAGGGCACTTAAAGTTCGGATTGTGTGGTAAAAGGTTAAACCATAAAAAATTTTCTGAAGATTTTATCTTTAACATTGTCAGAAATGGAGAAAATGCTGGTAACCAGTTAAACCTTTACCACACGACAGAATTTTACACTTGTCCAAATTGAAAGCATTGCAGACGACAAATAAGATACGGCTCATATTGTGAGATTTGTCGGTAAAAGGGCAGAAAACATTGTGGGAAAAGAAGAAAATACTGGTTACGAGCATTTTCTCCTTTTCCCTCAATGTTTTCAAAAGGCCTCTTTCTCAGGGTTGTTAAAACTTGGGATTGTGTAGTAAAGGATTAAGGCTCTTTTCTACATGGTTTATTTGAACTCAGAGTTGTTTGGTAAAGGGTTCATCATTTTTTGGACAGGTGTAGCAGTGCATTCCCTTTCACATAAAAGTTTTGTAACCTGTGGCAAATACTGCCATGGACAAGCCAACCTTTGTGTCTCTGGTGAAAAGGACAAGATTCAAACCTGGGACCTTCGAGCACCAAATACAGCTGTTGCAACATTTAGTTTCAAGGATCCTATGGGACAGGTAAAACTTTTTTGTCATGTTTTAGCACATTGTCAAACAACCCCTTTTATTAACAACCCTTAGGAAGGAAAGGTTTGGAAACAATGTAGAAAAAAGAAAAAATGCAGTATCTTCTCCTTTCTCCCAAATGTTTTCTACCGTGGCATAGACAAATCACATTATCAAGCTCAGCTGCATTTAATTTGTTGTTTGTGCAAAGGCTTTTAATTCTGACAAATCTAAAATTTTGTCACACTGTTGTAGAGATATAAAATTTGTCATATCTTAAAAAGTTGACTCACTTCTTCACAAATTTTTACAGTGCAACTCTGCAAGAAGACACCATCTGGAACAATTTTAAGATCATTTGCTTTGTATCAAAGTTTTCATATCATTTCCACATCAGACTGTGCTTTCTGTGCAATCTGATACCTAACTGAAGTGTCAATGAAATTGCCTTTGATGCTGATGGGCTCATTTATAAAGAACAACATTTGTGGGACTGGTTACATTGGAGCCATGCTCTGATGCATTATACCAAGCAAGTTGTCACATAATTATGGATCCATAAAATCCATTTTGTCTAACAAACAACTTGATCATGAAGTAACATGGTCCTTAGATATGCATAAAATTTACAAATAGCAAAAATTTTTTACCCTTGTTAGCCTGCACAGTCCAATCAATACAGGTTGACAAGGGTCAATTCCCGCCCCCCCCTTTCATTAAACCCCCTTTTCACAAAGCATGGTCCATTTCTATTTACTTGAATTTCTCCCGAAAAACAAACCAGCTATAATGCAAGCATACTTTACTATAAAGTCATGCCAGACAACAAGATTTCAAGACTTGTCCAAATTAAAAGTATTTCCAGATGATAAGTTAGATGTAGCACAAATGATGAGATTCACTTTGAAAGTATAGAAAACATAATGTGGAAAAGGAGAAAATGCTCCTTTTCCCACAATGTTTTCGCAACCCTTTTTTCTCTAGGGTCATAAAAATATTGGATTGTTTGGTAAATGTTAAAAGACATCTGTTCATTTCAGATACAAGATCTAGTTCTCAGCAGAGACCAGAACACTTTGTTTTCCTGTTCAGATTTGGTCAGCAGAGATTCTTCAGACAGAAATTTGATTGCCTGGGATTTTAAGACTGGGGCACCTTTGTCCAATCAAATTTATCAGGTAGAAATGTGTGATGCTTTCCTTACATTCTCCTTTGCTTATCGTTTTCATGTTTCATTTACCCCTTAGAGTGCCCCCAAACAAGTGGTTTGTATAATTGAGCCATGCTCTGGCAAAAGGGGTCTTAATGCATCTTCGTGATGCATGATACCAATCAAGCCATCATATAATTATGGATCCATTATAGCAATTTTTTTTTTTTTTTTTTTTTTTTTTTTTAATAACTGACTTAATCATGAGGTAGACTGGTCCTAGCTCCTTGGACATACAGAAAACTAATAGCAAAAAGTTTCGGCCCAGGTCAGCCTGCACGGACTGCGCAGGCTTACCTGGGTCGATACTTTTCACAGATGCACTAAGCTCTCTTTTCACAGAGCATGGCTTTTTTTTTAGCTCACCTGAGCACGAAGTGCTCATGGCGAGCTATTGTGATCGTGCTGCGTGCGATGTGCGTCGTCCGTCGTCAACTTTTTACTTTGTTACGCTCTAGAGGCCACATTTTCCGTCTGATCCTCATGAAACTTGGTCAGAATGTTTGTCTTGATATAATCTCGGACGAGTTCGAAAGTGGGTCATGTGGGGTCAAAAACTAGGTCACTAGGTCAAATCTTTGAAAAACCTTGTGTACGCTCTAGAGGCCACATTTTCAGTCCGATCCTCATGAAACTTGGTCAGAATGTTTGTCTTGATAAAATCTTGGACGAGTTCGAAATTGGGTCATGTGGGGTCAAAAACTAGGTCACTAGGTCAAATCTTAGAAAAACCTTGTGTACGCTCTAGAGACCACATTTTCAGTCCAATCCTCATGAAACTTGGTCAGAATGTTTGTCTTGATAAAATCTTTGATGAGTTCGACATTGGGTCATGTGGGGTCAAAAACTAGGTCACTAGGTCAAATCTTCAAAAAACCTTGTGTACGCTCTAGAGGCCACATTTTCAGTCAGATACTTGTGAAATTTGGTCAGAAAGTTTGTATTGATAAAATCTTGGACGACTTCGAAATTGGGTCATGTGGGGTCAAAAACTAGGTCACTAGGTCAAATCTTCGAAAAACCTTGTGTACGCTCTAGAGGCCACATTTTCAGTCCAATCCTCATGAAACTTGGTCAGAATGTTTGTCTTGATAAAATCTCGGACGAGTTCGAAATTGGGTCATGTGGGGTCAAAAACTAGGTCACTAGGTCAAATCTTCGAAAAACCTTGTGTACGCTCTAGAGGCCACATTTTCAGTCAGATACTTGTGAAATTTGGTCAGAATGTTTGTCTTGATAAAATCTCGGACGAGTCGAAATTGGGTCATGTGGGGTCAAAAACTAGGTCACTAGGTCAAATCTTCGAAAAACCTTGTGTACGCTCTAGAGGCCACATTTTCAGTCCAATCCTCATGAAACTTGGTCAGAATGTTAGGTCACTAGGTCAAATCTTAGAAAAACCTTGTGTACGCTGTAGAGGCCACATTTTCAGTCAGATGCTTGTGAAATTTGGTCAGAATGTTTGTCTTGATAAAATCAGGAACGACTTCAAAATTGAGTCATGTCAGGTCAAAAACTAGGTCACTAGGTCAAATCTTAGAAAAACCTTGTGTGCGCTCTAGAGGCCACATTTTCAGTCAGATACTTGTGAAATTAGGTCAGAATGTTTGTCTTGATAAAATCTCGGACAAGTTTGAAATTTTTTGTCTTGATATCTCGGATGAGTTCAAAATAGGGTCATAAACAATGTCATTGGGTCACATTGAAGAAATATCTTTTGGGCACTCTAGAGGCCACAATTCTAGCTAGATTGACCTGAAAATTGGTCTACTTATTTGACCTGGTATCTCAGATCAATCAGAAATTGGATCTCATAGGATCATAAACTAGGTCACTGGGTCAAATTCAAGAAATGTATTGTGGGCACTGTAGAAGCCACAGTTTTTGCTCAACTAACCTGAAAATTTGTCAGCATGTTTGACTTGATGGTATCCTGAATGGATTTGAAATTGGACCACATAGGGTCACCATCTAGGTCACTAGGTCAAATTACAGAAACTCCTTGTGGGCACTCTAGAAGCGGCAATTCTTACCCAAATTAACCTGAACCTTGGTCAACAAGTTTGTTTTGATGTTTTGGATGAGTTTGAAATATGGTCACATAGGGTCATATACTAGACACTCCGGAGGCCACATTTTCAGCTAAATGGACCTGACAATTGGTCAGAATGTTTGTCTTAATAATATCTCAGATGAGTTTTAAATTGGTTCATTACGACCCTGGAGTGAAATTTGGCCTATTGACTCAGGTGAGCGATCCAGGGCCATCATGGCCCTCTTGTTTTCTTTTCTTGTGCCTCTTACAGTAACCCTTAACCATACAATCAGAGATTTCAATAACTTTGAGGAAGACAGATTTGAAAAACATTTTTGGAAAAGGAAAAAAATTGCAGGTAGCCCGCATTTTCTTCTTTTCCAACTATGTTTTCTACTCTTCTCAAAGAGAAGCCTCATCAGTTTAGGTGAACTTATTTTGGCTTTCCAATCAGAAAAGTCTAGAAATTCGTCAGTCGTTAAAGGGTTGAAAGTAAAAAGGTCATGTAGAAAATTGACCAATAGCGAAAAGTTTTGTGCAGGCTGGAGGCTGACCTAGGTCAATAATTTTCTCAGATGCATTTATTTCCCTTTTCACAGAGCATGGCTCAAATCAAACGCTTGCAGTTCCAAAGGTTGAACTCTCATCATGAAATTTGAATCCAGAACTTCCAGTATGAGAGACTTGTACTCTACCCTTTCACTAATATTGTCCACATATTGTCTCATTTCAGGAAAGATACACATTAACAAGGCTAAAGATTCACCCAAAAGATAACACACTTTTAGTACAGTCTTATGGGAATTATGTTGCAATATTCAGTTTGGAAAGGCCATACAAGATGTTCAAGCATAAAAGATTTGAAGGACATAAGGTACTACTGTCTAATCTAGTGCCTTATTCAGGGATATGCCTGTCAGACTAAAGATATGAGAGAAAAATACCCTGTATATTTTTTTTTTATGATATTTTTCTCAAAAATTATGAGATAGTCGTCTTCAGTGCCAAAGAAACTGTATTAAAAGGGATAAAAACTAGCTCAACAACTGAGCTGAAGTGAAAATAAAGTCACCCCCCCCCCCCCATTCTGCTACAAAGTTCTGACATATTCATCTATATCAAAGATCCACCATAGCCTATGACAAACACATAAACTAAGGGGACCAGAAAAATTTAACTTTGTACAGTTCTGTACTGTAAACAAACTTTAATCCTGCTGATCCTTCAAATACAAGTAAGCACAGCTTACTTTCAAACTGTCTTTGAATTGTTGTTGTCTTGAAATTGTTTGTACCAGTCAATAGGGTGTTAGAACGATGCAGTTCTCGACAGAGATGTTAGTACACAATGTCTTGCTCTTGATCATTTGTAACTAATGGTGGTTTTGAAGCCATTTTTTGCTGAAATACTGGCTGATCTTGCAAAGAAGATTCAGGTTCTACAAGCCCCAGAGTTAGGGCTAATCATTTGGAGAATGGTTTTATTGCCTTCTTTGGGTTTCAATTTCTTTTTTGGTGGCACTTTTTCATCAAAAGCTCTGTCTGCAAACTTTCAACACGGAAAACACTTCACGGAACAAAAACAAGCGGTTGTCCAAAACAATTATGAAAAGTGTTTACTCCAGTCTAGATTCGAGCATCTGCATGATACGATTTATTATCATGTGTACACCAGTCTGAATGATTTATATCCCTAGCTGACTATCGAACAGAAAGTGAAAATGTCTGTGGTGATCATCAATTTTTTATTTTGGATGCGATCTTTTCTCGCGTTTTTCATGAGATTTCTCAGATTTTTCCATGATAATAACTCAGTATCATGGCATTGGCATTTCTCTGCTTATTGACCAATCAGTCTAAATTCAGGAGCTCTTGTTAGCTACTATTCACAATCTTAATTTTTCTTTTAAACTCTTTAACAAACAACAGAATTTTTTACTAGTTCAAGTCCAAACCATTTGCAGACAACAAATTAGATGTGGCTTAAGTTATTGGAATGGCCTTTGAAAAGATAGAAAACATTTTGGTAAAGGAGAAAATGCTGGTAACCAAAGGAGAAAACGCTGGTTGCCAGCATTTTCTCCTTTTTATACGCCCGAAGGGTCGTATTATGTTATACCCCCGGTCGTCCGTCCGTCCGTCTGTCCGTCCGTCCGTCTGTTAGCAATTTCTTGTGTGGACAACTCCTCCTACAGTTTCCATCGGAATTATTTGAAACTTGCCACAGTGAATCTCCATGATGTCTAGTTGTGCACCTGACTCTTAGAATTTGGATCGCTGTTTGCATTCTAAAATTATCTGCCCTTGATTTCTGAAATAACCCACTTTTCACTTTGAATTTTTGTTCAGGCCATAACTTCCATACCATAAAAGGTATCAGCTTGAAACTACATACACTGATAGAACACATTATGGAGAAAAGCAGTGCACAAGAACCATAACTCTGTTGCTCTTGTTTTTTGAGTTATTGCCCTTTGTTGATTTTCAGTTTGAATTTTTGTCCAGGTCATAACTTCCAAACTATAAAAGCTATTAACTTGGAACTTCATACACTGATAGAACACATTATGGAGAAATGCAGAGCACATGAACCATAACTCTGCCACCTTTATTTTTTGTGTTATTGCCCTTTGTTAATTTTCAGTTTGAATTTTTGTCCAGGCCATAACTTCCAAACTTTAAAATCCATCATCTTGAAACTTCAAAGACTAATAGAACACATTATGATGAAGTGCATTGCACAAGCACCATAACTCTGCCATCCTTCTTTTTGAGTTATTGCCCTTTGTTAGTTTTCACTTTGAATTTTCGTCTGGGCCATAATTTCTAAATTATAAAAGCTATGATCTTAAACCTTCAAAGACTGATAGAACACCTTGTGGAGAAGAGCAATTGACAAAAATTGTAACTGTGCCACCCTTATTTTTTTAGTTATTGCCCTTTAATATTTTTCACATTAGATTTTTGTTTGGGCCAGATCTTCCATACTATAAAAGCTATCAACTTGAAACAATATACACTGATAGAACAGATTGTGGAGAAGTGCAGTAAACAAGAACCACAACTCTGTCACCCTAAGTTTTGAGTAACTGCCCTTTAATAACTTCATTTTGAATTTTTGTCCTGGCTACATCTTCCAAACTAGAAAAGCTATCAACTTGAAACTTCATACACTGACAGACCACATTATGGAGAAGTGTCATGCACAAGAACCATAACTCTGATACCCTTATTTTTTGAATTATTGCCCTTTATGTATTTTTAAATTTTTACTTTGAATTTTTGTCTGGGCCATAACTTTCAAACTATAAAAGCTCTCAACTTGAAACTTCAAACACTTATAGCACACATCGTGGAGAAGTGCAGTGCACAAGAACCATAACTCTGCCACTCTTCTTTCCTGATTTATTGCCATTATTTTCTGAGTAATTTCCCTTTGATATTATTTACAGTTAGGGCCTTTCTTTCATATGTGGAGCATTTCCCTTTTTATACACTCGAAGGGTCGTATTATGTTATACCCCCAGTCGTCCGTCCGTTAGCAATTTCATCTGTGCGCAACTCCTCCTATAGTTTCCATCGGAATTATTTGAAACTTGCCAGAATGAATCTGTCTGATGTCTAGTTGTGCATGTGACTGTTAAAATTTGGATAGGTGTTTGCATTCTAAAATTATCTGCCCTTGATTTCTGAAATAGTCAACTTTTCACTTTGAAATTTTGTTCAGGCCATCACTTCCATACTATAGAAGCTATCAACTCAAACCTTCATACACTGATAGAACTCATTATGAACAAGTGCAGTTTACAAGAACCATAACTGTGCCATTCTTATTTTTTGAGTTATTGCCTTTTGTTAATTTTAAGTTTGGTCCGGGCCATAAACTATAACAGACAATCAAGACTTACTTTCTTTATCATGGAGAATAAATACTCTTCGTTCACGGCCCATCCTTCATTTCAACTCGTTTCACTGACAAGCCCCTTCGGGCGTATATGCGCCGCTCTGCGAAGCTCTTGTCCCACTATACTTTCAAAAGCTTTATTCTGCAGGGTTGATAAAATTGTGATTGTGTGGTAACAGGTTAAAACTAATGAGTAGATAACGATTGCCCTGTCACTCAGTAATGTCTTTTATACATATCAAGATTACACACTCATAATCATTCATCTTTATTTAAATTTTTTCCACTACCAATTTATGATTTTGTTCCAACTCTTTTAAGCTCAAGTCTTAAATTTTATCGTTTGATGAAGAAGTAAAGAAGTATATTTTTCTGAGAATATAGTGCAATTTTTTTTTATATATCTTCAGAAAACATCTGAATTTTTTGCCATCTCTCAAGACTTTGATAAGTCTTGTTACAAGGGGATTTTATGATTGAATGGTACTTTTCTTTTTCCAAAGTGTGAATTTTGAAAAAAAAAAAACAAATAGATAATTAACCCATAAAAAAAGGGCAATTTATATTGGTTTCATAAAATGGAGAGCAATACTCAAGATACCTTAACCTTCAGTGTGCAAGGCACAACTTGTGTTGCTTTGAAGACAGTGTAGATCAAGATCAAACTGCACAGAATGTGCATTCTGATCTTGGATCTACACTGTTCTCTATTTTGATACATGTTCTGATCAAAACAACCTTAAAAGTGCAGTATTTCAGCTGTTATTTTTTCTAATTGAAAAGGTTCAGTAATTAAATCAGTGTCATAGGGATGAAAAGAAAAACTTGTTACCTGTTAAACAATACTACTTTTGATTTTTTTTTTCCCATAATTAACATTTTCTCTATTTGGCACCATGTTTTCAAGCTGTCTCTTGCAGATTTTTTACACAGATGCCTATGTAAGTACTCTGGCAAAAGGGGGCTTAATGCATCTCCGTAATACATACACCCATCACATAATCACATCACATAAATATGGATCCATAATAGCCACTTTTTTTAACAGCCGACTCAATCATGAGGTAGACTAGTCCATGGACACACAGAAAATTGACCAATAGCGAAAAGTTTCGGTCCAGGTCACAGGCTGACCTGGATTGATACTTTTTGCAGAGGCATTAAGCCACCTTTTCACAGAGTATGGTTCATATATTTGTTTCTATTTTAGATGCTAGGGTACTGTATTGGTTTTGACATCACACCAGATGGCTCCAGTGTGTATAGTGGAAGTTCTGATGGGACAATTCACTGTTACAACTACCAGACTGGAAAAAAATTCAAAACGATCTCGACAAATATGGACGTTGTGATGGACCTTTCTTGTCACCCTGTGTTGTCGTCAGCTGTTGTGGTTTGTGGGTGGGATGGAACTGTGCAAGTGTGGAAATGATTGTTTTATACTAAGTAGATATCTACCACCTAAAACAAAGTTTCAGCCAACAATTTAAATAAAGTCCTTTTGAAACAAAATCAGGGATATTCAAATGAATTAAGGTTTGGTGTATGCATACCTGTATACATGTGAAGCGTTCGACAAAAGTAGAAATAGTACGTTATGAGCCATTTCTTTTTTATTGCAGTGTTTTCACTAGCATTCTGCTGAAAGATGAAAACATTCTTCTGCAAGAGGTTAACCTTTTCCTCTCTACCTGATAATACATTTACCCTTTACCCCACACACCCAAGTTTTAATGAAACCCCCCCCCCCCCCCCCCCCCCCCCAAGGAAAAGGACATTGCAGGAAAAGGAGAAAATGCTGGTAACCAGCATTTTCTCATTTCTCATAGTGTATTCTGTCCTATCAAAGACAAATTGCATAATTTGTGCTACATTTTATTTGTCATCTGCAATTGCTTTCAATTTGAACAAATCTAAAATTTTCCTGTTTGGTTAAGAGTTAACTTACTAATCCTTTGCCATACTCCTGAGTTTTAACTTACAAACCTTTACCACACAATCCAGGGTTTTAGAGACCCTAAGGCAGAGGGCTTTTGAAAACATTGTGGGAAAAGTAGAAAATGCTGGTAACCAGTTTGATAAACAGGTCATTGTATTGATACACAATCTTGAATCAATATTAACCTACCACCAAAACATTCCATGTTTTTCTGTTGTGACATGAGCATCATGTCTTTTTATGATACTCTTGAGAAAGGAGAAAATGCTGGAAAACCAACATTTTCTCTTTATCACACAATGTTGTCTTTTTACCCTTTCCAGTTTGCACAGTTAACTATATTTTACATGGGTTCTTGAACTGTATTCATTCAGATTCTAACTGAAATTCTAAATTCTGATATTAATCATTTGATTGGTTGAGAATTCTGGCTTAGTGAATATAGATGTCTGTTTTGAATTCAGAGTGGTGGTTGAATACTGTCTCTAGCCTGTACCATACTTGAATGAGGACAATACAATCAAAGTATTTGAACCTTGCATTCAGTGTAATTCAAGATCGGACAACTCAGAACATGCTGCCAGATCTACAAAGTCAAATACTAAGGGTTATATATAGTCCAATATAGTCTTAAAATGGTGGTCCTACAAGTTTTTCATGTTGTTTGGAAAACGTAGCATACGACCAAACCATGCTAGTGTGCAGACTTTTTTTTTTCTTTCAAGGGAGGTAAATGTAACAGTCTTGTTTAGAACTATTAATACAGTTAAATTTCCTTTAATGCAGGGGAGTGTTTTGATTTGTTCAGTCAAAAATTGTGGAGAATGGCATAATTTAAGATGATATCGATGGCATGACATTGTTTGTGTTTTTAGGCTATTTTTAATTCTAATGAGAAATTACAGAAGTACACATGCGAAGAAATATTTGTCATTTTGTCGTCATTAAACTATGCCTCGCATTCTGTCTGAATTTACCTTCAAATGCACAGGCATAGTTTACCACACAATCCTGAGTATTAAGGACCCCGAAGAAAAAGGCTATTAAAAACATTGTAGATACGGAGAAAATATTGGTAAGGCGAAAATGTTGGTAACCAGCATTTTCACCTTTTACCACAATGTTTTCTACCCTATCAAAGCTAGAAATCATCATTTGAGCTACACTTAATGTGTCATCTTCAAATGCTTTCAGTTAATTCTTTACCACACAATCCCGACTTTTAACGACCCTGTGAAAGAAGCCTTTTGAAAACATTGTGGGTAAAGGAGAAAATGCTGGTAACCAGCATTTTCTCCTTTTCCCACAATGTTTTCTACCCGTCCCAAAACAAATTTCAATTTTTCAATCACATGTATATTGTCGTCTGCAAATGCTTTCGATTTGGACCAGTCTAAAATTTTGTCGTTTGGTAATGGGTTAAGTAGAGTAGAAAGTTAGGTGGTTTGTTGAAAAGTTAATCGAAGTTCTCACAAATTTAGAGGAAATTAATAATCTAAGATCTTGCCTGAAACAGAATAGTCGATTGAAACAATATTGCAGTGGTGTTGATTGCTCAGGCGAGCAGTGAGAACTGCTGCAGGACAGAACATTCTAAATTGTATGACACTAGTGACTCAATGAATATATGCATTTGTCACATAACCAACAGGAAATGTTTTACTTTTGCAGCAGATTACTTTAAAAGACCTTTTGGCAAATGGAGAAATCACATGTACTTTTTATGATCAATTTCTCCTTCTGCAACAATGGTTTCACAGGTATTCATGTATAAAAACCTTGATTCACAGTGTTTGTCTACGTGGGCACTAATCTTAGTCTTAGCCTCGTAAGTAAAGAATAATTAAAATTTTGAATGAAGTAGGTAGTCCTTTTTATTTTCGTATATACTATAGTTTAACCCATAGACCTACACTCTCCGATAAGGATATATTTCTCCCCAAAAGTAACTTTGAAACAGCAAAACTTGGGGTTTTACTACCGACCTGAAAATTTCATTTAACCCTTTCCCAAACAAGCCCTGGTTTTCACATGTCTGCAGTACAAGTCTTTTGAAAACACTGTGGGAAAAGGAGAAATTGCTAGTAACGAGCAATTTCTCCTTTTCCCACAGTGTTTTCTACCCTGTTTGATAAGTTTATGCCATTTTCATCAAATTTGAAATTGTCGTCTGCAAACTCTTTCAATTTGGACCAGTCCAAAATTTGTCGTTTGGGAAAGGGTTAATTTATTCAGCAGGAAAAGGGTTAAGAAAACAACAATTCTAACTGTAGTGTGCTGGGTAAACCTAATAGACATTTGCTGCCGACTAACAAGACCCAAATAACGGTAATTCCATGGTTGCTCTGTCCAAAATGCTTCGACAAAGCAGATAGTGTAATTCAAAGATTAGACTGCATATTTCGTGCCATCTGATCTTTGTTTACACTGGCCATAAAGGCAACCAGTGTTGTAAAAGGCACGTTCAGAGTTAAGCATATGTTATTGAACCTTAAACGTTTAACTTATTTCGAAATTTCTTCCTCGAAAAATTATTTGCATGAACCTATGTTTTCACTTTCACTTCATTTGAATTCAATTTGGCCATATACTTCTCTACATACATGGAAGACTACAACAATTTGCCAGGGCTCTTATTTACCCGTTAACTCTTTACCACACAACTAAATTTTACACAGGTCCAAATTGAAATGACAAATGACAAATTTAATGATGCTTTAATAATGGGATTTGTCTTTGATAAGGTAGAAAACATTGTGGGAAACGGATAAAATGCTGGTTACCAGCATTTTCTCCTTTTCACAAGTTTTCAATACCCTTCTCTTTCAGGTTCGTTAAAACTCAGGATTGTGTAGTAAAGGGTTAAGCAGCTTAAATCATCTAAAAACGACATTTGTAGATGTGTACATGTATTTCCTGTTACTTCCTCACTTCAAAACGAACTTCTTTAAAAGGCAAAAAAATAATTTCGTCAAGATCCTGGGTCATGTCTTTCTCACAGTATACCTCATGAATTTCTCTTCCTTCAGGTTGCCAAGCGCGACCCAAACTACTTCTAAAGGCGGATGTGTAGTTAAAGACCAGATTACAAAGAACGTACAGTGTGATCAATAATCTACACTACACGATATGGACAGATTTTTCAGGCGAAAAAAAAAAAAACCTGCAGAACCACAGTGGTTTGACTTTTATTATCGGCTGGATTTTTTTTTTAATTAATATTGCCCGAGATTTATTTTGCAGTTCAGAAAATCGTCGAGAGAGTAAGAAGATGCTAAGCATTATGCTAGTGTAAAACAATGGACAAAGTATAATTTTGGAATGAAATGACTTTTACGTCCTGTCTTTTCGGAAAAGCTAACTACATGTATTGGTAACCCTTGTCCAAAAAATAAATTTTATAATCTTCTAAATTATAAGCATCTGCAGACGACAATTTTGAAATTGATACAGAAGAGCAGAAGCTTTGTGATAGCGCAGAGAACTTTGTGAGAAATGGAGAAAATGCTGGTTGCCAGCATTTTCTCCTTTTCCCACAATGTTTTTAAAACCCTTTTTTCTCAGGGTCGTTAAATCACGGTACTGTGTGGTAAAGGGTTAACTCTTTCCTCTAAACCAAATTTGCAGCAGACGACTATGAAATATCCATGTGAAATCATATGGATAACTTGAATTAAAATTTGTCTTGCGAATACATTGTGACTGAACGAGATTCTCCTTTTGCCACATTGTTTTTGCATGTGGTCAGCTGCAAGACGAAAAAGTTGTATGAGGTATCAGTCATAATGAAGTAATGTTCTATTTATATACAGTTCAGATTTTCTAATAATAGAATTCAAGGAATTTATTGCATGTATTCGTGATATCCTGTAAAATCCCCCCTTTTTTCCGTCATAGCTGAATATGCTGGGTTTTAACCTACTTTTTGGTATTGATATATATGTTCAAATGAATAAAGAGAAATTTGTGACTGAAAGGTGAATATGTTTATTCTTAGGGCCCCCGAAAGCCTGTTTGCCGGCAAATTTGCGCCGCATGGTCTATCCTTTTTCCCTTTGACTATATTTCTTGTTTTGACTGCCCTTTTTCGGCGTAGCTGAATGTGCTAGCTTTTGACCTACTTTTTGGTACTGATAACAAATGAATAAATAGAAATTTGTGATTGGTCAAAGATGTAGCTGGCCAGGATCGAAACACTTTTTGCTATAGGTAAATTTTCAGCATGTGAAAGGATCAGTCTACCCCAGAATTCAGTCGGATGTTTGACAATCTGGATTTCATGGATTCGTGATCATGTAATGACTTGCTTTGTATAGTGCATCACGGAGGTGCATTAACCCTTTCCCAAACAAGCCCTGGTTTTCACGTGTCTGCAGTACAAGTCTTTTGAAAACACTGTGGGAAAAGGAGAAATTGCTCGTAGCGAGCAATTTCTCCTTTTCCCACAGTGTTTTCTACCCTTTTTGAGACCTTTCTGCCATTTTCATCAAATTTAAAATTGTTGTCTGCAGACTCTTTCAATGTGGCCCAGTCCAAAATTTGTCGTTTGGGAAAGGGTTAAGCCCTTCAAGTTTACCAGAATATGGCTCATACATTTCTCTGCTAATGGTGTTTTCCACCGCTTTCAACATTATTCAGTCATATCACGGCGATAGTTCACACATTTATGAATGTCCTGGGTTTCACCAGTTCTAGGCTAGGGTGAAGTGCCTTTCTTTTTATGTACCAGTGGCTTGAAAGGCAACGGTCTGGTTACGACACTTTGACTGAAAACGTCATGCAAGGGGTAGAAATCATTGTGGGAAAAGAAGAAATTGCTAGGATAAGGAGCAAAGTTTTGCTTTTAACCCTTATCCTGCTGTGTAAAAAAATGAAACTTTTAAGTCAAAAGTAAAAACCAAATTTTTTCCCCATTTCAAAGGTATTTTCTGCGGAAAAGATATCTCCTCAATGGACAGTGTAGATCCAAGATCAGACAGCACGTTCTGTGCTGTCTGATCTTGATCTACGCTGTCCGCAAAAGGTCAGTGAGTTGCGCTTAGCAGCCTAAGGGTTAACATGCAATGCCTCCCTCCCTTTCTCAGTCACATACAGTCTGATCTTGAATCCTCACCGTCCGCTACCTGTTTCTAAACTATGACCAAGATGTTCTTCAATTATAGTATAGAATTACTTTCAGATGTCGATAAAACTTAAACTGATCTAAATCAGCGAAAGAGTTGAACTCGGGTCCCAGCAGTTATCTCCCTTGCTATGCTTGATCACAGATCAGAGGACTATGATGAGACAGATGAGTATAGTTTCGACCTTCCTTCGTGACAAATGTGTCAAACTTCCTGTTTTACATAAACCAATCAGAGCACAGAAAACATAGGTGATCAGCTGTGTTACGCACATACAAGATCTACATAGACCGCATAATATACATACATGGTACACGTCCAGGTTTAACCCTTCCCAACTCTGCTATGATTACGTTAACTATTTAAAGCGTCTACTGACGACAGTGTAAATGTGGCTCAAAAAACTGAATTTCTCTTTAAAAGGGTACAAAACGTTGTAGGAAAAGGAGAACTTGCAAGTTACCATTATTTTTTTCCCTTTTATCACAATGATACCTACCCTTTGAAAAGACAAATTTGAGTAAGATTTAAGTTATCGTTTGCAAATGATTTCAGTTTGGACGTCAAAAATTTTGTCGTCTGGTAAATGGTTAAAACCCCTTACAGACAGCCTTTGAAATAATTGCGGTTCAGGTGTAATTACATTTTACATCTACGAGGGAATGTCCTTGGGCAATGAACCGCAGTGTCCCAACCTAGTACATGTGAAACCCATGAAAAAGATTAACTAAGATGTTGCCGTGTTGTAAACAAGTACAGTTGTACGCGGCGCAAAACTCCATTCAAACAAGTAGGCAATCATCCCTTGTTCTGGAACGATTGCTATATAAAGCACTAAATATTCTTTAAATTATGTCACTTTTAAGTGTTACTTAGGTATATATGAGCTCTGGCAAAAGGGGGCTTAATTTATCTCCGTGATGCATCATACTAAGCAAGACATCACATAATTAGGGATCCATATAGATCTAATTCATTATGTCTAACAACCGACTAAATCATGAGGTAGAGTGGTCCTTTGACATACAGAAAAATTGACCGATAGCGAAAAGTTTCGGCCCAAGTCAGCCTGCGCGGACTACACAGGCTGACCTGGGTCGATACTTTTCGCAGATGCATTAAGTTCCCTTTTCACGGAGCATGGCTCATATACAAATCATTATGTGTGTTTCAAAATTGTCTTTGTCCCTTTACCAAACAATCCGATGTTTTACGACTTTTAGGAAGAAGGCTTTAGGTAACCAGCATTTTCTCCTTTCCCAACAATGTTTCTACCATTTCAAAGACAAAATCCTATCATTTGAATCGCATTTAAAGTGCCGTCTGCAAATGCTTTCCTTTCAATTTTGGACAAGGCTAAACTTTGTCGTTTGCCAAAGACTGAACTCTTTACCAGACGACAAAATTTTACACTTGTCCAAACTCAAAGCATTTGCAGACGACAGGATTAGTGTGACCCAAACGTTGAAATTTGTTTTTCGACGGTTGGAAAACGTTGTGGGAAAATGAAAAAATGCTGGTTTCCAGCATTTTCTCCTTTCTCACAATGTTATCAAAAGCTGTCTAGGTCAGGGTCGTTAAAATTCGGGAATGTGTGGTACAGTGTTTAGGCATTGATTGTGGACTTGGATACTCCGTATTCATTCAGTGGCCCAGAATAACGGCTACGGGTTCATTGAAATAAAATCGAAGCCTGAGCATTTTACATTTTGTGGGTCACGCTCGTATTTGCGGGTGATCTTGGGTCACGCGGGGTCGTTCAACTCGCTCACGGAGTCACCAATACAGTGTACTAGCGTATGGAGAACGTCGCCCTTAAAGTATTTTACTGTATTCTAACTACAAGAGTCAATGAACCCTCCCTGTTGATACATGAACTGTATTCACCAATGTATGCCTAGCTTCTAGACAGCATTTGGTTGTTTGTTTGCTTTATTGCATTGATTGATTGATTGATTGTATAAGGTTTAATGACGTTTTCAACATTACTTCGGCATTATCGCGGAGGCCAGTGCATCTATCCATGCTTCCTGGAGTTTCTTTTACCAGTAGTTCGCATAATATTCTTCCCAAGCCTCTGGCTGCTTTCCCTCTTAATCATCGTCGAAAGAATGATCAGCGGTGAGAGAGGACTGAATCCTGTCGCAGTGAATATCATCAATCCTCGGAAAGAAATTGGCCGAGCTTAGGATTCGAACCAGCGATCCCCTGGTTTCAAGTCATGTATGCTACCGGCTGAGCAACCGAGCCCGGCTTATAGAAGTAATGCTAGACAAAAACAGTGCAGACCCAGACGAAACACTCTTCGCGCATCGTCTTATCTTGATCTGTACATTTTTTTTTCTGCAATTTTAAAGCACATGATACGTCGAGAAACTGGAAAGAAAGCATGATTTTTTGATAAATGGGATTTTGTTAGGCTAGGAAAAGTTCGACGAAGATTGATTGGTAATGTTTTCGAGGACTACCTGCCAAGTGCCCAGCAGTCTGATCATAGATAACTCGTGCCATTTAACCCTTTACTAAACAATCCCGTGTTTTAAAAACCATGAGGATGAAGGTTGTTGAAAACATAGTGGAAGAAGGAGAAAGTGCTGGTCACTAGCATTTTCTCCTTTTCTCACAATGCTTCCTACCCTCTCAGAGACACCGCCCTGTTATTATGAGCCACATTTAACACTGCACTGCACAATCCCGAGTCTTACCGACCCTGACGTAGAAAGCTTTAGAAAACATCATGGGAAAAGAGAAAAATGCTAGTAAGCAGCATTTTCTCATTTACCCAGGATGTTTTCTTACTTTTCAAGACAAATTTCATCATTTTCAAAGAACCACATTTAATTCGTCGCTTCACTTGCTTTCTATTTGGACTAGTCTAAAATTTTATCGTTGGTAAAGAGTCGTCTTGCAGTATGGTTGAGTCCAAAGTTTTGTCGTCTGGTAGAGGGTAACCTACGGATATTTTTAGACGTTCATGACTGAAAATAGTGCAAAAACTGTAACAAATCTATCTGGGTCAGTTGAGATGAGTGAAAGTGTTCATTTTGAATTCTTTACCAGACGGCAAATTTTAAAGCAAACCTATAAATAGTGGCAGAGAACTGCCACCAATTTCGATAATTATGGCAGGTGTTTTCGCAGTTATAACCTACGGATTTAGCTTTATTCTAAAAATATAATCTTTTCTCCTAGCATTATGATGAAAAAAAAAATTATCTAGAGCTCTAGATAAGAGGGAGTGGTGGTATTCTAAATCCATTATTGCTCTTCCAAACCCTATGCTGTGGGTACTCATTAGAATAGTCTCCATGAAACGATTCTAATGAATACCCACAACATAGACTTTAGTGGAGAATAATTAATATGTTCAATTTTGAAATCAAAATCACACCCTCTATCTGGAGCTCTGTATGCTATTCCGATATAGCTTTCCTAATTGTTTTCCACAAAGGTGGCATGTTCACAAAGGTGCCACCATAGTAACCCTTTGAAAGTCTTATTGATTTATTCCGATAAATGGACCCGTCTACCGAAAGTGAAATGATTTTAGTTGCTGGGAAGATAGATCTGTTTCAAAACTGTCAATAGTTTAAAGAGTACAGAAGAAACCGTTTTGACACTTGGAGAAGTTGCTCGTTTTGACAATATTTTTCAATACTTTACGATGTCTTGGAAATTGTTGACCCTGACAATGTAGATTAAAGATCAAATTGCACTTTGATTACATGGAAAACATTGCCAGTAAAAGAGCAGTTTTTTTTTAAAGGCAATTGCTCTTTTTTTCCCCATACTGTGTTCATAAACAGCGTCATGAAAGGTCATATATTTTGGATGATAAGGAGCTGAATTCCATTGTGTAGCCTGAATATTGTATTCCCATGGATACGGTACCAACCTATCGATCGGTTTCAATATCGTGAACTGTTGGGCAGAGTGGAGCAGTCGGCCCGGCAGGTCATTGTCCGGAGTAGAAAATCGATGGTCAGTGGGTTGTACTTGTACTAGACATGTTGACCCTTCTTGGTGAAATGGATGTTAATAGCAAAATTGTTATAACTCACACTAGTTTTTAACTTTGGACCAAAAATTCCATTTGTGCGATCTGTGTGCTTCCTGATTTTTGTGCACGCCATACAAAAAAGCGTCTAAATAAAAAAAAAAAAAAAAAAAAATGCGGGTGTTTAAATTCTAACATTGCTGTATGGTAGGCCTAAACACCTGGGTAAATTGGGCTTAGATTTTAGCGTCTCAAGGGACCAAGTACTTCAGGTTTTCCGCGAAGGACCAATTATTAAAATATACCACGAGGGATTAAATATTTCTGCCAAACCACGAGATATCAAGTATTTCAGCGATGGCATGAGAGACTATACGAAGTACTTTAATTATGTCCTGAGTATTAGATCAGCTCAGTATTTTAACTATACCACAAGAGAACCAGTATGCCAGCTGTCTCACGAGTGGCCAGGTGTTTCAGCTATACCATAATGGACATAGCCAGTATTTCAGTTATACTACGAGGAGCCAAGTATTTAAGCTTTGCCATAAGGGACTTAGTTCAACTATACCATGAGGGACATACTACTCAAGCTTTGGCACGAAGAACCGAGAATTTTAACCATACCACAAGGAACCTAGTAATTTACCTATCCGACCAAGTATATTAGCTAGGCAAGAGGAACTTAGTAGTTCAGATCTATATGCCACGTTGGATGAGGTATGCCTATATTCATCAATGCCATGAGAGAAAAAGTATTTTAGCTATACCAAGAGGGATCAGGTATTTCAGCAATGTCACGTCGGACCATGCACACCAGCTATGCCATGAGGGACCACGTACTTCAGCAATGCCACAAATGGCCAAGTATTGTAGCCATGTCACGAGGGACCAGGTAGTTCAGTTATTACGCGAGGAACTATGTCTTTCATCCAGAAAGCAACTGAAATATCTATGCCACGAGGAAGCACTGTAGCAGCTATGCCAGTCAAGGGACCAGAAACTTCACCAATGCTATGAGGGACCAAGTATTTTGAGTTTTGCCTTGACTGAACAAGTACAGTGTATCATTTATGCAATCATGGACTTGGTGTTCCATATACGCGGATACGTCGGACTTTGTGTTTCAGCTATACCTCGGAAGACTTCCTATTTCGGCTATGCCACAGCAAACCCAAACTTTTCAGTTATTTCACGATTTTGTTATTGCAGCTATGCCATAACGGTCCTAGTATGCTATGCCACAACATACTTCATAGGTTAGCTGTGCCACGGATTGACGGTACTTAGACACTATTGTCTTGGTATTTTAGCTTACTACAACGGACTACAGTATCTTTCAATTCTAGTCTAACGGACTATATCTTTCAGTTAAAGAACAATGGATTAAGTATTTTTAGCCATAGCTTGACGAATTCTGTGCTTAAGCATGCAACAACGGACGCAATGTTTTAGCTGTGGCTCGGCGAATAGTAGCCTTAAAAACTTTATCGTAAAGTGTTAACGAGGAATTAATACACATTGTGTATAAAGTTATGTCACGGCAGCCAGTACACCAACATATAATAAATTTGTTCATGGAGTTTCTGTAACCATCACAAGGCTCAACGCCCTTACAAAGTCACCGGCTGCTTTGTCACATACACAGAGATGATCTACCTTTCTGAGGGAGTCAATATTAAAAGAAAGAATGTGTCTATCCGTATGCTTCTATAGCTATTTTTCTGCGTGTGTGCATGTGTTAGTTTGTCCAGCCACTACAAAGTCCTAGCTTGTACTGCGGAAAAAGTGAGCTGTCGCCGTGAAAACTTGATGTAATGTGAAATGTGACGTAATATCCTCCATAGCTCAATAGAATTGCAATGAAATTCTACTTCGATCTCTACTGGCAGCCTCGTTAACATGGGTGCATGAGCCCAAACCTTGTACCAGTGTAACTAAGGAAAGACATGAATAAGTGAGCATATCGCCACAACATGACTGGGTGGCTTAACTCTTAACGTGCTAAATAAATGAAATGAAATGTTAACGCCGATAGTAAAAACCCAAATGTTGGTATTTCAAAAGGTATATTTTGGGGGAAAACATCTATGTATCGGACAGTGTAGATCAAAGATCAGACTGCACGTTCTGTGCAGTCTGATCTTGATCTACACTGCCCGCGAAAGGTCACTAAGTCGCGCTTGGCAGCCTAATGACTAAAATACTATTCAACACAACTTGTCTCACTCAACCCGGAAGCTGATGATTCATACAAGCATAGCGAACATAGAGGTGTGGCGCTTATCATGCATGTAGAGCGCCCAATAAACATAATGGACATTGTTTCAGTCCAGAAAGACACAAATAAGTGCAGTTTCAAAACGCACAGTGTATAACAAAGATCACATTGCACGCTTTGTGTCGGCTTTTGAAAACATTGTGAGAATAGGAAAAGAATATTTCGTTAAACCCGTAGAGCGCCGGATACACCCAGTGGACATTTTCAGTCTAGCAATGAGACCCAAATAGGTGCTATTAGCCCAGAATGTCTCAGCAAAGCGGAAAGTGTATATGAAAGATCAGACTGCACGATTGGTGTAGGCTTGTAGAACATTGTGGGAAAAAACATATCGTTTAACCCGTAGAGCGCCGATTAAAACTCAATGGACATTAATTTTTAGTCTAGAAATGAGACACAAATAACTGCCATTTTACTGTTGCTTTTGTCCAGAATGTCTCAGCAAAGCGAAAAGTGTTTATCAAAGATCAGGCTATACGACTGGGACAGGCTTTTAGAAAGATTGTGAGAGAAGGAGAAAATGTTGGTAACCACCATTTGCTCCTTTTCCGACAATGTTTTCTACCCTTTCAAGGGCAAATCCCATTTTTTTGAGCCATGATTGGTATTTCGTCTGCGAATGCTTTCAATTTGAACAGGTCTAATATTTAGCTCTTTATCAGTCGGCACAGAGCGTCCTCCAGTTTTATCAAACTTTTAAGACAAGAATTTTGCTGAGTTTCAGTGGATTGTTTTTTCAGCCATCGAAAGATCTCAAGTTCATATGACTGGTTCTGATAGGGCCATTTAAGGATACATCCTTACAGCCAGGGAGAAAAAAAAAACGCTGTTAAAATTTGATAGACTGTAGAATGGTTCAGAATTTAGTCAGCTGTGTAAACATAGATAAATCACTGATATACATGGTGCACGGGATAAATGCATATATCGTAAATACATGTATTCGATTTAACTCTTTCCCACACGACAAAATTTTAGCCATGTCCAAATTGAAAGCATTTGCAGACGACAATTTCAGTGTGGCTCAAATGACGCAATTTTTCTTTGATAGGGCAGAAAACGTTGTGGGAAAAGGAGAAAATGCTGGCTACCAGCATTTTCTCCTTTTCCCACAATGTTTTCAAAAGGCTTCTTTCTCAGGGTCGTTAAAAGTCGGGATTGTGTGGTAAAGGGTTAAAACCGGAAACGTAACAACTGTGATTTCTTTGAGGGCATTTTCTATCCGCTCTCATCTGTGCAACCTTGCAACTGTCAGGGGCAACATTTGGCATGAAGATACAAGAATGGCCATGCTCTAGCAAAAGGGGATTTAATTTATCTCCGTGATACATTATACCAAACAAGCCATTACATATTAATGGCTCCATAAAACCCATTATGTCTAACAACCGACTGACTCCTGAGGTAGAATGGTAGTAGTATAGGAGGGTAGATTTGGGCCAAATGAGGCATTTTGTCCCGAATCTACCCTCCCTGGAGCCAATTTGCCCGAATCTACCCTCCCTAGGGTGGGTAGATTCGGGACAAAATGGCTGAAAATCGAGTCAAAACGTCAAACCGGAAGTGGATGTCCGCCATCTTG
Organism: Tridacna gigas; assembly: GCA_945859785.2. Taxonomy (NCBI): domain Eukaryota; kingdom Metazoa; phylum Mollusca; class Bivalvia; order Cardiida; family Cardiidae; genus Tridacna; species Tridacna gigas. The sequence goes on from OX244029.2 coordinate 69,337,311, forward strand.
GATTTGCCCGAATCTACCCTCCCTAGGGAGGGCAATTTCGGGCAAATTTTGTCCCTAGTCTTCCCTCCCACGTAGGTCTCTCTGGGGGATAATGGTCATGTGACGTCACAGGTTGGACTTAGTCTTTTTCCACCGTCTTCGTTCGGCTGAGATCTGTTCTTTCTCTATCAGCGCTGGACTTAGTCTTTTTCTTCGTCTTTGTTCGGCCGAGAGCTGTTGTTTCTTTCTCTATCACCGTTGGACTTAGTCTTTTTCTCCACGATATAGGTTATATGAGCTATATTCCCACCTCACGCTGGTTCAGGCAAAGAGTATCGTTGGACTTAGTCTTTTTCTTCGTCTTTGGTCTTTTTCTCTACTATCGTTGGACTTAGGTTTTTTTCCACGATATGGGCTATATTCCCACCTCACACTGGTTCAGGTAGAAAGTATCGTTGGACTTAGTCTTTTTTTCTCCGTCTTTGTTCGACTTGGTCTTTCTCTCTATTAGGATAAAGTTGGACTTAGTCTTTCTCTTCGTCTTCGATCGGCTTAGTCTTTTTCTACCATGTTGGACTTAGTCTTTTCTCCGTTTTTGTTCGCCTCAGGTTTTCTCTCTATTAGGATAAAGTTGGACTTAGTCTTTTTTCCATCTTCGGTTAGGTGTTGTAGATAATTAGTAGATAGAACATCACATTCTATGTGAAATAGAACGTGATGTTCTATCTACATGCTTCCGCCCACGTTCGTGCTCTTAATTTTAACGGAATTAACGTTAACCAATCGTTAGTTTCGTTACATTTTTGGAGATTTCATTCACATAGACATTGTAGGACTTAGTCTTTTTTGATCTATATGCTCTCGCCCATGCTCGCGCTCTTAATTCTGTATCAAAGTAGGTCAATCCTCCTGCCAGGTTATAAAGCCCGCAGATTTCTCTATAGACCATTTCATTTCCACGATGAAGTTGTCCGAGCGCTGTTCTCCATGGTGAGTCTTTTTGGAAGTACTTAGTAATACTTGTCCAAATACTACTAATACCAAGCTGTTGTGGGTTATTTGGTGAAAGTTCGGGAAGGAAGTGAAGGAAGCTACAGCGTTTTCGGGAGTAACCATTCAGACCTAACCAAGACCAAGAAAGTCTGCTTCTTCAAATTGTCCTTTTCAGGACTAACCAAGACCCAGAAAGTCTGCTTCTTCAAATTGTCAAATTGTCAAAGAAACAAAGACAAGTCCTATATGCTTTTCATATCTTTATTTAAAACTTTTTATTTAAACTTTTATACAATGAAACATTACAATGAAACATCGAACTGTAGAAATATATACAATGAAACATATATGTTCTACATTGAGCTGTGAAAATAAATCATTTCCATAAGATATATATATTCTGGGACATTATCTAACTTATAGCCTTGACTCGCAATCAGCCTCTAAAACCATGTCTAAAAGGTTGACTTATCATCAACCCTAAAACAAGGTCTAAAAGCCTAGTAGACTAGTTAGTAGCCTAGTTAGTACCGTATTCAGACAGAGCAAGTAGCGATGAGCCAATTCAGTCCATGTCGAATTTTAAGTATGAAATATATATACAATTGTAAGAATGAAAAATTACTACCGACATTTGAAACAGTTCTTTTGAAACAGTTCTTTTGAAACAGTTCTTTCGAAAATGTTTTTACAGACACATTTTTCTTTTTTTCTTCGGGATGTCAGGCTCACAGTCACTCTTGCGTTTCCTCTCATTGTTTTTAATATCATTGTTTTCGACCTTGTTATTTTTCAATACAAGATCTGGACAGCTTTTTGCGCTGTGTTTTTTGGATTTGTAAAGGAAGCCATTCTTCTTCTTGTTTTCTCTTTTCTCGTTCACAACATTGAATTTCCATCTACGTCTCAATTCAATATCTGAACAGATCTTCTTTCCTTCTCGTCGAATATTTTCTCTTTTCTCGTTGGTTTTATCGCTGATTTTATCGTTGATTTTCTTTTCTTCAACTTTTGAAGAAATCTTGTTGATTTTATCGCTGATTTTCTTTTCTGAAGAGGGTTTCTTGTTTCCAATCGCTGAAGATTTTTGAGACCTCTGTTCGTTGTCTTGATTCTCTCCAGTCGCTGAAGAAAGTTTCTTGTTTTGGGAGGATTGTTGCGAGCTTTGTCCCTCTCCAGATAACTTTTCTGAAGAAAGTTTCCCTGAAGAGGTTTTCTTCTTCACAGGGTAATCTATCTGAATTCTACAGATTTCTGTATCGCTGATTTCTGTGTTATCAGTCTCCATATTTTCAACCTGCCTTTCGATCTGATTTTCAATCTGCCTTTCGATCTGATTTTCGATCTGCTTTTCGGTCTGATTTTCAGTCGATGGTTCGTTGATTTCATCGTTGATTTTCTTTTCTTCAGAGCCTGAAGAAATTTTCCCCGAAGATTTTTGAACCCTCTGTTCGTTGTTTTGGTTCTTTCCAAACGTTGAAGAAATCTTGTTGATTTTCTTTTCTTCAGATAACTTTTCTGAAGAAGATTTCTTGTTTTGGGAACTTTTCCCCTTTCCACTCGATGAAGTTGTAGGCTGTGACGGTTTTGTCTTCCGTTTATTCTCGTCTACTTTATAGGATAATAGAGACCCAACGTATTTCATATGTTGAGATTCACCACTCGTTTCCGTTGTTGGTGAAATTTTGACATCGTGGGTGTGGGGGTTCACGAAGACAAAAACGAATCTCCACATTTGATTTTCTTTCTCTGGGCATTGGTTGGCCCAATGTCTTGATCTATCACATGTAAAGCAAATATTCGTTGTCATATCATCCACTCCATGGCGTTTGTCGAATGTCGCTTGATCCAGGACTCTGGTGATACGATAGACGCCTTTTTCTGCAAAATGTTGGTGTGGTAGAAATGATCCCACGTAGTTCCCAGTATGGTAGACTTGATATCGTGGCGGTATATTGGTGATCTCATAATCGTGAGTGTATGGGTTAACATACAGATACACTCTCTTTGGGGTTGTGGTTTGTAGCTTGAACTCACTCATTTTCTACCAACTGTCCTGTTTGAAATCTTTCCGAGGAATGATGAAGATTTCAATCGTAACATCTCTTTTTATATCCCGTTCGGTCTGAAAAAAGATATAAAAAGCTAGGATTTCTTGAGTTCTGGGACATTACTTGACTCGTAATCAGTCATGTCTAAAAGGTTAGTACCGTATTCAGACAGTACAAACGACGATGAGGCAATTCAGCCCATATCGAAGAAGAGAAAAAAATTACTACCGGCAAAGAAAAGAAAAAGAATCCTAGTCTACCCAGACAGTAGTAGCAATGATGAAACCGACGATGAGAAATTTTCAACCAAAAAGAGAAAAAGTTTGAAAGAAGAAGACAGAAAATCTTTGAATCATGCTGGATCATTTTCACCCAAGGAAGAAAAAAGTGAAGACAAAAAATCTTTGAAAGACTCAACAAAGAAAAAATCTTTGAAAGAAGAAAGTCATACTGGGTCATTTTTGCCGAAGAAAGAAAAAAGTGACGCTGAATGCGGTTTCACCTCAACCAAGGAGAAATCTGTACAAATGAATGTGGGCTGTACCAGTGAAGACGAGAAATCTTTGAAAGAAGAAGACAGAAAATCTTTGAATCATGCTGGACCATTTTCACCCAAGAAAGAAGTATATTCTTCAGAGAAAAACTCTTTGGATATGAGAAGTCTATACGGCTTAACAGAAGTGGGAAAAAAGAAGTCAAGAAAATTCAAAACAGAATCCCATGTACTGGAAGCGTCTTTTAAGAAATTCGATGAGCTACAATCACAGCAACTGACTGCCTTATTCGACGATGTCATCCAACAAATCGTTCAAAAGTTAAAGGCTGAATCGAGGGATATGATTAGAATTAGCATCAATCACCCCTCATTGAAAATAGGGATTCATATTCCCTTTCTATATGTGGAGGAGTTGGAGAGTCATACTATGTTGGATGAGATTGAAAAAGTTTTACAATCGAATGAAGAATTCGTCTTGAACGATGGCCGCATGACATTCGATATCACACATACGATACCCCCAAGTGGAAGTGGTAAAAGACTTAGGGCCGCAGAACTATTGGATTCAAAAGTTTTTGCAAAGAAGAAATATTCGATTGTTGAAATTAACAATCGTGATCATCTATGTTTTGCAAGAGCAATTGTTGTGGGGACTTGTTACCATGAACGTGAAAACACCCAAGAATGGAACCGAAGATGGGATATCATCAAAAGATCAAACAGACCACTTCAAAAGACTGAAGCCGAGAAATTGATGAATGAAGTTGGAGTTTCATCGACACAGCCTGTAGGCCTTGAAGAATACAAAAAAATTCAAGATTTCTTGTATGAAAAAGGCTATGTTATTAAAGTTCATCAACAGCAGTCGAGAGTGGAAAAAGTATTTGAACATCCAGAAGTGAAAGACGATAGTAAAATCATACATTTGTACTTTCATCAAAATCACTATGATTACATCAAATCCATCACAGGATTTCTTGATTGTGCTTATTATTGTGAGTTCTGTGACATACGTTACAGGAATCGGGAGGACCATGCTTGCTCAAAGATCTGTAAAGGTTGCTTTCGTGCTGGAAAATGTCCATCAGAATCAAAAGAGTATGTCTGCGCCAAGTGTCATAGACGATTTTTCAGTGCAGCATGCTTGAAAAATCACAAAACACTTCAAGGCAAAGAGAAGAAAACCATTTGTGAATTAGTGAAACTCTGTTCAAAATGTGGAGGTCAGGTTTTTGACAGAAAGAAAAATCATGTCTGTAAGGGAAAGAAAAAGTGTCACCTTTGCAAGAAAATAGTTGACTTTTCTCATCGCTGTTTTATTCAGCCTTACCAGAGTAAGATGAAACACGACACCGACGATGAGACGAGTTCTTCTGTAGTTAAAAAGCCTTTGTTCATTTTCTTTGATTTCGAATGCCAGCAAGACACAGGGGTACATATTCCGAATTACTGTATTGCACACCGAGCCTGTGCTGAATGTATCGATAAACCACTTGATTTTCATTGTTCCACATGCAGTGAATTCGAAGAAGGAAGAGAAGTTATTTTTCAAGGAAAAGAAACTTTGAGTCAATTTTGCAGCTGGCTCTTTACAAACCATCATAAAGGAATCATAGCTATTGCCCATAATCTCAAAGGGTATGATGGACAATTTATTCTCAATCATATTATCAACGTTGGGATGAAAGAGCCAGAACTGACCATGAATGGGAATAATAGTTTGAAGTTAGAACTGAACGGTGTGTGTTTGATCGACTCCTTCAGTTTCATGAACTTTGGGCTGGCGAAATTTCCGACTACATTTGGACTTCAAGAAATGAAAAAAGGCTACTTTCCTCACTGGGCAAATACAGACGAATTCTGGGATTACGTCGGCCCATACTTGGACATGTCTTATTACAAACCCGATTCAATGTCTGAAGAGGCTCGATCGAAATTCATAGTCTGGTATAATGACAAAGTTCAAAACGGTGAGGAATTCAATTTTCAAAAAGAGATGGAGTTGTACTGTCGATCGGATGTTGATATCCTAAGACGAGGATGTGGTGAATTCAGAAAGTTGTTCATCGAACAGAGTGGAATTTGTCCATTTACAGAGGCGTTTACCATAGCTGGAGCCTGTAACAAGATTTGGCGAAAAGATTATTTACCAAAAGATCAGATAGCCATCATTTCATGCAAAGATTCAGTCAGACGTCGGTTTTCTATGAAAGCAATACGTTGGATTCAAAGCATCGCTAGAGAAAAAGTGATTCATATTCAACATGCCAAAAATGGTGGTGAATTTCGAATAGGGAAATACACTGTAGACGGATTTCACCACAAATCAAACACTGTCTATGAATTCCTCGGGGATTTATTTCATGGTTGTCAGACATGTTTCAAGGATCGAAAATATATCAACCCCATCAATGGAAAAACAATGGATGAATTGTACAACAGTACTATCGAACGGCTAGAAACCATCAAAAGAATGGGATATAACGTCGTGACCATATGGGAGCATGAATTCGACGCCAAGATGAAGAAGGATAAAGAGTACAAAAAAACCATTGAAAGTCTATACCCGAACCATGATCCCATCGAACCAAGAGAGGGCCTGGCTGGAGGCAGATGCAATGCAATAAAAATTGCCTATGATGTTGAGGAAAGCAGTGAGAAGGAAATCAAGTATATTGACATTTGCTCTCTGTATCCTTACGTCTGCAAACATAAATTCTATCCTGTAGGCCATCCAACAATCTTGACTTATGAGAACATTGACATGAAGAATATTCGTCAGTATGAAGGACTCATTAAATGCAAAGTTCTACCGCCAACTGATTTGTTTCACCCTGTTCTTCCAGTTCACTGTAACAACAAGATGATGTTTCCACTTTGTATGAAATGTGCACAAGAAAGCTCAAACGTTTGTAATCATGACAGAGAAGAGAGAGCCTTGGTTGGAACTTGGGTTACATTCGAACTGTTCAAAGCTCTCGACTGTGGATATCGGCTAATGCAAGTGTATGAAATCTGGCATTTCGACTCTGTTTCGGACCAATTCTTTAAAGGCTATGTGGACAATTTCTTGAAAATCAAGCAAGAAGCTAGTGGATATCCCGGCTGGTGTCAGACAGACTCGGAAAAGTCCCAATTCATTCGCGAGTATGAGGAAGCCGAAGGGATTCGTCTCGATCCCAAATGTATTCAAAAAAATCCTGGCAAAAGATCATTTGCTAAGATTATGCTGAACTGTCTTTGGGGAAAATTAGCACAGCGTGAAAACATGAGCAAGATGAAATACATCAGAGAACCGTCTAAATATTTCGAGTTGATTACCGACCCGAAATACACGGTAAAATATGTGGAAATCTTTGACAATGAGTGTCCATTCATTTTGGTCAACTATGAAGAAAAGATGGACTTTGTCGAAACGCATGCAACAGCCAATGTTATTGTAGCATCCTACGTAACAGCTTATGCAAGGTTGGAACTGTACAGAGTTCTTGAAAGATTGGGAGATAGAGTTCTGTATTTCGATACAGATAGTTGTATGTACATTCATGATCCCGAATTGTGGAACCCTCCCATCATTAACAGCAGACTAGGAAAATGGACCGACGAAGAGCCTGATTGCAGAATTACTCATTTCAGAGGATTAGGTCCCAAGAATTACGCCTATAAAATGAGAACAAAAGATGGAAAAGAAAAAAGCAAATGCAAAGTCAAGGGAATTACTTTGGATCACAATACAAATCAGCTGGTGAATTTCGACACCTATTCAAAATGTGCTTTGGATCGCACAGTAGAAATCAAAGTTCAGTATGACTGTAGAATCAAAAGGCATAGAGACAGAACAGTGACCAGCGAACCACAGTCAAAAACGTTTCGCTCTGTATATACCAAAAGAGTGATTGTAAACGATACTGATACTGTCCCTATGGATATAAAAGTTTGAGGGTATAAATAACTGTAAGAAAATAACATCGTGTTACATTGAAGTGAACGACCAAAGTAAGACGTTTTTAAAAACAGTGAAAACTATCGCGGTTCTATCAAAAAGTGAAAAATCATGTCAAGCGAAATGCTACCTTTACCGATAGAACTACGTGAAAAAGTTTATAGAGATTTTATCCATCAGCACACGCTCGATGAACAAGTACAGTCTGATATTAAATTCAACTGTTTGAAACTTTGGGTAGATAGATTGAATAAGGGAGCTGCAAAAGGAGAAACATCCTGCAAACTGTATGCCATACACAGCTTTATTATGATGTTGGTGGACGAAACAGGTTCAGATCCCATCCTCGAAGCTTATTTAGCAGGTTGGTGGTGGAAAGATCTCATTATTGCTAATCAGATGCAAAATTTCACTAAACAAATGCAAGCCACAACTCGATGGGTATTCATTATCATAGGAAGAACAGAAGAAAGTTTTCTGAACGTCCTGAAAATGAAATCAGTTCTGTTTGACTTTTACTTACGCTACAAAAGAGGATCCATTCAAGACAGTGAGGAAACAGTGGATACTCTGGAAGGCTATATTCTATTTGATAGAGATGTCGCAAAAGAAACCGTATATTCATCTCTTTCAACAAAAGATATTTCAAAATATGTTTTTCCATCTAGTGGAACACGTCATTACAGTGAAATGGATAGCGTATATCCAATGTCTTTGGGTAATGAACAATTACACAAAGTTATTGTGGAATATGAAGACAAGTGGAAAAATCGAGGTATCTGTGAATTTGCATTGTAAGAATTGTTTTGTCATTGTTGTAGATTAAAACTGTATTGTTAAAAACTGTATCTTCAATGTTTTGTAAGAAACTGCCTTGTAAAAATGTTATAGTGTTTTTTAACGATAATATTGTTAAAAACTGTATTGTTAAAACTGTATTGTCAGAAACTTTGAATGAATCATGTATTTCAATCATGTATTTGTAAATATATAAAATATAGTGTTAGAACGTTTGCTTTGTTTTAAACGTTACTGTTTTTAATGATAATGTTATCATGTATTGTAAGTTGAATAAAGTTAAAACTTTGAATAAAGAAAATGATTTTAAAAAAGTCGTCTGTTTTGATTTCTTCCCAAAAACTTGAGTAAAGAAAAGTTCAGACTTGGAGAATTAACAAGATCCCAAAAAAAGTTCAGAGATGGAAAAATGTAGCTAGAAATTTTATTCATATAGAATGTTATTTTCTATGTGAGTGAAATTTCTAGTACTTTATGTTCTATCTACAATGTCTACAGAAAAGTCTAAGTCTACGTCCCAAGACAAACCCTCTCTACCAAAAACTATAAATTGCTGGCGAACTTTCTCTATAAGCATTCGACTCTCGATTCTCGAGTAGTACGAATAAAACTGTTAACTAGTGCGAATAAAACAAACTGTTAACGGAAAATGGATTCCAACTTAGACCAAACTGATCACGGAAGAATGGACTCCAACTTAGACGTTTTAGACGACTCCTTACCACAAGAAAACCCTGTCCTAGACAACTCCTCACCACAGCCTGAAAACAGTAGAGATATTCTATCGACAGCTATGAATTCAACATTCATTGAGCCGATGACAGGATCGGTTGATAAAATCGAAGAAGAAATAAACCAATTGATTTCAAACCAAAATTCTGTAATAACTCAGATTTTAGACGAAGTGAAAATATTAAACACAAATATGAATCAATTCAATAAAAACATTGAGACATTATGCCTACAAAATCAACAGAGTCAACAAGATTCATCTGTAAGACAAGCCTCATCTGTATCGATTTCAGCCCAGGTTAACTTTGATAAAACCAGTTTTCAAAAGTTAGCAGCTTCTATCGTCACTCCTGTAGAACATCAGTCAACTCAGACAGAAGAAGTCAAGCCAAGAAGAAGAGGAAGAAAACGAAAATCAGAGAAAGCAGAGAAAGATGATAATCAACTTCACAAAAAACCACGATTCGATCCCAGCTCTGTAACACCAACCCTGGTAGAAGATAACTTCAAGGAATTCAAGATCACGACGATCTCGAAAGAACCAGAAGAAAAGCTGTCATCAGAAGAAAAGCTGTCATCAGAGGAAAGCTCTCAATAGAGGAAAGCTCTCAATAGAGAGAAAGCTATACCAAAAACAAAACAGTCCTTTTCAGGACTAACCAATACCCAGAAATTCTATCTTTTGAGAATTGTCAATTTCGTAGATGTATCCTAAGAGTTGTACTTTTGCAAAGAAAAAACTTTTCGATTAAAAATCTTGCAGAGAGAAAAACTTTTTAGCAATACAAATTTTTACGATTAAAAAATCTTGCAAAGCGAAAAAAAGTTGTAGACAAAAATTTTTTCAAAAAATCTTGCAAAGAGAAAAAATCTCACAAAGAGAAAAAAAGTTGTAGACAAAAAAGTTAGCAGAGAGAGTTGCACTCCGAACGAAGTACTCCAAGTCGGAGAAAAAAGACTAAGTCTAACGATGGTAGCAACTATGGTAGAGAAAACCTAAGTCCACATCCCTAGAGAGGAAGGCGAATTCGCCTGAGCCAGCATGAGATGGTATATAACCCCACATCGTAAAAATAGTCTAAGTCCTACGATGATCTCTGTCTGACGGTGATAGAGAAAGAATAGCTCTCCAAAGACTAAGTCCTACAGAAACGATCGAGATTAGAGAAAAAGACTAAGTCCACCAGTCTGAGACCATGGGGAGTCGTTCGAACATTGTGTCAATTTCGTAAACGTATAGTACTCCTGCAGACAGAAAAACTTTTATCAATAGAAAAACTTTTTAGTGATAGAAAAATCTTGCAGAGAGAAAAATCTTGCAGAGAGAAAAATCTTGTAGACAAAAAATCTTACAGACAAAATTTTTCAAATAAAAATCTTGCAAAGAGAAAAAATCTTGCAGAGAGAAAAATCTTGCAGAGAGAAAACTTTTATCGATAGAAAAAACTTTTTAAGTGATAGAAAAATTTTTACGATTAAAAATTTCGGATAAAAATTTCGGATAAAAAATTTTTACAATTAAAAAAAGTTTTGCAGATAAAAAACTAGGGACGAATAAGACTAAGATCGAATAAGTCTAGATGATCCGATTCCTGGGAAATGGTGGGAAAAACCCAGTAAACATGATTTCGTTACATTTTCGGAAAATGACGTCATGTTTGGTTTCCGGGAAAGTCACGTATAGCACAAAGGGAGACAAATCTTGTCTGGCTAATTCAGCCATAATACGGTATATAGCTCATATAACCCATATCGTGGAGAAAAAGACTAAGTCCAACGATACTCTCTGCCTGAACCAGCGTGAGATGGTATATAACCTATATCGTGGAGAAAAAGACTAAGTCCAACGCTGATAGAGAAAGAAACAACAGCTCTCGGCCGAACAAAGACGAAGAAAAAGATTAAGTCCAACGCTGATAGAGAAAGAAACAACAGCTCTCGGCCGAACAAAGACGAAGAAAAAGACTAAGGCCAACGCTGATAGAGAAAGGTTAAGACGAACAAAGACGGTGGAAAAAGACTAAGTCCAACCTGTGACGTCACATGACCATTATACCCCAGAGAGACCTACGTGGGAGGGAAGACTAGGGACAAAATTTGCCCGAAATTGCCCTCCCTAGGGAGGGTAGATTCGGGCAAATCCAAGATGGCGGACATCCACTTCCGGTTTGACGTTTTGACTCGATTTTCAGCCATTTTGTCCCGAATCTACCCTCCCTAGGGAGGGTAGATTCGGGCAAATTGGCTCCAGGGAGGGTAGATTCGGGACAAAATGCCTCATTTGTCCCGAATCTACCCTCCTATACTACTAATGGTCCTTGGACATGCAGAAAATTGACCAAAAGCAAAAAGTTTCGGCACAGGTCAGCCTGCGCGGACTGCGTAAGCTGACCTGAGTCGATACTTTTTCAGTTGCATTTAATGCCCTTTTCACAGAGCATTGCATGTGCAATTTGATATCCCGGAAGAGGCTATATAAGTTAACTCAAGGCTGCTTAGCTCTACTCAGTTCGCTTTTGTGGATGGTGGATAGTGTAGGTAAAGATATGACAACACAGAAGGTCAGTCTGATCTTCGATCTGCACAGTTCAATAAGATGCGGTTATTTCCTGTCAAAGAGACTGTTTAAATCGCAATTGAGTTTTCTTCATGCAAAGAGAAAGTCCAATTTTTCACTTGTTGCAAAGTTTTAGATTCTCAATCATTTAAACCTTTACCAGACGACAGAACTTAGAGTTATCCAAACTGAGAGCATTTGCAGACGACAAAGTGTGATTAAAATGGAGGAATTTGTTTCTGAATGAGTAGAAAACGTTGTGAGAAAAGGAGAAAATGCTGGTTACCAGCATTTTCTCCTTTTCCAATAATGTTTTCGTAAGACCTCCTCCTCAAGGTCATTAAAACTCTGGATTGTGTTGTAAAGGGTTAAGAAAAAAAATCTAGCCAACTCAGCTTTTCCACCTTATATCTAAACAAACTATTTACGCATAAAAGGCTTTTGAACATCTGCGTCGTCTCTCAGTCATGATGCCGCATCTTTTTTCTTACCACTACAATCCTCGACTTTACCCCCTGTGAAAGGTTGGGCTTTCGTAATAAAAAACATATGTTGCTCAAGAAAATGAAAAGCAAACTCTAATGTTCATAGAGGTCGAGGATCATACGTCATTACTCGGGCGTTTCCGTAACAACGTCTACCTTGATCAACGGATCATCAGAGGTTTGCCGAATGGGGCTAGGCATGACAGTACCAATGAGTGCCAACAGCATAGAGCTAGCCTGGGCTATTCGGGTCATAGCATCCGACACAATCTTACATTACATGCCCCATTTATTGATAAGAAAGATACTCTTAAAAAAGGTCTGGCCTAATTAGGAATGAACTTTGTACATAATACAGGAATATAGAGCGCGTCAATATCATACATTCTCTCCACTTAAAATAGGTTTTTGTTTTTTTGTTTTTTTAAGTACATATCTTATCACAAAAAACACATGATTTAAAAAAAAAGGGAACATCTGGGTGATTTTGATTTACAGAATCTATCCATTTTGCTTTTTTATTTTTCGCCCAAAGAATAAACTCGTCACCAAACGACAATTTTTGGACTCTTCCAAATTTTAAGAATGTGTAGACGACGAACCAAATGCGACTCAGTTGTTGAGATTCGTTTTTGAAAGGGCAGAAAACATAGAAGAAAAGGGAGAAAATGCTTGGTTATAGTAGCATTTTCCACTTTCCACAATGATTTCAAAAGCTGGCTTCCATAGTCGTAAAAAAGGGGAATGGTTTTGTAAAGTATTCTGAATAATTCTAAATTCTACATTTGAGTGATATAAAGTTTCATTATAGGTATCTGTGAAATTATGCTTCACTATTCTAACTGATTTAAAATTTTGTCAGTTTTTCCTTTTTAACAGCTAACTGTCTTTGTTCAAACAGTATTAACCTGGGCCCCAAGTGACCATGCAGCGCCACCATCTAGCCCGTTTCAAATAATGCTTGCATTCAAGGACGGTTTTTAACGCCATCTTCAACATTATTTCAGTTATACTCGTGTACCCACTGAGGCCGCCAGTGCATCTACGTATGCTTTCCTTGAGTTCCTTTTTACGAGTACTTCGCACAATATTCTCTCATCGAAACAAAGATCAGCGGAGAGAAGGGAATGAATCCAATCGCCATGATTGCCATCAATTCTCGGAAATAAACTGGCCGACCTGGGGATTCGAACGAGTGAGCCGCTGGTTTCAAGCCCTGTACGACACCAACTGAGCTACTGGGCGAAACTTTTGTCGTTTAGTATAGAGTTGATGTACCGTTGTTCTCCGCGTTTCAATGACGGGCTTTTTTCGACTGGATAAAAGGTTCAGGACTGTGTACTATGAGAGCTACTCTTGCAATACGTTCAGAAATAAACAAATCCTCCTGAATCTATAAAGCTTGGTGAAATGGGACCGAGATGACGCAGGCTTTATTTTTGTCACGTGTCTCATTTAAAAGTTTCTCACAAATCATCGTCGTTTCAAAACTTTGAAGCTTGGAAGATAATATAGAAATGAAAATTTGAATTAAAGATACAAAGTAGATTTGGGAATTTAGGAGCAGTTGCTTGTTAGAGGCAATTGCTCCTTTTTTCGAAGTTTCATGCTGCTAAGCGCGACTTACTGACGTTCTGCGGACAGCGTAGATCAAGATCAGACTGCACAGAACGTGCAGTCTGATATTGAATCTACACTGTCCGATAAGGTGATATCTTTCTCAAAAAATAGCATTATTTAGGTTTTTACTATCCACATGAAAGTTTATTAGTTTATTTAACAGGTTAAAGGATAATGTTTCATATTTTTCTTCTTATCATTATTATTATACTCACTGTTTTCACACCTTCGCAAGTTTAGAGGGAGTTTGTGTTCATAAACTGCTTATGGGGCATTAAATACAGTACGAATTACGGACAACTGATGTTCGAAGTATTCGGAGGAATTTAAGAATGATAAAGAAGGATATTACATCGGGACCGGAGATAGCAACCAACACACAGCTTCAAACAAGCGTTGTGCGAACGAACGAAATTCTGTATTATTATTGCCAAAGAACCAGCTTATATAAAAAAAATAGTGCATGTATTTAGTTCTGACACGGTGGCTCTTGCACCAAAGTTTCAAAGCGCTCCTAGAATTTCGAAGACCAGTACTAAGCAAGACTTTCTTTCCAAGCAATCGTGTACTTTCCCACAGATGAAGAAAGTCGAGTCTACATATATAGCGGTGATAGGAATGAAACCTATCTAAAGGACTTTCATAATTCATTGCACAGAATGCAGCCCAAGCAGGGTTTCGAATTCACGTTTTCCGGATTACAAGCCCTGGGTATTACCATCGTGGTATCAGAGCTCGCCGGTAAACGTGCAACAGATAATTGCAGGATTCAAACTCCCCTGGTTTAATTGTCCCGAGAAAGACTCCACGGCAATAGAGATTAGAATGCATATCATGTACGCGGTTAGATGTAACTGGGGACAAAATAGGCACAGTAATTGTTTACTCATTCAAATAGATCTGCTTACACAGTTTCTCAATTATATGCAATTTTCCTATGATACAAAATTAGGTCAGTAAACTGAGTAAGTATTTACAGTAAGTTAATAATTACGTGACGAGTTTCATCTACACGTGTTGACTGCGTATGAAATTGTGACATAAGTTTCTTAAGAGCGCTGAAGGGTACTGCTTCGTACAGTGCAGATGAAGATCAGACTGCACTGAAACTGCAGCTTGATCATTGATCGTTATTTCGTCAAGACAGGCTTGAAATTGCAATATTATAAGTGTGTGTTTTTCCCAAAAGTTCGACATTTTCCCCGCAAAAATCTTTGAAAACATTTTGGCCGTAATGAGCCATTTTATCCCTGCAACAATAATGTAGATCTATTAACGTATCAAACTCCTAATTCTTTTAGCCACTCGTATGTTATATAACGGTGTTTTCCGATTTGCTGCGAATTTGTTTTACCCGGAAACAGGTTAACCCTTTCCTAAACGATAAATTTTAGACTGGTCCAAACTGAAGAGCTTGCAGACGACAACTTTAAATTTGATGAAAATGGCAGAAAGTTCTCTAAAAGGGTAGAAAACACTGTGGGGAAAAGGAGAAATTGCTCGTTACGAGCAATTTCTCCTTTTCCCACAGTGTTTTCAAAAGACTTGTACTGCAGACACGTGGAAACCAGGGCTTGTTTGGGAAAGGGTTAAACAATTCATATCGATTTCTCTTGTCTTAACCCTCATGGTGCTGAACTCTGTTTTAATCCGTTTTACGCATAGTGACGATTAAGATCATACAGCATAGAACGTGCAGTCTGATCTTCGATCTACAGTATCCACTCTTAGGTGAGACAAACAGAAACCAACCTGGAGAATACGAAATTTGTATCATTTTGAATGGAATCCTGCTTGGTTCAGTGGTAAAGTGTAAGACTCGCAACCTGGAGGTTCCGGGCTCGAGACTCACTAGAGAAACTAGGCTTTTTGTGGGAGTGTACTCGGCAAGAACTCAGTTTCAGAGCCCCATTCTAGTGCTGGAGAAACCCAGGGCATACATAAATATGTGGGCTGTCGCCGTGAAATAATTGTGAAAGCGGTGTAAAACACCATTCAAAACATCATGATGTACTAACTGGAATGTCTTTTTTCATTAATTTAGCACGACACGAGCTAAAAGTTCTAACCCATTAGGTACCCGCAATTCAAACGAAAGTGGCACATTCTTATTACACCTAAGCTGCTGGATAAATAAAACTCAAATTTCTACTCAATACTAAAAGCCAAAACATTGCGGTTTCAAAGTTGATTTCACCGAAAAGAAAATACCGTGACGGACAGTGTAGATCAAAGATCAGACTGTACGTTTTGTGAAGTCTGATCTTGATCTACACTGTCCACAAAGGGTCAGTGAGTCGCGCTTAGTAGCTTAAGGGTTAAAGCCTATTACCAAACAATATCGACAGAAAAAGGAAAGACTCTGAGAAAGGAAGCTTTTGAAATCAATGTCGGAAGAGGACAAAATGCTGGTAGCCAGCGTTTCGTCCTTTTCCCGCTATGTTTTCAAAAAGACGTCTTCCTCAGGGTCGTTAGAAGTCGGGACTGCGTGGTAAAGGGTTAATACACGGTTATTACTCTTTAACCCTTTACCAAACAATCCCGGGTTTTCACTATCCTGAGAAACAAGCCATTTGAAAATATTGTGGGAAAAGGAGAAAATGCTGGTAAGCAGCATTTTCTCCTTTTCCCACAATGTTTTCTACCATTTCCAAGACAAATTTCAATTTTTGAGTCCCATTAATTTTGTCGTATGCAAATGCTTTCAATTTGGACGAGTCTAGAATGTTGCCGTTTGGTAAAGGGTTAAACAAGTTTTTTTTTTCAAAGGCTCCGTCTGCTGCACGTTCGTTTCGGGGGATCAGTATGATGTATACCTTATCTGTTTCCAGTAGCACCTAGGCACCGTTCTACATACATGACAACGATCGATGTTAGCTTCCGTTTTATGTCCTATATTTTGACCTGTAGCATACATACAATTTTAGCTTGGTACTGTATGGACGGAGTAAATCCAGGTTAGACAAAGTGTTGTAATTAGCGAACTATGTTCAGTGTCGATATTACGAGTTTGGGTCTAATCTTGATTTACACAATGTGTCCTAACATTTGCCAAATTTCGTAGATCTAACGCTATCGATGCCAAACATACAAAACTCGACCCCTCTTTAGAAAGCGGAAAATAATTACAATCTTATAAAAAATTTAAATTTTTATTATTCGCTGTAGCTGAATGCGCTGACTTTTGACCAACTTTTTGGTATGGTATTCAAATGAATAAATAGATATTTGCGATTGGTCAAAAATAAGAATATGTTTATTCTGCGGGCCTCTGCAGACCTAATTGCGGCCAAATTTACGCCGTATATCTTTTTTAAAGGATATTTCTTGCTTTTGCACTAACTAAAACTGTGGACGGTATAGACCCAAGATCAGAATGCACGTTCTAAGGTAGATCTGCTATTCAAATATTAGGCATTTTTAAAAGTTACATCCCTACAGCCAGATGGGAAAAACGCTCTTAAAATTTGATAGACCGTAGACTGGTTCAGAACTTGGTGAGCTGTGTAAACACAGATAAATTACCGTTATATATGGTGTGAGGAAAAAATACATACATCGGAAATCTTTGATTTAAAACCGGAAACGTCACACAAGTTATTTCTTTGATGGCCTCCAGAAAATGAGATGAATTGTCTCTTGGTCGTAATCTATGCAACCGTCAGGGGCAAAAAGTAGGCATGAAGATACAAGAATGATTATAGTTTGATAAAACAAAGATGAAATGGGTTAAAAACAGGCTGAAAACGAGTTTAAAAGTATCTTTAAAGCCTGTTACTCGGTTACTCCTTTATTCTCTCGTATACCACACTTCAGATAGGTCTGTCTGTCTGTCTCTCTCTCTCTCTCTTTCTCTCTCTCTCTCTCTCTCTCTCTCTCTCAACTCTTTACAAAATGACAAAATTTTAGACTCGTCCAAAAATCAAAGCTGTCGCAGTCGACAAATTCAGTGTAGCTCAATGGGTGAAATTTGCCTCTGAGAGGGAAAAAACGAGTGGGAAATGGAGAAAATGCTGGTTATCAGCATTTCCTCTTTTTTCCAACAAAGTTTTCAAAAGGCTCATTTTAAAGGGTCGTGTTCTTTATAAAGGTTAAAAAAAATAACGACTAAGTTTCAGCCTGTTGAAATGCTGCAAAGAAAGTTGTAAAAGGTAGACCCAGTGTGGTAGGAAGGTTAAACTTTAATGGGGGATAGGATCTGTTCAAATCAATGTGAGCCATTATCTGGCAAAAGGGGGCGTTATGCTTCTCCGTAATGCATTATATCAATCAAGACATCAACAAGATTAGTGATTACGGATCCAAAAAATGATAAATATCCATTTTGTCTTGCAATCGAATGAATCATGAAGTTGTATGGTCCTTGGACATGCAAAAAATTGACAAATGGCAAAAAGGTTTCGGCCAAGGTCAGCCTTCTGACCTGGGTCGATACTTTACGCAGATGCATTAAGCCCCTTTTTCACACAGCGTAGCTCATGTGTCGCATCTCTAATCAGCAAAGCATGAAGCACCCAGCAGTCACTCAGTAACGCCCTACAAACTGAAGAGGTCGCTTGAAGATACATTATCTTTGAGAGCGCTATGTATTTTGCAGTGTCCCAAACCCAGATTATATAGTCTGTATTGCAATTTCAATCTTGCTTTAGTCAGAACAATTTAGGAAATGGACAGTGTCTATTGACAGTGGATCCATCTAGATCTGCTCCGCCCATAAAGGCCACTGGGGTTTGAGTGGCCACGTGACAAAGGATTTTGTTGTTTTGAGCAACTTCTTCTTTTGCCATAATGTTTTTAAAAATGATGCGTCAAGACCTTGCTTGCTTTAATGTTGTCCAAAAAGACACGAGACATTTTTACACTAATGCCATAAGTTTTCACATAGACAGTGAGTCTGTAAACACATAACATGCCACTCCTGTCATTACTTTTAAATAGTGTGTCTGTAAACACATCATATGCCTTGCTTTTGTGAAAAGGGGAAAAAGGGATAAATGCATCTGCAAAAAAGTATCGACCAAGGTCAGACTGTACAGCTGAGCTGGTTCGAAACTTTTTGCTTTCTGTAAATTTTCTGTATGTCAAAGGACCAGCAGGCTACCTCTTGATTCAGCCGGTCAGGGAAAAAGGGGATTTTAGGAACAGAACAGGGATCCATGCCATGACTATGTAATGACTTGTTTGGTATAAAGCATCACGAAGATACATTAAACCCCCTTTTGCCTGAGCGCTGCTCACATGTATGTAGAAGGCCTTGAAAACATCCTTGTGAAATAGGTCGTCCGCAAGCGGTTACATATTTAATTCTCTCAGTAACAATATTAACTCAAGCCCTGTCGACGGCTGAGAGTACGATCCAATGAGACTGCAAGATCTTTATCTTATATTGCCTTGACTAAACAAGCAGACGGTATACTGCACGTTCTTAGCAGTATGATCTTGATCTATACCGACTGCAAAGAGTTCCCCGGTTGTCGTATGTGCGGTGCTAACAGAGTAGGACAAAATGAACAATTGCAACGTCCGACTTTATTCGTACACATTTGAGCCATGCATCTGCGAAAAGTATCGATCCAGGTCAGCCTGCGCAGTCCGAAACTTTTCGCTATTGGTCTATTTAATGCATGTCCAAGGACCAGTCGATCTCATGATTAAGGTTTTGTTTTTTTTTAATGGCTATTATTGATCCATGATTATGTGATGACATGCCTGGCATTATGCATCACGGAGATGTATTAAGCCCCCTTTTGCCAGAGCGAGGCTCATCTATTTTTCTTCACTGAAAACTTTTAAATAGGGAAGTAAAAAAAAAACAATCGATCCTAAGATTACAAGTGCACCCACTGAACTCAAATGATGGAGTTGACTGAAAACCGCTAAAGGTATGCTCATCGATGTGTGTCTCTCAAATGATTGAAGAAGGGTGTTTACAACCTTTTACCATAGAGTCCTGTATTATAACGACCCCGCAGAAAGCTTTTTTGAAAACCAGAATTTTGTCCTTTTCCAACAATGTTTTCTACCCTATCAACGAAATCCTTGGATTTAAGTCTCGTTTGATATATGGTCTGCAAAACCTTGTAACTTAGTTAAGTCTAAAATTTTGTCGGTTGGTAAAGAGTTCAATCCTTTGAGCAATCGGTTTGTATGACCCTCGAGTGACACATAATCAGAGTAAGCATTTTCAGTCAGGTGAAACTACTCTAATTTCAAGACGGCTTCATAAGGGCTGTAACAATAATGGACAGAAAATCATGTCACAGCGATAAAGAAGATTGAAGATGAGGCTGCATGTATTGTTCAGTCTGATCTTAATCTACACTATCTGCATGAGCCACTATATTTGTGCTAGGCACCCGAAGGGCAAGATTTTTATCAAGCAGCTTGGTGAAAATGGTAACTGTTTTCACCTGTAACACATAACCTAAAGCACTTAGCTTTTTAGGTCTGTCTTGACGCATCATTTTTATAAACATTATGACAAAATGAGTAATTGCTTGAAACAACACGTTTATCCTTTGTCACGAGGCCTTCGATTGTATCGATCATACAATGTATTCAATCGTAATTTACGATGATAATCCCACCTTTTGCAAGGATGAAAGATCGAAAGCGTACACTTTGTTTCAGGGGGTATAGCAAGTAAACTCTTGAGCGCCGAATGAAAACAGTCCTTTTCATTCTAGAAATAAAACCCAAATAATTGCAATTTCACGATTGTTTTAGGTCAGAATGTCTAGGAAAGCGGAGAGTGTAGATCAAAGATCACGATTGTGCAGTCTGATCTTGACCTACACTGTCCTCAAAGACAACTATAGCCATGAAAGGCGCTTTAAGGGATACAAACTTTACGTTTCTCTGGCATAACACAACAAGAATCGTCTCAGTTTAAAAAATAATTTATTATTACTTGTAATAAATTATATGAAAATGGGAAACATGATATGAACAATGTAGTTATATAATGCAAAAACTAATTACAGTAAAACATCTTTTTGCCGTTTCGATTGTTCGTTGAATTTACAAATTATGCTCTCTAAACTGTTAAGTCAGAATCATTCTCTGGTAAGGAATTCAGAAGAGAATAACAAAACATATGCATAGCTAATATCTGTATTGAAAACAAAAAAAAAATGATATATTACTTTGGAAAACATTCTTTTTCAATCACAATACCATGCTCCTGTCCCTTAACCGTTTACCACACAATCCCGATTTTAACATCCCTGAGAAAGAAGCCTTTTGAAAAGATTGTGGGAAAAGGAGAAAATGCTGGTAACCAGCATTTTCTCCTTTTCCCACAATGTTTTCTGCCCTGCCCAAAACAAATTTCAGTTTTTGAGCCACATTTATTTTGCCGTCTGCAATTGCTTTCAATTTGGACTGGTCCAGCATATCGTCGTTTGGTAAAGAGTTAAAACAAAATTGGATTAACCCTTAACAAAACAATCTCTTTCTAGCCACCCCGATGTACAAAGATTTTGAAACCAACATTTTCTCATTTTCTCAAAATGTTTTCTACCCCTTCTATGAAAAATATCATTCATGGATTCAGTACCTTCTGAAAGTAATTTTAGCCATGCTCTGTGAAAAAGGGGCTTAATGCATCACCAAAAAGTGCCGACCTTGTCATCCTGCACAATCTTAATATTTGTAAATTTTGTGTATGTCCAAAAGGACCGTTTTACCACAAGATTCAGTCAATTGTGAAACAAAAATGGGGTTTTCTAGATCCCTAATCATGTGACAACTTGTTTGGCATAATGGAGATGCATTAAACCCTTCTTCTTAACTCTTTACCAGACGACAAAATTTTAGCCTTGTCCAAATTGAAAGCATTTGCAGACGACAATTTCAATGGGGCTCAAATGGTGCAATTTTTCTTTTATTGGGTAGAAAACATTGTGGGAAAAGGAGAAAATGCTGGTTACCAGCATTTTCTCCTTTTCCCACAAGGTTTTCAAAAGGCTTCTTTCCCAGGGGCGTCAAAAGGTGGTATTGTGCGGTAAAGGGTTAAAGAGCAGCCTAACTGTGTTGTCTTAAGTGACTGGATAATTCTAAAGTGCTTTCTTGAGATTCCAAATGCGACCGTTGTTCTATGAAATTCGGCATCATTAGCATGGAAAATAAACAATAAATGTTACAATGAAACTTTTATCTTAACCCTTCCCAAACCAAGTTTATAAATTAACATGCATCTACTGCACATAAATCCTTAGAATACAATAGGCAAACTTCACTTTTACAATGAAGATGAAGATCAGATTATGCAGTCTGATCTAAGATTTAAATTGTCAAATATCTGACAAAAACAGTCTTAAATTTGCAGTTCTTTAATAGAATCTTCCCTTTCAATTTCTATTAGTCTAGAGCTCAAGATTTGAAGGTTAAAGACAGACTTGATTCTTTTTCTCTTAACCACACAACAAAATTTAAGACTTGTCCAATTTGAAAGCAATTGCAGAAGACAAAATAAATACATTTCAAATGATGGGATTTGTATTTGACAGGCTAGAAAACATTGTTGCAAAAGGAGAAATTGCTGGTTACTAGCATTTTCTCCTTTTCCCACAATGCTTTAAATGCCTTCTTCATCCATGTCATGAAAACTCTGGATTGTGTGCCAAGTTAACCCTGTACCAGATCACAAAGATTTGGACAAACCCATATTGAAAGCATTTGCAGATTGCAAATGCAGCTCTAGCAATGAAACTATATTTGAAAGGGTAGATAACACTAGTTAAAGTAGAAAAAGCTGTATTTTTAGAATTTTCTTCTATTTCCACACTGTTTTCAAAGCATTCTTCCTCTGGATATCAAAACACGGGACTGTTTGGTAACTAGTTAAATGATTTTTACTATTATGAGACAGAATGTATTTTCCAGCGCCGATCTATCCTCTTACTACAGAATATATAGACAGCAAGGAGACCAAACCTTGCCAAACTTCTCTGGTACACAAGAGTACCCAAAACAAGAGGGCCATGATGGCCCTGTATCGCTCCACTGGCTTATAAATATAAACCATGAAGAGAAGTCTTCACTATATAAGCCCTTATAAAACTTTGACCCCAGGGCTACAGTCGGACTAAATGGGGAATATGTGTATTAGAAGAATAACATGCCAAATTTGGGAGTTCTTGGCCTTATGGCTAGTATCAAGACGGTTTCTGAACTTTTCACTCCATAAACCCATGTAAAACTTGTGACCCCTGGTGCAGGGCCAAACTTGATCCTAGGGCTGTAACTTGGGCCCTCTTTGTAGTTGTCCACTAGATAATGCTATAATTATGCAAAATTTGGTAGCCTAAGCCTTATGGCTATGTACACCAAGATTTAAAAGTTTTCCCTATGTAAGCCTATGTAAATCTTGTGAACCCCCCCCCCCCCCAGCATGAGGCCAAATTGACCCCAGGACTATAATTTGGGCACTTTTGGTAGACCCCCACTAGATCAAGCTAAATGCAAAATTTGGTAGCTCTAGGCCTTATGGCTAGGTACAGGAAGATTTTTAAAGTTTTCTCTATATAAGCCTATGTAAAACTTGTGACCCCTGGGGCAGAGCCAATTTTGACCCCAGGGCTATAATTTCAAGAAACATGATACAGGTTTACTACATAAAGCTACATGCCAAATTTGGTAGCCCTTTGCCTTATGGTTTCAGACAAGAAGATTTTTAAAGTTTTCTCTATATAAGCCTATGTAAAACTTGTGACCCCTGGGGCAGAGCCAATTTTGACCCCAGGGCTATAATTTCAAGAAACATGATAGAGGTCTACTACATAAAGCTACATGCCAAATTTGGTAGCCCTATGCCTTATGGTTTCAGACAAGAAGATTTTTAAAGATTTCCAATATTTTTCAGTTTTGTTGCCATGGCAACCAGAGTTTTTGAAGGAATCATATTCTTTCAAGGAATTCTGAAGAGGACCATGGCAGGATCATTTCTGTGAAGTTTCATGAAAATTGGATGGGTAGTTTCAGAGAAGAAGATGTTTGAAATAAAAGTTAACGCATGGACGGACGGACGGACGCACGGACGGACGGACGCACGACGGACACCGGGCCATGACATAGGCCCGCTGGCCTTCGGCCAGTGGAGCTAATGAGAAACAAAAGTATCAGAGCAGTTTTAGATGGAGTTACAGAGATGATGGTATCAAAAAATCTGTACAAAAAGCTTGTAATCAATACAAGCTTTCGTCATATAATAACACAGACCTCCAGATAAAAGGGAGTGATAGTATTCTAAATCCATTATTTCTTTTCCAAACCCTATGTTGTGGGTACTCATTAGAATTGTCTCGATGAGACGATTCTAATGAGTACCCATAACATAGGGTTTAGTGGAGGGTGATTAATATTTTTAATTTTGAAATCAAAATAACTTCCTCTATTTGGAGATCTGGTAACATATAAAATACATTTCTTATACAAATAATGTACAAATAATGTAATAAATAGGCTATGTACATCTGTACAATAAAAATCTGTTGCGTATCATTTGGTATAAAAAGCACAAATAGTTTTGGAAATAAAAATGTACATTTAAATGTAGGTTAAGTTTTGAGTTCATTTCCCTTCACTTCTATGGTATGAATATGTCCCCATTTCCTTGAGAGCATATCTTTCCAACATTATTGTATTCTGAATTGTGTTTATATCCAAACCTGCATTTTTTACTTTTTACCAAACAAGAACTTTTCCACTTCGCCATATTGAAAGCCTTTGCAGAATCCAAATAATGTGTGGCTCTAATGGTAACATTTGTCTTTGAAAGGGTTGAAATCATTGAGGAAAAATGATGTGTTTGTTCCCATCATTTTCTGTTTTCCCATCAATGATTGCTAAAGCTTCCTCAAGGATGAGAAAAACATGGAATCCTTTGATAAAGGGTTAACCCCAAGAGCCCCATATACCCAAGGGACATATTCAGTTTAGAAGCAAGACCCAAATAATTGCTATTTGATGGTTGCTTTTGTTTGTAGTGTTTAAGCTTAGCAAACAGTGTAGATCAATGACCAGACTGCACCTTTTGTGCAGTCTGATCTTGATCTAAACTGGCCACAAAAGCAACTATAGCTATAAAAGGCGCTTCAAGGATTAACAGTTATCCTGCAGTTTTACAACAATCAACATGGATCAACATGGACAACCAATGTTTAACATCTATTAACTTATATTTAAATAGATAAAGCTTGAACAATGAATTTGGCATCAAAAAGATCAGACATGTCAAATCTAGATCCACTCTCTTTGTATCAGACATATGCCAGGAAGATAATTACAGGCTATGAGTTAACTCTTTACCACACAATCCAGGCTTTTAAAAATAACTGATAATTTGGGCTTTTGAAAACATTGTGGGACAAGGAGAAAATGCTGGTAACCAGCATTTTTTCCTTTCCCCTCAATGTTTTTCCTTTAAAAGGCAAACTGTCATCTGAGCAACATTTGAACAGTCGTCTGCAAATACTTTCAATTTGGACAAGTCTAAATTTTGGTCACGTGGTAAAGAGTTCAGTAATTTCTAGTCCTCATTAGACACAAGTAATCAAAAAGGCTATTTCCTGTCTGACTTGAAGGATAGTTTAGTAACAGTGTTTCTATGACAATGTAAATCCACTCTTGTTTGGTCTTGAACAATGCATCAGCACAAAATGTTCTACTTTTTTTCAAACAGACCAAAATTTAGGCCCCTTACAGTAACAAACCAAAATTAAAATGCTCAAGTATTGAGTTTTCATTGTTGTCAAATTGTATGCTGCTTTAATTGTCATTGAAATGATATGTAAACAATGAAATATCAGTTTGCTTTGCCCGGTCTTTTCCCTACATGTTCATAAAATACTTGCCTAACATTGATTCTAAAACAATAGAGCACAACTACACGTTCTTAGGCTCACGGTGTAGATCAAGACTGGGCAGGGCTGAAATATTATCCTGCCAAATAATTTAAACTTTCCAAGCCAGTAGTAAAAACCCAAATAATGCTAAACCAAACTTATTTTTTTGGAGAAAAATATCTCCTTATCAGACAGTGTAGATCCAAGATCAGACTGTGCTGTCTGATCTTGATCTACACTGTATGCAAAGGGTCAGTGAGTTGTGCTTAGCAGCTTAAGGGTTAACCTACACTGTCTAACATACAAGTATACATTATAACCTTTGTAGTCATTTCACTGAGAGACCAAAAATATATATAGTTTTATCTAGCATTCCAATGGTTCAAATCAAAAGGTGGGCTTTTTCTTTTCAACATGGACCACAAAACAATGTCTTTGCATATTCATCTATATACAGGTACAAATGCAGTAATAAAATATGATTACATATGAGTTTTCTGTACATGAAATGAGACAAACTGTGGTCATAAATAGATATATATCCTTTTATACACAATAATAAAAAATAAATTTGTTTTCTTTTGCTCATACAACTGATCATGACAACTGTCGCTAGTCTTTACCAGACACCAGACTGACATACCCAATTTGAAAGCATTTGAAGACAACATATTTCATGTAGCTCAAATGTTGAAACATGTCTTTGAAAGAGTAGAAAACATTGTGGAGAAAGGAGAAAATTATCAGTATTTTTTCCTTTTTCCACAATGTTTTCAAAACATTCTTCAGTCACTGAAACATGACATTGTTTGGTAAAGGGTTAAGACATATAATCTTCACCTTTTTTTGACAAAATCAGATTTTTTCATCAATTTTAATTGTTCAAGTTCCATATCTGTATCTTTTTCACTGCCAGGGTGGCATTGGTAGCTTTACAGATGATATAGATCAATGTCCAAGTACACAGAATGTGTAGTCTGACTTTGGTTCTAAATTTGCTACTTCATTCTACACTAAGACTACAGTGTCTGTTCATTTACATTAGCCTATGTGTGAGTAATGCTATGTAAAAAGGTGGTTTAATGTATCTGCGAAAAGTATTGACCTGTGTCTGCCTGCAAGTTCCACAGACCTCTTTTTTCAAAGGAACTTTCTTTCTCAACATTTAACCAGATTTTGCCGAAAACTGATCCATATGATGTAATGACTACCTTAATATTAGGCATTGTAAAGGTGCATTAACCGTTTACCACACAATTCTTAGTTTAAACAACCCTGAGGAAGATGGCTTTTGAAAACATTGTGGGACAAGGAGAAAATCCTGGTAACCAGTATTTTCTCCATTTTGCACAAAAGTTTTCTTTCCTTTTAGAGACAGATATTTTCATTTGAGCCACATTTAATTTGTCGTCTGAGGATGCTTTTAATTTGGACCAGTCTACCTTTTTGTCGATTGGTAAAGTGTTAAACCCCCTTATCTAAGACTCACTTATTTTGAAAAGAGAAAACACAGTCCCTTTTACTTCATTTTAAAAGCAAGAGTTGATAGCCATGGACAACTTTTGATACTTCTGCAGAGTTGAATGGTCTGTTGCCATACATTCATTTATTACATTTATTTCAGACTATCAACAAGTAAAGAACATTTCTGAACCTAAAACAGATAATAACAACAAGCTTTAAGTATATGGACAACAAAAAAAAACCCATAGTGTCATATGAGGAAACAGTTCAGAATGAGCGCTTTCCGTATTCTCTTTAGTCCTACAATCCTTCATTCATCTACTGTAAATTCACAAGAATTTTCAATTACATGTACATGTATTTCAAGGGATGAAGTCAATCTCATGAGCTAAGATAACAAATAAATACACAAAACATATCTGAGACATCTAAAAAATATTCAGGGGCAATAGTCACCAGCTCTCCTTAATTACATGGTATTCTAAGACTGGCAAATCTGATTAGTTGAGACAGAAAAATTTCAACCAATCCGATGAATAATATTTGAAAGTAAACCAGTACCTAGAATTATAGGTGGATATGAACCCAGAACCTAAAATCCCATACTGGGCCATCTTCATGTGAAAGATCATCATATCAATCTTTCCTAAACCTTTACCAAAAAAAAAAATCTTCCTTTTAACCATCTTGTAAAGAGGTCTTAAAATACATTAAGGAAAATGGAGAAAATGCTAGTACATGTAATTGTTATCAGCAGTGTCTCTTTTTCCCACAATGTCTACCCTTTCAGAGACAAAACTAATCATTTGAGGATTTTTTTTTTCATCTGCAACTGCTTTATGCTTAGCCGAGCCAAAAGTTTTGCTGAGTGGTAAAGGGTTAGGACAACGACCTTTGGCCAATGGGAACTCAAACTAGTATATTAATTTTTGGCCATATAATCTACAACAAAACACATTTCTACAAAATATTGCTTTTTAAATAACATACATCACTTCCTTCTGAGAGTTTTTTTTATCAAATTGGTTAAGATTCCAGTGATGTAAACAGTGCTGTTCTCCAGATTAACTTCTGAAACCCAGAAATACTTATAAATATTAACCCTTAGGTTGCTAAGCGTAATTCACAGACCTCTTGTGGACAGTGTAGATCAAGATCAGACTGATCAGAACGTGCAGTCTGACCTTGAATCTACACTGTCCGATAAGGAGATCTTTTTTCTCCAAAAAAAAAAAGTTTGAAATAACAATGTTAGAGTTTTTAATATTATCTTGAAAGTTTTATTTGACTTACTTAACAGGAATAAGGGTTAACCCTTTACTAAACAATCTTGTGTTTTAAACCCCCCCCCCGGAAAAGTGTTTTGGAAAACATTGTGGGAAAAGAAGAAAATACTGTTTACTGGCACTTTCCCACTTTTCTTCCCTTTAAAATCAAATTTTCAATTTTCTAATCACTTTTATTTTGTCATCTGCAAATGTTCTCTATTTAGGAAAGTCTATATTTTGTTGTTTGGTAAAGAGTTAAATATAAAAAATTGTTGTCTAGAAAAGGGTGTACTCATTTACTAATGCAGCCAACTGTTTTCCATCTGGCTTCTTTTGAAAACATTGTCCTAAACCCTATTCATGATGATTATCTGTATTTTACAATGATACTTTCAAGGTCCTTTTCAACAAATTCCAAGGACCAGACAGATGCATGCTGGTAAAAGATCATAAAAGCTCATCTGTAAGACTTGCCGAGTTCAGATAATTAACACAGCTAAAATTTTTAACTATACAAATTGACCTTAGAGCGTTAATTACATAGCTATCACAGGCATTCACACCAACTTCCACACATAAATGATTCAAACAACTCACTGTAAGCAAATGGGTGCATAGTTGCATAAATTCCTAGCCGTTTTAGTCACTACCTCTCGCCTTTACAGCGTCTATAAAAAAACAACAAATGTCTATGTGGTCACTCAAGTGTTAGGCTTAACCCTTTACCACACAATCCCGACTTTTAATGACCCCGAGAAAGTCTTGAAAAACATTATAGGAAAAGGAGAAAATGCTGGTGACCAGCATTTTCCACTTTTCCCACAATGTTTTTAACCCATCCCAACACATATTTTAATTTCTGAGTCACATTCATTATGTTGTATGCAACTGCTTCCAATTTGGACATGTCTAAAATTTTGTTGTTTGTTAAAGAGTTCATTCTAACTCAGACAACAAAATCTAAGACCTGTCCAGTTTATTCCAAACTGAAAGCATGTGCAGACAAATAAAATGTAGCTTTAATGATGGGATTTGTCTTACAACACACTTTAGAAAGCATGGAGGAAAAAGGGAGAGTAAAGACTTTACCAGCATTTTCTCCTTTCCCCACAATATTTTCTAAATCTTTTTAAAATCAACTGGTCATTAAAACATAAGATGTTTGGTACAGGGTTTGGCCTTTTGCCACACAGGTTAATCATAGACATGCAAAATAAATGTACTAAATATCATGAGGCAGAGCTATGACAACACACTGGAAAATAACTCCAAAAAGTTCAGAAAAGCCTTTAACCCTTTACCAAACCACAATATTTTAGACTAGTCCAAATTCAAAGCTTTTGGAGATGCCAATTTAAATATGGCTCAAAAATTGAGATTTGTTTTGGGTGGGGTAGAAAACATTGTGGTAAAAGGAGAAAATGCTGGTTACCAGCATTTTCTCCTTTTCCCACAATGTTTTCAAAAGGCTTCTTTTTCAGAGTCCTTAAAAGTTGGGATTGTGTGGTAAAGGATTAAGCCCTTACCACACAATCCCAAGTTTAAATGAAAAGGAAAAAAGACTTGAAAACATTTTGGATAAAGGAGAAAATGCTGGTGACCAGGATTTTCTCCTTTCTCCACAATGTTTTCTCCCCTTTCAAAGACAAAAATGAGCCACATTTACTTTGTCGTCTGCAAATGCTTTTAGTTTGGATAAGTCTAAACTTGATGATGTGTGTTTGATAAAGAGTTACAGTAATGCACATTTTTGTCAAATTTTAGATAATACTATGCTTTGAGAATTCAAAAATAAAAATAACAAAACAAATAAGGAGGAAAAGGCAGTCCTGCAGTCTACATACTGGTACATATAATATATGGCATGCATACCAAATTCATTCTGAAACAACTCCAAGTTAACAATTTTGGCCTTGTGTTCAGGATTCTCAACCTACTTGTATGAATTAACTCTTTACCAAACGACATAATTTTAGACTGGTCCAAATTGAAAGGATTTGCAGATGACAAAATAAATGTGTCTCAAAACGTCAAATTTGTTTTGGGATGGTAAGAAAACATTGTGGGAAAAGGAGAAAATGCTGGTTACCAGTATTTTCTCCTTTTCCCACAATGTTTTCAAAGGGCTTCTTTTTCTGGTTCGTTAAAACTTGGGATTGTGTGGTAAGGGGTAAAAAAAATATTTCAAAAATTGTAATTCTGAAAATGAAAATATCTTACATGACATAAAAAGTAACAAGAACAGTTCTTTCCTGCTTCTACCCATCTATGTCTTGATAAAACCACTCACAAGTTTTTATTTTAGCAACTTTTTGTAAAAACTCTGTACAAAACTGATTATCATTATTTACTGGCAAAGATGATCTTTGACCCTTTACCAAACAATCCCATACTCAACGAACTTACAGAAGGCTATTGAAAATACTGTGGGAAAAGGAGAAGACGCAGGTACCGAATTTCCTCCTTTTCCAACAATGTCTTCTACGCTACTGATTTTCTATGCTATCAGAGATCTTTGGCTAATTTGAACAAAATATTAAGTCTTTGAAACAAAACTTTGGTCTAAATTCACTTTTACCTTAGAGTGCCTATTACAACTCAAGTTACACAGTAGATCAGGATTCAACTGCACAAACCCAGCTGTCTTATCTTTGATCTGACCTGGTGTTTTGCGAGATATCATATCCTGACAAACACTGTCCTTTAATTTCCAAATCTGAGCCTTCCTTACTGACAATGAGCTTGTTACATTTATTTGGCATTCCATGAGCTAAGAAACACTGCTTATTCCTTGACGATTTCAAAGCTTTAGAAAAATTGAGATAAAGGCATTTATTGCTTATACTGACAAACATGAACATGTTTTCTAACTTTCCCTGTAGAAACAAAATACCTAACTTCACTCCACTGAGAATATTGCAACAAATGTACTCTTCACACGACACCCTACTGGGCCATATTCAATTAACTATTCAGTCAGTAAAAAGAACCTAGGTACTGTAACTTCACAGCTACTTTTAGTCAGAATATCTCACAAAAAGTGGAAAAGTGAAGATCGAAAATCAGATATCTGTAGTCTGATCTTGAATTTACAGCAAATTAACTCTTGATGGAACACAAAATTTTAGACTAATCCATACTGAAAGCATTTGCAGACAACAAAATAAACATAGCTCAATGATGAGATTTGTTCTTGAGGGGATAGAAAACTTTATGGGAAAAGGAGAAAATGCTGGTTACAAGCATTCTCTTCTTTTCCCACAGTGTTTTCAGAAGCCTTCTTTCATTTGGCAGGGGTGTGGAAATACTACACTCGACTCGGGAAAATTCAGTGTCGGACAAGTGACTTCTTTCAGTCTTGTTGTCTGTGGACAAGTAGAAAATATGAGGAAAATTTTGAAACAAAAATCTGTTGTATATACATATCCATTGAAATACATATGCTCTCATGTCGTACAAAATGACATTTAGAATGATAAACAGTGTCTTGAAATGATCCCTGATTTCTGGAAACCAAAAATACGCATTTGGTCTACCTCCGCTTTCACAGTATTACAGTTTTACGAGCATATTCTTTTGAAAAATGTCTAAATACCTTAAAGATCATCATTATGGATTAAAATAATTTTATTAGTATCACTTTAGCACCGATTCAGAGATCTTTGATGATAATGTCGCACACGTGAAAATTTTTGCCTTTAATACGATTTTAAACAGCTTCAGTGCGAATCGGCCGTGATTTAAAAACTCTGCCGGAAGCTGTCTCAATACCCAAAAGTTTTCGATTCAGCGATCAATATATTGGCAAGTAAAACGGGAGAAAAATGTTTTTTTTTTTTTTTTAAAGTCTTTGATGCAGATGGAAAGTGTGAAGTATGAGACCCTGAACCATTTGGCAGCTCCATACGTAAAACGGACCGTGACAAGAAATATGACAAAAACAATTTTTTTTTAATGAGGCGTGATTGAAAGAATTCCCGTGGTTCAATGCAGGTGATCGTAACAATATTTTCTTAAGGTTTGTTGAGAGTATCCCCATGTGTGGACATGTCACTTTATCAATACCATTTAAAATTGTTTTGTTTTGGACAAGTGAGCCACACTGGGGGACATGTAGATTTTTTGTAATTTATTTGTCCGCAGAAAACTAGAAATTTCTAAGATTTCCGCACCCCTGCTTTATCATAAAAACTAGGGATTTAGGGTAAAAGTTTAGAATATATGTCTTTAGTTCTTCAAGGGCAAGAAGAATACATTTGATAAAAGTAACATTAACAAAATAGAAGTGCTTGATACCTACCGGTACTTGTTTATACATTTATTTCTACTTATTTTTCTAAAATACAAATAAATATTCATCACTAAATCCAACCAGAGACATGCACAAATTCTTTATATAATTTCAGCCTGAGATTGTGTTCAATTAATATAAATAAACCACTCATAATGTGGAAAAAAGGTGAAAAAAATTTAATACAATGATGCTAACTTTAGGAATAAAGATTTACCTGAAAATCTTCAAGGAGGGCTATATATTCTACTGCGCATAACAGTTGAAAAACTACATTTGGCAAGAGGAGTCATGGCATTCATATAAAAATCTTAATGAAATATCATTCAAATGAAATAAAAATTTACTTTATTTTCATTTATAAAATATCATTATGATACCCCTATGTCCATACCAAGGGTGAATACCTTTGGGTTACAGTGAGTATCATCTCCCAAGATCATATCCTGTGGATGCAGAGGATTGTCTCTTAACCCTTTACCGCATAATGCCGCCTTTCAACGACCCTGTAGAAAAAGCCTTTTCAAAATATAGCCGGAAAAGATGAAAATGCTCGTAATAAGCATTTTGTCCTTTTCCCACAATGTTTTCTACCTATCAAAGACAAAACTAATCAGCTACATTGTCACCTGCAAATGCTTTCAATTTAGTTCAGTCCAAAATTTTGTCATCCAGTTAAGATATAATGACATTCTGATGCTACCCATGGACATAATGTTCTATTGAAAAAAAATTTTTAGAGAGGTTGACCTCCCCTTATCTGGACCTCTGGTATACATGTACTACCACTTTCACATTTTTCTGTCCAACAAGTAACAGTAAATGAGTAGGCCTGCATAAGTAAAGTTGTAGTTCACATACTTATTCTATCTTCACATTACATCGCAGAATATACTGACTAAATGTTGAAAACATGAAACAACCTAAAGTTAAGTATAAATACAATTAAATCACAAAGGACCATATAGTTTAACCCTTTACCACACAATAACTACTTTTAACAACCATTGGAAAGAAGGCATTTGACACCCAGCATTTTCTACTTTTCCTACAATGTTTTCTACCCTTTCAATTACAAATCTTATCATCCAATCCATAGTCATTTTGTCGTCCGCCAATGTTTAAAAAAAAAACAAGTGTAAAATTTTGTTGTGTGGTAAAAAGTTAAGAGCAATGATCTCATGTTTGAATCCAGCATAAACAAAAAGGAAGTTGAATCGTTGAAAATAAAGTAATCCAGAACTGTTTAACACTTTACAAAACAATCTTGAGTTTTAACGACCCTGAGGAAGATGCCTTTTTGAAAACATTGTGGGAAAAGGAGAAAATGCTGGTAACCAGCATTTTCTCCTATTCCCACAATGTTTTCTACCCATCCCAAAACAATTTTCAATTTTTGAGTCACAGTATTTCTGTCGTCTGCAACATGCTTTCAATTTGAACT
Source organism: Tridacna gigas (assembly GCA_945859785.2). Lineage (NCBI taxonomy): Eukaryota > Metazoa > Mollusca > Bivalvia > Cardiida > Cardiidae > Tridacna > Tridacna gigas. Next base: position 69,371,278 of record OX244029.2, read on the forward strand.
AGCAGAAATTGTTTTCGCATTTGGCAAAGGGTTAAACCAAGTACAAGTACTTGTATATCCTGTGCTTAAACAAAAAAAAAAAAAGATTATTTGAATAAGTAACTTTGAAATTTCACTCATGACACACTGATAATTGTACAGAAAGAGCAACTTTTTCAAGTACCACAAAGCTTCCTAGGTCATCATAATTTGAAGGTAACACTACATTTAGACACTTTTATTCCCTTCCCTTGTGCTTTTCTATAAATACTGTGTATGGGGTTGAGGGCCAACCTCTCAAACTTTTCTGCTGATCTCTTTCAAATAATTTATTTTCATTTTCATAAAGTTTGAGAAAACATACCTTCTTCAGACCTATTCAGGGCATCTTTTACCCACTATTATTTTTTTCCTTACCCCAAACAGGATCTCAAAAGCATGTCATATGCCATACTTTGGATAATAAAAAGCAAATCAGTAAAAAACCATTTACTAAAACCACCATTTTTTTTTTGACATCCTGAATGCTGGGGAAAAGGACTGGATAAGATATTGTGAGAAATGCAGCATTTCAACCTTTTCACACTTTTGTTTTCTACCCTTTTTAGGACAAATCCTGCCATTTGAGCCAGAATTGATTTCAATACATGTAAGTACAAGAACTAAATTCTGTCACCTGGCAAACACTCAACAGAGGTCAGTTATGCTTAGGACTGGCATGATTGCCTTTGAGCTACAGCTTTTCCCTACACATATAACTCTTTTTCCTATAATTCAGTCTTATTCTTCAGAAAAACACAGCTGTTTATCCTGTATGACTTTGATTCTTTTATAGATATCCTTTGTGATTTCTCTAAGACCAGCTTTGAAGCAATCGCTATAAAAGCAGCTTGTTAAAAAAATTACAAAAACATAATGTATGCCATATTTGATTTAAGTTCATGATTGACAAATAAAACAATAGAAATGTTTATAATAATAAGACATGCAAAAAAAAAGGTTCACTTAACAAATCAGTTACTATCATTTTTCACAGATCATGTGATCACATGGGAAGTCAAAGGTACAGTTAGGCACCATCATCAAATTGCACAGGTCTACGACTAGGCACACTTGATATTTCGGAATAACTATTGAGGCAAAGGTCACTTCATCATGGCTAAATATACACTGCCAACATTGCTTGTCTCTCTTAAGTATTAAAAATAAATAAATAAATAACTTTTGATCAAAAATAAATAACAAATCACAGCATCTACCTGCAAGACAATTAGTATTTGATTTATTTTGTGTAGTTTGCACTTGAAACAATTTTGCCTTTTAGACAGATATCTGGATTTTGCAGAAACTATGGTTCCTGTCAGGACCCAACAAGAATCTGCATTATATTGTCTAGTTCATCTATTGCTGTTTCGCTTTTACAAAATGGACTTACTGCATTCACTAAGTTTGTGTAATTTTCACTACCTGTTGAACAGGTATTGGGAAAGGAATGTAAAACTTCATCTGCACTTAATGGTGTCAGTTTTGTGCCACTTGAAATACAGGAGAACATATCATTATCACACATTGAAAAGTCTAGATCAGCCAACACTTCCTCCATTCTCAAAGACGATTGATATAATGTGGTCAGTGAAGCTTCAGTTACGCTTGAAACAGGAGATTTTTCTACACTACTCTCTAATTTAACTTCATGGTATGATGATTTTGGACCAACAAAAGTGTCAATAGATGGTAAAGGACCAGTCTGAGATACAGGCAGGTTTAATTTGGAATGGTCATCTTGTTCAGGCAGAAAGTCAATAACTGTTGAATTAGGATCTACCTCTGGTATAGTGTAAGTTGAACATGATGTAGGTGAGTGCATCCCTTCCTGCAGCAGTTCGGCTTCGATGTATTTAAGAGTATTTAAAATGAGCACTGATTTCAGCAATGGTGGCTCCACTCGCTTAATGCTCTTTATCTGCAGTTTTCCTACAGATATGTCCAGTATTGACTGTCGTTGACTCACTGTTGACTTTTCTTCTTCCTCATTTAGTTTGCGTTTCACTCCTTGACCCATTATGAGGGATTTTTCACACATTCTACCTATAATAAATACAACAAGTTACTTAAAGCTAGAAAACCAATTTCCTAGAAAGATGACTTCATTTGCAAGAATAGAAAACAATAGTCTAAACAAATAGGTAAAAAAAAAAAGTTCATGTAAGTGTTATCACTTCCATAATAACATGAATTTAGTTTTTTATGCTAATTCACACCTATATTTCACTTCAAATTCTTTTTTTTTTCCAAAAACCCATTATTTTATGTTTAGCTGTATAGATAACCTTGATTCTGAGTGAGATGCAGTATGAAAATGAGCTTCGAAAGTAACACAATCGAAAACATCATAAATGTCCCATATCTTTTTTTTTTTAAATTTCTTCAAAATTTTTCAGTTATCATGTAGCTGTTAACATGTAATATAAACACCTCATCATCATAAAACAGCAGGTGGTTCAGTCAGTACGGGCAAACTTCATGGTCATTGGGTTTTCAAGTCCCTCTGCAAATCTATCATTTTGTATTATTTTTCTCTTTTTTTTTGTCACAAGGAAAAACCTTACATTGTACCAATTATCAATTTATTGCCATCATACATTTTCAATTTTCTTGAATTCTATATTTAGATTTTTACCCAAAAAATATTTCTAGTGAAATACTGATAAGTGTTACAAATTCTATTTTTCTTAGCAAGTCTACAGAAACTGGGTGCTTCCATTCAGTACAGACTTTAGCATTCAAATATAGGCTGGATGGCCATTTTGAAGTGGGTACTCAGTCTATTTAGATATAAGTCCATACCAAATAATACTATAATTGAATAGGATTTGATCCCCAGTAATGCATGATACTGAATGATTGATCATACAAAATTCTCATGAGCACTTGAAAAAGCTTTGCACAAAATCTAAAAATGATTACAAGGCTATTTATCATTTAAAAAAAAAGGTTCCATCTATACCACTTTTTATCATTCACCAAAAGTTTGCTAATTTCTGCCTTACCAAACAGAGCAATTAAACACTTGTACAGTACATGTATGGTAATAAGAGGGCCCTTTTAAATGACATATAGAAATTTGTATCATATGGAGTTTAACGCTGTTTTCATCTGATATTATTTCAATGATATCACAATGGTCAGTGCACCTATCCATACTTTCCTCTAATTTCTTTTAACCAGTGCTTTGTACTATATTCTTCCCATGCCAGTGCCCACTGGCTGCTTTCTTACAAAACCATCCTGAAAACAATGTTCAGCAGTGAAAGACAAATGAACCCTTTCCCAATAACTCAATCAATCCTCGATAAGAATCTGGCTGAGCTGAGGACTCAAACCAGTGACTCCAGAGTGTCAAGCCCTAGACGTTATTGAGCAACTGTTCTCATACCCCCCTCCCCCACTTTCAGAGCAGCTCGGATGTTCTTTCTGTGATTGTGTCTAAGCTAGCCCCCAACAGGATTCCCGTTCACGCACATATGTGCGTGATTCACGCACTTAACTGAATAATCACGCACAAAATATGAAGTGAAACGTGCATGCATGCACAGGTTTCAGGCTCCCGCTGTCGATCACCAGTGGTACCTATTGGGACAAGTTTAGAAAAAATGTCTCCAAAACAGTTGCACTGGCAAATCTGCTGGCAACAAGTAATGTCTTTATATGATATTAAAAAGATCTAAACTTTGATGTATACAATAGATATCATGTATGAAGGTCACTGTTTATCACCGCTAACCAAGCTGTTTTGTCATTTATTTAAAAGTATTAATGGTATTAATCCGCATTTCTAGTGTAAAATAACAGATTTTTATGTTACTTGCTACCCTAATTGACAAATTTATGTCAAATTAACTGGCATGAAAAAATTGATCGCTGCGAAAAACGCGAAAACCCATGACAAAACAACAATCGATTTGATATCACCTGCTCGTAAGCATTTCAAACTGTCTATTCAGCTTTATTAATGACTTTAAACAGTGAATTTGCATACATCTCTCTATGAAACAATAAGTGAAAGCTAATTAGTGTCTGATACTGACACTGAAATGGAAAATTCTGCCGGCAATCAGGTTGTAAGTAGTCCCTCTGAACCTGGTTCAGTGAGTAGAGAAACATTACAAGGGGTCCGATGAATCACCGAAATGCCACTGAAACACCCTAGATTTTTTTTTAATTTTTGATTTCAAGCAACTGAAGTTGTGGTGTTTGACACAAATTGTAATCATACTGATGAAGGAGGGTTAGTTTAAAACCTAATGACAAAATAACAACATGCCATTGAAGCCCGACGTGAAGAATGTGCACCGGAATATCCCGACGGTACTGTAAATGTTCACCGAAATACCCGCCCGGCATAGTAAAACTTGTCGATTCAGGGATTCTACATCCGCAGTCTAACTACAGTAGCTGTGCTTGTGCACAAGGCTGATGTGTCTGATTTTTATCCATAACTATGCTGGCAAAAATAGTTTTCACTTTTATGTTGGATATAGATGGAATTAAAAATCACCAAATCGGAAAACCGGCAGACATTTTAAATCTGTGGTTAACACGTTACCAAGCGTAAATTGATAAGACAATTATAATTCTACCGATAAGATTATTAATAATAACCATGCCATTTTAAAAATCACAATAACAAACTTACACAAAATAAGTTTGATCATATCAGCCGAACGCCTTCAATTACGATTGCATCACTTTAACGGAACAGAACAGAACCGAACTGTGTGTTTCGATGGATCAGAGACCTACATTCTGATTTGGGTCTACTTCGTCCGCAAATGATTTTGTATGTGTTTATCATTCAAAGAAATAATAAATTCATGTGATCACATGATACTGATAATTCTTCGGGTCTAGATTGGCGTAATCAAGATCGGGTATATCGGTGTGTAACAGACCAGACACGGGAGTGTTTCGGTGATTGTTCTCCACGTAAATTAATGATGAATATATTAACAACATCATTCTTCTCATTAATGATTGATACTTTCATTGAGTACATTTTCAGTTATAGAATAAAGAAAGAAAGAAAAATACTGCAAACTAATGTCAGTTATCTGAACTTAATATTGAAAAAAAAAATAGGGGTATTTCGGTGTTTCGGTGGCATTTCGGTAATTCGTCAGATCGCATTACAAGCAGCATCTTTTTTTAAATTACCCATATTGTTTTCAAGAACAAAGACTGCAGAGTGAGACTCATCAAAACATTTTTAATACAACAGACCCTTACTTTCCTCCATAAAAGCTCTAAAATTGTCATCATTAAGTGCACTCCTAGAATTTCTCTAGCACTCCCAAACTTGTCCTCCAGGGAGTGCATGCACTCCTACAAAAAGACGTGTTGGAACACTGCCCCATGGGAGCCCCTCTTTTCATGCTTCTGGAAGAAATCCAACCATACCTACCTCTCTTCAAACAGCTTAAGCCTTTACCAAACAATAAAATTATGGAGTCTACCAAATTCAAAGTGTTTACGGACAACATAATGTAGCTCAAATGGTGATATCTAATTGTCTGTACTTTGATAGGTAATTAACACTTGGGATTGTGTGGTTAAGGACTAAAGCATCAGTACTTTTGTTGAATGCTTATATGGTCCTTGATTGATAGTCTAGTGATTTACCTTCCTGCAATTTCAGTTTTGAATTGTAAGAATCCATTGACCTACCGTAGTTTGCTTAAATTTTGGGACACCCAAAAAATTGGGACAATTTTAATGTGGTTCAAATGGTGCAATTTTTATTTGATAGAGTAGAAAACATTGTGGGAAAGGGAGAAAATGCTGGTTACCAGCACTTTCTCCTTTTCCCACAATGTTTTCAAAAGGCTTCTCTCTCAGGGTCGTTAAAGTCAGGATTGTGTGGTAAAGAGTTAAAAAGCCAATCATACAAAGCTACTATTTAATATCACACTGAATGGGTACACACAGTCAACTAAAATAATAAAATCTGTTTGTTTACAAATTAACCAGACATGTTCTTGTCAGAAAAAGGTATATCACAATAACAATGATGAAAACTAAACAAAATGCCAACATGAAGGTTAATCATTTACCTACTGATACATGTCCATTTTCATAGCTGACATTAATAAAGACATACACAACTGGCAGAAGGTTGACGGTAAAACTCTGAAATTTTCAGAACCTATAAAGAAGGGCTGATGCAATGGAAAGTAGAGAAACAAGCACAGATGTAACTTCGGAGCTATCCTTCTAAATCAAGGGTACCATGCTTGGGATAAGAAGTGACATAAGTTGTCTATTCCTTTTCACAAATGAGTAATAATGACTGTATTTGCCAACTGACAAAATTCTGGACTAGACCAAATTAAAAGCAATTGCCGACTACAATTTAAATGTAGCTCAAATACTGATTTCTGTCCATGGTATGGTAGAAAACATTGTGGGAAAAGGAGAAAATGCTGGTTACCAGCATTTTCTCCTTTTCCCTCAATGTTTTCACAAACTTTTTTCTTCTGGGTCATTACAACTCAGGACTGTGTGGTAAAGGGTTTAGATAAATGGGAAAAAACCACTATAACACTAATTTTATAAATTTAATCATCTACAAGGAATCGCCCTGCCTATTAGTAATTTTTGGAAATCAAAATTTTAAAATATGAATGGCCTTTCCAGTCTATAATTCGATATAACATAATAATTAAGTATCTACTACTTGCCCACGTTTTATATCAATGATAGAATAGAATTTGTTACAGATTATCAGTATTCTTATTTTACACGTATCTGTGAGGTAAAAACTCAAATTATTCGAATCGTTTGCTAGAAAAATTGTGTTTTAAGAGCTTAGCCTCGTTTTGGATACGTCCCAAAACGGAAAATTTTCAACTTTCGGGAACACGAAATCGAACACCAACACCAACAAGTAGGGTAAATAACAAATGATCTGCTATTAGCAATGCTTATCTTAAAAGACTGACCATCTTTATGACAAATACAAAGCTATACCCTTCCTACTTGATTACTTTCATACACAAATCCCATAATATCACTTGTGACTTCATCTCTGAAAAATTCGTCAGTTCAAAAGAATCAGAAGTAAAGTTCACTTACCGAATGATTTCTACCGTAATTTATGGATCCTTCTCATGGTGTTTCACTTCAAACACGGGCGCTTTTTCTTAGTTGGCTAAACTCTGACATGAAATTAAACAGGTACGTATGATATCAGAATCGTTTAGTTCAATTTTCCGTTCGTTCTCGCTGTTCTCCTAGTCCACCATGATATTAATTCAGAATGAGGTTAACTCCGCCTCCTACGCGGAAACTTTTTTGTCAAACTTTGATTGGTCCAGATCTAAAACTCGGTCATGTTGATATTTCATTATTTAATTATTCTTATTTCAATATCATATTTTCCTATAGAAAAATTAATAATGATTTACTGAAATATCTGCAAAAAAGTTATTTTGAATTAAAAGACTGGTTAAATTTAAATAGGTATTATTAATAGCCAATGAAATGCTTGATTGCCAAAGGCATATCATCTCCACGGATGCAATACACAAACAGTAAATATCGACCTTGTTTGCGGTGGCCTCGTTCACTGCTCACTAGACTGGGATTGTCAGCGGTGCTGATACTGGAATAGTAACATATATAAATCTGTGAAGTGTTTAAAATTCTGGTAAACCCGAAATTCCCTTAACTAGCAGTTACTCCAGTCACTACAATAATTTTTAACAGGAATGTTTGCTGCAAAGACGGAAAAGTGTGCAATTACATTAGAGCCATCATCTGGGAAAAGGAGGCTTAATGCATCTCCGTGATGCTTAATACCAAGCAAGACGTCACTTTTTTATGGATCCATACGATCCATTTTATTCAACAACCCATTGAATCGTAAGCTAGGCTGGTCCTTTGAAATGCAGAAAATTGACCAATTGATAAAGTTTCGATTCAGATCAGCCTGGGCGGACCGACCAGGCTGACCTGAATCAATACTTTTTGCAGGTGTATTAAACCCCTTTTCACAGAGCATGTCTCAGTTATAACCGGGTCCATTAGTTGTCTGCGACTGGCGATTCATACTTAGACCTTTAAGAGATGGTCAATAAATTTAGATCTACTTGGATCTGTTGACGTCGCTTAAATTTGATGAGTTAGAGGTCCAACTGGAGATTTCATGGCAGTTTTAACCTTTCACCTAAACACGTCTTCTAACAACCCTGAGGAAGATGGCTTTCTAAATCTGTGAGAAGAGGAGAAAATACTGATAACCAGAATTTTCACATTTCCCATAACGTTTTCTACCTTTACATATCGCAGTTTTACTTCGAGAGCCACATTTGTCCTAAGCGGCTGCTTTCAATGTGTCCTAGAGTTCAGAACAGATCAATCTACGTGCACGAGAGGAAGATCTCCTGTCATCAAGTAGATCTACCGATGATGATTGATCAATATCGAAATACTTAGCCTACCGGCGCCCTCTTGGTAACCCTGGATTCGGTCGCCAAACATTCTAAGTTGGATTCTTAGAATAATTTTCTAAATTTCAAAGTAACGCAATTTCAGATTGCCTGAAACCGAATGGTTTTGCCAATCAGAAATTGTGTACGTTCTAAATCTAATTTAGGCCTGTCAAAGGAAGACTACGTAATTTAGAATGCATAGGTTGGTGAACACATACAATACCGTGCTCACGGGTCTCGCTGTAACCACCGTACTTGGTCTTATACTTTACCACACCACCGCCGTATGATCTACTGAACACTTGTCCATATTGAAGGCATGCGCAGACGACAAAATGAATGAAGCTCAAATGATGGGATTTGGGCACATTCAGAGGGCATGTGGGGCCAAAATGCTGACGGCTGGAATTTTCGCATTTTCCATAAGACCCTTCATTAACAATTTTACCCATACAAAATTAATTGTCATTTCACAGAGAACAAAAGTGTCGGGGAACTGTCTTCAAATCTGTCGGAGAACTGTCTCGAATACTTACAAGTGTCGGGAACTGGCTTAGGTATACAAGTCGATGAATTGTCTTGTTTCCCTGTCGGTCATTCTATCCTATTCTATTGTGAAGTCATCAATCCATTGGGCTCATATAGCAGGCGTACGGTAGCCATTGCGGGTACAGCTCTGACTCATCCAGGTTTGTAAAATCACAAGATCGTGTGGCATTTAAAGGGTTAACAAATGCTTTTGTTGTTACTACTGCTGCTGTTGTTGTTTTCAAAGGTGCGTTCGGGCATTATGGGCTTATGCCTAAATACGTACCTGCAAGGGTAACACATACATTACCCGACAGATCTATGTCTTAGACACAACAAATACTTGTGTAGCCAATGTACAATGTTTGAGAGCTCAGCGAGACCTGGATGAGTCAGAGCTGTACCCGCAATAGCTACCGTACGCCTGCTGTATGATCCCAATGAATTAATGACTTCACAATAGAATAGGATAGAATGATCGACAGGGAAACAAGACAATTCATCGACTTGTATATACCTAAGCCAGTTCCCGACACTTGTAAGTATGCGAGACAGTTCTCCGACAGATTTGAAGACAGTTCCCCGACACTTTTGTTCTCTATGAAATGGCAATTAATTTTGTATTGGTAAAATTGTTAATAAAGGGTCTTATGGAAATGATGCATTGCGATTGATTGACAGTTTGTACCTGTGATTGGCGAATATTTGATCGCTAGATCTATCCACGGGTACCTCTGCTGGGCAGTGGTCGTATAAGGATGGAGCTCTACGACACCTGTGCTGACGGGCACTGCATTACTCGACCCATATCACAGGTACTTGTTTCGAGAGGAATTTCGATGTTTATAAGAAGCGAATTTTGTCAAGGAACAAGTGCATGTCGTCTATTTCCACCAACGATTTAACCCGTTTCCTCATGAAACAAACATGTAGCAGATTAGTTTGAAACATTCGAGTAAAGTAGGGACAGACGCGCATAGGTCTGCCCATACTCTAGGAGGGCGGTATTGAATCAAAATGAATCTGACATCGATACTTAAATATCGAATGTGAGGATGATGATGTTTTTTTTTCCTTGAAGAATCTTAGAAAAACGGGGTTTTAAAACATAAATTGGCAAACTTTAAAAGCATGCGTGATATGAAGTTACCGTAAAAATATTTCCATTGTCCAAACATTCTTTAACGACAAATTTAACCATGTTTTAGAAAAAAAATCTGAGTTTTGGCTGTAACACCACCAAGTCAGCGCGGTAGGTATATCAAGCAGAACTTTATCTTATATTCTGCTTCATATAGTGTACACGGGCCCTTCCCATACTCTTATGAAAACTCCTTACCTCTGCCATATATGAATTTCACGATGACAGCGGTTCTGTTTTTGACAAGTTTCAACCTAAGAGAAATATTACAAGGATCTTCATGTCATTTGTGTATTTTCCATTATCCAATAGGAAAAGAACATAATAAGCTGTGCTTTCGTTCCTATCCTATTGACTTATATTGTATTTTATGACATATTGTAAATTATTAATCAATAAAATATGTTTAAACTAAGAGAAATATTGATTAAATTGGCTCTCAATATCGTTTACTAGATGAGCAAAATACTATCAGAAACAATTTGTGACTGCTGAGCTCGTTTGAAGTATTGAACACCCGTGGCGGTGAAAAGGATTGAGCATCCTCAATCAAAGAGGGATCTTGCAGTGTGATATACACGATCCATGCTACGTACACTAGCTAAAGGATCTAAAGTGATACCTGTGCTTTTTCCTAATTGTAAATTGTAAAAGCTTGTTTATTGATCCTAATTTGTATTTCTTTACTTCACCGTACATTCACAACACATTTGTAAATACGCGAATCAACACTCGTAAATAAAGTAGCAGCTCTGTGTCCGATTGGCCATATTTTCCGAAATACTTTTGTGACTAGGGGGTAGAAGTTGGGGTTTTTTCTTCTTCTTCTTCTAAACTGGGACAATAGTAGTTTTTATTTCTTTCCCTTTTTACCACATTTTACGAGCATTGATTCATAGTATCGCGAAACACAGTTACACGAAAGTAACTCTTAGAATCACCGTACGACTTCTCTAGGTGGCGATTGCAGAGCAACGACGACAACAACAACAACAACACCTTAGCTGACGTTCTAGGAAAACTGCTGTCTGATCTTTGTCTAGTAGATCTATCTGAATGTATTTCTTTATATAAAGCGGGGTCATTAATACGATTGGGGTGGGGGTAGAACTGACATTTTAAAGAATAACATAGTAGAGATTGTCCTGAATTTTTAGCCGAGTCGACACACGCTGTCAGCGTGGTGGGTTATTTTACCGGAATGGCCCGGATCTTTTGCAATTACCGGATGGAACCTCATTTCAGTGCTTTCCTGTGCTTTTTAGATTTATTTTGTTAGTTGCCAGTTATTTTTCCATTTAAATACATATACTTGAATTACTTACATATAACAGAATCATTTGAAATTATAATGGCTAATAAAATCTGACTATTTGACCTAACCTGACCCTAAGAAAGTCCATTCGTACTGACAGAAAAATGCAAGGAAGGCTTGTCCCCGAGAAACTTCAGCCCCAGTTGAAGAAGATTAGATTGAATTTTCTTGTAATGATATGCATGAACATGCATCCTGCTTGAATCGTTAATCGGAAAAAATACACATGCAAAAAACTCTCAACATAAAATGGGTTTTAAGGTTTGATCCAGTGAATTTACATGTACCTACCCCTTTATTTGCACCCCCTCCCTCCATTTTTTCAGATGTTATGTATATGATCCATGTTTTAACCCTTTACCACACAATCTAGAGTGTTTGCAACCCTGAGAGAGGAGCCTTTAGGAAACATAATGAGAAAAGGAGATAATGCTGATAAACAGCATTTTCTCCTTTTCCCACAATAATTTCTATCCTGTCAAAGGCAAATTCAATCATTTAAGGCATATGCAAATTTTCATCCGCAAATTCTTTAGTTTGGACAAGTCAACCAGTTTCTGTTTTAGGGTGCGTGATTCATGCTAATTTTTTTCAGATCCTGCATAAATTCAGACTCAATGCATAACAATCCCTTGTAACCAGCATTTTCTCCTTTTCCCATGATTTTTTCAAAAGATTTCTTCCTCAGAGGTAATTACAAACAGAACTGTTTGATAAAGATATAAAGGTCACAGCTCAGTGACGTTTTGTGCAGCCTGATCTTGATCTACACTGGCTACAAAGGCAACTACAGTTGTGAAAGGTGCTTTAAGGGTTAATTTCATCATTCAGATTGATCATATCCCAATCCTTGTAACAACTAAATCCAAGTACTTGTGAAAACAGTGATAAAAGACGGTTTCGTACATGGGGTGGGATTTTTATTAACACTCGCATTTTTTTGTATATGAGCCATGCTCTGTGGAAATTGGGTTTAATACATTTGCAGAAAGTATCGACCCATGTCCGACTGTGCAGGTTGGTCAGTTTTCTGTATGTCCAAGGACCAGTTTACCTCATGATTAAATCAGTTATTAAAAAAAAGTGGTTCTAATGGATCCATAATTATGTGGTGGCTTGATTGGTATCATGCATCAGAGAGATGCATTAACCCCTCTTTTACCAGAGCATGGCTCATTTACATGTTTGATCATTGCCACCTATATCACACTGTATGAGAATTTCCATGGGTGCCAGATCAACTGTCCATATTGTCTGTATTGCCCCACTGCAATTACTGATAAATTTCTATAAACCTGTTCCATGATTACTTTACAGACAAGTGGGTCACAATTTTTTTAAGTTGCAGATAAGTGATGTAAAAATAAGCTACACCTTGGCAAAAGAGGGCTTAATGCATCTCCATTATACCAAGCAAGTCATCACATAATTATGGAATCCATTTTGTTCAATAACCAACTGAATCATGAGATTGACTGGTCCTTTGACATGCCAAAAATTTAAAGATAGCGAAAATATTCAGCCTGCACGGACTGCGTGGGCTGACATGGGTCAATACTTATTGTAGATGCATTAAGCCCCCTTTTCACAGAGCATGGCTAAAATGGATTTGTTTTTACCACACAATCCCGACTTTTAATGACCCTGTGAAAGAAGCCTTGTGAAAACATTGTGGGAAAAGGAGAAAATGCTGGTAACCAGCATTTTCTCCTTTTCCCACAATGTTTTCTACCTCCTTTCCAAAACAAATTTCAATTTTTCAGTCACATTTATTTTGTCATCTGCAAATGCTTTCTATTTGGACAAGTCTAAAATTTTGTCATTTGGTAAAGAGTTAATTCAATGTAAAAGCCAGTGGTTTTTTCCAGTTGAAAAAGTGGCATCAGCCAAGGTGATTCAATAGCAATTCCAAGTCTGGCCATCCAAGTCAGGCCATCTGATTCTCTGATTGGCCGAGACAATCAGGTGGCAAGTCTTTGATTTAGAATCGGGATTGAATTTTAAAATGAGCCATGCTCTGTGAAAAGGGGGCATAATGCATCTGCGAACAGTATCGACCCAGGTCAGCCTGCACAGTTCACACAGGCTGACCTCGGTCAAAACTTTAGCTAGAGGTCAATTTTCCGTATGTCCAAGGACCATTCTGCCTCATGATTAAGTTCATTGTTAAAAAGTGGTTATCATGGATCCATGATCATGTAATAACTTGCTTAGTATCATGCATCACAGCGATGCATTAAGCCTCCTTTTGTCAGAGCATGGCTGAATTAGTTTGAATGTCTGTCAAAGACGGTTAGAGCTGTTGTCTATCCGTTCTAGGTCTGATTATCAACACTCTGTCATGGCTGAATTTAACTATGACGATTGTGACTTGAGTGAGACCTCAGATACTTGGGAGACCGGTGAATTTACTTTGAGTGAGGTAAATTTTATTAACATTCAGCACAACTATGATTGTAGTTATTTTTGTGGAAAGTGTATATCTTGGTCAGACAACTCAGAACCTGCAGTCTGATGTTGTATCTATTCTTGATAGCACAACCTTATAGGTGATATTTGTCAGCATTATTATATTGCAAATGATGGGACAGTGTTCATCCAAGATCAGACTACATATTCTGTGAAGCCTGATCTTGATCTAAACTGCCACATAAAAACTTATAAAGTCATCAGTCTGTTTAGTCTGATCATGATCTACTCTGTCAGCAAATGCAACTGAATTTGTAGTAGCAGTACTTAACTCTTTACCAAATGACAAATATTTAGACTTGTTCATATCGAGAGCATTTGCCAACAACAAATTAAATGTGGCTCAGATGTTGGAATTTGTCTTAGAAATGGTAGAAAACATTGCAGAAAAAGGAGGAAATCCTGGTTACCGGACTGAGTATTGTCTTCTTTTCTCATGATGTTTTCAAAATTAATTTTCCGCATAGCTGTTAAACCTTGAGATTGTGAGGTAAACGGTCAAGGAATAATCAGAGGGTGGTGATATGTTAACCTGTGCCACACAATCCCAAGTTTTCACAACCGTGAGTAAGAAAGCTTTTGAAAACATTGTAACCAGCGTTTGTTTCTTTTCCCACAATGTTTTCTACCCATTCACAGACAAAATCAACTATTTGAGCCACATGTAATTTGTCATCTGCATATGCTTTCAATTTGGACAAGTCTCAAATCTGTCATTTGGGAAAGGGTTGATATATGGAATTTAACTCTATACCAAAAGGCACAAATTTAGATTTGATCAAATTGAAAGCATTTGCAGACAACTCCTTATATTTCACAGAAATATATTTTGTTCTTGAAAGAGTGTACAGCATTATGAGAAAAAATGAAAATGCTCCTTTTCCCCAAATATTTTCAAAACTCGTCTTTCTCAAGTATGTTAAAACTTGAAATTTCTTGGTGATGGGTCAAGTTTCAGTAAAAGTTGTAATGCCATTTAACAGCAAAATTGGAGGCTTGTCCAAATTGAAAGCATTTGCAGATGACAGAATAGATGTGACTCAAAAATTAAAACTTTTTTTTTGGAAGGGTAGAAAAAATTGTGGAAAAAGGAGAAAATGCTGGTCACAAGCATTTTCTCCTTTTTCCACAATGTTTTCAAGAGCCTTCTCTCATGAGGTATTCATTAAAACTCGGGATTGTGCGGTAAAGGGTTAACAGACTTTAGTGAGAGTATCCACTGCAACAGACATGCACGAGCTTTGTATTACATAATTACATATATATTTGAGCCATGCTCTGGGAAAAAGGGGCTTAATGCATCTACATAATGCATTGTACCAAGAAAGACATCACATAATTAGGGACCCATAAAATCCACTTTGCTCAACAACCTTGGACATACAGAAAATTGATCAATGGCAAAAAGTTTCAACCCAGGTCAGCCTGCGCAGATTGCGATACTTTTCGAAGATGTATTAAGCCCCCTTTTCACAGAGCAGGGCTCATTTACTTTGCAGTTTGACAAGAAGTTAAGGTCAGGCTGGGACCTGGCAGTAGAGAATGGACAATTCCGTTATAAACTGGAGATAGAAGATACCAAGATTATAGGGAAGAAGCAGTATGTTGCCCAGGTAATCAACTTATCATTGAGAATATGTTAAAGCTTTACCACACAATCCTGACTTTCAATGACACTATGGAAGAGGTCTTTTGAAAACATTGTGAAAAAAGGAGAAAATGCTGAAAACCACAATGTTTTCTACCCTATCAAAGACAGCAATGATCAATGAAGTAACATTTAATTTGTCGTCTGCACTTGCTTTGAATTTGGACCAGTCTAGAATATAGCCGAGTGGTAAAGAGTTAACCCTTTACCAGACGACAAAATTTTAGCCGCGTCCAAATTGAAAGCATTTGCAGACGACAGTTTCAATCTGGCTCAAATGGTGCAACTTTTCTTTGATAGGGCAGAAAACATTGTGGGAAAAGGAGAAAATGCTGGTTACCAGCATTTTCTCCTTTTCCCACAATGTTTTCAAAAGGCTAATTCTTCAAGGGCATTAAAAGGCGGCATTGTGCGGTAAAGAGTTAAAGTTTGTTGTTTAAAGTAGTTGTGGTTAGGGCACACTACTTCTCATGGAGAGACGTTGTCAGTAGGGTAGGGTTGAGTGTCAGCCTGTCACAGAAGTGTCAGCCTGTCACAGAAGTTCTTGGCTCTAATCTTTTGGTTAAAAAGGTCAACTGATGGAACTATACTGCATTATAGCTAAAGTACTTGTCGGCTCTGCTGTTTTCGAAGACTACATGGAGGTATTGTCGTTGCCCTGGCATTGTCTGCCTGGATTTGCAAAAACTTTGACATTTTATAATATCTCTGTTATTATTGAAAATGTTTGCTTCGAACTTGGAAAATTGTTAATCATCAAAAGAGTAACCTATACAACAAGGGCAGGACCAACTATCAAAGTATTTTGACAGAGTAATGCCCCTTTTTCGACTTGGAATTTTCACTGAATTTTCACTGAAAAGCATCTGCAGCATAGCATTGGCACCTGAATGCAGTGAGTTCGTTAGATTTAACCATTTACCACACAGTCCAGAGTTTTAATGACCCTAAAAGAGGAGGCTTTTGAAAACCTTGTGAGAAAAGGAGAAAATGCTGGTAATCAGCTTTTTCTCCTTTTCTCACAATGCTTTCTACCCGATCAAAGACAGAAATCATCCTTTGAAATACATTTGTCTTCTGCAAATGCTTTGAATTTGGTCAAGTCCAAAATTTTATTGTTTGGTAAAGAGTTAAGGGCAGTAATCATCAAAAGTGATTGATAAAGGCTGTAGAACTAATTTCTTAAACAGTGTGAAATAAACAAGTTCAAAATCTTTACCAAATGACAGAATTTAGACTTGTCCAAACTGAAAAGCATTTGCAGATGACAAAGTAAATGCACCTCAAATGGTGGGATTTGTCTTTTAAAGGGTAGAAAACATTTTGGAAATTGAAAAAATGCTGATTATCAGCATTTTCTTCTATACCCACAATATTTTACTCCCTTCAGAGGCTAATCCCATCATTTGAGCCTCATTTAATTTGTTGTTTGCAGATGCTTTCAATTTGGACCGGTCCGAATTTTTGTTGTTTGGTAAAGGTCGGCATATCCTTCTGAGGTACCAGTAATGAGTTAGCTCATACCATGGATACGTACATGAGTTTATTGTTGAAACACATGTCTTTTAAAGAATTAAGGAGAAGAAGCGATCACTCAATATGAAAATAACCACTTTTAACATTTGTTTTTTCTAAACCTTTGTAGAAAATTCTTCGATTTTTCTCTTTGTCTGTTTCAGAATGGTTTTTTTTGTTTTTGATAAGTCGTACATGATTCATTATCTCATGAAACAAGCTGTAAAAGCACTTTTTTTCATGCAGCTAGGTCCCTGCTTATAAAACTTGGAGTCCATGCTGAACTGAGGTTGTGCGCAACCTTTCAATTTCGTCAGTGCTTTTGCAAGTATGACAGTGAGAAATAAAGACTTTGTTTTAACCCTTTGCTACATAATACTGACTTTAATGACCCTGAGGAAGAAGCCTTTTGAAAACACTTTGGGAAAAGGAGAAAATTCTGGTGACCAGCATTTTCTCCTTTCCCCAAAATGTTTTCTGCCTTATCAAAAAAAAAAAAAAAAAAAACATTATTTGATCCTCATTGAAATTGTCATCTGCAAGTGTTTTCAGTACGGATGAATTAAAATTTTTGTATGGTAAAGGGTCAATAAAAAGAAGGATAGAGTTGAAAAAGTTGCTCTGTTAGATGTACCAGATCAGTTTTGTATTATTTTGAAATTTCATGTTCATCTGAATTGAGCATGACACAAGTTTTAAACGGATCTACCCTCAACCACTTTTGCACAATGAGCATTTTCTCCCTTGCCACAATCCTTTCACCATTGTACTCAAATACAAAACTATATTATATGAGCAGCTACTATGCTCAGTGAAAAGGGGGCTTAATACATCTGCAAAAAGTATCAACCAAGGTCAGCCTGTGCAGTCCACACAGGCTGACCTGGGCTTTTCGCTGTTGGTCAATTTTCTGTATGTCCAAGGACCAGTCTACCTCATGATTAAGTTGGTTGTTGAAATAGTGGCTGTTATGGATCTATAATAACGTGATGGCTTTATAGGCGTCATGAATCATGGAAATGCATTAAGCCCCATTTTGCAAGAGCATGGCTCATGTGTTTATTATTCTACTAAGATATTTTCCAATTCATCTGCTACAAATTAGTTTCAGAAGGCATTGAGTTAATGGAAAGGGTTTTCTTTCTTTTTTCAATGGTAGCTAAATGTCAAAAGAGCGACAGAGAGAAGAAAGCCTGATGATATAGATACTCTACAAAAACCATTTAATCCAGCAGCATTTAATTTTACAAAGATCAAAGATGGAGAGATACTGTTCAAAATGCAGAAAAATAAGAGTTGTGATCTTCAGAATGGTGAAAGAGTGCACGATGGCACTGAGAAACAGGTATTTTTGCAGCTGTCACCATTCAGTCTTGTTTATTTCATGTGTCTACTAACATGCAATCTGTAGAATATTATGTTGGTTATGGTAATTATAGCTTTTACAACAAAATAGCAGGGAGGAGTTATACTGTAATCAGGCTGTATGTAGACGCAAGTTTCTTTCCTCTTCTTCTCCACACTTTTGTACTAATGTGGATGAAATTGTAATGAAAGTCTTCCTAGTGTAGAAACTTATGTCCATTCAATTTTAAGTATAATTGGTTTGCTTTAAGAGGAATCATGGCCATTTGAATTTCATTTTTTTCAAAACTAATAGGGTCTGTTCCTTGGGCAGCAGTAGTTTTAAGAATCGAGTTGAATCGGGGAGGCTTTATTATCTTTCCTTCTATAGACAAATCCAATTGTTTTGAGCCACATTTAATTTGTCATCTGTAAATGTTTTCAGTTTTGATGAGCCTAAAATGATGTGTAGTGAAACAATAAGGTGTTATACATATTAGATACAATTTTTTTTACAACACAACAAAATTTTAGACTGTCCCAAATCGAAAGCAGTTGCAGACCACAATTTAAATGCTAGTGAAATGATAGAGTTTATCTTTAATTGGGTAGAAAAACATGGTGGAAAATGGAGAAAAAGCTGGTTACCAACATTTTCTCGATTTCCTACAGTTTTTTCTAAAGCTTCTTTTGCTATGGATTGTCGAAAGCCAGGATTGTTGTGGTAAAATTGTTCTTCTGCTTGAAAAGAAAAGTTGGCTGCCAAACATAGTATATTAACAATTTCAGTTTAAATTGTTTCAGGTCATACTTTGTGACTCTACCAGTATTTGTATTTTTCAGGTCCTTAACCTTGTAATCATCAATGTGAGTCCACTAGAATATGGTCATGTATTACTTGTACCAGATGTCAATGGGTGTCATCCGCAGGTAACCGCAATAACTACATACATGCACTTTATTGAGGCATGGTTTATTTACTCAGTGCTTACAGTTTTGGTGACCTATCTTGTGAGTTTCATTCCCAAATTTGCATGACATCATTAGTGTATCCCTTTACCAAACAGTCCTATGCTTTAACAACCCAGATGTCGAAGGCCTTTGAAAACGTTATCCAAAAATGGAAAATGTAGATAAACAGCATTTTCTCCTTTTCCTACAATATTTAATACCCTTCCAACGACAGATCTCATTATTTTAGGCACACACATCTACACGTAATTTGTTGTCTGCAAATGCTTTCAGTTTGGACAATTCTAATATTTTGTCATCTGATAAGGATTTTAGCCTACTAGACTTTACATGTATTTATAACTACATGTACTGGTAGTTAACTTCCTTTTTTCAGGTGCTGACAGGAGATGCAATACAATGGTCCATTGAAACCATGATGTTAAGTAAACACAGGTTTGTGGTTTGTGTTTTTTTTCTGTGTGCATCATCGGTCATTGTCTGGGGCCATTGTGTCACAGAGAAAGGTTAGATATTTCAGCATTTGAAACCTGCCTTGCTGTAGAGCTAGCTTTTACAGTGATACGGTTTGTTGTATTTCTCTCCGTGAAGTTAAGCTAGGTGGTTGTAGTTAGTGCCTAGATGGGTGACGAGGCTATTGCATGTTACTATAGCATTATAGGGAACACTTGGTAAATAAAGGGTGAAACATATCACTCTGTTGGAAAACATGCAAGGCTTCCTTTAAAGTGGCAGAGGAGTTCTAGACCCCCTTTTCTGATGATTCAACCAAATGTGCCATCAATTAAACATACTGTAAAATCTTTTAACTCTTGACCTCATCAAAAATGTAGCACATAACTATTAATCCTTTCCTACATGATCTCAAATGTTCATGACTGTGAGAAAGAGGCCTTCTGAAAACATTGTTGGAAAAGGAGAAAATGCTGGTAACCAGCATTTTATCCTTTTTCCACAATGTTTTCTGTCCTTTTACAGACAAATCTCACCATATGAGCCATATCTAATTTGTTGTCTGCAAATGCTTTCAATTTGTACAAGTGTAAAATTTTATTGTGTGGTAAAAGATTAAACATCCTAGTGAAATATAGATAATCAAAGGATTTTTTGCATGAGTCATTATGAAATTAGGGTGGCAAATGGAGAAATTATTCTCAACAAACAAGTTTTCTTTTTGCCACAGGTTTTTGAAAATAATTATTTGTCTGTACATGTATTTTGTAGTTCTTTTTTTTTTCAGGGGTTTTCGAATTGGTTTTAATAGTCTTTGTGCATATGCGTCTGTAAACCATCAACATTTGCATGCATATTATTTGGACAAAGAAGTCTTTTCAGAGTCTGTGGTAGGTATCTTAACTTTTTTCCACATGACAAAATTTTGCACTTGTCCAAATTGAAAGCAATCACGAAAGAAAAAGAACCTGCAATGGAGTAGAACATTTATGTGTAAAATTAACCCTTTCCCAGACGACAAATTTTGGACTGGTCCAAATTGAAAGAGTTTGCAGACGACAATTTTAAATTTGATGAAAATGGCAGAAAGTTCTCAAAAAGGGTAGAAAACACTGTGGGAAAAGGAGAAATTGCTCGTTACGAGCAATTTCTCCTTTTCCCACAGTGTTTTCAAAAGACTTGTACAGCAGACTCGTGAAAACCAGGGCTTGTTTGGGAAAGGGTTAATTGCTGCTTTGTTGTCTTTGGACTCTATGTAATTTTTTTTACCCAAGTTAATTGAATGCCTTTATTTAACGTCGATTGCAAAACAAGTTTTAACAACTTATATCAGTCACTGTTGATGATTGCTTCTTGGAAACCGTAACCAGTCCTGGCACCATGATGTGGATAGTTTTGAATGTGGACCCAACTCATCACAGGTTTTGAAGCTGGAACTTTTGATGTCACAGGCCAATGCTCTACCTCCACATCACTGTCTCCCAGAAACTGGCAATGATAAGTTCAAATTTGAATCAACTGTAATTATATGCGTATGAATATAGCCCACAAAGTTAACTACTGAAATATGACTTTATACCCTGGCAGTCAACAAATAGCTTTTGAAAACTTATTGGTGAAAAGAGCAATTGCTTATAACAAACAGTTGTTTTTTGCCTTCAACATTATCTGTACTGTTGAAAAATAATACTAGTATTTACCTGTCTTCCAAATGTTTGACATTGGTAAGATTTGGTTTTGTTTGATCTGAAAATAGCCAGTGTATCATTGTATTAACTCATTACCATACTACAAAATTCCAGACTTGTCCAAATTGAAGACATATTGCAGACAACAAATCAAATGTGGCTCATATGATTTTATCTGTCTGTCAAAAGTCAGAAAAAATGGTGGGAAAGGAGAAATTTCCTTTTCCATAATGTTGTCTGCCCTTGCAAAGACAGATTCCCATCATTTGAGCAGAATTTAGCTTGTCATCTGCACATGCTTTCAGTAGGGACTAATCTAATATTTTGTCATCTGGTAAAGAGTTTTCTCCTTGTTTCATGATGCTTTCTTTCTCAGGGTTGATAAGATCTGGAATTTTGTGGTAAAGGCTTAACTTTTTACCAAACGACAAAATTTTACCACTGTCCAAATTGAAAGCCCATGCAGACAACAACTTAAATGTGGCTCCAATGAAGGTATTTATTTCTAATAGAGCAGAATACATTGTGGGAAAAGGAGAAAATGCTGGTAAGCAGCATTTTCTCTTTTTCCCTCTATGTTTTCAAATGCCTGCCTTTCTCGGGATCGTTAAAACTTGGGATTGTGTGGTAAAAGGTTAAGTAACCACTTCCTATAAATGTTTGGTAAATTTCTTTCAGCCTGTAGAACATATACAAGGATGTTTGTATGCACTAACATCAACTCCAGCAAAAGGTTTTGCTTTCCAACTTCATGGATCTGATATAGAAACAGTATCTAAGTAAGTTGATATCACTACATAATATTCTCTGTCATGTTTAGACTTCTCAGATATTCCACTATTCTTAAACATATCAGAGAAAAATATTAAAAACAGTCTCTGTAGTGAACTCTTTACAAAACGACAAAATTTTGGACTAGACCAAATTAAAAGCTTTTGCAGACGACAAATAAAATGTAACTTAAATGATGATTTTTTTTTTTTAATTGATAGGCTAGAAAACATTGTGGGCAAAGGTTTACCAGCATTTTCTCTTTTTCCCTCGATGTTTTCAAAAGGTTTCTTTCTCAGGGTCATTAAAAGTCGGGATTGTGTGGTAAAGGGTTAAAAGAGACACATCGAATTAACAAATTGGATTGTATTGGAAGATTGAAAGAGGGAGTTTCCATGGAGTCACTTACAGCAGATAATAGGCATTTTTCTTGGATTATTCTTATACCAAACAGTCCAGTTGTTTTATGTCACTTTCAACATTTTTGGTCATATCAGAGCAATAGCTCATTTATGTGTGTACTGGGTTTTACCAGTGCCAGGCTTGAGCTCTGGAGTAACTAAGGACACACCAGCAAAAAACCGAACACATCACATGGGGATAGAAAAGAGTGCCTTATTATAAATCCTACACCTCAGATACCTTCATCTGTGAGCTATGCAGGACTCACAAATCATAGGCATTAAAGAAAATACTCAGGAAAAAGGTTTGATGTGTCACATCTTGTCTGTAGTAAATTTTGTGCTCATAAGTATTGATCTATGCTCAATTTTGTGGTAGAATATTTACTTATATCTGTGCTTCAAATTGTCCAGAATTAGAAATAAAGATTTTGATAAGGAGATTAAAAAGCTATGAAGGTTTAAAAGTTACTGTATTACATTTATATAACATAGAAATTTTATGTTTAGTTAATTTGAGGGTGATAAAAGTTTTATAGGCACAGATGTCATATAGGTATGCTTGACAAAAGCTTGAAAACTTATTTTCATCCCAACTTTCAGATGGGTTCATTTGGTAACAAGTCATTTCCAGCAAAATGAGATTGCTCATAATTTATTTATGACCCGAGGACCTGTGTTCAATTGTGAACGATACAGCAGACACAGAACTATAAGAATATATGTATGGCCAAGGAAAAAAGTCATAGGTACCCTGTGTATGTAGTTATTGCTCCTTTTTTGTAACCCCTCCAGTACCATAGGCAAACATAGTAGCTATTGCAGATAGTATAGATCAAGATCAGACTGCACAGAAAGTCCACTCAAGCCCACAAGTAAGAAGTCATTCTTAGTTTCAGTAGATTGTATTTATAGCCATCGTATGGAGGTCTAGGTTATATACTTGTTGCTGGAAGAATTATTACCAGAAATTACAAATTTTAATACTTAACTGCACAATGCCAACTTTGAAAGACCCTGAGAAGAAAGGTTTTAGAAAACATTTCAGGAAAAGGAGAAATGCTGGTAACCAGCATTTTCTCCTTTTTGCAAGGCTAAAATTTTGTTGTCTGGTAAAGAGTTTATACTTTCCTTGTGCATCTTTCTGCACTCATAGGATCCTAAAGGCAAGGTGAGGCATTTTCTCGAAAGTGTAGATTAGATCATTCTGCAGAATGTGTAATTGACCTTTGAACCACATTGTCTGATATTTTGAAAGAGATTAGGAAACAAGGAGTGTTGAAATTGAAACCATTTGTTATGACCTAAAATATATGATCTACCGACTTTAAATATAAATCTGTGAAAAGGGGGTTTAATGCATTTGCAAAAAGCATTAACCAGGTCAGCCTGTGCAGGCGGACCTGACCCGAGTGGAAAATTTCTGCTATTGGTCAGTTTTGAGCATTCCAAAGGACTGATTTACCTCATGATTCACTCTGTTGTTAGACAAAATAGATTTTGTGGATCCATAATTATGAGAATCAGATGACTTGTTTGGTATAATGCACCACATAGATACATTAAACCCCTGTAGCCAGAATGGATTTTATAGATCCATAATCATGAGATGACTTGCTTGGTATAATGTATCGCATAGATACATAAAACCCTCAGTTGCCAGAATGGATTTTATAGATCCATAATCATGAGATGACTTGCTTGGTATAATGTATTGCATAGATACATTAAACCCTCAGTATGGATCCATAATCATGAGATGACTTGCTTAGTATAATGTATCGCATAGATACATTAAACTCCTGTTACCAGAATGGATTTTATGGATCCATAATCATGAGATGACTTGCTTGGTATAATGTATCGCATAGATACATAAAACCCCCCATTGCTAGAATGGATTTTATGGATCCATAATTATGAGATGACTTGCTTGGTATAATGTATCGCATAGATACGTTAAACCCCCCATTGCTAGAATGGATTTTGTGGATCCATAATCATGAGATGACTTGCTTGGTATAATGTATCACATAGATACATAACACCCCTGTTACCAGAGCATGGCTCATATGTAACAATTTACTGGTGATTGAATTGTTAAATTTTGGATAATTAGACACTGCAACCATTCTTAAGAATGTTCTCTGTCTTATTCTTCAGAATTTTCTACATTTGAAAGTAACACAACTTCTGATTGGCTAAACCATTTGGTTTAGCCAGTCAGAAGTTGTGTTACTGTC
The DNA here is from genome assembly GCA_945859785.2 of Tridacna gigas. Lineage (NCBI taxonomy): Eukaryota > Metazoa > Mollusca > Bivalvia > Cardiida > Cardiidae > Tridacna > Tridacna gigas. The sequence continues at coordinate 69,396,234 of OX244029.2, forward strand.
AAATGTAGAAAATCTTGGAGAATAAGACTAAGAACATTCTTAAGAATGGTTGGTGAATATGGACCCAGATTTTGCTTTTCCTGTATTCTAGGGCTCAAAGATGTGGCTGCCTTTAATGTTGCTCTAGTTGAACTGTCAGGTCATTTACCAGTGAAAAGTAAGTTATCTTTAAACAGCCTTATGAATTAGAGATAATCAAACCTTGATTTTATTCTTCATAAGAATATACATGTAGATTCAAATGATATAGTGCCCACCCAGGTAGCCCAGTGACTCGTGACCTGGTGGTTGCAAGTTCGATACCAGGTTGAGGCAGACTTCCTTTCCGGCAATTTTTCGCGTCTTACCTCGAATGCATGTGAGAAAAGTAGTCAGTGGCTTTGGAAAGAAATTATTCAGTACGGGTGTGAGAAAGCCAGGAAACACATGGCTGCGTCACTGACTGCCACGATATGACCCAAGCTGTTAAAATGGCATTAAACTCCAATACAAGCAAAACAATCAGTCAAATGATTTAGTAAATAGCCTCCTATAAATCTATACAGTACTTTATTATAACCCCTGGAAAAAAGATGTTTACACTTGAAAAATGAATCTTTTCAGGGCTATAGTGAGATGAGGCTGTCTGTATGTCCTCCTTTCAATCTGTTCACATCATACACATTCATATATTTGCGCTTTGCTCTCCTCTGTGTGGGTATCAATGCATTATACCTTTATACAACTACCAGAAATTACAGATGTGCAAGACTCGATATTGAAACATGTCATGACGAAGAATTATTTACCTTGAACTTAGATCTATACTTAGATCTTTTTAGATCTTTTCAGAGCATGGCTGTCCTGTTTACAAGGATAATTTCCAAGTCATTTGGATATGGCTATTAATCCTTGGACTGCTGAGTAAATGGAAAGAAAATTTCTACCCTATGGATTTCAAAGTTGATTTCACCGGAAAAAAAAAACCATATTAGACATGGATGTAGATCAAAAATCTGGCTGCAAGTTTTGTGCAATCTGATATTGATCTACAGTGTCTGCCAAAGACCCCGAGTTGCGCTTAGCAGCCTAAAGGGTAAAGGGTAGAAAATATCAAGGGAAAAGGAGAAAATGCTGGTAACAAGCATTTTCTCCTTTTCCCATGATATTTCTAATGCTTTTTTCCATATGATCATGAACACAAGATAATTTGCTATAGGGTTAACCCTAGGGGTACTTGATTATTGCTCTATCAGTGCTTGAATAGGTAATTCACCGTTAAACTGATCTTATTTCAAACTTATTAACACCTGTATGGAATGCAAAAAAAAGTTATCTTTTAGGGCATTGCTTCATGTACTGGTTTTGATCACATTTCATTGTCTTTTATTTGTGTTTTGTATGTAAAGAGTCTGAAATAGCTAAGTAAAGGTGATGATGCCAGTTTTGATCTTCCACATTATCCATGCTCTGTGAAATGGGAGCTTAATGCATCTGCAAAATATATCATGTCATGTCAGCCAGTGTAGTCAGCGCAGGCTGACATGGGTCAAAACTTTTTGCTATTTTCTCCATGGCAAAAGACCCTACTACTGCCAAATCTAGTTCATTGTTAGACTGAATGGATTTTATGGATCCATAATCACATGATGCCTTGCTTGGTATCATGCTTTACAGAGATGCATTAAACCCACTTTTGCCAGAGCATGACTCATACATGTACATGTATATGTTGTTCTTTTTCAGACAGAGAACTTTTTTATGAGTTAGATGAGCAGAAAATTGAGAATGAGATCAGAAAGTATTCCTGTAATGATGAATATGATCAGATTAGGAAGGATCTCACTGAACTTGTACAGAACCCCAAAAATATATGAAAATTATGTTTTAGCTTTTATCAACCCTTAAAGTGCCTAATAAACAATCTAAGTATTTTGAAAAGGAAAAATGACCCCAATGTTGAAACTAGGTCACTAGGTCAAATCTTAGAAAAGCCTTGTGTATGCTCTAAGAGGCCACATTTTCAGTCCAATCCTCATGAAACTTGGTGAGAATGTTTGTCTTGATAAAATCTCGGACGAGTTTGAAATTGGGTCATGTGGGGTAAAAAACTAGGTCACTTGGTCAAATCTTCGAAAAACCTTGTGTACGCTCTAGAGGCCGCATTTTCAGTCAGATACTTGTGAAATTTGGTCAGAAAGTTTGTCTTGATAAAATCTCGGACGAGTTCGAAATTGGGTCATGTTGGGTCAAAAACTAGGTCACTAGGTCAGATCTTCGAAAAAACCTTGTGTATGCTCTAGAGGCCACATTTTCAGTCAGATACTTGTGAAATTTGGTCAAAATGTTTGTCTTGATAAAATCTGAGATGAGTTTGAAATTGGGTCATGTAGGTCAAAAACTAGGTCACTAGGTCAAATCTTAGAAAAACCTTGTGTACACTCTAGAGGCCACATTTTCAGTTCGATCCTCATGAAACTTGGTCAGAATGTTTGTCTTGATGAAATCTCGGACGAGTTCAAAATTGGGTCATGTGGGGTCAAAAACTAGGTCACTAGGTCAAATCTTTGAAAAACCTTGTGTATGCTATAGAGGCCACGTTTTCAGTCAGATACTTGCGAAATTTGGTCAGAATGTTTGGCCTATTGACTCAGGCGAGCGATCCAGGGCCATCATGGCCCTCTTGTTTGCCATATCATCTCAGATCAGACAGTGTAGATCTAAGATCTGACTGTGCATTCTAATCTTGATCTATGCTGGCTGCAAAAGCAACTAAATTTGTGATAGGCACTTTGAGGGTAAATAGTATTTAGTAACATTTGATTATTGTCCTGTACAGTAGGGGCACTGAAATGGTTCATATGTAGTATTTTATCACATTCAATTTTTTGTCCTTTACATTGTGATTTTTCAATAATTAAATTTTATTTGCGATAGTAATATGATTTCAGTTTTGGCTCTTTGTGCAATCTCAAGGATATATTAGCATTATTTATTTCATGGAGAAATTCACCCTCAAATGTGTGCAGAATGGTGGTGAGAACAAATGCACCACTCTTAACCCTTTACCAAACAACAAAATTTAGATTTTACCATAATCAAAGCTTTTGTAGATCATGGAGCATGGAGTATGGCTCAATTGACGAGTTGTTTCTTAAAAAGCTAAAACATTGTTTTCAAAAGCTCTTCTTTAAACGAAGGGATTATTTGGTAAAGGGTAAAGACAGTGGCTTGAGAAGAATGTTGTGTGAATTACTGGTGAAGGAAACTCCAAGGAAGCATGGATAGGTGCACGAGCTGCTGTGATATCACTGAAATAATGTTGATAAGGGCATTAAGGACCAGGAGGGGACCAATGCAGTCTTCAGATGATAGCTTTTTAACACATATTGAAATTTCTTTGACATCTTTAGATTCAATTGCCTGGGATTTCATTGTACAGGTATTTATAAGGTGTAGGAGAGGGAAGTACAATAAACTAGACACTGTTTGGAACTGTATAAAGCACGACATTTATGAAGCATGATATTTTTAAATAGCTTGCTATGTTTTTGTTTATGAAAATGGTTTAATTTTGGTATATTTATTTATTTTTTAATAAATAATATAAAACTGATTTTGTTGCTTGCATTCTTCTGTTCTCTCTTCAACATTTTCAGCATTTTCGAAATAACATTTCAGAGAGATGATGCCATCCTTTTCCAGTGCATTAGTAAATTGTATTTTACTCTGACAAGGCATTTCTTCTTGAAATTGTTTCTTTTTTACCCCCCTAATTTTTCTGTTCCTGCATTGACTCTGTACCACACAATCCTGAGTTTTTAATGACCCTGAAAGAGAAGGCTTTTGAATACACTGATAGAAAAGGAGATGAAGACTCGGCCCTTTACCACATGACAAAATTATAGACACATCTAAATTGAAGGCATTTAAAGACAATTTAACCCTTTACGGCACAATGCCAACTTTTGAAGACCCTGAGAAAGAGGGCTTTTGAAAACATTGTGGAAAAAGAAGACAAGAGGGCCATGATGGCCCTGGATCGCTCACCTGAGTCAATAGGCCAAATTTCACTCCAGGGTTACAATTGAAAGTACTACATGCCAAATAAATATGATGTTAGTCCCAATTTCAAACTCATCCAATATTTAATCAAGACAAACATTCTGACCAATTTTCAAGTCAACTGAGCAAGACATGTGGCCTCAAGAGTGACCACAAGGTATTTCTTTAATTTGACCTAGTGACCTCGATTATGACCCAGGTGACCCAATTTTAAACTCATCCTAGATTTTTTCAAGATATTTTATGAAGACAAGCATTCAGAACAATCTTCAAGTCAATTGAGCAAAAAATAAGGCCTCTAGAGTGCCCACAAGGTATTTCTTTAATTTGACCTAGTGACCTAGTTTATGATCCCAGTTGACCCAAATTCGGACTCATCTGAGATGTTATCAAGACAAACATTCTGACCAATTTTCAAGTCAATTAAGCAAGAAATGTAGCCTCTAGAGTGCCCTCAAAGTATTTCTTTAATTTGACCTAGTGACCTAGATTATGACCCCAGGTGACCCAATTTTGAACTCATTGTGGATTTCATCAAGACAAACATTTTAATCAATTTTCAAATCAATTGAACAATAAATGTGGCCTCTAGAGTGCACACAAGGTATTTCTTTAATATGACCTAGTGACCAAATTTAAGACCCCAAATGACCCAAATTCAAACTCATGTGAGATTTTATCAAGACAAACATTCTGACCAAATTTCAGGTCATTTGAGCAATAAATGTGGCCTCTAGAGTGCCCACAAGGTATTACTTTAGTTTGACCTAGTGACCTAGTTTATGACCCCAGGTGACCCAATTTCGAACTGACTGAACACATTGTGCTCAGGTGGGCTAACAAACTTAGAACAGGTTCACTACATACCAAATAACAAAGCTCTATGCCTTCCAGGTTTAGAAAAGAAGAATTTTAAAATTTTCCTTCTTTGTTCCTTCGTTCGAACTTGTGACCCCCGGGGCAGGGCCAGTTTTGACCCCAGCGGCATCATTTGTAGAAATGTGGTAGAGGTCTACTAGGAGATGCTACATACCAAATATCAAAGCTCTACACCTTCCAGTTTTAGAGAAGAAGAATTTTAAAGTTTTCCTTCTTTGTTCCTATGTTAGAACTTGTGACCCCCCAAGCTGGGCCAGTTTTGACCTCAGGGGCATCGTATGAACGGACTTGGTAGAGGTCCGCTAGGAGATGCTACATACCAAATATCAAAGCTCTATGCCTTCCAGTTTCAGAGAAGAAGAATTTTAAAGTTTTCCTTCTTTGTTCCAATGTGCAAACTTGTGACCCCGCCTCCCTCCAGCAGGGCCAGTTTTGACCCTAGGGGGATCATATGAACAAATGTGGTAGAAGTCCACTAGGAGATGCTAGATGCCAAATATCAAAGCTCTACGCCTTCCAGTTTTAGAGAAGAAGAATTTTAAAGTTTTCCTTCTTTGTTCCTATGTTTGACTTGTGACCCCCGGGGCGGAGCCAGTTTTGACACCAGGGGCATCATATGAACAAACTTGGTAGAGGTCCACCAGGAGGTGCTAGATGCCAAATATCAAAGCTCCATGCCTTCCAGTTTCAGAGCAAAAGAATTTTAAAGTTTTCCTTCTTTGTTCTTATGTTCGAACTTGTGACCCCCAGGGCGGGGCCAGTTTTGACCCCAGGGGCATCATATGAACAAACTTGGTAGAGGTCCACTAGGAGATGCTAGATGCCAAATATCAAAGCTCCATGCCTTCCAGTTTCAGAGAAGAAGAATTTTAAATTTTTCCGTCTTTGTTCCTATGTTCGAACTTGTGACCCCCGGGCGGGGCCAGTTTTGACCCCAGGGGCATCATATGAACAAACTTGGTAGAGGTCCACTAGGAGATGCTACATACCGAATATCAAAGCTCTACGCCTTCTAGAATCAGAGAAGAAGATTTTCAAAGATTCTGCTGTTTTTTTCCTTTCTGTTGCCATGGCAACCAGAGTTATGGGTGGAATTTAATCTCTTGAACAACTTTGGTAGAGCTTCACCCAAGGAACATCCCTGCCAAGTTTCATCAAGATTGGCCCTGCGGTTTAGGAGGAGAAGATGTTTAAAGGAATTGTGGACAGACGGACAGACAGACGGACGGACAGATGGACGCCGGACAACAACCGATCACAATACCTCACCTTAGCACTTCGTGCTCAGCTGAGCTAAAAATGCTGGTAACCAGCATTTTCTCCTTTCCCACAATGTTTTCTACCCTATCAAAGACATAAATCACCCTTTCAGCTACATTTAATGTCATCTGCAAATGCTTTTAATTTGGTCCGATCCAAATTTTGTCGTTTGGTAAAGAGTTAAACCACAATTAAAAGCATTGTTGCTAAGGGAGAAAGTGCTCAATGTGAGTGATTTCTCTGATACCTTAATGCTTTCACACATTTTCATGGAGTAATATGTTACCATATGCCAAAATTTGGACTAATTCAAATCCAAAGCTCTTGCAGACGACAAATTAAATGTGGTTCAAATGGTGAGATTCATCTCTGAAAGGGTAGAAAACATTGTCAAAACAGGAAGACATGCTGGTTACCAGCATATTCTCCTTCCCCACAATGTTTACGTTTTCAAATGCTTTCTTCCTCATGGTCATTAAAACTTGGGATTGTGTGGTCAAGGATTAAACCTGAAGTCGTATAAATTTTCTGTATTTTTACATGGATGTTTTCAGGAGTCCTCTTCTGCAAATTTGTTTCGGGAGGTAATGGTTTTATACTGCTAAATGCAGAAATTTTTTCACTTACAAAATGGCCCTTTTTCCTTTATTTCCATTTCTAGTCATAGGTAATAGAAAAAAAAGAATTAAAAAAATACAAGCTATAAACATAATGGGTTTATGTCAATATTCCAATGCAGATACACATGTATAATGTTTACTTCACATTTATTCGACTGATTGTTATTTAACCCTTTCCCATACAATCCTGAGTTTTAACGACCCTCGGAGAGAAGCCTTTTGAAAACATTGCGGTCAAAGGAGAAAATGCTGGTAACCAACGTTTTCTCCTTTTACCACAATTTTTCTACCCTTCCTAGGACAATTTTCTCCATTTGAGCCATGTTAAATTTGTCATCTGCAAATGCTTTCAATTTGGAACATTCTAACATTTTGTTGTTTAGTATAGAGGTAATATACAATTTACTGAGCCCAGCAGCTCAATTGTGTACATGTAGGGCTCATAAACCAAGAGTTGCTGGCTTGACTCTAGGCTGTGCCAAATTATTTCTGAGGACTGGTGATAAGTCATTGCAATAGTAATTATTCCTCTTTCAAAGCTGAACCTTGCTTTGACAATGTTTATGTGGGAAAGCAGCAAATGGCTTGGACAGATTGTATGAAGTACTTGTAAAAGAAACTCCAGGAATGCATGGATAGGTGCACTGGCCCTTGAAACACAATATTAAAACACCATGCAAATCAGTAATTCATATCATATATGAGAGAATTTGGTATCCCAAACTCAAGACTAGTTTGTGGCAAAATAAATCAACTGCTGAGTAAGATGAGTCCTGGGTCCATAATAACCAGCCATTCTTAAGAACGTTCTTAGTCTTATTCTCCAGAATTTTCTAAATTTAAAAGTAACCCAACTTCTGACTGGCTAAACCATTTGGTTTAGCCAATCAAAGTTGTGTTACTTTCAAATTTAGAAAATCTTGAAGATTTAGATTAAGAATGTTCTTAAGAATGGTTGGTGAATACAGGCCCTGATCATTTCTTCTTAAATCTGTCTCATACACTGACTGAGGATTTCTGAAACAGTCCAATCTGGTCAAGAATGAATAGCCTGAAAATAAAAAATTGAAATAAATTATAGAAGACAGAATATGAGCAAGAACTGAACATCTGTATGTTGCTTAACTCTTTACTAAATGACAAAATGTTAAGACATGTTCAAACTGAAAGCATTTGCAGATGAGAAATTGATTGTGGCTCAAATAAAGAAACTTGGCTTAGAAAGGGTAAAAAACATCGTTGGGAAAGGGGAAAATGATGGTTAAAAGTCATTGACACGGGATTCATTCCTGTCACAGCTGATCATTGTTTCCACGATGGTTATGTGGCAAAGCAGCCAGTGGCTTGGGAAGACTTATGCGCTAAGCACTGGTAAAAGAAACTCAAGGAAAGCATGGATAGGTGCACTGGCTTCCTTGATATTACTAAAATAACAGTATTAAACACCGTAAGAGCAAACAAACAAATCCTAAATAATGGAAAACATTTTTGAAAGGTTGGAAAGCATGGTGGGGAAATGGAGAAAGGCTGGTTACTATCGGTTTTTCCTCCTCCAACTTTTCTCTCTAAAGACTTTGGGATTGTTGTTACAGAGGATTGTCTTGTAAAAGGTTAACCTAAAGCAATGTCATTAAGTAATGAAAAGATATGCAACAAAAATAAAACAAGAGGGCCATGATGGCCCTGTATCGCTCCACTGGCTTATAAATATAAACCACGAAGAAAAGTCTTCACTATATAAGCCCTTATAAAACTTTGACCTCATGGCTACAGTCTGACTAAATGGGGAATATTGTATTAGAAGAATAACATGCCAAATGTGGGAGTTCTTGGCCTTATGGCTGGTAACAAGATGGTTTCTGAACTTTTCACTCCATAAACCCATGTAAAACTTGTGATCCCTGGTGCAGGGCCAAACTTGATCCTTGAGCTGTAACTTGGGCCCTCTTTGTAACTGTCCACTAAATAATGCTATAATTATATGCAAAATTTGGTAGCCTAAGCCTTATGGCTATGTACACCAAAATTTAAAAGTTTTCCCTATGTAAGCCTATGTAAATCTTGTGAACCCCCCCCCTCCAAGTATGAGGCCAAATTGACCCCAGGACTATACTTTGGGCACTTTTGGTAGACTCCAACTAGATCAAGCTAAATGCCAAATTTGGTAGCTCTAGGCCTTATGGTTTCAGACAAGAAGATATTTAAAGTTTTCTCTATATAAGCCTATGTATAAAACTTGTGACCCCTGGGGAAGAGCCAATTTTGACCCCAGGGCTATAATTTCAAGAAACATGATAGAGGTCTACTACATAAAGCTACATGCCAAATTTGGTAGCCCTATGCCTTATGGTTTCAGACAAGAAGATTTTTAAAGTTTTCTCTATATAAGCCTATGTAAAACTTGTGACCCCTGGGGCAGAGCCAATTTTGACCCCAGGGCTATAATTTCAAGAAACATGATAGAGGTCTACTACATAAAGCTACATGCCAAATTTGGTAGCCCTATGCCTTATGGTTTCAGACAAGAAGATTTTTAAAGTTTTCTCTATATAAGCCTATGTAAAACTTGTGACCCCTGGGGCAGAGCCAATTTTGACGCCAGGGCTATAATTTGAAGAAACTTGATAGAGGTCTACTACATAAAGCTACATGCCAAATTTGGTAGCCCTATGCCTTATGGTTTCAGACAAGAAGATTTTTAAAGATTTCCAATATTTTTCAGTTTTGTTGCCATGGCAACCAGAGTTTTTGAAGGAATCAAATTCTTTCAAGAAATTCTGAAGAGGACCATGTCAGGATCATTTCTGTGAAGTTTCGTGAAAATTGGATGGGTAGTTTCAGAGAAGAAGATGTTTGAAATAAAAGTTAACGCACGGACGGACGGACAGACGGACGACCGGACGGACGGACGGACGCACGACGGACACCGGGCCATGACATAAGCCCGCTGGCCTTCGGCCAGTGGAGCTAAAAAAGAAATTTAGCAACAGTTCAAACTGCTTATGCGACCTGTCAAAACTAATGCTCCACTAAGATGTAAAAAATCAGCTCTGTAACTCTTTATTAAAGGATAAAATTTTATGTCCAACTTGAGAGGATTTAGAAATGATAAGATTAATGTAACTGCATGTATAAATAAGATATGTTTTATCATAGTGAAGAGAACATTGTGAGAAAAAGAGAATACGCTGGTTACCAGCATTTTCTCTTTTCCCATAATGTTTTCAAAGCCTTCCACCTCAAGGTCATTGGATTGTTTGGTAAAGGGTTAAACCTACCTAGCTCTCTCCGCCATTTCCAGTCCGCTCCATCTTGGACTATAGGGATAGTCCTGATACACCTCTGTATAGGGTTTACCTTTGTGCTCATGGTATATGGACTGAAAGGTCAACACCGGCTGGTCTTTTGGGAAATAGGTTGGGAGCTCAACTGAGAAAAAAAAACAAAACATTTCAATATTTAGTATTTATGATCAATTTTCTTAATAACCCTTTACAAACAATCCTGTGTTTTAAAACACTAGGGAAGAAGGCTTTTGAAAACATTGTGGGAAAAGGAGAAATTGCTTGTAACAAGTAATTTCTCCTTTTCACACAATGTTTTTTACCTTATCAGAGAACTTAAATTCATTTGTTCCAATTTCTGATTTATTGGCTGTTGTATGCTTTAGATCTGGAAGTGTCAAAAAGTTGTTGTTTGGGAAAGAGTTAAATAAGACACCATCATGTTGTCCCTCCTCGATCCCCCAAATTTTAGCCTTCATTAAAACTTTAAAACATGAAGACAATGCTTTTGCAATGAGGACAAATCACTTTAGAAAGCAATCTTAGTAAAGAAGAAATCGCAAAAAGTCAAATTTCTCATGTTTGGTCATTGTTGATTGATTGTACGGTATTTAACGCCATTTTCAACATTATTTCAGTCATAACGCAGTGGCCAGTGCAACTATCCATGCTTTCCTAGAGTTTCTTTTACCAGTACTCCCCCACACAACATCCTTTCCAAGCCACTGGCTGCTTTGTCCAAACAATAGTCAGTGGTGACAGAGGAATGAATCCTGTCACAATAACTGTCATCAATCCTTGGAAAGAAATTGGCCAAGCCATGGACTGAACCAGCAACCTCCTGTTCTCAAGTCCTGTATGCTACCAACTGAGCTACCGGGGCTTGGCTTTGGTCAATGTAACTGTTGAGATATGTACAAATAAGTGAAAAGAGTAACTCTTTATTAGACAAAAAAGGTTTTTACTTGTCCATATTGAAAGTGTTTGCAGACAACAATTTAAAGGTAGCTCAAATGATGGTACTTGTTCTCAAACAGTAGGGAACATTGTGGGAAAAGGAGAAAATGCTGGTTACCAGCATTTTCTCCTTTTCTCACTATGTTTGGAAACGCATTCTTTCTTTGAAACTCCAGACTATTTGGTAAATGGTGAAATAGCTTACAGATTTACAAAGACAAGGAGGACTGTTTCTAAGATGGAATGTGTGGTCATGCAAATTACTGGATTTAGTTGTGATGACCAAATATCACAAGAACACTTACTGTGAATCACAAAATAGAAGTCATTCCATTCAAACAAAAAGCTACATTTGGTAAATCCCTCGGAATCGTATTCCAGTATAGATCTGAAACAAACAAAATAAATTGGCTTGGCTTCTTTGCTTCACCCTTAACCACACAATCCTGAGTTTGAACCAGAAAGCTTTTGAAAAAACTGTGGGAAAAGGAGAAAATGCTGGTAACCAGCATTTTCTCCTTTTCCCACAATGTTTTGCATCCTTTCATAGACAAATTTCATCATTGAAGCCACACTTAATTTGTTGTCTGCAAATGATTTCAGTTTGGAAGAGTTTAAAATTTTTCCGTTTGGTAAAAGAGCTAAATGTTGCTTAAAAGTTGGAATTTTTTTTAGATTTGAAAGAAAAGAAAATGTGGTAAAAGAAGAAAATGCTGGCTATCAACATTTTCTTCTTTCCCTATAATGTTTTCAAAATCCCTCTCCCTTAGGGCTGCTAAAATAAGGTAAAGGGGGCATCAGCTTTCCTTTAGAATGGCAAAAATTACAAAAAAAACTGTCTTACCTTCCGTATTCACAGAGAAAAGCTACAATGTATTCTTTTCTCTTTTCAAAGCACTGTACAATCTGATCTACCTGAAAAACAAAGACTGTAGATGTATGAATATTAACCCTTAAAGCGCCTTTCACTACTATAGTTGCCTTTGCGGCCAGTGTAGATCAAGATCAGACTGCACAAAACGTGCAGTCTGATCTTTGATCTACACTGTCCTCTTTGCTGAAACAGTACAGGCAAAAGGCAGGCATGAAATTACAATTATTTCCATCTTATTTGAAGATGAAAATGCCCGTCGGGTTTATTCCGCACTTTAAGGGTTAACTCTGATTTATTTGCAAAGGTTAATTCAATTCGGACTCGTCTTAAAGTATTCTAAGAATACTGAGGCAAGAAAAAATCATTTGAATTGAAGGAAAATCAAGTATTTTAATTGCATGGATAATATTGCAGTGAACAGAACAATATTATTGCTCCTTTTCCTACATTTTCAAAGCCTGTTTACTTCAAGCATGTCAAAAAGTCAGATTAAAAGAGTAACAATGATGCATGCATTATGTAATATTGATGCAGTAAACATTATGAAAAACTGAAGCATACTGAAAAATGTTTGTGATGAATAAAACAGTTAACCACTTCATATACGGCTATAGAACATGCCAATAGCCTTGAAAAAAAGAATTTTTTAAATCTAAGCTTACTTATGATCTTCAAACAATTGGGACATGTCTGTGAAAAGGGGGCTTGATGCATCTCCGTGATGCACTGTACAAAGTAAGACATCACATAATTAAGGATCCATAAAATCCACTTAGTTCAATAACCGACTAAATCATGAGGTAGACTTGTCCTTGAACATACCGAAAATTGACGGGTAGCGAAAAGTTTCGGCCCAGGTCAGCCTACGCGGGCTGCGCAGGCTGACCTGGGTCATTACTTTTCGCATTAAGCCCCCTTTACACAGAGCATGCCTCAATTATAAGTTGAATCAAAATTGCTACAAATGAAGTGATAATTAACTCAGAACACCATGAGTGCTGGGCCTGTGTCCACCAACGATTCTGAATATGCATTTTCGATTCGATTCTAGATTAAGTAAGTAACACAATTTCTGATTGATTAAGCCATTGTTTAGCCAGTCAGAAACTGTGTTTCTTTGAAGTTTGGAAAATTCTTCAGAATTAGACTATGAATCTTACAAGGAATGGTTGGTAAGTATGGGTCCTGATTTTACTATATGGCGTGCAACACACGAAAAGGGGCTTTCGGACATATGCGTAAAAGTGTGTTGTCCCAGATCAGCTTGTGCAGTCTGTGGCTAATCCGAGATGACACTTCCCGCTTTTGTGCTATTTTCTGTTTCACGAAAGTCTACTGTAAGAAAAAATCTTAATGTAGTTGTAAAGTGCCATCTCGGATTAGCCTGCGCGCACTGCGCAGGCTAATCTGAGACAACACTTTACACAAATGTCCGAGGGTCTAATTTCGCATGTTGCGGGCCAATTATATGCCATTCACTTTAACTCTTTACCAACCGACAAAACGTTCCACTCTTCCAAATTAGAAGCATTTGCAGACGACAAATCAAGATTGGCACAAACGATGCAGTTTGCCTTTAATAGAATAGAAAACATTGTGGGAAAAGGAAGAAGTGCTGGATGCCAGCATTTTCTCCTTTTCCCACCTTGTTTTTCTTCCTCAGGGTTATTAAAAGTCAGCATTGAGTGGTAAAGGGTTAAAGAATTGAAAACATCGCTGGCATTTGGCTCAAAGAGAAGAACATGCTGACTGTTACTGTGACAGGAGCTGACACAAAGAGCAAGTTAATGTACCTTATTTTTCAGTAATAAAGTAACGTCTGGCACATATTCACTAAGACAAGTGCCAACAGGAAAACCAGGTATGCGTAGATTTGATGATCCACCTAGTGCCCTACAATTAAAGGTTATGTAATTATGTATGTGCAAGATTAAACTTGCAGTGCTTGTCACTCACACTTCAACAAACTTGTCTGCATAATGCTTTGATACTGTTCAAAGAGACAAGGAATCAAATGACTTAATCCTTAGGCTGCTAAGTGCCACTCAGTGACCTTTTAGGAACAGCATAGATCAAGATCAGACCACACAGAATGTGCAGTCTGATCTTGTATCTACACTGTCCGGTAAGTAGACGTTTTTCTCCAAAAAATAAGTTTGAAGTAGGAACATTCAGGTTTTTACCATGGGCTTGAAACTTTCATTTAATTTACTTAGCAGTATAAGGGTTAATGTATATGGAATATTATGTTGTAGTAGCTTTCCTGTGGCTGATATTTGCATCAAGGTATGTAGGAAAATTTGATATCTCACAGAGGTCAAGGGAGATGTAAAAATTTTCTTACACAACAAGAAGCAAATACAAGCCCTAGGTTAGTTACAACCACATAATATTCTTTTCATTAAATTTTTACAACAAAATACTGCAAATATGCACAATTTTATTAAAGGATATAAGAAATTAAAAATAATTTAGTGCTGGTGCCACTTTATTTTTTTAACCTACCTTTCTGTCACTTGGTATTTTAACCACTTAACACACAATCCAGAGTTTTAAAGATCTTGGGGGAGAAGGTTTTTGGAAACATAGAGGGAAAAAGGAGAAAATGCTGGTAACCAGCATTTTCTCCTTTTCCCACAATGTTTTCTGCATTCTTAAAAGCAAATTCCACCATTTGAGTCACTTTTATTTCGTCCTCTGCAAATGCTTTGGATTTGGACAAGTCTATAGTTTTGTCGTCTGGTAAAAAGTTAAACCTTCCAGTATTTATTTAACATCCATTGTGAAACAAGGTCTACAACTTAGATTAATCAGTCTTCATGACTGTTTCCTGGAAACCTTAACCAGTACTTGTACCATGATGCAGGTAGTTCCAAAGGTTGACACAGCTAATCACAGGATACAAACCAGGAACCTTAGAGGCAATAGGCCCACACTCTACCCTTACATGACTGTCTCCCACTGAAGAAGAAAATACCAGTTTCCAGAATTCTACTGGTCTATCATAATGTTTTCTACCCTTTCAATGACAAATTCCAGCATCTCAGCCACGTTTTTCAACAATGAATGCTTTTAATATTGACAAGTCTACAATTTTGTAATCTGGTATTAAGGTAACCCTTTACTACACGATAAAATTTTAGACAGGTCCAAATTACAATTATGCATTAGTAGACAGCAATCTAAATATGGTTCTTATGATATGCTTTGGCTGTTCAAGGGTATAATACATTGAATGAAAATGAGAGAAAATGCTGAATTCTAGCATTTCTCCTATTTTCACTATGTTTTAAAAAGTCTTCTTCCTAAAGGTCAGTAAAACTCTGAATTGTTGGGTAAAGGGCTAAAGCAAACCTTTTACCTTTCAACTCTCGGAGATAAATACAGTTGAGGGGAAATTCTTGTCCCTTCAGGATTGTTAAAGGTGACTAGCAGGAGGGCTGCATCCTCTCCGGGATTCAGCTGTAACAAAAAAAACAAGAGGACCATGATGGTCCTAAATCGCTCACCTGAAATGCAACTCAGCTGTCATTGTTATGGCCACTTGCCTGTTGTTTTTTGCTGGAATGTTTTAGTTTTGAAAATGATTCATGCATATGACAATACCAACAATCAGAGCAGGTAAGAAAATGATAGTTGAAATTATAGGCCCTAGAGTGTAAACAATGGAATTGTCATCAAGATCCCCTATTTTGATGCTTTTAGCTTGTCCCCAATTTGATCAGATTTGTCCATAGGTCATTATGAACATCCAGGGAAATTTTGAGTATGACTGAGCCAGAACTGTGGTTGCTGAGTGTGTTCATGTTCATGTTCACAACCTTAAAAACATTCTGGGCGATGGATCAAGATTATGCTCGAATTTAAATGCATATAAGCCATCATTCACAGATATGGCCTTGATATTCAGTCTTAATATTGTGATTATACCTTTTTTATGAGTAGGTCCAAAAATAAATTAGATATGCAATGACCTTTTGATAGACAGGCAAATGAAAAGTTGACAACAATTAGACAATAATTGCAGAAAGCAGTTAAAAGACTCAGTGTTTCCCAATAGTGGCACATACCTGGTACGGGTTGACATCTGCGACAGCCCAAAATAGGGTTCCACTTATAATGATACTCAGGGGACCGAAGAAATCATATCGTTTTATCTGAATATCGTTTTAACTGATGTACATTCTTATGAAAAGAGACCCTGTTGGGACCAAGGGATTAACATCATTATAAGCAATATATCGTATTAAGCAATATAGTAATAAGCAAAGTTTACTGTAATTGTTGCAGAGATGCTCAAGAAATTAATTAATATTTTAGCAGATCAGTATTGAGTTGACTCTTTTCAAGATATGATATATGAAAGCTCTAGCCCTTACAGTTTGGGACAAGGAGATTTTTAAAGATTTCCTTCTTTATCTCTATGCGAAATCCGAGAACCCACAACATAGGGCCATTTTCAACACTAGGGCCATAATTTGAAGTATTTTGGTAGAGGGCCACTAGATGATGCTACATGCCAAATATGAAAGCTGTAGCCCTTACGGTTTGGGACAAGAAGATTTTTAAAGATTTCCTTCTTTTATCTCTATGTGAAATCTGAGAACCCACAACATAGGGCCAATTTTCAACACCAGGGCCATAATTTGAAGTATTTTGGTAGAGGGTCACTAGATGATGCTACATGCCATATATGAAAGCTCTAGCCCTTACGGTTTAGGACAAGAAGATTTTTAAAGATTTTTCTTTTGGTTGCCATGGCAACCAGAGTTCTTCATGGAATTCAAATCTTTGAAGTATTCTGAATGTGCATCACCTAAGGATCATTTCTGTGAAGTTTGATTGAAATCTGATTGTTAGTTTAGGAGGAGAAGATTTTTTTTGTAATTGTGAACGGACGGACGGATGGACATTGACCGATCACAATAGCTCACCTCCAGCATTTCGTGCTCAGGTGAGCTAAAAAGTTCTAGAATGACATCATGAGCAGCATACAGTACAAGAGCACTCAAATATTTCTTGAAATCAGATTAAGAGGAAAGATAGGAGAATTACGGAAGAAAGGTCTGAACAAAGTGAAAACTAGCATCTCTCCAGTTATCAACCTATTTACATATTCTAATGCAGATAACATACAGTTTTTTTGAAAATGTACTTATATCTTGTACATTGTATAAGTGACTAAAAATGGAAATATTTGAGTAAGGGTAATTTTCTCTAACAACAATGTGGAAAAATACTGTGAGGAAAGAAGCAAGTCATATGTTACAAGCAATTGCTTCCTTTTCTCTTGTGGTTTAACCCTTTAACACACAATCCCGACTTTTAACGACCCTGTGAAAGAAGCCTTTTGAAAACATTGTGGGAAAAGGAGAAAATGCTGGTAACCAGCATTTTCTCCTTTTCCCACAATGTGTTCTACCATTTCCAAGACAAATTCAATTTTTCAGTCACATTTATTTTGTCGTCTGCAAATACTTTCAATTTGTACCAGTCTCAAATTTTGTCGTTTGGTAAAGAGTTAAGATGCATACACAATCAAAACTACTATTGTATTGTTATATAAAGGATGTCCATTTTAGAAGTCGCTATGAATTCAGCAATATGTTGGAAAAAACCGATGTTCAAATAATCAAAATTTTATATAAAAACAATCTGAATTCTAATTTATACATTTTACCTGTCTTTTCTATAGCTCTGAGTGATGCACTCACCTGTGTTATATATGAGGGTATTCTGGCAAAATCAACGTGAAGTTTGATTAAGAAGTTGATCGGTCCAGTCCTATTCTGAAACAGTAACAGAAAAAAAACCTGTCAACTCTTCACCTCTTTACTCCTTATTTTTATGACCCTGAAGATGAGAAATTTCTGGCAAATTGAAAGCATTTGCAGCCGACAAATAAAATGTCACTCAAATGATGGTATTTTTCTAGGAAAGGGTTAAAAACATTGTGGGCAAAGGAGAAAATGCTGGTTACCAGCATTTTCTCCTTTTCCCACAATGTTTTCAAAAGCGTTTTTCTCAGGTTGTAAAAGCTGGAGATTGTGTGAAAAAGGGTTTAAGAGGCAATGTAAGTAAGCATTGTAACATTCCTTACACTTATTTACTATTATTACAAAGTTAGGCAGTTAGAATGTTTGCACACATACATGTATTTAGCTTACATATAGTTTTTCTCTTTGGCTCTTGGTGTGATTTTACCAATAATATTGCACTGATTTAGCTTACAAAGATTTCCCCTATCTCTAAATCCACATGACAGAACTTGTTTTCCTCTATGTCCTAGCTACCTACCTCTGTATGTGAAACATGAATTTCTACATCATCAGATGTGATATCAGTGTCTTTACATAAAGAACTGTATTCAAAGTCTAGTCTAGGTAACTTGGAAATAATCTGTTCCTGGTATAGTTTGTATTCATCCAGAAGTTCTGTAACAACTTCTAATAATGACCCTGGTTCTTTATAATCCCAATTTATCAAGTGCTGAAATAAAAATGATATGAGCCATGTTCTGTGAAAAGGGGGCTTAATGTACAGTATCTGCAAATACTATCGACCCAGGTCAGCCTGCGCTGTCTATCCATGCAAACCTGGGTGGATACTTTTTGTTTTTGGTAAATTTTCTGCATGCCAAAGGACAAGGGTACCTCATGATTCAATAGGTTGTTTGACAAAATGGATTTTATGGATCCATGATAATGTGATTACTTGCTTGGTATCAGGCACCATGGAGATGCATTAACCCTTTACCGCCCAATGACGCCTTTTAACGACCCTGGGAAAGAAGCCTTTTGAAAACATTGTGGGAAAAGGAGAAAATGCCGGTAACCGGCATTTTCTCCATTTCCCACAATGTTTTCTTCCCTATCACGAGAAAATTGCACCATTTGAGCCACACTGAAATTGTCGTCTGCAAATGCTTTCAATTTGGACAAGGTTAAAATTTTGTCGTCTGGTAAAGGGTCAAACCCCCTTTGACCACAGCATGGCTCATATACATGTAATTATTCATTCAATGAGACCTGATTAGACCACACAGACATACAGACTGTTGTACTGTTTCTGTCATTTATACTTTCCTTTTATAACTGTAAAACAAGACATCACAAAACGAATAATTTTTTACATCAGAGATGACATCATCATGTTGACCTGAATATGAATCCTTGTAATCGATGCATGTTATTGATCATGTGATATCCTGACAAATCTTTGCAAAACTATGGTGTGAAATCTGAAAAGACCTAGCAACTACTTAGCCCATTAAGAAAAAAAACACTGAAAAAATCTCTTACTTTTGTCTTTTTCTTTATTGATGATTTGCCTGCTACGAGTATTGGTTTAATTAATTCAGTGATAAATCAATTTGGAAGTTCAGTGAGATTAAAAAAATCTGAATATCTCCTTTTAAGGTTTCCAGGAAGCGATCAAATAGAGTGATTTATAAACTTGTGAGAAAGAGTATCACAGTCAACATAAAATGAATATGTTAAAAAGTAAAACTTACTACAAGCTTATCTAAATCTGGAGAAAATTCTGAATCTTCAGCACCAAATACAAAATCAGGTGGGTCCTCTGGATAATTACAGTCAAAGAGTACTTCCCCTATAATATAACAAATCCAATCAATAACAATCCAGTTTTAGCTTTTTTGCATACTGCTTATATTTACACACAAAGGATACTAAGGAAAGTGCATTTCTTAAATATGTGAAAAATTTAGCTAACTTTCTTGGCTTGCAAAGATACATACTTGTTTAACAAATTGGTATTTTTGAATCTCCAGCAAAATAAAAAAAAAGAGATCCATTAACTCTTTACCAAATGAAAAAAATTTAGACTGGTCCAAATTGAAAGCATTTGCAGACGACAAATTAAAGTTGGCTCGAATGACAAAATTTGTCCTTGATAGAGTAGAAAACATGGTGGGAAAAGGAGAAAATGCTGTTTAGCAGCATTTTCTCCTTTTCCCACAATTTTTTCAAAAGGCTTCTTCCTCAGGGTCGTTAAAAGTCGGGATTGTGTGGTAAAGAGTTAAGCTGGGCTATATACACTCACTGGAAGCTATCAAGGGCATGTCACCATTGACCCTCCTGATTTGACCTAAGCCTTGGAGCCAGTTATCTGAAAGTTCTTCTATGCATCTTATCTACCGGTACATGTGTGAAAATTTTTCAAAATCAGACTAGGGATTAAAGGGATATAATGCAAAAATGAAACTGCTACTGGACGGATGGAAGGGCATAACTTAACATGTCCCGTCAGGCAAGGTTGGAATACTTTTGAGCACATATTAGTATATAATATCAGGTGTATGGTGAAATAAACAGGTACTGGAGATAAAAAAGAAAAGAGGTAATGCAAGATAATGCAGACCTTTTAGCAGGCCTATTTGAGAACTCCAAAAAATATTTGTTCAGGATGACAGTGCCTTTTAACAGCAACAACAGCAGGGTCCCAGGCCAAGACACAAGACCCAACACCAACTCTAACGTCAGTGTTAGTGTAATAGCTTGACCTTTGGCCATATCGTTCAGTCTGGGAAATAAGAGCTCTAGAAAAACTTTTAACATGAAATTTTAAAATCTGTGACCTTGACCGTAAGACCTTGAGCATAGGCAAAGCTAGGGTATTTCTCAATGAACCTTTGGACCTGTATCTGTCATCAAGTCAAATATTAATGAAATCTACCACATGGTTTGGAGAAAAAGAGCTCTGAAAAAATTTATCACAAAACTCTGATGTAAAATATCTGAATCCACAATCCTTATCTTAACCCTTTACCAGATGACAAAATTGTAGACTTGACCAAATTGAAAGCAGCTACAGACAATAAACTAGATATGGCTCATATGGTGAGGTTTGTCTGTAAAAGGACAGAAAACATTGTTGAAAAAGGAGAAAATGCTGGTTACCAGCATTTGTCCTTTTCCCACAATGTTTTCAGAAGCCTTCCTCCCTGGGATTGTAAAACTCTGGATTGTGTGGTAAAGGGATTTATGACCATGGAAGTTGGTTACGGTATTGCTGAAAAAAAAATTTGGACCTATATCTATCATCATACCAATCATGAATCAAATCCATTAAATGGTTTGGAAAATGTGAACTCTTATAAAATATATCATAAATGTGGATGCTGACTCAAACGCTAACGCTGCCTCTGATTCGGAGGTTTGCTACAATGTTATTACAAAAAAACATTGGAGCAACCTTTCAGTCTGAAGGTAACAAAAACATCAAAGTTAATACTGATGCTAATGCCGATAGCAACAGTAGTGCAATATTTTCTTCTGGATTCTGACCAGGCGAGCTGGAAAAAGGGGTTATTCAGTAAATGGTTAAACTACATGTAGTTGAAAATTAAACATTTCTTTAAATGCTTGCCCTATAAGCTATTACTGTTTGGTCTGTTTTAGACACTTGTAACAAAAATTATCAGAAAGTCATTCTCAGTACAAACATTTGAAGTAAAGAAAAATACTTGTTCCAAATTTTATGCAATTCATAAAATTGCCTTGAATGGACACATACACACAAACACAAGAAATAAATTCTAACATACTTACATGTAATTGTCTGTCCAGCATATGGAATAACTAGTTTAAATCTGTCACATTTACCAGAGTTTTGGGCTACATCAGTTGTACAGCTGTAAGGAAAAGGTGACCCTCTATTAGCCCTTTAACCCTTTACCAAACGACAAAATTGTAGACTGGTCCAAATTGAAAGCATTTGAAGATGAAAATTTTAATGTGGGTCAAATGATAGAATTTGTTTTTGATGATGTAGAAAACATAGTGGGAAAAAGAGAAAATGCTGGTTACCAGCATTTTCTCCTTTTCGCACTATGTTTTCAAAAGCCGTCATTGTTAAGGTCGTGAAAACTCAGGATATTGTGGTAAACAGTTAACTCATTACCAAATAACAAAACTTTAGATAAGCCCAGATTGGAAGAATTTGCAGACAACAAATTAAAGGTGGCCCAAATGACAAAATTTGTCCTTGATAGGTAAGAAGACTTTGTGAGAAATGGAGAAAATGCTGATTACCAGAATTTTCTGCTTTTCCCACAATGTTTTCATAAGCCTTCTTCCAAGGGGCTGTTAAAAGTCTGGATTGTATGGTAAAGGGTTAACATCATCCAGGAAAAAAAGCTTTTGAAAATAGAGTGGGAAAAGGTGAAAATACTGGTGACTATCATTTTCTTCTTTTCCTACAATGTTTTCTTTCCTTTCCAAGACAAATTCCAACATCTGAGCAACAAATAATTTCTCGTCTGCAAATGCTTTCAATTTGGACAAGTCAAAAATTTTGTGGTAAAAGGTTAACATCTGTTTAAGGTGAACATAATCTGTTGTACATCTCTAATGCAGCAACTGATTCTAACTGGACCCAGTTTCACAAAAAAACTAAAGTCTCTTATTTCTCTCATATATCTATTAATAGTTCCAGGTTCTGACTAAAGTTGAATCTGTTATTCCAGACATATTTCACAAACATAAACAGAATTTAGTATGGTTCTAAAATCCTGAGTTGAAACTACGTTTTAGTCTGTACTAGCAAAATAAATGGACCTAAGTAAATTAACAGACTTAAGTCCATTATTTTGCTGAATTGAGTCTGAAATGTTGTGTCAACACAGGACATGAGAATGTTACTTACCTCTTTACCACACGACAAAATTTTAGCCTGTCCAAACTGAAAGCAGCTGCAGACGACATATTAAATATTATTCAAAATATAAAATTTGTATGTCAAAGGATAGAAAACTTTGTGGGAAAAGAAGAAAATGCTGGTTACCAGCATTTTCTTCTTTTCCTACAATGTTTTCAAAAGGCCCCCGCTTCAGGGTCTTTAAAACTCGGGATTGTGTGGTAAAGAATTAAGTCAAATGCTCCTGAAATGCCTCTGAAATAACAAACTCAACTTAAGTCGGAAAATAAGTCTATTTGCGGATTTGAGTAAAATAAGAGACTTAACCCTTTCCCAAACGACAAATTTTGGACTGCTCCAAATTGAAAGAGTTTGCAGACGACAATTTTAAATTTGATGAAAATGGCAGGAAGTTCTCAAATAGGGTAGAAAACACTCTGGGAAAAGGAGAAATTGCTCGTGACGAGCAATTTCTCCTTTTCCCACAGTGTTTTCAAAAGACTTGTACTGCAGACACGTGAAAACCAGGGCTTGTTTGGGAAAGAGTTAAGTATTTTCGTGAAACCACACCCTAGCATTGATACATGTATGTAATTACTTCTCTGCTGTTTCATAGAGAACAAACCCAGTTACACCCTTTACTAGATCAAAAAGTTTCAAATTTGTTCAAATTGATACCATTTGCAGAGGAAAAATTTCATATGGCTAATAATATAGTATTTGAAAGGGTGGGAAACCTTGTTGGAAAAGGAGAACAGCTGGTCGCCAGTATTTTCTCCTTTTCTCATTTTTTTTTTCAAAAGCCTTCTTTCTTCATGTCATTAAAACATGGGGCTGTTTGGTAAAGTGTTGATATCTACCTTACTTTAACTCTTTACCAAACAAAACAAAAAAGTGGACTTGTCCAAATTGAAAGTATTTGCAGACCACAAATTTAATCTTTATGAATTGATGTGATTTGCCTGTGGACAGGTAGAAAACATTGTGGAAAAAAGGAGAAAATGCTTGTTACTGGCATTTTCTCCTTTTTCGACAATGTTTTCAAAAGCTTTCTTCCTAAGGGTTGTTCAAACTCAGGATTTTGTGGTAAAGGATTAATACTTTGAAACTAGTCCATATATTTTGAGTTGTACATGTCTGTACACTATTCAAAATTTATCTATCTGACAATTTACATTTCTTTTGCATGCACAGTCTAAATGGGCCCCATTTGGTTCTAATTAGAAAACCAAATCTACTGAAAATGGGTACAATAAGGCAAACCTACCTCAATTGCCTATTTGATAATATTCAGCCCCTGTCTTGCAGAATTATGGAAAGATTTATTCAGAATTCAATTAATTGGAGAGGTCATCAGACCTCTCCAACAGTGGTGAGTTTAAAAGGCAGACTGCCTCAGAAATTGCAGCCTAACTCCATGCTTTTTTGTGAAATTGTTCTGATACACAGTCTGTTTCGTCATGGTTTTATAAATAAACCGAAATCAAAAAACTGAAATAGGAAATAGATGCGTTTTTTTTTTTTTTATTCAATGGATTTCAAAATGGATTTGTTTTGTTGATTTGATTGCAAATAACCTTTACAGTAGTTGTAATTTTTCATTAAAAAAAATAAAGCTACACACACAAAAAAAGAATTTCGTTAAAAAAAGAGAACAACGTAGGAAAAGATCACTTGAAAACGTGGGAAGAAGGTCACGTGTCTGTCATGTAATGCATAAGAGGTTTCTCCTTTTTACACAGCGACAATCATATAATGCCTTACTTATTTGTTTACATGTGCCAAAATATACTGAAATTAAAAGCAATAAGCTATTTGAAAACATGGATGCTGACCTCTCCTGGTTTCTTTTTTAAAGAAGCCAACTTGTCCTTTACCAAATTTCAGAATTGTCCTTGTTGAAGGCAACTGAAGTCCACAAGTAATATGATTCTTAACCCTTTACCAAACAATCCCAAGTTTTAACGACTCTGACAGGGAGGGCCTTTGAAAACATTGTGAGAAAAGAGGAAATGTTGGTAACCAGTTTGAAGACTGAAGTGAAAGGACGCGAATACCAATGACAAATAGTATTATAACCTCGAGTTCAGATCTGTGATCTTTACTTCGCCTGTACATATACCAACCGATGCTTCTCGTAGTAAATGGAGTACTAAATGACTGATATTGGGCGACAAATGTGTCAGTATTTCACTTTCGTGCATTGTTAATGTAGCCCTGACTGTCATTAAACTCGACAAGGGAGATCACTCTTCAGTAAAAGATCGTGGGTGAACTTACTCGCCAGTCTGTTACTTAAGCATGAGTTCCTCTAAATTTCGACAGATACTGCAGAGCAAGAGTGCGAAAATTATATTTGCTTATACCGTAAGATTTTCATATTTTTGTAGAAACAAGATTTAGAGTTAAATAAAGGAACGTAAGCTGAATCTGAGATAGCATTCGTCCCAGTTTCCCTTCGCTCCATCAAATAACGGTAATAACCCAATGGGTATGTATCAAAGATTTTTGTAAAAAGCTGAATATATTGTTATAACTATGAGATTTAAGAGTTATGTTGATCTTCAGTGTCCAGTATCCACATATAAGCAGTTAAATCCAGGCTCAGCTCTGGAAGAGCCTGGGTCCAGGCAGTAATGACAATGATTTTTTAATTATACTCCTTATTGTGGTCTCCTTTCAAGATCATTACAAATCAACTCAAGCTACACTGCAAGGGCTAGGCATGAATTACGGCATTTCGTACCATAACCATTTCGTACCAGTCACTTTGTACCATAATTTTACCATTTCGTACCATAATTTACACCATTTCATACCATAATTTTACCACTTTGGACCATAGTCATACTATTTCGTTACATGTTTTTTGGGGACCTATAACAAAGACAAAGTTTCGACTAAGAAAAACTTTCATCAAAACGATATTAAAAGAAGAAGACAAAAATGCTATTTATTCAAGTTAATATTTATTCAATTTATTCAAGAAATTATGCACAATAACACTTTCTGATTATCTCCTTTTCCCAATATGATTTCTAAGCAGTTTCTCCAAGAGTCGTTGAAAAGTGAGTTGCTTTTGTAAGGTGTGTAATTCAAGTAAATGAATGATGATGTGGAAAATGATGTACTTACAAGAAATAAAATCTTATATTGACCTTGATGTTTGACCTTGTCTCAGCATCATACAAGGCTCACTTAATTTCAAAACATACCCATAGTCAAACATAGAAAAAAGAAGACAAAAAGGTAATAGACAATTTACAATCAAGGGTAATCAGACAATTACAATTATAATTCTTTGCAGGTGACATATTCAATGTGGTTCAAATGATAGTTTTGTCTTTAATAGGGTAGAAAATAATGTGGGAAAAGGAGTAAATGCTGGTTACTAGCATTTTTCTCCTTTTCCCACAACAGTTTTGAAAGCCTTCTCTTTCAGGGTCATTAAAAGTCAAGATGGTGTGGTCAAGGGTAGTAAATCTAACCATATCATTAATCAAAAATGTTATTTCAGGCAGCTTTGAGTGGTGCCTATATGATAGTATACACTTATCAAGATCTTCGGTATGAAAAACAACGGCTGAAAAAGGTGAGATAAAAGAATGCACTGTATACTATATCAGCTGATAATGGGATGTCAAAATTTTAACCCTTTTTTTGTAACAAGTTCTACACTCTTCCAAATTGACAGCATTGTAGATGACAACTGTGAAATAGGTAAAAATATGAAGTGAAGTTCTTTAATCCTTCCCCATACAATCTTGAGTTTTAGTATCCCTGAAACAGAGGGCTTTTAAAAACATTGTGAGAAAAGGAGAAAATGCTGGTAGCCAGCATTTTCTCCTTTTCATATAAAGTTTTCTACTCCTTCAAAGACAAATTCCATCACTTGAAACTTATTTAATATATTGTCTGCATATGTTTTCAGTTTTGACAAGTGTAGAAAATGTTGTCGTTCAGTTAAGATTTAATGGGGTAGAAAAAATAGTGGGAAATGGAGAAATTATAATTTTGTCCAAAAGCTGCAGCCCCAGGTTAGTAAAAACCTGGGGATCATCATGTAATTTTAAAGGTTTAATTCCTTACTGTACAGGGCAATTCCAAACAAAGCAAGTACTAGGTCAAATGACAAGAAAGAGAAGCAATTGATTGGGACAGTAAACAGTTTTCAGCTCCACTGGCCATAGGCCAGCGAGCTTATGTCATGGCCCTATGTCCAATGTGTGTCTGTCCGTCTGCGTGTTTTTAACTTTTATTTATTTCAAACATCGTCTTCTGTGAAAGTACCCATCCAATTCTGAGGTAAATTCAAGGAAATGATCCTGTCATGGCCCTCTTCAGAACTTCTTCAAAGAATTTGATTCCAGTAAAATTTCTGGTTGCCATGGCAACAACACTGAAGAAATATTGAAAATCTCTAAAAAGCATCTTGTTTGAAACTGTAAGACCTAGGGCTGCCAAATTTTGCATGTACCTAGACCTCTGCCAAAATTCTTCAAATTGTGGCACTGTGGTTGAAATTGACTCTGCCCTGTGGCAAGTTTTACATGGGCTTTTATATTGAACTCTTCAAAAATCTTCTTGTTTCTAACTGTAAGGCCCAGGGCTACCAAATTTGGCATGCAGCTTCATCAAGTAGACCTCTACCAAGAATGTCAAAAATGGCCCTACCTCTGGTGAGGGGGTCACAAATTTTACTTGGGCTTATCTAGAGAAAAACTTAAAAAAACTTCTTGTTCCTAAAATTCTGCTTTTTCCCATCCATAACTACCATAAGGCCATGGGCTACCACTTTGGCATGCAACTAGTAGATGTAGATCCAGTAAAAGTAGGTCAGAAGTTGCCAGGTCACTTTATCTTCTGTTTAATTTTTACCTGGTTTTAAGGGTCTTTTTTTTTTCCCCCATTGATTAACACTTTGACAGACTGCACAATAACAGACTGTCTGTGTCACCTTCACAATAGTTTCACTGCTTTCAAAAGGCTATAAGGTATGATTTAGTTCAAGGGCATTTTAACACCGTAATTGTTTACTTTTGGCCGCTATTGGGGCTTCAAGTGCATGATACAATTATTTTTTAAAGGCCCTCTTGTTTTATCGTTGTTGCTGTAGAAAGGAATAGGAATAGTATTTATTATCATTTGTGATTATCATTATAATGTCTTTGTGGCTCAGCAGTTTTTCTAGGTTTGATCTGCATTGGTTGCCTTTGTCTGTCCATTGGCAAGGCACTGCAAAGCCTCAGCTTGATACTAGTGAAATCATTGAAACACATTAATCAGTTAATATGTGCTATGGTGTAAATGAAATATTTTTGAAAACATTTGAAATGCAATATAGCATTAAATCTTTACCAAACCACAAAATTTTAGACTTGTCCATTTTGAAAGCATTTGCAGATGACAAGTGTGGTGCTCATGATGGAATTTTTTAAAAGGGCAGAATAACATAGTGTGGAAAAAAGAGAAAACCTTTTTCCTGAAACTGGAGATTGTTTCATATGGGGCTATATCAAACTACTCTACTACAAGTACAGAATCCTTTGACATTTTTTACAAGCAGTGGTTATACATCAGCTTGTGTCCAAACATGCTTTCAGCACGGATGAGCCTGGAATTTTTATTTGTCTGGTGAAGAGATAAAATGTGTGACTTACACTGGCCCAGTAGCAGAAACTACAAATTTATTTAGTTTGTACACATACTCATGAAAAATGGTGAGAATGTTTGTTTTGATGATATCTCGGATATGTCCAAATTTTGATTATGTCAGGTCAAAAAGGACACTGGGACAAATCCTAGAAAAACCTTGTGTGCACTCTAGAGGCCATATTTTTAGTCCGAGTCTCATGAAATTTGATCAGAATGTTAACTTTGAAACTAGGTTAGGTTGGATAAAAAAGTAGGCTACTAACACTCTTATGTTTTACATCATCACAACTATGATCTCTTCAACTTTATCAATCCTAGATGACTTTACTCAGGTGAGCGCTTTTGGGCCAATCATGGCCCTATGGTTTTCAGTGATGGGCTGACTAGAATACATAACATTCTAATACGAAATTCTCTGTTTCAGCTTACCCAAGAGCAGGCTGCAAATATTCTAAAGAAGCACAATTTGAATGAAGAGAAAGAAAAGCTGGTATGAACATTTTAACTCTTTACCGTTCAACTAAATTTTAGATTGGTCCCAATCGAAGCTATTGCAGACAACATAATAAATGTGGCAAAAATTATGATATTTTTGTGTGAAAGGTTAGAAAACACAATGGGAAAAGGAGTAAATGCCGGTTACTTGCATTTTCTCCTTTTTCCAAAATGTTGTTAAAGATTTTCTTTCACAGGGATTGTGTGGTAAAAGATTAATGGAACAAAATGATTTTATTGCACTTACCTTGTTCTTCTAAGTATTGTAGGCATAGCCTTTGATCTTTTTTGATTAACTCTTTACCACATGACAAAAATGTAGCCTTGTCCAAATAGAAAGCATTTGCAGACGACAATTTCAGTGTGGCTAAATTGATAGAATTTGCCTTTGATAGGGAAGAAAACATTGTTGGAAAAGGAGAAAATGCTGGTTACCAGCATTTTCTCCTTTTCCCACAATGTTTTCAGAAGGCTTTTTCCTCAGGGTCGTTATAAGTCAGGATTGTATGGTGAAGAGTTAAGTATTCTGTCTGCTTCTGTGTCGACGTATCTTGGTTCATAGAGTCAAGGTACTTGTCATACATTTTTTTCTAGCAATTGTTTTGTAGGTTTTTAAAACTAGATCTACATATATTTACACTTGAAGCAAACAATATGTCTAGGTAAACTGCAGTTGTCTGTGATGAATTTAACTCTTTACCAGATGACAAAAAATTCATACTTGTGAAAGCATTTGCAGATGTCAAATTAAAAGTGTCACAAATGATGGAATATACGTCTCTGAAAAGATAGAAGACATAGTGGGAAAAGGAGAAAATGCTGGTAACCAGCATTTTCTCCTTTTCTCAATATGTTTTCAGGCGTTTTCTGTCTCAGAATTTGGTTACAACTCGGGATTGTGATAAAGTGTTGACCATTGTTTCCTCCATTATCTTACCTTTTCACTTTGGCCCTGCTGGTTACCAACATTTCTCTTTTTCCCCCAGTTTCTTCAAAAGCTTTCTTCTTCAGGGTCTTTAAATGACAGGATGCATTATTGTTCGGTTACGGGCTAAAGGTTGTGGATTTGGGAAAGCAGCCACTGACTTAGAAAGAGTTTTTTTACAGGTCTGGACAAAAGATTCTAGAATGCGTGCATAGGTGTACTGGCTTCAATGATGAACCTGACATGGTGTTAAACATTAATAAACCAACCAACCATTGAATTCCTTTTTAATATGATTAGACATTTTTCATTATCAGATTTATAAAATTGCTATACTGTATCATTACAGTCATTTAACTCATTACCAAACAACAAAATGTTAGACTGCTCCAAATTGGAAAGTACCAGTATTTGCAGACAATATATTAAATTTAGCTGAAATGATGGTAATTGCCTGTGAAAATGTAGAAAACCTTGTGGGAAAAGGAAAAAATGCTGGTTACCAGTATTTTCTCCTTTTCCAACAAGGTTGTCAAAAAGGCTATTTCCTCAGGGTCGTTAAAACTTAGGATTGTGTGGCAAAGAGTTAAGTATTCATATCTTACAGTTCTACCTGCCACGCCTAGTAGCTTGGACAATAACACATAGGGCTTGAATCCAGCAGATTACTGGTTCAGTTTCCCAGCTTTGCCAGTGTCTTCCTGAGAACTGCTGATATTCATGGCGACAGAATGATGAAATGTCTTTGAAAAGGTGGAGGGAGGAGAAAAAGTAAAAAACACTGTGGGAAAAGGTGAAAATGCTGGTTACCAGCATTTTCTCCTTTTCCCATAATGTTTTCCACTCTATCAGAAACAGAAAACGTCATTTTTGCTATGTTTAATTTGTTGTCTGAAAATGCTTTCAATTTGGTAAAGAGTTAATACAGGTTGCTTGCTTAACCCTTTACGAAACGACAAAATTTTAGACTGGTCCAAATTGAAAGCATTTGCAGACAATAAATTAACTGTGGCTCAAAATTGAAATTTTATTTGGGAAGGGTAGAAAACATTGTGGGAAAAAAAGGAGAAAATGCAGGTTACCAGCAGTTTGTCCTTTTCCCAAAATGTTTTCAAAAGGCCTTTTCTCCAGGTCCTTAACAGATGTTGCCACTTAGACAAGTTATACCACACATTTTTTTTTTCCAGGAAAAAGGTAGAGCATGGGTGCAAGATAAAGTAGAAGATAAATATGAATTCATTCCAATAACCAAACCAGACCAAACAGCACCAAGCCGCCCAAAAGATTACACAGACACTGTCAAAAAGATGTCGGTGGAAAACAGACTTACAATGGCTTTTACAAGATGTTTCAGTTTGCAATCAGAGACGGAGAAACTAATGTCCCTTCTCAGTAGACGATTAGCAGAAGGACAGAGTGAAGCAATGAAGTATAAAATATTAAAAGAGTTTGAGCCCCAGTTTACAGATACATTTATTGCAGCTAGGAGAGTGTTAGCTGAAGTAGATGACATTATGACTGTTACTCCTGATGAGCATTCTAATGAAATGATAAAAGAGTTAAAAACTGATGTTGGAAACTTGATTGACCAATTAGATAAAATTTTAAATGATATCCAACAGTCCCAGAAAGATCTTGGCAGGGGTGCGATAAAAAAGTGACATGTTTGTTTGATATAACCCTGTACCATATTTTAATTTGTTTAGTTTCACCACAAATCCCGAGTTTTAACAAACCTAGCAGTGATTGGCTTGAAAACACTGTGGGAAATGGAGAAAAATGCTATTTAACAGCATTTTCTCCTTTTTCTACAATGTTTTCTTCTCTTTCACAGATATATCTCCTAATTTGGGTCACCTTTATTTTCTTCCAGACCTTTTAATACAGGTAAGTCTAAATTTTGTCATCTAGTAAAGGGTTAAGACTCTGAGAGAGAAGGCATTTGGAAACATCAAAAGTAAAAGACAAAATACTGGTGGCCAGCATTTTCACCTCTTTCCAACAAATTTTATTTACATTTACCCTTTCAGTGACAAATACCACTAATCAAACAATAATTAATTTGTCCTCTTAACCCTTTACTGCACAATCCCGAGATTTAACAATCCTTTGAAAGAGGCCTTTTGAAAACATTGTTGGAAAAGGAGAAAATGCTGGCAAGCAGCATTTTATCCTTTTCCAACAGTGCTTTCTGTATTTTTGAAAGGAAATTTAAATATTTTAGTAGCATTTTGATTTTCGTCTGCAAATGCTTTCAATTTGGACCAGTCTAAACTTTTGTCGTTTGGTACAGAGTTAAATTCTTCAATATGGATGAGTCTCTAACTTTTTTTTTTATCTGGTACAGAGTTAATCTTTAATTAAGATCTATTTGTAAGTCAAACTGAATTTGTGATATTTAAATTATGTTTGAACAAGTTGTCCGATTTCTTTTATTTGTTACAAGTATTTCCTTTTATTGTCACCTTTTTATTCTGTTAGATAATCTGGCCAAAATACTTTGAAATTTGAACAATCAGTGCCCATATTCAGCAACCATTCATCTAAAATTTTGTACAAGCAGCAATCTTAAGTACTTTATATGTTTCTTTGAGATATGACAGGAACAAAAACAATACCTGGTATTACAATTGCTTTTTTGGGGCTATTTTGGCCCACACATTTGACACAAGTACAGGTGTAGTTTCCAGGAAGCGGAATTGGCAGAGATTAGTAACATGCAAGAACTTGTTTCTCAATTGACGAAGATAAATATGCTTAAGCGAAGCTTTTTTTGTGCCAAAATGTGCACAGAATCCACCCTTTTAATCATGAAAAGGACGCCTCTTCTATATGTATCTGACAATTTGACAACTAAACAGGCTGATGAAATTTTAGACATGTCTATAATGAAAACAACTGCAGAAGACAATCAAATGCGGCTAGAGAGTGTGTGTCGTGCAAAGAAACCCAATTTGTCTGTGTTAGGGAAGTAAGCATTGTAAGGAAAGGAGAAAATGCTGATAACCAGGACTATTTTCTATTTTGTCAATATTTTTAAAAGCCTTCCTCCAAAGTCTTGTTAAACCACAAGACCAGACTGAAACATCATTGAAAAAAAGAACGTGAGAAACTAAATGTTACCATGAAATGTTGATATAAATATCATACTAATAAAACAATCTCTAGAATTCCTGGTTAACCCTTTCCCAAACGACAAATTTTGGACTGGTCCAAATTGAAAGAGTTTGCAGACGACAATTTTAAATTTGATGAAAATGGCAGGAAGTTCTCAAATAGGGTAGAAAACACTGTGGGAAAAGGAGAAATTGCTCGTTACGAGCAATTTCTCCTTTTCCCACAGTGTTTTCAAAAGACTTGTACTGCAGACACGTGAAAACCAGGGCTTGTTTGGGAAAGGATTAAATCAACAAGATTAGACTGCACAGAACATGCATTCAGAAATTAGTTGTGCCATATTGTTCAGATTAGAAATTTGAAGACCCAAAACAACTATACTATCTATTGTCCGTTGAAATGTTGTGGGAGAAATAACTGTGTAGAGATAGAGCCTAGCAGTTTGGCCTCGCACTTCCTGGGTTTAGGGTTCAAAACCTGTGATGAGTGGGTCACCCTTTCAAAATATTCATGCCATGGTTCAAGCATTGGTTTGGTTTTCAGGAGGCAAACATCATGAGTGATTGGTCTCATTATACCAAGCAAGTCATCATTTAATGGTGGATCTCTAAAATCCATTTTGTCTAACAATTGACTAAATCATGAAGTAGAGTGATCCTTTGACATGAAGAAAATTGAACAGAGGCAAATAGGTGCACAGATTGCACAGGTTGACATTGGTCAAGGCTTTGTGCCAATGCATTAAACCCACTTTTTACAGAGCAAAGCTCTTTTACACTGTTAAAGATAAAGAGGTGAAAAGAAAAAGAGACAAAAGCACATAAATTTCACTTTTACTTTTTCATCGTACCTCAAATATCACATTGCCAACCACAGACAAGCTTATGGCCCTTTTATAAATGAAAAAACAATTTAGCAAAGGAGAAAATGCTAGTAACAAATAGCAAATTCTCTTTTTGCCACAATGCTTTCTAATGTATTTTCGTAATTTCTACCAAAGGATGTTTTCAAAGCTGTCCTCAGCAATCTGTGTCAGTTTCCACACTATTCACTCCATTCAGACTTTTTTCCACCTTTAAGTATTCTCAATTCCCTTGTAAGTTTTACTTACACAATTAAATTGTTTGACACCGCCAGATGACAAAGTTTTGACTTTGCCAATTTCATCAATTGGCAGACAACAAATCAAATATGAATTGCATGATGGAATTTGTCTTCAAAAACATATAAAAACATTGTGGGAAAGGAGAAAATGCTGGTAAAAATCACTTTCCCCCTTTTCCATAATGCATTTAAAAGCCATCATCCTAAGGGGTGTTAAAACATAGGATTGTTTGGTAAAAGAAGAAAGAAACTTTAATCACTATCTGATATATCTGGATCAGGTGGTCCTGTGTCATCATCATCATCATCATCTGATGATGACTTGTTCCAGTCTTTCATTTTAGCTCCCATCATATAATCCTCTCTAAGAATATTCCATTTCTTCTCATTTTCATCCATTTTCTCTTCTTTTATTTCAGTTTTCTATAAATAAAAATGAAAGTACATGAAATTAGCCTTCTATCTGGTTTAGTATACTGCAATAGTTCTGTTTGTCTAAGTAATCAAGTAGCCCATTTTATTTTCCTTCCAAAGATTTCTTAAAATTTGAACTACACTAGTGTATTGAAACTAAAGAAAGCTTTTTCAAAATCATATCATTAAACTGCTTTATCTTTGATCCATGCTCTGTGAAAAGGGGGCTTTATGCATCTGCAAAGAGTATCAACCTAGGTCAGCTTGCGCAGTCCGCGCAGGCTGACCTAGGCCGAAAATTTTTGCTATTGGTCAATTTCCTGCATGTCCAAGGACCTATTTACCTTGTGATTCAGTTGGTTGTCGGACAAAATGGACTTTATGGATACATGATTATGTAATGACTCACTTGATATCATGCATCACGGAGATGCATTAAGCCCTTTTTTGTTAGAGCATGGCTCATTTTTTTTTTTTTTTTTTTTTTTTTTTTTTGTACATATGACTGGTTGATTTTACATATGGCCAACTACAGATGACTTTGCTTTGGCTAGCTGCACATCATATTTGAAAACATGGCATTAATTTGCAACAAACAATTACTTCCTTGCCCATAATATTTTCATATGTTTTTATGTATAAAACTATAGCTCATGTTGATTATCTGTGTTTTACTATCACACTTTAGAAATCCATTGCTGCACAGTTGTTTCAAGAGGTAATAGGTTAAAATATTTAAGATCAACTCTATAATCCTTTCCCAAATGACAAATTTTAAACCCTTCCAAACTGAAAGCATCTGGAGACAACAAATTTGAAACTGGTACAAATGAACTTCAGTTTTCTGACAGATAGAAAACAATGTCGAAAAAGGAGAAAATGCTGGTTACCAGTATTTTCTCCTTTTCCCACTATGTTTTCAAAAGACCTCCTCCTCGGGTTGTCAAAACATGGGTTTGTTTGGTAAAGGGTCAACAAACAACAAAATTTTGCACTTGTCAAAAGTAACTCTTTACCTAACGACAAATATGTGGATTTCTCCAAATTGAAAACATTTGCAGACAATTTAAATGTAGTTCAAATGATAAAATTAGTCTTTGATGGGAAAAAGAGAAAATGCTGGCTACCAGCAGTTTCTCCTTTTCCTACAATGTTTTCAAAAGACTTTTTTCTGACGGTTGTGAAAACCATGCTAAAGGATTAAGGGCCTTTCTATACAATAAATGAGAACGCGGCTCAAATGATGTGATTATGTTTTCAAAAAGGTAGAAAATGTTGTGGAAAAAATAGAAAATGCTGGTTACCATCATTTTCTCCTTTCCTTACAATGTTTTCATAAGTCCTTGCTCTCAGTGTCATTAAAACTCTGTATTGTGCAGTGTACATTGTATCTAATCCAACTGTCCACTAGAATTGACTGATATTCTAAAATACTTTCATAAACAAATGTTAGAAGTTATACTTACAATTTTCTTCTTAGCAGGAGGCCCCATTTGAACGTTACTTGTACTGGTCCCTTTTAAAATATCTAAAAACTTGTATTTATTCATGTCAGCCAAAACTTGGTCTTTCTTCTTTTCTGTCTTCACATTTTTCACCTCCTCTTTTACAACCTTTTGTTGTTTTCTGACAGCGTTAAATAACTGGACTACACCCCTGTCAAACAAAATATACCGATAACTCTTTACCAAATGACAAAATTTCAGACTAGCCCAAATTTGGAGACAACAAAAAAAAAAAAAAAAAGAATGTGACTCAAAAATAGAAATTTGCCTATAGAAGGATAGAAAACATGGTGGGAAAAGGAGAAAATGCTGGTTACCAGCATTTTCTCCTTTTCCAACCATGTTTTAAAAAGTTTCTTCCTTTTAGTTGTTTACACTCGGGAATGTGTGGTAAAAGGTTCTTTTATAAAAGGGTAGAAAACATTGTGGGGGAAAAAGAGAAAATGCTTGTTATTAGCATTTTCTCTTTTTCCCATAATGTTTTCAAAAGCTTTCCTCTTCAGGGCTGTTAAAAGTTTGGGTTGTGTGGTACAGGGTTAATGATATTAAATAAACAGTCTTCAAACTTCGGTCTAACTATAAACTCTAAGACTAGCTTTCTGATTGGCTGGTACATTCTTTATTGGGTAAGGTTCCATAAGTTTGTCAAAACTTGGGGTAGTGTGGTGTACAGTCAATGGCCCTTTAGGGTCAAGAAGAACACAATTCTGGAGTCAAAACGCAGGCAAATTTAATTCATACCATTTAAAAGCATGGCTATTAAATGAATCTTAGTATCATTTTTCCATTTTAACTCTTTACCACATGGAAAAAAAATGTAAACTTGTCCAAATTGAAAGCATTTGCAGATGACAATTTATGTATGACTCAAATGATGAAATATGGCTTTGATAGGGTAGAAAACATTGCGGTAAAAGGAGAAAATGCTGGTTACCAGCATTTTCTCCTATTCCCGCAATGTTCTCAAAAGGCTTCTTTCTCAGGGTCGTTAAAAGTCGGGACTGTGTGGTAAAGGGTTAATTGATAATGGTCAGTAAACTTGTTGCGGTATGTCTGTTTAACTCTTTACCACACAACAAAAATTTTCCACAAGTCCAGATTGAAAGCAAGTGCAGGCAACAAATTAAACATGGCTCAAATGCTGGGATTTATCTTTGACAAGTCGGAAATCATAATGGGAAAAGGAGATAATGCTGGTAACATTTTTCCAAAAGGCTTCCCTCTAAGGGTTGTTAAAACATGTGGGGGGGGGGGGGAACAAACTTAAATTGATTGATTGTATGGTGTTTAACACTGTTTTCAACATCATCTCAGTAATGTCGCAGCGACCAGTGCTACACACAATATTCTTTCCAAGCCACTGGATGCTTTCCCACATAACCATTGTCGAAATAATAGTCAGCAGTGAGAGAGGGAAGAATCCTGTAGCAATGACTATCATCAATCCTCGGAAAAAAATCCGCCAAGCCAGGGATCAAAAAGTGAACCCCTGTTCTCAAGTCGTGTACACTACCAACTGAGCTACCAGGCCTTGGCGACAAACTTTAAAATGCTAAATTAGATGAGAGTTAATTAATGATAAACACCTTGTTGCAATACGCTGTAACTGTCTTTCCTTGTTCTTTTCAAGTGGATCTGGTTTTACTCGAGAAAAATTCTCCCACTGTTTTAGCTGCAAGAGAATGCATCATGATATTTAAAGAAGAATCAAATATTGCAGATACATAATACAAGTGGGCCATGATGGCCCTGAATTGCTCACCTTTAAGAATGCAGTATGCAGTATAGTCAATGTTCCTCTGATATAACCTTGTGACCTAGTTTTATACCAGGCTGACCCACTTTAAAACTCTTTTTAACATTATCAAGACAAACATTCTGACCAAGATTGATGGGCATAAGAGTGAAAGTGTGGCCACTACAGACTTGGCCCAGTGACCTGCTTTTTATTCAATGTATCTTAATTTAGAACTTGTCTGAGATACTATCAACACAATCTTGCTAACAAACTTTTATGAGCATTGGACTAAAAATGTGGCCTCTAGAAGTTTAACAAGGTTTTTAAAAGATTTGTCCCAGTGACCTATTTCTTGACCTGATATACTGGTACCAAGGTTGGAACTCCTTTTAGATACCATCAAGACAGACATTCTGAACATCATTCAAGAGCACTGGACTGAAAATGTGACCTTTAGAACGTACACGAGCTTTTTCAAAGATTTGACCTGTTGACCTACTTTTTGACCATATCTAACCAATTTTGTCCCAGTGACCTACTTTTTGACCAAACAAGGCCCATTTCCAAAATCCAGAGATATCATCAGAACAAACAATCGGACCAACACTAAAGGGCATTGAACTGAAAATGTGGCCTCTAGCATGTACATAAGGTTTATCAAAGATCTGACCTGGTGACCTAGTTTTTTACATGGTGTGACCCATTTTTAACGCTATTGAGATATCATGAAGACAAATATTCTGACCAAGTTTCATGAGTATTGAACTAAAAATGTGGTCTCTAGAATGTGCACAGGATTTTTCAAAGATTTGACTTAGTGACATGCTCTTGTACTAAATTTGACCAATTTTCAATCTCAACTGAGATATCATCAAAAGAAACATTCTGACTACTTTTCATGGACATTTGACTGATATTGTGGCCTCTAGAGCATACACACAGTTTTTCAAAGATTACACCTAGTGACCCACATTTTCACCTGACATGCCACATTTTTGACTGCTTCAGAGATGACAGCCTCTTATAGAAATTAACAACAATGGTCGCTTTACTCTTTACCATATGTCAAAATTTTGGACTGTCCAAATTCATAGCATTTGCATAACACAAATAAAATGCCAGTCAAAACTTGAAGTTTGTTCCTGAGAGTGTAGAAAACATTGTGGGAAAAGAAAAAAATGCTGATTACTACTATTTTCTACTTTTTCCACATTTTTTTTCTTAAGGTATCTCTTACAGTCTTTAAAATTTTGGATTGTGTGGTGAAGGGTTAACTCTTTACCACACAGTAAAATTTTGGACCTGTCAAAATCCAAAGTACATTGGGTTACCTACCAAACAAATGACCCTGCAAAATTCACCTAATATTGACAGATGTAAATGTGTGACAGGTCAATTTTGCTGAATACTAAAAGATGTTTAAAAGAAATACCGTAATAATAAAGTAATAACCCAAGCCAGATTCAAAACTATGACCCAAGAATCGACAGCCAATCTCCTTACCAGTATCTATACCATTAGAAAGGCATAATTTTTGTAAATAATCATTTGAAAACCTATGTTTAGAAAGTTCAAACCGACTACTAATGAGGGTCAAAAGGATTATTAATGAGCGACAGGTTAATTCTGCTGAGTAATATACAGTATTACTCCTGCATTGACAAAATACTATTAAATGTATATACCTTTTCATGTTGGCTTTTGTAACTGTTTCCCAAGTCTTCACAAGCTTCTACATTTTTCCCTGACTTTACATTTGTCTCTGTCTCCCCTTCTTTTTCAAGTCTTTTCTTTTCCAGCTGTTTGTCTGTTAATGCCTTTGCTAAAATAACCTGTAAAGATGAATGATTCTGCAGTCTGTGTGTGTGTGTGTTTTTTTTTTTTTTTTTTCAAAATAGCCATTAAAAAGCAAAGGACAAATTCAATCCTTTACAAAACAATACCCAGTTAACGACCCTTAGGAAAAGGCCTTTAGAAATCATTGAAGGAAAAGCTGGTAACCAGCAACTTTTCCTTTTTCCACAATGTTTTCTACCCTACAAAAGACAAATCCTATGCTTTAAGGCAAATTCAATATTTCATCTGCAAATATTTTCGATCTAGACAAGTCTAAAATGTTGTTGTCTTGTACAAAATTAATTGCTCCTGCGTAGAGGGTATCTTAATCAGACTGCATAAGCCGAGCTGTTTGTCCTTGAATCTACCAGTGCATTCTTCATTCATTTTGAAATATTCTGGGAAAAAAAAAAAATAGAGTATTTTTTTGGAATATTTCAAAATTATTGAAAAATGCACTGTGGATCATATGCCTGCATATATAGCAATAATCCAAATAAAAAAGATACAATAATAATAATCAGATGATGGCTGAACCTTATTTGATGGGATTTTCCTCTGTAAAATTTTGGACATCACATTGGCCAGCCCCTGTTGTGGTATATCTGTATCTTCATTGTCCTCATCGTCACCAGCTTCCTTCTCTTCACCAAGAGCATCTTGCACAATCTCCTCTTCATCAGCATCTAAAATGGATTCACATTTTTGTGTAATATTTAAAGTTACATCCCTGAAACAAATTTTAAGCAGAAAAATTTGAAAACATCCAAAATATGGATACA
Source organism: Tridacna gigas (assembly GCA_945859785.2). Classification (NCBI taxonomy): domain Eukaryota; kingdom Metazoa; phylum Mollusca; class Bivalvia; order Cardiida; family Cardiidae; genus Tridacna; species Tridacna gigas. The sequence continues at coordinate 69,436,382 of OX244029.2, forward strand.
CAATACAAGCATCTGTACCAAACAACAAAATTTTAGACGCACCAACACAGAAAACCCTTTGCAGATGACAAAAATTTAGATGTGACTTAAGTGACGGAATTTGCCTGTGATAGGGCAGTAAACATTGTAGGAAAAAAGGAAAATACTGATTACTAGCATTTTCTCCTTTTCCAACATTGTTTTCAAATAGCCTGTTTTGCAGGGTCGTTTAAACCTAGAATTGTATTTAGCTTTTACCCAAACCTCCAGTTGATTTTCTGAAGAGGTCCCTTTTACCAAACTTATCATTTACCCAAACCTCTATCATCATCAAAGGTTAGTATTATGGAGTAAAAACTGAAGTAATGTACCTCTCCATAAACATAGCATTTAATTTTCCACAAGAGTGACAAAGTCTGCCACTGATGTCAGTCCAATGGCTGACTGTCATTGATATCAGAATAGCATGTAAGATGGGTTCACTAGTCTACTTGTTTGTCACTGTTTAAAAAGTCAGCTGGATTAACTTTATTGGTGCTGCATGGGATTCGTAATCATCTAATACTTGAGGGTGAGGATTTGATTCCCATGGCTAGCTAACTAATATTATTAAATGTTTTCTCAATGGGATTTCAAAAAAAGCTAGCATGGTGTAATGTTTTCAACAAAAACACTATTAAGCCTTAATGATGTGTCTTTGGCGCAGTACCCTTCCTCAAGACTCAGATACTCGGGGTAAAGTACAGCACAGTACCCAGTGACTCAAGGGTTTGGGATACAGTACTGTACCTGGCATCAATTTTCTCTGTATGTCCTTTTTACATAACTTGTGTTTGACCGAAACCCTTTGTCACCTCTGTTTCCAGTACAACCATTTCGGGATTACAGTATTTTTAAGATCTAAACCTTTTTGAAAAATAACACAATTTACCTGAAGGTTAACATTTCCTGCAAAAATGGCAAAATTTAGATATGGAAGATTGTGCAGACATTTCATGTGCTGGAAATTATCTAGATACAAGTAACTGATAAGCCATTTGCCATACCCAGAGCTAGTCCTACTAGGTTTGTCTCCAGGTATGGTACCATATCCCTATCCTTCAAGTCTCCGTATACTGTACTGTACCCCTTGCCTTTAAGGCTAGAAATATGGTTTGGTACCTGAAGACACAGGCAAACGTTAAACAACCACATGTAACTTGGGATTTTTTACTATGTTGCACCATCCCCCACTAAACCTGCCTTCTTGGGACCTAGCTCACATGGGCATACTGTTACAACGACAGATACATACAAAACAAACAATCAGTGTGGAGATAAGTTGTCCGAAATTATCTTCCGTACGGATATATGACCATTTTCGTAAACAGACGATCTTGGAATAGAAATAGTCGCAGTTCTTGTAACTATTTCAATAAAATTTTACCAAATCCATCATCGGAAACTTCATCGTCATTATCTACATCAGATTCCGAAGAACTGTACAAATTCCCAGACATGTATACGTTTTCCAGAGTGGAGGCTGCCATATTTGTTCAAGTAATCCGAATATAAACTCATATTTCCGGTGAGAAACAGAACCGAAACAACAAAATGCCCTGGCCATCAAATTCACAGAATAAGCGATATGACACTAGGTTTAGAGGCAAACATGCTAGAAAGAGGAACTATCAGTATGAATGTAAGCAATGGTCTGATTGTAAACTATCATCCCCACGGAGAAAACGCCCGAAGTCCTCGAAAGCAAGCAGAAGCAACCTTGCTACAAATGTATGTGGCCAGTGTGGGACAGAAGAGAATGCCAGACGTTCAGTACAAAATACTCATCACAGTGAAGCTGCTTCCACAGCTCAACACCAAGGGTCCTCGTCACAAGGAGATGAGCTAGGTTAGATTAATAGAAACTTTGTGTAATAAAAGGACAATCTAATCTTGAATGAATAAGCAGATTTACATTACAGTGAAAAATTGCAGATTAAATGGGACTGTAATTTGATTACCTTTGATCCGAAGGCGAGGTTGGATGTGATTTTTTTATTGTTTCTCCAGAGAAACAATAAAAAAACAATATCAGAGCTCGCCTTCAGATCGAAGATATGGACTGATTGTATTAAAGTTGAAGCACCCATTACACACAATATGCGCAGTGTATAGAAAAAAGATTGAGGCCAAAGTTGTAAATCACAATATCATACATGTGTTGATTTTTTGCCAGATGAGCACACCTTTTTAACCCTTTACCACACAGTCCAGACTTTGAACGACCCTAGGAAAGAAGCCTTTTGAAAACATTGTGGGAAAAGGAGAAAATGCTGGTAACCAGCATTTTCTCCTTTTCCTACAATGTTTTCTACCCTTCCCAAAACAAATTTCAATTTTTAAGTCGCGTTTATCTCGTCGTCCGCAACTGCTTTCAATTTGGACTAGTATAAATTTTGTCATTTGGTATAGGGTTAAACTAAATCGATGCACTGATGACTAAGAAATTCCTCTGTGCTGTACAATAAATGGTAACATTTCATGTGGCATCATGCTGTCAAGTACAGGTTGTTACAGTGCATATGAGTATTTAAATCCCGGCAATGCCTCTATGTACTGAAAGTATATCTTAAACTTGGTAAATATTGGAAAAGCAAATGCTTAATTAATATTTACAGATACCCAAGAATGTTTGCAGATGGAAACTTTTTTTTACATGGTGGCATATATGTCAAAGTCTTGATAAGAATCTAGGCACATTTAAGAAATAAAAAACTAATATTTACTGTTTTAAAAAATCGAAAAATATTCATTTGGTGTTTAAACTTGTAATGTTTTTATTAGATATGTCAGGGCAACCGTTACACCTTTCTGTGCATTTTTATAGTTTCTTTTACCAGTTCTTCACATCAAATTCTTTCCAAGCTACTGGAATCTTTCCACATAAAATCATACTTGGAAAAATGTTCAGCTGTGAGAGACAAATACTTCCAATTGCATTATGAACAATCCTTGATAAGCCTTGCTAAGTTTGGGTTGGAACTTATCACCAACCTAGATTAACCCTTTACCAAACAATCCTGGGTTTTCATGATCATGAGAAAGATGCCTTTTGAAAACATTGTGGAAAAAGGAGAAAATGGTGGTAACCAGCATTTTCGCTTTTTCCCCACAATGTTTTCTACCCTTTTCTACCCTTTCCAAAACTAATTTCAATTTTTAAGTCACATTAATTTTGTCAACTACAAATGCTTCCAATTCTGATGAGTCTAGAATTTTTTGTTTGTTAAGCCTTTACCGAACAACAAAATTTTACATTAGTCCAAATTCAAAGCTGTTGCAGACAACAAATTAAATGTTGCTTTATTGATGAAACCTGAGTCTAAAAGGGTAGAAAACCTTTTCGGAAAAGGAGAAAATGCTGTTTACCAGCAATTTCTCCTTTTCCTACAATTTTTTCAAAAGGCTTCTTCCCCAAGGTCATTAAAACTTGGAATTGTGTGGTAAAGAGTTAAAGTGCCAAAAGCCCTGTATACATGTACATAGCTAGGGGAGTTTAGTGAGCCTGGAATGAATTACCGTGACTATTGGGTAAAGTAAATTTCAAAGCAATAAGCTGTTTGAAACACAGCAGCCCCTCAAGTAATAAGTAACTTTTGTACCCAAATGGTTTATCTTGTGACATGATAGAATGTTATAAGTTTAATATTGTATTGCAGTAAGACTACAAAACGTAGGCTTGGAAAGAATATTCTGTGTAGTACTGGTAAAAAGAAACTCCAGGAAAGCATGGATAGGTGCACTGGCTGCCGCTACATAACTGAAATAATGTTGAAAACAGTCTTAAACACCATACAATTAATCAATCAACAAAACGTATGTGTACTTGCAGATATTCCTGGATTTTATTATGACAAAGAGAAAAAGCGATACTTTAAAATTGCACCAAATCACAGCATAAACAGTGTAACACGAGACTCAATAACAAGAAAAGAAGCTGAAATTCAACGAAAAAAAGATGAAAAACAACTATTAGAATCACACAGGAACACAGAGAAAAAACTTTATAGGAGAAATTTGACAGTTTTATTACGAGATAGGAGTTGTATAAATCAAAACCTCCAACTATTGAAGGACGCTTGTTTGATCAGCAACATTACACAGTTAAAACCGTCTTCATCTCAGCTGCTATTCAATCTAGGTCACCAGGATGTGTATTGTAATCTAGAACACATGCAGCAAATGTACTTAGGAACAAATCATGATGAAGTGTTGGGGCTCTGGTCTCTAAGAGACACATGGGTACAGAGAATACAACTCCTTCATATAACAGAAAAGCCAAGAACCATAGGAGACAGTTCTATATGTGTGAATGCAACACCTCATCATAAAGTGATCATTCAGTCTTTGAATAAAGTGACTGACTTGTGCTGGGCACCAATGACTGGTAACCTGAACAAACAAACAGTCCTGTATACAACCATATGTCATACTGGGTACCTGTACAGTTTAGCTATGATACGGAGCCTGAACTCGGATGATGAAAATGAAAGACCAATATTTTTGGATTATAATTTAGGTAGTGTGAGACAACATTGATCTTGAAGTAATCTTATAATTTTTAATTACGATCTGACTCTGCCAGACAATCCTATGGTTTAATTCGAAGGGAGAAGATTTTAAAAACATTGTGGGTAAAGGATAAAATTTTGGAAACCAGCATTTTCTCCTTTTCTCACAATATTTTCTACTCCATTAAAGATCTTTGGCTATTATGAATTAATCTAACCCTGTACCTTTGAGGATGTCTTTTGAAAAAATTGTGGGAAAAGGAGAAAATGCTGGTAACCAGCATTTTCTCCTTTTCCCATAATGTTTTTACTTGTTAAAAGACTTAAGTTCATTTGTACCACTTTTGAATTTGTCGTCTGCAGATGCTTTCAGTTTCGAAAGGTCTGAAATCTGTTGTTTGGGAAAGGGTTAGATTTGTTGTTTGCAGAGTGATCTTAACTCTTTACCAAACGACAAAATTTTAGATTGGTCCAAATTGAAATCATTAGCAGACGACAATATAACTGTGGGTCAAATGATAGAATTTGTCTTTGATAGGGTAGAAAACATTGTGGGGAAAGGAGAAAATGCTGGTTACCAGTATTTTCTCCTTTTCCCACAATGTTTTCAAAAGGCTTTTTTCTCAGGGTCGTTAAAAGTCCGGATTGTGTGGTAAAGGGTTAATATGGAAGAGTAAGCAAAATTGTTGTTTGGTAAAGGGCAAAATCATTAATGGAATTTATTTCCCTGAAACAAACTTGCATCAGGCAACTTGATAATATGTTAAAATATGGTTACGAAGTACATGTAATTACCATGAACTAAGATTTATTCATTGTATGAATCATTACAAGTGAAGCATTTTAGCGAAGAGAGATTACTTGTTTGAATTCATCTGCAGCTTGTGATGAGTTAAGCTGTCAACTCTTTTTTTCCGTCTTTCTTTAACTCTTTACCAAATGACAAAGTTTTAGACCAGTCCAAATTGGAAGCTTTTGCAGACAACAAAATAAACATGACTCAGGAGTTGAAATTTGTTTTGGGAAGAGTAGAAAACATTGTGGGAAAAGGAGAAAATGCTGGTTACCAGCATTTTCTCCTTTTCCCAAAAGTAAACAGCATTTTCTCCTTTTCCAACAATGTTTTCAAAGGCTTCTTCCCCAGGGTCATTAAAAGTCGGGATAGTGTGGTAAAGGGTTAATATTTCAGTCAACTAGTAAAAGATTTTACATCTTTGCTGTTTTGGAAAAGGCAAAATTGTTTGTTACATGTAATTCAACATATTCTCTTTTTTCCTCATTTTCTGTAATCAAGAGGGATATTTTTCTCTCCTCCAAATGTTTGTGTCACCTAGTTATAGATTAGTCTTAACCCTAATCGTGCCAATTTCAAATTGATGACGATTACAGAAATAGATTTCATTAAGTTGATTGGCATTGGGCTGGGTTTATATAATCGAAACTACTTATAGAGCCAAAGAGTGTAGAGCAAGATCAGACTGCATGTATGTGCAGGCTGATCTTGCTTGGTACTCTCCATTAAATACATATGAACCATGCTCTAGCAAAAGGGGCTTAATGTGCATCTCCGTTACACATGATACCAAGCAAGTCATCACATAATCATGGATCCATAAAGTCTATTTTGTTTAACAACCAACTGAATCATGAGGTAGACTGGTCCTTGGACCTTTCAGAAAATCGACCAATAGCAAAAAGTATCGGCCCAGGTCAGCCTGTGTGGACTGGTTGCCAACATTTTCTCCTTTTCCCAAAATGTTTTCAGAAGGCTTTTTACCCAGGGGCATTAAATGGCAGCACTGTGTGGTAAAGGGTTAAGCTCCCTTTTCACAGAGCATGGCTCATATAAAGTCGCAAACGGCACCATAAGGGTTAAATTATGATGTACCATAGTAACTTAAACAATTGACTTTCAGTGGAAATTTCAGAATCATATATACATCTGTCTGCATAGGTTTCCCTATACTGTCTTTTAATAGGTTGTTGTATATTGTATTGAAATGTGGGAAAAATCTTTTCATTCATCTATTGTGATAACATCCTCTATCTTTTTGAAGTTTCTGTTATTACTGTTATCACTTAATTCTTTACCAAAGGACAAAATTTTCTTTACCAAAGGACAAAATTTTATCCTGGTCCAAATTAAAAGCTTGTGCAGATGACGAACTAAACTCAGCACAAATGACAGTACATGTATTGGTATCAGAAAAGGGGGGAAAACATTGTGAGAAAATGAGAAAATGCTGGTTACCAGCATTTTCTCCTTTTCCCACAATGTTTTCAAAAGTCTTCTTTATGGTTGAAAAAACTTGGGATTACATAGTAAAGGGTCAATCTTAAAATTGCAGTAGTCTTTTACATTCGAATTATCATAGTTGAGTAAGCAACTCATACGTGCATCTGAAAAGTTACTTCTAATTGCATATACTTTTAAATTCCGAATGTTGTAGAAAACAAGTCATGATTTATGTCAGACATTTGCTGTGTGCAATAAAGCGCTATTTAAATTCAATTTCAGGGAAGAAAGCCACATGGACCTGTGCCTGGAATTACCACCGTCAACAGTTTAGTGTTGGAAGTGAGAAGAGCGCTCTGATGTTAAATATAGAACGCAGGACCATGTGGGACTACAGTACAAACAACAGTGATCCCCTGTCACAAACATTCTCCAATCAGGTAATACCTTTCCTGACCCTTAACAGAGGCACAGTTTTGGGGAATATTGACAAGTTCACCTTACTTCTCCCTAAAACCTATGATGTGGGTATTCAATAGAACTGTCTCTGACAGATAATTCTAATTAACACTCAAAACATAAGTTGTGATAAAGGGATAATTTTTGTGTGATTCTGACTACTCCCCACCAATGAGGACCTCTGCCTTAGACTACTATATGAATAATTTAGCCCACACAACAAAGTTAGAACTTGTCCAAATTGAAAGCATTTGAAGAGGACAATTTAAATGTGGCTCAAATGATGGAAACTGCCTTTGATAGGTTAGCAAATATTGTGGGAAAATGAGAATATGCTGGTTACCCACAATGTTTTTAAAAGCCTACGTCTTCAGGGTCGTTGAAAGTGGGTATTGTGTGGTAAAGGGTTAATTGGTCAGTGGGATAAACCAAACTAGTGCTATTTCAGAGCTATTATGGCAAGAATTTCTCACAGAATGTCAACAAATGTAGACTATGCGAAACATGCAACCTTTGTGGCTTCTGCTGTTTTTCTGTGGAAGTTTGGCTGAGTTTAGTTTTCATGGGGTAGTGGGCTAGCACAAGAGATATTTTGAGCGGCATGAAAAATTGAAAGACAAGAATCTGTGCCTCTTTTTTTTTTTTTTTTTGTAGACAATCTATGAAACATTTTTGAACAAGGGGAAATTGCCTGAAACAAGCATTTTCTGATTTTGCCATAAAGTTTTTAGATGTGTTAACCCCTTTACTACACAGTCTTGAGTTTTAATGACCCTAAGAAAGTAAGCTTTTGAAAACATCATGGGAAAAGAAGGAAATGCTGGTAACCAGCATTTTCTCTTTTTCCCACAGTATATTCTATACCATCACAGAAAAAGTCCATAATTTTGATAAGTTATTTTGTTGTCTGCAAATGCATTCAATTTGGACAAGTCTGAAATTTTGGTGTGTGGTAAAGATTTAAACCTCAAATGATGTTTGCACTCCTTCTCTTACTAGAATATGTACAAGTAGTGTGCCGCAAAGTTGTTATATTTGTTATCAAAAGACAAAATTCTGGACTTGTCCAAATCCAAAACATTTGCAGATGACAAATTAAATATAACTGAAATAGCGGAAAATGTCTTTGAAAGGGTAGGAAACATGGGATAAGGAGAAAATTCTGGTTACCAACTTACAGGCATTTTTCTCCTTTTCCCACAATGCTTTTAAAAGTCTTTTTGAAGATTGTTGAAATTCTGTATTGCGCTAAAGGGTCAACTCTTTAACCAAACAAAAAAATTTTTGACTTGTCCAGATTGAAACCATTTGTAAAAGAGAAATTAAATATGGCTCAAATTGTTGAATTTGTCTGTGAAAGGAAAGAAAACATCATCAGAAAATGTGAAAATGCTGGTTATAGCATTTTCTCCTTTTCCCATAATACTTTCAAAAGTACCCTTCACCATGGCCGTTAAAAGTCGGGATCGTTTTGTAAGGGGTAACATAGATAGCAAGTCAACAGATCTGCAAGTATATGTACATGCATATAAAGACTGAACTAGATTACTCAATCTGTAGTGTATATGGCTTGAAACCAGGGTCGCTGGTTCTAATCTCCAGCTTGGCCAGTTTATTTTTATGGTTTGATTATAATCATTGCGACAGAATACATTCTTCTGTCACTGCTGGTCTAGTTTCTACATAGCAAGCAGTGATATGTGCACTGGCCTCCTTGTTGTAACTGAAATAATGTGAAAACAGTGTTTGACAACAAAAGACAAGAAAATAGATGAGGAGACTGGACAGAACTCTTCAACTGCAAGTCTAAGAATTTTTTCTTACATAAAATGGTTTTCCTTTGTTTTATTGCAGACTGGAAATTACTTTCATACTGGCACAAGGAAAGGTCATATTCTGACCTTTGACTTGAGAAGTCGATCAAGTTATCCAATTAGCACTCTGGTTCACAAGTCCAGTGTAGGAAGTCTAACCTTGCTACAGGATGATGTATCACTTCTGTCTTCAGATTTTAGCGGAAGGGTAAATATGTGTACATTAGTATAATAATCGTTTTTATTACTTTTCAGTCACATGATCTTTCATCTTGTTTATGCTGTTGGCTTCGAATCCTTCTCTTTCTTCTTTGTGTTTAATCCTTTACCAAACAAACCAATGCTTTATTGACCCTGCAGAAGAAAGCTTTTGAAAACATTTTGAGTAAAGGAGTAAATGCTGGTAACTAACATTTTCTCCTTTTCTGTCCTTTCCAAGACATATCATCTGAGGCACAGTTTGTGTCATCTGCAAATACTTGGAATATGGACGAGTTTGCAAATTTTTGGAAGGAAATCATTCGTTACTAGATCCATACAGTGAATCATAGAGGTAAATTTTGACAAGTACTTGTTATCTCATGAAACATGGTAGCAAATGACTGATGAAACATTGTAGAATACTGACAATCAGCTAGAACATTATAAGCATTCATGTAGCTAAATAAAAGTGAAAACATTGTAGCCAAAGGTGATTTGGGTATTGCACCATGTTATTAAAAGGGGTTTGCTGTGAGACATATAAGTAAGTTTATTCAGTCAAGCTCAAGAAATGATGTCTAAATCCTGTATTTGTAGATATGTTTATGGGACCTACGAAAGAGAGACACAGTGGTGGAGTATAAGGGAAATGTAAATCAATACACAAAGCTTCCTGTCCATGTTGATGAAACAGAGCATGTTATTTATACAGGTACTTGTTGTATACTATCATAATATAGCAGTATTTTGTTATGAACCTAGGTACAAACAAGAAAAAAATCAACACTGATATGACGAAAAAAGTTAAATCATTGTTATTCATTGTTTTACCATTATGGCTTCCATAGGGATGTTGTAAGCAAATATGGAAAACTGAAAAACAAAGGATTTGACATAGCACATGATAAAAGGGTATGAGATATTGCACCACTGCCACATCAAAATACTTAAGCCTGAAAGTGTCAGGTAAAAATACGAAGAAAGGAGAATCAGGGCACCTTTATGTGGTGTGATTTTTTTTTTTACTTTTTTCTATATCTGGTATATTAAAACTGTATTGTAAATTTTGGTATAGAATCATAAAAGGTAACTTTGTTTTGAATTATTTGATCTTTATGAAACAATTCTGTTTCCACGCCCCAGAAGATAAAGGCTTTTGAAAACATTGTGGAAGAAAATATGCTGGCAACCAGTATTTTCTCCTCTTCGCAAAGATTTTTCTATCCCTTCAAAATCAAATGTCATTGTTTGGGCTACATTTTATTTGTAGTCTGCAAAGGCTTTCATTTTGGACCAGTAAAATTTATGTTGTTTGGGGAGAGAGTTATGCGCTACAAAACATCTACTAGCTAACAGCATTTGCAAGGCTATCTCACAAAAAGAAAAGGTCATTATATTGCCATTTCTAATCTAGATCTACTCCATTTTTAAAGCAACAAGAGTTGTGCCAGGCATTCCATGGGTAGATGTAGCCATTTTAGTTGATCATGAGATTGGTATGCAGTAGATAAGTTTACCCTTAGAATATTGTAATGGTCAAAAAGCATAAAAGGTGAAAGCTCCGACCTACTTTCTCTTACAGCAACATGGAATAATTTTTTGGTATTGCAGCATATCATTTTTAAAGTCATTGTGGCAAGAGAAAAAAACCCTGCCCTATAGGAGCAATTTCTCCTTTTGCCATGAAGCTTTTACGTGTATTTGTCATCAACATTATTTGATGATTACCCTTTTTTGCAATGACTATTCCAAGATCGTTTGCCACAGTCTTGTTTCAAAGAGTTATAGAGTTAATTATGCCATGTTGTTTCTTGAAGTATTTTCTTTTTTTGTTGCATTGAACCAGTTGGAGAGGATGGTTACACAAGATTTTGGAACCTTAAACAAGGGACATTACTCCATACAATCCCACCGCCGTGTGCCATATCTAGGGAGACAATTCCATCTGTGCAATACTCCATGAGGTGGGGAAACAGACAGGGAAACGCAGGGCTCATCATGGGACTGAAAAATAAAGTGCATTACTATGGAAAGCTACCACTGGGATGATGAAAGAACCAAGCACAAAGTTTTATTTATTGACTGGTCTTATTAAATTGAGATAATATTCTGTAGTTTTCTGGTGTTTTTTGGCATATTACAGCCATATTCAACATTTTCTTGGTCAATCAATTTCACTTATTGCTTCCATTTAAATCTGTCAGTAATACAACAGCATTTTTTTCTGGATACTGGCGTGATAAAATTAGTGAAGCCATTACCAAACAATCCAGAGTTTTAATGACTCTGGATAAGAAGGCTGTTGAAAACCATTGTGGGAAAAGGAGAAAATGCTGGTTACTAGCATTTTCTCACAATGTTTTCTTTAGTTTCAAAGACACATCCTATCATTTGAGTTATTCTGTCTGTCGTTTACTTTTGTTGAATGCCCTACCAACTAGTATTGCCCCAAATGAAGGTAGAGTACCATGCTTTCCTTGATTGTATTCAACCAAGTTAACATTCTATTCTAACTTGTTTCAACTTATTATGTTGTACAGTTTAATCATTAACTGTGTATGGCACCTGTCTATTTTTTTATTGGAGGTCCTACCTACTAGTATAGCCGAAAATTAAGCTAGAGTGCCATTCCATGCTTTCCCTTGGTTGTATTCATCAAAAAGTCAATTCTTATTCGTTTAACTTGTAAAACAATCCGTCTAATACGCTGAAACAGGTCTCGCGGCAGGTTAGTTGGTTAGTCTTTTAATTAAAATGCATTTATGAATCATTGGTGAATACTGCTTGCCCACATTACCATGAGAGAGAAATTATTAATGTTTGTTAAGTTAATTGAATTCAACTTTAAAACAGTACTGGTTTGCATAGCTTTTAAGTCACAAAGGACTTTTAAGAATTACAGATAGTCATGGAATGGTATACTTGCTGCTGCAACATCTTTGCTCAATGTTTTCAGTAGTGGCCTATTGCCATACAAAGAAGTCCTTTTGCAGTTCGGAATGGATGAATGAAAATGAATGAATGGTTGGTTTATGGCAGATCAACAGCTAGGGTCATTTAGTACACATGACAGGCAGGTAGAAATGAGCGCTCATGGCTTTGTTAATTTCAAATCTGGAATGACATTTGTAAACGAAAACACAAGAAAACTATGTGTACAATTTATATTCATTTATTTAAAATGTAATTTGTCTACAAAAGAAAGTGTATTCCAAACATGCTTAACAACTACATGAATTATAGTTCACCATTTAACCTAAAGATTATAATCAAAATTATTATTATTATATAGTTGGGTATGAATTCATTACATATTCAACTTGTTATTGTTTATACAATGTATAACAATGTAAACACAATCCATACATGTGTTACATGATCTATTTCAACATCTTCCAACATGAAGTACAATGAGATTAACCCTTTACCGCACAATGCCGCCTTTTGACGCCCCTGGGAAAGAAGCCTTTTGAAAACATTGTGGGAAAAGGAGAAAATGCTGGTAACCAGCATTTTCTCTTTTTCCCACAATGTTTTCTACCCTATCAAAGAAAAATTGCACCATTTGAGCCACATTGAAATTGTCGTCTGCAAATGCTTTCAATTTAGACAAGGCTAAAATTTTGTCGTCTGGTAAAGGGTTAAATGAGCCAGAAAAGATTATGGCTTTAAGTTCCTTTGTGTGTAAATTACCACATTACCTCCAAAGACAAAATTTGCAGCTGCCACTTAACTCTTTCCCAAACAAGCCCTGGTTTTCACGTGTCTGCAGTACAAGTCTTTTGAAAACACTGTGGGAAAAGGAGAAATTGCTCGTAATCAGCAATTTCTCCTTTTCCCACAGTGTTTTCTACCCTTTTTGATAACTTTCTGCCATTTTCATCAAATTTGAAATTGTCGTCTGCAAACTCTTTGAATTTGGACCAGTCCAAAATTTGTCGTTTGGGAAAGGGTTAAAAAACACTATTTTTTACATGTAGCTCTTTACCAAGCAATCCTGTTTTAATGACCATGAAAGAAAAGGCTTTTGAAACATTGAAAGAAAATGAGAAAATGCTGATAACCAGATCATTTCCTCCTTTTCCAACCGCTTCTATCTTTTCAACAACAGATTCTCTGTAAAAAGGGGCATAGCTATATCAAAAATGTTTTGAGTTACATGACCTTGTGGTATAGATTCCTCTTTTGACAAAGAACAAGTAGCCCAAGTTTGAGAAGTAAGCATCTTGAGTAACAACAAAGATAAAAGTAAACATCAAAGTTTTTAACTATGATAAGGCTATGACAATACCTCAACATCTCTGAAAACAGCCGAGCTGAAAAGCATCCCGCAGGAGGTAATGTGTTAACCCTTTACCACACTGCCTTTACCACACATTAAATTTCTACGCTTGTCCAAACCAAAAGGATTTAAAGACGACAAATTCAGTGTGGCTTGAAATGTGAAATTTGTCATTGATGGCGTAGAAAACATAGCCAGAAAAGGAGAAAAATGGTGGTTAACAGCACTTTCTCCTTTTCCCAAAATATTTTCAAAAGGCTCTTCACTCAGGGTCGTTAAAACTTGGGAATGTAGGTAAAAGGTTAATGCATCTAAAAAATGAAACATGTTAGACATTCAGACATTAATGAAAAGATAAATGGTTTTAAAAATCTATACCCAAGAGACACTGCTTCTTATTTTGCACTATGTATCTCGGAATTTACTGAATGTTTCCTTTTGATCTTGCCCATTTCAGTCTTCCATCAATTTGAATCGGTACATGAGATTACTGCTGTACTACTGTATTAGTTCAGATGTACACTGAATTAGCTCTTTACCAGACGACAAAATTTCAGACTGGTCCAAATTAAAAGTATTTGCAGACGACAAACTAAAGGTGGCCCAAATGATGAAATCTGTCTTTGATAGGATAGAAAATGTTGTGGGAAAAGGAGAAAATGCTGGTTACCAACATTTTCTCCTTTTCCTGCAATGTTTTCAAAAGCTTTCTTTGTCAGGTTTGTTAAAAGTTGGCATTGTGAGGTAAAAGATTAAGATAATGTCATTGCACCCACCTTTTACTTGCTATAGGCTTCAAAGTATAAACAGTAAGTGAATGAATGAATTAAACCATTCTCATCTGTGATCTGTGATAAGTAAGAAGTGCTTTTGGAGCATACATCAAGATCAATCTGCAATAAAGATGCAGTATAATCTTGGATCTAAACCACTATTTCTTGAGATATACTAGTGAACCATGCTCTAGTAAAGGTAATTACATGATCATGGATCCATAAAGTCAATTTTGTCAACCGACTGAATCCAAGGTAAACTGGTCCTTGGACTTGGTGAAAATTGACCAGTAGCAAAAAGTTTTGGCCTGGGTCAGCCTGCATGGACTACCCAGGCTCACCTGGGTTAATACTTCTTGTAATTAAGCCCCCTTTTCACTGAGCATGGCTCAAGTATTTTGCATATGCCAAACATCACATCAACCCATTGTCATAAAAGCTGTTTTTGGAAATACATACAACAAATCTGTAACTAGTACAAGTGGTACAAGGAAATATAGTTCAATGAAAGAACAATGGTCAGAGTGGAAAACACTGTGGGAAAGGAGTAATTCCTTTTAACAGGTAATTGCTCCTTTACAAAATATGTTTTGCACATCTGTCTACTGCAGAGGAATACAGATTCCTCTTCATACGGAAATAGGTTATATATCATAATTTGTTAAAAGTTCTGGTAAATTCTGAATAACTGTTTAGATACATTGGTGTCAATGCAATAAATAAATATGAGATGAGTATACTATACCATGGACACATGAAAACAAAACAATTACAAACAAATGACATGAATGACTACATATTTTATTCCTTTTGTTTTTTTCTACACAGTGACAAAAAAAACACAAGAGCTCGGCTGCAGTTGCTAGATTTTCAGTGAAAATTGAAGTCAATAAGGGGCATAGCTCTGTCAAAAATACTGATGGCTACCTGCCCTTGTTGTATAGGTTCCTCTTTAGACAATTAACAATTTGTCCAAATTTGAAGCAAATATATTCAGTAATAACACAGATATTATAAAATGTGAAAGTTTTCGCATGACGACGCAGACAAAACCAGGGCTACGACAATACCTCGACCTTTCTTCATAAACAGCCCAGCTAATAAAGCTATCTCCATTTGACAGCAGTCTTGACTATTTGCATGTTTTAGCTGCTAGCCCAGGCTAGTTGCATTCAATTATGATGACCCTAGCTCATTTCTTCCTGGAAAGATTTTGCAGCTGTCAAGTTTGAAAACATCCTTGTGTATGATAGTCATAAAGTACGAATTAGGTTTAACTCTTTACAAAATGGCAAAATTTCAGACTTGTCCAAATTGGAAGCATTTGCAGACGATGAGTTAAATGTGACTCAGATAATGAAATTTGTCCCTGAAAGGCAAAAAAACATTTTATCACATAACCTCCCTTGTTTAACCCTTTACCTCACAATCCCGACTTTTAACGACCCTAAGAAAGGAGCCTTTTAAAAACATTTTTTCCTTTTCCCACAATGTTTTCTACCCTTCCCAAAACAAATTTCAATTTTTAAGTCGCATTCATTTTGTCATCTGCAAATGCTGTCAATTTGGACCAGTCTAAAATTTTGTTGTCTGGTAAAGGGTTGAAGAGTAATAGTGTAATATACCCATTTTGAATTTTCTTGTCCTATACACGTTTGATATCACAAATATGCGATGTCATTTTTGATGTTATTTTGTACATATTTCATAGACATAAATGGGATTTTATGGATATTATCACGCATGCATCTATAGATGGTTTTGCACCTTCTGATCTATAATTTATGAAATATCTTCACATGATAAAAAGAATCCGACATTCATTAGTTTTGACATAAAATTTCATTAAGCTCGCCAAAGGCTCACTTAATAACATTTTTTCCTAGAGTCATTAAAGAAAATTTTATCTCAAATGCCAAATCAAGTCAGATCCTGTAAGTGAGAAAAGGAGAAAATGTTGGTTACCTGCATTTTCTCCTTTTCCAACATTGTTTTTAATTGTCCTTCACTGTATAGGTCGTTAAAACTTGTGCTTGTGTAGTATAGGGTCAAGTCATTAAGCCTAGAACATAGCTATGTGCTTTTTTAGACTCTAGATCAAAATCAAAACCTGTAGTCTGATCTATACGGTTTGTTGCCTTGTTAAATACTCTGGACAAACTATCTTGAAATAGCAATTGCATGACAGTTTTTCTTTATTGAAAAGGCCAGTCTCAGACAACAAATTAAAATGGTGCTCAACTTACTAAGATTTTTCTATGAGAGGTTAGAAAACATTGTGGGGAAAAAGACAATATAATGGTTACCAGCATTTTCTCCTTTTCCCACAACGGTTTCAAAAGTATTCTTTAAAAGTCGGGACAGAGTGGTAAAGGGTTAAATTGAAAGTACTTGCAGATGACAAATTTGAAAGGAAAGTTGTACAAATGAAGTGTTGTTCTTTGATAGGGTAGAAAACATTATGGAAAAAGGAGATAATGCTGGTGACCAGCTTTTCTCCTTTTTTCCCCTGCACATGTTTTCAAAAGGCCTCTTTCCCAGAGTTGTCAAATTCTGGAACTGTGTGGTAATGGGTTAATTTAGTAGTTTACGGTTAAAAATATGAATACATGTGACAACTCTGGAAAAAAATAAATACTGACAAACATACCTTTTTGTTACAATGTTTTCAAAATAGAATAGTCTGCAATATAACAAAACTGATCTGCAGGAGATAAGGAGTTTAATTGACACTAACAAATACACTTCTTGCCTTCAATTCCGACAAGGGGTCCTGTGTGGCTTAGTAGTAAAGTGAAAAACTTGTAACCTGGATGCCCTGGGTTCGAGCTTCACTGAACACACTGGGTTTTCAATCAATCTATCAATCGACTCCGTCAAACTAACTCCATAAATTACTGCCATGAGTGTGATGCTTTAAAACTTCTTCAAAGAGAGAGATTACATTATACAGTATCAGAAAGCGAAACTTTCAGATAAAATATGAGCAAAAATAACGTCAGAATTCTATAAACAAGAGAGAAAGGTTGAATTAAAAGTTAGATATTGTTACAGCTGTGAAAGAACTATATTGTCTGAAAATAATTTCAATCTAGCACACATTATTTAGTTACATTTTGATATAAAAGCACATCAATATGTAGGTAAAAAATTACTTCATTTGTTCCATGCATATGCCATGTCAGAGAGAAGCAGAACTTTGAAATAAAGAGGTTTAATGCAAGATTTTCGAAAACCTGTGTCAAGGGAGAAATCTCTAGAACTTGGCAATTACTTCTCTCTCCTTCCCTCAACCTTTTCACATGTAAAACTTAATCCATGTTGGTCATACCAATTTAACTCTTTACCAAACAAAATTTTAGACTAGTCCAAACTGAAAGCATGTGCAGACAACAAAATAAATAGGACTCAAAAATTCACTTTGTTTCCGGAAAGGTAGAAAACAGAGTGGGAAAAGGAGAAAATGCTGGTTACCAGCATTTTATCCTTTTTCTTCACGATGTTTTCAAAAGCCTTCTTTCTCATGGTCATTAAAAGTCAGGATTGTGTGGTAAAGATTTAACTTTTTTTTCCCACAGATGTCTGCTGTAAATGTGCTTCCTGAGTTAATGACTATGCTTCAAGAAAAGAATCTGTCAGGAAGATAAAACAATCTAATATTATGCTTTGACTCTGTGCCTCATTTCATACAAAACATAGAGAAAGGTGAACAAAATTCCATTCAATAAATTATAAATGCAGTTCTCAGCTCCTTTCCGTTACAAAATTCAGTTACTAACTTTTCTTTTCTGTTTATTATAAAACTCAATGTAAAAACTGGCTTTTTACATAATGTGTGTGCGATCTATGAACATACACTCACATACACAGTATAGACACATCTGTACCTAAATCCTTACAGTGCAAAATAAATGAGCAATGCTCTCTGAAAAGGTGGTTAATGCATCTGCAAGAAGTAAAAACCAAGGTCTGCCTGCACAGTCCACACAGTCTGACCTTGGTCAAAACTTTTTGCTACTGGTCAATTTTCTAATTGTCAAAAGACCAGTCTACCTCATGATTCAGTCAGTTATTAGGCAAATAGATTTTACAGGTCCATAATAATATGATACTTGCTTGGTATAGTGTATTAGAGATTCCTTAAACCCCCTTTAGCCTGAGCACTGCTCATATCATGGTTATAGTTAGTCTGACAGCAGAACAGACACACTATTTCATTATCAGGACTGTTTCACCCAAAACATTGGACAAATATATTCGACTCTTGCTTTAAGCTCAAACTGCTAGTTCTTGTTATCTGATCTTAATCTTCACTTCCCAAAAGAACCTAAATGTGGCAATTTTGGGGTTCATTTCAAACTTTCCCCTCAACCAAATTGCAATCTTATTTAAATAAAATGCCATTTGCTCATCACAATACATACAGTAAAACTACCTTTATAAACATGGATACAGTTTTTCCAAAAAAAAACAAAAAAACCTCTTGTATAAGAGAAAGTTTTTGAAAATTTTGTGATAATTTTTTTTCAGTTTTTAAGGCTGTTTATTAGTAGCTGAATATCAAAAAATAACTTGGGATCTTACATCATTTGAGTAGTTCAGACAAAAAAAAAAAAAATCACTCGATATAGATTGTTGTAGTCTTTCGAACAACCTTCACTTTACCTTAACTCACAGGATAATTGGGTGAAACGAACACCACAAATGCTAACTTAGAAACTCCCCTTCAACTTGAATCAGACCTTGACTGACGTTGTCTATGAAAAATTCCCTGAAAATAAAATACACTAAAATTGAGGGAGCTTTTTATCAATAGGCATGACAAAACAAAGGGACAGTACAGATACCATTGTTTTAGACTGTGATGCCACAAAAGGTAAATGCTTTGGTTTACAATGTTATCAGTAAGATAGAACAATCATTATTCATGACAGGGTCAACACATTAGTAATTAACTCATGATCACTTTGAATAACTGAAAAATACCTTATTTGAACAAAATTAGTACATTTGCAGGATTTTAAAAACAATATGATAATCATCGTATATAACACTATGAAAAATCTCAGCACTAGGGGCCATTTTTTACCACATAGCTATAATTTGGACAAAGAATACGAAATAATCAAAGCCCAAGATCATATTGGGGAAAGCAGATAATTCAAGTTTTTGCTCTAAAAACTTTCTCCAAACATTGACACCTGGACTGGGCCAACTCAACTCTTTACCACACAATCCCAAGTTTTAACGACCCTCCAGGGACAAGGCTTTTGAAAACATTGTGGGGAAAAGGAGAAAATGCTGGTAACCAGCATTTTCTCCTTTTCCCAAAATGTTTTCCACCTCATCAAATACTGAAAATTTAATTTGTCGGCAAATGCTTTCAATCTGGACGTGTTCAAAACTTTGGTGTGTAGTAAAGGGTTAATTCTATTGAATACTTTGAGGAAAATTTCAGCAATTGCTTGTTAAAGTCAGTTGCTTTTTTGTTCCCAAAAATACATTGCTGGAACATACAAAAAAAGCTTTACTAATTTAAAAATCATTTTTCGGTCTTTCAAGTATCCTTTGCGATAATGAAATGTATGCTTCAGTTATATTCTTTAGGAAGACCAACTACATAAATGGCAATTTGAAAAATTCTAAACTACAGGCACATTAGTATTAAACTGTAAAGTAATGGACTAGCTGATTCACACAATACTTGAACATTTAGCTGTAAATACACTATGATCAATTCTTCCCTTCCGGTATCCACTGTCTCTTGGAAAGATTTCAAAACATTTGTGACCTGACCAGCTCATTGAATTAACAACCATCATGCAAGATTTACTATCCTAGTATAACTGAATGATTTTTTTAAGTAAGCACATGTAATAAGACTGTCTGTTTTCTGTTTCCTCTCATTATCAACCTGAGAAACTAGGCCTAATGCATAGATGATTCATTCTGTAATACTTTCATATACAAAAACAAAACTGTAGACTTTCATTTCTCTTCCATGTAAAACTAGGTATGTTGTAGATTTCACTTCAAAAAGCTCAGCTTCACCCAGACAGCCAAATCAGACCAAAAAAAAATTATGAATCTGATTTCCTTTTCAACGAACAATCAGTTTCCTTTACAGTCTTAAAAACCATTTTGGCTGGCCTCTTGTTGAATGCCTCTGCAACCACATGAAAATGTCGCATTCATCACAAGCATTCACGTCAGAACACTGCACTCTCACACCATACATGTGTGTACACTGTGTAATTTGAAGATCCTAGAATGAGTTGAACTATCATACAAACACTTTCACTAATGCATCTGCTGCAGCACTAGCAATGTATGGTTTTGATGGGTGAAATGCTACAGCATGTATTGATTCATCAAATTTTTTCCTATGTGTTGACATTTCTTGTACACAAGTTTTACTGTCCAAATTCCATAATCGAATAGAACAATCATGACCTGAAAAGAAAAAAAATCAATAAAATATATGATTCATGAACTTAAGTTTACAACAATAAAAGTACCAGTTATGAAACTCATAATAACTATTTCATCAGTCATGAAATCTAGTCCAAAATCACAAGCTGTAAAATGAATAATTGTCATTCAGATTGTTGTTGGCTA
Source organism: Tridacna gigas (assembly GCA_945859785.2). Classification (NCBI taxonomy): domain Eukaryota; kingdom Metazoa; phylum Mollusca; class Bivalvia; order Cardiida; family Cardiidae; genus Tridacna; species Tridacna gigas. The sequence continues at coordinate 69,457,294 of OX244029.2, forward strand.
GGCTGTTGGACGTACAAATTTATGGGTGAACAGTACAAAGATTCAGAAAGTGTTATCTGTAGTTCTTTATTCAACCCTTTACCACAAAATGCCGAGTCTTAATGACCCCCTTAGGAAAGGGCACCTTTGAAAACATTGTGGGAAAAGGAGAAAATGCTGGTAACCAGCATTTTCTCCTTTTCCAACGAAGTTTTCAACCCTATTTGACAATATCACATTTGTCATCTGCAAATGCTTTCTATTTGGACAAGCCCACAATTTTGTCATTTGGTGAAAAAAAAAAAAAAAAAAAAAAAAAAAATTTGAGGTATTCATTGGAATGGTATCATAGAGACAATTCTCCATTTGAATGCTATCAAAGAGACAATTCTCGTAAGTATCTAAAACATCGGTTTTAGTGGAAAAACTATCTATTTGAAAAGAATTTGTTACTGACCCCCTCCCTTTTCTTTTATCTAGAACTCTTAATATCACTCTAATCCCTTCATCTCCTTTTTTCAAGGCAAGTGCTGTAACAAAATTGGCACCATGACGGTTCTCACTCTATTTGTCTACAGAGCCATTTGAGAATCTTCACCAGTAAACTGATCAAACAAGAGGTATTTGCAATATATGAGAATGTGAAAGTACTCACTCCCTGATAAAAGATATAGTCCATTAGGATCTACAGCTAGACAAGTGACTGCATCTAAATGAGCTACCATTGAATGAATCATTTTTCCTGAAAAAGAGATAAACATATAAATGAAATAGTAACAATTACAAAGACAAAAATTACAGCTGCTCAAAGGTAGAATCCTTTTTTTCAAATATCCACAGCGATTGCGAGCTGCACTGTAGGGTTAAATTGCTGAAAGATACTGCCCCTCTTCTCATATTTTTTTTTTCCATATGATTCAAAATAAGAGGGCCATTGGCCCTAAAGTGCTCACCTGAGTGAAGTCACCTCCAGTTAAAGCTGAAGAGATCCTGGTTTTAAGGATGAAAAACACATGAGAGTAAGTGATCTACTTTTTGAACCAATGTGACTAAATTCCAAACCTGTCCAAGATATCATTAAAACAAACATTCTGACCAAGTTTCATGAGTATCAGACTGAAAATGCGGCCTCTAGAGTGCACACAATGTTTTTTAAAGATTTGGACCAGTAACTTACTTTTTGATCTGACATGACCCAATTTCAAACTTGTCCAAGATATTATCGAGACAAACATTCTGACCAAGTTTCATGAGTTTCAGGCTGAAAATGTGGCCTCTAGAGTGCACACAAGGTTTTTTTAAGATTTGGACCAGTAACCTACTTTTTGACCTGACATGACCCAATTTCAAACTTGTCCAAGATACTATCAAGACAAACATTCTGACCAAGTTTCATAAGTTTCAGGCTGAAAATGTGGCCTCTAGAGTGCACACAAGGTTTTTCTAAGATTTGGCCGAGTGACCTACTTTCTGACCTGACATGACCCAATTTCAAACTTGTCCGACATATCATTAAGACAAACATTCTGACCAAGTTTTATGAGTATATGACTGAAAATGTAGCCTCTAGAGTGCACACAAGGTAATTATTGATACCTGGACGACTGAGGACACACACTGCATGACGGATGCCAGACACAGCATGATCACAAAAGCTCACCTTGAGCACTTCAGCTCAGCTGAGCTAAAAACAAAATTTCCCTTCTTTTAAACATTTCTCAAAGTCAATAGTACTACATCTCACTGGGCCTAAAAATAGCATGCAGTGTCTTTTCTAGGACGCGCAATTGCAGGTTTCACACCCAAAGTGTGACGGTCCCTTTTAAAAAATAACACTGAAAAAGTCAAAAAACAAAAAATTTACTCTTGCCTTGCCCAAAAAACTGCCATTTGAATATAAAGGCATCACTGCAGAAGCTGTTTTGCAATGTATTATGTCCATTAAAGTAACCTCCCTTGACAGGAAGTTGGTAATAACCACCCACTTCCAAAACAACCCTGTCCAAAAAAGCCCAGTTTAGCTAGTCCTAGACTACAATTGTGGCAATGAATTTTATCAGAATGGATTCTATAGCTGTGTAAATGGATTCTATAGTTGTGTAACTCTTATCTATTCTTCAAAAATAAATTTAATTGCTAGAAAAGGATATTCCAGAATCTGTCCTTTGACATGTACACAGATCAGTAAGTCTTCTATATAGTCTTGGATAGAAATAAATGTCTGCTATATAAGCTATATGTTTTCTATCTATTCAAAAATGTCCTGCCTGTTTTTTGAAAATCCCCCCTATTTTTCAGATGGAATGGAGGGGGTGAGGGTATTTCTCATTTTCAGTTTCTAGAATAGACACTGGCTTGTATGGTACAGGGTTATGACAAACGCATTTCTTGAAGTTGGTGAATGTAAGAAGGGTGACCATTAGTTCATATTTGTCTATCGCGTTTCCGTCAACAATATAAATTAAGGTTTGACTACAAAGTATATGCTATGTGATCTTGAATTTACATGTACTGCCGTTCCTGAAATTTTCTGACCAAACCAGCCTTGAAATCCTAGATACAGTACCTGTTAGAGACTGAAAGGATAACATTTGTTTATTTTACTCAATAGATAAGCTGTGCCTGTATATAGGATTTCTTAGTATACAATGACTGAAAAATGAATGTACTTAAAGATTAAAAAATGGAAACAGCCATAAAATAGGGCTATCAATTGTACATGTAGTTAAAACAAACATCTCTTACTACAATGTTCTTTAGTTTCTTCATACAGGGAATTTGAATTCAATTAAGTTAATTAAATGTTGTTTACCACGATTTTTCACATTATTTCAGTCATATCACATATGTCCTGGGTTAAACCAGTACTAGGCTAGGGCTTTGAAATGCCTTGTCAAAGTGAACTCCCACAAAAAACAGAGAGTTTTCAGAAAGTGTGGACCCCCAGATTACCAGTCCTACACTTTAACACTGAGCCTCAAAGTACCCCCAAATTTAAGTAAGAGTATTATTACAAGCACCCTACACTTGGCTGTTACAAATGAGTCATGCTCTGGCAAAAGGGGGCTTAATGCATCTCCGTAATGCATAATACCAATTGAGCCATCAGATAATAATGGATCCATAAAAGCTCCCCCCCCCCCTTTTTTTTAAATAATAGACTCCATCATGAGGTCAACAGGTCCTTGGACATACAGAAAATTGACCAACAGAGAAAAGTTTCGGCCATTGTCAGCCTGCCGGTGGGCTGACCTGGGTTGATACTGTTTGCAGATGCACTAAGCCCCCTTTTCACAAAACATGGCTCATATCTAACCTTGAAATTCCACATACCAAATGACAGAGCATGAAACATGTGTACATTGCAATTTAAGAGCTATTTTGGGCCAGAATATCTCAACAGTGCAGATTCATGATTAGACATCATGCACTATCCACTAAATAGTACTAAAGTAGAGCTATGTGCTCTATGGGTTCAGTCCTGTGTCATTGTCTACAGAATATAGCGTGCAACACACGAAAAGGGACCTTCTGACATAATATTTATGCATAAAAGTGTGTCGTCCCAGATCATCCTGAGCATTCTGTGACTAATCCGAGACGACGCTTCCTGTTTTTGTGCGATTTTCTGTTTCACGAAAGTCTACTGCATGAAAAAATCTTATGTAGTCATATAGTGTTGTCTCGGATTAGCCTGCGCAGACTGCACAGGCTAATCCAGGACAACACTTTACGCATATGTCCGAAGGCCCCTTTTCGTGTGTTGCAAGCCATATGTGATCAACAAAAAGAAAGTTCCTTATCATTATATACTCAACTCCACTTTACCTGTATTATTGTCGAAGAATCTTATATGCCTATCTTCATGGGCTGTTATTGTTAATGGCAAAGTAGGATGGTTTACCACACAATTAATTTGATTATTTGAACTATTATCTGAAAGTAGAAAACCAGAGTTATGGACTTTTCAAGGTTTCTTCAAACATCTAAAGCCATCTAAATCTGTGAGTTGGTTTGAAATGTATATCATTATCAAACAAAATGTAATCCACATAAATGTATAATTCTTTATCAGCATCAAACTTTTAGGCTTGTCTAAACTGAAAACATTTGAAAAACACAAATTTATTGCATCTCATTTGATGAAATTTGTCTTTGAAAGGGTAGATAAGATTGTAAGAAAAGGAGAAAATGCTGGTTGCCAGTATTTTCTCCTTTTCCTATAATGTTTCCAAAAGACTTCCTCTTCAGGATTGTTAGAATATGGAATAGTTTTTTAAAGGATTAGAGAAATAAACATTGATAATCAGACTAAAACACTTATGTAACCTTATAGATGTACATGCCTATTATCTAGTATGCAAATTGTTCTGCTAGTTCATTGCTTTGTTTTTTTGCAGTAATTATTCTGTCGGCATTCTATTTTGTGCATGATGGTAGTGTAGGGATAGATTGTCAATCTCAACATTGAAGGTTAGGGGTTCAAATCCCATGACAAGTGAGGTAAACCTTTGGCACTACTCACACAACGGCACAAGTACTGGTTAAGGTTTCCAGAAAGCAATCATCAAGCGTGATTAATTTAAGGTGATAGAACTTGTTCCATAATCAATGCAAAATAATGCTTACTACAAGAGGGCCATGATGGCCCTGGATCGCTCACCTGAGTCAATAGGCCAAACATTCTGACCAAATTTCACAAGTATCTGACTGAAAATGTGGCCTCTATAGCGTGCACAAGGTTTTTCGATGTTTTGACCTAGTGACCTAGTTTTTGACCACACATGACCCAATTTTGATCTCGTGTGAGATCCAATTTCGAACTCGTCCCAGATTTTATCAAGACCCACATTCTGACCAAGTTTCATGAGGATCCAACTGAAAATGTGGCCTCTAGAGCGTACACAAGGTTTTTCTAAGATTTGACCTAGTGACCTAGTTTTTGACCCAACATGACCCAATTTCAAACTCGTCTCAGATTTTATCAAGACAAACATTCTGACCAAATTTCACAAGTATCTGACTAAAAATGTGGCCTCTAGAGCGTACACAAAGTTTTTCGAAGATTTGACCTAGTGACCTAGTTTTTGACCCCACTGGCCCAATTTCGAATTCGTCCGAGATTTTATCAAGACAAACATTCTGACCAAATTTGACAAGTATCTGACTGAAAATGTGGCCTCTAGAGCACACACAAGGTTTTTCGAAGATTTGACCTAGTGACCTAGTTTTTGACTCCACAAGACCCAATTTCAAACTCGTCCCAGATTTTATCAAGACACACATTCTGACCAAGTTTCATGTGGATCCAACTGAAAATGTGGCCTCTGGAGCGTACACAAGGTTTTTCTAAGATTTGACCTAGTGACCTAGTTTTTGACTCCACATGACCCAATTTCAAACTCGTCTCAGATTTTATCAAGACAAACATTCTGACCAAATTTCACAAGTATCTGACAGAAAATGTGGCCTCTAGAGCGTACACAATGTTTTTCAAACATTTGACCTAGTGACCTAGTTTTTGACCCAACATGACCCAATTTCGAACTCATCCCAGAATTTATCAAGACAAACATTCTGACCAAGTTTCATGAGGATCGGACTGAAAATGTGGCCTCTAGAGCACAAACAAGGTTTTTCGAAGATTTGACCTAGTGACCTAGTTTTTGACTCCACATGACCCAATTTCAAACTCGTCCCAGATTTTATCAAGACAAACATTCTGACCAAGTTTCACGAGTATCTGACTGAAAATGTGGCCTGTAGAGCGTACACAAGGTTTTTTGAAGATTTGACCAAGTGACCTAGTTTTTGACCCCACATGACCCAATTTCGAACTCATCCGAGATTTTATCAAGACAAACTTTCTGACCAAATTTGACAACTATCTGACTCAAAATGCAGCCTCTACAGCATACACAAGGTTTTTCGAAGATCTGACCTAGTGACCTAGTTTTTGACCCAACATGACCCAATTTCGAACTCGTGCGAGATTTTATCAAGACAAACATTTGACCAAATTTTACAAGTATCTGACTGAAAATGAGGCCTCTAGAGCGTACACAAGGTTTTTCTAAGATTTGACCTAGTTTTTGACCCCACATGACCCAATTCGAACTCGTACGAGATTTTATCTAGACAAACATTCTGACCAAGTTTCATGAGGATTGGACTGAAAATGTGGCCTCTAGAGCGTTACACAAGTTAAAAAGTTGACGACGCACGCCGGACGCCGGACACAGCACGATCACAACAGCTCACCATGAGCACTTCGTGCTCAGGTGAGCTAAAAAAGCATTTTCTTTCAGCTTTTTTTAAATTTAACTATTTTGATTTATCATCTGAAAAAATTCTTAACCACTTACTGAATACCCTTAGCTAACACCAAATGTCAAATACATTGTCCTTTAATACTATCACAATCAAATAGCATATCCATTTCATATTATAAAGATCAGTTGCCACAACTTACCTGAATTTTGTTTAGTTTCTATTGTAAGTATTTGTTTACTAGTTTCTAAGTCAAACAGGTACGTATTGGCTGAGGTATAAGAAGCAACCATTTGACATGGATCACAACGCACAAAATCCACTGAAGTGGGTACACCATCTTCTGAAATATCAAATATTCATAGATTATTATTCATGAAGTTCCAACTATCTTTTCCCTTATTTTGTAGTGAAAGGACAAATAGCTTTGTTATCAAAAGCATTTTAGTAGCACTGATATATTAGCACTTTTAGTGACCTAATTAAAAAAACCTTTAAGGAAAGGAATAAGTTGCTCCTTTTTTCTTGTAACCCATTTCTAAAAACCTTTAACCCTTTCCCAAACAACAAATTTTGGACCAGTCCAAATTCAAAGAGTTTGCAGATAACAAATTTTAAATTTAATGAAAATGGCAGAAAGGTCTCAAAACGGGTAGAAAACACTGTGGGAAAAGGAGAAATTGCTCGTTACGAGCAATTTCTCCTTTTCCCACAGTGTTTTCAGAAGACTTGTACTGCAGACACGTGAAAACCGGGGCTTGTTTGGGAAAGGGTTAAGCAAAAGTATACACTGCTCCTTTACCACAACTTTCCATGTTGCCACAATGCCTTGCATATATGCCATCCATTAAACTGTTACAGTATTAACTCTGTAGCAAATGACAAAATAGTAGACTCGTCCAAATTGAAAGCATTTGCAGACAATAAAAGAAGTGCGACTCAAAATTGAAATTGGATTTGGGAAAACTAGAAAATATTGTGGGACAAGGAGAAAATGCTGTTTACAAGCATTTTCTTCATTTTCCCACAATGTTTTCAAAAGCAATCTTTCTCAAGATTGTAAAAAGTCGGGGTTGAGTGGTAAGGGGTTAAACATCCATATTTTATCAGGACATTTCCAAATCCTCTGCAGCAATTTGGCTTGAAGGGTACTGAATGAAAAGACAGCTTAAACTCAGGATGGAAAAATTGAGATGACTCCCATACCATTGAATTTAACCCTTAGATTGCCAAATAAGCCCAACAGGCCTTTTCATTCCAGAGTTTAGACCCTAAGAAGAGCAATTTCAAGATAGCTCTTCTCCAGATGTCTCAGGAAAGCAGACAGTGAAGATCAACGATCAGACTACATTTTGTGCAGTCTGATCTTGATCTACACTGGCAACAAAGGCAATTTAAGCAGTGAAAGGTGCTGAAAGGGTTAACATCCTGAAAAATGTCTTGGTATAAGCCCTGGAAAAGTACAATAAACAAGTTACCACTGTCCACAGTGAAGGTATTTAAAAGAGGTGAGGTGGATCCTGGACTCCAGAGCCGCACAGTGCCATCTGCTGAACATGATAAGAGCTGCGTTTTTGTGTTGTGTATCGAAAGTCCCCAGACAGCATCTGTGTGAGCAACCATTGTGTCCTGCAAAACTGTGCTAGCTGTAAATAGAGCATAGAAAAGGTCTTCTGTTAACATCACACTTTAAGTCTTTAACCCTTTACCACAAACTTTACGACCAATTTTTAGCCTTGTCCAAATTGAAAGCATTTGCAGATGACAATTTCAATGTGGCTCAAATGGTGCAATTTTTCCTTCATAGGGTAGAAAACATTGTGGGAAAAGGAGAAAATACTGGTTACCAGTACTTTCTCCTTTTCCCACCATGTTTTCAAAAGGCCTCTTTCCCAAGGTCGTTAAAAGACGGAATTGTGTGGTAAAGGGTTAACAAAGGCCACTATCCCAAGGTCGTTAAAAGGCGGCATTGTGCAGTACAGGGTTAACAAAGGGAAATATGCAAGCTTTCTTCATACCTAACTTATTTGCAGATGACAAGTGAAATGAACCTCAAATAGAGGAATTTGTCTTTGAAGGGGTAGAAAACATTGTGGGCAGAGGGGAGGATTAAGTATTTCCTTCATAACCAATAGTATTTTCAAAGGCTCCTTTTCCTTGGGATCATATTTTGCCAACAGCCAAATCAGCTGATCATGACATTCTAACTTTGCTGCAGAAGGTCTTGCATTACAATCAAGACTGAAGTAAATTGCCTAATTTCTGACATTCCTTCGATGGTAATCGTTCAATGGGCACGTTTGAGATTAATAATTCATGGCCCTATGACAAGAACTTTCACTTTTCAAGATTCATCCAGCACTCTGCAAACTACAAATAACAAAAGAATATTTTAGTACTTCTTTTGCAGAAGAAGGCATATACTTTTGTTTGCAGGTAGAGTTGTCCTTTGAAAACACAAATCTACAAAAATGCGCAAAAAAAAGAGATTCTTGTGCAAATTTGCAGAGCAAAGTGGTTTTGCAGTGAACTTGAGCAAAAAAAAAAAAATTCTTTGTTACAATTCTGATCAAAAAAGATACAGAGACTTCAAAGACATAAAAAAAAACAACAACACAACAAAGGGCCTTACAGAAAGAATCATATGGATCTATATTTGAGTTTGGTATATTCCATACTCTAATTGTTGAATCTACCCCACCACTGTAGCACTGCTCCCCAGACCCGCTCACTGCTAGACATAGGACAGGACCCACATGGGCACGAAATGTGTACAGGGGCTCCACATCTAATGAGGCTGCCCTAAAATAATAACAGAAATCCAAAATAAGTAGAACAAAATCTAATTCTAAGCACACTGGTTTCTAACCAAAATCTAATGATAAGGATATCATCAGTGTGGTGAGTACCTATAATATAATTATATAAACATATAATTGACACATTACCTGATGCTGACATTATTTTGTATCACAGCAGGCCTCTTTTGAAACTATCTAGGCAAATGCAGAAAAGGTTCCTATGGTGCAATTTCCTTTAGCCACAATGCTTTAACCCTTTACTAACCATCAGAATTGTGGACTTGTCAAAATTGAAAGTATTTGCAGAAAACAAAGTAAATGTAACTCAAAAACTGAAATGTGCTTTTTTGGTGGGAGGAGACATAGTAGGAAAAGGAGAAAGTGCTGGTTACCAGCATTTTCTCCTTTTCCCACAATGTTTTCAGAAGCATTCTACCTTAAGGTCATTAAAACTCAGGATTATATGGTAAAGGGTAAACATGTAATAAATTGTTGAACCTTAATTCACTATGTCAAACAAAGATTTTTTCAAAGTAAAGCAGCAAAAGACAATGAGTTTGAAGATAGAAGGTACAGCAAAGAATTAATTTTTAAGTTGTTGAATCATTCCATTATCTTCAATTTTACTAAACAATACCACTGGAATATTCTAATTGGCTTCAAGAGAAATGTTATCTTGCAAATGAATATGATAATTTTCACTGGTAACTACAGCAAAGCCTTTCATGAGTGCTAAGAACACAAACATGTATTGATTAACCCTTTCACACACAATCCCAAGTTTTAAAAACTCTGAAGAAAAAGCCTTTAGAAAACAGTGTGATAAAAGGAGAAAATGCTGGTAATCAGCATTTTCTCATTTTTCTACAATGTTTTCTTCCACTTCAAAGACAGAAATAGTCTTCTGAGCTTATAGATTTTGTCATCAGCAAATGCTTTCAGTTTGGAAAAGTCTCTGGTTTTGTTGTTTAGTATAGAGATAAGATGACGGCTTTTGAAACTATTGTGGAAAGAAGGATAAAGCCTCTTCCCCATATGACAATGCTTTTGATCCTTTCATAGACAAATTCAATTATCTTAGCCACTTTTACTTGTTGTATATAAGTGCTTTCAACATGTCCAGAACTTTGTTGGTTGCTAAAACAGAGAATAATTCTATTTCACATGAAAAATGCTGTCGCTTACTTTTTAGCTGGCACTATCTTCTGCAGATTCCAGAGTTTAAGGGTATGGTCTTCAGAACCTGTAATTAGTACTGGTTCCTCAGGGTGAAAGGCTAGTGTTCGGACCCCATCAAAATGACTACGTAATGTATACTTTTCTATCCATGATTTTCTAAACACTTCTGTAGGGGGTATCTGCTAAGTACAAAATCATAAAAGATAACATAAAAAGCAGGTATAAAAATCCTAGCACAAGTCTAGTTCTTCATACCATTCATCTACATGTTTTCCTAATTCTGTTTGCAAAAACTATACCTTTAGTCATTTCTCTTTGACCGATTCTACTGTGGGTCTAAAGAATCTAATACATGAACTATACCAAAGATTTCCTCTTGCAGACAATCTTTAATATTTTGTCAAAGAAGAAGAGGAAATCGTAGAGGCAAAAGCAGAAAATGCTTCGAATGAGAAATTCTCTTCTCACAGTATTGTCTCATGTATTCATGTATTAACCCTTTACCACACACTTCCGACTTTTAATGACCCTGAGAAAGAAAGCTTTGGAAAACATCATAGGAAATGGAGAAAATGCTGGTTATCAGCATTTTCTCCTTTTCCCCCAATGTTTTCTCACAATATTTTCTCCTCTTCCCAAATCAAATTTCTATTTTTGAGTCACATTTATTGTCGTCTGCAAATGCTTTGGACCAGACTAAAATTTTGTCTTTTGGTAAAGAGTTAAACATGTTACTCCTCAATATTTTATAAGGATTTTTTTAAGTCTTCTTCTGTAACTTTTTTTTCTTTAGTTAATCAGCCAGTCTACTGCCCTGATTTATAGCTTCCTATGCTGTACAAAAATCATTAAGCTCTTTACCAAAAAATAAAATTTTAGACTTATCCAAAGTGAAAGCATTTGCAGATGACAAATCAAATACTGCTTAAGTCTTTACCACACAATCCCGACTTTTAACGACCCTACAAAGGAAGCCTTTTGAAAACAATGTGGGAAAGGGAGAAAATGCTGGTAACCAGCATTTTCTCCTTTTCCCACTATGTTTTCTACCCGGTCCATAACAAATTTCAATTTTTAAGTCACATTTAATTTATTGTCTGCAAATGCTTTGAATTTGGGCTAGTCTAAAATTTTGCCGTTTGGCAAAGGGTTAAATGGTGAATTCTGTATTTGATAGGGTAGAAAACATTGTGGGAAAAGTAGAAAGTGCTGGTTACCAGCATTTTCTCCTTTTCCAACAATGTTTTCAGAAGGCTTCTCCCTCAGGGTCGTTAAAACTCAGGATTGAGTGGTAGCGGGTTAATAAACCCTTAACCAAACAACCACATATTTTAACAACCAAGACGATAAATATTTTGGAAAAAAAAGTGTGGAAAAAAGGAGACAATACTGCTAATCAGCATATTCTCCTATTCCCATGTTTTCTACTCTTGTAGAGACATATTTGACTTTTAGAGCCATACCCCATTTGTCCTCTGCACATGCTTACACTATGGATAAGTAAAACCAAGAGGGCCATTGGCCCTGAAGTGCTCACCTGAGTAAAGTCATGTAGGATTGACAAAGCTGAAGAGAACCTGGTTGTAATGAAGTAAAACATTTGAGTGCAAGTGACCTTCTTTCAAACAGACTCGATATATCTTTTTAGAGATATCATCAAGACAAACATTCTGGGGTGCACACAAGGTTTTTCTTGGATTTTGCCTAGTGACCTACTTTTCGACCTGATCTAACCAAATTTCAAACTTGTATGAAATATATTCAAAACAAACATTCTGACAATGTTTCATAAGTATCAGAGTGAATTTGTTTGTTTGTTTGTATTGGGAGTTTAACGCCATTTTAACAGCTTAGGTCATATCATGGCGGTCAGCGACGCACCTATGTGTTTCCTGGCTTTCTCACACCAGTACTTACACAATTTTCTTTCCAAAGCCACTGACTAATTTCCTCACGTGCATCAGAGGTGAGAGGAGAAAAATCACCGTACAGAAAGTTTGCCTCAACCGGGTATCGAACTCGCAACCACCAGGTCACGAGCCCGACACGCTAACCACTGAGCTACCCGGGTGGGCATCAGACTGAAGATATAGCCTATAATGTGCACACAAGGTTTTTCTATGGTTTGGCCCAGTGATCTACTTTTTTACCCAATGTGACCCAATTTCTTACTTGCCCAAGATATCATCAAAACAAACATTTGATGGAGTTTCATGAGTAATTGGGCTGAAAATATGGCGGCCTCTAGAGTGCACACCTGGTTTTTCTAAGATATGGCTCAGTGACCTAGGTTTGACCTGACATTACCTTATTTCAAACTTGTCCAAGATATCATCAAGACAAAAATTCTGACCTAGTTTTTTGAGTATCAGGCTTGAAATGTGGCTTCTAGAGTGTACACAAGGTTTTTCTAAAATTTGGCCCAGTGACCTACATTTTGAACAGACGTGACCCAATTTCGAACCAGGCTGAGATTTTATCAAGACAAACGTTCTGATAGTTTCATGAGTATCAGACTGAAAATGTGGCCTCTACAGTGCATGCAAGGTAACTGTTGACACCCGGGTGACACACAGCAGACACAGCATGATCAAAAAAACTCACCTTGAGCACTTTGTGCTTTGGCGAGCTAAAAAATTGTCATCTGGTAAAGAGTTGAAGAACCCTAGTGACAGCTAAGTAAACTTGTGTTATGTCATTTTTAGTAGCCTTTAGATTACTCAACTTCAAGAAGTTAAGGAAGACATAAACATGCCAAATTTATGGACGTGTTGGACATAAGATAGAACATTTAGTAATGATCAAAGATCACTTTTTACAAACAGCCCAATAAGGCCTTGATCTACATAGTCTGCCATAGCACCAAACTAAGCTGAGGCTGTATTTGCCAATTATTTGAATACAATGCATTGTGAATGTTCTTATTCTGAATTCCAGGGCCTGTATTCACCAACCATTCTTAAGAACATTCTTTGTCTTAATCTCCTAGATTTCCAAAATTTGAAAGTAACATAACTTATGATTGACTAAATCAAATAGAAAATTCTGGAGAACAAGAACGTTCTTAAGAATGGTTGGTGAATATGACCCCTCGACTAGCCATCTTTTGACTGAGACAGAATGTCTCAACTGATCAAATGGCTAGCTTTTGAAATTGAGAATAAGAACAATACATTGTATTTGGAATCTTTGGTGAGTAAAATCCCTGTAACTGTACAGTTTGTGGTAACAAAAACTAGGACACTTACAAAGTTTCCAGGGTCTGCATCGTTTGCAACTGTAATTTCTGCCAGCTCTCCTAGCCCAACGCTCATTGTGGCATCAATATCATCTTCATTACTGTTTACACCAATCACAGGTTTTCTGTTTCCACCTTGGAACTGTATGGACCCGCTGTTCTGAACCCCACCTATACAAATGTCACATTAAATGGTTTAAGTAAACTTCCTTTATATGACCATGGCAACAGCCTTTACCTATCACTTAACAAGTAATAATGACCCTCTAGATCCCAACAACTGACAGACAGAAAAATACACTTTGGGGGAAGAAAAATGCTGCTTGTTGCTAGCAACTGCTTCATTTCCTGTGAGTCAAGGAAAGTGTTTTCCTTTTACTTAAAATCGACAAAATATTAGACCAGCCCAAATTGAAAGCATTTGCAGACGACAAACTAAAGGTGACCCAAAAATTGAAATTTGTTTTGGGTAGAGTAGAAAACATTGTGGGAAAAGGAGAAAATGCTGGTTACCCACGATGTTTTCAAAAGGTTTCTTCCTCAGGGTTGTTAAAAATCGGGATTTTGTGGTAAAGGGTTAATGGATATAGGGTTGACACTTTCCCGCACAGGAAAAATGCAGACTTGTCTAAATTGAAAGCATTTGCAGATGACAATTTAAAAATGGCTCAAATACATGTAATTAGAATTGTCAGTGATAGGTTAGAAAACATCGTGGGAAACAGTGTTTTCCTATGATGTTTTCAAAAGACTTCACCCCAGAGTATTTAAAATGCCGGATTGTTTGGTAAAAATTCAAGTCCTACTGAACACATTCTCCATTCTCATCAATGTTTTCAATATGCCTCCAAAATCTTTACTTCAGTAATGTTTGAATATTTGGCATCAATTATGTAGATGTGTCTGCAAGAGTGCATTTGTAATTGTTAGGTTGGCTGTTACGTGTTGTACTTTACTAATACGTAGGTTAACCCTCATCATTTGAGTTGCATTGAAATTGTCGTCTGCAAATGCTTTCAATTTGGACGGGTCTAAAATTTTGTCGTTTGGTAAAGAGTTAAGAAATAACAATCCAGTATTTATCATTCACATAATCTTTATTTACACTGTAGTTATATGTATCTTATCATTTCGACTATCAATTGAAGAATGCTTGAAGATAAATACTGGATTGTAATTTCTTTACCTACATATTAGTAAATTACAAAACATAACATTTGCACTGAAGAGACAAGGTTAATTTATATTCATCAGTGGCAAAATTCTTTAAGTATTCATGTGGGCTTCTCCTAATGAAAAAATAATACAGAAGAAAGGGTTTGAATGATTGTAACAATGTACTGGGGCAATGTCTTCAAAATGATTTAAGCAGCACATTTGCCATAATGTTCTTGCAGATTTAGCTCAGGCACACTTCAATTCAGTTAATGTAGAACCAAGCTGGCAAGGAATGGCAGCAACAAGAGGGTTGTGATGGCCCTTATTGTTCCACTGCCTTTCACATAAATGTATCATGCACTTGATAGGCATTGACAGAGACATTAATCACAAGAAGTTGGTGTGCAACCATGGCAACCGAAGTTTTTGAATCCTTGAAGAAACTCTAAAGAGGGTAAACACAGGATCATTCCTGTGAAGTTTGGTGAAAATCAGATAGGGATTTTCAGATAAGATGTTTGAATACACCGACACACACAGGCCTTGACTTAAGCTAACTGGCCTTCAGCCAGTGGAGCTAAAAATTGCTTTCTTTGTCATCAATGAACTAAACAGTCATTCTTTCAGTTTGTACATTATTTTCAAAGAGACATGAAGTTTCTAATCATGACTGCTAAAATACCATGATGTGTATGCCAGGCAAAAGCTCACCAAAGCTATACACACAATTCTTTCTGATATTTCTGATATCAGTTCAGGGAGTTTCATCATGAATGCACTAAACGACTGCAAAACAAAACATGTACTTAAGCTTTTCAGTAATTTAAGATAGCAGCAAAAAAGAGCAAGCATTTTTACAGAAGCAGTCACACACTAACAAAAATCTAAAAGACAACTTAGTAATAATCATGATTTGATAAGAAATTGCACATCTAAAAAATGAAAAAGAAAACATGTTGAGGAGAAATATCTAAAAGAAAACACCAAAAATGATCCCACACCAAAAACTGAGACGGAGCAAACAAAGCATGAGAAAATATCCTTTTTGTTTTAAATATGTTTCTAATTCAAAGGTAAAAGAGCTGTCAAATATCTACCAACATGAGAAAAGAGGAAAGAATTGTGGTACATTTGCATACCATCTAAGAACATTATTACAAAAACAAACAACTCCTTCTTTTACCAATGACACAATCATGGAGACAATTTTACCATTAATTCCCTACTGCATCATAAAGTATCATGTAACCATTAGGTGTTCTTTTACTCATAATTTTGCTTCCCCAACATTAGAAATCTTTACTTAAATACATGCCAAACAATTATCACATGGGCATCTTACCTATGCTTTTGCAATTTAACCCTTAGAGTGCACAGCATAAACTTTGCAAGAATAAGAGGTCAACTACAAGATGACAAAATGTGCTATGTGGTCTTGGACCAAGGGTGTCTACTTTCTTATATTCTTACATTCTGGCAATGCCATGTTTAAAACTTAAAACATTTGGAAATTTTGTACATTTGAAACTCTAATGGTTAATTATTCCATGTTGCTTTTTTAAGCTTATCATGAAGAACTGAAGTATTAAAATCCAAAGGGGAAAACTAGAATGTTCACAAAAAGATGACTTAATACACCTGCTAAGTGCTTTGATAACATGGACTGCTGTTAAAAAATATCAAAGTTAAAGACAGTTAACTCTTAAACATCAAAATTTTCAACATCTAAAAAATTGTCTTACATACTTATAGTCCCTGCTAATAAATGTACAGTTTCAATATGCTGGCAGCAAAACTTGAAGCTTTTGCTACAAAACTTGCCTATGTGAAAGTATACTGACAAAAGGACAGACAGGGTGATTCAAGTATACTCCCAACAAGAGGGCCATGATGATGGCCCCGAGTCGTTCACCTGAGCCTTTATGACCAAATACGACTCATTGCTAATCTTTTCTGAGACATCAAGACAATCTGTTTGTTTGTTTGTATTGGAGTTTAACTCTTTACCAAACAACAAAAATATAGACTGGTCCAAATTGAAAGCATTTGCAGACGACAATTGAAATGTGAATCAAATGATGTAAATTGTCTTAGATAGGGTAGAAAACATTGTGGGAAAAGGAGAAAATGCTGGTTACCAGCATTTTCTCCTTTTCCTACAATGTTTTCAAAAGGCTTCTTCCTCAGGGTCGTTAAAACTCGGGATTGTGTGGTAAAGGGTTAACACCGTTATAACAGATTAGGTCATATCACAGTGGCCAGTGCACCTACCATGTATTTCCTAGCTTTCTGACACCAGTACAGACACAACTTTCTTTCCAAGCCCCTGACTCCTTTCTTGCATGCATTAGAGGTTAGAGGCTAAAACTTGCTGAAAAGAAAGTTTGCTGCAACCAGGGCATCAAGACAAACTTTCTCACAAACTTTCACAACTACTGGATAGAAAAAGTGGCTTCTAGAGTGTACACAAGCTCTTTTTCTAGGATTTGTCTCAGTGACCTATTTTAACCAAAAGTGCCCCATTTTCAAACTTGTTGATTTCATCACGACTAACATTCTACCAAATTTCATGAGTTTTTGGACTGAAAAAAGTGGCCTCAAGAGTGGATACAATTTTATTTATTTTTTTTTAAAGATTTTTGCAAGTGACTTACTATATACCTAATGTGACCCATTTTCATTCTCATCTAGACAAACAGTCTGACCAATTCTTATGAGTATTGGACTGAAAATGTGGCCTCAAGAGTACATGCAAGCCTTTTATAGGATTCGTCCTAGTGTCCTGCTTTTTGACCCAACATTTTGGCCCATTCTCACACACATCCTAAATATCATCAAGACAGACACTCTGACTAACTTTCAGAAGTATTGGACAGAACGTGTGAATGCTAGGAGGTACACAATATTTTTAAAGATCTGACCTGGTCACACAGATTTTGACCCAACAAAACCCGTTTTCAAAGTCATCTTAGATATTTTCAAGACAAAAATTTTGACCAACTTTCTTATCTTCTGAACTGAAAATGTTGCCTCTGGAGTGTACACAAGGTTTTTCAAAGATTTACCCTGGGGACCTAATTTTTTTACCCTACATGACTTACTTTCAAAATCGTCAAAGATATTATCAAGATAAACATTCTGATGAACTTTCATAAGTATTGGACACGAAATGTGGCCTCTAGAGTATACACAAGGTTTTTCTTAGATTTGACATGGTGACCTACTATTCATACCCTAGATGACCCATTTTCAAACTAGTCCAACATATCAAAACGAACAATCTGACCAAGTTTCATAAGCACTGGACTGGAAATGAGGCCTATCGAGCATACAGAAGATTTCCAAAGATATGACCCATTTTCAAACTGGTCCAAGATGTCATCAAAACAAATATTCTGACCAATTTTCATGAGATATGACCTTGTGACCTAATTTTAAACCCCACGTGACCCATTATCAGCCTCATTAAAAAAACAAGAGGGCCATGATGGCCCTGTATCGCTCCACTGGCTTACAAATATAAACCATAAATACTAAACATTCCAATTCTGAGCCAGATGGTTTCAAAATGAAGACTTACAAAATTTTCTCTTTAAAAGCCCATGTAAAAGTTGAGACCTGCAGGGCAAAGCCATTTTTGATCCCAGAGCTATAATTACTTGAACCCTGGTAGTGGTCCACAAGATAAAGCCACATGCCAAAATAATACAAGTCTATGCTGTATGGTTATAAATAAGGTGATTTTCAAGTTTTGTCCATATGAAGCCTCTGTAAAATGTAAGACCCCTGATGCAAGGCTAATTTCAGAAAAAAAAAAAAAAAAAATCAAAACAGGAAGATTTCTTAAGTTGTCAGTATGTAAGCCCATGTAAAACTTGTGACCCCTGCGGCGGGGCCAATTTTGACCCCAGGGCTAAAGTTTTGGCCCCTTTGGTAGAGACCCACTAGATATAGCTACATGCAAAATTTGGTAGCTCTAGGCCTTATGGCTAGGTACATGAAGATTTTTAAATTTTTCTCTATATAAGCCTATGTAAAACTTGTGACCCCTGGGGCAGAGCCAATTTTGACCCCAGGGCTATAATTTGTAGAAACTTGGTAGAGGTCTACTACATAAAGCTACATGCCAAATTTGGTAGCCCTATGCCTTATGGTTTCAGACAAGAAGATTTTTAAAGATTTCGAATATTTTTCAGTTTTGTTGCCATGGCAACCAGAGTTTTTGAAGGAATCAAATTCTTTCAAGAAATTCTGAAGAGGACCATGGCAGGATCATTTCTGTGAAGTTTCATGAAAATTGGATGGGTAGTTTCAGAGAAGAAGATGTTTGAAATAAAAGTTAACGCACGGACGGACGGACGCACAGACGGACGGACGCACGATGGACACCGGGCCATGACATAAGCCCCCTGGCCTTCGGCCAGTGGAGCTAAAAATCATTCAGAAAAAACATTCTGACCAAATTTCATGATTATCTGACAGAAAATGTGGCCTGTAGAGTGTACATAAGGGTTTTACAAGATTTGACCTGGTAATCTAATGATTTACCCTACGTTATCCATTTTCAAACTTGTTAGACATGTCATCAAGATGAACGTTCTGACCAAGTTTCATGAGTATCGGACTTCAAATTTTGGCCTCTAGAGTGAACACAAGAATTTTCAAAGATTTGACCTGATGACCTAGTTTAAGACCTGACTTAACCGATTTCAAACTGGTTTACAATATCATCTAGACAAACATCCTCACCACATTTTATGAGAATTAGACTGAAAATATGGCCCCTAGAGTGTACAAAATGTTTTTCTAAGATTTGACGTGGTGACCTAGGTTACATCTGACATGAACCCTTATCAAACTCATCCGAGATATCATGCAGACAAAATTCTGACCAAGTTTCATGAGTGTTGAACTGAAAATGCGGCCTTCAGAGTGTACACAATGTTTTTCAAAGATTTGACATGGTGACAAGATGAAATCCATTTTCCTACTCATCCGCAATATTATCAATAAAAACATTCTGACCAAGTTTCATGAGAATAGGATTGAATATTTAGCCTCAAGAGTGTAAACATGGTAAAGGTTGATGACAAAACAACCCACAACGGACAACAGACACTGCATGATCACAGAATCTCACCTTGAGCACTTAGTGCTCTGGCGCCCTAAAAACAATTGTTATGCAGGGGTAAAAAACAAACATATTGTAGCTGAATTGTAGTCTGCAAGTGGGTGCTTAACATCTTTGTGTTGCTAAATCATTCCTTTTGTTCAGTTCTGCCACATGACAATGCAACAGAAGTGAGGTAAGATTACAATCATGTTGACCATTATTCGATGGCCTTATCAAGAACACACTAGCTGCAATAAGTTGGGTTAATCTCATTCATATTGCAGGGATGGATATACATGTACGTTGGTTGCCAATAAATTCAAATATTACTCCATGCATACCATCTGACATGCTAGTCTGGGTCACGGAAGAGCTTGCAGCCCCTTCATCTGTGTCACTCAGATTGGCCAACATGGCTTGTAGGGTGGCACGTTTAGGCCCTGCAAAATGAGGCGCATACATGAACTAAAAATCAAGCACCACATAATAAACAACCAGCAGTACATTTCGTGCAGCACTACCATAATTTCCTTCCTTCTCTGGCATTGTACTGGCTTTTCAAACTAAAGTACGGACAAGCACATAAAGCATACATTCACTCTCCTATGAAACAAGGAAAAGTGCAAACATTTTTTTATTCCTGATCAGTGAAAATTTCTAATTTATCAGCCATTGTGAATTTTTGGTAACAATGTGCTACTTCTTCACACTAGAAGCATTACACGAATGAATAAGACAAATCTAGTCAGTAACAAATCTAAGGTTTTACAGTTTCATGCCATTTTGGTCATAATGTCTCACTAAATATAAGACGGAGTAAATCAATAGTAGACAGAATAAATCGAAGCTGAATCTTCATTTTTATGTAGCCTGATGTTGACCTAGACTGTCCCTGAAAGCAACTTAACTCTTTACCAAACGACAAAATTTTAGAACAGTCCAAATTGAAAGCATTTACAGACGACAAAATAAATGTGACTCAAATAATTGAAATGTTTTTGAAGGGTAGAAAACATTGTGGCAAAAAGAGAAAATGCTGGTTACCAGCACTTTCTCCTTTTTTCACAATGTTTTTGAAAGTCCTTTTTCTCTGGGTCGTTAAAAGTCAGGACTATGTGGTAAAGGGTTAACTCTTAACTCTTTACCAAACGACAAAATTTTAGACTGGTCCAAATTGAAAGCAGTTGCAGACGACAAAATAAATGTGACTGAAAAATTGAAATTTGTTTTTGGAAGGGTACAAAACATTGTGGGAAAAGGAGAAAATGCTGGTTACCACCATTTTCTCCTTTTCCACAATGTTTTCAAAAGGCTTCTTTCTATGGGTCGTTAAAAGTCAGGGATGTATGGTAAAGAGTTAAGTTGCTAAATAAATAGAGAGAAGATATCCAGCAAATAGTATATGCTGAAAAATTGCAATTACAAGGCGCTTGTTGCTGGGAAAAATATGATCATGTCTGACAGTAGAGATCCAGGATCAGACAGCATGTTCTGTGCAGTCTGATCCAGCCTACATTATCTGCAAAAGAGCACTGAGTTACCCTTAGCAGCCTAAGGGTTAGGTTATAGCTATAGATTCAAAGGCTGAGAATAATGTTTTCTTCATTTCACTTGGCCATTTTCCTAATACATGTACTAATGTTACTGTGTGAACCCTTAATTTCAAAAGAAATTTTCAGAAACTCTGAAAACAGAGGCTTCCAAAAAGATATTGTAATAACTGAGAACAAACAACCTCCCCACTCGCCCTCTAAGAAAAATGCCCAGAGAACATTTCCATCTACATTGTTTACAAAATGGATCTATATAAATGGGAAAGGCTTGATTAATTTCTGACATAAACTGAATACAGAGTATCTCAAAATTGACAATATGAAAAATATTTGCAGGGTACCATTGTAGTTTATATTGCTACCTTATCTAACATAATTATCATATTTCACTTTTCAGTGATGAAAATTCTGTATTATCATTTTTAGTAACTTTTGTGGACAGCACAGAATCTATCAAGAAAAGGTGAAGATAGAAGGTTGTATATAAAGAAAATGATTGGTGTCTTGAATTGGGAAAGTTAATGGGGTAAGGCGTAGGAATCTTATCCTATGACCCACAGGTGAAATGAATAAAATTCCTGAACCAAGTTCAATAAACTTTCTCAATCAAAGACACCAACCATCTATTCTATTTGTCCTGTTACTCATTTATAATCCATATCCCATGAAATCAAATATTTTGCTTGAAATACCCTCACTATGAGTAAAATTCAAGATCTGTGTAAAGCGTCCTCATACTATATTATACATCTGCAATAACCATGTAATGAATGATGTTGACTCTGTCATAAACATGTTGTTTACAAACAGAAGAACTTGTCAACAACCACACAAAGATACATATTCCTCTGCTTTTTGTGTTTTATATATGTAAGAAAAGGATAAATTGTGAGTTTACAGAAATTCAAACTTCTATGACAATTTTTTTTTACAATGCTTTCATTCAATCAATGAGATGTTTATTCAAAAGTAGGCATGCTTTTCTACAGTCACATGACCATCTGACGGACGACAAGAAAAATTTGCGCAGCCAGTTATTGGGTCGAAGGTATTGCAAGTGACAGGATAAAGAGTATTGACTGATAAAGACATTTTTCTCTATAAAACTATTTCTACATTTTGCAATGTTGTGTATAAAAGTAAAACTCATTTGATTGCCTTTATATTTCATTGCAATTTTTAGCTTTATACCCAGAAAGCTAAACAAATGAGATGAGCATTTTCCATCCAAAAACATGTCCCAAATGTGGTTATCTAATTTGGTTTTGGCCAAATATCACTAAAAGTTTTGGAGTAAATTCAAGATGTGACTACATGGTTAACTGTGCAGTCTGTTCTTCATATGCAATGTCCTATAAAGTAAGTGGAAGTTATTTATCCAACTTTGAAAGTAAAGATACCTTTAGCCTAAAATGCTTGTTCTAAGCCACCAGTAAATCATAAATAAGAGAAAAAATACTATCTTGGTGAATACAAGTTCTTTTTAACCCTTTATCACAAAATTCCGACTTTTAATGACCCTGTGAAAGAAGCCTTTCTGGTAACCAGCATTTTCTCCTTTTCCCACAATGTTTTCCACCCTTTCAAAAGCAAATTTCAATTTTTCAGTCGCATTTATTTTGTCATCTGCAAATGCTTTCAATTTGGACCAGTCTAAAATTTTGTCGTTTGGTAAAGAGTTAAATAGATATACTAGTACTGTAAATGTAGTTGTGTATTTTATAATTCTTAGAGTGCAAGGGGTAACTGTAGAAGCTATTGCAGACTATGAAGATCAGGATGAATCTACACTGTCTGTGTCCTGATTAAGACAATGTGAACTTGCAATATTTGGGTCTTTCCTTCTAACAAATAAAAAATATCCATACATTTACTTGGCACACTAAGGATCAATATACACAAAGGAAGAAAACATTCAAGAAAGAATATATTATGTGAGAACAGTTAGAAAGGGATTTTTAACTACCGGTAGCATTAATTCATTTTCATTAATAGAGACTGTTTACCTCCCCTATCTCAAGATGACTGTTTTTGAAAACTATGGGGGATTTTTTAAAGCAGGAACAATAGCTAGTTACTAACAGTGTTCCTCTTATGAATCTATAGATGTTTCTTTGTTGGTCTAAAAAAGTATGTAAGTAGGTTAGGATCATCAAAGGTATCTTTATTCCCTGTTTACAAAGTCTTATATGTAGGCCTTAAAATCAAAAATTTCATAAACCCTGAGCAGTATCTCAGTATGTTATACTTTGTTTATTTCATACTTTTTATCCTTTCTTTCATTATAAACAAAGCTGCTATTCAATTTCAAACCTGACCACAGTAAACTTTTCTGTGTTAACTCTTGACAAACTGGCCTACAAAGGGACCTATAATTAGAATTTTCACTCTTAGTCTTCTGTATGATATAAACCATGTGTAACCCTTTGCCAAGTAGGCAGATACTGACCAGTGTATGATGTAATGTGTTTTTAACTCAAGTGAAAGCAAGCATGTAAAGTCTAAACTCATTGTGACAAATAATGAGAAATTCGACACAACAGACAGGTTTGATCATTTTTAATTTCAGTCAGTATGGAATTGAAGACTATATTAGAAAATACAGTATACAAGAGTATCCTATGCAATAATCTTTAAATAGATAGTAAAAATTTATGCAGTGAATGCTCTTTATACTTTTACTAGAAACTACAAGTGCATATCTTAGTTTTTTGTTTTTATGCTGCCAACTACCCAGTCTTTTTTCTAGAATTTCAACAGTATGACATTAACTGAAAATGATGAGCAAATACTTTTTCAAAAGTAAAACTCCCTTTAACAATGTCTAGACTTAAAAAAAAAAAAATTAAACTTGATCAGCGTTGTCCTGAAAGGTTTTATGTAAATCAATAACAGGGCACTGATGGCCCTGTATCACTCCACTACTTCATAAATTTCATGTGCCAGACAGATAATTAGCATTGACAGTCATCATACTTCTACAAATCTGTATTACAATAAACTTCCATAAAGAAAATAAGCTTAGCCCAGAAAAAAAGTCATGTCTTTTTGACTTGCTGCCACGGTGATTTTAATGACCACAAGCGATTCTCATCGATGATCATTCATACCAAATATCAGTGAACTATGACAAAGAGTATTTCTACTAGAAAATTTCATATGAAGAGGCAAGAATGGCATTTAATCACTCATCTGAGAACAAATCATGACACCCCATCTCCTCCAGTGGTAAAAATTTTTGACCCCAAGGCAAAAATTTGAACAACCTCAGCAGAGGTCCCAAATATCATGCTAAAATCCAAATATTACAATCCTAGGCCAAATGGTTTAGAACAAGAAGATTTACAGAGTTTTCTTTATAAATGCTTATACAAAAAGTTATGACTCCCAGGGTGGGACCATTTTTCACCCTAGGACTATAATATTAGATAAGACCTGATAAAGGTCTAGTACATGTAGCTACTAACCAATTTACTCAGGTTTAGGCTAATTGATAATAGAAAGAAGATGATACATTATAAAGCCCCTGCTTTCCCACATAACCATCCTCAAGACAATGGTCAAGCAAAAGACAGACAGGAATGAATCCTGTCACAATGACCTATCATCAATGCTCCGAAAGAGATTGGCTTAGCCAGTGTTCGAACCAGCAACCCCTTGTCCTCAAGTCCTGTGAGCTACAGACTTGGCTACCAGGGCTCTGCTTATGGTTGAGAACAAAAAGATTTTTAAAGTTCTCAGTATATAAGCATGTGTTTAAATTGTGATTCCCAGGGTGAGGCCAATTTTGACCCAAGGACTATAATTAAAAAATTTCTTGACAAAGGTGGACTAGATAATAATACATACAGAATATTACAATCAAGCTCTCAAATTAGACAAGATTATTAGAGTTGTCACTGTATAAGCCTGTGTAAAATTGTGACTCCCTCTGTAGGGGCCAATTTTGAGCCAAGGGCTATAACTGGAACTTTTGGTAGGAGTCCAATTGATGAAGCTACATTCAAAATGTGGTAGCCTAGCCCATTGGCCTTTTTGTTAGGAGGAAGAAATTTTCAGTTTTCACTATACAAGCCTGCGTAAAACTTGTGTCCTCTGAGATAAGTCCAATTTTTACCCCAGGACCATAATTTGGACAATCTTGGAAGAAGTCCACTAGATACAGCTAACTGAATAGTTTGGTAGCCCTAAATTTCATGGTTAGGAACAAGAAGATATTTGAATTTTTCACTTTATAAGCCCACGCAAAACTTGTGATCCCAATTTTGACCCCAGGGCTATAATTTGAAGAAATTTTGCAGGAGTCCATTAGATGAAGCTTCATGCAAAATATGGTAGCCCTAGGCCTCATGGTTTCAGACAAAAAAATTTCTAGAGATTCTGAATATCCTTCTGTTTAGTTGCCATGGCAACTGAAGTTTTTACAAGCATTTGATTCTTTGTAAGAATTCTAGAGAGGTCCATGGCAGAAACATTTCTGTAAAGTTGGGAAAAATTGGGTGGGTAGTTTCAGAAAACGAAGATGTTTGAAAAAAAAAAAAAACGTTACCACACTCAAGGACAGATACATGATGGACAAAAGGCCATGACATAAGCTCACTTGCCTTTGGCCAATAGAGCTATAAACCATTCAATTGATAGCTATGAAAAGATATCCAAAAACTTTCAAAGATATCCACAATTTTTATATTTCTGTGCATTACAAAATATAAATTGAAATTATTTTCAGAGTTTCAAAAGATCTACAATATCAGTCTATACATAGTACATGTATCTAAAGTCAGGGTATATATTCTCCCAGCTAAAAATATAATTTGTTCAAGATAATTTAGCTGCAACAAGATAAATTCTTATGAAAGGATTACCTAAATAAGTTCAAATAAACAAGTCATTGTCACAGGAAGCACTATGTATAACAATACAATTATGAATGCAGAGTAGAATATATAGATCAGAAACATGGTAATACTCCTTTTTATAACCCTAAAAGCCAATAAAATTAATGAAAAAAAGACTTTCACTTAGCATCAAAGAAAAACAAAGAATATATTTGAGACTTTTATGTGTAATTATCTTTTGAAATGCAGATCTACAATCAGTCTGTTAATTACAGGGTCTGTTCTATGCAAGCACTATGCAGGGGATCAAATGTTACAAAGAACATTTTAACCTGTAACTTTCTCTCTGCTACTGTCAAATGATTTTGATGAATATCATTCAGTAAGGTAAAACTTTATTATTGACATATTTGCAAGCACAGATTTAATTCTATGACAAATTGTATGTTCTTAATGTTCTTGTTCTTCATTTTTTCCCTATAATGATTACCATGCTCTGCAATAGCATAATGAAAGCATAAAGCAAGAAGCAATACTCATGCACTGTTATAGCATGCACACAGGATGGGTGAAAACATTGTTTTAACTCTTTCTCTAATAAAATTTTAACCTTTCATTTTCAGTGCTTTTTCTAATCATAGCTTGAACTTTTCAACAGCAGACAGACAACTTTTTCATTATCTTGTAGCAGTTTGAAAAATTTGTAGAAAATGGGAAGAAGAGCATGAGTGGGTGCCAACTCTTAGCTGCCGTTGTTTTCAGATCTATATTGATTTTCAGTGAAATTTCTACATCTAAAAAAGGGGCATAACTGTGTCAAAAATATTTTGTTGTATAGGCTCCTCTGTTGAAAGTTGACGAATAGTCAAAGTTTGAAGTAAATATCTTCAGAAATGACGGATATCAAAAAATGAAAGCAGCATTCTGAAACATTTAATCATGAAAATAATCCCTACTTTTAAAGAATATTTTAAAAAATATTTACAAAATCATATGCTGCAAATCTGTTGCAGGAGGTAATGGATACAGAGAAAGAGTTAAAACTAATAAAGATATCACTGATAACACAAGGTGGTTATTTGACAACAATCATTGTACAGCTGAATGCAAATATACAGCAGGATTTCTTTATATTCTCTTAAATTGCAAAAATATTTAAAGCAATAAAATTACAACCCTGGATATAATTGCAAAAAGAAATAAGCCCTATGTATAAATCCAATTTGTTTATAATTACAGTTCTTCTTCCCAAATAACCAGGAGGCTACCCTTTCCCACAGAATATCTGTACAGTGTGGATAAAATAACACAGGAGGAATCAGGTCATTTCTTGGCATGTGCCATGAATTGTTTCTTCGCTGTAATTTTCTTTAACCTCCTTTCCATGAATCTATACTCTTTGTAATTTTAGGCAAATATTTTCTGGGACAAAATATTGTAGTAAAAGAAGACATTTAATTCAGATTAGTATCATGCCCAAGTTACGTCAGTTGTATTCTTACATTTTATCAAGTTCTGACTGCTATCTTTAAAAACAACAGCACTTAACTCTTTACCATATAATCCTGATTTTTAACAACCTAGAGACAAAACATTTTTTAAAACAATTGTTTAAAAAGGAGAAAATGCTGGTTACCAGCATCTTCTACCTTTCCTACGTTTTCTACCCTATCAAAGACAACTTCCATACTTTGAACCACATAAGAATTGTTGTCTGCAAATGCTTTCGGTTTGGACAAGTCTAAAATTTTGCCAAGTGGTAAAAGAGTGAAAGCCATATCTAAATATATACATGAGTTTCTCTTACAACAAAAGTTTTGTCCCTAATCAACATTTGCCTTTACCAGAAGCATACTACAGAGGTAGTTAGTGTATTGATTTGTGGGAAAGGGTCCTCGCAGAAGATGAACTTACTTGTCTTCTTTCCTTTTCTCTCTTTTTTGTACTCTTCTTTAAGTTTTGATATAATCTGTTGGTCTATGTCCCATCCTTCATTAGGAGATCCCACCTCTTTTTTGGCTAGATGCAAGAGATTTGGATAGATTTCTTACCTTAGTTGTTACACACGCACAGTGCTCCCCCATCCCAATTAAAATAACCTAACACTATGACAAACATATCATATCTATTTTCATTCACAAACTACTGAAAAAAAAAAAAAAAAAATGAAGGAAAAAACTTTGAAAACATCCATGTAAAATATGGGTGCTAAACAGGGAGTTTGGTATAATGGGTCATTGCATTTGCAAATGTTGCCAAACAATAAATTACTAGATAGACACAACTTCTCCTATTGCCACAATGTTTTCAAAAGGGCTCTAATGCAAAAATTCATACATAGGTAGTAGGGGAATCAAGTTTAGTATTAGTACAGGTTCATGTTTGTTAAAGTGGAGTTTCACACTGATTTCAAGTGTTTCATATTACTGTATTTACATGATTCTTTCACAAAATCAACAGTTACGAAGCTTACAAATGTAAAAAACAAAACTTAAATCAACACGATGTGTGTTGTTCATGATAGAAATGTTTCCTAATCTGTCTTGATCATCATCTTCTTACCCTTTTACTGTCACCTGAGTCTTTTGACCCAATATGTCCCATTTCCAATCTCTTCCGAGGTACCAAACAAACATTTGAACAAACTTTCATAACCATTGAGTTAACGACTAGGCTATGGCAAATGAATTATAGGTTAAAAGAAATCAATTCTTCAGTTGGAAAAAGTTTATTATACCTAATTTTGAAATATTAAGGCATTTTTGTACAAACACTTCGTCACACAATGGAGTATGTTGAAGCACTGGCCTCAACTCTTTATGGCATGACAAAATTCTTACAGACTTGTCCAAATTGAGAGTACTTGTAGATGACAAATTAAATGTAGCATTACAAAAGGATAAATCTGCCATTGATAGGGTATCAAACATTTTGGTTAACGGAACAAGGCTTGTTAATGGTAATTTTCCCCCAGTTTTCAAAAGTCATACTCCTCGGGGTCATTGAAACACTGGATTGTTTGGTAAAAGATAAAAAAACTAAACCTATGGGCCAGATTGAATACCGGGTAGTTGACTTCTTGATTGTTATTTATACCACTTTCAAAAAAAACCCAGCACATCAAGTGAAGATTGAACCTGTAACCTCCAGATTGCAAATCCCACAACTTCACAATGAGTCTTGCAGGACTACATTAGGGCCAGAATATCCTGATAATTCAATATCAGTATAGATAAAGTATTACAACTTAAGGTTTATGCAGTTTGGACTCAATTCAAAGTTCTTGTTCATAAAATGCTGAGGATGTACCTAACAGTGACAACTTAAAGCTGCTTTAGCACACAGTTCTGACCAGAACCGGACAGTGCATTAGCTATATTTATTCATTTATCAAGATTTCAATACATGGGTCTGTTTTCCTGACTGATACATATCAATTTCATTTTTTTCCCCTCCTAAAGTCTATCAAAGTCAATCTTGAAATCAAAATACAGTCAAGCCTTAGTAGTTTGAACCTTTTTGGGACTAGTAATTTGTTTGAATCATTGACAGTTCGACAGATCCATTTCTCAGACAAGGTACAATGTGGTCAGTGAATGAGTAACATGTATTCTCATTGCATCTTACCGTATATGCTCGACTATAAGACGCCTTCGCTTATAAGACGCTCCCCCAACTTTATGATTCAAAATCGGGGATTTCATTGATGACCTCTTATAAGACGCAGGTAGACTTCACACTGATCATAAGAATGCTAAAATTTTGAGTATTCAGCTGGAAATACGCCTCGCAGATATTACGGTCTATCGGAGTTGCGTCATTCCCAAAATACATTTCTTGTATCTTAGCCAATCGTATCTTGATTCAAGTCCAATTTCTTTATAAAAGTGAAAAAAAGCAACTTGAAAAGAATGTAATGCATAGTCCAAAACACTCACATTTTTTGTATAAATAATCCTATCAGGGAAATCAGGCCTTCGATGGTTTACTCAAAATTGTTATTTATCAATGGGTGTATAAAGTTTACCTCGACAGTGAAGAGTTACATTACAGGATCAAAGTACTCTGGTATCTTACACCCAGCACAATGTGATTTAACTCTTTACCAAACAACAAAATTTTAGACTTGTCCAAATTGATAGGATTTGAAGGAGAAAAAGGTAACTGTGACTCAAAAATTGAAATTTGTGTTACTAGCGTTTTCACCTTTTCCCACAATGTCTTCAAAATTCTTTTTCTTTCGATTTGTTAATAATCGAGATTTTTGGTAAAGAGTTAAATATCTACATGGCCAGGATAATTTCTGGTCGTTAAATCATTAAGCTATCAAAATGGAGACCTTGATGCTTGCTGATTTAATCTGAATAATTGTATAATCAGCTATCCTGGTCGTAAATTAAAGCTAATTGTTAATCTCTGGTGTTATATCAGCACTAATTTATCGATGGGATGCTTGGTCAGTTCAAGCTGTGAAAGTCTGACATCTAGCTGTTAATCTCATTAAAAACAGGTGTTGTCTGTGTCGTAAAACACAGACTGCGATCACAACCCTTTACTTCCTTACCTCGATGATCACCTGATAAACACGATCAAATTTCTATTTAGATAGAAATATTTCGGAATATTTGCCTCTGTTAGGTTACTTGTGTTATTACATCATTTTAATCCATCTCAATGATCAAAATTACCAATAATGAAAAAGCATCGATTCATCATTAAATTTAAGATTTGCCAAAATGGTCAATTAATACACTTGGTACTTTGATATGTATCACAGTCAACTCGAGGGCCGTATCATACACCGAGTGCAACAACAACAACAACAAGAGGAATACCCGATGGATTTAAAGCTAAATTAACAAGTAAAACACACAAAAAAGTTTGTTCCAAACCTTTATTTCTTCACACTGACGGCAATTACAACCATTTCTGAGACACTTAAAACTTTACATCAGCGTGACTAGATCGGGAGGTGGTAGTATCTCTTTGTGTTGGTCGGCAGGTAAGTAGGTTCCCCAGATGGAATTTTACAAAGCCCTTTGATTATGCGCTTATAAGACGCTCCCCCTACTTCAAGCTCAAAATTCTAGGGAAAAAAATGCGTCTTATAGTCGAGCATATACGGTAATATCTTTTGTATTTGGATATATCCAGCAGAACACAAGCATCTGTGTAATTTACTTTAGTAGATCTATTTTAAAGTCATTTTATTAGCAAAAAAAATGAGAACAAAAGAAAAAGGAAATAAATTTGTACACTGTATCTATATCAAGAAATACATCATCCTGTCCTGTTCTTTTCATAATTCACATCAACATTACATTTGAGGATTACAAAAAACTAGAAGACTACCCAGAAGCAACATGTCGAGCCCACAATGGGGAAGTTAGTAAAGAACCTCACAAGCTGCATTTGGAAAAAAGTAACCAATTACTCAATGCACATCTATCTTCTTTCATCTCACTTTTATTTTTCAAATTTGCATGAGATTAGGAGAATTCCCTAATTATGAACAAGTAGAAGCTTAATTTATGACCTAAAAGTATGATCTTGACCTTGAAACTACTGAAGTGAATAATTCACAGATACTTTTACTACTCATGAAGTATAAAAGTTGTCATTAATTCTATCATTTGAACATCAAGCGTGAATTTGACCTTGGACCTAACTGAATAAAATTTTGAAATGCCACATCTACTCATACAGGAGGATAGTTGTGCAAATTCATTTTGAAATCCATCCATATTTGCAGACTGTATCTCAATTAAGACCAATTTAACATCATCTCTTGCCTGTTCAAACTATAACTCGCATCAGTGTTACATATGCAGATTCTGATCAAAGTAGCATTAAATAAAACCTGTTTACCGACATACCCAATTAATAGATATGAGTTGAAAATTAATTACCTATTGTTGAATAACTCTTTGTTTGACTTCATACAGGTAACATACATATATGTATAAATAAAGGTGACAGGATCATGATATGTGTTTGAAAGTTCCAACTACTGGATGTGCAAGTCAAATAAGTGACTGGAGAGTCAATTATACCAGAGCTATCACTGAAGGTGATGAATATCCTGCAATGGCTTCTTGCCAAAGAATTACTCTTTGTTACAGACTAAAGACTTGGAGAGAATAAAACTTACTTGATACATTTTTTTTTACCAGCTGGACAAATTGAGATTGGTTTAAATGAAAAGGTTTTGCAGACAACAAATGTCTTTTCATGCAATGTTTTTGACCAGACTCTACATCTTACTTATAGAGTACGGAAACTAACGAAAGCAACCTCCGAACCGAATCGGAACCGTAATAGTAACTGAACTGAACCGAAAGTAATAAACTTAAGAAAACATTGTAAATACAGAAGCCATTGCTCACGATGTTTACAATGTTTTCCTTTTTAGTAATATAATACGGAATGCACTGAAACCACAGCGAAGCCGAAGCGGAACCGCAAAAAATGTTGCTTTCGTTAGTTTCCGTACGGTATTGGTATCTATTTTAACACATCACAAGTTGAAGACTTGGAATAGTTGTGGAGAACGTAGTAAATGCTTGTAATCATCATTTCATTTTTTTCCCAAGTAACTGCAAAGATTAATCTTTCCAATTTTGTGTAGAAAGTAGTAAGTGCTGGTAATCAGCATTTTCTCCTTTTCCAAACATATCTGAAAGATTAATCTGTCTTATATTTGAGTAAACTTCCGATGAAAAGATGAAATTGACATGACATGACATAAGTGAAGTGACATGAAAACTTACTAGTGATGGTTAGTGATGGTAAGTCTACTGTTAACTATCTACAGGTGTAGGAATCTATCATAAGAGAACGACAAAAAAGGGCTTAGCTCTTGGAAATTTTATTTAATTAACTAAGAACAATTTATGATATGCACATCTTTGCTGAGTGCAAAGTCTATCCATGAAGTTTGAAAGAAATTTGTCCAGAATCATCAAAGGGCCATAACTCCATGAAACCTAAATAAACCATAACCAAAATAGGATATGCACATCTCTGCTTTATACTGAGTCTACTTGTGTAGTTTGAACCAAATCTGTCCAATAGTTGATGAGAAAAAGAGCGGACAAGAAATTTCATGAAAGGGCCATAACTCAGTGAAAAATCAATGAACCATAACCAACATTTCATATGCACATCTCTGCTTGATACTGAGTCTACCTGTGAAGTTTGAATAAAATTCGTCCAGTAGTTTATGAGAAATAGAGCGGACAAAAAGCTACAGACAGACCGACCGACCGACGGACGGACCGAC
Source organism: Tridacna gigas (assembly GCA_945859785.2). Taxonomy (NCBI): domain Eukaryota; kingdom Metazoa; phylum Mollusca; class Bivalvia; order Cardiida; family Cardiidae; genus Tridacna; species Tridacna gigas. The sequence goes on from OX244029.2 coordinate 69,490,705, forward strand.
GGACGGACGGACCGACGGACCGACCGACAAGCTGACTCCTATATACCCCCCAAACAGAGTTTTGGGGGGTATAAAAAAATTTGAAAAAAAAAAAAAAAAAATGAGCATTAGCCCATTCCTCAGCAAAAGCATCTGTCAAAGGGAAGGGGAAGAGTATGAGGTAATGTAAATTAAAAAAAAAATTATTCAAAGGACTTTTCTCTATAAATTAATTTCCTCTTAACCCTTTGGCACACAATCCCAAGTTTTGAAGACTTCAAAGAACACTTTTGAAAACATAGTGGAAAAAGAACAAAATGCTGGTAAAAAACATTTTCTTCAGTTAACAATGCTTTTTTACCTTCTACAAACAAATTTCAATTCTTGAGTTATAGTTGATTTGTCCTCTGCAAATGCTTTCATTTAAGTCAAATCTAAAACTTTGACACACAGTCAAAAAAAAAATAATCACCTGTAACCGAAAAACTGAGAACTATGGCAACTTTTCAGATGGAGAAAACTTTGAAGATGCTATCAGCTGATACAAACAAAAGAAATTCAATATTGAATAATTCCTCTTCATTTGCCAAAGTCTTAAGTTCATGTTTATTGTCTTTTCAAATTTGAATTGATTACATTTTTAAATCTCTTGATCCTCAGGTCAAGCCTTTACAAAAGACCTCAAAAACATTTTTCTACCGAGTTGCTCTCCTTGGTTATCATCAAATTATGTCACCCTTCAAAAATGTGATTTTGTTACACAAACCAAACACAAACTACCTTCTTCATCATACACATCATCTAAATCATCGTCATCAACATCATCATTTTCATCTTCTGAAACCCAATATAGTATGGCTTTTGAAATACAGTATCACCACCTTACATTGAAATCATGATAAACATTTAATTACAGAAAAAAGGAGAGCATTGGCAGGGGTGTGGAAATACCATGCCCGACTTGTCCGACTCAGGAAAATTCAGCGTCGGACAAATGACTTTTTTCTGTATAGTTGTCCACGGACAAGTAGAAAATATGTGGAAAATTTTGAAACAAAAATCTGTTGTATATACATATCCAATGAAATACATATGCTTTCACTATGTACAAAATGACATTTTGAATGATAAACAGTGTCTTGAGATGATCCCTGACTTCTGGAAACCCAAAATACACATTTGGTCTACCTCTGCTTTCACCGCATACGACAAGATTGGTAAAATATGCGGCTATTTTTGCATCTCGATTTTTTTAAAAAATTTTTTGAAAATTTGTAAACACCTTCAAAATCATCATTATGGATTAAAACAATTTTATTTGTATCATTTTAGCACCGATTCAGAGACCTTTGATGACAATGTCACACACATGAAAATTTTAGCCTTTAATCTGATTTTAAAAGGCTTCCGTGCACAATGGGCCGTGATTTAACACCTCTGCTGGAAGCTGTCTCAATATTCAAAAGTTTTCGACTGAGCGATCAATTGATGCGTAAAATTGGAGAAAACGTTTTGTTTTTAAATCAAATCTTCGATGAAAACGGAAGTGGGAAGTCTTAGACTAGGAACAATTTGGCGGCTCCATACATAAAATGGACCGTGACAAGAAATATGACAAATTTTTTTTTTTTAATGAGGCGTGCTTGAAAGAATTTCTGTGGTTGAATGCAGACAATGGTAACAATATTTCTTAAGGTCTGTCAAGAGTATCCCCATGTTGTGGACACGTAACATTATGTGTACTTTTTAAAATCGTATTGTTTTGGACAAGTGAGCCAAACTGGCGGACAAGTAGATTTTTGTAATTTACTTGTCCGTGGACAAGTACAAATTTTTAAGATTTCCACACCCCTGATTGGCTCCATGACAAATGTATTGAAAAGTTGAAAATAAAGATCAAAGGCAATAACACAGATAGCAGATTTTGATTCATAGTTTACAAAAAAAAAAGTAACTTTTTCAAATTTTTTTTTATACCTGTCTACCCCAAACTCAAATGAGATAATGTAGATAAGAGGTTAGAACTATACATAACAGTACGATTTACAACAATCTAAATGTAAGTATTCTCTAAAATTCACAAACCAAGTAACAACAAAAGGAAACAATGACTTAAAATTTTCTACGACAAAAAAAAATTTTTTGAGATGTTTTTAGCCTGGAAGATACGGATTAAAGAGGTACATCTGACTTCTAGATGCAGCCAATTTAGACTGCACATTCTATGCTATCTTCTCTTGATCTAATCCTTCCAAAGTAAGCGATGCTTTTGCATTCTTATTTCTTATAATCAAAGTTCAATGTTTCTTGCAGTTCAGGTTAAGATTTATGTCTTGAAGCACATGAAGTTAAACAAAAATGTGGTAACATGGTATCAATTACTAAATATAGTGGAATGCATTAAGATACACTTTTATTGTCCCATTACTGCACAAATCGTATGTTCACAATTCTTGACAGTTTTCATAAGCAGTTTCTGAAAAGAAGCAACTCCTTCCTACAAGCAGTTTCTCTTTTTCCTACAATGCTTTCCATACCTTGTAGAAAAAGTCCTTTCCTTCGAATCAGTCTTTGTATTAATTGTATCCATGTTCAGCATATCTTAGAAAAGTCTGTGCAGTAACGGGTTTTTCACAGACAAGAAACAAGAATACATATTATAAGATTTATAACAGGGCAATGATTAGATCTTGGGCAAGATTACTGTATTGGTTTTGCTAGCAGAACAAAAGTACAGTTGCTGACCCTTTTCTTTTCCAAAAACTTTTTTTTATCATTTATGTTTCTTAGATTTACCTTATCATGAAAGGTGATAAAATGACAAGGACCTCCTTCAGTTGGGATTCAAAATCCGATAGAAATACCCTAATATCTGAATCTTGCCTTGTTTTTGTCTTCTATATAGCCCTTCAGTTACTAGTGCAGAACACTGCCCTTATTTCATTCAACAAAAAACATTCCTTTGTGATTAAAATACTATCAAGCCATATCTAAATATACTTTTGATATTACCATTATTTTGTTCAGATGAAGCTATCTCATTCAGGTTCATACATCACTTACACCTCATGAGTTAAGAGAACAGTAACCAAACACATCAATGAAGACTTTGCCACCATAATATGGTTGTCTTGATATTCAACTATGAACCAATAATAAATTTCCAACAGATATCTTCAATTCAGTGCCATGCTTTCAAACACTATGTCTCACTGACTTAAGTCTTGTGTTCTTTCCACACAAACTCAAGGATGTACAAGATCACATTTTCACAAAATCCTGTCATTGAATACTTGGTTTCCTTTTTGTATCATTTCACAATACTAAGAGTGATAAAATGCAACCCAAAATACCTCTATACAATTATTTGACATCAAACTTTTCTACAGCTATGGTGATATAACTAACTACAAAACACTGATATAACTGTCACCAGTCTGTTTGGAAAATCATCTCAGTCTCATGTATTATCTAATGACATCTAATAAAACACTATGACTGCTCCAACACTGATTTACAAATTACTAATTAAAATAAAATATTCCCTGTAAGAACAGGTTCTAAAATATGGAATATCCAATAAAATTTAGAATATCCAAATTACACTTGCAATACAGCTCATTTTCTTATTTTAGCACCTGGTGATTATGCTGCATTTCTGGTAGAAAGTCTGTGAGACTGAGTGATTTTACGAGACAATAGTATGGTAAACATACCCCATTCTGTTGCATCTGCATGACTTGTAGCTTCACCGGCTCCCTCCCCAGTCTCAGACACAAGGAAATCAAACTCTGCTAGTACCTCCTCCGCCTCTGCATCTTCCTCCCCAGCCATGCTTTCTATTCCAGCAGTCTACAGCCAAAACATTTGTGGTCAATTATAGTAGCTTGTCTGGGTAAGATTGCAATTGCAAAGCAAACCCTTCTTATCAAAACTTTGTTCAATTTCCTTTCGAAATCTGGCTAAGGTGCACAGGATCAAAGACCACAAGTTTTCTCTACCTGAACATCAACATAATTATATCCATAAATTAATAATTTTGACTAATAAATTACAAGGATTTAAAATACAATATTTACCATTCTAGGCAATTTCATGTTCATACCATCAATGATACTGTCCTTCACAAAATTTTCTCAATATGAATAATTTGCAACCAGAGACTGAAAAAACTAAATACTTGCTATTTGTAAAATAGCGAACTATTTACATATTCTAGTAAAAACTGTTGTATTTGGTTTGTATTTGAGTTTTAATGCCGTTTTAACAGCTTTGGTCATATCAAGGCGGTCAGTGCACCTACGCATGTCTTCCCTGGTTTGGCATCAGTACAGACAAAACTTTCTTTCCAGGCAACTGACTACTTTTCTGACATGTAACAAAGGTGAGAGGCGAAAAGTTGCCAAAAAGAAAGTTTGCCTCAACCGGGTATCGAACACGCAACCACCAGGTCACGAGTAGGAATAACTATTTGTACCCAGACTACAAAGAAAGAAAACACCCACCTTAATTTTGGCACGAGATGTTTCCATTTTCTCATCAGCTTCATCATCCGCAGAAATCCCTTCTCCATCTTCATTCTCATCACTTAACAATGAGAAAAATTACAAGCCTTAACCCTTTACCACAAGACAAAATTTTAGACCTTTCCAAACCCAAAGCACATACAGACACCTAATTAAATGTGGCTAAAATTGTGGAAGTTATATTGGATAGGGTAGAAAACATTGTAGGAAAAGAAGAAAATGCTGGTAACCAGCATTTTCTCCTTTTGCAAAAACGTTTTCAAAAGTCTTCTTTCTCAAGGTCGTAAAAAGTCGGCATTGTGTGGAAAAGGGTTAACCCTTTACAAAATATTTCCATGTTTGATGACAATGAGGAAGAAGTCTTTTACAAACAATGTAGGAAAACGAGAAAATGCTGGTTTTTTACCCTCTCAAATACAATTTCCATCATTTGAGACGTATTTGTTATCAAAGACACTCTTAATTTTGTAATCCTTTTCCTACAATGTTTTTCACCCTCTCAATGACAATTTCCATTATGAGCCATATTTGTTGTCAAAATGCTTTTAATTTTGACAAATCTTAAGTTACGTAGTCTGGTAGAGTCAAATTCATACAACATTGAGTTTGCAGTTATTGATTTCACCTTGAATTACTGTATTATCTCAACTCTGGCATTCTCAATGAGGAAGTCTGGGATAGCTTTACCCATGAAACATCAGTATGTACATATCAACAGAAAACTGACCCTACTTTACCAGGTACCTACTGACAATTATTGCCATTTTGAATTTATCGATCTTATCAGAAGAATCTTCTGAAACAAAGTTGGCAGTGAAACTATTTAGTTTAAACATATTTATTTTACATTGATTGAGAAACAAGTTCTTACAACTTATACTAATCTCTCTTGATTCTGCTTCCTGGAAACTACACCAGTACTCGCGCCAAATGTGTGGGCCAATGAACAGTACCAAAGTCGACATCCGCTCCCGGGTATCGAACTCAAGACCTTTTGATTATGAGGCCGACGCTCTACCTCACAACCACGGACACCACACCTTTATCTTCTCTAATGCAATCCCTTGAGAGAGTATCACACAATTCTCCTTCCAAGCACCTTGCTGCTTTTCCACTTGTACATAATTTGCTCATGTTTTCTATGCCTCTTTCAACACTAATGGCAAAGACTCACACATTCATATTTTTCATGGACATTGCTATAACTAGCCATAAGGTAAAAGTGCTATGCAGATTTGCATTTTTCTTTTCACAAAAATAGTGCAGAAGTAGCATAGAGAGATAATGGTGACCAGTACAATTTGGTATTAAACAAATGAAGTCTATAAGGGAAAGGAGTCGAAGGACTACTCTACTGGAAGATGAATCTTATATATGCACTGATAGAAGACTGGGTTCCATAACCATGCCAGACAAATGATAAAGGTCTAGCTAAGTGACATTATAAAATTCTAAAACAATTAGTACATCACATAAATATTTGTGGTAGGTACTCACAGGTTTCAGCAAAGAACTACAGTTTGTAAACTAAGTACTGAATTTTTATCAAGAATGAGTCAAAATACTTGGTCTTAGTAAATATAGCACTTCTCTGATTTCTGTTATCTAGATTGTATTCACTAGGCATCATTTGATAAACAACTGCCAAATTATTAGGCACATACTAAAAACATTTGATAAACAACTGACTGGTAATTATTAGGCACATACTAAAGACATCTATCTTAAAAGAAAGGCTTCAGATTTTCATATTTTAATAGTAAACTGACAAAGAAGTAAGTACTTGTTTTGTAAAATAATCTCAAAATTTACATTTCCCATTAAAACTTGTAAGTAATCAGACATTTTTTAATTTCATACACCCATGAACACAACAAACATTGATACTTATCGTACCTCAAGTTTTCATCATCATCATCAACAACCTCATTGTTTGAGAGGAAATCAAAGGTGTTTAGAACTGCCTCTTCTGTGTCCAAGAGTGCCCCATCGACTAAAGACTGAGGCATCTTTCCTGAGACTCTGTTTGAAAGAGAGAAGTCGGAAAGCTAGCATCTTTCATGCAAAGAGAGGGAGCTATGCAATAACAAGTAACAGTGAGTACATGCTAGATTTGAATTTCATTTGTCACTGGTATTTAAGCTTCAAAAACTTTTCCATGCAATAGTTTTAAGTTTTATAAGTCATAAAGGTACAGTATCATCCATACTACAAGCATAATATCATTGACAAATTAATGAACTGTGCTTTGAGAAAAGGGGAATTAATAGATCTCTGTGAAGCATGTTACTGAGAAAATCCATTTTCTCTAACAACCGACTGAATCATGAGGTAGACTGTCCTTAGACATACAGAAAACTGACCGATATCAAAAAGTTTCGACCAAGGTCAGCCTGAGTGGACTGCACAGGCTAACAAGGGTCAATACTTTTTGCAGATGCATGAAACCCCCTTTTCAAAGAGCAATGCTCACAATATGACATTTCTAATAATTATTATTGGTTACTAGGGGAGGGGAAAGAGACAGAGAGACAGATGATTAAAAAGATGCCTATGAGTCACCCTTGGTGTTAACACTTATCCTGCTAAGTAACTTAAATGAAACTTTCAAGCTGATGGTAAAAACCAAAATGTTGGTATTTCAATCTTATGGGAGTTGGGGAAATATCTCCTTATTGGACAATGTAGATCCAAGATCAGACTGCAAGTTCTGTGCAGTCTGATCTTGATCTACACTGTCCACAAAAGGTCCATGAGTTGTGCTTAGAGCTAAAGGGTTAAAAACTTTTCTGCCCCTAACTTTCACTTTGCATGTTCACTGCTGAATACAAACAAGACATATCTTTATAAAAAAGATAAGATTGCGTAAGCGGTACTGGAATATGAACATGAAACTCTTTTGTGGTTTAACATGAAATAATGACAAGTAAGCTTGCCAGCAAGGGATTGTATTTTTCAAGACTGGATATAAATCAAAAAGGAGGGATTTTCTGCCAGTATATGATTATTCAGGAGTTCCTGTTACACCATCTTTAATGATAAAGCTTACAAGTCTGTAGTGTGTTCCATAAATTTCCAGATTGCCCTTCTTAAATCATTAGCTTGTTTACACAATAATATACAAAGATGCAGTTTTTTTTTTCCTAGGCAATAAATAGCTCAAATATAGTTCAGTCTATGAGTCTAAAGATAAAAAGCTCATATACCATACAAATCTGAGCAGTAATAAAAGGGATTATTACACCTATCTTGTTTGACCCATGTCAAACAATCTTGTATTTTTTACTACCCTGAAGAAGAAAAGCTTCCGAAAACATAGTAGGAAAAAAGACAAAATGCAGGTGATCTCATTTTTTTTTTGCTCACACTGTTTTCTAACCTTAATAAGGATAAGTTTAAAATCTTCTTATCCAGTAAAAGAGTTGTGCTATTGCAAGGAAGGCCTGCATAAGGACTAGGAAGTCTTCTTAATTTACAGTACCATTCTCCATGTCTTTTTAGATGTATCCAACATTAGACTTTTTTCTCCTTGTAAATCATTTCAAATCTCTAAAGAAATACAATCTACCTTGCTTTCCCTTGATCCCCTGGATGTCTCATACCATCTTCCCCATTGACAAGGGCAGGCTGTGCTCCATCTGCACCATTATCAGAACGAGGCTGTAATCCAAGTAGAGAGCGGACTCTTGCAGAGCGAACGTCTATTATTGTATCTGTATAACCTATTTCTTGTAAATATCTACAAGATAAATAAACATAAAATAAGATTACTTCTCAGAATCAATACCTAGATCCAATGTCTGATCAACTTTCAGAAGTATATATTAATCGAAACTAATATAGATCTAGTAATATCGAAATAAATTCATCCTTACAGCTTTGGTATGTATTTGCATGGGAAGGCAGTACTTTGGTCATATTTATTTTGATACCCAAGTAATCAAGACCTGTAATCAATATTGGTATTCATATCAGCAAGAAAAAATATGGCCGACACTTTTTTTTTTTTAAGTAAACAGCCGTGAAGTACAGAAGGGAAGTCACTCTTGATTCATAGGAACAATCCAAAGCACTTGTGCAGCCCGTGAAAGTGTTTTTTTTAAATAAAGATCTACGTCTGAGCAGTAACAAGTGATCAAACACTGATTACCAAATGCCAAAATATTTTTTTGTGTGCGACTGGTTTTGCATGAATGATGAAAAGTGATGGATCTGTACAGTCAATACTTCAAAAATTACTCCAAGTAAACAGCTTTGTAATTGCAAATAATCATGGTTTGCTTTTTGGTCAATCAGATGCTGGTTACTTTTATTTGGCACTTAAGGGATAAACTTATACAACTAAAGTTTAGGAGACATCTATTTTGCTATGGTGTATTCATTTGGTATAGTCTTTTCTCTTGGTTTAGGATTATTATTCTACAAACATCGCAATTCCTTTGTCACAGAAAAAAAACCAACTGCTAACAATCATCATTACAGCTGCACTTTATAGTTACTGCCTCAGAAATTGTCATTGTGGTTGCAGATTGTACTTACTGCCGAAGTAATTGTCGTCCCTGTCTCCATGTTGAGTTACTGGATGAGGCTGTAGCAACAGGATTTGTGTTAATTACTTCATCTGAAACAGAGGCATTCACAAGTAGTTATCAGTAATTTATATCCACTCTTATCAGAGAACTCTTAATTCTTCACCATATATCAAAATTTTGGGCTTGTAAAGTTTCAGACTACTTGTGGATGACAAACTAAATTTTTGATGACCATGGCACGATCATTTCTCTTAAGTTCAATCAAAATTGGATGGGTGGTTTCAGAGATGTTTGAAATAAAAGTTAACACAAGCAAGGGCAGACAGACAGATGACGGACTACAGGCCATGACATAAGCTTGCTTGCCTTTGGTGAGTGGAACTAATGAGTATGATTACAACATGCACTTATTCATTTGTCTATATGCTCACCACACAAGAGGTCAGACATATTGTTTGCTCAGTATTAAATGCTTTTTTCAACAATATTTCAGTTATGTAATGGCAGCATAGTGCATTTAACAATGCGTGCCTGGAGTACACACAATGTTGCAGCGAATGATTGCTTTCCCCTCAAATATAGCAAAGACAATTTAGCTATGTACAACAATAAACTGTTCTGAATTTCATTTGTGTTACTAAATGTATAAGCTAATCAAATAAAAATATCTTTACTATACTAGTATATCAAACCTTCTAGCTTCTTTTCAAACTGTGGAGGTTTCAACTCTTCAGGATTCATTTCAGAGCCATACTTCAACTTGTGGTATTTAGCCCTGGAATTATGTGGTACATATATTGAGATTTAATAAACAAACCTTGTAATGAAATGCATCATCACATTAACCCTTTACCACACAGTCTCAAGTTTAAACAACCTTGGGGAATGAGACTTCTTAAAACATTGTGGTAAAAGGAGAAATGCTGGTAGCCAGAAGTTTCTACTTTTCCCGCTATGTTTTAACCATTCAAAAAGACAATATTCACCATATGAATCACAATATGATGCCAGCAAATGCTTTGGATTTGGACATGTCCAAAATTCTGTTCTGTTGTAAACGGTAAGGTGGCTATTGAGATTTAAGTAATGATACTGAACTTTAAAAAAAAAGATTTAGTTATGAAGTACAGTAATATATTGCAAGCCATTTATAAATAAGATGGAGTGTACACAAAAAAAAAGATAGAAATCATTGGCATTTTCCTATATAGTGATATGAATCCTCTTCAGGTAATTTAATCCTTAAAGCGCCGAATAAACCTATCAGACATTTTTATTCTAGAAATATGACCCAATTAATAGCAATTTCATGGTTGCTTTTATCTACCGTGTTTCCAAAAAGTGGACAGTGTTGATCCAAGATCAGGCTGCATGTTTTGTGCAGCCTGATCTTGATCTACACTGGCCGCAAAGGCAAACTATAGTCGTGAAAGGTGCTTTAAGGGTTAAGAACTTTGCAAAGGCTTGTGGGCATTTCATATGATCAATAGCACACGATGAATAAGCAGGACTTTAATTAAATCTGTATTGTAATGTCTCTCAACAAAACATGGGTGTTCCTCATTGCAAAATGCCTATTCTGTTATTTATACACCAATTATCAACCTTCTTACTGAATCTAGTTTTTTTTTTTAATCCTAGTAAAATACATTCAGAAGGGTGTTTCAGAAATGTTTTTACAACAGCATTTGATTCACAGCAAAATATCTACTTAGGCCCCTTTAAAGCTTCTTACCTCTCAATTTTGACAAAAACTGTTTTTTGGAAAAAATTTGAAATTTCAACATATGATTCGGGTACTACAGGAGGTATCAAATCACTGATATCAAAACTATAAGGTAGTGCCAAACTAGACTTGAATGCATTCAAAATTTACTTTATTACCTAAAAGAAGCTTCTCCACAACTAAGATAGCCAGACTGAAGATGATTAACAAAAAGATATTTTCCATATTCCTTTTAGTCAGAATACAAAGCATGCTTAGTGTACCTTCTAAAATATCTTACAGTGTGGACTATAGGTCATAATGTGTTCTAGAAAGTCTGATCTCGACCAACAATTTACAAAAATCAACTTACTTTGTTGGTTAGCAGCCATGGATAAATATCTTCATACATTTCAATTCATGCAGAAAAAAAAACCTGTTTTTCAGTGTAAGCCCCAATAGCAGCCCAACATAAACAATGTGCGTGCTAAAATGCATTTAAATTCAAATCATGCCATTTAAATGTATGGAATTTATTGTGAAGATGACATCTGTACGGTTGGTCCAAGTGTCAGTTGCTGGCAGAAAAAATGAAATTAAAATCAGGTAAAAGGTAAATGAAAGATAGAGACACCTGGCAACTTTTGACCTACTTTTAAAATTCTTTTTTTTTTCCTCAAGCTGTAGATCTCTGATTTTTGTTCAGAGTTTTTAAAGTGGGAGTTACAAGCAATATATGAACTGTATCAAGTACAAATTCATAAGATTTTATTAACTTCAAAATTAAGAGGTCAATGCAGAACTCCATACCTCTCCTGTTTCAAAGCAAACTCCAGCATTTTTATTCTTCTAACAAGGTCTTGCTTGAGATTCTCTTGACCCTTTCTTTCACCTTGTAAAAATGCAATTCTGGCCTGAAATACAAAGCAATATTCAGCTAATGACTATAAATATTATTTTGAGTATATTACATCTATTATCTCTAAGCCACTGACTGTTTTACACATGTGTTACCACAATACATGTATATAAAGAATATCTACATTTGCTGTACATGTACATTCTTAACAAACTAAGTATAGGAAGATATCTTAATATCTACCACTGTCTTTCATGAATGTTTGGATGGTTATTTAAACAAGTTGTCAAGTTTTATTAATTCATTATTAATTAAACTTTCCTGTCATATCAACCTTAATTATGTTTCCATAACAATGATAGTTCACATCATCAACCCTTCACTCTTTACAAACATTAACCCAAGGTTGTCCTCAGTGGTGTGGCCACTAATGCGTCAGGTTTTCTCTAAATGTTGACGGCTTGGGCTGGGGTGCAAAAGAAGAGGGGTGATCCCCCCTCATATGGGTTGCTTGAGGCATTTTCTGAGTGAAAATACTGAGTTTATGATACCTCTAGAAGTATTTCTTAAAAATTTTGAGACCATTTTTGGTTCTGAAAAAAGCAAAGGAAAATTGAAAAAAAGTGCCATGGCCAAACCACTACTGAGGGTATTGTACTTTACAATACTAGTCACATTGCTTGTGGTAGGCAAGTCATACTGCTATTAAGTAAAAAATTCCATGTGCTCAAACACTGAGCGGAATAAAGGTAAGCTGAACAGTGATAACCCATCTCAGGAATACTCCTATGCAAAGACAGGTAGTCATTTTGACAACACTGAGCAGATCTACCACATTTATTGGCAAACCTTTCTTTCATAAAGTAATGTATGCACACAGAAATTCATGAACACAAGCAGTTCTACAATTGACAATGTAACACATAACACTCCTAGTAACACAACTACAAAATTGTTTGACAGCTGTCCGCCATCTTGAATTTTAAGATTCTTTCAAATCAGAATTGATCAAATCAATTAGTCCGTTTAACCCAGACATATTCGCTTCAATGTGATACACAAGCTCTGAATGACAGAAACTGGTTGAAAAACTGATAAATATGTATATCCATGATTATTAGGTATAAGCTTTGTTTTTAACCTGGAGCTCCGCTCTTTCAACTTCCCATTGACTTCGTTCCATCTCGAATCGAGCCCATTCTGTTTGTAAAAAATGCAAGATGCCAGGCATCGAGTATTGTGCTCGTTGGTTTGATTCATCCTGTTGTTGTCGGGATGCCATCACTCCTCCCCCAGACATCATCGGATTTCCTTGTCCGCCTGAAAGTGATCCTGGGCCTTCGTCAATCATTTTCCAGCACGGCCGCCATAAGAGTTTTCCTAATGAAAATACAGAGGGCGTTGTACAGAAATGACGTCATAAAAATTCATTGTGCATCGCTTTGCTTGATTTTAAATCATGTAGTTGGTATCAATATGAACAGAATATTCTTCATAGGGCATGTTTTTGTAGTAAACTAAACATCTGTATGATATTTTACACATACTTGATTCAATCTGAATCTGACATAATTGGCTACACTTGTTCATAACATTCATTACTTCCTGCTCACGATCCTTTGGTATTGCCGCAAAATTCTCGACAAAAACCTTACGAAAGTAAAAAAAAATCCCTTACATAAAAAATAATGTCACGGGCACCCTTTTCTCTGGTATAATATGTTGATTTTACATGAATCAAGCTGTAGTTAACATATTTACCATTCAGCAGGTGTCTTGAATTTACATACATGGCAAAGAATGCTGGAGAAATCGTCCCCTGGAGAAATCGTCCACAAACTGCTTGGGGACGATTTCTCTGGAGAAATCGTCCCCTGGGGACGAATTCTCTGGAGAAATTGTCCCAAAATTAAATTTTGGAGAAATCGTCCCCATATTCAAAATTCATTCTAAATATAGTTGTTAAAGTTGTCCTTGAAAATAAAACTTTGAAGTCTTTTTTTGCTTTAGTAGTTTCATGGTGTGAAGGTTTTCTTATTTCAAATGTTTTCTTTTTGTTTATTACACTGTCATTGTTTATACAGCAAATTTCACGCTAACAAATTGCTTTTAACACCTTTCACGGCTGTTACAGGTACTTTACACCTGTAAGAATTTTATTTTTGTTTGAATTTGATTTAAATCCAATTATACAGTTTATACGTTCGTAAAATGTGCAAGGTGTTATTCAATCATAATTTTTTTTTTATGTGGTCATAATGAGTCTGGATCTCTCCCTCTCTATTTTTTTCTTCTCTCTGTCTCACTTGACTAAGTAATTGTTTTTTATTTATTATAACGGTTGCCCTCCGTCGATCTCTCTTTCTCTGTCTGTCTGTCTGTCTGACTGTTGAATCACTCGGCAAAGGAAACTACTTTTTATGTTTCATTGATATTGATTTTTCGTCCGTAGATTTCGATCTCTCTCCCCTCCTTTCTCTCTGTCTCAATCATTTTGTATGGGTATTTACGATGTTTTATAAGTGTTTTTCGTCTGAAGATATATGTATATCGAAAGTTCTCTCTTTCTTGTATCACTTGGTACATGGGTGATTTCCTGTATCACTAGGTATGGGTAATTGATACTCTTTTAAACAGAAGTTTCATTCTTTCCAAATACGTACATGTAGCTGGATTTATGTTTCATGGTGTTTGAGTCCGATTCCTGCGTTAGGGATGGCCTTGTATTTAGTTCGATTCCGGCCACTCGATCGTGGTTGTGTTCTTTGGTGCGATCCCTGGGAAGGTGTTAATTGAATCAGATCCCTACATTTTGTACAAGTAGACATTTTCTGGACGATTCCATGTTGAAAACATGGACTGAAAAGGTAGATTTAATTGCAACCTATTCAACATTAATTTCTTCCTCTTGTAAACGTAAATTTTCCAACAATGTTTTCTAGAAAAATTGGAAACGTTTCTGAAAAGAAGGAAATACATTTAACGGGACTCTCTCCTTTCCCACCTTTTGTACCGTAAAAATGAGGTGATTTTTTATTTCCATTTAAGCCATAGTCATATCGTTATTTACAACAATTTGAATAGTATTACTCGTGAATTGTTTATCCTTATTATATACAATATTCTCCTATTAATTTTTTAACAGGACTAATGACTAAATTCAGTACAAACACCGGCGGAACAATAAATGGGATTACCTAAATGGCTTGGTTGACAATTAAAGTAGTTATTAAACCCTTTACCACACAATCCCGAGTTTTAACGACCCTGAAAAGGAAGGCTTTTGAAGACATTGTGGGATAAGGAAAAAATACTTGTACCAGCACTTTCTCCTTTCTCCACAGTGTTTTCTACCTCTTTTAGTACAAATCATATCATTTAAGCCACATTGAATATGTCGTCTGCAATTGCTCTCAATTTGGACATGTCAAAAATTTTGTCTTCTGGTAAAGGGTTAAGCGACTTTAGTACCATAGCCAATCAACGCATGCAGGTGATACAAAATAATTGACAATAAAGCACAGTATCCATTATCAGCTCAAAATGTATTTGATTAGGCTGAATTTTCGGAAATACATCCTTCTTTGTTTTCGTATTGTGTGTGTGTGTGTTTTTTTTTTAACAGGAACCTCTTTATAAAAAAATATTTCATGTACGGGTATGACTTTTTTCCTCAATGAAATTCAATTAGGTTTTTTTGTAAGCAATACTCAATAATTAGATTAAATACTGGAAACATTCTCATGATTATTTGTCAAACTTCAGTTTTATCAGTATCAGCTGTTGATATTTTTGCGTATTGAGAGTAATTCCGTAATTTCAGTTTCTGTTAAAATTTTGACAATGACACAGTATTCTGCCAAACTTTTTGGCAGTATTTATAAATGGGGAGGGGTTGTTCCAAGCTTGTACAGGCTCTGTCTGAGTTTATTCAAATACATAAATATGCATGCCTCGCTGGAATGACCACCAGATACCCCAAGTTAAACAGGCACCCATTGTATATATACACAATACGCTTTAGCTATATCAAAAGGAGACAAACATTACTTGAATCCAAAATCTGGTGCAAAGAGACGCAGTTCAGACAGAGAACGCTCAAATTATAGCTAAGTAACTTATCATTACTTTAACAAGGAAATATTAGAAAGGGAAGCTAAATGGCCAACACAACAAAGGGAACAACAACAGTAAACAAGGGGGAAGATTTAATTGATAGATCTATAAATAAATAAATAAATAAATATTGATCTATCATCTAAGCTTGTATAGAAGACATTCCAAGAAATTGTACAGGAGGACGTTTAAAACTACTGGCAAAAGTGTTGGGCCAGAAAAGTATCTCGGTTGTCAAAACGGGTACCCTTCAGTATCATGTTTTCACGTGCGATATGCAATTTTCACTCATTTTGTACCAAGGTCATTTCGTACGATTTTGGTCATTTCGTACCCACGTGATTTCTCATTTTGGTCATTTCATACCAACGTTGGTCAATTCGTATCCACTTTGGTCATTTAGTAACTAGTAACCAATTTGTTATATTGGTCATTTAGTACTCAAAGTTTTGATTTCCATTTGGTCATTTTGCATCTTCTTAGACCATTTTCCATTGAGTTTTGCTCCTCATTTTGATAAATACGATTTGTTTTCAATTATGGCTGGATGGCTCATTTTGTCCTTGTCAATTTTCCGCTCACATTTCTCTTTCAAATGTCGTTCTTGAATCACTGACCAGTACCCAGGTTAGGTATGAAATATGAACCTTAGAACTACGTTTGTTATAACCAGTTTTCTAGTATAAGGATACATATCATCTAGACTTGGCTACCTTCTGAAAGCGTTCAGAAAATTGACTCAGATTTTACTGGTAGATTACATTCCGACATTCTTTTTTCATCAATGCTTCCATGTACAGGTAATTAATAAAAAAAAAAAGTAGACATTGGCCAAGGGAGATATTTTTTGTGCCGGTAAAACACGATAATTGCACGGCGACATTACAAAAAGTGTACCAAGGAAACAAACAACACTTGAACTTACCGCTAATATTTCACCTGTCTAGGCCTATCCATGTTATCATTAACCAAGTAACTTAGCTCTGTACCAGTCGGAAAACTTAAAAACTTGTCCATATTGAAAGCCTTTCCAGGTAACAAGTTTGCTATTCATGAATCAAAAGATGCTATTTTTTTTTTGGGGGGGGGGGGGAGAAAGAGAAAATATCATGGTCAGCGGATTAATTCCCTTTTACAACGATTGGAACGGCTGTTTAAAAAGATATGGTAGAAAACTGGAATTGTCTAAAAAACTTGGAAACCGTCATGAAAAACTGATATCCATCACGAGTTATTATAGGACAAGGAATGCGCAGTGCAGTCTGATTTTGGATCCACAGTGTGCGACACAGTGAATTATTACCGGTTTAATGGACTTTGAGATCATATGGTTTGTGTTTTTTAACTAAATTATGTAAATTAATGTTTTCTTCCACTTTACTATTAAAAATCGTTACACTTCCACAAACTTATATACCTGCCTATATTTGATGTGTTTCGAGGAAAAAAAAAAAAAAAAGTGATGCTGATCAATTGATGAGATTGTTCTTCGAGGGCCAGAAAACATTGTCACAAGCAGTTTTTCATTTTCCAGACATGGCTAAGTGCTAACGACCATGAAAATTAAGCTCAGACTGAAAAGAATGTGCAGTTTGGCAGTTTGAGCTTAAACCACAATGCCCGATACGTACGATGACATTTTTTTCCAGTAAAAGCACTCTTTCATCCCACAGTTTGTGTTTTTAAACGTTTCTGGAAATTTGCGAAATGACCGGTTATTCGTTACACATGTTCCCCCCCCTCCCCCCGAATGTACTCATGTTCGATTAGATTTTTTGTATACAGTCAAAACGAGTAAGATAATAACATTCACAGAGCAACACATGTGCTTGTTACTTGAATGTCAACAAGGTTGGAAGAGGTTACGAACGATCAAACTTACAATATATTTTTCGGAATATTTTCATTTTGCGTAATACTTCATTACTGGCTGTTCTATACATTCATCCGTAGATGCTTATTAGGTGCCATTTAGCTGTTTGCTTGCTGCGTAGAACATTAATCATGAAGGCAATATCACTTGTTTTGAAACTCGCTAAGTTGATTGTTTGAATCCTGTTTACGCCGTGTTTATCATTAATTCGGTTATATGACAGTGACAGCTTATTTATGTATGTTTCTCTTTCCCAGTATAAGTTAGGGCCGAGTGTCTTGTCGGTTTACACTTACAGTAGCAATGCAGCAAGGTTTTTTTTTAAACCAAAATATTCTAATAAACAGTAACAAATCTGAAAAGACACGTCTTTCCAATTTATAAAACTGTTTGTTTTGTTCAAATATCTCAAGTAGAACAGAAGTTATCAAGTGTTTACCCTTGACACCCAAAACCATGAAAATTTGGCCACACATGAAAAAAAGGAGAAAAAGCGACCCAAGTTTAAATCGAATATCTACATTAAGGTATACTCTAAAATGACCTTGGATCTGAAAACATAAATGTTTCCTCGGTTGAAAACTGCTTATTTCATTCAAATATCTAGAGTAATAAAAAAGATATGAGACATTTAACCCTTAACAAATACCTCAAAAATATGAAAAATCTACTGGAACTACTGGAATGAGAAGACAAAGCAATGAAAAACCAATCTGATTACTACACTGTATGCCAAAAGAAATTAATATAGTAAACCCATTTAGTGACACACATGTCATAATATATCGAGCTACATCACAGATAAAATGCTTCAATGTTACCATTGACCAAGACTTTAACCCTTTACTCCTTTAAAAGCTGTCCAAAACTGAATGTACAAAGGATCTTTTTCTTGCTGGGAAAACAAGTTTGAAGATCATTTCAATATTTCTACAGTTTAATATCAATGAGAACAGTTAACACAACCAAACCTCCTGTCTTTTGTCTTTATTATCTGAATGAAATGCCACCATATGTTGTCTGACTTTGCCAGAGCAGCCGATATCCATCAATAGTGAAGGAAAACCTCTATATTTACAAAATTGTAATATGAGTGAGGTGAAAGTCCTGAATATGTATCTTTTTATAAAGATTAAGAATATAATTCTAAAAAAACTCGGGATGTAAAGGAAATCATTTTTTCACGAAAAAAAAAAAAAGTAATGTTATAGATCCAAGGTCAAGGTCAGAATTGAAGGTCAAAGTTTGTCCCATCCATTACATCGATGTTTATCTGTTACATCTATGAAATTATAATTGATGGTCAGGCCATGGCTTGCTTGTTCACAACAGGAAAATGCTTCTTTCTACACTATGTTTTCAAACACAAAAGTATGTGAAATTAGTTTTTCAAAGAGAACATAGCTTGTAAGTTACAGTCAAAAGTCATAACCTCCCAGTTATAACGTCCCAATAGGCCTAGTAAAAGCAGTGTTTCTGCCAGCCCATAAATTTTGGGGGTCGTCTGTGACTAGCTGTTTGGAATTTGGGGGTCATTCAGAAATTTTATGTGTCATGGTCTTTAAACTTTTTTTTTTTAAATTATTGTTCGTCTTTGCCCCCATGTAGATGTCCAGTAATGCTAAAAGTTTTATATGACAGTGTGGTATGAAAGGTACAAGTTTAAAACAATGACCTCGTCTGTCATCCCTGTTACTCCAACAAATCGGTGACCCTGACCAAGCAGGGTATAAAATGCTGACAAAAAGTTTAATGTATGGATTCTATACAATAGTATAGGCGAGATGACAGGGATGTCGCACAGAATAATGTCGCTTTTCATACTGGAAACAAATTATTCAGTGGTAGAAAAACTGGTACACGTTATACATGTATCTCACGAAACCATTGGTGCGTTGATTTAATAGGCTGACAGTTTAACAGGTAGAAAGCGGATTCTATATGATTTGCAGTTTGACTTGACGATTTTGTAAGATATATTAATTGAATCAATTTTTCATGAGTCTTTTTAGTTCTAATTTATGTTGCGTCAAGGAAGACGCAATGTGTTAATTCTATCGTGTCAGCCTTTCATTTTGCATGTCAAAAACACAGACTTTCTGAAACGCTGTAAAGCCCCTATGCATGCATCAACCAACCTACTTATGAGGAGTACCTGTTTTTGAACTGGAAATGATATCTAAGTTTTCTTGTGAACTATGGAATGACGTAAACTTTTTTGTGTGAACAGCTTATTTGAATGTAAACAACAGTGTCACTGCTGTTTATTTACGAAATGCAACAATTACAAGACAGTGTACATGTTTCTAGAAAAAAGACTGGTTTGTAGTGATAAATTTCTTACTGTATTACCTTTTTCAACCTGATACATGCCCTATTAAGTTCTCCGTCTAAGGTTTCAGGATTAAAAAGTTAGTGCCGAAAAGTCACATGACCATACTGGAATAATGTGACAAGATACTTAGATCAGAGAATTTCGTGACATGTCATTTGGTCACTTATGACTGAACAATTTTTCCAGAACATTCACTGCTACTGAGAGTACTTGTCAACCCTTTTATAAAGACACTCAATATTTGCAGACATTTTATGATAAAATGGTGTTTAAGAAAATTCTCAATCTGTCCTCATAGGTGATTATAAATTGATGGAAGGGACCAAAAGGCCTTAGTTTTTGCTATTTTGGTATACATTCTGGTGCTGCTGTCACTAGAGAGAGCAAATGGCTGCCATGATAATAATATGTTCCTTTCATCAGGTTTCAAAAACTGATGATAATTGACTTAGTAAAACTGTTTATTTATATTGTTCAAAATGGTAACACTGTTTGATAAGGAGATATCTTTCATCTCAAAATACCTTTGAAATAGGTTACTTTGGATTTATCGGTTTAAAAGATTCATTTCTTTTTTTAGCAGGATGAGAGTGACGACATTGGTTTGTTTGGTAAAAGGTTAAACCTTTACTTTTCAGCCTATGTTCATTCATACCTCAACCAGGGACAGGTTTACATCAAGAAGAAAGAAAGGAGAATGTTAGTCTTGAGTTATACAGAAAACATTGTAGGAAGAGCACCAATTGCATGTCACTAGCTCCTTGTTTCATTATGTTTTGAGAAGCGGTCTGCAGGGATATAAACAGTCATATTTGCAGGAAATCATGTATTTTTTCTCTCCACAAACTTCCAGGTTATGACCTATTAGGATGGCAGTCAATCCACAGGCCACCCCACAACAGATGGAAGACAATGTCAGACAAGTGAGGTTTTTGCGATCTTAGAATTTACTGTCAGTAGATATCAGTTTAAAACTTTAAGCTTTTACCTGATAACAAAATTTTAGGCTTGTCTTAATTGAAAGGAGTTGCAGATGACAAAATATATGTGAATCAAAAACTGAAATTTGTCATCTCTTGCTTAGGCAAGAAAGTCTACACTGTTTATCCAATTCCTTTGAAATTTGCATAGATCGTTTTTATCCTTAAGGGGTTATTAAATTTTTTTTATGTTAAGTTCAATAAATTCTGTGATAGAAAGTGTTAAAGAAGGAAAAAATTGTTGAGAAATCAACTTTATTTTTCACATGTAGTTGAGTATGTTTAACACTTTGCTACACAATCCTGAGTTTTAACAACCCTTGGGAAAAGGTCTTTTGAAAACATTGTGGGAAAGGAGAAAATGCTGCTAACCAGCATTTTCTGCTTTTCCCTCAACATTTTCTACTCTTGGAAAATTAATGTGAATTCCTATTTTTGAATCACAATCATTTTGTTGTCTGCAAAAGCTTTTGATTTAGACCAGGCCAAAATTTGATTGTTTGGTAAAGAGTTACCTGGGAAATCTACCAAGTCTTTCATACTTTTATTTACATGGAACCCAAACATGAGAAGTGGGAGAGGGGGTTGGCTGTTTGAGGTCTAATAGCTGTTAAACACACAATCCAGATTTTTCAAGACCCTGAGGATAAATGTTTTTGAAAACATTGTGGGAAAAGGAGAAAATGCTGGTAACCAGCATTTTCTGCTTTTCCAACAATCATTTCTGCCCATTCTATGAGAAATTCTATCATTTTTATCACATTTGTCGTCTGCAAAAGCTTTCAAATTGGACAGGTCAAAGATTTTGTCGTTTGGCAAAGAGAAATTTCATCATGGATTAGAACTGATGTTTAGAGGAAAATTTCATTATACTTTAATTTTATTTCATGATGGATTTTAACCGGTTTCATTATGTCAGTAAATGTCAGTATAGCAATTCAGGTCCTCATGGGCCTCTTGTTCTAATTGATAATGTAAAATTTTGTATTTCAGTTTAGAGAGTTTTTTAACCAATACAACAAACTGACGGACATGTGTTTCACAGACTGTATACATGACTTCACTACTAGAAATATTCTTAATTCTGAAGTAAGTTGTCTTGATGTTAACCCTATACTAGATGTCAAACTTTTATGCTCACCCGGATTAAAAGCATTTGCAAAAGACAAACATAGGTGACCAAAATGATAATGTTTGTCTTTAAAAAGGTACAAAACACTGTGGAAAAAAGAGAAAGTGCTGGTAATCAGCATTTTCTCTTTTTCCTACAATGTTTCAAAAGCCCTTTTTCTCAGGATTGTTAAAACTCAGGATTGCTTGATAAAGGGTTAGGTCTCTGGAAACATCACTAGCAAATCAATAAATCATTTTTTTAATTCTTTCAAGACTCGTGCAAGCTGGGATGTACATGTATATTTTGCATTTGATTTATTATTTAATCTTAAATTTTAGTATGATCTTAAAAGATTATTTAACCATTTTTGTCGCTTGAAAGAGTGCTTGTTGATCTTTTTTCGTGTCTCTCTGTTATATTTCAGTTCCATCTGATCAATGTTTAGTCCAATAAAGCAAAGGCCTATTGAAAAAGTAGCTCAGATAATACATGAAATTAATGTTAGAATGACAGGAAAATAAAATTGGATTGGTATGGAAAACATAGTGATTCAAGGAGGAGTCTGATCTTGAGTTAACCTTTCAGCAAAAGCAATTTAATCTGGGTCCAGCTCTTCAAGTGTTGACATTATTGTCAATCGTTAGCGGATTTGTATAGCAAATCCGCTTACTGTGATTGTCCTGACCGAACCAAATACATCATGCGTAACAACACATGCACGCTCACACTGTACTATGATATTGGCTTGACTTGAAGCAAATATACTGTCATTCATGCTTGCGTCCATTCTACTTTCACTTTTAGCTAATACATCTCGACCTCGCTTTCGTCATTAGTGTATACGGTATACTGTCTTACACATGTATACATATTCATTCCGAAATCCAGCAAAAAACCCTTTAAGATTGATGGATCAAATTCCCTCTACTTAAACAGTAATAAAGTAAGTTACTGCGCAGCCCCTCAGCAGAACAATTTTGACTTTCCCTGCCCTTGCTAACTCCATTCTAAAATGATTGCACATGTGTTGCATGTGACTTTATTTTTTTATTACAACATATTACAGCTTTATGCTACTCCACAAATCCGCTTTCCAGGACTTTGAGTCCTTTGATTTTAAGTGTAGCCAAAGATAAAACAAAGTTATATGTAACAAGTTTAGGTTGTCTCCCTTCGACCACTACAGTCCAAGCTTATTAAGCAAGGAGAGATGTAGGCAACGCCTAGAATGCTGGAATAATGAAGCAATTCTTTCACTTAAGAAAACAAAAATTGATGTTAGTCTGGCCACAGTATAGTCAAGTAGTTGATTTTGTAGATCCAAGATTAGAGTGCATGTTCTTTGCCATCTGATCTTATTCAAACTGTCTGTAAAAGTAACTTAAGTGGGGTTCAGGCCTTGAGGATTAAGCTGTTGCTTTCATTATGCATGTCTACAAGTGGGACTTTACTCTTTACCAAATGACAAAATTTTAGATTCGACCAAATTGAAAGCATCTGCAGACGCACAAATGTGACTGAAAACATGGAATTTGTCATTGAAAGGGTGGTAAACATTGTGGGAAAAAAAAGGAGAAAATGCTGGTTGCCAGCATTTTCTCCGTTTCCTACAATGTTTTCAAAAGTCTTCTCCCACAGGATTGTTGAAAGCCTCCCCCCCCACCCCCGAAAAAAAAAACTAAGTAGAGAGAGAGAGAGAGGGGGACAGAAATCAAATCAGATTGTTTATCAGTTCCAATTTGTAGTCTTTTGTTCTCATACAGTGTTCAACCAATGTGAATGCTTTTGTTTTATTTGCAGAATAGTTGTACAATGAACTGTCTAGAAAAATATTTGAAGACCACACAAAGAATATCGGAGCGCTTTAGAGAGCACCAACTACTAACAACAGAGGACCCTAATGCTGCATTACATGGCTTACAAAAATAAACCAAAATTTGCCATACTAGTTTCCTATAGTTCATTGTACATAAAGATCTAATGACCTTTGAAAAATCAGAACAGAAAAAATAACTATGTGGATAATTAATTTTTTAATTTTCAATTTTTTAATTGAGCAAGCAAAATATAAATATCGTGGGGATTTTTTTGTGTGTTTTTATGAACTAGCTTCTTATTTGCAGACATCTCAATGAAAATTGCTAAGCAGTATTTGAATTAGTATGTATAATATGTGCAGTTACATGCATTTTCAAACACAGACTTATTTGGATAAAATGACAACAGCATGTTTTTTCAGTCACTGAACCAAGCAAACCCTCAGCTGGAACTGTAACCAGCATTTTCTCTCTTTACCACAATGTTTTACACCCATTCAAGACCAAATCCAATCATTTGATCTCTATCTGGTTTGTTGACTGCAGTCTGATGCTTTCAATTTTGACTAGTCTGCAATTTTGTTGTTTGTTAAAGGGCTGCAATGACTAAAATGTTTAGATTTTTCAAGATTGAAAGCATTAGCAGATGGCATAATTAATATGGTTCAAATGATTTGGTTTGTTTTGGAAAAGATAGAAAACTAGCGTAAAGGGGAGAAATGCTGGTTGCCAGTATTTTCTCTTCCCACTACGTTTCCAAAAGTCATACTCCTCAGAATTGTTAAAACACATGCCTGTTTGGTAAAGGGTTATATATTTACCGAAAAATCTAATGAATTTAAAGGCATGTATCAGTTTGATCAAGAAAAAAGTGCCAGTAGAAAGTGTGTGGAGAGCTTAAGAATGTGTTGAACTCTTTACCACACAATCCCAAGTTTTAAAGACCCTTAAAAAGAGGGCATTTGAAAACATAGTGGGAAAAGGAGAAAATACTGGTAACCATAATGTTTTCTACCCTATCATAGACGGAAATCTGTATTTGAACCACATTTAATTTGTCGTCTGCAAATGCTTTCGATTTGATCCAGTCCGAAACTTTTTTCATTTGGTAAAGAGTTAAATGATAAATAGACTAAGGGATGGTTATATTTAGTATTTATAGCAATTAAAAATCTAAGGATCTGTGGTGGGGTTTTTTTAATTATCATTTCAATTTGACCCCTTTAATCGACACCAAAGTTTTTGGTTGATCTTTAGTCCCTTGTGGCTCAGAGGTAAAGTTTAGGACTTTTAACATGGCAGCTTTGGGTTCAAGCCTGAGCAGAAGCATTGTGTCTTTCCTGAGAGTGTCTTGGGCAAGACTCTTCAGGGCCGTAGCCTAATAGTGATAGAGTCCGGGACATATTGATATATGAGCTGTCGCCATGATATGACTGAAATAATGTTGTAAGTGGCATAAAACACCGTCCAATCAATTTATGTTTTGAACATATTGTCTGATAACTAGTAAGTATGGTTAAAAAGATGTGACTTGTCTGTGGTGTGGTGGAAAACATTGGAAAAGGAGAAAACATTGGTTACCAGCATTTCCTCCTCCCACCACAGTGTTTTTCAAGAGCTCTTTTAAACTTTGCGTTGTTTAGTAAAGGGTTAACTCTTTACCCACACAACAAAAATGTAGCCTTGTCCAAATTGAAAGCATTTGCAGGCAACAATTTCAGTGTGGCTGAATTAAATGGTGGAATTTGCCTTTGATATGGAAGAAAACATGGGAAAAGGAGAAAAGGCTGGTTACCAGCATTAATTTTCTCCTTTTCACACCATGTTTTCCAAAAGCTTTTTCCTCAGGGTCGTTAAAAGTTGGGATTGTGTGGTAAAGAGTTAAGTCAGATTGAACCCTTTCCTTAAGTTTCCAAAAACCCTGATTTTTAGCTCCACTGGCCGATGGCAGTGAGCTTATGTCATAGCCCATTGTCCATCTTATGTCTGTGCATGCATCCATCCTATGCTAACTTTGAAATAAATTATTTCAAACTTCTTCTCTGAAACTACTTAATCCAATCTTGACCAAACTTCACAGAAATGATCCTACCATGGTCCTCTTCAGAATTTATTGAAAGAATTTGATCCAGGTAAAATCTCCTGTTGCCATGGCAACAAACTTATTCTCCAGTGATCTTTTTGCCTCTCACCTCTGATGCATGTGAAAAAATAGTAAGTGGCTGGGAAAGAAGTTTGTGTCCGTACATGGGTGAGAAAGCCAGGGAACACATGCATGGTGGCAATGACCACTGTGATATGACCTAAGCTGAAGGGTGCATGGAAATACCGAGTAACACCTGATATACCGAATTACGCTTTATAATACCGAATTATATCAGCAAAACACTTACTAGGTAAATATAACATTAATCAGACTTGTTAAGATTAGTTCTTTTTGGTTATCTACAGTTGAATTCAGTAGCAGAACAATACCGAATTACACATTTAAACTGAATTCGGTATCCCGGAGAACTCGCAGACCGAATTACATTTTATCATACCGAATTATACCTACAAAACACGTATTAGATTATTATGAGATGAGATTACGGAATCCTGTTTCCTCCATCCACTTTTCGACCTACGAGGAACTCGAAAAGTAGAAATTAGGCACACTACTTCCACTTTTCTAGCAAAAAAGTTACCTAGAAAAGTCAAAAAGTCGAAATTAGCCGATTAAAACTGCCACTTTTCTAGTTAGGACTGATTATCACAGGATGTTTGTTTATCAGCACCAAATAATGTTGGAGCCGGTGTAGGGGTAAAAATAAACTGGTACCCGTTGTATCTCCCGTAGCCGTCTGATAGACCTTAAAATAAAGATTGATAACAGGCTGCCAGTTTAGGGTAAAAATTCCTGTGTCACCGGTCCCGCGGCCAATTTATCCTATGAAAAATTAGTCCTAACTAGAAAAGTGGAAGTTTTAATCGGCTAATTTTGACTTTTCAACTTTTCGACTTTTCAACTTTTCGACTTTTCTAGGTCGAAAAGTGGAAGTTTTATTGACGATTGTCATGTGAAAAACTTCCACTTTTCTACTTTTCGACCTAGCAGTTTAACGCGAAAAGTTGAAGTTAGTACTTCCTAATTTCTACTTTTCTAGACAAACGTGAGGTCGAAAAGTCGAAAGTTTTTTGACAATTGTCAGGTCAAAAACTTCAACTTTTCGACTTTTAGAGGTAACTTTTTTTCTAGAAAAGTGGAAGTTAGTGTGCCTAATTTCTACTTTTCGAGTTCCTCATAGGTCGAAAAGTGGATGGCGGAAACAGGATTCCGTACTAAATGGCATTAAACTCCAATCTATTGCAGATCAGGTGAAATTAGCCCCTCAACAGAGGTCTCATGTTTTACTGGGGCTTTATATTGAGGAAATTTCAAAAATCTTCTTTTTTATAACCATACACCTTAGACCAGTATGATTTGGTACGTTGCTTTATCTTGTGGGCCGCTACCAGGATTCATCTAATCATAGCTCTTGAGTGAAAAATGGCCTCGCCACCTCCTGTCACAGCTTGACTAATTTCGCAACGAAATCTTACCTTGTCTATATCAAGAAGGTTCCTATTTCAAAATACTTTCAATCATGTGGTGGTGCCCATGCAAATTGATTTTCAGAGTCAAACCACAACTAGAGTGAAGTTACTTGCATCTTTCAAATTCAATCTATCAGTAAAAACGGCCTTCAAAATTTATAAATCATACTAGAAAAAAAATTTACAAATTTTTGTCAATGGAAATGAATTTAGAATGATGTTGGTTTTAAAAAGTTATGCTTTTCCTAGAGCAATCTTATAATTTTGCAAGCCGTAAAACAGTCTATTTTCGGTAAAGAAATGAAGGGCATTAAATTTTGTGAATATCATCCAACATTATATAGCAGAGAGATTTGATCAGCAGATCACTCATGGTTTGCCCAGACCACATCAAGTAACCATGCTGGTTAGCTAAAGGTGATCCCAAATTGTGTGTTCAGGTGAGCTAAAAATTTAAGATTTAACGCAAATTATGGTATTTTCTGTACTAGACATGTTTGGTAAATTGGATTTATATAGTAAATCAGTTGTAGATGTCAGACTTTTACACTGATATTTTTCACACACATTACCTGGCTTTGATTTGTTCATCATTTAACTCTTTATCTCTGAGCATTTCAGATATTGCTAGTTAGACCAGTTTCTTCCTTTTGGAAGTGGGTTCTTTTTGCAAGAAACACATCTAAGCCAGGTATTTGTTGTGAAAGTTGTCTTCTTGCATTAATTTTACATACATACAAGTAATTATCTTGTCACTGATCTATGTCGGGCAACTTATTGTTAATCTCCAACCTGTTAGCATGGCTTTCTTTCAATCAATTCATGGTCTAAGGGAGAAAACTCAAACAGTGTTATGAAGAGTAACTTCTCTCAATGTGACGCCGCGCCCGCCCCCCACCACGTCGCCCATAAATGATAAACTGTTCACAAAAAACTTTTTTGGGAACCAAGAATCAATACTTTCGAAAAGAGAGTTGTTATGAACGCTCTTGTAAATATTGACAAGGACTTAAGAATTTCCAACATGAAGCAGGGTTACCAGCATTTTCTCCTTTTTCCACAATGTTTTTAAAAGCCTTCTCTTCCAGGGTCGTTGAAACCCGTGATTGTTCGGTAAAGTGTTAATGTCGTAAGAATAAGGGTGTTCTTTGTAGAAATACTCGGGTCTAGATTCGAAATGGGTCCTGCATACATGTGCGTAGCATGTAAACTTAAAAATGTAAACAAACACAGAGGAGATCTAGTCCAGCAGAATACTTGGTTAACTAAGGTGACGGATCTGTTGACACCTTTTGCAAACTTATCTCTAAATGTCAGCTGACGTTAGCGTGATTTTTTAGGACCACAAGAGCTATCACAATGAATGGAATTTGGTCTTATTGTAAGGATTTTTTTCCTACTAGAATCTAGTAGATCTAGTTTCGTTTTCTATCAATTGTTAAGTCAATATTATATACTCAACTTCCTCTTTTTAAATCCGTCTTTCTTAGAAAATTTCATCTACGCATTTTCCCTGAAGTATAGTGCAATTTACCTCTTGTAATTTAATGATGATATGAATATACAGGCTTAGCCTAAAGGCGAGCAGCACTAGAACTTGGTGTTTGCAGATGGAAGTGAATCCCCTTATCAAATGCAGGCCTACGAATTATCATATTACCAAATGACCAAATTTTAGACTTGTCCAGATTGAAAGCATCTGCAGACGACATAATAAACTTTACTCAATAATTGAAATTTGTTTTGGGAAGGTTAGAAAACATTGTGGAAAAAGGAGAAAATGCTGGATACCAGCATTTTCTCCTTTTCCCACAATGTTTTCAAAAGGCTTTTTCTTCAGGGTTGTTAAATTTGGTTTGTATTGGAGTTTAATGTTTTTTTTAACAGCTCAGGTCATATCATAGTGGTCAGTGACACACCCATGTGTTTCCTAACCTTCTCACACCAGTACTGACACAACTTTCTTTCCAAAGCCATTGACTACTTTTCACATCTGAAGTGAGAGGCAAAAAATGGCTGGAAAGAAAGTTTGCCACAACCGGGCATCAAACTTAAACCACCAGGTCACAAGTCAGATATGCTAACCACTGGTCTACCCAGGTAGGCTCAGGGTTGTTAAAACCTGTGATTGTGGTGTAAAGAGTTAAAGGTGGTAGATCTGGATCTATTTCATATTTCTACAATCTTGTTAAACTTAAAAAGTAATTCATCTCAAAATTAAGCAAAGTAATTGCTGGCAACCCATCAGTACAGAAGAAAGACAAATGTATAAAATAAGCAAAAGAAAAACAGTGGTGCATCCTGAATGGGCTAGATAGCCAATTTGCAAGGTTGAGGTGAGGAAGAAGCCATTAGTAGAGAATGTTCAGATTTTAATGTGGTTCAGTTCACATCCAATAAACAAAACATGAGCACAAAGGAATCATGCAAGCAAATGTAATTTAACTCTTTACCAAACGACAAAATTTTAGACTGATCTAAATTGAAAGGATTTGCAGACGACAATTTAAATGTAGCTCAAATGATTATTTCTGTTTTGGAGAGGGTAGAAAACATTATGGGAGAAAATGCTGGTCACCAGCATTTTCTCCTTTTCTCACAATGTTTTCAAAAGGCTTCTTTCTTAGGGTCGTTAAAAGTCGGGATTGTGTGGTAAAGAGTTAAACATGAAGCAAAGCACAAATAAGTCAAGTAATTTCAGAAAGTAATTAATTAACTCTTTACCAAACAACAAAATTTTAGACTTGTCCATACTGAAAGAATGTGCAGACGTCAAATTAAAGGTGGCTCAAAGGATGAATGTATGTCCTTGATAGAGTAGAAAACATTGCGTCAAAAGGAGAAAATGCTGGTTACTAGTATTTTCTCCTTTTCCCACAATGGTTTGAAAAGGCTTCTTTTCTTAGGGATGTTAAAATACAGGATTATGTGGTAAAGGGTTAAATGGGAGGGAAGGAGGGAAATTTGTTTCTTATCAACAGTCAAGACAATGCCACTGCTAAGATGTCAACCAGACCAAATTGAAGAAAGCATGCAAAAACAGGGGTTATTTTATGATGGACAATGAAGCATGAACATGTAGACGGAATCACTCAGGTCATGCCGAAACTATGCATTTTAAGATATTTTTAGATTTTGTGCCAGAATTTTGCCATGTTAATTATCAATAATGCACATACATTGTGTGGGATCGTATTCAAATATGTACATGTATGATGATGTCATATATCATAAGAGTTATGCATTGCAGAGCATCCAATCATTTGAATGCCCATTTTGAACCTTTTTTATGCCTGTAATTCTCCAGTGTTGTTATGTTTGCTGAGAAAAGTCTAGTCTGTAGTACCGGTATTCATCTGAAAAAAAAATTTTTTTTTTGTACAGTAGCAAAAAGAAGCCTCTTAACTCTTTACCACACGACAAAAATGTAGACTTGTCCAAATTCAAAGCATCTGCAGACGACAATTTAAATGTGGCTCAACGGATGGAATTTGCCTTTGTCAGGGTAGAAAACATTGTGGGAAAAGGAGAAAATGCTGGTTACTGGCATTTTCTCCTTTTCCCACAACGTTTTAAAAAAGCTTCTTTAATTCTCAGGGTCGTTAAAACTCGGGATTGTGTGGTAAAGGGTTAAACATGGTAAATCTTTTGGCAACACTTTGTCATATAGAGTGATCTGGTAGCCCAGTTAGTATATCGGTATACACTTAACTAGGGCAGGGGAATTGTGTTGGTGTTCATTTCTATTTGCTAGGGTAGCATTTCCCATTGATTTTCATCAAAAAAGTTGACAAGATTAATTTGTGTGTTTTGGCAGATGTTCTTGACCAGGGGATATAACAAACAGAAAGTAGTTGTTAATATGTCTTCTTTACCTTCTGGTTTGCACAACAGTGTCCTGTTAGTGTTAGCCAGAGGCATCATGCTCTAGTCCCACATTGATCAGTCACCATGTTCCCCCTTAACTCTTTACCACACAATCCCGACTTTTAACAATCCTGAGAAAGAAAACTTTTGAAATCATTGTGGGAAAAGGAGAAAATGCTGGTAACCAGCATTTTCTCCTTTTCCCACAATGTTTTCTACCCTTCCCAAATCAAATTTTTAATTTTTGAATCACCTTTATTTTGTCATCTGCAAATGCTTTCAATTTGGACAAGTATAAAATGTTGTTGTTTGGTAAAGGGTTAATTTATATGTGGACCTGTTTGAGGGACAAGAGCAACCTTGAAATTGTGATAACTTGGGCCTTGAATTCCAAAGTGAAAATGTTTGCAATTCAAAGATATTAATGTCAAACTTTAACTCATAAAGTGCTGGAACCGACTAAGGTTGGTTTTGCGGACAGTGTTTATCTTGGCTGAAACAGTCATGAAATAACAATATTTCTGGCTGTTTTTCCCAAATTAAAAGGTCCAAGTCATTCATTCAGCACTTTAAGGGTTAAGTTTAAGATGTTTACTGCCAGCTTTGCTTAGACATTATGGATAAAATTAACTCTTTACCACAAGACAAAAATATAGACTTGTCCAAATTGGAAGCATTTGCAGACGACAATTTAAATGTTGTTCAAATGATGGGATTTGCCTTTGACAGGGTAGAAAACATTGTGGGAAAAGGAGAAAATGCTAGTTACCAGCATTTTCTCCTATTTTCCACAATGTTTTCAAAAGGCTTCTTCCTCAGGGTCATTAAAACTTGGGATTGTGTGGTATAAAGAGTTAACCTGGAAATTGCAATTTATTTGAGACTTATTACTATATATAGACTGAAGATGTCTGTTCGTTTATCTAGCGCTCTAAAGAGTAACCCTTTACCACACAATCCCAACTTTTCCTGAAAGAGAAGGGTTTTGAAAACATTGAGGGAAAAGGAGAAAATGCTGGTAACCAGCATTTTCTCCTTTTCCCACAAACGGTGTTTTCTACCCTATCATATCAAAGACAAACATCATCATTTAAGCTACATCTTAATTGCTGTCTGCAAATGCCAGTAATGTGGTTATATTAAAGCCCTTTTTTTTTTGTTTGGTAAATGGTGTTGATATTCCCTGTTTTACCATGATGTTTTCAAAAATTCCAGCTACAACCGTTTTTGGCAAGAGATAATGTATAAAGAGGAAATACAAGGTTTTAAAATTTAACACTTTTCCACTTTGAAAGCATTTTGCAGACAAAGACTTACTAGTAGATGTGGCTCAGTTGATGAAATTCATCTTTTAAAGGGTAGAGAACATTGTGGGATAAGGAGAAAATACTGGTTACCAGCATTTTCTTCTTTTACTACAGTGTTTTCAGAAGCCATCTCTGCATGGTCATTAAATCTGTGGATTGTGTGGTAGAGGGTTAAACAATATGAATACATGTATTGTTGTTTCACTTTCATAAGATAGTTTGGTTTTATTATGTCCTTAACCTTTAACCACACAATCCTCAGTTTTAGTGACTCTGAAGTACAAGTATACAGCTTTTGAAAGCATTGTTGGAAAAGGAGAAGATTCTGATCACCATCTATAGATATACTCTTTCAGAGACAAATCCCATCATTATGAGTCACTTTGACGAAAAGACAAGCTCAAGAGATATTCAATTTCCTTACACAGCTTGAGGTAAATAAAAGTCCCAGGAAAGTAATTATAACATAATATTTCATTTTGTGTCTTAAGCAGTCGGATAGCTTGCAAGTACATGCACATGTATAACAATGTCTCCAAAATTTTATCTTACAGTCTTCCTCTTGTTTGTGGTTTGTCATTTATCTGAGGGATATACCAGTACACAGCTACAGAAAATTAAGCAGCAAGTGGCTAAATATAAAGGTAAGTACTTGACACTACATTTAACCCTTTACCAAACAAATCTTTTTAAATTTGTCCAAATTGAAAGCATTTGCAGACGACAAATTAAATGTAGCTCAAATGATGATTTCTGTCTTTAAAAAGGGTAGAAAATATTGTGGGAGAAAGGAGAAAATGCTGGTTACCAGCATTTTCTCCTTTTCCCACTATGTTTTCAAAGGCTTTTCTTTTCGTGTTGTTAAAACTCTGGATTGTGTGGTAAAGAGTTAAGCCTTTACCAGTTAAGTCCAACTGTTTTTATGACCCTAAGGGAAAAAGGCTTTTGAAAATATTTTGGGAAAAGGATCAAGACCATCATTTTCTTTTCCCACTATGTTTGCTACCATTTCAATGACAAATTTCATCGTTCCAGTCATATTAATTTTGTTGTCTACATGATAATGCTTTCAAAATGGACAAGTTTAAAATTTTATCATCTGTAAAGAATTAAAC
This sequence comes from Tridacna gigas, assembly GCA_945859785.2. Taxonomy (NCBI): domain Eukaryota; kingdom Metazoa; phylum Mollusca; class Bivalvia; order Cardiida; family Cardiidae; genus Tridacna; species Tridacna gigas. The sequence goes on from OX244029.2 coordinate 69,524,406, forward strand.
AATATTATAATGTTTTACTTACTTCCAACGGTGTAGCGCCCATTATGTACATTTGTATAAAACAATTCTGTTACCAAAGTTGTAAATCACAATATCATATACACATAGTGAGATTGTCCTAGATTTGCATGCCTTTTCAAACTAAATAGATGGATTAAATTAACTAATGGATTAAATCCCACCAGTGGGACACCCCCTCTGGCTCCCTCCCCCATCGGCACTTCATGCCTCACTGTCAAATATGGCACAGGAGAAATTGCTTTTATTGAGTAATTTCTCCTTTTTGCCATTGTTATGACCAGCAACTTGTAATAAAGGACATATAAGACAAACCTAGATGAATAGACTGAATAGGCGATTGTACTAGGGCACCCAGTGCAGACAAATAATCTCTAATAGCACTGTGCTATTTCAGATGTAGCCAATCAGATAATAGAGCTGTCTGTTAACGGTAAAGCACAGAATCAGTCCTATGACAGACTAGCAGTATTTACAGATACATTTGGACCCAGACTGGCCGGTTCCGAAAACTTGGAGATGGCGATAGGTGAGAGAATCTCATTAACTTTTTTAGCTCACCTGAGCACAAAGTGCTCAAAGTGAGCTATTGTGATCATGCTGTGTTCGGCATCCCTGGTCTGTCGTACGGTGTCAACAATTACTTTGTGTGCACTCTAGAGGCCACATTTTCAGTCAGATATGCATGAAACTTGGTCAGAATGTTTGTCTAGATATAATCTGGGACCAGTTTGAAATTGGGTCATGTCAGGTCAAAAAGTAGGTCACTGTGCTAAATCTAAGAAAAACCTTGTGTACACTCTAGAGGCCATATTTTCAGCCATATAATATTGAAACTTGGTCAGAATGTTAGTCTTGATAAAATCTTTGACAAGATCGAAATGAGTCCATGTCGGGTCAAAAAGTAGGTCACTGGGCCAAATCTTAGAAAAACCTTGTGTGCACTCTAGAGGCCACATTTTCAGTCTGAAACTCATGCAAGTTTGTCAGAATATTTGTCTTAATGATATCTCGAACAAGTTTGATATTGGGCCATGTCAGGTCAAAAAGTATGTCACTGGGCCAAATCTTAGAAAAACCTTGTGTCCACTCTAGAGGCCACATTTTCAGCCTCATACTCTTAAAACTTGGTCAGAATGTTTGTCTTGATAATATCTTGGACAACTTTGAAATTGGGTCAGGTTGGGTGAAAAGGTAGGTCACTGGGCCAAATCTTAAAAAAAACCTTGTGTGCACTCTAGGGGACACATTTTCATCCTGAAACTCATGAAAGTTGGGTAGAATGGTTGTCTTGATGATATCTCCGACAATAGGGTCATGTCGGATAAAATACAGTAGGTCACTGGGCCAAATCTTAGAAAAACCTTGTCTGCTTTCTAGAGGCCACATTTTCAGCCTGAAACTCATGGAAGTTGGTCAGAATGTTTTTCTTGATGATATCTCGTACAAGTTTGAAATTGAGTCTTGTAGGGTAAAAAAAATAGGTCACTGGGCCAAATCTTAAAAAAAACTGTGTGTGCACTCTAGGGGCTACATTTACAGCCTGATACTCTTGAAACTTAGTCAGAATGTGTGTCTTGATAATATCTTGGACAGGTTCGAAACTGGGTCAGGTCGGGTCAAAAAGTAGGTCACTAGGCCAAATCTTAGAAAAACCTTGTTTGCACTCTAGGGGACACATTTTCAGCCTGAAATGCATGAAACTTGGTCAGAAAGTTTGTCGTGATGATATGTTTGACATGATTGAAATTGGGTCATGCCAGGTGAATAAGTAGGTCATGGGGCCAGATCGTTGAAAAACCTTGGGTGCACTGTAGAGGCCACATTTTCAGCCGGATTCTCATGAAACTTGGTCAGAAAGTTTGTCTTAATGATATCTTTGACAACTTTCGAAGTGGGTCACATCTGGTCAAAAAATAGATCACTGGACCTAATCCTAGAAAAACTTTGTTTGCACTGTTGAGGCCACATTTTCAGTCTGATACTTATGGAACTTGGTCAGAATATCTATTTTAATGATATCTTGGACAAGTTTGGAATTGGGTCACATCGGTTCATAAAGTAGGTCACTTACACTCATGTGTTTTACATCATTAAATCCAGGATCTCTCCGGCTTAATCAGCTGTAGATAACTTTACTCAGGTGAGCACTTTAGGGCCAATGACCCTCTTGTTTACCTACTATAACTTGACTTTTTAACCCTTTCCCAAATTACAAATTTTAGGTGCTTTGAAATTGAAGGCAAGTGCAGGAGACAATCTAGAAACTGATACAAATGAGCTGGAATTCCCTGATAGAAATGAAAACACTGAGGGAAATGGGGAAAGTGCTGGTTGCCAACATTGTCTCCTTTTCCCACATTTTCAAAAGCCCGATTTCTTCAAGGTCATTAGATTACAGGATTGCTTGGTTAAGGGTTGATAAAAATTATGTTTACCACAGTTAAAACTGTTTGTGCAACTGGTAAAATTGCTTGTAAGGAGAGATCTTCTTATACTGAAAGCTTTCAAATCGACACAGATGAATTTTATCAGTTCCTGTATTCAGTGCTTAAGCAATCTTCAGAACACTTATTGAATTGATGTGATGCCATCTTGTGCAAAATACCCTACATATAAACAGTGTTTAAATTCACTTACAAGTTGGCAATCTGTAATAAGTTGGCAATCTGTAATATATTTACCTTTAAACACAAAGAAGTGATCCTTATTGTGAAAAATCACTTACAGGCTGGTGTCTCAAAGTTGGCTCCAACCAATATCTGATCATGAATAACCTCTGCCTAAAGTAAGCCAATCAGAAGCTATGTTACTTTCAAATTTAGAAAATTCTTCGGAATGGTTGGTGAATATGGACCCTGATTCTGTAATTGTATGATCTTGATCACCTCTATCCACAAAAGTAAGTTGGTTGTTCCTGGTTTCATGAGAGTAAGGTATCTGGAACTGAATTCATCAACTATTTTTTCTAATTTTGAAGTCCAAGAATAGCCACATGATTGGCTGAGACAGTAAGTAGCTCGGCTGAAAAAGATGAGGTAGTGTCATAGCCCTGTCATCATTGACATGTAAAAACTTTGACATTTCATATCTCTGTTATTTCTGAGGATATTTACTTCAAAATTGGACAAGTTGTTGACTGTCAAAAGGGGCACCCAGACAGTAACCCAGACAACAACAGCAGGTAACCATCAAAATAGTTTTGAAACAGTTATGTCCCTTTTCTGACAAAGAATTTTCCACTGAAAATCGAGCAACTGCAGCTGAACGTTGACACCCACATGTGGTGGTCTTGGTATAAATTTATTGCTGAGTGTGGTCCTTGAATCTGCGTTAGATTCTAAATAAGATCTTTAATATCTATGTTTTGTAGATTACATGCTAGAAGTGTTGAAAGAAGATGGACTTGAAAATGTTCATGGAGAGGCAGTCCAGGTTTATCACTTTTTAAACTTTTACCTTAAATCTTTACCACACCATTCCGACTTTTAACCCTTTCCCAAACGACAAATTTTGGACTGGTCCAAATTGAAAGAGTTTGCAGACGACAATTTTAAATTTGATGAAAATGGCAGAAAGGTCTCAAAACGGGTAGAAAACACTGTGGGAAAAGGAGAAATTGCTTGTTATGAGCAATTTCTCCTTTTCCCACAGTGTTTTCAAAAGACTTGTACTGCAGACACGTGAAAACCAGGGCTTGTTTGGGAAAGGGTTAATGACCTTGAGAAAGAAAACTTTTGAAAACATTGTGGGGATAGGAAAAAATGCTGGTAACCAGCATTTTCTCCTTTTCCCTCAATGTTTTCTACCCTTTCTAAATCAAATTTCAATTTCTGAGTCACGTTTATTTTGCCACCTGCAAATGCTTTCAATTTAGACTAGTCTAAAATTTTGTTGTATGGTAAAGAGTTAACCCTTTACCAAACTATCTGATGTTTTAATGATCGTGAGGAGGAAGGCTTTTGAAAACAATTTTAGAAAAGGAGAAAATGATCATTTGAATTGGGAATGGTTTTCCAGGGAAGATTTCTCCAGCATTCGAATTTTGGATAAATTTTCTGTATTAAGACACTAATCAGATTTGGATTTGTTTTCATATTTTTAGGAACCTGACAGGAAAGGGATTTGAAAACTTTCTCTGAATATCAGCATTTACTAATTTTCCCACAATGTTTCCTACCCTTTCAAAAACAAATCCAGTTATTAGGATCAGATTTTTAATTTTCACGATATTTTCACAATTAACAAATTTTTTCGTCTGCTATAGAGCTCAAATGTATATTACAGGTCCCTCACTGGGTTAGAGGCAAGGAGTCAGCGGCCATGTTGGAACCTAGATACCATGCCTTACCCATGCTTGGACTGGGAACCAGTATTGGTACAGGACCAGAAGGTTTGAAAGCTGACGTCATAGTTGTCAAAACGTTTGACGAACTTGACCAAAGGGCACAGGAAGTATGTCTGATTGTTTGTAGCTATCCTGCAAATAATGCTTATGTTAACATGTTACCACACAATCCAGAACTGTTAAGAAGAAAACACATGAGGAAGAAGGCTTTTGAAAACATCCGAGGAAGAAGGCCTTCGAAAACATTGTAGAAAAGGAGAAAATGGTGGAAACCAGCATTTTCTTCTTTTCCCACAATGTTTTCTTCCCCATCACAGAACTACAGTTCATTTGTTCCAAGTTTGAATTTGTTGTCTTAAGTTACTTTCAATTTGGTAGAGTTAACATAATGTTGCACATTACCTGCAAGTTTCATCGTCTAGCAGCAGACCACGTTTTGAAAACAATGTAGTCAGCCTGGACCTATCAGGATTTGCTTCATGATGACTAGGATTACACAATGATTGAAGTCCTTTTGCACTTCCACTTGACCTAGTTTTTTAAATTATGGTTGTGTTATTTTATATGTATTAGCTATTTTTGTTATTTATTTGCAAAATATGGGATTTCTTAATTTTTACCCTTTTGTAATTGATGGTTTTAGAATGAAGAAATTGCATTGATAAGATAAATACAACACACAACATATAAACCCTCTATCAAACTGTTCCAGGCTTTAATTAATGACCCTGAGCCTATACCAAACAATCCCGGGTTTTATGACACTAAGGTAAAGGCCTTTGAAAACAGTTTTGGAAAAGTAGAAAATGCTGGTATCCAGCATTTTCTTCTTTTCCAACAATGTTTTCAAAGGACTTTGTCATCTGGTAAAGCCTATACCAAACAATCCCAGGTTTTTATGACACTAAGGAAAAGGCCTTTGAAAACAGTTTTGGAATAGGAGAAAATGCTGGTATCCAGCATTTTCTCCTTTTCCGATAATGTTTTCTTGTCTTTCAGAAACAAATCCAATCATATGAGCCACATTTGATTTGTCGTCTGCAAATGCTTTGAATTTGAACCAGTATAAAATGTTGTTGTGCTGTAAAGTGTTAAAGATGAAGGCTGTTGAAAACCTTATGGAAAAAATTTTCTCCTTTTCCCACAATGTTTTTACCTTTCCAAAAGCAAATTTTTTTTTTTGCGTCACATCCATGATGTCATCTGCAAATGCTTTAAATTTGGACAAGTTTGAAATTTTGTAGTTTGGTAAACAGTTAAATTGTTGTTGGAAAAGCTTGTTGTTGGAAAAGCCTTTGAAGAGGATCAGACCAGGCAGAATTTGTGATCTGATTCTGGTCTACTCTGTATTATGAGTTTTGAAACACTCTTGCAGAAATGGTCATTAGTCTTTACAAGACAATAAAATTTTAGACTTGTCCAAATTGAAGACAATTGCAGAGAACAAACAAGCTGTGGCTTAACTCTTTACCACACAATCAAGACTTTTTATGACCCTGAGGAAATAGCCTTTTGAAAACCTCGTGGGAAAAGGACAAAATGCTGATAAACAGCATTTCCTCTTTTTCCCCACAAGGTTTTCTACACTTTCTGTGACAATTACCCTAATATCAGCTATGATTTAATTTGTTGTCTGCAAATGCTTTCAATTTTGACAAATCAAAAATGTTATTATTTGGTAAAGAGTTAAATGATGGGATATGTCTCTAAAAGGGTAAAAAACATTGTGGAAAGTAGACAAACTGCTGGTTGAAAGTAGAGAAAAAGCTGGTTACAAACTTTTTCTCTTTTCTTACAATGTGTTAGAAGCTTCCTTTTTGAGGGTCATTAAGCTCAAGATTATTTGGTAAAGAATCCACTCAATACTATATGCAGGCTATTTTTGTGTCTTGCAGTTGACACCTTTTGAAAAAATTGTAGCCGGAGGATAAATTTCTTACAGCAAACAAATTTCTCTTGTTGCTACAATATTTTTCTTATTTATGCATGTTTGAAACATTAATTCATGCTGATTTTCAGTATATTTGAAAGCTGTCTCGGAATTCGTTTCAAGGTGTAAACTTAAAAAAATTGGAGATATTTTTGTTTTTGTAGACTGATGGGGTCTGTTTCATGTATTATCTCTTTACCCCATGACTAAACCTTAGACTTGTCCAAATTGAAAACATTTGCAGACAGCAATTTAAATGCAACTGAAATGTTAAGAATTGTCCTAGAAAGTGCAGAAATTTGTGGAAAAAAGGAGAAAATGCTGATAAACAGCATTTTCTCCGTTTTCCACAATGCTTTCAAAAGCCTTTTTCCGCAGGGTTTATAAAAAATTGGAATGTTTGCTAAGGTTTCACTCTATACCAAACGAAAAAAATTTGGATCAGACCATATTGAAAGCTTTAGCAGACGACAAAATGAATGTAGCTCAAATGATTTTTTGTCTTTAATAGAAAATATTGTGGGAAAAGGAGAAAATGCTGGTTACCAGCATTTTCTCCTTTTCCCACAATGTTTTCAAAAGCCTCCTACTTCTGGGTCGTTAAAAGTCAGGTTTGTGTGGTAAAGAGTTAAGTGGTGTAAGGTCTGATATATTCTACAGGTACCAGGCAAGATAGTTGTGTACAATTTTGACTTTGTCAGTTATGGAGTGTCTGTTGCATATCGATCTCTTGGTGCTTCCCGTGCAGCTAAATATGGTGCAGTGGCATCATTAATCAAAAGCGTTACACCTCTGTCAGTGGACAGTCCTCATACAGGGATGCAGGTAAGGTTTATAGAGGTAGAATCAATTTTAGCTTATCATGTACGTCTTTTCAGATAACTGTCTTGTCTAGCAGCAAACTCACAGACTTGAAATCATTATGGTAAAAGAAGAAATTTCTCCTTTCTTCATAATGTATGCACAGTTACAGCAAGACTAGTCCTAGAGGTCTCCTCTATTAACCCTTTCCCAAATGACAAATTTTGGACTGGTCCAAATTCAAAGAGTTTGTAGACGACAATTTTAAATTTGATGAAAATGGCAGAAAGTTATCAAAAAGGGTAGAAAACACTGTGGGAAAAGGAGAAATTGCTCGTTACGAGCAATTTCTCCTTTTCCCGCAGTGTTTTCAAAAGATTTGTACTACAGACACACGAAAACCAGGGCTTGTTTGGGAAAGGGTTAAGCAAACCACCTGTATTAACTCTGTACAAGATGACAAAAATTTTTCTCAATTGAGAGCATTTGCAGACAATAAATTAAATGCTGGTGAAAACATGAAATTTACTTATCAAAGGGCAGAAAACATTGTGAGAAAAGGAGTAAATGTTGGTAACCAGCATTCTCTCGTTTCACACAATGCTTTCAAAAAAAAAAAAGTTTTTTTCTTTTTTCAGGGTTGTTAAAACTCAGGATTGTGTGGTAAAGGGTTATGTAAGCATATATTGAGTTTCTACGAAAGGGAATCATTTTGAAATATCATACCTGTACTATGCATCTCCTACCCTCTGCAAGGGCATTTAATCAAAGATGTGTGCTTTGTAAATCTTAAAATGCATTGATATGTTAACACTTAAAGCATCTTTTCACAACTATAGTTGCCTTTGCAGCCAGAGTAGATCAAGATTAGGCTGCACAAAACATGCAGCCTGATCTTTGATCTACACTTTATGCTTTGCTGAAACGCTGTAGACAACAGTGACCACGAAATTGCAATTATTTGGGTCATATAGGTTGAAAATGTCTGACAGGTTTATTTGGCGCTCTAAGGGTTAAACCAAAATTCATGTGTATTGTCTTCTATGTAACTCTTCACCAAACAAACTGGAGTTTTAACGACCATGAACAAGACGCCTCTTGAAAACATTGTGGGAAAAGAAAAAAATGCAGATCCTACAATTTTAGCCAAATCAATTATTGATAATAGGTCATATGCAAATACTTTGAATTTAGACAAGTCCAGCATTTTGTCATTTGGTAAAGAGTTAAAAGTAGACTTTCAAAGTTGTTTAGTAAATATTAATTCAGGAGGCTACCAGTTTAGCGATATACATGTACTGCTTTTCAATATTATTGCATTATTGAGGAATCAAAGATTTCACCAGCCCGGCCAGATAGCTCAGTGGTTAGTGTATCTGACTCCTGACGTGGTGGTTGAAGGTTCAGTACCTTATTGTGGCAAACTTTCTTTCCAGTGATTTTTTACTTCTCACCTCTGATGTATGTGAGTTAAGCAGTCAGTGGTTTTGAAAGAAAGTTGTGGCGGGGAAACACATGCATAACTTGCACTGGCCGCCATAATATGACCTAAGCTGTTAAAACAACGTTAAACTCCAATACAAAACAAACAAAGATTGCACTGTATTGATTACTGATGTTTTACCGAAATTGTTAAATTGATTTTTTTTCTCCTCTCTCATTATTTTTTTCTGAAGTTTTTGATGGTCATTTTCATAGATCAGAGTAAACCTGTTTGAAATTGTTTAACCAAGATACAACACTTAAACCTTGTCACATGATTTCAATTTTCCTCAGTTTTGAAATTTAATGCTTTTTCTTAACCATTCCCTTTGCCAAACAATCATGTCTTTTTACAATGTCGAGAAAGACAGCTTTTGAAAACATTTTGGGAAAAGGAGAAAAAGCTTGATACCAGCATTCTCTTCTTTTCCCATTCAGTTTTCTACCCTTTAGAAAACAAACTCACCATTTGGGCCTCATTTAATTTGTCCGCAAATGCTTTCAGTATTGACAATTCATAGAATTCATTTGCCTGGTAAAGGGTTAACCTACAGACAGGTGTCAGTCCAGTTATACTGTTAGAATTGGTTTTGTTTTTTTGTTTTAGGACTATCAGTCTGGTATAAAAAAGATTCCTACAGCATGTATAACGGTAGAAGATGCTGAAATGATGTGGAGGATGGAGCAAAGGGGTGGGGTTATTCATGATCTTTTTTAAATTTATAGAGTTATTTTAAATCATTGTTGTGGTATCCCTTAATTTCACCTGAATATTTGCATGACTTTGTATTAAAATGTTCATTGAATGCTCTTTACCACACAATCCCAACTTTTAACGACCCTGAGACAAAAGCCTTTTGAAAACATTGTGGGAAAAGGAGAAAATGCTGGTAACCAGCATTTTCTCCCTTTCCCACAATGTTTTCTACCCGATCCAATACATAAATCGCCATTTAAGCCACACTTAATTTGTCATTTGCAAATGCTTTCAATTTGGTCCAGTCTAAAATTTTGCCATTTGATAAAGAGTTAATAAGACTTTGTATTAAAATGTTCATTGAATGTTTCATAAATTAATCAGAGATTGAATCAAATGTTTTACTTCTTTTTTTTTATTTATTTTCATGTTTCTAAGTAATGTGTTGTGCCACTCTGGCAAAAGGGGGTTTAATACATCCCTGTGATTCATTATACATGTACCTAGCAGTTCATCACATAATTGTGCATCCTTGAAATCACTTAGACTAACAACCAACTGAATCATGAGGTAAACTTGTTCTTTGACCTGCAGAAAATATGACCAACAGCAAAATGAATCCTACCAAGCATGTTGATCTGAGTCAATACCTTTTTCCAGATGTATTAAAACCCTTTTTCAAAGAGCATGGCTCATATGTATTTTCTTGATCTAACTAACATGATAAATATGGGGGCAAAAATGTTCAGAATCATCTATAGGTGCTTAACCCTTTACCAAACAATCCCTTGTTTTCACGTCCCTGAGGAAGAGGCCTTTTGAAAACATTGTGGGAAAAGGAGAAAATGCTGATAACCAGCATTTTCTCCTTTTCCCACAATGTTTTCTAACCTGTCAAAAAACCTTAAAAGTTCATTTGTACTACTTTCAAATTTGTCGTATGCAGATGCTTTCAATTTGGGAGGGGCTAAAATTTGTTGTTTGGGAAAGGGTTAAGTAGATTAGCAATAACTATAATGATTTGCTTTAGTTATAATTTTATATGTTCTTTAAGTAAGAATACATGCAAATCTTTAAACCCCTTTACTACACAAACCCAAGTTTCAACCTATTACCACACAATTCTGAGTTTTAACGACCCTGGGTATAAAACTTTTGAAAACATTGTAAGAAAAGGAGAAAATTCTCTTTTGCCACAATGTTTTTTGACCTTTCAGAAAATAATCAAATAATATGAAGCAGATTTAGTTTGTCGTCTGCACATGCTTTCAGTTTGGACCAGCCTAAAATATTGACATGTGCTAAAGAGTTAACTGCCTTGAGGGAGAAGACTTTTTGAAAATATTGTGGGAAGTGGAGAAAATGCTGATACAAAAATCATGTGTGCATGATTTTCAGGAGAAAAAGTGCGAGTTTTTCTGAACATGTCAGCTGAAAACCTACCTCCCGTGACTTCAAGAAATACAGTAGCAGAAATAAAAGGAAGTTTATATCCAGACCAGGTCAAACACGTTTTTTGTCAATTTTCTTTCTCGTATACCAGTATGCAACTTTAGGACTAACTCAGATCTAAGGGCTTTAAATACTTTTCCTTATGATAAAATTTTAGACATGTCCAGTTGAAAGGAAATTGAAGGCAACAGGTTACATGTACCTCCACTGATGGTAATTGTCTTTGAAAAGGTACAAAACATACAAGGAAAAGGAGAAAATGCTGCCAACCAGCATTTTCTTATTTTCCCACAATGATTTCGAATTCCTTCTTTCTAAGAGTAAATAAATGTCGTGATTGCTTCGATGATGGTTATGTGGGAAAGCAGCCAGTGGCATGGGAAGAATATGGTGCATAGTTCTGGTAAAAGAAATTCAAGGAAAGCATGGATAGGTGCATTGGCCTCCACCATGTAACTGAAATGATGTTGAAAACCATGTCAAACACAATATAATCAATCAATCAGTCAATCTACACAGTGTACTGGTGCATGTACATCCTTACTAATTGCTTCTTTTACCATAACATATTTCAAATCAGTAATTTAGGCCTCTGTCCGATTATACATATATGTTTTGAATTTACTACCTGTAGATATTTTTTTAGTCCCCTACCGGCGAAGCCGGAGGTGACTTTAGGTTTGCACTCCGTCCGTCCATCTGTCCGTCTGTCTGTCCGTCTGTCCGTCAGTCTGGCAATTCAGTTTTCCGGACTTTTTTTCTAAACGCTGGTACATATTGAGCTGAGTTTTGGTGTGTAAGTCAACCACCATCACTTACAGATCAAGTTCGACTTTCGTTCCGGTCCACTGGTTTTTCACGGATTTACGGGCCTTGGACTTACAAAATTTCACTGATAAATCAGTTTTCCGGACTTTTTTCCTAAACGCTGGTAGGTATTGATCTCAGATTTGCTGTGTAAGTCAACCACCATGACTTACAGATCAAGTTTGACTTTCATTCTGGTCCACTGGTTTTCCACGGATTTACAGGCCTTGGACTTACAAAATTTCACTGATAAATCAGTTTTCCGGACTCTTTTCCTAAACACTGGTTGGTATTGATCCCAGATTTGCTGTGTAACTCAACCACCATGACTTACAGATCAAGCTCGACTTTCGTTCCGGTCCACTGGTTTTTCACGGATTTACGGGCCTTGGACATACAAAATTTCACTGATAAGTCAGTTTTCCGGACTTTTTTTCTAAATGCTGGTAGGTATTGATCTCAGATTTGCTGTGTAACTCAACCACCATGACTTACAGATCAAGTTTGACTTTTGTTCCGGTCCACTGGTTTTTCACGGATTTAAAGGCCTTGGACTTACAAAATTTCACTGATAAATCAGTTTTCCGGACTTTTTTCCTAAACGCTGGTAGGTATTGATCTCAGATTTGCTGTGTAAGTCAACCACCATGACTTACAGATCAAGTTCGACTTTCGTTCCGGTCCACTGGTTTTTCACGGATTTACGGGTCTTGGACTTACAAAGTTTCACTGATAAATCAGTTTTCCGGACTTTTTTTCTAAATGCTGGTAGGTATTGATCTCAGATTTGCTGTGTAACTAAACCACCATGACTTACAGATCAAGTTCGAGTTTTGTCCCGCTCCACTGCTTTTTCACGCATTTTCGGGCCTTGGACTTACAAAATTTCACTGATAAATCTGTTTTCCAGCTTTTTTTTTCTAAATGCTGGTAGATATTCACCTGACTTTTGCTGTGTAAGTCAACCACCATTACTTACAGATCAAGTTCGAGTTTCGTCCCGCTCCACTGCTTTTTCACGCATTTACGGGCCTTGGACTTACAAAATTTCACTGATAAAACATTTTTCCACACTTTTTTCCTAAACACTGCTACATATAGAGCTGATTTTTGGTGTGTACATCAACCACCATGACTTACACATCAAGTTCGAGTTTCGTCCCGCTCCACTGCTTTTTGACGCATTTACGGGCCTTGGACTTTAAAAATTTCATTGACATGCCAGCGATACATACGGCCGGTAGGGGACTGTGTATTGCTATGCAATACTATCAGAATGCTTGTTCTTTTTGCATCTGACTGGTTTTGAAAAAAATAGCAAAATGATAAATCACTTGTAACAATGTTTTACCATTACTTTATGTATCAAACTTAACCGTAATATGAATATCAATATTTTACAAGAATATTTTCAGGTATATCTACTGCAATTAAGAATTCAGAGGTAATAAGTGAATCTGAAAAAATATGTGCAGGTATTGTATGCTGGTAAACCACCACTTTCACCTTTTCCCACAATGTTTTCTTCACTTTCCAAGGAAGATTTCATGGTTTTAGACACATCTGAGCTACCAAGAGCTGCACAATATTTTTTTTGAAATGAGCCATGCTCTGTGAAAAGGGGGCTTAATGCATCTACAAAGATTAGCAACCCAGGTCAGCCTGCAAAATCCGCGCAGGCTGACCTGGGTCAAAACCTTTTGCTATCAGTCAATTTTCTGCATGTCAAAGGACCAGTCTACCTCAGGATTCAGCTGGGTGCCAAAAAAAGTGTATTTTGTGGATTCGTAATTATGTGATGTCTTGCTTGGGACAATGCATTAGGGAGATGCATTAAGCCCTCCTTTCACAGAGCATGGCACAAAACTATTTGAATTAACACAAAAGAGAAACATTTAAAGGCAAAAAAAAGTGTCTTTTTTGAATCCTATGGAAAACAAACTACCGGTAATTACTTGTAACAGCCAAATGCTTTTTTCCTCACAAATATTCACTAAAATTTGTCTTTGGTACAAGCATAAAAAGTATTGTTTCTTCAGTAATGGTTATTGGTTTTTCGTTTTTCTTGCAATAGGTTGTTCTTGTGAGTGGACATTTAGATAGTTGGGATGTTGGTGAAGGGGCTATGGATGATGGGGGTGGAGCCTTTATCTCCTGGCAAGCACTGTCTCTAATTAGACAGCTCGGTTTGAGACCGAAGAGAACTCTGCGTGCAGTGCTTTGGACAGCCGAGGTATACAGCTGTAGCAATAGATATCTTACAGTGCTTAGATGAATTTAATTGCTCTTACTGAAATACTTGCTTGAGATCAGACTCCAGATTGTGTGGTATATCCTTATATTCTTTCCTAAGACAGCCTATCTTTGCAATGTTCAAAAGTAATTTCATTAAGGAAAAAGTATGCCTCATTCATTAACACATAACCACCTTCCTTGTTCTTCACTGAAAGTTATGTCAGAACAATCAGATCAAGACAATACTAATGAGTACAAACAATATAGACTTTAGGGAAGAAAAAGTTTTCTCTTTAAATGCTATAGCTCACATCTGTCTAGACCTCTGGATAGGTTTTCGTAAACAATGTAAAAGTATATCACTCTTTGAATATCACTATACATCCATTTATTTAGACTGTTAGTAAATGAGTATTGACCTTTTCTTTTGCAGGAATTTGGTGGTATAGGAGCCCAAGGCTACTTTAAAAAACATCAGGTAGGTTGCTACAACCATTCTGAATTACGAAAATATAAACACATTACAGAATAGACTTTTTAAACTTTACAGCTCCGAACAAATTAGATGGTTGTAAGATTTAGTATGACTTTGAACATCTATTTTTGTCTTTCCAGGATGAGGTTGAGACTATGGACTTGGTCATGGAATCAGATGTTGGAACATTTACTCCTCTTGGTCTTCAATTTAAAGGTATATACAGTGTATATTTGAGCTAGGCTTTGTGATGAGGGAGCTTAATGCTTCTGCGAAAACTATTGACCCAGGTCAGCCTGCGCAGGCTGACCTGGGCTGAAATTTTTCATTATTTGTCAATTTTCTGTTCATTCAAGGACCAGTCTACCTCATGATTATGTCAGTCATTGAAAAAAGTGGCTATTATTGATCCATAATTATGTGATGGCATACTTGGTATTATGCATTAAACCCCTTTTGCCAGAGCATGGCTCTTTTTCAGAAAACCAGAACAAAGACCATTTGCTTGCAAAGATGGCTTTAGGATTAAAACATAGATAGAAATACATGTATAACTGAAAAAAAATGTTGCAATGGTGTTAAACGCTATACAATCAATCCATCGATCCTAAAGGGTCCTAAAAACATGGCATATTTTGATGCAGAGTCAGGCTTGTGAAGTTGCTAAGTGCATTTGTAAAAATGTAACAGCTTCCTTTCCTGGACAAAACTGTCTTGAAAATTCAATTTTATCTGACCAGCAAACAACAGAGAGGCTAAAAGATTAGACTGCAAGGAATGTGCAGGCTGATCTTAATCTACACTACTTACCAAAAAAAAAGCATAAGTTTTTTGTTTAGCACTGCAAGGATTACCATACTCTTTTTCTCTTACAGGAAATCTTAATGCAACTTTGATTATGAAAGAAATAGTTGATCTCTTAGAATCAATCAATGCTACCCAGTTAATATCTGGTGGGGATATTGGCACAGATGTGGCACCATGGATAAGTGCAGGTGTACCTGGTGCCAGCTTGGTGAATGAGGATGAAAAATATTTTTACTTTCACCACACTAATGGTAAGTTTATCTTGTAAATTTTTGTTTGTAACTTTAACCTGTGTACTGGTTATTTGAACCCTTTACCACACGATCCCGAGTTTTAATGACCCAAAGGAAAAGGACTTTTGTAAACATTGCGGGAAAAGGAGAAAAAGCTGGTAACAAGCATTTTCTTCTTTTCCCACAATGTTTTCTACCCTTTCAAAGAAAAAATTCATAATTTGTGCAATGTTAGTTTGTCGTCTGCAAGTGCTTTTAATTTGAACAAGTCTAAATTTTTGTCGTCTGGTAGGGAGTTAAGACTGGCAAAGGTGTTGTAAATATACAAATAAATTGAAGAAAAGCAAGATATTGTTGCAAGTGGATCAACTGCCTTTATTTTACACATGTTCCTTCTCCATTAACTCTTTTCCAAAGTACAAAATTTTAGATTAGACCAAATTGAATGGATCTGCAGAAGACAAATTAAGTGTAGCTCAAAGAATGCTTTCTGTCTTTGAAAAGGTAGAAAACATTATGGAAAAAGGAGAAAATGCTGGTTACCAGCATTTTCTTCTTTTCTCACAGTGTTTTAAAAGGCTTCTGTCGTAGGGTCATTAGCATATGGGATTGTTTGGTAACAGATTAATGTTTTCCAAAGCTGTCAAACGTAGGTTATAAAATGTAATTGTATGGCAATGGTTAAATAAATTCTTCCATGATAAGTTTTGTAACCTTCTTCAAACTAAGAGCAACATGTGCTGATTTGTGAACAATTGGGTCAAGAATAGACTGCACATAATTTGAAGTCTGATATTAGATCTACACAGTCTTCTGGTATCCAGCATTTTCTCTCTTTGTTATTTATCTACAACTGTTTCTGATACCTTTCCAATTTTTCTGTGCTATTTGGAAGTTACAGCCTGTGGTTGTTTCCAATATAAACACGTGTAAAATTTTGTTGTCTGGTAATGAGTTCAAATTGTTTTACAGTGATAAGGTATAGGACTTGTATACTTGGGGCTCAGGGTTCAAGCCTTACTGGAAGCACTAGGTATTTTGTTGAAGTATCTATGGGCAAGACACTTAACCCTTTCCCAAATGACAAATTTTGGACTGGTCCAAATTGAAAGAGATCGTAGACAACAATTTTAAATTTGATGACAGTGGGAGAAAAATATCAAAAAGGGTAGGAAACACTGTGGGAAAAGGAGAAATTGCTCGTTACGAGCAATTTCTCCTTTTCCCACAGTGTTTTCAAAAGACTTGTACTGCAGACACGTGAAAACCAGGGCTTGTTTGGGAAAGGGTTAAGAGCCGCAGGACACACATGAATATGTAAACTGTCGCCATGATATGACTGACATAATGTTGAAAGCAGCATAATGTACCATTTAATAAATCGAATTGTTTTAAGTTATTGCCTATTTCAGGTGATACCATGACTGTGCAAGACCCAATAGCAATGAACCTTTGTTCAGCAGTTTGGGCCGTAGCTGCGTACACCGTGGCTGATCTCGATGAAATGCTTCCACGTGGAACACAACAGGAGCCCAGTTTTGAAGTTGTGCCCAATATGTAGACTGCAGATCATGATATGAATTTAAACCCTTTACCAAACAGTCCTGTGTTTTAATGACCCTAAGGGAAGAAGGCTTTTGAAAACATTGTGGGAAAAGAAGAAAATGCTGGCAACCAGCATTTTCTCCTTTTTCCCCAATGTTTTCTACATTTTCGAGTGCAACTCTGATAATTTTAGCCATCTTTAATTTGTCGTCTGCAAGTGCTTTCAATTTGTACCGGTCTAAAATTTTGTCATCTGGTAAAGGGTTAAACTTTGTTTGTTTTGTCTTTGAAATCCTCTACAGCTGATATACATATAAATGAGCCATGCTCTGGCAAAAAAAGGCTTAATGCATCTCCATGATGCATTATACCAAGTACGTCAACACATGCTTATGTATCAATAAGATCCATATTGTCTAACAACTGGCTGAATTATGAGGTACAATTGTCCTTTGACTTGCAGAAAATTGGCCAAAAGCAAAAACTTTCAGCCCACGTCAGCCTGAGGATACTGCGCAGGCTGGCCTGGGTTGACACTTTTTGCGGATGCATTAAGCTCCCTTTTCACAGAGCATGGCTCTTTTTTTTTTTTTTTTTTTTTTTGTCTTTGAAATCTTCTACAGTTGATGTACATATGAATAATCTCACACACTGTACCTATCACCAAGCAAGCTATTTTTAGACATTCCACTAATCCCTTAAAGTGCCATATAAACCCAACAGACATTGTAAGTGTGGAAAGAAGACCCAGATTAGTGCAATTTCATGGTTGCTTTTCTCTATAGTATTTCAGCAAAATCAACAGTGTACATAAAAGATAAGACTGCACCTTCTGTGTAGACTGATCTTGATCTAAGCCGGCTGCAGTGGTAACTATATGTACTGTAGTGAAAGGCTTTGCAAGGGTTTACTTCTTATAGTGCTAAATACTGTAAATGAAATAAGACATTCCATGTCAGTATTAACCTTAAAGCCCTGGAGCTGATTTCGGTTGTTTTTGTAGACAGTGTAGATCAAGATCAGACTGCACAGTCTGATCTTTGATCTACACGCTCTGCCACTATGTTACATATTCTAATGGAAAGAATTTTGAAATAGCAACCTTTTGGGCGTTTTTTTTTTTCTGATTAACCCTTTACCACACAATCCCAAGTTTTAAAGACCCTGGGATAGAAGGCTTTTGAAAATATTGCTGGAAGAGAAGAAAATGCTGGTAACCAGCATATTCTCCTTTCCCCACAATGTTTTCTACCCCATCAAAGACAAAAAAAAAATCATTTGATCTATTATTACTTTGTTGTCTGCTAATGCTTTCAATTTTGTATAGTCCAACATTTTCTTGTTTGGTAAAGAGTTAAAAAGGTCCATATCATTAAGGGTTAAAGATGCATGTATTTCAGTTTCCAGACTGTTTGGTCAGAATATCCAGCAAGGAAGTAGTTAGTGTAGATCAAAGATCGGACTACATGTTCTGTGCAGTCTGATCTTGCTTTACATTCCCCCCATAAGCAATTATTTCTGGATTCAGCATTATGTACAACTTTTAATTTGATTTGTAAATAAGCTTCTGACGGAAAGTGTCTTTGTTAACCCTTTCCCACAGTGCAAAATTTTAGACTCATTTATAACAAAGGAATCTATAGATGACAATTCAAATGTTTTTTTTAAAATGATAGTATTTGTTCTTAAATAAGTAGAAAACAATGTTTTCAAAGGCCTTATTTCTTAGGGTCGTTAAAACTCAGGGTTGCGTGGTGAAGGGTTGATGATATGAAAAACTATTATTGAAAAAGATCAGTGGTTTTGTCATCGTGCTGTGTCCGGTGTGCGTCGTTTATAGTCCAGGAGTCAACAATTACCTTGTGTGCTCTCTAGAAGCTACATTTTCAGTCATATACTCATGAAACTTGGTCAGAATGTTTGTCTTGATAATGTCTTGAACATATTTGAAACTGGGTCATGTCAGGTCAAAAAGTAGGTCACTGGGCCAAATCTTAGAAAAACCTTGTGTGGACTCTAGAGGCCACATTTTCAGCCTGAAACTTATGAAACTTGGTCAGAATGTTTGTCTTGATGATATCTTGAACAACTTTGAAATTTGGCCATGTCGGGTCAAAAAGTAAATCACTGGGCTAAATCTTAGAAAACCTTGTGTTGCCACGTTTTGAGCCTCTGATACTCTTGAAAATTGGTCAGAGTGTTTGTCTTGATGATATCTGGGACAAGTTCAAAATTGGGTCATGTCAGGTCAAAATGTAGGTCACCAGGCAAATCTAAGAAAAACCTTGTGTGCACTCTAGAGGCCACATTTTCAGCCAGAACTCATGAAAGTTGGGTAGAATGTTTGTCTTGATAATATCTGGGATATGTTTTGATATTGGGTCATGTCCGGCCAAAAAGTAGGTCACTGGGCTAAGTCTTAGAAAAACCTTGTGTGCACTCTAGAGGCAACATTTGTAGTCAGATACTCATGAAACTAGGTCAGATTGTCTGTCTTGATGATATCTCAGACAAGTTTGAAATTGGGTCATGTCAGGTAACTGGGCCAAATCTTAGGATAAGCTTGCGTGCTCCATAGAGGCCACATTTTCAGCCTTTTACCGATAAAAATCGGTCAGAATTTTTATTTTGTTGATATCAGTCAAGTTTGAAAGTGTCGGGGCAAAAAGTAGGTCATATGGTCAAATCTTTGATAAACCTTGTGTGCACTCTGGAGGTCACATTTTAAGCCTGATTCTCATGAAACTTGGTCAGAAAGTTTGCCTTGATGATATCTTGGACAAGTTTCAAAGTGGGTCACAAATGGTCAAAAAGTAGGTCACTGGACCAAATCTTAGAAAAACCTTGTGTGCACCATAGAGGCCACATTTTCAGACTGATACCCATGAAACTTTGTTAGAAGGTTTGTTTTAATGATATCTTGGATATGTTTGGAAATTATTTACATTGGTTCAAAAAGTAGGTCACTTATACTCATGTGTTTTACATCATTAAAGCCAGGATTTCTTCAGCTTTATCAGCTGTAGATGAATTTCCTCAGGTGAGTGCTTTAGGGCCAATGGTCCTCTTGTTTGTAAGAAGTCAATGCTCTTTAACAGGATGTTTTTAAAATCTATCATCTGCAGTGTTGTAAACTTACACTTTTCACAAATCATTGCTCTATGTGTATATAATTAATTTTTCATTTGTAACAGTATTTCATCAAACTCTAGTACATTCCTGTTCATTAGTTGCATTCCTGGAAATGTGTCATATAAAAGCATAATCTAGTGCTGGGTTCACAGATAACAGAAAAAATATGTTTGAGTCTTTTATTACAACATAGAAGTATGAAAATCAGTTTCTATATAAATTATATGTAAATGTATTTTTTAACAATGAGTTACTGTACATGATATTTCGAAGAAAATACTTAGTATTATTTTTGTATGAAAGCCAGTGTGATATCTACTTCTTTAGCTCACCTAAGCATATGGTTTTCACTGTATTTTTACCTTAGTTTTTCATTAGCACTGAAAAAAAGATGAGCAATATAGAACTATCAGTGTTCTCTTGTTTTTATTCTGAACTCAAGCAAGTATCAACCACAGATTGAGTTAACCCATGATAGATTTCCAAATGAATTAAGTACAAACTTCAGTAAAAAAATACCCCCCCCCCGATATTTCAATGCTGCAAGGCTGATTTGATGAGATTTTCTGAAAGAAAAGAAAAAGAGTAAAAGGCTATGTAGATCCAAGATCAGATTGCATCTTCTCTTGGTCTTCACTCCCTGCTAATACTTGGCACTTGAGTAAGAAACCATTACACTATTCTTACAATCAGACCTAGGGTAATTGTAAGCTATAATCATGATTTACTTGTAATTGATTACAATTTCTAAGTGCTTGTAAAGTAGTCAATAATCATGAATTTTCATGGTTACAAGTAATCGTAATGTAATCAGTTACATTTTAAAATGGCATGTAATCTTGATTACTTTGTGATTACTCCATGATTACTTTTTTACAATATGTATTAAAAAATCAAACAGAATTACAGGTAAAGAAATTCATGAATAAATGTACATGTCAGATTTTGCCTCTTATTCTGTAATGAAAAATAAACTATATCTTAATTGCTATAGCCAAAGCAAAGTAAATAGGTTTTAAAAAGGAAAGTTAAGCATCATTGTGTTTTTTAACAACGGTAAAGATTGAAAGTAATGAAGAATAAATAAGAATCAACTTTTTTGATCATGGAAGAGTAGAAAGGTTTCAGAAAGGAAAACTAAGTTTCAATTCGTATTTAAAAACAACAGTTAAAGAGATCAAAAGAAATTAACTTGTTGTTATCCTCATCAAGACAATTTTGTTGACAAACATTTCATCAGTGACTGAAAGTGATATACTTAACTATCTTCTTTAACTTGGTAAATGTGTGAAACATACATGTACCATAAATCTATGAAGTAGTTCCTTATTTCATTGGCTATTGTAAGAATCAACCCCAGTTCTGTTTATATTCCATATCCCTCTCCAGTATTCTATTCCTAGAACTGTTTATATATTTTTTTAACTTGGTGACAGTTTTTTAAAAAACATTTACTGTTTTACACATCCACCGACCTGATCTTTAGCTCACCTGAGCATGAAGTGCTCAAGGTGAGCTTTTGTGATCATGCTTTGTCTGTTGTGCGTCGTCTGATGTGCAATTGAACAATTACCTACTAGAGGCAACATTTGAGCCTCATACTCATGAAAGTTGGTTGGAATGTTTGTCTTGATAATATCTCAGACATGGTTACAATTGGTTCATGTTGGGTCAAAAAGTAGGTCACTGGAACAAATCTTGGAAAAACCTTGTGTGTGCTCTCTAGAGGCCACATCTTCAGCCCAAAACTCATGAAAATTTGTCAGAGTGTTTGTCCTATTAATATCTCAGACAAGTTTGATATTGGATCATGTCAGGTCAAAAAGTAGGTTGCAGGGACAAATCTTAGAAAAACTTTGTGTGCACTCTAGAGGCCACATTTTACATCCAAAACTCATGAAACTTGATCAGTATATTTGTCTTGATATCTTGGACAGGTTCAAAATAGGGTCACTTTGGATAAAAAAAAAAAAAAGGTCACTGGGACAAAATTTAGAAAAACTAGTGGGCATTCTAAGAGGCCACATTTTAAGTCTGAGACTCATGAAAACTTGTCAGAATATTTGTCTTGATATCTAGTTTGATTTCAAAACTGGGTCATTTCAGGTCAAAAATTAGATTACTGGGACAAATCTTAGAAAAACCTTTTGTGCACTGTAGAAGCCATTTTTTCAGTCCAATATTCATAAAATTTGGTAAGAATGTTTGTCTTAATAATTTCTAGTACAGGTTCAAAACTGGGTCACCTCAGGTCAAAAAATAGGTCACTGGGACAAGTCTTGGAAAACCTTGTGTGCACTTTAGAAGTTATATTTTCAATCAGATGCTCACCATAAATGGTCAGAACATTTGTTTTGATGATATCACAGACAAGTTCAAAATTGGTTCATGTGAGGTCAATAAGTAGGTCACTGGGACAAATCTTAGAAAAACTTTATGTGCACTCTAGAGGCTACATTTTCAGTCCAAAGCTCATGAAACTTGGTCAGAATGTTTGTCTTGAAGATATCTCGGACAAGTTCAAAACTGGGTCACGTCAGATCAAAGATTTGGTCATTGGGACAAGTCTTAGAAAAACCAGTGGGCACTTTAGAGGCCATATTTTCAGCCTGAGACTTACGAAATTTTATCAGAATTGTTGCTTTGATAGTATCTTGAACTAGTTCAAAAATGGATCACATTGGATAAAAAAGTAGGTCTGTAACACTCATGTGTTTACATCATCAAAACCAGGATGTCTTCTACTTTATCAGTCCCAGATGACTTTACTTAGGTAAGTGCATTAGGGCTTATGTCCTCCTTGTGCCATAAAACTGAAAAAAAAAAAATAAAAGTAGCGGTACTTATTTTCGGTTTTATTTTGCGTCGTTGCTCTGACTTGATGAGCCAAATGGTGTATACAGTATACATGAGCGTCTTTTGTTCAAACGCCATCAGGGTTCTACCACTAACTTGAAAATGGGTAAACAGTCTAGAATTTCAAAAATGTTTTCAATGGTCTTGATTTCATACAATATTGAGTCAAAATCAGGAGGATGTCAAGAAAAGTATGATGTTTACAAACAGGTACCTGTTGTATATATCAGCAAAGGTCCAATAGATTAAGATTGATAACAGGCTGCCAATTATAGAGTAAGGAGTACCTGGGATCATTTTCAGGAATATTTTCCCTCTTGGGATATGAGACAAATTGCTTGCAAATGACAGAAATTCTCACAATTATCCCCAATAACTAGATCTAGCTCCCTCCACATATATAGCTGTGACTACTGGTCTTCACTTTACTTTATCACACATCCAAATTAAGCCTCTCTTTTATATGAGTCAACAGCCCCTGAAAGTTATAAATCTGTATCACTGCGTGCATCACATTTCTCTCTCTTTCTATACTGTAGAGTTAATGGACTGCAGCCCGAGCAAGCTCATTCTGCACAGATTACCGTAGAACATTATTTCGAAAAAAGGTCATTTTGCAGATATTAATTCAGCTTGTCTCATATGATGGGATTTGTCCTTGAAAAGAGGTATAGCATTGTGAGAAAAGGAGAAAATTCTGAATATTAGCATTTTCTACTATCCCACAGTGTTTTCAAAAGCCTTTTTCCAAGGGGTTATTTAAAAACAGGATTGTTTTGAAGAAGATAGAGAGAATTTACAAGTGAGTAGTTAAAAAGAAAACGGGTTTGAATGAGTTCTTATTTGTAGCTACAATACAAATAACCTGTCAAAATGATAGCTGTGTTTTACTCCCCCTTCCCTTATATCTAATCAAAAAAATATTGGTAAAACAAAAAGTATAAAATCATGACCTTATATTCGCTAGTTCTTTAGATCAGTCAAAGATTATATACATATATGCACAGCCAAAGATGGTCAAAATGTTTGTCTTGATGATATATCAAAAGAGTTTGGAAATGAGTCAGCTCAGTTAAAAAACTACAAGCTCAAATCTTTTAACTAGAAGATTGCTCAAGGGCAGCATGGCGATCCTGCCATCTGGGAGTTGGTAAAGAATCTCATAAGCTGCCTGTGGAAACAATGTAACCTGTCATTAATGTACATGTCTTATTTCAGATCCCTTTGTTTTTAAATTTGCATGAGGATAGGAGTATTCCCTATTTATGAACAAGAAGAAGCTTAATTTATGACCTTCAAATATGACCTTGACCTTGAAACCACTGAGGCTAATAATTCAGAGAGACACTTAATACTCATTCAGTAGAAAAGTTGTCAAAAATTTTATCATTTGACCATCAAGTGTTAACTTGACCTTGGATCTACCTGAACAAATTTAGAAATGGCACATCTACTCATACAGGAGAACAATTGTGCATATTTATTTCGAAATCCATCCATATGTGTAGAGGTTATGGCTTGGACAAGATCTATTTATGATAATTTTATCATTTGACCTTAAAGTGTGACCTTGACTTTTGACCTGTATGAACAAATACTTTAAATGGCACATCTACCTGTGAAGGAGAATATGTTAATTGTACATGTGCCCAATAATTTGAAATAATCTAAAACAGCATTTATGGCTCCGGAATGGTCTATTAATGACAATTTTAGCATTTGACCTTTCAGTGTGACCTTGACCTTGGATATACCTCAACAAATGATTCAAATTACTCTTCTACTGGTAAAGGAGAACTCTTGTCTAGAATTATTTATAAATCCATCGATAAATGTAGAAAGTGTAGCTCGGACAAGCTCTATGTATGACAATTTTACCATTTGACATTTAAGGGTGACCATGACATTGAACTTACCTGAACAATTGATTAAAATGGTATTTCTACTGGTATAAGAGAACAATCACGCAAAATTATTTTGAAATCCATCCATAAATGTTTAAAGTTCTGGTCTGGATAAATTTGGACACATGCACAGATGCATGCACATGCATAAACCAGAGCGACATTGTGACAACTGTCTCACTCACCACAAGCGGGCTTGACAAAAACTTTGTGTACATTCCAGAGGCCACATTTTCAGTTCAATTCTCTTGAAAATTGGTTTAGAATGTTTGTTTTTATCATATATCACACAAATTGAAGAAGATTCATGTCTGGTCAAAAAGTAGGTCACCGGATCAAATTTTTTAAAATCTTTGTGTACACTCTAGAGGCCACATTTTCTGTTAAATACTAATGAAAGTTAGAAGGTTTGTCTTGATATATCAATATCTCAGACAAGTTGGGAAATTGGTCATGTCCGATGAAAAAACAGGACACTGGGTCGAATCTTTGAAAAACCTCGTGTACACTCTAGTGACCCCATATTCTGTTCAATACTCTTGAGAGTTGGTCAGAATTCTTGTTTTGATAATATCTTTGACAAGTTTATAAATGGTTTATTTCTGGTCAAAAAGTAGTTCACCAGATCAAAATCTCTGAAAGGCCATGTAAACACCCTAGAGGCCACATCTTCTGTCTAATTCTCATGAAAGTTGATCGGAATGTTTGTCTTAATCAGATCTCACTCATTTCAGGTCAGAAAGTAGTCACCAGGTCAATTCTTAGAAAAACCTTATGTACACTTGAGTGGCCACATTTTCAGTCCAATACTCATGAAGACTGGTCAGAATGTTTGACTTGGTCATATCCTGCACAAATATGATAATCGGGTCATGTCACGTCAAAAAGTAGATCATCAGGTCATATCTTTGAAAAACCTTGTGTATGCTCTATAGGCCATATTTGTTTTCTGTCTGAAACTCATGAAAATTGAACAGACTGTTTGTCTTGATAATATCTATGATGAGTTCAGAATAGGGTGAAATCAAATTATTTATCTCAATGATATGTTGGACCTTTTTGAAAATTGGTCACCTTGGGCCTAAAATTAGGTCACCAAATCAAATGTTTGAAAAAACCTTGTGTACACTAAAGAGGCCACTTTTTTTTTTTTTTTTGTCCATTACCTATGAAGTTGGTCAGAATGTTTGTCTTGATGACATCACATTTTAGGTCGAAAAATGGTCATATCATGTCAAAAGGTATGTGATATTTGAAAAATCTTGTGTACACTGTACAGGCCACATTCTACGTCCAATGCTTTTGAAAGTTGGTCAGAATGTTGTCTTTATGATATTTCAGACAAGTTCCAAATTTTGGTACATCTGGTCAGAAATTAGGTCATTGGGTTAAATCTCTAGAGAGCACATTTCCACTGTAGCCCATCCGACTGAATCAGAATGTTTTTTCCTGATGTCATTTATACAATTTTCAAAATGGGTAAGCCTGGTAGGCAACTAGGTAATTTGGTCATATTATAGAATATTGACTGTACTTCACATTATGTTCTGAAAGTAGATAGTCTCAGATGAGCCATTCAGGGCCACCGTGACCCTCTTGTTTCCATAAATGTCAAGTTAACAGTAATGGGCAAAATCATTTAGTTTATATCTGCGATATTGACCACCGTACAATCGGAAATTTGATGTAGATTAGACCAAACCAGTGACTGCGCTCGATTTATAATTAAGCTCTGTCAAATAACTTAAGAAATGAAAAGAAAGGTGGTTTTCGTAAGCAATCCTTTTCCATACTAATGCGTTAAAAATCAGTTATGGTCTTAAGACTATAAAAAAAGGTAGACCCTGTAGGTTTTAGAAGAAGTGTATGTAAAATTAATCAGCAACCCTCAGAAAGTAGGTAATGCCACAGGCAGAATAACACATTCACTACTTTCAAATCAAACAAGCCATTCTCCTTACCGTACTTCCGGTGTCAACATGTGAAATATACGACAGCTAATATCACAAATGCATTTCACGGTTCCATTTGGCAGACTGTGGATGAAAGGCTACAGAAGAAGTTCCACTTGTCAAAACGTTCTATCTGAAATACAGCGCGTTTTCGCATATATGGCACAAAGTTCCTTGTTAAGGATAGCAAAAATGAGCACATTTGCTGCATTGACACCTCCTGAAAGGGTAAAAGGAATGAAGAAGTGGGAAAAAACGGCCTTCGAGGACGAAGTCTGTGTCCCTTCATTATCATGTCCTACAGAACGTCTTGATAAGGTCAGAAAACTTATGCACCCATTCATGCTAATGCAGAGAAAGCTGGTCTCCATTGTTGACTTGCATAGTGAAGATGGAAAGTACAAAACACATCGTCTCTTGTTACTGGATCCAGCAAAAGTACAAGCGTTTGAATCTTTCAATGAAGATATTGCAAAAAAACTTAATGATGAAGGTATCACAGAAAGTGATTTTAAAGCAAAGTGGATCAAGCTGAACCATGAAAATTGGAATTTTTCTGACATAATTAGAGCCATAGTACCAGATGACATAGCAGAGAGTTCATCTGGTTTTACTGAAATAGGCCATATTGCACACTTCAATTTGAGACCAGAACTGCTACCATATAAATATGTCATTGGTAAGAATTGAAAGACAAGTGTATGAGGAAACCTTCGATCCGAAGGTTAGAGCTCTCCAATGCTATTTTTGTAAATGTTTCTCAGCTTCCCTTAACATTAGCCCTTCTTTAACCTTTTACCACACAATCCTGAGTTTTAACAACTTTGGAAAAAGACTTCGAATTGGACATTCTCGGTTGACACACTCCTGGCTTTTAACCAGAGAAGACGCACCAGAATGTATTCAATGCAATGAACACCTTACAATTAAACATATTTTATTAGATTGCATTGATTTTCAGCCAATTCGTGAAAAATACTACAATGTTGACAATATGCACAATCTTTTTGAAACAGTCAACATTGATTCAATTATTACCTTCATTAAAGAGATTGGTCTATACAACAAGCTGTGATATTTTCTTAATTAACCTTTTAACCCGTTGTGTAAACTCAAATTTCTACCGCTTAAACCTTTTTATCTCCAGTTTGCATCTCCTTAATGGGAGGATTACCTCTTTTGAGGGCATCTTATCTCATTGGAGACGGGACCTCTTTAATGGGAGTATTTTGATCCCATTGGAGGCTCCACCCTTTCTCTATTCACATTCTTAACTTTTTCATCTAAAACTTTGAGTAGGAAGGGATTGCCCAGCCACTCAATATTATATTTTATGCACATTATCAGTTACACATAACCTTTCTTCATTTAAAGACTCCTTTATTATCAATTTAAGACTGTTCAAATCTTTTTATCGCAATCTTAACATCATTATTCAAAACCTTTTTGAGTTAATAGGGAAGCCCTGTTGCTCAATTATATCTTTTATGCATACTAAGATCACACATAATCCTTCTTAATTCAACTCTTTTATCATTATTAATGTATTCAAACTTTTTCAGTTTAAAAAATTCCACTTTTATTATCTTTTAACACAGATATGGGCGCTAAATGACCAAAGCTGTCAATGCGCCATAAAACAACATTCATTCATTCATTCATTGAGGAAAAATTCTTTTGAAAACATTGTTGGAAAAGGAGAAAATGCTGGTAACCAGCATTTTCTCCTTTTCCCACCATGTGTTCTGCCCTGTTGAAGGAAAGCTCTATCTTTTGAGTCACATTCAAATTGTCATCTGCAAATGCTTGCAATTTTCGACCAGTCTACATTTTTGTCATTTTGTGAAGAGTTAAATGCTTCACCACATGTCAAAGTTTTTGAAGTCCAAATTGAAAGCATTTGCAGATGACAAATTCATTTTGGTACAAATGGTGGTATGTGCCTTTCAAGTGGCAGAAAACATTGTGGGAAAACGAGAAAATGCTGGTTTCGAGAATTTTCTCCTTTTCCCATGAAGTTTTCAAAAGCCTCCATGCAAGGGATTGTCTTAACTCGGGATTATGTGGTAAAGGGTTAATGCTTCTGGAAATTTCAAATTTTAAAATCTTACCTGTCATTTTACTAGTCAAATGTCAGCCAGCTGTATGTGGCTTTAACCCTATATGACAGAATCCTGAGTTTTAACGACCCTAGGAAATGAGACTTGAAAACATTGTGGGAGAGGAAGAAAATGCTGTAATCAGCATTTTGTCCTTTCACCACAATGTTTTCTAATCTTTCAGGAACAGTTGAAATCATTTGAGCCACATTTGATATATCATCTGTAAAGTTTGGACCAGTCTTAAATATTGTTGTGTGGTAAAGAGTTGATCTGCTTGTCAGCTATGAAATTTATATGTACCAATAGATAAATAACTTGACTCTTTACCAATTGACAAAATTTTAGAGTGGTCTAAATTGAAAGCACTTGCAGATGAAAAATTGAAGGTGACTCAGATGACGAATTCGGTCCTAAATAGGGGATAAAATATTGTAGGAAAAGGAGAAAATGCTGGTTACCAGCATTTTCTCCTTTTCCCACAGTGTTTTCAAAAGGCTTCTATGTCAGGGTTGTTAAAACTAGCGATTGTGTGGTAAAGAGTTAAATTCAGGTTGACACCTAGTTAAGTACATGGTTTTATTGTAATTTACCTTTTTCTGACATAAAAATGTCTGGCTAATTTGTAAACAATCACTTACTGTTAATTCAGTTGACTGCACATGCACATTCAATTTGATTTTGAAAAGTAGCGCAGTATGATCAGCAAATGTAAGTGCTTACTATGACTCTATGACTCACTCTGAATAAGGTTTTTATTTAGAGCGAGTCATAGTATGCAAAAGAGAAATTAAAAAAAACCTTAGAAAGTCGGTACATGTATTAATACTGAAGGGCACTAAATGGTTTGAGATTTGGACATTTTTTTATCATTTAGGCGAAGTGCTTTTAGAGCAGTCCAAGAGAACAAAGACAGTTGTAAACAAAACCAATGTGATTGATAACACTTATCGGACATTTGAGCTAGAACTTTTAGCTGGAGAAGAGAACTACATCACCCAAGTGAAGGAGAACAATTGTGTGTTTGAGATGGACTTTTCAAAAGTATACTGGAACTCGCGACTTGGTATTACACTTCATTTATACACACAACTGTATAGGGCAATTCATTTCTTTTTTTTTTTTGCAGCATTGTGCCATTTTTAGCTCACGTAAGCACAACGTGCTAAAGGTGAGCTATTGTGATCGCCCTATGTCTGTCGTCCGTCGTCCATCAACAATTTCTTTAAACATCTTCTTCTCCTAAACCACTGGGCCAATCTTGATGAAACTTGGCAGGGATGTTCCTTGGGTGAAGTTCTACCAAAATTGTTCAAAGAATTGAATTCCACCCACAACTCTGGTTGCCATGGCAACAAAAAGGAAAAAAAAGGAAAATCTTTGAAAATCTTCTTCTCTGAAACTAGAAGGCGCAGAGCTTGTATATTTGGTATGTAGCATCTCCTAGTGGATCTCTACCAAGTTTGTTCATTTGATGCCCCTGGGGTCAAAACTGGCCCCGCCCCGGGGGTCAAAAGTTTGAGCATAGTCATAAAGAAGGAAAACTTTAAGAATCATCTTCTCTAAAACTAGAAGGCATAGAGCTTTGATATTTGGCATGAAGCATCTCCTAGTGGACCTCTACCAAATTCGTTCATATGATGCCCTTGGGGTCAAAACTGGCCCTGCCCCGGGGGTCACAAGTTCGAACATAGGAACAAAGAGGGGAAACTTTAAAAATCATCTTCTCTGACACTGGAAAGCGTAGAGCTTTGATATTTGATATGTAGCATCGCCTAGTGGACCTCTACCAGGTTTGTTCATATGATACTCCTGGGGTCAAAACTGGCCCCGCCCCGGGGGTCACAATTTCCAACATAGGAACAAAGAAGGAAAATTTTAAAAATCTTCTTCTCTGAAACAGGAAGGCATGGAGCTTTGATATTTGGTATATAGCATCTTCTAGTGGATCTCTACCAAGTTTGTGCATATGATGCCCTTGGGGCAAAAGTTGGCCCTGCCCCGGGGTCACAAGTTCGAACATAGGAACAGAGAAGGAAAAATTTAAGAATCATCTTCTCTGAAACTGGAAGGCGTAGAGCTTTGATATTTGGTATGTAGCATCGCCTAGTAGACCTCTACTAAGTTTGTTCATATGATGCCCTTGGGGTCAAAATTGGTCCTGCCCCGGTGGTCACAAGTTCAAACATAGGAACAAAGAAGGAAAACTTTATTTTTTTTTTCTCTTAAATGGGAAGGCATAGAGCTTTGATATTTGGTATGTAGCGTCTCCTAGTGGACTTCTACCAAGTTTGTTCCAAGGATGCTGCTTGGGTCAAAACTGGCCCAGCCCCTGGGGTCACAAGTTCGAACATAGGAACAAAGAAGGAAAACTTTAAAAATCATCTTCTCTGAAACTGGAAGGCGTAGAGCTTTGATATTTGGTATGTAGCATTGCCTAGTGGACCTCTACCAAGTTTGTTCATATGATGCCCCTGGGGTCAAAACTGGCCCCGCCCCGGGGATCACAAGTTCGAAGATAGGAACAAAGAAGGAAAACTTTAAATTTCTTTTTCTCTTAAACGGGAAGGTGTAGAGCTTTGATATTTGGTATGTAGCATTTCCTAGTGGACCTCTACCAAGTTTGTTCATATGATGCCCCTGTGTCAAAACTGGCCCAGCCCTTGGGGTCACAAGTTTGAACATAGGAGCCCGCCTGGGTGGCTCAGTGGTGAGCGTGTCGGACTCATGACCTGGTGGTTGTGAGTTCGATACCCGGTTGAGGCGAACTTTCTTTCCGGCATATTTTCGCCTCTCACCTCTGCTGAAGCATGTGAGAAAAGTAGTCGGTGGCTTTGGAAAGAAAGTTGTGTCAGTACTGATGTGAGAAAGCCAGGAAACACATGTGCGTCACCGACCGCCATGATATGACCTTAGCTGTTAAAGTGGCGTTAAACTCCAATACAACCAACCAACCAATTGAACATAGGAACAAAGAAGGAAAACTTTAAAAATCTGCCTCTCTGAAACAGGAAGGCGTAGAGCTTTGATATTTGGTATGTAGTGATTCTCTTCTAAGTTTGTTTGCCCATCTAAGCGCAACAAGTTCATTGAGTTCAAAATTGGGTCATCTTGGGTCATAAACTAGGTCACTAGGTTAAATTAAAGAAATACCCTGTTGGCACTCTCGAGGCCACATTATTTGCTCAATTGCCTTGAAAATTAGTTAGAAAGTTTGTCTTTATAAAGTCTCACATAAGATTAATTTGGGTCAACTTGGGTCATAAACTAGTTCAATGGGTCAGCTTAAAAAAATACCTTGTTTGCACTCTGGAGGCCACATTTATTGCTCAAATGACCTGAAATTTGGCCAGAATGTTTGTCTTGATGAAATAACAGTTGAGTTCGGATTTGGGTCACCTGGAACCATAAACTAGGTCACTAGGTCAAAATAAAGAAATACCTTGTGGGCACTCTAGAGGCCACATTATTTGCTTAATTGCCTTGAAAATTGGTCAGAATGTTTGGCTTTGTAAAATCTCACATGAGTCTGAATTTGGGTCAACTGGGGTCATAAACTAGTTCACTTGGTCAAAGAAATAGCTAGTGGGCACTCTAGAGGCCACATTTATTATTCATTTGATTTGAAAATTGGTTAAAATGTTTCTTTTGATATAGTCAAAGACCAGTTCAAATTTGGGTCACTTGGGGTCATAATCTAGGTCACTAGGTCAAATTAAAGAAATATCTTTAGGGCACTCGAGGCCACATTTTTTGCTCATTTGACTTGAAAATTGGTCAGAATGTTTGTCTTCATGAAATATGAGTTTGAAATTGGGTCACCTGCGGTCACAAACTAGGTCACATGGTCAAATTAAAGAAAAACCTTTAAGGCACTCTACTAAGGTGAGCGACCCAGGGCCATCATGGCCCTCTTGTTTAATTCTATGGTGGCAAAAGAAGAAACGCGTCATCCGTTTCCTTTGTTTTCATTTGTAGTCATGTACAGTTTTAATTCTAATTTTTATCATCCCTTTTTAGCTCCACTGGCCAAAGGCCAGCGGGCTTATGTCATGGCCCGGTGTCCGTCGTCCGTCCGTCCGTCCGTGCGTGCGTTAACTTTTATTTCAAACATCTTCTTCTCTGAAACTACCCATCCAATTTTCATGAAACTTCACTGCTATGGTCCTCTTCAGAATTTCTTGAAAGAATTTGATTCCTTCAAAAACTCTGGTTGCCATGGCAACAAAACTGAAAAATATTGGAAATCTTTAAAAATCTTCTTGTCTGAAACCATAAGGCATAGGGCTACCAAATTTGGCATGTAGCTTTATGTAGTAGACCTCTATCAAGTTTCTTCAAATTATAGCCCTGGGATCAAAATTGGCTCTGCCCAAGGGGTCACAAGTTTTACATAGGCTTATATAGAGAAAACTTTAAAAATCTTCCTGTACCTAGCCATAAGGCCTAGAGCTACCAAATTTTGCATGTTGCTATATCTAGTGGGCCTCTACCAAACGGGCCAAAATTTTAGCCCTGGGGTCAAAATTGGCCCTGCCGCAGGGGTCACAAGTTTTACATGGGCTTACATAGTGACAACTTAAGAAATCTTCCTGTTTTGATTTTTTTTTAAAATTAGCCTTGCATCAGGGGTCTTATGTTTTACAGAGGCTTCATATGGACAAAACTTGAAAATCACCTTATTTATAACCATACAGCATAGACTTGTATTATTTTGGCATTTGGCTTTATCTTGTGGACCTCTACCAGGGTTCAAGTAATTATAGCTCTGGGATCAAAAATGGCTTTGCCTTGCGGGTCTCAACTTTTACATGGGCTTTTACAGAGAAAACTGTAAGTCTTCATTTTGAAACCATTTGGCTCAGAATTGAAATGTTTAGTATTTATGGTTTATATTTATAAACCAGTGGAGCGATACAGGGCCATCATGGCCCTCTTGTTTAGCTCACCTGAGCACGAAGTGCTTGAGGTGAGCTATTGTGATCGGTCAATGTCCGTCGTCCGTCAGTCCGTCCGACCGTCCATTCACAATTACAAAAAAAATCTTCTCCTCTGAAACCGCCAATCAGATTTCAATGAAACTTCACAGAAATGATCCTTAGGTGATGCCCTTTCAGAATACTTCAAAGTTTTGAATTCCATGAAGAACTCTGGTTGCCATGGCAACCGAAAGAAAAAACTTCAAAAATCTTCTTGTCCCAAACTGTAAGGGCTAGAGCTTTCATATATGGCATGTAGCATCATCTAGTGGCCCTCTACCAAAATACTTCAAATAATGGCCCTAGTGTGGAAATTGGCCCTATGTTGTGGGTTCTCGGATTTCACATAGAGATAAAGAAGGAAATCTTTAAAAATCTTCTTGTCCCAAACCATAAGGGCTAGAGCTTTCATATGTGGCATGTAGCATCATCTAGTGGCCCTCTACCAAAATACTTCAAATTATGGCCCTGGTGTTAAAAATTGGCCCTATGTTGTGGGGTCTCGGATTTCACATAGAGATAAAGAAGGAAATCTTTAAAAATCTTCTTGTTCCAAACTGTAAGGGCTAGAGCTTTCATATTTGGCATGTAGCATCATCTAGTGGCCCTCTACCAAAATACTTCAAATTATGGCCCTAGTGTTGAAAATGGCCCTATGTTGTGGGTTCTCGGATTTCACATAGAGATAAAGAAGGAAATCTTTAAAAATCTTCTTGTCCCAAACCATAAGGGCTAGAGCTCTCATATATGGCATGTAGTATCATCTAGTGGCCCTCTACCAAAATACTTCAAATAATGGCCCTAGTGTGGAAATTGGCCCTATGTTGTGGGTTCTCGGATTTCAGATAGAGATAAAGAAGGAAATCTTTAAAAATCTTCTTGTCCCAAACCGTAAGGGCTAGAGCTTTCATATTTGGCATGTAGCATCATCTAGTGGCCCTCTACCAAAATACTTTAAAATATGGCCCTAGTGTTGAAAATGGCCCTATGTTGTGGGTTCTCAGATTTCACATAGAGATAAAGAAGGAAATCTTTAAAAATCTTCTTGTCCCAAACTGTAAGGGCTAGAGCTCTCATATATGGCATGTAGCATCATCTAGTGGCCCTCTACCAAAATACTTCAAATAATGGCCCTAGTGTGGAAATTGGCCCTTTGTTGTGGGTTCTCGGATTTCACATAGAGATAAAGAAGGAAATCTTTAAAAATCTTCTTGTCCCAAACTGTAAGGGCTAGAACTTTCATATATGGCATGTAGCATCATCTAGTGGCCCTCTACCAAAATACTTCAAATTATGGCCCTGGTGTTAAAAATTGGTTCTATGTTGTGGGGTCTTGGATTTCACATAGAGATAAAGAAGGAAATCTTTAAAAATCTTCTTGTCCCAAACAGTAAGGGCTAGAGCTTTCATATTTGGCATGTAGCATCATCTAGTGGCCCTCTACCAAAATACTTCAAATTATGGCCCTAGTGTTGAAAATGGCCCTATGTTGTGGGTTCTCGGATTTCACATAGAGATAAAGAAGGAAATCTTTAAAAATCTTCTTGTCCCAAACCGTAAGGGCTAGAGCTCTCATATATGGCATGTAGTATTATCTAGTGGCCCTCTACCAAAATACTTCAAATAATGGCCCTAGTGTTGAAATTGGCCCTTTGTTGTGGGTTCTCGGATTTCAGATAGAGATAAAGAAGGAAATCTTTAAAAATCTTCTTGTCCCAAACCGTAAGGGCTAGAGCTTTCATATATGGCATGTAGCATCATCTAGCGACCCTCTACCAAAATACTTCAAATTATGGCCCTGGTGTTAAAAATTGGCCCTATGTTGTGGGTTCTCGGATTTCAGATAGAGATAAAGAAGGAAATCTTTAAAAATCTTCTTGTTCCAAACTGTAAGGGCTAGAGCTTTCATATTTAGCATCTAGCATCATCTAGTGGCCTTCTACCAAAAGACTTAAAATTATGGCCCCGGTGTGAAAATTAGCCATATTTTGTTGGTCTCGGATTTCACATAGAGATAAAGAAGGAAATCTTTAAAAATCTTCTTGTCCCAAACAGTAAGGGCTAGAGCTTTCATATTTGGCATGTAGCATTATGGTGTTGAGTCTTCTTGCAATTGGTTGTGGGAAAGAGGTTGATCACCATTTTATCTTGAAAAGAGTCAACTCAATACTGATCTGCTAAAATATTAATTAATTTCTTGAGCATCTCTGCAACAATTACAGTAAACTTTGCTTATTACTATATTGCTTAATACGATATATTGCTTATAATGACGTTAATCCCTTGGTCCCAACAGGGTCTCTTTTTATAAGAATATACATCAGTTAAAATGATATTCAAATAAAACGATATGATTTCTTCGGTCCCCTGAGTATCATTATAAGTGGAACCCTATTTTGGGCTGTCGCAGATGTCCACCTGTACCAGGTATGTGCCACTATTGGGAAACACTGAGTCTTTTAACTGCTTTCTGCAATTATTGTCTAATTGTTGTCAACTTTTCATTTGCCTGTCTATCAAAAGGTCATTGCATATCTAATTTATTTTTGGACCTACTCATAAAAAAGGTACAATCACAATACTAAGGCTGAATATGAAGGCCATATCTGTGAACGATGGCTTATATGCAGAGCAAAAAACAAGAGGCAAGTGGCCATAACAATGACAGCTGAGTTGCATTTCAGGTGAGCGATTTAGGACCATCATGGTCCTCTTGTTTAACCCTTTACCACACAATCCCGACTTTTTACGACCCTGAGAAAGAAGCCTTTTGAAAACATTGTGGGAAAAGGAGAAAATGCTGGTAACCAGCATTTTCTCCTTTTCCCACAATGTTTTCT
The DNA here is from genome assembly GCA_945859785.2 of Tridacna gigas. Taxonomy (NCBI): domain Eukaryota; kingdom Metazoa; phylum Mollusca; class Bivalvia; order Cardiida; family Cardiidae; genus Tridacna; species Tridacna gigas. Next base: position 69,560,998 of record OX244029.2, read on the forward strand.
ACCCTTCCCAAAACAAACCTCAAGCTTTTAGCCACATTTAATTTGTCATCTGCAGATGCTTTCAATTTGGACCAGTCTAAAATTTTGTCGTTTGGTAAAGAGTTAATTGAAAGTTTGTCCTGTGGTGGAGACTCGGTACTCTTGAGAGTTTGTTATGTACACTGATGTTATGGAAATCAAAGTAACACTTTTCTATCGCATCATTTCAGGAAAGGAACATTTACGTGTGATTCAAGAAACAAAACCTGGGGATGTCGTTTTTGATGTGTTTGCTGGTATTGGGCCTTTTGCACTGCCTTGTGCCAAGCAAAAACTGACAGTGTTTGCTAATGATCTGAACCCTGTATCATACGAATATTTATTGAAAAACAGACAAAAAAATAAGATTACAGAAGATAGACTGAAGGTTTTTTGTCTTGATGGGCGTGAGTTTATTCAAACTATTGTAAAGGAAGAGTTGATAAATCTCTATACAGAAGGGTCCGTATATTACGAGTATAAAGTGCATATTGTTATGAATCTTCCAGCTATTGCTGTGACATTTATTGATGCTTTCCAATCTTTACTGGAGGAAACAAAACTAACAATAAAAGCAGAACATGAACCAATGGTATACTGTTACTGTTTCACTGACATTCATGAAGCAGACAAACATTTTGATGGGGACATGAAAAAAGAAATCAAGGCAAGGGTGAGAAAGTATTTGCCAGCACTGTCTGAAGATGAGATTTCATTATTTTTAGTGAGAAACGTGGCACCAAATAAAGATATGATGCGTATAAATTTTACCCTGAGAAGTGATATCTTGTGTGGACAACATACTGGGCAAGATGAAACAGGTATGTTCACCCTTTACCAGACAATACATTGATTGATTATGTAGTGTTTAACACCGTTTTCAGTGTTATTTCAGTTATATCGTGGCGGCCAGTGCACCTATCCATGCTTTCCTGGAGTTTTTTTTACCAGTAGCCAGCACAATATTCTTTCAAGCCCCTGGCTGCTTTCCCATAACCATCGTCAAAACAATGATCAATGGTGAGAGAGGAATGAATACTGTCGCAATGACTATCAATCCTCAGAAAGAAATTGGCCAAGCTGGGGATCAAACCAGCAACCTCCTTTTCTCAAGTCCTGTAAGCTACCAGCTGAGCTACCGGGGCTTGACTACCAAACAATAGAATTTAGTCTTTCCCATATTGAAAGGATCTGCAAAATAGCATGCATTGTGTGTGGAGAGTTGTCAGCACCCTTTTCTTTAGCTCTTTATCGCACAACAAAATTTGTATATTCCTCCAGAATGAAAGCATTTGCAGACAACAAATTAAATGTGACCCATATGTTAAGATTTGTTTTGGAAAGGGCAGAAAACATTTCGGGAAAAGGAGAAAATACTGGTTACCTGCATTAAATTTTTCTCCTTTTCCCACAGTGTTTTCAAAGCCTTCTTCCTCAGGGTCATTAAAACTTTGGATTATGAGTTGAAGGGTTCAGTTGTGTCTCAGTTGTGAAGATGCAGGATTGGACACCTGGAGGTGCTGGGTTCAATCCTCAATCAGAGTTCCGAGTTTTTGTGGGAGTGTCCCTGAGAAAGACACTTTAAAGCCCAAGCCTTGCATTGAGGAAACAAACCCAGGTCATACATGACTAAGTGAGCTGTAGCTGTGAAATGACTGAAAAAATGTTGAAAGTGGCATAAAGTACAATGACCAATCAATCAATAGCTCAAGTGATGATTTCTGTCTTTGATAGGATAGAAAACATTGTGGGAAAAGGAGAAAATGCTTGTTACCAGCATTTTCTCCTTTTCCCACGTTTTCAAAAGCCATGTTCATCAGGGTCGTTAAAACTCGGGATTGTGTTGTAAAAAATTAAATGAGTCTCAGGTGTGCTAAAATAGCTTTGGTGAATGTTTTGGATTAACATCAGACTGTTACAGGGTCTATACAGCATCATTCTAACCTTTGACCAGAATGTCTCTTCAGTAGCATATATCGTTTATGATAAGATATTGGAAATCAACAAAATAGTTCTCTATCTGGCACCAAAGAGCTTAACCTATTAACTCTTTACCAAATGACAAAATTTTGGACTGAACCAAATTGAAAGTATTTGCAGACAACAAATTTGATGTTTCTTTAATGGTAATTTCTGTATTTGATAGGGTAGAAAATATTGTGGGAAAAGGAGAAAATGCTGGTTTCCAGCATTTTCTCCTTTTCCCACAATGTTTTCAAAAGGCTTCTTTTTTAAGGTCGTTAAAAGTCGGGATTGTGTGGTAAAGGGTTAACCAAACACCTTGACAACTTTTTGGGATAAATGAGTAAACCAAGTTTGATATAATTCGCTTTACTACATGAAATTTTTTAAGATTTTTCCATCTTGAAAGCATTTGCAGAGATTAAATTAAATTGGGAACAAAAGACAAAATTTGCCTTTGAAAGAATAGAAAACTTAATGGGAAAAGAAGAAAATGCTGGTAATCTTTTTCTACAATGTTTTCAAAAGACTTCTTTTTTGGCGTCATTAAAAGATATGACCGTTTTGTAAAGAGTTAACCCGATGCAAGAGGTTTCATTTTGTTTTATTTTCAAGTTTGTTTCCAAATTGACAAATAGAATAAATTGTTTTCAATGCAGTATTTCTTATTATACATGGCTCATCGGATTAGATGCAATTTCATGTGCAGATGCCAAGCTCAACACATATGACCATTTCCATACAAAAGTACTGTATTTACCCTTAAGCAAGGGACATGAGTTAACTCTTTACCAGTCAACAAAATTTTGCACTTTTCCAAATTCAAAGGATTTGCAGACGTCAAATAAACTGAGGCTTGAGTAATAGGAAATGTCTCTAAAAGGGTGGAAAACATTGTGGGAAAAGGAGAAATGCTGGTTACAAGCATATTCCCCTTTTCATGCCATGTTTTTAAAAGACTTTTCAAAAACCGGGGACTGTTTGGTAAAGCGTTAGACACAATAAAGTATCACACCTTATTTCATTTGTCATTATGTTTGCAGAGGAACCTCCAGTAAAGTGTCGGAAAATAGAAGAAGGGACAGATGTGTGAACTAATTTGAAGCTTGACCTGTGTAGCATCCAAAAAATCCAGCTTCCCATAGAGTGCCTCATCAACTTAACCCTTTACCACGCAATCCCAAGTTTAAACAACCATGAAGAAGAAGGATTTTGAAACCATTGTGGGAAAAGAAAAAAAATGCTGGTAACCAGCATTTTCTTCTTTTTCCACAATGTTTTCAGCAGTCTCAATGACAGATACTGTCGTTTGTATCCCATTTTATTTGTCGTCTGCAAACACTTTCAATTTGGACTGGTCTAAAATTTTGTTGTGTGGTAAAGAGTTAAGCGACCCTCTTGATCAAGATAAGACTGCACAGAACATGCTCTAATCATTGGTCTACACTTGCCAACATTTTGTGGGAAAATTTTCACAAAAGCCTTGGAATTGAAGCATTCACATCTGTCTGAAAATGTCTGCAAAATGTATGAGCTCATTAGTGGCAATGTCTCCTTTTGCCACTGTGTTTTCACAGGACTAGGGGTCCTCAGCATGGTAAAGAGTTTTGACAGCAGGGAATAAAAGTCAGTGGAAGAAATTACTGTTAATCAACTTGGATACTTGAGAGAGTTATGATGTTTAGCATATGGGCAGTTTTCTTGTCGAACTCTCAACATTTTTAATATATGCTGTTATAAAAGTGTAAAGAAATAAAAAGAACCACATTAGCATCTTTTACGCTGTTTTTATTCTGTGAAGATGGACGTTCAATATTTTACTCATCACTACAGAAATACTGGTCTGTTACGTCTGTACAGAAGGCTTCTGTGGAAAACTCTTGAGGGAAAAGGAGCAGATGCTTGTTATAAGCATCCGCTCTTTTTCCCTCAGCGTTTTCCATAAAAGTTGCAAAGTGATATTTCCTTTCCCCTGTAATTTCTCCTTTGAGGTAATTACTGTAGTGATTTTCCATACATCAGTATTTAAAATTAGAAAATGCAATAATGGGTCTGAATCAAAGTCATGTTTACAGGATGCTGAAACATTACAGTGAGTAAAAATGCTTATAAATGCGTTTGAATTGAACATCTGATAGCCTCTTCTGTCTGGCTGACAAAAATAGGCCGTGCTTGTAAGTTGCCTAACAGTTTATGTGCTTGTTTTGAATCATACAGTTGCGCGAAATGCAATGGTCTATGATTTCGAATCCGATGTATGCATGCACACATATGAAGAATTCTTTTAACAATAGGCAAAGACAACCTGAAAATAAACTTATTTAAAAAATAAATCTCTCTCTCTCTCTCTGTTGTCATTCATCTATGCAAAGTTTCTGAAAGTCTATTACAATGATAAATGCATGAATTTATGTCCTTCTCTGATACTTAAAGGCTATTTTCACTCGTCTATACAAACAGGCACTGTCTTTTCTTCCTTATTTAGTTTGCTGAATCAGTATTACTGAAGTGTAAGGACATAATGAAACTCGAGTAAGTAGTTTCAACAACATATCTGGCAGTTAGATGGATTTACTGTACATTTATTCCATGGACATGACACAAAACCTCTTGGTACAAACGATAACCCTCTTGGCATTTAGTTAACGTTTCATGTTCAGCACCAAGACCAACAGATGAAATTGGACCTATGTACCGCAGTTTATTTGGGGAAGAAACGAGAAGTCCTCGCTACTTTATTTGCAACTTTAGGCTGATATGCATCGTACTACAACAAGGTAGCGATGGGCGTTAACCGTTAAGCCTCTAAGCGCGACTCGGTGACCTTTTGCGAACAGTGGAGATCAATATCAGAATTAGTCTGGATTACCTGCCCCCACCACTACGTTGTCGGGACAGTACTCTTGTAGTACGGCGGGGTACCTGACTAGATCAGAATGTGCTGTCTGATCTTGGATCTACACTGTCTGGTAAGAAATATTTTTCTCCAAAAAGTAAGTTTGAAATAATAATATTCGTTTTTTTTTTTACTATGGGCTCGAAAGGTATTTATTTTGCAGGACAAGGATTAACAGAATTTTGGCCTCGAGGTTTTTAAACGAGCTTTTCATTCCTTCATTGGTCACAATGTTTTTCCTTACGGCACAGATGAATTTGAATTTACAGTAATTAACCTAACAGTACAATAGGTCAGGCTGGGCATCATTTGATGGAGCTTCTCCCAGGGGTTGATACCATTGACCTACTGGAGTTGGGTGGTTTTTCAGAGCGGCTAGTGCTGACTGGGGTGGGGTTCTCTTGAGCTGGTACTGTGTCCTCTTCCGGTCCTTCTTCTATATCGAACAGGGCCCTTCAAAAAGAAAATTTTAATTATTGTAATTAACTTTTTCTCTGTCAATATCGTGTTGGATAGCTTTTGTGGACGGCATAGATCAAGATCAGAATAAAATTTTAGACAGGTCCAAATTCAAAGCATTTGCAGACGACAAAATAACACCGACACAAAAATTATTTTTGATTTGGGAAGGGTAGAAACCATTGTGGGAAAAGGAGAAAATGCTGGTTTCCAGCATTTTCTCCTTTTCCCACAATGTTTTCAAAGAGCTTTTTCATGAGGGTTGTTAAAAGTCAGGATTGTGTGGTAAAGGGTTAAACGTATACATACTAAAATGGTCTTCAGTTTCAATGAAAATATACTTTTAGACCTCTGAAAAGAGTCGACTTTATTAAGTTGGCAGGGAAAGGGTTAACCCTTTCCCAAACGACAAATTTTGGACTGGTCCAAATTGAAAGAGTTTGCAGACGACAATTTTGAATTTGATCAAAATGGCAGAAAGGTCTCAAATTGTCTCGATTCGAGCAATTTCTCCTTTTCCCACAGTGTTTTCCAAAGACTTGTACCGCAGACACGTGAAAACCAGGGCTTGTTTGGGAAAGGGTTAAACAGCTAATGTGTGGCAAGTATTCTCTAGTAGTAATCACTTGTAGCATGGCAGTCAGTAGGGTCCATCGAACTTAGTTGTTGAAGGTCGTATCTCGGGCTTAATCATTACCGATATAAAAAAAGACCTGGAGATAATGGTTTCTGTGCATACAACTTGCCAGCCAAGCGGCAGGATTATCTTACTTTTCGTCTTAATTTCAATAAGTAAGAAAACGTATGTGCATCCTGTCTGTTAAGAAGCAAAGGTTCTGTGAAATATTGTCAACTTGCATTGTACCAATATGCATGTAACCCAGCAAAAGAACATTTCAATTAGTTCGATTTTATTCAAGAGATAATACATAATTGTATTAACAATAAAATAAGAAACAAACTATACCAGATAATGAGATGGCATTTTCATGGGGTGGTACGTCTTACTAATGTGTTTTGTGAGACATTTTCTGAAAGTGATCCATAGATCTACTAATGTGTCAAATGAGACTTGTCGAAGAAGTTGTCTACACTGACAAGTGTTTTGTCAGACATGTCCAAGAATTTAATATAATTTTGTTGGCTATTTTGTGAAACATTGTAATAAAAAACAACCTAGATATTGAAATATTTTGGTTTCTATGGACCAGTTTATTTTTTCGTCGTTCTAAGAGAGAGGGACGGCTATATACATAAACCAAGACAAGTATCTAGCGCCATCATACCTGCAGTTTACTCTGCCGTTCCGACTGAGCCTCAATGCTATCAATCCCAACTGCTCGTCTGATATATCGATTTTCGTTTTCTGAAAGAATGAAACATAATACATGTACATGTATTTGCAAGTGATCTATTTTGCATACACCTAATTATCTTTCTTTTTCATTCTAACCATTCGGTTGTTTATAACAGAAGTACCCTTAACTTCGATTGCAAATCTATACTACTATTTTTAGCTCACCTGAGCACAAAGTGCCCAAGGTGAGCTTTTGTGATCGTGCTGTGTCAAGCGTCCGTCGTGCGTCGTGCGGTGTGCGTCGTCCAGGCGTCAACAGTTACCCTGTGTGCACTCTAGAGGCTACATTTTCAGTCATACACTCATGAAACTTGGTCAGAATGTTTGTCCTGATAATATTTGGGACAAGTTTGAAGTTGGGTCATGTCGGGTCAAAAAGTAGATCACGGGGCTAAATCTTAGAAAAACATTGTGAGCATTCTAGAGGCCACATTTGTAGTTGGATACTCATGAAACTAGGTCAGATTGTCTGTCTTGATAATGTCTGGGACAAGTTCGAAATTGGGTCATGTCGAGTGAAAAAGTAGGTCACTGGGCCAAATCTTAGGAAAACCTTGGGTGGGTCATGTCGAGTGAAAAAGTAGGTCACTGGGCCAAATTTTAGGAAAACCTTGGGTGCTCCATAGACGCCACATTTTCAGGCTTATACCGATAAAGATTGGTCAGAATGTTTATCTTGTTGATATCTCAGATTTGAAAGTGGCTCATGCCGGGGCAAAAAGTAGGTCACATGGTCAAATCTTAGATAAACCTGGTGTGCACTCTAGAGACCACATTTTCAGCCTGAGTCTCATGAAACTTGGTCAGAAAGTTTGCCTTGATTATATCTTGGACAAATTTCAAAGTTGGTCACATCTGGTCAAAATGTAGGTCACTGGAACAAATCTTAGAAAAACCTTGTGTGCACCGTAAAGGCCACATTTTCAGTCTGATACTCATGAAACTTGGTCAGAATGTTTGTTTCAATCATATCCTGGAAAAGTTTGGAATTTAGTCACATTGGTTCAAAAGGTAGGTCACTTACACTTACGTGTTTTTCATCATTAAAACCAGGATCTCTTCAGCTATATCAACTGTAGACGACTTTACTCAGGTGAGCGTTTTAGGGTCAATGACCCTCTTGTTTAATTGATTGATAAATCAGATAGTTGTTGCTATATATGAGAACAATAGCCAGGATCCCATTGCATTGCATCGTTTTATACATTAAGTATCTGCAGAACGACCACATGTTTTCCCTTAAGCTTGAATTATTATCCACCCCACCAAGATGTGTAGCCTAATCGTCATCTGTAATGTACGCAAAAACATGCGAATGGCTTAGACGGTTTAAATTTGATTGTGGCAATGGGCTACAAATAGTAAAGCGCCAAGGATGTTTGCATATCTATTTCCAGACAAAATACTTTTAGACTCGTCCATATTGGAGGCATTTTTCAGACGACAAATAAACTCGAACATATTAGCCATATGCTCTGCCAAAAACCGTCTTAATTCATCTCCGTGATGCTTGATACCAAGCAAGTCATCACGTAACTATGGATCCATAAAATCCATCTTGTCTAACAACCGACTGAGTCATGAGGTACACTGGGGTCCTTTGAAAGAAAATTGACCAATAGCAAAAGGTTTCGGCCCAGATCTGCCTGCGCGGAATGCGCAGGCTGATCTGGGTCGATACTTTTTGCAGGTGTATTTAGCGCTCTTTTCACAGAGCATGGACCATATTTAACATCGATTGTGAAACAGATTCATACAACTCGCATTGGTCACTCTCTATGATTGCTTTCTGGAAACCATAACCAATCCTCGCGCCGTAATGTGAAAAATTCAAAGGTTGAGCCTGTTCATCACTGGATTCGGACCCGGAATTAGATACTAGCTAGTGTAGGCTACCTCAGATTGTGGACATTTCTTTTGCAAGATAGAACATATCGGTGGAAAAAAGGAAATGCTGTTGACCAGCCTTATCTTCTTTTCTCATAACATTTACTAACAGTGTCTTCATCAGGTGTGTAAAAACATTGGATCGTTCGATAAAAAAGCCAAGAGCAGAAGACTAAAAACTATTTACATGAAATTCTTCAGCTGCTAATCGCAACTCACTGCGCTTTTACAGACAGCGTAGATGAAGAATTGCAGAGAATGAGCAGCCTCATCTTGAATCTACACCTTCCGACACGCTGAGACTGATCTAATGAAAACATTTCCAGTTGGTAGCCTAGTAAAAACCCAAATTTTGCGACTTAAAGGCTTGAAATCTCAATATTTGGGTTTTAACTACCGGCTGGGTGTTTTCATTTGCATAGCAGATTAAAGATTAACCCTTTCCCAAACAAGCCCTGGTTTTCACGTGTCTGCAGTACAAGTCTTTTGAAAACACTGTGGGAAAAGGAGAAATTGCTCGTAACGAGCAATTTCTCCTTTTCCCACAGTGTTTTCTACCCTTTTTGAGACCTTTCTGCCATTTTCATCAAATTTAAAATTGTCGTCTGCAAACTCTTTCAATTTGGACCAGTCCAAAATTTGTCGTTTGGGAAAGGGTTAACAGAGCCTAATTACCTTAATGTTTGACTTAAACTCTTTCATGGCTATCGTGTAATCCTCATCGAGGGAATTTACAAGAAGCTCTCCGAGATCCACTTCAGCGCTATCGGCGTACATTTTAAAAGCACCAATCGGGTCGACCCGGAAAGCTGTGAGCCTCGCGCTGTTGGTTCGGGGAAACTCGGGTATGATTCCTTCGTTCACAACCTTGATACCTCGCTCGTCCTGCAGCCGCACTTGTAGTTTTGCAAAGTTCATTTTCACCATTATATTCTGTAAATAATGATTTTTTTCTGATTTAAAGCACAGTTAAACCCTTTACCTGAAGACTTAACGACCCTGACAATAAAGGTTTTGGAAAACATTTTGGGAATAGGAGAAAATACTGGAAACCAGCATTTTCTCATTTTCCGACAATGTATTCCACTCTTTCAAGACAAATGTAATGTACTGAGTAACATTAAATGTGCCATCTGCAAATGTTTTTAGTTTTGGCAAGTCTATAGCTGTGTCGTCTAGTAAAGCTTTAAACGTCTATTGGCCATGAAAATTCATCAAATGCATGCAATATTCTAGTTCTTCAAGATATACTCTATTTGCGTAATTTCGACAAATGAGCCGTGCTCTGATAAAAGGAGGTTTATGCATCACAGTAATAAATTATACCTATCAAGCCAGGACATAATTATGGATCCATGATAGCCACATTTTTTAACTCTTTATCACACGACAAAATTTTAGACCCATCCAAAGCATTTGCAGACAACAATTTCAATGCGACTCAAATGATGCGATTTATCTTTGATTGGGTAGAAAACATTTTGGGAAAAGGAGAAAATACTGGTTACCAGCATTTTCTCCTTTTCCAACAATGTTTTCAGAAGGATTCTATCTCAGGGTCGTTAAAGGTCGGGATTATGTGGTAAAAGGTTAAACGACCGACTTAATCATGAGGTAGACTGGTCCTTAGACATACAGAAAATTGACCAATAGCGAAAAGTTTCGGCCTAGGTCAGCCTGCGCGGACTGCGCAGGCTGACCTGGGCCAATATTTTTGCAGATGCATTAAGTCCCCTTTTCACAGAGCATGGCACAAATGTTTCTTCACCACCGACATGCGCTGTTATTACATCGAAAAAGATTGCAGTTTGGCAAAGTTCATTTTCACCATAATATTCTGCAGATGAGAATTTTATATCGGATTTGAAGAACTGTAAAAAGACGTATTTGCCAAAGAAGCTCAACAAATGGACTCGTTATTGACTCATTAATCTAGATGTTGAACGATGTTTTTCTCTGGACACAATTTATTCATGTTATTCTGACACAATTTTCATTTTGTTAACCAACGTTTTGTTGATTGTCTGCAAATGCTTCGAATTTGGACGTCTGTAAAATTTTGATATTTGGTATTTATCTGAAACTTTTCGAAGGTGCTTGGTAACTGTACAACAAAAACTGTTCAACAGACATAAGAAACATCTACTCACACTGAAGTCTACTAGCTTCAATTCACTGCTGTCGTTACAATCAACCGCTTCCAAGATTTCCATCGCTCCGTCAGAGTCGAAGGGGTTCGAACCACACTACAATGAAAACGATTTATTGAGTGCCTGACTTAACCCGTTACCGCACAATCCCGACTTTTAACGACTCGGACAAAGACGCCTATTGAAAATATTGTGGGAAAAGGAGAAAATTCTGGTAACCAGCATTTTCTTCTTTTCCCACACTGTTTTCTACTCTATCAAGGACAAATGTCGTCATCTGAGCCACCTATAATTTGTCGTCTACAAGTGCTTTCAATTTGGACCAGCCTAAAGTTTGTCGTTTTGTAAAGAGTTAAATGGATTAGAAAAGAACACTTAACCCAACCATACTTTTCTGCTTTATATGTTCCTCAGATGTTCCTCAGATGTAGAATGTGTCCCACAGTTAACCCTTTACCACACAGTCCCGAGAAGTATTTTGAAGACACTGTGGGAAAAGGAGGAAATGCTGGTTTACCAGCATTTTCTCCTTTTCCCACAATGTTTTCCAACCTTTCATAGAAATATTCAGTCATCTTATCCCCATTTAATTTGTCGTCTGCAAATGCTTTCAATTTGGACGAGATACAGATTTCTTTGTTCGGTAGAGTTAATTCGCTTTGGTATTATTGTATATGACGAAATATTGGTATTTGTTCAAGTTCAATAAAATCTATGAACAAAAATCTGTCTACCTTAAATACTTGTAGAGTATCATTGTCCCTTATTCCATTGGCAAGAGCGACGGCGCCGTCCATGTCTATACGGTTCAGACTCACATCTAATTCCAGCAAGGTCCTGTTCTCTCGTAAAGCTTTAGATAACGCTTCAGCACCACTACGACCCAGCCCCGCCATGGCAATATTGAAGCTCTTAAGGCCTATATTCTCCTGAAAATTGTGCAGTAAATGATCATGGCGATATTGAAACTCTACGCGCATATTTTCTTTTAGAATATTTTGGATAAGAAAAAGCATAAATTTAGCGTGCAGTAAAGACAGAATCGTATAATTCGGATATGGACAGCAATATGTCTAAAATCTTTAGAATGTGCTTCAAGATCAATTGATAGTGACAAATAGATAACACTGTCAATTACATAACTTCACCCTTGAATTGCCTATATACGAACTTTATGGAACTTTTTCCTTGTGTAAAAGCTGTATGTACCGCAGTTATTTTTTAATTCCTTCGGCCTGCATGTCCAAACAGCTGTAACATACATGTATATCCATTCTTTTTGCTAGTCTTCTGCCTTAGATTAAAGTTTGGGCTGCGTATTTATATTGTTTGGCTTATTTTTGCCTTGCATTTGGTTTTCGTTGAAAGGTTTCCAAACTTGATTCACATTTTCTCTTATTTTTGTATCGTTTCACTCCTTTCTTTTGTACTTTTGGATTTATACAATGTGCTCCCGCTCCCGCGGATCAGGCAAGGGGCTTTTGCAATTTCGTCTTTTTGCTGCAAGGGTCTTTTTCTGGTTGGGATTTGGCGGTACATTGGCTCTCTTTCTAGCCATATACTTTTTTATTATTGTTCTCTTTTTCATTCTTTTCTAATGTGTTCATTTCACCATTATTGTATAATGCTCGCCAGTTTGGCGAAAAAACAATAAAATAATAATAGGTGGTAAAAATCAGAGCTCTGCAGTCAGATCTTAGATTTAGACTGTCCGCTAACGGTAAGTTCGGGCCAGGTTCTGTTCTCCCGAAAAGCCTTATTAGACAGTACCACTGCGACCAAGCCCCGCCATGGCAATATCAAAGCTCTACAGGCTTACATTCTCTTGGAAAATGGTGTTGCAAAACCATCAACGTAGCTTTTAGAACATTTAAAGTATTCTTAATATGCATCTTATCAAGAACTGTTCATGGTTTAATAAATATTCTTTGTCCGCTTGTAGATAAATCGCTTTTTTTATTCATTTCAATTTGTGCCATAATCTGGTAAAGGGAGGTTTAATGCATCTGCGTGAAGCATTGTATCAAGCAAGTCATCACATAATTATGGATTTATAAAATCCATTTTGTCTAACAATCGACTGGATCTGGAGTTAGGATGTAATTTACCTGTGACATGTAAAACATTTACAGATAGGAAAAAGTTTCAACCCATGTCAGCCTGCGCAGCCCGCTTAGGCTAACATGGTTCGATACTTTTTGCAGATGCATTAAGCCCCCTTTTCACAGAACATGGCTCATTTAAAAACAAAACCTTTGTATGTCAGTCGATAAGTTGGTGTGTACAAACCTCAATGGCCTCGGCAAGCAAAGTTGCTCCTCTCGTTTTAAAGTGATTCCAACTAAGATCTAGCACCTCTAACGTGATGTTGTCAGATAGGGCCGTTTTAAACTGTCTTGCACCTTCGTCCTCAAAACTGTTCTTAGCAAGCAATAGGATTTTCAATAATTTGTTGTTCTGAAAAAAAAAAAGTGGGCGGGAATAAGACATGCATTTTTTTTAATATTTTTGTCAACTCATAAGATCGCTCCACTCAGCTTGATGATATCTTCCAATCCTGTCTGGCTATGTGTCTGTGTGTCTGTCTGTGCTTATCACTTTTTTTTTCTTCGCGGCATAAACACTGCAATACATGTATTACCAATTACCATCACATACGCTTATCTACCAGTGTCCGGAAAACCTTACAGAAGGAAAAAATTTATATCGCAGGTGTCCAGGCATGTTTAATTATAGTTTACATCCTTTTTTTTATATATATATTTTTCTCCCTTTTCTTTTGTAAAGGTCGATTGATTATTTGTGATGCTCACAAATGTAGCGGAAAAACAATAATTAATGTGTCTTTACGTACCGTTAGCACTTCATAAATCATAGGAGCAGCACCATCGCCGATTTCATTACCTGTAAAAAGAATTAATACATGTATCTTCTTTTCCATTAATGTTGTCTACTCTTTCTATGACACATACGTACATGCAAGATTTCTTAGAATGACTTGTCTGAGAATGCTTTCAATTTGGATAAGATTAAATTTTTGTCTTCCTGTATAGGATTAATTCGGTTACCGTTAAAAGCAGTAGCTCGTTATATCCGCAGCTCCTTCTATCTATATACCGGTATAGCGAAAAAGTACCTTATAACAGTTACATCTATAGCGAATAAACATCTTACAACGATCGACATGTGTATATTTTTGTCATGCACGGATGTAATTTGAGTGAAATGTCAAAGAAATTATAGAATTAGGCTACATCATTCTTCCTGCCTCTGCTAGGGCATTTCGGATCACGACAGACTGTTCAAAGCCAAGAAATATTAGACCACTGGGTCTGTCCAAATACCATTAAATTTATTCCATTATCGACCCGTATGTTGTCGACTTTAATTCAATTACGATAACAAATAAGTGCATGTATTGATTAATTTTTCGGCATTTCACAGCGATTCAAACCATGGTAGAACAGTGGAGAGGGCAGACAAGATAAAAATGCTTGCAAGAGGGCTGTCCTAAAATATTGTCCAAATATACTTACATACTTCGTACTCACACAATTTTCAAATGTCTGATTCTGATATTCTAAAATGTCTTTTCTGCACTAAATACAAAAAAGTCCAAGCTGAGTTTACATCCAATTATAATGTTTTTACATAAGACTTAATGAGATCAGTCGGGGCGACACGGCCCTCACCATAAGCGTCATGCACTAAACGCCGCATTTATATTTTCTAGAAGTAGGAGTAGGTCTACTGTCCACGGTGCTGGATACATTTTCTTTGACGGTTCAACCAGCGCAGACCAGTGCGATGGCAAATGGCGTGCGTGCTGGCTGACTATGGAATACGCTCTCCGCGAACTACGTCTAAATTCGCCCATGGCGCGATTAGAATTATTATTCTGCTTTCAGCCACAGAAATATTTTATTAAATAATCATTTTATACGTGTGTATGTCATAAATCAACTTACTGGTTGAAAGAAAATAAACCCTACCTGAAAGATCTATTTTGTAAATATTTCTGTTGTTTATGAGCATCTCGCAGATAGCTCTACCCCCATCTGTACCCAAATTGTTCTCGGCTAGCACCTGATAAATAAAAAAACAGATGAACTTAGGTTTGTTTGTTTGTTGCTTTCGTTCTTTCTTTCTTGCATTAGTTGGTCCTAGTATCTAACCAGAAAAAAATGTATCCTATATTTTGTTTTTGAATCTTTGTTAAACCGAACAATCTTACTTCCCCCCCCCCCCCCCCCCCCCATTTATTGATTGACTCCAGCCTTATGCTGAATTTTGTTTTTGAACCATTGTTAAACGGAACGTGCTTTCCTGTTTTCAGTTCTTTTCAGTTGTTTTCAGCTCTTTGGTCTCCCCACCCCCTCCCCACATAACTTCGACTTGTTGTATGTTCTAGGAAAACTGCCCCCTGAACACCCACCCCCCACCCCCCACCCCAACCCTGCCCCCTAGGAATAGTGCCACCGATGATTCCCCCCCCCCCAAAAAAAAACACCCCCCAACTTCCCCTAGGAAAACTGCCCCCGGGGAAAATCCCCCCCTTTCCGGACATTCAATATTTCTAACTCTTCCCCACTCCATTCTGCACATTCGTTATACTGATGGTGATGTTGTTAATTATTATTTAACTTTAGTCTATACTTATTATTGAATACTTCCGTTCTGGACCACTCGGATCTTGTCGTTTTGTAAAGTTGAAATTTGTTTTTTAAACGAATTTCAAACGACTGTTGAAGTAATTGATTTTACTCTTAAAACTTTATTGTGAACACTTAAAAAATGTTTTATAAATATAATGTTTTAAAGAGATTAAAATGATAAAGATGACAGTAGTAAAAAAAAGGGGGGGGGGGAAGAAAAGTGCTTCTGATTCTTTGTGTATGTTCCCTTTTTTTAAACCCTTTATCACACAATCCCGAATTTTAACGACCCTTAGAAAGAAGGAATAGGAAAGCATTGTGGAAAAGAAGAAAATGCTGGTAACCAGTACTTTCTCCTTTTCCCACAATGTTTTCTAGCCTTCAAAAATCCAGTTAAATTTTTGAGTCACAATTATTTTGTTGTCTGCAAATGCTTTCAATTAAGACATGTCTAAAATTTTGTCGTTTGGTAAAAAGTTAATGTTCCTATTACGGTATTATGAAATAAACAGAAAAGTATATGCGGGGGCAGTTTTCCTTGGGGGGTGGGGTTGGGGGTGGGGTGGGGGTTCTAGGGAGAGGACAGATTTCCGATGGGGCAGATTTCGGGGGGGGGGGGCAGATTTCATGGGGGAAATACCTATTACAGTATTATGAAATAAACAGAAAAGTATGGGCGATGGCAGTTTTCCGGGGGTGGGGGGGGTATTTCGGGGGAGGGACAGATTTCTGATGGGGCAGATTTCCGGGGGGGGGGGGCTGCAGAATGGGGGGGGGCACTTTTCAGGGGGCGCTTTTCCGGAGGAAGGGGGGGGGGGCGCAGTTTTCCTGATAAAAAGGGATATATTTTAAAGCAACACTGCTTAGTACCATATAGCTATATTTGAAAACGTTTGTGACAAAATGGAGAAACTGCTTGAGCAGGGCAATTTCTCATTTACATGTACCTATAATGTTTTATTCGCCATATCTTGAAACACCATTTATATCAAAATGCACCAAGATGCACCAGCGAAGAACAAAAAAGTGATGTTTATTTTAGGGTTCGAATAATCTTCCCACCCCATCCCCCTTAAATGGATCTCCGACCGAAATGCATTCAAGGTGCGTCTGGTCGGCTAGGAAATAACTCGAAAAAGGGAAAATATCAATAAGAGTGATAAATGAAAGCACTTGTATCCCAAAATGTTCCTCCTATTGTGTAAAAGCTGCTCAGCTTTTAGATAAAGGAACCTTTCAGAGGTTGGGGATAGGGAATAATGGTTCTTTTACACTAATTTTTCACTTATGATAATCTGTACATTAACGAAAAAAAATGAAAATATGAAACGAAAACTATTAAAACGTTCAGGGTTAGAACACATAAAACACACAATAATGATGTTAACGCTTATCTTGCTAAATAAGTTAAATGAAACTTTCAAGTCGATAGTAAAAAACACAGTTTTTAACACAGAAAAATGCTACATGTATTTCAAACTTATTTTGGGGGGAAAATATCTCTTTATCGGACACGTTCTGAGCAGTTTGATCTTGATGTACTCTGTCTGCAAAAGGTCAGTGAGTCGCGCTAAGCAGTCTAAGGGTTTAACTGTATTTGAATAAGTTTTTGAATTGAGCTTTATCATTTGACTTGGACCTACCGAATAAACGTGGGACAATACAAAACATCTTCTTTAGTGGACGGGACATGATAAAACTGTCATTTATAACACATAATCGTTTCAAATAATCCGCAGAACTTACAGTCTGATCTTGGATCTACACTTTCCGATACGGTGAGATTTCTCCAACGAGCAAAATTTTCAAATCGGAAAGTATTGGGCTTTTACCACGGGCTGGAAATCTTTGGTTTAATTTAATTAGCAGCTTAAGGCTTCTAGGCTTGATTAAAAAAGCAGACAGTATAGATTCAAGATCAAGCCGCACGTTCTATGCAGTCTAATCTTGCTCTATGGCATCGGCAATTTTAGCACCTTCTTTCACATATGGCGGCGCTGAATTGGATCAAAAATGCACGGAACCGATTATTTTAGGAACTCACCCTGCTTTTTTTTCTTTACTTCAACAGGCCGATATCGACTGGTGGAGTCTAAAATCAGACTGCACACCCATTTTTTTCACGTTTCCACACACCTATTTTCACATATCATTTGGTGAAAGATTGAAACTTCTCTCGTCACGACCCGGCTCCATTTAAATTAAAATAGTGCTATGAGTGATAAGTTTTGTTATCGCTCCGTAAATCGATCGGCATTCAGAAATTTGAGCGGTTAGAGCTATTAACGCTTAGCATTTCATTTTCGGCAACCTTAAAGAGCTTTTGCGAACAGTGTAGATCAAGATCAGACTACACAGAATGTGTAGTCTGGTTTTTGATCCACACTGTCTGATATTTAGTAGATGTTACCGGCAAAGTAGCATCTAGTTTATAATATTTTTTTTATTCTATAGACTGGAATATAATTTGTCAATGTCGGGGTTAAAGACCTCTAAGATAAAAAAATATGACAAATCATTTCAATACAATAGATGAATAGATGGGCGGTATGAACTCTTTCCCCGCAAAATATACAAACACGACCTCTTTCGACAGCTGTAAATACTGTCCACTGAAACCCAGGAAACATTTTTTCACGTTCTAGACTTGACTACATAAGTGAACGGTATGGATCCAAGATCAGACTGCACCTTCTCTGCAGTCTGATCTTGATCTATGCCGTCCACAACAGCATTTGTTTTCGTCTTTCGTCTGAGGTCCTGAAAGGGTAAAAGCATATTCAATAAATTGGTAGCAAGCTTTGAGACGTTGCCTTTCTATAATTATGTACGCCGAGCCCAAGCCTAGAAGTTAGTGGGTTTGCAAAGGATATGTAATCCGGGGTTGTGAATTCGAGCGCTTTTTCCGCAATACATTCTTACATATTAATACTTTGACCCATTAGGCCAAGCCTGTTTCTTAAAGAGGTCTTTTCTCATGATCAGTGTTAAGCTCTCCACTAGATGACAAAATCTTAGAGTCGTCCATTTTAACCCTTTACCGCACAATGGCGCCTTTTAACGCCCCTGGGAAGGAAGCCTTTTGAAAACATTGTGGGAAAAGGAGAAAATGCTGGTAACCAGCATTTTCTCCTTTTCCCACAATGTTTTCTATCCTATCAAAGAAACATTGCACCACTTGAGCCACATTGAAATTGTCGTCTTCAAATGCTTTCAATTTGGACAAGGCTAAAATTTTGTCGTCTGGTAAAGGGTTAAAGCATTTACAGACAGCAAATTAACCCTTCGGCTGCTATATCCAATGAACAAAGTGATCAAAATCAAGCTGCACACATCATGCTGTCTGATCTAAAACCTATACTGCCTGACTTGATGAGGTTTTTTTTAGTTTTAATAAAATTAATTTTAATTATTATCATTATTATTATTATCATTAGTAGTAGCAGTAGAAGTAGTAGTAGTACTATTAGCAGTAGTATCCTACTAGTGGTAGTAGTAGAGGTGATAGCAGCAGTAAAAGTGGTAGTTGTAGTGTGGTAGCAGCAGCAGAAGAATCGTAGAAACAGCTTTGAAATCACTACACTTGGAATTTTGATTCATGTTGCAGTCTGTGGGTAAAGGGTAGTTCAAATGATGGTATTTGTATTTGGATGGGTAAGGACATAATCATTATAGAAAAACGAAAAAAAAATATGATATTTTCAAAAGCTCTTTCCTTTACATCGTAAAAAACTGGGTCCGTATTCACCAACTATTCTAAAGAACATTCGCAGTCTTATTCCCGAATATTTTTACAAATTTGAAAGTAACACAACATCTGATTGGCTAAACCAATTGGCTTAAGCCAATCAGGAGTTATGTTACTTTCAAATTTAAAATAAAATAGTGGGTAAGACTGAGAACTTTCTTAAGAACGGTTGATGAATACGGGCTCTGTTTGATAACGGGGCTAATAATATTATGCTTTTGAATAGTTATAATAGCAAAAATACAATGACAAAAAGGTCTTACCAACTCAGTTATGAAGAAGTTTTCCTTAAGGACTTTAGTTAAACATATTGCACCTTCAGAATCTATTGCATTGCCTTCTAAATTTAGTATTTCTATGTTTGTGTTTGTCTGAAATATAAAATGATAATAATTAACAAGTATAAGCCTTTGTAAATAGTTTGATCAATTTCAAGACAAGTGATCAGCTGTTCAGCATCTAATATGTAACCTCGGTCTCTTTCGACGGCTGAAACTAAATCCATTGAAATTCAGAATTTTCCTTATAGGCATGACTAAAAACGGTATAGAACAAAGATCAGAAACCACGATCTGTGCAGTTTGATCTTGATCTATGCCGTTCCGAAAAGCTCCTGATTTCCCCATTCAGGGATAATGACGAATTATGCTGATGGCATTGTTTGGTGTGTTTTTTTTTCTGTGTAGATAAAATTAGACGGTAAGGCATGTGCAGCTTGGTCCTGCTCTACACTGTCCGTTAAATCTGACCTTGGATAGTACCAGCGTTTTCCCCTTTTCCCACAATGTTCTCAAAGGCCTTCCAACTTAGGCTGGTTAAAACACAGGCCTGTTTGGTAAAGGTTCAACAAATAGACCAACAAGGAAGACTAACCTGTAGTGGCACAGATAGCGCTTTCATACGCTGAGGTCCAAGACCGTGGAATTTCATTTTTAGCTCCCTGTCTTGGATGTGTTTTATGAAGTAAGTGGTGGGGCTTATACCCATGTCCTCGCATACTTTGATGTACTTTTGCTCGCCCGTGAGATCTAGGTCAAAACGCTCAGGATACAACCATTCTGTAAGAAAAGAAAAAATTACCACATTAGTGTCCCCTATGAAAAATACTTTTGAGGAAATGAAAATGTGACATCTTGCGACAGCTGAAAATACAATCCACTGACACCTAGAAAGTTTCTTATCTTATAGACCTGATTAACCGTTTCCCAAACGACAAATTTTGGACTGGTCCAAATTGAACGAGTTTGCAGACGACAATTTTAAATTTGATGAAAATGACAGAGAGGTCTCAAAATGGGTAGAAAACACTGTGGGAAAAGGAGAAATTGCTCGTTACAAGCAATTTCTCCTTTTCCCACAGTGTTTTCAAAAGATTTGTACTGCAGACACGTGAAAACCAGGGCTTGTTTGGGAAAGGGTTAAACAAGCAAACAATACAGATCTAAGATGAGACTGCACTTTTCGTAAAAAATATGCTTTACGATAAACATGAAAGCGTACGCTAGGTGCGAGTGTAGCTTCATCTAAAGGAGTATAATCTTCTTTTCTCAATAATAGAAACTTTGATTATTTTGTAAAAGTTGTTCTGATATTGTAACTAAGATATCAAATCATTGGTTTCTGTGTTACATATGGATAAGCATGTATACAAAACAGCGTTCTTCACCCAGTAATTTTAAGAAATATGACATGGAAAAAAAAAAGACACGAACATGTGCGAAACCATGCAAATATGAAACAGAAGACAAGCTTTTGGGGTATAAGTGGGACATGAGACAAAATACTTAGAGTTCTTGCGTTCAACATATTTTGCCTTTCTAGTATTTTTATGAGTTTGTGAACGTGATTTTATGATATGAGCCATGCTCCGTGAAAGGGGGGTGGGGGCTTAAAGTATCTGCAAAAAGTATCGACTCAAGTCAGCCTGCGCGGTCCGCGCAAGCTGACCTGGCCGATTTTTTTTTTGCTGTTGGTCGATTTTCTGCATGTCCAGGGACCAGTTTACCTCTTGATTCAGTTGGTTGTTAGGCAAAATGGATTTTATGGATCCACAGTTATGTGATGACATGCTTGGTATCATACATCACGGAGATGCATTAAGCTCTCTTTTGCCAGAGCATGGCTCATATAAGAAGGGAAAATGTGTTTAACTTACTTTCTTCATCAACTTCAAGATCAGTTTCATAATCGTCGTCATTTGATTCTTCAGAAGTGTCTCTATCACTATAAATCTCGTCAAACATTTCACCAGCACTATTTGATCTATGTCTATTTATAACGTCAGATTTCGATTGGTCATGTGACCCATCCACGCTTTCTGGTTGTTCCAGCTCGGTGCCACTGTACGCTGGTGTGGACTGGTTACGTATATTTTTATTTTCATCTTCAAACTCTGTTTGTGTGTTCTCCGTAATAAATATATCCTTTTCACTTTCTGCGTTTAATTCGTCGTCCTCATATATTGCTCCGAAATTCGGCTCTGCTGAAACCTTTTGAATTGGGTTTTCGTTCTCGTCATCTTCAATCAAGGGAGATAACATACGTTTAGCATTATTCGGAGCCTGAGACGACACTGATAAAAACACGTCGCCAGTCGACATTGCTGCTAAGTATCTTGATGTCCGTGAACAAAACGATCTTTTTTCACTTACAAAGAGTGATTATCCAGAACATTCTGGTTCCTTGACCTGAAATGAAATGGGGAAAACTGGTATCAGTATTCAACTCTTTCTCTTCCTAACGCTTCACCAGACAGTCCCGCCTTTTACGTTTTAACCCTTAGGCTTCTAAGCGCGACTCGAGGACCTTTTGAAGACAGTGCAGATCGAAATCAGATTGCACAGAACGTGCAGTCTGATCTTAGATCTACACTGTCAAATAAGGAGATATCCCCCCTCCCCCAAAATAAATGAATAAATAAGTTTGAAATAGCTACACTTGGGGTTTTACTATCATATTGAAAGTTTCATTTTACTTTTTTTAGAAGGTTAAGGGTTAACTCTTTCATCACCGACTCAAGATAATCAAATTTTTTCGGGGCCTAAAAGAAGATATCCATTGCCACTGACGTTGATTTGGGTCATAATCTAGCTCCAGCTAGCGGAAGGTGTAGATCCAAGATCAGACGGCACGTTCTGTGCCGTCTGATCTTGATCTACGCCATCCGCAGGTACTTAAGTGGTCATTGGCAGTGACAGAGTTAACAAACCTTGAACAAGGCAGATTTTGAAAACGTAAGTAGAAACGTGTTTCACTGTAGTTGGATGGTATCTTCTCAACAGGAAGCAATGCGCGAAACAGGAGATGAAATGAACGTAATAGAAATACAGAAACAGAGAGAGTTGTGGTTATAAAAAGGTAAAGCCGAGGTTGTGGGCACTCACCGAGACAGCTCTAATGAATACCCATAGTATAGGTAGTGTTTTAGGTGATTGATACTCCGATTTATATTAAATGCTTTAATCATTTTGCTTTTCATATGCAAACAAAGATATCCACTACTTCTGCATAAGTTTTTTTACGCTTTGAGGTAGGAGATTTCCAAATCAAAAGAGAAAAAAAAAACCTCCAAAACATGAGCAATCAACTGTCAACATACGTGGACAAACAGCTTGCAGAACAATCTAGCAATTTGAAAATAAGCAATGCCCTGTGAAAAGGAGGCTTAATATAGATGCGAAAAGTATCGACCTAGGTCAGCCTGCGCAGTCCACGCAAGCTGACCTGGGTCGAAACTTTTCGCTATTTGTCAATGTACCTAATGATTCAGTCGGTTGTCATACAAAATGGATTTTTATGGATCCATAATTATATGATGACTTGCTGGGTATGATGCATCACGGAGATGCATTAAGCCCCCTTTTGACAGAGCATGGCTCATTAAAATTTAATTTCATAAACCTATTATCTACATGTATTAGAAATTTCCCCATTAGGAACAACGTTTTGCAAAGTCACCAACCGAAGAGATATTACAAGCATGTAGAATGCAAGAGCGTATATTGGGGTCGTAGGTTACTCAGTGAAAAGGGCGCTTAACGCATCTGCAAAAAGTATCGACCCATGTCAGCCTGCGCAGTCCGCGCAGGCTGACATGGGTCGAAACTTTTTGTTATTTGTAATTTTTTTGCATGTCAAAGGATCATTCTAATTCATGACTCAGTCGTTTTTTTAGACAAAATGGATTTTATGAATACATAATTATGTCATGTCTTGCTTTGTATAATGTCTCATTGATATGCATTAAACCCCCTTTTGCCAGAGCACCGCTCGTTAACACGTGGTCTCCATCAACAAATACTTACACCTCATCAAACACTGATCACTCTATCGCTAAAACAAATGGTTATCCACTTAGAGTCCTTGTTATCAGAAAGGTAAGAGATCGCCTTTAATTCACACAACTCTTAACATCTTGCTTATATTTAACGGATACTTAAAAAAATAAGATTTAGCCACAATAACGATAGGCCTATAGCCTTAGATCAGACTGTAAAGAACGCAAAAGTTAGCCTAGCCTTGGTTCCACACTTTTCAATAATTTGTTAGATATTAGAAAATAAAAATAACATAGAAATTAATGCATCACATGGACATCCTGTATTATAACTGTCAGAAAAAGGTCTACATCATAAATTTTGTTTGCTAGGCTAAGGATGATAATAAAAGTCCACAAAAACACTGATTTCTTTAAATGTTTATTTATGCACTTTACTGATTTTGTCTTAAACTTAATAGAACTTATTTTTAACTTTAATTACGAAGTCCTTTCGATGGTGACGCAATGATTAAGGCAACGAGCCAGCGTTACTTGGCGTAGTAATACTAATCGAGAGTTAACCCTTTAACTCTTTACCATACGACAAAATCTTAGGCCCGTCCAAGTTGAAAGCTTTTGCAGTCAATTTCAGTGTGGCTTAAATGATGGCATTTTTATTTTATTGTGTAGAAAACATTGTGGAACAAGGAGAAAATGCTGGTTACCAACATTTTCTCCTTTTCCCACAATGTTTTCAAAAGGCTTTTTCATCAGGGTCGTATAAAGTCGACATTGTTCTGTAAAGGGTAAACATACGACCCCCGTGCTTCCACGATCCTGATTAAAGTCCTTCAAAAATACCGAAAGAAAAGAAAAATACTAGTAACCAACATACTCTCATCTTTCCACAACGTTTTCTTCCATAGCACAGACGAATCCCGTCGTTTGGGCAACATTACATTTGTCGTCTGTAAATGCTTTTAATATGGACGAGTCTAAAATTTTCTCGTCTGGTATAGAGTTAATTAGACCATTTACTGCCATAATCCCCGCAATCACTGAGGTTAATCCCGTCTTTAAACTTACGAATATGTAAAATATTCATATATAAATCTATACTGTACTCTTAGGACACCGAGGACAACTTCTGGTCTTTTTGCGGACAGTGTAGATCAAGATCAGACTGCACAAAAAGTGCAGTCTGGTCTTGATCTACAATCCGTTATTTTGGGATATGACATGCAATGTTCCGGCTAACAGAAGGCCTTTAAAGTGCAGAGGATAGACTTTGAAAATGTTAATTTCATTTTTTTAGTAGGATAAGGGTCAAGTGATTGTTTTACAAACACTCACGTTTTTAGGTGGCCGTGTGGAAACACTGCGGTTTGCGGTCGAGTCATAAGTGAGAGTATGTTTTTGTCCATTTCAAAATTTTCTTTTTTTTTTGATTGAGAAGTTTAACGTTGTTTTAACTGTATTTCAGTTACATCACGCCGAAAGCTCACTTATTCACAAATTTCGTCAGTACTAAACATGGCCTCTGCATGCAGTACCATGCCCACTGACACCCCCCCCCCCCTCCAAAAAAAAGGGGGGGATTTCTGGGCCACAAATCTTACGCCTTAACTCTTTCAGTGCCAAATACGAAAATTCGACCCCTTTCGGAGGCTATTTTTTAAGACACAATCCATTGAAATTCAGAGAGACTTTTATCTTATAGGCTTGAAAAAAAAAAAAAGCGGAAACTCGGAACCTGGTTTTGAGTTGCTTCAAATGACGATTGCCCGTTTTACTACAATGCTTTCACATACTGAGCATTTATATTTACATGCATTAAGCTGACAATCCTCGTTCAAAAAAAGAAAAGTTTTCATTGCGGTGGGGTGAGGTATTTTTTAATAAGGTAACAAGATGGAAATATTGGGTTGTTTTGACCAAAAAAGAAATGCAGCTACCGTTGAATTAATTGAGAAAAATGACACACAACCCGAACACAGTGGAAAGAAACGTAGCAATTCCATAGTCTAAGCAGAAAGAAATAAAGTCATTGCATGGTCTAAGCGAAAAGACACGTAGCAATTGCATAGACTAAGCAGGAAGAAATGTTGAAATTACACAGGCTAAGCGGAAGAAATGTAACAGTGGCATGGACTACGTGGGAAGAAGTGTTGAAATTTCACAGACTACACAGAAAGAAATGTAACAATTAATACCACAGATTAAGCGAGAAGGAGTGTTGAAATTACACGGGCCACGGGAAAAGAAAATTATGTAACAGTTGTATGGACTAAGTGGGAAGAAAGTGTAGTCCCTGCTTGGAAAGAAATGCAGTAATAGCATGAACTAAGTGAAGGGCAATTCAAAATTTTATGGAAAGACGAGGAAGAAACTAGCAAGTTGTGGACTAATCGAAAAGAACTGTTGCATTTCATTGTCTAAGCGGAGAGAACTGTGGCAATAAGATGGACTAAGCGGAAAGTTATATAGCAATTTCGTGAACTAAGCAGAAAAAAGTAAGCGATTTCATCTATTAAGCTGAAAGTTCAATCTTTGAGCGAATTCGTGAAATTAGCAAAACGAAATGTGAAAATTTCCTGCCTTAACCCATAAGGGGCTGGAACCAACTTAAATTGTTTTTGCAGACCGTGTAGGTCAAAGTCAGGCTGCACATAACGTGCAGTCTGATCTTTGATCTACACTGACCGCTACTTTGTTACATATTCTGGTCAAGACAACCTTGAAATGACAATATTTTGGATGTCTTTTTCCTGTTTGGAAAAGCCCAGTTCATAAACTCAGCGCTTTAAGGGTTAAGAAACTTTAAACTTCCATGGTAAAAGCGGAAAGTTATGTAGCAATTTCATGAACTTAGCGAAATGAATTGAGGCAATTTCATGGACCTAGCAGAAAGAAATAGGTCCATTATATAGACTACGCTGAAATTTCTGTGACAGTTTTGTTGACTTAGCTGGAAGATATGAGGCAATTTCGTAGAAAAAAAAAAAAAACCTGACAGATAAGTGGCATTTTGACAAAGTGGAAAGAAATATAGAAATGCAGCAATTACACAGATTAAGCGGCCGTGCCTCTGAGTCGACGAATTTAAAACCAAGTTGAAATTGTAATTGTTACTGTAATTATTACATGCACATCATAGATTTAGGGCACCAATGGGTCTATTACATTATGAGGAAAAGGGTATAAATTTGTGTCCTTGTAATAAATGGATATTTATAAAGAATACCAATATTAATTTTCTATATTAGGTCTGTGACAGATTTACCCCATTCTTCATATAGGTGTGCCAAGCCCCGTAGCTCAGTCGGTAGCGTTTAGGACTTGAGAACAAGGGGTCGCTGGCTCGATCCCCGGCTTGGCCACTTTCTTTCCGAGGATTGATGATAGTCATTGCGAAAGGATTCAGTCCTTTCTCTCACCGCTGACCATTATTTCGACGATGGTTATGTGGGAAAGCAGCCAGTAGCTTGGAAAGAATATTTTGCGGAGTACTGGTAAATGAAACTCCAGGTAAGCGTGGGTAGGTGCACTGGTCGCCGTGATATAACTGAAATAATGTTGAAAACGGCGTTAAACACCACACAATCAATCAATCAATCATATAGGTGTATGCTGGTGTAATGACATATCCGTGTAGAACTTTAAAATTAGAGTGACAAATGAAAAAGTTGCTTATCTGAAGCATTTTAACCGTTGACCACAAAGTTTTATTCACACAGTTGGATTTTTTTTTTATATACATTTTCCTTCCTTTCTAAATGTATTGTTTTAGATTCCTTATAGCTATCAGAAGAGGTTGGATAGTATTTTTCCGGTAAAGAAGCATGGATCTGCTAGGATATAATTCGTTTCTTTTTTTCCACAACGCTTTCAACTGCTATTTCAGTTATGTCACTGTAAGCAGTGCTCCTATCCATGCGTTTCTTTTACTGGTGCTACGAATAATGCCCTCTTAAAGGCACTGGCTACTTTCCCACAGATGCGCGACGCATGAGACATGCATATAAGGCATGCTCTGTGGAAAGGGGCTTAATGCATCTGCGAAAAGTATCGACCCAGGTCGAGACTTTTCGCCATTGGTCAATTTTCTCTATGTCAAAGGACCGGTCTGCCTCATGATACAGTCACTTGTTAGACAATGAATTTTATGGATCCCTAAATACATGTGCCATGCTCTGGTAAAAGGGGGCTAAATGCATCCCCGGGTTGCATCATACAAATTAGGCCATCATATAATTATGGATCCATAATAGCCACTTTTTCTAACAACCGAAGTTAATCATGAGGTAGAGTGGTCCTTAAACATACAGAAAATTGACCAAAAGCGAAAAGTTTTGGCCCAGGTCAGCCTGCGCAGAGTGCGCAGGCTGACCTGGGTAGATACTTTTCGCAGATGCATTGAGCCCCCTTTTCACAGAGCATGGCTCACATGTATGTGATGTATTGCTTGGTTTGATCAATGCATCACGAAGATGCATTAAGCCCTCTTTTGCCAGAGCATGGCTCATATTTAATTTGGTATGTGCAGATCACTTTAAATGTTATTTTACACCCGTAATCTTATTCACTATCATAGCTAATCTGTCTTGTATCTTTTACAGTATCGAAATACAAAGTGTCAAAAGATTGTACATAGTTTTTAATCCTTTCAGTGCCAAAGGCGAAAACATGGGCTTTTGCGGACGGTATCTATCAAGATTAGACAGCTCGACACATGCAGTCTGATCCTGGATCTATACCGCCCGCTAGTTTAGTCAAGCCTGTAAGTTTCGGGATTCAGTGGATGGTACTTTAAACTGTTGAATTGGGTCAAGGTTTATATATTTGGCGCCAAAAGAGTTAAAAATTAGGGAGATCTTGCTGATTACGTCTTGTAAAAAACTACATGAGCCATGCTCTGGCAAAAGGGGGCTTAATGCATCTCCGTGATCAATGATACCAAGTCATCACATGATCATGGATCCATAAAGTCCATTTTGTCTAACATCCGGCTGAATCATAAGGTAGACTGTTCTTTTGACATACAGAAAATTGACTAATAGGGAAAAGTTTCGGCTCAGGTCAGACTGCGAGGACTGCGCAGGCTGACCTGGGTCGATGCTTTTCGCAGATGTTTTAAGCTCCCTTTTATCACAGCATGGCTCACATGTAATTGCTAAATGCCAGAGAATAAAGAGTGGGTCTGTTCACATAACATACTTTGGTTACGGAGTATATTTACTTATAAGTCAATATACATTTGCATGACCTCTAAAGGTGGTGCAAATATACTTTTACTTACCCAACTTTACTCCAGAGGGTCCGTATTCACCAACCATTCTTAAGAACGTTCTCAGTCTTATTCTCCAGAATTTTCTAAATTTGAAAGTAACACAACTTCTGATTGGCTAAACCAAATGGTTTAGCCAATCAGAGGTTGTGTTACTTTCAAATGTTGCGAATCTTGGAGAATAAGAAAAGGAATGTTATTAAGAATGGTTGGTGAATACAGGGGTATTTGTACTTTCGTGAATATATGCTTTCACATGAACACCATGGGTAAATTTACTGTCGTAAGTATCTTTACTTACGTAAGTAAATGTGTGCAAGTGAATGGGGCCTAAGATCGTCTAAATTGTGCCTCCGTTCGTAACATTTAGTAACCTTAACACTTTTAAAAATGGCGAATTTGAAAATATTTATTTAAAATATAGGTAATCAACATATGAATTTATGTTTAATACATAGAAACAAGTGAATAAATTGCGGCAAAGACATATTTCTCGATAAGAAGTAATCTGCTGCGAGACGATTTGTTTTTGTTTGTGTCGGAGTTTTTAACAGCTCTAGTCATATCATGGCGGTCAGTGACGCAACAAGGAGTTTCCTGGCTTTCACACGCCAGTACTGACACGACTTTCTTTCCAAAGCCACTGACTACTTTTCTCATCATGCATCAGAGATGAGAGGTGAAAAATCGACGAAAAGAAGGTTCGCTTCGACCGGGTATCGAACTCGCAACCACGAGTCAGATACGCTAACCACAGAGCTACCCGGGCGGGCGAGAAGAAAACAGTCATAAGCAGCTTGGGGATGCGTTAAAATATTGGCGAAATTTAAGAGCACTTTAACTGTTTCGCTTACGAATAAATGGAATCGACATTCCTCAATGTTTACACGTACTTTTTTTGCATTTCAAGCTGCTTTTGGTCAGAAATCAGTAGCAGGTAGCGGATGGTGTAGATCCAAGATCAGACTGCACGTTTTAAGCAGTCTGATCTTGCTACACCATCCGCAAAAGCTATTCAAGGGGACATTGGCGGTGAAAGAGTTACTTTCAAACTGATACGCTTTCCAAATATGGTGGAATCAAAGCACGGACAACTCTGTTGTATTCCCTGCTTGGGAGAAGTCAAACTGCAACAGCAAGAGAAAACATACGCCTTTCTTACAATCATACAATAAATTGCCACGTGATTATGACACTACAGCCTGAGACAAACTGAAAGCTGACAACCTTGAAAGGCTATAGTTAATACAAGAGATTGCATGGTCGAACCGAAAGACATTGCTCGTATAGAGCAATTATATTTTTTGTCACAGTGTCTTTTGTGTCTTGAAAAGGGGTCCGCTGCAAAACGTAAAAACCGACAGAGTAAAATCCTGCTAACTCTTATAGGGAAGGAAAAAAGTAGCTCAAATTAATGCAATAAGTTAAGGGTTACATAAAAAATCGTAGAATCTTGACTGTGAGTAAAGTCTTCACCAAACAACCAAACTGGTGTTTTAACTCTCTAGAGGATTTGAGAACATTGTGGGAAAAGGAGAAAATGCTGGTAACCAGAATTTTCTCCACTTTCCCATAATTTTTTCTGCCCTTTTAAAGACAATTCCTCATCATTTGAGTCACATTTAAGACGTGCTTTGCAAATGCTTTCAATTTGGAAAATTGAAATTCTTACTGTTTGGTAAAGAGTTAAATGGTTTAATGCCCGCATTTATTAGATCGGTACTACAGAAATGTTAACCTATTACTTAACTCATTACCAGAGGACAAAAGATTATACTCTTTCTTATTGACGACATTTCCAGACCGTAAATTTAAATGTGCATCTAATTATGAATTTGGCCTTTGAAAGAAGAGAAAGCGACGTGAAAACGAAAAGACGAAATGCTAATAACCAGTATTTTCTCCTTTTCCCACATTGCTTTCAAAGGCTCTCTTCTTCACTGTCGAAAGAACTCGAAATTGGTTTGTAAAGGAGCTAAATACGGTGTAGTTTCAAAACAGCAGGAGTGTTGATTGTTCGCTGCTTAGCTAACTCTAAAATACGTAACTGTTTCAAGTAATACGCTATAATACCCTATTGTTGATTGTAGCATGTCAAAAATAAACCAGGTACTTATCTTCAATACTTACTGATGCCCCAAATATTGGCACAAAGCATACCTTGGCTATGGTACAGGCAGCAAAATCCAAAACATGCATTGCAGCATTTGAAATTTTCTTTCCTTTTTAAACAATAAAGTTGTATTCAGATCCAAGAACACACGAAAACATCCAATGACTTTACAATCAATCTCTTACAGCACTGAACGCTATCTGAAATCTACACTAACAACAGGCCTTGTAAATTAAACCAGTAAGTGTCATACTTTATATATAAGATAAACCCTCTACAATATACGTGTTCATTTTACCAGCTCTATACTATTAACCCCTAAGCTGCTAAGCGCGACTCACTGACCGTTTGCGGACAGTGTAGATCAAGATCAGACAGCACAGAACATGCAGTCTGATCTTTGATCTACACTGTCCGACATGGTATTTTCGTTCCGGTGAAATCAACTTTGAAATCGCAATATTTGACTTTTTTTTCTATTGAGTGGAAATTTTCGTTATATTTTAGCAGCCTAAGGGTTAATGGTCAGCGTAAAACTGCTGAGATGGTGAAATATTCTGCTTCACCACCCCTCCAACATATTCGGTCATATACAGTTTTCAGAGACCTACCAGGTAAAATAAGAAAAGTGATCTCTTATACCAAATGGTCTTGTTATCCAAGTTTAGTCAACTTAATGTAAAAAGAGATGGAAGGTAACATATAACAGTAGTCACTGAAAGCAGTTAGATGATTTCGTGAGGTAGACACTTTAAAGACAGCTAAAAATATATGTAAAGGTGGTAATGTTAGATTCAAGAAAACACCTATGCAAACGGAGAAATGCAGTTGCACATAATGAGTTCGAAAACCATCTGTTCAGCGCTATATGAATGCTCACAATAGGAATTCGAAAACGTCTCTTCAGTGTTATGTAAATGCTCACAGTCTGAGTTCGAAAACCACCTGTCTAGTGTTACGTTAATGCTTACAATCTGAGTGTGAAAACTATCTATATACTGCTATGTAAATGCTCAGACTCAGAATTAGAAAACCATTTGTACACTCCAATGTGAAGGTGAATCATGGTGTTTTTGACGCTGAGTCATTTTCTTAACCCTTTACTACACAATCACGAGTTTTAACGACTCTAAAAAAGAAGCCTTTTGAAAACCTTGTGGGAAAAGGAGAAAATGCTGATCAGCATTTTCTCCTTTTCCCACAAGGTTTTATACTCTAACACAGAGAAATTCCATCAGTTGAGCCACATCATGTTGTCTGCAAATACTTTCAATTTGGACAGGTCTAAAATTTTGTCGTTTGGTAAAGAGTTAAACACACAAAGAAATTTAATAGAAAGCATTGGCAAATGACGAATTAAACCTGGCTTAAATGATAGATTTGTCTGCCAAAGGGTAGGAAACGTTATGGGAAATGGAGAAAATGCTGGTTACCAGCATTTTCTCCTTTTCCCATAAAGTTTTCAAAAACTTACTTCCCCAAGGTTGAAAAAAAAAGGGATTTTTGGGTATGAGTTAATTATACTGAAAACCATTTGTACACTCCAATGTAAATTCTTACACTCTGAGTTCGAAAACCATCTGTTTATTGTAAATGCTCAGACTCTTGAGTTGGAAAGTTATCTGTTCAGTCTCATGTAAATTCCCAATATCTGCGTTTGAAAGCCACCTGTTTATTGTTATGTAAATGTTCACATTCTAAGTCCGAAAGCCATCTGTTCAGTGCTATGTTAATTTTCACAATGTGAGATAGGAAAAATTTTATACCATT
Source organism: Tridacna gigas (assembly GCA_945859785.2). NCBI lineage: Eukaryota > Metazoa > Mollusca > Bivalvia > Cardiida > Cardiidae > Tridacna > Tridacna gigas. The sequence continues at coordinate 69,593,558 of OX244029.2, forward strand.
CACGCCTATGTAAATGCTCACAATCTGAGAAAGAAAGCCACCTGTTTAGTCCTGTTTAACTGCCTACAATCTCTGCAATCAAAGAAAAGATTTTACGCCCTCGTTTTTGTCCAATATGAAATGAATAGATTTTATCAACATAATCTCACCACAGAACTTAATATCATAGATTTAAATCAACCCCTTTCAACTTAACATCAGACGACTTCTAAAACATTAAAATTATCAAATAAAGGTAATGAACACCATTTAAGGTTTAACATAGGTATAATAAGTGAAAACATGCTGACAAAAGGCAAAAATGCTCTTTACGAACAATTTCGCATTTTTAACCCTTTACCAAACAATCCTGGATTTTAACGATCCTGAGTAAGAAGCCTTTCGAAAATATTGTGGGAAAATGAGAAAATGCCGGTAACCAGCATTTTCCCACTTTTCCCACAATGTTTTCTACCCTTTTAAAGACAGAAATCAGCATTTTAGCAACAATTAATTTCTCGTCTGCAAATGCTTTCAAATTAGACGTCTAAATTTTTGTAAATATGTTATCTAATGTTGTCTGCTGCATGGCGCAAAAAGTCGTCTGCAGGAGATATTAACCCTGAAACTGCTAAAGAAAGGAAACGAAGATTTCAACTCATTAGTAAAAACCTAAATAGTGCGGTGTCAAAGTTGATTTCAACGGAAAGAAAATACCCTACCGGATAGTGTAAATCAAAGATCAAGCTGCACGTTTTGTGCAATCTGATCTTGATCTACACTGTCCGCAAACGCGCTCCGACTCGCGTTTTAGCCTAAGGGAAGGGTCGATGAAAATAAGATATGCAATTTACCGTCAAAGCAGAATGGTTTTCAAAGGGCCGGGATCGAATTTCTTTATGTCTCATTTTCTGTCGACAGTCGATTAGCATCGTTATAAATGCAAATCAGATATACTGGAAGTAACTAACATATTTTGTTAACGTTGCGGAAATGGATGAGTCCTGAGTAGTAAGTGAGTATCATTTCTGGGATACATAATGCTTTATTGAAAATTAATGCATTTTCAAAGGTCGCTTGACCTCCTTTCCACTCATAGGTGACATAAACAGACTTTATTCTTCTGAATAAAAGTATTTATTCTCGGCTTCATTGTGTGTGTAAGAATTAATTCTATTTACACCAACCATACTCTGTGAAAAGGGGGCTCTACGCATCTACAAAAAGTATTGATGCATGTCAGCCTGCGCAGTTCGCGCAATTGACATGGGTTGAAACTTTTGCTATATGTAAATATTCTGTTTGGCAAAGGACCATTTCACCTCCAGATCCAGTCGATTGCTAGACTTTACCTCTTTACCGCACAATGCCGCCTTATGACGCCCCTGGGAAAGAAGCCTTTTGAAAACATTGTGGGAATAGGAGAAAATGCTGGTAACCAGCATTTTCTCCTTTTACCACAATGTTTTCTACCCTATCAAAGAAAAGTTGCACCATTTGAGCCACACTGAAATTGTCGTCTGCAAATGCTTTCAATTTGGACAAGGCTAAAGTTTTGTCGTCTGGTAAAGGGTTAAAAATATTTTTTATGGATCTATAATCACGTAATGACTTGATTTATTTTGATAGCTCTACTTACCCTAAAAGCATAAAATAATCACCATTTCACTTTTTCTGCTACGTAAAAAACTGTCCGTCCGTCCTTATGTCTGTGCCTCCGTCCGTCCTTCCGCCCGTCCATCCGTCTCTCTCTGTTTCTCTCTTTTTCTCCCTCTCGCCTCTTCTTGTTCCTGTTCTTCTCTCACTTAGCGTTAAGAACTTTACTCTGCGAGTAGAGAGCCACTATAAAACCGAAGAGCAAGTATTGTTTAAATTCTCTTAACCTGTTAAAAGCTAAAAATGCATATTTCAATTGTGTGTTGTCAAAGAGTTAAATCTAGAATGCAAGTTTCCTGTAAATAACACGAGAATTCGACACGTTGGTGCTATAATCAATGAAAGCCGGAAACCTCTGAATACGGAGACCAAGAACAAAAGAAGACTAATTGCTTCAGGTCGTGTTGCTGTTGTTTTTTTCCCCTTCTATAAACACATACGAATCATGCTCTTGCAAAAGGGGACTTAACGCATCTCCTTGATGCATGATACCAAGCAAGGCATCACATAAGCAAGGATCCATAAAATCCATTTTGTCTACCAACCAAATGAATCATGAGGTAAACTGGTGTTTCGACACGCAGAAAATTTACCAGTAGTGGTAAATTGTACGCAGGCTGATCTGGATCGATACATTTTGCAGATGCATTAAGCCCCCTTTTCACAGAGCAGAGCATGACTCATATAGTTCAGCTGGTTTAATATATGAAATACATAAAAAAAAACCATTAAATGATATTCAACAACGTGCAATGGTTTGTGTGTATGGTGGCAGCTCATCAATACCTCGCCAAAACCAGAGTCTGTATTCATCAACCATTCTTGAGAACATTCTTAGTCTTCTTCTATAGAATTTTCTAAATTTGAAAGAGACCCAACTACTAATTGGCTAAACCATTTGGTTTAGCCAATCAGACATTGTGTTACTTTCTGAACTAGAATAAAAAGGATGTTCCTAAAAATGGTTAGTGAATACGGACCCAGGTCTCTGGGATAAACAAACTAACCAGCAAAACGCCAAGCACATGTAAAACTGCTCTGGAGGACGGTGTAGATCCAAGATCAGACAGCACCAAAACTTGAAGCCTGCTTTTCGATCTACACTGTCTGATAATTTGTGAAACATTATGGCAAAAAAAGCTTTATGTACATGTAATTGCAATCTCATGCTTGTTTGTTTTACCGACTGAGTATGGCAATGTCATTTACAGAGCCCTCTATCAGAGTTTCAGCCTTTCTGGACTTATATTTAGAGTTTGTGGTTTTGTAAGGTAAAGTTCTGTCGACGAAAGGTCAGCCAAAGATTAAAGGATTAAGCTACTAATCGACAAGAAAACCGTAATAAGATCACACGAAAATGAACATTAAACTAGATGTGAACAAGTACAGTGCAATAATACATACATGTACATGTATGTATAATAAAAATACATGTAGATCTACTGTTCCAACTTCTCTTTACCAGACGACAAAATTTTAAACTCGTCCAGTTTGGAAGCATTTGTAGGAGACATATTAAACGTAGCTTAAATAATGGAATGTAGTTTCCAAGTGTTAAAAATATTGTGGGAAAAAGGAGAAAATGCGGGTTAACAGCATTTTTTCCTTTTCCCACGATGTTTTCAAAAGCTTTTCGAACCAGGGTCGTTAAAAACGGGATTTTCTTTGGTAAACGGTTAAGGACCAATTGAGTTTTAAGATCGTCTCCCTTACACTCCAAATACCTTTCGGTGCCACTGGCGAAAACAGGAACTTTTACAGACGACACGGGTCAAGATTAGACGGTAGGCTACAGAACGTGCCGTCTGATGTTTTATAGATCTATACTATCTATTTGTTAATTTAGTCAACTCCACTCGATAAACAGTTCAGCGGATTGTATTTTCAAACGTAAGTACTGGTAAAAAAGCACCAGGAAAGCATTGATAGCTGCACTGCCGGCCGCAATATGACTGAAACAATGTTGAAAATGACTTTTAACACCAAACAAATGTTCAAACTTGATGAAAATATCCCTCATCTTAGAGCCGCTTTTGAGAGCAAAATTTTGTTAGGAAATTCTTGATAACGAGTTTTTTTCTCACTTGTATTGCTATGCACATTTCACATATTTGTTGTAGAGAGACATTAGACAAGGAGACGCGGTATCATGGCATACAGTACTTACAGGGCTGTGAAGTAATCGGTAGCCGCATGGTCTTCCTTACAAACTCGCAGATTGAACTTTCCAAACTACTAGACCCCGCATTGATTACTGCGCAAATATAAGCCGGTAAACGGTAAGTACTCTCTACAAAGGAGAGCATCATAAAAACCCCAAAGCGAATTCTGCTCGGATTTTGACATACGTATCTATGGTGGCATATTTCTGCCACGAGATACGAGATAGCTATCATGATAACTTTAGAGAACTATCGCGATAAAACAGACTTTCCTGGAAATATTATCTAGCTAACAAAAAGTTTCACGATAAAAATATCGCGATATTTCTAACTGTTATCACGATTTTTTTCACGCTCGTGCCCACAACTGACATTCACGGTATCTATATTTAGATACTGGTTCGGATCATCTTTGTCTCCTGTACAGTCAAAAACTTCCGAGTTCATCCAAATGTTGATTTTTCTATTTATAGATATCGAGAGACGGTTAGAACTATCGCGATAATTTTACCTCGATGACAGCTTCGTGCACGAATGAGAAATAATCAACATAAAATTTTCTAGATAGCAAAGTTTATCGTGATAGTTTTTTTTAGAAAACATTTTACTATTTAGATAAAATTTCCAGGAAACTTCGAATTATCGTGAAAGTTTTCTCAAATTATCACGACAGCTATCTCGTATCTCCCGGCAGAAATATGCCACCATACGTATCAAACGATTTCTCGTTTTCTTGTCGGTAATTTTATTTGAATATTCAGAAATCACAAAAACCATTTATTCGCCCGACTTATGGGAAAAAACAAAGAGACAGTGAATACGATAAACTGTAACAATAAGCTCAAGCACGAAACATTCCCTTCCAAAAGTCAACGGGTGAAACCGGGGACGAAAAATCTTACGATTTTGATAATCAAAGTACAGGGAGCGCAATTTAAGAGGCGTTTTTGCCAAAAAATGTCTATAGACTACATAGTCTGGTACCCCGCCGTACTCCAAGAGTACGTCAGGCAGAGCGCAATAATGGCGGCACCCGTTGGAAATATGCAGTGGAGACGGAATATTGTTATTTTACGTGATCAAATCGGATCATAGGCTGAATTCAAAACAGATCGTTTGTAATAAAGTCATGGCAGTGAGTTTTTCTATATGTCATTCTTATTTAGCCAGAAATATTACATATCAGAAATGCTTTAAGTATCCGAAATGTCAATGGACCTATATAACGTCCGAAAACAGGGCTACTTTTAAAATGATTCATAGTCAAATTTATATTTAAACCATACCCCAACAGCACGTTTTAGATTCGGTAACGTATTTTTTTTTTTTTGTACAAAATTGATCTCATTTTATTAAATGATCAAACTGGATCCCATGAAATTGGGGAAAACGAGGATGCATGTAGGGGTACGCGTGAGGGCACCTAGAAGGCCGCCATTATTGCGCTTTGCCTGACCCGATAACGTAGTGGTAGGTGCAGGTAATCCAGACTATCGACTACATAGATAATGGGTCACACGAAACAAAATGTCCAGTCTGATCTTAATCTACACTGCCCGTGTAAAAGAATGAAGAACCATCAATAGCAGCTTAACTCTTAACAAAGTTTCAAACATGATCAAATAGGAAGCATTTTAAAGTGGACAAACTAGGTTAAAAATGATGGTATTTGTTTTGAAATAGGTAGAAATCATTGTTGGGAAAGGAAAAAAAGCTATTTTCTCCTTTACCCGCAGTGTTTTCAAAAGTTCTATTCTGCAGAGTTGTTAAAATACGGAATAATTTGCGACGGTAAGGGTTTAACCCTTTACCACACAATCCCGAGTTTTAACGACCCTGAGAAAGAAGCCTTTTGAAAACATTATGGGAAAGAGAGAAAATGCTGGTAACCAGCATTTCCTCCTTTTCGGTGCTGGTAACCAGCATTTTCTCCATTTTCCACAATGTTTTCTGTCTTATTAAAGACAAGTTCCATCATTTGAGTGACATCTAAATTGTCGTCTGCAAATACTTTGAATTTGAGCAAGTCTACATTTTTGTGACATCTAAATTGTCGTCTGCAAATACTTTGAATTTGAGCAAGTCTACATTTTTGTCGTTTTGGAAAGAATTAAGGGTAAAAATATTACTCAGTTGGGCCAGAAATAAAACTAACCTCAAACGTTTTTGTTTGAATGTGAATTAAGCACAAATGCAAGAATTCCACTTTTACTTTTTTTTTTTTATTTTGCGGTTGATATCTTTAAACCTAGAGGATCAGCAGCTACTCAAATTGGATAGATTAAATAAACGTTTCCTTTTTTCTATTAAATCTACCGGTGGGGGTCCAGAATTATTCAGTGTTGTAAAGAAAAAATGCGATGCCTTTACCCAACGACTGAATGTTTAACATGGATTTGAGCCATCCTCTGTGAAAAGGGGGCTTAATACATTTGCGAAAAGTTTCGATCCAGGTCAGCCTGCGCAGTCCGCGCAGGCTGACCTGGGGCGAAACTTTTCGCTTTTGGTCAATTTTCTACGTGTCAAAGAACCATTCTACCTCATGATTCAGTTGGTTGTTAAAAAAAAAAGTTGCTATTTTGGATCCATGATTATGTGATGGCTTGTTTGGTATCATGCGTCACGGAGACGCATTAAACCCCCTTCTCACAGAGCATGGCTTAAATACATGTATTCAGTCAATTGAAGAAAAGCAAAAATCGTTGCAATTTAACCCATTATCAAAATATTTTAGAAAATGCTGATATTGTCTTTGAAAGGGTAGAAAATATGGGAAAAGGGAAAAAAAGCTGTACCAGCATTTTCTCCTTTTCCCACAAGGTTTTCTATCGTTTTAAAGACAATTTTAGCATTTGACACCTCCCCATCAATTTTTTTTTATTTGATTTTTCATTTACTTATCATCGCCACTGGTTACCCATATAGGCGGAAGACTGTTAGTTTTGTTATAGGGGGTAGTGTAAGATACAGGACTAAACTTTTTACAGTAATTGTTCAATTTTCTACAGCTCAAAGGACCAGTGTACCTCACCATTCAGTCGGTTGTTATACAAAATTGATTTTATGGATCCATAATACTGTGATGACTTACTTTCATAACGAAGATCCACTAAGCCCCCTGTTGCTACAGCATGGCTCGTTTATTTTTGAGCTATGTTACAAAGCTTGTAAAGGCCTAAAAAAACTCCCTTTTCCGAGTACAGATGGACAATACAGTAACGGTGAATTACAACAAGGCACCAAAATTTATTTTGTCGTCTGTAAATGCTTTCAGTATGGGCCAGTCTAAAATTTTATTGTCTGGTCATGAGTTAAGGGTACATTTGGAAGGGAAAATTGCGTTTTTTTTTTTTCTATCAATGACAGCTTAGCTCAGCTTTACAACGAGACAGACAACTTAATAAATAACGTTATCTTTGTTTACTTTTCAAAATTATATTTTGTTCAGCATTTAATACACACCGTTTTGTCAACTCGGTTTTATTTCGCTTTATCTCCTTTCAAACAAAACCAGTGAAATCGGTATTTTCTATCTTTATGTCGTTTTCCCCATAGCCTATAAACAATTTAACACTTCCACGCCAATTTTAGTGCACTCGATTTTCAAATGTTCATTATTTTATACCTAAATTTCTGAATAGATAAGACATACCCGTGTAAATTATTGTAGATAAACGTCTGACTTAAGGAAACAGAGTTTTACGACCCTAACAAAAAAATCTTTGAAAACATCGTCGGATATAGAGACAATGCTCCCTCTGCACTACCATGGTGTAAGACAAAAAAGCCCCATGGATAAAATTCCCATAGGACAGAAGACCCATGGAAAAAATTCCATAGGACAAAAGCCGCTTAGGACAATTGCTGCATGGGACAAAAACCCTGTGTTATTTATAAAGTAATACGTTCTGACTTCAAATCCTAAAATTTGCAGACTAACTTTGGTTTTAGTGATCGATTTTTGCAATCCTCATTATCTATCAGTTATTTAAAACTAGCTGTATTGCTCTCTTTTTTTCATAAAGATATATTAAAAAGCCAATAATAAGAAGATACACACAATTCAGTATCAAGGGGCTTTTGTCCGTATTTCTGTAAAAGTGTATGCGTTTTTTATTTTCATATGGGGCTTTTGTCCGTACCCCGCATTACCTTGTCAAAGGATACACCGAAGTGATCAGCGCGGCAGTCAGCAGAGATCGACCCAGGATTTTTTTTGTTATAACTCAGTTACCCGAATCCTTTATCAAACAACCCCGTGTTTTAACGACCCCGAAGAAGAAAGTGTTTGAAAACATTGCAGGAAAAAGAAAAATGCATATAATTAGCATTTTCTCCTTTCTCCACAATATTTTCTATCCTTTAAAAATAGGTTCCCATCATTTAACCGCAATGATTTGCCGTCACCTAATGCTTTCAATTTGGACAATTCTAAATGAGCCATGCTCTATGAAAAGGGGGCTTAATGCATCTCCGTGATGCATCATACCAAGCAAGACATCACATAATTAGAAATCCATAAAATACATTATGTCTAACAACCGACTGAATCACAATGTAGACTGGTCCTTGAACATACAGAAAATTGACCAATAGCGAAAAGTTTTGGCCCAGGTCAGCCTGCGCGGACTGCGCAGGCTGACCTGGGTCGATACTTTTCGCAGATGTAATAAGCCACCTTTTCACAGAGCATGGCTCAAATTATTTCTGTCGGCTGGTAAAGAGTTTAAAGAATCAGTAAGTTAATTGTATTTTGATAGATCAAAGCCTCAATTTTTAACTTACAAATTAAACCAATGTACAGACTTGTTTCGAGTCTCACAGTGGATTACACGTTACAAGCGATTTTCTTCTTTTGGTAATTTGGTTGATTGTATGGTGTTTAACGCCGTTTTCAACATTATTTCAGTTATATCACGGCGGCCAGTACACCTATCCATGCTTTCCTGGAGTTTCATTTACCAGTACTCCACACAATATTCTTTCCAAGCCACTGGCTACTTTCCCACATAACCATAGTCGAAACAATGGTCAGCGGTGAGAGAGGAATGAATCCTGTCGCAATGACTATCATCAATCCTCGGAAAGAAATTGGATAAGCCGGGGATCGAACCAGCGACCTCCTGTTCTCAAGTACTGTACGCTATCGACTGAGCTACGGGGCTTGGCCTTTTTGGTAATTTGGACTCATGCATATGCATTCATGTATTAAAGCCATTATTCATGCTGACCATCTATATTTTAATGTATTCTGCAGAAAATAGATTTCATAGGCTTGTGAGTTTCAAAAATGGCTGCAGCAGAAGAAGAGTTAATTACTTGTCGAGACTATTTTTGGGGACCCCTAGGCTACTAAAAGATTTGGGGGGGGGGGGGTGATTGATTGATTGTATGGTGTTTAACGCTGTTTTCAACATTATCCTCGGAAAGAAATTGAATAAACCAGCGACCTCCTGTTCTTAAGTCCTGCACACTACCGACTGAGCTTGGTGGGAGGAGGGGAGAACTCAGAAATGAGAGAAATTGGTTGGTATACATGTACCTTAATTTGAATTTGAATTACACAAACCATATTTGTTCAACAATAGGTTTCAAATTGCTATTTGTGAATCGATGAATGTAATACGACGAGATTGAGTTAAAATTTTGCAACGTAACGGTTTCATATCAATATACGCGTATAATACGATATCTTTAAAATCTACATATTTGATCTACTAAGTTGCCAATTTCTTTAATTAACTTTGAGTGTGCCTTTCAAAACTTGATATCATTTGGGTAAAGTATCGATCGAAATCAGACCGCTCAAACGTTCAGTCCGATCTTCGATTTAGAATGTCCGATATGTTGTGCAAGATTTGAACAAATACAAATTTTGAGCTGTCATATCTGGACCTTTTTTCACTGACCGAAATATCTGGTGCATTTAAAGGGTACTGTAAAGCTATCAAGTAATTAAGAAAACATATATGAGCCATGCTTTGTGAAAAGAGGGCTTTATACATATGCAAAAAGTATCGACTCATGTCAGCCTGCGCAGTCCGCGCAGGCTGACCTGAGCCGAAACTTTTTGCTTTGGTAAATTTTCTGCACGTCAAAGGACCAGTGTACCTCATAAATCATTCGCTTGCTTGACAAAATGGTGTTCATATGGATCCATAATAATAATGATGACGTGCTTGGTATAATGGATCACGGAGATGCATTAAGCCCCCTTTTGCCATAGCACGGCTCATATCTGGCGTTAATACACATGTTCCTGTGACACGTTTCCGAATCTTTGTAAAACAATGGCGCGTGAAGGAGGATATTTTGATTTATAGAGACTGGTTAAATTGACATCAAACACTTTGTTGATTCATATCTCCCTGCTAATATTTACAAATTAGAGTTTTATAGATTTCTAGTAAACAATGATCGAGCGGACAATACAAGTGTTTTTTTCCCCCCCGAAGAATCAATCACAAGGACCCGATCACAATCTGTCGATAATGTTGATCTCAAATCGGCTGTCTAAGCCCGTTGGTTCCGTCTGTTTTAGGGTGGATGGAGAATAGTATTTTACATGTATTTTGGTACATGTATCCAAAAGATGATACATCTAATTCAATGTTTGATCCGATACGAGAGAAAAACAGCAAAGAAAAGTCCAACAAATGAAAAACATGGAGAGAGACAGACAGACAGACAGACAGATACACACGCAGAGAGACAGACACACAGGTAGACAGAAAGAAAGACAGACAAACGGACGGGCGGGCGGGTAGGCAGGCAGACAGACAGACAGACAGAGAAAAAGCAAGAATTATGGCCAGCCATAACCATTTTATTTCTACTATAATATTTCAATACCACACCTATACGTCAGAACGCGCAAATGAGTCCAGAGGATGCGCAATTTACATTCAAATGGAATGGGAATAGCAAATAATATCCGCTCCCAATGCATAAATCACTCGGATAGAAGAGGGAGCTCCTGCCATTATCCCTTATAATGTCAAGAAAAAAATGTTTGTTGCTTTAGCGAATAGGTTAGATCCAAGATAAGACAGCACAAGACGTGCAGTCTGATCTTAATTCTGATGTGTCTTGCACTGTGAGACATTCTGGTCGCAAATACACCATTTGAAGTGCATTACTTGAATTGTGAAGTTCTTTCGTCAGTTGAAAACATCAATTAAGCAGTAGAAGAGTTGACATCCCGGGTTGATAGTAAATAGAAGCGCATTCAAGTAATGTATAGGCCTACCCATTACCATACGATCAGGAGTTTTAACGATCCTAAAGAAGACAGCTTTTGCAAACATTGTGGGATGAGGAGAAAAAGCTGGAAACCTGCATTTTCTCCTTTTCACACAATGTTTTCTACCCTTACTGATAAAAATTCTCCTATCATTTGTGCCAAATCTTATTCGTCATCTGCAAATGCTTTCAATTTGAACTAGTCTAAAATTTTGCCGTTTGGTAGAGTTAGAGAAATCCCAGCATCCAAGTCACTTTCAATTCATCATCTGCAAATGTTATCAGTGCGGACAATTTTATTGTATTGTAGAGAGTGAAAACCACGTCTACTTAGCACAGGCTATTGTTTTGTGACAAAATTCGAAATCCGTTATACTACATTACATAGATTAATGGCTAAGTTTGTCACAAAACAGTTGTCTGTGGTACTAAGTCCTTTTTGTTTCATTTCTACAAAACCAGCACAGAATGCTTCAGTAGTAGGATGTGGAAATAAGACAGGTTTGAGGTTTTTGTATTCAAATGTCGGATGCCACAAAGTATAGGCAGATGTAAACAGTTCTTTTCAAATTGGCCCTGGTCAAAATTAGAAATGATGGAGAAAGGTAGGCTTTCAATGTAATTTTGATAAGAAGAGCAGTTATTACACCCATGAATTGTGTAAGATTATTGAAAAGAAGCATTCAGCTTGTCTTTGAAACAGGAGGTCCTGACCTTTTCCTTCTTTGTTCCATTAGTTTTGACCCCAAATGCGAAACTGAAAGGTCATTGGAGAGGTCATCAGACCTCTCCAACAGTGGTGAGTTTAAAAGGCAGACTGCCACAGAAATCGCTGTCTAAATCCATTTGTTTTTGCGAAATTGTTCTGATACACAGTCTATTTCGTCATGGTTTTATAAAGAAACCGAAATGAAAAAACTGGAATAGGAAATAAACGTTTTTATTTTTTTTTATATGACGGATTTCCAAAAAGATTTATTATACTATATTGATTGTAAATGATCTCTCCAATAATTGCAATTTTTCATTAAACAAATAAATCTAAGCAAAGAGAAAAAAAAAACGTTAAAAAAAAGAGAAAGAACACCGAGGGAAAAGATCACGTGACTTGATACTATCGAGCGAATTCGTACCCTGGAGAACTCGTACCCTAATCTCGAGAGCCGAGTTTTCTGTAGAACTCGTACCCCACAAGTAGATATAAATAGGTTGATCAGTATGTTTTCAAGTTTTATTTTTCAAAACTGACTAGACTCTAGCATTTTTCTCAGTTTTATACAAAAATTCTATGGATTTATAATGATAATTATAGATTTGATGAAATAACACACAAGAGTTGCTTCTATTATGCGGGATTGCGAGAATCCCGCGAAAATCAACTTATGAGCGGAAAAAAAGTCGTGCCTCTTCGCCCTACGTACTGCACACCTCAAAAGAGTCCGTGGTCCTTTGGTTTTGGGCGGATTGCGCAGGCTGACATGGGTCGATACTTTTTTTGCAGATGCCTTAAGCGCCCTTTTCTCAGAGCATGGCTCATTTATCAACTTTCTTAAATTTTTAACGTTTAGACAAACAACCTCTTCATTTTATATGTCTGCAGCAGACAACTTTTCAAAATATTGTGGGAAGATGAGAAGCTGCTAGTCACTGCAGTTTCTCCTTTTGTCACAATGGTTTCCATCACATCAAAGCACCATCTTCTACATTAATTATCAAAGTTTGAATTGTTGTCTGCATGCTTTTTCTGTCTGGGCCAGTCCAAAAATTGCTGTTTGTTAAAAGATTAAAAAATGTTTAATTTATTTTTAACATGTCTGGTACTAGTATTATGTATAGGCCACCTTTATTTATTGTCATCAGGTAAGATTCTTGCCTATTCAGTGGAATTAGCATATTGTATCAAATTTTAATTGAACGATTTCTCCTTTCCAAAAATATTTTGGCTTATCTGAGCACACATTACAAACATTCATTAGAGGTTTGTTCCTTTTGAAATTGAGCAAAATTGGATCATCATCTTCAGTTTTGTGTCCTTGAAAAAATATGCATTTCTGAGCATGTTAATAGCATATGGCCTACAATTCCTAGAATATTATAAGAATGTGGAACACATACTGTTTTGTGCCTTGACACCAGCAAAATTGAAAAAAAAAAAAAATGTTTTCTCTCATTCATTAATGCCTAACTTGTTTGTTTACATCTACCAAAATATATTGAGATCAAAAGCCAATAAACTATTTGAAAACATTGATGCCGACCTCTCCTGGCTTCTTTTTTAGAGAAGCCAACTTGTAGATTTAGTAGCTAGCTTTAGCCGTAAAAATGCTATAAAAGACTGCGAAAAAATGACATGGCAACGTGCTATCTTTGATTTTATCCCCAAGTTATGTATTGTATTGAGTGTCAATTTAGCTAGGCATTTTCAGGGTAGTCTCCTGGGTTTGCATTTTGTGAATTTTGGAATAAAGGCTAAAATGGCTTATTTTGTCAATTTTTTTCCGACCATGCCGGTTTCCTGTATTGGTCACAAGTTTAACACGATTTCTTTACGAAATCTAAAGAATTGGGGTTATGCTGTTGCATTTACGTGCTCTTTGTCATTTCAGGCTAATTCTACTGAGCTTTTGTTGAAGAAGTTGTGTTTGACGTGTTGACGGTCGACAAGAGTTTAGCCGAAAACCGTGTTCTGGTGCCTTAATCTTCATTCGCTGAATATTTTCTTTATTCCTCCTATACAGAAGATTTACAAAGAACACTCGTTACAATTCGGCTGATTCCGTAACTGCATATCCTCCCCTCCTCAAGGTTTGCCATTGAAAGAACATTTTACAATTAATACAAACAAAAGTGATGTACATGTATACAAACAATTACAATCAAATAACTGGAACACAATTAATCCAAATTAGAGAGAGAGAGAGAGAGAGAGAGAGAGTGTGTGTGTGTGTGTGTGTGTTTTGTTAGATGCGTAACTAGTCTCCTGAAGCAAGTAAAATCTTACACGTAGTGGATGGATGGGTGGTAGGTGGTTATGTGGGTGGATGGATGGATGGACCCATGCCACAAGATGTCTGCAATCGGTGCTCTAGCTGGGCGAAATTGTTCTTCTATTTTCAAACATGGCTTCAAAAGCCATCTTCCTCAAAATTGTGAAAACAGGGACATTTTCCTTAAAATTTAATCCATTACAAAATAAGCTCTTTCTTGTCGGCCTTTTACCACACAATGCTGCGTTTTTATGAACCTGAGGACAAGGCTTCTAAAAACATTGTGAGAAAAGAAGAAAATGCTGGTAACCAGCATTTTCTCCTTTTCCCAAGATGTTTCCTATTCTCTCAGGAATCAAAATTCATCGTGTGAGCCACATCTAATTTATCGTCTGCAAATGCTTTCATTATGACCCGGTCCAATTTTTGGCATCTGGTAATGAGTTATGGAGGCCTTTGGAAAAAGGATAAAATGCTGGTGACCAGCATTCTCCTTTTCTCACAATGTTTTCAATTCTATCAAAGGTAAATTTCATCATTTGAGCCACACTTAATTTTCGTCTGTAAGTGCTTTTGATTTGGACGAGTCTAAAATTTTGTCATCTGGGTTGATAAATAACCACTGCTAGTATTCCTTAACCCTTATCCTGCTAAAAAAATGACATTTTCAAACCGATAGTACAAGCCCCAATTTTCCCATTTCAAAGGTACTTTTTGGGAAGATATCTCCGTATCGGACAATGTAGATGCAAGATCAGACTGCACGTTCTGTGCAGTCTGATCTTGAATCTACGCTGTCGGCAAAAGGTCAGTGAGTAGCGCTTAGCAGCCGAAGGGTTAATACCACTATTTAGATTTTTCCTCGATAGACAACAGAAAAAACCACGACAAACGAATAATGGTAATTTTTTTCTTAAAAAAAGGTTGTTGAGCAAACACTTAAAAACGGCGCTCATTTAATGATATTAAAGCTGAATTGTTTCGAGTTATCGATTTACCTGTCTCATTAGTAATTGTTTCATTTCTCGAGGACTGAGTATTTAGTCTGGACAAATATTTGGGTTTGACTTAATAGTGGTGTGTACATAACGTTTTAGGCCATAGGTGCAATACGTTTGTCAGTCGTATAAACTAATGGCTTGTTTCTATCTTAGACAAACTTCCATGTTTTTTGACGAACAGAAATATAATTCTACAGCAAATGGAGACACAGTTTGCTAAAGGCTTTAACTAACAGCATGGTTCTACCTTCGAAAAGTTTTTCCTTTTCGATTGCTTGATTGATTGATTGGTGTGCAACACCGTTTTTAACATGATTTCAGTTATTTCACGGCCGCCAGTGTACCTATCCATCCTTTCCTGGAGTTTCTTTTTGCCAGTACTTCGCATATTATTCTTTCCAAGCCACTGACTGCTTTCCCACATAACCAACGTCGAAACAATGATCAGTAGTGAGAGAGGAATGAATCCGGGTACACTGACTATCATCGAACCTCGGAAAGAAATTGGCCAAGCATGTGATTCGAACCAGCAACTCCCTTGTCTTAAGTCCTGCACTCTACCCAATGCGCTATTAGGGCTCGGCTCCCCCTCTCGACGGACGGAAATACATAATACATACAATTCTACTGTAAATGGAGATTTTTTTTTTTTTCTGAAAGATACATGTAAGATTTAACCCATAACCAAACAATCCCGTGTAGGAAGATAGACATTGAAAACATTGTGGGAACAGGAGAATGGTTTCCAGCAGTTTTTAGTTTTTCCACAACTTCTTCTACCATTCAAAAGACAAAGTCCATCATTTGAGCCATATTTGATTTGCGTCAGTACGGAAAAGCCTAAAAATCTTGTTGTCGTGTATATAGGGTAAAGTAGAGGAAGGTGTGTGATATTGGACTGGTCTACGAAATATATCATGGTGACCAATACATAATAATGAGCCATGCTCTGGCAAAAGGGGCTTAATGCATCTCCGTGATGCATGAACCAATCAAGCCATCACATAATTATGGATGCATCATAGCCACTTTTTTTTTACCGACTTAATCGTGAAGTAGACTGGTTCTTGGACAATACAGAAAACTGACCAATAGCGAAAAGTTTCGGCCCATGTCAGCCTCCGCGGACTGCGGAGACTGACCTGGGCCGAAACTTTTCGCAGAGGCATTAAGCCCCCTTTTCACAAAGCATGGCTCTATATTTCTGCATGGCGCTTCTCTAACCCTAAAAACGATAAAAAAAAAAAGGGTATATTAACTCAAAGCCTATTTTAAAAATGCGACAACTGCGTTCGAAAATTCTTTTCTTTGGGAAAAAAAAATATCGGACATTTTAGATTCGAGATCAGACAGCACGTTCTCTCATCGAGTCGCGTCTAGAAGCCAGTGCCATAGGTTAGCTAGTACCATAGGTTAGCCAGTGTCATAGGTTAGCCAGTACCATAGGTTAGCCAGTGTCATAGGTTAGCCAGTACCATAGGTTAGCCAGTACCATATTATACTAGCTCCCGTAAACCTTCGATGCTGTTGGCTGCTTTACCATCATGATTATCAGTTTTTAGAAGCAGTGTGTAGAGGTGGAGAGAAATCAACCCTTAGGCTGCTAGGCGTGACTCACGGACCTTTTGCGGACAGAGTAGATCAAGATCAGACTGCACAGAACGTGCAGTCTGATCTTGGATCAACACTGTCAGATAAGAAGATACTTTCCTTAGAAAAATAAGTTTGAAAAAGCAACCTTTGCATTTTTAGTATCGGCTTGAAAATTTCATTTTACTTATTTAGCAGGTTAAGGGTTAACCTTTTACTGCATAATGTCGCCTTTTAACGACCCTGGGAATGAAACGTCTTGAAAACATTGTGGAAAAAGGAGAACATGCTGGTAACCAGTATTATCTCCTTTTCCCACAATGTTTTCTACTCTATCAAAGAAAAAATCACCATTTGAGCTCCATTGAAACTGTCGTCTGCAGATGCTTTCAATCTGGACAAGGTTAAAATTTTGTCGTCTGTTAAAGGGTTAAGCCAAGCCAGCGTTTGAATCTCAATGTCTTTGATTAACAGCCCTATGCGCCACCGAGGTTCGGTTGGTGCAAAACAAGGAATGGGCGGTTCTCTTATTTTTTGAAAGTTGTATACGATCAATGAGGTAGAAATGTTATAAATGTAATAACTATCAGCCATGTTTACGTTTTGTTACATTTAACATAACTACTCGAATACCCTATTCATTTCCTTTTATATAGTTTAAATTTTTACGCTCATGTCTTTTAAAAAGGATTGCGTCATCAAGTAGGGAAAATTATGACCGTGGCACGACAATGTGATTGAGAATACATTATGCGACAGGGCTGATAGATAATAGTGTTAACATGGTGTTTCACGCCGTTTTCAACATTATATCAGTTACATTGAGGCGGCCAGCGAAACTATCCATGCCTTCCTGGAGTTTCTTTTACCAGTACTTCAAACAATATTATTCCCAAGTCACGGGCTGCTGTCCCACATAACCATCGTTGAAAGAATGATTAGCGGTGAGAATGGAATGAATCCCGTCGCAATGACTATCATCATTCCTCGGAGAGAAATTGGCTGAGTTGGATATTAGAACCAGCAATCCCCTGTTCTCAGGCCCTGTACGCTACCGACTGCGTTACCGGGGCTGGGCGACATTGCTGATAAAAATGACTTCTGTTATCCTTTTCATGGCACGACCTGCCGTCTTGCAATTTTGGCAAAAATGTAGTTACCGAACTTGTTCGAATGATCAACACTTATCTCGTTAATGGTCAGAATTCACTGCGATATAGAAATCATGTCACATAACACGACATATGGATACAGACGGACCTTTTTTTCCCTCTCTAGAGATTGAAATAAAAGGAAAAGCTGGATCGGCATGTACTGACGCATCAACTCATTCAGTATCTGGGAGACATGATAAGCTTCTGCCGTCTGATCTTGGATCTACGCCACCCGCCAACTAAAATGTATCTCTATTTGTAGAGAAACTGTACTTTTGGCCCGAGACAGAAAGTCGCAGTTGTTTTGTATAACCAGCCGAACTAAACACTGTTCACGATTGTGCACATCGACTCTAAACTGGTACAATTTAAACAATGAAAGGGTTTCGGAGAAAGTAAACTAGGATCAGAGTGCACTGATGTGGAGTCTGATCTTACTTTACCCTCTTAGCAAAGGATATTAGAGATATATTAGAGCTCGCAGTACCCTGGACCATGATTTAAGAGAGAGAGAGAGAGAGAGAGAGAGAGGGAGAGAGAGAGAGAGAGAGACGGACAGACTGACAAGCAAGCAGACAGACAGACAGGCCGGCAGGCAGACCGACACATTTTTAGTACGAATTGACAAATTATTACTTAACATTTTTATTATAAAAAGAGATGACAGAAAAGTGTATTTCATATAACATTGACTACAATGTATATGAATTCATAGCTACAGCACAAAATGTGGATCAGCTAATTCAGATAGAAGAGATCTCTCTACCTTTTTAGCGCCACAGGTGAACACATGGGCTTCAGCAAACGACATAGATCAAGATCAGACTGCGCAGAACATGCAGTCTGATCTTGGATCCATGCCGTCAGCATGTTTTGTTAAGGCTAAAAGATAAAAAAAACTCAGACTTTCAGAGGATTGTATTTCCACCCGTCGAAAGAGTTGAGCTTACACATTTGGCGTTGAAAGAGTTATCTAATTTAATAAGAATTTCAAACCAATTGTAAAAATCCAAATATTGCTATTTCAGAATTGTTTGTTCGGAGAAAAATATCTCCTTATCGGACAATGTAGATCCAAGATCAGACTGCACGTTCTGTGCAGTCTGATCTTGATCTACACTGTCCGCCAAAGGTCCTTGAGTCGTGCTTAGCAGCCTAAGGGTTAATAATTTGAAAAAATAAGATAAGATAACTGACCTTAAGGTGTCATCCGATGTTCTTTGATAACTAACAGTGTAAAAATACGCAATGTTCACAAACTCACATCACGTTATCAAATAGGCGAACAAAACAGTCTGATTTAGTCTGATATGGCTCACCGATATACATAGTAGAACTACGATTCTATATTTAACCCTTGAGCCGCTAAGCGCGACTCTCTGACCTTTTGCGGACAGTGTAGATCAACATCAGACTGCACAGGACGTGTAGCTGATTTTGGATCTACAGTGTTCGATAAGGAGATATTTTTCTCCAGAAAGGAAATTTGAAATGTAATTATTTAGGTTTTTACTATCGGTTTGAAAGTTTTATTTTAGTTGTTTAACAGGATAAGAGTTAACTCTTTCGGCGACAGATATTTGACGTGCAACACATGAAAAGGGGCCTTCGAACATATGCGTAAAAGTGTGCAGTCTGTGACTAATCCGAGACGATACTTCCCATTTTTGTGCGATTTTCTATCTCACGAAAGTCTACTGTATGAAAAAAATCTTATGTAGTCGTAAAGTGCTGTCCCGGATTAGCCTGCGCGGAGCACGCAGGCTAATCCGAGACAACACTTTACGCAGTTGTCCAAAGGCCCCTTTTCGTCTGTTGCACGCCATTTATAATGCCGACCTCGTTTGATGGCTGAAAATACAAACTGCTGAAAAGCAGGAGGACTTTTATCTTATAGGCTTGAATAAACGATAGACGGTGAAGATCCAAGATCAGACAGCACAGAACGTGCAGTCTGATCTTGATCAATGTTGTTCGCAAAAGCTCCTATTTTCGCCTATGGCACTTTTTACCTCATATGTCGGATTATTATTATTTTTTTTTCGCCAATATGCAAATCGAAGTTCAATTTGAACAAGATATTGCAAATGGTAAAATTAATTTTGTCGAGAAATTCTTCTGTATTATCACAATTTTTTATCTATTGTAGTTTTTTTAACCAAAAATTTCGTTTTGTCTACAATTTGGAAGTAACCTACTAGCATACACCTTCCTCCGCTTGTCGCAAGGGTTTCTATCCTTCTGCATCCTTTAACCGTAAATGCAAATCGAGTCTCAATTTGAAAACTATGTATCGCATGGAGAAATTGGTTTGGTTAAAGAATTTTTTATGCTTGTCACAATATTTGTATCCTTTTGTATTTTTTTACAGATTGGTTTTCTCTGCAATTGCAACAGAATACGTGTATTTCAAAACTATCTAAAGTGACCCTTTCCAAAGCAATCCCGAGTTTTAACGATTCTTAAAGGAAAGATTTCTTTTGAAAACATTGTGGTAAAAGGTGAAAATGCTGGTAACCAGCATTTTCTCCTTTTCCCACAATGTTTGTTACTGTTTCAGAGACCGTTTCCATCATTTTATCCACATTTACGAGTAACTTGTTTTCTGCTATTGCTTTCAATTTTGATCAGTCTGTTTTATCTTTTCGTTTGGTTAAGAATTCAATATGCATACTTAAAATGAATAAAAGCTTGATACATGGAAATGGTAATTTCTCTAAATCCTCAGCTCTGCCAGTTTCTCTCCGAGGATTGATGATGGTATTGCGACAGGATTCATTCCTCTCTCATCGACGACCATTGTTTCGAAGTTGGTTATGTGGGGAAGTAACCAGTGGCTTGGAAAGAATATCATGCGAAGTACTGGTTGAAAAGACACTCCAGGAGCTGAAAAATCTACTAACACCCAGACAGATTTTCATCAAATAGGAATAAGTAAACAAGCGGACGGTATATATCCAAGATCGAACGGCACGTTCTGTGCAGTCTGATCTTGATCTATGCCGTCCGCAACTATCTTGTGCCTCACCTACAGAACTGACAGGGTTAAAAGTACCCACCGACTATCCGATTGCCTAAAAATTACACGAAATCGAACTTTTTGTTATTTCAAGCGATTTTCACAAACGTTATACCACCACAATGGCGCCTAATATACTTATGATAATAAAAGTGATTCGATTTATTTTCATTTAACATTTTTGTACTAGATAGACAGTTTTGGGAACATGAGACTGTATTTAGACAGGGTAATTTAATTTGTCTGCGGTTTCTACCCTTACTGCTGAGTCCCCGATAGATAAGTGGTAATATGTAGGCCTAGTATTTCAGCCAGCATTTCCAGGAGTTGTGTTTAAAGCCTTAGGCTGGTAAGTGCGACTTGGGCACTTTTGCGGACAGCGTGTATCAAGATCAGACTGCACAGAACTTTAAAATCGAAAAAAAAATTGAGTTTTACTATTGATTGGAAAGTTTCGTTTTACTTATTTAGCAGCTAAAGGGTTAAAATTAGCCCCAATAGCTCAGGTGGTGGAGCATGAGTCTTGTGAACGTCAAGTCTCGGGCAACGTGAGGGTGTGGGTTTGATTCCCAAGGCTGGCCACCTAGAATTACAGAAAAGTCTTTCGAATGAGGCGAAAAACCCAGATCCCGTGTGACAGTGCAATACACTGAGCACTTTAAAGAACCAGGCGTAAACTACCGGATGGGTTTTGTCCAGTATCTTGCACTATCTCCCGTAACATAACTAACAGCTTTCTGCTGGCGTCGCTCATATGGTTAACCGGTAGCGACGATAAATAAACCAAAATCAATCTGGAGTTGTAAGTTCAAATCCCAGCCGAGCCTTAACTCCTTCGGAGGATTGAAGAAGGTCAGTGCGAAGGAAAGTGTTCCTCTCTCAACGATAAACAACAATTCGACTCGGTTTTTATTGAAAAAAAAAAATATATATCAAGTGGCTACCGGAAAAAATGTGCGAAGTAACGTTTAAAATAACTCTGGTAACGTATGAATAGGGGCACTGGCGCTGTGATATAACTGAAAAGGTTCTAAAAAGTATTAGCATTAGACACTAAACAAACTAAAGTTTCAGAAATTCATTGCGGCACTCTCAGACTCTTACAACCATGATTGATAGATACCTCTTGCTGACTTAAAACATTGAGTTTGTCTTTCACAGGGTACAAAACATTGTAGGAAAAGAAGAAAATGCCGGTAAAGGGTTAAGGATAAGGAATCATCAATATTTCTTTACAACAAAAGTACCAACGAGCTCTGGAAACTTGAATATTAAATGTCGATGTATCTATTCGCAGAGCGAACGTGACCACGTTAATTTAAACACACCGTTCACTATATTACTAAATATATTTTGTAAAGTAAATACTTTATAACTTGGTATGAATAACAAACAGGTATTATCATGTGAGCTCAGTTAAAAGTCCCACATAACCGTGATACCCGTATTTGCTGTGTTCCCTATGCGGCGATTCGGGAACCGGTGTAATTTGAAACCAGTGAGCAAACTTCCGTTGCTTTAAAACATGGCAGCTGCGATACCTTCTAGTATTTATAATATACGGAAATAAATGTAAATTGTAAAAAAGAAAGTCATGGAAACCAAGTGCCTATTGTATAAACTAACATGCAGACGAATAAGTCTAATGTGTTTGTATTTCGTTAACCTTTTACAAACACAGCTTCAGTAACTCTTGCTGACAGTCTAGATTAAGACCAAACTGCACAGAACTTCACTCTGATCAAGAATCGTTTATTCTTCTATAGTTGTCTACATTATTAAAGTCATGACAACATACATACATCTGTTGATAAGCAGTAGGTTTTTATTCCCCCGACAGAAATGTTTATTAAAGTTTTATGGGTTAATCCTTCAGGATGCTAAGTGCAACTCGGAGCGTCCTTGCAGAAAATGTAGATGAAGATAAGACTGCACAGAAAGTGCTGACTGATCTTAAATCTACCCTGTCCGGTACGGTAGGAATTTTCAAAAAAAAAAAACATTGAAATCGCAGTATTTTTCTCTTTAACTGTTGGCTGGAAATTTTTATTGAATTTATTTAGCAGTGTAAACTTTAACCCTTTACAAAACAATCCCAAGAGTGCCTTTGAAAACATTGTGGGAAAAGAAGAAATAATGGTATACGACATTTTCTCCTTTGCCCAAAAATTTTCTACCCAACCGAAGACATATTGTCATTTGGGACATTTTTTTTTTTTTGTAGTGTGCAAATGGCTCAAATAGCTTTCAATTCGTGTAAATCCTTAACTTTGCCGTCTAGTAAGAGAAAGTTAAGAGCAATACTGGAATTGTGCTTGTTAACGACCAAGAAAGACAACCTTTGCTACATATCGGCTTTGAATTGATCTTTCACACATTTTCCTTTCCGAAGGCCACCGTGCCCTTCACACACCTCGGTCAGCGATCGCGCATAATTAAATATTAAAATCTAATCCAATTAGTTCACTGCCGCTCAAGTACGATGTTTGGCCCGCCTCCAGAAGACAACTTTTGAAAACATTGAGGGAAAAGGAGCAATTGCTTGTTAAAAGCAATTGCTCCTTTTCCCTCAGTGTTTTCAGGTACCATTAACGAAGAGGTTTTCTCCCCCTAGAATATTGACTTACATATTATAAATGTCGCTTGTGCCAGTTCTCTGCCGAAAGGGCCTATATAGTAATGGGTTGTTTCTCAGGATCCCAAAATAATCCAAACATTTTCAGTCGGTCAAGAAGACCCGAATATGGCAATCTCCAATTTGCTTTTGCCAGAATATCTTAACTAATATTCGGACGGTGTAGATCCAATTCCAGACTGCACGTCCTGTGCAGTCAGATCTTTACCTACGGTGTCCGCAAAGGTAACTAATGTTGCGCGTTGCAATCGAAGGGTTATTAACAAGTATTTTGGCACGAGACCCACCGCGGACCTGAGTTGTATGTACATGAAAAGGCTTGGAGGTTATTGGCGAGGTTTCACCTGATGTAGGAATTCCGTCACAGAAATTATTTAAATATCATTTGACATTTTTGACTTGTATACCAAGAGAGAAACGTCGAGCCCTGTGTTCAGTTCGACCTCTTTTTCCGGAGAGGTGTTATTGAATATATGTATTCCGGTGGACGATTTTTTCATGTTTTGCAGCGGACCTCTCTTACCTGCAATATTTCCATGTTTAATTCGTGGCAATTATTAATACCTATTACCCAACGACGATATTTTTAAAACCGTCTTTTGTGTCTTACTTATTGCATGGGCAGGGTTGTAGCAGCACACTTTCGATAATAATACAAATCAAGTTATGTCCTCCATATTCAGTAAAACACCTAAGGGTCTGTTGTTACTGTTGCTACAATGTTTCATACCCGTCGAGATGCAAATCCCATCATTTCAATCCATTTTAATTTGACGTCTGCAAAAGCTGTCGATATGGACATATGTAGAATTTTGTTCGCCCCATCCAAAGTAAATGATTTTAAAGTGGATGAAATCAAATGAAAGATAAATATGCAAATTTAGTTAATATCTAAGAGAGTTTTGTTAGCGGTCAGTACAATCGACCGATTACGTAACTATATCTAACCTCGTCCGTATAAAGGAGGTTTCCATTTTGAACAACCAATCACATGATCTTAAACATGGCGGCGCCCTAGTATATCGCTTAGCAATGACATGAACAACCACGGTGAAGTTATTCACATCTATTGATCTGTCGATGAAAGCTCCGACGGAATCGATAAACCACGCAAAAATTGAATGTACAAACTGTTTGCCGACAGAAATATTCTTAGAAAGATATCGATAGAAAATTGTGACCCATATTTTCATTTTTAAGAGGAGCCTTACAATCTAATAACAGTAAAACGGTGTACTTCCTACGAAGAAATGTACCGTGTAGGTGCATGTCAAGCTACGTGATACAGTAGAGGGACTTGATCAGCGGATCAGCCGAGGTTTGCCGAATGGTGGTCAGTAGTTCACATAGTAGTAAATACAGTTTTCAAATAATTTAACAGGTACAAATGGAGCAAGACAAATCTAGTTGCTGGCTGTTTAACGCTTGACTGATCGATCCCGTGATTTGACGACCTGAAAGTTGCAGGCTTTTGAAAACATTGCGTGAAAAGGGGAAAATGCTGGTAACCTGCATTTTTCTCCTTTTTTGACTATGTTTTATACCCCTTAACCCTTTACCAAACGATAAAATTTTAGCCTTATCCAAATTGAAAGCATTTGCAGACGAAAATTTCTGTGTGGGTCAAATGGTGCAATTTTTCTTTGGTAGATTAGAAAACATTGTGGGAAAAGGAGAAAATGCTGGTTACCAGCATTTTCTCCTTTTCCCACAGTGTTTTCAAAAGGCCTCTTTATCAGGGTCGTTAAAAGTCGGGATTGTGTGGTAAAGGGTTAAACCACAAATCCCATCAACCAATTCTAATTTGACTCTACAAAAAAGATGGACATGTGTAGAATTTTGTCGTTTAGCAAAAAGTTGTTTATTATTTAGCCGCACGGAAGCTTTCCCCCTCCCAACTCTTACAACCCAAAGTAAATGAGCCACGCTCTGACAAAACAGGGCTGAACGCATCTCTGTGATGCCTTATACCATGCAAGTCATCACATCATTTCAGATCCATTAACCCTTTCCCAAACGACAAATATTGGACTGGTCCAAATTGAAAGAGTTTGCAGACGACAATTTTAAATTTGATGAAAATGGCAGAAAGGTCTCAAAAAGGGTAGAAAACACTGTGGGAAAAGGAGAAATTGCTCGTTAGTAGTATAGGAGGGTAGACCTCGGACATGTCCGAGGTCTACCCTCCCTGAGTGCCATTTTGTCCGAGGTCTACCCTCCCTGAGTGCCATTTTGTCCGAGGTCTACCCTCCCGAGGAGGAAAAAAGCCGCATCACTGCAGATTTGGGTGTAATTCGGTTTCCGCGACGTAGGAATACAATTATAAATAGTCCGCTACTTGAATAAAAGTAGTTCCGGCAGGTGGTTCAGGCAGAGACCCTCGTTGGACTTAGTCTTTTTTGGAGGGTTGTTCTTTCTCTCTATTACCGTCGGACTTACTCTTTTTTTTCCACAATTGGATTAAAAAGTAGTTCCGGCTATTGTAAACAAGCGTTTTGATTGGTCGAGACGTTTTCCCGCCAAAATTCAATGGGTTATTTCCCCTTCTCAGCTTGGACCAAGGCAAAGGCCCTCGTTGGACTTAGTCTTTTTTCACAATTGACTTAAAAAGTAGTTCCGGCTAATGTAAACAATCAGGCTGGTTCAGGCAGAGACTATCGTTGGACTTAGTCTTTTTTTTTACCCGTCTTTTGTTCGTCTCGAACTTTCTCTATTACCGTCGGACTTAGTCTTTTTTCTCCGTCTTTGTTCGTCTTAACCTTTCTCTATCACCGTTGGACTTAATCTTTTTCACCACGATATGGACTATATTCCCTTCTCATACTGGTTCAGGCAGAGAACATCATTGGACTTAGTCTTTTTTCCACAACATGGTTCCCAAGACAAAAGCCTCTTCTATTGGTCTTAGCGATATTGACAATTATTGAAGATAGATTTTCTAGGATTTGGTTAGTCCTGAAAAGGACTGTTTTTGAGAGTGGTCTGTCTTTTTTTTATCTTTTCTGTGTCTTTTTTTGCCTTTTTTGTTGTGTTTTTTTCCTCTATTGAGAACTTTTCTTTGTTTCTTTGGATGTCTTTTTGAGTTTGAGTTTTGGAATCTTCGGGATCTTGAAGTCTTTGAAGTTGTCGATGTTTTTTCCATGTTTTCCCATCCCTATTTTTGACGGTGATATATAGGTGGGATCGTATCGTTGTTTTTTGTGAAGTTGGTCATCATCGTCTTTCTCTATTTCTCGTTTTTTATTTTTTATCTTCTCGTCCTTTGGTTGATGATCTTTCTCTGGCTGTGTTTCCTTTGACTGTTGCTTTTCCTTTGAGTGTTGCTTTTCCTTTGGTTGTTTTTCCTTCGACTGATTTTCCTTTGACTTCTGATCTTTCTTTTTTACAACTGTTACGAGGGAGTCTGTTAGTCTTCGAAGGCTGGTTTTATCAAAGTCGAACTCCACCGGAATCTTCACAATAACAGGCGTAGTTGACTGTCTTTGCTGGTATATTGTCTCGATGTTTCTGTTCAATGTTTTCAACTCCTCTAAAATCTGAGTTATTGTAGCATCTTGTTTTGATATCATCTGTCTCATCTCTTCCTCGAATCTGTTAACTGACCCTGTCATTGGCTCAATGAATGTCGAATTCATGGCTGACGCTAGAATATCTCCACTGTTTCCACTCTGTGGCAAGGAGCTGTCTAAGATGTAGTCGGTTAAGTTGTAATCGGCTAAGTTGAGATTCATCTTTCCCGTTAACAGTATGTTTTTACTCGTACTACTCGAAGATCGAGAGCCGAATGATTGTAGAGAAATAGCGTCAACGTTTTATAGGCTGGTAGGGGATTGACCTACTTTGATACAGAATTAAGAGCGCGGACCCGGTCGGAAGCACCCACGAATGATTATAACACTTACAGAGAAAAATGATAGAAATCTGGGGTACTATCTATCCGATTGAGCTGAGCTCTATTGCGAATGTAACATATCCTATGATTGAACGAAAACAACTGAATTCTAGTCAAGCAGAAATGATAATCTTTCGATTTTTTACATAGTTATATTGCTTACTTGCAAAAGGATGAACTATACTATATTAGAAAATATTATTTGGGCTGAAATTTTTTCTTAGAGTTATGTAGAATTTTGTTTGACAAAAATTGAAAAGATAGAATTTTCTTGACGTTTGGTAGTCCTGAAAAGGACTGTTTTTCGAAGATTTGCATTTTTTTCAACCTCTTCGTCTATCTCTCGCAGCCTCGAACTCATTAATTAGCATGATAAGTAGTGCTATTTCATGACGTATCTGTCGTCGACGAAACCAATCTTCTATCCAGTTCCCTATTGAGTAATATACCACTGCTCCAAACATGAACATACAAAACATTTTTATTCTCGAGTATTGAGAGGTAAAAATGATTAAATGAGAACTTGACCGGCTTTCTTTATACGTTTTTTACAGATGGAATGACCTACTTTGACTCAGAATTAACGTTAACCAATCGTTAGTTTCGTTATATTCTCTTTGAATAAGTAAAAGATAGATGAAAACAAGTCTATACGTTCCGGTAGGGATCAAGACTTTCTGATGAACTTAGTCTTTTTTTTGACAAGTTGAAGTAAAAATTACTTTTTTCTTAAAATCAGAATTGACTTGGTCTGACAATTTGAAGAGAAAGATAAAACTTTCTTGGTGTATGTTAGCCCTGAAAAGGGCTGTTTTTCACTATTCTCTGTAATGAAATTAATTTAACTATCGGTTAACTTAATTTCAAAACTAGAGAAAAGATCGAGGACTCTAAACCTCCTCATCTGAATCTTCGGGGAATAGTTCACGCCGAAGTTCGTTGATTTCTTCAACTTTACCTTGGACATACTCATTATACATAAGGAGTACTCCTTTAATTGTGCAAAGTTGAATTTTCAGATTATACTGCACAGCTCTGCTTTTACACTTATCATATCGTTTTTCCATCCCACTCAGACGAATTTTAAGCAATTCGATCTGTCTGCACCCTTTTCTAAGTCGTCGCTCTGCTTCAAGCAATTTGAACCGTTTGTCGAGGGTTTTCATTTTTTGAGCTCTGAGAGGAAAAACTGATTAAAAAAGAAAAAATATCCCCGTCTTTTATAGGGTGGTAGGGGATTGACCTACTTTGACTCGGAATTAATGTTATCCAATCGTTAGTTTCGTTATATTTCTTAATTCAGAATTGAGTTGAACTGACAATTTGAAGAAAGTAAAAAACTTTCTTGGTGCATGTTAGCCCTGAAAAGGACTGTTTTTTGATGAAGATTCATCCTTCACTGGTTGCGATCGAGTTGTTCTTCTTCTTCTTCAAACTGCACCACAATGAAAGCTTGACAGCAATGATGACACCAAATCACTACACCATAGTCTTCATCATAGTCATAGAATCCCTCATCTGGTTCTGGACAATTGTGCTTTTCTCCAAGATGGTGTAGGATACGAAAGCATTTTCCACACTCTATTGCACATGGTCTATCACACTGAGGACAATAAGGAAAAAATATAAGAATTTTTTCTTGTCTTGGTATACTTTTACGATTTCTTATTCCTGCTACTCGAGAGAAACGAGAGTCGAATGGTTATAGGAAAAGTTCACCGAATTTTTTATAACTTGATGAAGGGGATTGACCTAGTTTGACTCAGAATTAACGTAGACCAATCGTCAGACTCGTTATATTCTTTTGTAGAAAACGGATGGCGGGGGTGGGAAAAACGGTTGATCTTGGCGGGTGTGGGGAAAAAACGACGATTCTTCGGATAGGACTTAGTCTTTTTTTTTTGAGTCTGATGCAACCAATCTTTCGATCTGAGAAATACGTTTGTGAAAATTGACAATTTGAAGAAGCAGTCTTCCTGGGTATTGGTTGGCTCTGAAAAGAGCCCTCAATCCTAAAAGAAGGAGAGAGTGGTTCTTAAAAAGAACCATTGTTTTTATCCATTATACAGGATATGCCGTGATGACAGAAAGATCTTTATACCTAAATACGTCCGGCAACTCAAATCCATCATAGCAGGCGACGACTTTACAAACATACGCCTCTTTACCGTCTGCATCTTTTCCGATTTCAACAGGAAATTTCATTTCAAAAATTATCTTGTTGAAACCTTGCAATTTAACACTATCACTATGTTCTACAGTAGATTTTACCATTTCATAAATTTCTGAAACGGAAAATCTTCTAGAGAACAAACTAGGCTGAGATTCATCCAAGTATCGTTCTGCATCGGAATAATGTTTTCTAATGAAATGCTCATAGTTGAAGTACACCTTATAGCGTAAATATTGCCCGCTATAATAAGATTGAGGCGGAGTACCAAAACCCTGTCTCACGGACATATCGCTAGGATAAAAAAAAAGATAGAGAAAGAATAAAAGATAGGAAAAATTTTGTCAGCATTTTATAGCTTGGTAAGGGGATTGACCTACTTTTGCAATGGAATTAAGAGCACGAACGGGGACGAGAGCATGTAGATAGAACATAACGTACTATATGATCTCACATAGAATGTGATGATCTAGCTACATTTTTTCCATCTCTGTTCTTTTTTGGGATCTTGTTAATTTTATATTCTGAACTTTTTTTGGGAAGAAATCAAAACAGACGACTTTTTTAAATCATTTCTTTATTCATTCAAAAGTTCTTAACAATATCATGAAAAAACAGTAACGTTTAAAACAAAGCAAATGTTCTAACACTATATTTTATGTATACAAAGACATTTTATATACAAAGCAATGAAGGTACATTTTATATACAAAACATTGACAATACAGTTTTTATTTACAACAATGACAAAACAATTTTTACAATGCGAATTCACAGATACCTCGATTTTTCCACTTGTCTTCATGTTCCACAACAGTTTTGTGCAATTGTTCATTGCCCAAAAACAAATGATATACACTATCCAATCCACTATATTCACACGTTCCTCTAATTTCAAAGACGTTTTTGAATACTGCTCTTGTCGAAAGAGTTGAAAGTACGATTTTTTCTGTGACATCTCTATCAAATAGGAGATAGCCTTCCATGATATCCACTCCTTCTGCATTATCTCTTGATTTTGTATACCGTAAGTAAAAGTTAAACAGGAGTGATTTCATTTTCAGCAGGATCAGATAACTTTCTTCTGGTCTTCCTATGATAATGAATCGCCATCGACTTGTGGCTTGCAACTTCTTAGCGAAATAGTCACTTTTCCACAAACAAGCTGTCAAATAGCCTTTGATAGTAGTATCGAAATCTGACTCAGTCACCAGCATAGCAATAAAGTCGTGCATGCTATACAGCTTACAGGATGTCTCTCCTTTTGCAACTCCCTTGTGCAATTTATCTATCCAAAGTTTCACACAGTTGAATTTAAGATTGAATTTTGTTCGTTCATCGAGCGTGTGCAGATGGATGAAATCTCTATAAACTTTTTCACGTAGTTCTATCGGCAAAGGCAGCATTTCACTTGACATGATTTCCACTTTTGATAGAACCGTCTTACTTTGATCGTTCACTTCAAGTCAGTGTAACATGGTATTGTTCCTTACAGTTATTTATACCCTCAAAAGCTTATAGGTCATAGAGTGCAGTATCGTTACAATGTGAATTCACAGATACCCCGATTTTTCCACTTGTCTTCATGTTCCACAATAACTTTATGCAATTGTTCATTACCCAAAAACAATGGGAATTTGCTGTCCATTTCACTATATTCACGTACTCCACTAGATGGATAAACATATTTTGAAATATCTTTTGTCGAAAGAGTTGAAAATACGATTTCTTTTGTGACATCTCTATCAAATAGAATATAGCCTTCCAAGGTATCCACTGTTTCCTCACCATCTTGAATGGATCCTCTTTTGTAGCGTAAGTAAAAGTTAAACAGAACTGATTTCATTTTCAGGACGTTCAGAAAACTCTCTTCTGTTCTTCCTACTATGATGAAATGCCACCGACTTGTGGAATCCATTTGTTTAGCAATATAGTTGTCTTCCAACAGGCAAATTGCTAAATAAACTTTGAAAGGGAGATCGAAATTTGTATCGTCCCCCATCATCACAATAAAGTCGTGCATGCTATACAACTTACAGGATGTCTCTCCTTTTGCAACTCCCTTATGCAATTTGTTTATCCAAAGGTTCACACATTTGAATTTAATGTCAAACTGTACTTGTTTATCGAGCGTGTGCTGATGGGTGAAATCTCTATAAACTTTTTCACGTAGTTCTATCGGCAAAGGCAGCATTTCACTTGACATGATTTTCACTTTTTTTGATAGAACCGTCTTACTTTGATCGTTCACTTCAAAACAGTGTAACACGATGTTGTTTCTTACAGATATTTATACCCTCAAACTTTTATGACCATAGGGAACAGTATCAGTATCGTTTACAATCACTCTTTTGGTGTATACAGAACGAAAGGTTTTTGTCTGTGGTTCACTGGTCACTGTCCTGTCTTTATGTCTTTTGATTCTACAGTCATACTGAACTTTGATTTCTACTTTACGATCCAGAGCACATTTCGAATAGGTGTCGAAATTCACCATCTGATTTGTATTGTAATCCAAAGTAATTCCCTTGACTTTACATTTGCTTTTTTCTTTTCCGTCTTTTGTTCTCATTTTGTAAGCGTAATTCTTGGGGCCTAATCCTCTGAAATGAGTTATTTTGCAATCAGGCTCTTCATCGGTCCATTTTCCTAGTCTACTGTTAATAATGGGTGGGTTCCACAATGGAGGGTCATGAATGTACATACAACTGTCTGTATCGAAATACAGAACTCTATCCCCCAATCTTTCAAGAACACTGTACAGTTCCAACCTTGCATAAGCTGTTACGTAGGATGCTACAATAACATTGGCTGTAGCATGCGTTTCGACAAAGTCCATCTTTTCTTCATAGTTGACCAAAATGAATGGACACTCGTTGTCAAAAATTTCCACATGCTTTACCGTATATTTCGGGTCGGTAATCAAGTCAAAATATTTAGATGGTTCTCTGATGTATTTCGTCTTGCTCATGTTTTCACGCTGTGCTAATTTTCCCCAAAGACAGTTCAACATAATCTTAGCAAATGATCTTTTACCAGGATTTCTTGAATGCATTTTGGATCGAGACGAATCCCTTCGGCTTCCTCATACTCACGAATGAATTGATCCTTTTCCGAGTCTGTCTGACACCAACCGGGATATCCACTGGCTTCTTGCTTGATTTTCAAGAAATTGTCCACATAACCTTTAAAGAATTGGTCCGAAACAGAATCGAAATGCCAGATTTCATACACTTGCATTAGCTATTAACCACAGTCAAGAGCTTTGAACAGTTCAAATGTAACCCAAGTTCCAATCAAGGCTCTCTCTTCTTTTTCATGGTTACAAACGTTTGAGCTTTCTTGTGCACATTTCATACAGAGTGGAAACATCATCTTGTTGTTACAGTGAACTGGAAGAACGGGATGAAACAAATCGGTTGGGGGTAGAACTTTGCATTTAATGAGTCCTTCATACTGACGAATGTTCTTCATGTCAATGTTCTCAGCAGCCAAGATTGATGGATGGCCTACAGGATAGAATTTATGTTTGCAGACGTAAGGATACAGAGAGCAAATGTCAATATACTTGATTTCCTTCTCACTGCTTTCCTCAACATCATAAGCAATTTTTATTGCATTGCATCTACCTCCAGCCAATCCCTCTCTTGGTTCGATGGGGTCGCAGTTCGGGTATAGACTTTCAATGGTTTTTTTTGTACTCTTTGTCCTTTTTCATCTTGGTATCGAATTCATGCTCCCATATGGTCACGACGTTATATCCCTTTCTTTTGATGGTTTCTAATCGTTCAATGGTGCTGTTGTACAATTCATCCATTGTTTTTCCATTGATGGGATTGATATATTTCCGATCTTTAAAACATGTCTGGCAACCATGAAATAAATCCCCGAGGAATTCATAGACAGTCTTTGATTGACGGTGAAATCCGTCTACAGTGTATTTCCCTATTTGAAATTCACCACCATTTTTGGCATGTTGAATATGAATCCCTTTTTCCCTAGCAATGCTTTGAATCCACCGTATTGCTTTCATAGAAAACCGACGTCTGGCTGGATCTTTGCTTGAAATGATGGCTATCTGACCTTTTGGTAAATAATCTTTTCGCCAAATCTTGTTACAGGCTCCAGCTATGGTAAACGACTCTGTGAATGGGCAAATCCCACTCTGTTCGATGAACAACTTTCTGAATTCACCACATCCTCGTCTTAGGATATCAACATCCGATCGACAGTACAACTCCATCTCTTTTTGAAAATTGAATTCCTCACCGTTTTGAACTTTGTCATTATACCAGACTATGAATTTCGTTCGAACCTCTTCAGGCATTGAATCGGGCTTGTAATAAGACATGTCCAAGTATGGGCCAACGTAATCCCAGAATTCGTCTGTATTTGCCCAGTGAGGAAAGTAACCTTTTTTCATTTCTTGAAGTCCAAATGTAGTCGGAAATTTCGCCAGCCCAAAGTTCATGAAACTGAAGGAGTCGATCAAACACACACCATTCAGTTCTAACTTCAAAATATTATTCCCATTCATGGTCAGTTCTGGTTCTTTCATCCCAACGTTGATAATGTGATTGAGAATAAATTGACCATCATAACCTTTGAGATTATGGGCAATAGCTATGATTCCTTTATGATGCTTTGTAAAGAGCCAGCTGCAAAAATGACTCAAAGTTTCTTTTCCTTGAAAAATAACTTCTCTTCCTTCTTCGAATTCACTGCATGTGGAACAATGAAAATCAAGTGGTTTATCGATACATTCAGCACAGGCTCGGTGTGCAATACAGTAATTCGGAATGTGCACCACCGTGTCTTGCTGGCATTCGAAATCAAAGAAAATGAACAAAGGTTTTCTGATTAAAGAAGAGCTCGTCTCATCGTCGCTGTCGTGCTTCATCTTACTCTGGTAAGGTTGAATAAAACAGCGATGAGAGAAGTCAACTATTTTCTTGCAGAGATGACACTTTTTCTTTCCCTTACAGACATGATTTTTCTTTCTGACAAAAAACTGGCCTTCACATTTTGAACAGAGTTTCACTAATTCACAAATGGTTTTCTTCTCTTTACCTTGAAGCGTTTTGTGATTTTTCAAGCATTCTGCACTGAAAAATCGTCTATGACACTTGGAACAGATATACTCTTTTGATTCCAATGGACATTTTCCAGCACGAAAGCAACCTTTACAGATCTTTGAGCAAGCATGGTCTTCCCGATTCTTGTAACGTGTGTCACAGAACTCACAATAATAAGTACAATCAAGAAATGCTGTGATGGATTTGATGTAGTCATAGTGCTTTTGATGAAAGTACAAATGTATGATTTTACTATTGTCTTTCACTTCTGGATGTTCAAACACTTTCTCCAATTTTGAATGCTGTTGATGGACTTTAATAACATAGTCTTTTTCATATAAAAAATCTTGAATTTTTTTGTATTCTTCAGGACCTACAGGATGCGTCGACGAAACTCCAGCTTCATTCATCAATTTCTCGGCTTCAATCTTTTGAAGTGGTCTGTTTGATCTTTTGATGTGATCCCATCTTCGGTTCCATTCTTGGGTGTTTTCACGTTCATGGTGATAAATCCCCACAACAACGGCTCTTGCAAAACATAGATGATCTTCATTATTAATTTCAATAATCGATTGTTTCTTCTTTGCGAAAACTTTTGAATCCAATACTTCTGTACCCCTAACTCTTTTGCCACTTCCACTTGGGGGTACCGTATGTGTGATATCGAATGTCATGCGGCCATCGTTCAAGACGAATTCCTCACTCGACTGTAGAACTTTTTCAATCTCGTCCAATATAGTATGACTCTCCAACTCCTCCACATATAGAAAGGGAATATGAATCCCCATATCCAATGAACGGTGATTGATGGTGATTCTAATCATATCCCTCGATTCAGCCTTTAACTTTTGAACGATCTGTTGGATAACATCGTCGAATAAGGCAGTCAGTTTTTGTGGTTGTAGCTCATCGAATTTCTTAAAAGACGCCTCCAGTACATGGGAATCTGTATTGAATTTTCTTGACTTCTTTTTTCCCACTTCTTTTAAGACGTATAGACTTTTCATATCCAAAGATTTTTTGTCTCCACTTTCTTCTTCCTTGGGTGAAAATAACCCAGCATGACTTTCTTCTTGCAAAGATTTTCTGTCTTCTTTCAAAGATTTTCTGTCTTCTTCTTTCAAAGATTTTCTGTCTTCTTCTTTCAAAGATTTTCTGTCTTCTTCTTTCAAAGATTTTTTGTCTTCACCATCACTTTCTTCTTTCAATGGTAAACTTTTTCTCTTTTTGGTTGACGGTGAAAATTTCTCATCATCGGTTTCATCATTACTGCTACTGTCTGGGTAGACTAGGATTCTTTTTCTTTTTTTTGCCGGCAGTAATTTTTTTCTCTTTTTCGGGATGGACTGAATTGTCTCATCGTCACTTGTACTGTCTGAATAAGGTACTAGCCTTTTAGACATTGTTTTATGGCTAATTATAAGTCAAACAATGACCCAGAACTCAAAAAAATCCTAGCTTTTTTATATCTTTTTTTCAGGCCAAATGTGTATAAAAAGAGGCGTTACGACTGAAATCTTCATCATTCTTCGGAAAGATTTCAAACAGGACAACTGGTAGAAAAATGAGTGGGTTCAAGCTACAAAGTACAACACCAAAGAGAATGTACCTGTATGTTAACTCATACAGTCACGATTATGAGATCACCAATATACCGTCAAGATATCAAGTCTACCATACTGGGAACTACGTGGGATCATTTCTATCCCACCAACATTTTGCAGAAGAAGATGTCTATCGTATCGCCAGAGTCCTGGATCAAGCAACATTCGACAAACGCCATGGGGTGAGTGATATGACAACGAATATTTGTTTTACATGCAACAGATCAGGACATTGGGCCAGACAATGTCCAGAAAAAGAAAAACTGATATGGAGATTCGTCTCTGTCTTCGTGGACCCCTACAGTCACGAGGTCAAAATCTCACCAACAATGGAAACCGGGAGTAAATTCCAACATATGAAATATGTTGGGGCTCTATTATCCTATAAAGTAGACGAGAATAAACGGAAGACAAGATCGTCACAGACTACAACTTCATCGACTGGAAATCAGATCGAACAGGAGATCGAAAATATGGAGCATGATAACACAGAAATCAACGACACAGAAATCTGTAGAATTCAAGTAGAAATACATGATAACCCGCAACAAAGCTTGCAACAAAGTTCGCAAAAAAATAAACTTTCTTCAGAGGATACTCTAATACTCGATCAAAACAACGGACCCTCTTCACTGTCTGGAGAGGGGCAAAACAAGCAAGTTTCTTCAGGATCTGAAGAAAAGAAAATCAACGAGAAAAGAGAAAAGAAAAAGAAGAACTGTTTCTTCTGCAAAACAAAAAACATGGTGCAAAAATCTGTCCAGATATTGTGTTGAAAAATAACAATGACGAACACAATGATGGAAACAATGAAAAAAAGAGGAAACGCAAGAGTGAATGTGAACCTGACATCCCGAAGAAAAAAAGAAAAACACAGTGAGTTGTAAAAAATGTGCTAACATTTTTCAAAGAACTGTTTCAAAAGAACTTTTTTCAAAGAACTGTTTCAAAGAACTGTTTCAAAAACGATTCATTTATTTCTACAGTTCAATGTTTCATTGTATATATATTTTACCAGTTCAATGTTTTTCATTGTAATGATTATTGTACAGAATGTTTAAATAAAACGTTTTAAATAAAAGATATAAAAACATATAGGACTTGACTTTTTTGTTTTTTTGACAATTTGAAGAAAGTAAAAACTTTCTTGGTATTGGGTAGCCCTGAAAAGGGCTGTTTTTAAAATTAAAGAGAACGTATTCTTTACCATTTCAATGAAGTATACATTCTCATTAATTTATTCTGCCAACCGCGATGTTCTGTTGGCGGTATCAGCTCTGACAAGTCTGGGTAAATATTACCCATCTTAACGATTGGGGTACGAGTATAAAACTCATACCCTCGTCTTCCAAAAAACTCACGAAGAGCTTTATGTTTTAGTCTCTTCCTTTCTTCTGCCTCGTCTTCTTTCTTTTCCAAGGCCTCTTTTTCCCATTTCTCTTTCATCTCCTTCTTATTCTTCTTGCCACCAAGTAGCCCACAGCAAAATTTCGATAACTTCATCGTGAAATGAGTTAATACAAGAATAAAAAATGCTGGCTCTTTTATAGCTTGACAGGGGATTGACCTACTTCACGTCAGAATTAAAAGCGCGAACGTGGGCGAGAGCATGTAGATAGAACATAACGTACTATATGATCTATCTACAATGTCTAAGAGTATCAAATCCAAAAAAAATGTAACGAAACTAACGATTGATTAACGTTAATTCCAAGTCAAAGTAGGTCAATCCCTCTACCAAGCTATAAAATCAATGAACTTCTTCTATAGTCATTCGACTCTCGTTCTCTCGAGCAAGACGAATAAATCATAAAGTAACCAAAGCGAAAAAAGAATTACAAAAAATATGGAACAGATAAACCATCAAATAATTGACGCTCTCCAAGATTATTTAAATGCTGGTGAAGACCTGTTGGTATTAAGAAGGCAACTCATAGCAGTTCAAAGACACCTAGAGCTGATAACACAACCATACAGAGAACTCGGAGAAAAATTACTTGAGCTGTTTATGCAGACAACAACTCCAGATCTCATATTAGTTGACGTTGAACTCGGGAGAAAGATCACCACGAAGGATGGGACAATGACAATTACGAAAAGAACTGGAAGTTGTCCCATCTGTCATGCAAATTTCGGTTGCTGTCATTAGACGAGGAAAAAAGACAGTCTAACCTCCAAAAAACAGTCCTTTTCAGGACTAACCAAATCTTAGAAAACCTATCTTTAACAATTGTCAATTTCGCAGATGTGTTGTTGTACTTTTTTTGCAGAGAGAAAAAACATCTTTTGCGATAGAGAAAAAATTTACGATTAAAAAAAGTCGTAGACAAAAAAATCTTACAGACAAAATTTTTTCAAATAAAAAATCTTGCAGAGAAAATTTTAGCAATAGAAAAAACTTTTACGCTTAAAAATTTTTTATCATAGAAAAAATTTCGGATAAAAATTTCGGATAAAGAATTTTTACAATTTAAAAAAAGTTTTGCAGATTAAAAAACTAGGGACGAATAAAACTAGGGACGAATAAATCTAACATCGGGTAAGTCTAGACGAATTGATTTCCGGGAAATATCGGAAAAAAACTCACACTCAGATCATATAGTCAGGCAATGTCTAAAGATCATACTGCTAGGAGCCAAAGAAAAGACTAAGCCCAACGACGGTAGAGAAAGATTGAGACGAACAAAATCGAAAAAAAGACTAAGTCCAACGATACTCTCTGTCTGACCCAGCGTAAGTAGGGAATATAGTCCATATCGTGGAAAAAAGACTAAGTTCAACGGTGATAGAGAAAGGGTGAGGCGAACAAAAGACGGAAAAAAAGACTAAGTCCAACGATGCTCTCTGTCTGACCCAGCGTAAGTAGGGAATATAGTCCATATCGTGGGTAAAAAAAGACTAAGTCCAACGGTGATAGAGAAAGTTCGAGACGAACAAAAGACGGGGAAAAAAGACTAAGTCCAACGGTAGTCTCTGCCTGAACCAGTCTGATCCATTTACCTGAGCCAGATTGTTTACATTAGGCGGAACTACTTTTTAAGCCAATTGTGAAAAAAAACTAAGTCCTACGAGGACCTTTGGCTGAACCACCCTGTGGTGTGATTCACCTCCAATTCGAATTTTGGCGGGAAAACGTCTCGACCAATCAAAACGCTTGTTTACATCACCCGGAACTACTTTTTAATCAAATTGTGAAAAGAAGACTAAGTCCGACAATAATAGAGAGAAAGAACAACCCTCCAAAAAAGACTAAGTCCAACGAGGGTCTCTGCCTGAACCACTTGCCGGAACTACTTTTATTCAAGTAGCGGACTATTTATAATTGTATTCCTACGTCGCGGAAACCGAATTACACCCAAATCTGCAGTGATGCGGCTTTTTTCCTCCTCGGGAGGGTAGACCTCGGACAAAATGGCACTCAGGGAGGGTAGACCTCGGACAAAATGGCACTCAGGGAGGGTAGACCTCGGACATGTCCGAGGTCTACCCTCCTATACTACTCTCGTTACGAGCAATTTCTCCTTTTCCAACAGTGTTTTCAAAAGACTTGTACTGCAGACACGTGAAAACCAGGGCTTGTTTGGGAAAGGGTTAAAAAACGTTTTTTTTTTCCTAAAAATCGACTAGTTCTGGAGATAGGCTGCTCCTTTGACATGCAGAAAATTGACCAAAAGCAAAACGTTTCAGTCCAGATCAGTCTGCGCGGACTGTGCGGGGTGACCTAGGTAGATACTTTTTGCAAATGCATAAAGCCCACTTTTCACAGAGCACGGCTCAAATGATTTTATAGTGGATAAACTTAGATAAAAGATATTACACAAATTAAGTTAATATCGTAGAAAGTGTAGATAGTGGTAATCCCAAGGTACATACAGTTTTCAAACAATTTGATAGATACAACTCGAGC
Source organism: Tridacna gigas (assembly GCA_945859785.2). Taxonomy (NCBI): domain Eukaryota; kingdom Metazoa; phylum Mollusca; class Bivalvia; order Cardiida; family Cardiidae; genus Tridacna; species Tridacna gigas. The sequence goes on from OX244029.2 coordinate 69,633,631, forward strand.
AAGACAAATATTGACATTGGCTGCTGCCTGTTTAACCCCTAGGGGTTGCTGAGTGCACGTTAACATACTTTTGCCGACAGTGAAGATCAAGATCAGACTACACAGAACGTGCAGGGTTGCTGAGTGCACGTTAACATACTTTTGCCGACAGTGAAGATCAAGATCAGACTACACAGAACGTGCAGGGTTGCTGAGTGCACGTTAACATACCTTTGCCGACAGTGAAGATCAAGATCAGACTACACAGAACGTGCAGTCTGACCTTCGATCTACATTGTCCAATACGGTGGATTTTTTTTTCCACAAAAACCTTTATCATCGCAATACCTGTGTTTTTACTATTTTAAATCGCAACAATTGGGTTTTAACCATCGGATCTTAATTTGCATTTCATTTCTCTAGTAGCAGTTCAAAGATTAACATGAACCTGAATACTCCCCAGAGGCACAGCCACGAATGTAGTGAGACGAAGGCGTGACTCGAGTACTGAGGGGAAGAACATGGTAAGGCCGCGAACGTAGAAGAGTTCATTTGTTATGATTGATGAATCAAAACCGAACCTTGCAACAAACAATCCCGTTTTTAAACTACGCTGAGAAAAAAAAAATGAAATATCATTTTTTAATTGTCGTCTGAGTTGTGGTCTGTGAAAAGGAAGCTTAATGCATCTGCGAAAAGTATCGACCCAGGTCAGCCTGCGCAGTTCCTGGGCCGAAACCTTTCGCTGTTGCTCAATTTTTTATATGTCCAAGGACCAGTCTACTTCATGATTAAGTCGGTTGTTAAAAAGAATGGCTATTATGGATGCTTAATTAATTATGTGATGGCTTAATTCGTATCATGGATCACGGAGATGCATTAAGCCCCCCTTTTGCCAGAGCATGACTCAAATGTTTCCAGTGCGGGAGGAGCCTATAATTATGCCGCCTGATGACTTGATGTTGATTATCCATATTTTACAAGGATACTTTCAAAGTCTTCAGTACATTCGCTTGAAATTCTGGATCTCGTGCGTCACCATTTAACCTTTATCCCGCTAAATAAAAGAAATGAAATTTTCAAACCGATATTATAAACCCACATTTTCCTATTACAAGGGTATTTTTGGAGGAAAAATATCTTCTTATCGGACAGTGTAGATCCAAGATCAGACTGCACGTTCTGTGCAGTCTGATCTTGATCTACTCTGTCCACAAATGGTCAGTTAGTCACGCTCAGCAGCCTGAGGGTTAAATATTGTGTCCGTAAAAAAAATCTGATTAAAAAGGGGGGCTGGATAAGTACAACTAGATCCGTATTCACCACCCATTGTTAATTTAATTCTAATTCCAGATTTAAGAAATAAACGCAACTTCTGATTGGCTAAACCATTTGGTTCAGCCAATAAGAAGTTGCGTTACTTTCAAACTTTGAAACTTCGGGAGAATGCTCTTAAGGATAGTTCGTAAATACGGACCGGGGTCTCTTAACCCTTTTCCAAACAAGCCCTGGTTTTCACGTGTCTGCAGTACAAGTCTTTTGAAAACACTGTGGGAAAAGGAGAAATTGCTCGTAACGAGCAATTTCTCCTTTTCCCACAGTGTTTTCTACCCTTTTTGAGAACTTTCTGCGATTTTCATCAAATTTAAAATTGACGTCTGCAAACTCTTTCGATTTGGACCAGTCCAAAATTTGTCGTTTGGGAAAGGGTTAAATTTTGTCGTCCGACAAATACTAGTATATTGATAAAGGTATTATGAGTTTTAATGTAACAATGCAACAACTTTATCCAACGGATTAATCGCTGGATTTAAATTTGAGATTAGATTTTATTTTCCTTTAATCCACGTACGTGCATGTACACAGACTTTATCTCATAACCATGGAAAGGTAAACACTGTAACGCGGCGTAACTTCTTACTTCCTGCAACAAAATTTGCAGCAGACAACTCTAACCCTTTACTAGACGACAAAATTTTAGATTTGTCCAAATCGATAGCCTTTACAGACAACAAAAATTGTGGTCCAAATAAAGAAATCTGTTCTTGGGAGGGTAGAAAACATGGTGGAAAAAGGAGAAATTGCCGGTCCCCAGCATTTTCGCCTTTTCTCATATAATTTACAACCGCTTTCTTTCTCAGGGTTGTTTAAACTCGGAATTGTGTAGTAAAGGGGTTTACAGAAAAGAGTGAAATACGTAAAATTCACATGAATTTAGGTTAAATTCAAAACATATCAACATAACCTCTCTCGATGGCTTAAAGCACAATCCATGGAAACTTTGAACGGTTTTCATCATATAGACTCGACTAAACAAGCGAATGACACGAGATATATTCAAGATTAGACTGCACGTTCTGTGCAGTTTGATCTTGATCTATGCCGTTCGCAAGAGCTTGTTTTCGCTTGTCGCATTGAAGGGGTTAACACATTCAAAATCACTCTGCGGAATGAAAACGTAGATGAGAAAAATTGCTCCTTACCAGAAATTTGTAATTTTATTAAAAAAAAAAAAAATTTAAAAGTAGTCATCTACAGAACGTCGGAACTATTTCTTCATTTAACATGGTATTTTTTCAACGTTATTCACACTAAGACTCTGTGATCAAACTATCATGTTCTTATTTTCAGCTGTAACCTTTCTTTAATATGTACAATACGATTACAAGTCACGCTGAACGAGTTGTTTTAGTGAAGATACACGTATTTTAAATGCGCCCTCGAATTTGAATGGCAAATTCCACAATTGCTCGTCTTGCAAGCCACTGACTGCTCTCGAACATAAGGACTGTCGGTAATAAAGGAATCAATCCTGGCGCAATGGCTATCATCAATCCTAGGTGGGAAGTGAACCTGTTTTTCAAGCTCTGCAAGGTCCGTATTCAACAACCATTCTTAACTATTTACCTAACGACAAAATTTTGGACTGAACCATATTTGAAGTATTTGTAGATGACAAATCTGATGTGTCTTAAGTGGTAATTTCTGTATTTGATCGTGTAGAAAACATTGTGGGAAACGGAGAAAATGCTGGTTACCAGCATTTTCTCCTTTTCCCACAATATTTTCAAAAGCCTTTTCTTTCAGGGTCGTTAACACTCGGGATTGTGTGGTAAAGACTTAACAGGTTTCTCAGTCTTATCCTCCAAGATTTTCTAAATCTGAACGTAGCAGAACCTCTGATTGGCTAAACCAGTTGGTTTATTTGTGTTACTTTCAAATTTAGAAAATCTTGAAAAACAATACTAAGAATGTTCTTAAGAATGGTTGGTGAATACGAACCCTGTACGTTACCGACTGAGTGGGCTCCTTTGTATACAATTTCGTCGGTAAACAGAGTTATACCATTTCAGACTGAACATTGTTGGAATGAAGCGATATCAAAACTAAAAGATTACAAGTATTTCAGTAAAAATCAATAACAGTTTATTCACTTAAAAAACATGATCACTAACAAAGTAAAACAATTCATGGCATAAAACTAATAAATGTGTTCAGAGAGGAACGGCTATCATTGAAACAAATAGACGGACAGAGAGAAAAAGCCAAGCAGATAGCCAGGGTGGTTAATGATGACACAAAATTGAAAGAGACAGACAGGAAGACATGAGGGCAAGAAAACAGGCAGAGAGAAGCACAGACATAAAACATGAGGGAAAACAAAGCCTCGTTTGGAAGTATTGAAGCACATACATGTACACGTATGACAAAAGCATTAAAAAAGGATAAAGTAAACTTAACCCTTTACCAGATAACAACAAAATTTAAAACTTGTTCAAACTGAAAGCACTTACAGACAATAAGCTACATTGTGGATCAAAAGATTAGATTTTTTTGTTTCTGAAAGAGCAGAAAAAATATTAAATATATGGTCAGAATATAAAAACAAGGCAGATTAAGAGAAAAACTTAGCAAGGGGCATACCTCTTTCAGATAGACAGCTTTAGTAAATGAGACATGTATACAGTCGACTTCACCAAAAATATCTCTCAAAATATCAATCAGTGTAGGCCAAGGATCAGACTACACACTCTGTGCAATCTTTATCCTTAGCATACGGAGACTTAAAGGCAACAGTTCGTTATTGCAAACTGACACTTATAAGATTTTAACCATATTTTTACAATTAACTCTACCAGACAACAAAGTTTTAGTTATCAAGCACTTGTAGATGACAAATTAGAAATGGCTAAAAAGTTGGAAATTTTCTTTGAAAAGACAGAAAATGTTTTAGGAAAGGGTAAAAAGTGCTGGCTACCAGCACTCTCTCCTTTTCCTACAATGTTTTCAAATTTGTCTTCCTCAGAGACTAAAAAACACAGGCTCATTTTGTACTGGGTTCAATGAAGTATCTCTGTTGGACTGACCCCATTCTCTACATAAACCCAATTTCAACAACCAAAAAATAATTGATGACTGTTAAAACATAGTAGGAATTTATTTATTAACCAGACTATTTCTTGTCCAACAGATAAAGACGTAACATATAATGATGAAAACACTTATGTTCATGTTTTCTGATTTTTCTTAAAATCTATTGCCTTACAGAATTTTTTTATACCTTCCAAAAACCATTTGAGTCATGCTCTGGCAAAGGGGCACTTAATGCATCTCCGTCAAGCATTATACCAATCAAGCCACCACATAATTATGGATGCAGAATAGCCACATTTTACAACAACAGACTAAATCATGAAGTAGGCTGATCCTTGGACAAACAGAAAATTGACCAATAGCGAAAAGTTTCAGCCCGGTCTGCGCTGGCTGACTTCGGTCAATACTTTTGGCAGATGCATTAAGCCCCCTTTTCACAGAGCAATGGCTCATTTACAATCACTGAACATTTCCAGAAGTGGTGCAATAATTTTTCATAAGAAAGTTGCTTCTTCCCCCACAATATTTTCAAATACTGTCTACCATAAGGGCAAAAAAGAAACAGATTTTTTAAACAAATCACATAAACACTTAATGATTCAAATACACAAGAGATTCAATGAAATATTATACAAAGGTGGTTTCAAAATCCACGTTGATTCAAGGTTATTCTACATATTTTTACAACTGTATAACTTTTTTGGGATGCAACTAACCCTTAGGCTGCTAAGTGTCACTAAAGGACCTATTGCAGACAGTGTAGATCAAGATCAGACCACACAGAATGAGCAGTCTGATCTTAGATCTCCACAGTCCAATAATGCAATATTAACCCCCCCCTCAAAAAAAAAAAAAAAAAAAAAAAAGATTAGAATAGCAACATTTGGGTTTTAACTATCGACTTAAAATTATCATTTCATATTCTAAGCAGGATAAGAGTTAAGGTTATTGGAGAACCAAGACTTGATCAGGGATGACTCAAACAACACTCTTCAAGTAACAAATTGATATTAACATGATTGTAGTAAATTATCGCTGTTTGGCCATTTTTTAACAAAAGTAACAAGGTAACATGAGTACTGAATGCAAATGCTAACACTTGGCTGCACTTGTTTTTTCAAAGAAACAAAATGTCGAAAAAGGGACACAACTATGTTAAAAATATTTTTACGGTTACCTGCCCTATTGGTAAGAGTTCCTTTTTTGAAAGATTACATCTACCCTGAGTATAAAATAATATTTTCATTAAGGAGAGAGATATCAGGTAATTATCAAAGTTTGTGCATAATGAGGGCATACACGATGACAGGGCTATGATAATACCTTGCCGTTTTCTTTCAAAACAGCCAAGCTTACAATGGAATATTGATTAAAAATGTGCAAAAACTGAACATAACAAAAAAATTATTCATGAACAGAGATCACAAACTGACTCAAAAACTTGACCTTTACATGCGGTAAATGACTAAAATTCTATCTTTTTTATTTTTCTAAAAACTCTACTCTGAAATCAGCAGCATCATTCTAAAAATTTGTTAAAACTAGGCATTACAAACATCAATAATACATAGGCCACTCCACCTAACAAGTAATGATAAACACAGCACAAAGTTGGTCAACGTCCTTTAACAAAATACACTGCAAAGGAAACACTTGAAATTTCATGATGTCTTTTATGATTATTTGTGAACCTTGACATTCATAAAATAACTCACTACCTCACTGTTTTTTTTCCTTGTCTCACAGCGGACAACTTTTGAAAAACATGGCAGCAAAAGCAGAAATAGCTTGTAATCAGAAATTTCTTTTTTTTGCCAAAATATTTTCCTTTGCCTTAATGGATAAATCTGAAATCATTTATATTAATCATTTATAATTCACATAGATATTTTTTTAAGTCACATGGTGCAAATATGTTTCAGGATGTAATGATTTGTAAGCAACACAACATATGACTTTAACGACCCTGAAGAAGAAGACTTATGGAACATTGTGGGAAAAGGAGAAAATGGTAACCAGTATTTTCTCCTTTTCCCACAATGTTTTCTAACCTTTCAAAAAAAATTTCAAATTTTTGAGTCACATTTGTCACCTGCAGATACTTTCAATTTGGACAAGTCTAAAATTTTGACACATGTAAAGATAGTGTCCTTGTCTTGAGAGAATCCTTATAAGATAAACTTGTTTCAAATACATGTCACTTTATCGTGATGGAATATCTGTGAATGGGTAGATCTTTATAACCTCCCCCACACCTCTTGTTGTGCCCTGTCTGAAGAGAAGTCGGGATCCAACACGAATATACTCTGGCTGCTTGAGAAATTTGAAAACTACCTGTGCTTTTTGGTTAGTTTTAATAGATGTCTGAAAAAACAAAATCATGACAAAACATTATTTTATTAAATTCTTCACCAACTTTCGAGTTTTTGCAGGTTATGTTGATCAAGATCAGACAGCACAGAACAAGTAGTCAAATTTAGGGTCTACACTATCTACTACTTTGTAACATACTTGGGCCAAAATAGCAGTGGCCTTGCAATAAAATGCAGGGTTTTTTCTGGACTCAAAATGTGGAATTTTTCATTTAACATCCATTAGGTAAAATAACATTTTATATCAATGCTTGCAGAAACAAACTGTTTATAAAAAAAATTGCCTTAAATGCAAAATCTTAAGCAGGACAGTTCAAGTGCTTAAAGTCTTATTGTTCAAGGAAAGGCAAATGTTGCCACAATTCATTTGTGCAAATGGAATATGTTTTGACTGGTTGAAACACCAACCTATCATAGTTGAGTATTTCTTGTATCTGAATCCAAACCATCTATGTGTCATAAAATCTTGCATTATGTAAACACTTACCATGTCTTTAATTTTGATGATTTCGACAGTTTGGTACACATTTCCCACATGTACTGAAGTCCTAAATCCAGGAGAAATCTTTGTATCATGGTACAAAACATAAACATCAGCATCAAACTCGATGCAGGAGGATTCTAAGTCCTTACTCACTAACACCATTCCCTAAAAGGAAAAAAAAAAAAGATTTTCCAATAAGTTACAAGATGTAATAAAAGTACTTTCATATAGAAGACAGACGCTAAAACACTGTGAATTATACAAAAAAATATGCAGGTTCAGAAGGAGATAATCTTGAATGCTTAAAAGCAGACATCAAAAAGCATCTTGCATGTCCCCTTTAGACAGATAACAATAAGCACCAGTTTTAATGGGAATGACTTCAGCAATGACTTGTTTGTATTAGAAGTTAACAGCTTAAGTCATACCAAAGCGGTCAGTGCAACTACGTGTTTGTTTCCTGGCTTTCTCACACCAGTGCTGACACAACTTTCTTTCCAAGTCACCGACTACTTTTCTCACGTGCATCAGGGGTGAGAGGCAAAAAGTTGCCAGAAAGAAAGTTTGCCCTGACCGGGTATCAAACTTGCAACCACCAGGTCAAGAGTCAGATACACTAAACACTTAGCTACAGGGTCTGGCTTACGGCAATGACAGATACAAGAAAATCTCAAAGCTTTTCCACAAATAGCAAAAGTATGTTTTCTTCTAAAACCTTAAAGCTACTAGAAATGACGAGGGCGTTTGCATCTCAAATTAAGCTATATATGTACCCACACATGGATGGACGGGCTGATTCAAGCATACCTCTAAATCTATCAAGTTTATGGAGTATAATAAAGAGGCCAGGAAATTAGATCAACTTATTTGTGCAAGTACATTTTCATTATCAAAAACTACCTTGGAAAATAAAAATGTGTATTTATCATGTAAGTTAGTCTTCATATTAATATGAAAAAAAGCACATTGCTTCCAAAATGCTGCCACAGCAAAAATCTTATTGTGTGTTTGAGCAATAAGATCTGCTGCTATGGACTTTTTCTGGACAAATTTATTTTAAGGTATTAATTTACACTATATATTTCACATCACCACTATGCTCATAAACCGAAAGTTTCAATTTATTTCCTTTGCATATTTAATTTTTAGAACTTAAAAAAAATGTAACAATTACATGTATGGCCAGTATCTGATAAAATACACTCACACCCTCCCCCTCCATAAAAAGGACAGTAATTAACCCTATACCACACATCCAGACTTTTAACTACCCTAAGGAATTTTGAAAACATCGCGGACAAAGGAGAAAATGCTGGTAACCAGCATTTTCTCCTTTTCCCACAATGCTTCATACTATTCCAAAACTAAATTTCAATTTTTGAGTCATGTTTATTTTATTGTCTGCAAATGCTTTTGATTTGGACGAGTCTAAAATTTGGTCATACGGTAAAGAGTTAAACAATAAAACACATGACTAGATATAACAGTAGGCATAATGTATTCTAGTTTTACCTTTCGTAAAGTTTCTCTCTCAACATTCTGAAGGGCTATAGTGGAGGCCTGACCTGCTTGGATAAGACGACATGGCAGCCTATGTCTGTGTACAGTCTTCACTTCTACCTGCTGGAACTGTCCGTCTTCAAACGGGCCCAGTAACAATTTGTCTGCTTGTCTAATCGATCCACTGTGAAAGTCATGACAAAACCTTTGCAAGTAATTTTTCAACCAAATGACTAGGAATGAGATAAGCACCTAAAATCCAACAATAAATACAGACGTTTGAAATCTGTCCGCCTTCTTTCTCGAGGTCATTAACCCTTTCAGTGCCGTAGGCGAAAACAGGGACTTTTGCGGACGGCATAGATCAAGATCAGGCTGCACAGAACGTGCAGTCTGATCTTTGATCTATGCCCTCTGCTTGTTTGGTCATGCCTATATGATAAAAGTCTTCCTGAGACTCAGTGAATTGTATTTACAACCATCAAGAGAAGCAAAGTTTGTTTATCTGGCGCCGAAAGAGTTAAAACATGGAGTTGTGTCCCAAGGGGGCTTAATGCATCTGCAAAAAGTATTGACCCATGTCTGCCAGCACAGTCCGCACAGGTTAACATGCAGGTTAACATGGTTCAAACTTTTTGCCACTGGTCAATTTTCTGCATGTCAGAGGACGATTCTACCGCCAGGTCCAGTCAGTTGTTAGACAAAATGTATTTTATGGATCCATAGTGACATGATGAATTGCTCGGTATAATGCATCATGGAGATACAACAAACCCCCTTTTGCCAGAGCATGGCTCAGTTATTATCACTGTGGTGTTACATACATTGTGCCATCAACCATCTAAAATTCAACAAAGCCAAATCTGAGCATGGTTGGGAGTGGGGGAGTGGGGTGTTAAAAGTACAATAATGTAATAAAGCATTATTTGGGCCTCTTGAAAAAGATTTGAATGGATAAAATCAGACCCTTAATTTCATGAGCTAAACTAAACACTGATTACTGTTACCATTAAAATTCATTAACCCTTTACCAAACAATCCCATGTTTTCATGTCCCTGAGGAAGAGGCCTTTTGAAAACATTGTGGGAAAAGGAGAAAAATGCAGGTAACCAGCATTTTCTCCTTTTCCCACAATGTTTTCTACCCTGTCAAAAAACCTTAAGTTCATTTGTACCACTTTCAAATTTGTCGTCTGCAGATGCCTTCAATTTGGGAGGGGCTAAAGTTTGTTGTTTGGGAAAGGGTTAAACTCCCACTACCTGGTGTCCACAGGCAGGAGGGGGATTGCCAAATTCTAAAATATTCATTTCTTTAAAAAAAAAAAAAAAAAAAAATTGTAGGTACACATCAGACTTGCATCCTGGAAACAATTCTATTCTATAGATTTAATTGAAGAACTAATGAGTAGACCTCCAGATAAGAGGAAGTGATAGTATTCTATATCCATTAGTTTTCTTCCAAACTCTATGTTGTGGGTACTCATTAGAATCGTCTCAATATGGTGATTCTAATAAATACCCATAACATAGGGTTTAGTTTGGAGTGGTTAGTATTTTCAATTTTGAAATCAAAATCACTTCCTCTATCTGGAGCTCTGAATAAGGTATCACTTTTTAAAACCAAAGTAATCCCATAACTGATGTTTCTGATGGTGCAAACCAAAACTGATACAAACTGTTACTTACCTATGCAATCTACCACTCACTACACATCCAACATCAGGAACTGTAAATGCCTCATCAATCTTAAATAGGGAATAAACAGATTAAACATCACTGTACACGACAGCTTTTGAAATCTGTGTTGGAAAAGGAGATAGTGCTTATGACAAACAACTGCTCATTTCCACAAAGTTGCTCTCCATTTTTCAAGAAATGTATTGTCATGTCATTCCAATGAATTCCATGACAGACCACAATCTTATTGTGGCTAATGTAGCAAAACTGTTGAAGGCATATTGAAATCTGGAGACAAGTTGTCAAATACAGTTTTGACTACAAATTTTTTTTTTTAATATTTGGTCAGAGCCATTTTACAGAAATTATGCAAAATAGGTCTATAAAACTGTCTGACTGACAACAGAAAATTTCAGTCCGTAGCTGAGCACTGAATGCTAATTTGTCATTAAACAGTGCAGCAGTATGTATGTAGGAATCTGAATTTACTATCATCCATCATTGCATGAATGCATCGTTATGCAAGTTTATTTCAAGGTACTGAACTCCTTACCTATTTAACTCCTTACCAAACGACAAAATTTTGGATTGGACCAAACTGAAAGCATTTGCAGACAACATAATAAATGTGACTCATAAACTGAAATTTGTTTTGGAAAGCATAGAAAACATTGTTGGAAAAGGAGAAAATGCTGGTAACCAGCATTTTCTCCTTTTCCCATAATGTTTCCAAAAAGGTTTCCTCCTCAGGGTCGTTAACTCTTTCCCAAACGACAAATTTTGGACTGGTCCAAATTGAAAGAGTTTGCAGACGACAATTTTAAATTTGATGAAAATGGCAGAAAGTTCTCAAAAAGGGTTGAAAACACTGTGGGAAAAGAAGAAAATGCTCGTTACGAGCAATTTCTCCTTTTCCCACAGTGTTTTTTAAAGACTTGTACTGCAGACACATGAAAACTGGGCCTTGTTTGGGAAAGGGTTAAAAGTCGGGATTGTGTGGCAAAGGGTTAAACACATTGTGGCAAAAAGAAAATTGCATACTTTAGACATCTCAATTTGTCACAGTTCTTTTTATATAACACAGCAGACACCAAATCAAATGAATCTCTGTATCTGTGCAAGTCTTTGACCTTGAGTTGTACAAAAAAATTGCCCACAGGGTAAAGCTTAATCAGTCAACACAAGGATTAAATGCCTAGAAACAAGTGATTCAGTTCTATCCCCAGAGCCCAGACAAAAAACCAAAACCGCATTTTCAGTCTCATGGCCTAGAACAAAGAAAATAAACAGGAAACAATTACCATTTTCAAACCTAATTTTGGCCCAAAAAGTCTCAGCACTTGGCCAGTAAAGATTCAAGATCAGACTGCATAATTTTATGCTGTCTGATCTTTATCCACACTTGCCCCAAGAGGAACGACAGGTGTTCTGGACATACTGAAGGCTTACTGTACAAACCTGGAATTCTGTTGGAGCCTGCAACAATGTTTCTCTGTCTTTATTTAGCGGTGGTATAACATTGAGAAACTTGTTCAATAAATCTAGATTGACTCCTGACACTGATGACACAGAAAATATTGGCACTATCCTGAAATTAGAAATAACTCTGTGATTGACACCTGAAAATGCTTGTTTCTAAATAAAATATATTTCAACCCATTACTGCATAAATGTAATTTTTAATGCCCAAGCAGTAGACTGCTTTTTGAAAACAACCCAGTAACAAGGAAAAGTTGCTTGTTTTATGCAATTGCCCCTTCTCCACTGATCTTTTCCCTTATCTTACAAAAAGAGATATACCTACTTTCTTAAAATGCTTTGCTTTTTTGTCATTTACACTAGCATCAAGTCTGTCAAAAATCAGCCTATACAATAGTGGCTTAACTCTACCAAATGACAAAATTTTAGACTGGTCCAAATTGAAAGCATTTGCAGACGACAAAATAAATGTGGCTCAATGATGGAATTTGTGTCTGAAAGAGTTGTAAACATTGTGGGAAAAGGAGAAAATACTGGTTACCAGCATTTTCTCCTTTTCCCACAATGTTTTCAAAAGCCTTCTTTCTACTGGGTCATTAAAAGTCATGATTGTTTGGTAAAAGGTTAACAAAATGACCAGTTCATACAAACAAATACAGATTCCTGTGTGTAAAAAAAAAATATTCTTTGAACTAGTAAGATTTAAATCTGTTTTTCAAAAAGAAAAAAAAAAAAAAGCATTAACTACTTACTGGCTTTTGAAAACATTGTGGGAAAAGGAGAAAATGCTGATAACCAGTTATTCCTCCTTTTTTCCCACAATGTTTTTTTTTTTTCCTTCCTAAGACCATTCCTATCATCTGAGCAATACAAAATTTGTCGTCTGAAAATGCTTTGAATTTGGAGAAGTCTAAAATTTTGTCGTTTGGTAAAGGGTTAACACATTTGTAAGCCGCTAAAAGAGATTTACTGAAGTACACAGAAATTGTCCTCCTTAATATGGATGACAAAAGTGCATATGAAACTATTGTTCATTACAATGTTCCTAAAGCATAAATGTGAGCCCACTGATTGCTCCTTCTCCCTCTCTTTAACAAGAGGGCCATTGGCCCAAAATTGCTCACCTGAGTAAGGTAATCTAGGATTGACAAGGCTAAAAAGCTCCTGGTCGTGATGATGTAAAATACATGGGTGTAAGTGATCTACTTTTTTACAGATTTGGCCTACTTTTAAATTTTGAATCTGGCTCAAAATGTGGCCTCTAGGGTGCGCACAAGGTTTTTCTAAGATTTGGCCCGACGACCTATTTTTTGGTCTGACATTACCCAATTTCAAAGCTGTCCAAGATTTTATCTAGACAAACATTCTGACCAAGTTTCATGAGTATCAGGCTGAAAATGTAGCCTCTAGGGTGCAAACAATGCTTTTCTAAGATTTGGCCCAGTTACCTACTTTTTGGCCCAATGTGATCCAATTTCAAACTTGTCAGAGATTTTATCCAGACAAACATTCTGGCCAAGTTTCATAAGGATGTGGCTGAAAATGTGGCCTCTAGAGTGCACAAAAGGTAAATATTGACACATGCCAGACACAGCATGATCACAAAAGCTCATCTTGAGCACTCTGTGCTCAGATGAGCTAAAAACAGAAAGTGAGATTTTCAGAAAAAACTAGAATAACTATCACTAAAGGTGATAAATACCCCCGCCCCTATATTTCATGTCACAGGGGCAATAACTCTGAAATGTCAATTTAGGGGCAATAACTCTGTAATCATTAGGCCAACACTCATGAAATTTGTGCTTTGCACATCTACTGCTCCTGGTGAATATCATGACAAATATCAAGTGAATAAGACTTAAACTGAAGGAATAGTTCTCTGGACAAGAAGTTTTGAGTAAATTCAGGGGTAATTAATTTGGCAAACATTTGAGAAAAATGCATCTTGAACCTCTACTGCTCCTGGTGAATATTTATGCAAAGTATCAATTTAATTGGACACAAAACTAAATGAGTGTAAAAAAGTGCAGACCATGATCTGATAATATGTCCGAGACACAGCGGCTGGTCTGGATCCAAACTTGTTGCAAATGTCCAAAGGTGCCTTTTCGCATAATGTTGGCCAACTATACATATGACAGAAAAGACCTCCTTAAAGTGAATCAGACAGACACTGTAGGAGGAGTTGTCCGGACAAGCATTTTTAAGTCAAATCAGGGGCAATAACTCAGTAATTCTTGATGGAATTTTTACAAAATGTGTGTCTTGCACATCTACAACTCCAAATGGTCACTTCTGCCAAGTATAAAGCGAATCGGACTGAAATTGTGGGAGGAGTTGTCCGGACAAGCATTTTAAATGTGAATCAGGGGCAATAACTCATTAATTCTTCATAGAATTTTCACGAAAGTTGCATCTTGCACATCTACAACTCCTAATGAACACTTATGCCAAGTTTAAAGTGAATCAGACAGAAACCGTAGTAGGAGTTGTCCGGACAAGCATTTTTAAGTCAAATCAGGGGCAATAACTCAGTAATTCTTGATGGAATTTTTACAAAATGTGTGTCTTGCACATCTACAGCTCCTAATGAACACTTCTGCCAAGTTTAAAGTGAATCAGACAGAAACTGTAGGAGGAGTTGTCCGGACAAGCATTTTTAAGTCAAATCAGGGGCAATAACTCAGTAATTCTTGATGGAATTTTTACAAAATGTGTGTCTTGCACATCTACAGCTCCTAATGAACACTTCTGCCAAGTTTAAAGTGAATCAGACGGAAACTGTAGGAGGAGTTGTCCAGACAAGCATTTTTAAGTCAAATCAGGGGCAATAGCTCAGTAATTCTTGATGGAATTTTTACAAAATGTGTGTCTTGCACATCTACAGCTCCTAATGAACACTTCTGCCAAGTTTAAAGTGAATCAGACGGAAACTGTAGGAGGAGTTGTCCGGACAAGCATTTTTAAGTCAAATCAGGGGCAATAACTCAGTAATTCTTGATGGAATTTTTACAAAATGTGTGTCTTGCACATCTACAGCTCCTAATGAACACTTCTGCCAAGTTTAACGTGAATCAGACAGAAACTGTAGGAGGAGTTGTCCGGACAAGATTTTGCAGACCGACCGACCGTCCGACCGACCGCATGACCGACCGACCAACCGACCAACCGACCGACAGGCTGATTCCAGTATACCCCCCACAAACTTCGTTTGCGGGGGTATAAAAAAAAAAAAAAAAAAAAAAAAGCAAATTGGTGCAATTGGCTGGTATATCCCAGTATATCAGTAACTACAACTAGGAGGATCATAGGCTGACTGCATGTTTTATGTGGCCAGTGAAATTATTCACAAGTCTTTTCAAATTCAGTCCTAATTCTAATTTTTATAAATAGCAATTGCATTGGTGAAGACAGAACATCTCGGACAAACAAACTACTTGCTAAGAAATTTTAGAATCAGAGTAACAGTTATGGCTGATCTTGATCTACACTGTCCAAAGAACCAATTTCAATTGTGAAAGGCATTCCAAGTGCTAGTTTCTTTCAGATGCTGAGTAAAGATTTAAAGTGCTTAATATAAAAAAAAAATTATCTCTTAGTTTGCTTATCCAGACTTCCTCTAATGTAGAAAAAAAAAAACCTTGTCGTCACATAATTTAAATGAAATGTTGGTAATGCTCATATATCTTTTTTTGTTAAGATTTGAGCTTAATAAAGTATTTTGAATTGAATTGAATATGATAGAAACCTGTGTGAGTCAAAGTTCTGAGCTGCTGTCATGGCATCGTCTAGTGATTCCACTCTTACAGGGATTTTCTTACAGCCTGGAGATTTGAGGATCTTCTCAAGTTGACTGATTGTTCTCTCAATTACAAACTTTCTACACATGTCTATTTTTGTAACCACGACAAATATTGGGACTTTAAGGGCCAAAGCAAATCCTAGGTGTTCCTTGGTAGTACCAGCTAAAACAAAGAGAAAGCCATGAAATAAGTACTGGAGCTTTAATCTTTTACCACACAGTCCCAAGTTTTAAAAACCCTAGGGAAGAAGGCTTTTGAAAACATTTTGGGAAAAGGAGAAAATGCTGGTGACCAGCATTTTCTCCTTTCCCCACAAAGTTTTCTACCTTTACCAAGCCAAATTCAGTTTTTGAGTCACATCATATTTGTCATCTGCAAAGGCTTTCAATTTGGACCAGTCTAAAATGTTCTCATTTGGTACAAAAGCTAACTGGCACGTCATTTTTAGACTTAAAGCACACTACTCAAAATTCTTAACTTACACAATTATCACACAATTTTTGTCTACAACATAACAAAAATTTTGGACTTGCCCAAATCTGAAGCATTTGCAGATGAAAAGTTGAATCTGGCTCAATGTGTGAGATTTGTCTTTGATAGAGCTGCAAAATGAAGCGGAAAAAAAGGAGAAAATGTTTGTAACCAACATTTTCTCTTTTTACTCACTACGTTTTCAAAAACCTTCTTTCTGAAGGTCATTTACCATCTGGACTGTGTGGTAAAGGGTCATAACAGTGACAATGCTTTAACTCTTTACCAAACGACACCATATTAGACCATTGCCAAATTGAAAGCATTTGCAGATGACAAAATAAATGTGATCCAAAAATTGAAATTTGTGTTGGGAAGGGCAGAAAAACATTGTGGGAAATGGAGAAAATGCTGTTTACCAGCATTTTCTCCTTTTCCCAGAATGTTTTCAAAAGGCTTTTTGTTCAGGGTGGTTAAAACCCATGACTGTGGTAAAGGGTTAAATACCATTAGTAGAAGACCACAATTGGGCTTCTTTCATTTTTGGTGTTTTTTTGCTTACTTTCCATGTTATTTCTGCATGTTCTGGTAAGTCTTAAGTCAGTCTGTAAAGCAATGAGGTACAAAAGGCATTGTTAACCAGCCCTTAGTAGATATGCAATATTGTTCACCCTTATCCATCAACATGCAACTTTTTTTTTTTGCAAAGAGTGTACATCAAAGTAATTGGACTATTTTCTATAATTCTCTACTAATGACTTCAGTAATACAATACCCAGTTGCCAGCATATGTTTGAGATGCTTGGCAATATCAGTTTGGCAAAGGTAAATGATCTCTGTCAAAGTCAGAAATTATGACATACAACACAACAAAATTTCTTGAATTAAGCCTGAAAACACCATAATTAATAGAAAGAAGGAATAAAAGATAACTAAAATGAAATCAAGAGAAACTTATTGCTTTCAGTACATTATTTTAAACAAAAATATCAAGTAACTTGCTCAACAGAATAGTTATAGCACAGCTTAAACAGTGATATTTACCCATTCCTGTATTTGCACTGACCACTAACATGGAGAAATCTGGAGAATAACAAGTCAATCCAAATATGGTTGTTTTCAGATATTTGTGATGTCCAGCTAAATCTATCAAGGTAATCAATTTTGATGAATTCTCACAAATTTCTTCAACAGTTCTGTTTTCACTATAATTAACTACCTGAAAGAGACAAATAAAGTGAAATCACTAACAATATGATGTTCTATAGAATAACTATACATGTATCAATAATTTGAGTCATGCTCTGGCAAAAGGAGGTTTACTGCATCCCTGTGATGCACTACACCAAGCAAGTTATCATATAATTATGCATCCATAAACAGAACTCCAGATAAGAGGGAGTGATGGTACCGGTATTCTAAATCCATTATTTCTCTTCCAAACCCTATGTTACGGGTACTTATTAGAATCGTCTCGATGAGACGATTCTAATGAGTACCCATATCATAGGATTTAGTGGAGAATAATGAATATTTTTCATTTTGAAATCAAAATCACTCCCTCTATCTGGATAAAATTCATTTTGTTTAGCAACCCATTGAATCATGAGGTAGAATGTCCTTGGATGAATGGATGCATAAAACTGACCAATTGCAAAAAGTTTCGACCCATGTCAGCCTGAGCAGACTGCACAGGCTGAAATGGGTTGATACTTTTTGCAGATGGACTAAGCCCCTTTTTCACAAGGCATGGCTCATTTATTATTGAAGTTAAACCTTGGGGTACTACCTGTTTGCACACAAATGAAATTGACAAAAAGACAAATTAATTTCCATTTCTACACTTTCCATGTGGAAACACACTAAAATATACTGAATTTGTACATACTATTTTACATCAATAGTGAAAGAAGTTCTCACAACTTATATTAACCCGTTACCAGAGAATCACAACTTTTAACGACCCTGAAAAAGAAGCCTTTTAAAAGCATTGTGGAAAAAGGAGAAAATGCTGGTAACCAGCATTTTCTCCTTTTCCCACAATGTTTTCTACCCTATCCAAGACAGAAATCACCATTTTAGTTACAATAACTTGTCGTCTGCAAATGCTTTCAATTTGGTTCAGTCAAAAATTTTGTCATGTTGTAAAGGGTTATTCACTTTCAGTGATTGCTTTCTGAAAACCTTAGCCAGTACTCATGCCATAATGTGGGTAGTTTCAAAGATTGATCCCACTCATCATGGGATTCAAATCACAAACCTTTGATGAGATGGGCCAACTCTCTACCCCTACACCACTGTATATGATTAATATTATTATAGGGCTTTGACCAATTTGGCACTATTTGTTTATCTAAGAGTGGTGTAAGATAAGACAATCTGTAATGGATGAATACACTGAAAATGATGATAATTATGTGATAAAAGAAAATATTCATAGCTAATTTCATTTGAGTGTGATGTCAGACTGTTTGACCCACTCATTTCACATGATAGAAATAGGACTGTGAATAACAACAAGGAACTTAACACAAGTAATAAAGATAGTACACTGTAAATACTTAAAGTACATACACAAACTATAGTTACATATGCCGACATAAAAGATCAAGATCAGACAGCACAGAATGCAGTCTGATCTTGGATCTACACTGCCTCTAAAAACTGATATCTGGGTTCAGCACGGCCTGAAAAATACAGTACATCTTCTTTCTTACCCGAGAAATATCTTTGCTACATAAATTGCACTCTTAAGGTTAACTGTTGCCATTACTGGAAGGATACAAATACAAAAAATTAAAGGTGGCCTAGTTGTTGAAATTTGTCTTTTAAATAACAGAAGAAAAAAAAAAAATTGTGGGAAAAGGAAAAAAAATGCTGGTTACCAGCATTTTTTGCTTTTCCCCTGTATGTGATTTTTTGGTGAATGGATCATATGTAGCTTACCTCTCCTGCATCATTAAAGCCAAGAATTTCATGACTTATACAAGATGTTCTGCCTGTTTGAATCTCATGTAAATGTCTAAATAAGTTAAGTCTTGCCCTCCCTCTTCCATTGTCCAGTTCTCCATGGGTAAGTACACCTAGAAGTGTACTCTTTCCAGAGTCTACATTCCCTAATACTGTCAATCTGAGATCTATAAACTGAAAGAGAATGAAAATTAACACCATCAAATTAAACTTATACCTAGCCTCATTTTATCATTGCTCATAAATTACAGAAAGTTTTTTATATTACATAATTGTACCTTTTTTTAGGAATACAAAACAAATGATATCTATAATAAAGTACTTATAATAAGTATTTAAACTTTTTACCATACAAAGAAATTCTTAGAGTCATCTGCACTGAAAGCACTTGCAGATGACAAAATTTTGTTAATCAGTTTTGGCCTAAATTACCAGATTCATTTGAGATAGGGAAGAAAATGTGGGAAAAAGAGAAAATGCTGGTTACCATGAATTCTACCTTTTCTATAAGGGTCATTAAAACTTGGGATAGTGTGGTAAAGAGTTAATTCACCAATCAAGTGTATACATTCCAGTCTCATATTGTACATAGCAGAGCTCCAGATAGAGGGAGTGATTTTGATTATAGAATTGAAAATATTAATTATTCTCAACTAGACCCTATGTTATGGGTACTCATTAGTATCATCTCAATGAGACAATTCTAATGAGTACCCACAACATAGGGTTTGGAAGAGAAATAATGGATTTAGAATACCATCACTCCCTCTTCTCTGGAGCTCTGACATAGTATGTATTTACAGAGTAAGGATACAGATACAGGAAAAAAATATTTTGTTCAAAGAATGATATCACCTTTGTTCATAACTAAAACTGATATTGTTTGTACTCCTCCAATCAGTCTATGACAAATAATTCTAATGAGTACCTCTACATCATGGGTTTCAGTGTAGATACATTTGTAAAGCTTTTAGGATTCAAATACCTGCACTTATCTAAACCTAACAGTAAAGGCCACCACCTACATTATGGTAAAGCAGTTATCTATTATATTGCAACTTGAAAAAACATGTGTCAATGATTGAATCATAATGAATTCTACCTGCTGGTCATCTGGAATTTTTCTAACAAGAATCTCCATGGCTGTACGCTCAATACCATCAGCTCCCACTATCTTCCTTTCCCGTAACTTATTCAAAGTTGCACCTAACCTGAAAGATAATTTGACTTACACCAAACTATAGGATTTAAGAATTGTCCAAATTAAAACCACTTGCAGAAGACGATTTAACTGTGGCTCAAGTGATGTAATTTGTATTTGATAGGGTAGAAAACATTTTTGGAAAAGGAAAAAAAAATGTTGGTTCCTAGCATTTTCTCCTTTTCCCACAATTTTTTAAAAAGCCTTCTTCATCAGGGTTGTTAAATCTCTGGATTGTGTGGTAAAGGATTAATGCAGTCATTGATACCCATCACCATACAACTACTATTTTTTTCTACTACAAACATGTTTTATAGCAATTACAAAAACATAAATTTTCGTCTTGCAGTTGAAAATATGGTTGGAAGCGAGGCAACTGTTAATAACAAACAACTGCCCCTTACCACAAAATTCAAAATTTTTCTTCTGGATGGGCTAAAAATAAATTCACACATTTTCAAAACTTGCGCAATGAAGGCATCTTGTCCTTGTGAAGTTATTGTGATCTCAGTCTTGATCATAGTCTTGAAGCTCTACATACCTAGACATTTAACCCTTTACCACACAATCCCGACTTTTAACGACCCTGAAGAAGAAGCCTTTTGAACCAGCATTTTTTCCATTTCCCACAAAGTTTTCTATCCTTTACCATATCAAATTTCAATTTTTGAGACCCATTTATATTGTTGCCTGAAAATGCTTTCAATTTGGACAAGTCTAAAATTCTGTTGTATGGTAAAAAGTTAAACAAAGCTGCTACAGACATTGATTTTTGCCACTTTCTAAGTTATCCATGCAGAAACTAACATCATGACAGACTGTAATCTTATGATACCTACTTTTCAGCCATTTTTTCCAGAGTTTTAAGGGATGACCTTAGATCAGCAGCTGTCAGACCAACCAGCAGCCCATTATCTTCTACACCAATCTCATAAAAAGCTTCACCATGGCCTTCCTCTAATCTCCATTTCATTTGAGTAATTAAGTGCTCAAGTCTGTATAAGCTTGGATTCACCAGTTTTAGCTGAAAAGGAATCATAACAATTCCTTCTCTTCCTAATTCTATTTCCATAAATCTAAGAAGAGGCAAACCAGTAAGAGAAAACCAAAGTGAGTAAGACATTAGCCCTTTGACTCTTTTGCTTCCAAGAAATGGATTTGATTTTTCTTGAGGCCTATAGTATGCACTTGCACCTATTTTTTGTCAAAGATTAGTATAAGGTAGCACACAGTATAGATCCAAGATCAGACTGCACATTTTGTGCAGTCTGATTTTTATCTAGGCCATCTACAAAAGGTATCCAAGGAAACATTGGCAGGGAAACAGTTGAGAAAGTATTACAAACAATTTTTTCCATCTCTTGTCAGACCATTTTTTTAAATACTGTGTTTAGTAGTATATATTTTTCTGTCAGGCAATTTCTTTTCTTAATAAATGAACTTCACTTTTGTTCAAACATTATATTCAAATTTATGTTGATTTTTTTAACCCTTTACCGCACAATGCTGGCTTTCAACAACCGTAGGAAATAACCCTTTTGAAAAAATTGTGGGGAAAAGGAGAAAATGCTGGTAAACAGCATTTTCTCCTTTTCCTACAATATTTTCTAACTTATCAAAGAAAAATTGCAACATTTGAGTCACACTGAAATTGTCATCTGCAAATGCTTTCAATTGGGACAAGGCTAAAATTTTGTCGTCTGGTAAAGGGTTAAACATCAAAAATACATTTTCAGTAATCTGCTGCACATTTATTTCTGGAGGTAAGGTGGTAAGCACTAAGCTCAATTTAGAGTAAATAAAGATCATACTACAAGGAATAAGCAATATGATCTTAGATTTACTGTCAGGTAGCTTTGGAAATATTTTGGTATTAGTCTAGAATTCTGCAATACATGTGCCTTACTGACTGAAACTTTCCCTTTTTTTTTTTAATCGCACTTAGTATGATATAAATAATCAAGGAGAAAATATCTGCTTTTTTTAATCATTCACATATAACAAACATGATAACTATAGCTACTTACTTTTGCTTTTGCTAGCAAGATCGCATCTTATCAATATTCAAGTTTGTTTATCATAAAGTGCAAGAAAAATAAAAATGTAAATAGAAATTGAGAGAATTATGAAAACCTTATTCATTACCTGTTGTATTTATATTAACTCCTTATCAAACGAAAAAGTCTTACACTAGTCCAAATTGAAAGCACCTGTAGACAAAATATTAACCCCTAGTAGAGTGCTGAATCAACCTGTCAGACATTTTCATCCTAGAAATATGACCCAAATAATTGCAATTTTATGGTTGCTTTTGTCTACAGTGATTCAGCAAAGCGGACTGAGTAGATCAAAGATCAGGCTGCATGTTTTGTGTGGCTTGATCTTGATCTACACTGGCCGCAAATACAACTATAGCCGTGAAAGGTGCTTTAAGGGTTTAATGTTGCCAAAGTGATGAAATCTTTTTTCGGAAGGGAGGAAAACTTTGTGGGAAAAGGACAAAAGTCTTGAGACCAACATTTCTTCTTTTTCAAAAATGTTTTCAAAACCCCTATTATCTCAGGATAATAGGATCAAATCACGTTGTGTGATAAAGGGTTAATATTCATGCATGGTATTTTAAAGACATGATTTGTATCAACTGCCATAATTGACTTGCCTATTTATGTTATAAAATTCATCTAAAGGAAAAGATAAATACTAAATATTATGAAGAAACACTCTGAACAAAAAGCTGTATTTGCAAGAAAAATAAAAGATAGATATCATGGGGAAAAGGAGTTAACACAAACTATTTGCAAGGCCTAGAAGTAAGAAATAATGTCTGTACCTTGTATTCCACATTTCCTTCCTCAACCTGAAAGTTAAAATATACCATATGAGAAGCCAATTACAATGTCAAGCTATTGTTAAAATCTATTTCATTTCAGTTTAAAATCATTAAACCACAAGACAGCTTGGTAAAGATAAAGTATGTCACTTGCTAGTAGAGAGGTGAAGTAAATGGGAATACAGCTTATAAACCAAAACATGCAAATAAATAAGTTAAATGAAATGCTTTCAAGCGAATGTGTATGGGAAAAACAAATTTAGCTCTTTAAGACATGACAAGATTTAGACTTGTCCAAATTAAAATATTTACAGACTATGTAGCTCAAATGATAGCTATCTCCTTTTAATGAATAAAAAGCAGTGTGGCAAAAGAAGAAAATGTTGGTTACAAGAATGTTTGCCTTTTCTCCCAATGTTTTCAAAAGCCTTTTCCCATTGGGTCATCAAAACATGAGGAGTGTTTGGTACTGGGCTAGGGCTGAATGTCACCATACAGTGTCTGATCTAGAGTGCACCATTGTGGGAATCGCTGATTCTTTTTGTGAATCACGCATATTTTCAAACCAACTGCGGGATAATCTTGCATTCAAATTTTGGAGAGAATAGTCAAATTTCCTACCTATTTTTCATCGAATATGTGTTTATGAAGAAAGATAGACAGATCGAGCACATCACTGTTGCATTGAATAGCGTTACCAATTCAACAACAATTTTTTTTTTTTAAATGAAAAATTAAACCGCATTTTTATCTAAGTAAGCCTGGTAAAAAATAATTTTGTCGTATTTACAGAAATGTTGGTATTTTTTATGTTTTTTTCCTAAATATGAACTTATTTTATCAACAATCATATAAAAGAAGGGCGGAAAAAAGTAAATTAATTTTTTCGTCATTTTTTTCCAAAGCCAATTCTATAAGTCGAGTTGTTTTCTTATCTACTTTTTTCCTATCCCCTATACTTTTGAGAAATTCCTCATCTTTTTCAAAGTAATGGAGGATTTTCCCCCTCATTTTTCAAATCCTGGATCATAGTCACACTGACCATAACCATGATAAAGAGGACTAAATACCTTAGATATTCTTTTAACTCTTTACCAAACAACAAAATTTTTGACTTGTCTAAAGTGAAAAGATATGCAGACGACAAAATAAATGTGACTCAAAAATTGAAATTTGTTTTGGAAAGGGAAGAAAACATTGTTGGAAAAGGTTACCAGCATTTTCTCCTTTTCCCAAAATGTTTTCAAAAGGCCTCCTTTCCAGGGTCCTAAAAAGTCAGTATTGTGTGGTAAAGAGTTAATCCTTTACCAAACAACCCAGAGTTTTGACAACTCTCAGAAAGAGAGATTTTGAATATACAGTGGGCGAAAGTGAAAATGAAAAATACTAAAGATTAAAAGATTAAAATATCTCTGAATTGTCATCTATACATGCCTTCAATGAGGATATTTCTAAAATTTTGCCATGTTATATACGATTACGACACTTGGGTGGGGAAAGTATTGCAATGTCACGGCTGTTTTGTCTGAAATAACACAAAAAATAGAGTGTACATCAAAGATCAGACAATATATTCTACAAAAAGTATACTGTCAGACTTCGATCTACAAATTATCTGAAGTTAAATATACAACTTCAATTGTGCTCAGCAGTTTTGGGGTTAATAATCAACTTTTTACACGGTTATTGGTTTAAAAAATAAAATTCTGTTTATCCACGGATAGCTTTCACTTCCGTTTAAAATATTGTTCCGTTAAACAAACATACTATACGATCTATGTCCTTATTGAGAGAATATCATACGAACGAGACTCAGATAAAATGAGCGCTTTTTCTGACAGCCGATCTGTCAAAATTCACAGCTGTCAAACTTTGTTTACCTCAGGAGGCAAATTCTCAGGCAGTTCTACCTCGGGAGAAGCTAATGGCGCAGATTTAACGTCCATTCTTGAGGTTTAATCTATAAAAAGTCATATATGAATTGCAAATATTCTATTTAGATACTCGATCTCCCCGGAATACATTTCACTTTTGTGTGAAATGATTCAGCTGGAGAAATTTCCCAAATTTTCCGCCATCTTGCATCAGCTGTAATTTTAGTTGCCCGGATGTGTCATAAACAGAAGGGAAGCAACTCATACTAAACACCCCGCCTTCTCAAATCAAAGCGCTGAAGGCGCTGAAGGCGCTGAAGGCCTGGGCATCAGAACGGGTGAAGAGGTAGAAAAATGAGGCCCAGAAGCTCTAAGTTGTTATCACATTTGTACAGGCTTAAAAACTGCTATCACATTTGTCATTTGTACGGACCAATGAAAAAATATCTCATGTCTCACACTGACAGTCTGTGGAGTTACCAACAGAATGGAAAAAACATAAATTTGTAAAGCCCAATATAATGAGTATTTTTGTATAGCCTCGGCCTTATGGTCTTTATGGATTGACAGGAGATCATTTTCAAAGGACTTTCTATTTCCTATTTTCTTCCTTTACGTTGCTTTGGCGACAAATCGAAATGGTAACAAACCAAAATGAGCAGCGTGCAAAAAACTGCTGATAGAGAACAAGTCCAGGGAACATTTCTGGAAAGTGAAAAATCCACAATGACCTAGTAATTAATCATATTTTTCATTTATTGTACCATACTCAGTATATAAGTTGAAATGGTAACCATGTCCTTAGAGCAATAACTAGGAAAAACACAAAGTCTTTAAGGGCTAATATCACAGAGGATGATTTGGTGTCTGAGAAGACAGTTTTATAAGTATTTCTTTTTATTTTTGCATTTTGGTTTCTATTGCAACAAATAAAAAGATGTCCACATTAGGGCGCCAATGCTCGGCAGTAGTTGTGTTTAGTAACAAGACCACCGTATGCAGGTGCCAACACTTGGCTGCAGTTGCTTGATTTTCAGAGAAAATACAAAGTTGAAAAAGGGGCATAACTTGATAGTTATTTATACACTTATTGTTTATGTTTCCTTTTTGATAGTTAAAAACTTGTCCAAGTTTGAATTAAATATCTTCAGTAATAACAAAGATATTGCAGAGATTGCAAAAATTTGCATGACGACGACATCAACAACAAAGATGACACTAGGGCTATGAAAATACCATGCCTCTATAAACAGCTGAGCTAAAAGGTCTTAGTCGAAAAAGGGGCATAACTAATTACTTTGCCAAAAATATTTTGGTGGTTGACCTGTCTCGGTTGTATAATATAAATTCCCCTTTTAATAGTTAACAAAGAGTTCAAGTTTGAAGTAAGTATCTACATTAATGACAGATATGATAAAATGTCAAAGGTTATGAAAATTCAAAGTAATAAAAAAGAGCGTAACTTTGTCAAAATATTTTGATGGTTACCTGCACCGGTTATATGGGTACAGTTAGCTCATATTGCCCGATATTGGCACACTCTAGGATTAAGGTATTCATTAAGTATATTTTCGTAAGGTACATTAAGTATATTTCATAAGGGCTCATTAAGTATATTTCATAAGGACACATTAAGTATACTTTCGTAACGTTACATTAAGTACAATTTCATAAGGACTCATTAAGTATATTTCATAAGGACTCATTAAGTATATTTTCGTAAGGATACATTAAGTACAATTTCATAAGGGCACATTAAGTACATATTTCATAAGAGTACTCATTAAGTAATCTTAAAAGGTCATTAAGTACTAATCTTAAAAGGTTATTAAGTACTAATCTTAAAGGTTATTAAGTACTAATCTTAAAGGTTATTAAGTACGAATATCCTTAAGCCTTATAATATCGGAATCCTCGCGCATTTATTAGATCGAAAGCTTTAAACCTTTATTAGATCGGAATCATTAAACCTTATTAGATTATAATCCTTAACCTTATTAGATTATAATCCTTAAATCCTTATTAATTTACTATCTCTAACCTTATCGATTTCTTAAAGCGTTTATAGTATTCTAGATCTTCTAGTCTTCTAGTCTTCTAGATCTTCTAGATTTTTTTAATATATTTACTTTTAAGATTATTTTCTTAATAAAATTGAAAAAAAAAAAAAAAAAATCTAGCTTAAGAAAAAAGAGTAGTAAAGAAAATGAGTAATATACGCAGAAGAAGAGCTTCAGATACTTTAAGTAGTGAAGAGAAATTTATAATAACGTATAATATAATGGAAATATCCGCTATAAGAAAAAAATTTAGTATATTTTCGAATTCTTATTTTAGACCTAGATTATATAATAGTTACAAATATCCCGGAGGAGAAACTTATATGGTAAAAAAAATGAGCCGATTATTTCTTATTAACTATATTGAACCAATTAGAAATTATCTATATTATTTATGCAGTGATAAAATGAGAAATAAAAAAGGATATATAGATTTAAGAATACATCCTAGTCGTACTAATACAGTATGTACTAGAATATTTATCAGAGAAAATGAATCGATTAATTTACTTACCGAAATCAATGATTTTTTAGATTCCGTACATAATACTTTTCGCGCATCAAGAAGAAAAGTAAAATTTTCATTCGGTTTTTTTTTATATTCTAATTACGAGGATGGAGTTATAGATGAAGAAGAATCAGAAGAAGAATCAGAAGAAGAATCGGAAGAAGAACCAGAATTTATAGAACAAGAAGCCCCTCAAAAAACGTACTTAGAAGAAAACTGCATAATCTGTTTAGATAATAAAGCGCGCGTACTATTTATGGTCTGCGGTCATATTCCTATCTGTGAAGAATGTAATAAGATGAGAAAATGTCCGATATGTAGAGTAAATAGTGATAAAAAATTTTTAATATAAATATTCGTACGAATTTTTAACTTTAAAGAATAAAGTTATAAATTTACCGCGTAAAAATCTAAATAGTTTCTTTTTTGTTCCTATAATGACCTAAAGCTCTCGTATTTATTCCGTCACTTAACAGATACCTTTTATCGTCCCCTAAAGATAAAGCTACCTTGTTTATCTCTTCACTATACATTTGATGCCTATAACTTCTAAGTGAAGGCATTTTTTTAAATAGTACCTTACCGCCGAATAAACAGTCTTTATAATTCTGAAAATGTAAATCTGATTTAATTACGCACGATTTAATACCTTTACATTTTTTAACTTCCTCTCCTTTTATACTTCTAAATGAGTAAGATTTAGCTCTTAAGCCTACGAATTCCGTCATAATATTTCCCGCTAACTCGTCTTTAAACTTCCCTAGTACTCTTTTATTTTCATCATATTTCAGGTAGTGATCTTTAGGATAATTACTAGTATCGAATATGGCGATCTTTTCCGGTTCGATATCTTTATAAAAATCGTCGGTTTTTATCTCGAGAATAAAACTATCGGTATCCGTATAACATAATATAACGTTTTTACCGTACTTAACTTTAAAATAATTATAATAAATATCGTACATACGGATTTTACTAATATCCAAAATACACATACCTAGGTATATAGGCTTATTGTATTTTATTCTAGTTTTCTTCATATGAACAGCCGATAAATCTTCATCGAATTTAGTAGTATAATCGTAATTCGGTTTAGCTACTAGTTTTCTATACCGATAACAGGTATCGTTAGAAACTAATTGTACATCTACTCTATTCCGAACGTTTTCCATAGTCTTACCGAAAACGGAATTCATCATTAGTTTAAAAAACTCTTCTTCGAATAAATTTTTAGCGTTCTTTCTTAAATAGACGTTTAAATCGATATACAGTTTCATCCATGCGCTTTCTTCGAATTTAAATCTGCGCCTTATCTTTTTGAGCTTTAAACCTAATTCGAGATACGTTTTTAAAGTTTCGTAATGTACGGTATATTTTTCCTTATCGTATAAATTAGGTACGAGTTTATTTATCTTTTTTAATTTTAACTGTTCCGGAGCTAAAGGTAATTCGTTATGATCGTCGTGTAATTCTTCCTGATAAATTAAATCTACTTCTAAGATCATACCTTGTCCTTCTATACTACAGTATTTTTCCCATTCTTTTAGTTCTTCTTCAGTGCACCATTCGAAACCTTTTAAAGGAAGAGGTTTACTCATAGCCCAAGGATAAAGGCTATTAGCGTCTAAGTATATTAAATATTTCGATTCTTCGCTCGGATCGTATAAATTTCCCATATATTTATTATTAGCTTTGGAATATTTTTTAATACACGTACAGTTACCTCCTCTAATTCCATTTTCCGTCATTAAAAGCATGTCAGGATCCGTAAAAAGCTCGAGCTTTACTTTCGTTTTTTTTAACATAGCGTCCATAGCTAAACCGGCGGAAGTAAAATAGTACGCGGGATCTAATTCGTAATGCGTAAAGCACATATCTCTAAAGCACTCGAAGACGTCGCATAAAAGTAATACATCTATTTTATTATATAATTCGAGGTAATCCTTTAAATTTTCCATCTCGAAAGTTCTCCATACCTTATTCGCGTGTTTGTAGTCTTCTAATTCGATACCTTTTCTATTTAATGAGGAATAAAATTTCTCTATAGAAGGTAAGCTGGTTACTTTGAGTTTTTCGAAACTATCTAAATATTCGTAAGGAAAAACTCCTTTCCTTCGGACTAAAGGTAATTCTTCTTTCGTAAAGAATTTAGATAAAGTTTTTAACTGTTTTTCGTCTAAATAACTCGAGAGTTTATCTAAACTTTTATCCACAAATTTAAAGCTATCTATGAATCTAATTTTATGATAAACATTTTTTCCTAATACGATATTCTTACTAAAGCTAATATAACTTTCTTCGTTATTCGGAATACATTCGATATTTCCCGATGTTTTACCGAGTATCTTAATAAAAAGATGAGAGTCGTATCCGGATAAGTTATGAATAATTACGGGAGTAAAATTCGGTATTCGCACTTTTAAGTTACATTCATTATGCGCGGCTCCTCTAAATTTCCCCGTAAAATGACAGTGATCGGCTACCTTTTTTTTTCTTCTCTTCAGTAAATTCTTTATTACAGATCCAACAGGTTTTTTCTCTCTTGAATCTCTCTTTTTCCGATTCCGTTAATATCATATCTTTAGGATTCGCATGGTACTTATAATAAATTTTTCTTAAATCGCTCGTTAAATAATATATAAATTTTTTATCCGCTTCTTCTCCACTATATTTCCTCAATATAGGAGCGCAGATATTATCATCAAAACACTTTATAACGTAACAGAAGCTACATGGAATATGTTTATGAGTTTTTACCGTATAACTTTCTTTTTTTCTTTTTTCTTTTTTTCTTCAGGATCCGGTAAATTTTTCACCTCTATAGGGGATAATACGCTTTCGAAATCGGCGTAAACTAAGAAAGGTACCTTTATTTTTCTATCGTGATTTTTAAATTCCACGATACTATCTAAAGTACCATTATTAGGTAATTCCAGATTAACTAACTTATGACCTACGCAGTACTCCTTATGTTTTTCTAAAGTCTCTTCTTTCCTGAAGTGATTTAAGCAGAGCATGCAGTAAAAGAGTTCTTCGTCATACATATTACTTCTTAATAAACCAGAAAAATTTTTTATTAAAGCGAAATGACTTTTATCTTCTTCTTCGATATAAAGAAGGTTTACGTGATTACTAGCTATTTTTTTAGGAGCCCTAATACGGTTTATCTTCTTTTCCGGCGTATATTCGAAGACGTTAACACTAATCTCCGGATTTTGTTTTTCGAACATATCCATATCCTTAAATGAAACAGGATATTTTATTCCTTTCATGTTTAAGCTATTTTCCTTTTTTCTTAATTCAGTATCGACTCTATTCGCATTCTTTTTTACGGGATTTAAATGTCTTAAAATGCACCATAAAAAGCATTTTTCGTCTTTATTCTGTATATTAATAATTACTTTCTTATTCGCTAACCAGGTATCTACTAGTTTTATTTCTATATCATTATAGTGCGCCTTACATAAAAGAGTAAATAATTCTCCTTTTTTATGTTTCCAGTATTTTGGAATACCTCTTTTTTTAGCTACAGCTTGAAGCTCACATAAGGTAAAACCGCCTTTATCCATATTTACTAAACGATCGATTATTTCATCTTTTTTAAGATTACTAACTCCTTTAAAACCTTCTAACCTAGCTATTTCTAGAAGCGCTTTTCGCGTTAAACTATCGAGATTATATTCCCATAACTTATTAATATTTAAACCAGGAGCTTTTATACGATTTATTTGATTCTCTTTTTTTTCTCCACTTATAAGCTGTTTTAATTCTTCGTTAGTAAGATCATAAGGTCTTTTAATTCCCTGATCCGTGGCTTTTTTTATGAGCTCCACTCTCATCGGTTTTTTTTCCTTTTTCTCTTTAGTTACTAATCTTTTTTCACGCTTACTCGCTTTTTTTTTAAAATCACCTACTACTTTTTCTTTTTTTATAACTCGTTTTAATTCTTCTTTATTAAGACTAGAATAGTCTTTAATTCCACGTTCCTTAGCTATTTCACGAAGTCCTCTAATAGTCTGTTTATCGATATCTACATCCTTCTTCGCTCTATATTTAAAATCCGATATATCTTTTGTTCCTTCAAGAAGGTTGATTATATTTTCTTTAGAGAGACCGGTAAGTCCTTTAATACCTCTTTCCTTACCTATATTAAAAAGTTGTTTATAATTTAATTTTCTATAATCGATACTCATTTTTTATTAAGAAAAAAAAAAAAAAAAAATCTTAAGATATTATAAATTTACTTACATTTTTTTATATAATAATTTTTAAAAAATTATTATATAAAAATTTTACGAAATCTTAATCGTGTATTTATTTTTCCAGACTCTACCGTTCCAGTTAGAAATCGTTTGAGGACAATGATTAATAAATTTAGCGGCTTTATAAATAGACGAGAAATGATGTATTTTTCTGGTATTAACGTCTTCTAAAGTAACTTTTCTCGGATTGAGCTTAATTTTTTTTAATCTTTCGTACCTGTTATCCGGTTTTTCGGACACTATCTTCTCAGGTATTTTATCCGGTATTTTATCCGGTATTTTATCCGACTCTAACGAAATTTTTACCGTATCTTTCTTCTTAAATCTCGGTATTCCGTTTTCTTCTAATAAACCTAAAAGATATTCCTTATCTCCGTAAGAGTTATATTTTATATTATTCTCGCTAAGAATTTTTTTAATATTCTTAATCGTTAACATTTTTATATATAATGAAAAAAAAAAAAAAAAAAAAAAAATTTAAACTAAAGTATTACGTCCATTTTATTACCGTCGGAATGAAAGGATAATAACCTATCGCTAATAATAACGGCGTATACTTCCGTATCAGCGTGATTATTATCCCCGAAAAAAATTTTAACCTTCATATCGATAGAAGAATATTTTAACCTTTCACTCTGCTTAGAGACATCGAATACGAATAAAGGATAAAGAGTTTTATAATCCGCAGGAGAAATACTCGGGTTCGATACTAATTCGTCCATATTAAAAAACTTAGATCTGAATAAAGCGGCGTCTCCGTACAATCTACTAAATCGGTGACTTTCGAAATTTAAATTATAATCGATCGCAGGATATCTAATAGCTTTTAACATGATGTAAATATTTTGGACGTTTAAGTTATCGAATACAGCTGAGTTTTTTTTCTGATCGGTTTTCCTATCTTTCTGAAATCCAATAATAATAAAACGCGGTACATCAGGCGCTGAATTAACGGAGAGTCTCCAGTTAAATGTAGTTGTTTGAGTAAGGAAAGTAGATTCGCATTGAATCTTTCTAAATCCGACCGGGAATTTTTCTTTTTTTTCTATAAGCTTATAAAGAATAGTCTTCTCTTCTAACGCAGGCATGACATGCGGTATATACCATGATATTTTCGTTATATTTACTCGTCCATCAATAACTGCGTCATTCCCTCCAGCCTGTCTATTATGTTTAAATATCGCTTCCGTATCGTTATTCCTGATTAAGGTGAGAGTTTGTTTCATTCCGTAAATAACTTTATCGTAATCTTCGCAGAATCCGAATATATGTTTTAACGGAATTCTAAAACTAAATGTACCTACTGGTACCGGATCACGAATAATATATTCTCTCCTTACACTGAAACCCTTATTATTAACGTCCGCGTTAGTTCAGTATCTTTATACCATAGTTGATTTAATCCCTGGGATTTAGAAAAATCATCCGGATATTTTAATAAACCTAACATAGTAGTAGCCTGACCTGGAGTCGCTAAGCTTTCGATCGTTTGTTCGTTAAGCTTATAACTAATATTTTTAAAAAGAAACATTAGTCCGTTATTTGTTAGCGTGATTTGATCAGTTATAGCATAATTATTTCCGTTATCAGATCTTACTATTACTCCGTTTATAAGTAAATAAGATTTAGAAGGATGAGTAAAAATATCTTGACTACCGATATTAATCCTGATTTCTCCCGCCGGATTATTTAGATTAGTACCGGTAATAGGTTCGTATTCATGAAATTCGTATTCTTCGATACTAATATCTAACGGATATTTTTCCGTAATATCTAAAATATTCATTTTTTTATTATATATTATAATAATTTAAACTATTATTATAATTTTTTTTTTTTTTACGTAGTTTTAATACCAGAACCTTTACTTAATTTTTTAATTAATTTTTCTATTTTTTCCGTATTTTTAGCTTTATTACCGCTACCGTCTATTAAAGAGCTAGTACTTTTAGCGTTATTATCTAACGTATCCGCTAATTTATCGTTTTCGAGTAATTTTTTCTTAGATTTACGATTTAAAGTCTTTTTAACTAATCCGCTAACGGCGTCTACAGTCGCTGTTTTTCCAGCTTCTAAAGCTTTTTTAGCTCCTTCCTTAGCTACGCTTTTCCCTACGTCTAAAGCGGAAGATGCGATTCGATTAGCGATATCTCTAGTAAAAAGTTTAGTTCCTAGGTTAGCTAAACTTTCGAAGATTCCGCTACCACCATACTTATACTTTCTTATATATCCTTTTTTATTCACGATCATCTTTTTTATAATATAGTCATTAAATTTTTATAGCTTTCCGCATTTAAAATTCCTTTTCTTTTTAATTCGTCGCATATACTTACGATTTCGTTTCTAACTCCCGTATTACCTGACGCTTTACTCTTTAAAAGTAATTCTAATCTTTTTATTAATGCGGACGGATCGCTAGGGATAATAATAGTTCCTTTCCCAGTTACTTTTTTTTTTATCCTTTTTTTTATCCTTTTTATGGTCAAACCATGTTTCTCTAACATTTTTCATCCATTTATTTCCTACAGAAGATTTAGGATTAGTTTGTTTCGGATCGTTATTTCGATACATAGTATCGCTAGTTACGAGTATTTCGCGATAATTATTCTTATCATCCTGAGTAATTTTATCCTTATCCGGATTTTTAGACGTAATTAATTCCCATAAACCTTCCGTACCTTTATAAGTCTTGTTATTTATCTTAAAATCGTTAATATTTATACTGACTTCTTTATTACCGATATAAAATTTTTTATCTTTGGAATATAATCCGTAAATTTTATCCGGTTCTTCTTCTTTTTCTCCGTACCTCGTTAGATACGTGAACGCTAACGGACCGATAGTAATATTTTTTTTATCATCTCTCATAGTTATTTCTCCCTGTTTGGATATACCTAATTCTATTCCCGGATAATTCGGTAATTTAAATTTTTCTAGTAATCCTTCTATTCCAGCTTCAATAGGCTTAAGTCCTTTCACGACTTCTTCCGTCACTGTTTTTTGAGCTTTGGTAATAGGCTTAAAAAATTTCGAAAGATCAGCCTGTAATTCTATTTCACCTATTCTCTCCGCTAAATTCCTATCTCAAATATTCTTTCTCGTCTCGAGATAACATTTTACGATTAAATCCCTTTTTTCCGGATCATCGATTTTTAAATAAGGCATTTTTTTTTATCGCGTTTTTTTTTTTTTTTATCGCGTTTTTTATCGCGTTTCGTAACTAAAACTACAGGAAAAATTAATTTTAGGAGCTTTAATATTCGAGAGGACCTCCTTGACTTTTTTCAACGAGCTTCCGAAAGGAATCTCTCTGTTCTTTTCTTCCTTTCTCTATTAACTTAGCTTCCTCTTCATTCGTAATCTCTTTCTTAGATCTCGATCTAATTTCTTCTTTCATCTTCTTATATTTCTCTAATTCTTCTACGATTAAACTAAACTCTTCATCCGTTACTATATTATCCGATAAAGCTTTCGATACGTGAGTAGATATAGTATTTAATTTAGTATCGGCTACGATTTTAATTTTCTCGTGTTTTTCGGCTTTTTTCCGCGAATTATTAACGGCGTATTTTCCTCGTAAACTTAATAAACCGAATAAGGCGGCTATACTTTCTATCGTTATAACTGCGGGTAAAGACACTATCGTTAATGATAAACCTAGTCCTCCTAATGCACCAGTCGTAGTTAAAGAGACTAAAACCGTATTTATATTATCCACTATTCTCGCTGATCTAAAATATTTCTTACTTAAAGATTCTCTTTTCGTAACTTCGCTTTCTAAAAAATTCTGTATCTCGTTAATTTTCTGTAACCGATAACCGTTTCCTTCATCAATCGGAGGAGCGGTAGGTATTTTGGGATATAATTTATTATCGTCTTTCATTTTTTTATATGGGAAAATATTTTAAACTCGATAATGTATGTAACATAAAAGTTCTCTTTCTTTTATTATTACCGGTTTAGTCGAATTATTAGTAATAAAGATTAAAATATTCGGTACATCTGCGAAGGAAACTTCATTCTGTAAACTACAACCTTTAAATATCATTTTATTATCTAAAGAAGTTAAAATTACGCCTTTAGTCGAAGAAAAACCTAATCCCGAACCTTCGATTTTTACTTCTCTCGGCTTTAAAGTAATTTCTTCCTGCGAAAAAATTTTCCATGTTAAGGAATCTATTTTTATCAGAGGATACTTATATTTATGGATTAACCAACGTATCGTCTTTGGATTAGAAAATACCGATCTAGCTTTAAGTTTACGTACATGTATTTTTATATATTATAATATTAACTGAATAATTAATATTATAATATTATTTAAATAATTAATATTATAATTTTATAAAATAGCTCCTAAAATAGGTATATTCTTAAAAGGACTATTAGGACCTAAAATAAGGCCTTTTCCATCATACAGCTTTCCTCCCTGTTTTAAATATAATCCTTCCCCAACTTTCACTAGTCCTTTACCTTTATAAGGACTTAAATAAAGTCCTTTGCCGTCAGTTTCTATTTTACAGATGGATCCTCCTTTTTTTAGAAAAAGACCAGATCCCGTAGCCTTCTGTACTCCCGAAGAAGCTAATCCCGAAATAGCCCCTACACCTAAAGCCGGTAAAACAGTTTTAGCTATAGCAGGTAAAGCTCTAGCCGCTAATCCTAATAGTGGTCCAAGAAATCCACCTTTTATTTCTATACTAGCTTTAAGCTGTCTAGGGGACATTTTAATAGTAACTCCCGTACCTTTCTGATAAGCTTTATCTATTTTTTTCTTTTGAGTATTAGTAACGGCTATAGTATCATTTCCTCGTAAATCGTTATGCCCTAAACGTATAGTTATATTACAGTTTCCTTTTTCAATAGCGCTCACTATTTTTTTCTCCTGAGCTTTCGTTATATTAACTTTTACATTCGCGTAACTCGTCATTTTATTTCTTTTTTTTATTTTATTTATGACTCCCTAATATGAAATCTAATCATAATGTTTTCTCCTCTTAGATTTAATAATTTACCGTCCTGATCCGTTATTTTTACTTCTAGATTATGTATATCTTTTAACGTTACAGGTAAATATACTAAATTAACCGGAGATTCGATTATCTTATATCCAGGAGCTACATTAGGGAAGAAGGAGTAAATCATATTCTGTGTTGTACCATTAACGCTACTTCCTGAGATAATATCGATATTAACGAATATGGAATTTATACTTAGAATATTTACTACATTCTCCGATTCGTGAAATCCCTTTTTGTATTTAGCACGAGTAAAACCTAGTACTTTAGAAATGGAATTAGAATGATTAAAATCTACGACGTATTCGTCTTCGAGAGTAAGAATAGATTTCAGCGTATTCGTATTCGCGGAAATTTTAATAGGATATTCATCATTAACTAAGTCGATATGCCCGTTTTTTCTCATTTCCTGACTATAGTATCATTAATATCAGCTATATCGTAACTTCCTTCCGGTACTAGTATTTTAAACCGAGAAAAACCGTTATCCGGAGAATAAATAAATATATTATTCAACGAATCGATATTCGGGAAAGAGTAATAGGTTTCGAGATTTACTAAAGCTATTTCATATTCTCTATCTTCTTCTAACTGTAACGGAGGTCTAAATCTCGTAATAAATTTCGTCTTGTTTGAGCTTACTATAATCTGCGAAGAGATTTTTTGACTAGTATTATTAGCTATCCGTTCTAAAAGTTTTCTTTCTTCCATTTTTTTTTTATACGAAATAATTATTTATCGCCTTATTCCGGTAACGTTTCCGGTAAATAAAACTTATCGAATTTCTGTCTATATCTTCCTTTATCTCTTTCACTAGTTAAATCGATAGTAATGAAACCGTAAGGATAATCATCATCCCAAGCTTTTTTACAGAATTTTTTAAACTCTTTTTTCGTCATATCTAACTTTACATGATCATTGTAAATATGATTAAGAGTAGGTAGATCCTGTTTAAAAAGACAGATGAAATTCGAATTTTCCCTAATAGACTGTCTTGGTAATTTAAAGTAGTTCTGAGAAAGGTAAAAACAGTCCACGTTACTATGTCTTCCTCGAGTATAATAACTTTTGCATTTATTCTGTTTTTCTAAAATTAGATCGTCGAATATCATTAAATTATTTTTCTTCCTATCCACGTTCTCGGAAGTTTCGAAGAAACTACTTTCCATTTTCGATTTATTAACGTCTCCTCTACAGTCGGACCATTTTTCGATTAAATCCATCGCTTTAACTCCGTCTTTACGTATTTCTTCGGAAATTTTAAATAATTCGTAAATACATTTTTTAGGTAATCTTTCTTCTAAAGCTTTTTTAAGTATCCTATAATCTGACTGAAAAAGACTTTTTCCGAAAAAGGATATATTATCGTAATCTAACCATTCCGGTGTTAGTATAAGATTTAATAAAAGCGTAGTCTTCCCGCATCCCGATTTACCTACTATTAGTCCTCTAATACTTTTAGGAAACATAGGACTATTAAATCTATTCGTTAATTCGTCATTACAGGTTAAACCTTTTATATCCATTTTTATATATAAAAAATTAAATATATATATAAAAAATGTACTGCGTTAGATGTAGAAAAGAGACTGATACAGGTCCGTTAACTTATAGAACTACTAAAAACGGTAAATATATAGCTCAAGGGAAATGTAATGTATGTAATATGACTAAATCTAATTTCGTTAAGAAACCTGGTCCGAATACTTCTAATACGTTAAAAAAAAAAAAAAAAGGAAAATTTATTAGGCGGATCGGTACTTAATAGAATGATTAATACTTTACCTTTTGAAATGCATCTTCCAGGTCATAACTTTACCGGTCCCGGTACTAAATTAAATAAAAGACTAAATCCTGATTTAACTCCTAAGGAATGGAGTAAACCTATAAATCGAGTAGATAAAGCCGCTTATAATCACGATATATGTTATCTTA
Source organism: Tridacna gigas (assembly GCA_945859785.2). NCBI lineage: Eukaryota > Metazoa > Mollusca > Bivalvia > Cardiida > Cardiidae > Tridacna > Tridacna gigas. The sequence goes on from OX244029.2 coordinate 69,672,428, forward strand.
AATATAATGATACCGCTACTAGAAATTCTATATGCGATACGAATATGTTAAAGGAATTAAAAGGAGTCTATAATCCTACGCTTAGGGAGAAAATGGAACGATCCGTCGTTAGTAATCTTATCGGTACGAAGAAAAGATTCGGAATGGGAATTAAAAAAAAAAATTCGATATGGACGATTTAGCTGAAGAATTACATAAACCGGTAATAAGAAAATTTAGGAAAAGGAGAGTATTAGTTCACGGTATCGATAAGATATGGGCCGCGGATTTAGCGGATATGAGTAATTTTTCCGAATCTAACGAAGGAGTAAAATATCTTCTAGCCGTTATCGATATCTTTTCTAAGTACGGTTGGTTAGTTCCGTTAAAAAATAAATTTGGAAAAAGCGTAGCCGAAGCGTTAAAGGTTATTTTTAAGGAAAGAAAACCGAAGAAATTATGGACGGATAAAGGAACAGAGTTTTATAATAAAAATGTTAAGGAAATAATAGAACTATATTCTACGCAGAACGAAGAAAAATCATCCGTAGTAGAGAGATGGATTAGAACTATGAAAGAAAAGATATGGAAATATTTTACGGCGAAAAATACTACTTTTTATCTCGACGCTTTAGACGATCTCGTTAAAAAATATAATAATACTATACATTCTTCTACTAAGATGACTCCTGTAGACGCTAGTAAGGAAGAAAATAAATACGAAGTAATGATAAATCTTTATCCTTTTCGTTCTGAAGTATATAAAGAGTCTAAGTTTTCCGTTGGAGATAGAGTAAGGATAACTAAAAAGAAAAGTATTTTCGAAAAAGGATATACTACGAAATGGAGAGAGGAGATTTTCGTGGTATCCGAAGTAAAAAATACGACTCCTGTAACGTATAAAATTAAAGATCATCGAGGATTAGTATTAAGAGGATCCTTCTACGAACGTGAACTACAGAAAACCAAACATACTGAGGACGATTTTTACAGGATAGAAAAGGTTATTAGGAAAGAAAAAGATAGATCCTTAGTAAAATGGAAAGGTTATTCCGATGAATTTAATACCTGGATCGATAATAAACTCATTACGGATATTTAAACGTAAAAAAAATATGCGTATCGCTATTAAAAACGTAATTTTACCTAATAAACCGTTAAGTAACTTCGAACTAGAAGAAGCTTCTAAAAAATTAAAAATACCTTTTTTTAAAGGTGTTTTTTTACGAGATACTTTACCGGAAAAAAGTAAGATAAAAGAATGCGGAATATTAAATCTCGACGATACGTTCGGATCCGGTACTCATTGGGTTTGTTGGTATAAAAACGGAGTACAGAAAATTTATTTCGATAGTTACGGAATACAGCCTCCTCTCGAAGTAAGAGAATATCTAAAGGATCCGATATTTTATAATACGGATCAAATACAGAAAGCCGATCAAGTATTCTGCGGTCATTTATGTTTATTCGTTCTAAAAGAACTTACTTCAGGAAACGAATTCCAGGAAGTCTTAAATAAATTTTTTTAGTTTATTTAAAAAAAGATGCCTGTGGATAAATTCGGAAGAATGGGCGAAGTTAGTCCTAGCGAAGACGGTATCTCTATCTCTTACGTAAATAATAATTTTTTACGGAAAGACGGAACTACTGAAGTTAGTGGTAGTATAAATATGAATGGTAATACATTAACTAGAGTTAGTAATCCGGTTAATTCTCAAGACGTAGCTACTAAAGATTACGTAGATTCTTCGTCCGGATTATTACGAGAAAACGGAGATTATCATATATTAGGGAATTTAAATATGTGATTTAATAAAATAAAAAACTTACACGATCCGACGGAGCCTAGCGAAGCCGTTAATAAAAAATACGTAGACGAAGGCGGAAGAGCTTTCTTTTACAGTAACGGAGAATATATAGCTACTTCGGAGATTTCTATGGGAGGACGAAGAATTAATAATATCGGTACTCCTTTAGAAGAAAATCAAGGAGCTAATAAAAATTACGTAGATTTAACGGTTTTAGCGGCTACAGGAGGAGAAGCTCTTACGAGAAATCCTGACGATTCTTTTACGGTTAACGGAGGAATAAATATGAATGGGAAAAGAATTACTAACTTACCTGAACCGTACGGTAATTACGATCCCGTAACGAAATTTTATTTAACTAAACGATTATTAGCTATGTCCGCGCATATAATAAAAGAATACAGGAAGGAAATACCTAAACAAGTAATAAGTATTCACGCCGAAGAACAAGGTCCTTTACAGAGCGGTAATTACGAGTTTTCTTTCGGTAACGGTAGTAGCGGAAGATCTCACGCTTTAGGAGGTTACTGCATGTCCTCCGCCGGTAGAATTTTAAGAGGCTCTTTAACGGTTTTAAAAGGAAACGATTTTTTAAATGAAGAAGCTAAAATTAACTTAGTAATAAACGGTATCGAAAAACCTGACTACTCCTTAATAAAGGTAGTAGGAAAAGGATGTAACTGTGTAGTTTTTCCTAAACCTTTAGAATTAAATCGATGCGATATAATAAACTTTTTAACGAAGAGCGATAATCCGGACGCGAAAAACTCTTATATTACGTTACTCGTAGAGCTCGATTTATAAATTTCCCTATAATATCGTACACGATGAAAAAATTTATAACTTTATTTTAAAGTTATAAATTTATAATTCGTCATCGGAGTATATCTCTACTTTAGAAGGAATCGGCTTTTTCCTATTACACCTAATATTATCTTCGATTATAATAACTTCGGAAAGACACGAACCTACATTTACCGAATAATTAGTAACATAAACGTCCGTAAAATCTATATAAGCTATTACTTTACATTTCATTCTTTTTAGATAATCGATATCTTCTATCTTTAATAAACTTTCCGCTATTTTCTTGTAATAATTACTATAATTATCTACTCTCGAGAAAAAAACATTATCTTTAATAATATTAAATCTCTCTAATTTAAAGGCTTCTTCTTTCTTTAATTTTAATTTCTTCGGTACTTCTCGCTTTAAAAAACCCGTAATACTAACTAATACTTCTCTAAATTTTTTTTCTCCGTCGGTAGGATCATCTATTTCTCGATAAACCGAAAAAGGCATATACGTATCGGATGGATTAATATTACCTTCGTATAATCCTAAAGTAAATAAAACTGGAGTACGTAAACGTAATACTCTCTCTTTTCCGTCCGGATACTTATAATATAATTTCCTCGATCGATAAATTAAAGTATCTATATCGCCTGTAACGTTATCGTTAATACGTAGGTTATTTATATTAAAGTCTTTAAATCTTACGAAATTATTTTCTTCTTCCGACATTACGCTTTTATATATATATAGATTTTTTTTTTAAGCTAAATTTTTTTTATCCGTTCTTTTGTTCGGAAATAAATTCTTCTGTACTCTTATCGGATACTAAATCGTTTTTATAACGACGTATAATTTTATTAACTACTAGCTGTAACTCGTAAAAAGAGCAGTTAATAGTATAATATTCGTTAGTAAATATATTAAATAAAACACGTTCTACTTTTTCCGAATCTACTAATTTTCTTACTTCGCATAAGTAAGAAATTAAAGCTAACTCGAGGAAATCCTCGTATTTTAAATTCGATTCCGAAAACTTAAGTACGAATACTTTATTTTCCTTTTTATTTAGGCAATATACTTCTCCTTTTAATAATAAATTTAACGTAACTTCCGGATCTCTAAATTCTAATAAGTTAATAGAAAAAGAATCGCTAACTAAACCGAGATCTAGTAATCTCCTAGTAAGCTCGTTTAAACTTTCTTCCGTTAACCAGTCGTATTCTTTATTTGTTCCAGTTTAAATAAATAACCGTGCCTCGCGAAATAAAAAATGTTAGATAAGTATAATAAATCGGAAGGAGATAATACTTCTTTACTCAGAATATTACTCGCGTCTTCTAAATGTACTTTTAAATATCCTTTTAGTTCACCGGATTTACTAAATAATTCTTTTAATTCCTTAACGACGAAAGAATCTCGTCTCGTTAATTTCGAATCGGCGTTACTCATTAAGGTTATAATATTTATATCTTCTATGTTTTCCGTAGTATTTTCGTTATATAGGGTATTAGTAACGTAAGACGACTTCTCCGGATAATTCTCGTTTCTTTCGATATTTAATATTTCGTAAAGTTCTTCGGTTAAATAAGGAGGTAAAAACTTTATAACGTTTAAAACGGATACTTCCGGAGAATTACTCCTTTTAGCTTCGGGAATATAACTCGAAGAAAACGGATACTTCCGGAGAATTACTCCTTTTAGCTTCGGGAATATAACTCGAAGTAAATAATTCCTTAAATTTTTTTCTAGAATAAAGGTCTTCTTCGGAATCTATATCACATGTCCTTCTAAGTTCTTTTTTATCTAAGAAAGGTAAAAAACCTTTTTTAGAATCGTGAACTAATATTAATTCTTTAGAAGCTCTAGTAATAGCTACGTAAAGCGGATTCGTTATTTCGTTCTGCGGAGATTTTTTATCGTAAATCTCGAAAAATCCGGAATCGAAAGAAAATACTATAACTAAAGGTCTTTCTAAACCTTTTGATCCATGAAAAGTAGATATTATTATCTCGTCGCAATGATCGGTATTATCGTTATCATTTAATTTAACGTAACAAGGATACTTATCTCCGAATCTATTCGTAATTTTATTAACTAAATTATTTACCGGAGTTAATCCTTTAGCTCCGGTTTTAGTATTTACCCTAGGGACTAATATAAAAATATCTCCGGGATTATACTTTTTTTCGTCTAGATATCCTTTAATCTTATTAAAGACTTTATCTCCGTAAGAATTACATATTAAATAATGCGGTTTACTCCCTTTTTTAACCGATTTTATTTTAGTAGTTTTCGTCCTTAATACGGTTTTATTAATAAAATCCGCTATTTCTATCGTCATTCTATAACTTATAGTTAAATGAAGGGATTTCCAGCTTTTACCGTTAAAAGAAAATAACTCTCTAGCGCAGGTTAGGAATTTACTATTCGAATCGTTAAAATTATAAATACTTTGGCGCTCGTCTCCTAATACGAATACTTTAGCGTTTTCTACGGTATTTTCTTCGAATACTTTACGTATTAATTTATAATATAACGGAGTCATATCCTGAGTTTCGTCTAGAATAATAAGATCAAAACTGTAAGATTTGATAGGTTCTTTATTCTTTTTTAGGTATCTAACTATACTAATATCGTCTCGACAGGATCGATCGAAATACTTTACCGCGAAAGAATGATACGTCTGTACTTCTACGTTACTTAAGCCTAAACTACACATTTTAGAACTAGTTTCGTCCTTTAATTTTCTATTATAAGTTAATACCGCTATTTTTTTTTTATCTTTCTTAAACCTTTCGCACGCTCGTATTATAGTAGTAGTTTTTCCGCTACCTGGTACGCTATCTAGTACTACATTATTACCTTCTTCGAGAGATTTAATTACTTTTAACTGTTCGTCGGAAGATTTTGGGATACTCATTTTCTTTACTACTCTTTTTTCTTAAGCTAGATTTTTTTTTTTTTTTTTTTTTTTTTTTCAATTTTATTAAGAAAATAATCTTAAAAGTAAATATATTAAAAAAATCTAGAAGATCTAGAAGACTAGAAGACTAGAAGATCTAGAATACTATAAACGCTTTAAGAAATCGATAAAGTTAGAGATAGTAAATTAATAAGGATTTAAGGATTATAATCTAATAAGGTTAAGGATTATAATCTAATAAGGTTTAATGATTCCGATCTAATAAAGTTTTAAAGCTTTCGATCTAATAAATGCGCGAGGATTCCGATATTATAAGGCATAAGGATTTTCGTACTTAATAACCTTTAAGATTAGTACTTAATAACCTTTAAGATTAGTACTTAATAACCTTTTAAGATTAGTACTTAATTACCTTTTAAGATTTACTTAATGAGTACTCTTATGAAATATGTACTTAATGTGCCCTTATGAAATTGTACTTAATGAGTCCTTACGAAAATATACTTAATGAGTCCTTATGAAATATACTTAATGAGTCCTTATGAAATTGTACTTAATGTAACCTTACGAAAATATACTTAATGTGTCCTTATGAAATATACTTAATGAGCCCTTATGAAATATACTTCATGTACCTTACGAAAATATACTTAATGAATACCTTAATCCTAGAGTGTGCCAATATCGGGCAATATGAGCTAACTGGGTACCCCTTTTGACAGTAAATAACTTGTCCAAGTTTGAAGTAAATATCTTCAGGAATAAAAGAGATATTATAAAATGTCAGTTTTTGCACGGCGACAGTGACACATAGGCTTTGACAAATACTATTATAGCTAGACGCTTTTTTCGTAAACAGATGAGCTAAAGACTACCAGTTGAATAAATTCATAATAGATGATACAAAACTACTCAAGGAACATTTCTATAAAAGTTTTGTCAAAATATCTGCCCTCACCTGAGTAAAGTCATCTAGGATTGATAAATTTGAGGAGCTCCTGGTTGTGATTATGTGAAACACAAATGAGCCATGCTCTGACAAAAGGGGGTTAATACATCTCCATGATCAATCATTCTAAATCAGCCGTCATATATTTAAGGATCCATAAAATCCATTTTGTTGAACAACCGATTGAATCGTGAGGTACACTGGCCATTTGACATGTAGAAAATTGCCAAAAGCAAAATGTTTCGGCCCATAACAGCCTAAATATCTATTGAGATCAAGATCAGATTTCACTGAATGTCAAGTCTGATCTTCAATATATATAATGCCCACCAGGTACTTAACTCTTTACCACACAATCCTGAGTTTTAAGGACTCTAAGGATATAGCCTCATGAAATCCTTTCGGAAAAAGAAGAAAATGCCCTCATTTTTCCTACAAGGTTTTCTGCACTTTCACAGCCAATAACCAATATTTCAGCTAAATCTAACTTGCCGTCCGCAAATGTTTTCAATTTAGTCAAGTCTAAAATTTTATCGTCTTATAAAGATTAACTGGTTTTCAATGGCTCATGTTACAAACTTTAATGCACTGTGTAACGTTACATATTTGATATTATATGCGCCAAGGCTGTTATTGGTCGAAATGGTTATGGGCTGAGTTTTCATATTTGGACAACTCTGACAGGAAGAAATAAGGCATATATACCAATCAGATACATAGTTATAACTTCAGACACGAGATGCACAGTAATTTTAAGAAAATTAAAATCTTACCGAGGTTTTGGGACAACTTTTTCAGAAAAAGACCACACCGTCTGAGTAAAATATGCTATCATTATTTGTCATTCACATGGTGTTTAGAAAAAAAGACAAACGAACAATCCCGATTAGTGCTCGGCAACAGCACTCGTCACAACTCGGTCGATTGCGTGTCTACATTTAAACATATGATCAACGATCACCGAGTTCTGCCAACTTTTTCTTTCACTGTCATGCGCACGAATTTGCAGACGTGAATAAGCTCACTAGGGCCCAAAATTCTCAGTCAACACTTTCTTACGATTAACATCGCACATCTATCAAGGTTTGTTGTGAAATTAAACCTGACTATGATGTTCAAATCGAAATATTTTTATTATTTTAAGGGATCGTTTCTTTTAGCATAGTGAGATGGATTGCAGGCGGTACTTTTCACTTTTACTCGGGTTCTTCCGTAAATACTTGGATGAGGGTTGAAATTTTGGTATATTATTCCAATGGCCTTAGGCTTGGCAAGCCAAGCCAAGGCCAAAAACTAATAGATCTTAGATCGAACAGTCCAAAATTACGCTCAGTGCGATCTATCCAAACAGAACATCAACCTAATCGAGCCTTGTATGGAGATCAGGCGGCAACGAAAATAGAAACATCGCATTCTAAGACCATTCCACCCATAAATATTTTCAAATATATTTCCGATGGGGAAGACAACAAAAATACCCCGCGAATTTCTTGAATGAATTTGATTGCGTGCGTTGGTTTTTAGACGTGAAAAGTGGTAGATCTAACAGTTTGAAATTTTGTAACAAATCGCAGCACACCAGCCACTATACGTTAAAGAAAGAAGGAAGGAATCATTAGATCAATTTGAAAGCATCATTCCCCACCCCCACCCCCCACAGACGTATTTTTCACACATCTTTCAGCTGCAGGATTATATTTTAAATGACACTCCTCATTACGAGCATTTTCATTTTTTAGCCACCATTTCCACCACATGCTAGTGTTGAATCCCAGTTCATGTCGATAACTTACCCGAAGACTCAACGGTTAAAAAAAAAAAAGATCTCAAAGTCACCCAGGACAAGCTATTTCAGGCATAAAAGCACAGAAAACTCAGACCTAGATCTATTACATATAACCCATAAACTGCTAAATAAATGAAACAAAATGCTCTCTAAATACTAAAAACTCAAATATTGCTATTTCAAATTTCATTTCACCGGGAAAAAAAAACATCGCATCGGACAGGGTAGATCCAAGATCAGACTACACGTTTTGTGCCGTCTAATCTTGATCCGCATTGTCCGAAAAAAGAAAAAAAAAAAAAAAAAAGCGCCCGAGTCGCGCTAAGCAGCCTAGGGGTTAAACGAAAATTTATATCATAAGGCAGTTGACTCTTTTGTCTCACATTTGTCCGAGCCATTGCCATCTATAGGTGGTCCAAGGCATCTTGGCTACAATTCAAGAAACTGCGTAGATTTGTATGGTGGCATATTTCTGCCGCGAGATAAGAGATAGCTATCGTGATAATTTTAGAAAACTTTCACGATAATTCGAAGTTTCCTGGAAATTTTATCTAGATAGTGAAAAGTTTTCTGAAAAAAAAATATCACGATAAACTTTGTTATCTAGAAAATTTTATGTTGATTATTTCTCATTTGTGCACGAAACTGACATCGAGGTAAAATCATCGCCATAGTTCTACCCGTTTCTCGATATCTATAAACAGAAAAATCACCATTTGGATGAACTCGGAAGTTTTTCACTGTACAGGAGACAAAGACGATCCGAAACCGTATCTAATTATAGATACCGTGAATGTCAGTTGTGGGCACGAGCTTAAAAAAATCGTGATAACAGTTAGAAATATCGCGATATTTTTATCGCGAAACTTTTTGTTATCTAGATAATATTTCCAGGAAAGTTTGTTTTATCGTGATAGTTCTCTAAAATTATCATGATAGCTATCTCGTATCTCGTGGCAGAAATATGCCACCATAGATTTGTGCAACTTATTTGAGAATGTATATACGTATATGCATACATACGATTCCTGCTTTACCCGAAGGTATGAGCTGGCGTAAAGTTTTGCAGACATTTAAATCAAATCGTAAAGTTATGCAGTTTCATGAAATTTGTTTCAAGACTCGATGCTTACTTACCTAATCTGCGTACGCAAATTTCGTGCGTGCGCAGTTTTGAAAATCTGCCCCGGTCTTGAAGGAATCAACCGAACTTGCAGCCAGTAGGTACTATGTCTGGAAGTGTATTCCTTTTGGTAGTATTTCTGATGTTGAAAAAAAAAAAGATCTATCAATAAACTGGTCTACTTCTTTGCGGAGACTTTGTTGGAACAACTCGAGAGAATGTCCTCTCGTTGGTCAAGTAAAATTTGTTGTGAAGAATGTACATGCATTGCATCGTATATTTGGGACTCAAGAGCTTATTTAATTTCATTCGAACCGCCTCGAAATTTTATTTGTACAAAGCTGTTTAATTTAAATCAAATTTCACGAGGCATTCTTGTTATTTCAAATTTGATAATTCGTGTGAAATTTAACTCTTAAGCTGCTGAGCGCAACTCACAGACCTTTTAGGGACATTGTAGATCAAGATCAGACTGCACAAAACGTGCAATCTGATCTGTGATCTACACTGTCCGATAAGGAGATATTTCTTTCCAAAATATAAGCTTGAAATGGCATTGTTCGGGTTATTACTATCGGCTGTAAAATTTGATGTTACACGGTTATTTCGCAGGATAAGAGTTAATGAAGATGCAAATCTTGGTAACTTTTCAGAAGCTTCCGTATCTTTTGTGTAAGGATTCCATGCTTGTAACATCAACCAACCAGTATTCACCAGTCATTCTAACTTACAATCTTATTTCAGAATTTGACAATAACGCAGTCTCTGATTGGCCAAAACCATTTTGCTTTTGCCGATCAGATATTGTGTCTTGAGAAATAGATTCAGAATGATTGATGAAGAAGAGATCTGGAAATAATCATGTTCATATGAATCAGGGATCTTATGACCCCTGTATGAATTTATCTTATTGAGCATCATTAACCAGTTTGTCAGTCGGGCGGTCGGCCTTAAGTGGTAACTTAGGCACGTGACTTATAAGCGACAAGCCTCGGGATACTCGCAATTGAAGGTGTGGGTTCGATTCCCAAGGCTGGCCAACTAAGTATATACTTACTGATGATCTTTCGTCCGTGTGACGGTGCTTTACACCGAGAACGTTAAAGAACCAAGCGTCACATGTAGCATGGGTTTCGTCCAGAATCTTGCACTATCCCCTATAACATTCTTGGGATCACTCATATGGACAACCGGTGGAGACAAAAAATAAACGCAAAAGCAATAAATCAGAAACCAGACACATATGTATACATGTATGCAGTGGGTTTGGAAGGGGATCTACCTAACTCTGGACATTATGCACTATCAACGTGTGAAGGGTCTCGTGTTCGAGTATGTAAACCCTGCACCTTTGACCAGGTAACTAGCTGCTTATGGTCATTTCAAAGCGAGGATTCCTACGTGCTCGTTATGATCGGGGAGTTGGGAAGGGCTAGGCCTACACCACGAAATGCATAGGCTTACTACGGGTATCGTGGCTTAACCCTTTGAATTTTACATGACAGCCGACAGTCTATCACTGAAGATTTTGTTCCTAAGAAACTGCCACGCCCCGTAGCGCACAGGAATTGAGATCAGGGGTTCGCCGCTGTTTCGAATCCACAGCTCGGCAAATTTATTTCCAAAGATTCATGATAGTCATTGCGTCAGGATTCATTCCTCTCTCTCCTCTGATCATTTTTTCAGCGATGATTATGAGAGAAAGCAACCAGCGGCTTGGGAAGAACATTATGCAAAGTAGGCCTACAGGTGGCAAAAACTGCCGGAAAGCATGAATATGTGCAAGCTACGTTTTATCTGAAATAATGTTGAAAAATGGCGTTAAATAAAACCTATTTAAACTGAGGTTTCGTGCCAACTGGATCTTGAATCTAGATAAAAAAATACCCCTCCCTTTTTTTTGGGGGGGGGGGGGGGGCGGGGATCTTTACTGGATAAGAGATTTCCAAGGCTTGGACTAGTTAATAAGGGATCGTATGTGTGTATGTATAATAAGATCCTGGCATAATACATATGTCTTCTTATAAATAAGAATTTAACGATAAAAAAAGTTTCTTTAAAGAAAGACGTGGTCGATGAAGTTTGTTATCGCGGGCTGGGAGGGGGGAGGGGGAGGAGGAGGAAAGAAGAAAGAGAGGAGGAGGTGAGAGAAGGAGGTGGGGGGGGGGCTTAAAAGGGAGACAACTGCGACATTACTTATCGTTACTGTCTAGCAACCACTGTAAACAACAGAAAAATGACGGGAAATGAGGAGCAAAAAGAAAATACTGGTAAAAAGCAATTGACGTACTACTTGGTTATTGAAATAAACATAAAATTCAGAAAAAGAGTTGATTTATAATGTATATTTAAGCACATCAAATATATCGATACATACGCCGAGAAATTGGAAACACATCCATTCGGACCTAGCTACGTTCGTTTTCGTGTAAACTTCTCCGCATTGTTCCTTGACAGAAATTGACATTTTATCCATATTTTCCAATAATTTTTAATTATCTAGCACTTTCTTAGTTTGATTAGTAAGTTTGTTACCAAATATGGAATATTGAAAAAGAAACATCTGATATTTGAATTCAGCTTGTCATCACATACACAAATTTAACAAAAAATATTTTGAGAATTACTTTCAAAACATACAGATGTGTTTCATCGTCTGCCTTTTTGAAAAGATTATTTCGCATCATTTGTGTTATTATTTTCATTATTTGTTTGATTTTCAGACTCTCTCATCGAAAATATTCAAAGAAAGATAACTGAGGCATTTGATCTATTTGACCATGAATCAAATAAGACGGTGGATGTTAGGTAAAATTTTTTGATTTTTTTTTATTTTTATTTTTTCATCAAACTTGGATTAAAACTAACCGAGAAAATGTTCTTACTGTGTATTTTTATATGACAGGATTAATTTAGCCAGGAAAATCATAATCCATAACATACCATAATTATGTGAAACCTTTTAATAATATGTTACCCACAAAGGATTTGATTCATTTTGCAGCACATCACATATGAAAAATGTTTTGCTAAAACAAGAATTGCTTGTAAAGAGTACTTTCTCCGTTGAAGACAATTTTTTCACCATGCTTAAGTCTTTACCACACAATCCCGACTTTTAACGACCCTGAGAAAGAAGCCTTTTGAAAACATTGTGGGAAAAGGAGAAAATGCTGGTAACCAGCATTTTCTCCTTTTTCAACAATGTTTTCTACCCTTCCTAAAACAAATTTCAAATTTTCAGTCAGATTTTTTTTTTTTTTTCGTCTGCAACTGCTTTCAATTTGGACTGGTCTAAAATTTTGTTGTGTGGTAAAGAGTAAATGTATCTCCGTGATCCATGATATCAATCAAGTCATAGCATAATTATGGGTCCATTTTGTTTAAAAAGTGACTGAATCATGAGATAGATTGGTTCTTTGACATGCAGAAAATTTACCAAGAGCAAAAGCTGTCGGTCCTGGTCAGCCTGCACAGACTGTGTAGGCTGACCTGGTTCGATACTTTTTGCAGATGCAATAAGCACCTTTTCAAGGAGCATGGCCCATTTATTATGTTGAACATTCTTTCATTATCAATCATCCTTATTTTTACATGAATGCTTTTAAAGGCACCTGCTGTTTATATCTGGGGTTATCAATTAGCAGACAGTTCCATGATTGTGAACAGTGTATATGTAAACAACATGTCTAGTCAAATCTGTGTTTGGAATCCACCATAGTGAAGTAGGGAAAGCGGTCCCTGAGAGGGGTGGTCTTTTAGTACAAGTAAAATTAAGATAAGTGTAAATAAAAATAATGGTCTCTTGAAATAGGTGGTTGATTGCTTAATACTAGCGGCCTCGCTGATAGGTTTGTCTCTATTTGACATGTTTTGACACATTACTACCTACAGATTACTATTTTGACGTGCAACAGATCACTTTTGAAAATGAAATGAGAAATTGTTTATAATTAGCATTTTTTTTTTCATTTGCTGCATTTTTTTCTCCTGTTTTTTATGTATAACATCTCAATTATTGATCATTCAAAGTTCAAAGGATATTCAAAAAGACATCTACTGCAAGTTTTTTCCAACAGGTAGCCATGTGGTTAACTTATGGTAAATTTCCCACATTACTTTTAACTTTTCTCAGACAAAGTTTTTTGCAGGGAAGGATCAAACTTTTAGCTGTAAATTGTAAATGGATGTACAATTTATAAAATATGATAGAACATGGAGGAATTGCTTATTTTGATTAATTTCTCCATTTGTCACAATATTTTCAAAAACCCATTTTCACTATGGCTACCAAAAAGTCCAGAGAAAAGATAACAAAAATCTTATTTGTGAAGAAGTTGGTATCCTTATATTTTAGCACTGTTCTGGCAAAAGAGGGCTTAATGCATCTCTGTAATGCATGATGCAAATCAAGCCATCACATAATTATGGATCCATAATAGCCACTTTTTTCAACATCCAACTGAATCGTGAGTTAGACTGGTCCTTTCGCATGCAGAAAATTGACTAATAGCGAAAAGTTTCGGCCCAGGTCAGCCTGCGCAGACTGCGCAGGCTGACCTGGGTCGATACTTTTCGCAGACACATTAAGCCCCCCTTTTCACAGAGCATGGCTATTTTTTTTTTCTAACTTTAGAGAGGTTGGTACCATCATCAGATCCTTAGGCTGTTGCCCCAGTGAAGCTGAACTACATGACATGCTAGCTGAGGTGGGTAATGACCTGGGTCCTTATTCACCAAACATTTTTAAGAACATTTTTGGTCTTATTCCTAGGAATTCCCTGAATTTCAAAATAACACAACTTTTGATTTGCTGAACCATTTGAATTATTTGGTTCAGCCATTCAGAACTTTTGTTACTTTCTAAATCTAGAAATAGACTAAGAAGGGAACTAAGAATGGTTGGTGATGTCATGGAGAGCGGTTGGATATACAAGCACCTAAAACCTGCCTTGCTTTTATGCTAGCTTTTACAGTTATGCAGTTTGGTAAATTTCTCTCTGTGTGTAAGTAAAGCAGATTGCATTATGGTTAATGCTTGAATGTGTGACCAGGCCATTGCTTATTAAATTTGGTGGCAGAGGTGGGATTGTGAAAACTACCAGATTGGAGTTGCCTGACCCTCTTATGTTCCCCTGGTTTATTTGTATATGAGTCTCAGGGTCGAGACATCTCAAAGGGAAAAGTAATGTCACCGAGAGCGGTTAAATATTCGTATAAGCACCTAAAACCTGCCTTGCTGTTAACTCTTTATTGAACGACAAAATTACAGATTTGCCCAAACTGAAAGCATTTGCAGACGACGAATACATTGTGTCATAAATGACAGGATTGTTTTTTTGAAAGGGTAGAAAACACTGGGACCAACAGTGTTGACCAGCATTTTCTCTTTTTCCCACAATGTTTTCAAAAGACTTCTTTCTTGGGGTGGTTAAAAGACAGGATTGTGTTGTAAAGGGTTAAGATTGCTTTTACAGCGATGTGGTTTGATGTATTTCAGTCCATGCAAGGTAAGCAGTGTGAGTTATGGTTAGAGCTTGGATGGGTGACCAGGCCATTGCACTTACAGTGAATATCAACCCTGATTAAACTAAACAGGTCACTTATCCCAATGTTCCCTCTGTTTCACCAGCACTAGGCTAGGACTTTGAAAATTCCTCGTCAGTGGGTGTTTCCATGCAACATCTACCACTAATGGGGATCAAACCAATCACTTCAAAATTACTAATCCACCACCTCTCTATAGAAGATGACAGAATGTTAGATTTGAACAAATTGAAAACATCTGAAGAATTTCAGGATTTGTTACGTTACATGCTCACTCTGCTATTACCATTAATATTATTATCGAAAGTACCATACTTTGTTCTCTTTTTCTTTAAACTCAAACTCAGTAGAAGAATTTCTTTTCACCTTTCTAGAAAGTTGCTCTTCCCTCATTTTACCTCTTCAAATTTCAGCATTACTGGGTGTCTTCTAAATTTTCATTCAACTAAAAGGAGCAATTTGCTTTTTATACGCAGGTGATATTTTTCCTCTATGTTTTTCAAATTTTGTTGACTGCAGGGATTCAAAGTCATATTTGTACATGATTTCTGTTTTCTAGATTGAAGAGGAAGAGCCTACAGGGTATATTCGTTTTGAAAAGTTCATACCAATGATGACTAAAGTACTGATGGAAAGGCGGTATGTCACTTTTTTGACACAGCACCTCTGGCAGAACAACTTTTGTATCTTGCAAGAGACTATTGATGAAAACATTGTACATGTAGCAAAAGGAGATATTGTTTGTAATAAGCAATTTCTTCTTTTGCCATAGTTTTTCACATGTGCTCATGTACAGTATTTATTCTAAATTCATACATGTATTTGATTTCCACTTTTTTATCTGCTGCAAGTACATTTAGCAAGGACATGTGTTCTAGCAAAGGCTAAAGGCTCATATTTTTTAATTATTTTTAAAGGTATGGACAGTTAATGTTGAATATATCCCGGCCTCTTAGCATTCAGTTGACTATAATTATGGTTATATTTATTGTTCTTATGTTGTATTGTGAGCCAGAGGCATTTCTGTCATTTCTGTAAAGTTTAAGTTTGCTGTTGTTATTGGCGTAGGTACAAAAAAAAGTTTGTAGGACTGAAAAAAAAAACCCATCACATTAATTAACCCTATGTTCTCATATATTGTATGTTGCTATGTTGCATTGTTGGGCAACATTGGATGTTTTACAGACAGCATAGATCAAGATCAAATTTGAGTTTCTGATCTTGAATTTGCTCTGTCTCTGATTTGCAAGGATAAAAAAATCTAGCCTAGCCATTGTTAACCTTGAAAGAATACGTAAAATTTTGTGTGAGCTATTTTGGATAGTGTAGATAGAGATCAGATTGCACAGTGTGTGCAACCTGGTACATGTATTTTATCTACACTGTCTAGTATTGTGTGAGATGCATGTATTCTTGCCAAAACAGTGTAGAAATTGCTATTGCTATAGAGGTTTTTGTAGCATCTGACAATAATATATTATGTACCTTGTTTCATTTGCACAGCCTGCTGAACATGTCAGAATTTTATCTTTTGACTATTTATATTCTTTCTTCAGCAGTACAGATTTATACGTGTATTTAAATAAAGCATTGAAAATGTATTGTTTCTAACTTTTTTTAAGATATAAGCCTTCACCAGAAGATCAGTTACTCAAAGCATTTCAAGTTCTTGACAGTGAAGGAAAAGGCCATTTAACACAAGAGGAGCTCACAAAGTATATGACAGAAGAAGGTAAGGACTGCTGGGGGTGGGGGGGGGGGGGGGGGCTAATATTATTTAATTTCTGAACCCAGATTATCTGCCTATATAGACAGTATAGATAGAGATGATTGAGATCAGACTGCACAGAACATGTAGTCTGATCTTGGATCCTCATTCTCCACTTTTTTAATTGGATTATCCAACATAATCAGCCGCATAATTATATTTGCATCTATAGTACTGACCATGAATGTCTATTTCATTTGTTTCATGCTACAAAAGTTAAATTCATCAAGACAGATTAGGATCAAGCTAAGACAGCACAGATTATGAATTTTCATTTTTTATCTATGCTCTCTTTAGTAAGATATGGTGTGACTGTCAAATGCAGCCTTTAGTTTGCAATAGTTTGGGCTTTTCCACTGTCTAAAAATGTTTGTTTTATTTAAGGTAGTCCTAGGGGTGATGGAATATTGTCAGAACATTTAACCGTAATTAAGATCATTCTGATAGATACTTAACGCTTACCAACCAAGAAGATTTGAGACCGGAAAGCATTTGCAGGAAAAAAATTAAAAATGGCTCAGGGTATTTGACTTCAAAAGGATGGAATATGGTGTGGGAAAAGGAGAAAATGCTGTCACAATTTTCTCTTTTAGCCATGATGTTTTTAACCCTTTACCACACAATCCAGAGCTTTAACAACCTTGAGGAAGAAGGCTTTTGAAAACATTGTAGGTAAAGGAGAAAATGCTGATAACCAGCATTTTCTCCTTTTTCCACAATGTTTTCTACTCTTCCCAGAGTAGTCATCAATTTATGATTTATTTTGTCGTTTGCAAATGCTTTCAATTTGGACAAGGCTAAAATTTTGTTGTTGGGTAAAGAGTCAAAGCATGCTGTATTGGGTCATAAAATACTGGATTATTTGTTAAAGGGTTAAAAGTGTATTTGTCTTTGCATAAAATTAGTATTTCCCAACTTATTTTTTTTTCTCTACTTGCATGTTTTACAGGAGAACCATTTAACCAGGAAGAGCTAGAAGAAATGCTATCAGCAGCTGTAGACCCAGACAAAAACTCTATACAGTACAAAGAATATGTGTCTCTCATGTCCATTGAAGAAACCTAGATGTTTTGTATTATATACATGTATTGTGTGTCCTTTTAAACAATCTGAATGATAACAAGTACTAAAAGCTTGACTGTGTTTATGAAAATCCTTGTGTCAATGATTTTAGATGAGTTGACAGTTTTGAATGTCTCATTTGTATCTAAAAGGAAGACTAAATGTATAGTTATAAAAAATCTTGTGCTTGTGAATGACTATTTAATGTCAGTTTACTATATTATCTCCTGGGTTTTTTTCCACCAACTATTCTCAGTAACATTCTTTATCTTATTCTCAAGAATTTTGTAAATTTGAAAGAAACGTGAGTTCTGATTAGCTAATTCTAATGGTTTAGCCAATCAGAACTTGCTTTACTTTCTAAATCTAGAATTAGACTGATAATACTATCAAAAGGTTGGTGAAGATGGCCCTCATTCATTAACTATGCATTCATGGTTGATGAAGGTTTTTGAAACATTACTGTATATTTTGATCGACAGTTGAATAAAAAAATCTATCATCAGTCTAATATCTCACTTTTGCCTGATTCTTGCATTCTACCTTAAATTAACCAATCACTTCACAAGCTGTTTTTGGACATGCATTTACCTGCATAAAGGCAATAGAAAAGGAAAATATCGGTTCTGAGGGATAACGGAAAACATAATGGGAAATCAGAATCGCTTATAACAAATAATTTAATTCCTCATTTTCCCATCATGTTGTCAAAAGCTGTTTCTAGTAGGAGCAGAGAAAGTTGTATATACCGGTGGGACACTAATTAAACACCCCCCGCCGGCAGACTACCTGGGTTCGTATTCACCAACCATTCTGAAGAATTTTCTTTGTCAAATTTTAAAGTATTTTCTAGATTTGAAAGTAGCACAAATTCTGATTGGCTAAACCAAAATGGTTTAGCCAATCAGAAGTTGTGTTACTTTCAAATATGAAAAATTCTGCAGCATAAGACTAAGAATATTCTTAACCCTTAAAGCGCCTTTCAGAACTGTTGTTGCCTTTATGGCCAGTGTAGATCAAGATCAGACTGCACAAAACATGCAGTCTGATCTTTGATCTACACTGTCCGCTTTGCTAAAACAATATACAGACAAAGGCAATCACTAAATTGCTATTATCTGGGACTTATTCTAAAGTGAAAATGTACTTTGGCTTTATTCGGCACTTTAAGGGTTGAGAATGTTCGGTGAATACGGACCCTGGTGTCTTGCTGCTGTAGATACTCTTTGAAAACATTGTGGCAAATATAGGTATTTCTCACGAAGGAGATTTTTTTTTCTCTTATCAGGACTGTTTTACAAATACTTGTACATGTATGAATTTATTTATACTTCATCTATGTTGATTATTCACTTCTGTTTACAGCGCCAGTTTCAACTGCACGTCACGCAATCGATGCAATTATAGTGACTTTAATAGATGTATTTTTCATAGGTCGTTGTTGAAAATTAGATTTGTTTTCGGCTGTAAAGAAGAATTAAGGCCAATATTTCTTAATTATAATATCACCCCCCCCCCCCCCCTCGCCATAACTAGATATCCCCGATCACTACTGTATAAGTAACTACTTGAGAGGTCAATTAATCCTTGACTTAACATGGGCATGTTTTTATGACCTTGTGGAAGATGGTTTTAGTAACAGTGGATAGCTTATGAAAACTGCGGTAAAGGAGAAATTATCTGTAGCAAGCATGTGCTCCGTTTCCAAACAATGGTTTCCATGCAATTAAAGTGTGGAGTGGGTGACGGGCCCTGAGTTCTCTCACGGTCATTCCAAATTGTTGAACAGTCCGAGGGTCTCGGTGAGGGACAATAAATGCATAAATTCACTAGTTGGGATGGATGACAGGTTTCCAGTTGGAACCCATGTCTGGCAAAATGGTTCAATGGCAACAGAGTGAGGGTCCCGGCGAAGGGCAATAAACGAATAAGTTTACGAGCTGGGTGGATGGCAGGCTCCCACTTGGTATCTATGTCTGGCAACAGTGTGCTCAAGGTTTCCAGCCAGGGACAATAAATGAATTCACGAGTTAGATGGATGGCGGGCTCTGAATTATTGGATACCTCTGTCAAAAGCATTCAACAGCGTGAGAGTCCCGGCGAGAGACATCGGGAGAGGTGAACTACGTTTGGAAGAAGGGGGTGCTATGGTTGATTAGATACGAATGAATAAACAACTTTATTTTAGAGAAATATGACATCGCAGAATGATGCCGTCTGGGCCAAGTGCTCATGGTCAGGCTGCTAATCGCGACTCAGGGGCTTTAACGGACAGTGTAGATCAAGATCAGACGGCACAAAACGTGCCGTCTGATCTTGGATCTACAGTCCGATACGGTATTGTTTTCTCGGCGAAATCAATTTTGAAATCGCAATATTTGGGTTTTCACTATTCAGAGGAAATTTTCGTTCCATCTATTTAATTGATTCTGTCGTAAGGTACGGAGTTTGTCCACACAAGCTCTGAGTTAATGTATCCTAGGGGTTTCGATTTCGGAATAGACGGGACAGGACCTGTATAGTTCCCTCTAACAAAACCTGTAGAGAGTAATACAGAGGTAATTTTTGTCTTCCTGTACCGTGATTTAAATTCTCATAATTGTAAACAAAGGTGCCACATTCGGATGCCAACGCTCTTCTTCAGATGCTCTCAAGGTTGAAAACTGCAGATATGCGTTTTGATGTCATTGAATTAATTAAACTAACCTGAAGACTGCGATACCGTTATGGTCTGAATGAAATGGGTATAAAATTTGGTAAACTCACAACTTCAGGTAATATTGAGGGAAAATGGAGTAGATGTGTATGTAACAAGCAATCGTTCCTTTTCCCACAATAATTCAAGTTCTGTATTGTTGAAAAATATGGAGGGAACCTTTTCGGTCAAATGTTTGTCATTCTTGACACAGTATGACCCCTTTTTCGGCTTTGGATTTTCACTTAAAAAACTAGGAACTGGTGCCAAACGTTGGATCGTTATAGTCTTACAACCCTGACCTGAGTAAACAGGATGAAATTTTGTAACACGGCGAAATTTTGACACAACCCAGACTTGAATAACTTTGCTAAAGTCCCACAAGAAGGTGCTATCTAACCCTTAACGAATAGGCATAGATGATTAAAACTGTGGGCAAATGCAGCATTTTTTTTTCGCCAGTCTCTTCTACTGTTTCTAAAAAAAAAAAAAGAAAATGGATTGGCTTTCAGCGCGAAATGTTTTCAAAGTGGACTTACCCTGGTATAAAATTAAAAAAAAAATAGTCCGAGTCCTAAGGCTTGCGGTTCCAAACACGAAGACTGCAATAACAGTCTGATATATATGTAGCTTTATGAAAAAAATGTGATCCTTGTCGGAACTGGGCCATTACATGTGTATAAAAGTGGCCAGTACGCCTATCCATGCTTTCCCCGAGTTTCTTTTCGGAGTAATCCTACATCACTCAATAGTTTTTCTGATCAGGCCACTGGTTGCTTTGAAGTGCTTCCCCACTTAAACATAGTCGAGGCAATGGTCAGCGGTGAAGGAAGAGTGAATCCTGTCACAATAATTATCATCAGTTCTCTGAAGGAAACTGGCCGAGTTCGGGATTCCAACCAGCGACCCCTTTGTTTCAAGCCCTGGACGCTGTCGACTGAGCTACCGGGCTTGGCGCGCTCAGGTAAGTACAGAACAGAACAGAATATGTGTTATTATGACTTTTACAAAAATCCATCCTCAGTTGCAGATACAGAACAAAGTCATATTTTATGTGCAACTGACGACATACTTTGTACAGGTCATAATAAAATATGTTCTGTTCTGCTCTTGAAACTAAGTACCCTGCCAGAGACTTTCAATCTTTTGATACACATTTGACTGTTCTTGTACAAGTGCTTTCAAAAATGGACCCGTCAAACTTTTTTCGTCCGGTAAAAAGTGGAGATACTAGTTTGTGCACCCATCCTGTAGATAGTACTTAAAGGCAAACTGAGAAAAGAAGAAACTGCTTATTTTAATAAAAAATTCCTTAGTTCGCTTTAATATTCTCAAGACAACTGAAAAACATTATTTTTAAATTCCTCACCTCCAAATCCAGACAATTACTGAATCTAGGTGATTAGCCTGTAGACTTCAATAACATAACTTGGACAGAACAAGATATATACATGTAGGTTATGCAAATAGCGTAGTTTTATCCCTTAACTACACAATGCCGCCTTTTAACGACCCTGGGAAAGAAGCCTTTTGAAAACATTGTGGGAAAAGGAGAAAATGCTGGTAACCAGCATTTTCTCCTTTTCCCAAATGTTTTCTACCCTATCAAGGAAAAAATTAGGACACAATGAAATTGTCGTCTGCAAATGCTTTCAGTTTAAACAAGGGTAAAATTTTGTCGTCAGGTAAAGGGTTAAACATATAAAATTTTTTATTGCAAAAGTTAACACTAAGGCTGCTAGGTGGGACGCAACGACCTTTTTGCGGACAGTGTAGATTCAGACCAGAACGTGCAGTCTGATCTTGGATCTACACCGTCCGATAAGAAGATATTCTCCCTATATGAAATACCTTTGAAATGGCAAAATTTGGGTCTTTACTGTCGGCTTGAAAGTTTCGTTTCACTTATTTAGCAGGTTAAGGTTTAAACGTGAAAGTTACACAACTGTACGATATACATGGCCTTATAATCTAATGACAAGGCAGAAGAGTCTGACCACAAGTGCTTTCAACTTAGATTCGAAAAATACACTTTTTGAAGGTGTCCATTTTGACTTTTGACTTTCTAGAACTCTAGGCTTCTTTCTTTCTTTCTTCAGTTTATATAGGACGACAATATTTGTTCAGATACTAACTGACATTGTAGTAAGTGTAGTTTTATTTGAAGAGGTAAAAGTCAAGGTCGTTGTCTTCAATGAAGAAATTATAATATGGCACGTACTTGTTTCTAACTCGATTCAAAAGGAGCTATTCAGACTTCACTAATCTCTCCAAATTTTGAAAATAATTTATCGCTGAATTAAGTAAGGCGATAGAAGGCAAATCATGGGTAAAGAAGAAAGACAAATGGAAGAAAAATATTTTGTTCACATTGGGGTAGGCTGTTTCCTGAATGAGCTACGTAGCTCTTACGACGTAAACGTTTCGCAAAGATTCTGGGAATACCGCACGATTAATAGCACGTGTCAATTACGAGGATTTGTATGCAAATCAGTACGATGACGTCTGAAAAGTCTCATTTGACTTACGTTTGACTTACGTTCCTAGGACCGCAGGTAAGCCTTCGGCTTCTAAAGGTCCCTCCGTTTGATTTCTTTGTCTGTTTGTGTTTGCTAAACGACGATTCTGTTATTTAAACGCCAAAAATTGCACCTTTTACTGAAATTAAACATACGGTTTCTAGATTATTGCGAAGAAAAGTATATTTAGTTCTAAATATAGTTCTAATCGTTTTTATCGGTGGTTTTACAAGAACCATTCATTTTTGAGGAAAATAAAAAAACTAAGTAGCCTCCTCTAAAACCATTTCGTGGCTGTTATATTTGCAAGGGAAAATCGTGCTTTTTTTTTTTTAAAGAATAGTAATGTACTTGTGGCATTCGTAAAGGTAAGGCACAGTCGAATATAAAAATATAATAAAAAAAATAATAATAATTAAAAATAAATTAATTAGATCTACACACGCAGTTCTTCTTGGAGGCGGACAGGCCTATGTAAACAATGGAGTTGTAGGCTAAATATAAGATTGGATAGCCTAAATTAATTATCTTTCCTAGTAGCCTATAATTGTTATGTATGCTTAGATCTAGAATTTTCCTTTTTTCGGCAGTGGCATAGATCTATTAAGATTTTGACAGTGAAGAAAATAATTCTTGTACAACACTGGCAGATGCACAATGATCTAGGTCCAAGTAGGCTAGGTATATATCTTCTTTGCAAGCGCAATGAAACTGATCTAGACATTCACAATTAGTAAATCTATACCATAAAGATGCATTTTTTTGCGTTTGATAACATGATGAAACCGATGACTCCATTTTCCATTTTTCCATCAATGTTTTCTATGGGCCAATTCAAGTTGTCGGCTGCTTTTCTTTTGGATAAATCTAAAACTAGAATTGGGATTTCCTCGGCGAGCAACGATTTCAGTAGCAAAGCTCTGTAAATCTACAATAATAGTTTCAATGTTTTTTTTTTCATCCGGAAAGTAATTTCTTGTGAATTTAAAAAAAAAAATGTACTTTGGCGCAGTAACCGGTCATTTCATACCTAGGTCATTTCGTATCTAAGTCATTTCGTACGATTTTGGTCATTTCGTACCCACTTCTTTGGTCATTTTGTACCCAGTAGCAACCATTTCGTACCCAGGGCATTAAGTAGCTATTTCTCTATTTTGAACTCTCTAACTGGTACGAAATGACTTTTATCTGGTCATTTCATACCCTGTCATGCTTTAGATAAATTCCGATTTTTCTTTTAATGTTTCCTGCTATTTTGTGCACCTGTTTATATACAGCATATGTTATCATGGTTATTCAAGCCGATAGTAAAACCCCGAAAAGTGTTATTTCAAATTCATTATTATTATCATTATTATTATCATTATTATTTGGAGAAAATTATCTCCTTTTTGAATTAATGTTGAAAACGCCGTTAAACACGATACAACCAATTAATACAATTAAATTTGAAATATCAAGAAAGTTCTACCGCGTTTCTATTACTCTTTTAACCCTCCACAAATACATTGTAACTGACTATGTACAGGATGTATAAGTCAATAAAGTCATTCATTCATTCATTCATTCATGTGTATTTTACTCACGTCCACGTCCGTGCGTGCAGTGCGGGACTGCAAGCGCATCCACCTTTTGGCGGGAAAAAATACCAAAAGAGCACGCGGAACCAAAGGAAATGCTGTGTCATCAGATCTATTTTAGCATTTTAAGCTATGATAACGAAGAAGCGTCTGCCATTCGTAAAAAAAATAAGTGATTCGTCGGGAAAAAAAAAAGTGAACGCCATCTGTTTAATTAGAAAGAAATAAGATCTAGATTAATGTGGAAAACTTTGTCTCCGAGTAACATGTGATAAGGGACGCTAAACGCTGATTTATGGCTGTAACTTTTGATTTGCTAGAAAATAAGATGGAACAACGTAAACAATGGCAATTATATTAAGATGGTCACAGGTAAATGTTTCTGTTGCATTGTTTTTTTCTAAGGTCTATTCACTCAACGGATTTACAGTTGACGATATTGGATAATTTCATACAGGATGAAATTAGTTTGAAATTTAATCCTGATCCTGTTAAATAGCCTAAGTTAAATGAAACTTTTAAACCGATAGTAAAAACCCGAAAAATGCTATTTTAAACTTATTTTTGGGAGAAAAATGTCTCCCTATCGGACAGTGTAAACCAAGATCAGAGTGTACGTTCTGTGCAGTCTGATCTTGATCTACACTACTTGCAAATACGGTCAGCGAGTCGCGTTTGGCAGCTTAAGGGAAAAGGGGCATAGACTCTATGTGCTTTTCTGGTCGTGAATATTTTATTTTTGTAAATCACTGATAACGATAAAGTATTAAATTGCGTCTCGCGAGGGAAGACTGTTGGGACATTTAGAGGTAACACAGCTCTATAGAGGTCAAATTCCAGGGTCCATATTCACCAAACAGTCTTAAGAACATTCTTTGTCTTATTCTGATTGGCTAAACCAAATGGTTCAGCCAGTCAGAAATTGTGTTACTTTCTAAATCTAGAATAAGACCAAGAATGTTCTTAAGAATGGTTGTTGAATACGGACCAAAGACTACGCAACATGGATCGAGGAACCCTGGTAAAAAAATCAAAGCGCTGACGCACTGAAGGCAGCGGGTTTGTGCCAGCTACAGATCTTATTACTTTCTTTGCACAGGTTTCCTTTATACTTGACTTGGAGTAAAAAGGTGCCTTAATCGATCTGCAAACAGTATAGACTTAGGTCAGCCTGTGCAGGCAGTCAGTCTGTGCAGTCTTCACAGGCTGACCTGGGCTGAAACTTTTCGCCATTGGTCCATTTTCTGTACATCGAAGGGTCGGTCTATGGATCAATAATTATTTATGTCTTGCTTGGTATAATCCATCACGAGGATGCAAGAAGCCCCCTTTTGCCAAAGCACAGCTCATTTGTTTGTGGCTAAAATAAAGATAAAATCTAGTACATGAGCACAGGCAGAAAACAAGACTTGAATAAATGATATTAATCCTTTCCAAAACAATCCCAAGTTTTTATGACCCTGTGGAAGAGGCCTTTAAAGACATTTGTGGAAATGGAGAAAGTGCTTCTAACCAATGTTTTCCATTATATCAATCCGTAACATTTATGAAATTCTTGAAAGGTATCTTAAAGTACTGAAAACCAGTCTTAGTATAATTTTGAGGTTTTACACCTCAAAATCCTTGTAGGCCAAATAATGTGCTTTATAAAAGTTTTGCCGATCCCTTTTAAGGAGTTTGTAGCTCAAAGACTTGAAGTTGGTACCGCTGGTTTAAATTTCCAGCATGGTCTTCTTTCTGATCCACTTATCATTTATGCCATGTTGTTATTCAGTGCATGACCTTAAGGAAATAGCCAAGAAACGCATGCATAGGTACACTGGCAGCTGTTATGACCCAAGCTGTTTAAATTTCATTAACTGCTAATAAATTATACTGAAAGAAGCCATTTGCAGACAAAAATTGAAACATGGCTCAAAAACAGTGTACATCTTTGATAGGGTAGAAAACATTGTTGGAAAAGGAGAAAATGCTGCTTACCAGCATTTTCTCCCATTCCTACAATGTTTGTAAAAAGTTATGTTCTAAGGGTCGTTAAAACTTGAGATTGTGTTGTACAAGTAAATGCATAATATAATTTGCAGTTATAACTACTTTTAACTCTTTACCACTCAATACCGACTTCTAACAACCTTGAGAAAAAAGCCTTGTGAAAACAGTCTGGGAAAGGAGAAAATGCTGGGAACCAGCATTTTCTCTATTATCCACAATGTTTTCTATCCTATAAAATAAAACTTGTACCATTTGAGCCACAATGAAATTGTCGTCTGCAAATGCTTTCAGTTTGAACACAGCTGAAATTTTGCCGTCTGCCAAAGGCTTAATGGGTGACTTTTCGTGTAACATCGCCTGTCATAGCCGAATCCGTACGACTTTGGCGATAAAAGGCGATGTTACACGAATCCCATTACGATGCCCTATGCTCAAAATTCATCATGCAAACAAACACCGACAAGAAAAAGTCGATGCAAAGAATCAAAGTCGCCGCAAATTTTTTTATTTAATGCTTCAAGAAAGCCAGGGCAAATAAGTAAATGTCAGTTTTCATCAGCAGATTTTTTAACACATTATGAAATTGATGTGACTGTGAATCTATATCAAAAGTTGTCTTCTGTTACAGTATCTAATACCCTCGCA
Organism: Tridacna gigas; assembly: GCA_945859785.2. Classification (NCBI taxonomy): domain Eukaryota; kingdom Metazoa; phylum Mollusca; class Bivalvia; order Cardiida; family Cardiidae; genus Tridacna; species Tridacna gigas. The sequence continues at coordinate 69,699,599 of OX244029.2, forward strand.
TAGCGCTCTCTGAACTCTTTTCCAAACGAAAATATCAGACTCTTCCAAATTCAAAGAGTTGACACACGACAATTTAAAAAGCTGCAAAAATGGTAGAAAATTCGCTAGTAGTGGGGGGAAAAGTATTTGTTAAAGGAGAAATTGCTTATAACGAGTAATTTCTCCTTATCCAACATGTTTTTCCAAAAGAATTTGACAGCGCACGTGATAACCCGCGTTTGTTTGGGAAAGTGTTGAAAACAGGGCCAAGTTACTAAAATGTTGCTGTCCTAGGATAGTATGATTCAAGAGAACGTAAGTTTGCAAGGCATGCTTTCAATTTAAACAAGTCTAAAACTATACTGTTTGGTGAACGCTGTTAATAAAGAATATTGGTTTTGCATTGCGATTTATGAACAACACAGCGAAAAACTGGTCTCTCTCTCCAGATTTTTTCCAACAAAGTACATGTAAATTTATCTAGAACTTGGTGAGAAATAAACAAAAGGGTTCTAAACAATCTTTGTTTTAAAAACTAAACTTAGAAAGAAGTAACCAATAATGGTTAGATACAATCATAACCATCATACTCGTTCTTCGGCGGAATTTAACACAATTTCAGCAATGTACAATTTTAGCGGTGGTCATTCAACAAAAAACACAAATAGTAGGAAAAACTAGGTACTAAATAATCAAAATGATAATTAAACCTGTGTACGAAATGACGAAAGTGGATACGAAATGACCAACTGGATACGAAATGACCAAAATAGAAAGTATAGGTAGGTACGAAATGACCAAAATCGTATCTACGAAATGACCTAGGTACGAAATTAACTAGGTACGAAATTACTGGAAACCTGTACAGCCTTGACCAATGGAAACAAGGCATTTATTTGGATGAGTCCATTTCTCGCGAATAGCGAAAATAAAAGTAATACTTGGGCGGATTTTTTGATGTTGTAAGTATTAACAGAGCAAAAATAGTATCGTATTGTATATACTTCGTAGTTTAAGAATGAAATAAAAAGCCAGTTTAAGGCGAAGTAGAAAGATTCCTTGTTAACCTTAACACCCCTATAAAAAAGAAATTCTCATTGTCCATGTCCTAACTCGAAAAACTATTAAAAATATAGTCGCGCGCTTCTGCGCGGCGACTAATAAAAACTTTTGCTCTGAAAATATTTTCTTTTGCACTTTTTCGGTCTATGTAGATACCGACGCCCTCTTTCCGTTTCTATTCTACAGTAACATTACGGATGAACTCGTAAGGTGTAAGGCAGTTTTGAAAGGGTGTCGTCTGCGCGAGTAGCGCGTATTTATACATGATCGTTTGTGTATTCATGGAGGAACTATTTAGTCAAGTGTAGGAATCAAGTTTTGTTTACCTCGCGTATCCAGGAAAAAGCTGCCGGATGCAAGAATTCTCGACCTAGATAAATATCGTAAGCGTTGAAAATCAGTAACTCATACCTGGGGACTATGACAGCGGGTTTCACCCGCAGCCAATAATGACTTGAAACGAGCGTCTTCACAGTGCTATGAATTTAAGTGTAAAAAGACTGATAAGAATAATTCGAAGAACTTTACTCTGTGTGAAAAATAATATGAGTCATGCTTTGTGAATAGGGGGCTTAATGCATTTGCGAAAAGTGTCGACTCAGGTCAGCCTGCGCAGTCTGCGCACGCTGACCTGGGCCAATACTTTTCGCTATCATTCAGTTTTCTGTGTGACAAAGGACGATTCTACCTTAGGATACAATCGGTTGTTACAGATTTTTTTTTATCCTTTATTATGTGATGTCTTGCTTGGTATGGTGCATCACGGAGATGCATTAAGCGCCCTTTTGCCAGAGTATGGCTCATATCATGTGAACAAAAGGGGATTGCATCTACGATCCAATATTGACAAACCAGCACAACTACTGCATCTTTTTTTTTTTTTCAAGAAAATATGCTTTAACTATGTACCACAGGACAAAATTGTAGACTGGTACAAATTAAAAGCATTTGCAGGTCACAATTCATAAGTGGCTCAAATGATGGAACTCGTCTTTGATAGGGTAGTAAATATTCTGGGAAAATGAGAAAAATGCTGCTTATCAGCATTTTCTCCTTTTCCCACAATGTTTTCTAAATGTTTCTCCCTCAGGCTCGTTAAAACTCGGGAACGTGTGGTAACAGTTTAAACAATACACAACCCTTTCCTGCAATTTCCCGTGTCTTCACACCAGTAGCTCAGTCGGAAGTGCACAGGGTTTCAGAACAGGGGGTCGCTGGTTCGATCCCTGGCTCGGCCAATTTCTTTCCGAGGATTGATGATAGTCATTGCAACAGGATTCATTCCTCTCACCACTGACCATTGTTTCGACAATGGCTATGTTGGAAAGCTGCAAGTGCCTTGCAAAGAATATTGTGCGTTGAACTGAAAAAAAAAAACTGCAGGAAAACATGGATAGGTGCACTGACCGCCGCGATATAACTGAAATAATGTTGAAACGGTGCTAAACATCATACAATCAATCACTCAATCTTAAAAAATGCATAGCCCTCTCCTGCAATTTCCCGTGTCTTCACTACCCGGGGGTGGAAGTCTTTTATGAGCGCCTGGGAGAGAGGAGAGAATGCCGATATCAGCATTTTCGCCCTTTCCAACGGTTTTCTCTATCGTTCTAGTGAAAAGCCCTACAATCTGAGTTACTTTCAACTTGTCCTCTGCAAATGCTTTCATTTTGAGCTAGTAAAAAAGTCAGTGTCTTGGAACATTGTGGCAGGAGGAGGGAGGGCTCGTTGCGACCGGTTCCTCCTCCTGCCACAATGTTTTTGCTCATTTCTACACTTTACACCTTAACCCTGTACCAGACGACAAAATTTTAGGTTTGTTCAAATTGAAAGCATTTTTGCAGACGACAATTTCATTGTGGCTCAAATGGTGCAATTTTTCTTTGATAGAGTAGAAAACATTGTGGGAAAAGGAGAAAATGCTGGTTACCAGCATTTTCCCACAATGTTTTCAAAAGGCTTCTTTCCCAGGGGCGTTAAAAGGCGGCATTGTGCGGTAAAGGGTTAACTGATTTTGTTAGTTTTCAGCACTTCTGAACGTACGCTAGCAGAGCTTATGTCATGGCGTGGTTTCCGTCCTCCGTCTGTCTGTCCTGTCCGTCTGTCTATCGGTCCGTTTGTCCACCCGTCCGTCTGTCTGTCCGTTTGTCCGTCCGTCCTTACGTCCGTCCGTCAGTCTTTTTCTTGTTTACGCGATAAAGTCTGCATTTGAGGTTGGATTTTCGTGAAACTTTCACAGCTTGTTTGTCTTATCAATAGCTTCAACCCTGTTGTTTCAGAGTCCTAGCCTAGTGCTGGTGAAACCCAGGAAAAACATGAATAAATGAGCTATCACCGTGATAGGACTGAAAAAATGTTGAAAGCGGCCCTAAGCAGCATTCAATCAATCAACATTGAACCTATTGGTTTTGAAAAAAAAAAAAAAATCTGACTATTAGTATTGGAAAAGTAGACATTTACAGTTGAAAATTTCCATTTCTTGTTTACGCGATAAATTCGGCATTTGCACAGTTGCTTTGTATCATCAACAGATTGAATCGGATTGAAAAAAAAATCAGTATGGGAAAAGTAGCCATTTAAAGCTGAAAATTTACATTTCGGGTTTACGCGATAAGTCGGAATTTGTTGAAATTTTCATGAAACTTACACAGTTGCTTTATATCATCAATAGTTTGAACCCTATTGATTTTGGAAAAAAAAAAAACATGACAATCAGTATGGGAAATGTACCCATTTAAAGTTGAAAATTTACATTACTAGTTTGCGCAATCATGTCCGCATTTTTTATCCAATTCTTCTGAAACTCGGGATTGTGTGATAAAGTTTAACTCTTTACCAAACGACAAAATTTTAGACTGGCCCAAATTCAAAGCATTTGCAGACGACAAAATAAATGTGGCTTAAAAATGAAATTTATTTTGGAAAGGGTAGAAATCATCGCGAGTAAAGGAGAAAATGCTGGTTACCGGCATTTTCTCTTTTTCCCCACAATGTTTTCAAAAGGCTTCTTTCTCAGGATCGTTAAAAGTCGGGATTGTGTGATAAAGAGTTTAATGAATACTAAAACCTATCAAATTTCGCTGGGTTCCAAAGAATTGGTTTTGCAACCACACCCTCATATTTTTGCTTTTTTCGTTTTGAATCATAATGTATGCTAGAAAAAAGCAAAATCACTGCCAGTAGATCGATTCAGGCCCTCAAGGGCCTCTAGTTTCTTTATGTTTTTCATTTATACTTTCCATTTGAAAAAAAAAGACCCTTTGAGTCTTGACATTGGCCACTTCCTTGAGGCATTACGGTGAGAGGAGGGTATTCTCATGATGAAATATTTCTCCCTTTTGCAATAGTAGGACGTGAGTGTTTATGCGCGAAGCCTTGCTTTGGGCTAAAGACTATATAACCATTCATTACTATTATTAGTATTTCTTACTTTTTAGGCGTCTTAACCCTTATCCTGCTGGATAACTTAAATGAAAATTTCAAGGTGATGGTAAAAACCAAAATGTTGGTATTTAAAAGTTATGGGGGTTGGGAAAACAGCTCCTTATTGGACAGTGTGGATCCAAGATCAGACTGCACGTTCTGTGCAGTCTGATCTTTATCTACACTATCCGCAAAAGGTCCTTGAGTCGCGCTTAGCAACCTGAGGGTTAAGTTGTTACTCATTAGTACTCGCAGACGATTGTTCTTCCAACATCTTTCAAGAGAACACACTGACAGGACATTATGGCAGGGGATGAAATTGCGGGCGCGTCATCTTACACGGCGATATTTCCTCTCATAGTCGAACACTGCTCGCCTGGTCGGTAGCACACAGGACTTGAGAACAGGAGGTCGCTGGTTCGATGCACGGCCCGGTCAATTTCTTTCCGAGGATTGATGATAGTCATTGCTACAGGATTCATTCTCCTCTCACCATTGTTTCGACGACAGTTATGTGGAAAAGCAGCAGGTGGCTTGAAAAAGAATATTGTGCGGAGTACTGGTAAAAGAAACTCCAGGAAAGCATGGATAGGTGCAGTGGCCGCCGCTATACAAACTGAAATAATGTTGAAAACGGTGTTAAATATCATACAATCAATAATTCCTCTCATAATCTGTCACTTAGACCTTAGTTATTTGCGGGTCCACTTTGACATACTTCAGTCTTCGTTATCACAGTATTTACTGTATGAAATTTATGTTGCCTACCCTTTTGTAAAATATTTTTAACCTGGGTAGATGGCTCGTTGCTTTTTACGATAGTTCATATTTTGAGGCATTGTGGTGGAAGGAGGAGATGCACGTTCTTGTTATTTTCATCCCCCCCCCCCCCACGCCGTAGGCTAAAGGATATAGGTTTTACGTTGTCCGTCCGTCCGTTCGTCCTTCCGTCCGTACAGCTGTCTTCTCAAATCCTTGATGAAAATTGATGAAACTTCATACATGTTTTCTTCATGACAGTCCGTCGATACAGTTTTTTGGCCTTTTTGATTGGAAACCGTATCAAGGAAAAAAGGGGCTTGATGTGTATTTCCATTATGGACCAATATCTCTTTAACTACTGGACAAAATTTAATAAAAGTTAATATTGATTTTGTTTATCATAAGCCACAGACAATCATTGTTTTTAATTCATGGGAAAAGGGGCTGAATGTATAATTTTATTATGGACCAATAACAAAGAGGCCACGTGTACATGAAAAACACAATACGTCTTATATGTTTGTAGAAAAAAAAAGTTTGTTTTTTTTTTCGGCGAGGGATATCATTTCAACGAAATATCTTGTCTCCTTTTGCATTGAGCAGTGTCTTGAAGCGTGTGTAGCAGGGTCCGTTATCACCAACCATTCTTAAGAATATAATTAGTCTTATTCTCCAAGATTTTCTAAATTTGAAAGTAAAACAACTCCAGATTGGCTTAATCAAATGGTTTAGCCAATCAGGAGTTGTGCTACTTTCAATGTAGAAAATTCGGAAGAATAAGACAAAGAACGTTCTTAATCCTTTCAACGCCATAGGCGAAAACAGGGAATTTTGCGGACGGCAAAGATCAAGATCAGACTGCACAGAACGTGCTGTCTGATCTTTGATCTATGCCCTCCGCTTGTTTGGTCAAGCCTTTAGGATATAAATCTTCTGGAGACTCAGTGGATTGTATTTACAGCCACCAAAAGACGCCAAGTTTGCTTATTTGGCGCCGAAAGAGTTAAGAAGGGTTGGTAAATACGGGCCCAGGGCTTTTTTTAAATCATTTTTCTTTACATTATTTACCGCCTTTTGTAGACGATCTTTGAGTCCTGTGGCGGACCAAGAGTGGAGTCATTAGTTCGGAGGGGGATTGCTCGTGCGAGAGATTCGTCCTATTGATACGCTTTTTACAACCGTAGAATTCAATTCAAATTCAGTTCAATTTTGAATTTGAATACAACCCTATAAAATACCCAATCTCTATTAAGCCTTAACCTGATAAATAAGTGAAAAGAAACTTTCAAGTCAATAGTAAAAACCCAAATTTTGCTATTTCAGAGTTTCTTTTTTTTTTTTTTTTTTTGAGGGGGGGGGGGTGGGGGGGGTGGGGGGTAAATATCTCCTTATTGGGTAATGTAGATCCAAGATCAGCTTGCACGTTCTGTGTAGTCTGATCTTGGATCTACATTGTCCGCAAACGGTCTTTGAGTCGCGCTTAGCAGCCTTAGGGTTAATGTATTTTACCAACTGGTCTACTCTTCACTTTTTGCAAAGGACTTTCCTTGTTTTTGTGAAGGACCACTTTCAGGGTGCTGTGCCGGAGGGAGAGTTGCTTGTCATGAGATTTTTCTCTGTTTAGTAGAGTGTGTCCCATCGTGCCCATGTGTAAACCAAAGCTTACGCTGTTTATCCTCTACCCGTTTACCAAACGACAAACTTTCAGAATCGTGGAAATCGAAAGCCTTTGCAGACGACAAATTATAATATGTGGTTCAAATTGTGGAATTTGTCTCTGAAAGCCTTGAAAACATTATGGAAAAAGGAAAAAATGCTCCTTATTACCAGCATTTTCTCCTTTTCCAAATAAAAGGCTGTCTTTCTCAGGGTCGTTAAAACTCGGGATTGTGTGGTAAAGGGCTACTCATTACTTATTACCTTAAGCCCCTTTCACAATGGGTTGTGACTAATGGCAACAATTTGATCGCACGATAGAGGTGAAAAAACTACTCTCGCAAAAAGCTTTCACAAATGCAATAGAAGTCGTTCAACAAGAGTGCGACCGTTGCAAGAAAGGGGACGTATGCTCGTGCGAGCGATCGTACGTTTACCTGTGAGTGTTGCTCGAGTGACTACGAATGGTGTGACGTCACCCATACAACTGACGGCATTGTCGTACGACTGGTTGTGTGTTTGGATACGACCGGTTGCACAATCATGAGATTGTTCGTAAGAGTGGTCGTGAAACGACCGGAAATTTATACCCGCCAAAATATGGATCTCGTCAGATCAACATTGAATTCCGAAGAACGAATGCAATGTAGTGAAAAAAGGCTGTAAACACCGAGGAAACAACAGAACGTTAGCAATAACAGCTTCCGTCAAAAAGGCTAGTGACCATTTTTGTCGTTGACAGATTCTTCTCTTTAAGACAGTCGCACAGAGTCTCTTAAAGTCGTATAAGGGTAGTACACTGTTGTACGAGGTGATACGAATCGTCTTATAACAGTCTAATAGTCGCATTCAAAACAAGATCTAACGCAGGACGGGTAGCCAGAGATCTCTAATACAGTCAGTGTTGGCATTTTTTTTATTTTTTTCACTGCGTCCCATGGACGCAGTGCCTATCAGAAAACTGAGTCCCATCTAGCTCTAATCGAGTCACATTCTTCTGCACGCTGGAAGGATTTTAGTGACGATTCTTTGGATGTTTTTTTTAATCCAACTGCACGGCGACGTCCGTCCGAAGAAGCATGCTGAGTTAGCGTCGATCTTTGAAAGTCCGTGCATTCATCAGTAAACACGTTTTTCGCTCTGATATCTAGGCAAAACGAGTATTTCATAACAATGTTGCTTTCCGATTTCGTTTCTTTTATTAGTCATGGCTTAAATTCGGGCTCTTTCAGCCAAGATTCTTGAAAAGAGCTAGTATATTTTTTCCTCTTCGCCAGGGTAGCCATATTGGACTGCAACAGATGCGGTTGTTATGCGATGAAATCGCAATAACTTGGATAAGAGGTTGCTACTCATGTAACTGGAGCTATTTTTAGAAGCCGGATTTCAAAAAAAAAAAAAAAGGAAAAAAGAAATATTTTGTTTTGTGGCAAGCATGGAAACAGAAACATTTATCGTCAAAACAACCCTTATTTGTATTTTAAACGACGGTTAAACAGTACCGACTTTTCGTTTCGTTCTGGCGACTTTTTCGCCGCGATACGAGGGACACTTTTTAAGTTCGTAGAGTAGGGCGGTCTTTTTAAAACCGCTTGAAATATCAAAATTTTATTTATCTAAGACCTTCGAAATATGCCCCGTCTGCCTCCGATCTACCCATTTCCGGAACGCCGCCCGGTAGTCCTCTTTAGGTATATGTTGCAGACACTGGTAGACAGCACTGCCTATACCACAACGGGATTCAAAACGGTGCCCTGCCAGCATTTCCTTTAGTCTTGGGAACAACCAAAAGTCACAGAGGGACAGGTCAGGGCTGTATGGGGGATGATCTAAGACATCGAGCCCAGATTCTTTCAGATATTCCTGTACCGTAGCGGATTTATGGGCCGGTGCGTTATCATGGAGTAATTTGATGCCGCGGACACCGGTGCGCGGTCTGCGTTTCTGATAGAAATCAACAAGTTGAGTAAGAACACTTTCTCTGTAAAACTTTCCAGTGACAGAACTACCTTTCGGGACTGGAATTTGAAGGACTGGACCTTTCGAATCAAAGATTATCGCATACAACGTGCGATTTGATGTTTTGCAACGGCGCGCAATGACAGGTCTGTCGCCCTCAGATGAAACCCAAACCTTATTTTTAGCCTTAGAATTGGGTTGAAAATGATAGATCCAGGTTTCATCACCTGTAACTATCTCTTCCAAACGACGTGGGTCACATTTATCATATTTTTCTATAACTTGCGATGCAAGTCTAACCCGACTTTGTTTCTGTTCGTCAGTGAGCAAATGGGGCACCCAGCGCGCGCAGATCTTACGTAGCCCAAGTCGTTCACGTAAGATCTTCAAAACACTTGACGAATGAATGCCACTTAATTCTTCTATCTCTTGCACGGTATAACGTGCGTCTTCCTCAATTAACGTTTTCACAGTAGCAACGTTCTTTTCCGTCAAAATGGAAACCAGCCTACCCACCCGAGGGTCATTTTCAACTGACTCCCGACCATCATTAAAACGACGTACCCACTTGCAAACTGTAGCATATTTTAAAGCACCATTCCCATAAACTTTCTGCAAATCAGCATGGATTTCTGTTGGCGGAAACCCGAGCTATGCTCGAATCTTACAATATACCCTCTGTTCAGAGATTTTTCCATCCATATTGAACGCTATATTTTACTATAGTGTATAAAACCACGTGTTGAAAATACCCAGCGCAGCGCGCACGTGGACCTCGTGCGCCGCATACCGTGACACCATTCGAGAGAGGAATGATTACGCAAGTTCTGTGTAAAATATCGTGCAACTTCATAATCGCGTCAAAAAGTTATAGGCTTACTCTACGAACTTAAAAAGTGTCCCTCGTATAACTGAAATAATGTTGAAAACGGCGTTAAACACCAAACAATCATTTTCGTTGCGTCCCAAATCAATTCCGTTGCGTAAAAAGACATGTTTACGGCCACGCGAGTGGTCGTGCAACACTGCTAAAACGTGTTGCAGGTGGTCGTTAACTGGCCGTAAGGAAATTGTGAAAGGGGCTTTAGCAAACCACGCTTGGGGGCACTGTGGATGAAGGGAAGATTGCTCGCATTTTTCCCTTTTGCTAAGATATTCAGAAGAAATATGGCGGTGAAATACTTGTTGCGAGCGGTTCATCCTGTCGTCATAGAGTTTCACAAATTTGAGCCATGCTCTGGCAAGAGGGGACTTAATGCATTTCCGTGATGCATTATACCAAGCAAGCCTTTATAATATAATTATGGATCCATAATAGCCACTTTTTTTCTTAAATAACCGACCAAGCAAGCCTTCATATAATTATGGATCCATAAAAACCATTTTTTTTTGCCTGAAATAACCGACCTAATCATGAGGTGGACTGATTCTTTGACATACGGAAAATTGACCAAGATCGAAAAGTTTCGGCCCAGGTCAGCCGGACTGCGAAGGCTGACCTAGGTCGATACCTTTCGCAGACACATTAAGTCCCCTTTTCACACAGCATGGCGTAGTTTTATGATTTATGCTCCAATTTATATTGTCTGTCACTCGTAGGGGTCCTGTGTGGCTCAGTGGTAAAGTGTAGAACTCGTAACCTGGAGGTCACGGGTTCAAGCCTCACTGGATCCACTGGCCTTTTCGTGGGAGTGTCCTTGGGCAAGACACTCCAGAGCCCCTAGCCTAGTACTGGTGAAACCCAGGAAATACATGAATATGTTAGCTGTCGCCGTGATATGACTAAAATATTGGAAGCGGTGTAAAACACCATTCAGTCAATCAATCTATCACTCGTAACTTTCCGTTACATATTACCTATCGCAGACTAGTCTTTGCGTCTTACATATCCGGACCCCATTAACCCTTTGCCAAACAGTCCCGAGTTTTAACGACCCGGAGTGAGAAAGCGTTTGAAACATTGTAGAGAAGGGAGAAAATGCTTGTGGTCAGCATTTTCTCGTTCCCCCTTTTCCACTGTGTTTTCAGCAAATTGAAATAAAGTTCCATTTTTTTTTAAAGCCACTCCTAATTTGTCGCCTGCAAATGTTATCCATTTGGACAAGTCTAAAACATTTTCGTTTGGTGAAGAGTGGAACGGTTTTAGCGCTTATGGTGAACTCATTTCTTTTACCACAATATTTTTTCGCAGACTTGTTAATCATTTACCTAGGTAGCGTACAGGACTTTTGAACATGAGGTCGCTGGGACGATCCCCGGCTTGGCCAATTTATTCTTGAGGATTGATGATCGTCATCGCGACAGGATCCATTTCTCTCTCACCGCTGACCATTGTTTCGACAATGGTTAAGTGGGAAAGTAGCCAGTGGCTTGGAAAGAATATTGTGCGGAGTACTGGTAAAATAAACTCCAGTAAAGCATGCTTAGGTGAACTGGCCGCCGTGATATAACTGAAATAATGTTGAAAACGGCGTTAAACACCATACAATCAATCAATCTCTCTCTCACCACTTTCTATTGTTTCGACAAAGGTTATGTGGGAAAGCAGACAAAACACCAACCATCTACTCTCTGGATATGGAGTCACGAATTGAGTACGCTGGCGAAATAGAATTTCTCTTCTCAGTGCCCAACACACTAAAAACTGACGTCACTAAAACTGACGTCACTGAAACCTGGTGCATGAAATCACTGCGATAGACTTTCGATGTAGTTTTATTGGATTAAACATGGATTTAAGCAACTTCAAGGTAAGTAACTATTCATTTTTTGATTTATTGGCAAAAGTAAACCGACCATTAGTTGCCTCAAACGACCATTAATTTATCTTTTTAACGGACAGTGGTTAACGGACGTATGATTTTTGACCCTTCACGATTTGTTTACATGCCAAAGGGATGGCTCGTTTCAACGTGCTTTCTACGCTACGGAAAGGTGTATGCAGTATTGTGTGACCGTAGTCGAAATAATGTCATGGACCTAATTTCAGACTGATATTGCCATTAAATTAGCCTATAAGAGTTTTGCTTTCCTGAAAACCTTAATCATTGTCTTAAACTTTTCTATTTGCTGATGGCAAGCTATTGATAAGATATTTACAACACAAAATTGTCAGAATTTAACAAAGGCATCGCTTGTGTGAACCGGCTCTGAATATGTTGTTCAGCACCAATAGATTAGGGTATCCCTTCAAAAATTTAGTTATAGGTTACCTATTTGAAACATACAATATGTTTTCCCCTTAATACCTTTTACTTCAAAATTGATGTACAAATTTGTTTGATGAAACGTGACCAAATTTCTGAAAATGCAAAAGATTGATATTGTCACAATTGAAAAATGCCATATAACATTAGCCTATCTGAATTTGAAAATACTGTTGTGTAGCTTTTGACTAGCCGAATGGTCTAAATGTTACATAATTTGTAATGCATACGCTGTAAGTGCAGTCCACACATAAACACACACAATGAAAAGCAATGGCATCTTCAAAAAGCTATTTGGTCTTCAAGTAGTCATTCAAACGCTAAATGGCAAATGTGCCGATCGTTGCAGAGATACTGAATAACAAGAAACATCTTTAAAAAAGATACACGGCGTAAGAGATTCTGGAATATGAATATTGAAACTCTTTTGTACTTTAATATGAAGTAAAATAATGAAAAGTAACCCCAAGAGCAATTGCCTCTTTTTTCCTCTCTGTTTTTCATTTTGATGAAAGTTACACTGGGTTATTGGGTAACGCCTATGAAAATATTAAATTTCCAAATAGCATTAGAAAAGAATCATTCTCTGCTACATTATGTTGCTATAGAATGAATCAAGACCACGGGGTTTCGATTAGCAGTAGCAACGCTTGTTAATAGTTGTTTCAAAAAGGTGTGGGCAAATATGCCACCAGGGCCCCGCCAAATAAACGTGCACATTTATTTCCAGTCGTAAATTACCATCTTTTCACTCTTCATCAGTACCAAGATGTAACAAGAAAATATTGATGCTGAACATCAATTGCGCCGCAAACTAGTTGTTTCTGTAACAGGGCACAATGCATTGGGTTATTTCCTAATACGCATCTCTTGCACAATCTTCGTAGAGGTCCAAGTGGTGATACTGTATTTAAACTCTGGGCCATCTGGTTTTTGACAAGATTTTTAAATTTCATATCATTGAAGGCTATTTGCAAACTTCTTATCCATGGACTGGGCCATTTCTTTATCCACAGGACATCATTTGGACACAATTGGTAGATAGAAATGTTAGAGCTGTTGCCTTTCTGATATTTGATAGAAGATTTTGAAAAGTGTGCAACAAATATGGCTATGCGCAAATTTGTGACATCTGGGTGGAGGGGAGCATATGGCAACTTTTGACCCGAAGGCCACCATTTGAACATACTAGTACTTGGTAGAGGTCATTGTAGCGATACTACACATGAAATATCAAAACTCTCGACCGTCTGATTTTGAACAGGAAGATTTTACATTAACGAAAGAAAAGTCTGTTATCGGATTGTGCTAAATCTGACACTCCAACACATTTGTCTGGTATCATACAACCCCTCTTTATTATAGATATAATAAAGACTTGAATGAAGTCCTTATATCTATATAGACTAGAGGGGTTGTATGATACCAGTCATGTTAGGCGCTCGAACATTGATTTACGGATGTTTCGGTAACAGACGAGTTCGGTAAATTGGACTTATAGAGTAAATTGATTAGATGTTTCGGTAACAAGGCAGTAATATAGTGCCGTGACGTTTTTCACACCCATGGCTTCTGTTTGTGCAAACGTTTTTTCTTTTAATTTGCAATTCTCACTCGTTTTCTGACGTAAATATATTTGTTGTTCTTTCCATGCTGTATAAATAAATACCTGAAATTAGTAAATTTTGATCACCATATCTTATTTTCGTTTTTCACCCATAGCTGATTCATGTAATGAATAATATACGATCCCTGATAAAACCCAGCCCTAAGCTTGTACCCGTATTACTTAATCGTCCTACAGATAACAGACTCCAACTTTAAGCCAGTCCTCAAGTTTTTTAAAAATGTTTTATTAAAAATGACGCTATTCTTGTCAACGTTTTCTGTGTGAAAAATAATTTCTTCCGGAAACAAATTGGTCAACTTCCAAACCAGCCATTTACCCTCAGAACACCTTTCACTCTTGTTGCCCTTGCGACCGATTCAGACAAAGATCAAACTGCAAAGAAAAAAAAAAAAAAAAAAAAACAGAGTCTGATCGTTGGTTTACGCTGCCAGCTTTTCTAAGACATTATGAGGAAGGACAACTTTGCTTTGAAATAGCTAATATTAGACCAGGGATCGTATATTGTAATATATATATTGTTCTGTTTCTAAAATGAAAATAGCCTTTACTTTTTTCGATGCTCTAAGGGTTAAAATTATGGATAATTAACGTGAATTCAGAAATAAAGATAATACATTTGAAACATTGTGGCAAATGAAGAGAGGGAGTGAGAGATAGAGAGAGAGGCCTTGACAATAATGCTTTCGTGCATACTTCTTGTGATTTTGACCATGAACATTTGTGCCCATCTAAAAGATATCTGTTCTGTATTGTTCCTCTCCATTTTCCACACAGTTTTCAAATCTGGTCTGGTGCACAAAAATCGGCGTCTGCTGGTTTTAAAGTGCGTTCATCAATACAACACTGCATAAAAAAATCATATGCGTACTATTTGAGAGCGAAGGGAGTACTGTATATTGTATATAGACGCGTTTACAGCCTGTTTTCACACGTCCCATTGCCAACAAGATAAAGAAGTTTCCCGTAGATCTTAAAGATTAACCCCGGTTTATGAAAACCTGAAACACCAATGGACAAGAAGAAACTCGCAGATCAGACTGCATGTAAAAGTTATGGGGATTGGGCATGTTTAGATCACACACTGCTCGTGCAGTTTGAAAAAAGTATTTGTCAAAAAAAGTATTTGCTACTATCTATCTCTCGCGCTCACTCTCTTCTTTTGCCACAATATTTTTACCTGTATTACCTGTGTTTCTGAACTAAATTTAACTGTCCATAATTTTAAATCTAAGAGCGTCGAATAAACCCAACGGTCATTTTCATTCTAGATATAAAACCTATTTTTAGCAGTGTCAAGGTTTTCTTGTTCAGAATGTCTTGCAGAATTGACAAATGAAGATCAAAGATCAAACTCCGTGTTTGGTGTACTCTGATCTCGATCTGCACCGGCTGCAATGGCAACAGCAGTAATGACAGACGCTCTAAGGGTTAATGGCTGGTTTGGAAGTCTTTCAGTAAGAAAATATTTTCACATTGAAAGGATCATAAAGCATTGATTTAAAAAGAGATACAACGTCTTTCAAGTTTAGGATTGGGTGTTGTTATTCGTTACCTCAACTTTGATTCGGGTATCATTTTACGTACAGCATGACAGTAGAAACATAACAAAAATATTATGTCTTAAAGTGTGTGGAAGAAAAAAGAGAAACATTGAACGAATCAGAACCAAGACTTTATTTGGTGTGAAAAACGTCACGGTGCATTACCACTATATAATTACCTTGTTACCGAAACATCCAGTCGATTTACTCTATAAGTCCAATTTACCGAACTCGTCTGTTACCGAAACATCTGTCACCCCCCCAACATTGACCTAGTTACAGTTAGCTGGTCTTAAAAACACGATCGCCAAAGGAAAACAATATTTCTACAATCCATACAATACTAGAACAAAAATATAAGTGAGGTCACAAGTACCACATAGGGTGCTCTAGGGTCAAAGAGCTTGAAAATGCCTCTTAACCTTTTCCAGCGTAAGATATTTAAAATGGTGGCTTCGAAAATTTGTGACAGATAATTTTTGATCACGTGAGTTATTATTCGAAATGCATTTTTTATTTTTCGAAAGGAAAATGTTGATATGTCTACGATTCGTGTTTTTATCCATCTAACAATGAAAGTGCAATAAAAAAAAAAAAAAAAAAATCCCCACAAATAAATAAAAAAGTTATTATGGACCCCGATCAAAGTACAGTAGATATAGGTGGATGTTAAAACAAAGCATGGAACCAGTTCAATATGGCTGCCTCCATAGGCACTTTACAAAACCGAATAAAAATATAGTGCCGCCGCTCATGCGGCGCCACAATAAGCGTCTTCCCGTATAAAATCAATACCTGACGACAGCCTTAGGGAGAATTCTCTTTAGCTCAGGGGTCAGTGTACTGGTCTTTTAAACCTCAAATATTGAGGATCTTTGCCGCACGGGTTGGAATTCCAGCCGGAGCGGTTGATATCTGAGCTATGCATTTGTTAAGAACTTTCATGTTCGTAAGACATGGAGAGATAAAATAAGTGATAAACAAGTGTAAGCATTGAAACAAAGTGGCTAAATCTCCACCTTCACCTTTCCCCCCCCCCCCCCCCCCAAGTTTTATTTGTAGGCTGTCCAGTGCTTTCATCCACTACAATGACCTGAGATTAACATCAGACAGATATTTTAACACCCAATTATTTTTCTATACAGGTATTTGTTTAATTTACTGCATAAAATTCGTTATTAAAGCTGAAAAGACAGCCTAAAGTGACTCTGATCAGACAATGTCAAACTAAGATTTTGTTGTGTCATTGGTTTTCGCGTTTTCTCGCTGCAATCTATTTTTATGTCAGTTAATTTTTGGATGGATATTTTACAGAGATTTGTCAATAAAGGTAGCAGGTAACTTAAAAACCTGTCATTTTACACTAGATAAGCGGATCAAGATCATTGTCACGCTTTTCACGAATGACACGCCAGATTGCTTAGCTGTGATAACGATAAGGCTGGTTTTCTATATGCCCATTTTCCGACTGCGTCGTCCGTCGGCGATTGGAGTGTCCGTTTCATAGGCAACGATGCTTCTTTGACCTTCCCTTTATGTTATGTGGACCCATATGTTGTAGAAAAGAGTTTCTTACACGATGATCAACGTTTGAGTTTTTCTGACTCAGTGATCAATGTTTGATTCTTCCGCATTTGCTATACGAATACATGATTTTCAGTTTTACATTTAGTTGAGCCGAGCCGAGACCCAGTATACATTTCTTCTAAACTCCCGGAAAAATTGTAAATAGCCGTCAAAGGATTTATTCAGTGTGACACTACCCGAGTTAGACTTCATTTGCGTAATTGACCTTCCATATTTGCGCTCACATTTTTTTTCCGGAATGTCGGAAACTCAGCTCTAGGGAAATCGTTGCGTCCTTGGGACGGACATATTTCGTTGTTTTGCGTCTCCATCGGCGATTCTGCGTCCAGGCGGTAGATTAGCTTTATCAGGCCAAGCCGGAAGGTCAAAATCCATGTTGACTCCTTTTCGCGAAAAGGACTGAAGATTTCACGTAAAGGAGTCAGGGAAGATGACTCAGTGATGATGACTCCTTTTCACGACAAGGACTCCAGATTTTACAAATTGATTCGGCCCTTTGCACAAAAAGAACTCTAAATTCTATAAAAAATACTCTCAAATTAGGACTTCTTTTCACGAAAAGATTTTTTTGTATGTTGTTTCAACATCGTTTCAGTTATATATCCCGGCGGCAAATGTACATACCTATGCTTTACGGAAGGTCCTGCTAACAGTACTTCGCATAATATTCTTACCAAGGCACTGGATGCTTCCCCAGACAACCGCTATCGGATAAATGATCAGCAGTGACAACGGAATGATTCCTGATAACTGATAACTGACCATAATCAATCCTTGGACATAGATTCACCAATCTGGGGATTCGAACCATCCTTTCCTGATCTCAAGTCCTGTGCGCTACCGTGCTTGGCTTTACGAAAGGAACTTTTCACTCCTTTACGTACCCTTTTCACTCAACAAAAAATATACTTTTTACAACAGAAATCCTTTTTACAGTGATGTTTTTTTTTTAGCTGGGACCTGTTTACATGTCACAACTAGAGAAATCGCTAACCCGAAGTTTAAAATGGCACAAGGTTATGCCAACTTCCTGTGACGTTTCCATACTGCTATATATTTCATAATGTATTAATGCGTTTTTTAAGTAAATGGATTTCATAGTGACGACCATGACGGATTTATTCATGCGCGAGTAAAGGCAGTGACGGATATCTTGTATTTATTGCAAAAGCAGAGGACAGACTTAACTTTTTCACTGCCAATATTGCATTGGATAGCTTTTGCGCATGGCATAGATTAGGACTAGACTGCACGAAACGTGCAGTCTGATCTTCGATCTTCCGCTACCTGATATTAATCTTTGACCAGAGTCGCCTTCAATCGTAACTAGAATATACTCTAAGTCCTCGAGAAAAGTTGAAACCATATAGTTGGCAGCGAAAGAGTTAATGCATTAATGCAGTGACGCCTTGAATAGCTTTTGTGGATGGCGTAGATCAAGATCAGACTGCACAGAACGTGCAGTCTAATCTTGGATTTACACCATCAGCTAACTGATACTAATTTATGACTCAGTGCAGCTTCAATAGCAATGGAAATCTACTTTTAAGTCTGGAAAAAAAGTCTAATTTTTTGAGTTTGTACTATAATAGTTAAAATGACGTGGAACATAACGTCGTGTCCGGTCATCAATTGTGCGGCCGGTAATCTTGCACACTTTGGTTTTTCTTTTTGTTCATGAAGTTTGCGAACGGCATTTTTTACAACCAATTCGGACAATATAGGAATACAGCACAATCGAAAAGGTATGTTTGGCAAAATATTTTACCTGAGACTGTTTACGTGAATATATGATGTCATTCTTATATATTCATGAAGAATGCCCTTTGACCCAATTTACAGGCTGCAACATTTCGTCTGTCGGTCAATCGAGTATTTTGTGTTCATTGAAAAAAAAAGAAAAAACCTTTTTTAACATTAATTTTGTTGTTTAAATGCAACAACAAACAGACGACAGCTGTGTCCCGTTTTGCCACAATTCTGTCAAAGTAATGGACGTGAAGGCCCAGATCGCCCATAACCAATATTTTTTTTTCTACCGAAGCTATTAAGTGCCATATTCCATTTATTTAGAAATATTCATGAATGAACAACCTTGTCATTCGGCATACCTCGGGTGATCCGGTGATCAAATCCACGTAGCTTGATATGCACCTACACGGTACATTTCGCACATCTCCGGAAGCACACCGCTTTACCGTTAGTGAAATTGTAAGGCTTCTCTTTAGAAAGAACGCATGAGTAAATTTTCTATCGTTATCTTTCTAAGAGTATTTCAGTCGGCAAACAGTTTGTACATTCAATTTTTAGCGTGGTTTATCAATTCCGTTAGGAGCTTTCATCGACAGATCGATAGAAGTGAATAACTTCACAGTGGTTGTTCATGTCGTTGCTAAGCGATCTACAGGGGCGCCGCCATGTTTAAGATCATGTGATTGGTAGTTCAAAATGGAAGTCTCCCTTATACAGACGAGGTTAGATGTAGGTACGGAATCGGCCGAGTTGTGACGAGTGCAACCTTGTAAGAAATACATTGATCAACTTGAAAATAAAAATGATTTTAAGTGATGATATTTTTCTAAATATGTCTGATTTAGTCTGAATATGGATGCCTCATGATGAGAGAAGCATACCAAGATGTGAAAGAGAAGGGTTTTGCTATCAGGCAAGCTGCAAGGGTGTACACGGCTTACCGGAGTCTACACTCCGTTGGTGGCTACACTCCCTTGGAGACCCATCCATATTCAATGCATTTGCAGACGACAATTTCAATGTGGCTCAAATGATGAACTACCTTTAATTGAACAGAAAATGCTGGTTACCAGCATTTTCTTCTTTTCCCGCAATGTTTTCAAAAGGCTTCTTCCAAAGAGTCGCTAAAAGTCGGCATTCTATGGTATAAAGTGAAGGGTTAGGCATGGTTTGCATTGATGTTTTAGTGATTTTAATTTATTTTGTTTTTATGACAATTTGCATATTCCTGATTACCGTATTTGCTTGGACTTGAATATTCCTGTGTACTGTACGTGTATTTGAGTTCTAGCTCACCTGTTCCATCATAAGAAATTTAGCATCTATGATTCCATTTTGTCTGCTTCAGTCATGTTTGCTTGTCTAAACATATTTTTGTGCCTAACCGTAGGTCCAAGAGCTTCGATATTTGGTTTGCAGCATCATCTAGTGGACCTCTACCAAAGCTGTTAAAAATATGCACTTGGCCCTGCCTGGGGGGATCACAAGTTTATAGATAGGCTTGTATAGTACAAACTTTAGAAATTTTCTTGTTTAAAAACAGAAGGCCAAAAGCCTTAATTTTAAGTATGTAGCATCGTCTTGTAGAACGTCAACCAAAAATGTTAATGGTATGTCCTTTTGGTCAATATTGGCCCTGTCCCAGGGTTCACAAATTTGTACACAGGTTGATATAGTTCAAACTTTAAAAATCTCCCTGTAATAAACAGAAAGGCCTAAGACCTATGATATATGGTATGCAGCATGATCTTGAGTGCCTCTACCAATGTTGTTTAAATAATATCCCCTATGGTCAAAACTGGCCCCACCCGAGGTTTCACAAGTTTGTACTTAGGCTGAAAGGGTGCAAGCTTCTTGTACGAAGCCAGGAAGTCTAGAGCCTGTGCATTCAGTATGTGACATCATTTAGTCTTAAAATTTTATTCTTGTATGAAATCAAAAGGTCTATAGCCTGTATATTCAGTATGTGGTATCATTTAGTGCTAATAGTTTTATCTTTGCGATCAAATTGGACCAGTCCCGAGGTCACTTTTGTTCATAGGCTTTTTATAGTACAAACTTAAAAATCGTCTTGGACTGAACTAAAAGGCCTAGAGTTTTGATATTTGATATGTGATGTCATCTAGATTGTCATCTAGTTTTTCTATCGAAGTTGTATAAATTATGTCCCAAAGGTAAAAATTGTCCAAACTCTACGATTCAAGCTTGTACTTAGGCTTGTGTAGCACAGTCTCTGAAAATCTTATTGTACTAAACTAGAAGGCCTACAGCTTTGATATCTGGTATACAGCATCATGTAGTTGACATTTACCATTTTTTTTTCAATTATTCCCCTGGCATAAAATTATTCCCCGACCCCCAGTTAGGCTAATTAGAACAGCTTGTATTCGTTCGTCCCATTATGAACTTACGTGAGCGATTCTGAGTAATCATGGCCCTCTTGTTTTTGTGTTAGCCATAATAAGTTTAAGTTTACCAATACCAGTATTTTACATGTGTATGTGTATACTATACAGCAAGTGCAAAATTTGTTGATATCAGACTTTCATTACTTTCCTTTATTGCTTTTCTCTAGTGATTCTTCTCTCATTTTCAGATTTTTTTTCTTTTGATGACTGACTGTGCAAAACTTGCATATATTGAATTTACTGTTATGGTATTGAGTTATTTGATATTTCATAATTAAGTGGCCATGAATACATATTCTTCGAAAATTCAAATGAGACTAAATGCCTTAAAAACTACCTCCTAAAATCAATGTTCCATATCTTTAACTTCCATTTTATTGTAAAATGGCCACACGGTCAATTTAAAGAATAAAGAGTTACATTACTGTCTATCACAGTTGTGATTATAGTAAATTGTATTACCTAGACCATGGCAGAACCGAAAAAGTTAGAAATCCTTTTCATCAACGTCTAAATCATATCATGCTGCTAAGGTCAAAATTAAAGTTTTATTTTCATTGGAATTTTGGAAAACAGTGATGTAACTCTTGATCATAGGTTTATATGAAGGGAAGAATATATAGAGAAAGGCTAGCTAAGTAAATAATCAAAGGATGATGATATAGGCATATATATGTTTGTTCTTTATATAAATAATTTTTTTTAAATGCAACTGTTTAAATACAAGAATATTTAAAAGTATTTTCTCAGTTTGTTTTCTTTGAACTCCGCAACTTTTGATACATGTCCAAACTGCAGTGCCTTCGGCACTTTGATTTTCAATAGGAAGATGAATGCAGGACTTAAAAGTTCACGACAAGGAGCCTTTTTCCTTTTTTGTGGTAGGGTAGATATATTTCATAAAAAAAAAAAACTCAGGATTTCATGAAAAGAATTCAAAGCATTGTGAAAAGAGAAAAGAGGGCTGTTGTTCTACCAATCTGGATTTAAACTTTGTTTTCAAATGATTCTTTTATTGCAAATAACCCATATCCTATCCGGCCGACGGCTAACAATACAACTGTAACGTTGCCAAGTTTGTTTTGTAAGCATCGGATTTTAAGAGGGTGGTGGAGGAATACACCAAAATAAGACTACACATATGTGAATACCGATGCCAACCCCGTAGCTCAGTCGGTAGCGTACAGGACTTGAGAACAGGGGGTCGCTGGTTCGATCCTCTGCTTGGCCAATTTCTTTTCGAGAACTGATGATAGTCATTGTTACAGGATTCATTCCTCTCTCACCGCTGACCATTGTTTCGGCGATGGTTATGTGGGAAAGCACCAAGTGCCTTGGAAAGAAAATGTGTGGAGTACTGGTAAAAGAAACTCCAGGAAAACATGGATAGGTGCACTGGCTGCCGCGATATAATTGAAATAATGTTGAAAACGGCGTTGAACATCATACAATGAATCAATCAATCACTCAATCAATCAATGTGAATGCCGACTGTGATCTACATTTCCCCCGAACCGAGCCTCGGTAGCTTAGTCGGTAGCGTATAGAACTTTAGAACAGGGGAATCGCTGATTCGATCCCGGGCTCGGACAATTTCTTTCCGAGGATTGATGAAAGTCATTGCGACAGGATTCATTTCTCTCTCACCGCTGACCATTGTTTCGACGATGGTTATTTGGGAAAGCACCTACTGGCTTGGAAAGAATATTATGCGGAGTACTGGTAAAAGAAACTCTGGGAAAGCTTGGATAGGTGCACTGGCCACCGCGACATACCTGAAATGGTGTTGATAACGGCGTTAAACACCATAAAATCAATCAGTCAGTCAACATTTCCTGCGATATACACGCACAAACAAGGTCAGGTGTGGCAGATAGGGATTAAGTTGCCAACATTACCGTATTCAGCCCCCCCCCCCCCCCCATCAATAATTCTATATAATATTTTGTAATTAGGTTCTCTCCATTCTCTCCATAGAAATCATTGTGGAAAAAGAAGTCATAACTCACAAGTTGTAACGAGCAATTACCTTTGTATGCAATGTTTTCTACATTCAGTCATTCGCAGTCATTTCGCAGAGAGATCCCTTTCCAATCGATCATGTCAGACTTGAAGTGTTCTTAACTGTACCTATCGACAACATATTAAATTAAACCTTTGCTCTCAAATTTGACAAAGAGTCACGTTATTTTAACTGAAGTACTGTACGATATCTGAGGTGAACATTCTGCAGTGTATTCCAGAGCCAATTAATCAAGATAAGGGCACCCTAATAGATAGTATTCAGAATCTCAAAATAAAAGTTTTTCTTTATTATATACTTAATTATACACATAAATGTGAAATATCATGAAGATTTACCTTTATTTGTAGTTACATTGAGTTTTCCGTTATAACTCCTTTATGTAGCCAAATATTTACTGTCAAAACAATAGAAAAATTATTACAAAAAATATCTGAACACAAAATTTATATAATTCTTAGTTTAATCATAATCCATGTCCTGTACACAAGAATAAACAAGAAAAATGCTGGGAAAAAATGCTAAAGCAAAATTGTTTAATGTTATAATCAACAGTAACCCATTTGAAAAATATACCCTTTTCCTGTTTCCGAAGCAAAGCAAATTAAATTTTGAAGCAAAAGTCTGTTGTTTTCCAGATGAGGTAGTCAAATAAAATGGTCATCAAAATTATTATGAAGGTCTTGCAAATCAATTTTATAAAATTTAGCAACTTACCACCTTTTCTGATATGATCAACGTTCTGTTAACTACAGGCATGTGACGAAAAGCAATGTTGAACTTTTTCTCTGTAAAAAGCATTTGAAATCTGGTCCTTTTTACTGAATAAACAATGAGAAAAATGCTACAGAAAGTTGTCATTCGTGCCATATTGTTTATTCAGTGCATCAACAAAAATAACAACAAAAATGTCAGAATTTTTAGCTTTGAAACCATCCTCTTCTTGCATTTCATTATTTTGAGGAACGTTTCTTTTGCCTCTACATTAGCCATGCCATTGCAAAAAAAGCCACCAAACAGCAACATTATCTTTTGAAAAAAGGAGACGTATGAATAAAGAGAATTATTATTAGTTAAAACAGAAATCTATATTCAAAACTAATCATGATTTAGATTTTCTGACATAGCTAGAAATGTGATGGGAAAAGGGAAATTGCTTGTTATTAACACTTTCTCCTTTTTCCTACAACCTGTTTAACCCGCGAACAGGCCAAGCCTCGTAGCTCAATCGGTAGCGTACAGGACTTGAGAACAGGAGGTCGCTGGTTCGATCCCCGGGCTTTGCCAATTTCTTTCCGAGGATTGATGGTAGTCATTGTGACAGGATTCATTCCTATCTCACCGCTGACCATTGTTTCGACGATGGTTATGTGGGAAA
The DNA here is from genome assembly GCA_945859785.2 of Tridacna gigas. Lineage (NCBI taxonomy): Eukaryota > Metazoa > Mollusca > Bivalvia > Cardiida > Cardiidae > Tridacna > Tridacna gigas. The sequence continues at coordinate 69,723,965 of OX244029.2, forward strand.
GCAGCCAGTCGCTTGGAAAGAATATTGTGCGGAGTACTGGTAAAAGAAACTCCAGGAAAGCATGGATAGGTGCACTGGCCGCCGTGATATAACTGAAATAATGTTGAAAACGGCGTTAAACACCATACAATCAATCATTAACCTGTGAACAGCAGTCCACATATTAAAGAAGCGTAAATTTTTATGAGGCAAAGGTATCATACTTTACACAATGAGTGGGAGTGCTTTTCGTATTATGAGTAAAATAGTTAAATTTAGGATACCCTTAATGGCATGTAATTTTCCTATGAGAAGAATGTCAAATTATTAACCCTCTACCACACAGTCCCGACTTTTAATGACCCTGGGAAAGGAGTTCTTTGAAAACTTTGTTGGAAAAGGAGAAAATGCTGGTAACCACATTTTTTTCTATCTTCCCAAAACAAAGTGCTGTTTTAAAGTCGTATCTATTTTGTCGTCTGCAAATGCTTTAAATTCAACCAGTCTAAAATTTTGTTGTTTGGTAAAGCCACAAAATTGTATCATTTGTAGCCTCTTGATAAAACTGAAGACAGTAGAGAACTTATTAGACTTCTTCTTAGTTCTTACAATGTTTCCTACCCAAATGAGAGCATTTTCCAGCTATCCTGTCAAATTTAGAGCATTTATCTGCAAACCTGTTCATTCCATTTTAATCTGTACCAAATAATCCCAAAGGAGAATGCTGTTGAAACATTGTGGAAAAAGGAGAAAATGTAGGATTTTAGCTTTCTTTTCTTTTCCGAAATTTTCTATCCTTTCATATTTTTTTCAGCCACAGTTAATTTGATGTTTGCAAATGCCTTTAATCTGGAAGTGTCTATACTTTTTGTTGTCTGGTAAAGGGTTAAGTAAATAGAGTAGAATCATTGATATACCTTATTTCTTCCTCAAAGCATCCACAGCAGCCTCTTCTCTGACTAATATGCAACATCTGCCCTGTACTGAACGTATTGCATGTATTTCTGGAACACACTGCATGTTGAGAGTTGACAGGACTACTGACAGTTGACTACTTTTCTTCCGTCATAGGTGGATAAAAATATAACAGACAATTAATGTTTTGATTCATATACAACCTGCATCTTTACATTTTTTTTGTTAAATAGTCCATCTTTTTACCATCCTGTAGAAGAAGTCCAAAGAAAACATTGTGAGATGAGGGGAAATTGCCTGTAATAAGCAAGCTCACCCGTTTTTCAACAATATTTTCTACCATATTGGACGGTATGATTTACAGTTTTACCAGTTTTCAGTTGTTGTCTGCAGATTCGTATCATTTGGGTTAATCTCGAAACGGTCTGGTAGGGAATTGGTTAATTCATGAGCATACGTTTAAGAAGTGCAAGCAGTAGGAATCAGGAATTTTGGCATTTGGTTGAAACAATATAGATTCCATTCATCAAAACCCTAAGGACATTTTGGATCCCTGCAGACGGGAATGCACATCTTTTTTCCCTCTCTCATACATGTATTTAAGTTTAGTATGAGTAGTAATCTGCTATACATAATGCAGCTCATAAAAAGAAGCAGCTACATGCAAGATTTACATGTATATTATAAACATCATATCTTAATTTTATTTTATTTTTTGGCTTATCATACATCATTAACTCTTTACCGCACGATAAAAATGTAGACTTGCCCAAATTAAAAGCATTTGCAGCCGAAAATTTAAAGGAGGTTCAAGTAATGGAATTTGTCTTTGATAGGGTAGAAAACATTGTGGAAAAAAGGAGAAAATACTGGTTACAAGCATTTTCTATTCCCCATTGGTTTTTGAAAGTTTCGTTCTCAGGGTTAATAAGGACGTGGATTGTGTGGTAAATGGTTAACATAATTAACACAACCCCACTGGAGTGCAATTGATGACTTTTAAAAAAAAAAAGAAAAAAAGTGGATATTACTCTCATTAGTAGTGTAAAATTGCTGAAAAAAAAAAAAGAATTAAGTTTGTCTTTGAATCAAGAAGTCATGACCTTTCCTTCTCTGTTCCATAGTTTTGACCAAAAATACAGAAGTTAGAGGTCATGGAGCTAGGCGCTGTTTTAGCTCCAGAAATAAGGTAAAGGTAAGACCACGAAAGATCTCGAAAAAAAAAAAGGGGGGGGGGGCATGGTAACATATATTTTTTTTTATTTTACCCCCAGATTATGCGATGTTTTAAGTTTCAATTTAGCTTAGCATTTTTAGGCTAGTCACATTGATATGCATTGTGTGAATCTTGGAATATACACGAAAAAGGCCTATTTTGTCGTCTTGTTCGGGCAATACCATTTATTGGATAAAGTCAGTGATTTCACTATTTTACGAGTTGAACATGATTTAAAGATAAATACTGAAAATACTGGACTCTTCTTTTGCACTTGAATGCGTTTTTGTCATTTCAGACAGAATTTGTGTCTTGTGTGCTGTTGGCCGAGCGCAGTACAGTGGAAGACCATGTTACGCCGCCTTTGGTCTAAGCAGCCATCGAAGTGAAATTTCCAATTTAAAACAAGGTTATTGGATTTTCGGTATCTTGTTTTAGTCTTTTACTGTTACGTTTAGCACTAAGTGTTCTTGATTTACCCCACTGAGTGAAGTAGACGTCGCTGCGGTCAGTTTCAAATGTCCTCAGGCCGTCATTATTGACAAAGTAACTTCCGAATATGTAAAAGGAAAAAAATGATCGGAGTCGAACCCAGGCTAATTTCGACCAGAATTGTGTCTAAGGCAACAAAAATTTTCCCTTGGTTTACAATGAATTATCTGAAAGTGCACTTGAGCTTCCTTAATCAAACAGATTGTTTATTATTTTTCTGTCCTTCAAACATCTTGAGAAATTGTAATTGAATCCTCCTTCACTGGCTTCAATAGAGTGATACGTATGTACTATGATTTCTTGTATCTCACTTGTCCATTTAATGTTCCAGGAGACCGCACTGAATGTAAGTCTAAAATTTCATGGCCGAACCCTGGTAGCTCAGTCGGTATTGTATAGGACTTGAAAACAGGGGTCGCTGGTTCGATTCCCGGCTCGGCCAATTTCTTTCCGAGGTTTTATGATAGCCATTGTGACAGGGTTCATTCCTTCCTCACTGCTGACCATTGTTGCGACAACAATTACGTGGGAAAACAGCCAGTGGCTTGGAAAAAATATTGTGCGGAGCACTGGTAAACGAAACTCCAGGAAAGCATGGATAGGTGCATGTGTTGAAGCGATATAAATGAAATGATATTGAAAACGAGGTTAAACACTATGCAACAAAAGCAACAACAACAACAACCAAATTTTCGTAAATGTATGCGTCTCAGAGTTGTTCGTTTTGCTAATTTTTGCGTAGCTAAGTACTAACTTAAGGTTTTGAGCAAATCTACAAACAAAAATACCGTTCGTAAGAGGACATATGTCTAAATATGAAGGATTTTTTGTACTGTGTTGTAAAAAGAGAAATCATTCGACAGAAAAAATCAATATTAAATTGAGTGATTGATTGAATGGTGTTTTACGCCGCTTTCAACAATATTTCAGTCATATCACGGCGACAGCTCACATATTCATGTATTTCCTGGGTTTCACCAGTACTAGGCTAGGGCTCTGAAGTGTCTTGCCCAAGGACACTCCCGCGAAAAATCCAGTGGATCCAGTGAGGCTCGAATCCGGGGCCTCTAGATAACAAGTCCTACACTTTACCACTGAGCCATCCAGGACCCCATATCAAAATTACAGCTGTCGTAGTTCCCATTAATTTCTTTTTTGACAAATTACTTTTCTTCACACATGCTGTTTCTATATTGACGGATATGGTTAACATGAGATGAAGTAAAGCATGAGAAATTTAGTGTGCATGCGCGTAAATTAAGTCATATTTCTTTCTGGTTGAATGGTACGCGCTGTTCAGGTGACGCACCTCCGCGAGATTGCTCCCGGTTCGTAGTATCAAAAGTAGTCCCATGTGAAATTTTGCTGTGGCACTTTTGATGCACTGTTTCATGGAGCTGAGAGGGCTTGGTGGTACATACTTTAGATTTGCTTCAAATTTAGGCAGCGGGGACTATTTACATGTGATTTTATAATATATTGATTGGATTGTTTTGTGTCAGTGGAGGAACAAAATTGGGGTCATGGCCATGAACAGGTGTTTTTAAGTGGACAATTTTTAAGGTGCCTGTGTTGATTGGGATTTGGTGAAAAACGCAACTGGTTGACATGTCGTTATTTTATGCATTTTTTTAGAGGACAATGACTGTACTTTTGAGAGCAAGAGACGCTAAAGCCAACGTTTTGCTATTAACTGCTTTGTGAAGCTTCCAAATTGTCAATTTAATTTTATTTCCAATTTAGCAAAAAGCCATTAGTGTGACACCTAGATGAAAGGAAGTGAAAATACAGAAATCAGTCTGGTGTTTTTATTTTTAGGCATAACCGGCTGAAATTAGGCAGACAAGTTGCCAGGAGGCCTTGAAACAGGATTCAATCAAAAGCTGGGCTCAGGTACTTAGAATTTAAATATAGAATTAAATTTAGAATTTGAATAAGCGAAATTTCAAAGTTTTTGGACCGGCAAGTCGCGAATTTCCTAAAAAAAAAAAAATCCTTTTCACAGGAAATTATCTATGGAAAGTTTGTCTGCGAATTTCCAAATGCAAAACAGTTGAATGTCTTTTCAGATAGTTGATTTAATTGTTATTTTAAACTATTTACTTCTAATTTAAATTCTTTCCTTTTGAAATTTAAAATTGACTTATTTTTCACGAAATACTAGGAAAAACTTTAAAATGCGTCTAAAATGCAAGCAAATGGAAAATGCTTGTTTTGGATTTAAAGTGTAAGTAAGACCTGATATGGGCAAATCAGATTCAAGGATCCAAGTGATCCTGCTGGGCCTTGGTTTAGAACCGCACAACCCACTTAATGGCAGTTATGGTTAGTAGGAAATTTCTCAATATTGACAAAAGTTTCATGCAAGCCACCTCTGTAATTTCAAGCTTCGTATGAATACAGGGCATATCAGCTTGAAGGAAAGATTTGTTGATAAGGGTAGGAAATATTGTTTTGATAAGCGCATTTGCATTAGCTGTATAAATTCATTGCTGCAAAAGGAGCCAGACTGCCTGTTAGACTTGGTCGAGCTGTAAGTACCATTTAATACCTAGTATCCATTTAGCATATTTTGTCCCATTTCATCCCATTTCATCCCATTTCATTGTTAGTCCAGCTGTGTCTACTATCCCCAAACCTGTTTGGCTGTCTTCCCCCCTTTATATTAAAACATCGTGGTAATAGGAGCCAGAATTATATACAGGACCCTTCCTCGAATCAAGCGCTTTCTCTCTTACTCTCTATCTTTCTCACTCTCACTCTCTCTTTCTCTCTCTCTCTCCTGTTTTTCTTCCCCTGAAAACATTGCAGCAGCAGCAGCAGCAGTTCTTTATCATATATATGTATATATGACTGTCTCTCTCTCTCTCTCTTGCGACAAAAGGAGCCAGACTGCCTTTTGGAATAGGGGGCTGTAAGTACCATTTTACTACCTGTAAGCCTCTTTGCATATTTTTTTTCTTATTCCATTGCTGGTCCAGCTATCTGTACTATCCCCAACCTGTGTATGTCTGTTCTTTCCCCCCCCCTTTTTTTTGATAGGGACAGGATTAATTCCTCTCTCACCACTGACCATTGTTTCGATGATTGTTATGTGGGAAAGCAGCCAGTGGCTTGCGGAATACTGGTAACAGAAACTCCAGGAAAACATGGATAGATGCACTGGCCGCAGCGATATAACTGAAATAATGTTGAAAACGGCGTTAAACACCATACAGTGTGTCAATCAATCTCCCCTTTTTTTCTGAAAACATTGCGGCAGACGGAACAAGAATTATATACAAGACCCTTCCCCGAATCAATTGCTGTCTCTCTCTTTCACTCTCTATTTTTATCACTATCTCTCTCCTTCTCTCTCCCCCTTCCTGTTTTTCTTCCTCTGAAAATATTGCAGCAGCAGTTCTTGATCATATATAAGACTGCCTCCATTCTCTCTCTCTCTCTCTCCCATCTCTGTCTGTCTGTTTCGGCCAGTATCGGGCCTCGTCAGTAGAGCTGCTATACACTAGACAGAGTTACTCCCCTTGTTCTCTTATTTCTTATCTTACATCCTTATTAGCTCTGTCTTGGGTTGTTTTTACTTGTTTTGGTCTTCAGATATATGTTTGAATGTTGTGGTCTAAGACCCCCTTAACATAGGGTCTGGATCATGAGGTACTCATGTTAATATCTCTTTCAGACGCTGCGACCAAAGATCGTACCGCTTCCCTGTGGCTATGACATAATCAATGTTTGGTGAGCTGTCTGTGACTTGAGATGTTCACTGTTTTCCTGTCGTGAATTTTCAGGTAATTTCTTTTTTCTTGGAGAAATAAATTCCCTTTCTGGAACACGCTTAAGATTAAGGGCTTTTTCTTTTTACTGCCTTCTCTGTTCATTTTCTTCCTATATTCTATCAGTATCTGGCGAATTCTATTTTCTTTGTTCTATGCTGTAGATGTTTTCTTCTTACATAATGAGTGAATCTAATTAAGTATGGTCGTTCATACTTTCCTTTCTGTCATTCTCTCAAATCTATGTACCCAGTGACCAACTTACCCAATGCACTAGTCCGATTGGACAGTTACCGATAAGCCCAGCTGGGCCTACATCGTAAAGTCCGGCCGTCTGGATGTTTGCTTCTGTACTAGATTTTTGAGTTGATTACATCATCGATTGTATGGTCCGTAAATATTACTCATCATTTTTCATAGATGAAAACATTGAGTTTTGACTAAGATATGTTTGATTTTGTATGAGTAGTCATTGGGTTTAAAATTTCTATTTAATGATTTTTAAGGTCTTGGCCGCAAAACCAATCATGTTAAGAAAAATTAGTTTTCTCCTTGAAAATGGTCCTGATTTCTTTCTGGCTCATTTTTTTTCCTTGTCGCAATACCCGGATTCAGCCAAAAGGCGTAAAAAAGCTGACTGGAAAGTCAAAATCCGTTTTATATATTCACCCAGGTAAACACTTATTCAGTTGTTTGACCTTCTATCAAGGTGAACAGTTGCGTGAAATGTTTTCAAACACAGACCGGGGGGCCTTTTTAATAACAATTCCTGGTTTTTGCGCAGGAAGAATCTTAAATTTACGCATGCGTTCAAATTTACAAAATTCGTAAATCTATTAAATACTTAATCTTCATAACTTAGTAAATTTGTCAAAGCAAATATTCCCTTAAATTTTCAATGGAAGGTAGAAACAGTATTTCCCGCGAAGTTGTCACCTTTGTAAATTGCGCATGCCGCTCAACTTGAGGGTCATGTAACTTAACATTCGGCATACCTCGGGTGATCCGGTGATCAAATCCCTCGGCTGTATCACGTAGCTTGATATGCACCTACACGGTACATTTCGCACATCTCCGGAAGCACACCGCTTTACCGTTATTGAAATTGTGAGGCTCCTCTTTAGAAAGAACGCATGAGTAAATTTTCTATCGTTATCTTTCTAAGAGTATTTCAGTCGGCAAACAGTTTGTACATTCAATTTTTAGCGTGGTCTATCAATTCCGTTAGGAGCTTTCATCGACAGATCGATAGAAGTGAATAACTTCACAGTGGTTGTTCATGTCGTTGCTAAGTGATCTACAGGGGCGCCGCCATGTTTAAGATCATGTGATTGGTAGTTCAAAATGGAAGCCTCCCTTATACAGACGAGGTTAGATGTAGGTACGGAATCGGCCGAGTTGTGACGAGTGGTAACATAATTTACGCGCATTTACGCTACATTACGCGGGCTTTACTTCATCTCATATGTCAGCTGCCTTTGTCAATTTCAGATAGAAAATAACTCGTCAAAAAAATGAAATTAATCAACGATTACTGCGGATAGCTGCAAGGATACTTCTGATGTTTTTTCCCTCGCATTTGTATGTCTTTGGGGTTGCAGAATAAAGTTGCTCCATATTTTGGCCTATGTTTTCACATACGAACGGTATTTTTATATTACGTAGACGTAGAGGGTACGAGGTGCATCATTAGATTTTTATAGCAATTTCTCGGTTACGAATGTGGCCCGCCCGGGTAGCTCAGTGGTTAGCATATCTGACTCGTTACATGGTGGTTGCCAGTTTGATACCCTGTTAAGACAAACTTTCCGCCGACTTTTCGCCCCTTACCTCTTGTGCATGTGAGAAAAGTAGTCAGTGGCTTAGAAAGAAAGTTGTGTCAGTACTGGTGTAAGAAAGCCAGTAAACACAATCGTATGTGCACAAACCGCCGTGATATGGCCCAAGCTGTTAAAACGGCGTTTTAAACTCTAATAAAAACAAACAAACAATTAATGAATGTGCCAATTTAAAATCATTCAATGGAAATAGCCTTTTACACTGATACCTATGAAAATCTATGGGAAAACCCGGTTATTTACCAAGATGGCTGCCAGTACCATATTCATCAAATACATATAAACCGAGTCTTATCCAGAACCAGAAGGCAAGTAACTTTGAAATTTGGCATGTATAATCAACATGAGGAATACTAGAAAGTTTGTTCAAACTATTGATGTAGACTGACAAGGGCCAATTTGAGGTTGATCAAGTTTTGGGCCCAGCCCCGTTGATAACAAACATGGTGTGAAACTAAAGGGTCGTCCAGGTTGACCAATTTCTTAGGAGATGCTAGTTATTGCAACAGAATACGTTCCTCTCTCACCATTGAACATTGTTTCTATGATGTTGAAAAGCAGCCAGTGGCTCTGAAATAATGTTTTTCGCAGTACTTATACCAGAAACTCAGGGAAAGGATGATTGAGTGCACAGACTTTCGTGGTATAACTGAAATAATGATGAAAACAATGTTAAAATACCAAATAAACAATTAATTTTTTGGGGTACTATTTAACACATTTCTATAGCTAAAAGTTCAAACATCTACACTAAACAAATGTTATCCATACTTCATCTAGGACTCCTTTACGGAAGTTCTTTAAATTGTGTCCGTAGAGTCAAACTTGCCCTGCTCGATTTATCATATGTCTTATATAAAGTATGATATGGGGAATTAAAAATATCTATCTTTCTAAAAACTATTAGGCATGGAATATGGCTAGTTTATCTGAAGCACACTCTTATGGTATTTGATCATTCCCCCCCCCCCCCTTATAGGTTTAAAGATGACACCATTTCGGGAATGTTATACTTTACAAGGAGTTATGAAAGAAAATGAGACGGTAACTGCTGTTTGAACAATGAAATAATTTCAAAGAAACTTTACTGAAATAGACGTTTGAAAATGCTCTTGATACTGATAAATCCAGTCAAAATTCAATACCATCTTACTTGGGTTATCTTTGGTGAGATTTCTCCGCTTTTTCAATGATTATGGTTATGACGGCCATTTTTTGTCACAACACCATGATATTTTTTCTTTCATTTTCACTGATACTATCTGAAGACATTTGCTGCAGAGTGTTTAAGTTGAAAGTATCCTCAACCGGTATTTGTAAGATCCTATAACTTTGCATTTCGCCCCATTTTTTGTTCACCGATGGTAATTGTGTACGACAGGACAGGTGGCAGACAGTCTTGCTTCGGCAGAAATGGTCGGTAGTATACAGGACTTGAGAACAGGAGGTCGCAGGTTCGATCCCCGGCTAGGCCAATTTCTTTCCGAGGATTGATGATAGTCATCGCGACAGGATTAATTCCTCTCTCACCGCTGACCATTGTTACGACGATGGTTATGTGGGAAAGCAGCCAGTGGCTTGGAAAGAATATTGTTCGGAGTACTGGTAACAGAAACTCCAGGAAAGCATGGATAGGCGCACTGGCCGCCGCGATATAACTGAAATAATGTTGAAAACGGGGTTATACATCATACAATCAATCAATCAGCAGACATGACGCTAGCCCTTTACGATAAATTTTAGTCGGACAAAAAATAAGAAATGTTTATGGCTACACCCTTACAAGTTATTAACGCAGTTGAAAGGTGAATTGTCGCAGAGTACCGAGATAAATTGACTAAAAGGAATCAAACGGAGTCGATTTCAATGTAATTTCTAAGATCGCGAAAAAGAGCCATCAGTAAAGAATCCTGTATTGGTCCTGTTGCAGCAGTCTATCAGATCGACTAATTTATGTATCGGCTCTGATTTTGTCGTTTTTGCGCTGCTTTGTCGATTTATTTGCATTATAATGCCAGATATGCATTTCTTAAATGGTAATATGTGTCTCTCTCACACACACACACACACATCTCTCTCTCAAAACCAACCTGCATTTACATTTCACGGGGAAAAAAAGACATGTCCAGGGAATTCTTATCCTAATGGTGTTCTTGTTTTGTGTTACAGCTACACTCTTAGAACAAGGGTATCTACGTCAAAAATATCATCATCAACAACAACCAATTCCGAAACAAAACTTGCATTTTGGAAGGAATGTGAATTACCACTCACAGCTTGGTGCTCTTGTTTTGTGTTACAGCTACTTTCTTGAAAGAAGAGTATTTACGTCGACAAAAACATAACTAGCCTTTTGGGAGAAATGTGAGTTACCAGTCATACCATGGATAACTTGTCGATTTATGCATAGGATTAGAAATGCTCATTAAATCTATCATCAAAATGGGCAAAGATGGACTTTGTCTGCGGCATCAAAAGGGATCCTTCGAGGCTCAGTAGTCAAGCAGGACTTGAAAACCAAAGGCTAAGGTTGGAGCCGACTGGAAGCACTGAATTTTCGTTGGATTGTCCTTTGGCAAGACACTTCAGAACCTAACCAGGAAATTCTTGTGCTCTTTTTGTGCATGTAAGTTCATTCGTAAATGTGGATTTATTAAATGAAACTGGAACAGAAGATGCTATATGAACGGACGGTATTGGTGAGTACAACTAACACTTTTTTCCTATTCAGGAATTTTCCAACCCGACTTTTGGTCCAGTGTTACCCAAATAAAAATCTCAAAGAATGATGAATCAGAATCTCAAAAATACCAATATATCACTATTATTCCTTTCAGCGCCATCTGCGAAAAATCAGGGACATTTGCCAACGACATAAATCAAGTTCAGATTGCGCAGAACGTCCAGTTTGATCTTGGATCTACACCGCCAGCTTCTTTAGTCAAGGGTATAAGACAACTGCTCCATAATTCTTGGATATCTAATGCAAAGTTAAAAGGTCCTTTAAACCCACAAGGCCATTCCAAAAGCAAGATTGAACTCATTCCGTCGGACTGCACTGGTCTGAGGAAAACTGATTTTTTTTTTCATTATTAGCTGTTTTATTCATTTGTTTATTTATTTTCTTCCACATCTTTTCTATCAAAATGTACCATCAGTAAAAACTCAAACTATTTTCTTGGTGTCCTCAAACTTTATGTAGGGGAAAAGGCACTTAAAAGTTTCGCTTGTTTTATGCAACTGCTTCCAGTTTCTCCTAAAATGCACACTCTCTCCCTCTCTCTCTCGTTTATTCAGTGAACAAATTTCCCCTGACTGCACTAAGGAAAATTGCACCCTGTTTTATTTTCATTACCCAGTATCTGATATGCTTGATATCAAATTTTCTAATGGAACTACTTTTGACTTCTGTCGGAATGTTTTGAAAGAAAGGGAGGGACACACACACACACACATATATATATATATATGTGTGTGTGTGTGTGTGTGTGTAAGGGGGTTAATTTTCTGGGTTGAATTCAACTGCTTCGCTAGCTAAGTGGGCTAGACAAAAGGTCCCAAAATCTTTTTAGATTTGGTCATTGGTGGACAAACGTCAAATCTGAGCAACTACTCCTTTTTTTTTTTACCCCATTATCCCTCATCTTTTTTTTTTTTTCATTCACTATCCCTAATTCTGTACGAAAGCCTATAGGGGTCAATATGAACAATAAAAAAAAAAAAAAAAAAAAAAAAAAAAATCACGTTATAACGCGAAAAAAGTCGCACCAACGCGAAAATTCTCAGTATAACGTGAATATAAAACACGTTATAATGCGAAAAAAGTCGCACCAACGCGAAAATTCTCATTATAACGTCAATATAAAACACGTTATAACGCGAAAAAAGTCGCACTAACGCGAAAATTCTCGTAATAACATGAAATCAAAACACGTTATAACGCGAAAAAAGTCGCACTAACGCGAAGATTCTCGTAAAAACGAGAATATAAAACACGTTATAACACGAAAAAAGTCGCACTAACGCAAAAAATGATTTTTCGCGTTACTGCGACTTTTTTTTGTTATAACGAGTTTTAAAACACGTTATTACGGGAATTTTCGCGTAACTGCGACTTTTTTTTTTGCGTTGTAACTTGTTAAAACACGTTATTACGAGATTTTTTGCGTTACTGTGACTTTTTTGCGTTATACCGTGTTTTAAAACACGTTATTACGAGATTTTTCGCGTTGGTGCGACTTTTTTTTTTATGTTATTACGCGTTTTAAAACACGTTATTACGAGAATTTTCGCGTTACGGCGACTTTTTTTGCATTATAACGTGATTATAACGTGTTTCAAAACACGTTATTACGAAAAATTTCGCGTTAGTGCGACTTTTTTTCGCGTTATAATGTGTTTTAAATTCACGTTATAACGTGTTTGTAAAAAACATTTTACCTTCATTCTGACACTTGTAGGCTTTCGTAATTCTGAGACATTTATAGGTACATTTCAAATTCAAATTATTAAGAATGTGTGAAAATTTTCAGGCTCTCTACGTATCTACTTTCATTTATTTCCATAGGTTTCTTTCTTTTTTTTTTCATCCCAACGCATAAGGCTTCCCTGTTGCCAGGCTTGAGCTTCGAAGATGGCCCGAATCGACATGATATTGCTTGCGACCGTGATGACATGTTTCAAGTACTCCAAATTGGAAAGAATGATAGTATGACCAGGCTCCAAAATCAGTTGTGATGACAACCCAAAGATATAGGGAAATTTGGTACATTCGATAAAACATAAATCTGGGTTTGCGTTAACTTTTGCCCATCAGTCTGTTCATGCACACTTTAATAATGAGACCAATTTTGTCATACTAATTTGCAGACAATTTCATTAGAAGAGGATGTATTTTAGTATGTTTTTATTCCCACAAAGAAATCAAGAAAAGAAAAAAAACAACATTATTTGTGCCGTTTGCCAAGTTCATGTTTTCGCATTGGCATGAGTGCCATATATCAATATTTCATCATTGAAACCGATTTCAGATTCTTCTCTGGGTCTAATTGTTGCATGCATTCTGACGGTTCGGCCATGTCATCACGGGCACAGGAGATGTAGATAAATTTGTGCCATTTTGCCAGCTTGAGCCTTGCAGCTGTAGATCTATGCCTGACAAAGTACATTGTGGTGGACCCTTTTTGTCTTTCCACATTACCCTGCCACATTGTTTGATAAGTCCTGTAAACCTATTAGGCTATTTAAAAAGCAACACTGAACAAATTTCCCCCTGACTGCACTGAGGAAAATTGCTCCCAGTTTTATTTTCAATTCTCATTCAATTTTTAGTAATGATTTATTTACATTCTCCCACATCTTTCCTGTCAAATGGTACAATCAGCAAAATCTCAAAGTATTTTTTTGCCATTCCCAAATACTTTATGTGGAGAAAAGGGCCCTTAATTTTTTTTTTGCTTGTTTTCTGCAACTGCCACCAGGTCCTCCTGAAAAGCTTTCTCTCTCTTTCACTCACTCACTCAGTCACTCACTCTCTCTCTCTCTCTTGCTGGTTTATTCAGTTAGGCTATGATTCTTCATGACTTTTTCATAGATAATTAGTGGTCTCAACATATCCAAAGCTTCAATGTGAGATAGGGAAGCTGATCTGAAAAATATGTTGGAAATTTATATCGAAACGGGTCGTTCAGGTGGGTGGGGGTCGGTTCAGAATCCGACCTTCTGTCACCCGTTTCATCCAAAGAATCGCCCAGTGTCTATGTATTTTGGCATACATCCATTTTGGATGCCTGCAGATCTGCAAAGGATTACATATAAGCCTTCAAAGTTCACTTGGAAAATCAGAGTAAAACGAATTTCTGAATCGTAGTAGATAATAAGGTCACAAAAACAAAATAGTCCCTAAACAAATTACACAGCCACGCTCAGTTTTTCAAGATGTGATCAAACAAACATCAAAAACGCCTTTTAAACCTGTCTTTTCACATTTTCTAATAAAACAGGGTAACAAATGTGCTTGATATCAAATTTTCAAATGGAACTACTTTTGACTTCTGTCCGAATGTTTTGAAACAAAGGGAGGGAACTACATCTACACATATATATAAGGGGGTTAATTTTCAGGGTTTAATTCAACTGTTTCGCTAGCTCAGTGGGCTAGACAAAAGGTCCCAATATCTTTTTAGTTTTCGTCATTGGTGGACAAGGGTCAAATCTGAGCAACTACTCCTTTTTTTACCCCATTTTCCCTCATCTTTTTTTTTTTATTTTTTTTATTTATTCATTCATTATCCCTAATTCTGAGACAATTATAAGTACAAATTTCAAATTCAAATTATTGAGAATGTGAGAAAATTTTCAGGCTCTCTATGTATCTACTTTCATTTATTTCCATAGGTTTCTGTTGTTTTTTTTCATCCCAACGCATAAGGCTTCCCTGTTGCCAGATGTCCCGAATCGACATGATATTGCTTGCAACCGTGATGACATGTTTCAACCACTCCAAACTGGAAAGAATGATAGTATGACCAGGCTCCAAAATCAGTTGTGATGACAACCCAAAGATATAGGGAAATTTGGTACATTCGATAAAACATAAATCTGGGTTTGCGTTAACTTTTGCCCATCAGTCTGTTCATGCACACTTTAATAATGAGACCAATTTTGTCATACTAATTTGCAGACAATTTCATTAGAAGAGGATGTATTTTAGTATGTTTTTATTCCCACAAAGAAATCAAGAAAAGAAAAAAAACAACATTATTTGTGCCTTTTGCCAAGTTCATGTTTTCGCATTGGCGTGAGTGCCATATATCAATATTTCATCATTGAAACCGATTTCAGATTCTTCTCTGGGTCTAATTGTTGCATGCATTCTGACGGTTCGGCCATGTCATCACGGGCACAGGAGATGTAAATAAATTTGTGCCATTTTGCCAGCTTGAGCCTTGCAGCTGTAGATCTATGCCTGACAAAGTACATTGTGGTGGACCCTTTTTGTCTTTCCACATTACCCTGCCACATTGTTTGATAAGTCCTGTAAACCTATTAGGCTATTTAAAAAGCAACACTGAACAAATTTCCCCCTGACTGCACTGAGGAAAATTGCTCCCTGTTTTATTTTCATTTCTCATTCAATTTTTAGTAATGATTTATTTACTTTCTCCCACATCTTTCCTGTCAAATGGTACAATCAGCAAAATCTCAAAGTATTTTTTTGCCATTCCCAAATACTTTATGTGGAGAAAAGGGCCCTTTTTTTTTTGCTTGTTTTATGCAACTGCCACCAGGTCCTCCTGAAAAGCTTTCTCTCTCTCACTCACTCACTCACTCACTCTCTCTCTCTCTCTCTCTTGCTGGTTTATTCAGTTAGGCTATGATTCTTCATGACTTTTTCATAGATAATTAGTGGTCTCAACATATCCAAAGCTTCAATGTGAGATAGGGAAGCTGATCTGAAAAATATGTAGGAAATTTATATCGAAACGGGTCATTCAGGTGGTTCCGGGACGTTTCGCCCCAAAACCATTTCCTCCCCGAGTCGTTTCGCCCCCAAGACGTTTCCCCCCTGGTCGTTTCCCCCCTGGTCGTTTCGCCCCCCCTAGTCGTTTCGCCCCCCTGGTCGTTTCCCCCCTAGTCGTTTCGCCCCCAATACAAGGTTAAACTTAGTTTGCACTTTTAAATGAACTTTTATTCAGTTTTAACAGGACAATTGTGGTATTTGGAAAACATATCAGGATCATGATCGCCCTGTCACGTCAGCCTAAGGATAATTTTTATCCTTAGTTACCGGCCAGCACCGGGCCTAATTAGTGGCCTCTCGGGGAGGTGTGACTAGGACTTGTTACACCGAAATATTAAATTTCGGCGTAACCATTTACTGGCCATTTTTTTTTCCTTTAACTTTTTTTTCTTTATTTATGTTGCATATTATTCAAGTACTAGTATATTTATTTCTTTGTATTTTTCAGGATTTTTACAACATTTTGACCATAAAAGAAAAAGACAAAAAAAAAAAAAGACATTTTTACTTTTCCAAATTTAAAGCATTTGCAGACAACAATTTAACTGTGGCTCTTATGGTGCATTTTTACGATAGGGTAGAAAACTTTGTGGGAAGAGGAAAAACTGCCAGTTACTCACAGTTTACCCTTTTCCCATAATGTTTTCTAAAGTCATCTTTTGCAGGTTTGTTAATACTAGGCATTTTATTTGTTACAATATTATGACCAGAAAAAAAGAGAAAAAATATATATATTTTAGACTTTTCCAAATTTAAAGCATTTGCAGACAACAAATGATGGTTTGATGTGGTGCAATTTTCCTCCACTAGGTTAAAAACATTGTGGGATTAGGAGAAAATGCTGTTTACCAGCAATTTCTCCTTTACCCATAATGTTTTACCAAGTCAGTAATATGCATTTCCTTTTTCACTCAATAGGGTAGTAACATTGCGAGGAAAGGGAAAGATACTGGTTAACAGCATTTTCTTCTTTTCTCAAGATGTTTTCCAAACATTTTATCCCAAGGTTCGTTAAAAACCGTCACTTCGCAAAAGGCTAGCAAATCCAACTAGAGTCTTGTTACAATATTTTCCTCGTTTACATGAATTTCTCTACTGTCGTCTGTCGGCCCATATAGTTGGCTGCATCCCCTCAAAAGTCGTGCAGTAGAAATCTCACCAGACGTGTACTTGTCCCATAGTTCATGGATTTTTCTATCAAGTCGGCGGTACGACGGTCTAGTGTCTCTCGCTGTTAGTCCCCCGTTTGTCATCAGGCGGATTTCCACTGTAACTTTTTCCGCTTCTTTCCTCAACAATGGCACTATCTTGTAAAAAGACAGTCCTTTGTGGCCCGCTCTGTTGTTAAGACGATGATGCCACCCTGCAAGATAAATTACCCATGTGTGGAAAAAGAATCATTGAATTGCTGACTACTCAGTCCCAGACAAGACGAACATGTGACGCTCACATATACATGTATATGAATATTGTACTCTATTCTGGAAAACCAAACGAGTGACATGAAAGACAATGTTCAGAGTGAGAGTATGAATGAGAGTATATGAGAGTATATGTACCTTCGACATCATTGTTAGTGCGAACTGTACTTCCGAATATGCACCAAGACTGAACATCGAAGATAGCATGGTGCATCCACTGTCTGTCGATGTAGCTGACCAGTCGTCGAAGCTGCTCTGTGTTGGCCCGTTGTTGGAGGTGTTGAAACGTCGGCTGGATATGGTTCTGGGGCAAGAACGGCAGCGCGAGTATTTGACGAATGTAATTGTAGATACTTGATCTCTGGCTGTAGGCTGGTTTCAAACCTATGTCCTGAACCTGCCTCCATACCGCCTGTGTCCAGTGAAAGACACACCCTTTCAATGAGATCCCGGGAAACACGTATCTAACAGCAAGCCAGGCAGCTGAAGAAATATAGAAAAGGACTTTGTTAAAACAATGACCACATTCACACAATGAAAATAGAAGTATCCATTTCAAAGAAATAGGCATGTAAACAGTTATTTTTTTATTCTTTTGTTTTTATGTCTTGCATTTCAAATTTGAATGATACATACCCGGCTCGAAATCAATGACGAAACCTTCTACCACGACATCTCCCAGAACTCCTTTCAACTTGCGCAGAACCTGTATCAAAAATAAATAATCATACGTATAACTGTATTTTAGATAAACCGTACATAGTAGAATAACTCTTTTTTTGGTTTAATATTAGCTTGCACATTACAGAAGAAAAAAAAAAGCATATTACCTGAACATAATCTTCTTTCCTTCTCCTTGACATAAGAACAAACGCCAACGGAACTTGTTTCTCGGCCCCGTCTCGTTGTATGAAACCATGTATAGACATCAGCTGTCCGGATCTAAACGGCTCACCCATCACCTGTGAAATGTCATTAGGATGTCAAAATGATGGCAATTATTGGAAACAAAAAGCATTAAACATAAGGCATTCTTAAGAACATCAAAATGTATACCTTATAACATACATTAACAAAACATTGTAAACGAAGAAGCTAAGGAGATCCCAGAATCGATCAAGCGGAATATAAAATCACATGTTTTTGTGGTTAAGATATTCAATTGAAAAGTATTTGTAGTTTTTACCTTAAATGTTCCGTCCATAAACCAACGTTTGGTTTGCTTTAGGAGACGCAATTGCTCTGGAGAGGCAAATATCAAGTGTCGGTCTCTGTCAACCCTGATGTCAGCAACTAGGAAACCTTCGCACTGGAGATATTCTTGGTTCAACTGAAATGATAACATTAAAAGTCATCGCAAGGTTTTGAAAACAACACGAAATCATCTAACAGTATACAGAAATCGGAAGATCAGAATGCAAGACATGTGGCAATGTTGAAAATTGAAATTACCTCAAACTGCAAGTCTTTGGGTTCCTGTGGTCTTATTTTTGTTCTTACACGGTTCGCAGCTCTAGTGAGATTCTTAGGGTTACAGATGTTGGGTTGGTTGGGCGTCACATACTCTCGCATAGCATCCTCCACAAGTTCGCTAGCAGACTGGAAAACATGCTTCTTCGCCTCCAATTTGACCTAAATTATAACATAAATTATGTATATGATATAAGATTTTACATTCAACTGCGTCACTTTAAACTGTAAAATATGGCTTAGTTTTGAGTAAATATGAAATAAAGAAGTCACCTTTGATGATACTCGCACTGTACTGAGAGTGGATGGATCTGCTGAATGCACGTGGTTTTGTTTTCCTCGTTGAAAATCGCTTCCCTTCTGCGTCACTGTTGCGTAGCACCGAATCTTTTTGCTCCTGACACTGCATGTCCAGATGGTGGATTTTTTCAGCTCTTTCTGCAGTTAACAAAATTAGGACATGAGTTAACGACAATTTAAAGTAATGATTTCGTAAACAAGATTTCACAAGATCATACAGCATTTGATTAGCAATATCAGAGAGTAACACGAAATTATCGACATTAATGATATACAAGACTTTTTACTGCTCGTTATTATTGACAATTTATCACAAACAAGTCTACCTTTACTCCATACTTGTATCCATCACTGCTCACGAGAAGACGACCACCGCGCTTGCTACCATTCTCGAATATGTGAAATGTCAAAGGCTCGTCAGGCAACACAGAGGTCGAGAGACTTTCATCCAGCATAGAACTGAAAAATGAATAAAAGTGTGTATACGCATTTTACTTTGCGCAAGCTGAACAGTCGTGCATATTGCAAATAATGTTATCGCTGCGCTATGCTCGTTGTTATTGATGTACGTCTGTACGATTATAAAACGATATACTCACTTCTCGGTGATTTCCTCATGAGCTTAAATATTGGTATTGATGTTAAATGAGTAGTTCAGTGTTCTGTTGTTGGCAGTCGGCACTGACGCGTCAAAGTCTTCGTCCAGCTCCAAACTGTTTGCAGATAAAGAACCATTTCTGAAAAAAAATCAAAGGAAGATAAATGTCATGGCAATCTGTACTTAATCGAATGGGCGAGGGAAATTGAACAATTTTATGCTTTTTGCCTCAGCTAATAGAGTTTGTGTGCATTATTATAAGTGTGATTTGCTTTCCATACCTTGTTGAGTCTTGCAACTCACTCTCTGCTATGTCCATATCTTCAGTCTCGAAGGATGTTTCAGTAGAAGCCTCGGCAGAGGCTGCATACCCGTAGCACGACTAGGTATTATAGGTATATGTATAAACAACGAGTTTCTTTCTTGATGGAACAATTAGTCCACACTTTACTCATTTATTCAATTTTGCAGCTTACGATTGTCGTTAAGTCGAAATTTAAAAAATAAAAGGTATTTTACCTCGCGTCATTTAATTCCCCACTCCGCATTTCTGCGTCCATGTAGTCGGAATTTGCAGCATGGTTTTGGACTGTTGATTCTGCGACGGGTACAATATCTGAATTTGAACTCTGAAATAAATAATTAATTTTCCTCATTAATGGTCAAATGTTTATCATAATCAAGGTACTGCAAATGCAGTAAAGTTACATGTACACACACTCCTTCATATGTTAGCAATAACTATAGCTGCACTGGCATGTATCTTAAAATAATGGTTATGGTTGTAAAATTACGCAATATTGTAGGCCTATAGGCGATTTACAATACCTTAATATTTTAAACCTAAAAGGAACTATTATATCCAACATGTATAAAATATTGATATTACTTCTATTTACGTACCGTCGAAATGAAAGATGGACACTCAAGAGTGAAGTTGGCTTCAAAGCTGGTGACACTACTGTCTTCTGAAAACAACGTGGCCTCAGCGGCTACCTAAACAAATGAATAATTGAGATCGTTCGTTCAATGTCATTTAAGTTTTTATATTTTTTTTCTTAGGAAGTACATTAACTCTTTACAACACGAGAAAATTTTTGACTGGTCCAAGTTGAAAGCATTTGCAGACGACAAAATAAATGTGACTGAAAAATTAAAATTTGTTCTAGGAAGGGTAAAAAACACTGTGGGAAAAGGAGAAAATGCTGGTTACCAATCTGCTTCTTTCTCAGGGGCGTCAAAAGTAGGGATTGTGTGGTAATGGGTTAATTCATGTACATAAATTCAACAACTGTAAATTTATTTACTATTGAATTAGTAATAACTACTAATTATACTAGTTATATAATTCACGTTTACGTAAACAATATCCATTTAACAAACATGCAATTACCTGTAGCCCTTCATCGTCTATTGATGGAATTTTTAGGGTGCACGGCTGGCAGACGAAGCTTAGGGTTATTTCTCCCCTTCTTGCCGCAAAGTACTGCGCTTGTGTGATTCCTGAAGAATTAGACATTAAAATAAAATATGCCCCTGTCTATCCCACTTGTCGCCATATATTTTCGGGTGCAATGATCATCGCTAAGCATTTTCTCCAGATATGTTTTCAAGACCATGTTTTTTTTTTAATAAATGTTTTAAAGAACTGTTTAATAGTATCGTAATATATTACAGGAAAAGGAGGAATCGCTCATAACAAGGAATCTGTCTTTTTTTACTATGCATCCTTTTCTGTACTATAACGTGGATAATAATTTTGCACATTACCACTTGTTTTCAGTTATAGTTCACTTATGGTTTTCAAAAGTTAACAATTCAAAAGTCAGTGTCATTTTAACCCTTATCTAATTACAGAGTTTTAGTCTTGTCCAAACTGAAAGCATTTGCATACGACCTACAAACTTGATCATTTCGTACAATACAATGCAATATACTTTTCTCTCAGTTACATAAATACACTACTACATGACATTGGGTGGTCAAATGGTGGTAACAGGGAAATCGATTGAGAGAGAGAGAGAGAGAGAGAGAAATGGGTGTGTGTGTGTGGATAAATATCGATTTCAGATATTGTAAGATGATCGAGTAAACTATAAATAATTTTTCTGGATGTTGGGCTGGATCAAGATCAGACGGCAAGTTGCAGTACTCTCTCTCTCTCTCTCTCTCTCAAGCGCAACAAGTCTCAGTAAAAATGCAAAAATTTTCCTACGAACTTCAAAAATATAAATGATGAATTAAGGAATTGATATCTCTTAACAAATTTGTATTTCTACATTTGTATTGTAAAATGAAAAATAGGTATCCTCGATTGAGTGAAAGTAATGGTAATCGAAAAGCGTTCATACCACTTCGCAGTAGCAAAGTCCAAATGGTATAGATTGCGTAATACGTAATTAACGATGTTGATAATCGGCCCTAATAGGATTATGACGGCACGTGATCTAAAGACATTTAATCAGCAACACAGTGGACTCATTCAATCAGAGAACAATCAAAATGGTACTTACTAAGAATCAAAAAATGCATTTTTTATTTAAACCTTGACTATAAGGGTAATTTGTTCGGTCGGTAAACGTGCAAGGCATAATTGGTAGATTATAGAGGCAGGAACAACATATCAAAAGTAAAAAAAAAAGAAAGAGATAAAATCTTACCTGTTCCACAAAGCCGATGCTGCCATCCCTCACACCGATCGCAAGAAATAGAATGGCGGCGGCCATTAACTTCTTTCTGACAAGAAATGCACAACACTGACATAATTCCGTTCTATAATCCTTTTCAACACTAACGACACTTTCAAAGATGAATAATGATGAGACATTTTTGCGAAGCTTATATAGCAATGTCGTCGGTGTATAAAAGATTTTTTTGAAACAAAAGATAAACCAATTACTAAAACTTTTCCTTTTTCAATCATTGCTCATCGACACGAATAAAGAGCAAACCGACCAATTTAAATCACTTACCTGGTAAAGGTGCTAATTATATGATTAAAGACGTACAATCTTCCATAAAGCACGCGATTTCACACCTCATCATTAATCGCATTAATTGAGTGAATATGGTGTGATTAATTAATCAAACTAAATAAACAAGGTGATCAGCGGTATCTATCAAAAACCGTAATATTTCAGTTTTTTTTATATTAAATTTATAAAAGGTAAACCGACATAGGTAATCATATTTACATGTATATAGATTCTTTCTTCTTTTTTTCCAAAAAAAATTATAAAAGGTAAACCGACATAGGTAATCATATTTACATGTATATAGATTCTTTCTTCTTTTTCCAAACTGTTTTCCATTTTCGAAAAAATCTTAATTTACATGGTCATAAGATGTTCTTTGAAAAAATATTGTCGATCTCTATCTCTCTCTCTCTGATTACATTAATTAGAGGGTAGGGGGGCGAAACGACTTGGGGAGGAAATGGTTTGGGGGCGAAACGACTAGGGTCCGGGGGCGAAACGACTAGGGGTGAAAAATAGAGGCGAAACGACCAGGGGGGAAACGACCAGGGGGGAAACGTCTTTGGGGCGAAACGTCCTGTTACCATTCAGGTGGGTGGGGGTCGGTTCAGAATCCGACCTTCTGTCACCCGTTTTATCCAAAGAATCGCCCAGTGTCTATGTATTTTGGCATACATCCATTTTGGATGCCTGCAGATCTGCAAAGGATTACATATAAGCCTTCAAAGTTCACTTGGAAAATCAGAGTAAAACGAATTTCTGAATCGTAGTAGACCATGGTGCGTAATAAGGTCACAAAAACAAAATAGTCCCTAAACAAATTACACAGCCACGCTCAGTTTTTCAAGATATGATCAAACAAACATCAAAAACGCCTTTTAAACCTGTCCTTTCACATTTTCTGATAAAACAGGGTAACAAATGTGCTTGATATCAAATTTTCAAATGGAACTACTTTTGACTTCTGTCCGAATGTTTTGAAACAAAGGGAGGGAACTACATCTACACATATATATAAGGGGGTTAATTTTCTGGGTTGAATTCAACTGTTTCGCTAGCTCAGTGGGCTAGACAAAAGGTCCCAATATCTTTTTAGTTTTCGTCATTGGTGGACAAGGGTCAAATCTGAGCAACTACTCCTTTTTTTACCCCATTTTCCCTCATCTTTTTTTTTTTTTTTTTTATTTATTCATTCATTGTCCCTAATTCTGAGATATTTATAAGTACAAATTTCAAATTCAAATTATTGAGAATGTGAGAAAATTTTCAGGCTCTCTATGTATCTACTTTCATTTATTTCCATAGGTTTCTTTCTTTTTTTTTTTTCATCCCAATGCATAAGGCTTCCCTGTTGCCAGATGTCCCGAATCGACATGATATTGCTTGCAACCGTGATGACATGTTTCAACCACTCCAAACTGGAAAGAATGATAGTATGACCAGGCTCCAAAATCAGTTGTGATGACAACCCAAAGATATAGGGAAATTTGGTACATTCGATAAAACATAAATCTGGGTTTGCGTTAACTTTTGCCCATCAGTCTGTTCATGCACACTTTAATAATGAGACCAATTTTGTCATACTAATTTGCAGACAATTTCATTAGAAGAGGATGTATTTTAGTATGTTTTTATTCCCACAAAGAAATCAAGAAAAGAAAAAAAACAACATTATTTGTGCCTTTTGCCAAGTTCATGTTTTCGCATTGGCGTGAGTGCCATATATCAATATTTCATCATTGAAACCGATTTCAGATTCTTCTCTGGGTCTAATTGTTGCATGCATTCTGACGGTTCGGCCATGTCATCACGGGCACAGGAGATGTAGATAAATTTGTGCCATTTTGCCAGCTTGAGCCTTGCAGCTGTAGATCTATGCCTGACAAAGTACATTGTGGTGGACCCTTTTTATCTTTCCACATTACCCTGCCACATTGTTTGATAAGTCCTGTAAACCTATTAGGCTATTTAAAAAGCAACACTGAACAAATTTCCCCCTGACTGCACTGAGGAAAATTGCTCCCTGTTTTATTTTCATTTCTCATTCAATTTTTAGTAATGATTTATTTACTTTCTCCCACATCTTTCCTGTCAAATGGTACAATCAGCAAAATCTCAAAGTATTTTTTTGCCATTCCCAAATACTTTATGTGGAGAAAAGGGCCCTTTTTTTTTTGCTTGTTTTATGCAACTGCCACCAGGTCCTCCTGAAAAGCTTTCTCTCTCTCTCTCTCACTCACTCACTCTCTCTCTCTCTCTCTCTCTCTTGCTGGTTTATTCAGTTAGGCTATGATTCTTCATGACTTTTTCATAGATAATTAGTGGTCTCAACATATCCAAAGCTTCAATGTGAGATAGGGAAGCTGATCTGAAAAATATGTAGGAAATTTATATGGAAACGGGTCATTCAGGTGGGTGGGGGTCGGTTCAGAATCCGACCTTCTGTCACCTGTTTTATCCAAAGAATCGCCCAGTGTCTATGTATTTTGGCATACATCCATTTTGGATGCCTGCAGATCTGCAAAGGATTACATATAAGCCTTCAAAGTTCACTTGGAAAATCAGAGTAAAACGAATTTCTGAATCGTAGTAGACCATGGTGCGTAATAAGGTCACAAAAACAAAATAGTCCCTAAACAAATTACACAGCCACGCTCAGTTTTTCAAGATATGATCAAACAAACATCAAAAACGCCTTTTAAACCTGTCCTTTCACATTTTCTGATAAAACAGGGTAATAAATGTGCTTGATATCAAATTTTCAAATGGAACTACTTTTGACTTCTGTCCGAATGTTTTGAAACAAAGGGAGGGAACTACATCTACACATATATATAAGGGGGTTAATTTTCTGGGTTGAATTCAACTGTTTCGCTAGCTCAGTGGGCTAGACAAAAGGTCCCAATATCTTTTTAGTTTTCGTCATTGGTGGACAAGGGTCAAATCTGAGCAACTACTCCTTTTTTTACCCCATTTTCCCTCATCTTTTTTTTTTTTATTTTTTTATTTATTCATTCATTGTCCCTAATTCTGAGATATTTATAAGTACAAATTTCAAATTCAAATTATTGAGAATGTGAGAAAATTTTCAGGCTCTCTATGTATCTACTTTCATTTATTTCCATAGGTTTCTTTCTTTTTTTTTTCATCCCAACGCATAAGGCTTCCCTGTTGCCAGATGTCCCGAATCGACATGATATTGCTTGCAACCGTGATGACATGTTTCAACCACTCCAAACTGGAAAGAATGATAGTATGACCAGGCTCCAAAATCAGTTGTGACGACAACCCAAAGATATAGGGAAATTTGGTACATTCGATAAAACATAAATCTGGGTTTGCGTTAACTTTTGCCCATCAGTCTGTTCATGCACACTTTAATAATGAGACCAATTTTGTCATACTAATTTGCAGACAATTTCATTAGAAGAGGATGTATTTTAGTATGTTTTTATTCCCACAAAGAAATCAAGAAAAGAAAAAAAACAACATTATTTGTGCCTTTTGCCAAGTTCATGTTTTCGCATTGGCGTGAGTGCCATATATCAATATTTCATCATTGAAACCGATTTCAGATTCTTCTCTGGGTCTAATTGTTGCATGCATTCTGACGGTTCGGCCATGTCATCACGGGCACAGGAGATGTAGATAAATTTGTGCCATTTTGCCAGCTTGAGCCTTGCAGCTGTAGATCTATGCCTGACAAAGTACATTGTGGTGGACTCTTTTTGTCTTTCCACATTACCCTGCCACATTGTTTGATAAGTCCTGTAAACCTATTAGGCTATTAAAAAAGCAACACTGAACAAATTTCCCCCTGACTGCACTGAGGAAAATTGCTCCCTGTTTTATTTTCATTTCTCATTCAATTTTTAGTAATGATTTATTTACTTTCTCCCACATCTTTCCTGTCAAATGGTACAATCAGCAAAATCTCAAAGTATTTTTTTGCCATTCCCAAATACTTTATGTGGAGAAAAGGGCCCTTTTTTTTTTTGCTTGTTTTATGCAACTGCCACCAGGTCCTCCTGAAAAGCTTTCTGTCTCTCACTCAATCACTCTCTCTCTCTCTTGCTGGTTTATTTAGTTAGGCTATGATTCTTCATGACTTTTTCATAGATAATTAGTGGTCTCAACATATCCAAAGCTCCAATGTGCGATAGGGAAGCTGATCTGAAAAATATGTAGGAAATTTATATGGAAACGGGTCATTCAGGTGGGTGGGGGTCGGTTCAGAATCCGACCTTCTGTCACCCGTTTTATCCAAAGAATCGCCCAGTGTCTATGTATTTTGGCATACATCCATTTTGGATGCCTGCAGATCTGCAAAGGATTACATATAAGTCTTCAAAGTTCACTTGGAAAATCAGAGTAAAACGAATTTCTGAATCGTAGTAGACCATGGTGCGTAATAAGGTCACAAAAACAAAATAGTCCCTAAACAAATTACACAGCCACGCTCAGTTTTTCAAGATATGATCAAACAAACATCAAAAACGCCTTTTAAACCTGTCCTTTCACATTTTCTGATAAAACAGGGTAACAAATGTGCTTGATATCAAATTTTCAAATGGAACTACTTTTGACTTCTGTCCGAATGTTTTGAAACAAAGGGAGGGAACTACATCTACACATATATATAAGGGGGTTAATTTTCTGGGTTGAATTGAACTGTTTCGCTAGCTCAGTGGGCTAGACAAAAGGTCCCAATATCTTTTTAGTTTTCGTCATTGGTGGACAAGGGTCAAATCTGAGCAACTACTCCTTTTTTTACCCCATTTTCCCTCATCTTTTTTTTTTTTTTTTTTTTCATTTATTCATTCATTTTCCCTAATTCTGAGATATTTATAAGTACAAATTTCAAATTCAAATTATTGAGAATGTGAGAAAATTTTCAGGCTCTCTATGTATCTACTTTCATTTATTTCCATAGGTTTCTTTCTTTTTTTTTTCATCCCAACGCATAAGGCTTCCCTGTTGCCAGATGTCCCGAATCGACATGATATTGCTTGCAACCGTGATGACATGTTTCAACCACTCCAAACTGGAAAGAATGATAGTATGACCAGGCTCCAAAATCAGTTGTGATGACAACCCAAAGATATAGGGAAATTTGGTACATTCGATAAAACATAAATCTGGGTTTGCGTTAACTTTTGCCCATCAGTCTGTTCATGCACACTTTAATAATGAGACCAATTTTGTCATACTAATTTGCAGACAATTTCATTAGAAGAGGATGTATTTTAGTATGTTTTTATTCCCACAAAGAAATCAAGAAAAGAAAAAAAACAACATTATTTGTGCCTTTTGCCAAGTTCATGTTTTCGCATTGGCGTGAGTGCCATATATCAATATTTCATCATTGAAACTGATTTCAGATTCTTCTCTGGGTCTAATTGTTGCATGCATTCTGACGGTTCGGCCATGTCATCACGGGCACAGGAGATGTAGATAAATTTGTGCCATTTTGCCAGCTTGAGCCTTGCAGCTGTAGATCTATGCCTGACAAAGTACATTGTGGTGGACCCTTTTTATCTTTCCACATTACCCTGCCACATTGTTTGATAAGTCCTGTAAACCTATTAGGCTATTTAAAAAGCAACACTGAACAAATTTCCCCCTGACTGCACTGAGGAAAATTGCTCCCTGTTTTATTTTCATTTCTCATTCAATTTTTAGTAATGATTTATTTACTTTCTCCCACATCTTTCCTGTCAAATGGTACAATCAGCAAAATCTCAAAGTATTTTTTTGCCATTCCCAAATACTTTATGTGGAGAAAAGGGCCCTTTTTTTTTTTGCTTGTTTTATGCAACTGCCACCAGGTCCTCCTGAAAAGCTTTCTCTCTCTCTCTCTCACTCACTCACTCTCTCTCTCTCTTGCTGGTTTATTCAGTTAGGCTATGATTCTTCATGACTTTTTCATAGATAATTAGTGGTCTCAACATATCCAAAGCTTCAATGTGAGATAGGGAAGCTGATCTGAAAAATATGTAGGAAATTTATATGGAAACGGGTCATTCAGGTGGGTGGGGGTCGGTTCAGAATCCGACCTTCTGTCACCCGTTTTATCCAAAGAATCGCCCAGTGTCTATGTATTTTGGCATACATCCATTTTGGATGCCTGCAGATCTGCAAAGGATTACATATAAGCCTTCAAAGTTCACTTGGAAAATCAGAGTAAAACGAATTTCTGAATCGTAGTAGACCATGGTGCGTAATAAGGTCACAAAAACAAAATAGTCCCTAAACAAATTACACAGCCACGCTCAGTTTTTCAAGATATGATCAAACAAACATCAAAAACGCCTTTTAAACCTGTCCTTTCACATTTTCTGATAAAACAGGGTAACAAATGTGCTTGATATCAAATTTTCAAATGGAACTACTTTTGACTTCTGTCCGAATGTTTTGAAACAAAGGGAGGGAACTACATCTACACATATATATAAGGGGGTTAATTTTCTGGGTTGAATTCAACTGTTTCGCTAGCTCAGTGGGCTAGACAAAAGGTCCCAATATCTTTTTAGTTTTCGTCATTGGTGGACAAGGGTCAAATCTGAGCAACTACTCCTTTTTTTACCCCATTTTCCCTCATCTTTTTTTTTTTTTTTTTTTTTATTTATTCATTCATTGTCCCTAATTCTGAGATATTTATAAGTACAAATTTCAAATTCAAATTATTGAGAATGTGAGAAAATTTTCAGGCTCTCTATGTATCTACTTTCATTTATTTCCATAGGTTTCTTTCTTTTTTTTTTTCATCCCAATGCATAAGGCTTCCCTGTTGCCAGATGTCCCGAATCGACATGATATTGCTTGCAACCGTGATGACATGTTTCAACCACTCCAAACTGGAAAGAATGATAGTATGACCAGGCTCCAAAATCAGTTGTGATGACAACCCAAAGATATAGGGAAATTTGGTACATTCGATAAAACATAAATCTGGGTTTGCGTTAACTTTTGCCCATCAGTCTGTTCATGCACACTTTAATAATGAGACAAATTTTGTCATACTAATTTGCAGACAATTTCATTAGAAGAGGATGTATTTTAGTATGTTTTTATTCCCACAAAGAAATCAAGAAAAGAAAAAAAACAACATTATTTGTGCCTTTTGCCAAGTTCATGTTTTCGCATTGGCGTGAGTGCCATATATCAATATTTCATCATTGAAACCGATTTCAGATTCTTCTCTGGGTCTAATTGTTGCATGCATTCTGACGGTTCGGCCATGTCATCACGGGCACAGGAGATGTAGATAAATTTGTGCCATTTTGCCAGCTTGAGCCTTGCAGCTGTAGATCTATGCCTGACAAAGTACATTGTGGTGGACCCTTTTTATCTTTCCACATTACCCTGCCACATTGTTTGATAAGTCCTGTAAACCTATTAGGCTATTTAAAAAGCAACACTGAACAAATTTCCCCCTGACTGCACTGAGGAAAATTGCTCCCTGTTTTATTTTCATTTCTCATTCAATTTTTAGTAATGATTTATTTACTTTCTCCCACATCTTTCCTGTCAAATGGTACAATCAGCAAAATCTCAAAGTATTTTTTTGCCATTCCCAAATACTTTATGTGGAGAAAAGGGCCCTTTTTTTTTTGCTTGTTTTATGCAACTGCCACCAGGTCCTCCTGAAAAGCTTTCTCTCTCTCTCTCTCACTCACTCACTCTCTCTCTCTCTCTCTCTCTCTCTTGCTGGTTTATTCAGTTAGGCTATGATTCTTCATGACTTTTTCATAGATAATTAGTGGTCTCAACATATCCAAAGCTTCAATGTGAGATAGGGAAGCTGATCTGAAAAATATGTAGGAAATTTATATGGAAACGGGTCATTCAGGTGGGTGGGGGTCGGTTCAGAATCCGACCTTCTGTCACCTGTTTTATCCAAAGAATCGCCCAGTGTCTATGTATTTTGGCATACATCCATTTTGGATGCCTGCAGATCTGCAAAGGATTACATATAAGCCTTCAAAGTTCACTTGGAAAATCAGAGTAAAACGAATTTCTGAATCGTAGTAGACCATGGTGCGTAATAAGGTCACAAAAACAAAATAGTCCCTAAACAAATTACACAGCCACGCTCAGTTTTTCAAGATATGATCAAACAAACATCAAAAACGCCTTTTAAACCTGTCCTTTCACATTTTCTGATAAAACAGGGTAATAAATGTGCTTGATATCAAATTTTCAAATGGAACTACTTTTGACTTCTGTCCGAATGTTTTGAAACAAAGGGAGGGAACTACATCTACACATATATATAAGGGGGTTAATTTTCTGGGTTGAATTCAACTGTTTCGGTAGCTCAGTGGGCTAGACAAAAGGTCCCAATATCTTTTTAGTTTTCGTCATTGGTGGACAAGGGTCAAATCTGAGCAACTACTCCTTTTTTTACCCCATTTTCCCTCATCTTTTTTTTTTTTTTTTTTTTCATTTATTCATTCATTTTCCCTAATTCTGAGATATTTATAAGTACAAATTTCAAATTCAAATTATTGAGAATGTGAGAAAATTTTCAGGCTCTCTATGTATCTACTTTCATTTATTTCCATAGGTTTCTTTCTTTTTTTTTTCATCCCAACGCATAAGGCTTCCCTGTTGCCAGATGTCCCGAATCGACATGATATTGCTTGCAACCGTGATGACATGTTTCAACCACTCCAAACTGGAAAGAATGATAGTATGACCAGGCTCCAAAATCAGTTGTGATGACAACCCAAAGATATAGGGAAATTTGGTACATTCGATAAAACATAAATCTGGGTTTGCGTTAACTTTTGCCCATCAGTCTGTTCATGCACACTTTAATAATGAGACCAATTTTGTCATACTAATTTGCAGACAATTTCATTAGAAGAGGATGTATTTTAGTATGTTTTTATTCCCACAAAGAAATCAAGAAAAGAAAAAAAACAACATTATTTGTGCCTTTTGCCAAGTTCATGTTTTCGCATTGGCGTGAGTGCCATATATCAATATTTCATCATTGAAACCGATTTCAGATTCTTCTCTGGGTCTAATTGTTGCATGCATTCTGACGGTTCGGCCATGTCATCACGGGCACAGGAGATGTAGATAAATTTGTGCCATTTTGCCAGCTTGAGCCTTGCAGCTGTAGATCTATGCCTGACAAAGTACATTGTGGTGGACTCTTTTTGTCTTTCCACATTACCCTGCCACATTGTTTGATAAGTCCTGTAAACCTATTAGGCTATTTAAAAAGCAACACTGAACAAATTTCCCCCTGACTGCACTGAGGAAAATTGCTCCCTGTTTTATTTTCATTTCTCATTCAATTTTTAGTAATGATTTATTTACTTTCTCCCACATCTTTCCTGTCAAATGGTACAATCAGCAAAATCTCAAAGTATTTTTTTGCCATTCCCAAATACTTTATGTGGAGAAAAGGGCCCTTTTTTTTTTTGCTTGTTTTATGCAACTGCCACCAGGTCCTCCTGAAAAGCTTTCTGTCTCTCACTCAATCACTCTCTCTCTCTCTTGCTGGTTTATTTAGTTAGGCTATGATTCTTCATGACTTTTTCATAGATAATTAGTGGTCTCAACATATCCAAAGCTCCAATGTGCGATAGGGAAGCTGATCTGAAAAATATGTAGGAAATTTATATGGAAACGGGTCATTCAGGTGGGTGGGGGTCGGTTCAGAATCCGACCTTCTGTCACCCGTTTTATCCAAAGAATCGCCCAGTGTCTATGTATTTTGGCATACATCCATTTTGGATGCCTGCAGATCTGCAAAGGATTACATATAAGTCTTCAAAGTTCACTTGGAAAATCAGAGTAAAACGAATTTCTGAATCGTAGTAGACCATGGTGCGTAATAAGGTCACAAAAACAAAATAGTCCCTAAACAAATTACACAGCCACGCTCAGTTTTTCAAGATATGATCAAACAAACATCAAAAACGCCTTTTAAACCTGTCCTTTCACATTTTCTGATAAAACAGGGTAACAAATGTGCTTGATATCAAATTTTCAAATGGAACTACTTTTGACTTCTGTCCGAATGTTTTGAAACAAAGGGAGGGAACTACATCTACACATATATATAAGGGGGTTAATTTTCTGGGTTGAATTGAACTGTTTCGCTAGCTCAGTGGGCTAGACAAAAGGTCCCAATATCTTTTTAGTTTTCGTCATTGGTGGACAAGGGTCAAATCTGAGCAACTACTCCTTTTTTTACCCCATTTTCCCTCATCTTTTTTTTTTTTTTTTTTTCATTTATTCATTCATTTTCCCTAATTCTGAGATATTTATAAGTACAAATTTCAAATTCAAATTATTGAGAATGTGAGAAAATTTTCAGGCTCTCTATGTATCTACTTTCATTTATTTCCATAGGTTTCTTTCTTTTTTTTTTCATCCCAACGCATAAGGCTTCCCTGTTGCCAGATGTCCCGAATCGACATGATATTGCTTGCAACCGTGATGACATGTTTCAACCACTCCAAACTGGAAAGAATGATAGTATGACCAGGCTCCAAAATCAGTTGTGATGACAACCCAAAGATATAGGGAAATTTGGTACATTCGATAAAACATAAATCTGGGTTTGCGTTAACTTTTGCCCATCAGTCTGTTCATGCACACTTTAATAATGAGACCAATTTTGTCATACTAATTTGCAGACAATTTCATTAGAAGAGGATGTATTTTAGTATGTTTTTATTCCCACAAAGAAATCAAGAAAAGAAAAAAAACAACATTATTTGTGCCTTTTGCCAAGTTCATGTTTTCGCATTGGCGTGAGTGCCATATATCAATATTTCATCATTGAAACCGATTTCAGATTCTTCTCTGGGTCTAATTGTTGCATGCATTCTGACG
Source organism: Tridacna gigas (assembly GCA_945859785.2). NCBI lineage: Eukaryota > Metazoa > Mollusca > Bivalvia > Cardiida > Cardiidae > Tridacna > Tridacna gigas. Next base: position 69,757,324 of record OX244029.2, read on the forward strand.
GTTCGGCCATGTCATCACGGGCACAGGAGATGTAAATAAATTTGTGCCATTTTGCCAGCTTGAGCCTTGCAGCTGTAGATCTATGCCTGACAAAGTACATTGTGGTGGACCCTTTTTGTCTTTCCACATTACCCTGCCACATTGTTTGATAAGTCCTGTAAACCTATTAGGCTATTTAAAAAGCAACACTGAACAAATTTCCCCCTGACTGCACTGAGGAAAATTGCTCCCTGTTTTATTTTCATTTCTCATTCAATTTTTAGTAATGATTTATTTACTTTCTCCCACATCTTTCCTGTCAAATGGTACAATCAGCAAAATCTCAAAGTATTTTTTTGCCATTCCCAAATACTTTATGTGGAGAAAAGGGCCCTTTTTTTTTTGCTTGTTTTATGCAACTGCCACCAGGTCCTCCTGAAAAGCTTTCTCTCTCTCACTCACTCACTCACTCACTCTCTCTCTCTCTCTCTCTTGCTGGTTTATTCAGTTAGGCTATGATTCTTCATGACTTTTTCATAGATAATTAGTGGTCTCAACATATCCAAAGCTTCAATGTGAGATAGGGAAGCTGATCTGAAAAATATGTAGGAAATTTATATCGAAACGGGTCATTCAGGTGGTTCCGGGACGTTTCGCCCCAAAACCATTTCCTCCCCGAGTCGTTTCGCCCCCAAGACGTTTCCCCCCTGGTCGTTTCCCCCCTGGTCGTTTCGCCCCCCCTAGTCGTTTCGCCCCCCTGGTCGTTTCCCCCCTAGTCGTTTCGCCCCCAATACAAGGTTAAACTTAGTTTGCACTTTTAAATGAACTTTTATTCAGTTTTAACAGGACAATTGTGGTATTTGGAAAACATATCAGGATCATGATCGCCCTGTCACGTCAGCCTAAGGATAATTTTTATCCTTAGTTACCGGCCAGCACCGGGCCTAATTAGTGGCCTCTCGGGGAGGTGTGACTAGGACTTGTTACACCGAAATATTAAATTTCGGCGTAACCATTTACTGGCCATTTTTTTTTCCTTTAACTTTTTTTTCTTTATTTATGTTGCATATTATTCAAGTACTAGTATATTTATTTCTTTGTATTTTTCAGGATTTTTACAACATTTTGACCATAAAAGAAAAAGACAAAAAAAAAAAAAGACATTTTTACTTTTCCAAATTTAAAGCATTTGCAGACAACAATTTAACTGTGGCTCTTATGGTGCATTTTTACGATAGGGTAGAAAACTTTGTGGGAAGAGGAAAAACTGCCAGTTACTCACAGTTTACCCTTTTCCCATAATGTTTTCTAAAGTCATCTTTTGCAGGATTGTTAATACTAGGCATTTTATTTGTTACAATATTATGACCAGAAAAAAAGAGAAAAAATATATATATTTTAGACTTTTCCAAATTTAAAGCATTTGCAGACAACAAATGATGGTTTGATGTGGTGCAATTTTCCTCCACTAGGTTAAAAACATTGTGGGATTAGGAGAAAATGCTGTTTACCAGCAATTTCTCCTTTACCCATAATGTTTTACCAAGTCAGTAATATGCATTTCCTTTTTCACTCAATAGGGTAGTAACATTGCGAGGAAAGGGAAAGATACTGGTTAACAGCATTTTCTTCTTTTCTCAAGATGTTTTCCAAACATTTTATCCCAAGGTTCGTTAAAAACCGTCACTTCGCAAAAGGCTAGCAAATCCAACTAGAGTCTTGTTACAATATTTTCCTCGTTTACATGAATTTCTCTACTGTCGTCTGTCGGCCCATATAGTTGGCTGCATCCCCTCAAAAGTCGTGCAGTAGAAATCTCACCAGACGTGTACTTGTCCCATAGTTCATGGATTTTTCTATCAAGTCGGCGGTACGACGGTCTAGTGTCTCTCGCTGTTAGTCCCCCGTTTGTCATCAGGCGGATTTCCACTGTAACTTTTTCCGCTTCTTTCCTCAACAATGGCACTATCTTGTAAAAAGACAGTCCTTTGTGGCCCGCTCTGTTGTTAAGACGATGATGCCACCCTGCAAGATAAATTACCCATGTGTGGAAAAAGAATCATTGAATTGCTGACTACTCAGTCCCAGACAAGACGAACATGTGACGCTCACATATACATGTATATGAATATTGTACTCTATTCTGGAAAACCAAACGAGTGACATGAAAGACAATGTTCAGAGTGAGAGTATGAATGAGAGTATATGAGAGTATATGTACCTTCGACATCATTGTTAGTGCGAACTGTACTTCCGAATATGCACCAAGACTGAACATCGAAGATAGCATGGTGCATCCACTGTCTGTCGATGTAGCTGACCAGTCGTCGAAGCTGCTCTGTGTTGGCCCGTTGTTGGAGGTGTTGAAACGTCGGCTGGATATGGTTCTGGGGCAAGAACGGCAGCGCGAGTATTTGACGAATGTAATTGTAGATACTTGATCTCTGGCTGTAGGCTGGTTTCAAACCTATGTCCTGAACCTGCCTCCATACCGCCTGTGTCCAGTGAAAGACACACCCTTTCAATGAGATCCCGGGAAACACGTATCTAACAGCAAGCCAGGCAGCTGAAGAAATATAGAAAAGGACTTTGTTAAAACAATGACCACATTCACACAATGAAAATAGAAGTATCCATTTCAAAGAAATAGGCATGTAAACAGTTATTTTTTTATTCTTTTGTTTTTATGTCTTGCATTTCAAATTTGAATGATACATACCCGGCTCGAAATCAATGACGAAACCTTCTACCACGACATCTCCCAGAACTCCTTTCAACTTGCGCAGAACCTGTATCAAAAATAAATAATCATACGTATAACTGTATTTTAGATAAACCGTACATAGTAGAATAACTCTTTTTTTGGTTTAATATTAGCTTGCACATTACAGAAGAAAAAAAAAAGCATATTACCTGAACATAATCTTCTTTCCTTCTCCTTGACATAAGAACAAACGCCAACGGAACTTGTTTCTCGGCCCCGTCTCGTTGTATGAAACCATGTATAGACATCAGCTGTCCGGATCTAAACGGCTCACCCATCACCTGTGAAATGTCATTAGGATGTCAAAATGATGGCAATTATTGGAAACAAAAAGCATTAAACATAAGGCATTCTTAAGAACATCAAAATGTATACCTTATAACATACATTAACAAAACATTGTAAACGAAGAAGCTAAGGAGATCCCAGAATCGATCAAGCGGAATATAAAATCACATGTTTTTGTGGTTAAGATATTCAATTGAAAAGTATTTGTAGTTTTTACCTTAAATGTTCCGTCCATAAACCAACGTTTGGTTTGCTTTAGGAGACGCAATTGCTCTGGAGAGGCAAATATCAAGTGTCGGTCTCTGTCAACCCTGATGTCAGCAACTAGGAAACCTTCGCACTGGAGATATTCTTGGTTCAACTGAAATGATAACATTAAAAGTCATCGCAAGGTTTTGAAAACAACACGAAATCATCTAACAGTATACAGAAATCGGAAGATCAGAATGCAAGACATGTGGCAATGTTGAAAATTGAAATTACCTCAAACTGCAAGTCTTTGGGTTCCTGTGGTCTTATTTTTGTTCTTACACGGTTCGCAGCTCTAGTGAGATTCTTAGGGTTACAGATGTTGGGTTGGTTGGGCGTCACATACTCTCGCATAGCATCCTCCACAAGTTCGCTAGCAGACTGGAAAACATGCTTCTTCGCCTCCAATTTGACCTAAATTATAACATAAATTATGTATATGATATAAGATTTTACATTCAACTGCGTCACTTTAAACTGTAAAATATGGCTTAGTTTTGAGTAAATATGAAATAAAGAAGTCACCTTTGATGATACTCGCACTGTACTGAGAGTGGATGGATCTGCTGAATGCACGTGGTTTTGTTTTCCTCGTTGAAAATCGCTTCCCTTCTGCGTCACTGTTGCGTAGCACCGAATCTTTTTGCTCCTGACACTGCATGTCCAGATGGTGGATTTTTTCAGCTCTTTCTGCAGTTAACAAAATTAGGACATGAGTTAACGACAATTTAAAGTAATGATTTCGTAAACAAGATTTCACAAGATCATACAGCATTTGATTAGCAATATCAGAGAGTAACACGAAATTATCGACATTAATGATATACAAGACTTTTTACTGCTCGTTATTATTGACAATTTATCACAAACAAGTCTACCTTTACTCCATACTTGTATCCATCACTGCTCACGAGAAGACGACCACCGCGCTTGCTACCATTCTCGAATATGTGAAATGTCAAAGGCTCGTCAGGCAACACAGAGGTCGAGAGACTTTCATCCAGCATAGAACTGAAAAATGAATAAAAGTGTGTATACGCATTTTACTTTGCGCAAGCTGAACAGTCGTGCATATTGCAAATAATGTTATCGCTGCGCTATGCTCGTTGTTATTGATGTACGTCTGTACGATTATAAAACGATATACTCACTTCTCGGTGATTTCCTCATGAGCTTAAATATTGGTATTGATGTTAAATGAGTAGTTCAGTGTTCTGTTGTTGGCAGTCGGCACTGACGCGTCAAAGTCTTCGTCCAGCTCCAAACTGTTTGCAGATAAAGAACCATTTCTGAAAAAAAATCAAAGGAAGATAAATGTCATGGCAATCTGTACTTAATCGAATGGGCGAGGGAAATTGAACAATTTTATGCTTTTTGCCTCAGCTAATAGAGTTTGTGTGCATTATTATAAGTGTGATTTGCTTTCCATACCTTGCAACTCACTCTCTGCTATGTCCATATCTTCAGTCTCGAAGGATGTTTCAGTAGAAGCCTCGGCAGAGGCTGCATACCCGTAGCACGACTAGGTATTATAGGTATATGTATAAACAACGAGTTTCTTTCTTGATGGAACAATTAGTCCACACTTTACTCATTTATTCAATTTTGCAGCTTACGATTGTCGTTAAGTCGAAATTTAAAAAATAAAAGGTATTTTACCTCGCGTCATTTAATTCCCCACTCCGCATTTCTGCGTCCATGTAGTCGGAATTTGCAGCATGGTTTTGGACTGTTGATTCTGCGACGGGTACAATATCTGAATTTGAACTCTGAAATAAATAATTAATTTTCCTCATTAATGGTCAAATGTTTATCATAATCAAGGTACTGCAAATGCAGTAAAGTTACATGTACACACACTCCTTCATATGTTAGCAATAACTATAGCTGCACTGGCATGTATCTTAAAATAATGGTTATGGTTGTAAAATTACGCAATATTGTAGGCCTATAGGCGATTTACAATACCTTAATATTTTAAACCTAAAAGGAACTATTATATCCAACATGTATAAAATATTGATATTACTTCTATTTACGTACCGTCGAAATGAAAGATGGACACTCAAGAGTGAAGTTGGCTTCAAAGCTGGTGACACTACCGTCTTCTGAAAACAACGTGGCCTCAGCGGCTACCTAAACAAATGAATAATTGAGATCGTTCGTTCAATGTCATTTAAGTTTTTATATTTTTTTTCTTAGGAAGTACATTAACTCTTTACAACACGAGAAAATTTTTGACTGGTCCAAGTTGAAAGCATTTGCAGACGACAAAATAAATGTGACTGAAAAATTAAAATTTGTTCTAGGAAGGGTAAAAAACACTGTGGGAAAAGGAGAAAATGCTGGTTACCAATCTGCTTCTTTCTCAGGGGCGTCAAAAGTAGGGATTGTGTGGTAATGGGTTAATTCATGTACATAAATTCAACAACTGTAAATTTATTTACTATTGAATTAGTAATAACTACTAATTATACTAGTTATATAATTCACGTTTACGTAAACAATATCCATTTAACAAACATGCAATTACCTGTAGCCCTTCATCGTCTATTGATGGAATTTTTAGGGTGCACGGCTGGCAGACGAAGCTTAGGGTTATTTCTCCCCTTCTTGCCGCAAAGTACTGCGCTTGTGTGATTCCTGAAGAATTAGACATTAAAATAAAATATGCCCCTGTCTATCCCACTTGTCGCCATATATTTTCGGGTGCAATGATCATCGCTAAGCATTTTCTCCAGATATGTTTTCAAGACCATGTTTTTTTTTTAATAAATGTTTTAAAGAACTGTTTAATAGTATCGTAATATATTACAGGAAAAGGAGGAATCGCTCATAACAAGGAATCTGTCTTTTTTTACTATGCATCCTTTTCTGTACTATAACGTGGATAATAATTTTGCACATTACCACTTGTTTTCAGTTATAGTTCACTTATGGTTTTCAAAAGTTAACAATTCAAAAGTCAGTGTCATTTTAACCCTTATCTAATTACAGAGTTTTAGTCTTGTCCAAACTGAAAGCATTTGCATACGACCTACAAACTTGATCATTTCGTACAATACAATGCAATATACTTTTCTCTCAGTTACATAAATACACTACTACATGACATTGGGTGGTCAAATGGTGGTAACAGGGAAATCGATTGAGAGAGAGAGAGAGAGAGAGAGAAATGGGTGTGTGTGTGTGGATAAATATCGATTTCAGATATTGTAAGATGATCGAGTAAACTATAAATAATTTTTCTGGATGTTGGGCTGGATCAAGATCAGACGGCAAGTTGCAGTACTCTCTCTCTCTCTCTCTCTCTCAAGCGCAACAAGTCTCAGTAAAAATGCAAAAATTTTCCTACGAACTTCAAAAATATAAATGATGAATTAAGGAATTGATATCTCTTAACAAATTTGTATTTCTACATTTGTATTGTAAAATGAAAAATAGGTATCCTCGATTGAGTGAAAGTAATGGTAATCGAAAAGCGTTCATACCACTTCGCAGTAGCAAAGTCCAAATGGTATAGATTGCGTAATACGTAATTAACGATGTTGATAATCGGCCCTAATAGGATTATGACGGCACGTGATCTAAAGACATTTAATCAGCAACACAGTGGACTCATTCAATCAGAGAACAATCAAAATGGTACTTACTAAGAATCAAAAAATGCATTTTTTATTTAAACCTTGACTATAAGGGTAATTTGTTCGGTCGGTAAACGTGCAAGGCATAATTGGTAGATTATAGAGGCAGGAACAACATATCAAAAGTAAAAAAAAAAGAAAGAGATAAAATCTTACCTGTTCCACAAAGCCGATGCTGCCATCCCTCACACCGATCGCAAGAAATAGAATGGCGGCGGCCATTAACTTCTTTCTGACAAGAAATGCACAACACTGACATAATTCCGTTCTATAATCCTTTTCAACACTAACGACACTTTCAAAGATGAATAATGATGAGACATTTTTGCGAAGCTTATATAGCAATGTCGTCGGTGTATAAAAGATTTTTTTGAAACAAAAGATAAACCAATTACTAAAACTTTTCCTTTTTCAATCATTGCTCATCGACACGAATAAAGAGCAAACCGACCAATTTAAATCACTTACCTGGTAAAGGTGCTAATTATATGATTAAAGACGTACAATCTTCCATAAAGCACGCGATTTCACACCTCATCATTAATCGCATTAATTGAGTGAATATGGTGTGATTAATTAATCAAACTAAATAAACAAGGTGATCAGCGGTATCTATCAAAAACCGTAATATTTCAGTTTTTTTTATATTAAATTTATAAAAGGTAAACCGACATAGGTAATCATATTTACATGTATATAGATTCTTTCTTCTTTTTTTCCAAAAAAAATTATAAAAGGTAAACCGACATAGGTAATCATATTTACATGTATATAGATTCTTTCTTCTTTTTCCAAACTGTTTTCCATTTTCGAAAAAATCTTAATTTACATGGTCATAAGATGTTCTTTGAAAAAATATTGTCGATCTCTATCTCTCTCTCTCTGATTACATTAATTAGAGGGTAGGGGGGCGAAACGACTTGGGGAGGAAATGGTTTGGGGGCGAAACGACTAGGGTCCGGGGGCGAAACGACTAGGGGTGAAAAATAGAGGCGAAACGACCAGGGGGGAAACGACCAGGGGGGAAACGTCTTTGGGGCGAAACGTCCTGTTACCATTCAGGTGGGTGGGGGTCGGTTCAGAATCCGACCTTCTGTCACCCGTTTTATCCAAAGAATCGCCCAGTGTCTATGTATTTTGGCATACATCCATTTTGGATGCCTGCAGATCTGCAAAGGATTACATATAAGCCTTCAAAGTTCACTTGGAAAATCAGAGTAAAACGAATTTCTGAATCGTAGTAGACCATGGTGCGTAATAAGGTCACAAAAACAAAATAGTCCCTAAACAAATTACACAGCCACGCTCAGTTTTTCAAGATATGATCAAACAAACATCAAAAACGCCTTTTAAACCTGTCCTTTCACATTTTCTGATAAAACAGGGTAACAAATGTGCTTGATATCAAATTTTCAAATGGAACTACTTTTGACTTCTGTCCGAATGTTTTGAAACAAAGGGAGGGAACTACATCTACACATATATATAAGGGGGTTAATTTTCTGGGTTGAATTCAACTGTTTCGCTAGCTCAGTGGGCTAGACAAAAGGTCCCAATATCTTTTTAGTTTTCGTCATTGGTGGACAAGGGTCAAATCTGAGCAACTACTCCTTTTTTTACCCCATTTTCCCTCATCTTTTTTTTTTTTTTTTTTTTTATTTATTCATTCATTGTCCCTAATTCTGAGATATTTATAAGTACAAATTTCAAATTCAAATTATTGAGAATGTGAGAAAATTTTCAGGCTCTCTATGTATCTACTTTCATTTATTTCCATAGGTTTCTTTCTTTTTTTTTTTTCATCCCAATGCATAAGGCTTCCCTGTTGCCAGATGTCCCGAATCGACATGATATTGCTTGCAACCGTGATGACATGTTTCAACCACTCCAAACTGGAAAGAATGATAGTATGACCAGGCTCCAAAATCAGTTGTGATGACAACCCAAAGATATAGGGAAATTTGGTACATTCGATAAAACATAAATCTGGGTTTGCGTTAACTTTTGCCCATCAGTCTGTTCATGCACACTTTAATAATGAGACCAATTTTGTCATACTAATTTGCAGACAATTTCATTAGAAGAGGATGTATTTTAGTATGTTTTTATTCCCACAAAGAAATCAAGAAAAGAAAAAAAACAACATTATTTGTGCCTTTTGCCAAGTTCATGTTTTCGCATTGGCGTGAGTGCCATATATCAATATTTCATCATTGAAACCGATTTCAGATTCTTCTCTGGGTCTAATTGTTGCATGCATTCTGACGGTTCGGCCATGTCATCACGGGCACAGGAGATGTAGATAAATTTGTGCCATTTTGCCAGCTTGAGCCTTGCAGCTGTAGATCTATGCCTGACAAAGTACATTGTGGTGGACCCTTTTTATCTTTCCACATTACCCTGCCACATTGTTTGATAAGTCCTGTAAACCTATTAGGCTATTTAAAAAGCAACACTGAACAAATTTCCCCCTGACTGCACTGAGGAAAATTGCTCCCTGTTTTATTTTCATTTCTCATTCAATTTTTAGTAATGATTTATTTACTTTCTCCCACATCTTTCCTGTCAAATGGTACAATCAGCAAAATCTCAAAGTATTTTTTTGCCATTCCCAAATACTTTATGTGGAGAAAAGGGCCCTTTTTTTTTTGCTTGTTTTATGCAACTGCCACCAGGTCCTCCTGAAAAGCTTTCTCTCTCTCTCTCTCACTCACTCACTCTCTCTCTCTCTCTCTCTCTCTTGCTGGTTTATTCAGTTAGGCTATGATTCTTCATGACTTTTTCATAGATAATTAGTGGTCTCAACATATCCAAAGCTTCAATGTGAGATAGGGAAGCTGATCTGAAAAATATGTAGGAAATTTATATGGAAACGGGTCATTCAGGTGGGTGGGGGTCGGTTCAGAATCCGACCTTCTGTCACCTGTTTTATCCAAAGAATCGCCCAGTGTCTATGTATTTTGGCATACATCCATTTTGGATGCCTGCAGATCTGCAAAGGATTACATATAAGCCTTCAAAGTTCACTTGGAAAATCAGAGTAAAACGAATTTCTGAATCGTAGTAGACCATGGTGCGTAATAAGGTCACAAAAACAAAATAGTCCCTAAACAAATTACACAGCCACGCTCAGTTTTTCAAGATATGATCAAACAAACATCAAAAACGCCTTTTAAACCTGTCCTTTCACATTTTCTGATAAAACAGGGTAATAAATGTGCTTGATATCAAATTTTCAAATGGAACTACTTTTGACTTCTGTCCGAATGTTTTGAAACAAAGGGAGGGAACTACATCTACACATATATATAAGGGGGTTAATTTTCTGGGTTGAATTCAACTGTTTCGCTAGCTCAGTGGGCTAGACAAAAGGTCCCAATATCTTTTTAGTTTTCGTCATTGGTGGACAAGGGTCAAATCTGAGCAACTACTCCTTTTTTTACCCCATTTTCCCTCATCTTTTTTTTTTTTTATTTTTTTATTTATTCATTCATTGTCCCTAATTCTGAGATATTTATAAGTACAAATTTCAAATTCAAATTATTGAGAATGTGAGAAAATTTTCAGGCTCTCTATGTATCTACTTTCATTTATTTCCATAGGTTTCTTTCTTTTTTTTTTCATCCCAACGCATAAGGCTTCCCTGTTGCCAGATGTCCCGAATCGACATGATATTGCTTGCAACCGTGATGACATGTTTCAACCACTCCAAACTGGAAAGAATGATAGTATGACCAGGCTCCAAAATCAGTTGTGATGACAACCCAAAGATATAGGGAAATTTGGTACATTCGATAAAACATAAATCTGGGTTTGCGTTAACTTTTGCCCATCAGTCTGTTCATGCACACTTTAATAATGAGACCAATTTTGTCATACTAATTTGCAGACAATTTCATTAGAAGAGGATGTATTTTAGTATGTTTTTATTCCCACAAAGAAATCAAGAAAAGAAAAAAAACAACATTATTTGTGCCTTTTGCCAAGTTCATGTTTTCGCATTGGCGTGAGTGCCATATATCAATATTTCATCATTGAAACCGATTTCAGATTCTTCTCTGGGTCTAATTGTTGCATGCATTCTGACGGTTCGGCCATGTCATCACGGGCACAGGAGATGTAGATAAATTTGTGCCATTTTGCCAGCTTGAGCCTTGCAGCTGTAGATCTATGCCTGACAAAGTACATTGTGGTGGACTCTTTTTGTCTTTCCACATTACCCTGCCACATTGTTTGATAAGTCCTGTAAACCTATTAGGCTATTTAAAAAGCAACACTGAACAAATTTCCCCCTGACTGCACTGAGGAAAATTGCTCCCTGTTTTATTTTCATTTCTCATTCAATTTTTAGTAATGATTTATTTACTTTCTCCCACATCTTTCCTGTCAAATGGTACAATCAGCAAAATCTCAAAGTATTTTTTTGCCATTCCCAAATACTTTATGTGGAGAAAAGGGCCCTTTTTTTTTTTGCTTGTTTTATGCAACTGCCACCAGGTCCTCCTGAAAAGCTTTCTGTCTCTCACTCAATCACTCTCTCTCTCTCTTGCTGGTTTATTTAGTTAGGCTATGATTCTTCATGACTTTTTCATAGATAATTAGTGGTCTCAACATATCCAAAGCTCCAATGTGCGATAGGGAAGCTGATCTGAAAAATATGTAGGAAATTTATATGGAAACGGGTCATTCAGGTGGGTGGGGGTCGGTTCAGAATCCGACCTTCTGTCACCCGTTTTATCCAAAGAATCGCCCAGTGTCTATGTATTTTGGCATACATCCATTTTGGATGCCTGCAGATCTGCAAAGGATTACATATAAGTCTTCAAAGTTCACTTGGAAAATCAGAGTAAAACGAATTTCTGAATCGTAGTAGACCATGGTGCGTAATAAGGTCACAAAAACAAAATAGTCCCTAAACAAATTACACAGCCACGCTCAGTTTTTCAAGATATGATCAAACAAACATCAAAAACGCCTTTTAAACCTGTCCTTTCACATTTTCTGATAAAACAGGGTAACAAATGTGCTTGATATCAAATTTTCAAATGGAACTACTTTTGACTTCTGTCCGAATGTTTTGAAACAAAGGGAGGGAACTACATCTACACATATATATAAGGGGGTTAATTTTCTGGGTTGAATTGAACTGTTTCGCTAGCTCAGTGGGCTAGACAAAAGGTCCCAATATCTTTTTAGTTTTCGTCATTGGTGGACAAGGGTCAAATCTGAGCAACTACTCCTTTTTTTACCCCATTTTCCCTCATCTTTTTTTTTTTTTTTTTTTCATTTATTCATTCATTTTCCCTAATTCTGAGATATTTATAAGTACAAATTTCAAATTCAAATTATTGAGAATGTGAGAAAATTTTCAGGCTCTCTATGTATCTACTTTCATTTATTTCCATAGGTTTCTTTCTTTTTTTTTTCATCCCAACGCATAAGGCTTCCCTGTTGCCAGATGTCCCGAATCGACATGATATTGCTTGCAACCGTGATGACATGTTTCAACCACTCCAAACTGGAAAGAATGATAGTATGACCAGGCTCCAAAATCAGTTGTGATGACAACCCAAAGATATAGGGAAATTTGGTACATTCGATAAAACATAAATCTGGGTTTGCGTTAACTTTTGCCCATCAGTCTGTTCATGCACACTTTAATAATGAGACCAATTTTGTCATACTAATTTGCAGACAATTTCATTAGAAGAGGATGTATTTTAGTATGTTTTTATTCCCACAAAGAAATCAAGAAAAGAAAAAAAACAACATTATTTGTGCCTTTTGCCAAGTTCATGTTTTCGCATTGGCGTGAGTGCCATATATCAATATTTCATCATTGAAACTGATTTCAGATTCTTCTCTGGGTCTAATTGTTGCATGCATTCTGACGGTTCGGCCATGTCATCACGGGCACAGGAGATGTAGATAAATTTGTGCCATTTTGCCAGCTTGAGCCTTGCAGCTGTAGATCTATGCCTGACAAAGTACATTGTGGTGGACCCTTTTTATCTTTCCACATTACCCTGCCACATTGTTTGATAAGTCCTGTAAACCTATTAGGCTATTTAAAAAGCAACACTGAACAAATTTCCCCCTGACTGCACTGAGGAAAATTGCTCCCTGTTTTATTTTCATTTCTCATTCAATTTTTAGTAATGATTTATTTACTTTCTCCCACATCTTTCCTGTCAAATGGTACAATCAGCAAAATCTCAAAGTATTTTTTTGCCATTCCCAAATACTTTATGTGGAGAAAAGGGCCCTTTTTTTTTTTGCTTGTTTTATGCAACTGCCACCAGGTCCTCCTGAAAAGCTTTCTCTCTCTCTCTCTCACTCACTCACTCTCTCTCTCTCTTGCTGGTTTATTCAGTTAGGCTATGATTCTTCATGACTTTTTCATAGATAATTAGTGGTCTCAACATATCCAAAGCTTCAATGTGAGATAGGGAAGCTGATCTGAAAAATATGTAGGAAATTTATATGGAAACGGGTCATTCAGGTGGGTGGGGGTCGGTTCAGAATCCGACCTTCTGTCACCCGTTTTATCCAAAGAATCGCCCAGTGTCTATGTATTTTGGCATACATCCATTTTGGATGCCTGCAGATCTGCAAAGGATTACATATAAGCCTTCAAAGTTCACTTGGAAAATCAGAGTAAAACGAATTTCTGAATCGTAGTAGACCATGGTGCGTAATAAGGTCACAAAAACAAAATAGTCCCTAAACAAATTACACAGCCACGCTCAGTTTTTCAAGATATGATCAAACAAACATCAAAAACGCCTTTTAAACCTGTCCTTTCACATTTTCTGATAAAACAGGGTAATAAATGTGCTTGATATCAAATTTTCAAATGGAACTACTTTTGACTTCTGTCCGAATGTTTTGAAACAAAGGGAGGGAACTACATCTACACATATATATAAGGGGGTTAATTTTCTGGGTTGAATTCAACTGTTTCGCTAGCTCAGTGGGCTAGACAAAAGGTCCCAATATCTTTTTAGTTTTCGTCATTGGTGGACAAGGGTCAAATCTGAGCAACTACTCCTTTTTTTACCCCATTTTCCCTCATCTTTTTTTTTTTTTTTTTTTTTATTTATTCATTCATTGTCCCTAATTCTGAGATATTTATAAGTACAAATTTCAAATTCAAATTATTGAGAATGTGAGAAAATTTTCAGGCTCTCTATGTATCTACTTTCATTTATTTCCATAGGTTTCTTTCTTTTTTTTTTTCATCCCAATGCATAAGGCTTCCCTGTTGCCAGATGTCCCGAATCGACATGATATTGCTTGCAACCGTGATGACATGTTTCAACCACTCCAAACTGGAAAGAATGATAGTATGACCAGGCTCCAAAATCAGTTGTGATGACAACCCAAAGATATAGGGAAATTTGGTACATTCGATAAAACATAAATCTGGGTTTGCGTTAACTTTTGCCCATCAGTCTGTTCATGCACACTTTAATAATGAGACCAATTTTGTCATACTAATTTGCAGACAATTTCATTAGAAGAGGATGTATTTTAGTATGTTTTTATTCCCACAAAGAAATCAAGAAAAGAAAAAAAACAACATTATTTGTGCCTTTTGCCAAGTTCATGTTTTCGCATTGGCGTGAGTGCCATATATCAATATTTCATCATTGAAACCGATTTCAGATTCTTCTCTGGGTCTAATTGTTGCATGCATTCTGACGGTTCGGCCATGTCATCACGGGCACAGGAGATGTAGATAAATTTGTGCCATTTTGCCAGCTTGAGCCTTGCAGCTGTAGATCTATGCCTGACAAAGTACATTGTGGTGGACCCTTTTTATCTTTCCACATTACCCTGCCACATTGTTTGATAAGTCCTGTAAACCTATTAGGCTATTTAAAAAGCAACACTGAACAAATTTCCCCCTGACTGCACTGAGGAAAATTGCTCCCTGTTTTATTTTCATTTCTCATTCAATTTTTAGTAATGATTTATTTACTTTCTCCCACATCTTTCCTGTCAAATGGTACAATCAGCAAAATCTCAAAGTATTTTTTTGCCATTCCCAAATACTTTATGTGGAGAAAAGGGCCCTTTTTTTTTTGCTTGTTTTATGCAACTGCCACCAGGTCCTCCTGAAAAGCTTTCTCTCTCTCTCTCTCACTCACTCACTCTCTCTCTCTCTCTCTCTCTCTCTTGCTGGTTTATTCAGTTAGGCTATGATTCTTCATGACTTTTTCATAGATAATTAGTGGTCTCAACATATCCAAAGCTTCAATGTGAGATAGGGAAGCTGATCTGAAAAATATGTAGGAAATTTATATGGAAACGGGTCATTCAGGTGGGTGGGGGTCGGTTCAGAATCCGACCTTCTGTCACCTGTTTTATCCAAAGAATCGCCCAGTGTCTATGTATTTTGGCATACATCCATTTTGGATGCCTGCAGATCTGCAAAGGATTACATATAAGCCTTCAAAGTTCACTTGGAAAATCAGAGTAAAACGAATTTCTGAATCGTAGTAGACCATGGTGCGTAATAAGGTCACAAAAACAAAATAGTCCCTAAACAAATTACACAGCCACGCTCAGTTTTTCAAGATATGATCAAACAAACATCAAAAACGCCTTTTAAACCTGTCCTTTCACATTTTCTGATAAAACAGGGTAATAAATGTGCTTGATATCAAATTTTCAAATGGAACTACTTTTGACTTCTGTCCGAATGTTTTGAAACAAAGGGAGGGAACTACATCTACACATATATATAAGGGGGTTAATTTTCTGGGTTGAATTCAACTGTTTCGCTAGCTCAGTGGGCTAGACAAAAGGTCCCAATATCTTTTTAGTTTTCGTCATTGGTGGACAAGGGTCAAATCTGAGCAACTACTCCTTTTTTTACCCCATTTTCCCTCATCTTTTTTTTTTTTATTTTTTTATTTATTCATTCATTGTCCCTAATTCTGAGATATTTATAAGTACAAATTTCAAATTCAAATTATTGAGAATGTGAGAAAATTTTCAGGCTCTCTATGTATCTACTTTCATTTATTTCCATAGGTTTCTTTCTTTTTTTTTTCATCCCAACGCATAAGGCTTCCCTGTTGCCAGATGTCCCGAATCGACATGATATTGCTTGCAACCGTGATGACATGTTTCAACCACTCCAAACTGGAAAGAATGATAGTATGACCAGGCTCCAAAATCAGTTGTGATGACAACCCAAAGATATAGGGAAATTTGGTACATTCGATAAAACATAAATCTGGGTTTGCGTTAACTTTTGCCCATCAGTCTGTTCATGCACACTTTAATAATGAGACCAATTTTGTCATACTAATTTGCAGACAATTTCATTAGAAGAGGATGTATTTTAGTATGTTTTTATTCCCACAAAGAAATCAAGAAAAGAAAAAAAACAACATTATTTGTGCCTTTTGCCAAGTTCATGTTTTCGCATTGGCGTGAGTGCCATATATCAATATTTCATCATTGAAACCGATTTCAGATTCTTCTCTGGGTCTAATTGTTGCATGCATTCTGACGGTTCGGCCATGTCATCACGGGCACAGGAGATGTAGATAAATTTGTGCCATTTTGCCAGCTTGAGCCTTGCAGCTGTAGATCTATGCCTGACAAAGTACATTGTGGTGGACTCTTTTTGTCTTTCCACATTACCCTGCCACATTGTTTGATAAGTCCTGTAAACCTATTAGGCTATTTAAAAAGCAACACTGAACAAATTTCCCCCTGACTGCACTGAGGAAAATTGCTCCCTGTTTTATTTTCATTTCTCATTCAATTTTTAGTAATGATTTATTTACTTTCTCCCACATCTTTCCTGTCAAATGGTACAATCAGCAAAATCTCAAAGTATTTTTTTGCCATTCCCAAATACTTTATGTGGAGAAAAGGGCCCTTTTTTTTTTTGCTTGTTTTATGCAACTGCCACCAGGTCCTCCTGAAAAGCTTTCTCTCTCTCTCTCTCACTCACTCACTCTCTCTTGCTGGTTTATTCAGTTAGGCTATGATTCTTCATGACTTTTTCATAGATAATTAGTGGTCTCAACATATCCAAAGCTCCAATGTGCGATAGGGAAGCTGATCTGAAAAATATGTAGGAAATTTATATGGAAACGGGTCATTCAGGTGGGTGGGGGTCGGTTCAGAATCCGACCTTCTGTCACCCGTTTTATCCAAAGAATCGCCCAGTGTCTATGTATTTTGGCATACATCCATTTTGGATGCCTGCAGATCTGCAAAGGATTACATATAAGTCTTCAAAGTTCACTTGGAAAATCAGAGTAAAACGAATTTCTGAATCGTAGTAGACCATGGTGCGTAATAAGGTCACAAAAACAAAATAGTCCCTAAACAAATTACACAGCCACGCTCAGTTTTTCAAGATATGATCAAACAAACATCAAAAACGCCTTTTAAACCTGTCCTTTCACATTTTCTGATAAAACAGGGTAACAAATGTGCTTGATATCAAATTTTCAAATGGAACTACTTTTGACTTCTGTCCGAATGTTTTGAAACAAAGGGAGGGAACTACATCTACACATATATATAAGGGGGTTAATTTTCTGGGTTGAATTCAACTGTTTCGCTAGCTCAGTGGGCTAGACAAAAGGTCCCAATATCTTTTTAGTTTTCGTCATTGGTGGACAAGGGTCAAATCTGAGCAACTACTCCTTTTTTTACCCCATTTTCCCTCATCTTTTTTTTTTTTTTTTTTTCATTTATTCATTCATTTTCCCTAATTCTGAGATATTTATAAGTACAAATTTCAAATTCAAATTATTGAGAATGTGAGAAAATTTTCAGGCTCTCTATGTATCTACTTTCATTTATTTCCATAGGTTTCTTTCTTTTTTTTTTCATCCCAACGCATAAGGCTTCCCTGTTGCCAGATGTCCCGAATCGACATGATATTGCTTGCAACCGTGATGACATGTTTCAACCACTCCAAACTGGAAAGAATGATAGTATGACCAGGCTCCAAAATCAGTTGTGATGACAACCCAAAGATATAGGGAAATTTGGTACATTCGATAAAACATAAATCTGGGTTTGCGTTAACTTTTGCCCATCAGTCTGTTCATGCACACTTTAATAATGAGACCAATTTTGTCATACTAATTTGCAGACAATTTCATTAGAAGAGGATGTATTTTAGTATGTTTTTATTCCCACAAAGAAATCAAGAAAAGAAAAAAAACAACATTATTTGTGCCTTTTGCCAAGTTCATGTTTTCGCATTGGCGTGAGTGCCATATATCAATATTTCATCATTGAAACCGATTTCAGATTCTTCTCTGGGTCTAATTGTTGCATGCATTCTGACGGTTCGGCCATGTCATCACGGGCACAGGAGATGTAAATAAATTTGTGCCATTTTGCCAGCTTGAGCCTTGCAGCTGTAGATCTATGCCTGACAAAGTACATTGTGGTGGACCCTTTTTGTCTTTCCACATTACCCTGCCACATTGTTTGATAAGTCCTGTAAACCTATTAGGCTATTTAAAAAGCAACACTGAACAAATTTCCCCCTGACTGCACTGAGGAAAATTGCTCCCTGTTTTATTTTCATTTCTCATTCAATTTTTAGTAATGATTTATTTACTTTCTCCCACATCTTTCCTGTCAAATGGTACAATCAGCAAAATCTCAAAGTATTTTTTTGCCATTCCCAAATACTTTATGTGGAGAAAAGGGCCCTTTTTTTTTTGCTTGTTTTATGCAACTGCCACCAGGTCCTCCTGAAAAGCTTTCTCTCTCTCACTCACTCACTCACTCACTCTCTCTCTCTCTCTCTCTTGCTGGTTTATTCAGTTAGGCTATGATTCTTCATGACTTTTTCATAGATAATTAGTGGTCTCAACATATCCAAAGCTTCAATGTGAGATAGGGAAGCTGATCTGAAAAATATGTAGGAAATTTATATCGAAACGGGTCATTCAGGTGGTTCCGGGACGTTTCGCCCCAAAACCATTTCCTCCCCGAGTCGTTTCGCCCCCAAGACGTTTCCCCCCTGGTCGTTTCCCCCCTGGTCGTTTCGCCCCCCCTAGTCGTTTCGCCCCCCTGGTCGTTTCCCCCCTAGTCGTTTCGCCCCCAATACAAGGTTAAACTTAGTTTGCACTTTTAAATGAACTTTTATTCAGTTTTAACAGGACAATTGTGGTATTTGGAAAACATATCAGGATCATGATCGCCCTGTCACGTCAGCCTAAGGATAATTTTTATCCTTAGTTACCGGCCAGCACCGGGCCTAATTAGTGGCCTCTCGGGGAGGTGTGACTAGGACTTGTTACACCGAAATATTAAATTTCGGCGTAACCATTTACTGGCCATTTTTTTTTCCTTTAACTTTTTTTTCTTTATTTATGTTGCATATTATTCAAGTACTAGTATATTTATTTCTTTGTATTTTTCAGGATTTTTACAACATTTTGACCATAAAAGAAAAAGACAAAAAAAAAAAAAGACATTTTTACTTTTCCAAATTTAAAGCATTTGCAGACAACAATTTAACTGTGGCTCTTATGGTGCATTTTTACGATAGGGTAGAAAACTTTGTGGGAAGAGGAAAAACTGCCAGTTACTCACAGTTTACCCTTTTCCCATAATGTTTTCTAAAGTCATCTTTTGCAGGTTTGTTAATACTAGGCATTTTATTTGTTACAATATTATGACCAGAAAAAAAGAGAAAAAATATATATATTTTAGACTTTTCCAAATTTAAAGCATTTGCAGACAACAAATGATGGTTTGATGTGGTGCAATTTTCCTCCACTAGGTTAAAAACATTGTGGGATTAGGAGAAAATGCTGTTTACCAGCAATTTCTCCTTTACCCATAATGTTTTACCAAGTCAGTAATATGCATTTCCTTTTTCACTCAATAGGGTAGTAACATTGCGAGGAAAGGGAAAGATACTGGTTAACAGCATTTTCTTCTTTTCTCAAGATGTTTTCCAAACATTTTATCCCAAGGTTCGTTAAAAACCGTCACTTCGCAAAAGGCTAGCAAATCCAACTAGAGTCTTGTTACAATATTTTCCTCGTTTACATGAATTTCTCTACTGTCGTCTGTCGGCCCATATAGTTGGCTGCATCCCCTCAAAAGTCGTGCAGTAGAAATCTCACCAGACGTGTACTTGTCCCATAGTTCATGGATTTTTCTATCAAGTCGGCGGTACGACGGTCTAGTGTCTCTCGCTGTTAGTCCCCCGTTTGTCATCAGGCGGATTTCCACTGTAACTTTTTCCGCTTCTTTCCTCAACAATGGCACTATCTTGTAAAAAGACAGTCCTTTGTGGCCCGCTCTGTTGTTAAGACGATGATGCCACCCTGCAAGATAAATTACCCATGTGTGGAAAAAGAATCATTGAATTGCTGACTACTCAGTCCCAGACAAGACGAACATGTGACGCTCACATATACATGTATATGAATATTGTACTCTATTCTGGAAAACCAAACGAGTGACATGAAAGACAATGTTCAGAGTGAGAGTATGAATGAGAGTATATGAGAGTATATGTACCTTCGACATCATTGTTAGTGCGAACTGTACTTCCGAATATGCACCAAGACTGAACATCGAAGATAGCATGGTGCATCCACTGTCTGTCGATGTAGCTGACCAGTCGTCGAAGCTGCTCTGTGTTGGCCCGTTGTTGGAGGTGTTGAAACGTCGGCTGGATATGGTTCTGGGGCAAGAACGGCAGCGCGAGTATTTAACGAATGTAATTGTAGATACTTGATCTCTGGCTGTAGGCTGGTTTCAAACCTATGTCCTGAACCTGCCTCCATACCGCCTGTGTCCAGTGAAAGACACACCCTTTCAATGAGATCCCGGGAAACACGTATCTAACAGCAAGCCAGGCAGCTGAAGAAATATAGAAAAGGACTTTGTTAAAACAATGACCACATTCACACAATGAAAATAGAAGTATCCATTTCAAAGAAATAGGCATGTAAACAGTTATTTTTTTATTCTTTTGTTTTTATGTCTTGCATTTCAAATTTGAATGATACATACCCGGCTCGAAATCAATGACGAAACCTTCTACCACGACATCTCCCAGAACTCCTTTCAACTTGCGCAGAACCTGTATCAAAAATAAATAATCATACGTATAACTGTATTTTAGATAAACCGTACATAGTAGAATAACTCTTTTTTTGGTTTAATATTAGCTTGCACATTACAGAAGAAAAAAAAAAGCATATTACCTGAACATAATCTTCTTTCCTTCTCCTTGACATAAGAACAAACGCCAACGGAACTTGTTTCTCGGCCCCGTCTCGTTGTATGAAACCATGTATAGACATCAGCTGTCCGGATCTAAACGGCTCACCCATCACCTGTGAAATGTCATTAGGATGTCAAAATGATGGCAATTATTGGAAACAAAAAGCATTAAACATAAGGCATTCTTAAGAACATCAAAATGTATACCTTATAACATACATTAACAAAACATTGTAAACGAAGAAGCTAAGGAGATCCCAGAATCGATCAAGCGGAATATAAAATCACATGTTTTTGTGGTTAAGATATTCAATTGAAAAGTATTTGTAGTTTTTACCTTAAATGTTCCGTCCATAAACCAACGTTTGGTTTGCTTTAGGAGACGCAATTGCTCTGGAGAGGCAAATATCAAGTGTCGGTCTCTGTCAACCCTGATGTCAGCAACTAGGAAACCTTCGCACTGGAGATATTCTTGGTTCAACTGAAATGATAACATTAAAAGTCATCGCAAGGTTTTGAAAACAACACGAAATCATCTAACAGTATACAGAAATCGGAAGATCAGAATGCAAGACATGTGGCAATGTTGAAAATTGAAATTACCTCAAACTGCAAGTCTTTGGGTTCCTGTGGTCTTATTTTTGTTCTTACACGGTTCGCAGCTCTAGTGAGATTCTTAGGGTTACAGATGTTGGGTTGGTTGGGCGTCACATACTCTCGCATAGCATCCTCCACAAGTTCGCTAGCAGACTGGAAAACATGCTTCTTCGCCTCCAATTTGACCTAAATTATAACATAAATTATGTATATGATATAAGATTTTACATTCAACTGCGTCACTTTAAACTGTAAAATATGGCTTAGTTTTGAGTAAATATGAAATAAAGAAGTCACCTTTGATGATACTCGCACTGTACTGAGAGTGGATGGATCTGCTGAATGCACGTGGTTTTGTTTTCCTCGTTGAAAATCGCTTCCCTTCTGCGTCACTGTTGCGTAGCACCGAATCTTTTTGCTCCTGACACTGCATGTCCAGATGGTGGATTTTTTCAGCTCTTTCTGCAGTTAACAAAATTAGGACATGAGTTAACGACAATTTAAAGTAATGATTTCGTAAACAAGATTTCACAAGATCATACAGCATTTGATTAGCAATATCAGAGAGTAACACGAAATTATCGACATTAATGATATACAAGACTTTTTACTGCTCGTTATTATTGACAATTTATCACAAACAAGTCTACCTTTACTCCATACTTGTATCCATCACTGCTCACGAGAAGACGACCACCGCGCTTGCTACCATTCTCGAATATGTGAAATGTCAAAGGCTCGTCAGGCAACACAGAGGTCGAGAGACTTTCATCCAGCATAGAACTGAAAAATGAATAAAAGTGTGTATACGCATTTTACTTTGCGCAAGCTGAACAGTCGTGCATATTGCAAATAATGTTATCGCTGCGCTATGCTCGTTGTTATTGATGTACGTCTGTACGATTATAAAACGATATACTCACTTCTCGGTGATTTCCTCATGAGCTTAAATATTGGTATTGATGTTAAATGAGTAGTTCAGTGTTCTGTTGTTGGCAGTCGGCACTGACGCGTCAAAGTCTTCGTCCAGCTCCAAACTGTTTGCAGATAAAGAACCATTTCTGAAAAAAAATCAAAGGAAGATAAATGTCATGGCAATCTGTACTTAATCGAATGGGCGAGGGAAATTGAACAATTTTATGCTTTTTGCCTCAGCTAATAGAGTTTGTGTGCATTATTATAAGTGTGATTTGCTTTCCATACCTTGCAACTCACTCTCTGCTATGTCCATATCTTCAGTCTCGAAGGATGTTTCAGTAGAAGCCTCGGCAGAGGCTGCATACCCGTAGCACGACTAGGTATTATAGGTATATGTATAAACAACGAGTTTCTTTCTTGATGGAACAATTAGTCCACACTTTACTCATTTATTCAATTTTGCAGCTTACGATTGTCGTTAAGTCGAAATTTAAAAAATAAAAGGTATTTTACCTCGCGTCATTTAATTCCCCACTCCGCATTTCTGCGTCCATGTAGTCGGAATTTGCAGCATGGTTTTGGACTGTTGATTCTGCGACGGGTACAATATCTGAATTTGAACTCTGAAATAAATAATTAATTTTCCTCATTAATGGTCAAATGTTTATCATAATCAAGGTACTGCAAATGCAGTAAAGTTACATGTACACACACTCCTTCATATGTTAGCAATAACTATAGCTGCACTGGCATGTATCTTAAAATAATGGTTATGGTTGTAAAATTACGCAATATTGTAGGCCTATAGGCGATTTACAATACCTTAATATTTTAAACCTAAAAGGAACTATTATATCCAACATGTATAAAATATTGATATTACTTCTATTTACGTACCGTCGAAATGAAAGATGGACACTCAAGAGTGAAGTTGGCTTCAAAGCTGGTGACACTACCGTCTTCTGAAAACAACGTGGCCTCAGCGGCTACCTAAACAAATGAATAATTGAGATCGTTCGTTCAATGTCATTTAAGTTTTTATATTTTTTTTCTTAGGAAGTACATTAACTCTTTACAACACGAGAAAATTTTTGACTGGTCCAAGTTGAAAGCATTTGCAGACGACAAAATAAATGTGACTGAAAAATTAAAATTTGTTCTAGGAAGGGTAAAAAACACTGTGGGAAAAGGAGAAAATGCTGGTTACCAATCTGCTTCTTTCTCAGGGGCGTCAAAAGTAGGGATTGTGTGGTAATGGGTTAATTCATGTACATAAATTCAACAACTGTAAATTTATTTACTATTGAATTAGTAATAACTACTAATTATACTAGTTATATAATTCACGTTTACGTAAACAATATCCATTTAACAAACATGCAATTACCTGTAGCCCTTCATCGTCTATTGATGGAATTTTTAGGGTGCACGGCTGGCAGACGAAGCTTAGGGTTATTTCTCCCCTTCTTGCCGCAAAGTACTGCGCTTGTGTGATTCCTGAAGAATTAGACATTAAAATAAAATATGCCCCTGTCTATCCCACTTGTCGCCATATATTTTCGGGTGCAATGATCATCGCTAAGCATTTTCTCCAGATATGTTTTCAAGACCATGTTTTTTTTTTAATAAATGTTTTAAAGAACTGTTTAATAGTATCGTAATATATTACAGGAAAAGGAGGAATCGCTCATAACAAGGAATCTGTCTTTTTTTACTATGCATCCTTTTCTGTACTATAACGTGGATAATAATTTTGCACATTACCACTTGTTTTCAGTTATAGTTCACTTATGGTTTTCAAAAGTTAACAATTCAAAAGTCAGTGTCATTTTAACCCTTATCTAATTACAGAGTTTTAGTCTTGTCCAAACTGAAAGCATTTGCATACGACCTACAAACTTGATCATTTCGTACAATACAATGCAATATACTTTTCTCTCAGTTACATAAATACACTACTACATGACATTGGGTGGTCAAATGGTGGTAACAGGGAAATCGATTGAGAGAGAGAGAGAGAGAGAGAGAAATGGGTGTGTGTGTGTGGATAAATATCGATTTCAGATATTGTAAGATGATCGAGTAAACTATAAATAATTTTTCTGGATGTTGGGCTGGATCAAGATCAGACGGCAAGTTGCAGTACTCTCTCTCTCTCTCTCTCTCTCAAGCGCAACAAGTCTCAGTAAAAATGCAAAAATTTTCCTACGAACTTCAAAAATATAAATGATGAATTAAGGAATTGATATCTCTTAACAAATTTGTATTTCTACATTTGTATTGTAAAATGAAAAATAGGTATCCTCGATTGAGTGAAAGTAATGGTAATCGAAAAGCGTTCATACCACTTCGCAGTAGCAAAGTCCAAATGGTATAGATTGCGTAATACGTAATTAACGATGTTGATAATCGGCCCTAATAGGATTATGACGGCACGTGATCTAAAGACATTTAATCAGCAACACAGTGGACTCATTCAATCAGAGAACAATCAAAATGGTACTTACTAAGAATCAAAAAATGCATTTTTTATTTAAACCTTGACTATAAGGGTAATTTGTTCGGTCGGTAAACGTGCAAGGCATAATTGGTAGATTATAGAGGCAGGAACAACATATCAAAAGTAAAAAAAAAAGAAAGAGATAAAATCTTACCTGTTCCACAAAGCCGATGCTGCCATCCCTCACACCGATCGCAAGAAATAGAATGGCGGCGGCCATTAACTTCTTTCTGACAAGAAATGCACAACACTGACATAATTCCGTTCTATAATCCTTTTCAACACTAACGACACTTTCAAAGATGAATAATGATGAGACATTTTTGCGAAGCTTATATAGCAATGTCGTCGGTGTATAAAAGATTTTTTTGAAACAAAAGATAAACCAATTACTAAAACTTTTCCTTTTTCAATCATTGCTCATCGACACGAATAAAGAGCAAACCGACCAATTTAAATCACTTACCTGGTAAAGGTGCTAATTATATGATTAAAGACGTACAATCTTCCATAAAGCACGCGATTTCACACCTCATCATTAATCGCATTAATTGAGTGAATATGGTGTGATTAATTAATCAAACTAAATAAACAAGGTGATCAGCGGTATCTATCAAAAACCGTAATATTTCAGTTTTTTTTATATTAAATTTATAAAAGGTAAACCGACATAGGTAATCATATTTACATGTATATAGATTCTTTCTTCTTTTTTTCCAAAAAAAATTATAAAAGGTAAACCGACATAGGTAATCATATTTACATGTATATAGATTCTTTCTTCTTTTTCCAAACTGTTTTCCATTTTCGAAAAAATCTTAATTTACATGGTCATAAGATGTTCTTTGAAAAAATATTGTCGATCTCTATCTCTCTCTCTCTCTCTCTGATTACATTAATTAGAGGGTAGGGGGGCGAAACGACTTGGGGAGGAAATGGTTTGGGGGCGAAACGACTAGGGTCCGGGGGCGAAACGACTAGGGGTGAAAAATAGAGGCGAAACGACCAGGGGGGAAACGACCAGGGGGGAAACGTCTTTGGGGCGAAACGTCCTGTTACCATTCAGGTGGGTGGGGGTCGGTTCAGAATCCGACCTTCTGTCACCCGTTTTATCCAAAGAATCGCCCAGTGTCTATGTATTTTGGCATACATCCATTTTGGATGCCTGCAGATCTGCAAAGGATTACATATAAGCCTTCAAAGTTCACTTGGAAAATCAGAGTAAAACGAATTTCTGAATCGTAGTAGACCATGGTGCGTAATAAGGTCACAAAAACAAAATAGTCCCTAAACAAATTACACAGCCACGCTCAGTTTTTCAAGATATGATCAAACAAACATCAAAAACGCCTTTTAAACCTGTCCTTTCACATTTTCTGATAAAACAGGGTAACAAATGTGCTTGATATCAAATTTTCAAATGGAACTACTTTTGACTTCTGTCCGAATGTTTTGAAACAAAGGGAGGGAACTACATCTACACATATATATAAGGGGGTTAATTTTCTGGGTTGAATTCAACTGTTTCGCTAGCTCAGTGGGCTAGACAAAAGGTCCCAATATCTTTTTAGTTTTCGTCATTGGTGGACAAGGGTCAAATCTGAGCAACTACTCCTTTTTTTACCCCATTTTCCCTCATCTTTTTTTTTTTTTTTTTTTTTTATTTATTCATTCATTGTCCGTAATTCTGAGATATTTATAAGTACAAATTTCAAATTCAAATTATTGAGAATGTGAGAAAATTTTCAGGCTCTCTATGTATCTACTTTCATTTATTTCCATAGGTTTCTTTCTTTTTTTTTTTCATCCCAATGCATAAGGCTTCCCTGTTGCCAGATGTCCCGAATCGACATGATATTGCTTGCAACCGTGATGACATGTTTCAACCACTCCAAACTGGAAAGAATGATAGTATGACCAGGCTCCAAAATCAGTTGTGATGACAACCCAAAGATATAGGGAAATTTGGTACATTCGATAAAACATAAATCTGGGTTTGCGTTAACTTTTGCCCATCAGTCTGTTCATGCACACTTTAATAATGAGACCAATTTTGTCATACTAATTTGCAGACAATTTCATTAGAAGAGGATGTATTTTAGTATGTTTTTATTCCCACAAAGAAATCAAGAAAAGAAAAAAAACAACATTATTTGTGCCTTTTGCCAAGTTCATGTTTTCGCATTGGCGTGAGTGCCATATATCAATATTTCATCATTGAAACCGATTTCAGATTCTTCTCTGGGTCTAATTGTTGCATGCATTCTGACGGTTCGGCCATGTCATCACGGGCACAGGAGATGTAGATAAATTTGTGCCATTTTGCCAGCTTGAGCCTTGCAGCTGTAGATCTATGCCTGACAAAGTACATTGTGGTGGACCCTTTTTATCTTTCCACATTACCCTGCCACATTGTTTGATAAGTCCTGTAAACCTATTAGGCTATTTAAAAAGCAACACTGAACAAATTTCCCCCTGACTGCACTGAGGAAAATTGCTCCCTGTTTTATTTTCATTTCTCATTCAATTTTTAGTAATGATTTATTTACTTTCTCCCACATCTTTCCTGTCAAATGGTACAATCAGCAAAATCTCAAAGTATTTTTTTGCCATTCCCAAATACTTTATGTGGAGAAAAGGGCCCCTTTTTTTTTGCTTGTTTTATGCAACTGCCACCAGGTCCTCCTGAAAAGCTTTCTCTCTCTCTCTCTCACTCACTCACTCTCTCTCTCTCTCTCTCTCTTTCTTGCTGGTTTATTCAGTTAGGCTATGATTCTTCATGACTTTTTCATAGATAATTAGTGGTCTCAACATATCCAAAGCTTCAATGTGAGATAGGGAAGCTGATCTGAAAAATATGTAGGAAATTTATATGGAAACGGGTCATTCAGGTGGGTGGGGGTCGGTTCAGAATCCGACCTTCTGTCACCCGTTTTATCCAAAGAATCGCCCAGTGTCTATGTATTTTGGCATACATCCATTTTGGATGCCTGCAGATCTGCAAAGGATTACATATAAGCCTTCAAAGTTCACTTGGAAAATCAGGGTAAAACGAATTTCTGAATCGTAGTAGACCATGGTGCGTAATAAGGTCACAAAAACAAAATAGTCCCTAAACAAATTACACAGCCACGCTCAGTTTTTCAAGATATGATCAAACAAACATCAAAAACGCCTTTTAAACCTGTCCTTTCACATTTTCTGATAAAACAGGGTAATAAATGTGCTTGGTATCAAATTTTCAAATGGAACTACTTTTGACTTCTGTCCGAATGTTTTGAAACAAAGGGAGGGAACTACATCTACACATATATATAAGGGGGTTAATTTTCTGGGTTGAATTCAACTGTTTCGCTAGCTCAGTGGGCTAGACAAAAGGTCCCAATATCTTTTTAGTTTTCGTCATTGGTGGACAAGGGTCAAATCTGAGCAACTACTCCTTTTTTTACCCCATTTTCCCTCATCTTTTTTTTTTTTATTTTTTTATTTATTCATTCATTGTCCCTAATTCTGAGATATTTATAAGTACAAATTTCAAATTCAAATTATTGAGAATGTGAGAAAATTTTCAGGCTCTCTATGTATCTACTTTCATTTATTTCCATAGGTTTCTTTCTTTTTTTTTTCATCCCAACGCATAAGGCTTCCCTGTTGCCAGATGTCCCGAATCGACATGATATTGCTTGCAACCGTGATGACATGTTTCAACCACTCCAAACTGGAAAGAATGATAGTATGACCAGGCTCCAAAATCAGTTGTGATGACAACCCAAAGATATAGGGAAATTTGGTACATTCGATAAAACATAAATCTGGGTTTGCGTTAACTTTTGCCCATCAGTCTGTTCATGCACACTTTAATAATGAGACCAATTTTGTCATACTAATTTGCAGACAATTTCATTAGAAGAGGATGTATTTTAGTATGTTTTTATTCCCACAAAGAAATCAAGAAAAGAAAAAAAACAACATTATTTGTGCCTTTTGCCAAGTTCATGTTTTCGCATTGGCGTGAGTGCCATATATCAATATTTCATCATTGAAACCGATTTCAGATTCTTCTCTGGGTCTAATTGTTGCATGCATTCTGACGGTTCGGCCATGTCATCACGGGCACAGGAGATGTAGATAAATTTGTGCCATTTTGCCAGCTTGAGCCTTGCAGCTGTAGATCTATGCCTGACAAAGTACATTGTGGTGGACTCTTTTTGTCTTTCCACATTACCCTGCCACATTGTTTGATAAGTCCTGTAAACCTATTAGGCTATTTAAAAAGCAACACTGAACAAATTTCCCCCTGACTGCACTGAGGAAAATTGCTCCCTGTTTTATTTTCATTTCTCATTCAATTTTTAGTAATGATTTATTTACTTTCTCCCACATCTTTCCTGTCAAATGGTACAATCAGCAAAATCTCAAAGTATTTTTTTGCCATTCCCAAATACTTTATGTGGAGAAAAGGGCCCTTTTTTTTTTTTGCTTGTTTTATGCAACTGCCACCAGGTCCTCCTGAAAAGCTTTCTGTCTCTCACTCAATCACTCTCTCTCTCTCTTGCTGGTTTATTTAGTTAGGCTATGATTCTTCATGACTTTTTCATAGATAATTAGTGGTCTCAACATATCCAAAGCTCCAATGTGCGATAGGGAAGCTGATCTGAAAAATATGTAGGAAATTTATATGGAAACGGGTCATTCAGGTGGGTGGGGGTCGGTTCAGAATCCGACCTTCTGTCACCCGTTTTATCCAAAGAATCGCCCAGTGTCTATGTATTTTGGCATACATCCATTTTGGATGCCTGCAGATCTGCAAAGGATTACATATAAGTCTTCAAAGTTCACTTGGAAAATCAGAGTAAAACGAATTTCTGAATCGTAGTAGACCATGGTGCGTAATAAGGTCACAAAAACAAAATAGTCCCTAAACAAATTACACAGCCACGCTCAGTTTTTCAAGATATGATCAAACAAACATCAAAAACGCCTTTTAAACCTGTCCTTTCACATTTTCTGATAAAACAGGGTAACAAATGTGCTTGATATCAAATTTTCAAATGGAACTACTTTTGACTTCTGTCCGAATGTTTTGAAACAAAGGGAGGGAACTACATCTACACATATATATAAGGGGGTTAATTTTCTGGGTTGAATTCAACTGTTTCGCTAGCTCAGTGGGCTAGACAAAAGGTCCCAATATCTTTTTAGTTTTCGTCATTGGTGGACAAGGGTCAAATCTGAGCAACTACTCCTTTTTTTACCCCATTTTCCCTCATCTTTTTTTTTTTTTTTTTTTCATTTATTCATTCATTTTCCCTAATTCTGAGATATTTATAAGTACAAATTTCAAATTCAAATTATTGAGAATGTGAGAAAATTTTCAGGCTCTCTATGTATCTACTTTCATTTATTTCCATAGGTTTCTTTCTTTTTTTTTTCATCCCAACGCATAAGGCTTCCCTGTTGCCAGATGTCCCGAATCGACATGATATTGCTTGCAACCGTGATGACATGTTTCAACCACTCCAAACTGGAAAGAATGATAGTATGACCAGGCTCCAAAATCAGTTGTGATGACAACCCAAAGATATAGGGAAATTTGGTACATTCGATAAAACATAAATCTGGGTTTGCGTTAACTTTTGCCCATCAGTCTGTTCATGCACACTTTAATAATGAGACCAATTTTGTCATACTAATTTGCAGACAATTTCATTAGAAGAGGATGTATTTTAGTATGTTTTTATTCCCACAAAGAAATCAAGAAAAGAAAAAAAACAACATTATTTGTGCCTTTTGCCAAGTTCATGTTTTCGCATTGGCGTGAGTGCCATATATCAATATTTCATCATTGAAACTGATTTCAGATTCTTCTCTGGGTCTAATTGTTGCATGCATTCTGACGGTTCGGCCATGTCATCACGGGCACAGGAGATGTAGATAAATTTGTGCCATTTTGCCAGCTTGAGCCTTGCAGCTGTAGATCTATGCCTGACAAAGTACATTGTGGTGGACCCTTTTTATCTTTCCACATTACCCTGCCACATTGTTTGATAAGTCCTGTAAACCTATTAGGCTATTTAAAAAGCAACACTGAACAAATTTCCCCCTGACTGCACTGAGGAAAATTGCTCCCTGTTTTATTTTCATTTCTCATTCAATTTTTAGTAATGATTTATTTACTTTCTCCCACATCTTTCCTGTCAAATGGTACAATCAGCAAAATCTCAAAGTATTTTTTTGCCATTCCCAAATACTTTATGTGGAGAAAAGGGCCCTTTTTTTTTTTGCTTGTTTTATGCAACTGCCACCAGGTCCTCCTGAAAAGCTTTCTCTCTCTCTCTCTCACTCACTCACTCTCTCTTGCTGGTTTATTCAGTTAGGCTATGATTCTTCATGACTTTTTCATAGATAATTAGTGGTCTCAACATATCCAAAGCTTCAATGTGAGATAGGGAAGCTGATCTGAAAAATATGTAGGAAATTTATATGGAAACGGGTCATTCAGGTGGGTGGGGGTCGGTTCAGAATCCGACCTTCTGTCACCCGTTTTATCCAAAGAATCGCCCAGTGTCTATGTATTTTGGCATACATCCATTTTGGATGCCTGCAGATCTGCAAAGGATTACATATAAGTCTTCAAAGTTCACTTGGAAAATCAGAGTAAAACGAATTTCTGAATCGTAGTAGACCATGGTGCGTAATAAGGTCACAAAAACAAAATAGTCCCTAAACAAATTACACAGCCACGCTCAGTTTTTCAAGATATGATCAAACAAACATCAAAAACGCCTTTTAAACCTGTCCTTTCACATTTTCTGATAAAACAGGGTAACAAATGTGCTTGATATCAAATTTTCAAATGGAACTACTTTTGACTTCTGTCCGAATGTTTTGAAACAAAGGGAGGGAACTACATCTACACATATATATAAGGGGGTTAATTTTCTGGGTTGAATTGAACTGTTTCGCTAGCTCAGTGGGCTAGACAAAAGGTCCCAATATCTTTTTAGTTTTCGTCATTGGTGGACAAGGGTCAAATCTGAGCAACTACTCCTTTTTTTACCCCATTTTCCCTCATCTTTTTTTTTTTTTTTTTTTTTTATTTATTCATTCATTTTCCCTAATTCTGAGATATTTATAAGTACAAATTTCAAATTCAAATTATTGAGAATGTGAGAAAATTTTCAGGCTCTCTATGTATCTACTTTCATTTATTTCCATAGGTTTCTTTCTTTTTTTTTTTCATCCCAACGCATAAGGCTTCCCTGTTGCCAGATGTCCCGAATCGACATGATATTGCTTGCAACCGTGATGACATGTTTCAACCACTCCAAACTGGAAAGAATGATAGTATGACCAGGCTCCAAAATCAGTTGTGATGACAACCCAAAGATATAGGGAAATTTGGTACATTCGATAAAACATAAATCTGGGTTTGCGTT
Organism: Tridacna gigas; assembly: GCA_945859785.2. Taxonomy (NCBI): domain Eukaryota; kingdom Metazoa; phylum Mollusca; class Bivalvia; order Cardiida; family Cardiidae; genus Tridacna; species Tridacna gigas. The sequence goes on from OX244029.2 coordinate 69,789,946, forward strand.
AACTTTTGCCCATCAGTCTGTTCATGCACACTTTAATAATGAGACCAATTTTGTCATACTAATTTGCAGACAATTTCATTAGAAGAGGATGTATTTTAGTATGTTTTTATTCCCACAAAGAAATCAAGAAAAGAAAAAAAACAACATTATTTGTGCCTTTTGCCAAGTTCATGTTTTCGCATTGGCGTGAGTGCCATATATCAATATTTCATCATTGAAACTGATTTCAGATTCTTCTCTGGGTCTAATTGTTGCATGCATTCTGACGGTTCGGCCATGTCATCACGGGCACAGGAGATGTAGATAAATTTGTGCCATTTTGCCAGCTTGAGCCTTGCAGCTGTAGATCTATGCCTGACAAAGTACATTGTGGTGGACCCTTTTTATCTTTCCACATTACCCTGCCACATTGTTTGATAAGTCCTGTAAACCTATTAGGCTATTTAAAAAGCAACACTGAACAAATTTCCCCCTGACTGCACTGAGGAAAATTGCTCCCTGTTTTATTTTCATTTCTCATTCAATTTTTAGTAATGATTTATTTACTTTCTCCCACATCTTTCCTGTCAAATGGTACAATCAGCAAAATCTCAAAGTATTTTTTTGCCATTCCCAAATACTTTATGTGGAGAAAAGGGCCCTTTTTTTTTTGCTTGTTTTATGCAACTGCCACCAGGTCCTCCTGAAAAGCTTTCTCTCTCTCTCTCTCACTCACTCACTCTCTCTTGCTGGTTTATTCAGTTAGGCTATGATTCTTCATGACTTTTTCATAGATAATTAGTGGTCTCAACATATCCAAAGCTTCAATGTGAGATAGGGAAGCTGATCTGAAAAATATGTAGGAAATTTATATGGAAACGGGTCATTCAGGTGGGTGGGGGTCGGTTCAGAATCCGACCTTCTGTCACCCGTTTTATCCAAAGAATCGCCCAGTGTCTATGTATTTTGGCATACATCCATTTTGGATGCCTGCAGATCTGCAAAGGATTACATATAAGTCTTCAAAGTTCACTTGGAAAATCAGAGTAAAACGAATTTCTGAATCGTAGTAGACCATGGTGCGTAATAAGGTCACAAAAACAAAATAGTCCCTAAACAAATTACACAGCCACGCTCAGTTTTTCAAGATATGATCAAACAAACATCAAAAACGCCTTTTAAACCTGTCCTTTCACATTTTCTGATAAAACAGGGTAACAAATGTGCTTGATATCAAATTTTCAAATGGAACTACTTTTGACTTCTGTCCGAATGTTTTGAAACAAAGGGAGGGAACTACATCTACACATATATATAAGGGGGTTAATTTTCTGGGTTGAATTGAACTGTTTCGCTAGCTCAGTGGGCTAGACAAAAGGTCCCAATATCTTTTTAGTTTTCGTCATTGGTGGACAAGGGTCAAATCTGAGCAACTACTCCTTTTTTTACCCCATTTTCCCTCATCTTTTTTTTTTTTTTTTTTTTTTATTTATTCATTCATTTTCCCTAATTCTGAGATATTTATAAGTACAAATTTCAAATTCAAATTATTGAGAATGTGAGAAAATTTTCAGGCTCTCTATGTATCTACTTTCATTTATTTCCATAGGTTTCTTTCTTTTTTTTTTTCATCCCAACGCATAAGGCTTCCCTGTTGCCAGATGTCCCGAATCGACATGATATTGCTTGCAACCGTGATGACATGTTTCAACCACTCCAAACTGGAAAGAATGATAGTATGACCAGGCTCCAAAATCAGTTGTGATGACAACCCAAAGATATAGGGAAATTTGGTACATTCGATAAAACATAAATCTGGGTTTGCGTTAACTTTTGCCCATCAGTCTGTTCATGCACACTTTAATAATGAGACCAATTTTGTCATACTAATTTGCAGACAATTTCATTAGAAGAGGATGTATTTTAGTATGTTTTTATTCCCACAAAGAAATCAAGAAAAGAAAAAAAACAACATTATTTGTGCCTTTTGCCAAGTTCATGTTTTCGCATTGGCGTGAGTGCCATATATCAATATTTCATCATTGAAACTGATTTCAGATTCTTCTCTGGGTCTAATTGTTGCATGCATTCTGACGGTTCGGCCATGTCATCACGGGCACAGGAGATGTAGATAAATTTGTGCCATTTTGCCAGCTTGAGCCTTGCAGCTGTAGATCTATGCCTGACAAAGTACATTGTGGTGGACCCTTTTTATCTTTCCACATTACCCTGCCACATTGTTTGATAAGTCCTGTAAACCTATTAGGCTATTTAAAAAGCAACACTGAACAAATTTCCCCCTGACTGCACTGAGGAAAATTGCTCCCTGTTTTATTTTCATTTCTCATTCAATTTTTAGTAATGATTTATTTACTTTCTCCCACATCTTTCCTGTCAAATGGTACAATCAGCAAAATCTCAAAGTATTTTTTTGCCATTCCCAAATACTTTATGTGGAGAAAAGGGCCCTTTTTTTTTTGCTTGTTTTATGCAACTGCCACCAGGTCCTCCTGAAAAGCTTTCTCTCTCTCTCTCTCACTCACTCACTCTCTCTCTCTCTTGCTGGTTTATTCAGTTAGGCTATGATTCTTCATGACTTTTTCATAGATAATTAGTGGTCTCAACATATCCAAAGCTTCAATGTGAGATAGGGAAGCTGATCTGAAAAATATGTAGGAAATTTATATGGAAACGGGTCATTCAGGTGGGTGGGGGTCGGTTCAGAATCCGACCTTCTGTCACCCGTTTTATCCAAAGAATCGCCCAGTGTCTATGTATTTTGGCATACATCCATTTTGGATGCCTGCAGATCTGCAAAGGATTACATATAAGTCTTCAAAGTTCACTTGGAAAATCAGAGTAAAACGAATTTCTGAATCGTAGTAGACCATGGTGCGTAATAAGGTCACAAAAACAAAATAGTCCCTAAACAAATTACACAGCCACGCTCAGTTTTTCAAGATATGATCAAACAAACATCAAAAACGCCTTTTAAACCTGTCCTTTCACATTTTCTGATAAAACAGGGTAACAAATGTGCTTGATATCAAATTTTCAAATGGAACTACTTTTGACTTCTGTCCGAATGTTTTGAAACAAAGGGAGGGAACTACATCTACACATATATATAAGGGGGTTAATTTTCTGGGTTGAATTCAACTGTTTCGCTAGCTCAGTGGGCTAGACAAAAGGTCCCAATATCTTTTTAGTTTTCGTCATTGGTGGACAAGGGTCAAATCTGAGCAACTACTCCTTTTTTTACCCCATTTTCCCTCATCTTTTTTTTTTTTCTTTTTTTATTTATTCATTCATTTTCCCTAATTCTGAGATATTTATAAGTACAAATTTCAAATTCAAATTATTGAGAATGTGAGAAAATTTTCAGGCTCTCTATGTATCTACTTTCATTTATTTCCATAGGTTTCTTTCTTTTTTTTTTCATCCCAACGCATAAGGCTTCCCTGTTGCCAGATGTCCCGAATCGACATGATATTGCTTGCAACCGTGATGACATGTTTCAACCACTCCAAACTGGAAAGAATGATAGTATGACCAGGCTCCAAAATCAGTTGTGATGACAACCCAAAGATATAGGGAAATTTGGTACATTCGATAAAACATAAATCTGGGTTTGCGTTAACTTTTGCCCATCAGTCTGTTCATGCACACTTTAATAATGAGACCAATTTTGTCATACTAATTTGCAGACAATTTCATTAGAAGAGGATGTATTTTAGTATGTTTTTATTCCCACAAAGAAATCAAGAAAAGAAAAAAAACAACATTATTTGTGCCTTTTGCCAAGTTCATGTTTTCGCATTGGCGTGAGTGCCATATATCAATATTTCATCATTGAAACTGATTTCAGATTCTTCTCTGGGTCTAATTGTTGCATGCATTCTGACGGTTCGGCCATGTCATCACGGGCACAGGAGATGTAGATAAATTTGTGCCATTTTGCCAGCTTGAGCCTTGCAGCTGTAGATCTATGCCTGACAAAGTACATTGTGGTGGACCCTTTTTATCTTTCCACATTACCCTGCCACATTGTTTGATAAGTCCTGTAAACCTATTAGGCTATTTAAAAAGCAACACTGAACAAATTTCCCCCTGACTGCACTGAGGAAAATTGCTCCCTGTTTTATTTTCATTTCTCATTCAATTTTTAGTAATGATTTATTTACTTTCTCCCACATCTTTCCTGTCAAATGGTACAATCAGCAAAATCTCAAAGTATTTTTTTGCCATTCCCAAATACTTTATGTGGAGAAAAGGGCCCTTTTTTTTTTGCTTGTTTTATGCAACTGCCACCAGGTCCTCCTGAAAAGCTTTCTCTCTCTCTCTCTCACTCACTCACTCTCTCTCTCTCTTGCTGGTTTATTCAGTTAGGCTATGATTCTTCATGACTTTTTCATAGATAATTAGTGGTCTCAACATATCCAAAGCTTCAATGTGAGATAGGGAAGCTGATCTGAAAAATATGTAGGAAATTTATATGGAAACGGGTCATTCAGGTGGGTGGGGGTCGGTTCAGAATCCGACCTTCTGTCACCCGTTTTATCCAAAGAATCGCCCAGTGTCTATGTATTTTGGCATACATCCATTTTGGATGCCTGCAGATCTGCAAAGGATTACATATAAGTCTTCAAAGTTCACTTGGAAAATCAGAGTAAAACGAATTTCTGAATCGTAGTAGACCATGGTGCGTAATAAGGTCACAAAAACAAAATAGTCCCTAAACAAATTACACAGCCACGCTCAGTTTTTCAAGATATGATCAAACAAACATCAAAAACGCCTTTTAAACCTGTCCTTTCACATTTTCTGATAAAACAGGGTAACAAATGTGCTTGATATCAAATTTTCAAATGGAACTACTTTTGACTTCTGTCCGAATGTTTTGAAACAAAGGGAGGGAACTACATCTACACATATATATAAGGGGGTTAATTTTCTGGGTTGAATTCAACTGTTTCGCTAGCTCAGTGGGCTAGACAAAAGGTCCCAATATCTTTTTAGTTTTCGTCATTGGTGGACAAGGGTCAAATCTGAGCAACTACTCCTTTTTTTACCCCATTTTCCCTGATCTTTTTTTTTTTTTTTTTTTTATTTATTCATTCATTTTCCCTAATTCTGAGATATTTATAAGTACAAATTTCAAATTCAAATTATTGAGAATGTGAGAAAATTTTCAGGCTCTCTATGTATCTACTTTCATTTATTTCCATAGGTTTCTTTCTTTTTTTTTTTCATCCCAACGCATAAGGCTTCCCTGTTGCCAGATGTCCCGAATCGACATGATATTGCTTGCAACCGTGATGACATGTTTCAACCACTCCAAACTGGAAAGAATGATAGTATGACCAGGCTCCAAAATCAGTTGTGATGACAACCCAAAGATATAGGGAAATTTGGTACATTCGATAAAACATAAATCTGGGTTTGCGTTAACTTTTGCCCATCAGTCTGTTCATGCACACTTTAATAATGAGACCAATTTTGTCATACTAATTTGCAGACAATTTCATTAGAAGAGGATGTATTTTAGTATGTTTTTATTCCCACAAAGAAATCAAGAAAAGAAAAAAAACAACATTATTTGTGCCTTTTGCCAAGTTCATGTTTTCGTATTGGCGTGAGTGCCATATATCAATATTTCATCATTGAAACCGATTTCAGATTCTTCTCTGGGTCTAATTGTTGCATGCATTCTGACGGTTCGGCCATGTCATCACGGGCACAGGAGATGTAGATAAATTTGTGCCATTTTGCCAGCTTGAGCCTTGCAGCTGTAGATCTATGCCTGACAAAGTACATTGTGGTGGACCCTTTTTATCTTTCCACATTACCCTGCCACATTGTTTGATAAGTCCTGTAAACCTATTAGGCTATTTAAAAAGCAACACTGAACAAATTTCCCCCTGACTGCACTGAGGAAAATTGCTCCCTGTTTTATTTTCATTTCTCATTCAATTTTTAGTAATGATTTATTTACTTTCTCCCACATCTTTCCTGTCAAATGGTACAATCAGCAAAATCTCAAAGTATTTTTTTGCCATTCCCAAATACTTTATGTGGAGAAAAGGGCCCTTTTTTTTTTTGCTTGTTTTATGCAACTGCCACCAGGTCCTCCTGAAAAGCTTTCTCTCTCTCTCTCTCTCACTCACTCACTCTCTCTCTCTCTCTCTTGCTGGTTTATTCAGTTAGGCTATGATTCTTCATGACTTTTTCATAGATAATTAGTGGTCTCAACATATCCAAAGCTTCAATGTGAGATAGGGAAGCTGATCTGAAAAATATGTAGGAAATTTATATGGAAACGGGTCATTCAGGTGGGTGGGGGTCGGTTCAGAATCCGACCTTCTGTCACCCGTTTTATCCAAAGAATCGCCCAGTGTCTATGTATTTTGGCATACATCCATTTTGGATGCCTGCAGATCTGCAAAGGATTACATATAAGTCTTCAAAGTTCACTTGGAAAATCAGAGTAAAACGAATTTCTGAATCGTAGTAGACCATGGTGCGTAATAAGGTCACAAAAACAAAATAGTCCCTAAACAAATTACACAGCCACGCTCAGTTTTTCAAGATATGATCAAACAAACATCAAAAACGCCTTTTAAACCTGTCCTTTCACATTTTCTGATAAAACAGGGTAACAAATGTGCTTGATATCAAATTTTCAAATGGAACTACTTTTGACTTCTGTCCGAATGTTTTGAAACAAAGGGAGGGAACTACATCTACACATATATATAAGGGGGTTAATTTTCTGGGTTGAATTCAACTGTTTCGCTAGCTCAGTGGGCTAGACAAAAGGTCCCAATATCTTTTTAGTTTTCGTCATTGGTGGACAAGGGTCAAATCTGAGCAACTACTCCTTTTTTTACCCCAATTTCCCTCATCTTTTTTTTTTTTTTTTTTTTTTTTCATTTATTCATTCATTTTCCCTAATTCTGAGATATTTATAAGTACAAATTTCAAATTCAAATTATTGAGAATGTGAGAAAATTTTCAGGCTCTCTATGTATCTACTTTCATTTATTTCCATAGGTTTCTTTCTTTTTTTTTTTCATCCCAACGCATAAGGCTTCCCTGTTGCCAGATGTCCCGAATCGACATGATATTGCTTGCAACCGTGATGACATGTTTCAACCACTCCAAACTGGAAAGAATGATAGTATGACCAGGCTCCAAAATCAGTTGTGATGACAACCCAAAGATATAGGGAAATTTGGTACATTCGATAAAACATAAATCTGGGTTTGCGTTAACTTTTGCCCATCAGTCTGTTCATGCACACTTTAATAATGAGACCAATTTTGTCATACTAATTTGCAGACAATTTCATTAGAAGAGGATGTATTTTAGTATGTTTTTATTCCCACAAAGAAATCAAGAAAAGAAAAAAAACAACATTATTTGTGCCTTTTGCCAAGTTCATGTTTTCGCATTGGCGTGAGTGCCATATATCAATATTTCATCATTGAAACCGATTTCAGATTCTTCTCTGGGTCTAATTGTTGCATGCATTCTGACGGTTCGGCCATGTCATCACGGGCACAGGAGATGTAGATAAATTTGTGCCATTTTGCCAGCTTGAGCCTTGCAGCTGTAGATCTATGCCTGACAAAGTACATTGTGGTGGACCCTTTTTATCTTTCCACATTACCCTGCCACATTGTTTGATAAGTCCTGTAAACCTATTAGGCTATTTAAAAAGCAACACTGAACAAATTTCCCCCTGACTGCACTGAGGAAAATTGCTCCCTGTTTTATTTTCATTTCTCATTCAATTTTTAGTAATGATTTATTTACTTTCTCCCACATCTTTCCTGTCAAATGGTACAATCAGCAAAATCTCAAAGTATTTTTTTGCCATTCCCAAATACTTTATGTGGAGAAAAGGGCCCTTTTTTTTTTTGCTTGTTTATGCAACTGCCACCAGGTCCTCCTGAAAAGCTTTCTCTCTCTCTCTCTCTCACTCACTCACTCTCTCTCTCTCTCTTGCTGGTTTATTCAGTTAGGCTATGATTCTTCATGACTTTTTCATAGATAATTAGTGGTCTCAACATATCCAAAGCTTCAATGTGAGATAGGGAAGCTGATCTGAAAAATATGTAGGAAATTTATATGGAAACGGGTCATTCAGGTGGGTGGGGGTCGGTTCAGAATCCGACCTTCTGTCACCCGTTTTATCCAAAGAATCGCCCAGTGTCTATGTATTTTGGCATACATCCATTTTGGATGCCTGCAGATCTGCAAAGGATTACATATAAGTCTTCAAAGTTCACTTGGAAAATCAGAGTAAAACGAATTTCTGAATCGTAGTAGACCATGGTGCGTAATAAGGTCACAAAAACAAAATAGTCCCTAAACAAATTACACAGCCACGCTCAGTTTTTCAAGATATGATCAAACAAACATCAAAAACGCCTTTTAAACCTGTCCTTTCACATTTTCTGATAAAACAGGGTAACAAATGTGCTTGATATCAAATTTTCAAATGGAACTACTTTTGACTTCTGTCCGAATGTTTTGAAACAAAGGGAGGGAACTACATCTACACATATATATAAGGGGGTTAATTTTCTGGGTTGAATTCAACTGTTTCGCTAGCTCAGTGGGCTAGACAAAAGGTCCCAATATCTTTTTAGTTTTCGTCATTGGTTTCCCCCAGCTGGGCGGGGGGATAGAAATTGCCCAGCTGTCGCACTACAGAAGGGGTAAGACCCCCCCACTGTGCCTGCCCGTTTGCCGTGGGCTGCAACTCGTGTCGTTTGATGACGGGATCCTGGTGGTTGAGTGGATTCGGGGCTCGGCCTTTTGACAGCTCTGTTTTCACAACACACCACTTTGGCCCTGAACTGAACTAAACGAGAGGTCAGGAAGGCCCGTCCTGATCAATCGGCTGGTCATGCCTTGCCCTAGGGCATCTAATATGTTCTTTCTTTCGCAGCCTTCTCTCAATTAAAATTACTATCTTCTCCATATTTAATCCACACTCTTTCCAGATTTCTTGTTTTTGCCCTAGAAGGCGGTGGCTCATGGGTCAATCGGGTGAAAGTTTTTTGGTGTTTGGCTGACATTTGTAACCTCTCAATGATCGTCTAAGCTTGGTAAGACTTTCTGCGAGAATATATTTGTCCAGTCTAGCCCTTTCATACCGAGTATACCACTGATGTATCCCTGTCATGGTCTGCGAATGGGCTTTCCCCAGACCATGACCCCTTGTTGGACTCCGTGGTGGGTGGGGAGCATCGGTGATGAAATTTTATACACAAACATGGCGTCACAAAAAAAGGCCAAGCTCAATGAAAGGAAACGCCCTTTATCAGACAGCGAGTCCGAAACTGAACCTTCAATTTCTACTTCTTCTTTTCACTCTCCGCGTTTTATCGTTATTCAGTCCCAAGATCCTTCAAAACCCATAACCAAACTATCTCCTTTCGTAATAGAAAAACAAATTACCAGCATCCTTGGAACTCCAAAATCTGTTAAAAAACTCAAAGACCAGACCCTTTTAGTTGAATGTCTTACAAATCAACAAGCTGTGAATCTTTTAAAAAACACAAAATTCTTTGACACAGATGTTAGAATTTTCCCACATCCTTCACAAAATTCTTGCAAAGGAGTAATTAGATGCAAAGAGCTTACTTACTGCAACTCTTTGCAAGAAATTAAAGATAATCTGAAACAACAAGGTGTATCCGATGTCCAACGGATTTCTGTACGCAGAGATGGAGAACAGAGACTCACAAATACATACATCTTAACATTTTCTTCACCTGTTCTTCCAACATCAATCAAGGTAGGCTTTCAAATTGTAAAAGTAGATGTGTATGTGCCAAATCCCTTGCGATGTTTTAAATGCCAGCGGTACGGCCATCACATTAGTAAATGTCCAAACCAAGAAACATGCTCTAAATGTGCTCATCAAGGACCTGACCATGACAGTACTACATGTTCAAATCCTCCTCTTTGCATTAATTGTAAGTCTCCACACTCTACTTTTTCAAGAGAGTGTCCTGTATGGAGAGAAGAAAAAGAAATACTGTCCATTAAATACAACAATAATGTAAGCTTTCCAGAAGCAAGGAAAATATTTGAACAGCGCAAAAAAACCTCTTCTAGACCTAGCTATGCAGGTGTTGTTGGCTCGTCAACTGAAAAGGACGACTGCAGCACTTGTAAAATTCTTGCGAAAGTTCTCCTTCAAAAATTTCCTGACGTAGCTACTGAGCTGAAAGAACTTCTCCCTCCATCCACCTTGTTCAAACTAATTCCTGACTCTCCATCTGCGTCTAAAACAAACAAAACCCCTTCTGCAACCTCAAAACCCACAGACTCTCAAAGTATTTCTACACAAAAACCTTCAAAGCCGTCTACCTCTTCGCAAAATATCTCTTCAAAAAAACCTTCAAAACCATCTCCCCCTTCACAACAGCTTCCAAAGAAACCCCAACCTCCATCTTCACAGTCTACAATAAAATCTAATGTTTCATCTAAAGATAACAAATCTAATCACACACCTCGATCCCCTAAAAGGACTTCTTCCAAACCTAAACCACAATCTAGAGATTCCCATGAATCTTGTGAAATCACAGTCAGAGTAAATGATCCTGTCCCTACCTCCAACAGATTTTCGGAGCTAGAGGACATGGATGCAGATGCTGAAAATCTTGAAGGTGAGGCTTCAGATTCAGAAGCCTCTATCTGGTCCATTTCCAAAGATACTTGGAACAAGGACACTGACACTTGGCACACGTCCAAACCCGAGACAACTGTAATGAAGTCTTAATCAACCTATTTTAAAATGCATTGGTTTACAACCTCTTTTTTTACTTTAGCTTTTATACTTTCTTCATGCACAATGGATACCATAATCCAGTGGAATTGTCGAGGTCTGAAGTCAAACTTTGACGAACTTTCCCTTTTAATTAGTGATCACAAACCAGTTGCTGTTTGTCTTCAAGAAACCTTCCTTAAACGGGAGGATGATATCTCAATCAAATACCATTCCATTTACAATAAAGTCTTTACCGAAGGCGAGAAAGCTAGAGGTGGTGTTTCTGTTATTGTTAATAACAACATACCTCATAAAGTTATCTCTCTTAACACAAACTTACAAGCTGTTGCCATCAGATTATCTTTACACAGTGCCGTTACACTATGTTCTTTATATCTCCCCCCGAGCACACCTGTTAATGAGACCAATCTGAATGATCTCATTTCCCAATTGCCATCCCCCTATATTCTTGCTGGGGACTTTAATGGTCACAATGTTATGTGGGGTTGTGATGACACTAACCAGAGAGGTTTACAGTTGGAGAACTTCATTTCGAACAACTCTTTGTCTTTCATGAATGATAACAAGTCCAAAACCTACCTACATCCAGCAACCGGATCTTACTCATCTATAGATTTAACCTTATGCAGCCCAGTCTTACTTCCCAATTTCACTTGGAAAGTGAAAGAGGATTTGTGTGGAAGTGATCACTTCCCTATTATCTTTTCATCTACACAACCATCCAGCAGCATAAAACCGCAGAAATGGAAGCTCTCCAAAGCCAATTGGAACAGATTTGAAACCCTCTGTGAACAGACCATTACACATGACAAGTTTGGAGATTGCGATGATCCAGCAAAACTTTTTACTTCGCTGTTAATTGATGCAGCTAAACAGTCTGTCCCTCAGACCTCGACAAATCCAAAACGTCCTGACAAACCTTGGTACAATGAAGATTGTAAACAGGCTGTCAGAGACAGAAAACAAGCCCTTAGAAAGTTTAACCTCAGACCTACCAAAGAAAATCATAACCTATTCCGTATTTCCAGGGCAAAGGCTCGTCGTACCATTAGAGAAAGTAAGCGCAAGGCTTGGAGACAATATGTTTCTAAATTAAATAGTAGAACTACTACTAAAAAAACCTGGGACATGATCAGAAAGATCAATGGCAAAGGCCAACCCCCTCTCAGTCACCTTGAAGTTAACAATACTTCGTTGGAAACCCCCCAGGATATAGCTGATGCTCTTGCTGACACCTTTTGTAAAAAGTCTTCCTCTGCAAACTATTCTGAAAAGTTTCAGAGGAATAAAGCCAGAGAAGAAAAGAAAAAACTTAATTTCAATTCTTCTAATTCAGAGCACTATAATAAACTCTTCACTTTTAAAGAATTAAAATCTGCTCTGAATAAAGCTCACGATTCTTCCCCTGGCCAAGATAAAGTTCATTACCAGTTTTTAAAACACTTACCTTTTACTTCTCTCTCTGTTTTACTTGATATTTTTAATGATATCTGGCAGTCCGGTGATTTTCCTTCGTCCTGGCGAGAGGCACTAGTCATTCCTATCCCAAAACCTGGCAAGGATGCTAGTGACCCAGCCAACTATCGTCCAATAGCTCTTACTAGTTGTCTCTGCAAGACTCTGGAACGTATGGTCAACGACAGGCTTGTCTGGTTTTTAGAGAAAAACAACCTTATCGTTGATGTACAGAGTGGATTTCGTCGCCAGCGTGGTACCATCGATCATCTTGTCCGCTTTGAAACCTTTGTCAGAGAAGCCTTTATTAATAGACAACATGTAGTATCTGTCTTTTTCGACCTTGAAAGCGCTTATGATACGACTTGGAAATACGGAATTCTTAAAGACTTACATGACTTTGGTCTTCGAGGCCGTCTTCCTCTTTTTATTTCAGCCTTCTTGGATGAACGTCTTTTCCGCGTCCGAGTTGGTAATACTGTCTCGGGAGCCCGTGAACAGGAGATGGGTGTGCCCCAAGGATGTATTCTCTCTGTTACACTTTTTAGTGTAAAAATAAACAGTATAGTTAAAGCTATCTGTCCTGGTGTAGACTGTTCTCTTTATGTTGATGACTTTGTTATATGCTTCAGATCTCGAAATATGAATATTATTGAGAGACAACTTCAACAGTGTCTCAACAAACTCCAAACGTGGTCTGAAGAAAATGGCTTCAAATTTTCCAAGTCCAAAACAAAATGCATGCACCTTTGTAATTTACGTGGTGTTCATCCAGACCCTGAACTGTATTTGGACAAAACTAAAATTGAAGTCGTTTCTGAGTTTAAATTTCTTGGAGTCATCTTTGACAGAAAGCTTTCCTTCCTTCCTCACATCACAGCACTTAAAAAGAAATGCAAGAAGGCTCTTAATCTATTAAAGGTTGTGGCCCATTCTGAATGGGGAGCAGACCGTAAAGTCCTCTTGCGGCTTTATCGGTCTTTAGTCCGCTCCAAATTAGACTATGGATCTATTGTATACGGATCAGCCCGTAAATCTTGTCTTAAAATTCTCGATCCTATACACCACGAAGGCCTGCGTCTTGTACTTGGAGCTTTCAGAACTTCTCCCGTCAATAGTCTCTATGTTGAGGCTAATGAACCTTCTCTTTCTTACAGGAGGGAAAAACTCTCACTTCAATATCTTTTAAAACTGAAGTCAAATCGTTTTAATCCAACTCATAAAGTTGTTTTTAAACCTCAGTATAAACGTCTTTTTGAAAGGAAACCAAATGTTATTCCTCCATTTGGTATCCGCATGGAGCCCATTGTAGATAACCTTGGCATAGACACTGAGTCTATTGCCGATTATAAAATCTCTGAAATCCCTCCATGGACACTAAACAGTGCAGAATTCAGATTTGACCTTGCATCCGACAAAAAGTCAGTCACGGATAGAACTGTGTTTCACGCTAGATACAATGAGATAAAGGAGCATTATTTTTCCTTCAAACCAATATACACAGATGGATCAAAAGAAGGAAATTCTGTAGCAGCTGCCGCTATTTATGGAGAAAGGAGCTTAAAGTGCCGCCTTCCAAACAATTCCTCTATCTTCTCTGCAGAAATTAAAGCTATTGATCTTGCCCTTAATCTAGCTGAACATTCTAATTCCAACCGTTTCATTATCTTTTCGGACTCTTTGTCAACATTACAGGCCCTTTCAAATCAACGACTTGAGAATCCCTTGATCTGTACTTTACTTGAAAGGATCTCACAAATTTCTTCTATGAATAGATTGGTGTTCTGCTGGCTTCCAAGTCATGTAGGCATCAAAGGCAATGAAAATGCCGATAGGTCTGCCAAATCTGCACTTAACCTTCCCATTTCAGATTTTAAAGTTCCACACACTGATTTTAAATCCTCTGTTTTAACACATATCCAATCTTCTTGGCAATCCCAGTGGGATGCTGATGTTTTCAATAAACTACATTCAGTTAAACCTTCCCTCGGTGAATGGTACCCCGTTTACAGGTCTGTTCGTCGAGAAGAAGTGATAATTGCACGACTTCGAATTGGCCATTCACGCATTACACATTCCTGGCTCTTGACCAGAGATGATGCCCCTGAATGTATTCCATGCAATGCACCCTTCTCTATAAAACACATTCTACTAGATTGCATTGACTTTCAGCCAGTTCGTACAAAATATTTCAACGTCGATAGTTTAAAAAATCTCTTTGATTCTGTCAGCGTTGAATCTATTATCGCTTTCATAAAGGAGATTGGCATTTACAATAAACTGTGATATTTACTCTTTAGTTTCTTATCCACCTTTTTACATTCTTTACACATCCTTATATAAAATACCTTGTCAGCTGATCCACAATCTTACCTTTTTTAATCTAAAACTTTTGAGTAGGCAGGGAATGCCCAGCCACTCAATATCATATTTTATGCACATTGTCAGTTACACGTAACCTTTCTTCATTTAAAGACTCCTTTATTATCAATTTAAGACTGTTCAAATCTTTTTATCGCAGTCTTAACATCATTATTCAAAACCTTTTTGAGTTAATAGGGAAGCCCTGTTGCTCAATTATATCTTTTATACATACTTAGATCACACATGATCCTTCTTAATTTAACTCTTTTACTGTCAGCATGTCTCAAATCTTTTTAGAAAAAATCCGCCTTAATCTTTCCTTCAACACAGATATGCGCGCTAAATGACCAAAGCTGTCGATGCGCCATAAAACAACATTCATTCATTCATTCATTCATTCGTCATTGGTGGACAAGGGTCAAATCTGAGCAACTACTCCTTTTTTTACCCCATTTTCCCTCATCTTTTTTTTTTTTTTTTTTTTTTTTTCATTTATTCATTCATTTTCCCTAATTCTGAGATATTTATAAGTACAAATTTCAAATTCAAATTATTGAGAATGTGAGAAAATTTTCAGGCTCTCTATGTATCTACTTTCATTTATTTCCATAGGTTTCTTTCTTTTTTTTTTTCATCCCAACGCATAAGGCTTCCCTGTTGCCAGATGTCCCGAATCGACATGATATTGCTTGCAACCGTGATGACATGTTTCAACCACTCCAAACTGGAAAGAATGATAGTATGACCAGGCTCCAAAATCAGTTGTGATGACAACCCAAAGATATAGGGAAATTTGGTACATTCGATAAAACATAAATCTGGGTTTGCGTTAACTTTTGCCCATCAGTCTGTTCATGCACACTTTAATAATGAGACCAATTTTGTCATACTAATTTGCAGACAATTTCATTAGAAGAGGATGTATTTTAGTATGTTTTTATTCCCACAAAGAAATCAAGAAAAGAAAAAAAACAACATTATTTGTGCCTTTTGCCAAGTTCATGTTTTCGCATTGGCGTGAGTGCCATATATCAATATTTCATCATTGAAACCGATTTCAGATTCTTCTCTGGGTCTAATTGTTGCATGCATTCTGACGGTTCGGCCATGTCATCACGGGCACAGGAGATGTAGATAAATTTGTGCCATTTTGCCAGCTTGAGCCTTGCAGCTGTAGATCTATGCCTGACAAAGTACATTGTGGTGGACCCTTTTTATCTTTCCACATTACCCTGCCACATTGTTTGATAAGTCCTGTAAACCTATTAGGCTATTTAAAAAGCAACACTGAACAAATTTCCCCCTGACTGCACTGAGGAAAATTGCTCCCTGTTTTATTTTCATTTCTCATTCAATTTTTAGTAATGATTTATTTACTTTCTCCCACATCTTTCCTGTCAAATGGTACAATCAGCAAAATCTCAAAGTATTTTTTTGCCATTCCCAAATACTTTATGTGGAGAAAAGGGCCCTTTTTTTTTTTGCTTGTTTATGCAACTGCCACCAGGTCCTCCTGAAAAGCTTTCTCTCTCTCTCTCTCTCACTCACTCACTCTCTCTCTCTCTCTTGCTGGTTTATTCAGTTAGGCTATGATTCTTCATGACTTTTTCATAGATAATTAGTGGTCTCAACATATCCAAAGCTTCAATGTGAGATAGGGAAGCTGATCTGAAAAATATGTAGGAAATTTATATGGAAACGGGTCATTCAGGTGGGTGGGGGTCGGTTCAGAATCCGACCTTCTGTCACCCGTTTTATCCAAAGAATCGCCCAGTGTCTATGTATTTTGGCATACATCCATTTTGGATGCCTGCAGATCTGCAAAGGATTACATATAAGTCTTCAAAGTTCACTTGGAAAATCAGAGTAAAACGAATTTCTGAATCGTAGTAGACCATGGTGCGTAATAAGGTCACAAAAACAAAATAGTCCCTAAACAAATTACACAGCCACGCTCAGTTTTTCAAGATATGATCAAACAAACATCAAAAACGCCTTTTAAACCTGTCCTTTCACATTTTCTGATAAAACAGGGTAACAAATGTGCTTGATATCAAATTTTCAAATGGAACTACTTTTGACTTCTGTCCGAATGTTTTGAAACAAAGGGAGGGAACTACATCTACACATATATATAAGGGGGTTAATTTTCTGGGTTGAATTCAACTGTTTCGCTAGCTCAGTGGGCTAGACAAAAGGTCCCAATATCTTTTTAGTTTTCGTCATTGGTGGACAAGGGTCAAATCTGAGCAACTACTCCTTTTTTTACCCCATTTTCCCTCATCTTTTTTTTTTTTTTTTTTTTTTTCATTTATTCATTCATTTTCCCTAATTCTGAGATATTTATAAGTACAAATTTCAAATTCAAATTATTGAGAATGTGAGAAAATTTTCAGGCTCTCTATGTATCTACTTTCATTTATTTCCATAGGTTTCTTTCTTTTTTTTTTTCATCCCAACGCATAAGGCTTCCCTGTTGCCAGATGTCCCGAATCGACATGATATTGCTTGCAACCGTGATGACATGTTTCAACCACTCCAAACTGGAAAGAATGATAGTATGACCAGGCTCCAAAATCAGTTGTGATGACAACCCAAAGATATAGGGAAATTTGGTACATTCGATAAAACATAAATCTGGGTTTGCGTTAACTTTTGCCCATCAGTCTGTTCATGCACACTTTAATAATGAGACCAATTTTGTCATACTAATTTGCAGACAATTTCATTAGAAGAGGATGTATTTTAGTATGTTTTTATTCCCACAAAGAAATCAAGAAAAGAAAAAAAACAACATTATTTGTGCCTTTTGCCAAGTTCATGTTTTCGCATTGGCGTGAGTGCCATATATCAATATTTCATCATTGAAACCGATTTCAGATTCTTCTCTGGGTCTAATTGTTGCATGCATTCTGACGGTTCGGCCATGTCATCACGGGCACAGGAGATGTAGATAAATTTGTGCCATTTTGCCAGCTTGAGCCTTGCAGCTGTAGATCTATGCCTGACAAAGTACATTGTGGTGGACCCTTTTTATCTTTCCACATTACCCTGCCACATTGTTTGATAAGTCCTGTAAACCTATTAGGCTATTTAAAAAGCAACACTGAACAAATTTCCCCCTGACTGCACTGAGGAAAATTGCTCCCTGTTTTATTTTCATTTCTCATTCAATTTTTAGTAATGATTTATTTACTTTCTCCCACATCTTTCCTGTCAAATGGTACAATCAGCAAAATCTCAAAGTATTTTTTTGCCATTCCCAAATACTTTATGTGGAGAAAAGGGCCCTTTTTTTTTTTGCTTGTTTATGCAACTGCCACCAGGTCCTCCTGAAAAGCTTTCTCTCTCTCTCTCTCTCACTCACTCACTCTCTCTCTCTCTCTTGCTGGTTTATTCAGTTAGGCTATGATTCTTCATGACTTTTTCATAGATAATTAGTGGTCTCAACATATCCAAAGCTTCAATGTGAGATAGGGAAGCTGATCTGAAAAATATGTAGGAAATTTATATGGAAACGGGTCATTCAGGTGGGTGGGGGTCGGTTCAGAATCCGACCTTCTGTCACCCGTTTTATCCAAAGAATCGCCCAGTGTCTATGTATTTTGGCATACATCCATTTTGGATGCCTGCAGATCTGCAAAGGATTACATATAAGTCTTCAAAGTTCACTTGGAAAATCAGAGTAAAACGAATTTCTGAATCGTAGTAGACCATGGTGCGTAATAAGGTCACAAAAACAAAATAGTCCCTAAACAAATTACACAGCCACGCTCAGTTTTTCAAGATATGATCAAACAAACATCAAAAACGCCTTTTAAACCTGTCCTTTCACATTTTCTGATAAAACAGGGTAACAAATGTGCTTGATATCAAATTTTCAAATGGAACTACTTTTGACTTCTGTCCGAATGTTTTGAAACAAAGGGAGGGAACTACATCTACACATATATATAAGGGGGTTAATTTTCTGGGTTGAATTCAACTGTTTCGCTAGCTCAGTGGGCTAGACAAAAGGTCCCAATATCTTTTTAGTTTTCGTCATTGGTGGACAAGGGTCAAATCTGTGCAACTACTCCTTTTTTTACCCCATTTTCCCTCATCTTTTTTTTTTTTTTTTTTTTTCATTTATTCATTCATTTTCCCTAATTCTGATATATTTATAAGTACAAATGTCAAATTCAAATTATTGAGAATGTGAGAAAATTTTCAGGCTCTCTATGTATCTACTTTCATTTATTTCCATAGGTTTCTTTCTTTTTTTTTTTCATCCCAACGCATAAGGCTTCCCTGTTGCCAGATGTCCCGAATCGACATGATATTGCTTGCAACCGTGATGACATGTTTCAACCACTCCAAACTGGAAAGAATGATAGTATGACCAGGCTCCAAAATCAGTTGTGATGACAACCCAAAGATATAGGGAAATTTGGTACATTCGATAAAACATAAATCTGGGTTTGCGTTAACTTTTGCCCATCAGTCTGTTCATGCACACTTTAATAATGAGACCAATTTTGTCATACTAATTTGCAGACAATTTCATTAGAAGAGGATGTATTTTAGTATGTTTTTATTCCCACAAAGAAATCAAGAAAAGAAAAAAAACAACATTATTTGTGCCTTTTGCCAAGTTCATGTTTTCGCATTGGCGTGAGTGCCATATATCAATATTTCATCATTGAAACCGATTTCAGATTCTTCTCTGGGTCTAATTGTTGCATGCATTCTGACGGTTCGGCCATGTCATCACGGGCACAGGAGATGTAGATAAATTTGTGCCATTTTGCCAGCTTGAGCCTTGCAGCTGTAGATCTATGCCTGACAAAGTACATTGTGGTGGACCCTTTTTATCTTTCCACATTACCCTGCCACATTGTTTGATAAGTCCTGTAAACCTATTAGGCTATTTAAAAAGCAACACTGAACAAATTTCCCCCTGACTGCACTGAGGAAAATTGCTCCCTGTTTTATTTTCATTTCTCATTCAATTTTTAGTAATGATTTATTTACTTTCTCCCACATCTTTCCTGTCAAATGGTACAATCAGCAAAATCTCAAAGTATTTTTTTGCCATTCCCAAATACTTTATGTGGAGAAAAGGGCCCTTTTTTTTTTTTGCTTGTTTATGCAACTGCCACCAGGTCCTCCTGAAAAGCTTTCTCTCTCTCTCTCTCTCACTCACTCACTCTCTCTCTCTCTCTTGCTGGTTTATTCAGTTAGGCTATGATTCTTCATGACTTTTTCATAGATAATTAGTGGTCTCAACATATCCAAA
Organism: Tridacna gigas; assembly: GCA_945859785.2. Taxonomy (NCBI): domain Eukaryota; kingdom Metazoa; phylum Mollusca; class Bivalvia; order Cardiida; family Cardiidae; genus Tridacna; species Tridacna gigas. Next base: position 69,809,832 of record OX244029.2, read on the forward strand.
GCTTCAATGTGAGATAGGGAAGCTGATCTGAAAAATATGTAGGAAATTTATATGGAAACGGGTCATTCAGGTGGGTGGGGGTCGGTTCAGAATCCGACCTTCTGTCACCCGTTTTATCCAAAGAATCGCCCAGTGTCTATGTATTTTGGCATACATCCATTTTGGATGCCTGCAGATCTGCAAAGGATTACATATAAGTCTTCAAAGTTCACTTGGAAAATCAGAGTAAAACGAATTTCTGAATCGTAGTAGACCATGGTGCGTAATAAGGTCACAAAAACAAAATAGTCCCTAAACAAATTACACAGCCACGCTCAGTTTTTCAAGATATGATCAAACAAACATCAAAAACGCCTTTTAAACCTGTCCTTTCACATTTTCTGATAAAACAGGGTAACAAATGTGCTTGATATCAAATTTTCAAATGGAACTACTTTTGACTTCTGTCCGAATGTTTTGAAACAAAGGGAGGGAACTACATCTACACATATATATAAGGGGGTTAATTTTCTGGGTTGAATTCAACTGTTTCGCTAGCTCAGTGGGCTAGACAAAAGGTCCCAATATCTTTTTAGTTTTCGTCATTGGTGGACAAGGGTCAAATCTGAGCAACTACTCCTTTTTTTACCCCATTTTCCCTCATCTTTTTTTTTTTTTTTTTTTTTTTTTCATTTATTCATTCATTTTCCCTAATTCTGAGATATTTATAAGTACAAATTTCAAATTCAAATTATTGAGAATGTGAGAAAATTTTCAGGCTCTCTATGTATCTACTTTCATTTATTTCCATAGGTTTCTTTCTTTTTTTTTTTCATCCCAACGCATAAGGCTTCCCTGTTGCCAGATGTCCCGAATCGACATGATATTGCTTGCAACCGTGATGACATGTTTCAACCACTCCAAACTGGAAAGAATGATAGTATGACCAGGCTCCAAAATCAGTTGTGATGACAACCCAAAGATATAGGGAAATTTGGTACATTCGATAAAACATAAATCTGGGTTTGCGTTAACTTTTGCCCATCAGTCTGTTCATGCACACTTTAATAATGAGACCAATTTTGTCATACTAATTTGCAGACAATTTCATTAGAAGAGGATGTATTTTAGTATGTTTTTATTCCCACAAAGAAATCAAGAAAAGAAAAAAAACAACATTATTTGTGCCTTTTGCCAAGTTCATGTTTTCGCATTGGCGTGAGTGCCATATATCAATATTTCATCATTGAAACCGATTTCAGATTCTTCTCTGGGTCTAATTGTTGCATGCATTCTGACGGTTCGGCCATGTCATCACGGGCACAGGAGATGTAGATAAATTTGTGCCATTTTGCCAGCTTGAGCCTTGCAGCTGTAGATCTATGCCTGACAAAGTACATTGTGGTGGACCCTTTTTATCTTTCCACATTACCCTGCCACATTGTTTGATAAGTCCTGTAAACCTATTAGGCTATTTAAAAAGCAACACTGAACAAATTTCCCCCTGACTGCACTGAGGAAAATTGCTCCCTGTTTTATTTTCATTTCTCATTCAATTTTTAGTAATGATTTATTTACTTTCTCCCACATCTTTCCTGTCAAATGGTACAATCAGCAAAATCTCAAAGTATTTTTTTGCCATTCCCAAATACTTTATGTGGAGAAAAGGGCCCCTTTTTTTTTTTGCTTGTTTATGCAACTGCCACCAGGTCCTCCTGAAAAGCTTTCTCTCTCTCTCTCTCTCACTCACTCACTCTCTCTCTCTCTCTTGCTGGTTTATTCAGTTAGGCTATGATTCTTCATGACTTTTTCATAGATAATTAGTGGTCTCAACATATCCAAAGCTTCAATGTGAGATAGGGAAGCTGATCTGAAAAATATGTAGGAAATTTATATGGAAACGGGTCATTCAGGTGGGTGGGGGTCGGTTCAGAATCCGACCTTCTGTCACCCGTTTTATCCAAAGAATCGCCCAGTGTCTATGTATTTTGGCATACATCCATTTTGGATGCCTGCAGATCTGCAAAGGATTACATATAAGTCTTCAAAGTTCACTTGGAAAATCAGAGTAAAACGAATTTCTGAATCGTAGTAGACCATGGTGCGTAATAAGGTCACAAAAACAAAATAGTCCCTAAACAAATTACACAGCCACGCTCAGTTTTTCAAGATATGATCAAACAAACATCAAAAACGCCTTTTAAACCTGTCCTTTCACATTTTCTGATAAAACAGGGTAACAAATGTGCTTGATATCAAATTTTCAAATGGAACTACTTTTGACTTCTGTCCGAATGTTTTGAAACAAAGGGAGGGAACTACATCTACACATATATATAAGGGGGTTAATTTTCTGGGTTGAATTCAACTGTTTCGCTAGCTCAGTGGGCTAGACAAAAGGTCCCAATATCTTTTTAGTTTTCGTCATTGGTGGACAAGGGTCAAATCTGAGCAACTACTCCTTTTTTTACCCCATTTTCCCTCATCTTTTTTTTTTTTTTTTTTTTTTTCATTTATTCATTCATTTTCCCTAATTCTGAGATATTTATAAGTACAAATTTCAAATTCAAATTATTGAGAATGTGAGAAAATTTTCAGGCTCTCTATGTATCTACTTTCATTTATTTCCATAGGTTTCTTTCTTTTTTTTTTTCATCCCAACGCATAAGGCTTCCCTGTTGCCAGATGTCCCGAATCGACATGATATTGCTTGCAACCGTGATGACATGTTTCAACCACTCCAAACTGGAAAGAATGATAGTATGACCAGGCTCCAAAATCAGTTGTGATGACAACCCAAAGATATAGGGAAATTTGGTACATTCGATAAAACATAAATCTGGGTTTGCGTTAACTTTTGCCCATCAGTCTGTTCATGCACACTTTAATAATGAGACCAATTTTGTCATACTAATTTGCAGACAATTTCATTAGAAGAGGATGTATTTTAGTATGTTTTTATTCCCACAAAGAAATCAAGAAAAGAAAAAAAACAACATTATTTGTGCCTTTTGCCAAGTTCATGTTTTCGCATTGGCGTGAGTGCCATATATCAATATTTCATCATTGAAACCGATTTCAGATTCTTCTCTGGGTCTAATTGTTGCATGCATTCTGACGGTTCGGCCATGTCATCACGGGCACAGGAGATGTAGATAAATTTGTGCCATTTTGCCAGCTTGAGCCTTGCAGCTGTAGATCTATGCCTGACAAAGTACATTGTGGTGGACCCTTTTTATCTTTCCACATTACCCTGCCACATTGTTTGATAAGTCCTGTAAACCTATTAGGCTATTTAAAAAGCAACACTGAACAAATTTCCCCCTGACTGCACTGAGGAAAATTGCTCCCTGTTTTATTTTCATTTCTCATTCAATTTTTAGTAATGATTTATTTACTTTCTCCCACATCTTTCCTGTCAAATGGTACAATCAGCAAAATCTCAAAGTATTTTTTTGCCATTCCCAAATACTTTATGTGGAGAAAAGGGCCCTTTTTTTTTTTTGCTTGTTTATGCAACTGCCACCAGGTCCTCCTGAAAAGCTTTCTCTCTCTCTCTCTCTCACTCACTCACTCTCTCTCTCTCTCTTGCTGGTTTATTCAGTTAGGCTATGATTCTTCATGACTTTTTCATAGATAATTAGTGGTCTCAACATATCCAAAGCTTCAATGTGAGATAGGGAAGCTGATCTGAAAAATATGTAGGAAATTTATATGGAAACGGGTCATTCAGGTGGGTGGGGGTCGGTTCAGAATCCGACCTTCTGTCACCCGTTTTATCCAAAGAATCGCCCAGTGTCTATGTATTTTGGCATACATCCATTTTGGATGCCTGCAGATCTGCAAAGGATTACATATAAGTCTTCAAAGTTCACTTGGAAAATCAGAGTAAAACGAATTTCTGAATCGTAGTAGACCATGGTGCGTAATAAGGTCACAAAAACAAAATAGTCCCTAAACAAATTACACAGCCACGCTCAGTTTTTCAAGATATGATCAAACAAACATCAAAAACGCCTTTTAAACCTGTCCTTTCACATTTTCTGATAAAACAGGGTAACAAATGTGCTTGATATCAAATTTTCAAATGGAACTACTTTTGACTTCTGTCCGAATGTTTTGAAACAAAGGGAGGGAACTACATCTACACATATATATAAGGGGGTTAATTTTCTGGGTTGAATTCAACTGTTTCGCTAGCTCAGTGGGCTAGACAAAAGGTCCCAATATCTTTTTAGTTTTCGTCATTGGTGGACAAGGGTCAAATCTGAGCAACTACTCCTTTTTTTACCCCATTTTCCCTCATCTTTTTTTTTTTTTTTTTTTTTTTTTCATTTATTCATTCATTTTCCCTAATTCTGAGATATTTATAAGTACAAATTTCAAATTCAAATTATTGAGAATGTGAGAAAATTTTCAGGCTCTCTATGTATCTACTTTCATTTATTTCCATAGGTTTCTTTCTTTTTTTTTTTCATCCCAACGCATAAGGCTTCCCTGTTGCCAGATGTCCCGAATCGACATGATATTGCTTGCAACCGTGATGACATGTTTCAACCACTCCAAACTGGAAAGAATGATAGTATGACCAGGCTCCAAAATCAGTTGTGATGACAACCCAAAGATATAGGGAAATTTGGTACATTCGATAAAACATAAATCTGGGTTTGCGTTAACTTTTGCCCATCAGTCTGTTCATGCACACTTTAATAATGAGACCAATTTTGTCATACTAATTTGCAGACAATTTCATTAGAAGAGGATGTATTTTAGTATGTTTTTATTCCCACAAAGAAATCAAGAAAAGAAAAAAAACAACATTATTTGTGCCTTTTGCCAAGTTCATGTTTTCGCATTGGCGTGAGTGCCATATATCAATATTTCATCATTGAAACCGATTTCAGATTCTTCTCTGGGTCTAATTGTTGCATGCATTCTGACGGTTCGGCCATGTCATCACGGGCACAGGAGATGTAGATAAATTTGTGCCATTTTGCCAGCTTGAGCCTTGCAGCTGTAGATCTATGCCTGACAAAGTACATTGTGGTGGACCCTTTTTATCTTTCCACATTACCCTGCCACATTGTTTGATAAGTCCTGTAAACCTATTAGGCTATTTAAAAAGCAACACTGAACAAATTTCCCCCTGACTGCACTGAGGAAAATTGCTCCCTGTTTTATTTTCATTTCTCATTCAATTTTTAGTAATGATTTATTTACTTTCTCCCACATCTTTCCTGTCAAATGGTACAATCAGCAAAATCTCAAAGTATTTTTTTGCCATTCCCAAATACTTTATGTGGAGAAAAGGGCCCTTTTTTTTTTTTGCTTGTTTATGCAACTGCCACCAGGTCCTCCTGAAAAGCTTTCTCTCTCTCTCTCTCTCACTCACTCACTCTCTCTCTCTCTCTTGCTGGTTTATTCAGTTAGGCTATGATTCTTCATGACTTTTTCATAGATAATTAGTGGTCTCAACATATCCAAAGCTTCAATGTGAGATAGGGAAGCTGATCTGAAAAATATGTAGGAAATTTATATGGAAACGGGTCATTCAGGTGGGTGGGGGTCGGTTCAGAATCCGACCTTCTGTCACCCGTTTTATCCAAAGAATCGCCCAGTGTCTATGTATTTTGGCATACATCCATTTTGGATGCCTGCAGATCTGCAAAGGATTACATATAAGTCTTCAAAGTTCACTTGGAAAATCAGAGTAAAACGAATTTCTGAATCGTAGTAGACCATGGTGCGTAATAAGGTCACAAAAACAAAATAGTCCCTAAACAAATTACACAGCCACGCTCAGTTTTTCAAGATATGATCAAACAAACATCAAAAACGCCTTTTAAACCTGTCCTTTCACATTTTCTGATAAAACAGGGTAACAAATGTGCTTGATATCAAATTTTCAAATGGAACTACTTTTGACTTCTGTCCGAATGTTTTGAAACAAAGGGAGGGAACTACATCTACACATATATATAAGGGGGTTAATTTTCTGGGTTGAATTCAACTGTTTCGCTAGCTCAGTGGGCTAGACAAAAGGTCCCAATATCTTTTTAGTTTTCGTCATTGGTGGACAAGGGTCAAATCTGAGCAACTACTCCTTTTTTTACCCCATTTTCCCTCATCTTTTTTTTTTTTTTTTTTTTTTTCATTTATTCATTCATTTTCCCTAATTCTGAGATATTTATAAGTACAAATTTCAAATTCAAATTATTGAGAATGTGAGAAAATTTTCAGGCTCTCTATGTATCTACTTTCATTTATTTCCATAGGTTTCTTTCTTTTTTTTTTTCATCCCAATGCATAAGGCTTCCCTGTTGCCAGATGTCCCGAATCGACATGATATTGCTTGCAACCGTGATGACATGTTTCAACCACTCCAAACTGGAAAGAATGATAGTATGACCAGGCTCCAAAATCAGTTGTGATGACAACCCAAAGATATAGGGAAATTTGGTACATTCGATAAAACATAAATCTGGGTTTGCGTTAACTTTTGCCCATCAGTCTGTTCATGCACACTTTAATAATGAGACCAATTTTGTCATACTAATTTGCAGACAATTTCATTAGAAGAGGATGTATTTTAGTATGTTTTTATTCCCACAAAGAAATCAAGAAAAGAAAAAAAACAACATTATTTGTGCCTTTTGCCAAGTTCATGTTTTCGCATTGGCGTGAGTGCCATATATCAATATTTCATCATTGAAACCGATTTCAGATTCTTCTCTGGGTCTAATTGTTGCATGCATTCTGACGGTTCGGCCATGTCATCACGGGCACAGGAGATGTAGATAAATTTGTGCCATTTTGCCAGCTTGAGCCTTGCAGCTGTAGATCTATGCCTGACAAAGTACATTGTGGTGGACCCTTTTTATCTTTCCACATTACCCTGCCACATTGTTTGATAAGTCCTGTAAACCTATTAGGCTATTTAAAAAGCAACACTGAACAAATTTCCCCCTGACTGCACTGAGGAAAATTGCTCCCTGTTTTATTTTCATTTCTCATTCAATTTTTAGTAATGATTTATTTACTTTCTCCCACATCTTTCCTGTCAAATGGTACAATCAGCAAAATCTCAAAGTATTTTTTTGCCATTCCCAAATACTTTATGTGGAGAAAAGGGCCCTTTTTTTTTTTTGCTTGTTTATGCAACTGCCACCAGGTCCTCCTGAAAAGCTTTCTCTCTCTCTCTCTCTCACTCACTCACTCTCTCTCTCTCTCTTGCTGGTTTATTCAGTTAGGCTATGATTCTTCATGACTTTTTCATAGATAATTAGTGGTCTCAACATAACCAAAGCTTCAATGTGAGATAGGGAAGCTGATCTGAAAAATATGTAGGAAATTTATATGGAAACGGGTCATTCAGGTGGGTGGGGGTCGGTTCAGAATCCGACCTTCTGTCACCCGTTTTATCCAAAGAATCGCCCAGTGTCTATGTATTTTGGCATACATCCATTTTGGATGCCTGCAGATCTGCAAAGGATTACATATAAGTCTTCAAAGTTCACTTGGAAAATCAGAGTAAAACGAATTTCTGAATCGTAGTAGACCATGGTGCGTAATAAGGTCACAAAAACAAAATAGTCCCTAAACAAATTACACAGCCACGCTCAGTTTTTCAAGATATGATCAAACAAACATCAAAAACGCCTTTTAAACCTGTCCTTTCACATTTTCTGATAAAACAGGGTAACAAATGTGCTTGATATCAAATTTTCAAATGGAACTACTTTTGACTTCTGTCCGAATGTTTTGAAACAAAGGGAGGGAACTACATCTACACATATATATAAGGGGGTTAATTTTCTGGGTTGAATTCAACTGTTTCGCTAGCTCAGTGGGCTAGACAAAAGGTCCCAATATCTTTTTAGTTTTCGTCATTGGTGGACAAGGGTCAAATCTGAGCAACTACTCCTTTTTTTACCCCATTTTCCCTCATCTTTTTTTTTTTTTTTTTTTTTTTTTCATTTATTCATTCATTTTCCCTAATTCTGAGATATTTATAAGTACAAATTTCAAATTCAAATTATTGAGAATGTGAGAAAATTTTCAGGCTCTCTATGTATCTACTTTCATTTATTTCCATAGGTTTCTTTCTTTTTTTTTTTCATCCCAACGCATAAGGCTTCCCTGTTGCCAGATGTCCCGAATCGACATGATATTGCTTGCAACCGTGATGACATGTTTCAACCACTCCAAACTGGAAAGAATGATAGTATGACCAGGCTCCAAAATCAGTTGTGATGACAACCCAAAGATATAGGGAAATTTGGTACATTCGATAAAACATAAATCTGGGTTTGCGTTAACTTTTGCCCATCAGTCTGTTCATGCACACTTTAATAATGAGACCAATTTTGTCATACTAATTTGCAGACAATTTCATTAGAAGAGGATGTATTTTAGTATGTTTTTATTCCCACAAAGAAATCAAGAAAAGAAAAAAAACAACATTATTTGTGCCTTTTGCCAAGTTCATGTTTTCGCATTGGCGTGAGTGCCATATATCAATATTTCATCATTGAAACCGATTTCAGATTCTTCTCTGGGTCTAATTGTTGCATGCATTCTGACGGTTCGGCCATGTCATCACGGGCACAGGAGATGTAGATAAATTTGTGCCATTTTGCCAGCTTGAGCCTTGCAGCTGTAGATCTATGCCTGACAAAGTACATTGTGGTGGACCCTTTTTATCTTTCCACATTACCCTGCCACATTGTTTGATAAGTCCTGTAAACCTATTAGGCTATTTAAAAAGCAACACTGAACAAATTTCCCCCTGACTGCACTGAGGAAAATTGCTCCCTGTTTTATTTTCATTTCTCATTCAATTTTTAGTAATGATTTATTTACTTTCTCCCACATCTTTCCTGTCAAATGGTACAATCAGCAAAATCTCAAAGTATTTTTTTGCCATTCCCAAATACTTTATGTGGAGAAAAGGGCCCTTTTTTTTTTTGCTTGTTTATGCAACTGCCACCAGGTCCTCCTGAAAAGCTTTCTCTCTCTCTCTCTCTCACTCACTCACTCTCTCTCTCTCTCTTGCTGGTTTATTCAGTTAGGCTATGATTCTTCATGACTTTTTCATAGATAATTAGTGGTCTCAACATATCCAAAGCTTCAATGTGAGATAGGGAAGCTGATCTGAAAAATATGTAGGAAATTTATATGGAAACGGGTCATTCAGGTGGGTGGGGGTCGGTTCAGAATCCGACCTTCTGTCACCCGTTTTATCCAAAGAATCGCCCAGTGTCTATGTATTTTGGCATACATCCATTTTGGATGCCTGCAGATCTGCAAAGGATTACATATAAGTCTTCAAAGTTCACTTGGAAAATCAGAGTAAAACGAATTTCTGAATCGTAGTAGACCATGGTGCGTAATAAGGTCACAAAAACAAAATAGTCCCTAAACAAATTACACAGCCACGCTCAGTTTTTCAAGATATGATCAAACAAACATCAAAAACGCCTTTTAAACCTGTCCTTTCACATTTTCTGATAAAACAGGGTAACAAATGTGCTTGATATCAAATTTTCAAATGGAACTACTTTTGACTTCTGTCCGAATGTTTTGAAACAAAGGGAGGGAACTACATCTACACATATATATAAGGGGGTTAATTTTCTGGGTTGAATTCAACTGTTTCGCTAGCTCAGTGGGCTAGACAAAAGGTCCCAATATCTTTTTAGTTTTCGTCATTGGTGGACAAGGGTCAAATCTGAGCAACTACTCCTTTTTTTACCCCATTTTCCCTCATCTTTTTTTTTTTTTTTTTTTTTTTTCATTTATTCATTCATTTTCCCTAATTCTGAGATATTTATAAGTACAAATTTCAAATTCAAATTATTGAGAATGTGAGAAAATTTTCAGGCTCTCTATGTATCTACTTTCATTTATTTCCATAGGTTTCTTTCTTTTTTTTTTTCATCCCAACGCATAAGGCTTCCCTGTTGCCAGATGTCCCGAATCGACATGATATTGCTTGCAACCGTGATGACATGTTTCAACCACTCCAAACTGGAAAGAATGATAGTATGACCAGGCTCCAAAATCAGTTGTGATGACAACCCAAAGATATAGGGAAATTTGGTACATTCGATAAAACATAAATCTGGGTTTGCGTTAACTTTTGCCCATCAGTCTGTTCATGCACACTTTAATAATGAGACCAATTTTGTCATACTAATTTGCAGACAATTTCATTAGAAGAGGATGTATTTTAGTATGTTTTTATTCCCACAAAGAAATCAAGAAAAGAAAAAAAACAACATTATTTGTGCCTTTTGCCAAGTTCATGTTTTCGCATTGGCGTGAGTGCCATATATCAATATTTCATCATTGAAACCGATTTCAGATTCTTCTCTGGGTCTAATTGTTGCATGCATTCTGACGGTTCGGCCATGTCATCACGGGCACAGGAGATGTAGATAAATTTGTGCCATTTTGCCAGCTTGAGCCTTGCAGCTGTAGATCTATGCCTGACAAAGTACATTGTGGTGGACCCTTTTTATCTTTCCACATTACCCTGCCACATTGTTTGATAAGTCCTGTAAACCTATTAGGCTATTTAAAAAGCAACACTGAACAAATTTCCCCCTGACTGCACTGAGGAAAATTGCTCCCTGTTTTATTTTCATTTCTCATTCAATTTTTAGTAATGATTTATTTACTTTCTCCCACATCTTTCCTGTCAAATGGTACAATCAGCAAAATCTCAAAGTATTTTTTTGCCATTCCCAAATACTTTATGTGGAGAAAAGGGCCCTTTTTTTTTTTGCTTGTTTATGCAACTGCCACCAGGTCCTCCTGAAAAGCTTTCTCTCTCTCTCTCTCTCACTCACTCACTCTCTCTCTCTCTCTTGCTGGTTTATTCAGTTAGGCTATGATTCTTCATGACTTTTTCATAGATAATTAGTGGTCTCAACATATCCAAAGCTTCAATGTGAGATAGGGAAGCTGATCTGAAAAATATGTAGGAAATTTATATGGAAACGGGTCATTCAGGTGGGTGGGGGTCGGTTCAGAATCCGACCTTCTGTCACCCGTTTTATCCAAAGAATCGCCCAGTGTCTATGTATTTTGGCATACATCCATTTTGGATGCCTGCAGATCTGCAAAGGATTACATATAAGTCTTCAAAGTTCACTTGGAAAATCAGAGTAAAACGAATTTCTGAATCGTAGTAGACCATGGTGCGTAATAAGGTCACAAAAACAAAATAGTCCCTAAACAAATTACACAGCCACGCTCAGTTTTTCAAGATATGATCAAACAAACATCAAAAACGCCTTTTAAACCTGTCCTTTCACATTTTCTGATAAAACAGGGTAACAAATGTGCTTGATATCAAATTTTCAAATGGAACTACTTTTGACTTCTGTCCGAATGTTTTGAAACAAAGGGAGGGAACTACATCTACACATATATATAAGGGGGTTAATTTTCTGGGTTGAATTCAACTGTTTCGCTAGCTCAGTGGGCTAGACAAAAGGTCCCAATATCTTTTTAGTTTTCGTCATTGGTGGACAAGGGTCAAATCTGAGCAACTACTCCTTTTTTTACCCCATTTTCCCTCATCTTTTTTTTTTTTTTTTTTTTTTTCATTTATTCATTCATTTTCCCTAATTCTGAGATATTTATAAGTACAAATTTCAAATTCAAATTATTGAGAATGTGAGAAAATTTTCAGGCTCTCTATGTATCTACTTTCATTTATTTCCATAGGTTTCTTTCTTTTTTTTTTTCATCCCAACGCATAAGGCTTCCCTGTTGCCAGATGTCCCGAATCGACATGATATTGCTTGCAACCGTGATGACATGTTTCAACCACTCCAAACTGGAAAGAATGATAGTATGACCAGGCTCCAAAATCAGTTGTGATGACAACCCAAAGATATAGGGAAATTTGGTACATTCGATAAAACATAAATCTGGGTTTGCGTTAACTTTTGCCCATCAGTCTGTTCATGCACACTTTAATAATGAGACCAATTTTGTCATACTAATTTGCAGACAATTTCATTAGAAGAGGATGTATTTTAGTATGTTTTTATTCCCACAAAGAAATCAAGAAAAGAAAAAAAACAACATTATTTGTGCCTTTTGCCAAGTTCATGTTTTCGCATTGGCGTGAGTGCCATATATCAATATTTCATCATTGAAACCGATTTCAGATTCTTCTCTGGGTCTAATTGTTGCATGCATTCTGACGGTTCGGCCATGTCATCACGGGCACAGGAGATGTAGATAAATTTGTGCCATTTTGCCAGCTTGAGCCTTGCAGCTGTAGATCTATGCCTGACAAAGTACATTGTGGTGGACCCTTTTTATCTTTCCACATTACCCTGCCACATTGTTTGATAAGTCCTGTAAACCTATTAGGCTATTTAAAAAGCAACACTGAACAAATTTCCCCCTGACTGCACTGAGGAAAATTGCTCCCTGTTTTATTTTCATTTCTCATTCAATTTTTAGTAATGATTTATTTACTTTCTCCCACATCTTTCCTGTCAAATGGTACAATCAGCAAAATCTCAAAGTATTTTTTTGCCATTCCCAAATACTTTATGTGGAGAAAAGGGCCCTTTTTTTTTTTTGCTTGTTTATGCAACTGCCACCAGGTCCTCCTGAAAAGCTTTCTCTCTCTCTCTCTCTCACTCACTCACTCTCTCTCTCTCTCTTGCTGGTTTATTCAGTTAGGCTATGATTCTTCATGACTTTTTCATAGATAATTAGTGGTCTCAACATATCCAAAGCTTCAATGTGAGATAGGGAAGCTGATCTGAAAAATATGTAGGAAATTTATATGGAAACGGGTCATTCAGGTGGGTGGGGGTCGGTTCAGAATCCGACCTTCTGTCACCCGTTTTATCCAAAGAATCGCCCAGTGTCTATGTATTTTGGCATACATCCATTTTGGATGCCTGCAGATCTGCAAAGGATTACATATAAGTCTTCAAAGTTCACTTGGAAAATCAGAGTAAAACGAATTTCTGAATCGTAGTAGACCATGGTGCGTAATAAGGTCACAAAAACAAAATAGTCCCTAAACAAATTACACAGCCACGCTCAGTTTTTCAAGATATGATCAAACAAACATCAAAAACGCCTTTTAAACCTGTCCTTTCACATTTTCTGATAAAACAGGGTAACAAATGTGCTTGATATCAAATTTTCAAATGGAACTACTTTTGACTTCTGTCCGAATGTTTTGAAACAAAGGGAGGGAACTACATCTACACATATATATAAGGGGGTTAATTTTCTGGGTTGAATTCAACTGTTTCGCTAGCTCAGTGGGCTAGACAAAAGGTCCCAATATCTTTTTAGTTTTCGTCATTGGTGGACAAGGGTCAAATCTGAGCAACTACTCCTTTTTTTACCCCATTTTCCCTCATCTTTTTTTTTTTTTTTTTTTTTTTTCATTTATTCATTCATTTTCCCTAATTCTGAGATATTTATAAGTACAAATTTCAAATTCAAATTATTGAGAATGTGAGAAAATTTTCAGGCTCTCTATGTATCTACTTTCATTTATTTCCATAGGTTTCTTTCTTTTTTTTTTTCATCCCAATGCATAAGGCTTCCCTGTTGCCAGATGTCCCGAATCGACATGATATTGCTTGCAACCGTGATGACATGTTTCAACCACTCCAAACTGGAAAGAATGATAGTATGACCAGGCTCCAAAATCAGTTGTGATGACAACCCAAAGATATAGGGAAATTTGGTACATTCGATAAAACATAAATCTGGGTTTGCGTTAACTTTTGCCCATCAGTCTGTTCATGCACACTTTAATAATGAGACCAATTTTGTCATACTAATTTGCAGACAATTTCATTAGAAGAGGATGTATTTTAGTATGTTTTTATTCCCACAAAGAAATCAAGAAAAGAAAAAAAACAACATTATTTGTGCCTTTTGCCAAGTTCATGTTTTCGCATTGGCGTGAGTGCCATATATCAATATTTCATCATTGAAACCGATTTCAGATTCTTCTCTGGGTCTAATTGTTGCATGCATTCTGACGGTTCGGCCATGTCATCACGGGCACAGGAGATGTAGATAAATTTGTGCCATTTTGCCAGCTTGAGCCTTGCAGCTGTAGATCTATGCCTGACAAAGTACATTGTGGTGGACCCTTTTTATCTTTCCACATTACCCTGCCACATTGTTTGATAAGTCCTGTAAACCTATTAGGCTATTTAAAAAGCAACACTGAACAAATTTCCCCCTGACTGCACTGAGGAAAATTGCTCCCTGTTTTATTTTCATTTCTCATTCAATTTTTAGTAATGATTTATTTACTTTCTCCCACATCTTTCCTGTCAAATGGTACAATCAGCAAAATCTCAAAGTATTTTTTTGCCATTCCCAAATACTTTATGTGGAGAAAAGGGCCCTTTTTTTTTTTTGCTTGTTTATGCAACTGCCACCAGGTCCTCCTGAAAAGCTTTCTCTCTCTCTCTCTCTCACTCACTCACTCTCTCTCTCTCTCTTGCTGGTTTATTCAGTTAGGCTATGATTCTTCATGACTTTTTCATAGATAATTAGTGGTCTCAACATATCCAAAGCTTCAATGTGAGATAGGGAAGCTGATCTGAAAAATATGTAGGAAATTTATATGGAAACGGGTCATTCAGGTGGGTGGGGGTCGGTTCAGAATCCGACCTTCTGTCACCCGTTTTATCCAAAGAATCGCCCAGTGTCTATGTATTTTGGCATACATCCATTTTGGATGCCTGCAGATCTGCAAAGGATTACATATAAGTCTTCAAAGTTCACTTGGAAAATCAGAGTAAAACGAATTTCTGAATCGTAGTAGACCATGGTGCGTAATAAGGTCACAAAAACAAAATAGTCCCTAAACAAATTACACAGCCACGCTCAGTTTTTCAAGATATGATCAAACAAACATCAAAAACGCCTTTTAAACCTGTCCTTTCACATTTTCTGATAAAACAGGGTAACAAATGTGCTTGATATCAAATTTTCAAATGGAACTACTTTTGACTTCTGTCCGAATGTTTTGAAACAAAGGGAGGGAACTACATCTACACATATATATAAGGGGGTTAATTTTCTGGGTTGAATTCAACTGTTTCGCTAGCTCAGTGGGCTAGACAAAAGGTCCCAATATCTTTTTAGTTTTCGTCATTGGTGGACAAGGGTCAAATCTGAGCAACTACTCCTTTTTTTACCCCATTTTCCCTCATCTTTTTTTTTTTTTTTTTTTTTTTTCATTTATTCATTCATTTTCCCTAATTCTGAGATATTTATAAGTACAAATTTCAAATTCAAATTATTGAGAATGTGAGAAAATTTTCAGGCTCTCTATGTATCTACTTTCATTTATTTCCATAGGTTTCTTTCTTTTTTTTTTTCATCCCAACGCATAAGGCTTCCCTGTTGCCAGATGTCCCGAATCGACATGATATTGCTTGCAACCGTGATGACATGTTTCAACCACTCCAAACTGGAAAGAATGATAGTATGACCAGGCTCCAAAATCAGTTGTGATGACAACCCAAAGATATAGGGAAATTTGGTACATTCGATAAAACATAAATCTGGGTTTGCGTTAACTTTTGCCCATCAGTCTGTTCATGCACACTTTAATAATGAGACCAATTTTGTCATACTAATTTGCAGACAATTTCATTAGAAGAGGATGTATTTTAGTATGTTTTTATTCCCACAAAGAAATCAAGAAAAGAAAAAAAACAACATTATTTGTGCCTTTTGCCAAGTTCATGTTTTCGCATTGGCGTGAGTGCCATATATCAATATTTCATCATTGAAACCGATTTCAGATTCTTCTCTGGGTCTAATTGTTGCATGCATTCTGACGGTTCGGCCATGTCATCACGGGCACAGGAGATGTAGATAAATTTGTGCCATTTTGCCAGCTTGAGCCTTGCAGCTGTAGATCTATGCCTGACAAAGTACATTGTGGTGGACCCTTTTTATCTTTCCACATTACCCTGCCACATTGTTTGATAAGTCCTGTAAACCTATTAGGCTATTTAAAAAGCAACACTGAACAAATTTCCCCCTGACTGCACTGAGGAAAATTGCTCCCTGTTTTATTTTCATTTCTCATTCAATTTTTAGTAATGATTTATTTACTTTCTCCCACATCTTTCCTGTCAAATGGTACAATCAGCAAAATCTCAAAGTATTTTTTTGCCATTCCCAAATACTTTATGTGGAGAAAAGGGCCCTTTTTTTTTTTTGCTTGTTTATGCAACTGCCACCAGGTCCTCCTGAAAAGCTTTCTCTCTCTCTCTCTCTCACTCACTCACTCTCTCTCTCTCTCTTGCTGGTTTATTCAGTTAGGCTATGATTCTTCATGACTTTTTCATAGATAATTAGTGGTCTCAACATATCCAAAGCTTCAATGTGAGATAGGGAAGCTGATCTGAAAAATATGTAGGAAATTTATATGGAAACGGGTCATTCAGGTGGGTGGGGGTCGGTTCAGAATCCGACCTTCTGTCACCCGTTTTATCCAAAGAATCGCCCAGTGTCTATGTATTTTGGCATACATCCATTTTGGATGCCTGCAGATCTGCAAAGGATTACATATAAGTCTTCAAAGTTCACTTGGAAAATCAGAGTAAAACGAATTTCTGAATCGTAGTAGACCATGGTGCGTAATAAGGTCACAAAAACAAAATAGTCCCTAAACAAATTACACAGCCACGCTCAGTTTTTCAAGATATGATCAAACAAACATCAAAAACGCCTTTTAAACCTGTCCTTTCACATTTTCTGATAAAACAGGGTAACAAATGTGCTTGATATCAAATTTTCAAATGGAACTACTTTTGACTTCTGTCCGAATGTTTTGAAACAAAGGGAGGGAACTACATCTACACATATATATAAGGGGGTTAATTTTCTGGGTTGAATTCAACTGTTTCGCTAGCTCAGTGGGCTAGACAAAAGGTCCCAATATCTTTTTAGTTTTCGTCATTGGTGGACAAGGGTCAAATCTGAGCAACTACTCCTTTTTTTACCCCATTTTCCCTCATCTTTTTTTTTTTTTTTTTTTTTTTTCATTTATTCATTCATTTTCCCTAATTCTGAGATATTTATAAGTACAAATTTCAAATTCAAATTATTGAGAATGTGAGAAAATTTTCAGGCTCTCTATGTATCTACTTTCATTTATTTCCATAGGTTTCTTTCTTTTTTTTTTTCATCCCAACGCATAAGGCTTCCCTGTTGCCAGATGTCCCGAATCGACATGATATTGCTTGCAACCGTGATGACATGTTTCAACCACTCCAAACTGGAAAGAATGATAGTATGACCAGGCTCCAAAATCAGTTGTGATGACAACCCAAAGATATAGGGAAATTTGGTACATTCGATAAAACATAAATCTGGGTTTGCGTTAACTTTTGCCCATCAGTCTGTTCATGCACACTTTAATAATGAGACCAATTTTGTCATACTAATTTGCAGACAATTTCATTAGAAGAGGATGTATTTTAGTATGTTTTTATTCCCACAAAGAAATCAAGAAAAGAAAAAAAACAACATTATTTGTGCCTTTTGCCAAGTTCATGTTTTCGCATTGGCGTGAGTGCCATATATCAATATTTCATCATTGAAACCGATTTCAGATTCTTCTCTGGGTCTAATTGTTGCATGCATTCTGACGGTTCGGCCATGTCATCACGGGCACAGGAGATGTAGATAAATTTGTGCCATTTTGCCAGCTTGAGCCTTGCAGCTGTAGATCTATGCCTGACAAAGTACATTGTGGTGGACCCTTTTTATCTTTCCACATTACCCTGCCACATTGTTTGATAAGTCCTGTAAACCTATTAGGCTATTTAAAAAGCAACACTGAACAAATTTCCCCCTGACTGCACTGAGGAAAATTGCTCCCTGTTTTATTTTCATTTCTCATTCAATTTTTAGTAATGATTTATTTACTTTCTCCCACATCTTTCCTGTCAAATGGTACAATCAGCAAAATCTCAAAGTATTTTTTTGCCATTCCCAAATACTTTATGTGGAGAAAAGGGCCCTTTTTTTTTTTGCTTGTTTATGCAACTGCCACCAGGTCCTCCTGAAAAGCTTTCTCTCTCTCTCTCTCTCACTCACTCACTCTCTCTCTCTCTCTCTTGCTGGTTTATTCAGTTAGGCTATGATTCTTCATGACTTTTTCATAGATAATTAGTGGTCTCAACATATCCAAAGCTTCAATGTGAGATAGGGAAGCTGATCTGAAAAATATGTAGGAAATTTATATGGAAACGGGTCATTCAGGTGGGTGGGGGTCGGTTCAGAATCCGACCTTCTGTCACCCGTTTTATCCAAAGAATCGCCCAGTGTCTATGTATTTTGGCATACATCCATTTTGGATGCCTGCAGATCTGCAAAGGATTACATATAAGTCTTCAAAGTTCACTTGGAAAATCAGAGTAAAACGAATTTCTGAATCGTAGTAGACCATGGTGCGTAATAAGGTCACAAAAACAAAATAGTCCCTAAACAAATTACACAGCCACGCTCAGTTTTTCAAGATATGATCAAACAAACATCAAAAACGCCTTTTAAACCTGTCCTTTCACATTTTCTGATAAAACAGGGTAACAAATGTGCTTGATATCAAATTTTCAAATGGAACTACTTTTGACTTCTGTCCGAATGTTTTGAAACAAAGGGAGGGAACTACATCTACACATATATATAAGGGGGTTAATTTTCTGGGTTGAATTCAACTGTTTCGCTAGCTCAGTGGGCTAGACAAAAGGTCCCAATATCTTTTTAGTTTTCGTCATTGGTGGACAAGGGTCAAATCTGAGCAACTACTCCTTTTTTTACCCCATTTTCCCTCATCTTTTTTTTTTTTTTTTTTTTTTCATTTATTCATTCATTTTCCCTAATTCTGAGATATTTATAAGTACAAATTTCAAATTCAAATTATTGAGAATGTGAGAAAATTTTCAGGCTCTCTGTGTATCTACTTTCATTTATTTCCATAGGTTTCTTTCTTTTTTTTTTTCATCCCAACGCATAAGGCTTCCCTGTTGCCAGATGTCCCGAATCGACATGATATTGCTTGCAACCGTGATGACATGTTTCAACCACTCCAAACTGGAAAGAATGATAGTATGACCAGGCTCCAAAATCAGTTGTGATGACAACCCAAAGATATAGGGAAATTTGGTACATTCGATAAAACTTAAATCTGGGTTTGCGTTAACTTTTGCCCATCAGTCTGTTCATGCACACTTTAATAATGAGACCAATTTTGTCATACTAATTTGCAGACAATTTCATTAGAAGAGGATGTATTTTAGTATGTTTTTATTCCCACAAAGAAATCAAGAAAAGAAAAAAAACAACATTATTTGTGCCTTTTGCCAAGTTCATGTTTTCGCATTGGCGTGAGTGCCATATATCAATATTTCATCATTGAAACCGATTTCAGATTCTTCTCTGGGTCTAATTGTTGCATGCATTCTGACGGTTCGGCCATGTCATCACGGGCACAGGAGATGTAGATAAATTTGTGCCATTTTGCCAGCTTGAGCCTTGCAGCTGTAGATCTATGCCTGACAAAGTACATTGTGGTGGACCCTTTTTATCTTTCCACATTACCCTGCCACATTGTTTGATAAGTCCTGTAAACCTATTAGGCTATTTAAAAAGCAACACTGAACAAATTTCCCCCTGACTGCACTGAGGAAAATTGCTCCCTGTTTTATTTTCATTTCTCATTCAATTTTTAGTAATGATTTATTTACTTTCTCCCACATCTTTCCTGTCAAATGGTACAATCAGCAAAATCTCAAAGTATTTTTTTGCCATTCCCAAATACTTTATGTGGAGAAAAGGGCCCTTTTTTTTTTTGCTTGTTTATGCAACTGCCACCAGGTCCTCCTGAAAAGCTTTCTCTCTCTCTCTCTCTCACTCACTCACTCTCTCTCTCTCTCTTGCTGGTTTATTCAGTTAGGCTATGATTCTTCATGACTTTTTCATAGATAATTAGTGGTCTCAACATATCCAAAGCTTCAATGTGAGATAGGGAAGCTGATCTGAAAAATATGTAGGAAATTTATATGGAAACGGGTCATTCAGGTGGGTGGGGGTCGGTTCAGAATCCGACCTTCTGTCACCCGTTTTATCCAAAGAATCGCCCAGTGTCTATGTATTTTGGCATACATCCATTTTGGATGCCTGCAGATCTGCAAAGGATTACATATAAGTCTTCAAAGTTCACTTGGAAAATCAGAGTAAAACGAATTTCTGAATCGTAGTAGACCATGGTGCGTAATAAGGTCACAAAAACAAAATAGTCCCTAAACAAATTACACAGCCACGCTCAGTTTTTCAAGATATGATCAAACAAACATCAAAAACGCCTTTTAAACCTGTCCTTTCACATTTTCTGATAAAACAGGGTAACAAATGTGCTTGATATCAAATTTTCAAATGGAACTACTTTTGACTTCTGTCCGAATGTTTTGAAACAAAGGGAGGGAACTACATCTACACATATATATAAGGGGGTTAATTTTCTGGGTTGAATTCAACTGTTTCGCTAGCTCAGTGGGCTAGACAAAAGGTCCCAATATCTTTTTAGTTTTCGTCATTGGTGGACAAGGGTCAAATCTGAGCAACTACTCCTTTTTTTACCCCATTTTCCCTCATCTTTTTTTTTTTTTTTTTTTTTTTCATTTATTCATTCATTTTCCCTAATTCTGAGATATTTATAAGTACAAATTTCAAATTCAAATTATTGAGAATGTGAGAAAATTTTCAGGCTCTCTATGTATCTACTTTCATTTATTTCCATAGGTTTCTTTCTTTTTTTTTTTCATCCCAACGCATAAGGCTTCCCTGTTGCCAGATGTCCCGAATCGACATGATATTGCTTGCAACCGTGATGACATGTTTCAACCACTCCAAACTGGAAAGAATGATAGTATGACCAGGCTCCAAAATCAGTTGTGATGACAACCCAAAGATATAGGGAAATTTGGTACATTCGATAAAACATAAATCTGGGTTTGCGTTAACTTTTGCCCATCAGTCTGTTCATGCACACTTTAATAATGAGACCAATTTTGTCATACTAATTTGCAGACAATTTCATTAGAAGAGGATGTATTTTAGTATGTTTTTATTCCCACAAAGAAATCAAGAAAAGAAAAAAAACAACATTATTTGTGCCTTTTGCCAAGTTCATGTTTTCGCATTGGCGTGAGTGCCATATATCAATATTTCATCATTGAAACCGATTTCAGATTCTTCTCTGGGTCTAATTGTTGCATGCATTCTGACGGTTCGGCCATGTCATCACGGGCACAGGAGATGTAGATAAATTTGTGCCATTTTGCCAGCTTGAGCCTTGCAGCTGTAGATCTATGCCTGACAAAGTACATTGTGGTGGACCCTTTTTATCTTTCCACATTACCCTGCCACATTGTTTGATAAGTCCTGTAAACCTATTAGGCTATTTAAAAAGCAACACTGAACAAATTTCCCCCTGACTGCACTGAGGAAAATTGCTCCCTGTTTTATTTTCATTTCTCATTCAATTTTTAGTAATGATTTATTTACTTTCTCCCACATCTTTCCTGTCAAATGGTACAATCAGCAAAATCTCAAAGTATTTTTTTGCCATTCCCAAATACTTTATGTGGAGAAAAGGGCCCTTTTTTTTTTTGCTTGTTTATGCAACTGCCACCAGGTCCTCCTGAAAAGCTTTCTCTCTCTCTCTCTCTCACTCACTCACTCTCTCTCTCTCTCTTGCTGGTTTATTCAGTTAGGCTATGATTCTTCATGACTTTTTCATAGATAATTAGTGGTCTCAACATATCCAAAGCTTCAATGTGAGATAGGGAAGCTGATCTGAAAAATATGTAGGAAATTTATATGGAAACGGGTCATTCAGGTGGGTGGGGGTCGGTTCAGAATCCGACCTTCTGTCACCCGTTTTATCCAAAGAATCGCCCAGTGTCTATGTATTTTGGCATACATCCATTTTGGATGCCTGCAGATCTGCAAAGGATTACATATAAGTCTTCAAAGTTCACTTGGAAAATCAGAGTAAAACGAATTTCTGAATCGTAGTAGACCATGGTGCGTAATAAGGTCACAAAAACAAAATAGTCCCTAAACAAATTACACAGCCACGCTCAGTTTTTCAAGATATGATCAAACAAACATCAAAAACGCCTTTTAAACCTGTCCTTTCACATTTTCTGATAAAACAGGGTAACAAATGTGCTTGATATCAAATTTTCAAATGGAACTACTTTTGACTTCTGTCCGAATGTTTTGAAACAAAGGGAGGGAACTACATCTACACATATATATAAGGGGGTTAATTTTCTGGGTTGAATTCAACTGTTTCGCTAGCTCAGTGGGCTAGACAAAAGGTCCCAATATCTTTTTAGTTTTCGTCATTGGTGGACAAGGGTCAAATCTGAGCAACTACTCCTTTTTTTACCCCATTTTCCCTCATCTTTTTTTTTTTTTTTTTTTTTTTTCATTTATTCATTCATTTTCCCTAATTCTGAGATATTTATAAGTACAAATTTCAAATTCAAATTATTGAGAATGTGAGAAAATTTTCAGGCTCTCTATGTATCTACTTTCATTTATTTCCATAGGTTTCTTTCTTTTTTTTTTTCATCCCAACGCATAAGGCTTCCCTGTTGCCAGATGTCCCGAATCGACATGATATTGCTTGCAACCGTGATGACATGTTTCAACCACTCCAAACTGGAAAGAATGATAGTATGACCAGGCTCCAAAATCAGTTGTGATGACAACCCAAAGATATAGGGAAATTTGGTACATTCGATAAAACATAAATCTGGGTTTGCGTTAACTTTTGCCCATCAGTCTGTTCATGCACACTTTAATAATGAGACCAATTTTGTCATACTAATTTGCAGACAATTTCATTAGAAGAGGATGTATTTTAGTATGTTTTTATTCCCACAAAGAAATCAAGAAAAGAAAAAAAACAACATTATTTGTGCCTTTTGCCAAGTTCATGTTTTCGCATTGGCGTGAGTGCCATATATCAATATTTCATCATTGAAACCGATTTCAGATTCTTCTCTGGGTCTAATTGTTGCATGCATTCTGACGGTTCGGCCATGTCATCACGGGCACAGGAGATGTAGATAAATTTGTGCCATTTTGCCAGCTTGAGCCTTGCAGCTGTAGATCTATGCCTGACAAAGTACATTGTGGTGGACCCTTTTTATCTTTCCACATTACCCTGCCACATTGTTTGATAAGTCCTGTAAACCTATTAGGCTATTTAAAAAGCAACACTGAACAAATTTCCCCCTGACTGCACTGAGGAAAATTGCTCCCTGTTTTATTTTCATTTCTCATTCAATTTTTAGTAATGATTTATTTACTTTCTCCCACATCTTTCCTGTCAAATGGTACAATCAGCAAAATCTCAAAGTATTTTTTTGCCATTCCCAAATACTTTATGTGGAGAAAAGGGCCCTTTTTTTTTTTGCTTGTTTATGCAACTGCCACCAGGTCCTCCTGAAAAGCTTTCTCTCTCTCTCTCTCTCACTCACTCACTCTCTCTCTCTCTCTTGCTGGTTTATTCAGTTAGGCTATGATTCTTCATGACTTTTTCATAGATAATTAGTGGTCTCAACATATCCAAAGCTTCAATGTGAGATAGGGAAGCTGATCTGAAAAATATGTAGGAAATTTATATGGAAACGGGTCATTCAGGTGGGTGGGGGTCGGTTCAGAATCCGACCTTCTGTCACCCGTTTTATCCAAAGAATCGCCCAGTGTCTATGTATTTTGGCATACATCCATTTTGGATGCCTGCAGATCTGCAAAGGATTACATATAAGTCTTCAAAGTTCACTTGGAAAATCAGAGTAAAACGAATTTCTGAATCGTAGTAGACCATGGTGCGTAATAAGGTCACAAAAACAAAATAGTCCCTAAACAAATTACACAGCCACGCTCAGTTTTTCAAGATATGATCAAACAAACATCAAAAACGCCTTTTAAACCTGTCCTTTCACATTTTCTGATAAAACAGGGTAACAAATGTGCTTGATATCAAATTTTCAAATGGAACTACTTTTGACTTCTGTCCGAATGTTTTGAAACAAAGGGAGGGAACTACATCTACACATATATATAAGGGGGTTAATTTTCTGGGTTGAATTCAACTGTTTCGCTAGCTCAGTGGGCTAGACAAAAGGTCCCAATATCTTTTTAGTTTTCGTCATTGGTGGACAAGGGTCAAATCTGAGCAACTACTCCTTTTTTTACCCCATTTTCCCTCATCTTTTTTTTTTTTTTTTTTTTTTCATTTATTCATTCATTTTCCCTAATTCTGAGATATTTATAAGTACAAATTTCAAATTCAAATTATTGAGAATGTGAGAAAATTTTCAGGCTCTCTGTGTATCTACTTTCATTTATTTCCATAGGTTTCTTTCTTTTTTTTTTTCATCCCAACGCATAAGGCTTCCCTGTTGCCAGATGTCCCGAATCGACATGATATTGCTTGCAACCGTGATGACATGTTTCAACCACTCCAAACTGGAAAGAATGATAGTATGACCAGGCTCCAAAATCAGTTGTGATGACAACCCAAAGATATAGGGAAATTTGGTACATTCGATAAAACTTAAATCTGGGTTTGCGTTAACTTTTGCCCATCAGTCTGTTCATGCACACTTTAATAATGAGACCAATTTTGTCATACTAATTTGCAGACAATTTCATTAGAAGAGGATGTATTTTAGTATGTTTTTATTCCCACAAAGAAATCAAGAAAAGAAAAAAAACAACATTATTTGTGCCTTTTGCCAAGTTCATGTTTTCGCATTGGCGTGAGTGCCATATATCAATATTTCATCATTGAAACCGATTTCAGATTCTTCTCTGGGTCTAATTGTTGCATGCATTCTGACGGTTCGGCCATGTCATCACGGGCACAGGAGATGTAGATAAATTTGTGCCATTTTGCCAGCTTGAGCCTTGCAGCTGTAGATCTATGCCTGACAAAGTACATTGTGGTGGACCCTTTTTATCTTTCCACATTACCCTGCCACATTGTTTGATAAGTCCTGTAAACCTATTAGGCTATTTAAAAAGCAACACTGAACAAATTTCCCCCTGACTGCACTGAGGAAAATTGCTCCCTGTTTTATTTTCATTTCTCATTCAATTTTTAGTAATGATTTATTTACTTTCTCCCACATCTTTCCTGTCAAATGGTACAATCAGCAAAATCTCAAAGTATTTTTTTGCCATTCCCAAATACTTTATGTGGAGAAAAGGGCCCTTTTTTTTTTTGCTTGTTTATGCAACTGCCACCAGGTCCTCCTGAAAAGCTTTCTCTCTCTCTCTCTCTCACTCACTCACTCTCTCTCTCTCTCTTGCTGGTTTATTCAGTTAGGCTATGATTCTTCATGACTTTTTCATAGATAATTAGTGGTCTCAACATATCCAAAGCTTCAATGTGAGATAGGGAAGCTGATCTGAAAAATATGTAGGAAATTTATATGGAAACGGGTCATTCAGGTGGGTGGGGGTCGGTTCAGAATCCGACCTTCTGTCACCCGTTTTATCCAAAGAATCGCCCAGTGTCTATGTATTTTGGCATACATCCATTTTGGATGCCTGCAGATCTGCAAAGGATTACATATAAGTCTTCAAAGTTCACTTGGAAAATCAGAGTAAAACGAATTTCTGAATCGTAGTAGACCATGGTGCGTAATAAGGTCACAAAAACAAAATAGTCCCTAAACAAATTACACAGCCACGCTCAGTTTTTCAAGATATGATCAAACAAACATCAAAAACGCCTTTTAAACCTGTCCTTTCACATTTTCTGATAAAACAGGGTAACAAATGTGCTTGATATCAAATTTTCAAATGGAACTACTTTTGACTTCTGTCCGAATGTTTTGAAACAAAGGGAGGGAACTACATCTACACATATATATAAGGGGGTTAATTTTCTGGGTTGAATTCAACTGTTTCGCTAGCTCAGTGGGCTAGACAAAAGGTCCCAATATCTTTTTAGTTTTCGTCATTGGTGGACAAGGGTCAAATCTGAGCAACTACTCCTTTTTTTACCCCATTTTCCCTCATCTTTTTTTTTTTTTTTTTTTTTTTCATTTATTCATTCATTTTCCCTAATTCTGAGATATTTATAAGTACAAATTTCAAATTCAAATTATTGAGAATGTGAGAAAATTTTCAGGCTCTCTATGTATCTACTTTCATTTATTTCCATAGGTTTCTTTCTTTTTTTTTTTCATCCCAACGCATAAGGCTTCCCTGTTGCCAGATGTCCCGAATCGACATGATATTGCTTGCAACCGTGATGACATGTTTCAACCACTCCAAACTGGAAAGAATGATAGTATGACCAGGCTCCAAAATCAGTTGTGATGACAACCCAAAGATATAGGGAAATTTGGTACATTCGATAAAACATAAATCTGGGTTTGCGTTAACTTTTGCCCATCAGTCTGTTCATGCACACTTTAATAATGAGACCAATTTTGTCATACTAATTTGCAGACAATTTCATTAGAAGAGGATGTATTTTAGTATGTTTTTATTCCCACAAAGAAATCAAGAAAAGAAAAAAAACAACATTATTTGTGCCTTTTGCCAAGTTCATGTTTTCGCATTGGCGTGAGTGCCATATATCAATATTTCATCATTGAAACCGATTTCAGATTCTTCTCTGGGTCTAATTGTTGCATGCATTCTGACGGTTCGGCCATGTCATCACGGGCACAGGAGATGTAGATAAATTTGTGCCATTTTGCCAGCTTGAGCCTTGCAGCTGTAGATCTATGCCTGACAAAGTACATTGTGGTGGACCCTTTTTATCTTTCCACATTACCCTGCCACATTGTTTGATAAGTCCTGTAAACCTATTAGGCTATTTAAAAAGCAACACTGAACAAATTTCCCCCTGACTGCACTGAGGAAAATTGCTCCCTGTTTTATTTTCATTTCTCATTCAATTTTTAGTAATGATTTATTTACTTTCTCCCACATCTTTCCTGTCAAATGGTACAATCAGCAAAATCTCAAAGTATTTTTTTGCCATTCCCAAATACTTTATGTGGAGAAAAGGGCCCTTTTTTTTTTTGCTTGTTTATGCAACTGCCACCAGGTCCTCCTGAAAAGCTTTCTCTCTCTCTCTCTCTCACTCACTCACTCTCTCTCTCTCTCTTGCTGGTTTATTCAGTTAGGCTATGATTCTTCATGACTTTTTCATAGATAATTAGTGGTCTCAACATATCCAAAGCTTCAATGTGAGATAGGGAAGCTGATCTGAAAAATATGTAGGAAATTTATATGGAAACGGGTCATTCAGGTGGGTGGGGGTCGGTTCAGAATCCGACCTTCTGTCACCCGTTTTATCCAAAGAATCGCCCAGTGTCTATGTATTTTGGCATACATCCATTTTGGATGCCTGCAGATCTGCAAAGGATTACATATAAGTCTTCAAAGTTCACTTGGAAAATCAGAGTAAAACGAATTTCTGAATCGTAGTAGACCATGGTGCGTAATAAGGTCACAAAAACAAAATAGTCCCTAAACAAATTACACAGCCACGCTCAGTTTTTCAAGATATGATCAAACAAACATCAAAAACGCCTTTTAAACCTGTCCTTTCACATTTTCTGATAAAACAGGGTAACAAATGTGCTTGATATCAAATTTTCAAATGGAACTACTTTTGACTTCTGTCCGAATGTTTTGAAACAAAGGGAGGGAACTACATCTACACATATATATAAGGGGGTTAATTTTCTGGGTTGAATTCAACTGTTTCGCTAGCTCAGTGGGCTAGACAAAAGGTCCCAATATCTTTTTAGTTTTCGTCATTGGTGGACAAGGGTCAAATCTGAGCAACTACTCCTTTTTTTACCCCATTTTCCCTCATCTTTTTTTTTTTTTTTTTTTTTTTTTCATTTATTCATTCATTTTCCCTAATTCTGAGATATTTATAAGTACAAATTTCAAATTCAAATTATTGAGAATGTGAGAAAATTTTCAGGCTCTCTATGTATCTACTTTCATTTATTTCCATAGGTTTCTTTCTTTTTTTTTTTCATCCCAACGCATAAGGCTTCCCTGTTGCCAGATGTCCCGAATCGACATGATATTGCTTGCAACCGTGATGACATGTTTCAACCACTCCAAACTGGAAAGAATGATAGTATGACCAGGCTCCAAAATCAGTTGTGATGACAACCCAAAGATATAGGGAAATTTGGTACATTCGATAAAACATAAATCTGGGTTTGCGTTAACTTTTGCCCATCAGTCTGTTCATGCACACTTTAATAATGAGACCAATTTTGTCATACTAATTTGCAGACAATTTCATTAGAAGAGGATGTATTTTAGTATGTTTTTATTCCCACAAAGAAATCAAGAAAAGAAAAAAAACAACATTATTTGTGCCTTTTGCCAAGTTCATGTTTTCGCATTGGCGTGAGTGCCATATATCAATATTTCATCATTGAAACCGATTTCAGATTCTTCTCTGGGTCTAATTGTTGCATGCATTCTGACGGTTCGGCCATGTCATCACGGGCACAGGAGATGTAGATAAATTTGTGCCATTTTGCCAGCTTGAGCCTTGCAGCTGTAGATCTATGCCTGACAAAGTACATTGTGGTGGACCCTTTTTATCTTTCCACATTACCCTGCCACATTGTTTGATAAGTCCTGTAAACCTATTAGGCTATTTAAAAAGCAACACTGAACAAATTTCCCCCTGACTGCACTGAGGAAAATTGCTCCCTGTTTTATTTTCATTTCTCATTCAATTTTTAGTAATGATTTATTTACTTTCTCCCACATCTTTCCTGTCAAATGGTACAATCAGCAAAATCTCAAAGTATTTTTTTGCCATTCCCAAATACTTTATGTGGAGAAAAGGGCCCTTTTTTTTTTTGCTTGTTTATGCAACTGCCACCAGGTCCTCCTGAAAAGCTTTCTCTCTCTCTCTCTCTCACTCACTCACTCTCTCTCTCTCTCTTGCTGGTTTATTCAGTTAGGCTATGATTCTTCATGACTTTTTCATAGATAATTAGTGGTCTCAACATATCCAAAGCTTCAATGTGAGATAGGGAAGCTGATCTGAAAAATATGTAGGAAATTTATATGGAAACGGGTCATTCAGGTGGGTGGGGGTCGGTTCAGAATCCGACCTTCTGTCACCCGTTTTATCCAAAGAATCGCCCAGTGTCTATGTATTTTGGCATACATCCATTTTGGATGCCTGCAGATCTGCAAAGGATTACATATAAGTCTTCAAAGTTCACTTGGAAAATCAGAGTAAAACGAATTTCTGAATCGTAGTAGACCATGGTGCGTAATAAGGTCACAAAAACAAAATAGTCCCTAAACAAATTACACAGCCACGCTCAGTTTTTCAAGATATGATCAAACAAACATCAAAAACGCCTTTTAAACCTGTCCTTTCACATTTTCTGATAAAACAGGGTAACAAATGTGCTTGATATCAAATTTTCAAATGGAACTACTTTTGACTTCTGTCCGAATGTTTTGAAACAAAGGGAGGGAACTACATCTACACATATATATAAGGGGGTTAATTTTCTGGGTTGAATTCAACTGCTTCGCTAGCTCAGTGGGCTAGACAAAAGGTCCCAATATCTTTTTAGTTTTCGTCATTGGTGGACAAGGGTCAAATCTGAGCAACTACTCCTTTTTTTACCCCATTTTCCCTCATCTTTTTTTTTTTTTTTTTTTTTTTTCATTTATTCATTCATTTTCCCTAATTCTGAGATATTTATAAGTACAAATTTCAAATTCAAATTATTGAGAATGTGAGAAAATTTTCAGGCTCTCTATGTATCTACTTTCATTTATTTCCATAGGTTTCTTTCTTTTTTTTTTTCATCCCAACGCATAAGGCTTCCCTGTTGCCAGATGTCCCGAATCGACATGATATTGCTTGCAACCGTGATGACATGTTTCAACCACTCCAAACTGGAAAGAATGATAGTATGACCAGGCTCCAAAATCAGTTGTGATGACAACCCAAAGATATAGGGAAATTTGGTACATTCGATAAAACATAAATCTGGGTTTGCGTTAACTTTTGCCCATCAGTCTGTTCATGCACACTTTAATAATGAGACCAATTTTGTCATACTAATTTGCAGACAATTTCATTAGAAGAGGATGTATTTTAGTATGTTTTTATTCCCACAAAGAAATCAAGAAAAGAAAAAAAACAACATTATTTGTGCCTTTTGCCAAGTTCATGTTTTCGCATTGGCGTGAGTGCCATATATCAATATTTCATCATTGAAACCGATTTCAGATTCTTCTCTGGGTCTAATTGTTGCATGCATTCTGACGGTTCGGCCATGTCATCACGGGCACAGGAGATGTAGATAAATTTGTGCCATTTTGCCAGCTTGAGCCTTGCAGCTGTAGATCTATGCCTGACAAAGTACATTGTGGTGGACCCTTTTTATCTTTCCACATTACCCTGCCACATTGTTTGATAAGTCCTGTAAACCTATTAGGCTATTTAAAAAGCAACACTGAACAAATTTCCCCCTGACTGCACTGAGGAAAATTGCTCCCTGTTTTATTTTCATTTCTCATTCAATTTTTAGTAATGATTTATTTACTTTCTCCCACATCTTTCCTGTCAAATGGTACAATCAGCAAAATCTCAAAGTATTTTTTTGCCATTCCCAAATACTTTATGTGGAGAAAAGGGCCCTTTTTTTTTTTGCTTGTTTATGCAACTGCCACCAGGTCCTCCTGAAAAGCTTTCTCTCTCTCTCTCTCTCACTCACTCACTCTCTCTCTCTCTCTTGCTGGTTTATTCAGTTAGGCTATGATTCTTCATGACTTTTTCATAGATAATTAGTGGTCTCAACATATCCAAAGCTTCAATGTGAGATAGGGAAGCTGATCTGAAAAATATGTAGGAAATTTATATGGAAACGGGTCATTCAGGTGGGTGGGGGTCGGTTCAGAATCCGACCTTCTGTCACCCGTTTTATCCAAAGAATCGCCCAGTGTCTATGTATTTTGGCATACATCCATTTTGGATGCCTGCAGATCTGCAAAGGATTACATATAAGTCTTCAAAGTTCACTTGGAAAATCAGAGTAAAACGAATTTCTGAATCGTAGTAGACCATGGTGCGTAATAAGGTCACAAAAACAAAATAGTCCCTAAACAAATTACACAGCCACGCTCAGTTTTTCAAGATATGATCAAACAAACATCAAAAACGCCTTTTAAACCTGTCCTTTCACATTTTCTGATAAAACAGGGTAACAAATGTGCTTGATATCAAATTTTCAAATGGAACTACTTTTGACTTCTGTCCGAATGTTTTGAAACAAAGGGAGGGAACTACATCTACACATATATATAAGGGGGTTAATTTTCTGGGTTGAATTCAACTGCTTCGCTAGCTCAGTGGGCTAGACAAAAGGTCCCAATATCTTTTTAGTTTTCGTCATTGGTGGACAAGGGTCAAATCTGAGCAACTACTCCTTTTTTTACCCCATTTTCCCTCATCTTTTTTTTTTTTTTTTTTTTTTCATTTATTCATTCATTTTCCCTAATTCTGAGATATTTATAAGTACAAATTTCAAATTCAAATTATTGAGAATGTGAGAAAATTTTCAGGCTCTCTATGTATCTACTTTCATTTATTTCCATAGGTTTCTTTCTTTTTTTTTTTCATCCCAACGCATAAGGCTTCCCTGTTGCCAGATGTCCCGAATCGACATGATATTGCTTGCAACCGTGATGACATGTTTCAACCACTCCAAACTGGAAAGAATGATAGTATGACCAGGCTCCAAAATCAGTTGTGATGACAACCCAAAGATATAGGGAAATTTGGTACATTCGATAAAACATAAATCTGGGTTTGCGTTAACTTTTGCCCATCAGTCTGTTCATGCACACTTTAATAATGAGACCAATTTTGTCATACTAATTTGCAGACAATTTCATTAGAAGAGGATGTATTTTAGTATGTTTTTATTCCCACAAAGAAATCAAGAAAAGAAAAAAACAACATTATTTGTGCCTTTTGCCAAGTTCATGTTTTCGCATTGGCGTGAGTGCCATATATCAATATTTCATCATTGAAACCGATTTCAGATTCTTCTCTGGGTCTAATTGTTGCATGCATTCTGACGGTTCGGCCATGTCATCACGGGCACAGGAGATGTAGATAAATTTGTGCCATTTTGCCAGCTTGAGCCTTGCAGCTGTAGATCTATGCCTGACAAAGTACATTGTGATGGACCCTTTTTATCTTTCCACATTACCCTGCCACATTGTTTGATAAGTCCTGTAAACCTATTAGGCTATTTAAAAAGCAACACTGAACAAATTTCCCCCTGACTGCACTGAGGAAAATTGCTCCCTGTTTTATTTTCATTTCTCATTCAATTTTTAGTAATGATTTATTTACTTTCTCCCACATCTTTCCTGTCAAATGGTACAATCAGCAAAATCTCAAAGTATTTTTTTGCCATTCCCAAATACTTTATGTGGAGAAAAGGGCCCTTTTTTTTTTTGCTTGTTTATGCAACTGCCACCAGGTCCTCCTGAAAAGCTTTCTCTCTCTCTCTCTCTCACTCACTCACTCTCTCTCTCTCTCTTGCTGGTTTATTCAGTTAGGCTATGATTCTTCATGACTTTTTCATAGATAATTAGTGGTCTCAACATATCCAAAGCTTCAATGTGAGATAGGGAAGCTGATCTGAAAAATATGTAGGAAATTTATATGGAAACGGGTCATTCAGGTGGGTGGGGGTCGGTTCAGAATCCGACCTTCTGTCACCCGTTTTATCCAAAGAATCGCCCAGTGTCTATGTATTTTGGCATACATCCATTTTGGATGCCTGCAGATCTGCAAAGGATTACATATAAGTCTTCAAAGTTCACTTGGAAAATCAGAGTAAAACGAATTTCTGAATCGTAGTAGACCATGGTGCGTAATAAGGTCACAAAAACAAAATAGTCCCTAAACAAATTACACAGCCACGCTCAGTTTTTCAAGATATGATCAAACAAACATCAAAAACGCCTTTTAAACCTGTCCTTTCACATTTTCTGATAAAACAGGGTAACAAATGTGCTTGATATCAAATTTTCAAATGGAACTACTTTTGACTTCTGTCCGAATGTTTTGAAACAAAGGGAGGGAACTACATCTACACATATATATAAGGGGGTTAATTTTCTGGGTTGAATTCAACTGTTTCGCTAGCTCAGTGGGCTAGACAAAAGGTCCCAATATCTTTTTAGTTTTCGTCATTGGTGGACAAGGGTCAAATCTGAGCAACTACTCCTTTTTTTACCCCATTTTCCCTCATCTTTTTTTTTTTTTTTTTTTTTTTTTTCATTTATTCATTCATTTTCCCTAATTCTGAGATATTTATAAGTACAAATTTCAAATTCAAATTATTGAGAATGTGAGAAAATTTTCAGGCTCTCTATGTATCTACTTTCATTTATTTCCATAGGTTTCTTTCTTTTTTTTTTTCATCCCAACGCATAAGGCTTCCCTGTTGCCAGATGTCCCGAATCGACATGATATTGCTTGCAACCGTGATGACATGTTTCAACCACTCCAAACTGGAAAGAATGATAGTATGACCAGGCTCCAAAATCAGTTGTGATGACAACCCAAAGATATAGGGAAATTTGGTACATTCGATAAAACATAAATCTGGGTTTGCGTTAACTTTTGCCCATCAGTCTGTTCATGCACACTTTAATAATGAGACCAATTTTGTCATACTAATTTGCAGACAATTTCATTAGAAGAGGATGTATTTTAGTATGTTTTTATTCCCACAAAGAAATCAAGAAAAGAAAAAAAACAACATTATTTGTGCCTTTTGCCAAGTTCATGTTTTCGCATTGGCGTGAGTGCCATATATCAATATTTCATCATTGAAACCGATTTCAGATTCTTCTCTGGGTCTAATTGTTGCATGCATTCTGACGGTTCGGCCATGTCATCACGGGCACAGGAGATGTAGATAAATTTGTGCCATTTTGCCAGCTTGAGCCTTGCAGCTGTAGATCTATGCCTGACAAAGTACATTGTGGTGGACCCTTTTTATCTTTCCACATTACCCTGCCACATTGTTTGATAAGTCCTGTAAACCTATTAGGCTATTTAAAAAGCAACACTGAACAAATTTCCCCCTGACTGCACTGAGGAAAATTGCTCCCTGTTTTATTTTCATTTCTCATTCAATTTTTAGTAATGATTTATTTACTTTCTCCCACATCTTTCCTGTCAAATGGTACAATCAGCAAAATCTCAAAGTATTTTTTTGCCATTCCCAAATACTTTATGTGGAGAAAAGGGCCCTTTTTTTTTTTGCTTGTTTATGCAACTGCCACCAGGTCCTCCTGAAAAGCTTTCTCTCTCTCTCTCTCTCTCACTCACTCACTCTCTCTCTCTCTCTTGCTGGTTTATTCAGTTAGGCTATGATTCTTCATGACTTTTTCATAGATAATTAGTGGTCTCAACATATCCAAAGCTTCAATGTGAGATAGGGAAGCTGATCTGAAAAATATGTAGGAAATTTATATGGAAACGGGTCATTCAGGTGGGTGGGGGTCGGTTCAGAATCCGACCTTCTGTCACCCGTTTTATCCAAAGAATCGCCCAGTGTCTATGTATTTTGGCATACATCCATTTTGGATGCCTGCAGATCTGCAAAGGATTACATATAAGTCTTCAAAGTTCACTTGGAAAATCAGAGTAAAACGAATTTCTGAATCGTAGTAGACCATGGTGCGTAATAAGGTCACAAAAACAAAATAGTCCCTAAACAAATTACACAGCCACGCTCAGTTTTTCAAGATATGATCAAACAAACATCAAAAACGCCTTTTAAACCTGTCCTTTCACATTTTCTGATAAAACAGGGTAACAAATGTGCTTGATATCAAATTTTCAAATGGAACTACTTTTGACTTCTGTCCGAATGTTTTGAAACAAAGGGAGGGAACTACATCTACACATATATATAAGGGGGTTAATTTTCTGGGTTGAATTCAACTGTTTCGCTAGCTCAGTGGGCTAGACAAAAGGTCCCAATATCTTTTTAGTTTTCGTCATTGGTGGACAAGGGTCAAATCTGAGCAACTACTCCTTTTTTTACCCCATTTTCCCTCATCTTTTTTTTTTTTTTTTTTTTTTTTTTTCATTTATTCATTCATTTTCCCTAATTCTGAGATATTTATAAGTACAAATTTCAAATTCAAATTATTGAGAATGTGAGAAAATTTTCAGGCTCTCTATGTATCTACTTTCATTTATTTCCATAGGTTTCTTTCTTTTTTTTTTTCATCCCAACGCATAAGGCTTCCCTGTTGCCAGATGTCCCGAATCGACATGATATTGCTTGCAACCGTGATGACATGTTTCAACCACTCCAAACTGGAAAGAATGATAATATGACCAGGCTCCAAAATCAGTTGTGATGACAACCCAAAGATATAGGGAAATTTGGTACATTCGATAAAACATAAATCTGGGTTTGCGTTAACTTTTGCCCATCAGTCTGTTCATGCACACTTTAATAATGAGACCAATTTTGTCATACTAATTTGCAGACAATTTCATTAGAAGAGGATGTATTTTAGTATGTTTTTATTCCCACAAAGAAATCAAGAAAAGAAAAAAAACAACATTATTTGTGCCTTTTGCCAAGTTCATGTTTTCGCATTGGCGTGAGTGCCATATATCAATATTTCATCATTGAAACCGATTTCAGATTCTTCTCTGGGTCTAATTGTTGCATGCATTCTGACGGTTCGGCCATGTCATCACGGGCACAGGAGATGTAGATAAATTTGTGCCATTTTGCCAGCTTGAGCCTTGCAGCTGTAGATCTATGCCTGACAAAGTACATTGTGGTGGACCCTTTTTATCTTTCCACATTACCCTGCCACATTGTTTGATAAGTCCTGTAAACCTATTAGGCTATTTAAAAAGCAACACTGAACAAATTTCCCCCTGACTGCACTGAGGAAAATTGCTCCCTGTTTTATTTTCATTTCTCATTCAATTTTTAGTAATGATTTATTTACTTTCTCCCACATCTTTCCTGTCAAATGGTACAATCAGCAAAATCTCAAAGTATTTTTTTGCCATTCCCAAATACTTTATGTGGAGAAAAGGGCCCTTTTTTTTTTTGCTTGTTTATGCAACTGCCACCAGGTCCTCCTGAAAAGCTTTCTCTCTCTCTCTCTCTCACTCACTCACTCTCTCTCTCTCTCTTGCTGGTTTATTCAGTTAGGCTATGATTCTTCATGACTTTTTCATAGATAATTAGTGGTCTCAACATATCCAAAGCTTCAATGTGAGATAGGGAAGCTGATCTGAAAAATATGTAGGAAATTTATATGGAAACGGGTCATTCAGGTGGGTGGGGGTCGGTTCAGAATCCGACCTTCTGTCACCCGTTTTATCCAAAGAATCGCCCAGTGTCTATGTATTTTGGCATACATCCATTTTGGATGCCTGCAGATCTGCAAAGGATTACATATAAGTCTTCAAAGTTCACTTGGAAAATCAGAGTAAAACGAATTTCTGAATCGTAGTAGACCATGGTGCGTAATAAGGTCACAAAAACAAAATAGTCCCTAAACAAATTACACAGCCACGCTCAGTTTTTCAAGATATGATCAAACAAACATCAAAAACGCCTTTTAAACCTGTCCTTTCACATTTTCTGATAAAACAGGGTAACAAATGTGCTTGATTTCAAATTTTCAAATGGAACTACTTTTGACTTCTGTCCGAATGTTTTGAAACAAAGGGAGGGAACTACATCTACACATATATATAAGGGGGTTAATTTTCTGGGTTGAATTCAACTGTTTCGCTAGCTCAGTGGGCTAGACAAAAGGTCCCAATATCTTTTTAGTTTTCGTCATTGGTGGACAAGGGTCAAATCTGAGCAACTACTCCTTTTTTTACCCCATTTTCCCTCATCTTTTTTTTTTTTTTTTTTTTTTTCATTTATTCATTCATTTTCCCTAATTCTGAGATATTTATAAGTACAAATTTCAAATTCAAATTATTGAGAATGTGAGAAAATTTTCAGGCTCTCTATGTATCTACTTTCATTTATTTCCATAGGTTTCTTTCTTTTTTTTTTTCATCCCAACGCATAAGGCTTCCCTGTTGCCAGATGTCCCGAATCGACATGATATTGCTTGCAACCGTGATGACATGTTTCAACCACTCCAAACTGGAAAGAATGATAGTATGACCAGGCTCCAAAATCAGTTGTGATGACAACCCAAAGATATAGGGAAATTTGGTACATTCGATAAAACATAAATCTGGGTTTGCGTTAACTTTTGCCCATCAGTCTGTTCATGCACACTTTAATAATGAGACCAATTTTGTCATACTAATTTGCAGACAATTTCATTAGAAGAGGATGTATTTTAGTATGTTTTTATTCCCACAAAGAAATCAAGAAAAGAAAAAAAACAACATTATTTGTGCCTTTTGCCAAGTTCATGTTTTCGCATTGGCGTGAGTGCCATATATCAATATTTCATCATTGAAACCGATTTCAGATTCTTCTCTGGGTCTAATTGTTGCATGCATTCTGACGGTTCGGCCATGTCATCACGGGCACAGGAGATGTAGATAAATTTGTGCCATTTTGCCAGCTTGAGCCTTGCAGCTGTAGATCTATGCCTGACAAAGTACATTGTGGTGGACCCTTTTTATCTTTCCACATTACCCTGCCACATTGTTTGATAAGTCCTGTAAACCTATTAGGCTATTTAAAAAGCAACACTGAACAAATTTCCCCCTGACTGCACTGAGGAAAATTGCTCCCTGTTTTATTTTCATTTCTCATTCAATTTTTAGTAATGATTTATTTACTTTCTCCCACATCTTTCCTGTCAAATGGTACAATCAGCAAAATCTCAAAGTATTTTTTTGCCATTCCCAAATACTTTATGTGGAGAAAAGGGCCCTTTTTTTTTTTGCTTGTTTATGCAACTGCCACCAGGTCCTCCTGAAAAGCTTTCTCTCTCTCTCTCTCTCACTCACTCACTCTCTCTCTCTCTCTTGCTGGTTTATTCAGTTAGGCTATGATTCTTCATGACTTTTTCATAGATAATTAGTGGTCTCAACATATCCAAAGCTTCAATGTGAGATAGGGAAGCTGATCTGAAAAATATGTAGGAAATTTATATGGAAACGGGTCATTCAGGTGGGTGGGGGTCGGTTCAGAATCCGACCTTCTGTCACCCGTTTTATCCAAAGAATCGCCCAGTGTCTATGTATTTTGGCATACATCCATTTTGGATGCCTGCAGATCTGCAAAGGATTACATATAAGTCTTCAAAGTTCACTTGGAAAATCAGAGTAAAACGAATTTCTGAATCGTAGTAGACCATGGTGCGTAATAAGGTCACAAAAACAAAATAGTCCCTAAACAAATTACACAGCCACGCTCAGTTTTTCAAGATATGATCAAACAAACATCAAAAACGCCTTTTAAACCTGTCCTTTCACATTTTCTGATAAAACAGGGTAACAAATGTGCTTGATATCAAATTTTCAAATGGAACTACTTTTGACTTCTGTCCGAATGTTTTGAAACAAAGGGAGGGAACTACATCTACACATATATATAAGGGGGTTAATTTTCTGGGTTGAATTCAACTGTTTCGCTAGCTCAGTGGGCTAGACAAAAGGTCCCAATATCTTTTTAGTTTTCGTCATTGGTGGACAAGGGTCAAATCTGAGCAACTACTCCTTTTTTTACCCCATTTTCCCTCATCTTTTTTTTTTTTTTTTTTTTTTTCATTTATTCATTCATTTTCCCTAATTCTGAGATATTTATAAGTACAAATTTCAAATTCAAATTATTGAGAATGTGAGAAAATTTTCAGGCTCTCTATGTATCTACTTTCATTTATTTCCATAGGTTTCTTTCTTTTTTTTTTTCATCCCAACGCATAAGGCTTCCCTGTTGCCAGATGTCCCGAATCGACATGATATTGCTTGCAACCGTGATGACATGTTTCAACCACTCCAAACTGGAAAGAATGATAGTATGACCAGGCTCCAAAATCAGTTGTGATGACAACCCAAAGATATAGGGAAATTTGGTACATTCGATAAAACATAAATCTGGGTTTGCGTTAACTTTTGCCCATCAGTCTGTTCATGCACACTTTAATAATGAGACCAATTTTGTCATACTAATTTGCAGACAATTTCATTAGAAGAGGATGTATTTTAGTATGTTTTTATTCCCACAAAGAAATCAAGAAAAGAAAAAAAACAACATTATTTGTGCCTTTTGCCAAGTTCATGTTTTCGCATTGG
This sequence comes from Tridacna gigas, assembly GCA_945859785.2. Classification (NCBI taxonomy): domain Eukaryota; kingdom Metazoa; phylum Mollusca; class Bivalvia; order Cardiida; family Cardiidae; genus Tridacna; species Tridacna gigas. The sequence goes on from OX244029.2 coordinate 69,849,253, forward strand.
CGTGAGTGCCATATATCAATATTTCATCATTGAAACCGATTTCAGATTCTTCTCTGGGTCTAATTGTTGCATGCATTCTGACGGTTCGGCCATGTCATCACGGGCACAGGAGATGTAGATAAATTTGTGCCATTTTGCCAGCTTGAGCCTTGCAGCTGTAGATCTATGCCTGACAAAGTACATTGTGGTGGACCCTTTTTATCTTTCCACATTACCCTGCCACATTGTTTGATAAGTCCTGTAAACCTATTAGGCTATTTAAAAAGCAACACTGAACAAATTTCCCCCTGACTGCACTGAGGAAAATTGCTCCCTGTTTTATTTTCATTTCTCATTCAATTTTTAGTAATGATTTATTTACTTTCTCCCACATCTTTCCTGTCAAATGGTACAATCAGCAAAATCTCAAAGTATTTTTTTGCCATTCCCAAATACTTTATGTGGAGAAAAGGGCCCTTTTTTTTTTTGCTTGTTTATGCAACTGCCACCAGGTCCTCCTGAAAAGCTTTCTCTCTCTCTCTCTCTCTCACTCACTCACTCTCTCTCTCTCTCTTGCTGGTTTATTCAGTTAGGCTATGATTCTTCATGACTTTTTCATAGATAATTAGTGGTCTCAACATATCCAAAGCTTCAATGTGAGATAGGGAAGCTGATCTGAAAAATATGTAGGAAATTTATATGGAAACGGGTCATTCAGGTGGGTGGGGGTCGGTTCAGAATCCGACCTTCTGTCACCCGTTTTATCCAAAGAATCGCCCAGTGTCTATGTATTTTGGCATACATCCATTTTGGATGCCTGCAGATCTGCAAAGGATTACATATAAGTCTTCAAAGTTCACTTGGAAAATCAGAGTAAAACGAATTTCTGAATCGTAGTAGACCATGGTGCGTAATAAGGTCACAAAAACAAAATAGTCCCTAAACAAATTACACAGCCACGCTCAGTTTTTCAAGATATGATCAAACAAACATCAAAAACGCCTTTTAAACCTGTCCTTTCACATTTTCTGATAAAACAGGGTAACAAATGTGCTTGATATCAAATTTTCAAATGGAACTACTTTTGACTTCTGTCCGAATGTTTTGAAACAAAGGGAGGGAACTACATCTACACATATATATAAGGGGGTTAATTTTCTGGGTTGAATTCAACTGTTTCGCTAGCTCAGTGGGCTAGACAAAAGGTCCCAATATCTTTTTAGTTTTCGTCATTGGTGGACAAGGGTCAAATCTGAGCAACTACTCCTTTTTTTACCCCATTTTCCCTCATCTTTTTTTTTTTTTTTTTTTTTTTTTTTCATTTATTCATTCATTTTCCCTAATTCTGAGATATTTATAAGTACAAATTTCAAATTCAAATTATTGAGAATGTGAGAAAATTTTCAGGCTCTCTATGTATCTACTTTCATTTATTTCCATAGGTTTCTTTCTTTTTTTTTTTCATCCCAACGCATAAGGCTTCCCTGTTGCCAGATGTCCCGAATCGACATGATATTGCTTGCAACCGTGATGACATGTTTCAACCACTCCAAACTGGAAAGAATGATAATATGACCAGGCTCCAAAATCAGTTGTGATGACAACCCAAAGATATAGGGAAATTTGGTACATTCGATAAAACATAAATCTGGGTTTGCGTTAACTTTTGCCCATCAGTCTGTTCATGCACACTTTAATAATGAGACCAATTTTGTCATACTAATTTGCAGACAATTTCATTAGAAGAGGATGTATTTTAGTATGTTTTTATTCCCACAAAGAAATCAAGAAAAGAAAAAAAACAACATTATTTGTGCCTTTTGCCAAGTTCATGTTTTCGCATTGGCGTGAGTGCCATATATCAATATTTCATCATTGAAACCGATTTCAGATTCTTCTCTGGGTCTAATTGTTGCATGCATTCTGACGGTTCGGCCATGTCATCACGGGCACAGGAGATGTAGATAAATTTGTGCCATTTTGCCAGCTTGAGCCTTGCAGCTGTAGATCTATGCCTGACAAAGTACATTGTGGTGGACCCTTTTTATCTTTCCACATTACCCTGCCACATTGTTTGATAAGTCCTGTAAACCTATTAGGCTATTTAAAAAGCAACACTGAACAAATTTCCCCCTGACTGCACTGAGGAAAATTGCTCCCTGTTTTATTTTCATTTCTCATTCAATTTTTAGTAATGATTTATTTACTTTCTCCCACATCTTTCCTGTCAAATGGTACAATCAGCAAAATCTCAAAGTATTTTTTTGCCATTCCCAAATACTTTATGTGGAGAAAAGGGCCCTTTTTTTTTTTGCTTGTTTATGCAACTGCCACCAGGTCCTCCTGAAAAGCTTTCTCTCTCTCTCTCTCTCACTCACTCACTCTCTCTCTCTCTCTTGCTGGTTTATTCAGTTAGGCTATGATTCTTCATGACTTTTTCATAGATAATTAGTGGTCTCAACATATCCAAAGCTTCAATGTGAGATAGGGAAGCTGATCTGAAAAATATGTAGGAAATTTATATGGAAACGGGTCATTCAGGTGGGTGGGGGTCGGTTCAGAATCCGACCTTCTGTCACCCGTTTTATCCAAAGAATCGCCCAGTGTCTATGTATTTTGGCATACATCCATTTTGGATGCCTGCAGATCTGCAAAGGATTACATATAAGTCTTCAAAGTTCACTTGGAAAATCAGAGTAAAACGAATTTCTGAATCGTAGTAGACCATGGTGCGTAATAAGGTCACAAAAACAAAATAGTCCCTAAACAAATTACACAGCCACGCTCAGTTTTTCAAGATATGATCAAACAAACATCAAAAACGCCTTTTAAACCTGTCCTTTCACATTTTCTGATAAAACAGGGTAACAAATGTGCTTGATTTCAAATTTTCAAATGGAACTACTTTTGACTTCTGTCCGAATGTTTTGAAACAAAGGGAGGGAACTACATCTACACATATATATAAGGGGGTTAATTTTCTGGGTTGAATTCAACTGTTTCGCTAGCTCAGTGGGCTAGACAAAAGGTCCCAATATCTTTTTAGTTTTCGTCATTGGTGGACAAGGGTCAAATCTGAGCAACTACTCCTTTTTTTACCCCATTTTCCCTCATCTTTTTTTTTTTTTTTTTTTTTTTCATTTATTCATTCATTTTCCCTAATTCTGAGATATTTATAAGTACAAATTTCAAATTCAAATTATTGAGAATGTGAGAAAATTTTCAGGCTCTCTATGTATCTACTTTCATTTATTTCCATAGGTTTCTTTCTTTTTTTTTTTCATCCCAACGCATAAGGCTTCCCTGTTGCCAGATGTCCCGAATCGACATGATATTGCTTGCAACCGTGATGACATGTTTCAACCACTCCAAACTGGAAAGAATGATAGTATGACCAGGCTCCAAAATCAGTTGTGATGACAACCCAAAGATATAGGGAAATTTGGTACATTCGATAAAACATAAATCTGGGTTTGCGTTAACTTTTGCCCATCAGTCTGTTCATGCACACTTTAATAATGAGACCAATTTTGTCATACTAATTTGCAGACAATTTCATTAGAAGAGGATGTATTTTAGTATGTTTTTATTCCCACAAAGAAATCAAGAAAAGAAAAAAAACAACATTATTTGTGCCTTTTGCCAAGTTCATGTTTTCGCATTGGCGTGAGTGCCATATATCAATATTTCATCATTGAAACCGATTTCAGATTCTTCTCTGGGTCTAATTGTTGCATGCATTCTGACGGTTCGGCCATGTCATCACGGGCACAGGAGATGTAGATAAATTTGTGCCATTTTGCCAGCTTGAGCCTTGCAGCTGTAGATCTATGCCTGACAAAGTACATTGTGGTGGACCCTTTTTATCTTTCCACATTACCCTGCCACATTGTTTGATAAGTCCTGTAAACCTATTAGGCTATTTAAAAAGCAACACTGAACAAATTTCCCCCTGACTGCACTGAGGAAAATTGCTCCCTGTTTTATTTTCATTTCTCATTCAATTTTTAGTAATGATTTATTTACTTTCTCCCACATCTTTCCTGTCAAATGGTACAATCAGCAAAATCTCAAAGTATTTTTTTGCCATTCCCAAATACTTTATGTGGAGAAAAGGGCCCTTTTTTTTTTTGCTTGTTTATGCAACTGCCACCAGGTCCTCCTGAAAAGCTTTCTCTCTCTCTCTCTCTCACTCACTCACTCTCTCTCTCTCTCTTGCTGGTTTATTCAGTTAGGCTATGATTCTTCATGACTTTTTCATAGATAATTAGTGGTCTCAACATATCCAAAGCTTCAATGTGAGATAGGGAAGCTGATCTGAAAAATATGTAGGAAATTTATATGGAAACGGGTCATTCAGGTGGGTGGGGGTCGGTTCAGAATCCGACCTTCTGTCACCCGTTTTATCCAAAGAATCGCCCAGTGTCTATGTATTTTGGCATACATCCATTTTGGATGCCTGCAGATCTGCAAAGGATTACATATAAGTCTTCAAAGTTCACTTGGAAAATCAGAGTAAAACGAATTTCTGAATCGTAGTAGACCATGGTGCGTAATAAGGTCACAAAAACAAAATAGTCCCTAAACAAATTACACAGCCACGCTCAGTTTTTCAAGATATGATCAAACAAACATCAAAAACGCCTTTTAAACCTGTCCTTTCACATTTTCTGATAAAACAGGGTAACAAATGTGCTTGATATCAAATTTTCAAATGGAACTACTTTTGACTTCTGTCCGAATGTTTTGAAACAAAGGGAGGGAACTACATCTACACATATATATAAGGGGGTTAATTTTCTGGGTTGAATTCAACTGTTTCGCTAGCTCAGTGGGCTAGACAAAAGGTCCCAATATCTTTTTAGTTTTCGTCATTGGTGGACAAGGGTCAAATCTGAGCAACTACTCCTTTTTTTACCCCATTTTCCCTCATCTTTTTTTTTTTTTTTTTTTTTTTCATTTATTCATTCATTTTCCCTAATTCTGAGATATTTATAAGTACAAATTTCAAATTCAAATTATTGAGAATGTGAGAAAATTTTCAGGCTCTCTATGTATCTACTTTCATTTATTTCCATAGGTTTCTTTCTTTTTTTTTTTCATCCCAACGCATAAGGCTTCCCTGTTGCCAGATGTCCCGAATCGACATGATATTGCTTGCAACCGTGATGACATGTTTCAACCACTCCAAACTGGAAAGAATGATAGTATGACCAGGCTCCAAAATCAGTTGTGATGACAACCCAAAGATATAGGGAAATTTGGTACATTCGATAAAACATAAATCTGGGTTTGCGTTAACTTTTGCCCATCAGTCTGTTCATGCACACTTTAATAATGAGACCAATTTTGTCATACTAATTTGCAGACAATTTCATTAGAAGAGGATGTATTTTAGTATGTTTTTATTCCCACAAAGAAATCAAGAAAAGAAAAAAAACAACATTATTTGTGCCTTTTGCCAAGTTCATGTTTTCGCATTGGCGTGAGTGCCATATATCAATATTTCATCATTGAAACCGATTTCAGATTCTTCTCTGGGTCTAATTGTTGCATGCATTCTGACGGTTCGGCCATGTCATCACGGGCACAGGAGATGTAGATAAATTTGTGCCATTTTGCCAGCTTGAGCCTTGCAGCTGTAGATCTATGCCTGACAAAGTACATTGTGGTGGACCCTTTTTATCTTTCCACATTACCCTGCCACATTGTTTGATAAGTCCTGTAAACCTATTAGGCTATTTAAAAAGCAACACTGAACAAATTTCCCCCTGACTGCACTGAGGAAAATTGCTCCCTGTTTTATTTTCATTTCTCATTCAATTTTTAGTAATGATTTATTTACTTTCTCCCACATCTTTCCTGTCAAATGGTACAATCAGCAAAATCTCAAAGTATTTTTTTGCCATTCCCAAATACTTTATGTGGAGAAAAGGGCCCTTTTTTTTTTTGCTTGTTTATGCAACTGCCACCAGGTCCTCCTGAAAAGCTTTCTCTCTCTCTCTCTCTCACTCACTCACTCTCTCTCTCTCTCTTGCTGGTTTATTCAGTTAGGCTATGATTCTTCATGACTTTTTCATAGATAATTAGTGGTCTCAACATATCCAAAGCTTCAATGTGAGATAGGGAAGCTGATCTGAAAAATATGTAGGAAATTTATATGGAAACGGGTCATTCAGGTGGGTGGGGGTCGGTTCAGAATCCGACCTTCTGTCACCCGTTTTATCCAAAGAATCGCCCAGTGTCTATGTATTTTGGCATACATCCATTTTGGATGCCTGCAGATCTGCAAAGGATTACATATAAGTCTTCAAAGTTCACTTGGAAAATCAGAGTAAAACGAATTTCTGAATCGTAGTAGACCATGGTGCGTAATAAGGTCACAAAAACAAAATAGTCCCTAAACAAATTACACAGCCACGCTCAGTTTTTCAAGATATGATCAAACAAACATCAAAAACGCCTTTTAAACCTGTCCTTTCACATTTTCTGATAAAACAGGGTAACAAATGTGCTTGATATCAAATTTTCAAATGGAACTACTTTTGACTTCTGTCCGAATGTTTTGAAACAAAGGGAGGGAACTACATCTACACATATATATAAGGGGGTTAATTTTCTGGGTTGAATTCAACTGTTTCGCTAGCTCAGTGGGCTAGACAAAAGGTCCCAATATCTTTTTAGTTTTCGTCATTGGTGGACAAGGGTCAAATCTGAGCAACTACTCCTTTTTTTACCCCATTTTCCCTCATCTTTTTTTTTTTTTTTTTTTTTTTTTTCATTTATTCATTCATTTTCCCTAATTCTGAGATATTTATAAGTACAAATTTCAAATTCAAATTATTGAGAATGTGAGAAAATTTTCAGGCTCTCTATGTATCTACTTTCATTTATTTCCATAGGTTTCTTTCTTTTTTTTTTTCATCCCAACGCATAAGGCTTCCCTGTTGCCAGATGTCCCGAATCGACATGATATTGCTTGCAACCGTGATGACATGTTTCAACCACTCCAAACTGGAAAGAATGATAGTATGACCAGGCTCCAAAATCAGTTGTGATGACAACCCAAAGATATAGGGAAATTTGGTACATTCGATAAAACATAAATCTGGGTTTGCGTTAACTTTTGCCCATCAGTCTGTTCATGCACACTTTAATAATGAGACCAATTTTGTCATACTAATTTGCAGACAATTTCATTAGAAGAGGATGTATTTTAGTATGTTTTTATTCCCACAAAGAAATCAAGAAAAGAAAAAAAACAACATTATTTGTGCCTTTTGCCAAGTTCATGTTTTCGCATTGGCGTGAGTGCCATATATCAATATTTCATCATTGAAACCGATTTCAGATTCTTCTCTGGGTCTAATTGTTGCATGCATTCTGACGGTTCGGCCATGTCATCACGGGCACAGGAGATGTAGATAAATTTGTGCCATTTTGCCAGCTTGAGCCTTGCAGCTGTAGATCTATGCCTGACAAAGTACATTGTGGTGGACCCTTTTTATCTTTCCACATTACCCTGCCACATTGTTTGATAAGTCCTGTAAACCTATTAGGCTATTTAAAAAGCAACACTGAACAAATTTCCCCCTGACTGCACTGAGGAAAATTGCTCCCTGTTTTATTTTCATTTCTCATTCAATTTTTAGTAATGATTTATTTACTTTCTCCCACATCTTTCCTGTCAAATGGTACAATCAGCAAAATCTCAAAGTATTTTTTTGCCATTCCCAAATACTTTATGTGGAGAAAAGGGCCCTTTTTTTTTTTGCTTGTTTATGCAACTGCCACCAGGTCCTCCTGAAAAGCTTTCTCTCTCTCTCTCTCTCTCACTCACTCACTCTCTCTCTCTCTCTTGCTGGTTTATTCAGTTAGGCTATGATTCTTCATGACTTTTTCATAGATAATTAGTGGTCTCAACATATCCAAAGCTTCAATGTGAGATAGGGAAGCTGATCTGAAAAATATGTAGGAAATTTATATGGAAACGGGTCATTCAGGTGGGTGGGGGTCGGTTCAGAATCCGACCTTCTGTCACCCGTTTTATCCAAAGAATCGCCCAGTGTCTATGTATTTTGGCATACATCCATTTTGGATGCCTGCAGATCTGCAAAGGATTACATATAAGTCTTCAAAGTTCACTTGGAAAATCAGAGTAAAACGAATTTCTGAATCGTAGTAGACCATGGTGCGTAATAAGGTCACAAAAACAAAATAGTCCCTAAACAAATTACACAGCCACGCTCAGTTTTTCAAGATATGATCAAACAAACATCAAAAACGCCTTTTAAACCTGTCCTTTCACATTTTCTGATAAAACAGGGTAACAAATGTGCTTGATATCAAATTTTCAAATGGAACTACTTTTGACTTCTGTCCGAATGTTTTGAAACAAAGGGAGGGAACTACATCTACACATATATATAAGGGGGTTAATTTTCTGGGTTGAATTCAACTGTTTCGCTAGCTCAGTGGGCTAGACAAAAGGTCCCAATATCTTTTTAGTTTTCGTCATTGGTGGACAAGGGTCAAATCTGAGCAACTACTCCTTTTTTTACCCCATTTTCCCTCATCTTTTTTTTTTTTTTTTTTTTTTTTTTTCATTTATTCATTCATTTTCCCTAATTCTGAGATATTTATAAGTACAAATTTCAAATTCAAATTATTGAGAATGTGAGAAAATTTTCAGGCTCTCTATGTATCTACTTTCATTTATTTCCATAGGTTTCTTTCTTTTTTTTTTTCATCCCAACGCATAAGGCTTCCCTGTTGCCAGATGTCCCGAATCGACATGATATTGCTTGCAACCGTGATGACATGTTTCAACCACTCCAAACTGGAAAGAATGATAATATGACCAGGCTCCAAAATCAGTTGTGATGACAACCCAAAGATATAGGGAAATTTGGTACATTCGATAAAACATAAATCTGGGTTTGCGTTAACTTTTGCCCATCAGTCTGTTCATGCACACTTTAATAATGAGACCAATTTTGTCATACTAATTTGCAGACAATTTCATTAGAAGAGGATGTATTTTAGTATGTTTTTATTCCCACAAAGAAATCAAGAAAAGAAAAAAAACAACATTATTTGTGCCTTTTGCCAAGTTCATGTTTTCGCATTGGCGTGAGTGCCATATATCAATATTTCATCATTGAAACCGATTTCAGATTCTTCTCTGGGTCTAATTGTTGCATGCATTCTGACGGTTCGGCCATGTCATCACGGGCACAGGAGATGTAGATAAATTTGTGCCATTTTGCCAGCTTGAGCCTTGCAGCTGTAGATCTATGCCTGACAAAGTACATTGTGGTGGACCCTTTTTATCTTTCCACATTACCCTGCCACATTGTTTGATAAGTCCTGTAAACCTATTAGGCTATTTAAAAAGCAACACTGAACAAATTTCCCCCTGACTGCACTGAGGAAAATTGCTCCCTGTTTTATTTTCATTTCTCATTCAATTTTTAGTAATGATTTATTTACTTTCTCCCACATCTTTCCTGTCAAATGGTACAATCAGCAAAATCTCAAAGTATTTTTTTGCCATTCCCAAATACTTTATGTGGAGAAAAGGGCCCTTTTTTTTTTTGCTTGTTTATGCAACTGCCACCAGGTCCTCCTGAAAAGCTTTCTCTCTCTCTCTCTCTCACTCACTCACTCTCTCTCTCTCTCTTGCTGGTTTATTCAGTTAGGCTATGATTCTTCATGACTTTTTCATAGATAATTAGTGGTCTCAACATATCCAAAGCTTCAATGTGAGATAGGGAAGCTGATCTGAAAAATATGTAGGAAATTTATATGGAAACGGGTCATTCAGGTGGGTGGGGGTCGGTTCAGAATCCGACCTTCTGTCACCCGTTTTATCCAAAGAATCGCCCAGTGTCTATGTATTTTGGCATACATCCATTTTGGATGCCTGCAGATCTGCAAAGGATTACATATAAGTCTTCAAAGTTCACTTGGAAAATCAGAGTAAAACGAATTTCTGAATCGTAGTAGACCATGGTGCGTAATAAGGTCACAAAAACAAAATAGTCCCTAAACAAATTACACAGCCACGCTCAGTTTTTCAAGATATGATCAAACAAACATCAAAAACGCCTTTTAAACCTGTCCTTTCACATTTTCTGATAAAACAGGGTAACAAATGTGCTTGATATCAAATTTTCAAATGGAACTACTTTTGACTTCTGTCCGAATGTTTTGAAACAAAGGGAGGGAACTACATCTACACATATATATAAGGGGGTTAATTTTCTGGGTTGAATTCAACTGTTTCGCTAGCTCAGTGGGCTAGACAAAAGGTCCCAATATCTTTTTAGTTTTCGTCATTGGTGGACAAGGGTCAAATCTGAGCAACTACTCCTTTTTTTACCCCATTTTCCCTCATCTTTTTTTTTTTTTTTTTTTTTTTCATTTATTCATTCATTTTCCCTAATTCTGAGATATTTATAAGTACAAATTTCAAATTCAAATTATTGAGAATGTGAGAAAATTTTCAGGCTCTCTATGTATCTACTTTCATTTATTTCCATAGGTTTCTTTCTTTTTTTTTTTCATCCCAACGCATAAGGCTTCCCTGTTGCCAGATGTCCCGAATCGACATGATATTGCTTGCAACCGTGATGACATGTTTCAACCACTCCAAACTGGAAAGAATGATAGTATGACCAGGCTCCAAAATCAGTTGTGATGACAACCCAAAGATATAGGGAAATTTGGTACATTCGATAAAACATAAATCTGGGTTTGCGTTAACTTTTGCCCATCAGTCTGTTCATGCACACTTTAATAATGAGACCAATTTTGTCATACTAATTTGCAGACAATTTCATTAGAAGAGGATGTATTTTAGTATGTTTTTATTCCCACAAAGAAATCAAGAAAAGAAAAAAAACAACATTATTTGTGCCTTTTGCCAAGTTCATGTTTTCGCATTGGCGTGAGTGCCATATATCAATATTTCATCATTGAAACCGATTTCAGATTCTTCTCTGGGTCTAATTGTTGCATGCATTCTGACGGTTCGGCCATGTCATCACGGGCACAGGAGATGTAGATAAATTTGTGCCATTTTGCCAGCTTGAGCCTTGCAGCTGTAGATCTATGCCTGACAAAGTACATTGTGGTGGACCCTTTTTATCTTTCCACATTACCCTGCCACATTGTTTGATAAGTCCTGTAAACCTATTAGGCTATTTAAAAAGCAACACTGAACAAATTTCCCCCTGACTGCACTGAGGAAAATTGCTCCCTGTTTTATTTTCATTTCTCATTCAATTTTTAGTAATGATTTATTTACTTTCTCCCACATCTTTCCTGTCAAATGGTACAATCAGCAAAATCTCAAAGTATTTTTTTGCCATTCCCAAATACTTTATGTGGAGAAAAGGGCCCTTTTTTTTTTTGCTTGTTTATGCAACTGCCACCAGGTCCTCCTGAAAAGCTTTCTCTCTCTCTCTCTCTCACTCACTCACTCTCTCTCTCTCTCTTGCTGGTTTATTCAGTTAGGCTATGATTCTTCATGACTTTTTCATAGATAATTAGTGGTCTCAACATATCCAAAGCTTCAATGTGAGATAGGGAAGCTGATCTGAAAAATATGTAGGAAATTTATATGGAAACGGGTCATTCAGGTGGGTGGGGGTCGGTTCAGAATCCGACCTTCTGTCACCCGTTTTATCCAAAGAATCGCCCAGTGTCTATGTATTTTGGCATACATCCATTTTGGATGCCTGCAGATCTGCAAAGGATTACATATAAGTCTTCAAAGTTCACTTGGAAAATCAGAGTAAAACGAATTTCTGAATCGTAGTAGACCATGGTGCGTAATAAGGTCACAAAAACAAAATAGTCCCTAAACAAATTACACAGCCACGCTCAGTTTTTCAAGATATGATCAAACAAACATCAAAAACGCCTTTTAAACCTGTCCTTTCACATTTTCTGATAAAACAGGGTAACAAATGTGCTTGATATCAAATTTTCAAATGGAACTACTTTTGACTTCTGTCCGAATGTTTTGAAACAAAGGGAGGGAACTACATCTACACATATATATAAGGGGGTTAATTTTCTGGGTTGAATTCAACTGTTTCGCTAGCTCAGTGGGCTAGACAAAAGGTCCCAATATCTTTTTAGTTTTCGTCATTGGTGGACAAGGGTCAAATCTGAGCAACTACTCCTTTTTTTACCCCATTTTCCCTCATCTTTTTTTTTTTTTTTTTTTTTTTCATTTATTCATTCATTTTCCCTAATTCTGAGATATTTATAAGTACAAATTTCAAATTCAAATTATTGAGAATGTGAGAAAATTTTCAGGCTCTCTATGTATCTACTTTCATTTATTTCCATAGGTTTCTTTCTTTTTTTTTTTCATCCCAACGCATAAGGCTTCCCTGTTGCCAGATGTCCCGAATCGACATGATATTGCTTGCAACCGTGATGACATGTTTCAACCACTCCAAACTGGAAAGAATGATAGTATGACCAGGCTCCAAAATCAGTTGTGATGACAACCCAAAGATATAGGGAAATTTGGTACATTCGATAAAACATAAATCTGGGTTTGCGTTAACTTTTGCCCATCAGTCTGTTCATGCACACTTTAATAATGAGACCAATTTTGTCATACTAATTTGCAGACAATTTCATTAGAAGAGGATGTATTTTAGTATGTTTTTATTCCCACAAAGAAATCAAGAAAAGAAAAAAAACAACATTATTTGTGCCTTTTGCCAAGTTCATGTTTTCGCATTGGCGTGAGTGCCATATATCAATATTTCATCATTGAAACCGATTTCAGATTCTTCTCTGGGTCTAATTGTTGCATGCATTCTGACGGTTCGGCCATGTCATCACGGGCACAGGAGATGTAGATAAATTTGTGCCATTTTGCCAGCTTGAGCCTTGCAGCTGTAGATCTATGCCTGACAAAGTACATTGTGGTGGACCCTTTTTATCTTTCCACATTACCCTGCCACATTGTTTGATAAGTCCTGTAAACCTATTAGGCTATTTAAAAAGCAACACTGAACAAATTTCCCCCTGACTGCACTGAGGAAAATTGCTCCCTGTTTTATTTTCATTTCTCATTCAATTTTTAGTAATGATTTATTTACTTTCTCCCACATCTTTCCTGTCAAATGGTACAATCAGCAAAATCTCAAAGTATTTTTTTGCCATTCCCAAATACTTTATGTGGAGAAAAGGGCCCTTTTTTTTTTTGCTTGTTTATGCAACTGCCACCAGGTCCTCCTGAAAAGCTTTCTCTCTCTCTCTCTCTCACTCACTCACTCTCTCTCTCTCTCTTGCTGGTTTATTCAGTTAGGCTATGATTCTTCATGACTTTTTCATAGATAATTAGTGGTCTCAACATATCCAAAGCTTCAATGTGAGATAGGGAAGCTGATCTGAAAAATATGTAGGAAATTTATATGGAAACGGGTCATTCAGGTGGGTGGGGGTCGGTTCAGAATCCGACCTTCTGTCACCCGTTTTATCCAAAGAATCGCCCAGTGTCTATGTATTTTGGCATACATCCATTTTGGATGCCTGCAGATCTGCAAAGGATTACATATAAGTCTTCAAAGTTCACTTGGAAAATCAGAGTAAAACGAATTTCTGAATCGTAGTAGACCATGGTGCGTAATAAGGTCACAAAAACAAAATAGTCCCTAAACAAATTACACAGCCACGCTCAGTTTTTCAAGATATGATCAAACAAACATCAAAAACGCCTTTTAAACCTGTCCTTTCACATTTTCTGATAAAACAGGGTAACAAATGTGCTTGATATCAAATTTTCAAATGGAACTACTTTTGACTTCTGTCCGAATGTTTTGAAACAAAGGGAGGGAACTACATCTACACATATATATAAGGGGGTTAATTTTCTGGGTTGAATTCAACTGTTTCGCTAGCTCAGTGGGCTAGACAAAAGGTCCCAATATCTTTTTAGTTTTCGTCATTGGTGGACAAGGGTCAAATCTGAGCAACTACTCCTTTTTTTACCCCATTTTCCCTCATCTTTTTTTTTTTTTTTTTTTTTTTCATTTATTCATTCATTTTCCCTAATTCTGAGATATTTATAAGTACAAATTTCAAATTCAAATTATTGAGAATGTGAGAAAATTTTCAGGCTCTCTATGTATCTACTTTCATTTATTTCCATAGGTTTCTTTCTTTTTTTTTTTCATCCCAACGCATAAGGCTTCCCTGTTGCCAGATGTCCCGAATCGACATGATATTGCTTGCAACCGTGATGACATGTTTCAACCACTCCAAACTGGAAAGAATGATAGTATGACCAGGCTCCAAAATCAGTTGTGATGACAACCCAAAGATATAGGGAAATTTGGTACATTCGATAAAACATAAATCTGGGTTTGCGTTAACTTTTGCCCATCAGTCTGTTCATGCACACTTTAATAATGAGACCAATTTTGTCATACTAATTTGCAGACAATTTCATTAGAAGAGGATGTATTTTAGTATGTTTTTATTCCCACAAAGAAATCAAGAAAAGAAAAAAAACAACATTATTTGTGCCTTTTGCCAAGTTCATGTTTTCGCATTGGCGTGAGTGCCATATATCAATATTTCATCATTGAAACCGATTTCAGATTCTTCTCTGGGTCTAATTGTTGCATGCATTCTGACGGTTCGGCCATGTCATCACGGGCACAGGAGATGTAGATAAATTTGTGCCATTTTGCCAGCTTGAGCCTTGCAGCTGTAGATCTATGCCTGACAAAGTACATTGTGGTGGACCCTTTTTATCTTTCCACATTACCCTGCCACATTGTTTGATAAGTCCTGTAAACCTATTAGGCTATTTAAAAAGCAACACTGAACAAATTTCCCCCTGACTGCACTGAGGAAAATTGCTCCCTGTTTTATTTTCATTTCTCATTCAATTTTTAGTAATGATTTATTTACTTTCTCCCACATCTTTCCTGTCAAATGGTACAATCAGCAAAATCTCAAAGTATTTTTTTGCCATTCCCAAATACTTTATGTGGAGAAAAGGGCCCTTTTTTTTTTTGCTTGTTTATGCAACTGCCACCAGGTCCTCCTGAAAAGCTTTCTCTCTCTCTCTCTCTCACTCACTCACTCTCTCTCTCTCTCTTGCTGGTTTATTCAGTTAGGCTATGATTCTTCATGACTTTTTCATAGATAATTAGTGGTCTCAACATATCCAAAGCTTCAATGTGAGATAGGGAAGCTGATCTGAAAAATATGTAGGAAATTTATATGGAAACGGGTCATTCAGGTGGGTGGGGGTCGGTTCAGAATCCGACCTTCTGTCACCCGTTTTATCCAAAGAATCGCCCAGTGTCTATGTATTTTGGCATACATCCATTTTGGATGCCTGCAGATCTGCAAAGGATTACATATAAGTCTTCAAAGTTCACTTGGAAAATCAGAGTAAAACGAATTTCTGAATCGTAGTAGACCATGGTGCGTAATAAGGTCACAAAAACAAAATAGTCCCTAAACAAATTACACAGCCACGCTCAGTTTTTCAAGATATGATCAAACAAACATCAAAAACGCCTTTTAAACCTGTCCTTTCACATTTTCTGATAAAACAGGGTAACAAATGTGCTTGATATCAAATTTTCAAATGGAACTACTTTTGACTTCTGTCCGAATGTTTTGAAACAAAGGGAGGGAACTACATCTACACATATATATAAGGGGGTTAATTTTCTGGGTTGAATTCAACTGCTTCGCTAGCTCAGTGGGCTAGACAAAAGGTCCCAATATCTTTTTAGTTTTCGTCATTGGTGGACAAGGGTCAAATCTGAGCAACTACTCCTTTTTTTACCCCATTTTCCCTCATCTTTTTTTTTTTTTTTTTTTTTTTCATTTATTCATTCATTTTTCCTAATTCTGAGATATTTATAAGTACAAATTTCAAATTCAAATTATTGAGAATGTGAGAAAATTTTCAGGCTCTCTATGTATCTACTTTCATTTATTTCCATAGGTTTCTTTCTTTTTTTTTTTCATCCCAACGCATAAGGCTTCCCTGTTGCCAGATGTCCCGAATCGACATGATATTGCTTGCAACCGTGATGACATGTTTCAACCACTCCAAACTGGAAAGAATGATAGTATGACCAGGCTCCAAAATCAGTTGTGATGACAACCCAAAGATATAGGGAAATTTGGTACATTCGATAAAACATAAATCTGGGTTTGCGTTAACTTTTGCCCATCAGTCTGTTCATGCACACTTTAATAATGAGACCAATTTTGTCATACTAATTTGCAGACAATTTCATTAGAAGAGGATGTATTTTAGTATGTTTTTATTCCCACAAAGAAATCAAGAAAAGAAAAAAAACAACATTATTTGTGCCTTTTGCCAAGTTCATGTTTTCGCATTGGCGTGAGTGCCATATATCAATATTTCATCATTGAAACCGATTTCAGATTCTTCTCTGGGTCTAATTGTTGCATGCATTCTGACGGTTCGGCCATGTCATCACGGGCACAGGAGATGTAGATAAATTTGTGCCATTTTGCCAGCTTGAGCCTTGCAGCTGTAGATCTATGCCTGACAAAGTACATTGTGGTGGACCCTTTTTATCTTTCCACATTACCCTGCCACATTGTTTGATAAGTCCTGTAAACCTATTAGGCTATTTAAAAAGCAACACTGAACAAATTTCCCCCTGACTGCACTGAGGAAAATTGCTCCCTGTTTTATTTTCATTTCTCATTCAATTTTTAGTAATGATTTATTTACTTTCTCCCACATCTTTCCTGTCAAATGGTACAATCAGCAAAATCTCAAAGTATTTTTTTGCCATTCCCAAATACTTTATGTGGAGAAAAGGGCCCTTTTTTTTTTTGCTTGTTTATGCAACTGCCACCAGGTCCTCCTGAAAAGCTTTCTCTCTCTCTCTCTCTCACTCACTCACTCTCTCTCTCTCTCTTGCTGGTTTATTCAGTTAGGCTATGATTCTTCATGACTTTTTCATAGATAATTAGTGGTCTCAACATATCCAAAGCTTCAATGTGAGATAGGGAAGCTGATCTGAAAAATATGTAGGAAATTTATATGGAAACGGGTCATTCAGGTGGGTGGGGGTCGGTTCAGAATCCGACCTTCTGTCACCCGTTTTATCCAAAGAATCGCCCAGTGTCTATGTATTTTGGCATACATCCATTTTGGATGCCTGCAGATCTGCAAAGGATTACATATAAGTCTTCAAAGTTCACTTGGAAAATCAGAGTAAAACGAATTTCTGAATCGTAGTAGACCATGGTGCGTAATAAGGTCACAAAAACAAAATAGTCCCTAAACAAATTACACAGCCACGCTCAGTTTTTCAAGATATGATCAAACAAACATCAAAAACGCCTTTTAAACCTGTCCTTTCACATTTTCTGATAAAACAGGGTAACAAATGTGCTTGATATCAAATTTTCAAATGGAACTACTTTTGACTTCTGTCCGAATGTTTTGAAACAAAGGGAGGGAACTACATCTACACATATATATAAGGGGGTTAATTTTCTGGGTTGAATTCAACTGTTTCGCTAGCTCAGTGGGCTAGACAAAAGGTCCCAATATCTTTTTAGTTTTCGTCATTGGTGGACAAGGGTCAAATCTGAGCAACTACTCCTTTTTTTACCCCATTTTCCCTCATCTTTTTTTTTTTTTTTTTTTTTTTTTTTCATTTATTCATTCATTTTCCCTAATTCTGAGATATTTATAAGTACAAATTTCAAATTCAAATTATTGAGAATGTGAGAAAATTTTCAGGCTCTCTATGTATCTACTTTCATTTATTTCCATAGGTTTCTTTCTTTTTTTTTTTCATCCCAACGCATAAGGCTTCCCTGTTGCCAGATGTCCCGAATCGACATGATATTGCTTGCAACCGTGATGACATGTTTCAACCACTCCAAACTGGAAAGAATGATAGTATGACCAGGCTCCAAAATCAGTTGTGATGACAACCCAAAGATATAGGGAAATTTGGTACATTCGATAAAACATAAATCTGGGTTTGCGTTAACTTTTGCCCATCAGTCTGTTCATGCACACTTTAATAATGAGACCAATTTTGTCATACTAATTTGCAGACAATTTCATTAGAAGAGGATGTATTTTAGTATGTTTTTATTCCCACAAAGAAATCAAGAAAAGAAAAAAAACAACATTATTTGTGCCTTTTGCCAAGTTCATGTTTTCGCATTGGCGTGAGTGCCATATATCAATATTTCATCATTGAAACCGATTTCAGATTCTTCTCTGGGTCTAATTGTTGCATGCATTCTGACGGTTCGGCCATGTCATCACGGGCACAGGAGATGTAGATAAATTTGTGCCATTTTGCCAGCTTGAGCCTTGCAGCTGTAGATCTATGCCTGACAAAGTACATTGTGGTGGACCCTTTTTATCTTTCCACATTACCCTGCCACATTGTTTGATAAGTCCTGTAAACCTATTAGGCTATTTAAAAAGCAACACTGAACAAATTTCCCCCTGACTGCACTGAGGAAAATTGCTCCCTGTTTTATTTTCATTTCTCATTCAATTTTTAGTAATGATTTATTTACTTTCTCCCACATCTTTCCTGTCAAATGGTACAATCAGCAAAATCTCAAAGTATTTTTTTGCCATTCCCAAATACTTTATGTGGAGAAAAGGGCCCTTTTTTTTTTTGCTTGTTTATGCAACTGCCACCAGGTCCTCCTGAAAAGCTTTCTCTCTCTCTCTCTCTCTCACTCACTCACTCTCTCTCTCTCTCTTGCTGGTTTATTCAGTTAGGCTATGATTCTTCATGACTTTTTCATAGATAATTAGTGGTCTCAACATATCCAAAGCTTCAATGTGAGATAGGGAAGCTGATCTGAAAAATATGTAGGAAATTTATATGGAAACGGGTCATTCAGGTGGGTGGGGGTCGGTTCAGAATCCGACCTTCTGTCACCCGTTTTATCCAAAGAATCGCCCAGTGTCTATGTATTTTGGCATACATCCATTTTGGATGCCTGCAGATCTGCAAAGGATTACATATAAGTCTTCAAAGTTCACTTGGAAAATCAGAGTAAAACGAATTTCTGAATCGTAGTAGACCATGGTGCGTAATAAGGTCACAAAAACAAAATAGTCCCTAAACAAATTACACAGCCACGCTCAGTTTTTCAAGATATGATCAAACAAACATCAAAAACGCCTTTTAAACCTGTCCTTTCACATTTTCTGATAAAACAGGGTAACAAATGTGCTTGATATCAAATTTTCAAATGGAACTACTTTTGACTTCTGTCCGAATGTTTTGAAACAAAGGGAGGGAACTACATCTACACATATATATAAGGGGGTTAATTTTCTGGGTTGAATTCAACTGCTTCGCTAGCTCAGTGGGCTAGACAAAAGGTCCCAATATCTTTTTAGTTTTCGTCATTGGTGGACAAGGGTCAAATCTGAGCAACTACTCCTTTTTTTACCCCATTTTCCCTCATCTTTTTTTTTTTTTTTTTTTTTTTCATTTATTCATTCATTTTCCCTAATTCTGAGATATTTATAAGTACAAATTTTAAATTCAAATTATTGAGAATGTGAGAAAATTTTCAGGCTCTCTATGTATCTACTTTCATTTATTTCCATAGGTTTCTTTCTTTTTTTTTTTCATCCCAACGCATAAGGCTTCCCTGTTGCCAGATGTCCCGAATCGACATGATATTGCTTGCAACCGTGATGACATGTTTCAACCACTCCAAACTGGAAAGAATGATAGTATGACCAGGCTCCAAAATCAGTTGTGATGACAACCCAAAGATATAGGGAAATTTGGTACATTCGATAAAACATAAATCTGGGTTTGCGTTAACTTTTGCCCATCAGTCTGTTCATGCACACTTTAATAATGAGACCAATTTTGTCATACTAATTTGCAGACAATTTCATTAGAAGAGGATGTATTTTAGTATGTTTTTATTCCCACAAAGAAATCAAGAAAAGAAAAAAACAACATTATTTGTGCCTTTTGCCAAGTTCATGTTTTCGCATTGGCGTGAGTGCCATATATCAATATTTCATCATTGAAACCGATTTCAGATTCTTCTCTGGGTCTAATTGTTGCATGCATTCTGACGGTTCGGCCATGTCATCACGGGCACAGGAGATGTAGATAAATTTGTGCCATTTTGCCAGCTTGAGCCTTGCAGCTGTAGATCTATGCCTGACAAAGTACATTGTGATGGACCCTTTTTATCTTTCCACATTACCCTGCCACATTGTTTGATAAGTCCTGTAAACCTATTAGGCTATTTAAAAAGCAACACTGAACAAATTTCCCCCTGACTGCACTGAGGAAAATTGCTCCCTGTTTTATTTTCATTTCTCATTCAATTTTTAGTAATGATTTATTTACTTTCTCCCACATCTTTCCTGTCAAATGGTACAATCAGCAAAATCTCAAAGTATTTTTTTGCCATTCCCAAATACTTTATGTGGAGAAAAGGGCCCTTTTTTTTTTTGCTTGTTTATGCAACTGCCACCAGGTCCTCCTGAAAAGCTTTCTCTCTCTCTCTCTCTCACTCACTCACTCTCTCTCTCTCTCTTGCTGGTTTATTCAGTTAGGCTATGATTCTTCATGACTTTTTCATAGATAATTAGTGGTCTCAACATATCCAAAGCTTCAATGTGAGATAGGGAAGCTGATCTGAAAAATATGTAGGAAATTTATATGGAAACGGGTCATTCAGGTGGGTGGGGGTCGGTTCAGAATCCGACCTTCTGTCACCCGTTTTATCCAAAGAATCGCCCAGTGTCTATGTATTTTGGCATACATCCATTTTGGATGCCTGCAGATCTGCAAAGGATTACATATAAGTCTTCAAAGTTCACTTGGAAAATCAGAGTAAAACGAATTTCTGAATCGTAGTAGACCATGGTGCGTAATAAGGTCACAAAAACAAAATAGTCCCTAAACAAATTACACAGCCACGCTCAGTTTTTCAAGATATGATCAAACAAACATCAAAAACGCCTTTTAAACCTGTCCTTTCACATTTTCTGATAAAACAGGGTAACAAATGTGCTTGATATCAAATTTTCAAATGGAACTACTTTTGACTTCTGTCCGAATGTTTTGAAACAAAGGGAGGGAACTACATCTACACATATATATAAGGGGGTTAATTTTCTGGGTTGAATTCAACTGTTTCGCTAGCTCAGTGGGCTAGACAAAAGGTCCCAATATCTTTTTAGTTTTCGTCATTGGTGGACAAGGGTCAAATCTGAGCAACTACTCCTTTTTTTACCCCATTTTCCCTCATCTTTTTTTTTTTTTTTTTTTTTTTTTTTCATTTATTCATTCATTTTCCCTAATTCTGAGATATTTATAAGTACAAATTTCAAATTCAAATTATTGAGAATGTGAGAAAATTTTCAGGCTCTCTATGTATCTACTTTCATTTATTTCCATAGGTTTCTTTCTTTTTTTTTTTCATCCCAACGCATAAGGCTTCCCTGTTGCCAGATGTCCCGAATCGACATGATATTGCTTGCAACCGTGATGACATGTTTCAACCACTCCAAACTGGAAAGAATGATAATATGACCAGGCTCCAAAATCAGTTGTGATGACAACCCAAAGATATAGGGAAATTTGGTACATTCGATAAAACATAAATCTGGGTTTGCGTTAACTTTTGCCCATCAGTCTGTTCATGCACACTTTAATAATGAGACCAATTTTGTCATACTAATTTGCAGACAATTTCATTAGAAGAGGATGTATTTTAGTATGTTTTTATTCCCACAAAGAAATCAAGAAAAGAAAAAAAACAACATTATTTGTGCCTTTTGCCAAGTTCATGTTTTCGCATTGGCGTGAGTGCCATATATCAATATTTCATCATTGAAACCGATTTCAGATTCTTCTCTGGGTCTAATTGTTGCATGCATTCTGACGGTTCGGCCATGTCATCACGGGCACAGGAGATGTAGATAAATTTGTGCCATTTTGCCAGCTTGAGCCTTGCAGCTGTAGATCTATGCCTGACAAAGTACATTGTGGTGGACCCTTTTTATCTTTCCACATTACCCTGCCACATTGTTTGATAAGTCCTGTAAACCTATTAGGCTATTTAAAAAGCAACACTGAACAAATTTCCCCCTGACTGCACTGAGGAAAATTGCTCCCTGTTTTATTTTCATTTCTCATTCAATTTTTAGTAATGATTTATTTACTTTCTCCCACATCTTTCCTGTCAAATGGTACAATCAGCAAAATCTCAAAGTATTTTTTTGCCATTCCCAAATACTTTATGTGGAGAAAAGGGCCCTTTTTTTTTTTGCTTGTTTATGCAACTGCCACTATGTCCTCCTGAAAAGCTTTCTCTCTCTCTCTCTCTCACTCACTCTCTCTCTCTCTCTTGCTGGTTTATTCAGTTAGGCTATGATTCTTCATGACTTTTTCATAGATAATTAGTGGTCTCAACATATCCAAAGCTTCAATGTGAGATAGGGAAGCTGATCTGAAAAATATGTAGGAAATTTATATGGAAACGGGTCATTCAGGTGGGTGGGGGTCGGTTCAGAATCCGACCTTCTGTCACCCGTTTTATCCAAAGAATCGCCCAGTGTCTATGTATTTTGGCATACATCCATTTTGGATGCCTGCAGATCTGCAAAGGATTACATATAAGTCTTCAAAGTTCACTTGGAAAATCAGAGTAAAACGAATTTCTGAATCGTAGTAGACCATGGTGCGTAATAAGGTCACAAAAACAAAATAGTCCCTAAACAAATTACACAGCCACGCTCAGTTTTTCAAGATATGATCAAACAAACATCAAAAACGCCTTTTAAACCTGTCCTTTCACATTTTCTGATAAAACAGGGTAACAAATGTGCTTGATATCAAATTTTCAAATGGAACTACTTTTGACTTCTGTCCGAATGTTTTGAAACAAAGGGAGGGAACTACATCTACACATATATATAAGGGGGTTAATTTTCTGGGTTGAATTCAACTGTTTCGCTAGCTCAGTGGGCTAGACAAAAGGTCCCAATATCTTTTTAGTTTTCGTCATTGGTGGACAAGGGTCAAATCTGAGCAACTACTCCTTTTTTTACCCCATTTTCCCTCATCTTTTTTTTTTTTTTTTTTTTTTTCATTTATTCATTCATTTTCCCTAATTCTGAGATATTTATAAGTACAAATTTCAAATTCAAATTATTGAGAATGTGAGAAAATTTTCAGGCTCTCTATGTATCTACTTTCATTTATTTCCATAGGTTTCTTTCTTTTTTTTTTTTCATCCCAATGCATAAGGCTTCCCTGTTGCCAGATGTCCCGAATCGACATGATATTGCTTGCAACCGTGATGACATGTTTCAACCACTCCAAACTGGAAAGAATGATAGTATGACCAGGCTCCAAAATCAGTTGTGATGACAACCCAAAGATATAGGGAAATTTGGTACATTCGATAAAACATAAATCTGGGTTTGCGTTAACTTTTGCCCATCAGTCTGTTCATGCACACTTTAATAATGAGACCAATTTTGTCATACTAATTTGCAGACAATTTCATTAGAAGAGGATGTATTTTAGTATGTTTTTATTCCCACAAAGAAATCAAGAAAAGAAAAAAAACAACATTATTTGTGCCTTTTGCCAAGTTCATGTTTTCGCATTGGCGTGAGTGCCATATATCAATATTTCATCATTGAAACCGATTTCAGATTCTTCTCTGGGTCTAATTGTTGCATGCATTCTGACGGTTCGGCCATGTCATCACGGGCACAGGAGATGTAGATAAATTTGTGCCATTTTGCCAGCTTGAGCCTTGCAGCTGTAGATCTATGCCTGACAAAGTACATTGTGGTGGACCCTTTTTATCTTTCCACATTACCCTGCCACATTGTTTGATAAGTCCTGTAAACCTATTAGGCTATTTAAAAAGCAACACTGAACAAATTTCCCCCTGACTGCACTGAGGAAAATTGCTCCCTGTTTTATTTTCATTTCTCATTCAATTTTTAGTAATGATTTATTTACTTTCTCCCACATCTTTCCTGTCAAATGGTACAATCAGCAAAATCTGAAAGTATTTTTTTGCCATTCCCAAATACTTTATGTGGAGAAAAGGGCCCTTTTTTTTTTTGCTTGTTTATGCAACTGCCACCAGGTCCTCCTGAAAAGCTTTCTCTCTCTCTCTCTCTCTCACTCACTCACTCTCTCTCTCTCTCTTGCTGGTTTATTCAGTTAGGCTATGATTCTTCATGACTTTTTCATAGATAATTAGTGGTCTCAACATATCCAAAGCTTCAATGTGAGATAGGGAAGCTGATCTGAAAAATATGTAGGAAATTTATATGGAAACGGGTCATTCAGGTGGGTGGGGGTCGGTTCAGAATCCGACCTTCTGTCACCCGTTTTATCCAAAGAATCGCCCAGTGTCTATGTATTTTGGCATACATCCATTTTGGATGCCTGCAGATCTGCAAAGGATTACATATAAGTCTTCAAAGTTCACTTGGAAAATCAGAGTAAAACGAATTTCTGAATCGTAGTAGACCATGGTGCGTAATAAGGTCACAAAAACAAAATAGTCCCTAAACAAATTACACAGCCACGCTCAGTTTTTCAAGATATGATCAAACAAACATCAAAAACGCCTTTTAAACCTGTCCTTTCACATTTTCTGATAAAACAGGGTAACAAATGTGCTTGATATCAAATTTTCAAATGGAACTACTTTTGACTTCTGTCCGAATGTTTTGAAACAAAGGGAGGGAACTACATCTACACATATATATAAGGGGGTTAATTTTCTGGGTTGAATTCAACTGTTTCGCTAGCTCAGTGGGCTAGACAAAAGGTCCCAATATCTTTTTAGTTTTCGTCATTGGTGGACAAGGGTCAAATCTGAGCAACTACTCCTTTTTTTACCCCATTTTCCCTCATCTTTTTTTTTTTTTTTTTTTTTCATTTATTCATTCATTTTCCCTAATTCTGAGATATTTATAAGTACAAATTTCAAATTCAAATTATTGAGAATGTGAGAAAATTTTCAGGCTCTCTATGTATCTACTTTCATTTATTTCCATAGGTTTCTTTCTTTTTTTTTTTCATCCCAACGCATAAGGCTTCCCTGTTGCCAGATGTCCCGAATCGACATGATATTGCTTGCAACCGTGATGACATGTTTCAACCACTCCAAACTGGAAAGAATGATAATATGACCAGGCTCCAAAATCAGTTGTGATGACAACCCAAAGATATAGGGAAATTTGGTACATTCGATAAAACATAAATCTGGGTTTGCGTTAACTTTTGCCCATCAGTCTGTTCATGCACACTTTAATAATGAGACCAATTTTGTCATACTAATTTGCAGACAATTTCATTAGAAGAGGATGTATTTTAGTATGTTTTTATTCCCACAAAGAAATCAAGAAAAGAAAAAAAACAACATTATTTGTGCCTTTTGCCAAGTTCATGTTTTCGCATTGGCGTGAGTGCCATATATCAATATTTCATCATTGAAACCGATTTCAGATTCTTCTCTGGGTCTAATTGTTGCATGCATTCTGACGGTTCGGCCATGTCATCACGGGCACAGGAGATGTAGATAAATTTGTGCCATTTTGCCAGCTTGAGCCTTGCAGCTGTAGATCTATGCCTGACAAAGTACATTGTGGTGGACCCTTTTTATCTTTCCACATTACCCTGCCACATTGTTTGATAAGTCCTGTAAACCTATTAGGCTATTTAAAAAGCAACACTGAACAAATTTCCCCCTGACTGCACTGAGGAAAATTGCTCCCTGTTTTATTTTCATTTCTCATTCAATTTTTAGTAATGATTTATTTACTTTCTCCCACATCTTTCCTGTCAAATGGTACAATCAGCAAAATCTCAAAGTATTTTTTTGCCATTCCCAAATACTTTATGTGGAGAAAAGGGCCCTTTTTTTTTTTGCTTGTTTATGCAACTGCCACCAGGTCCTCCTGAAAAGCTTTCTCTCTCTCTCTCTCTCACTCACTCTCTCTCTCTCTCTTGCTGGTTTATTCAGTTAGGCTATGATTCTTCATGACTTTTTCATAGATAATTAGTGGTCTCAACATATCCAAAGCTTCAATGTGAGATAGGGAAGCTGATCTGAAAAATATGTAGGAAATTTATATGGAAACGGGTCATTCAGGTGGGTGGGGGTCGGTTCAGAATCCGACCTTCTGTCACCCGTTTTATCCAAAGAATCGCCCAGTGTCTATGTATTTTGGCATACATCCATTTTGGATGCCTGCAGATCTGCAAAGGATTACATATAAGTCTTCAAAGTTCACTTGGAAAATCAGAGTAAAACGAATTTCTGAATCGTAGTAGACCATGGTGCGTAATAAGGTCACAAAAACAAAATAGTCCCTAAACAAATTACACAGCCACGCTCAGTTTTTCAAGATATGATCAAACAAACATCAAAAACGCCTTTTAAACCTGTCCTTTCACATTTTCTGATAAAACAGGGTAACAAATGTGCTTGATATCAAATTTTCAAATGGAACTACTTTTGACTTCTGTCCGAATGTTTTGAAACAAAGGGAGGGAACTACATCTACACATATATATAAGGGGGTTAATTTTCTGGGTTGAATTCAACTGTTTCGCTAGCTCAGTGGGCTAGACAAAAGGTCCCAATATCTTTTTAGTTTTCGTCATTGGTGGACAAGGGTCAAATCTGAGCAACTACTCCTTTTTTTACCCCATTTTCCCTCATCTTTTTTTTTTTTTTTTTTTTTTTCATTTATTCATTCATTTTCCCTAATTCTGAGATATTTATAAGTACAAATTTCAAATTCAAATTATTGAGAATGTGAGAAAATTTTCAGGCTCTCTATGTATCTACTTTCATTTATTTCCATAGGTTTCTTTCTTTTTTTTTTTCATCCCAACGCATAAGGCTTCCCTGTTGCCAGATGTCCCGAATCGACATGATATTGCTTGCAACCGTGATGACATGTTTCAACCACTCCAAACTGGAAAGAATGATAGTATGACCAGGCTCCAAAATCAGTTGTGATGACAACCCAAAGATATAGGGAAATTTGGTACATTCGATAAAACATAAATCTGGGTTTGCGTTAACTTTTGCCCATCAGTCTGTTCATGCACACTTTAATAATGAGACCAATTTTGTCATACTAATTTGCAGACAATTTCATTAGAAGAGGATGTATTTTAGTATGTTTTTATTCCCACAAAGAAATCAAGAAAAGAAAAAAAACAACATTATTTGTGCCTTTTGCCAAGTTCATGTTTTCGCATTGGCGTGAGTGCCATATATCAATATTTCATCATTGAAACCGATTTCAGATTCTTCTCTGGGTCTAATTGTTGCATGCATTCTGACGGTTCGGCCATGTCATCACGGGCACAGGAGATGTAGATAAATTTGTGCCATTTTGCCAGCTTGAGCCTTGCAGCTGTAGATCTATGCCTGACAAAGTACATTGTGGTGGACCCTTTTTATCTTTCCACATTACCCTGCCACATTGTTTGATAAGTCCTGTAAACCTATTAGGCTATTTAAAAAGCAACACTGAACAAATTTCCCCCTGACTGCACTGAGGAAAATTGCTCCCTGTTTTATTTTCATTTCTCATTCAATTTTTAGTAATGATTTATTTACTTTCTCCCACATCTTTCCTGTCAAATGGTACAATCAGCAAAATCTCAAAGTATTTTTTTGCCATTCCCAAATACTTTATGTGGAGAAAAGGGCCCTTTTTTTTTTTGCTTGTTTATGCAACTGCCACCAGGTCCTCCTGAAAAGCTTTCTCTCTCTCTCTCTCTCACTCACTCACTCTCTCTCTCTCTCTTGCTGGTTTATTCAGTTAGGCTATGATTCTTCATGACTTTTTCATAGATAATTAGTGGTCTCAACATATCCAAAGCTTCAATGTGAGATAGGGAAGCTGATCTGAAAAATATGTAGGAAATTTATATGGAAACGGGTCATTCAGGTGGGTGGGGGTCGGTTCAGAATCCGACCTTCTGTCACCCGTTTTATCCAAAGAATCGCCCAGTGTCTATGTATTTTGGCATACATCCATTTTGGATGCCTGCAGATCTGCAAAGGATTACATATAAGTCTTCAAAGTTCACTTGGAAAATCAGAGTAAAACGAATTTCTGAATCGTAGTAGACCATGGTGCGTAATAAGGTCACAAAAACAAAATAGTCCCTAAACAAATTACACAGCCACGCTCAGTTTTTCAAGATATGATCAAACAAACATCAAAAACGCCTTTTAAACCTGTCCTTTCACATTTTCTGATAAAACAGGGTAACAAATGTGCTTGATATCAAATTTTCAAATGGAACTACTTTTGACTTCTGTCCGAATGTTTTGAAACAAAGGGAGGGAACTACATCTACACATATATATAAGGGGGTTAATTTTCTGGGTTGAATTCAACTGTTTCGCTAGCTCAGTGGGCTAGACAAAAGGTCCCAATATCTTTTTAGTTTTCGTCATTGGTGGACAAGGGTCAAATCTGAGCAACTACTCCTTTTTTTACCCCATTTTCCCTCATCTTTTTTTTTTTTTTTTTTCATTTATTCATTCATTTTACCTAATTCTGAGATATTTATAAGTACAAATTTCAAATTCAAATTATTGAGAATGTGAGAAAATTTTCAGGCTCTCTATGTATCTACTTTCATTTATTTCCATAGGTTTCTTTCTTTTTTTTTTTCATCCCAACGCATAAGGCTTCCCTGTTGCCAGATGTCCCGAATCGACATGATATTGCTTGCAACCGTGATGACATGTTTCAACCACTCCAAACTGGAAAGAATGATAGTATGACCAGGCTCCAAAATCAGTTGTGATGACAACCCAAAGATATAGGGAAATTTGGTACATTCGATAAAACATAAATCTGGGTTTGCGTTAACTTTTGCCCATCAGTCTGTTCATGCACACTTTAATAATGAGACCAATTTTGTCATACTAATTTGCAGACAATTTCATTAGAAGAGGATGTATTTTAGTATGTTTTTATTCCCACAAAGAAATCAAGAAAAGAAAAAAAACAACATTATTTGTGCCTTTTGCCAAGTTCATGTTTTCGCATTGGCGTGAGTGCCATATATCAATATTTCATCATTGAAACCGATTTCAGATTCTTCTCTGGGTCTAATTGTTGCATGCATTCTGACGGTTCGGCCATGTCATCACGGGCACAGGAGATGTAGATAAATTTGTGCCATTTTGCCAGCTTGAGCCTTGCAGCTGTAGATCTATGCCTGACAAAGTACATTGTGGTGGACCCTTTTTATCTTTCCACATTACCCTGCCACATTGTTTGATAAGTCCTGTAAACCTATTAGGCTATTTAAAAAGCAACACTGAACAAATTTCCCCCTGACTGCACTGAGGAAAATTGCTCCCTGTTTTATTTTCATTTCTCATTCAATTTTTAGTAATGATTTATTTACTTTCTCCCACATCTTTCCTGTCAAATGGTACAATCAGCAAAATCTCAAAGTATTTTTTTGCCATTCCCAAATACTTTATGTGGAGAAAAGGGCCCTTTTTTTTTTTGCTTGTTTATGCAACTGCCACCAGGTCCTCCTGAAAAGCTTTCTCTCTCTCTCTCTCTCACTCACTCTCTCTCTCTCTCTTGCTGGTTTATTCAGTTAGGCTATGATTCTTCATGACTTTTTCATAGATAATTAGTGGTCTCAACATATCCAAAGCTTCAATGTGAGATAGGGAAGCTGATCTGAAAAATATGTAGGAAATTTATATGGAAACGGGTCATTCAGGTGGGTGGGGGTCGGTTCAGAATCCGACCTTCTGTCACCCGTTTTATCCAAAGAATCGCCCAGTGTCTATGTATTTTGGCATACATCCATTTTGGATGCCTGCAGATCTGCAAAGGATTACATATAAGTCTTCAAAGTTCACTTGGAAAATCAGAGTAAAACGAATTTCTGAATCGTAGTAGACCATGGTGCGTAATAAGGTCACAAAAACAAAATAGTCCCTAAACAAATTACACAGCCACGCTCAGTTTTTCAAGATATGATCAAACAAACATCAAAAACGCCTTTTAAACCTGTCCTTTCACATTTTCTGATAAAACAGGGTAACAAATGTGCTTGATATCAAATTTTCAAATGGAACTACTTTTGACTTCTGTCCGAATGTTTTGAAACAAAGGGAGGGAACTACATCTACACATATATATAAGGGGGTTAATTTTCTGGGTTGAATTCAACTGTTTCGCTAGCTCAGTGGGCTAGACAAAAGGTCCCAATATCTTTTTAGTTTTCGTCATTGGTGGACAAGGGTCAAATCTGAGCAACTACTCCTTTTTTTACCCCATTTTCCCTCATCTTTTTTTTTTTTTTTTTTTTTTTCATTTATTCATTCATTTTCCCTAATTCTGAGATATTTATAAGTACAAATTTCAAATTCAAATTATTGAGAATGTGAGAAAATTTTCAGGCTCTCTATGTATCTACTTTCATTTATTTCCATAGGTTTCTTTCTTTTTTTTTTTCATCCCAACGCATAAGGCTTCCCTGTTGCCAGATGTCCCGAATCGACATGATATTGCTTGCAACCGTGATGACATGTTTCAACCACTCCAAACTGGAAAGAATGATAGTATGACCAGGCTCCAAAATCAGTTGTGATGACAACCCAAAGATATAGGGAAATTTGGTACATTCGATAAAACATAAATCTGGGTTTGCGTTAACTTTTGCCCATCAGTCTGTTCATGCACACTTTAATAATGAGACCAATTTTGTCATACTAATTTGCAGACAATTTCATTAGAAGAGGATGTATTTTAGTATGTTTTTATTCCCACAAAGAAATCAAGAAAAGAAAAAAAACAACATTATTTGTGCCTTTTGCCAAGTTCATGTTTTCGCATTGGCGTGAGTGCCATATATCAATATTTCATCATTGAAACCGATTTCAGATTCTTCTCTGGGTCTAATTGTTGCATGCATTCTGACGGTTCGGCCATGTCATCACGGGCACAGGAGATGTAGATAAATTTGTGCCATTTTGCCAGCTTGAGCCTTGCAGCTGTAGATCTATGCCTGACAAAGTACATTGTGGTGGACCCTTTTTATCTTTCCACATTACCCTGCCACATTGTTTGATAAGTCCTGTAAACCTATTAGGCTATTTAAAAAGCAACACTGAACAAATTTCCCCCTGACTGCACTGAGGAAAATTGCTCCCTGTTTTATTTTCATTTCTCATTCAATTTTTAGTAATGATTTATTTACTTTCTCCCACATCTTTCCTGTCAAATGGTACAATCAGCAAAATCTCAAAGTATTTTTTTGCCATTCCCAAATACTTTATGTGGAGAAAAGGGCCCTTTTTTTTTTGCTTGTTTATGCAACTGCCACCAGGTCCTCCTGAAAAGCTTTCTCTCTCTCTCTCTCTCACTCACTCACTCTCTCTCTCTCTCTTGCTGGTTTATTCAGTTAGGCTATGATTCTTCATGACTTTTTCATAGATAATTAGTGGTCTCAACATATCCAAAGCTTCAATGTGAGATAGGGAAGCTGATCTGAAAAATATGTAGGAAATTTATATGGAAACGGGTCATTCAGGTGGGTGGGGGTCGGTTCAGAATCCGACCTTCTGTCACCCGTTTTATCCGAAGAATCGCCCAGTGTCTATGTATTTTGGCATACATCCATTTTGGATGCCTGCAGATCTGCAAAGGATTACATATAAGTCTTCAAAGTTCACTTGGAAAATCAGAGTAAAACGAATTTCTGAATCGTAGTAGACCATGGTGCGTAATAAGGTCACAAAAACAAAATAGTCCCTAAACAAATTACACAGCCACGCTCAGTTTTTCAAGATATGATCAAACAAACATCAAAAACGCCTTTTAAACCTGTCCTTTCACATTTTCTGATAAAACAGGGTAACAAATGTGCTTGATATCAAATTTTCAAATGGAACTACTTTTGACTTCTGTCCGAATGTTTTGAAACAAAGGGAGGGAACTACATCTACACATATATATAAGGGGGTTAATTTTCTGGGTTGAATTCAACTGTTTCGCTAGCTCAGTGGGCTAGACAAAAGGTCCCAATATCTTTTTAGTTTTCGTCATTGGTGGACAAGGGTCAAATCTGAGCAACTACTCCTTTTTTTACCCCATTTTCCCTCATCTTTTTTTTTTTTTTTTTTTTTTTCATTTATTCATTCATTTTCCCTAATTCTGAGATATTTATAAGTACAAATTTCAAATTCAAATTATTGAGAATGTGAGAAAATTTTCAGGCTCTCTATGTATCTACTTTCATTTATTTCCATAGGTTTCTTTCTTTTTTTTTTTCATCCCAACGCATAAGGCTTCCCTGTTGCCAGATGTCCCGAATCGACATGATATTGCTTGCAACCGTGATGACATGTTTCAACCACTCCAAACTGGAAAGAATGATAGTATGACCAGGCTCCAAAATCAGTTGTGATGACAACCCAAAGATATAGGGAAATTTGGTACATTCGATAAAACATAAATCTGGGTTTGCGTTAACTTTTGCCCATCAGTCTGTTCATGCACACTTTAATAATGAGACCAATTTTGTCATACTAATTTGCAGACAATTTCATTAGAAGAGGATGTATTTTAGTATGTTTTTATTCCCACAAAGAAATCAAGAAAAGAAAAAAAACAACATTATTTGTGCCTTTTGCCAAGTTCATGTTTTCGCATTGGCGTGAGTGCCATATATCAATATTTCATCATTGAAACCGATTTCAGATTCTTCTCTGGGTCTAATTGTTGCATGCATTCTGACGGTTCGGCCATGTCATCACGGGCACAGGAGATGTAGATAAATTTGTGCCATTTTGCCAGCTTGAGCCTTGCAGCTGTAGATCTATGCCTGACAAAGTACATTGTGGTGGACCCTTTTTATCTTTCCACATTACCCTGCCACATTGTTTGATAAGTCCTGTAAACCTATTAGGCTATTTAAAAAGCAACACTGAACAAATTTCCCCCTGACTGCACTGAGGAAAATTGCTCCCTGTTTTATTTTCATTTCTCATTCAATTTTTAGTAATGATTTATTTACTTTCTCCCACATCTTTCCTGTCAAATGGTACAATCAGCAAAATCTCAAAGTATTTTTTTGCCATTCCCAAATACTTTATGTGGAGAAAAGGGCCCTTTTTTTTTTTGCTTGTTTATGCAACTGCCACCAGGTCCTCCTGAAAAGCTTTCTCTCTCTCTCTCTCTCACTCACTCACTCTCTCTCTCTCTCTTGCTGGTTTATTCAGTTAGGCTATGATTCTTCATGACTTTTTCATAGATAATTAGTGGTCTCAACATATCCAAAGCTTCAATGTGAGATAGGGAAGCTGATCTGAAAAATATGTAGGAAATTTATATGGAAACGGGTCATTCAGGTGGGTGGGGGTCGGTTCAGAATCCGACCTTCTGTCACCCGTTTTATCCAAAGAATCGCCCAGTGTCTATGTATTTTGGCATACATCCATTTTGGATGCCTGCAGATCTGCAAAGGATTACATATAAGTCTTCAAAGTTCACTTGGAAAATCAGAGTAAAACGAATTTCTGAATCGTAGTAGACCATGGTGCGTAATAAGGTCACAAAAAACAAAATAGTCCCTAAACAAATTACACAGCCACGCTCAGTTTTTCAAGATATGATCAAACAAACATCAAAAACGCCTTTTAAACCTGTCCTTTCACATTTTCTGATAAAACAGGGTAACAAATGTGCTTGATATCAAATTTTCAAATGGAACTACTTTTGACTTCTGTCCGAATGTTTTGAAACAAAGGGAGGGAACTACATCTACACATATATATAAGGGGGTTAATTTTCTGGGTTGAATTCAACTGTTTCGCTAGCTCAGTGGGCTAGACAAAAGGTCCCAATATCTTTTTAGTTTTCGTCATTGGTGGACAAGGGTCAAATCTGAGCAACTACTCCTTTTTTTACCCCATTTTCCCTCATCTTTTTTTTTTTTTTTTTTTTTTTCATTTATTCATTCATTTTCCCTAATTCTGAGATATTTATAAGTACAAATTTCAAATTCAAATTATTGAGAATGTGAGAAAATTTTCAGGCTCTCTATGTATCTACTTTCATTTATTTCCATAGGTTTCTTTCTTTTTTTTTTTCATCCCAACGCATAAGGCTTCCCTGTTGCCAGATGTCCCGAATCGACATGATATTGCTTGCAACCGTGATGACATGTTTCAACCACTCCAAACTGGAAAGAATGATAGTATGACCAGGCTCCAAAAT
This sequence comes from Tridacna gigas, assembly GCA_945859785.2. Lineage (NCBI taxonomy): Eukaryota > Metazoa > Mollusca > Bivalvia > Cardiida > Cardiidae > Tridacna > Tridacna gigas. The sequence continues at coordinate 69,883,565 of OX244029.2, forward strand.
CAGTTGTGATGACAACCCAAAGATATAGGGAAATTTGGTACATTCGATAAAACATAAATCTGGGTTTGCGTTAACTTTTGCCCATCAGTCTGTTCATGCACACTTTAATAATGAGACCAATTTTGTCATACTAATTTGCAGACAATTTCATTAGAAGAGGATGTATTTTAGTATGTTTTTATTCCCACAAAGAAATCAAGAAAAGAAAAAAAACAACATTATTTGTGCCTTTTGCCAAGTTCATGTTTTCGCATTGGCGTGAGTGCCATATATCAATATTTCATCATTGAAACCGATTTCAGATTCTTCTCTGGGTCTAATTGTTGCATGCATTCTGACGGTTCGGCCATGTCATCACGGGCACAGGAGATGTAGATAAATTTGTGCCATTTTGCCAGCTTGAGCCTTGCAGCTGTAGATCTATGCCTGACAAAGTACATTGTGGTGGACCCTTTTTATCTTTCCACATTACCCTGCCACATTGTTTGATAAGTCCTGTAAACCTATTAGGCTATTTAAAAAGCAACACTGAACAAATTTCCCCCTGACTGCACTGAGGAAAATTGCTCCCTGTTTTATTTTCATTTCTCATTCAATTTTTAGTAATGATTTATTTACTTTCTCCCACATCTTTCCTGTCAAATGGTACAATCAGCAAAATCTCAAAGTATTTTTTTGCCATTCCCAAATACTTTATGTGGAGAAAAGGGCCCTTTTTTTTTTTGCTTGTTTATGCAACTGCCACCAGGTCCTCCTGAAAAGCTTTCTCTCTCTCTCTCTCTCACTCACTCACTCTCTCTCTCTCTCTTGCTGGTTTATTCAGTTAGGCTATGATTCTTCATGACTTTTTCATAGATAATTAGTGGTCTCAACATATCCAAAGCTTCAATGTGAGATAGGGAAGCTGATCTGAAAAATATGTAGGAAATTTATATGGAAACGGGTCATTCAGGTGGGTGGGGGTCGGTTCAGAATCCGACCTTCTGTCACCCGTTTTATCCAAAGAATCGCCCAGTGTCTATGTATTTTGGCATACATCCATTTTGGATGCCTGCAGATCTGCAAAGGATTACATATAAGTCTTCAAAGTTCACTTGGAAAATCAGAGTAAAACGAATTTCTGAATCGTAGTAGACCATGGTGCGTAATAAGGTCACAAAAACAAAATAGTCCCTAAACAAATTACACAGCCACGCTCAGTTTTTCAAGATATGATCAAACAAACATCAAAAACGCCTTTTAAACCTGTCCTTTCACATTTTCTGATAAAACAGGGTAACAAATGTGCTTGATATCAAATTTTCAAATGGAACTACTTTTGACTTCTGTCCGAATGTTTTGAAACAAAGGGAGGGAACTACATCTACACATATATATAAGGGGGTTAATTTTCTGGGTTGAATTCAACTGTTTCGCTAGCTCAGTGGGCTAGACAAAAGGTCCCAATATCTTTTTAGTTTTCGTCATTGGTGGACAAGGGTCAAATCTGAGCAACTACTCCTTTTTTTACCCCATTTTCCCTCATCTTTTTTTTTTTTTTTTTTCATTTATTCATTCATTTTCCCTAATTCTGAGATATTTATAAGTACAAATTTCAAATTCAAATTATTGAGAATGTGAGAAAATTTTCAGGCTCTCTATGTATCTACTTTCATTTATTTCCATAGGTTTCTTTCTTTTTTTTTTTCATCCCAACGCATAAGGCTTCCCTGTTGCCAGATGTCCCGAATCGACATGATATTGCTTGCAACCGTGATGACATGTTTCAACCACTCCAAACTGGAAAGAATGATAGTATGACCAGGCTCCAAAATCAGTTGTGATGACAACCCAAAGATATAGGGAAATTTGGTACATTCGATAAAACATAAATCTGGGTTTGCGTTAACTTTTGCCCATCAGTCTGTTCATGCACACTTTAATAATGAGACCAATTTTGTCATACTAATTTGCAGACAATTTCATTAGAAGAGGATGTATTTTAGTATGTTTTTATTCCCACAAAGAAATCAAGAAAAGAAAAAAAACAACATTATTTGTGCCTTTTGCCAAGTTCATGTTTTCGCATTGGCGTGAGTGCCATATATCAATATTTCATCATTGAAACCGATTTCAGATTCTTCTCTGGGTCTAATTGTTGCATGCATTCTGACGGTTCGGCCATGTCATCACGGGCACAGGAGATGTAGATAAATTTGTGCCATTTTGCCAGCTTGAGCCTTGCAGCTGTAGATCTATGCCTGACAAAGTACATTGTGGTGGACCCTTTTTATCTTTCCACATTACCCTGCCACATTGTTTGATAAGTCCTGTAAACCTATTAGGCTATTTAAAAAGCAACACTGAACAAATTTCCCCCTGACTGCACTGAGGAAAATTGCTCCCTGTTTTATTTTCATTTCTCATTCAATTTTTAGTAATGATTTATTTACTTTCTCCCACATCTTTCCTGTCAAATGGTACAATCAGCAAAATCTCAAAGTATTTTTTTGCCATTCCCAAATACTTTATGTGGAGAAAAGGGCCCTTTTTTTTTTTGCTTGTTTATGCAACTGCCACCAGGTCCTCCTGAAAAGCTTTCTCTCTCTCTCTCTCTCACTCACTCACTCTCTCTCTCTCTCTTGCTGGTTTATTCAGTTAGGCTATGATTCTTCATGACTTTTTCATAGATAATTAGTGGTCTCAACATATCCAAAGCTTCAATGTGAGATAGGGAAGCTGATCTGAAAAATATGTAGGAAATTTATATGGAAACGGGTCATTCAGGTGGGTGGGGGTCGGTTCAGAATCCGACCTTCTGTCACCCGTTTTATCCAAAGAATCGCCCAGTGTCTATGTATTTTGGCATACATCCATTTTGGATGCCTGCAGATCTGCAAAGGATTACATATAAGTCTTCAAAGTTCACTTGGAAAATCAGAGTAAAACGAATTTCTGAATCGTAGTAGACCATGGTGCGTAATAAGGTCACAAAAACAAAATAGTCCCTAAACAAATTACACAGCCACGCTCAGTTTTTCAAGATATGATCAAACAAACATCAAAAACGCCTTTTAAACCTGTCCTTTCACATTTTCTGATAAAACAGGGTAACAAATGTGCTTGATATCAAATTTTCAAATGGAACTACTTTTGACTTCTGTCCGAATGTTTTGAAACAAAGGGAGGGAACTACATCTACACATATATATATAAGGGGGTTAATTTTCTGGGTTGAATTCAACTGTTTCGCTAGCTCAGTGGGCTAGACAAAAGGTCCCAATATCTTTTTAGTTTTCGTCATTGGTGGACAAGGGTCAAATCTGAGCAACTACTCCTTTTTTTACCCCATTTTCCCTCATCTTTTTTTTTTTTTTTTTTTTTTCATTTATTCATTCATTTTCCCTAATTCTGAGATATTTATAAGTACAAATTTCAAATTCAAATTATTGAGAATGTGAGAAAATTTTCAGGCTCTCTATGTATCTACTTTCATTTATTTCCATAGGTTTCTTTCTTTTTTTTTTTCATCCCAACGCATAAGGCTTCCCTGTTGCCAGATGTCCCGAATCGACATGATATTGCTTGCAACCGTGATGACATGTTTCAACCACTCCAAACTGGAAAGAATGATAGTATGACCAGGCTCCAAAATCAGTTGTGATGACAACCCAAAGATATAGGGAAATTTGGTACATTCGATAAAACATAAATCTGGGTTTGCGTTAACTTTTGCCCATCAGTCTGTTCATGCACACTTTAATAATGAGACCAATTTTGTCATACTAATTTGCAGACAATTTCATTAGAAGAGGATGTATTTTAGTATGTTTTTATTCCCACAAAGAAATCAAGAAAAGAAAAAAAACAACATTATTTGTGCCTTTTGCCAAGTTCATGTTTTCGCATTGGCGTGAGTGCCATATATCAATATTTCATCATTGAAACCGATTTCAGATTCTTCTCTGGGTCTAATTGTTGCATGCATTCTGACGGTTCGGCCATGTCATCACGGGCACAGGAGATGTAGATAAATTTGTGCCATTTTGCCAGCTTGAGCCTTGCAGCTGTAGATCTATGCCTGACAAAGTACATTGTGGTGGACCCTTTTTATCTTTCCACATTACCCTGCCACATTGTTTGATAAGTCCTGTAAACCTATTAGGCTATTTAAAAAGCAACACTGAACGAATTTCCCCCTGACTGCACTGAGGAAAATTGCTCCCTGTTTTATTTTCATTTCTCATTCAATTTTTAGTAATGATTTATTTACTTTCTCCCACATCTTTCCTGTCAAATGGTACAATCAGCAAAATCTCAAAGTATTTTTTTGCCATTCCCAAATACTTTATGTGGAGAAAAGGGCCCTTTTTTTTTTTGCTTGTTTATGCAACTGCCACCAGGTCCTCCTGAAAAGCTTTCTCTCTCTCTCTCTCTCACTCACTCACTCTCTCTCTCTCTCTTGCTGGTTTATTCAGTTAGGCTATGATTCTTCATGACTTTTTCATAGATAATTAGTGGTCTCAACATATCCAAAGCTTCAATGTGAGATAGGGAAGCTGATCTGAAAAATATGTAGGAAATTTATATGGAAACGGGTCATTCAGGTGGGTGGGGGTCGGTTCAGAATCCGACCTTCTGTCACCCGTTTTATCCAAAGAATCGCCCAGTGTCTATGTATTTTGGCATACATCCATTTTGGATGCCTGCAGATCTGCAAAGGATTACATATAAGTCTTCAAAGTTCACTTGGAAAATCAGAGTAAAACGAATTTCTGAATCGTAGTAGACCATGGTGCGTAATAAGGTCACAAAAACAAAATAGTCCCTAAACAAATTACACAGCCACGCTCAGTTTTTCAAGATATGATCAAACAAACATCAAAAACGCCTTTTAAACCTGTCCTTTCACATTTTCTGATAAAACAGGGTAACAAATGTGCTTGATATCAAATTTTCAAATGGAACTACTTTTGACTTCTGTCCGAATGTTTTGAAACAAAGGGAGGGAACTACATCTACACATATATATATAAGGGGGTTAATTTTCTGGGTTGAATTCAACTGTTTCGCTAGCTCAGTGGGCTAGACAAAAGGTCCCAATATCTTTTTAGTTTTCGTCATTGGTGGACAAGGGTCAAATCTGAGCAACTACTCCTTTTTTTACCCCATTTTCCCTCATCTTTTTTTTTTTTTTTTTTTTTTTCATTTATTCATTCATTTTCCCTAATTCTGAGATATTTATAAGTACAAATTTCAAATTCAAATTATTGAGAATGTGAGAAAATTTTCAGGCTCTCTATGTATCTACTTTCATTTATTTCCATAGGTTTCTTTCTTTTTTTTTTTCATCCCAACGCATAAGGCTTCCCTGTTGCCAGATGTCCCGAATCGACATGATATTGCTTGCAACCGTGATGACATGTTTCAACCACTCCAAACTGGAAAGAATGATAGTATGACCAGGCTCCAAAATCAGTTGTGATGACAACCCAAAGATATAGGGAAATTTGGTACATTCGATAAAACATAAATCTGGGTTTGCGTTAACTTTTGCCCATCAGTCTGTTCATGCACACTTTAATAATGAGACCAATTTTGTCATACTAATTTGCAGACAATTTCATTAGAAGAGGATGTATTTTAGTATGTTTTTATTCCCACAAAGAAATCAAGAAAAGAAAAAAAACAACATTATTTGTGCCTTTTGCCAAGTTCATGTTTTCGCATTGGCGTGAGTGCCATATATCAATATTTCATCATTGAAACCGATTTCAGATTCTTCTCTGGGTCTAATTGTTGCATGCATTCTGACGGTTCGGCCATGTCATCACGGGCACAGGAGATGTAGATAAATTTGTGCCATTTTGCCAGCTTGAGCCTTGCAGCTGTAGATCTATGCCTGACAAAGTACATTGTGGTGGACCCTTTTTATCTTTCCACATTACCCTGCCACATTGTTTGATAAGTCCTGTAAACCTATTAGGCTATTTAAAAAGCAACACTGAACAAATTTCCCCCTGACTGCACTGAGGAAAATTGCTCCCTGTTTTATTTTCATTTCTCATTCAATTTTTAGTAATGATTTATTTACTTTCTCCCACATCTTTCCTGTCAAATGGTACAATCAGCAAAATCTCAAAGTATTTTTTTGCCATTCCCAAATACTTTATGTGGAGAAAAGGGCCCTTTTTTTTTTTGCTTGTTTATGCAACTGCCACCAGGTCCTCCTGAAAAGCTTTCTCTCTCTCTCTCTCTCACTCACTCACTCTCTCTCTCTCTCTTGCTGGTTTATTCAGTTAGGCTATGATTCTTCATGACTTTTTCATAGATAATTAGTGGTCTCAACATATCCAAAGCTTCAATGTGAGATAGGGAAGCTGATCTGAAAAATATGTAGGAAATTTATATGGAAACGGGTCATTCAGGTGGGTGGGGGTCGGTTCAGAATCCGACCTTCTGTCACCCGTTTTATCCAAAGAATCGCCCAGTGTCTATGTATTTTGGCATACATCCATTTTGGATGCCTGCAGATCTGCAAAGGATTACATATAAGTCTTCAAAGTTCACTTGGAAAATCAGAGTAAAACGAATTTCTGAATCGTAGTAGACCATGGTGCGTAATAAGGTCACAAAAACAAAATAGTCCCTAAACAAATTACACAGCCACGCTCAGTTTTTCAAGATATGATCAAACAAACATCAAAAACGCCTTTTAAACCTGTCCTTTCACATTTTCTGATAAAACAGGGTAACAAATGTGCTTGATATCAAATTTTCAAATGGAACTACTTTTGACTTCTGTCCGAATGTTTTGAAACAAAGGGAGGGAACTACATCTACACATATATATATAAGGGGGTTAATTTTCTGGGTTGAATTCAACTGTTTCGCTAGCTCAGTGGGCTAGACAAAAGGTCCCAATATCTTTTTAGTTTTCGTCATTGGTGGACAAGGGTCAAATCTGAGCAACTACTCCTTTTTTTACCCCATTTTCCCTCATCTTTTTTTTTTTTTTTTTTTTTTTCATTTATTCATTCATTTTCCCTAATTCTGAGATATTTATAAGTACAAATTTCAAATTCAAATTATTGAGAATGTGAGAAAATTTTCAGGCTCTCTATGTATCTACTTTCATTTATTTCCATAGGTTTCTTTCTTTTTTTTTTTCATCCCAACGCATAAGGCTTCCCTGTTGCCAGATGTCCCGAATCGACATGATATTGCTTGCAACCGTGATGACATGTTTCAACCACTCCAAACTGGAAAGAATGATAGTATGACCAGGCTCCAAAATCAGTTGTGATGACAACCCAAAGATATAGGGAAATTTGGTACATTCGATAAAACATAAATCTGGGTTTGCGTTAACTTTTGCCCATCAGTCTGTTCATGCACACTTTAATAATGAGACCAATTTTGTCATACTAATTTGCAGACAATTTCATTAGAAGAGGATGTATTTTAGTATGTTTTTATTCCCACAAAGAAATCAAGAAAAGAAAAAAAACAACATTATTTGTGCCTTTTGCCAAGTTCATGTTTTCGCATTGGCGTGAGTGCCATATATCAATATTTCATCATTGAAACCGATTTCAGATTCTTCTCTGGGTCTAATTGTTGCATGCATTCTGACGGTTCGGCCATGTCATCACGGGCACAGGAGATGTAGATAAATTTGTGCCATTTTGCCAGCTTGAGCCTTGCAGCTGTAGATCTATGCCTGACAAAGTACATTGTGGTGGACCCTTTTTATCTTTCCACATTACCCTGCCACATTGTTTGATAAGTCCTGTAAACCTATTAGGCTATTTAAAAAGCAACACTGAACAAATTTCCCCCTGACTGCACTGAGGAAAATTGCTCCCTGTTTTATTTTCATTTCTCATTCAATTTTTAGTAATGATTTATTTACTTTCTCCCACATCTTTCCTGTCAAATGGTACAATCAGCAAAATCTCAAAGTATTTTTTTGCCATTCCCAAATACTTTATGTGGAGAAAAGGGCCCCTTTTTTTTTTGCTTGTTTATGCAACTGTTGCAGAGTCGTTTCCTTCCCTTTATAGTTAATATGGGTGGGTTCTTAATTTTTTTGGGAACTCCAGGAAAGTGACAACTACATTTAAAGTTTCTTTCTATCCTTTAATCTCCTTACTTCAGAGTTTGAACATCTCTACCCTGAAAAGGTATGTAAAAAACGATACTAAATAAAACAATGCAGCAAAAGTAAAATATCACAAAAAGAATAATAAATGAATAATTTCAGTCACTTTTATGCAGTGTAGTTTAAGGCTGTAAAGGATTATTATGTCAGTTGCTGACATACAAATCCTTTACCCTTAGCTAAACAAACAAGCAAACAAATCAAGCAATACAAAACATGGTTTTGAACATAAACTATACAAATAGTGAACAAAGCTCTTATGCTAACTAATCTTATCACAAGGTAAGTTTAATCTAAGGAAAAATGACAAATGTTAAATGTAATGAACTTCTCATTACAAAATAACAACGAGAACATGTTCTTACCAATTTGAGGAACTGGGTGAGTTCGCACTCCGCACTGTTTCAAGTAAGTCTAATCTCTGTCTCTCTATCTCTGTAAATGTGACTGCAAGTGCTGAAAGTATTAATAAAAGATGTGCAAGCTAGGGAAAGGTAAGAAGCTAGTTACAAAGAGAAGTGCCATACTGTTCAAAATACAAAATGGAAATACTCTGGGAAAGAAGGATGAGAACAACTGTTAAGGGTAAATTGGTCAAACAATTAAAAGACTTCCAAAACCTTCAGCAAAAAGGTAAGACTTGAGAACTACGAGAAAATCATCCCAAAATGGCAACTTACATCAAATCTTTTCCTTTTTTCCACAATAATTTGTAATCAAGTGATCAAACAATGGTTTTCCAAGTAAACAACTGACAGACTGAAGCGGGAATGAAAAATTCAAAAGGTCATGTGATTGATTGGAGGGAAATGGTCGATCAAGTGGAACACAGGTAAATGCAGACTGACCAAATAGGTATGTCATATTAAAAATGACCCTACTACATGCTTCCCAGGCCTGTAAAATGACGTCCCGTCATTGTCCTGTCAAAAATAGTCATAATGTTAATATGTTACTATGTTAGTACAAACTGCAAAAAATCGACATTCTAGACAAAAAATGGCATCAGCAACTCCAGAAGCTGCAAAATGATAAACTATATACATTAGTCATGTGAAAAATTACTTCACAAACTGTCCCTCCTCCACTCTGGTAAATATGCGTCCCCGCTTATGTCATATTTACAGCAGTCAGTACATCTATCTGTATGTTCCAAATGACTCCCTCTCTAATCCCTGCTTCTCATTAGAAGTAATGCATTAAAGAATAACAAATCCTGTAAATAACAAGTTATTTGATTATTGCACTTCTGGGTTAGTCCAGAAATCACGTTGGGCGCCATATGTTGCAGAGTCGTTTCCTTCCCTTTATAGTTAATATGGGTGGGTTCTTAATTTTTTTGGGAACTCCAGGAAAGTGACAACTACATTTAAAGTTTCTTTCTATCCTTTAATCTCCTTACTTCAGAGTTTGAACATCTCTACCCTGAAAAGGTATGTAAAAAACGATACTAAATAAAACAATGCAGCAAAAGTAAAATATCACAAAAAGAATAATAAATGAATAATTTCAGTCACTTTTATGCAGTGTAGTTTAAGGCTGTAAAGGATTATTATGTCAGTTGCTGACATACAAATCCTTTACCCTTAGCTAAACAAACAAGCAAACAAATCAAGCAATACAAAACATGGTTTTGAACATAAACTATACAAATAGTGAACAAAGCTCTTATGCTAACTAATCTTATCACAAGGTAAGTTTAATCTAAGGAAAAATGACAAATGTTAAATGTAATGAACTTCTCATTACAAAATAACAACGAGAACATGTTCTTACCAATTTGAGGAACTGGGTGAGTTCGCACTCCGCACTGTTTCAAGTAAGTCTAATCTCTGTCTCTCTATCTCTGTAAATGTGACTGCAAGTGCTGAAAGTATTAATAAAAGATGTGCAAGCTAGGGAAAGGTAAGAAGCTAGTTACAAAGAGAAGTGCCATACTGTTCAAAATACAAAATGGAAATACTCTGGGAAAGAAGGATGAGAACAACTGTTAAGGGTAAATTGGTCAAACAATTAAAAGACTTCCAAAACCTTCAGCAAAAAGGTAAGACTTGAGAACTACGAGAAAATCATCCCAAAATGGCAACTTACATCAAATCTTTTCCTTTTTTCCACAATAATTTGTAATCAAGTGATCAAACAATGGTTTTCCAAGTAAACAACTGACAGACTGAAGCGGGAATGAAAAATTCAAAAGGTCATGTGATTGATTGGAGGGAAATGGTCGATCAAGTGGAACACAGGTAAATGCAGACTGACCAAATAGGTATGTCATATTAAAAATGACCCTACTACACAACTGCCACCAGGTCCTCCTGAAAAGCTTTCTCTCTCTCTCTCTCTCACTCACTCACTCTCTCTCTCTCTCTTGCTGGTTTATTCAGTTAGGCTATGATTCTTCATGACTTTTTCATAGATAATTAGTGGTCTCAACATATCCAAAGCTTCAATGTGAGATAGGGAAGCTGATCTGAAAAATATGTAGGAAATTTATATGGAAACGGGTCATTCAGGTGGGTGGGGGTCGGTTCAGAATCCGACCTTCTGTCACCCGTTTTATCCAAAGAATCGCCCAGTGTCTATGTATTTTGGCATACATCCATTTTGGATGCCTGCAGATCTGCAAAGGATTACATATAAGTCTTCAAAGTTCACTTGGAAAATCAGAGTAAAACGAATTTCTGAATCGTAGTAGACCATGGTGCGTAATAAGGTCACAAAAACAAAATAGTCCCTAAACAAATTACACAGCCACGCTCAGTTTTTCAAGATATGATCAAACAAACATCAAAAACGCCTTTTAAACCTGTCCTTTCACATTTTCTGATAAAACAGGGTAACAAATGTGCTTGATATCAAATTTTCAAATGGAACTACTTTTGACTTCTGTCCGAATGTTTTGAAACAAAGGGAGGGAACTACATCTACACATATATATATAAGGGGGTTAATTTTCTGGGTTGAATTCAACTGTTTCGCTAGCTCAGTGGGCTAGACAAAAGGTCCCAATATCTTTTTAGTTTTCGTCATTGGTGGACAAGGGTCAAATCTGAGCAACTACTCCTTTTTTTACCCCATTTTCCCTCATCTTTTTTTTTTTTTTTTTTTTTCATTTATTCATTCATTTTCCCTAATTCTGAGATATTTATAAGTACAAATTTCAAATTCAAATTATTGAGAATGTGAGAAAATTTTCAGGCTCTCTATGTATCTACTTTCATTTATTTCCATAGGTTTCTTTCTTTTTTTTTTTCATCCCAACGCATAAGGCTTCCCTGTTGCCAGATGTCCCGAATCGACATGATATTGCTTGCAACCGTGATGACATGTTTCAACCACTCCAAACTGGAAAGAATGATAGTATGACCAGGCTCCAAAATCAGTTGTGATGACAACCCAAAGATATAGGGAAATTTGGTACATTCGATAAAACATAAATCTGGGTTTGCGTTAACTTTTGCCCATCAGTCTGTTCATGCACACTTTAATAATGAGACCAATTTTGTCATACTAATTTGCAGACAATTTCATTAGAAGAGGATGTATTTTAGTATGTTTTTATTCCCACAAAGAAATCAAGAAAAGAAAAAAAACAACATTATTTGTGCCTTTTGCCAAGTTCATGTTTTCGCATTGGCGTGAGTGCCATATATCAATATTTCATCATTGAAACCGATTTCAGATTCTTCTCTGGGTCTAATTGTTGCATGCATTCTGACGGTTCGGCCATGTCATCACGGGCACAGGAGATGTAGATAAATTTGTGCCATTTTGCCAGCTTGAGCCTTGCAGCTGTAGATCTATGCCTGACAAAGTACATTGTGGTGGACCCTTTTTATCTTTCCACATTACCCTGCCACATTGTTTGATAAGTCCTGTAAACCTATTAGGCTATTTAAAAAGCAACACTGAACAAATTTCCCCCTGACTGCACTGAGGAAAATTGCTCCCTGTTTTATTTTCATTTCTCATTCAATTTTTAGTAATGATTTATTTACTTTCTCCCACATCTTTCCTGTCAAATGGTACAATCAGCAAAATCTCAAAGTATTTTTTTGCCATTCCCAAATACTTTATGTGGAGAAAAGGGCCCCCTTTTTTTTTGCTTGTTTATGCAACTGTTGCAGAGTCGTTTCCTTCCCTTTATAGTTAATATGGGTGGGTTCTTAATTTTTTTGGGAACTCCAGGAAAGTGACAACTACATTTAAAGTTTCTTTCTATCCTTTAATCTCCTTACTTCAGAGTTTGAACATCTCTACCCTGAAAAGGTATGTAAAAAACGATACTAAATAAAACAATGCAGCAAAAGTAAAATATCACAAAAAGAATAATAAATGAATAATTTCAGTCACTTTTATGCAGTGTAGTTTAAGGCTGTAAAGGATTATTATGTCAGTTGCTGACATACAAATCCTTTACCCTTAGCTAAACAAACAAGCAAACAAATCAAGCAATACAAAACATGGTTTTGAACATAAACTATACAAATAGTGAACAAAGCTCTTATGCTAACTAATCTTATCACAAGGTAAGTTTAATCTAAGGAAAAATGACAAATGTTAAATGTAATGAACTTCTCATTACAAAATAACAACGAGAACATGTTCTTACCAATTTGAGGAACTGGGTGAGTTCGCACTCCGCACTGTTTCAAGTAAGTCTAATCTCTGTCTCTCTATCTCTGTAAATGTGACTGCAAGTGCTGAAAGTATTAATAAAAGATGTGCAAGCTAGGGAAAGGTAAGAAGCTAGTTACAAAGAGAAGTGCCATACTGTTCAAAATACAAAATGGAAATACTCTGGGAAAGAAGGATGAGAACAACTGTTAAGGGTAAATTGGTCAAACAATTAAAAGACTTCCAAAACCTTCAGCAAAAAGGTAAGACTTGAGAACTACGAGAAAATCATCCCAAAATGGCAACTTACATCAAATCTTTTCCTTTTTTCCACAATAATTTGTAATCAAGTGATCAAACAATGATTTTCCAAGTAAACAACTGACAGACTGAAGCGGGAATGAAAAATTCAAAAGGTCATGTGATTGATTGGAGGGAAATGGTCGATCAAGTGGAACACAGGTAAATGCAGACTGACCAAATAGGTATGTCATATTAAAAATGACCCTACTACACAACTGCCACCAGGTCCTCCTGAAAAGCTTTCTCTCTCTCTCTCTCTCACTCACTCACTCTCTCTCTCTCTCTTGCTGGTTTATTCAGTTAGGCTATGATTCTTCATGACTTTTTCATAGATAATTAGTGGTCTCAACATATCCAAAGCTTCAATGTGAGATAGGGAAGCTGATCTGAAAAATATGTAGGAAATTTATATGGAAACGGGTCATTCAGGTGGGTGGGGGTCGGTTCAGAATCCGACCTTCTGTCACCCGTTTTATCCAAAGAATCGCCCAGTGTCTATGTATTTTGGCATACATCCATTTTGGATGCCTGCAGATCTGCAAAGGATTACATATAAGTCTTCAAAGTTCACTTGGAAAATCAGAGTAAAACGAATTTCTGAATCGTAGTAGACCATGGTGCGTAATAAGGTCACAAAAACAAAATAGTCCCTAAACAAATTACACAGCCACGCTCAGTTTTTCAAGATATGATCAAACAAACATCAAAAACGCCTTTTAAACCTGTCCTTTCACATTTTCTGATAAAACAGGGTAACAAATGTGCTTGATATCAAATTTTCAAATGGAACTACTTTTGACTTCTGTCCGAATGTTTTGAAACAAAGGGAGGGAACTACATCTACACATATATATAAGGGGGTTAATTTTCTGGGTTGAATTCAACTGTTTCGCTAGCTCAGTGGGCTAGACAAAAGGTCCCAATATCTTTTTAGTTTTCGTCATTGGTGGACAAGGGTCAAATCTGAGCAACTACTCCTTTTTTTACCCCATTTTCCCTCATCTTTTTTTTTTTTTTTTTTTTTCATTTATTCATTCATTTTCCCTAATTCTGAGATATTTATAAGTACAAATTTCAAATTCAAATTATTGAGAATGTGAGAAAATTTTCAGGCTCTCTATGTATCTACTTTCATTTATTTCCATAGGTTTCTTTCTTTTTTTTTTTCATCCCAACGCATAAGGCTTCCCTGTTGCCAGATGTCCCGAATCGACATGATATTGCTTGCAACCGTGATGACATGTTTCAACCACTCCAAACTGGAAAGAATGATAGTATGACCAGGCTCCAAAATCAGTTGTGATGACAACCCAAAGATATAGGGAAATTTGGTACATTCGATAAAACATAAATCTGGGTTTGCGTTAACTTTTGCCCATCAGTCTGTTCATGCACACTTTAATAATGAGACCAATTTTGTCATACTAATTTGCAGACAATTTCATTAGAAGAGGATGTATTTTAGTATGTTTTTATTCCCACAAAGAAATCAAGAAAAGAAAAAAAACAACATTATTTGTGCCTTTTGCCAAGTTCATGTTTTCGCATTGGCGTGAGTGCCATATATCAATATTTCATCATTGAAACCGATTTCAGATTCTTCTCTGGGTCTAATTGTTGCATGCATTCTGACGGTTCGGCCATGTCATCACGGGCACAGGAGATGTAGATAAATTTGTGCCATTTTGCCAGCTTGAGCCTTGCAGCTGTAGATCTATGCCTGACAAAGTACATTGTGGTGGACCCTTTTTATCTTTCCACATTACCCTGCCACATTGTTTGATAAGTCCTGTAAACCTATTAGGCTATTTAAAAAGCAACACTGAACAAATTTCCCCCTGACTGCACTGAGGAAAATTGCTCCCTGTTTTATTTTCATTTCTCATTCAATTTTTAGTAATGATTTATTTACTTTCTCCCACATCTTTCCTGTCAAATGGTACAATCAGCAAAATCTCAAAGTATTTTTTTGCCATTCCCAAATACTTTATGTGGAGAAAAGGGCCCTTTTTTTTTTTGCTTGTTTATGCAACTGCCACCAGGTCCTCCTGAAAAGCTTTCTCTCTCTCTCTCTCTCACTCACTCACTCTCTCTCTCTCTCTTGCTGGTTTATTCAGTTAGGCTATGATTCTTCATGACTTTTTCATAGATAATTAGTGGTCTCAACATATCCAAAGCTTCAATGTGAGATAGGGAAGCTGATCTGAAAAATATGTAGGAAATTTATATGGAAACGGGTCATTCAGGTGGGTGGGGGTCGGTTCAGAATCCGACCTTCTGTCACCCGTTTTATCCAAAGAATCGCCCAGTGTCTATGTATTTTGGCATACATCCATTTTGGATTCCTGCAGATCTGCAAAGGATTACATATAAGTCTTCAAAGTTCACTTGGAAAATCAGAGTAAAACGAATTTCTGAATCGTAGTAGACCATGGTGCGTAATAAGGTCACAAAAACAAAATAGTCCCTAAACAAATTACACAGCCACGCTCAGTTTTTCAAGATATGATCAAACAAACATCAAAAACGCCTTTTAAACCTGTCCTTTCACATTTTCTGATAAAACAGGGTAACAAATGTGCTTGATATCAAATTTTCAAATGGAACTACTTTTGACTTCTGTCCGAATGTTTTGAAACAAAGGGAGGGAACTACATCTACACATATATATAAGGGGGTTAATTTTCTGGGTTGAATTCAACTGTTTCGCTAGCTCAGTGGGCTAGACAAAAGGTCCCAATATCTTTTTAGTTTTCGTCATTGGTGGACAAGGGTCAAATCTGAGCAACTACTCCTTTTTTTACCCCATTTTCCCTCATCTTTTTTTTTTTTTTTTTTTTTTCATTTATTCATTCATTTTCCCTAATTCTGAGATATTTATAAGTACAAATTTCAAATTCAAATTATTGAGAATGTGAGAAAATTTTCAGGCTCTCTATGTATCTACTTTCATTTATTTCCATAGGTTTCTTTCTTTTTTTTTTTCATCCCAACGCATAAGGCTTCCCTGTTGCCAGATGTCCCGAATCGACATGATATTGCTTGCAACCGTGATGACATGTTTCAACCACTCCAAACTGGAAAGAATGATAGTATGACCAGGCTCCAAAATCAGTTGTGATGACAACCCAAAGATATAGGGAAATTTGGTACATTCGATAAAACATAAATCTGGGTTTGCGTTAACTTTTGCCCATCAGTCTGTTCATGCACACTTTAATAATGAGACCAATTTTGTCATACTAATTTGCAGACAATTTCATTAGAAGAGGATGTATTTTAGTATGTTTTTATTCCCACAAAGAAATCAAGAAAAGAAAAAAAACAACATTATTTGTGCCTTTTGCCAAGTTCATGTTTTCGCATTGGCGTGAGTGCCATATATCAATATTTCATCATTGAAACCGATTTCAGATTCTTCTCTGGGTCTAATTGTTGCATGCATTCTGACGGTTCGGCCATGTCATCACGGGCACAGGAGATGTAGATAAATTTGTGCCATTTTGCCAGCTTGAGCCTTGCAGCTGTAGATCTATGCCTGACAAAGTACATTGTGGTGGACCCTTTTTATCTTTCCACATTACCCTGCCACATTGTTTGATAAGTCCTGTAAACCTATTAGGCTATTTAAAAAGCAACACTGAACAAATTTCCCCCTGACTGCACTGAGGAAAATTGCTCCCTGTTTTATTTTCATTTCTCATTCAATTTTTAGTAATGATTTATTTACTTTCTCCCACATCTTTCCTGTCAAATGGTACAATCAGCAAAATCTCAAAGTATTTTTTTGCCATTCCCAAATACTTTATGTGGAGAAAAGGGCCCTTTTTTTTTTTGCTTGTTTATGCAACTGCCACCAGGTCCTCCTGAAAAGCTTTCTCTCTCTCTCTCTCTCACTCACTCACTCTCTCTCTCTCTCTTGCTGGTTTATTCAGTTAGGCTATGATTCTTCATGACTTTTTCATAGATAATTAGTGGTCTCAACATATCCAAAGCTTCAATGTGAGATAGGGAAGCTGATCTGAAAAATATGTAGGAAATTTATATGGAAACGGGTCATTCAGGTGGGTGGGGGTCGGTTCAGAATCCGACCTTCTGTCACCCGTTTTATCCAAAGAATCGCCCAGTGTCTATGTATTTTGGCATACATCCATTTTGGATGCCTGCAGATCTGCAAAGGATTACATATAAGTCTTCAAAGTTCACTTGGAAAATCAGAGTAAAACGAATTTCTGAATCGTAGTAGACCATGGTGCGTAATAAGGTCACAAAAACAAAATAGTCCCTAAACAAATTACACAGCCACGCTCAGTTTTTCAAGATATGATCAAACAAACATCAAAAACGCCTTTTAAACCTGTCCTTTCACATTTTCTGATAAAGCAGGGTAACAAATGTGCTTGATATCAAATTTTCAAATGGAACTACTTTTGACTTCTGTCCGAATGTTTTGAAACAAAGGGAGGGAACTACATCTACACATACATATAAGGGGGTTAATTTTCTGGGTTGAATTCAACTGTTTCGCTAGCTCAGTGGGCTAGACAAAAGGTCCCAATATCTTTTTAGTTTTCGTCATTGGTGGACAAGGGTCAAATCTGAGCAACTACTCCTTTTTTTACCCCATTTTCCCTCATCTTTTTTTTTTTTTTTTTTTTTTTCATTTATTCATTCATTTTCCCTAATTCTGAGATATTTATAAGTACAAATTTCAAATTCAAATTATTGAGAATGTGAGAAAATTTTCAGGCTCTCTATGTATCTACTTTCATTTATTTCCATAGGTTTCTTTCTTTTTTTTTTTCATCCCAACGCATAAGGCTTCCCTGTTGCCAGATGTCCCGAATCGACATGATATTGCTTGCAACCGTGATGACATGTTTCAACCACTCCAAACTGGAAAGAATGATAGTATGACCAGGCTCCAAAATCAGTTGTGATGACAACCCAAAGATATAGGGAAATTTGGTACATTCGATAAAACATAAATCTGGGTTTGCGTTAACTTTTGCCCATCAGTCTGTTCATGCACACTTTAATAATGAGACCAATTTTGTCATACTAATTTGCAGACAATTTCATTAGAAGAGGATGTATTTTAGTATGTTTTTATTCCCACAAAGAAATCAAGAAAAGAAAAAAAACAACATTATTTGTGCCTTTTGCCAAGTTCATGTTTTCGCATTGGCGTGAGTGCCATATATCAATATTTCATCATTGAAACCGATTTCAGATTCTTCTCTGGGTCTAATTGTTGCATGCATTCTGACGGTTCGGCCATGTCATCACGGGCACAGGAGATGTAGATAAATTTGTGCCATTTTGCCAGCTTGAGCCTTGCAGCTGTAGATCTATGCCTGACAAAGTACATTGTGGTGGACCCTTTTTATCTTTCCACATTACCCTGCCACATTGTTTGATAAGTCCTGTAAACCTATTAGGCTATTTAAAAAGCAACACTGAACAAATTTCCCCCTGACTGCACTGAGGAAAATTGCTCCCTGTTTTATTTTCATTTCTCATTCAATTTTTAGTAATGATTTATTTACTTTCTCCCACATCTTTCCTGTCAAATGGTACAATCAGCAAAATCTCAAAGTATTTTTTTGCCATTCCCAAATACTTTATGTGGAGAAAAGGGCCCCCTTTTTTTTTGCTTGTTTATGCAACTGCCACCAGGTCCTCCTGAAAAGCTTTCTCTCTCTCTCTCTCTCACTCACTCACTCTCTCTCTCTCTCTTGCTGGTTTATTCAGTTAGGCTATGATTCTTCATGACTTTTTCATAGATAATTAGTGGTCTCAACATATCCAAAGCTTCAATGTGAGATAGGGAAGCTGATCTGAAAAATATGTAGGAAATTTATATGGAAACGGGTCATTCAGGTGGGTGGGGGTCGGTTCAGAATCCGACCTTCTGTCACCCGTTTTATCCAAAGAATCGCCCAGTGTCTATGTATTTTGGCATACATCCATTTTGGATGCCTGCAGATCTGCAAAGGATTACATATAAGTCTTCAAAGTTCACTTGGAAAATCAGAGTAAAACGAATTTCTGAATCGTAGTAGACCATGGTGCGTAATAAGGTCACAAAAACAAAATAGTCCCTAAACAAATTACACAGCCACGCTCAGTTTTTCAAGATATGATCAAACAAACATCAAAAACGCCTTTTAAACCTGTCCTTTCACATTTTCTGATAAAACAGGGTAACAAATGTGCTTGATATCAAATTTTCAAATGGAACTACTTTTGACTTCTGTCCGAATGTTTTGAAACAAAGGGAGGGAACTACATCTACACATATATATAAGGGGGTTAATTTTCTGGGTTGAATTCAACTGTTTCGCTAGCTCAGTGGGCTAGACAAAAGGTCCCAATATCTTTTTAGTTTTCGTCATTGGTGGACAAGGGTCAAATCTGAGCAACTACTCCTTTTTTTACCCCATTTTCCCTCATCTTTTTTTTTTTTTTTTTTTTTTTCATTTATTCATTCATTTTCCCTAATTCTGAGATATTTATAAGTACAAATTTCAAATTCAAATTATTGAGAATGTGAGAAAATTTTCAGGCTCTCTATGTATCTACTTTCATTTATTTCCATAGGTTTCTTTCTTTTTTTTTTTCATCCCAACGCATAAGGCTTCCCTGTTGCCAGATGTCCCGAATCGACATGATATTGCTTGCAACCGTGATGACATGTTTCAACCACTCCAAACTGGAAAGAATGATAGTATGACCAGGCTCCAAAATCAGTTGTGATGACAACCCAAAGATATAGGGAAATTTGGTACATTCGATAAAACATAAATCTGGGTTTGCGTTAACTTTTGCCCATCAGTCTGTTCATGCACACTTTAATAATGAGACCAATTTTGTCATACTAATTTGCAGACAATTTCATTAGAAGAGGATGTATTTTAGTATGTTTTTATTCCCACAAAGAAATCAAGAAAAGAAAAAAAACAACATTATTTGTGCCTTTTGCCAAGTTCATGTTTTCGCATTGGCGTGAGTGCCATATATCAATATTTCATCATTGAAACCGATTTCAGATTCTTCTCTGGGTCTAATTGTTGCATGCATTCTGACGGTTCGGCCATGTCATCACGGGCACAGGAGATGTAGATAAATTTGTGCCATTTTGCCAGCTTGAGCCTTGCAGCTGTAGATCTATGCCTGACAAAGTACATTGTGGTGGACCCTTTTTATCTTTCCACATTACCCTGCCACATTGTTTGATAAGTCCTGTAAACCTATTAGGCTATTTAAAAAGCAACACTGAACAAATTTCCCCCTGACTGCACTGAGGAAAATTGCTCCCTGTTTTATTTTCATTTCTCATTCAATTTTTAGTAATGATTTATTTACTTTCTCCCACATCTTTCCTGTCAAATGGTACAATCAGCAAAATCTCAAAGTATTTTTTTGCCATTCCCAAATACTTTATGTGGAGAAAAGGGCCCTTATTTTTTTTGCTTGTTTATGCAACTGCCACCAGGTCCTCCTGAAAAGCTTTCTCTCTCTCTCTCTCTCACTCACTCACTCTCTCTCTCTCTCTTGCTGGTTTATTCAGTTAGGCTATGATTCTTCATGACTTTTTCATAGATAATTAGTGGTCTCAACATATCCAAAGCTTCAATGTGAGATAGGGAAGCTGATCTGAAAAATATGTAGGAAATTTATATGGAAACGGGTCATTCAGGTGGGTGGGGGTCGGTTCAGAATCCGACCTTCTGTCACCCGTTTTATCCAAAGAATCGCCCAGTGTCTATGTATTTTGGCATACATCCATTTTGGATGCCTGCAGATCTGCAAAGGATTACATATAAGTCTTCAAAGTTCACTTGGAAAATCAGAGTAAAACGAATTTCTGAATCGTAGTAGACCATGGTGCGTAATAAGGTCACAAAAACAAAATAGTCCCTAAACAAATTACACAGCCACGCTCAGTTTTTCAAGATATGATCAAACAAACATCAAAAACGCCTTTTAAACCTGTCCTTTCACATTTTCTGATAAAACAGGGTAACAAATGTGCTTGATATCAAATTTTCAAATGGAACTACTTTTGACTTCTGTCCGAATGTTTTGAAACAAAGGGAGGGAACTACATCTACACATACATATAAGGGGGTTAATTTTCTGGGTTGAATTCAACTGTTTCGCTAGCTCAGTGGGCTAGACAAAAGGTCCCAATATCTTTTTAGTTTTCGTCATTGGTGGACAAGGGTCAAATCTGAGCAACTACTCCTTTTTTTACCCCATTTTCCCTCATCTTTTTTTTTTTTTTTTTTTTTTTCATTTATTCATTCATTTTCCCTAATTCTGAGATATTTATAAGTACAAATTTCAAATTCAAATTATTGAGAATGTGAGAAAATTTTCAGGCTCTCTATGTATCTACTTTCATTTATTTCCATAGGTTTCTTTCTTTTTTTTTTTCATCCCAACGCATAAGGCTTCCCTGTTGCCAGATGTCCCGAATCGACATGATATTGCTTGCAACCGTGATGACATGTTTCAACCACTCCAAACTGGAAAGAATGATAGTATGACCAGGCTCCAAAATCAGTTGTGATGACAACCCAAAGATATAGGGAAATTTGGTACATTCGATAAAACATAAATCTGGGTTTGCGTTAACTTTTGCCCATCAGTCTGTTCATGCACACTTTAATAATGAGACCAATTTTGTCATACTAATTTGCAGACAATTTCATTAGAAGAGGATGTATTTTAGTATGTTTTTATTCCCACAAAGAAATCAAGAAAAGAAAAAAAACAACATTATTTGTGCCTTTTGCCAAGTTCATGTTTTCGCATTGGCGTGAGTGCCATATATCAATATTTCATCATTGAAACCGATTTCAGATTCTTCTCTGGGTCTAATTGTTGCATGCATTCTGACGGTTCGGCCATGTCATCACGGGCACAGGAGATGTAGATAAATTTGTGCCATTTTGCCAGCTTGAGCCTTGCAGCTGTAGATCTATGCCTGACAAAGTACATTGTGGTGGACCCTTTTTATCTTTCCACATTACCCTGCCACATTGTTTGATAAGTCCTGTAAACCTATTAGGCTATTTAAAAAGCAACACTGAACAAATTTCCCCCTGACTGCACTGAGGAAAATTGCTCCCTGTTTTATTTTCATTTCTCATTCAATTTTTAGTAATGATTTATTTACTTTCTCCCACATCTTTCCTGTCAAATGGTACAATCAGCAAAATCTCAAAGTATTTTTTTGCCATTCCCAAATACTTTATGTGGAGAAAAGGGCCCTTTTTTTTTTTGCTTGTTTATGCAACTGCCACCAGGTCCTCCTGAAAAGCTTTCTCTCTCTCTCTCTCTCACTCACTCACTCTCTCTCTCTCTCTTGCTGGTTTATTCAGTTAGGCTATGATTCTTCATGACTTTTTCATAGATAATTAGTGGTCTCAACATATCCAAAGCTTCAATGTGAGATAGGGAAGCTGATCTGAAAAATATGTAGGAAATTTATATGGAAACGGGTCATTCAGGTGGGTGGGGGTCGGTTCAGAATCCGACCTTCTGTCACCCGTTTTATCCAAAGAATCGCCCAGTGTCTATGTATTTTGGCATACATCCATTTTGGATGCCTGCAGATCTGCAAAGGATTACATATAAGTCTTCAAAGTTCACTTGGAAAATCAGAGTAAAACGAATTTCTGAATCGTAGTAGACCATGGTGCGTAATAAGGTCACAAAAACAAAATAGTCCCTAAACAAATTACACAGCCACGCTCAGTTTTTCAAGATATGATCAAACAAACATCAAAAACGCCTTTTAAACCTGTCCTTTCACATTTTCTGATAAAACAGGGTAACAAATGTGCTTGATATCAAATTTTCAAATGGAACTACTTTTGACTTCTGTCCGAATGTTTTGAAACAAAGGGAGGGAACTACATCTACACATATATATAAGGGGGTTAATTTTCTGGGTTGAATTCAACTGTTTCGCTAGCTCAGTGGGCTAGACAAAAGGTCCCAATATCTTTTTAGTTTTCGTCATTGGTGGACAAGGGTCAAATCTGAGCAACTACTCCTTTTTTTACCCCATTTTCCCTCATCTTTTTTTTTTTTTTTTTTTTCATTTATTCATTCATTTTCCCTAATTCTGAGATATTTATAAGTACAAATTTCAAATTCAAATTATTGAGAATGTGAGAAAATTTTCAGGCTCTCTATGTATCTACTTTCATTTATTTCCATAGGTTTCTTTCTTTTTTTTTTTCATCCCAACGCATAAGGCTTCCCTGTTGCCAGATGTCCCGAATCGACATGATATTGCTTGCAACCGTGATGACATGTTTCAACCACTCCAAACTGGAAAGAATGATAGTATGACCAGGCTCCAAAATCAGTTGTGATGACAACCCAAAGATATAGGGAAATTTGGTACATTCGATAAAACATAAATCTGGGTTTGCGTTAACTTTTGCCCATCAGTCTGTTCATGCACACTTTAATAATGAGACCAATTTTGTCATACTAATTTGCAGACAATTTCATTAGAAGAGGATGTATTTTAGTATGTTTTTATTCCCACAAAGAAATCAAGAAAAGAAAAAAAACAACATTATTTGTGCCTTTTGCCAAGTTCATGTTTTCGCATTGGTGTGAGTGCCATATATCAATATTTCATCATTGAAACCGATTTCAGATTCTTCTCTGGGTCTAATTGTTGCATGCATTCTGACGGTTCGGCCATGTCATCACGGGCACAGGAGATGTAGATAAATTTGTGCCATTTTGCCAGCTTGAGCCTTGCAGCTGTAGATCTATGCCTGACAAAGTACATTGTGGTGGACCCTTTTTATCTTTCCACATTACCCTGCCACATTGTTTGATAAGTCCTGTAAACCTATTAGGCTATTTAAAAAGCAACACTGAACAAATTTCCCCCTGACTGCACTGAGGAAAATTGCTCCCTGTTTTATTTTCATTTCTCATTCAATTTTTAGTAATGATTTATTTACTTTCTCCCACATCTTTCCTGTCAAATGGTACAATCAGCAAAATCTCAAAGTATTTTTTTGCCATTCCCAAATACTTTATGTGGAGAAAAGGGCCCTTTTTTTTTTTGCTTGTTTATGCAACTGCCACCAGGTCCTCCTGAAAAGCTTTCTCTCTCTCTCTCTCTCACTCACTCACTCTCTCTCTCTCTCTTGCTGGTTTATTCAGTTAGGCTATGATTCTTCATGACTTTTTCATAGATAATTAGTGGTCTCAACATATCCAAAGCTTCAATGTGAGATAGGGAAGCTGATCTGAAAAATATGTAGGAAATTTATATGGAAACGGGTCATTCAGGTGGGTGGGGGTCGGTTCAGAATCCGACCTTCTGTCACCCGTTTTATCCAAAGAATCGCCCAGTGTCTATGTATTTTGGCATACATCCATTTTGGATGCCTGCAGATCTGCAAAGGATTACATATAAGTCTTCAAAGTTCACTTGGAAAATCAGAGTAAAACGAATTTCTGAATCGTAGTAGACCATGGTGCGTAATAAGGTCACAAAAACAAAATAGTCCCTAAACAAATTACACAGCCACGCTCAGTTTTTCAAGATATGATCAAACAAACATCAAAAACGCCTTTTAAACCTGTCCTTTCACATTTTCTGATAAAACAGGGTAACAAATGTGCTTGATATCAAATTTTCAAATGGAACTACTTTTGACTTCTGTCCGAATGTTTTGAAACAAAGGGAGGGAACTACATCTACACATACATATAAGGGGGTTAATTTTCTGGGTTGAATTCAACTGTTTCGCTAGCTCAGTGGGCTAGACAAAAGGTCCCAATATCTTTTTAGTTTTCGTCATTGGTGGACAAGGGTCAAATCTGAGCAACTACTCCTTTTTTTACCCCATTTTCCCTCATCTTTTTTTTTTTTTTTTTTTTTTTCATTTATTCATTCATTTTCCCTAATTCTGAGATATTTATAAGTACAAATTTCAAATTCAAATTATTGAGAATGTGAGAAAATTTTCAGGCTCTCTATGTATCTACTTTCATTTATTTCCATAGGTTTCTTTCTTTTTTTTTTTCATCCCAACGCATAAGGCTTCCCTGTTGCCAGATGTCCCGAATCGACATGATATTGCTTGCAACCGTGATGACATGTTTCAACCACTCCAAACTGGAAAGAATGATAGTATGACCAGGCTCCAAAATCAGTTGTGATGACAACCCAAAGATATAGGGAAATTTGGTACATTCGATAAAACATAAATCTGGGTTTGCGTTAACTTTTGCCCATCAGTCTGTTCATGCACACTTTAATAATGAGACCAATTTTGTCATACTAATTTGCAGACAATTTCATTAGAAGAGGATGTATTTTAGTATGTTTTTATTCCCACAAAGAAATGCAGACAATTTCATTAGAAGAGGATGTATTTTAGTATGTTTTTATTCCCACAAAGAAATCAAGAAAAGAAAAAAAACAACATTATTTGTGCCTTTTGCCAAGTTCATGTTTTCGCATTGGCGTGAGTGCCATATATCAATATTTCATCATTGAAACCGATTTCAGATTCTTCTCTGGGTCTAATTGTTGCATGCATTCTGACGGTTCGGCCATGTCATCACGGGCACAGGAGATGTAGATAAATTTGTGCCATTTTGCCAGCTTGAGCCTTGCAGCTGTAGATCTATGCCTGACAAAGTACATTGTGGTGGACCCTTTTTATCTTTCCACATTACCCTGCCACATTGTTTGATAAGTCCTGTAAACCTATTAGGCTATTTAAAAAGCAACACTGAACAAATTTCCCCCTGACTGCACTGAGGAAAATTGCTCCCTGTTTTATTTTCATTTCTCATTCAATTTTTAGTAATGATTTATTTACTTTCTCCCACATCTTTCCTGTCAAATGGTACAATCAGCAAAATCTCAAAGTATTTTTTTGCCATTCCCAAATACTTTATGTGGAGAAAAGGGCCCTTTTTTTTTTTGCTTGTTTATGCAACTGCCACCAGGTCCTCCTGAAAAGCTTTCTCTCTCTCTCTCTCTCACTCACTCACTCTCTCTCTCTCTCTTGCTGGTTTATTCAGTTAGGCTATGATTCTTCATGACTTTTTCATAGATAATTAGTGGTCTCAACATATCCAAAGCTTCAATGTGAGATAGGGAAGCTGATCTGAAAAATATGTAGGAAATTTATATGGAAACGGGTCATTCAGGTGGGTGGGGGTCGGTTCAGAATCCGACCTTCTGTCACCCGTTTTATCCAAAGAATCGCCCAGTGTCTATGTATTTTGGCATACATCCATTTTGGATGCCTGCAGATCTGCAAAGGATTACATATAAGTCTTCAAAGTTCACTTGGAAAATCAGAGTAAAACGAATTTCTGAATCGTAGTAGACCATGGTGCGTAATAAGGTCACAAAAACAAAATAGTCCCTAAACAAATTACACAGCCACGCTCAGTTTTTCAAGATATGATCAAACAAACATCAAAAACGCCTTTTAAACCTGTCCTTTCACATTTTCTGATAAAACAGGGTAACAAATGTGCTTGATATCAAATTTTCAAATGGAACTACTTTTGACTTCTGTCCGAATGTTTTGAAACAAAGGGAGGGAACTACATCTACACATATATATAAGGGGGTTAATTTTCTGGGTTGAATTCAACTGTTTCGCTAGCTCAGTGGGCTAGACAAAAGGTCCCAATATCTTTTTAGTTTTCGTCATTGGTGGACAAGGGTCAAATCTGAGCAACTACTCCTTTTTTTACCCCATTTTCCCTCATCTTTTTTTTTTTTTTTTTTTTTTCATTTATTCATTCATTTTCCCTAATTCTGAGATATTTATAAGTACAAATTTCAAATTCAAATTATTGAGAATGTGAGAAAATTTTCAGGCTCTCTATGTATCTACTTTCATTTATTTCCATAGGTTTCTTTCTTTTTTTTTTTCATCCCAACGCATAAGGCTTCCCTGTTGCCAGATGTCCCGAATCGACATGATATTGCTTGCAACCGTGATGACATGTTTCAACCACTCCAAACTGGAAAGAATGATAGTATGACCAGGCTCCAAAATCAGTTGTGATGACAACCCAAAGATATAGGGAAATTTGGTACATTCGATAAAACATAAATCTGGGTTTGCGTTAACTTTTGCCCATCAGTCTGTTCATGCACACTTTAATAATGAGACCAATTTTGTCATACTAATTTGCAGACAATTTCATTAGAAGAGGATGTATTTTAGTATGTTTTTATTCCCACAAAGAAATCAAGAAAAGAAAAAAAACAACATTATTTGTGCCTTTTGCCAAGTTCATGTTTTCGCATTGGCGTGAGTGCCATATATCAATATTTCATCATTGAAACCGATTTCAGATTCTTCTCTGGGTCTAATTGTTGCATGCATTCTGACGGTTCGGCCATGTCATCACGGGCACAGGAGATGTAGATAAATTTGTGCCATTTTGCCAGCTTGAGCCTTGCAGCTGTAGATCTATGCCTGACAAAGTACATTGTGGTGGACCCTTTTTATCTTTCCACATTACCCTGCCACATTGTTTGATAAGTCCTGTAAACCTATTAGGCTATTTAAAAAGCAACACTGAACAAATTTCCCCCTGACTGCACTGAGGAAAATTGCTCCCTGTTTTATTTTCATTTCTCATTCAATTTTTAGTAATGATTTATTTACTTTCTCCCACATCTTTCCTGTCAAATGGTACAATCAGCAAAATCTCAAAGTATTTTTTTGCCATTCCCAAATACTTTATGTGGAGAAAAGGGCCCTTTTTTTTTTTGCTTGTTTATGCAACTGCCACCAGGTCCTCCTGAAAAGCTTTCTCTCTCTCTCTCTCTCACTCACTCACTCACTCTCTCTCTCTCTTGCTGGTTTATTCAGTTAGGCTATGATTCTTCATGACTTTTTCATAGATAATTAGTGGTCTCAACATATCCAAAGCTTCAATGTGAGATAGGGAAGCTGATCTGAAAAATATGTAGGAAATTTATATGGAAACGGGTCATTCAGGTGGGTGGGGGTCGGTTCAGAATCCGACCTTCTGTCACCCGTTTTATCCAAAGAATCGCCCAGTGTCTATGTATTTTGGCATACATCCATTTTGGATGCCTGCAGATCTGCAAAGGATTACATATAAGTCTTCAAAGTTCACTTGGAAAATCAGAGTAAAACGAATTTCTGAATCGTAGTAGACCATGGTGCGTAATAAGGTCACAAAAACAAAATAGTCCCTAAACAAATTACACAGCCACGCTCAGTTTTTCAAGATATGATCAAACAAACATCAAAAACGCCTTTTAAACCTGTCCTTTCACATTTTCTGATAAAACAGGGTAACAAATGTGCTTGATATCAAATTTTCAAATGGAACTACTTTTGACTTCTGTCCGAATGTTTTGAAACAAAGGGAGGGAACTACATCTACACATATATATAAGGGGGTTAATTTTCTGGGTTGAATTCAACTGTTTCGCTAGCTCAGTGGGCTAGACAAAAGGTCCCAATATCTTTTTAGTTTTCGTCATTGGTGGACAAGGGTCAAATCTGAGCAACTACTCCTTTTTTTACCCCATTTTCCCTCATCTTTTTTTTTTTTTTTTTTTTTTCATTTATTCATTCATTTTCCCTAATTCTGAGATATTTATAAGTACAAATTTCAAATTCAAATTATTGAGAATGTGAGAAAATTTTCAGGCTCTCTATGTATCTACTTTCATTTATTTCCATAGGTTTCTTTCTTTTTTTTTTTCATCCCAACGCATAAGGCTTCCCTGTTGCCAGATGTCCCGAATCGACATGATATTGCTTGCAACCGTGATGACATGTTTCAACCACTCCAAACTGGAAAGAATGATAGTATGACCAGGCTCCAAAATCAGTTGTGATGACAACCCAAAGATATAGGGAAATTTGGTACATTCGATAAAACATAAATCTGGGTTTGCGTTAACTTTTGCCCATCAGTCTGTTCATGCACACTTTAATAATGAGACCAATTTTGTCATACTAATTTGCAGACAATTTCATTAGAAGAGGATGTATTTTAGTATGTTTTTATTCCCACAAAGAAATCAAGAAAAGAAAAAAAACAACATTATTTGTGCCTTTTGCCAAGTTCATGTTTTCGCATTGGCGTGAGTGCCATATATCAATATTTCATCATTGAAACCGATTTCAGATTCTTCTCTGGGTCTAATTGTTGCATGCATTCTGACGGTTCGGCCATGTCATCACGGGCACAGGAGATGTAGATAAATTTGTGCCATTTTGCCAGCTTGAGCCTTGCAGCTGTAGATCTATGCCTGACAAAGTACATTGTGGTGGACCCTTTTTATCTTTCCACATTACCCTGCCACATTGTTTGATAAGTCCTGTAAACCTATTAGGCTATTTAAAAAGCAACACTGAACAAATTTCCCCCTGACTGCACTGAGGAAAATTGCTCCCTGTTTTATTTTCATTTCTCATTCAATTTTTAGTAATGATTTATTTACTTTCTCCCACATCTTTCCTGTCAAATGGTACAATCAGCAAAATCTCAAAGTATTTTTTTGCCATTCCCAAATACTTTATGTGGAGAAAAGGGCCCTTTTTTTTTTTGCTTGTTTATGCAACTGCCACCAGGTCCTCCTGAAAAGCTTTCTCTCTCTCTCTCTCTCACTCACTCACTCTCTCTCTCTCTCTTGCTGGTTTATTCAGTTAGGCTATGATTCTTCATGACTTTTTCATAGATAATTAGTGGTCTCAACATATCCAAAGCTTCAATGTGAGATAGGGAAGCTGATCTGAAAAATATGTAGGAAATTTATATGGAAACGGGTCATTCAGGTGGGTGGGGGTCGGTTCAGAATCCGACCTTCTGTCACCCGTTTTATCCAAAGAATCGCCCAGTGTCTATGTATTTTGGCATACATCCATTTTGGATGCCTGCAGATCTGCAAAGGATTACATATAAGTCTTCAAAGTTCACTTGGAAAATCAGAGTAAAACGAATTTCTGAATCGTAGTAGACCATGGTGCGTAATAAGGTCACAAAAACAAAATAGTCCCTAAACAAATTACACAGCCACGCTCAGTTTTTCAAGATATGATCAAACAAACATCAAAAACGCCTTTTAAACCTGTCCTTTCACATTTTCTGATAAAACAGGGTAACAAATGTGCTTGATATCAAATTTTCAAATGGAACTACTTTTGACTTCTGTCCGAATGTTTTGAAACAAAGGGAGGGAACTACATCTACACATATATATAAGGGGGTTAATTAATTAACTGGGTTGAATTCAACTGTTTCGCTAGCTCAGTGGGCTAGACAAAAGGTCCCAATATCTTTTTAGTTTTCGTCATTGGTGGACAAGGGTCAAATCTGAGCAACTACTCCTTTTTTTACCCCATTTTCCCTCATCTTTTTTTTTTTTTTTTTTTTTTCATTTATTCATTCATTTTCCCTAATTCTGAGATATTTATAAGTACAAATTTCAAATTCAAATTATTGAGAATGTGAGAAAATTTTCAGGCTCTCTATGTATCTACTTTCATTTATTTCCATAGGTTTCTTTCTTTTTTTTTTTCATCCCAACGCATAAGGCTTCCCTGTTGCCAGATGTCCCGAATCGACATGATATTGCTTGCAACCGTGATGACATGTTTCAACCACTCCAAACTGGAAAGAATGATAGTATGACCAGGCTCCAAAATCAGTTGTGATGACAACCCAAAGATATAGGGAAATTTGGTACATTCGATAAAACATAAATCTGGGTTTGCGTTAACTTTTGCCCATCAGTCTGTTCATGCACACTTTAATAATGAGACCAATTTTGTCATACTAATTTGCAGACAATTTCATTAGAAGAGGATGTATTTTAGTATGTTTTTATTCCCACAAAGAAATCAAGAAAAGAAAAAAAACAACATTATTTGTGCCTTTTGCCAAGTTCATGTTTTCGCATTGGCGTGAGTGCCATATATCAATATTTCATCATTGAAACCGATTTCAGATTCTTCTCTGGGTCTAATTGTTGCATGCATTCTGACGGTTCGGCCATGTCATCACGGGCACAGGAGATGTAGATAAATTTGTGCCATTTTGCCAGCTTGAGCCTTGCAGCTGTAGATCTATGCCTGACAAAGTACATTGTGGTGGACCCTTTTTATCTTTCCACATTACCCTGCCACATTGTTTGATAAGTCCTGTAAACCTATTAGGCTATTTAAAAAGCAACACTGAACAAATTTCCCCCTGACTGCACTGAGGAAAATTGCTCCCTGTTTTATTTTCATTTCTCATTCAATTTTTAGTAATGATTTATTTACTTTCTCCCACATCTTTCCTGTCAAATGGTACAATCAGCAAAATCTCAAAGTATTTTTTTGCCATTCCCAAATACTTTATGTGGAGAAAAGGGCCCTTTTTTTTTTTGCTTGTTTATGCAACTGCCACCAGGTCCTCCTGAAAAGCTTTCTCTCTCTCTCTCTCTCACTCACTCACTCTCTCTCTCTCTCTTGCTGGTTTATTCAGTTAGGCTATGATTCTTCATGACTTTTTCATAGATAATTAGTGGTCTCAACATATCCAAAGCTTCAATGTGAGATAGGGAAGCTGATCTGAAAAATATGTAGGAAATTTATATGGAAACGGGTCATTCAGGTGGGTGGGGGTCGGTTCAGAATCCGACCTTCTGTCACCCGTTTTATCCAAAGAATCGCCCAGTGTCTATGTATTTTGGCATACATCCATTTTGGATGCCTGCAGATCTGCAAAGGATTACATATAAGTCTTCAAAGTTCACTTGGAAAATCAGAGTAAAACGAATTTCTGAATCGTAGTAGACCATGGTGCGTAATAAGGTCACAAAAACAAAATAGTCCCTAAACAAATTACACAGCCACGCTCAGTTTTTCAAGATATGATCAAACAAACATCAAAAACGCCTTTTAAACCTGTCCTTTCACATTTTCTGATAAAACAGGGTAACAAATGTGCTTGATATCAAATTTTCAAATGGAACTACTTTTGACTTCTGTCCGAATGTTTTGAAACAAAGGGAGGGAACTACATCTACACATATATATAAGGGGGTTAATTAAGGGGGTTAATTTTCTGGGTTGAATTCAACTGTTTCGCTAGCTCAGTGGGCTAGACAAAAGGTCCCAATATCTTTTTAGTTTTCGTCATTGGTGGACAAGGGTCAAATCTGAGCAACTACTCCTTTTTTTACCCCATTTTCCCTCATCTTTTTTTTTTTTTTTTTTTTTTCATTTATTCATTCATTTTCCCTAATTCTGAGATATTTATAAGTACAAATTTCAAATTCAAATTATTGAGAATGTGAGAAAATTTTCAGGCTCTCTATGTATCTACTTTCATTTATTTCCATAGGTTTCTTTCTTTTTTTTTTTCATCCCAACGCATAAGGCTTCCCTGTTGCCAGATGTCCCGAATCGACATGATATTGCTTGCAACCGTGATGACATGTTTCAACCACTCCAAACTGGAAAGAATGATAGTATGACCAGGCTCCAAAATCAGTTGTGATGACAACCCAAAGATATAGGGAAATTTGGTACATTCGATAAAACATAAATCTGGGTTTGCGTTAACTTTTGCCCATCAGTCTGTTCATGCACACTTTAATAATGAGACCAATTTTGTCATACTAATTTGCAGACAATTTCATTAGAAGAGGATGTATTTTAGTATGTTTTTATTCCCACAAAGAAATCAAGAAAAGAAAAAAAACAACATTATTTGTGCCTTTTGCCAAGTTCATGTTTTCGCATTGGCGTGAGTGCCATATATCAATATTTCATCATTGAAACCGATTTCAGATTCTTCTCTGGGTCTAATTGTTGCATGCATTCTGACGGTTCGGCCATGTCATCACGGGCACAGGAGATGTAGATAAATTTGTGCCATTTTGCCAGCTTGAGCCTTGCAGCTGTAGATCTATGCCTGACAAAGTACATTGTGGTGGACCCTTTTTATCTTTCCACATTACCCTGCCACATTGTTTGATAAGTCCTGTAAACCTATTAGGCTATTTAAAAAGCAACACTGAACAAATTTCCCCCTGACTGCACTGAGGAAAATTGCTCCCTGTTTTATTTTCATTTCTCATTCAATTTTTAGTAATGATTTATTTACTTTCTCCCACATCTTTCCTGTCAAATGGTACAATCAGCAAAATCTCAAAGTATTTTTTTGCCATTCCCAAATACTTTATGTGGAGAAAAGGGCCCTTTTTTTTTTTGCTTGTTTATGCAACTGCCACCAGGTCCTCCTGAAAAGCTTTCTCTCTCTCTCTCTCTCACTCACTCACTCTCTCTCTCTCTCTTGCTGGTTTATTCAGTTAGGCTATGATTCTTCATGACTTTTTCATAGATAATTAGTGGTCTCAACATATCCAAAGCTTCAATGTGAGATAGGGAAGCTGATCTGAAAAATATGTAGGAAATTTATATGGAAACGGGTCATTCAGGTGGGTGGGGGTCGGTTCAGAATCCGACCTTCTGTCACCCGTTTTATCCAAAGAATCGCCCAGTGTCTATGTATTTTGGCATACATCCATTTTGGATGCCTGCAGATCTGCAAAGGATTACATATAAGTCTTCAAAGTTCACTTGGAAAATCAGAGTAAAACGAATTTCTGAATCGTAGTAGACCATGGTGCGTAATAAGGTCACAAAAACAAAATAGTCCCTAAACAAATTACACAGCCACGCTCAGTTTTTCAAGATATGATCAAACAAACATCAAAAACGCCTTTTAAACCTGTCCTTTCACATTTTCTGATAAAACAGGGTAACAAATGTGCTTGATATCAAATTTTCAAATGGAACTACTTTTGACTTCTGTCCGAATGTTTTGAAACAAAGGGAGGGAACTACATCTACACATATATATAAGGGGGTTAATTTTCTGGGTTGAATTCAACTGTTTCGCTAGCTCAGTGGGCTAGACAAAAGGTCCCAATATCTTTTTAGTTTTCGTCATTGGTGGACAAGGGTCAAATCTGAGCAACTACTCCTTTTTTTACCCCATTTTCCCTCATCTTTTTTTTTTTTTTTTTTTTTTCATTTATTCATTCATTTTCCCTAATTCTGAGATATTTATAAGTACAAATTTCAAATTCAAATTATTGAGAATGTGAGAAAATTTTCAGGCTCTCTATGTATCTACTTTCATTTATTTCCATAGGTTTCTTTCTTTTTTTTTTTCATCCCAACGCATAAGGCTTCCCTGTTGCCAGATGTCCCGAATCGACATGATATTGCTTGCAACCGTGATGACATGTTTCAACCACTCCAAACTGGAAAGAATGATAGTATGACCAGGCTCCAAAATCAGTTGTGATGACAACCCAAAGATATAGGGAAATTTGGTACATTCGATAAAACATAAATCTGGGTTTGCGTTAACTTTTGCCCATCAGTCTGTTCATGCACACTTTAATAATGAGACCAATTTTGTCATACTAATTTGCAGACAATTTCATTAGAAGAGGATGTATTTTAGTATGTTTTTATTCCCACAAAGAAATCAAGAAAAGAAAAAAAACAACATTATTTGTGCCTTTTGCCAAGTTCATGTTTTCGCATTGGCGTGAGTGCCATATATCAATATTTCATCATTGAAACCGATTTCAGATTCTTCTCTGGGTCTAATTGTTGCATGCATTCTGACGGTTCGGCCATGTCATCACGGGCACAGGAGATGTAGATAAATTTGTGCCATTTTGCCAGCTTGAGCCTTGCAGCTGTAGATCTATGCCTGACAAAGTACATTGTGGTGGACCCTTTTTATCTTTCCACATTACCCTGCCACATTGTTTGATAAGTCCTGTAAACCTATTAGGCTATTTAAAAAGCAACACTGAACAAATTTCCCCCTGACTGCACTGAGGAAAATTGCTCCCTGTTTTATTTTCATTTCTCATTCAATTTTTAGTAATGATTTATTTACTTTCTCCCACATCTTTCCTGTCAAATGGTACAATCAGCAAAATCTCAAAGTATTTTTTTGCCATTCCCAAATACTTTATGTGGAGAAAAGGGCCCTTTTTTTTTTTGCTTGTTTATGCAACTGCCACCAGGTCCTCCTGAAAAGCTTTCTCTCTCTCTCTCTCTCACTCACTCACTCTCTCTCTCTCTCTTGCTGGTTTATTCAGTTAGGCTATGATTCTTCATGACTTTTTCATAGATAATTAGTGGTCTCAACATATCCAAAGCTTCAATGTGAGATAGGGAAGCTGATCTGAAAAATATGTAGGAAATTTATATGGAAACGGGTCATTCAGGTGGGTGGGGGTCGGTTCAGAATCCGACCTTCTGTCACCCGTTTTATCCAAAGAATCGCCCAGTGTCTATGTATTTTGGCATACATCCATTTTGGATGCCTGCAGATCTGCAAAGGATTACATATAAGTCTTCAAAGTTCACTTGGAAAATCAGAGTAAAACGAATTTCTGAATCGTAGTAGACCATGGTGCGTAATAAGGTCACAAAAACAAAATAGTCCCTAAACAAATTACACAGCCACGCTCAGTTTTTCAAGATATGATCAAACAAACATCAAAAACGCCTTTTAAACCTGTCCTTTCACATTTTCTGATAAAACAGGGTAACAAATGTGCTTGATATCAAATTTTCAAATGGAACTACTTTTGACTTCTGTCCGAATGTTTTGAAACAAAGGGAGGGAACTACATCTACACATATATATAAGGGGGTTAATTTTCTGGGTTGAATTCAACTGTTTCGCTAGCTCAGTGGGCTAGACAAAAGGTCCCAATATCTTTTTAGTTTTCGTCATTGGTGGACAAGGGTCAAATCTGAGCAACTACTCCTTTTTTTACCCCATTTTCCCTCATCTTTTTTTTTTTTTTTTTTTTTTCATTTATTCATTCATTTTCCCTAATTCTGAGATATTTATAAGTACAAATTTCAAATTCAAATTATTGAGAATGTGAGAAAATTTTCAGGCTCTCTATGTATCTACTTTCATTTATTTCCATAGGTTTCTTTCTTTTTTTTTTTCATCCCAACGCATAAGGCTTCCCTGTTGCCAGATGTCCCGAATCGACATGATATTGCTTGCAACCGTGATGACATGTTTCAACCACTCCAAACTGGAAAGAATGATAGTATGACCAGGCTCCAAAATCAGTTGTGATGACAACCC
This sequence comes from Tridacna gigas, assembly GCA_945859785.2. Classification (NCBI taxonomy): domain Eukaryota; kingdom Metazoa; phylum Mollusca; class Bivalvia; order Cardiida; family Cardiidae; genus Tridacna; species Tridacna gigas. Next base: position 69,919,836 of record OX244029.2, read on the forward strand.
AAAGATATAGGGAAATTTGGTACATTCGATAAAACATAAATCTGGGTTTGCGTTAACTTTTGCCCATCAGTCTGTTCATGCACACTTTAATAATGAGACCAATTTTGTCATACTAATTTGCAGACAATTTCATTAGAAGAGGATGTATTTTAGTATGTTTTTATTCCCACAAAGAAATCAAGAAAAGAAAAAAAACAACATTATTTGTGCCTTTTGCCAAGTTCATGTTTTCGCATTGGCGTGAGTGCCATATATCAATATTTCATCATTGAAACCGATTTCAGATTCTTCTCTGGGTCTAATTGTTGCATGCATTCTGACGGTTCGGCCATGTCATCACGGGCACAGGAGATGTAGATAAATTTGTGCCATTTTGCCAGCTTGAGCCTTGCAGCTGTAGATCTATGCCTGACAAAGTACATTGTGGTGGACCCTTTTTATCTTTCCACATTACCCTGCCACATTGTTTGATAAGTCCTGTAAACCTATTAGGCTATTTAAAAAGCAACACTGAACAAATTTCCCCCTGACTGCACTGAGGAAAATTGCTCCCTGTTTTATTTTCATTTCTCATTCAATTTTTAGTAATGATTTATTTACTTTCTCCCACATCTTTCCTGTCAAATGGTACAATCAGCAAAATCTCAAAGTATTTTTTTGCCATTCCCAAATACTTTATGTGGAGAAAAGGGCCCTTTTTTTTTTTGCTTGTTTATGCAACTGCCACCAGGTCCTCCTGAAAAGCTTTCTCTCTCTCTCTCTCTCACTCACTCACTCTCTCTCTCTCTCTTGCTGGTTTATTCAGTTAGGCTATGATTCTTCATGACTTTTTCATAGATAATTAGTGGTCTCAACATATCCAAAGCTTCAATGTGAGATAGGGAAGCTGATCTGAAAAATATGTAGGAAATTTATATGGAAACGGGTCATTCAGGTGGGTGGGGGTCGGTTCAGAATCCGACCTTCTGTCACCCGTTTTATCCAAAGAATCGCCCAGTGTCTATGTATTTTGGCATACATCCATTTTGGATGCCTGCAGATCTGCAAAGGATTACATATAAGTCTTCAAAGTTCACTTGGAAAATCAGAGTAAAACGAATTTCTGAATCGTAGTAGACCATGGTGCGTAATAAGGTCACAAAAACAAAATAGTCCCTAAACAAATTACACAGCCACGCTCAGTTTTTCAAGATATGATCAAACAAACATCAAAAACGCCTTTTAAACCTGTCCTTTCACATTTTCTGATAAAACAGGGTAACAAATGTGCTTGATATCAAATTTTCAAATGGAACTACTTTTGACTTCTGTCCGAATGTTTTGAAACAAAGGGAGGGAACTACATCTACACATATATATAAGGGGGTTAATTTTCTGGGTTGAATTCAACTGTTTCGCTAGCTCAGTGGGCTAGACAAAAGGTCCCAATATCTTTTTAGTTTTCGTCATTGGTGGACAAGGGTCAAATCTGAGCAACTACTCCTTTTTTTACCCCATTTTCCCTCATCTTTTTTTTTTTTTTTTTTTTTTCATTTATTCATTCATTTTCCCTAATTCTGAGATATTTATAAGTACAAATTTCAAATTCAAATTATTGAGAATGTGAGAAAATTTTCAGGCTCTCTATGTATCTACTTTCATTTATTTCCATAGGTTTCTTTCTTTTTTTTTTTCATCCCAACGCATAAGGCTTCCCTGTTGCCAGATGTCCCGAATCGACATGATATTGCTTGCAACCGTGATGACATGTTTCAACCACTCCAAACTGGAAAGAATGATAGTATGACCAGGCTCCAAAATCAGTTGTGATGACAACCCAAAGATATAGGGAAATTTGGTACATTCGATAAAACATAAATCTGGGTTTGCGTTAACTTTTGCCCATCAGTCTGTTCATGCACACTTTAATAATGAGACCAATTTTGTCATACTAATTTGCAGACAATTTCATTAGAAGAGGATGTATTTTAGTATGTTTTTATTCCCACAAAGAAATCAAGAAAAGAAAAAAAACAACATTATTTGTGCCTTTTGCCAAGTTCATGTTTTCGCATTGGCGTGAGTGCCATATATCAATATTTCATCATTGAAACCGATTTCAGATTCTTCTCTGGGTCTAATTGTTGCATGCATTCTGACGGTTCGGCCATGTCATCACGGGCACAGGAGATGTAGATAAATTTGTGCCATTTTGCCAGCTTGAGCCTTGCAGCTGTAGATCTATGCCTGACAAAGTACATTGTGGTGGACCCTTTTTATCTTTCCACATTACCCTGCCACATTGTTTGATAAGTCCTGTAAACCTATTAGGCTATTTAAAAAGCAACACTGAACAAATTTCCCCCTGACTGCACTGAGGAAAATTGCTCCCTGTTTTATTTTCATTTCTCATTCAATTTTTAGTAATGATTTATTTACTTTCTCCCACATCTTTCCTGTCAAATGGTACAATCAGCAAAATCTCAAAGTATTTTTTTGCCATTCCCAAATACTTTATGTGGAGAAAAGGGCCCTTTTTTTTTTTGCTTGTTTATGCAACTGCCACCAGGTCCTCCTGAAAAGCTTTCTCTCTCTCTCTCTCTCACTCACTCACTCTCTCTCTCTCTCTTGCTGGTTTATTCAGTTAGGCTATGATTCTTCATGACTTTTTCATAGATAATTAGTGGTCTCAACATATCCAAAGCTTCAATGTGAGATAGGGAAGCTGATCTGAAAAATATGTAGGAAATTTATATGGAAACGGGTCATTCAGGTGGGTGGGGGTCGGTTCAGAATCCGACCTTCTGTCACCCGTTTTATCCAAAGAATCGCCCAGTGTCTATGTATTTTGGCATACATCCATTTTGGATGCCTGCAGATCTGCAAAGGATTACATATAAGTCTTCAAAGTTCACTTGGAAAATCAGAGTAAAACGAATTTCTGAATCGTAGTAGACCATGGTGCGTAATAAGGTCACAAAAACAAAATAGTCCCTAAACAAATTACACAGCCACGCTCAGTTTTTCAAGATATGATCAAACAAACATCAAAAACGCCTTTTAAACCTGTCCTTTCACATTTTCTGATAAAACAGGGTAACAAATGTGCTTGATATCAAATTTTCAAATGGAACTACTTTTGACTTCTGTCCGAATGTTTTGAAACAAAGGGAGGGAACTACATCTACACATATATATAAGGGGGTTAATTTTCTGGGTTGAATTCAACTGTTTCGCTAGCTCAGTGGGCTAGACAAAAGGTCCCAATATCTTTTTAGTTTTCGTCATTGGTGGACAAGGGTCAAATCTGAGCAACTACTCCTTTTTTTACCCCATTTTCCCTCATCTTTTTTTTTTTTTTTTTTTTTTCATTTATTCATTCATTTTCCCTAATTCTGAGATATTTATAAGTACAAATTTCAAATTCAAATTATTGAGAATGTGAGAAAATTTTCAGGCTCTCTATGTATCTACTTTCATTTATTTCCATAGGTTTCTTTCTTTTTTTTTTTCATCCCAACGCATAAGGCTTCCCTGTTGCCAGATGTCCCGAATCGACATGATATTGCTTGCAACCGTGATGACATGTTTCAACCACTCCAAACTGGAAAGAATGATAGTATGACCAGGCTCCAAAATCAGTTGTGATGACAACCCAAAGATATAGGGAAATTTGGTACATTCGATAAAACATAAATCTGGGTTTGCGTTAACTTTTGCCCATCAGTCTGTTCATGCACACTTTAATAATGAGACCAATTTTGTCATACTAATTTGCAGACAATTTCATTAGAAGAGGATGTATTTTAGTATGTTTTTATTCCCACAAAGAAATCAAGAAAAGAAAAAAAACAACATTATTTGTGCCTTTTGCCAAGTTCATGTTTTCGCATTGGCGTGAGTGCCATATATCAATATTTCATCATTGAAACCGATTTCAGATTCTTCTCTGGGTCTAATTGTTGCATGCATTCTGACGGTTCGGCCATGTCATCACGGGCACAGGAGATGTAGATAAATTTGTGCCATTTTGCCAGCTTGAGCCTTGCAGCTGTAGATCTATGCCTGACAAAGTACATTGTGGTGGACCCTTTTTATCTTTCCACATTACCCTGCCACATTGTTTGATAAGTCCTGTAAACCTATTAGGCTATTTAAAAAGCAACACTGAACAAATTTCCCCCTGACTGCACTGAGGAAAATTGCTCCCTGTTTTATTTTCATTTCTCATTCAATTTTTAGTAATGATTTATTTACTTTCTCCCACATCTTTCCTGTCAAATGGTACAATCAGCAAAATCTCAAAGTATTTTTTTGCCATTCCCAAATACTTTATGTGGAGAAAAGGGCCCTTTTTTTTTTTGCTTGTTTATGCAACTGCCACCAGGTCCTCCTGAAAAGCTTTCTCTCTCTCTCTCTCTCACTCACTCACTCTCTCTCTCTCTCTTGCTGGTTTATTCAGTTAGGCTATGATTCTTCATGACTTTTTCATAGATAATTAGTGGTCTCAACATATCCAAAGCTTCAATGTGAGATAGGGAAGCTGATCTGAAAAATATGTAGGAAATTTATATGGAAACGGGTCATTCAGGTGGGTGGGGGTCGGTTCAGAATCCGACCTTCTGTCACCCGTTTTATCCAAAGAATCGCCCAGTGTCTATGTATTTTGGCATACATCCATTTTGGATGCCTGCAGATCTGCAAAGGATTACATATAAGTCTTCAAAGTTCACTTGGAAAATCAGAGTAAAACGAATTTCTGAATCGTAGTAGACCATGGTGCGTAATAAGGTCACAAAAACAAAATAGTCCCTAAACAAATTACACAGCCACGCTCAGTTTTTCAAGATATGATCAAACAAACATCAAAAACGCCTTTTAAACCTGTCCTTTCACATTTTCTGATAAAACAGGGTAACAAATGTGCTTGATATCAAATTTTCAAATGGAACTACTTTTGACTTCTGTCCGAATGTTTTGAAACAAAGGGAGGGAACTACATCTACACATATATATAAGGGGGTTAATTTTCTGGGTTGAATTCAACTGTTTCGCTAGCTCAGTGGGCTAGACAAAAGGTCCCAATATCTTTTTAGTTTTCGTCATTGGTGGACAAGGGTCAAATCTGAGCAACTACTCCTTTTTTTACCCCATTTTCCCTCATCTTTTTTTTTTTTTTTTTTTTTTTCATTTATTCATTCATTTTCCCTAATTCTGAGATATTTATAAGTACAAATTTCAAATTCAAATTATTGAGAATGTGAGAAAATTTTCAGGCTCTCTATGTATCTACTTTCATTTATTTCCATAGGTTTCTTTCTTTTTTTTTTTCATCCCAACGCATAAGGCTTCCCTGTTGCCAGATGTCCCGAATCGACATGATATTGCTTGCAACCGTGATGACATGTTTCAACCACTCCAAACTGGAAAGAATGATAGTATGACCAGGCTCCAAAATCAGTTGTGATGACAACCCAAAGATATAGGGAAATTTGGTACATTCGATAAAACATAAATCTGGGTTTGCGTTAACTTTTGCCCATCAGTCTGTTCATGCACACTTTAATAATGAGACCAATTTTGTCATACTAATTTGCAGACAATTTCATTAGAAGAGGATGTATTTTAGTATGTTTTTATTCCCACAAAGAAATCAAGAAAAGAAAAAAAACAACATTATTTGTGCCTTTTGCCAAGTTCATGTTTTCGCATTGGCGTGAGTGCCATATATCAATATTTCATCATTGAAACCGATTTCAGATTCTTCTCTGGGTCTAATTGTTGCATGCATTCTGACGGTTCGGCCATGTCATCACGGGCACAGGAGATGTAGATAAATTTGTGCCATTTTGCCAGCTTGAGCCTTGCAGCTGTAGATCTATGCCTGACAAAGTACATTGTGGTGGACCCTTTTTATCTTTCCACATTACCCTGCCACATTGTTTGATAAGTCCTGTAAACCTATTAGGCTATTTAAAAAGCAACACTGAACAAATTTCCCCCTGACTGCACTGAGGAAAATTGCTCCCTGTTTTATTTTCATTTCTCATTCAATTTTTAGTAATGATTTATTTACTTTCTCCCACATCTTTCCTGTCAAATGGTACAATCAGCAAAATCTCAAAGTATTTTTTTGCCATTCCCAAATACTTTATGTGGAGAAAAGGGCCCTTTTTTTTTTTGCTTGTTTATGCAACTGCCACCAGGTCCTCCTGAAAAGCTTTCTCTCTCTCTCTCTCTCACTCACTCACTCTCTCTCTCTCTCTTGCTGGTTTATTCAGTTAGGCTATGATTCTTCATGACTTTTTCATAGATAATTAGTGGTCTCAACATATCCAAAGCTTCAATGTGAGATAGGGAAGCTGATCTGAAAAATATGTAGGAAATTTATATGGAAACGGGTCATTCAGGTGGGTGGGGGTCGGTTCAGAATCCGACCTTCTGTCACCCGTTTTATCCAAAGAATCGCCCAGTGTCTATGTATTTTGGCATACATCCATTTTGGATGCCTGCAGATCTGCAAAGGATTACATATAAGTCTTCAAAGTTCACTTGGAAAATCAGAGTAAAACGAATTTCTGAATCGTAGTAGACCATGGTGCGTAATAAGGTCACAAAAACAAAATAGTCCCTAAACAAATTACACAGCCACGCTCAGTTTTTCAAGATATGATCAAACAAACATCAAAAACGCCTTTTAAACCTGTCCTTTCACATTTTCTGATAAAACAGGGTAACAAATGTGCTTGATATCAAATTTTCAAATGGAACTACTTTTGACTACTACGACCCGGAAGCAATTCCTTCTCATGTTGTACTTACATCGGTGGTAACGGGCTATTCCGTCCCTGGGCTTGTTCGCCCGGGCTTGTTCGTCCCAAATGGTTTCTCGTCGGTCCGGTCTTGTTCGTCCGGGTTTGTTCGTCCCAACTGATTTGAACAGTCATCGCGCTGTTTTTCCTGTATCTTTTTCTAATTTCAGAAAGTACATAGAAATAAAGCAAAAAGAATTACTTATCGTCTACGATCGACTGATACTAGACTGACACTGCGGTTTTGTGTATCTGCCAACCTGTGAAAGGTGTTAATAGTGAATAGATCGAAAATGTGTTAACGAACAAGCCCGGGCGAATAAGCCCAGGGACGAACTGGTTTTAGGACGAACAAGCCCGGAGCCTTCGGCACTATGTAGTTTCGCCGATATTGGACGCATTGGAGGGTTTAAAAATCTGCATTTCATGTCATACTGTATTTTCAAGTTCTATCATACTAAAATATAGATGACACAAACGTGAAGAAGATTGTAATTTCTCTGTCAGTTTTGGACTACTGTATAGATCTATAACAACTTTTGTTTGCATGGCATATTCTTAGAAACAATCCTTATGCTTGCTTATTGAATTTCATTGCATAAATTGTAAATTGCAATTCCTGTATTGCAGGTCTTGTATGGTTACTGAGAGAACAAAATGCTCATTTTTGAAATGGTAGAAAGCTATTTATGCACGTTATGCCATGACATCTATAGGCTTTAAGCAAATTTGTACTATTTCTACTGAAATGAAAAATATGGGGTTGCATAGGTGAAATCAGGGATCATTGAACTGTGCTTGTTCTCATAAAACTTAAGCTTCGTGATCTTATCTATATCATACTTGGACCTGTGCAAGCTCTAAGGGCAGTCCTTCGATAATTTCAACAACTTGATCTACTTTCAAACTTGTTAGAGATATCATCAAGACAAACATTCTAATGGAGTTTCATGAGTTTCATGAGTATCGGGCTAAAAATATGGCCTCTAGACTGTATACAACGTTCTACTAAGATTTGGCCCTGTGACCTACTTTTTGACCTGATGTGACCCAATTTCAAACTTATCGGACATATCAAAACCATCACTCTGACCAAGCTTCATGAGTATCTGACTGAAAATGTAGCCTCTAGAGTGCACACAAGACTTTCTTATATTTGGCCAAGTGACCTACTTTTTTGACCGGACATGACTCTAGTTCAAACCTATCAGAGATATCATCGAAACAAACATTCTAACCAAGTTTCTAAAGTATCGGGCTGAAAATGATGCCTCTAGAGTGCACACAAGGTTTTTCAAAGATTTGGCTCAGTGACTTACTTCTTGACCGGACATAATCCAATTTCAAACTTGTGCGAGATATAATCAAGACAAACAATCTGACAAAGTTTCATAAGTATCGGACTGAAAATATTACCTCTTGAGTGCACACAAATTTCTTCTTAAGTGTGGGCCACTGACCTACTTTTTGACCCAATGTGATCCTATTTCATACTTGTCCAAGATATTATCAAGGAAAACATTCTGACCTAGTTTCATAAGTATTGGGCTGAAAATGTTTTTCTAAGATTTAGCCCTGTGACCTATACTTTGACCCGACATGACTTGATTTCTATCTTGTCCGAAATTTGTCAGAGTAAACATTCTGAAAAAGTTTCATGGACAAAGTTTCACAAATATCAGACTGCACATTTGGCTTCTAGAGTGCACACAAGGTTTTTCTAAAATATGGCTCAGTGACCTACTTTTAAATCCAATATGACCCAATTTCAAAGTGTCCGAGATTTTATCAAGACAAACATTCTGACAAAGTTTCATGAATATAGGATTGAAAATGTGGCCTCTGCTCTAGAGATAATGGTTCATGCCTGGACGATGCACACAGCACAATCACAAAAGCTTACCTTGAGCACTTTGATACCAAGCAAGCCATCACATAATCATAACCATGGATCACTAAAGTCCATTATGTCTATATCAACTGACTGAATCATTAGGTAAACTGGTCATTGGACATGCAGAAAATTGACCAATAGCAAAATGTTTTGGCCAAGGTCAGCCTGCACAGAATGCGCAGGCTGACCTGGATCGATACTTTTTGCAGATGCATGGAAATCTTCACAGTATAACTGTTTACTAGATGATCAAGTTTAGACTTGTTCAAGTAGAAAGAGTTTGCAGGCGACTACTCAAATGTGGCTCAAATGTTTGGATTTGCATCTACAAGATTAAAAAGAATTGTGGGAAAGGGAAGAGATGCTCTTAATCAGTATTTTCTCCTTTTCCAAAAATGTTTTCAAAGCCTAGTTTCTTAAGGTTATTAAAAGTTTAGATTACATATGAGCCATGCTGTGTGGGGGATTAATGCATGTGCAAAAAGTGCAACAGTCTGTGCAGGCTGACCAGGGCCAAACTTTTCCCTATTGGTCAATTTTCTGTATGTCCAAGGACCAGTTTACCTCATGATTTAGTTAGTTGTTAGCCAAAATGGATTTTATGGATCTGTTGTTATGTGATGACTTCCTTGGTACAAAGCATCACAGAGATGCATTAAACCCCCTTTTACCAGAGTATGGCTTATACATATGTGTTAAAGAGTGAAGAGAAAAGAAATACTGGTACACAATGACACAATGAATTCCTCAGGGAATGAATAGAAAAGAAGTAATAGTTAGCTTTAAATATTTTTTAATTTATCAAAGAAGGAAAAACTGAGGCCTGTATTCATCAATAATTCTTAATACATTCAGAGTTCTGTTTTTAAACTCCAAACCTAGCAATCTGATTGGCTGAAACATTCTTCAACAGCCAAACAGATGGTTAGACCTTTAAGATTTATAATTGATTTAAGGGCTTTTTAACAGTTTTTTACTTTCATAACAAATTTAAAAATGATTAATCCCTGATTTAAGTAACGTGATAGCTGGCAAACCATCATTCAAGAAGAAAGTTAAATGTAAGAAAAAAAAATTTTTCAGTGATATTTCTTGAACTCTTTACCAAACGATAAAATTTTAGAGTTATCCAAATTGGAAGCATTTGCAGACAACAAATTAAATGCCACTGCTATGACCGAATTGGGTTTTTGAAAATATAGCAAACATTGTGGCAAAAGAAGAAAATGCTGGTTGCCAAAATATCATATCCAGCATGAAAATATTTGCGAGCCAAGTTGATAAACCCTTTACTAAATGATAAAATTGTGGACTAGATCAAATTGAAAGCATCTGCAAATGGCAAATTAAGTATAACTCAAAGAAGTATTTCTGTCTTTGATAGTGTAGAAAACATTGTGGAAATAGGAGAAAATGCTGGTTACCAGCATATTCTTCTTTTTCCACAATGTTTTCAAAAGCCATCTTTTTTTTATAATAATTAAAAGTCAGGTTTGTGTGGTAAAGAGTTAACTATCACAATGATGACAACATGCTAACACAAAGACAATGTTGTTGCTTGTGCTACTTTCAACAAATTTGTTGTCCCAAAACTTTTGATTTAAACTGTCCATCTTCAATCAATTTCTGCATGTTGATACCCTGAAAATACATCAAAATTAAAATTTTGCCATCCCTCTAGCACCAACTTACACAGAATTCTTTAGTAAATTAAAAAAAAAATGAGTTGTCATGATTGAAAAAAATTGCAGATAACAATTTAAACAGGGCTTGAATTATGAGATTTGGCTGTGAAAGAGTAGAAAACATCGTGGGAAAAAGGAGAGAATGCTGGTTGACAGCATTTTCTCCTTTTCCCACAATGTTTTCAAAAGCATTCTTCCTCAGGGTCATTAAAAATCTGCACTGTGTGGTAAAGGATTAAATACAGTGAAATGCCATCCCTAACAGCTTTTTTAGTGACAGCAACAGCTCACTTATTCTCTTTTTTCCTGGGTTATTCCTGTACTGGACTGGATCTCTGCAGTACCTTGCCTATGGACACATCATAATCCGCACCATCAGTGGCAATCAAACAAGGATAACAAATTCACAAACTTTACAACTGACCTGAAGGATTAACCCTTTACCACACAATCCCGACTTTTAATGACCCTGAAGAAGAAACCTTTTGAAAACATTTTGGGAAAAAGGAGAAAATGCTGGTAAACAGCATTTTCTCCTTTTCCCTCAATGTTTTCTAATATATCAAAGGCAAAGTTCCCTATTTGAGTCACATTTAAATTGTCGTCTGCAAATGCTCTCAATTTGGACTGGTCTCCATTTTTCTCGTATGGTAAAGAGTTAGTGAATTAATGTAAATAAGTGTGTGTTCACAAAACAGCATTTTTTTTTATTCTAATTTAACCTTTTCCAGATGACAAAATTTTGGACTTTTTGAGGCATTTGCAGACGACAACTTGAACTCTTTACCACACAATAAAAGCATTTACAGACGACAAAGTAACCCTTATCCTGCTTAATAAGTTAAATGATACCTTCAAGTTGATTGTCAAAACCCAAAATGTTGCCATTTCAAAATTTATTTTGGGGGAGAATTATCTCCATTTGGACAGTGTAGATCTAATATCAGATGCAAATTCTGTGCAGTCTGGTCTTGGATCTACTATCCACAAAAGAGCACTGAGTCACTTAGCAGCCTAAGGATTTAATATGGCTGTAATGAATAATTGGCTTTGTCTATGAAAGCATTTTTCTCTTTTTCTACAATATTTTCTACCTGTTCAAAAAATAAATCTTATGATTTTAGCTGTCACAAAAATGTAGACTTGTCTAAATTAAAAGCATTTGCGGACAACATTTCACCTGTGAATGAACTGGTGAAATTTCTCTTTGTGGAGAAAGGAGAAAATGCTGTATTTTCTTGTGTTCCAACAATGTTTTTTCGAAGGCTTATTCCTCAGTTGTACGAACATGAAAGTTCGTAACAAATGCATAGCCCAAATATAATCCGCTCTGGCTGGCATTCGAACCTGTGCGGCAAATATGCTCGTTTACCGAGGTTTAAAAGACCAATACACTAAACCCTGAGCTAAAGAGAATTCTCCCTAACGCAGTTGTCAGGTATTGATTTTATACGAGAAGAAGCTATGCCGTAAGGAAGGAGTGATCTCCCCTAACACTCAGGGTCATTTAAATTTAGGATTGTGTGGTAGAGGGTTTCTACACAACATACAGTTTCTGTATCTAGACCATGCAACATGTACACCACATCCTCTGTTGAGACATTACTGCTGGCCCCTTGGGCGTAGGAATAGCCACAAGCCCTGCTATAGGTGTCACACCACTGCTTTTCTGCCACATTGAAAATAGAGGGAAATTGACCATCTTTGAAGCTTCACAAATCGCTTAATGGCAAAAAACGTTAGCTTTACTGTCTCTTGCTCTCAAAAGTAAAGTCCTTCAAAACAATATATAAAAAACAACATGTCAACCGATTGCGTTTTTCGCTACATCCCAATCAATACAGGCACCCTAGAAATTGTCCTCTCAAAAACACCTGTTCACGGCCATGACTTCCATTTTTTTTCCTCCACTGACACAAAATAGTCCAATAAATATATGATAAAATCACGTCTAAATGGTCCCCCACTGCCCAAATTTGAAGCAAATCTAAATTATATAACACCAAGCCCTCTCAGCTCCGAGAAACACTCCAACATAAGTGCTACCACAAAATTTCATATTGGACTACTTTTGAATACTCATCTGATATATTACTATGACAAACATTCTGACCAATGGTCAGGTCATTTGAGCTGAAAATGTGGCCTCTGGAGTGTCCAAAATGTATTTCTTCAATTTGACCTAGTGACCTAGTCTATGACCCTATGTGACCATATTTCAAACTCATCCAAAATATCAAGACAAACTTGTTAACAAAGGTTCAGGCGAATTGGGCAAGAACTGCCGCCTCTAGAGTGCCCACAAGGTATTTCTGTAATCTGACTTAGTGACCTAGATTATGACCCTATGTGACCCAATTTCAAACCCATTCAAGATATCATCAAGTAAAACATGCTGACAAATTTTCAGGTCAGTTGAGCAAAAATTGTGGCCTCTAGAACGCCCACAATACATTTCTTGAATTTGACCTAGTGACCTACTTTATGACCCTATGGGACCCAATTTCTGGTCAATCCGAGATATCATCAAGTAAAAGATGTAAACCAATTTTCAGGTCAATTTAGCTAAAATTGTGGCCTCTAGAGTGCCCACAAGGTATTTCTTCAATGTGAACCAGTCACCTTGTTTTTGACCCTATTTTACCAAATTTTGAACTCATCGGAGATATCACAAAGACAAACATGCTGACCAATTTTCAGGTCATTTGAGCAAGAATTGTGGCCGCTAGAGCTCCCACAAGATATTTCTTTAAATTTGACTTAGTGACCTAGTGACCTAGTTTATGACCCTATGTGACTCAATTTTGAACTCATCCAAGATTTTATCATGACAATCACGCTGATCAATTTTCAGGTCAATTGAGTAATAATAGTAGCCTCTAGAGCGCCCACACGGAATTTTTGTAAGTTGATCTAGTGAGACCTAATTTATGACCCTAGGTGACCCGAATTCAAACTCATCCGAAATTTTATCTGGACAAACATTCTGACCAATTTTCAGGTCAATTGAGTAAGAAATGTGGCCTCTAGAGTGTCCACAAGGTATTTCTTTAATTTGACCTATCCCAAATTTTAAGTCATCTGAGATTTTATTAAGACAAAGATTCTGACCAATTTTCAAGTCAATTGAGCACGGAATGTGGCCTCTAGAGTGCCTACAAGGTATTTCTTAAATTTGACCTAGTGACCTAGTTTATGACCTACGTGACCCATGTTCACACTCATCCTTAATTTGACCTAGTGACCTAGTTTATGACCTACGTGACCCAAGTTCACACTCATCCGAGATTTCATCAAGACAAACATTCTGACCAATTTTCAGGTCAATTGAGTAAGAAATGTGGCCTCTAAATTGCCCTCAACATATTTCTTTGATTTGACCTTTGGTCTAGAGTGTCTACAAGGCAGTTCTTTGATTTGACCTAGTGACCTAGTTTATGACCCCAGGTAACCCAATTTCAAACTCATCCGAGATTTCATCGTAACAAACATTCTGACCAATTTTTCAGGCCAATTGAGTAAGAAATGTGGCCTCTAAATTGCCCTCAACATATTTCTTTAATTTGACCTAGTGACCTAGTTTATTACCCCAGGTGATCCAAATTCGAACTTGTCTGAGATTTCATCAGGACAAACATTTCGACCAATTTTCAGGTCAATTGAGCAAGAATTGTGGCCGCTGGAGTGTCCACAAGGTATTTCTTTGATTTGACCTAGTGCCCTAGTGAATGACCCCAGGTGACCTGATCCGAGATTTCATTAAGACAAACATTCTGACCCATTTTCAAGTCAATTGAGCAGAAAATGTGGCCTCTAGAGTGCCCACAAGGTATTTCTTTAATTAGACCTAGTGACCTAGTTTATGGCCCTAGGTGACCCAAATTTGAACTCATCCAGGATTTCATCAAGACAAACGTTCTGACCCATTTTCAGGTCAATTGGGTAAGAATTGTGGCCTCTAGAGTGTCCACAAGGTATTTCTTTAATTTGACCTAGTGACCTAGTTTATGGCCCCTGGTGACCCAATTTCAACTGATCCAAGATATAATTAAGACAAACATTCTGACCAATTTTCAAGTCAATTGAGCAAAAAATGTGGTCTCTAGAGTGCCCACAAGGTATTTCTTTAATTGAGGCTAAAATGGCTTATTTTGTCATTTTTTTTCCGACCATGCCAGTTGCCTGTATCAGTCAGTAATTTCACTATTTCACCAGTTTAACATGATTTCTTGATGAAATCTTAAAAAATGGGGTTATGCTGTTGCATTTAAGTGCTCTTTATCATTTCAGGCGGACGTTTTGTGGAAGAAGTTCTGTTTGGAGTGTTGACAATCAACACGCGTTTCACCGACAACCGTGGTCTGGGGCTAAAGGGTAATCGGTAATTTCGTACCGAGGTCATCTCGTACCTAAGTCATTTCGTACGATTTTGGTCATTTCGTACCCACCTCTTTGGTCGTTTCGTACCCAGTAGCAACCATTTCGTACCCAGGGCATTAAGTAGCTATTTCTCTATTTTGAACTCTCTAATATTGGTACGAAATGACTTTTATCTGGTCATTTCGTACCCTGTCATGCTTTTGATAAATTCCAATTTTTCTTTAAATGTTTCCTGGTATTTTGTGCACCTGTTTATATACAGCATATGTTATCATCGTTATGAGTCCACTGTGGTCATCTGGTACTCAGCCTTACCTAACTTTTATGCATTTGCAACTTTTGTCTACACTTTTTGCCTTTCCTACCCTTACGTGGACTGCTATACCGAAACTTATTCCAATTTTCCTCTAGTCGTGATAAGTTTGCTGATTTACCTAAACCATGTTCGTTTAACTGTATAAGGCCAAAGTAATAAGATATTTACTTGCAACATTTTTTAATGTTATTACCCGATATCATTATTATATACCCGCCCCCCCCCCCCCCATAGTATTTCATCTTTATTTTGTGCAAATTCTATCAGTTACCTTCCTTTAGTGTTTTCCATGTTGTTGACTTCATCGGCCTGCTTTTCATAGAAATGTTTATACCTACTTTTCACTTCCTAATTTGATCATTCAGAAACAAATACACAGATGTCAAATGTTGATGTCAAGCGCATGGTATATATAGTCTTAATCCATCGGTCAATTCATGTAACATTGTGATTCCCTATGTGCGTGCCACCGTCTTATCATCAAATAGTAAAGTGTTGAAGACGGTTTCTAACACAGGTAGTGACACTATGTTCCTATTTTCACCTTAGCTACATGTATGTACATGCACTACGGACATTTTGTTCTATTTTTGTTCCCATTGAATCTTCATAGTAATTTTGTGCGGATTATCTCATGGCAGTATTGAATTATCCCTGTGAGAATGTTTGGGTTTCTTCATAATTGTTTTTTCTAACAAATTTTAAACTTTGTCCAAGTGCGTTAAACACGGTGTAGATCTTGATATATGGTACAGCTGTATTTTATTTCCGTCGGACGTTTACATGGTATTTCTGTTGGGCAGTAGTCTTGCTTTTCACCCATTTCATGCATATTGGAGTAATGGCGCTGAATTTGATTTTTTTCTGTAAGTCTGCGAGTTATTTTTTAACAAGAAATAAAGAATAGCAGGCATAAAGATTTAAGCCACATTTGTGTCTGAGAAGGAGCTTTGACGCTACCAGAGAAGAAAGTATGTGGGGAGACTTTTTAATCTAAGTCATTGGCGAGCGGTACGGTCAATACCTTATTCAGCAAAAAATGCGGTACGGCCATCGCCAGACCGCCGACAACGACCTTGTTTCAGTATTGGAATCATGTAAGGGAGAGTAAAATATTTGCTATCCACCATCTGAAGGCCTGCTCCACGCTATATGCGGACCTGAGTTAGTGGGTTCTTCTTTTGTGGTGTTAGATAAAACAAGTCTGGATTGGTCAAAATAAGAACAGCTTTTATTTTCTTTGCTGTCTTAAGTCTATAATGGGCAAATTTCTACACCCTGAAATTACATATAAAAGGTACTAAGTGACAATACATGAAAATCTACAATTCTATAGCTTGACAATAAGAAATACTACGAATGGTTAAAACAATATACAATACACTTCGTTTGGCTTTACCATGCTTTCAACAATATTATCTCTACAATAATATCTATCTCTGTACAGACATGTAGACTATAGTAACTTATTGCAAGGTACTTGTAATAAGCTTATGAAGTAAAGTCAAAAATATCAAACTATAATAGAAAACATTACAGTATGGCTTCTACAAAATACACTCACCAATTTGTGGAATTAAGTGTGGTCCCACAGACTCTAAACAAAAATGACCAATCTCTAAATCTCTGTGCTGTCTGGTTAGCTGAAAGATTAATAAAAGATGTACAAGCTAGAGTAAGGTAAGAGGGTTGTTAAAAGATAATTACCTTCATGTTCAAACTTAATTAAGGTAAGGCTCTGGATCAGACTAGGATGTAAACAAGAAAAAGGGTAAACTGATCAGAGAACTAAAACAACCTCCAAATCATCATGAAAGAGGAAAGACTTGGCAATTATGAAGAATAGAACTCAGAAAGGCAACTTACAACAAATTGCTTCCTTTTCTTAAAAAAATTAACTCTTAGAAACTTATCAATTCTTAGCCAAGTAAACAGTTGGAAGACTGAAGCGGGAATAAGAATATTTTAAAAGTCATGTGACCAACCTGGAGGGAAAATACTGGGACCAATGAACCGAAACACAGGTAAGGTATGGTATAAACTGACCAAAGGGACTAGTCATCTGAAAATGACCCTACTACAGAAACTGACAGTGGCAGTGATTAAGTGAACATTTCCAGTAACTTTTAAAAATAAAAACTGTGTGATGAAAGAGTGCTTTTACCGGGAAAATGTCACCGTACCTATCGGAAATTATGGTTTGAGATCAGACTACACATTCTTTTCAGTTTGAACTAAATTTTCACAGTCCTTAGTAGCTTCTTCTGGACGAGGAAAAACTGCTGGTAACAATGTTTTCTAGCCTCTCAAGAACAATATCGTCTCTTGATCCAAATTACTTTTTTCGTCTCCAAACGCATCCAATGTAGGGTAGGCAAGTTGGTACATGTATATAAGTTTCTGGACGTGTAAAGATTCAGTTAAAAAGTAAAGTGAATGAAAAATCAAGTTACATAATATAGTAAAAACACAAACTGTGTGATCTCAAAGTTCCTACCAGTAATAATTCAAGTTGTGTCTGACAGTGTGAATTCAAGATCAGACTGCAATGCACGTTCATTGTCCTCTATAACTCATAAAGGATGTCAGCTTTCCATGATGGTTTGGCCACGTTTTATAGACGATTCTAGTTTTCATAATCTTTTCATACAACGGTTTTGAATTTGGTAAAAAGGAAATGGGTTGGCGACCATGGTATTTTCTCCTTTTCCCACAATCCCATCAGCTTTTGATTCATGGCAAATTCGTCGTCTGCAAAGACTTTCAATATGGACAAGTCTTTAAGTTTGTCGACTGGTAAAGAGCTAATTTCTTTTTTTAAACCTGCTTAATGATTACATGGATAGACAGGTAAAATGGCAGTAGGTTCTGTTGTTTGTCTGCTTGGTTCACTTTTCGAGATATCGCCGTGCAATTATGCGTTTTTTACCGGCACAAGAAAATTATCCCCTGTAGTCGCTGTCTATTTTCACATGGGGGAATGTCTGTCAGAATGTAATCTACCAGTAAAATCTGAGTCAATATTCAAACTCTGAACCTCCTTCCAAAGGTAGCCAAGTCTAGGTTCTACGTACCCTGATACTAGAAAATTGGTTTTTAAGAAACGTAGTTCTACGGTTTCATCAATACGGATTCACAAGTTAGCTGGGCGATAGTCAATGATTGAAGAACTACAATTGAAGAGAGATGTCAGTGGAATATTACAAAAGACTAAATGAGCCATCCAATGATACTGTAGTTTTTTTTTAAAAAAATATCGTTTTTATCAAATTAAGAGGCAAAACTCGGTGGAAAATGACCATAGAAGATACAAAAAAAAAGGGGGGAATTAAAACTAGGTACGAAATGACTAAAATAACAATTAGATACTAGGTACAAAATAACCAGAGTGGGTACGAAATGACCAAAGTGGGTACGAATTGACCAAAGTGGGTACGAAATGACCAAACATAAAAATCAAGTGGGTACGAAATGACCAAAATCGTACGAAATGACCTAGGTACGGAACGGCCTAGGTACGAAATGACTGGAAACCCTTTGGCGCGATTTCCGATAAAAATAAAGCTCATAACGAGGGTGTATCCTGTTGGGGATTCCGTTACGTCATTTCCGTAAACAGTAAGCGTTTTCTTAATGCGATCGATTTTCACCAGACCTTCTGAGTTTTATGGATGCTGTGAGAATTCTTGTTGATTTAGACGGAAGGCCGATCTATAAATTGAATCATATTTGTTTTCTTGTTTTCAGTTGTTGCTATTTTTTTACCATTACATCGAAGGTAAGAAAGTGGATAGCAACAAAAATGACATTCATTTCGTGACACTGAACACTGAAAATAACCTCCGAATGAAGGATGAACCCATCTTGTGCTTTGGTAAGAGTTTTGCTATATCTAAAAAGGTGAATGGCATCTAAAAGCATGAATGGATGCACTCGTATTTATCAAATTGTGAAAACATGTGAATCATGGGTCAATTGGTGGTTTTAGGACAGTTGATCATTATCAGGCTGCACAGAAAATGCTCTCGAATTTTGACAAATTTCACCCTCTGTAACACTATAGATCTACTTATAATTTTACAAAGCAAGGTGTTCATCTGCACTAGTAGTCTGTCTACCAATTAACTCTTTATAAACGACAGAATTGTTGACTCGATTGAATTGAAAGCATTTGGGGATAGCAAATTCAGTGAAGCTCAAATGATGATTTCTGTTCATGGTAGGAATAGAAATCATTGTGGGAAAAGGAAAAAATGCTGGTTACCTGCATTTTTTCCCCCATTTTCCCCCATGCTTTCAAAAGCCTTCTTCTTCTGGGCTGTTAAAACTTGGAATTATATGGTAAAGGGTTAAACATGACCCACAGGCCACAGTCATTAATTTTGTCAGTTTTCTTTTTTAACATAATTTTTGAACATAATTTCTGCAGATTTCTCTGGATATGAAAGTGTTACATACCTACAAAGTTACATGCACTGAGTATATAAAGAACCTTAAAGTGATACATAACTTTAAAACCTTTAGATCTACCTTACATTCCCATGTAGTAACGACCTCTAGGAAAAAGGCTTTTGAAAGCATCGTTGAGAAAAGAAGATAACCAGCATCTTCAATTTTTCCCTAGTGCTCTCTGCCTTTATGAGGCCAAATTTCAGTTTTTTGAGTGATGTTGACCTTTTCATTTGCGAATGCTTTCAATTTAGACAAATCTAAAAATTTGGTAAAATCTTAATTACAGATTAGAAGCTAACTTCAGAAAGCATTGAGCACAGGAAAGTTACTATTAGACTATAAAATCTGAATTTTTTCTTTTAACTCTTTTCCATAAATCCTGAGTTTTAATGACAGTATTCCCACTCACATCTCTTTTTGGGAGTGCATGTGCTCCCTGGAATACAAGTTTTGGAGTGCAAGAGAAATTCTAGGAGTGCACTTAATATTGACAATTATAGAGCATCAATGGAGGACAGTAAGGGTCTGTTGTATTGAAAATTTGTTTTAATAAGTCTAACTCAGCAGTCACTGCTTCTGAAAACAATATGGGTAATTTAAAAACAGAAGATGCTTGTTATAATTTCCTTACTCACGGGACCAGTTTCAGAGGGACAGCTTACAGCCTGACGGCCAGTAGAATTTTCCATTTCACTGTCAATTTCAGACACTAATTAGCTTTCACTTATTGTTTTATACAGATATTTATGTAAATTTACTGTTCAAAGTCATTGCTAAAGCTGAACAGACAGTTTGAAATGCCTATGATCCGACCATGTCAAACCAATTTTTGTTGTGTCATGGGTTTTCGCGTTTCTTGCGGCGATCTTTTTTTCATGCCTGTTAAGTTTTGGAGTAGTATTTCCACATGATTTGACATAGATTTGTCAATAAGAATAGCATGTAACTTCAAAACCTTGAAACTTACACTAGAAAGGCGAACTGATACCAAGTTTGATTAGCACTGATAAACAGGGACTTTCAACTTGTCCAAACTGGCGCCACTGGTGATCAACAACGGGAGCCCTGAAACCTGTGCATGCATGCACGTTTCACTTCATATTTTTGTGCGTGACTATTCAATTCAGTGTGTGAATCACGCACACACGTGCGTGAATGGGAACCCTGAATGACTTTGAGGAATAAGGCTTTTGAATACATTGTGGGAAAAGAGAAAATGCTGTTAATCAGCATTTTCTCCATATCTCACACAGTGATTTCTACCATTTGAGATGCATTTACAGTAACTGTCTGTGAATGCTTTCAGTCTGGATAAGTCGGTATAATCAAATCTAAAATTTTGTTGTTTTGTAAAGAGTTTGTGGTTGTAATGATTTTGGATGGAATCGGATCAGATTGTTTTGTACCTTTACTCTTAACCAGATGGCAAAATTAAAGTACTGATCACATGCTGTCGGGCAAGGCACTGTGGTGTTCATGTTGTGGACCTAGGATTTACATGAATAATAGTGCTGCTGCAGTGATTTGACTGAAATATTGTGGAACAATGGCATAAAACCCCTTTCAAGGAAAGACAAATTACCCTTGAAAGGGTAGAAACATTGTAGGTCAAGGAGGATATGCAGATTTCCAGCTTTTCCTCTTTTTCTTGAAATGTTTTGACTAACCTTTATCTTAACGATCATAAATACAAAGGAGTCACTGTAACTATGTTTGGTTATGTTAACCCTTAACCTGCTGAATCACATAACTGAAACTTTCAATCTAATGGTAAAAGCCAAAATGTTGCCATTTCAAATTTATGGGATGTAGCGAAATATCTCCTTATTGGACAGTGTAGTTCCAGGATCAGACTGCCTGTTTTGCGCAGCCTGGGTCTGTATTCACCAACCATTCTTAGGATTGTTCTTAGTCTTATCCTCTAAGATTTTCTAAATTTAAAAGTAACACAACTTCTGATTGGCTAAACCAAATGTTTAGCCAATTAGAAGTTGTGTTACTTTCAAAGGTAGAAAATTTTGGACAGTAAGACCAAGA
Organism: Tridacna gigas; assembly: GCA_945859785.2. NCBI lineage: Eukaryota > Metazoa > Mollusca > Bivalvia > Cardiida > Cardiidae > Tridacna > Tridacna gigas. Next base: position 69,941,391 of record OX244029.2, read on the forward strand.
ACATCCTTAGGTGTGATTGGTGAATACGAATCTACACTGTCCACAAAAGGTCGGTGAGTTGCGCTTAGCAGCCTAAGGGTTAATAGTTTAACCGTTTACCAAATCACAAGTTTTAATGATCCTGGGGAATAAAATACTTGAAAACATGGAGAGGAAAGGAGAAAATGCTGCCAACCAACATTTTTTCCTGTCTCACATTGATTTCTTTTCTTCTAATAGCAAATCGAATCATTTTAAACACACTGAATTTGCTATCTCCATCCTTCCATTTTGAAGAGTTCAAAATTTTGTGCAAAGACAGTTTCATTGGCTTCATATCTAGCCGGAGAAGTCTAAAATTTTGTGGTCTGGTAAAGAGTTAAGGGTAAATACCAGTTGTTTTGTGCTCTAAGGGTGAAACATCCTTGTGTGAAACTTGAAAGTGAAAGCAGGATACATTATTACTCATTAGCAGATTGTTTATTGTTTAGCTACTGAAAAGCATTTTATATTTTTTTCAACATTATTTCAGCTATATCACAGCATCGGCACATTTAATCACGGGTTTCCTTGTTTTAACCAGGGCAAGTGTTGGGCTCAGAAGTGCCTTACCAAAGGAAATTTTCTGTAAAAACCCAGCAACATGCACGGGGATCAAACCTATGACATCTGACATATTTACTCACCCTGCTCCCGAACCACTGAGCCACACAGGACCCTGATATCAAGAAGTAGAAGCATAGAAGTAAATAAGTCTTTACTGCACAATTCCGAGTTTTAACGACTTTGTGAAAGAAGCCTTTTGAAAACATTGTGGGAAAAGGAGAAAATGCTGGTAACCAGCATATTCTCCTTTTCCCACTATGTTTTGTACACTAACAAAGACAGAAATTGCCATTTTAGCAACATTTAATGTGTTGTCTGCAAATGCTTTAAATTTGAATATGTCTGAAATTTTGTCGTTTGGTAAAGAGTTAATTGATATGCAGTATCTTTCATGGGCTGGCAATTAAAAATATTTACACTATTATTGTTGGACATTTCTATTTTGGTAATACTTTACGACACAATGGTGAGTTTTATCGACCTTGACAGACAAAGCTTATGAAAACATTGTGGATAAAGGAGAAAATACTGGTAACCAGCATTTTCTTCTTTTTCCACCATGTTTTCTACCCTTTTAAAGACAAATCCCACCATGAAAGCATCATTTAATTTGTCGTGTGAAAATGCCTTCAATTTGGACAAGTGAAAAATTTAGTTGTGTGGTAGCAGAGTTAAAATGCCATACAGATTGTAGAACATGGATTTTGTTGGTCATATGTTTTCAGACTATTTTATAGGATGCTTTACACCATTTCTGAAGGCATTCCTGATATATACTGAACAAAATAAGTAACTTCTGCTATGTTTAAGTGCAAATATATGTAAATATGGAAAGAAGGGTTAAATTATTTCTTACCTGTATTCCAAGAGTAGTTTGTGTGTAAGATTTTATTACTCTATGTTCATGGAAAACTGATGAAATGGTTGATTTAATGTGGTAGGGGTTGTAGACCAAAATCACACATTAATACCTTGTATGGCCACCTTGAGCATTGAGTACTGCCTGGCATCGTTGGTGCGTAGAACCGACAAGTGTGTTGGTTTCTGCCTGTGGAATGTTATGCCACTCCTGGATTAAGGCTTTTGTTAGTTCATTGATGTTCGATGGTGGAATAGGGCGACGTCTATCACGCTGGTCCAAGTTATCCCACAGGTGTTCGATGGAATTCAGATCTGGACTTTTGGCGGGCCAATCATTAATGAATGCAATATTATTCGTCCTGAGGAAATTCACAGTATCTCTAGCTGTATGGCTTGTGGCATTATCATGTTGAAACAGAGTGATATTGGCATTATTAGACTAGCGAAGCTAGTCTATAGGCATCAAGATTGACCTAGAGTCAAAGTAAACAAAAAACCCCAAAGTTGCCAAATACTGCCTCACAGAAAAATACTTCTTTCTGTTATAAATCTTAATTCTGTCATATATGACAGTTTTGACAAAAAACACTAAATCTCTACAACTCCAATTTGAACATGTCGTCTTACAAAGTAATAAACTGAACAAGATGTCATTTACAAGGTACAAGATCTTTGCTTATATGTAAATTAAGTGACCTATGCAAAGCAGAGAATCACTTTTTCCTACACCACTGTAACATTATGAATTAATCTATTAATAGATACTCCTAGGTACATATAACATGTAGCAAATCCCAGTTATGTTAACCCTCACTGGACAGGGAACCCTTGTCATTCCTTCAGTCAGTCATTATTTAGATCATTGTGTACAGTTAACTGTTATGTTAAACTGTTATTCTAGTCTTGAATATTAACCCTTTACCAAACAATCCCAAGTTTTAACGATACTGGGGAAATATCCCTTTCAAAACATGGCGGCAAAAGGAGAAAATGCTGTTAATCGTCATTTTCTCCTTTTCCCACATTGTTTTTCGTTTTGTAAAGAGAGTTAAATAGTTAACTACATCTTGTGCTATTGGATATTGACTAATTGATTGCAAGGTGTTTAACACTGTTTTCAACATTATTTCAGTAATATTGCGGCGGCCAGATCACCTATGCATGCTTTCCTGGAGTTTCTTTTACCAGCACTACCGTGACTCAATGATGTTTTGCGGACAGTGTGGATTAAGATCAGACTGCACAGAGCATGTAGTCTGATCTTGGATCTATACTGTCCTATAAGAGGATATAATATTTTCTCCAAAATGTAACTTTGAAATAGCAATATTTAGGTGTTTACCATTGGCTTGAAAGTTTTGTTTAACATTTTTAGCAGGTTAAGGGTTAATCTTAAACTGGATTACAGTAAACCAATAGTAGGCATAGCCCCAGCAGCTCAGTCGGTAGTGTACAGGACTTGGGAACAGGAGGTCGCTGGTTGGATCCCCAACTCGGCAAATTTCTTTCTGAGGATTGATGATAGTCATTGTGACAAGATTCATTTCTCTCTTATGTTTCGATGATGGTTATAATATAAATGTGGGAAAGCAGCCAGTGGCTTGAAAAGAATATTGTGCGGAGTACTGGTAAAAGAAACTCCAGAAAAGCATGGATATGTACACTGTCCACTGCTACATAACTGAAATAATGTTGAAAACAGGGTTAAACACCATACAAACAATCAATCAATCAAATTCGCTAGTCTGTCAGTACTTTCAGTACTTTGATTTTGAAATAGTGGGATGATGTGCCTCACAAGAATCTCATCTCGGTAGCTTTGGGCATTCAAATTCCTATCGATTACGACAAGAGGTGTGCGATAACCATGCTCAATGCCTGCCCAGACCAAGACGGAATGTGCACCCCCAAAATGATTTCGTTCAAGTACATAACAGTCAGCATGACATTCATTTTTTCTTCTACACAAACCATGCCATCACTTCGATGGATGGAAAATCTTGACTGTTTGGAGAAAAGAACGCTATTCCATTGTCGCTTTATCCAGCGATGGTGTGTACGTGCCCAGTTAACATGATTTACATGGTGACATCGCGTCAATACACAGCCAATGTTAGTAAGGACGACGTCCACGTAGACCACCTTCACGCAGACGATTGCATACAGTTTGGGCAGATATTCGGTTGTTATGTGTACCAGGGGTGTTAGCAGCAGTGGCAGTTTGAAAACGATTGCATAGGTGTGTTCATGATGTAGCAGTTCTGACCAGGGGTCGTGACGCGCGGACATCCACTACGCAGTAAATCTTCCGTATGCCCTGTTGCTTGGAAACGTTGCCTAAGATAGTGAATAGAAAGGCTAGAACTGCCAACAACCCTAGCAACCTCATTCCTCTCCATACCAGCATTAAGCATTCCAGTGGCACGTTCACGTAAATTTAGTGGAATTCTAGGCATGTCAAAAAGAAAGAAAACTTTATAATTTTTTTTCAATGTCTTTTTCTTATTGACAGCAAAGTCTATAAAGTCAGACTGAAAGGTTTGTTTTTATAAACACTGATTATACTGGTACCTACCTACATGACAAAATCGAGTTTGACATTTTCTCGTTTGTGTGATTCATACAATTCAGTTATAATTGGTTTTATTTGACACCTAATCCTGAGGTAGAATGGTCCTTGGACATGCAGAAAATTGACCAAAAGCAAAAAGTTTTGGCATAGGTCAGTCTGTGCGGACTTTTTCAGTTGCATTTGATCCCCTTTTCACAGAGCATGGCTCATGTGCAATTTGATATCCTGGAAAAGGCTATATAAGTTAACTCGAGGCTTCTTAGCTCTACTCAGTTCGCTTTTGTGGATGGTGGATAGTGTAGGTAAAGATAAGACAACACAGAAGGTCAGTCTGATCTTCGATCTGCACTGTTCGATAAGATGTGGTTATTTCCTTGCAAAAAGATCGCATATGTAGGGCATTGGACATGTTGATTTTGTTTCATTACATTAAAAAAATATGTATAGAAATCAGAATTTTCTTTTTTGGTTCAGTATTATGTTAACCCATGAACTAATTTTAGACCTACCAAACAATAGAAATTTCTGAAAAGAAACTATTTGAAGGGAAGGTAAATCATTGTTTTTCTTCAGTATGGAAGGAAGGGGGCTTTTCACATAGTGGGCTTTTGTCCGATGGGCTTTTCACCTACTGGGCTTTTGTCTGTACCCGAATTCTCTACCACACAACAAAATTTTAGACTGGTCCAAATTGAAAGCATATGCAGACAACAAGTTCAGTGTGCCATAAATGATTGAATTCATTCCAGAAAAGTTAGAAAACATTAGAGGAAAGGGAGAAAATGCTGGTTACCAGCTTTTCTCCTTTTACTACAATGTTTTCGAAAGTCTTAGTTCCCAAAGTCGTTAAAACCCAAGATTGTTTGGTAAAGGTTTAAAAGATAGTGTAAACAAAATTAATGAAGTATCCTTTAATTAAGTGTACTTGAATGATAATCATTAGGCAAAGAGAAAGTATTGATTTATTATCTTGATTTTTCTATAATCAATAATTGGATCATGGCTGTTTAACCCTTTACCACACAATCTCGACTTTTAACAACCCAGAGAAAGGAGTCTTTTGAAAACATAGTGGAAAAAGAGAAAATGCTGGTAACCAGCATTTTCTCCTTTTCCCAGAATGTTTTATACCCTTTCCAAAACAAATTTCAACTTTTTAGTTACATTTATTTTGTTGTCTGGTAATGCTTTCAATTTCAAACAGTCTAAAATTTTGTCGTTTGGTAAAAAGTTAAGCTGTTGTTGATACACATCACCATCTTTGTGGCACAAAATATATATAAATGAGCCATGATCTGTGAACAAGGGAGCTTAATGCATCTGCAAAAAGTATCGACTCGGGTCAGCCTGCCCAGTTTGCGCAGGCTGACCTGGCCAAAACTTTTCGCTATCCAAGGACCAGTCTACCTCATGATTCTACCAGTTGTTAGACAAAATGGACCCTTGATCATATGATGACTTGCAAGGTATCATGCATCACGAAGATGTATTAAGCCCCCTTTTGCCAGAGCATGGCTCATATAAATGTTTGAAGGAATGAAAAAGGCTTTGATTGTGAAAGATATAGATTTCAAGCATGCTTGGAAAAGGAGCAATGTTTTCTGAAGATGTTTACCGTGGGAGGGAAAGTTACAAAGAAGTGCCCACTTAACTGTGTACCAAACAACAAAATCTTCAACTAGTCCAAATGAGAGCATCAGCAGATGACAAAATAAATGTGATTGAAAAATTGAAACTTGTTTTGAAAGGGTATAAAACATTATGGGAAAAGGAGAAAATGCTGGTTACCAGCATTTTCTCCTTTTCCCACAATGTTTTCAAAAGGCTTCTTTCTCAGGGTTGTTAAAAGTCGGGATTGTTTGGTAAAGGGTTAACTGTTTACCATTTGGCAAAATGACTTCTCCATATCTGAAAGCATTTGCAGACAACAAAAATAAATGTACCCCAAATGATGGGATTTGTTCTTTAACCCTTTACCAAACCACCAAATTTTGGACTTGACCAAACTGAAAGCATTTGCAGGTGACAAATTAAATGCTTTAAATTGATTATTTCGTTCTTTGATAGGGTAGAAAACATTGTGGGAAATGGAGAAAATGCTGGTTACCAGCATTTTTTCCTCTTCCCACAATGTTTTCAAAAGGCCTCTTCCTCAGGGTCGTTAAAACTTTGGATTGTGTGGTAAAGGGTTAAAAAATAGAAAAGAAAAAACCATTGTGAGGAAAGTTGAATAGGCTAACAGACATTTTCAGATAAGCAATAACCATAGATCGGTGCATTATCATGGTTGCTTTTGTCCAGAATATCACAGTAAAGCAGATGTGAGGATCAAAAGTCAGACTGCCAAGAAAACTATTTTAGCCATGCTCTGGCAAACAAGGGCTTAATGCATCTCTGTGATGCATGATACTAATCAAGCCATCACAAAATTATGGATCCTAAACTAGTCCTTGGACAAACAGTAAATTGAGCAAAGGCGAAAAGTTTCGGCCCAGGTCAGCCTGCACAGTCCATGCAGGCTGACCTGGATCGATACTTTTCACTGATGCATTAAGTTCCCTGTTCACAGAGCATGGCTCAAAGCACCTTCAAATTTAACTTTCTTACCTTTTGTCTAGGCAGTTGATAGCTAGTAGATCAGTCAATATTACTAGGATTGCTGGTTTGGGGCCAAAATCAAACTTAGTTTGGAGAAAAATAGACCCGGTTTGGCTATAAAGCTTCCCAAGTTACATTTATAGTCATTGCCAATGAATAAATCTTGTTTTGCTATTGAACATTTTCTATCCTTTATTGTAACCCCTTACCAAATGACAAAATTTTAGACTAGAGCAAACTGAAAGCATCTGCAGACATCAAAATGAATATGACAGAAAAATAGAAATTTGTTTTGGAGAACACATTGTGGGGAAAAGGAGATAATGCTGGTGACCAGCATTTTTTCCTTTTCTCACAATGTTTCCAAAAGGCTTCTTTCTCTGGGCCGTTAAAAGTGTTGTTTTAATGCTTTACCAAATGACAAAATTTTAGACTGGTCCAAATTGAAAGCATGTGCAGACGACAAAATAAATGTGAATCAAAAATTGAAATTTGTTTTGGGAAGAGTAGAAAACATTGTGGGAAAAGGAGATAATTATGGTTACCAGCATTTTCTCCTTTTCCCACAATGTTTTCAAAAGGCTTCTTTTTCAGGGTCGTTAAAAGTCGGGATTGTGTAGTAAAGGGTTAAAGGGTTAAAAGAACACTTGCAAATACATGGATAGGTGTAGTAGCTGTACTGACATAATTGAATTGCTCATGAGAATGATGCTGAACCCACACACTAACAATTTTCTTGTAAAACAGAAATTCCTACAAAATTACTTTGCTTAGAGGTAAGAAACAAAGTCTTCTTACCCCCCCAAGAATAGACTGCTGCTTGTAATAAAGAAAGAACACACATGAGAAACACATAGAACAATATTCAATGTTTTCTTATCTAGCTTGATGATCGTAAGGAATTTTGTGTATTATTGCAACCAGTTTTCTTGGAAATCACAACCAGCCAGAGACTCAAATTGGATTGCAGGGGAATAGCAGTGGAGCCCGTTGTGACCTTGTATGTGACGGTGCTGTCCATTTGTGTTTGTGACAGTTTATTCAAAGATACATCTTTATAGCCAGAGAGAAAAAATCTTGTTAAAACTTGAAACATGTATAGACTGGCTAAAATTTTGTCAGCTGTGTAAACAGATAAATTAACAGTATATGGTGTAAGGGATGGAGAAACTCGAGGGATTTGTCCTCATTTAAAACCGGAAAGGATAACAGTGATTTCTTAGAAGGCAGCCAAAAAATGAAATGCATTTTCTATCTGTCATAATCTGCGTAATTTGGCAGTCCTCATCGGCAACACTTTGCATGAAGATATAAGAATGATTATAGTTTCATAAAATAAAGATGAAATGCGTTAAAAACTGGCTTAAAATAAAGAAGAGATAGGCAATAACTGGCTGAAAACAAGTACAGCTGTATCTTTAGTTACATACCAAACTACAGCATTTAAAAGATTTGTCCATATTGAAAGCATGTTATGTAGAGTGATCAAAATCATGGAAGGATAGAAAATGTGTTGGGGAATGGATAAAATGCTGGTAACCAGCATTTCCTCCTTTTTCCAACATTGGTTTGAAAAGGCTTCTTCCCTAAAATTGTTAAAATATGTCATTATTTAAAGGGTGAAATCATTTTTCTCATTAGTAGCACAAAGAAAGTCTAGTCTGCTGACTCCAACCACCATGATAAGCACAGTACCACACATCAGCATCATGCAGTTTTAAATTCATTCTTTATCAAATGACAAAATTTTCGGCTAGTCCAAATTGAAAGCATCTGCAGAAGACAAATGTAGCTCATCTAAGGTATTTGGCTTTGAAAGAGTAGAAAACATTTCGGGAAAAGGAGAAAATTCTAGTTACCAGCATTTTCTCCATTTCCCAAAATGTTTTCAAAAGCCCTCTCCATCAGGATTGTTAAAACTTGGGATTGTATAGTAAAGGGTTAACATTTTTCTAGATGACAAAATGTTGGCTCATCCAAATTCAAAGCATTTGTACATGAGAAATTGAATGTTTCTCAAATTATGGAAATTGTTTTTGAATGGGCTGAAAGCATTGTGGGTAACCAGCATTGTCTCTTCCCTGATTGTTTTCAAAAGCGGTCTTTCCAGGGTCGTTTAAAAACATGATTGTTGGTATACTTTATTGTTCATAGTGTGTCATTTGAGCACAAGCGTAGAATGGCTCAATAACCAAACAGTAATTGTGAGGAAGTTCATTTAACCCTCGCCAAGCCCCCGTGGCTCAGTCGGTAGCGTACAGGACTTGAGAACAGGAGGTCGCTGGTTCAATCCCCGGCTTGGCCAATTTCTTTCCGAGGATTGATGATAGTCATCGCGACAGTATTCATTCTTCTCTCACTGCTGACAATCGTTTTGGCAATGGTTATGTGGGAAAGCAGCCAGTGGCTTGGAAAGAATATTGTGCAGAGTACTGGTAAAAGAAAGTCCAGGAAAGCATGGATAGGTGCACTGGCCACCGCGATATAACTGAAATAATGTTGAAAACGGCGTTAAACACCATACAAACAAACAAATCATTTAACCCTCTATCCATCTACTAAACAGGGTCTTAAATCTTTACCACGCAACAGAATTTTAGACCAGTCCAAATTGAAAGCATTTGCAGATGACAATTTCAGTGTGGCTCAAATGGTGAAATTTGGTAGAAAACATTGTGGGGAAAAGGAGAAAATGCTGGTTACCTCTTTGTGTGGTAAAGGGTTAAAGACACTGAGATAAAAGCCTTGATAAAAGTTTGGAAAAATAGAGAAGATGCTGCCTTTTCTCCTTTTCTCACTAGGTTTGCCACAGTTTTGGATACAAGTTTACTTCATTTGATACAAATTTAGTTTGTAGCCTTCAAATGTTATCAGTTTCAACAATTTTGAATTTTTGTCAATGGTTAAAGAGTTCTATAAATTTACGTCAATAATCACCTAGTCACCATCACAGAGAGTCTCGTATGGTAACTACCACCACATCAGCATCTTTCTTTAACCCTTTACCAAACAACCCTGGGTTTTCATGACAATGGAGAAGAAGGCTTTTGAAAACATAGTGGGAAAAGGAGAAAATGCTGGTAACCGGCATTTCCTCCTTTTCCCACGATGTTTTCTACTCTTTCAGAGATAAGTCTCACCATAGGAGCAACACTGAATATTTATCTTCCGAGGCTTTAAATTTGGACGAGTTTTAGATTTTGCTGCATGGTAGAGAGTTAAGGAGAATACAATTAACTGTCTACTATATTATCAAGAGTTTCAATGAGCCTGAGCTAGAAGGCTTTTTAAAACACATTCTGGGAAAAGGAGAAAATGCTGGTAACCAGCATTTTCTCCTTTTCCCAAAATGGTTTTAACCCTTTCAATTACAAATCCAATTATTTAGCCACATTTAATTTCTTATCTGCAAAAGGCTTACAATTTGGAAGAGTCTAAGATTTTGTCGTGTGTCAATGGAGAATACAATTAATGTAGTTCTGCTTTGAATATAGTTATGCATATCAATGGGAACCAGGGGTTCAGTGTTCTTAGGAAATCATAATTGGTAGGATATTTATTCTTGAATCCATAATGAGATGAATGCTTAAAAACAACTTGGCTCGACACACTGCCAACAGGGAATGCTAAGTCATTCAAATTATATAATTTGGGACTGTTTATGTTTGGTCAAATTTCTTTTACCAGACAGAAAGTTTTAGACTTTTACATGTGTAACCCTTTAGCACACAATCCCGATTTTTAACGACTCTGAGGAAACCACCTTTTCTGAGGAAGCATTTTCTCCTTTTCCCACATTGTTTTCTACCCTAATAAGGAATTCCATCATTTAAACCACATTTAAATTGTCTTCTGTAAATGATTTCAATTTTGACTAGTCTACATGTTGAAAGCAATCAAATACGAAAAATGAAATGTGTGTTAAATGATACGATTTCTCTTTGCAATGGAAAAAATGTGGGAAAAGGAGAAAATATTGGTTACCAGCGTTATCTCCTTTCCCACAAAATATTTTTAGGAGTCCAATTGCTTATGGTCAGTAAACCATGCAATTCTTTGATAAAGGATTAATTGAATGTGGCACTGACATTGATGTAGAAACAATCAGTTTTGCCATCTTAAAATTTAACTCTATGAAAAAAAAATTCTATGCTCTTCCAAATTGAAAGTGTTTGCAGACAACAAATCAAATGTAACTCAAATGATAAGATAATCTTTGGAAGGGGAGAAAACATTGTGGGAAAAGGAGAAAATGCTGGTTACCAGCATTTTCTCCTTTTCCCACAATGTTTTCAAATGTTCTCTTCTTTGGGGTCGTTAAAAGTCGGGATTGTGTAGTAAACAAAACTGAATTACTGACACAATTATATACTTTCAGGTTAAGCAGTTAGTATAAAAATGACAAAGCAATGCAGAGTACCACACTCAAGAAGTCTACAGAAACACTCTATGAAATCAAAGCTCCTCTTGCCACATTTGACACCATAGACCTTGATGATTTTGACAACGGCCATACCAACTCAACATTCAGTTTGAAGGTACAACCAGCAGAAAAATGTGCAAATGAGCTTTTTGGATCCCTTCAGAAAGAAAGTTCTGATGAAAACAAGAATGCCAAAACAGAAGAGGATGAACCCACTGATGCTTATTTTGATACAGAGCATGGTGTTGAGTCAGTTATTCCCACACCAACTGAGATAAATTGTAATAATGCATCTACTACAAGTGAGACGGAGCAAACTGATCAGCCAGAGAAATTTGGTTTTACAGATTTTACTGAGACAAATATAGCCACTGAGAGAGACTTATCACTAGATAGAAAGAATGATTCAGAAAATGATGATGAGTCATATGATATGACAGATTCAGGAAACTTAACTCCAGTTGAAGCAAGCACTATCTCTAAAGATGCTTATAGTAGTGAAAACAATGCCAGTGCAGAAGAAATACAAACTAAACTTAAGGCAAAAGGTAGGAAGCATAAAGAAAAAGTCAGCAATGTTAAATATCAGCAAATAGATAGTTTGTCTGATTTGTCGGATCAAGAAAAAGAATCACCATTTCCAAATCACAAAAGAAAGTCAAATCCAAAAGACGTTGATATTTTTAATGATAGTAGTGATTCTGACAGTGAATATGTGCGTAAAGGATATATTTCTGCAGGTAGAGGAGTCATACAGACAGGCACAGAGACACCAGATAGTTACAAACTCTTTAACATAATTGGTGATTTTGTAGATTCAGATTCAACACCATACAGTTCACCAAAACCTCGTAGACCTACTTTACCCCCACCATTAACTAAAGAAGAAAGTGCCATTCAATCAAAGAGAAAGGCTTATGAAAAACGTCTTCAGCGTTTACAAGTAACTACCAATCCTATTGAACGTCCTCGCAGTACAACACCAATTAACATCTATGGACTGGATGAGTATGTACATATAAGCTCTCCTGAAAAGTCTCCAGGACACTCAGCAAGTCTACAGAAACTCAAAATTACATTACCAGTTGAAGAAGGCAGTAAGGGGAAAAGTCCAAAACGAAGTGGGAAGATCTTAAGCCAGACATCAAGTGATAGTGGCGAAATTCATTCCTTTAGTTTTAATGAAGATTTCCTCTTTACCCACACAAAATCTGCAATTTTGCTTGAAGATGATCTTTATAAGGGATATTCACCAAAGCGTGTTTTAGTTCCTCCCACTCTTTCTCCAAAAATATCACCCCGGCATATTCCAAGTAAAATAAAACAAGATGACAGTAGTATGAGGTATGCGCTTAACCCTTGGGAAAGTGATTCAACTGTGCAGAACAAGGCTCAGGTACCTTTAGATGATTCGAGCCTTGCAGCAAATGATTCTGATTCTCAGAACTGGGCCATATTTGATGATTTCATGCCACAACACAGCCATGAAACCTCTGATAATACTCAAACAGACATAAAAGACTCAGTTTTCTCTTCGAGTGGAGGAAATAAATCTGAAAGTACAAACTTTTCTGAAGGGAGCTTCGAAAATGTAGGTCCAAGTTTACATGTACCTACAGAGGAGATACTGACCGTACATATAGATGATAAAGTTGAAAGTGGACAATGTGATATCAGGATTGATCAGACTGAAGTTGATAGGCCAGTAAACTCTCATGATGATACTAAACTAACCACTTGTTCTAAAACAGAAACCATAACCTCAACAAGTACTGTGCATTTTGATAATTTGGTTGACACTGAAAATTCAGAGAGAGATAAAGATGAAGATATAGGAACTGCTGTCTAGTCATTGCTTTACTCAAGGATTTAATAGGGTATTATAATTATACATATTGTCAGTACTTAGACCATAATGATAGGCAGGTCTGAATACAAGTAATTCTACAAATACTTTGATGCACATTAAATTTTAATGATGATTGCTATAGATATATATATGACTATATACATAGGTGTATGTGTATAAATGTGTACTGTAACACAATAGAGTATGTCTGTAACATGTCGGCACTGATCAAGTATAAAGGTGTTTGCTTACTAGTCATTCTATAACAGTGTTTACTTTGGAGGAACACTTATTATTAATGCAAGTAGATGTAGATTTTGTACATTCTGGTTGGAAATGTCTAAATCATGAAGCCATGAATTTCAGACTTTTTTCACTGTATTAACATAATGTTTAATATTTCATATTTGTGAGCTTTAATCCCAGGCGCTTTTTTGTCCACAAGTTTTATCACAGATTATCAGATGACTTGTCCAGTTTCAGACATTGTAGAATAAAGCAACACTGTCATCAAGCATACACATGGTGACTACGAAATTCACAGATTATGACTTGGATATACATTTTGCCCCTCCATCGATAATGAAGTATACATCTAAATAATTTCCTATGTTGACTCAAAGAAAAAGGAACCTGTGAACATTCCGACGGATAATCCCTTTAACACAGCACCAACGGAATGACATGGTCAAAATAACTGTCATTTGTATAAAATTGATAGCAAATGTGCTTTCAAACTTACCTGACCAACACTTGCTATTTAGTTAGTAGTCTTGGACTGATTTACAACAAAACAGTTATATTGGATACAGAAGTGTACTTATAGAATCAACTACAAACCCTCCTCTTTTTCTGATTTTCTGAAGGGAATTCCATCAAGTAAGTGTATTTTTGCTTTATAGGTAATGCGTATTTGTATATGTATCGTATACATGTACATGAATTTTTGTGGCTAAGTTGGTTAGACATGGCTAGTAATACAGGAGTTGTGAGCACATTTCACAGTTTGCCCATGCTTCTTGGTGGTTGTCATATGGATAGGAACAGAACAGAACAGAAACTTTAATCGCAATTCAGACTTGAACCTATAAGGTTCATCGTCAAACGTAATAATTGTAAATTACATACATTAGTATGGACAAAAACAATACACCTTAATACCAAATAGGTGTCATGAAATAAATGAATGAATGCGGAAGTAATGGAAACCTTAAAAAAGAAAGATACATATTATATAAATGACAAACTTTGAATAAATTGAACTTCACACGTAGACCTGCAGAAGTGGCATTTGCATAGAAACTGTTAATATATAAACAAGTAATGTTTAGAATCATATTCAAGCTTTACATATGAAACAATGACAAGGGAGATAAATATTAGATAAATATTATTAACCATGGAAATCGTTTTGGCAATAGGAGAAATCGCTTCTTAAAAGCAGATGTTCTCCTCTCCCCCCCCCCTGGGTCTCCAGTCTCCAATATTCAACTTATACTGATATAACATATTACACGTCGGCTAGATAAATGTAAAACATTGTGTCAAAAGGAACTTTTTTCGAAGGTATGGGGATCATTGTGGTAGAAGTAGCAATTGCTTTTTAAAGCAAGTGATACCTCCCCCAAAATGTTCCATAGAGGTGTCAGTTTTAGTCCATTAAAAGTCAATAATATTGGATGTGGACATTACATATATGTATAGTCTGGAATATACATAAAAATTAGTCGGTGATAATACTTAATTCATCGGGATCAGTCCTTCCTCCTTTCTGATTCGTTTTTATTACATTAAGCCACATTGTGGTAGCCTCTCCACCTATCAATGCTTTCCTGGAGATTCTTTCACCTGAGAATCGTACTCTGCACAAATATTCTTCCCAGGCCACTGACTGCTTTCCCACATAAGTTAACCATTGTCAAAACAATAAGCAGTGAGATAGGAATGAATCCTGTTGCGTATCATCAAGCTTTGGAAAGAATTTGGCTGGGCTGGGGATTCAAAACAGTGTTCCCGTGGTTTTGTGCCCTTTATGTTACCAACTCAGCTACCAGGCTCGGCCTCTCACTGCTAAGCATTCCTCTTTGTGACTTTGTTTATACGAGAATTTTGTATGTTTCTATATACCATACAAGCCAGAGTTTTAACAAACCTGAGGTTGAAAGACTTTGAAAACATTGTAAGAAAAGGAGAAGATGCTGGTAACCACAATGTTTTCTACCCTTCAATAGACAAATTCTACAATTTGAGCCATCTTCAGTATTTTGTCTTTAATGCTTTCAATTTGAACAAGTCTAAACTTTTGTTTTTGATAAAGAATGCTGTGCATAATTAACAATAGCACTTACCACATGGATAGGTGCACCAGCCCTCATGTAGCTGAAGTACTGTTGAAAATGGCATTTATCATAAAAAACTTACATCTTTTGAAATGATCAAATTTATAAGATCATCTTATCAAACACAGTAAAGAA
The DNA here is from genome assembly GCA_945859785.2 of Tridacna gigas. Lineage (NCBI taxonomy): Eukaryota > Metazoa > Mollusca > Bivalvia > Cardiida > Cardiidae > Tridacna > Tridacna gigas. The sequence goes on from OX244029.2 coordinate 69,956,753, forward strand.
CAATTTGCTTCAGGAGAACCATAGATAATGGAATGTCACAGCAAATGTTAGGCAACAACCATTTTAAAATGATTACTGGTAGATACACATGGGATAATAGCTTGCATCTCTTCTCAACCTCTTTACCCCTTTATCTCACAATCCTGAGGAAGTCAGCCTATGAAAATATTGTAGGAAAAGGAGAAAATGCTGTTAACCAGCATTTTCTCCATTTCCCACAATTTTTTCCACTTTTTCAAAGGCGAATCCCATCGTTTGAGTTACATTTAAACTGTCATCTGTAATTACTTTCAATTTGAAAATGTCTTAATTTTTGTTGTGTGGTAGTCCAAATTGAATCTTGCATTTTCAAAATTTGCAGACATCAAATTTAGATGTGGCTCAAATGTTTTGATTTGCCTTGGAAGGAGTCAAAAAAATTGAGGTAAAAGATTTTTTTCTTTTCCCACAGTATTTTCAACAGAGACTATTCTCAAGGTCATTAAAACACAGGATATTTTGGTTAAGTGTTGACCCTTTACCAGATGAAAAAAAATTAGACTGGTCTAAATTGAAAGCATATGCAGATGAAAATTAAAGGTGACCCAAATGACAAAATTTGTCTTTGATAGGATAGAAAACAATGTTGGAAAAGAAGAAAATGCTAGTTACCAGCATTTTCTCCTTTTCCCCCTCATGTATTCAAAAGCCTTCTTCCTCAGGGCTTGTAAAAGTCCTCATTGTTTGGTAAAGTGTAAACTGTTGTCTGAGAGGTTATATGCCCCATGGGTGCAGGATTTTGATAGAAGAGACTTTTCAGGAAAAATTGAGATTGATGACTTGGGATAAATTACTCTGTCTGTATATGATGTTATTTGTTTTAAAGTCTCGGGCAGATACCTCTAAATATTGGTTTGAAAGAAAAATATAAAAAATTATCTTTTCACATAAGTCAATAGTACATAATATATTGTTGTAAATGGTGCTGTTCTCTGCTTTCAAAATTAGTTAAATTATTTCAGTTTGACAGCTCATTTATTTACAAGTTATATTTCTGGGATGTCAGCAGTATGAGCATTGGGCTGTAAAAGTGCCTAGCCCAAGGACACTCTCATGAAAAAAAACATGTGTCCAGGGTGTGGATCACACCAAGGACATCTGTGAAACAGTTGCAACCCCTTAACCAATGAGCCATGCATGTATACTTCCAGTAAATAGAATTATGAAAAAAGATTAACCTGATAATATTTGCCATGTGAAAGTGTGACTAATTTGTTGGAATTTGTTGGGTCAGCTGGAAATGGCTTAACTTAGGCATGCAGACAGTGTGGATCAAGATTAGGTTACACAGAATGTGCTGTCTTATTGTGGATCTGCATTCTTTGCTACTTTGTTAAACATTCTGGCCAAAACAGCCCCGAAATAGCAACAGTTCAGGTGTTTTATTTCATTTAAAAGATCCATTTCATCAGTTTGAACAGCAACTTAAGGTTCAACTCTATATCAAACTATAAAATTTTGGACTTTACCAAGTTTAAGCCATTGCAGACGATATAATTTTGAATTTAGGTTGAAAGATAACTTCTGTCTTTGATAGGGTAGAAAAAATTGTGGGAAAAGGAGAAAATGCTAGTTTCCTACATTCTCCGCTTTTGCCACAATGTTGTCAATGTTCTAATGAGCCTAATGAAGATGTTAAAACTTGGGATTGTGTGGTAAAGGTTAAGGAGGTCGAGAAGAGATGAGGCTACTATTCCATGTGTATCTACCAGTAATCATATTACAATGGTTGTTGCCTAACTTTTGCTGTGTTGCCTAACTTTTACTTTCTTTAAAGACTAGTAAAAATCATTGTCTGTCAAAGGACTGGAAAGGCTAGGAATGTATTTATTCACTTGGGGCAGCATTGGGTGCTTTTGCAGATCAAGATCAGACTGAAAAGAATCTTATTATTCCCATCATAAGAGCCACACTTAATTTTGTCATCTGCAATGCTTTTAATACATGGATCCGTGGTGATGAGATAAACCGACTTCCTTGGTTACTGTAACTAAGGGCTCGCAAACAAACGCAGTAAATACATATACATGTACAGTATATCAGAAAGGCTACTTAAATCTTGCTATCATGACTGTTTCTATTGATTAAATTCAGGAAAAATATTCCTTTTCATATGTTTCTGTCGATGGTGGATTCTCAGTGAGAAATATATGGCTACTTTAACTTATTTACACAAGGATTTGTACAAAAAGTGTGAGTTTCAGGAGCTACGGACAATGTAATACCTGTGCCAGCAAACTTTTGAACTTCTACGAGAAAGAATGAAACACCTCATAAACCTCAGTTTTGCTTAAAAATAATAGAATTAAAGATGATTAATATTTTTGTAAAGCTTGTTAGGTTGTCTCAACATTGTATTCGATAATAAATTACACTAAATTACAAGCATTTTGAAATATTTACAGATTGTCTCATTCAACAGAGAGGTGGAAGTCTAAGAAATGTTTAAATTTCAGGTTAGGGGAAAATGGTTGCCTGATGATTTTAAAATGTGTAAAGTGTGCTGTTATTTAACAAACTTGTTAATATCATAGGCTGGTAGTTTGTTTTATCTTAATATATACTGAAGACAACGGGTGGTCAAGTGGATAACAGGGGCGATCAAACACATATCCTATCAGTTAACAGTTTACCGACATACCCTTTGAAATGGCAGATGTGCTAATCCACTTAAATATGGTGAAGTCAAAAGCTGATTTAATTAACATAAGTTGCCTTTTGAACTGAACTTCCAAATCTGTACAGAACAGAACTTAGTCTGTTTGGTAATTGAAATCTACATGTACATTCAGTAAAGAATACACGTAAATGTAGCAGATGGTTTGAATCCAAGAATAAGCTGCATTTTTTGCACTCTGATCTTTATCTACACATTCAGCATTCTTCATGCACCAAGGGTTAATGTTAACGACAAATTGAAACATTGATGGCATGTGCCCCTTTTTGGATGTGCAGAGATTATGAAACAAGGTTGGCTATTGTAGTGAATGTACATTCTTTTTATCAGTATTTCATATATTTTACCTTTGTTTTCCACTGTAAAACAGTTTATGTTTTTGTTCAGAGGGTTTCAGAGAAAAAAACTAACATTAATTAACCCATTGCGTAATATTGCGTTGATCGAAACTCTTTCCTCATGTCCCATTGTCAGTCATTATCATAACACAAACTTATAATATCCTACACGTGTATTAGCCGTACACGATTGCAAAGCGCATCTTTTAAACTTTTTCCTAAAATGCAAGCGTTGTAAACACACATAATATTGCATTTCTCCAACACTAACAGTCGCTTGTTTGTGAGCCGAAATAGCAGACAGCAAGGCTGCACATCGGGCCAAATAATTGCGATGACCTGATTGGTCAAATATTGATTTCCATGGTTCCATGTATTTGGACCTGTCCGAAATTTTGTCATTGGGCATGGGTTAAATTCTGAGATTTACTGTCTTTGTCAGTCAGCTGGCTAGTCTTGGAATTTGGAATTGGAGCAGTACTGAGAATTGATTACTGCCCCTGGTCTACTGTGAGAGTGAGGATTTGCAGATTGTTTTACAGAAATAAGATCAATATCATAAATGATAGATTAGCCATCTCTATCCTGAGGCTGTTGAAAACATTGTGGGAAAAGGAGAAAATGCTGGTAACCAGTATTTTCTCCTTTTCCCACAATATTTTCAATTTTTTCATAGACAAATCCAATTATTTGTTGCCAGAGCTATATTGATCAATGGATAAGTCTAAAATTTTGTCATTTTGGTTAGAGCTAAGTCCTGGAATGCTTCTCAGCTTTTTTTTTATTTGCAAGGTATATTACAATAAGACTGCATTTTATACTACAGACTACCTAACCTTGATTCTGCCCATACCTGCCTAGATGAAAAGATTTCCTGGTCTGAAAATAGTATAGAAGATGCAAATTTTGGCTATATTTCCAGACATGAAGTATTAATGTTTATTGATTCATCCCTTAAAGGGTTAATTTACAGACAATTAACAATCGTGGTGCTTCATTTGACTCTATGTGACCTGTAAAAGAAGGTCAGGGTGACCACAAATAGCCCTTTATGCCCTTGTATAGGCATAAGAGTTAAGGGGGGCAGCAGCTTGCAGCTGTTTAAAAAACATTTTGACAGAAGAAGAGGGTTTACTAAATATTTGAGAGCCCACTTTTACCAATTTCGAAGTTTATTGTCTGCAGTTGCTTTCATTCCGGAAGACTCTAAAATTTGTGGATTTGGAAATGGTAAGGGAAAGTTTGTTGTTTGGTGATAATGTAGTATTGATCAGCCTGTGGCTTTACTGGCTGTTATTTCATCCCTGGTTGTCACCAGTTTGCCTAACTATGTAAGGTAATTCTTCTTTATTAGACCCTCAGATTTGTATTGATTACAGCATCAAAGCATGGCTTTTGAGTTGTTGTTTTTTTAGCTCACCTTAGCACAACGTGCTAAAGGTGAGCTATTGTGATCGCCCTATGTCCGGCGTCCGGCGTCCGTCAACAATTTCTTTAAACATCTTCTTCTCCTAAACCACTGGGCCAATCTTGATGAAACTTGGCAGGGATGTTCCTTGGGTGAAGCTCTACCAAAACTGTTCAAAGAATTGAATTCCACCCACAACTCTGGTTGCCATGGCAACAAAAAGGAAAAAAAAGCAAAATATTTGAAAATCTTCTTCTCTGAAACTAGAAGGCGCAGAGCTTTGATATTTGGTGTGTAGCATCTCCTAGTGGACCTCTACCAAGTTTGTTCATTTGATGTCCCTAGGGTCAAAACTGGCCCCGCCCCGGGGGTCACAATTTTGAGCATAGTAACAAAGGAAAACTTTAAAAATCTTCTTCTCTGAAAGTTGAAGGTGTAGAGCTTTGATATTTGGCATGTAGCATCTCCTAGTGGACCTCTACCAAGTTTGTTCATATGATGCCCCTGGGGTCAAAACTGGCCCCGCCCCGGGGGTCACAATTTCCAACATAGGAACAAAGAAGGAAAACTTTAAAAATCTTCTTCTGTAAAACTAGAAGGCATAGAGCTTTGATATTTGGCATGAAGCATCTCCTAGTGGACCTCTACCAAGTTTGTTCATATGATGCCCTTGGGGTCAAAACTGGCCCTACCCCGGGGGTCACAAGTTCGAACATAGGAACAAAGATGGGAAACTTTAAAAATCATCTTCTCTGAAACTGGAAGGCGTAGAGCTTTGATATTTGGTATGTAGCATTGCCTAGTGGACCTCTACCAAGTTTGTTCATATGATGCCCCTGGGGTCAAAACTGGCCCCACCCCGGGGGTCACAAGTTTGAGCATAGTAACAAAGAAGGAAAACTTTAAAAATCTTCTTCTCTGAAACTTGAAGGCGTAGAGCTTTGATATTTGGCATGTAGCATCTCCTTGTGGACCTCTACCAAGTTTGTTCATATGATGCCCCTGGGGTCAAAACTGGCCCCGCCCCAGGGGTCACAATTTCCAACATAGGAACAAAGAAGGAAAACTTTAAAATCTTCTTCTGTAAAACTAGAAGGCATAGAGCTTTGATATTTGGTATGTAGCATCGCTTAGTAGACCTCTACTAAGTTTGTTCATATGATGCCCTTGGGGTCAAAATTGGCCCTGCCCCGGGGGTCACAAGTTCAAACATAGGAACAAAGAAGGAAAACTTAAATTTTTTTTTTCTCTTAAATGGGAAGGCATAGAGCTTTGCTATTTGGTATGTAGCATCTCCTAGTGGACTTCTACCAAGTTTGTTCCAAGGATGCTGCTTGGGTCAAAACTGGGCCAGCCCCTGGGGTCACAAGTTTGAACATAAGAACAAAGACGGAAAACTTTAAAATTCTTCTTTTCTGAAACCGAAAGGTGTGGAGCTTTAATATTTGGTATGTTGCATCTCAGAGTGGACCTCTACCAAGTTTGTTCATATGATGCCCCTGGGTCAAAACTGGCCCCGCCCCGTGGGTCACAAGTTCGAAGATAGGAACAAAGAAGGAAAACTTTAAATTTCCTTTTCTCTTAAAGGGGAAGGTGTAGAGCTTTGATATTTGGTATGTAGCATTTCCTAGTGGACCTCTACCAAGTTTGTTCATATGATGCCCCTGAATCAAAACTGGCCCAGCCCCGAGGGTCACAAGTTCGAACATAGGAACAAAGACGGAAAACTTTAAAATTCTTCTTTAAAACTGGAAGGTGTAGAGCTTTGATATTTCATATGTAGTGATTCTCTTCTAAGTTTGCTTGCCCATCTAAGCGCAACAAGTTCATTGAGTTCAAAATTGGGTCATCTTGGGTCATAAACTAGGTCACTAGGTCAAATTAAATACCTTGTTGGCACTCTCGAGGCCACATTATTTGCTCAATTGCCTTGAAAATTAGTTAGAAAGTTTGTCTTTATAAAGTCTCACATAAGATTAATTTGGGTCATCTTGGGTCATAAACTATTTCACTGGGTCAAATTAAAGAAATACCTTGTTTACACTCTGGAGGCCACATTTATTGCTCAAATGACCTGAAATTTGGCTAGAATGTTTGTCTTGATGAAATACCAGATGAGTTTGGATTTGGGTCACCTGGAACCATAAACTAGGTCACTAGGTCAAAATAAAGAAATACCTTGTGGCACTCTAGAGGCCACATTCTTTGCTTAATTGCCTTGAAAATTGGTCAGAATGTTTGTCTTTGTAAAATCTCACATGAGTCTGAATTTGGGTCAACTGGGGTCATAAACTAGGTCACTTGGTCAAATTAAGAAATAGCTAGTGGGCACTCTAGAGGCCACATTTATTATTCATTTGATTTGAAAAATTGGTTAAAATGTTTCTTTTGATATAGTCAAAGACCAGTTCAAATTTGGGTCATCTGGGGTCATAATCTAGATCACTAGGTCAAATTAAAGAAATATCTTTAGGGTACTCGAGGCCACATTTTTTGCTCAATTGACTTGAAAATTGGTCAGAATGTTGGTCTTCATGAAATACGAGTTTGAAATTGGGTCACCTGCGGTCAAAAACTAGGTCACATGGTCAAATTAAAGAAAAACCTTGAAGGCACTGTACTAAGGTGAGCGACCCAGGGCCATCATGGCCCTCTTGTTTTACATTTAATTCTGTTTTTGGGAGTGTCCTTGGGCAAGACACTTCAGGGCCTTAGCCTAGTACTCATCAAACTTACGACATAGATAAGTAAGTGTGCTGTCGACATGGTATTATCATGGAATGTGGGGTAGAAGACCATTTAATTTAATTCAGTTCCATTTCTGCCATTTTTTTTTCAGCCATACACATATTTTGACAACCAGTTCAACTATCCATGCATTCCTGTCAATTCTTTCAGCAGTACTTTGTGCAACACTCTTTTGAAGGCATTGGCTGCTTTCCCATATAAACACTGTCGTAGCAATGTTTAGCAGTGATCTAGGAATGAAGCTTGTGCCAATGACTAATTATCATCAATCTTGAAAAAGAGCTTAATTCTTTACCAAACGATCATGTCTTTTCAAGACCTCCAACAAGAAGTCTTTACAAAACATTGTGGGAAAAGGGGAAATGCTGGTAACCAACATTTTCTCCTATTTCCACAAAGGTATTTTTCCTATCAAAGACAAATCCCAGCATTAAATTTTGAGCCCCATTCAATTTATTGTCAGCAAAGTACTTTCAATTTGGACATTTCTAAAATTTTGGAGTGTGGCAAAAAGTTAATCATGCATGAAAAAGAGTTTGGCCAGCTGCTGGTATTCAAATCTTGACCACAGTATTACTAGTTACTGGTATTCAGGTCATGACCCCTTTGTTACTAGTCCTGTGTGTTTCTCAGACAAGCCTCAGTGGGCTTGGCTCTGCTTTTTTCAGAGTTCATTGGGGTAAGGTTTTTGTTCACATTTTGAGTGTCAAAAATCAAAAAGGCAAATTGTTAGGACTTAACCCTTTACAGCACAATGACGCCTTTTGACGTCCCTAAGAAAGAAGCCTGTTGAAAACATTGTGGGAACAGGAGAAAATGCTGGTAAACAGCATTTTCTCCTTTTCCCACAATGTTTTCTACCCTATCAAAAAAAAGTTGCATCATTTGAGCCACATTGAAATTGTAGTCTGCAAATGCTTTCAATTTGGACAAGGCTATAATTTTGTTGTCTGGTAAAGGGTTAAAGACCATTTTTAGCTCACCTGAGCACAACGTGCTCAAGGGGAGCTTTTAGGATCACCCGGTGTCCGTCGTTCGTCGTGCGTCTGTGCGTCGTGCGTCGTCAACAATTCTTTAAACATCATCTCCTCCTAAACCACTGGGCCAATTTAGACCAAACTTGGCAGGAATGTTCCTTGGGAGGTCTTCTTTAAAAGTTGTTCACAAAATTTGATTCCATCAAAAACTCTGGTTGCCATGGCAACAAAATGGAATTTTCTAAGAAATTCTTTAAAAATCTTCTCCTCTGAAACCGCTGGTCAGATTTTGAAATAATTTCACAGGAATGTTCCTTGGGTGACCCTTTTCAAAAGTTGTCCACGAAATTTTGATTTGTCGAAAAACATGGCTCTGGTGACTGGGGGCTACTTGCACTATACGGAGATGAAGAAATTCTTAAAAATTCTTCTCTGAAACGGCTGGTCAGATTTTGAAATACCCGGTAATTTCACAGAGATGTTCCTTGGGTGACTCTTTTCAAGAATTGTTTGCGAAATTTTGATCCGTCAAGAAACATGGCTCTGGTGAATGGGGGCTACTTGCACTATACGGAAATGAAGAAATTCTTAAAAATTCTTCTTCTCTGAAACGTCTGGTCAGATTCTGAAATAATTTCACAGAGATGTTCCTTGGGTGACCCTTTTCAAAACTTGTTCGCGAAATTTTGATCTGTCAAGAAACATGGCTCTGGTGACTGGGGGCTACTTGCACTATACGGCCATGAAGAAATTCTTAAAAGTTCTTTTTCTCTGAAACCGCTGGTCAGATTTTGAAATAATTCACAGAAATGTTCCTTTGGTGACCCTTTTCAAAAATTGTTTGCAAAATTTTGATCTTACAAGAAACATATCTCTGGTGGTGGGGGCTATTTGCACCATAGGGACATGAAGAGGAATTTCTTAATTCTTCTTCTCTGGAATGGCTGGTCAGATTTTGAAATAATTTCACAGAAATGTCCCTAGGGTGACCTTTTTAAAAAATTGTTAGGGTAATTTTTATCCGTCGAAAAACAACAGCCAATTGTTGGCACCTGCATGTGGTGCTCTTTTTTGACATCTGTTTTTTAGCTCACTTGAGCACAAAGTGCTCATGGTGAACTATTGTGATCTTGCTGTGTCCGTCGTGCGGTGTGCGTCGTCCGTTGTCAACTTTTTACCTTGAGTACGCTGTAGAGGCCACATTTTCGGTCTGATCCTTATGAAACTTGGTCAGAATGTTTGTCTTGATAAAATCTGGGACAAGTTCGAAATTGGGTCATGTGGGGTCAAAAACTAGGTCACTAGGTCAAATCTTAGAAAAACCTTGTGTGCGCTCTAGAGTGACCCTGGAGTGAAATTTCGCCTATTGACTCAGGTGAGCGATCCAGGGCCATCATGGCCCTCTTGTTTTACATCTGCTTCAGTACTGTCTAAAAATGCATGTTTAGATTGTCCAGTAAGATTTTAAGAGTTAACCCAACATTTTTATAAAGCTAATAAATTAGTAAGACAGGGGGATAGCATGTAGAGTTTAGTTTACCCTTTACCACACAACCCTGTGTCTTTGATGACCCTGAAGAGAAATGCCTTTGAAAACATGGTGTGAAAGAGAAAATGCTGGTTGTCTTTTCTCTATTTCCCACAATATATTCTATCTTTTGAAAGGCTAAGTCCAACATTCCAGTCATATATTCTATGTGTCATCTGCAAAATTTAATGCTTTCAATTTGGACAGGCCTAAAGTTTTGTAATTTGGTAAAGAGTCAGAGAGATTAAGAGTGACACAGATGTCTCTTGTGGACTGGTTGTTCTATCAGATGGTGACCAGTTTGTAAATTCGATTCCAGTCAAAGACTGGATGGGGCGATGCAGAGACAGGGTGGGGACGGCTTGTTTGTAATTTGTAATGCTAACTCAATAGATCAATGTCAGGAAAAGTGCTGTTGATTAACTAGTCTGCTCTGAAAGATCCATACTCAAGCTTAATAGCAACATTCAAGAATGGGTGCAGTTTATCTGTATTTTACTATGGACACCCTCTTTGCAGGATGAATATATATGTTCCTGAGAGTTAAAGAATAATTATTTTTCCAGACAAAATTAATTACCTTCTGCTGAAAATAATCCATGCAAAGAGTCAAAAGTATTGGAAATGTTTGTGGAGCATTTATAAGAACTTTCTTCCTCGAATTATAGATTTAGAAAGTAACACAACTTCTGATTGGCTAAACCAAAGGGTTTAGCCAATCAGAAGTTGTGTTTCTTTCAGATTCAGAAAATTCTTGAGGATAAGACTAAGACTGTTCTTAAGAATGGAATGGTCAGAAATCATTGAGATATGAAAAAAACAATGTATGGATTGGTAGAAACAAACCGTAATAGTTTAGAATTAGTGTCAAATTTTTTTAGGGGAGAAGTTTGATATTTGAAAAAAGTTTTTTCTTTATAAGCTCAATTACACAGTCATGACCAGCATCCTTACTAGGTCCATCAGCAACCAATGACTAAGTAGGATCACTATGTACGTCAAGGGGTTATGGTAAGAATGCCAGAAGAAGTAGCAGAAGTCAGAGAATGTTTCTGGGTGCCTGCTGATTGTTGGCCATAGTGACTTTGCAAAGGCAACTTAATTTGGCAAAGGCAACAGTATATTTGTGAAAGGCACGTTAATGGTTGCTGAATGTTTGAAAGCAGTTATTAGCTTGAAAACAGTCTGAAAAGATTACACATACTTGTCACTAATCGATACTCCCTTGGTCATCTACCTAAATGGGGGAAAATGACTTTCCAATAAAAGCTTTCACTGTGACTGGTTCCAGATCGAACTTTGGACCTCTGGGTAAATGATCTCGGACCTTGACCATTAAGTCACAGACTTGCCATGACTCCACAATTTACATGTATATAATCATGTTGATGAAAAATGCTATCAGAACAATTGCATTTGTTAAAAAAAAGAATTTCGCTAGGATTTAATTTGGAGTGAAAATTTATGTGTAACTTACCAAAGGTACTAAAAAGTAACCATTCGATTACAGCACTATTAATCCTCATCATGCTACATAAATGAAACTTTAAATCGGATAGTGAAAATCCGAACAATGTTATTTCAAACTATTTTTCAAAGAAAAATACCTCGTCATCAGACAGTGTAGATCCAAGATCAGAATGTGCAGTCTGATCTTGATCTACACTGTCTGCAAAAGGTCAGTGAGTCGCACTCGGCAGGTTAACAATTGCAAACTGACATACGAAGATGTAAATATAATTCATAAAGGGAGACAAACCACACGCTATGAAAAGTGAAACAACCCACATTATCTCCCCTATGCATTGTCTCATCTTGCCATAGGCAACTTATATTTGGTAAGCTACCAGTAGTTGTAGAATTGATGAGTGAATATCTGCAAACAAAATACTGGTATTAAAAAGCGGTTCAGCCTATTTCCTGACATCAACCCTTTAGTTGACATGAAAGTACTTGCAGTCTACTAAATAAATTTAGCTCAACTGAATTGTCCTTGAAAGGGTAGAAAACATTGTGGGAAATGGAGAAAATGCTGGTAAACAGCATTTTCACCATTTCCCACAATGTTTTCAAAAACCTTCTTCATCAGGGGCCTTAAAAATGGACTTGGTAAAGAGTTAAATGTGCTCTTCTGCTAGACATAAAAACACAGCAGGCTGGCCACTGGATTCTTTCACACATAAACATTGTTAAAACAAATTTTAATGATGTTCAATGGTGGCCAGTGGTGCTACAGGAATGAAATTTATTGCAATGACTATCAGTGGCCAGTGGTGCAACAGGGATGTTTTGTCGCAGTGATTATCATTAGTTCTCAACAGTTTGGCTGAACTCTGATTCAAATTCAGAACAAGCGACATTTGCTACAACCCATTATCTTCTGCCAGGTGGCATTTTTCAAATACATCAATCTTCCAAGAATATGACATGCACAGACAGCAATTACAATCTGGTCAGCTGTGGTCAAAAAGTAGGTTATTTGGCCATATCTTAGAAAAATGATTGTCTTCACTTTAGAGGCTACATTTCCTACCCAATGTAAATGGAACTTGGTTGAAATATTTGTTTTCTCAATATCTTGGACACTTCCAATATGGTTGACATTATCTGTTCAGAAAGTTGGTGACAAGTCCAAATCTTGGTATAACTTTGTGTGCACTCTAAATGCCACATTTTTCACCTAATGGTCATGAAACTTTTCAGCACTTTTGAACTGAATGTATTGAGGACAAGTTTGCATATGGTTCACTTCTGTTAACCCTTTACCAGACGACAAAATTTTAGCCTTGTCCAAATTGAAAGCATTTGCAGGCGACAATTTCGATGTGGCTCAAATGGTGCAACTTTTCTTAGATATGGTAGAAAACATTGTGGGAAAAGGAGAAAATGCTGGTTACCTTACCAGCATTTTCTCCTTTTCCTACAGTGTTTTCAAAAGACTTCTTTCCCAGGGGCGTCAAAAGGCGGCATTGACGGTAAAGGGTTAAGAATTTAGGTCACTCTGTCAAATCTTTAAGAAAAAAAATTGTGTTTACACTAAAATCCTTATTTTATGCCTGATAGAATGCTTGTCCTGTTTTTGAAGATTCTCCAGGCCACGATTTTCATCCAACGACTTCCATTTTAAATTACTGATACTAATGTGAACTTTCAAACCATCATCACACAAAGATACAGTCAAACCTGCTTACAGCGACAGTAACTAACAGGCAACTAATAAGCACTCATTTCTACAGGTGGCATCACAATGCTGATCAGATGTAAAGTTGAATTCTCCAGTAGGAGCTTTCAGCATTATATCTAAGCTGCATTAACCTTTTACTTTTCTATAGAGGCCACCATCCCATTTCAATAAATGGCTCTTGAAATCAGGTTTAATTGTATATTGCTACCTCCCTGTACTACACAGCTTTTGAAAAATGAAAAGCATTGTTTTGACTGAGTTTAACAACAATTTGGAAGATGGCTTACGAAAACATGGTTGGAATAGGAGAAAATGCTTGTACCAGCATTTCCTCCTTTTCCCAAAATGTTTTGCATCTGTTGAAAGAAAAATCTGATTGTTTGAATCACATCTACATTGTCATATGCAAATCCTTTGAATTTGGACTAGTCTAACAATTTGTCATCTGGTAAACAGTTGATGAGCATAGCCTCTGTGGTAACACTAAATAATGCTACTGTTGAGAACTGTGCTTAACACCTGAAGCTAACGAAACAAATCTTAGAAAACAAAAGAGAAAGGGGAGCAAATTCTTCTTGCCATATGTTCTAACTTGTCATTAAAAGGTAGATAAACTTTCCTTCAATTCTTTCTTAAGATTTTGTGTCACATGTTCTGATTGTTTAGTAGGTGTAAAGTAAGGCATTGTGGTATTTGGTATTAAACGATCATGGAAAGGGTTTTAGGTAGTTGTAAACCAGTTATATAGCTTAGATGATTAGTAATTGATTGGTATCTACCAGTAAAATGTCATGAATATTCAAAGATCCATTAACATGGATTAGGTCTACAGAGAAAGTTTGTTTTTAAAGCAATAGCAAATTCCTTAATCAATGAATTGATTTTCATTTCAGCTGAAGTGGCTCAATCCTTGTTGAATTTTAGACATAGAGAGAGTCCCATATCCAATCAGCCTTTACCGTGTGGTTACACCAGCTCTAGTAGAGAAAATATCCATATATGGATTTTGGCACTGTGCAATATCTCCCATCCCTTGGATAGTGCTAAAAGGAACTAACAGTTATGGCTTCATTGTTGTATCGCAGAGCTTTTCAAGGACACAGCTGAGGCACTATGAAGGTCAAACTGGTAAGGAATTTTAGATTACATTTTACCATCATTAATTGTTCTGTTGACATAACCTTTAGCTATTGATTTTGGTTTTAATTCTTTGGAACTGAGACTGCACAGAAAATGTCTGCTGAACATTTATTGATTTCTGGGAATTCTCATACGAGACAGAGAGACCAAGGAAAGAAGAAATCAATGCTGATTATAAAGTGTGGACTGTAACTTAACTTAGGAAGTTTTTTAGGTATTCATATTAGTGTGCTAGGAACTCGGAGATTTCTTAGAACTGTGTGAAAACAAAGGTCAAGAGAAGTTATCATTCTTTTGTTTCTGCATTTCCAAGGTAACTCAAAACTCGATATTGACATGAAGCTAGTGCTTTAATGCTTGTAACTAGTTCAGTTTTGCTGAACCAGGTTATATTAGTTTGAATGGTGGCTTATTCTGCTTTCAAAACTGTATCTGTCATATCAAAGTAACAACTCGTCTTTTCTTGGTTCCACCGTACAAGGCCAAGATTTTCAAAAGTCTTTTATGGTAGAGGACCTGGGTCATAAGGTGGAAGCATAATGAAATGTTTAGTACTTGTAGATCTAACATTGACATGGGCATGAATGTCATGAATAAAAACAGAGTTCAGAAAGATTTTGAATAAAAACAGAGTTCAGAAAGATTTGCCTATAATTTTTAACCCTTTACCACACAATCCTGACTGTTGAAGACCCTGAAAGAGAAGGCTTTTAAAACATTGTGGGAAAAGGACAAAAATACAGATAACCAGCATTTTCTCCTTTTCCCATGATCTTTTCTACTTCATCAAAGACAGAAATCATCATTTAAGTTGTGGGTGCAAATGCTTTCAATTTGGTCAAGTCTAAAATTTTGTCGTATGGTAAAGAGTTTAGAGGTACCTTGATGTGGGTAGTTTCAAAGGTTGAACAGCACTTTCTTCTTTTCCCACAATGTTTTCTACCCTAACAAAGACAGAAATCATAATTTCAGTGATATTTAATTACTGTAGAATTCTATCGTCTGCAAATGCTTTGAGTTTCGTCCATTGAATTGAAAATATGGAGTTCTTGAAATGACTGGTTTGTAAAGACTGCTACATTGCAGGCATATCAGGAAAAGAATCCATATTGAGTCTGATGATGCATTGACCTATAACAAGAGGAAACGAAATGCAGAAGGTTAACCAATCAATTTTAGTCAAAAATCATTTTTCTCAAACACTGGCAACATATGATAAATTTAGACTTGAATTGTGTGATAATGTTTATTAATGGAATGAGAATGTTTAAGTTTGTTGACAAACATATTTCTGTAAAATACTGTTGTGACAGAGACAGATACTAAAATAAGCATGGAATGAATTACACAATTATTATGGAGATGGAAGTTATGTGACTGCAGCCCCATGGAATTTTTTAATAGTCTACCGGCAAATTTCAGAGATACCAATTCACTGTTTGCTTTAAAAAATGTACCTATTTTTCAGCTCACCAGAGCACAAAGTGCGCAAGGTGAGCTATTGTGATGGTGCTGTGTCCGGCATCTGGCGTCCGGCATCCGGTGTGCGGTCGTCAACATTTACCTTGTATGCACACTAGAGGCCACATTTTCGTCCGATCCTCATGAAACTTGGTCAGAATGTTTGTCTGGATAAAATCTCAGACAAGTTCGAAATTGGGTCACTTGGGGTCAAAAAGTCACAGAGTCAGATCTTAGAAAAACCTTGGGTGCACTCTAGAGGCTACATTTTCAGCCTGATACTCATGAAACTTGGTCAGAATGTTTGTTCGGATAAAATCTTGGACAAGTTCAAAATTGGGTCACATGGGGTCAAAAAGTAGGTCACAGGGCCAGATCTTAGTAAAAGCTTGTGTGCACTCTAGAGGCCACATTTTCAGCCTAATACGCATAAAACTTGGTCATAATGTTTGTCTTGATAAAATCTTGGACAACTTTGAAATTGGGTCAGGTGGAGTCAAAAAGTAAGTCACGGGGCCAAATCTTAGAAAAGGCTTATGTGCACCCTAAAGGCCACATTTTCAGCCTGAAACACATGAAACTTTGTCAGAATGTTTGTCTGGATAGAATCTCAGACAAGTTCAAAATTGGGTCATGTTGGGTGAAAAAGTAGGTCACGGGGCCAAGTCTTGGAAAAAGCTTGTGTGCACTCTAGAGGCCACATTTTCAGCATGATGCTCATGAAACTTGGTCAGAATGTTTGTCTGGATAAAATCTCGGACAAGCTTAGAATTGGGTCACATGGGGTCAAAAAGTAGGTCAGGGGGCCAAATCTAAGAAAAAGCTTTTGTGCACTTTAGAGGCCACATTTTCAGCCTG
Source organism: Tridacna gigas (assembly GCA_945859785.2). Classification (NCBI taxonomy): domain Eukaryota; kingdom Metazoa; phylum Mollusca; class Bivalvia; order Cardiida; family Cardiidae; genus Tridacna; species Tridacna gigas. The sequence continues at coordinate 69,973,111 of OX244029.2, forward strand.
ATTCTCATTAAGCTAGGTCATAATGTTTGTCTGGATAAAATCTTATGCAGGTTTGAAATCAATTTATGCTGGGTAAAAAAGTAGGTCAAAGGGCAAAATCTTAGAAAAAGCTTGTGTGCACTCAAGAGGTAACATTTTCAGCCTGATACTCATGAAACTTGGTCACATTGTTTGTCTGGATAAAATCTTGGACTAAGTCAAAAGTAGGTCACGTTTGGTCAAAAAGTAGGTCACTGGGTCAAATCTTAGAAAAACCATTTGTGCGCTCTAGAGGGTACATTTTCAGCCTGATACTCTTGAAACTTGGTCAAAATGATTGGCTTGATAAAATCTCGGACATACATGAAATTGGGTGACATCAGGTCAAAAAGTAGGTCACTGGGCCAAATCTTAGAAAAACCTTCTGTACACACTGGAGGTCACATTTTTAGCCTGATACTCATGAAACTTGGTTAGAATTTTTGATTTGTTAAAATTTTTGACACATAGAAGATTGGGTCATGTCGAGTGAAAAAGTCGGTCAACGGGCCAAATCAGAATCACCTTGTGTGCATTCTAGAGGCCACATTTTCAGCTTGATACTCATGAAACTTGGTCAGAATGTTTGTCTGGTTAAAATCTTGGACTAGTTTGAAATTGGGTCATGTCAGGGAAAAAAGTAGGTCATGGGCCCAAATCTTAGAAAAAGCTTGTGTGCACTTTAAGGGCCAAATTTGAAGGCTTATACTCATGAAACTTGGTCAGAATGTTTGTTTGGATAAAATCTCAGACAAGTTCGAAATTGTGTCACGTCGAGTCAAAAAAGTAGGTCACAGGGCCAAATCTTAGAAAAACCTTGTGTGACTCTAGAGGCAACATTTTGAGCCTGATCAGAAATTCAAAAATAGGCTAAACCAATCAAAAAGTAGATCACTTACACACATACATTTTCAGCTTCATCAATCCTAGATGACCTTACTCAGGTGAGCTCTTTAGGGCCAATGGCCCTCTTGTTTCATCAAGAATCATGAAAACTTTTTTCTATTAAAGTGAACTTTAAAGCTGTAAGTGAGACACAAATTACCGATTGGGTAGGGAGCGAGAGGGGGTAAAGGATAGAGGAATTCCCTAGTAATCAGTAAATCAATTTAACTCGGCTGTTTAGTTTGAAAAGGCATGCAAATCTAGAGAAAAAAACAATACATGTACATGATATTATGATCTACAACTTTGGCAGCAGAATTTTTCTATATGCAGATGCCTATTATGTGTTATGGGCACTAACACCCTTGTCCCATATGTCTTCTCATTAAAAAGCCTGCTGTTTACCCTCTACCACACAATCCTGAGTTTTAAAGACTTTGGCAGGAAAAAGCTCTTGAAAACAATTGGGAAAAAGGTAACCAGCATTTTCTCCTTTTCTCACAATGTTTTCTACTCTTTCATAGAAAAATCTCATCATTTAAGTGATTTTTAGACTAGTGAAGCTAGTCTATAGGCATCATGATTGACCCAGATTCAAAGTAAACAAAAAAACCCACAGTTGCCAAATACTGCCTCACAGAAAATACTTCTTTCTGTTACAAATCTTAATTCTGTTATGACAGTTTTGACAAAAACCACTAAATCTACACCACTCCACTTTGAACATGTCCTCTTACAAAGTAATAGACTGAACAAGATGTCATTTAACCCTTTCCCAAACAAGCCCTGGTTTTCACATGTCTGCAAAACAAGTCTTTTGAAAACACTGTGGGAAAAGGAAAAATTGCTCGTAACGAGCAATTTCTCCTTTTCCCACAGTGTTTTCTACCCTTTTTGAAACCTTTCTGCCATTTTCATCAAATTTAAAATTGTCGTCTGCAAGCTCTTTGAATTTGGACCAGTCCAAAATTTGTGGTCTGGGAAAGGGTTAAAAGGTACAAGATCTTTGCTTATATGTAAATTAAGCCTTTCCCAAACGACAAAATTTGGATTGGTCCAAATTGAAAGAGTTTGCAGATGACAATTTTAAATTTGATGAAAATGGCAGAAAGGTCTCAAAAAGGGTAGAAAACACTGTGGGAAAAGGAGAAATTGCTCGTTACGAGCAATTTCTCCTTTTCCCACAGTGTTTTCAAAAGACATGTACTGCAGACATGTGAAAACCAGGGCTTGTTTGGGAAAGGGTTAAGTGACCAATGTAAAGCAGGCTATTATCACATTCCTACACCAGAGTAACATTGTGAATGAATCTAAAAATAGATACACCGAGGTAACTTGTAGCAAATCCCAGCTGTATTAACCCTCACTGGACAGGGAACCCTTGTCATTCCTTCAGTCACTCATTATTTCGACCATTGTTTACAGTTAAACTGTTATATTAACCTTTTACCAGATGACAAAATTTTACCCTTGTCCAAATTGAAAGCATTTGCAGAAGACAATTTCAATGTGGCTCAATTGGTGCAACTTTTCTTTGATAGGGTAGAAAACATTGTGGGAAAAGGAGAAAATGCTGGTTACCAGCATTTTCTCCTTTTCCCACAATGTTTTCAAAAGGCTTCTTTCCCTGGGGCGTCAAAAGGCGTCATTGTGCAGTAAAGGGTTAAACTGTTGTTTTACATCTTGAATACTAATCCTGTACCACACAATCCCAAGTTTTAATGCCACTGGGGAAGAATTCCTGGTAACCATCATTTTCTCCTTTTTCCACATTGTTTTCTGCCCTTTTGGAATCTGGTTTAATCAGTTCAGCCACATTTAATTTGTGGTCTGCAACGGCTTTGAATTTCATTATGTAAAGAGTTAAATGGTTAACTATATACAGTAAAACCCCTCTATTAAGACCACCCGTGGTACTTTTGAAAATTGGTCTTATTAGCGGGGTGGTCTGATTTCCGGGTTTCACCCACCTAGATTTTGAATCAAACCCTGACTATGTGTAGACTTACGTGGATTTAAATTATGTTCCGAGTAATGTATACATATTTTAGTCGGGGAAGCCTATGCCCACACATTTAAATGACAACAAGAAAATTTTCATGTTTATTCTAAAGTTAATATGTGCTTGAATTTTTATGAATAAATTCACATGACAGTGAATGCCCATTTAAACTCTTACAGCAAGATATGTACATTAATCAAGAATCTGAACTTAAAAGACTACATAATTAAATGTTACTGATAGAACTTGTCATATTCCCTGTTTTAATCTGCCTTTTTTTTTTTATCTTGTGTAGTCTCAAGAACTCCTACTCCACGCGCTCATTTTCATTTTTAAACAAAGAATTTCGAATATTATTGAAGAGCCTGACGTTTTTTTTTTTTCCCCATTTTGATTCGAGTTGACAGTTCGAACAGTCCTACGAATCGTCGATCGCAAAGTTGAAGTGTTCACTAGTTCAAAAATCGCATATTCTCTACGATATAAGTATGGCTTTAATGTGTAACAAAAACCAAATAATTATCCCATCCCGATCGCTAGATATTAATCCAAGCGTCTCAAATTACAAAAGCTAGATGTACAAAACAAATCGTAATTACCCGGATGTCGACATGTTTTTCACCCGTATCAGCAATGTGTGATAAACGCCTGATTACCGAATAAAAGCCGAATTAATCATCACCAATTCATTGGTCATTTGATTATGTAAGGTAACACCTTGATCACTTAACACGATTGTGTTGCTGTAGTCAACAGATAAACAAAAGATCGCTAATTGATTGTTTACTCCATCGGACCCAAGAATATTCGTACATGAAGCACGGCCTCCACTTCGCGATTATGGACGTGTGAAAATTTGCTGGTCGTAAAAAAAATGTGAAAATTAGTGGTCGTTTCACGGGGTTAAAATCTATTGGTAATTACTCATTGGTACTGAAAATGGTGGTCGTAATTTCGGAATAGCGGGGTGCCCGTATTTCCGGGGTCGTGGTCATTGATTATGAAGAAGGAAAAATTCCGTTCTGACAAAAATTGTTCGTAATAGCGGGTTGCTCGTATTACCGGGATGGTCGTGAGGAGAGGTTTTACTGTATTGTGCTATTAGTTACTGACTTATTGATTGTATGGTGTTTAACGCCGTTTTCAACATTATTTCAGTGATAATCATAGCGGCCAGTGCAACTATCCATGCTTTCCTGGAGTTTCTTTTACCAGCACCACCGCGACTCAGTGACCATTTGTGGACAGTGCGGATTAAGATCAGACTGCATAGAATGTGCAGTCTGTTCTTGGATCTACACTGTCCGATAAGAGGATATTTTTTCTCCAAAATGTATCTTTGAAATAGCAATATTCAGATGTTTAAAATGGCTTGAAAGATTCATTTAATTTTTTCTAGCAGGTTAAAGGTTAACCCCTTATCATACAATGCCGCCTTTTGACGCCCCTGGGAAAGAAGCCTATTGAAAACATTGTGGGAAAAAGAGAAAATGCTGGTAACCAGCATTTTCTCCTTTTCCCACTATGTTTTCTATCCTATCTAAGAAAAGTTGGACTATTTGAGCCACACCGAAGTTGTCGTCTGCAAATGCTTTCAATTTGGACAAGGCTAAAATTTTGTCGTCTGGTAAAGGGTTAAACTTAAACTGGATTATAGGTAATCAATAGCATGCATAGCCCCGGTGTACAGGACTTGAGAACAGGAGGTCGCTGGTTCGATCCCTGGCTTGGCCAATTTCTTTCCGAGGATTGATGATAGTCATTGTGACAGGATTCATTCCTCTCTTAAGTTTTGACGATGGTTATGTGGGAAAGCAGCCAGTGGCTTGGAAAGAATAGTGTGCAGAGTACTGGTTAAAGAAACTCCAGGAAAGCATAGATATGTACACTGGCTACTGCTACATAACTGAAATAATGTTGAAAATAGGGTTTAACTCCATACAATCAATCAATCAATCAAATTTGCTAGTCTGTCAGTACTTTCAGTACTTTGATTTATTTGTGGTCTGGAAATGCTTTCATTTTGGACAGGTCTGAAATTTTTTCATCTGGTAAATACACTTGTAAGCAACCATAGGTCAAAGTGATTAATGTGATTCTTTAACTGTTTACCTGATGACAAAATTTTACATGCTGTGATTAGGGGTGAAACAATACGGTAAAAAGCGTATTGCAATATATTGCAATACGGCTAACCCGTATTGCAATACGTATTGCAATATGCTGTATATGCTGACATTTAGCATATCTGACCACTTGTAGTCACTGCTAGGGTAGCATATGCTCAAAAGGTGATAAAGAAAACTAGTACATGTGCTTGGAACTCTTCCATTCTTTCAAGATAATGAACTAAAAAGCAATTGTTTCGCATAAACAAATAAAAACAAACTGAAACTGACTAGTCTTTAACACTCGCTATCTTGACGATTTTCGTCTGCCATTTTTTTTCTTCAAGAGCGTACTTGTTTATATAAAAACCAGCGCTACTATACCGAACTTCGGGACATGGCTCAACAGAGTAGACAGTGCGATGCACTAACTTACTCAGTTGCTTACTGCACTAACATTAATACTTTGCCGCTTAACTACTGGAAAACGCAAAAATAAGTGTGAGCAAAGTTATAAGAAATGAATAACATACAAACTCCATTGATCCAAAAGCATTAAAGCTCGACGTTTATTTGGAGTTCGTGTCGTGAATTTTATGTGGTCATAGTTTTACCTAAACACCGGTGACACCGCCTGTGGAAAAAAATAAACAACTTTCGCTTTCGGAAATCTTTAGAACTGTAAGTTGAAAAACGATCGATTTCTGACAGAATTTTTGGGAAAACCGGACTTTCTGATGCAATTAAGAGAAGTTGACATATTGCAGAAATACCGATACGGTAAAATTCGAACCGGTTTCGGTTTTTTCTTTGAATAGACCGCGGTTAATCGGTTAATCGGTAAACCGTTTCACCACTAGCTGTGATACTAGAAACATTTGCAGACTGGCATCAAATGTGGCTCAAAGGATGGGACTTGTCTTTCAAGGGATGGAAACATTTTTGGAAGAGGAGTAAACTATGACCTTTTTTTTCTTTTACGCAAGCCCGCTTAGGCAGGGTCGTAAATATACTAGATTATCGGTAAAGGGTTAAACATTGGTTAATACCTTGTGGCCATAGTCATTGATGGTATTCTTGTTACTTTCAGCAGATAGTATTGATTTCTTTTGGACTGTATTGTAAATTCAAGCATACAGTCCATTAGTAGATATAATTAATATGTATGAGTCTCTGTGGAAATCAATCCATTTCTGTTGACCAGTAAAAGGCAGTTGAACATTTATCATTTATCAAAGTGTTAACTCATTAACCCTTTACTAAACAATCCAGTGTTTTAACAACCTCGGAAAATGTCATTTGAAAACATTTTGGGAAAAGGAGAAAATGTTTGTTACCAGCATTTTATCCTTTTCTGACATTTGACCATTGTGAAAACAAATCTCATCATTTGAGTAACACTGTAATAATGCTCCTCTGTAAATGCTTTCAACTTGTACAAGTCTTAAGTTTTATCCTTTTGTAAAGGGTTAACTCACAACAAGCCATGTATTAACCATTTTCCACTCAATGCTGAGGTTTATCAACCCTGAGGAAAAAGCTTTTCGAAAAGATACTGGGAAAAGGAGAAAATGCTAGTTATTACCAGCTTTTTCTCCTTTTCACACAATTTTTTTCTGCCCTTTCCCAGACAAATGAACCCGTCACTTAACTCATATTTAATTTGTTGTCTGCAAATGCTTTCAATTTTAAGGGGTTCAAGAATTTGTTGTTTGGTAAAGAGTGAAATACTCTTGCAGTTGTATCTGATTTTGGGTATGTTATTTTTTTTTCATTTTTTTTCTTTTGAAAGCTATCAAATTCAGTTCTTCAGTTTGTAGTAAGAAATGAACATAGTTCACGTAAAATTGCCAAAAAGTGTCTCTGACAGGTCTGGTTGATGTATTTTAATGACAGTAAAAGTTAATGTTTAAGCATTCACATCTTCTTCCTTTACCACACGATCCCGAGTTTTAATGACCCTGATGAAAGAGCCTTTTGAAAACATTGTAGGAAAAGGAGAAAATGCTGCTAACCAGCATTTTCTCCTTTTCCCACAATGTTTTCTATCTTGTCCAAGACAAATTCCAACATTTGAGCCAAATTTCAATTGTCATTTGCAAATGCTTTCAGTTTAGACAAGTATGAATTTTGCCAGTGTGGTAAAGAGTTTATCAAAAGTATAATACTGTAATTGTATTACTTCCAGGAGAACAATTATGGAAATTTTCTTGCTGTGATTGGTTCCATTTATGACATTATTTTTAAAACTAGATCATTACATTATGAAGGCAAGCAAACTAGATCATGATGGGTACGAATGTCACTAGACAGGCACTTCCAGAAACTGTTTGTTTGCTTTTCAATTAAAAACAGAACTACTCAATTGTTAGGCTACAATCACCTAATCATTTGCATCTTTTCAGACCTGTACAGAGTCCATTTTTACTGTCTTCTTGTATGCCTTGTCATGTCTGCTAGTGTAGACCTGCCCTAAAACAACATTCATTCGTTATGCAACATGACAGACACTTGGAGGGTATAGTAGCTATGCAAAATGATTTTGGGGGTATACTTAAACAGGTTGTTCACCTATCTTAGTCTCTAGCTGAACAGGTTGTACATAAAAGCCGTGAATGTTGAAAACATGACTTGTGAAATAACAGGCCATGTTACATTGATGGACATCAGAGTTTATGTACGGTATTCAAAATTGAAACTGGTTTTGTTACCTGCTTCATCATCAGTTATTGGTATCATATCTTCAAGTGTATGGAAGCATGGCCACATCTTAAATCTTTGCTACATAATCCTGACTTTTAACGACTCTGAAGACTAAGGGACTTTTGAAAACATTGATGGGAAAAGGAGAAAATGCTGGTAACCATTATTTTCCCACAATTTATTTTCACTGTATCAAAGACAGAAATCATCATTTGAGCTACATTTAATTTTTGTTTTGCAAATGCTTTCAATTTGGTAGTGTCCATAATTTTGTCGTTTGGTAAAGAGTTAAAGTAACGTGGGGAATGTCAAGGCGGTATGTGATGGAACAAAAGAACTAATTGATAGTTTGTATGGAGAAGTCTCTCAGTGCTATTTCTGATGATATCTGTGTTATGTTTCAAGTGCTGTAAATCAATAAGGATAGAATTATTGGAAGATTCTCTAGACTGTTTATTGACTCTCGGTAGACTTGTCATTGACATTGGCAGGATTTCCAATAGGTTTCTATGGCTTGAAAGTGATTTACCAGTATATGGATATAGGCAACTATTGTAGGTATGTTTTTTAACTCTTTACCAAACGACAAAATCTTAGACAGTCCAAATTCAAAGCATTTGCAGACGACATGATAAATGTGATGGAAAAATTGAAATTTGTTTTGGGAAGGGTAGAAAACATTGTTGGAAAAGGAGAAAATGCTGGTTACCCGCATTTTCTCCTTTTCCAACAATATTTTCAAAAGGCTTCTTTCTCAGGGTTGTTAAAAGTCGGGATTGTGTGGTAAAGGGTTAATGGTCTGTTATATTTTTATACAGGGGCTTTGATGTGTAGGTCTAAAATTTCAAAATTTTGTCTTCTGCTAATGAGCTATATGTAACTCTTCTGTGTCATGAATTTCATGTTATTCTATGGCGATTCTAAAAAGGTGCTAAAGTTTATATGCTAATAGGTTAAAGCATAATCACAGGGCATTGGTTCTATGCAGATCTGCCTCTACTAAACTTTGTCCATAATTTGGCTGTTTTTTTTTTTTCAAAACAATTTTTTCAGCCTGAAGGTATACATTGGCAGGCACTCTGATCCATTGGCTGGCACCGTGAAAATGTGTTTTACTAAATTGTTTTCCTAATTTCTGTAGCTTCACAGATCAGGGATTAAACCTCGTCAATGTAGTGCTAAGTATATAAGTCCGAGCTAAAAAAGAAAAACCTATCATTGTTTGTTGATCATATATAATATAGCTCTTTATCTTGAACCTTTTACCAAGTAAACTTTTGTTGTAACAAACCTGTAGACTGAGGGATATTGAAGGCTTTTGAAAGCATTGTGGGAAAAGGGAAACTGCTATTAACTGGCCATTTATCTCATCTCTTACTTTCTACCTTTGAAAGACAGATTCCATCATATTGGCAACATTTAAATTGTTGCCTAAGACTGCCTTTAGTATAATGGACATGCCTGAAATTGTTGTCCCATGTACTGAGTTAACCAAACAACAATATTTTGGACTGGTCCAATATGAAAGCAATTGACAAATATACATGTATATCAGCCATGCTCTGTGAAAAGGGCTCTTAATGCCTCTGCGAAAAGTATCAACCCATGTCAGTCTGCACAGGCTGACCTGGGCAGAAACTTTTTGCTTTTGGTAAATTTTCTGCCTGTCAAAGAACCAGCTTAGCTCATGGTTCATTCGGCTGTTAGAGAAAATAGATTTGTTTTGTTCCATAATTTTGTGATTATGTGCTTGGTATAATGCATCATGGAGATGAATTAAAATTCCTTTTGCCAAGGCTTATGTATATATAAATAAAGGATTTGTCTATGAAAGGACATTGTAGAAAAAGAAAATGCTGGTTATCAGCTTTTTCTCCTTTCCTTACAATATTTTCAATAGCTGTCTTCCTCAGGGGTTGTTTAACCCTTTACCACACAATCCCGACTTTTAACGAGCCTGAGGAAGAAGTCTTTTGAAAACATTCTGGGAAAAGGAGAAAATGCTGGTAACCAGCATTTTCTTCTTTTCCCACAATGTTTTCTATCCTGTCAGGGACAAATCTCGTCATTTGGGTCACGTTTAAATTGTCGTCTGCAAATACTATCAAATTGGACCAGTGTAAAATTTTATTGTGTGGTAAAGAGTTAAACGCAAGATTGTTTAGTCGAGGGTTATTAAGTAGCCGGATACATTTTTGTACTCAATGGTTCGTGAAAGTACTAATGGAGGAGAAAATTAGTAAAATCTGTACTGGGTCCGTATTCACCAACCATTCTTAAGAACGTTCTTAGACTTATTCTTCAAGATTTTCCAAGTTTGAAAGTAACACAACGTCTGATTGGCTAAACCATATGGTTTAGCCAATCAGAAGGTGTGTTACTTTCAGATTTGGAAAATTTTGAAGAACAAGACCATGAATGTTCTTAAGAATGGTTGGTGAATACACACTCAGATCTCATGTGATTTTTGGCTGTTCTAAAGTTCAAAAGTATCGGAATCACGCAAATAATTATCAATCAAACTCTTTACAAATAAACTTGAGTCATGCGCTTTGAAAAGGTGATTTGATGCATCAGCAAGAAGCATCAACCTATGTCAGCATGCTCACTTCACACAGGCTGACATTGATGGAAACTTTTTGCTTTCTGTAAATTTTCTGAATGTCCAAGGACAATTCTATGTCATGATTCAGTTGGTTGTTAGACAGTATGGATCCATAATTGTGTGATGTCTTGCTTGGTTTAGTGTATTACCAAGATGCATTAACCTTTTACCACACAACAAAAATGTAGATTTGTCCAAATTGAACGCATTAAATTTGCAGATGACAAAATAGATGTGCCTTAAAAATTGAAAATTTTTTGGGGCAAGGGTAGAAAACATTGTGGGAAAAGGAGAAAATGCTGGTTACCAGCATTTTCTCCTTGTCCTACAATGTTTTTTAAAGGCTTCTGTCTCGGGGTCATTAAAAGTCGGCATTGTGTGGTAAAGTGTTAAACCGGCTCTTTTCTCATTTGATTATACCCCTGCCTTTTGGAACATCGTGAAATAGGAGCAATAGTCTGTTACAAGCAACTGCTCCTTTTTCCCTAAAACGATTCCCATAATGTTGAAAAAGGAAAAAAGTTTGTTTCCACTCCTTTGCATCACTTTTCTATTTACTAGTTGTATATCTGAAGATTATCAGACTGGTAAATGGAATTGAATTTTTTTTAGTTTGTTGGCTTGATGGAATTTGCAACATTACTTCAGGCATATCTTGGTGGCCAGCTGAGCAACAGTCTCTGCAGACTGCTATCCCATAAAAATATTGTCAAAACAATGATCAGCAATGAAATAGTATCAAAGCAATGATCAGCTTGTAGAGTAACATGGCATTTTTCAAACTTATTACTTAAAAAGTAGTATATGGGTTCCCCATAGCTCAGTGGTTAACTCTACCAATTTAAAAGTGCTTCCTGACAACACTTGTAGCTCAGATAATGGAAGTTGTGAGTGAAAGCACAGAAAACATTGTGGAAAAAGGAAAAAATGCAGGTTACCGGTATTTTCTCCCTCTCCAACAATGTTTTCCAAAGCCTTTTCTGTTAGGGTTGTTAAAACTCAGGATTGTGTGATAAAGAGTTAAGGTGTTGGATTTCTTGTCAGAAAATCCTGAGACCAACATTTGCATTTAACACTTGTCATGTTAGAGTGTCCTTGGACAAGGCATTGTACAAAGCTTTAGCCTAGTTCTGGTTAAAGCCTGTTCAAACATGAGTTAATGTGCTGGTTCTGTAATATGACTTATATACTCTTGAAAGCAGCCTAGAACACAAATCTAACAAATACTTTGGGGGTAAAAACAGTGTGAGGCAGTTTTAGAGAGCTGGCACTCTAGCCATTTGAAAGCCAAGTAGCCAATATGGATACCCTCTCAATTAGGTTTTCATTGATTTTTGCAGACTTTGTGGATAAGTGGTTGGAGAATCATCTCTCTTATTTCAGTAATTGAGTCAAACCCTCAAACCATCATGTATTAGATAAGAAACTCCAGGGAAATATAATATATTCTGTTATTGCCTTCAATAAATGAACTTATTAATCTCGTCCATATGAGATTTCCTCTAAGAAAAACCTTCCAGCTATATCTTATACTCTACATTAAAGACAATGATTTAGCTGTTGTGTTAATATTTGCTTCCGTGTTTTCCAAAAGTATATCATGGTAGTCAGCGCACCTCTGTGAGTTTTCCTCATGTTTCTTTACAAGTGCAACATTGACCATACTGCCTCAAACGACAGGCCATTGACCCATACATAAAGAAAGAAGAGAAAAATAATTTCAGTATGGAGCCTTTGATTATTCTTCTAGCAATGACAAAGTATAAATTTTTTGCCAAGGCAGGGATCAAACTTGCAACTGCTTACCCCTATATCCAAAACTTTCATGATCTTGAAAACATTGTAGGAAAAAGAAGAAAATGCTCTAACCAGCATTTTCTCCTTTTTGCACAATGTTTTTTGCCCTCTCATTGACAACTCCTATTATTTGGACCACATTTAGTTTCTTGACTGCTTTCAATTTGGACACATCTATAATGTAGTAGTTTGGTTAAGGGTTAAGACCCTTTGCCCAACTACTTTAACTATGGTGGTGTACTGTGTATACCGTATATGCTCGACTATAAGACGCCTTCGCTTATAAGACGCTTCCCCAACTTCATGATTCAAAATCGGGGATTTCATTGATGACCTCCTATAAGACGCAGGTAGACTTCACACTGATCATAAGAATGTAGACTTGTCCGAATTGAAAGCATTAAATTTCGCAGACGACAATTTAAATGTGGCTCAAGTGATGGAATTTGTCCTTGATAGGTTAGAAAACATTGTTGGGAAAGGAGAAAATGCTGGTTACAAGCATTTTCTCCTTTTCCCACATTGTTTTCAAAAGGCTTTTTTCTCAGGATTGTCAAAACTCAGGAATTTATGGTAAAAGGTTAACTGGGCCCCTTCTACAATTGACAGATAAACAAAATAATAATCCTACACTCAGACATACCTGTTTAATTAAAGTTTCTCCATAATCTGGCAATTGTAGAAGGGGCACAGTTAAGGACACAAGCTACCTGTCACTTAGACTGGCCAGCTTGCATAAGTCCATAAGTCCCCAGACTTCTATGGTCATTTTCAACATGGTTTAGCTGTACAATACACGGTCAAGCTTTCTTCAACTTGCCAAGAGAAAGTGGTATCTGCAGATAATCATAATTATGCCGCATGTCAAACTCACATGGTGCCAAATACACGTATTTTCATTTGTTCAGTCAACTGTGACAGAAAGTCAATAAAATGTTCATGATGAATTTCACATATGCTGGAGGAATTGGTTGTGAAATACCGATTCCCTAGAAATTACATTTGAAAAAAAAAAAAAAAAATCATATAACTTTGGTGTTGCATTGGAGGTTTTGTAAAGGATATCATCTACTGGTCTTATACATGGGTGGCTAGGATATCGATAGTGTCTTATGCAGACAGTGTAGGTCAAGACCAGACTTTAGAGAGTTTGCAGTCTGACAAATCCATACTGATGAGAATACATGTAGGAGAGATACTGAGGCCAAGTCAGCTGGGATTTTTTTTAAAAAAAATGGGGTTTTTCTAATGATTAACACTTTACCGAAGCATGAAAACTTAGACTGGTCAAAATTGGAAGCTTTTGTAGGTGACAAATTAAATGTGGCTCAAAACCTGAAATTTCTTTTTGGAAGTGTATAAAATATTATGGGAAAAGAAGAAAATGGTGGCTACCACCATTTTCTCCTTTTCCAAGAATGCTTTCAAAAACCTTCTTCCTTAGGGTTAACTCTTTACCACACAATCCCGAGTTTTAATGACCTTGAGATGGAAGCCCTTTGAAAACATTGTGGGATAAGGAGAAAATGCTGATAACCAGCATTTTCTCCTTTTCTCACAATGTTTTCTAACCTTTCAAAAACAAATCCAATAATTTCAGTTAATTTGTTGTCTGCAAATGCTTTGAATTTGGACCAGTCTAAATTATTGTTGTGTGGTAAAGAGTTAAAGATGCTCATATCATATTTTGGTTGTTTAAGGCTTGAACAAGTATTTTCCACTTTTCAGACTTGGACAATAGAGTAGAGAATGTCTGCAGGGTCATTTGATGATTCTTCTAACCTTGTTGATGTTACCACTCAATCTAATGGTGAACAGAAACAAGATACAGCAACTGTTAATCCAGAACCCAAGGAAAAAGATATAGACCTTCTGACTGAACCTATTGACTTTGAAGAAGGAAAGGAATCTGAAACCAAATCGAAATCAAAGAAAAGTAAAGCAAAAAAACTTTTTAAACGAGCCAAATCTCCCATAAGTGGTGCTATTAACAAAACAACAAAGGAGTTTAAAAAATTAAGTAATTTGCCAAAACATCATTACTCTATTCCTAAATCTCCACAAAAATCACCATCAAAGGAGAACTTAACGGAAGAATATAAGCATCTTGAAGACAAGTTAAGTGAGAAATCAAAGGCTTCAGAAGAATGGCTTGCCTTTCAACAGATGCAAGATAGAATAAAACAGACTGTTTTAAAGACACAAACTAGTTTAAATAAATACTCATCTCACAGTGAGGACGAAGACCAGAAAACAACAACATGGACAGCATTTGATGAAGAAACTGAGGAAGTCATTGATACAACTCTGAGAACAGGGCCTGCCATTAATGTATCTTGTGCTAATGATGTAAGTGAAGTTCTTGATAGTAATTTGTTAGACTTGAATCAGAGTAAACTTAAGCCTTCTACACCTCCTGCAACTCCAGGACCTCCAGTTAATAGTAGAATTTCAAGCATGGATAATTTAGTACAAGATGCAGGAAAACCAGATGACAGTAACCAACCAGAAAAGGCAGAACAAATTGACTTACTGGGATTAAATGACCCATTATCTTTTGTAAGTAATGTGCCGACTATATCCAAAGCTTTAACACAGGATATGGTGGGACTTGACAACTTTCTGGAGCCTATTCCTGCAGGAGATACTTCAGAAAAAGTGGCAGATAAAGAAGTCATCTTAGAGGATCACACACTGTCAGGTTATACCTTTACAGCCTCTTTTCCTAATGAGTCTTCATTACATAAGTCTGCTACAGATCCTACTACTACAGATTATAATGATATTCTTATGTTTGAACAGCCTATCCATGATGATCAACAAATGAAACTTGTATCAGAGCAGAAGTCAGACATAATAGGTCAGATAACAGAAGCAGTGGATTCTATACCTGATAATAAAGAGCTTGAAAAGGATGTTTTACACATGGAATCAACTAACATGGAAACTCCATCTCTTCAACCTCTTCCTGCACTGAAACCAGTTAGTGATATCTTGGATCCAATTAAAACCTTTCCTGATGACATTGACCTGCAAAGTGTATTAGCACCGAATACATTCGATACATTTACTGAAAAGAAAGAACCCAAAGATAATGTTGATATATCATCAGTTTTAGATGATCTTGCCTCCTTTGATCCAATGAAAGCACCTGAAGTTCAGGAAATACCTTTAGCAGAACCACCAAGCAGTATGAATCCATTTCAGCCTCAACCAGGCAGTCAGCAGTATGGCATCCAGACTCAATCACCTGGACATTCACTTGGAGCTGTCCCAATAGAACAAGATATCCTGTCTAAGATAAGGAAGATGTCCACTCCTAATCAGCCAATTTCTCCTGCGAGAAAATTAATCTCTAAACCAGCAGATCCATTTGGATTTGTAAAAAAAGAACTGGGAGCGGATGAAGATGATGGGTCTTATAAATCAATGGCTGATTTGCAAAGGGCAAAACAGAAACAGAATGAGGAGGATATAGTTGAGGATACACAGGATCAGTCTGTAAAAAATGTGAACAATCCATTCTTATCTGGTGATTTTGATGATGATTACTCGAGTAAAGAATTGAGTGAAAATGCTGCTGCAGTTTTTGGAATTGATAAAGATACCTTGAGCTTTGATACACAGACTGTTCCTACCAATAACCTTGATGTTTTTCTAGGTATTGCTGAAGAAGTAAAGCCTATTCCTGTATGGACAGATGTTGTCAAGGGAGAGGATACAAATGATATGTGGGCAGACTCTGATTTTCTTGATAATGCAGGCACTACAGGTGCTTTTGGAGGAACAGATGATAATCAGTCTAGAAGTACTGGAGATGCTTGGGGTTCAGAAAAAATGGTGTCAAATGAAGTTATTACTGAAGGAGCAAGTAATCCTTTCCAACAAGATGATTTTTCTACTCTTGATGAAATTCCTTTTGAAAAACCCAAAGATGATATTCAAAGTCCATTTCATTCTGGGGAGATAAATCTTCAGCCATCTACTGTTACATCATCTGTAAATAATCCTTTTTTAAATCTAGATGTTCAGGCCACATCATCAGATACAGCAAAGGATTTATTAGAGTCTAAGCCTGTCATGCTATCAGATAGTGAAAGCTTTTTCTTTGACTCTGTGAATGACTCTCAGCAACCTGTTGAAGGGGCAGGTGACATATTTGACCCTTTCAAAGTAACTACGGAGGAAAAACCTGAAACTGGCACCAGGCACGATGATACTAAAGATCAGTTAGATGTATTTTCTGCAGTTGCAGCATCAGGAGACAAACAGTTAGCCAAGCCATCAGATGATGATCATGGGTTTGTTCTTGAAATAAAACCTGTAGCAAGTGATACCTCTGATAAGTCAAGTTCTGTCACAGCACCTCTTCTCAAACCTCCACCTAAACCTCCTAAATCTCCACAGCCTCCACGTGAAAATCCATTTGATCGTGACTCTCCCCCAGAGGAAAACTTTGCTCAGTTTGAAGTCAGAGAAGTTGAAAAGCCAAAGGAACCACTACCAAAAAGTATTTCAACAGATAGCACCACAACAGAAGAAGAACCAGAACAACCTCTTGAACCCCTTGAGCCTTTTCTGCCCAAATTGGAGAAAGAGGGTTTTAAACTTATGCTCAGATATCCTACAAAGAAAAAAATAGCTGGAAATAGATATTGGAAGAATGTTTTTGTCAGAATTCAAAAACAAAGTGAAGGACCAATGGTTAAAGTTTATAGTGATGCAAATGATGCTCTCCCCATGCAAGAATTGTTGCTACAGGCCTGTTATTCACTGTCTGAAATGTGTCTCCAACAGTATGACCAATATGGGAAAATACATGCTGTCAAACTTCAGTATGTTTTCTACAAGGAAAGGGTTGGGATTAAGACTGAAAGGATTGCCCCCTCAATAGTTAAGTTTAAGAAACGTGAGAAGCCAAAAGCTACAATGATTCTCGACCATTCTCCACAGGTCTCAGAACTTTTGAAATTTGGTAGCCTTGATAAGGCAGAGATCATTTTATTTATGCAAGCAGTTGAGGATGCACTTATGAATCTAGATGCTCATAGAGAAAAAACTTTGACTTACACAAAAGATGAAATAACAGCTGAAGTGCGTGATGAATATGTGGCTGAATTGGATAAGTTTGGTAAAGTTCTAAGCCAAAAAGCAAGAGTCAGAATATTTGTTCTTGCTTTCCTGACTGGAATGCCAACCGTAGAGGTTGGATTGAATGATAAACGTAGGCGTGGCAAGGAGGTAGTAGGACGATGTGATATCATTCCTATAAAAACTGAAGAGTGGATAAAGCTGGAAGATGTAGAATTCCACAATTGTGTTGATAAGGAAGAATTTGAGAAAACAAATAATATAAAGTTTCACCCACTTGATGCATGCCAGTTTGAGTTACTACGTTATCGTGTTAGACTCCGCGAAAATAAAGAGCTACCATTACAGTTGACTATTCAGCAAATTTTTAAAGAGCGCAAGTGTGAAATTCGTTGTGATCTCTTAGTCACTGGTTATCACTCTTACAGTAAAAAACATGGACAGTTTCCTTGTGAGGACATAGAGGTCCGTTTTCCTATTCCAGAACAATGGATTTACATGTTCCGGTATGAGAGACGCTTTGGTTATGGTTCTATACATTCTAGTCTACGAAAACCTGGTAAAATTAAAGGTAGGTCAGTCTCAATTTGAATTTTTTTTTTCCATCGTCATCTCAAAGTAGGTTTACTGGGCAAAAAAATGGCTGTTTTGAAAACGACATGTTGATACGAATATGGAATGTAGAAAACTTTGGAACTTGCAAGTTAGCATTTTCATCATAATTAGTATAGAAGGGCAAAATAGACATCACTTGTCATAACTTCTGAATATGTGAAAAGCAAATTTATCTTATTTCAATCAGACCATACAAGAGATCTATCATGATGAGTAAGATTTAGTTTCTGTCCATTTGCTGATATACAGGAGTGTGTCTGGAGTATTTGCCTGAAATTTGCAGTGGACTTTGAAAACATTCTTGTATTTATAGATAATTAAAGTAACAATAACTGCCAAAAGGAAACAAAACAGGTGTTAAAATGCATTTAAATTTAAATCATACCATTTAAAAGCATGGAAATTATTGTGAAGATGACAGTCTGTTATTGTACAGTCAGTCGAAGTATCAGTCGCTGGGAGAGAAGTTAATTTTAAAAATTTTAAAACTTGCCAGGTCAGTCCATCTTTTAGGTTACTTTTTGCATGATTTTAAAATTCATTTTTCTTGTAGTGACTAACACTTAGACTGACCACACAATGACAGATTGTCATCTTCACAATATTTTCCATACTTTTGAATGATATGATTGAAATTTAAATGCATTTAACACCTGCATTGTCTTTTTGGCTACTATTGGGCCTTTTAACATAAATTATGGCTTGAATGCATGTTAAAACATGGTAAATTGAGAATTGCTTGTTGAAAGCAATCTCTCCTCTTTGCACCAGTGCTTTAGCTCTTTAAGGCACAATCTGGAGTTTAAACGACCCTGAGAAAAAAGGCTTTTGAAAATAATGCGGAAAAAGGAGAAAATGCTAGTAAACAGCATTTTCACCCTTTTCCACAATGTTTTCTACCCTTCCAACAACAAGTTTCAATTTTTGAGTCACATTTATTATGTTTTTTTCAAATGCTTTCAATTCATATGCATCTGATAAAATGTTGTCTTGTGATAGAGGGTTAAATTAGGAACTCGGCTAGATCTACAAGGAAAAAGCAAGTTGTCAGCATTGGTAACTGGTAATGTGTTTATTATAGACCATTTGGAGATTACCACACAAGGTATATTTTGAGGTTCGATGCAGACCGTACATTCAGGGGTGACATGTTTTCTAAAAAAATTTCTGACCCTTGGAACACAGTTGTTTTTGAAAAATTGTTTTTCTATATACTAACCTTACTTGTCTGTGCCTCAGTGCTTAACCCTTTACCAAACAATCCTGGATTTTCACGACCCTGAGAAAGAAGCCTTTTGAAAACATTGTGGAAAAAGGAGAAAATAACGGTAACCAGTATTTTCTCCTTTTCCCATAATGTTTTCTACCCTACCTGATACAAATTTCAATTTTTAAGTCACATTAACTTGATATCTGCAAATGTTTTCAATTTGGACATGTCTACAATTATGTTGTTTGGGACAGAGTTAGTGTTTGAGACACTATTCTGAACTCTGTGTATGTGGTTAAGGGTTTAGTCTTTTTATAAACCACTCTGAGGAAATAGGTCTTTGAAAACATTGTTGGAAAAGGAGAAAATGCTGGTGACCGGCATTTTCTCCTTTTTCCAAAATGTTTTCAACTTTTCAAAGACAAGTCTTGTCATTGCCAAGCCAAATTTGATTTAAAGACTGCAAATGCTGTCAATATGGACAAGTGTGAAATCTTATCGTCTTGTTAGGAGTTTACTTGTATGATTTTTATTCCAGGGTTGGAACGTCTGACGATGATGGCACAGGGACTTAATCAAACACTCATGGAAGCAGACGTGGGCACAGCAAAATACGAACATGTGTACAGAGCTGTGGTGTGGAGGATTCCCAGACTCCCAGTCAGAAACCAAGGTAACATTCTCTTCTTAAAAGAAAAGGTCAAACCATCCTTTCTTTGTGACAAATCTTGTTAATTCTGTCTCCTAAGATCATTATAATACGCTTGACGTTTCTTGAGGTATCCTCAAGTAAGTCTGTCTGTCTGTTTGGCTGTATGTCTGTCATTGTGTCTGTCTCTCTGTGGACATGCACATACAAATAATTGTGTTGCAAATCATCCCTTTATTATGCTATCTTTGTATTGCAATTTTGTACAACTATTTTCAAGAAACGTGCAAAATGCAATATTGGATGTCTGAATTTAACCCTAGTTTAGCACTTGATCCCATGATTGAACAACCCAAAGCCTCTGAGGACATTCTTGGAACAGGAGAAAATTCTTGTAACCAGCATTTTCTCTTGTTGCACTGTTTCCACAATGTTTTCTGCCTTATCTTAAGACAAGCATAATAACAACCTTTCAAAGACAAATTCTAACACTTTGACCACATTTGATTTGCCATTTTCAAATGCTTTCATTATCCACAGGTCTGAAATTTTGTTGTCAATGAAATATTTTCAAGACTAGTGGTTGAAGTATTAATTCCTTTTAACCTTTAGGCTGCTAATGAAAGGACCCTGCAGACAGTGTAGATCAAGATCAGACTGCACAAAACATGTAGTCTGATCTATGATATACACTGTCCAATATGGTATTTTCTTTCTGGTGTTATCAACTTGGAAATCACAAAATTTGGGTTTTTACTTTGGAGTGGAAATTTTTGTTTCATTTATGTAGCAGGTTAAGGGTTAAACAATGAAGAATTATTTATTCCTGAACAAATCCACTTTGTTTTTCGTAATGCAGATTAGCTTTGAACCTCTCTCTTCTCTATCAAAGCATGTGACAGAGCTATTCAATATATTTTTGTGATGGTTCCAATTTTCATCAATGCACACATCAGCGCTAATTTTCAATTTTCACCAACCATTTTGAATTGCATTCATAGTCTTAAACTAGATATACAGAGTAATGTAATTTCTGATTGGCTAAACCATTTTCACCCAGAAACTATGTTACATTGAAATTGAGAAAATTCTTGGTAAGTGGACTTGGAATGGTCGATGAATACAAGCCCTGATTCAAAATCGAAAGAGTCAGCTGAGATAATTTCACTTGTGCCAAAATCTAGTACTAGTGATGCTAAATAGAAAAAGAAAATATGCTCTTTATGTTACATGGAAAACAATCAGAGAAAAGAAGAAATTGAGAAATTTCTCCATTTTCTGCAAGTTTTTTTTTTTTTTTAAAGCTGTTCACTGTGTGAAGGTTACATCTTATGTGTGCAGTAATGATTAGAAGCACTTGGATTACCATTTTGTTGTACATTCAGGTGCATACACAAGTCATCTATTCAAGTTAAAACTTGACTTGGGACCACATGATGAGATTCCAGAAATGTTTGAAACGACAAGCTATGTAGAATTTACTATGCCCTGCAGCACCGTCTCCCAATCCCAGATCCGCAGTATTGCTGTGACCAATCCCAACCCTCCAGAAAAATGGGTCCGATCCATGGCCAAGTACAACTACATCATTGAAATAGAGCACTTAAATGAGTACCCAGAGATCATGACTGTTGGAACAGTTTATAAAGAGGCAGCTGTTACAGGTACAAAGTCAGAGGAGGATAATGAACCGGAGGAGAGAGATCCCAGACTAGCAGTGTCAGACTCAGACTCTAGTGATACAGACTGATGTTTGTAACTACAGGGACATTGGATGTATTATGTAATTCCAAAATCAATGCCTGAAGTTTTATAACTCTTGAGACACTAGTTATATTTTGTAACAATAGTGACTCTAGCTATAGTTTGTAGCTCCAGTGATACTGAAGTATGTAACCTTATTGATACAGACTATAGTTTGTAACTCTTGTAATGCAAACTGAAGTTTGCAACTCTGGTGGTACATACTGTGGTTTGTAACTCTTGTAATGCAGAAGTTTGTACTGAAGTTTGTTACTCTAGTAACATGGATAAAAGTTTTTAAGTGTAGTTACACTAGCTTTAGTTTGTAACTCTAGTGACACTGGCTTTAGTTTGTAACTCCATTGACATGCACTGTAGTTTTAGCTCTAACAATACAGACTGAAGTATGTAACTCTGTTGATACAGATAGTAGAATTGTAAGTTTAGTTACACATGCTATCATTTGTAACTGTAGTGACATTTGACCATAGTTGGTTATTTCAGTGGCAATAAATTACTATTTGTGAATGGTGGTACAAATTAATGGCTTTTACTCCAGTGACCATGGCTTTGAATTCTAGTATGAGTCACTGGAAATTAAGAAAAGTATGCACAATTGGGACTTCAGAGTAATTTTTTTAACCAAAGTTTACAGACATGATATTATCTTAATTTTATTACAGTCCTTCTCCATAAAAGATTGTTTCATATTTGAGAGAGCTTTCGTTGTTATGTAACCCTTTACCATACATCACCATTTTGCATTTGTCCATTGACATTGAAAATGTAGCCTAACCTTTTACCACACAGTCCAAAATGACATAGCGAATTTAGCTGAACCTTTTACCACACAGTCCAGACTTTTAACAGCCCTGAGGATGAAGGTTTTTGAAAACATTGTTGGAAAAGGAGAAAATGCTGGTAACCAGCTTTTCTTCCTTTTCCCACAGTGTTTTCTAATCTGTTGAAGACAGAAATTATTATGTGAACTACATTTTATTTTATTGTCTAAAAGTGCTTTCAATATGGTTGAGTCCCAAATGTCACTTGATGTTAAATGATGGACCTTCTCCTTGAAAGAGGAAAAGGAGAAAGCAGAAAATGCTGGCTTTTAAAAGCGTTTATTCCTCAGTGTTGTTAGAATATTGGACTGTTTGGTAATGGGTTGACATTAGACTGCCTAAAATTTCTGTCTAAGAAAGACCCAAAACACTGCTATAGCTGGTATGAAAAGAATATTGCAAAAGATTTCACCTTTTGTAGGCCTTTGCTAAACTATTTATACCTTAACTCTTTACCAAACAACACAATGCTAGACTAGACCAAACTGAAAGCATTTGCAGATGACTATATAAAGGTAGATCATATAATGATTTCTGCCTTTGATAAGGTAGAAAGCATTGTGGAAAAAAGAGAAAATGCTGGTTACGAGCATTTTCTCCTTTTCCCACTATGTTTTCAAGAGCCTTCCTGTTCAGGGTCGTTGAAAGTCAGGATTGTTTGGTAAAGGGTTAACTCTACCACACAACAAAATGCTAGACTTGTCCAAATTGAAAGCTGTTGCAAACAACAAATCAAATGCGGCACATATGATGAGATTTACGTTTTAGAGCATATGAAATATTGTGGGAAAAGGAAAAGAATGTTGGTTACCAGCATTCTCTCCTATTCCTAGATTGTTTGCGAAAGCTGCCTTCCTCATTGGTTGTAAAAATTTCTGGTTTGCGGAGTCATTCTTTACATAAGCAACCTTGATATTACTCTTATCAGGGTGTTTTATTCTAAACTGAAAATGCTTGTTGGGATTATTATGTAATCTAGGGATTAAGTGGTAACTATTTCCTACTATTAAGCTTTGCTTATTGAGTAAAAACTAAAAAAAGGTTTTCAGTTTTTTTAATGTATGCCATTTTATCTATTTTGAAATGACACGCAACAACCCTTTACCAGATGACAAAATTTTAGCCTTGTCTAAATTGAAAGCATTTGCAGACGACAATTTCTATGTGGCTCACATGGTGCAATTTTTCTTTGATAGGGTAGAAAACATTGTGGGAAAAGGAAGAAATGCTGGTTACCAGTGTTTTCTCCTTTTCCCACAATGTTTTCAAAAGGTTTCTTTCCCAGGGGCGTCAAAAGGTGGCATCGTGCGGTAAAGGGATAATCAAAAGAACTGGGGCAGAGTTTATTACTCTTTACTATTACATATACCTGTAACAAACAGTGATCATCCATATCATTTCATTATTGCTGAGTTACTCTTGTAATATACACAACATTTTGTTCAACCCCTTCCCAAATGACTTTTGTTCAACCCTTTCCCAAATGACTTTTGTTCAACCCTTTCCCAAATGACTTTTGTTCAACCCTTTCCCAGATGACTTTTGTTCAACCCTTTCCCAGATGACTTTTGTTCAACCCTTTCCCAAATGACTTTTGTTCAACCCTTTCCCAAATAACTTTTGTTCAACCCTTTCCCAGATGACTTTTGTTCAACCCTTTCCCAGATGACTTTTGTTCAACCCTTTCCCAAATGACTTTTGTTCAACCCGTTCCCAAATGAAAAATTCTAGACTCATCCAAATTGAAAGCATATGCATGCAACAAAAATTTAACCCTTAAAGCACCTTTCATGACTATAGTTGTGTTTGTGGCCAGTGTAGATCAAGATCAGGTTGCACAAAATGTGCAGCCTGATCTTTGATCTGCACTGTCCACTTTGCTGAATCTCTGTAGACAAAAGCAAACATGAAATTGCAATTATTTGGGACGTATTCTAGGATGAAAATGTCTGACAGGTTTATTCGGCGCTCTAAGGGTTAAAATGGTACAAATGAACTGTGGTACATTAACCCTTATCCTGCTGAATAAAAGAAATGGAACTTTCAAACAGATAGTATAAGCCCAAAACTTTCCTCTTTCAAAGGTACTGTTGGAGGAAAGATATCTCCCTATCGGACAGTGTAGATCAAAGATCAGACTGCACATTCTGTGCAGTCTGATCTTGATATACGCTGTCAGCAAAAGGTCAGTGAGTCGCAATAAGCAGCCTAAGGGTTGATAATAAAAACTTTCCTAAAGCTGCTGTCATCATATGGTGATCTGAAAAAAAGTCCCTAACTTTAGTCCAAACTACATGCATAACTTTGCCAGTATTCTGAGAATGTCTAGTTTTATGTAATAGGTATGTAAAACTTAGCTATATGTAACCTTGTAAAATAAACTATCGCTTTTTTCTTGTTAAAATTAATTTATATTGTTTTCCAAATGGCAATTTTTTACATATCCCACATATTAAATTTACTTCTTTCAGAAAATTATAACAGTGTTTTTGTAAATGACTGTTTTTCCATACTAGTGCAAACTGTGACAGCTGGCTTCGATGCAGAAAGAGCTTATGTTGCACTGCAAAATTGTATGTCAAGAATGTTAGTTTGCACTCACCCAATATGTAACAATTTATTTTTATGTATTGGTAAATGCCATAGTTTCCACATTTCTACTGTCACAGTGTTTATTCTTTTGAGTGCATGTATCATTTTGAGCTGTGTATCACTGTCATATTTGTTACATTTATAACAGAAATATACAGAATTGATATTGTAAACTATCAGTATCTAATTCTTCATACATAATTATGTTCTCTTATATTTTTATTTGTAACCTTTTACCAAACAATCCTAAGTTATTACAACTTTGAGAAAGAATGCATTTCAAAAAACATCTCAGGAAAAGCAGAAATAATGGTGACCAGCATTTACTCCTTTGCCCACAATACTTTTTTACCCTTTCAGAGACCGATCCCATTGGTTAAACCAGATTGAATTTTTTTTTTTTTTTTTTTTTGACAACTGCTTTTGATAGCAACCAAAATCTTGTCGTCTTGCATAATGTTGGCCTTTTTGAGCCCTTCTTTAGATTGACCACATCATTACATCAGTTATGCAGGAGAGAAATGTTTGAAAGACAGGAATGTGCCTATTTTGCATGTTATTAAAAACAGCAAGTTGCTGTGGAATTTGAGAAATTGTCTGTGATAAGTAATGCCCCCCCCCCTCCTTTCTCACAATGTTGTTTAAGCTGTTTACTGCAGGGGCATCAAAAGAAACTTTTTTATTAATCCTTTACCAAACCAGTGAGTTTTAGAATTGAAACTGAAAGCATTTGCAAATGACAAAATAAATATGTTGAAATTTGATAATGGAAGGGTAGAAAACATCATGGGAAAAGGAGAAAATGCTTTTTACCAGCATTTTCTCCTTCTTCCATGTTTTCAAACGTGGTTTTCTTTGGGGTCTTTAAAACTAGGTGTTGTTTGATAAAGGGTTAAGAGTTAACTTTTTCCCAAAGAGTGAATTGTAGACCATCTGAAATTGAAGGTATCTTCAGACTACAACTCTACAAGTGGATACAAATGTGCTAAAGTTCTCTGATTGGATAGAAGACAACAATGTTTCTAAAAATCTTTTTTTCTATAGGGTCTTTAACCCTTTACCAGACGACAAATTTTTAGCCTTGTCCAAATTGAAAGCATTTGCAGACGACAATGTCAGTGTGGCTCAAATGGTGCAATTTTCTCTTGATAGGGTAAAAAACATGGTGGGAAAAGGAGAAAATGCTGGTTACCAGCATTTTCTCCTTTTCCCATAATGTTTTCAAAAGGCATCTTTCCCAGGGGCGTTAAAAGGTGGCATTGTGTGGTAAAGGGTTAAAATGTGGGATTGTCTGGTAATGGAGTAACATATCAGCTTTTTTTACTACTTAACCTCAAACAGATTTTTTTTCTGCTTCTATAATTTTGTTTGTTTACTTCCTGCCATTGTATTGATTGCATTTCACTTTTTATTTACACTAGATCTGGTGATAGCAGGCATTTTATCCCGTACAGCTTTAACTCTTTACCGCACAATCCTGATTTTTAACGACCTTGAAAAAGAAAGCTTTTGAAAACATTGTGGGTAAAGGAGAAAATGCTGGTACCCAGCATTTTCTCCTTTTCCCACAATGTTGTCTTCACTTCCCAAAACAAATTTCAATTGTTGGGTTACATTTATTTTGTCATCTGCAAATGCTTTCAATTTGGACCAGTCTAAAATTTTGTCGTTTGGTAAAGAGTTAAGAAACTTGAAAACGATCAAATATAGAGTGGGCATAATTATCTTTCACTGTTATATTGTTATATGTGAGTCATGCTAGGAGAAAAGTGTGCTTAATGCATCTGCAAAAAGTATCGACCCAGGTTAGCCTGCGCAGTTTGCGCAGGCTGACCTGCGCCAAAACTGTTCCCTATTGGTCAGTTTTGTGTTTGTTCAAGGACCAGTCTACCTCATCATTCAGTTGGTTAACTCTGTACCACACAATCCCGACTTTTAACAACCCAGTGAAAGAAGCCTTTTGAAAACATTATGGGAAAAGGAGAAAATGCTGGTAACCAGCATTTTTTGCTTTTCCCACAATGTTTTCTACCCTCCCAAAAACAAATTTCAATTTTTCAATCACATTTATTTTGTCGTCTGCAAATGCTTTCAATTTGGACCAGTCTAAAATTTTGTCGTTTGGTAAAGAGTTATTCAGAAAAGTGGCTGTAATGGATCCATAATCATGTGATGGCTTGATTGGTGCAATGCATCGCCGAGATGCATCAAGCCCACTTTTGCCAGAGTGTGGCTCGTATTGTACATGTAGTTGGAACTTTTATCTGACAATATCAGGATTATTGTAGTTTAGATGGTACAAAGACTATTTTAGGGTTGGATTGTTTTAAAGAAAATGCTGAGGTTTTGTCGTAGCCCTCTTTGTCAGCTTCATCTGTAATTATGTGATATACATGTCAGCCATGCTCTGTGAAAAGCACCTTAATGCATTTGTGTAAAGTATTGACACAGGTCAGCCTGTGCAGTCCGCACAGGCTGACCTGGGCCCAGACTGTTTGCTCTTTGTCAATTTTTTGTATGTCAAAGGAACATTCTACCTTATAATACAGTCTGTTGTTAGAAGTAATGAATTTCCCACATTGTTTTCTACCCAAATGAAGACAGAAATAATCATTGAAGTTACATTTAATTTGTCGTCTGCAAATGCTTTCAATTAGGTCAGGTCCGAAATTGTGTCGTATGGTAAAGGGTTTAGCCCCCTTTTTCCCAGAGCATGACTCATAAAGTCTTGAAGCAGCATGCATGATGATTATGGGCACTTCTTTGATTGTCACCACTTACATGGTAAATATTCACACTTATCATGTGAAAAAGATAGTTGAAAAGTTGGAGGGATGTTCTGCGATTTGAAAAATGGCCAGTGTATTTCATATACCCAAAGTACAGCAGAAGGTTTCCTAAACTGCATCTAAAGTTATGGTCAGTCAGCAACCTTGGTTAACTCTTTACCAAACGGCAAAATTTTAAACCAGTCCAAATTTAAAGCATTTGCAGACGACAAAATAAATGTAATTGAAAATTTGAAATTTGTTTTGGGACGGGTAGAAAACATTTTGGGAAAAGGAGAAAATGCTGGTTACCAGCATTTTCTTCTTTTCCCACAATGTTTTCAAAAGGCTTCTTTCTCAGGGTTGTTAAAAGTCGGGATTGTGTGGTAAAGGGTTAATGGTACTGTTTATTTCTATGTTATTTATAGCTTCTGTCATATTTATACATATAATTATACGCTCATCCTTGATCAAATGAAACATGGCAGACTTGAATGATTAAAAATCAAAAGTCTGACAAGAAAAAATTACATGTATGGTCAATCTGTTTAACCCTTTACCACATAATCCTGAGTGTTAACGACCCCAAGAAAGAAGGCTTTTTGAAAAATTGTTGGAAAAGGAGAAAATAACTAGCATTTTCTCCTTTTCCGACAGTGTTTTCTACCCTTCCTAAAACAAATTTCAATCTTTCAGTTACTTTTATTATGTCCTCTGCAAATGCTTTCATTTTGGACAAGTCTTAATTTTTGTTGTGTGGTAAAGGGTTTTGCAACATACTTTACAATGCTCATTCTACACATACCACCGACAAAGACATAAATTATGCAGTCATCAAAATAATGACAACAGTAATAATTGATGTGTCTGTATGTGTGTGTCTTTTATCTCGATTATTTGAAGAGAGTAAAAGGATATAGCTTTTGCAAATGGATATATGAGCTGCAGTTTGAAGTAATGAAGTTGTATTTTTCATGTAGTAATGGTTATCAGCATGCTGGGACACGAAGGTTTGACCGCAACGCATTTTAGAATGAACAATTAGCCCTTTACCACACAATCCTGATTTTTAACGACCCTGAGAAAGAAGCCTTTTGAAAACACTGTGCGAAAAGGAGAAAATGCTGGTAGCCAGCATTTTCTCCTTTTCCCACAATGTTTTCTTCCTTCCTAACTCAAATTTCAATTTTTGGGTCACATTCATTTTGTTGTCTGTAAATGTTTTCAATTTGGACCAGTCTAAAATTTTGTCGTTTTGTAAAGAGTTAAGTCTTTACCAGACAAAAAAGTCAAGTTGTCCATATTGAAAGTGTTTGTAGACAACATATGAAATGCGACTCAAATGATGGAATGTCTTTTGAATGGAAAGAAAATAATTGTTAGAAAAGGAGAAAGTGATGGTTAAAAGCACTTCTCTTTTCCCACAATGTTTCCAAAAGTGATATTCCTTATGGTTTAAAAAAAAATAGTTTTGTAAAGGGTTGCACTTGACATTAGTAGTGATTTCTTACAAACATGTTTAAATATGTTTGTGGTTCCAGTTATGAAGTATCCAGTTTACAGGTAGCATTTTAACCCTTTACCACACAACCAGGACTTTTAACGACCCCGAGAAAGATGTTTGAAAACGTTGTGGGAAAAGGAGAAAACGTTGGTAACCAGCATTTTCTCTTTTTTTTCCCACAATGTGTTTTACCCTGTGATAGAGATCATATTTTGAGTTACATTTAATTTGTTGTCTTGCAAATGCTTTCAATTTGGATGAGTGTAACATATTGTTGTGTCATAAAAGGTGAAAATGATCATGGCTTTTACCAGACTATCTATTTTACCCAGTGAAACAATGAAATCTCACTTCTGTTTTCATCTAGTCTAAGTTCTTACTCAAATTTTAGAAGTGTTGCCTGCTATCAGTTAGACACAAATTGTTTCCAGTATGGACAGAACATTATCTCATATGGTGACAGTCCTCTCTTAAAGCTTGTATGAGAAAGAAGG
Source organism: Tridacna gigas (assembly GCA_945859785.2). Classification (NCBI taxonomy): domain Eukaryota; kingdom Metazoa; phylum Mollusca; class Bivalvia; order Cardiida; family Cardiidae; genus Tridacna; species Tridacna gigas. The sequence continues at coordinate 70,002,737 of OX244029.2, forward strand.
CTCCCAAGAACATGCTCAGGAAAGAAGAAAATGCCAGTAAACAGCAGTTTATCCTTTTCCCACAATATTATCTATCCCTTCAACCACAAATTCACTCATTTGAACATCAAGTTTTTTTTGTTGTCTTCAGATGTTTCCAAGATGTATAGGTGCAAAATTGTGTTGTCTGCTTAAGAGTTAGAGTTTGCCGAAAATAATATGAGGTCATTTAATATGCTTGGGTGTATTACTGAATTACATGTATATTGGATGAGTACACTGCAGAACCAGTCTTTATTTTTGAACGAGGCAATGTACTAACCCAGCATGTTAAATGACGTCTTTATTTCACACATACATTCTGACATTTAAATCCTTACTATACAATCCCAACCTTTAAGGACCCTGAAAGAGAAGGCTTTTGAAAGCATTGTGGGAAAAGGAGAAAATGCAGGTTTTCTCCTTTTCCCACTATGTTTTCTAATATATCAAAGACAGAAATCTTAATTTTAGCAACATTTAATTTCTCGTCTGCAAATGCTTTGAATTTGGTCCAGTCTAAAAATTTGTTGTTTGGTAAAGAGTTAAACAACAAATATCTGTGCTGTTTTATTTGTTAAAAAAGCATTTGAAACAAAAGTAATTCCCTGAGAATTTTACTTAACTCTTTACCACACGACAAAATTTTAGACCAGTCCAAATTTAAAGCATTTGCAGAAGACAAATGCAACTTAGGAATTGAAATTTGTTTTGGAAGGGGTAGAAAACATTGTGGGAAAAGGAGAAAATGCTGGTTTCTCCTCTTCCCACAGTGTTTTCAAAAGGCTTCTTTCCCAGGGTCGTTAAAAGTCGGGATTGTGTGGTAAAGAGTTAAATAATGATGATTTGTGATAAAAGATTTTTGTAGACTACTTGCCAGGCAAGTACTGATATTTAGGACTGTAGCCTCATTTTGAAGGATCCATATTCTGAAATACAGGTTCTTGCTGAAAAATCTGTATTTCGGACTCTACATTAGCCCAGAAGACAATTTTTGTCTTTGAAATGATTGAAAATATTGCTCGAAAAGGGGAAAATGTTGTTCTACTTTTCCCAGAATATGTTTATGTGTGATGGTCAGTTATACTATTGTATCTAAGCCAGTACCTAACAATCCTGTGTATTATCAAACTTAGGAAGAGGGCTTTTTAAAACATTATGGGTAAAGGAGAAAATGCTGGTAACTAGAATTTTCTCCATCTCCCACAATGTTTTTTACCCTTTCTTTCACTTCATCCACATTTAAGTTGTTGTCTGCAAAAGCTTTCAATTTGGAATAGTCTTAAATTTCGTCATCTGGTGAGGATTAACCCTTGACCACATTAAAAAATTTTGGACTTTTCCAAACTCAAAGCATATGTAAGACAACAAATTAAATGTGGCTTAAATTGTGGAAGTTGCCTTTGATAGGGTAGTAAACATGTGGGAAAAGGAGAAATTCTGCATACCAGTATTTTCTCCTTTTCCCACAATGTTTTCAAGTTGTCTCTCTCAAGGTGGTTTTAAGTCGGGATTGTATAGTAAAGGGTTAAATGTTATCTGCACTTGCTTCTTCACACATACCAGAACTGCCCTTTTATATTGTTTTAACCTGTAGATAATTGTATTCACATAGCAGTATCGATAATGTTAGTATCTTTGTTTCTATTGTGGTTTTTTGATATTGTTTTAGAAAGTTGAATAAAACACAAGTTAAAACTGTATGAATATTTTATTATTATTCAAAAACAGTCCATTTATTAATAATTATGTGTATGGTGTTTAATGCCATTTTCAACATTATTTCAATTTTATCCCAGCGGCCAGTGCACCTGTCCATGCTTCCCTGGAATTTCTTTTACCAGTACTATGCACAATATTCTTTCCAAGCCACTGGCAGCTTTCCCACAGAACGTCGTTGAAACAATGGTCAGCGGCAGTGACTATCATCAGTCCTCTGTTTTATGTCACTCAAAAATTAAATTTTGTGTTTTGAAGGGTAGCAAATATTCTGGGAAAGGAGAAAATGCTGTTTACCATTTTCTGCTTTTCCCACAATGCTTTCAAAGGCTTTTTTACCTAAGGTCATTAAAACTCTGGATTGTGTGGTCAAGAAAAATATTGTAACATATATGAAGGCAATGTGGGGAAAAAAAAAGATTCTTTGTTTACAGTTCACAGATGTTTATATAAAAGAAGACAGAGCTGTCTTATAGATATTGAAACAATTCTTCACTGATGACAAGCTAATCCCTGCAAACACATAGGGTTTATAATTCAATGGTTTCAAGTATAAATCTTGTTTGGAACATTTATTTTCCAAGGTTCAAGGCTGGTCATTCCAACTAGAGTCATTTGTCCCTCACGGATGAACATTGTTTTGACTTTGTTTAGTATTTAAAGGGCTGGTAGCTGGACAAGATTATTCTTGACAAGGCTAGGACTGTTCAACAAGGCTGCATGGATAGGTGCTTTGACTTTCATGACATACTGCTGACTGAACCTCGAGTTTCGATGAAGAACAGCTGAAGAAATCATCCATCACAATGTCATTGTCCCATGAAATCTTTACACAGAGGAAAATCTTTCAGACTTCCTTCAACCCCCAAATATGTCTAAAGCCAAAACGCTCACTTTGAACTGCTTGTTACAGAAAGAGAAAGTGAAGACCACAATACAGTAAAACCTGTTGCATTTGGCACCTCTAAATAGCTAGCAATTAGTTATAAGAAAGTTTATAGACCATGCTCTGTGAAAAGCAGGTTTAATGCTTCTGCAAAAATTATCAACCCATGTCAACCTGCCCAGTCCACCGAACTGACCTGGGTCAAAACATGAGCCATGCTCTGGCAAAAGGGGGCTTCATGCATCTCCGTGATACATGATACCAAGCAAGTCATCACATAATTAGGGACCCATAAAATCAATAATGTCTAACAACCGACACTATCATAAGGTAGACTGGTTCTTTGACATACAGAAAATGGACCAATAGCGAAAAGTTTCGGCCCAGGTCAGCCTGCGCAGGCTGACCTGGGTCAATACTTTTCGCAGATGCATTATGCCCCCTTTTCACAGAATATGGCTCATTTTGTTGTGGGTAAATTTAAAGACAAGTGGATCTTTACCTTGCAACAACTTGTTTGGTATATTGCATTACGAAGGTGCTTTAAATTGCTACTCCCAGGGTACCAAATGCAAATTTATTGAAATATAATGAGCAAGCACCTGTCTTAACCCTTTAACAGAAAACAAAATGTTAGACTAGTCCAAATTCAAAGCATTTTCAGAGGACAAAATAAACTTGACTCGAAAATTGAAATTAGTTTTGGGGGAAAATATTGTGGGCAAAGGGAAAAATGTTGGTCACCAGCAGTCTCTCCTTTTCTACAATGCTTTCAAATGGCCTTTTCTTCAGGATCATTAAAATTCACCATCATGTGGTAAAGGGTTAATCCTTTACCAAACAATCCCAGGTTTTTTCGTCCCTGAGAAAGAAGCCTTTTGAAAACATTGTGGGAAAAGGAGAAAATGCTGGTAACCAGCATTTTCTCCTTTTCCAACAATGTTTTCTACCCTTCCCAAAACAAATTTCAATTTTAGAGGCACGTTAATTTTGTCGTCTGCAAATGCTTTCAATTTCAACGGGTCTAAAATTTTGTCATTTGGTAAAGAGTTGAGCAAGAACGTTTAGAGTGACCCAAAGGAACTTCCTTTACACAGGTTCGAATGTAAATGGGGAAACACAGCATCTCTGCCAAACAAACAACACAATCACAACTAGGTGAAATAGTTTTTAATATCAACTGACATTAAATTTCGTAATTTTCAAATGACCTTTTTTCCATACCATAAGATTCAACAACCAACATCTAATACCCTTTACCAAACGACAAAATTTTAGACTTGTCCAAATTAAAGGCATTTGCAGACGACAAAATAAATGTGACTCAAAAATTGAAATTTGTTTTGGGAAGGTTAGAAAACATTGTGGAAAAAGTAGAAAATGCTGGTTACCAGCATTTTCTCCTTTTCCCACAATGTTTTCAAAAGGCTTCTTCTTCAGGGTCATTAAAACCTGTGATTGTGTGGTAAAGAGATAATCCAAAGTTTTGCACAAAATTCTTTTCAAAGATGCCACAGTTGAGATCTCCAGGGTTGTTAATACTCTGGCCTTTTTAGTAAACAGTTAATATCCTGAACCACTGATCTATGTGTTTGGAGCGCCGAATGCATCTGGTAACCTTTCAATAGCATACCTGGAAAAAAAGGATAACTGAAAAAGTTGTTGTTCATGGTACAAAAGAAAAAGAATGAACAGGACTAATGTAAAACTGATGTGTCCTTGTTGAAAGCCGTTTTTACAGAGGTAACCCTTTACCACACAATCCCAACTTTAAACGACCCTGAGGATTATGGTTTTCAAAAGCATTGTGGGAAAAGGAGAAAATGCTGGTTACCAGCATTTTCTCCTTTTCCCACAATGTTATTCTACCCCTATCAATTTTTTTCATTTGAGCAACCTTTATTTGTCGTCTGCTAATGCTTCCATTTTGTACAAGTCTATTAATTGGTTTGGTAAAAATTTAAAGACTTGTCTAAATCATAGACATAATGTGAAAGACTTCACATGCATAGGGAAGTATAACAAAAGTCAACACTGTATATGCTAGTCTATAAACGTGTCCTACACTGTGCAAGAAACCCATTTTTACCACCTTTTAAAATCAAACTAATTCAATGCCAAGGGCAGTTCTGGTTGTTTTGAGACAGAGCATAGATCAGACTGCACTCCCTGTGCAGTGTAATCTTTGAAACTGCACCATTGGGTATAGTGAGAGATATTGTGACCAAAGGGCCCATGGAATCTGCAATTTTTGTCTTTTTAATTAAGCTTTGAATGTATCTTTTCCACCTTTCATGTAGGTTATTTTTAAGCTTGAGAAGAAAAATGCTTTTTAAACATTGTGCATATAGGAGATGCTTGTAAGCAGTATTTTCTATTTTTCTGACAATGATTTCTACACCTCTAAAGACAAAATTTATTATTTAAATTGTACCTAATGTACCTATGCAAATGTTTTCATTATGAACAAGTTTGAAACTATTTGTTTAGTAAAGTTTTAAGATACACACTGTTAAGCAAACGTTTTTTTTTTTTCTTCAAGAAATATTGTACACTGAATCAAGCAATGCTACAATTTCATTAAAGTCATCAATTCATGAGTTACCTTCTCTGTTGAAGAAACATAATGGGTACACCAGGAACCTTTCTAATTCTTCTCTTCAAATCTTTATCACAGGTAGCAACTATATAACATTTATGCTGAAAAAAAAAAAAAGTAATTAACAATACAATTAAAAACCATTAACATGAATTTTGAAGTAATTTTAATTTGATTATCTAATTACTATTGGGAATAGAAAAAAGGAAATTTCTGTTATGCTTTTCAGTAGTTTATCAAAATCTAACAGTGAATTATATCCTTATAATTCACGGGTGAATGTTATAACTTTTATTTTTGAATTTTTAGTGGGCAAAGATCATGTTTTATGACATAGTCAACATCACTCATGGCGTCATTATTACAGCTAGTCCATATCCGACTAGATTGAGTAGAACTATTTCGCTTGAAAAACACACATATTTTCATGATGAGCAAAAGTAGACATGAAAAGAAAAGTTAAGATGAACAGTATAAAAGAAATAGGATAATTGTTTGTTTCAGTGTATGATTGAAATTCCTCTTTCATCTTGTGAAAGGAAAAGGCCATATTTTCACTCGTGCCTTTGCCACTCGTGAAAATATAGCCTTTGCATTTCACTTGATGAAAGAAATTTCGCCCATACACTGAAACAAACAATTATCCTCTATATTTTTCATTAGCTACTGTTCAGTGCCCATGATAATGTAATTAAGCACTGACAGAAGGAATTCATAACCAATAATTTGGAAAACGTACTTTTTATTAAAATTCAATGCATGAACGCAGGTCATTAGTGATTTCTCTTTTAGCCAAATATTTTTCAAAAGACATCTGCAAGACAATAGAAGATGTTGGGAGGTGGCAATGTAGTCATTAAATGACAATTTCTATTATCAGAGATAAGTTTGAAGTTTTATGCAGATTTAAGCACTGTCGTCTTATTTTCTCATGATGTTTTCAAAATCCTTCCTCCCAAGTCATAATAAAACGGGTAAAAGTTTAATTTTTGTATCTAAAATATCTGACCTGTACCACTCTCTGAAATAGGCAGTCATCTGCATATGTCCCTTTATGTAAACATGGTAGTCTCTGAAATCTATCGTCTTTCACAATCCTGGAATCAAACAACAATTATCATCAGTAACATAAAAATATATATGAGTCTTGCACTGTGAAAAGGGGTTCTTATGTATATGCAAAAAGTCCTGACCCAGATCAGCCTGCACAATCTGCCCAAGCTGACCTGGGTTGAAACTTTTTGCTATAGGTCAATTTTCTGCATCCCCAAGGACCAGTCTACCTCATGATTCAGTTGGTTGCTAGACAAAATATATTTTACAGATCCATAATTATATGATGACTTGCTTAGTATAATGCATCAGAGATGTATTAGACACCTTTTTGCCAGTTCATATCTACATTAACGGTGTTGGTGCAAGACAGCAGTACTACATGTATTTATCTCCTTACCACATGACAAAATTATATTGTATTAAACCTAATTTTGTGTTGATAGTCCATATCATTTATCAACATTTTTTTTCAAAGCCACCTTGTGCTAATTTGCTAAAAGAGGAAATAAGTTAGGTACTAGATGTGTGTTACCTGTAAATGCAAAGTCAGTTTTGCAATCATCAGCAATTCTTTGTGACTGATTGAATGTGTTTAATGCCGCTTTCAACATTATTTTAGTCATATTACGGCAACAGCTTGCCCTTCTGAAGTATCTCGCCCAAGGACACTCCAACAATAAACCCAGCACAATAAACCCAGTGATGCTCAAACCTGGAGCCTCCTGGTTACAAGTCCTACACATACCACTGAGCCATGCAGGACCTCTGTTAAATTCTTTGTGAACAAACATGTATGAGGAAAAAATTTGTACAATGACTAAAAGGTCACACTAACCTGAGAGCTACTCTGTACTTTGAACCCAGTTTCTCCAATTCAGCCATTACACAGTCTGTGACATATGGTATACCTTTGTTTAGAAAACACAGAGATTTATTTCACCTAACCTTGCAGTCACAGTAATACCAAAGGCTTATTATATTTAGATTTCTTGGAAATATATCTCAAACTCAGCCTTAACATTAATACATGTATAGTGCTCTATATCTTACAGCAAAACTTTACATCTTATGGAACAAGATTTTTTCAAAGTTCACCTCATGTAACACTCTCGGTAAAACATCTGCCCCTACTTTGGGTCCATTTTTGACCACTATAGTATCATTAAAAAATAAATACATGTAAGTTGCAATTAAGAAACCAGTACATCCAGACATGCATTGCAAGTCTTTCCTATCACCAGTACAATGCACAACATTCTTCCCAATCTACCGGCTGCTTTCTCAACTGAAAAAAGACAAGTTACCTACACTTGGCATAAAGGCAATCCATCATCCCTTGCATAATATCAATTTTGTTTTGTATAGAGAAGTTCACAAAGTTTGTGTCAACAAGGACGTGGTAGGGTGGGCCAAGCTGTGTGTTGTATTTAAAAAACATCGCAGAGGATGTTTTGGGTCTGAAACAAAAACAATTATTGATTAATCTCTTAAATTCAGAGGGCAAAATATAAACATTATTCTTTTGTGCTCTGTAAGTTTGTCTTTCAACTCTTTAACCCTTTACTACATAATCCCGAGTTTCAACGACCCTGAGGGAGAAGGCTTTTGAAAACATTGTGGGAAAAGGAGAAAATGCTGGTAACCAGCATTTTCTCCTTTTTCCACAAAGTTTTCTACCCTATTACAGACAAATTTCATTATCTTATCCACATTTAAATTGCTGTCTACAAATGCTTTCAATTTGGACAAGTCTACATTTTTGTCATTTGGTAAAGAGTTAACAAACAATCTCATCCCTATGCAAATTATGCAAGAAGACTTCTGAAAACACTGTGTGAAAAAAAAAATGCTAAGTAACCAGCATTTTTTCATGCTCCAAAACTGATCCCTAGTCTTTCAAAGACAAATTCCCTCAGTAGAGCCACATTTACTAGTACATGTAATTTCTTATCTGCAAGTGCTTTCAATATGAACAATTTTTAAAATCAGACTTCTCCAAGATTTTCTACATTTAAAAGTAACACAACTTCTGATTGGCTAAACCAAATAGTTAAGCAAATCAGATGTTGTGTTACTTTCACATATAGAAAAGTTTGAAGAATAATGACTAAGAATGTTCTTAAGAATGGCTGGTGAATACGGACCCTGATTAAGAGTTCGAGTTTCACTTCAAGTAAAGACCACTGTTCGTCATAGTTCAGAATCAAGAAGTGGACAAAGTATTTCAGAGATCAGACTACAAGTTCTTTGCAGTCTGATCTTGAACACAATGCTCACAAGGGCTTGTAATGTTGTCTATGGCAGTGAATAAGTAAGAATCTGTCAAGATTTCCAGCTAGATATTAACCCTTTACCTCACAATTCCTAATTTTAACAAGCCTGAGGAAGAAGCCGTTTGAAAACATTGTGGGAAAACAAGAAAATGCTGGTAAACACAATTTTCTCCTTTTCCCACAATATTTTCTACCTTATCAAAGACAGTATCATTATTTCAACCAAATTTAAATTGTTGTCTGCAGATGTTTTCAGTTTGGACAAGTCTAAATTTTTGTCGTAAAACCAAACTGGTCAAGACTTCAAGACTCCTCTAACTCTTTACCACACAACAAAATTTTAGATTAGTCCAAATTGAAAGCATTTGCAGATGTCAACATAAATGTGACTCAAAAACTGAAATTTGTGTTGGGAAGGGTAGAAAATATTGTAGAAAAAGGAGAAAATGTTGGTTACCATCATTTTCACCTTTTCCCACAATGTTTTCAAAAGCTTTATTTATCAGGTATGTTAAAACTCTGGATTGTGTGATAAAGAATTAACTCCATACCGAACCGCAAAATTCCATACTTGTCAAAATTGAAAGAACTTGCAAATGACAACTGAAAGGTGACACAAATGAAGGGATGTCTTTAAAAGAGTCAAAAACATTGTGGGGAATAGAAGAAAATGCTGGTAACAAATGCTGGTTACCAGCATTTTCTTTTTTTCCCACCGTATTGTCAAAAGCTTTCATTCTCAGGGTCATTAAAACTTGGGTTTGTGTGGTAAAGGCTTAAAAGTCAACAAATCATATAGAAAGCTGCAGATGCAAACAGTCTTATGATTTGGGGGCTTCAAAAATAAATTTGGTCAAATCGGATGAAAACAGCAGATGGAGAAGAAGACACAAAATTGGGACCACAGACAAGCAGACAACCTGTTTCTAGTATGCAGCCTTTCTTAACTTTGTAGTGAGTGATAGAATTAGATCAAGAATGTGTTTAAAACTTTATTATTTTCATTCAACCTGTTACGACATAATCCGAGATAATTACCCTGAGAGATAAGTCTTTTAAAAACATAGTGGAGTATTTTTTCCATCTTTTCTGATACAAATCTCACCATTTGAGTATCTTCTTATTTGTCGTCTGCAAATGCTTTGAATATGGACCAGTCTAAATTTTTGTCATCAGGTAAAAGAGTTAAAATAATGAACACGACATTGAGTAGTTGGGAGTTAAAACCTACATACATGTGTTTAACATTCTGCATGCTAACAGATCTCACTTCAGTTACAACAGCATTCTTCTTGTGTTTTTTGGTCTTCTTTTTATTCTTCTTTTCTCTGTCTTTCTTCTTGCTGGGAATGACAAGAGAAATAATTTTCATGGTTAAATAACTTCATTTTCTTTAACAAATTCATAATCTTATTAAAAGCATTTAACCCCTTTCAGTCAGTATAACAGATGCAGAAATTGAAATTCTTACGACTTGTTTTTGTCAAGTATTTGACAGAATATCACACATTGTAGATCCAAGATCAGCCTGCATGTTCCATGCAATCTGATTTTGATCTATACACTCTGCAAAGGGCAAATATATCCCATTTCAGTGCTTTAACTCTTCACCACACAATCCCAACTTTTAACCACCCTGAGAAAGAAGCCTTCTGAAAACATTGTGAGAAAAGGAGAAAATGCTGGTAACTAGCATTTTCTCCTTTTCCCACAATGTTTTCTATCCTATCAGAGAGCTTAAACTCATTTATACCAATTTTGAATTTGACGTCTGCAGATGTTTTGAATCTGAAAGAATATAAAATTTGCCGTTTGGGAAAGAGTTAAGGGTAATAAATGGTATATATATGTAATATGTGATGCATGGATAAATTCATTAAAGTTCTGGTAAGGAGCTGAAGAACCAGAGCTATCAGGAATAAAGTCAGCTGTTGCTGCACAACTTCATTTGATTGGTCAGTTTTCTTGGAGATAGTCTAGTCCTATGTATTCACAGATAGCCATCAAAACAACATGGTCAGGCTGGAATGCAAAACAACATTTAACCCCCTTTGATAAAATGAGATGTTTATTGTAGCTCCAGTTCATTTATAGGTAGGCATACAAATCTGAGTGGTGGATCAAAGATCAGCACCCTTTTGACAGACTTTCTGCCTGTTTCTGTGAAAACCCATCTCATGTGGTTTTACTAGGGTCAGAATATATACACGTAACAGTTATAGTAAACTAGTAAGCTCAGAAGTAGAGCCGTACCAAAGTAGGGCTCATAGAAAATGTACTGTAGATGTCTCAGTTAAATCTTGGCATTCAATATCTATCAAATTTTAAACATACAAAAGCTTATCTCTTTACCACATGACAATAAATGAATGATACATTTAGACTTGTCCAAATGGAAAGCATTAGCAGAGGACAATTCAAACATGGCTCAGATGATGAAATTTGTCTTTGATAGGGTTGAGAACAAAGTGGGAAAAGGAGAAAATGCTGGTTACAACCATTTTCTCCTTTTCCAACAATGTTTTTAAAAGGCTTCTTCATCAGGGTCGTTAAAATGCAGGATTGTGTGGTAAAGGGTTAACATCATTCAAAGTAGATCTAGAAAAATTTCACAGAATTAGCACTTTTACAACTATGGTTGCCTTTACATTCAGTGTAGATCAAGGTTAGGCTGCACAAAATGTGCAGCCTGATCTTTGATCTATACTGTCCACTTTGCTGAAACACTGTAGACAAATGCAACCATGAAATTGCAATTATTTGGGTCACACTTCTAGGATGAAAATGTCTGATAGGTTTATTTGGCACTCTAAGGGTTAAACATTTTTATGCACAAACGATCCAGTGTTTTCGTAACCCTGAAGGAACTTTTGAACTGTTGAAGGAACTCTTTGATAAAGAGGCAAATGCCTGTGACTGTTAAGAACAGCTCATCTACCAATTTTGTCTGTCAGACTGCAAGTCTTGATCCATCTTAATATCCTGGTAACCTTCTATGTGATAAGATAGGCGGCAATAGATTATTTCAAACCATACTGATGAAAATGAGAGGTAAACTCACATTCTTGAGTCCTTCAAACTAAGAACTCTCTTTCTTTCAGCAAATTTCTTGGCTTGTTTTGTCTTGCCCTGTAAGAAAAAAAAAAAAAAAAAAAAATGAAAATGTGTGTGAAGTATAGCTATAACAAAATTATACTTTATACAACACAATCCCTTCCATCACCAGAGAGAAACAATTAGAGGATTGAGAAAATAAATGCTTTCCTATGAAAGTACAACAAAGAAAAAATTAAAGGAAAAGGAAAAATTGCTTGGGGAAAGCAAGTGCTCTTTTAATCCCGATGCCTTTCAAAACCATCCATACCCGAAGTTCAAATTTTCTGTTAACTGCCCTATTTACAAAAAGGCTTTGGAAAACACAGTGGGAAAAGGAAAATAATGCTGGTGAGGGCATTTTCTCCTTTTTCCATAATGCTTACTATTCTCCTAGAGATAAATCTCATTACTTATGACAAACTTATTTTGTCATCTGCAACCAATTTGGAAAATTCTGAAATTTTGTCATCTGAAAAGGTGTAAACACTTTTCAACAGTTTGTATGTTGTGTGGGAGGGCTTGTAGTCAAAACTGCTATCAACACCAATGCAAAAAAAACAACAATACTTTCAGGAATTGCTTACATTGACATTTCAAGATAAAACATTTTTGTGAAATAAAATCAAGAAGAGATAAATTCTGAAACAGGTATTGGGAAAGGGCTTTTTTCCTGGGCTTGTTTGCTAAGGCTTGTTCATCCAGGCTTTTACATCCAACCTGAACTTAACATAGTAGAAACAGAATGATGTACATGTATTGAGGTTCCCTCGAACTGGGATTGTCTTATTTCATAAAAATATTGACCAAGTTCAAAACAAATCACCTTGTTTTCTAAATAATTATACGGTTTTTCTAAGGTGTTCATGCAAAATTAGTGATTTTCTTTTTTCAAAGAGATTACTGCTTTAGCAGTATTCAACAGAACAAATAACTTGCACAATTCATACAAGAAAGAGTAAAGGAAGAAAAGAATTGTTATCTTGTGGAAATTTTCAGAGAAAAATATGAACATAGATATGTTTGTATTTTAAATATCCTTTTCACAGTAAAGGGTTAGCTGTTGATTGTCAGTTTAAATTTTTACCTGCCATTCAAAGGTGTTAGTGGCAGATACATATTTTCTATCACTGACTTTGACAGACAAGCAAAGGTTTCCAAAGGTTGTGTGTGATTAGCCATCTTCGCAAGCCAAGGATACTAAGGTAGTACCCTTGGCCGCTCGCCTCTTTAAAAATCGAAACTCCCGCTGCGCCATTTCATTGGATGCGATCAAAACCCATCGCGTCAAATCAAACCATCCGTAACAAGAAATCTTCCGCGAAATAGAAAACAATAATGGCGGTGCCCGTCAAAAACGAAAGTCGTCATTTTTGTGACGAAAATTTGCCAAAAAAGAGTAGACGATCGATATTTAATGAGTTTTTTATAGTTCATGATCAATTATGTAAAAAATTACGACTGGTTCCACAACCAAATGATTGCGAATCATCGTATGTCTGATTAATTTCGGAAAATTGTGATGAATCCAAAAGCACAGCTATTTATTTGATGCATAGCCTAACAAATTTTATTACGAGCATTTTGACTGGTCAGAAATAACATCAGCAAAGGATACACAACTCGTGATATTCGATAGGTGGCGCAACGGGAGTTTCGATTTTTAAAGAGGCGAGCGGCCAAGGGTACGTAACGAACAAAGTGGAGTTAGTATCCTTGGCTTGCGAAGATGGTGATTAGCTACAGTCTAAAATTGTAGAAAGAATTGGTATACTGTCTTGTGCGGTAGTTCAGTTTTGATTAGGTTTGGCTTGTATAGGAGTTCAACTCTTAACCAAACGACAGAATCGTAGACTTGTCCAAAGTGAAAGCATTTGCAGACGACAAATTAAGTGTTGCTGAACTGATGATTTCTCTTTTTGATAGGCTAGAAAATATTGTGGGAAAAGAGGAAAATGCTGGTTACCAGCATTTTCTCCTTTTCCCACAATGTTTTCAAAAGCCTTCTCTTTCAGGGTCGTTAAAAGTCGGGATTGTGTGGTAAAGGGTTAACGCCATTTTAACAGCTCAGGTCACATCATGGAAATCAGTGACTTACCCATGTGTTTCCCGACTTTCTCACACCAGCATTGACACAACTTTCTTTCCAAAGCCACTGACTACTTTTCTCACATGCATCAGAGGTGAGAGGCAAAAAATCGCTGGAAAGAAGGGTATCAAACTCGCAACCACCAGGTCACAAGTCAGATACGCTAACCACTGAGCTACCCGAGCTGGCTCAGTTTTGATTAGAGAAAATGGATCATTCCAAATCCGTAAAAACTAAAGAGCATTTCTAAAGATAAATTGAAGTTGGAAATAGACTTTCAGTGTACATAACATATTCTCAAAGTTCATTCTATGCATGAGTTCATCTAATGCTGGGGAAATCAACCTCTGCAGAAATCATTCCTAAACTGAATGGTGACATTTTCTCTTTCAGAAATTATCCCAAAATACATTTTTGGAAAAAGTTTTCCAATATACATCAACTGAACCTAATATGCAACTATCAAGCAGAAGATTACACCATCAGACATGTTGTGCTAGTATGTACAGTTTCTTTAAATTCTGAAACTCCATGATGCACAATCTAAGTCAGGGTTTTGACTCCCTATTCCTTTGAATCTGGACCCTAAAATTATCTGAATGTTCCTCGAAGTGTATATGTTTGCCTTCTGTAACTCATTTGGAGTGAGTAAAATGACCCCCCATGTGAAAGTTTTGGGAAAACACTGCAAAGTATTCTGGACTAGCTGAACAAGATGAAAAATACGGGACTGTTAGCCCATCACCAATGGCTAAGGTGAGATAAAATAAATGATGTAAGAACATTACAAAAACAACCAAATTCTCGTTAAAACAACAAGAATGTTCTACCAAATCCTTTTTAACGATAAAGTAAGTGCAAGTTACTTTAAAACTTTGATCTTTAATGATAGTTAACATTCATTGTGGCTAATACAGTGGCGTGCAGTCACTGTGGGGCTGACTAGCCTTCGCAAACAAACCCGGGGACAAACAAGCTCAGGGGCGAATTGGTTGGGCCCAAAATATTTTGTTTAAAACGTCTTGGAATCTTTGCCGCGAAAACACATGACGAACACAAACTATTTGAAAAATAAGGACGTGGTCAGATTTAGGGAATCCTGACAATAAAAAAAAGTTAAGTATTTTTTATATGGCGTTTCAGATTTAGTAAAATATCTTGTTTAAAATCAAATTCATATGGGTTTCCTTGTACCATGCTTGAAAATTTTCATTTCCCTACGACTTGTTTGTTTTTTAAAAAGAAGTTCGTTATTGAAATAATGTTCCATGCGTTTATGATGTCCGTTCAAAATGCAAAAAGTTGTATTCTTGATTGCTAAAAGTCAGCTTTATCATTACAGCATATTCATAAATTTTACATTGGTTTTTACACCAGTCAACTCAAAAGCTTTGCAGGGACTACTTTTGAACAGAATGAATAACTTATGTAGTAGTCGTATCACGCTTTAGAGAAGAAAACCAAGTAGACCACTGACATAGTTCGGCACAAAGGGAATATGGCGTCAAGTTCGGGAGTACAACTGCCTGTGAGGGTTGGCGTATTAACAGGTAATTTCGCATTTATGCACAAGTTATGATACTTAGAAATTTCATGCATGTACTTTTTTGCACGCCTCTTTGACGGTAAAAGGTTAAAACGTCCCACAGTCAAAACGTACCCTAGTCAAAACGTCCCACAGTCAAAACGACCCATATCTGGTCAAGACGTCCCCTATACCCCCATGAACGCACCCAGGCCCTACACATTTCCCATTTGTATATGCTCTTTCTCGTTTTTGTATAGGCTAGAGGTGAAGGTTGCGTGATTAAATAAATTTAAAATGTTTGTTGCCAAAAATAGAAAGGTAGACACAACTCCAAACAACGAACTACCTGGGTCCAGTCAATATTCATGACAAAACTACCACGAAACATATAAAAATCCTATAGACCCTTTTAGTCTCTGACCACTTCCTGGTAACGAGACCTGAAAACTGCGCATGCGCACTCGTGTAGGGCAAAAAGACCAAATTAAACAGTGGCAGATTATTGAAAGTGTACACAAAATTGTTAAATTATGAGCGATTATATGAAAAGCTTACTCCCAGAAGCAAAGAAACGATATTCAGACTAACTTATTTGCTAAGGATTCAGTAACGTGGAAGAAAACGATCCGTATTTTAGTGAAATTAAAAGACGTAAAAAAAAAAAAAACGTGTCGCTGTTTTGGGTTGACGTTATCATCAAAGAAAATGTTAACCGACCCCAGGCAGTAACAGACAAACCCCGTGAATCATGGGCTGGAACACTGAGGGAGTGGGAAAAATGCATGTTACCAGCATTATTTACCTTTTGCCGTAATGTTTCCACAAGCCCATTGATGTAGGGTCGTGAATTAAGACGAGGGAGGGTTAGGTAAAGGGTTTATAAAGGGTAACCATCTGATATATCACATACTTGTTAGTGTAATCGACAATACAGTGGATATTTTGTTTAATTTCAATGGCGGAGGGTGTGGGTCGAGATCGGCATTGTCGGCATCGTTCATGCTGTTACCTCTAATAGTTTAGAGAGTGTGTATTGTGATCAATTTCATCATGAAACAAATTTTGGCGCAGACGTATTTGAAAACACGAATGAATGAATGAGCGAGCGAGTGAGCGGATGGATGGATAGATGGATGGATGGATGAACTAAAGCGCGAACGAAGAACGAACAAACAACTGTATATTGCCCTGTTGTCGTCTGCGACTGCTCTTTCCATAATTGCTTTCCACCAGGGATCATTTGTAACATGTAATTTAGAAACATTCCTTTTCTGAAAACAATGTTGGAAAATGTTGAAATAATGTTTACCAGCATAGTCTCCTTTTCTCACAATGTTTGAAAAGCTTTCTTTTCTCTTGGTCTTTAAGATTTCTGATTGTTGGGTAAAGGGTTAAATGGAAATTGTAACAGTAATTAGTTGTATTCGGGAAGGCATTTTGGCATGTCATATACTGTACATGATAATGTAGGGAAACAATATAGACCTAAGCCTTAGCCTCCGTTACGTGACGGTGATCTTGAATTTACTTTGCGAAAAGCATAATGAGAGATCTGTTTGCACATGAGGGTAGCGTGGTCTTGAAATACACGGTTACAAATCCTAATTATGGTTTAAGTAACATTAATTAAGATTTATGACATGAACTTCATGCGAATTCCTCTTGTGCTGGTCAAAAATATAAGTACGGTAGGATATGGGTCAAAAATCAATAACATTAAATGACGATGGTCAATAAAATACAAAACATTAACGGTGAAAAATCTCTGTAAAAAACATACGAGATCAAACAAATAATTTGAATAAAAAATACAGGGACGCGTTTTGGGGATGTTTTAACAAATTCGTCATGGAAATTGCGGACGTTTTAACCCAGAGTAACCCGTTTTGACACTGGGACGTTTAAGCCAGATACTAATTAACTAAGCTGTCTGTACATCCCGGTGCACAGCATGATAACGGCATCCTGTGACACAATTGATCTTCACAGATTATAATCAATAAAATCTTTCGACAAAGCCAAAACATTGCATGTGACAATAGCTTTCAACAGTGGTGATATTGAACTTTTTGCCCTACAAACGGTGCGCATGCGCGAAAAATGGAATTCTGGGATCGTATTTCCTTGGCAACGAATGGCGTTGTAAAAGGGTCTATAGCTATGCATATAACCAATGATGCATATGTTTTTCTTTGAAACCCGTAAACATGCATGAGCACAGTTATGCTGAGATGACTTAAATAAATCTTAAAAGTTAATGAACATTCAGTTCGCCGAGATCTGACCGACATAATGTACACAATTCACCAACAAAATAAATTGAAAATGCACCAAATTAAATGCCAGTCTTTTGAAATATGCATGCAATACAGAAAAAGACATACCTATAACAGACTGATAGTTCCTCAGTCGAAAATCTTCCAAGTAGAGGCGCAATAAACAATTTGTCCGAAACTGCGATTCGTCATCAGCTTTCATTGTTATAGAAATGGATGACCAGGAAATTAGCTAAGATGGCTCACAGAATGGAAAAATCGTTTATTACACCTCAACTTGAAGTTTTTTTGACTGAGGAACCATCGGTCTGTGAAAGATCATATGTGTGCATTGGATGCAGCTTATTCTCTAGGCAGGATATTGCTCTCTTTTTTAATGCTGTGCATTCAGTCTTTTGTAATATTTTTACCCTTTGCCATACAACAACTTGAGAACAGGGGTGGCTGGTTCAATCCCCAGCTCGGCCAATTTCTTTCTTTAATTCTTAGGATTGATGATAGACATTGCAAAAGGGTTCTTTGTTCTCTCAGGTTCTTTCTTCTCTCACTGCTGACCATTTTCTCGATGATGGTTATGTGGGAAAGCAGCCAGTGGTTTCGAAAGAATAATTGTAAGGAGTACTGGAAAAAAGAAGCTCCAGAAAAGCATGGATAGGTGCACAGGCCGTCGCAGTTTAACTGAAATAACTTTGAAAACGGCGTTAAATACCATGCAATCAATCAACCAAACAACAAAATACATGTATTAAACTTGTCCAAACTAAAAGCGTTTGCAGAAAACAAATCAAGTGTGGCTCAACTGCTGAAGTGGGGGGATTTGTCTGTGAAAGAGCAGTAAACATTTTGGGAAAAGGAGAAAATGCTGTTACCATCATTTTCTCCATTTCGGAAAATGTTTTCAAAATTGTTCTCTCCTAGGGTTGTTAAAACTGGGGCTTGTGTGGTAAAGGGTTTATCACTTCCTTCCTAGGACTTCCTTTGTTTTTTTTTTTATATGAAGTCTGTGTAAAAGAAAAGCTGTTGCTTGTTATGAACTTTGCTTTTTTTTTTCACATCTTTGCTAAAAAGAATCTGCAACAGGGCTTTGTGAAGTTACATTTTTACTGAAAAAGGTTAGCTATAAATCATGTACTGATGCTAGAGTAGACTGAATGTACATGTTTCTGAAGTCTGGTTGTTCGATAACAAATTTAGTTTTTTTCTGTATGACAGTAAGTGACAGATGTCATGCAGGTATCATGAAAGACACAAGTGGACCAAACATCACTCATCTTGTCCAGACATTGATGTAAGTATTGTTTCTTTATATTTTAAACTCATCATAGTTTAAAAATAGAGTAGCAGACAGCATAGATCAAGATCAGACTGCATGTTCTGTGCAGTCTGACCTTGATCTACGCTGTCCGCAAAAGGTAGTCAAGTCGTCATTAGTAGTGAAAGAGTTAATGACCCTGAAGAAGAAGCCTTTTGAAAACATTGTGGGAAAAGGAGAAAAAGAGGTAACCAGCATTTTCTCTTTCTCCCACAATGTCTCCTACACTTCCAAAACTTTTTTGATTTACGCTTATTTTGTTGTCTGCAAAAGCTTTCAATTTGGACTGGCCTAAAATTTTGTCGTTTGTTAAAGAGTTAATCTCACAATGTTTTGTTAGCACCCTCCTCCCTAGAATCGTTAGATTACTGGATTGTTTGGTAAAGGTTAACACTTTTTCCACAGTGTATCAGTACACTGTGTCAAGTGCAAGTAATGAGTTTGTGATTATCGATAGATTCTGCCACACAAAACACTACTTCTAAGTTACTGGCAGCAAAACAATTTAAAGTCTAGAGAAAGATCCTACTGCAGTATTTCGAAGTTTTTGAAAATACTGAGCTGAACCAGGGATGTAAACTAGCAACATGTATTACTAGCCCTGTCAGTGACGGTGGAGCTACCGCGGCTCAGGAAAACTGATATTTCAAAAAAACACAACCTTGGACAGTACAATGATTATACATTATTTCACTTTATACATGTATTTTAACCTGAGTCATGCTGCAGCAGCCTAGGGTTAACTCCTTGTCAGATGATAAAGTTTAACCCTTTACCACACAATCCCGACTTTTAACGACCCTGAAGAAGAAGCCTTTTGAAAACATTGTGGGAAAAGGAGAAAATGCAGGTAATCATTTTCCCACAATTTTCTACCCTTCCCAAAACAAATTTCAATTTTTCAGTCACATTTATTTTGTTGTCTGCAAATGCTTTCAATTTGGACCAGACTAAAATTTTGCCATTTGGTAAAGAGTTAAGCCTTGTCCAAAGTGAAAGCCTTTGCAGACATCAGATCAAATTTGACAAAAAGCATGAAATATGTCTTTCATAGGGTAGAAAATATTGTAGGAAAAGGAGAAAACGCTGGTTACCAGCATTTTTCCCTTTTTCCACAATGTTTTCAAAAACTTTTTTTCAGGGTCGTCATAAGTCCCGATTAAAGAATTGAGTGAAACTTACAATGCTGTCATTGAACAGTTTGGGGAAGCGTAGCTTAACCCTTTCCCAAACGACAAATTTTGGACTGGTCCAAATTCACAGAGTTTGCATACAACAATTTTAAATTTGATGAAAATGGCAGAAAGTTCTCAAAAAAGGTAGAAAACACTGTGGGAAAAGGAGAAATTGCTCATTATGAGCAATTTCTCCTTTTCCCACAGTGTTTTCAAAAGACTTGTACTGCAGACACGTGAACACCAGGGCTTGTTTGGGAAAGGGTTAAAGATCAGATTTATACAGGCTTATGTGGATCAACTTGGCCAATATTTTTGTGATAGTCGAACTGAATGGCCTAAAAAATGAAGTAAATGTTTGTTTTTGTGGTACCGTGTACCTGAAACTTTTCTTTTCATTAACTTGATAATACACGTATTCTTGGTTAACTCTCTACCAGAAAATAAAATTTTAACTAGTTGAAAATAAAAGCATAATGCAGACAACAAGTGTGGCTCAAATGATTGTCCCATGTTTTCAAACACTGTTCCCACAATGTTTTCAAGTCTTTTTTTGCAGTGTTTTTTTTAAACTTGGGATTATTTGGTACAGGGTAAAATTTAATGTTTTTTTAAATCTGTTGACTCTAAACAGAAATAATGGTATTGTTGCTGAGCAAGCTATAGTTCCTGATGAAGAAGAAGATATAAAGGTGAGTTGGTGACATTTACTTCCATCCTCTACTGTTGGGATTTGTCCTTTATAGTTAATACTGTGGGACAGACGTAAATATTGGTTACCAGCATTTTCTTCTATTCCCACAGTGTTTTCATAGGCCTAGTTCCCCAGATTTGTCGAAACACAAGATTGTTTGGTATAAAGTCATACCCTTATTTTCCCAGACAACTTTTTTCATTGATGGGGGAGGCGGGATTTTGGCTCCCCCTATATCTGAAATATTGTTTCCCTTCCTCATATCCGATTCTTGAAGATTTTGTATTTCACATAACATACCAAAGGGGCAGGCAAAGAGGCAGGGTGCAATATTACATGTATTTGTATGAACTCTTCACCACACAATCTCGAGTTTTAACGACCCTGAATTATATAGCTTTTGAAAACATTGTGGAAAAAGGAGAAAATGCTGGTTAACCAGCATTTTCTCCTTTTTCTACAATGTTTTCTACCCTTCTCAAGGCAAATTCAACTATTGGAGCCACATTCAGTTGCTCATCTGCAGATGCTTCAGATTTGGCCAAGTCAAAAATTTGTAGTTTGGTAAAGCGTGAAATGAATGATGCAAGAAGATAAAATGTGTCATATCATTGTAGTTATAGAGAAACAGATTTTTGTGTGTACATGATCCCAACATACTGGTAGGTATTGGTTGTCACAGTATGTCTTCTATTGATTTACATGTTTTATTTTTTATGTTTTCAGACTAAGCTGTTAACTTGGTGTGACAAAGATCATCTGAATGTAATCTTTACAAGTGGAGGAACTGGGTTTGCTAAAAGGGACATAACTCCAGAGGTTAGTATGAATACATTTGTGTGGGAAAAATATTGTGCAAAGTAATGGTTTAAAAAAAAAAACTTAAGGAAAGCATAGATAGGTGCACTGGTCACAGTATCATAACTGAAATAATATCAAAAACAGTGTGAAACACCACACAATCTAACAAATCTGTCATGTCAACAGACAGGATGTTCTTTTTCTAGAGCATGTTTTCTTCTTCTCTTTTTGTAGTGTCTGTGGTTGTGAGATAGAGATTGATTGAGTGGTGGTTTACGCCACTTTCAACATTATTTCAGTCATATCCCGGCGACAGCTCACATATTCATGTATTTCCTGGATTTCACCAGTACTAGGCTAGGGCTGTGAAGTGTCTTGCCCAAGGACACTCCCACGAAAATCCCAGTGGATCAGGTGGGGCTCAAACCTGGGACCTCCAAATTACGAGTCCCACACTTTACCACCGAGCCACACAGGACCCCTGTGAGGTAGAGTGTCGGCCTTGTAATCATAAGGTCCTGAGTTTGATACCCATGAATGGTTTTCAACTTTTGAACTGTTCATTGGACCACATGGATAGCATAAGTTGCAAGAACTTATATGAATATGTTTAACCCGTTACCAGACAACAAAATTTTAGCCTTGTACAAATTGAAAGCATTTGCAGACTACAATTTCAATGTGGCTCCAGTAGTACAATTTTTCTTTGATAGGGTAGAAAACATTGTGGGAAAAGGAGAAAATGCTGGTTACCAGCATTTTCTCCTTTT
Source organism: Tridacna gigas (assembly GCA_945859785.2). Classification (NCBI taxonomy): domain Eukaryota; kingdom Metazoa; phylum Mollusca; class Bivalvia; order Cardiida; family Cardiidae; genus Tridacna; species Tridacna gigas. The sequence continues at coordinate 70,025,026 of OX244029.2, forward strand.
CACACAATGTTTTTAAAAGGCTTCTTTCCCAGGGGTGTTAAAAGGTGGCATTGTGTGGTAAAGGGTTAAACTATTACTCATTTTCAAACAAATCCGATCATTTGAGCCACAGTTATGTTGCCGTCAGCAAATGCCTCAATTTTGTCATGTCTGAAATTGTTTCAGATGATAACGAGTAAATATGTGTATCCTATTGAAATGCTTAATGTAGAAAATTTATGCAAGATTTGCATAATTTTGCCAAAGTAATTAAATATTTACCAAAATATTGTGTGCATTTTTCCAGGTAACTAAAGCGGTGATCCACAAAGAAGCCCCAGGACTAGTATTAGCAATGTTAAAGTCGTCGTTAGATGTTACCCCAATGGCTATGCTCTCCAGGTAATTAATATTTTTTTGAAACTTAACAAGACAAAGATATTTTTATTCTTTTTCATCTTGAAAGCATTTGTAGACAAAAAAAAAAAATCTCAGATGATAGAATTTGTCTTTGAAAGACAGAAAACATTGTTGGAAATGGGGGAAAGTGCTGATTACCTGAATTCTCTCCTTTTTTTTCAATAATTTTAATCATCTTCTGGTTCAGGTCACCAGAAACATGGACAGATGTCTTTTTTCTACATCACAGTCAAGCCATTTGAACAGAAATTCTTCCAATGCAGTTCTTATATACATCCATCTATTGTTGATTTTTTGTGTGATTTACTAAATTATTGGTATCTCACTGCTATGAGCATTGCGGTAGAAAATTGTCTGGGTCTTCAGAAATAAAATATTGTGCACAATTTTACCAGAAGTGTAAAAGTTGATTCAATATTTTTTGTTCATCTAAATTGGATGAATATGCCATTTCCATAGAGGGGGACAAAGATGCCAAATGGAATGCAAAGTTGTTCCAAATAATTGCTGTATAAAATCATGTACATATATGCAAAAATAAATGGAAAAATGAGTTGTCAAACTTCTAAACTATCTTCTGTTTGATTTGGGAAAAAAAAAAAGAATTGCACCTTTTCTCTTATTTTGTTCCATTCTCTTCACTGATTTTGTTTTTTCTGTGATTGATAATTAAAAAATGCCTGCTCAAATCTGAGTTTTAGAGGGTGAGAATACCAGCTCATTTTGAGATTCTGTTTAAATGAATATAGATACATAAGGAAAGAACAGCAAACAAGCTTACATAAAAGTAAAGTTGTTGGTGTGTGATAGAAATATATATGCCTATTTCAGGCCAGTATGTGGGATAAGAGATCAAACATTGATCATCAATCTGCCTGGGAGTAAAAAAGGATCAGAGGTAGGTTGATTCTGTTATGCCACTTCTACAATATTCAGTCATCTAGCAGCAACAGTTCAACTATTCATCAGGAAAAAATTAGTTGTCACAAATATAATGAGAAAATTAATATCAACCAAGAATATTGATCACTTAAAAGATAGGATAAATGATATTGCTTGATTTGAAGGTGATAAGTAAGAAGAAATGATGTGCACTGATTTCTGTTGGGGGAAAAAATTACATACATGTGAAGAAAAAGTAACAGAATTTTATTATGCATCAAATGTTACTCAAAGCTACATAAAGCATGCAAAATCAGGCATTATGTAGCTTTGAGCAACTGTTTCTATAATCTGTTTACATATGAGCCATGGTCTGTGAAAAAGGGGCTTAATGCATTTGCAAAAAGTATCGACTTGGGTCAGCTGGCGCAGTCTGCGCAGGCTGACCTTAGCCGAAACATTTTGCTGTTGGTCAATTTTTCTGCATGTCTAAGGACCAGTGTACCTCATGACTCAGTTGGCTGTTAGACAAGGTGAATTTTATGGATCAATAATACTGTAATGACTTGCTTGGTATCAAGCATCACAGAGATGCATTAAGCCCCCTTTTGACCATGCATGGCTCATATATATTTGATCTTTTTTTTTTTTGTAGTCAGTGTCATCTGCAGTTTACAAGATTTTTATGACCCATACCTGTTGACCAGCACAAACATTGTCTGGGGAAGTAGCACTCTACATGTATCAAAGTTTGTGAAAACAATTGCCTGTCATAATCAAGATTTATTGACATTGTCCTGTTTTTGATATGTCTTTATCTTATTACTGTAATGGAGGTTTTGAGACCCAACAATATTTATTACCATTTACTCAGAGTAGAAATATTGGAAGGAGATGTTTATCAAAGGTCACATATGCAGGGGTATAAGTTCATATATTTGTACAGTAATAGTTAATTGTGAATTTGTTACAATATTACATCATGTCAAATCTATGTTTCAATGTTTGTTTTCAGGAGTGTTTCAGATTTGTTCTGCCAGGTCTGCTACATGCTGTTAACCTTTTAAGGGGAGATAACCAGGAAGTGAAAACTACCCATCAAATAGTGCAGTCTGCTGTCCAAGATGTGAGTTTCCTTTACACCTTTTTGATGTTGTGTGATATTAAGGCTTAGTTTCCAACTTCATTATCTAGTATAGGGTAGAGAATAGTGTACTAGAAAGATAATGATAGTCATTTTGGAAATGAATAATGCTTTGAAATGTTTTTGTATGATTGGTCCACCTATGTTGTTTATATCACCAGTATACCATCTCATGCATTTTTTGAGTTTTGGCTACAACTACTTCCCACACCATTATTGCTAAGCCTTGCTGCTTTCCCAAATATACATCATCAATAGAATTATCAGCAATGAGAAAGGAATGAATGTTGTTGCAATGACTATCAAAGAGGTCAGCATAGCTTGGATTCAAACCCATAGTCCTGGATAATCAGTTCTGTCTGTTACTAACAGGGTCAATTCAAAACAGTTTCCAAGGTACACATCTTCAAAAAAACAATGCAGCAGCTCTGATAGTAATCATTTGAGCCAAAAAATACTGTTATTTTACGACCCAGGAAAAGAAGGTCTTGGAGAACAGTGTTGAAAAAGGAAAAAATATGCCGGTGACCAGCACTTTTACCTTTTCTCACACCGTATTCTACACTTTCAGAGACAGATCCCATAGCTCTAACTAGAATCAAGTTGTTGTCGGCAAATCCTTTCTCTATGAAAAAAAAATTTAAAATTTTGTCAACTAGTAGAGAGATTTTAATTATTTCCTTTAGAAACGAATTTGCAGGAAATAATTCGGAAAATAGCATTCTAAATGACAGATAATTAACATGAATACTTATGAAAACACAGTGGCAAAATAGCATTTTGTGTCTGACTGTGTGGGGTCTGAGTGGCTCTGTGGTAAAGTGGAGGACTCATAACCAGGAAGCCTTGGGTTCGAGCTTCACTTGAAGCACTGGGTTTTTTGTTGGAGTGTAAGACACCTCAGAGCCCTAGCCTAGTACTTGTGAAATCCAGGACAAACACAAATATGTGAGCTGTTGCATTGCTTTGACTGAAATAATGTTGAAAGCGGCCATTCAATCAATCATTTGTGGCTTATTTGCCACAGTTTCTTTTTAAAGTTGTGTGCTATATGGCATGCATCACATGAAAAGGGGCTTCAGACATATGTGTAAAAGTGTGTCGTCCCAGATCAGCCTTTGCAGTCTGTGACTGATTCGAGACAACATTTTCCGTCTTTGTGCGATTTTCTGTTTCACGAAAGTCCGCTGTATGAAAAAATCTTATGTAGTCGTAAAGTGCCGTCTCGGATTAGCCTGCGCGGACTTACGCAAATGTCCGAAGGTCTCATTTTGCATGTTGCGGGCCATATAACAGAAAGAAGCTATCTGGAAGTGTTAAACCTTTACCAAACAATTCCATGTCTTAGCAACCCTGAGGAATAAGGCTTTTGAAAACATTGTGGGAAAAGGAGAAATGCTGGTAACTAGCATTTTCACACAATATTTTCTACCTTTTCACAAGAAACATTCCATTATTTGAGTCACTTTTTTCGTTGCTTGCAAATGCTTTCAATTTGGATGAGTCTAGAATTTTTTCGCCTTGTAGTAGGTTAATGCGTTGACTCTTTGTTTTATCCCAAGTTCTTTACCAAACAAGTATCTTCTTCTGGAAGTATTTGCAGACAACAAATAGATACAATTTAAAAGATGGGGTTGTTCTTTTAAAGGTTGGAAATTGTTAATTCATTACCACATGACAAGGATCATAGAAACCCAGAGAAGTTTAGGGGCAAGATGTAGTAAGAAGTTTCGAGGATCTTTATCAGTATTTGTTTTTGGGGGACCATATACATGTATATATGAAAGGATGTTTTGATAATCTAAATAATCTATGTCTGCCACAAAACAAATGTCACATTGTCATCTAAAAACAGAGCACTTGCCTATAACAGTTTCAATGATGGGATTTATCTCTGAAGAGGTAGAAAACAGTGTTGGAACAGGAGAAACTACTGGATATCACAACATTTTCAAAAGCAGTATTTTTCAGGGATGGGTTTGTTTGAAGAGAGTTTAAACCATGGGGAATTCTTTTGAGCTGTATGAAAGATAGGTTTATGACCAACTGATGTTGCGCAGTGTGATATAAGTGTTGATTTGATTTTTTCTGTAACCGTTTAAAAAGTAATCATCTGTGATACAGGAAAATACATGGTTATAAACACTGATGGGAAAGCTGGGAAAGAAGTGTTAACATGTATTCTGTGAACTTTTGCCAAATTGTGTATGCCTTATTATGAGTTCTACATCATATATAAAATTTAATGGAGATCAAAGAAACTTACTTACAGTACTTCAAACAATTTTACAGACAATTACAAGTGAAGTCTCTCAGACACTCCATTTTGACACTCCACTGGATGAAAGTATGACAGACAATGATGGTCACAGTGAGATGGTGATTGATGATGATACAGAATTGTTAGCCACAAAGATAGACCATCTACCCATTTTGTCCACAAACTCAGCATTAACACAGAACAATCTTACCCTTGTGATTGAACCACTTTCTCATCAAGCTATTTGTAAGCCACATGGCAAACATGAAGGAACAGAAAGGAGCACAAATCAGAAAGTAGAAAATTATGTTCAAAATTACAAAATGCCAAGAACACAAGCTCAGAAAAAGCTGTATGCAGTTCCGTATCACAGTTTGGGTGAAGATAGGTCAAGTGGAGAAATTTATAACAATGATAATGATAACAGTGTTATTGGGAAGTTTTCAGCTTACCCAAGACAAAAGATGGCAGTGTTCATGGAAGAAGGGCATCATGTTGGAATGCCTGATGAAGAGGAGAGTGAGGGTTTTGAGAAGCCCAGCAAAGTTGGCAAAGGAGAGGAACATCCTGAAAATGATTCATATGAAATGGATGATACTGGTAATTTTGAAATTGAATGTTCACAGACAAGTGACCTATCTTCTTCAACAGTTGAAAAATTAGAGCACAAAAAGCGGTTGAATGATCATGATGTGACCAACGTTGCTAATGAAACAAATACTGACAGTGTGGATATTTCTGAATGTGCTCAAGCACTCTGTGAAATGAGTCAGCAAACAATGAAAGACAGTAACATGATTGCAGCGAATAATAATGTACCAAATACTGCAAATGATAGAGAAAATTTGGAAAATAATCTGAATAGCACGGATAAAGAAGTAAATAGTGAAAAATCTGAGAGCAAGGAAAAAAGGTTATCAAGCAAAAAGAAATATAGGGTTTTATCGACCAAACCAAAACGCCACCAAAAGGATGCTGAGGTTTGTTTTGCTCAAGTTGGGGCATCAGCCAAGATCTGGACCCTTAAGCATCCACTGATCAATGGAATCTACCTGAATAAAGGCAAGCGTGAGATCAAGAAAAACTTGGTAAAGCTTAAAAGACAACCATCAGCTGTTGATAAAACAAGTTATTTGAGAAATGGAAAAGTGAATGATAGAAATAGGATTGATGATTATTTTGAGTTTACAGAAGAAGGTAAAAAGAAACGTGAACAATTTGAAGAAGGTTTGGTGAGAGATGAGTACGTTGTAAACTGGTACATGTGGTGTCCTGGACACGGAAATTGTCTCCGACACTGTGGAGGATATGGGAAATGTGTGGAAGGTATGATGATTTGTTTGTTTGCTTGGTGTTTTTTGCCATTTTCAACATTATTTTAGTCATATGATGGGAGCCAAGACACTTGCCAATGAGTTCTTGGTTTTTCTTTTACCAGTACTTTGCACAACACTGTAACCCTGCCAGTGGCTGCTTAACGTAAACATTTTTATACCCCCGCAAACAAAGTTTGTGGGGGGTATACTGGAATCAGCCTGTCGGTCGGTCGGTCGGTCGGGCGGTCTGTCCGCAAAATCTTGTCCGGACAACTCCTCCTACAGTTTCTGTCTGATTCACTTTAAACTTGGCAGAAGTGTTCATTAGGAGCTGTAGATGTGCAAGACACACATTTTGTAAAAATTCCATCAAGAATTACTGAGTTATTGCCCCTGATTTGACTTAAAAATGCTTGTCCGGACAACTCCTCCTACAGTTTCTGTCTGATTCACTTTAAACTTGGCATAAGTGTTCATTAGGAGCTGTAGATGTGCAAGACACAAATTTTTTAAAAATTCCATCAAGAATTAATGAGTTATTGCCCCTGATTTGACTTAACAATGCTTGTCCGAACAACTCCTCCTACAGTTTCTGTCTGATTCACTTTAAACTTGGCATAAGTGTTCATTAGGAGCTGTAGATGTGCAAGACACACATTTTGTAAAAATTCCATCAAGAATTACTGAGTTATTGCCCCTGATTTGACTTAAAAATGCTTTTCTGGACAACTACTCCTACAGTTTCTGTCTGATTCACTTTAAACTTGGCATAAGTGTTCATCAGGAGTTGTAGATGTGCAAGACGCAACTTTCGTGAAAATTCTATGAAGAATTAATGAGTTATTGCCCCTGATTCACATTTAAAATGTTTGTCCGGACAACTCCTCCTACAATTTCAGTCCGATTCGCTTTATACTTGGCAGAAGTGTCCATTTGGAGTTGTAGATGTGCAAGACGCAAATTTTGTGAAAATTCCATCAAGAATTACTGAGTTATTGCCCCTGATTTGACTTACAAATGCTTGTCCGGACAACTCCTCCTACAGTTTCTGTCTGATTCACTTTAAACTTGGCAGAAGTGTTCATTAGGAGCTGTAGATGTGCAAGACACACATTTTGTAAAAATTCCATCAAGAATTACTGAGTTATTGCCCCTGATTTGACTTAAAAATGCTTTTCTGGACAACTACTCCTACAGTTTCTGTCTGATTCACTTTAAACTTGGCATAAGTGTTCATCAGGAGTTGTAGATGTGCAAGACGCAACTTTCGTGAAAATTCTATGAAGAATTAATGAGTTATTGCCCCTGATTCACATTTAAAATGTTTGTCCGGACAACTCCTCCTACAATTTCAGTCCGATTCGCTTTATACTTGGCAGAAGTGTCCATTTGGAGTTGTAGATGTGCAAGACGCAAATTTTGTGAAAATTCCATCAAGAATTACTGAGTTATTGCCCCTGATTTGACTTACAAATGCTTGTCCGGACAACTCCTCCTACAGTTTCTGTCTGATTCACTTTAAACTTGGCAGAAGTGTTCATTAGGAGCTGTAGATGTGCAAGACACACATTTTGTAAAAATTCCATCAAGAATTACTGAGTTATTGCCCCTGATTTGACTTACAAATGCTTGTCCGGACAACTCCTCCTACAGTTTCTGTCTGATTCACTTTAAACTTGGCAGAAGTGTTCATTAGGAGCTGTAGATGTGCAAGACACACATTTTGTAAAAATTCCATCAAGAATTACTGAGTTATTGCCCCTGATTTGACTTAAAAATGCTTGTCCAGACAACTCCTCCTGCAGTTTCTGTCTGATTCACTTTAAACTTGGCATAAGTGTTCATTAGGAGCTGTAGATGTGCAAGACACACATTTTGTAAAAATTCCATCAAGAATTACTGAGTTATTGCCCCTGATTTGACTTAACAATGCTTGTCCGAACAACTCCTCCTACAGTTTCTGTCTGATTCACTTTAAACTTGGCAGAAGTGTTCATTAGGAGCTGTAGATATGCAAGACACACATTTTGTAAAATTTCCATCAAGAATTACTGAGTTATTGCCCCTGATTTGACTTAAAAATGCTTGTCCAGACAACTCCTCCTACAGTTTCTGTCTGATTCACTTTAAACTTGGCATAAATGTTCATTAGGAGTTGTAGATGTGCAAGACGCAACTTTCGTGAAAATTCTATGAAGAATTAATGAGTTATTGCCCCTGATTCACATTTAAAATGCTTGTCCGGACAACTCCTCCTACAATTTCAGTCCGATTCACTTTATACTTGGCAGAAGTGTCCATCTGGAGTTGTAGATGTGCAAGACACACATTTTGTAAAAATTCCATCAAGAATTACTGAGTTATTGCCCCTGATTTGACTTACAAATGCTTGTCCGGACAACTCCTCCTACAGTTTCTGTCTGATTCACTTTAAGGAGGTCTTTTCTGTCATATGTATAGTTGGCCAACATTATGCAAAAAGGCACCTTTGGACATTTGCAACAAGCGTGGATCCAGACCAGCCGCTGTGTCTCAGACATATTGTCAGATCATGGTCTACACTTTTTTACACTCATTTAGTTTTGTGTCCAATTAAATTGATACTTTGCATAAATATTCACCAGGACCAGTAGAGGTTCAAGATGCATTTTTCTCAAATGTTTGCCAAATTAATTACCCCTGAATTTACTCAAAACTTCTTGTCCAGAGAACTATTGCTTCTTTTTAAGTCTTATTCACTTGATATTTGTCATGATATTCACCAGGAGCAGTAGATGTGCAAAGCACAAATTTCATGAGTGTTGGCCTAATGATTACGGAGTTATTGCCCCTAAATTGACATTGCAGAGTTATTGCCCCTGTGACATGAAATATAGGGGCGGGGGTATTTATCACCTTTAGTGATAGTTATTCTAGTTTAAACAATTTTAGGGAAGAATGAATTCTATCGCAATGACAGACATCCGTCCATGGTTCATTGTCAGTGCCCAATATGTAAACTCGACCTCTTTTGACAACTGAAAATACAACCCTCAAAAGCTCAGAAAGATTGTGATCTTGTAGATTTGACTTAGCAAGCAGATGGTATAGATCCACAAACTGTGCAGTGTGATCTTGATATATGCTGTCCGCAAAAACCCCTTTTAGGCCTATGGCACTGAGAGGGCTAAGACTATTGTTGTTCTAGATTAAGTGTTTGTCAAACAAAAGAAATTTTGAGCTGAATGTGGACTGTGTATACTGCATAATATCGATACCTCTGCCTTTTCAGAAAAAGACAGAAGATAAGAATCAGTTTACATTTGCTTTTTAAATGTTCATTAGCTATACTATTGTGCATATCAAATTATGCTTATATATGATATGATTATGATAATGATAATAGACAGATGCAATGGACTTTTAGATTAGAATCAGAATCTTTCTAACCTTATTTCTTTCAGTTGCAAAGAATATTCCTGAAATTTTATGGATGTACATGTACTTCCTTTTTTTATTGAAAAGTATGATTTGCTTGCTCTGTTAAAAGACATTTTTGTGTATCTCGTATAAAAAAGAAGGAAAAATTGTCACAAAGATAATTTATGGAAGTATTACCAAATAAATCTGAAATAGATAAATTCCCCAACCAATCACTACCTTTGTTATTTTTTTCTTCAAGGTTGTTCTGGCAGCAGACATAAACAAGACCGGCATAACTGCTCACTCATGATCAATTGGAAGCTTTATTTAAGTGATTTAGAGCGTTGGATGATTCAGATTACAGGGTCACATGTGCCTGTTAGCTCTAACGTCATATGGACTATGCCGACAGGAATGAAAGATAGACTGGATGAAGACACTAGGGATTTAATATTGGAATGCTCAGAGATGTCAATCAACAACACGAAGATTGAACAACTGATAGCATGCCAATTGTCTGGTTCAGTTGCAAGAAAAGTTCCTTCAAGCAAACAAATAGGTAGATTTGTTTTTAACAGACGAAGAAGGAAACAAAGAAAGGTTGGAGAAACTGTAGATAGTGTGGTTAATGATGAAGAGACAAGGATTTATTCTGACAATATCCAATTTCAAAGACCAACAGAAGCAGTCCAGAATTCAGCCTCTGAAACTACTTGTGAATTAGCGATTGGAAATGCACACGGAAGTGAAAATATGATTAGTGAAGCAAACACCACAGATAAAGTTGATATTACCAATACACAAGCAGCATCTGTCAATGAAAACAGTGTGACAGGATGCCATGAAGTACTACCAAATGGTCCTGGAAATAGTGGGTTTGTATTCACGTACTACGATCAGTCTCAAGTTCCGCCAGTGTATGTTTCAGGAACAAACCTTGTCAGCTCTGCAGATAACCCAGATATATATAACTTATATACAGGACCCAAACTAGAAAATCAAGCAGTAGATTCTGTAGTAATGGAACAACCTTTCAATCAACTTCCTTCTAATATACAGTTTCAGACAAGCAATTTGAGTGCAAGTGGTGGGGAGTTCGCTAACGTCATGAGTAATCCAGTTGTTACACAACTAGGTCAGGACTGTACAGTGTCTGGTTCTCAGCCAGTACAGATTTTATCTCAGATACCTCCCAGCTTAACCCTTTACCACACAATCCCGAGTTTTAACGACCCTGAGGAAGAAGCCTTTTGAAAATATTGCGGGAAAAGGAGACAATGCTGGTAACCAGCATTTTCTCCTTTTCCCACAATGTTTTCTACCCTATCAAAGACAAATTTCGTCATTTGAGCCACATTTAAGTTGTCATCTGCAAATGCTTTCAGTTTGGACCGATCTACTTTTTTGTCATGTGGTAAAGAGTTAAGTGGGGTACAAGTTATCAATGTAGATTCTGAGGGACAACCGTTGTATGGACATTATGGAGATATTCAATCTCTGATAGTGGCATGTCAATAGCAGTCTTCTGTGTGAAGTTATTTTTGTGTGCAATAACCTTGTAACCATGACATCACATTTGCTTTTGTCAAAGCTATAGTACTTCAGAATGAAATTTGCAAGAAGTATACAAGAAATGTACATAACAAAATTTGGGAATCATAGGCAAAGTATATAAGTGCTTACTGGAAATTCGGAATAATTAGTTACATTTGAGTATTTTATTGTAAGTTTGTACTGCTAGGGGCTTCTCATGAAGTAAGTTTAATAATGGAGTGAATCACATTTGTTCAATGAATACAACTTTTTGTCATACTTGATGTTATAAAAAGACGGCCAAAAAAGAGCTCATAATGAAAGAAACTTGCAAGCATAATCATTAATGCATGCTTTACACTTACTTTGGCCACATTTTACATTTATCTCAGCTTCACTTTTATTTTTAACAAGTCTGCATTAACCCTTACCAAATGACAAAATTTTAAACTCCTCAAAATTGAAAGCTTTTGCAGACAACAAATTATATGTGACTCAGATTGTGGAATTTGCCTCTAAAAGGTTAGAAAACATTTTCGGAAAAGGAGAAAATGCTGGTAACCAGCATTTTCTCATTTTCCCACAATGTTTTCAAAAGTCTTTTTCTTCAGGGTCATTAAAAGCCTTGATTGTGTGGTAAAGAGTTAATGATCCTAAAAATCAGACAGATAATTTATCAACTCTTTGCCACATGACAAAATGTTAGACTGGTCCAAATTCAAAGCATCTGCAGACGACATTTTAAATGTGGCTCGTATGATGGAATTTGTCTTTGATAGGGTAGAAAACATTGTGGGAAAAGGAGAAAATGCTGGTTACCAGCATTTTCTCCTTTTCCCATAATGTTTTCAAAAGGCTTCTTACTCAGGGTTGTTAAAACTCAGGACTGTGTGGTAAAGAGTTAATTTGTTTGGTTTCCAAAGATATATAGCATTTAAGGATTTCTTTCACAAGAACTATAATGCTTATTTTCACTCCAGAACTATGTCATGATGATGCGCTTTTTAAATGGTACCTAATTCTTGCTACTGTTACTTGTTTATTTCGCAAAGTAAAATGATGCTGATTTGTGTATGGGATGAAACCACAACATCACATAATTTATTCCCTTGAACAGGTAGAGCTTAGAATTTTGTGATGAAGGGTTAAGCCAGCAGAGCATTTCAGCCTGCCGCAGTTTTTGTATTATTGGCTCGGCTGTTTTCGATGAAGACGTTGAGGTATTGTCGTAGCCCTGGCATTGTGGTCAGCGGCAGCAGTATCTGCGTTGTCATGCGAAAACATTTACATTTTATAATATCTCTGTTATTACTTAAGATATTTGCTTCAAACTTGGACAAGTTGTGAATCATTAAAAGGAGAGCCTATACAACAAGGGGAGGTAACCATGAAAGTATTTTTGACACAGTTTAGACTTAGAATTATCACGCAACTACAGCCGAGTGTTTGCACACGCATGGGATGCTCTTGTTGACAAGGATGCTTGACACTGTTAATGGTAGATTTTATATAGAAGTGCAATAACTAGCGTTTTTGTAATTGATTTGAAAATAGTTTTAAATGGTATGACTTGTTGCTGAATGAATTGAAGGTCTCTTTGGAAATTCTTTTTGAAATTAAGGCTATTATCTTACATGACAAGATAGCTAAATTTTTTTTTTTTTTTTAACAATTTACCTTTCCCAGACTTAACCCTTAGAGCATCAAATAAATGAAACAGACCTTTTCAGTTTCAAATGACAGCTTACATATTGAAATTGCAAAGCTTTTTTAGCCAGAATGTTTTATGAAAGTATATTTTATGACAATATAGATCTAAGATCAGACTGCACACCAATTCACATTGTCCACAAAGGCAAAATTAACAATGGTGAGAGGCCCTAGGGGTTAATCTGTTTCATGTATAAGTGCTAAACTTTGATGCTGTTGGTATTTGTTTTACTTTTTCAGACCCAAATGTATTTGAGCCATGCTCTGGCAAAAGGGGGCTTAATGTATCTCCGTGATCCAGTATACCAAGCAAGTCAAAACATAATCATAGATCCATAAAATCTATTTTGTCTATCAGCCGACTGAATCATGAGATAAAGTGGTTGTTGGACATGTAGAAAAGCGACCTATAGCAAAAAGTTTCGGCCCAGGTCAGCCTGCGCAGACTGCGCAGGCTGACCTGGGTTGAAACTTTTAGCAGATGCACTAAGCCCCCTTTTCATAGAGCATGCCTCATTTATTTCCTTACTGGACACAAAAATTTTAGACATGGTCAAAAAAGCAACAGATTACAAATTTAATGTGGCTCACTTTATAGGATATGTAATTACAAAGTTAGAAAACATTGTGGAAAAAAGGAGAAAACACTGTTTACCAGCATTTTCATGTCCCACAATATTTTCTAAAGCTTTTCTTTCTGTGGTCGTTAAACTTTTTGTGTGGTAAAGGATAAACTCAACCTCTTCCGACTGCTAAAAATATAACACACTTAAACTCAGATTTTTATCGTATGGTCTTGACTAAACAAGCGGACGTTGTCTATCCAAGATCAGACTGCACATTCTATGCAGTCTGATCTTAACACTTACGCTGCTAAGCCCGACTCACAGACCTTTTGCAGAAAGTGTAGATCAAGATCAGACTGCACAGAAAGTACAGTCTGATCTTGGATCTATACTGTCCGACATGGAGATATTTTTCTCCAACAACTAAGTTTGAAAAAGCATTATTCATAATTATACTGTTGGCTTGAAAGTTTCATTTAACTTATTTAGCAGGATAAGGGTTAGCCTGTGCCCTCCCAAAGACCCTTGTTTTTGCCTTCAGTGCTTAAAGGATTAATGAGAAGAGGTATTTGATTCTGGGTGTGCAATATTGTTTTAAAATATTTGATACTGGGTGTGCAGTATTGTTTTCAGAGTCTGTTCTAAACATCTCTATCAAAGCATTGAATTATTTGTAAGTTGCTTACAGTGTTATCCCATATAGTGCTAAAGGCAGTATTTGCTAATTTCGCATACAGGGTAGTCTGATGCCGTATTGACATTGTCCTGTATTTGAGACTGTTTGACAAAAACGCTTTGAGATCTAAGTACGTGGGTATTCGAGTCTTTTTGATTCTTTCATCAGCAAAAAGAAAAAAATACCACTTTCCTCTTGTCACCTGGGTGAACATAAGCCCATACATTGTAAATTTTTGCTTAGCGCCATTTGCAATTGTTCTTTTTGATGTTAATTTTGACACATGTTTTTGTTGTTGTTTTTGACATACATGTACATGTATGTAGCTTTCAAGGAATTGTTCTTTTTGATGTTATATTTGACACATCTTTTTGTTGTTGTTTTTGACATACATGTATGTTGCTTTCAAATGAAGCATTTTTATATTGTTTTTGACCACGTTGCTCACAAATAAGGCATAATAAAATAGATTAACTTAATCTCTTTGTCCTGCCACTTTGTACGCCTTTTTATGCACGAGACCTACAAAGATACTTAGTTAGATTTTAAAGTCGGTATTTGTACTCATTAGGGCGCTATTATCAACATTAGCTTTATTTCGCAGACAACGTAGATCACTCTAAGTCTGCACGGAAACCACAAAACCATCTTTATTCTGATCCGTCTGCTTTTTGTGAAATATTGTAGCAAAACCACCTGGAGATTGCAATGTTCATGTTACTTTTTTGTTGGGAATGAAGACATCATTCGAGGAGTGTTCAGATAATGAATGCACCTAAGCACCTAAAATTTAATTCTTCATAGGTTTTAATGAAATTTTTATTTTGTTCCATCAAAGTATTCACCTCCAATAGATATATACAAAGTTTCAGTCACCGGATCCAATCTTTGAAGACATTTTCATAGTCTTTTTAGGTATACTATGAAGACACTTGAATATTGCAAAACCGAGGTGTTTGCGCTGAACAGATTTTAGACCTGAAGAGTATTTTTTTAGATTTGGAAACAAAAAGAAGTCACAAGGGGCAAGGTCAGGTGAATACGGAGGGTGTTGAAGCACAACGACTCTTTCCTGCTTCAGAAAGTCTTGCACTTCGTACATAGACAATGACTGAAACTGATGGTTTACACACGTTGAAATTGAGTTGACAGAAAGTGAATTCCAGTGTCTTCATAGTTTACCCCAAAAAGTCTATGAAAATGCCTTCAAAGATTGGATCTGAGACTGACACTTTCTATATCTGTTGGAGGTGAATATTTTGAGGGAACAAAATAAAAAATTTCATTGAAGTCTATGAGGAATCAAATTATAGGTGCCTAGATGCATTCATATTTGAACACTCTTCGTACACATGCATCTGGAGGTCCATAGTTGGCATAGTATCTGATCGATATTGAAGAGGCGATGTTGTCCAGAAATATATCTTAACCCTTTACCACACAATCCCAAGTTTTAACGACCCTGAGGAAAAAACCCAAAAAACCTTTTGAAAACATTGCGGGAAAAGGAGAAAATGCTTGTAACCAGCATTTTCTCTTTTTCTCACAATGTTTTCTACCCAACCAAAAACAAATTCTAAATTTTGAGTCACCCTCATCTTGTCGTCTGCAAATGCTTTCAATTTGGACAGGTCTGAAATCTTGTTGTTTTGTAAAGAGTTAAAGGAAAGTCTGATTCAACAGTATATATAAGATGGAATACTTCCGTGGCTCTTACTGCGCAGAGAAAATGAGTTATTCCCCCTCTTCTGATAAATCTTTTTTGCGGCCTTAATGAGGAGGCATGTTTAGGTCGCTTTTTCTGCACGTTGAATATTATCTAATAGTTTAATTTCACTCAAAAATATACGAGCAATTCTGTGTTAAAAGGGGGCTTAGTGTATCTGCAAAAAAGTATCGACCCATGTCAGCCTGCGCAGTCCGACATGCGTCGAAACTTTTTGATATTTGTAAATTTTCTGCATGTCAAAGGACCGTTGTACCTCTTGGTTCTGTGGGTTGTGATACAAAATGGATTTAGTGGATTTTATGGATCCCTGATCAGAGCATGGTTCAAAGCTATTTCGTCGAACAAATCCATTGTTGGCGTCGTTTATACACCACTTTAACTATTTACTCCTTTTCCCACAATTTTTTTTAACCCTATCAAAGACAGAAATCATCACTTGAGCTACTGTACATTAATTTTTGTCGTTTGTAAAGGCTTTCAGTTTGGTGAAGTTCAAACTTTTGTCATTCGGTAAAGACTTACAGATCTTTTTCCTTTTAAACCATAGCCTCATGTACGCGGATCTTTTCGTCTTGCAGTTGACTTTGTTTAGAAAACATCGTGACGAAAGCAGAAATTACACACAATCAGTAATTTCTTCCTTTTATCATACCATTTTTCTATTTAAACTGGTGTTCACCTGATTGTCAATATTGCTGCAGGAATTTCTCAAAGTCGTCTGCTGTAATTTGTTTCTCTGGCGATTGTTACGACTAGCATGTCCAAAACAAAAAGAAATGAACTTCGCTCTGGCAAAGGGGGGCTAAATGCATTTCCGTGATGCATTATACCGGGCAAAATATCACATATTGATCGACCACGTAATATCCATTTTGTTTAAACCTTTACCACACAATCCCGAGTTTTAACGACCATGCAAAAGAAGCCTTTTGAAAACATTGTGGGAAAAGGAGAAAATGCTGGTAACCAGCATTTTCTCCTTTTTCCCACAATGGTTTCTACCCTAACAAAGAAAAGTTGCACCATTTGAGCCACACTGAAATTGTCGTCTGCAAATGCTTTCAATTTGGACGGGTCTAAAATTTTGTCGTCTGGTAAAGGGTTAACAACCGACTGAAGCATGACGTATACTGGTCCTATGACATGCAGAAAATTTAAAGACAGCAAAAAGTTTGGCCCATGTTAGCCTATGCGGCCTGCATTAAGCCCCGTTTTCACAGAGTATGGCCAATTGATAAATATAGAAAAGCCAGGCAAACTGTCGAAGGCGCCTGAATGAGGCACTTAACTCTTCACCAAACGACAAAATATAAATTTGAAAGCATCAGCAGAAGACAAATTAAATGTTAATCAAATTATGATTTCTGTCTGTAATAGGTTAGAAAACAATGTGGGAAAAGGAGAAAATGCTGTTTACCAGCATTTTCTCCTTTTCCGACAATGTTTTAAAAGTATTTTTACTCAGGGTTGTTATAACTCAGAAGTGTGTGGTAAAGGGTTAATGCAAACGAACAGACTTCTGCACCCGGCATTTATATAAGGATGCTTTGATCAGTCTCGGATGATAAACTTACACAGACACCACAACACTTTGCCTAGCCCCATTAATTTCCGCTAGGTGGCATTTTTCACAAGCATACCTATCTGATTCGGAATTAGTTCCGCTAGGTGGTATTTATCTGATTTGGTATTAACTTCCGCTTGGTTGCATTTTTCAAATATATAACCTGTCTGATATGGGCATTCTGGGTACAAAATCGGACTACTTTCGAAGGTGGCAATCATAGGAGCGAATTTCAAAATAAAATATACGTGTACTCACTAAAACCTACCTTGTACGATTTATCCAGGCACAGTTAGCTAGCATATAACTTATGCACCAGCCATTTAAAACATAGCCCCTATAAGCTTGAGAAAACGCCTCGGAATAAGCCCAGCAAGGTGGGGACGTTATCTTTGTTGTCAGTCTGTTGCACAAACTCCCGGTTTTCCCTATGCCTGTATTTAGAAATTGACTACAGAGATTTGCAGTAAATAATGGTATTTTATAAAATTATTTTTTGCGTTTGAAATTATATTTTTAAGAAATTTGTGGCGAAAAACTGGCATGGTTTTTCCACAGACGTATTATTTATAGTCATTTTCCGCTTGCAATTTTTAGCAGCAGTTTACGCATTGCGTAATAATATTTATCCTGTTCAGAATAGTTATGTGTCATAGCAGACAGGTATATCCTCGAAGAATATGATATGTGCAGACAACGTGCCCAGCCTATCTCAAATTGCGCTCGTTAAAAGAAGGTGATTGCGGTAATCATAACACGATAATGAGTTAAACATACTGGTATGATGCTGATTATTTAGGGGTAAACAAGTATTGAGGCACGGTAAATATTACAAGCGATTTGTCTGAACATTATTCAGAATATCTTCTTGTCAGAAACCATGAGGCAGAATTTTGATAGTTCGTAAATTTAGCATAATCATAGCCTAGGGTCTTGATACTTACAGGGGTCCTGCGTGGCTCAGTGATAAAGTGTGGGACTCCTAACCTGAAGGCCCCGGGTTCGAGCACCGCCTGATACGCTTGGTTTTATCGTGGGTGTGTCCTTGGGCAAGACACTTCAGAGCCCTAACCTAGTACTGGTAAAACCCAGGAAATACATGAATATGTGATATGACTGAAATGACGTTGAAAGCGGCGTAAAACAGCATTCGATCAATCAATCTTGATACTTACAAAGTCTGTACCAGAGGGCGAAAGTGTGGAGTAGACTAAAGTGAAATCATTTGCAGACGACAATTCAAATGTGGCTAATATGACGGAATTCGTCTCGGATTGGACAGGAAATATTGTGGAAAAAGGAGAAAATGCTAGTCACCAGCATTTTCTCCTTTCCCTACAACTTTTCAAAAAGCATCTTCCTCGTGGTCCTTGAACATGGTATTGTGGGGTAAAGTGTTAACTCTTTACCATACAATCCCGAGATTTAATGCCCTGAGGAAATAGTTATTTGAAAACCTTGTGGGAAAAGGAGAACATGCTGGTAACCAACATTTTCTCCTTTTCCCACAAGGTTTTTCTTTTACACTTTCAAAGATCATAACTATCGTTTCAGCTAAAATTAATATGCCGTCTGCAAATGCAAATCTTCAATTTGGACCTGTCTAAAATTTTGTCGTTTGTTAAAGAGTTAAAGTGTATTGTCATCTACCAGCCCTTTGTCAAAGTTTTCCGAATTGTAAATCATCATCTGATGATTGCTTGTCAAAGTTGTCCAAAAAGTGTATCGTTATCTGATCTTCCGTTGTCAAAATGGTGTATCATGGTCTGACGTTATTTTGTCAAAGTTTTCCAAATTTTGTATCATTATAACGGCCCCTTGTCAGAGTTTTCCAAACTGTGGATCGTCATCTGATCTTCAGTTATCAAGTTGTCCAAATTGTGAATCGTCATCTTGTGGTCCCTTGTCAAAGTTGTCGAGACAGTGTGTCGGTATCTGATGTTCCCTTGTCAAATTTGTCCACATTGTGTATCGTTATCTGATGTCCCCTTGTCAAAAATGTCAAAATTGAGTATCGTTACCTGATGTCCCCTTGTCAAAAATGTCAAAATTGAGTATCGTTATCTGTTGGTCCCTTGGCAAAGTTGTCCAAAAAGTGTTTCATCATCTGATGGTCCCTTGTAAAAGTTATCTTAAAAGTGTTATATCATCTGATGTTCCCTTGTCAAAGTTGTTCAAATTGATTGTCGTTATCAGATGGTCCCTTGTTAAAATTGTCCAGATTATGTAACATCATCTGATGGTCCCTTGTTAAAGTTGTTCAAAAACTATCGTCGTCTGATATTTCCTCGTCAAAGTTGTCCCAATTGTGTATTATCATGTAATGTTCCCTGGTGAAAGTTTTCCAAATTGTGTATCGTCATCAGATGGTCCCTAGCTAAAGTTGTCCAAACTGCGTCCATGGGGACGTAATGGATACAGCCCAGGATTAGTTTCCAATAAAAAGCATGGAAGTTCCCCATTTCTTCCATTGTGAATCTAAAGGGCATAAACCGTTGTACTTCGTATGAAGCATCATCTATACTCAAATTATGTCTCTAGGTTAAACAATGCTGCCAGAAGAAAAACAGAAAAAGCTGGTACCAAATGCTGGTATCCAGGAGTTTTTTCTTTTCCAACAATACTTTCAAAAGTCTTTTCTCCAGGATTGTTTAAAACAGGATTTTTGGTAAATGGTTTATTGTCGTTTATCAATCATTTTCAATGTCTCTTGTGTCAAAGACGAACCACTACCCCAGCTAACATTATCTCCTGCCTTAAACCGACGGTATTTATTAACTCTGGTTAGCAGTGTAGGGCCGTTGTGGTCCTCTTGTTAAATTTTTCTCTACTAACGTTTGCCTTAATGTATTTCCAGACAACACCGGATAAATCTTCTACATCTGTATCGAGACCCGAGGTCTCTGAGCCGTCCCATCGCTGTCCACACGGTCACATACAAGGTGAAAGTAAGTATTAAATGATGAATACATGTATTTTTTTAACTCTACTGGCTGTAAGCCAGCAGAGCTTATATCATGTCGTGGTTTCCGTCGTCCGTCCGTCCGTCTGTCCGTCCGTCTGTCTGTCTGTCCGTCTGTCCGTCCGTCCGTTTTTCTTGTTTACGCGATCAAGTCTGCATTTATGATCGGATTTTCGTGAAACTTGCACAATTTATTTATCTAATCAAAAGCTTGAACCCTATTGATTTTGAAAAAAAATCTGACGATCAGTGTGGGAAAAGTAGCCATTTAAAGTTCAAAATTTCAATTTCTTGTTTACGCAAAAAAGTCTGCATTTAGGGTCGAATTTTCGTGAAACTTGCACAGTTTGTTTATCTCATCAATAGCTTGAATGCTATTGATTTTGAAAAAAAATCTGACAGTCAGTGTGGGAAAAGTAGCCCTTTAAATTTCAAAATTTCAATTTCTTGTTTACCCGATAAGTCTGCATTTGTCGTCAGATTTTCGTGAAACTTGCACGGTTTGTTTATCCCATCTATAGCTTGAATTATATCAGTTTTGATAAAAATCTGAAAAACACTGTGGGAAAAGTAGCCATTTAAAGTTCAAAATTTCAATTTCTTGTTTACGCGGTAAAGTCTGCATTTGTGGGCTGATTTTTGTGAAACATGCACAATTTGTTCATCTCATTGATAGCTTGAGCCCTATTGATTTTGAAAAAAAATCTGACTATCAGTATGGGAAAAGTAGCTATTTAAAGATCAAAATTTCCTTTTCTTGTTTACGCAATAAAGTCTGTATTTGTGGTCGGATTTTCATGAAAAGCGTACAGTTGATTTGTATCATCAACAGCTTGAACCCTATTGATTTTGAAAAGAATTCGACAATTAGTATGGGAAAAGTAGACATTCAAATCTGAAAATGTACAGTTCTAGTTTACGCGATAATGTCGGCATTTGTGGTAGAATTTTCAAGAAACTTGCTTTATATTGTCATTAGCTCGAACCCTGTGGATTTAAAAAGAACAAAACATTTGAAAATCAGTATGGGAAAAGGAGCCATTTAAAGTTGAAAATTTACATTTCTTGTTTATGCATTTAAGTCACATTTTTTATTCAATCTTTTGAAACTTGCAAAGATTATTTGTATCATCAAGGGATTGAACTCTATTAACAATGAAAAAAATCTAGCAATCGGTTTAGGAAAAGCAGCCATTTGATGACTTAGTATTGTTTACTCAACACAGTCCACATTATTAGTCACATTTCTTTGAAACTTGCAGGGATTGTTTAAAACAGTTAGCACTAAAACTCTATCAAATTTGACTGGATTCCAAACAGTTGGTTTTGAGAAATTGTATTTCAGTTTTTTTTTTTTTTCACTGTTAATTTTTGTTCAATTCACCATACCTATTTGTGCTATTTTAGTGGGTTCAAGCCCAGTTGCAACAACCCTTTCCCCCATTTTTTTGTGTTTGCTTTTTTCTCTTTTTGCATCATGAATTCATAGTGTATGCTATAAAAAACAGCATAGTCATGCCAGTGGAGCGATTCAGGTCCTCAAGGGCCTCTAGTTTTGTAACGGGTTGTGAAATAGATGTACATGTATGAGTGCTCTGGAGAAAGTGCATTCTATCCAGCACTGGTTACTATGATGCATGAGAAAGTTTAAAAACAGGTTAAGCGGATTATTCAGATTTTCAAAATCATGCTAAACCAATAAAAAAAGAGGTTTTGTCACCTTATTTAGCTGTATTTTCACTCTGGTAACGACAACGCAGATGTAGATGACTACAGGGCTATGAACAGACCTCGAGGTTTTCTTTGAAAATAGCCGATCTAAAATCATCTAAAGTCACGCTGACTAATGATCAATAATGAAGAGAAAGTTCCTTTAGGTATCATACGGTATAACCTCAGTTAATTAAACTGATATAGGTAATTCAACCCTAAACTCGATATGCCACTGAACTTTGTGCGTTATAATTAGTTTCATTATCAATTTCTAGTATGGATATGTTGATTCTGTAACAAAATCGTTTTGAACCGTCATATGATAGAAGCGATTTCTGTCCTATCAAAAATTACAATCCATTATGATGCTTGCAGGTCGTGTAGATGTTAGTAGGGTGGCTTATCGGCCCCGGAAGTCCCCGTACCCACTAATTAGTGTGGAGGATGCCACAGCCATTGTGATGTCGCACTCAGAGATACTAGGTGTGGAGGAACTGTATTTTACAGGTTGGGCTCTAGTACAGCTCTTGAAACATTTTTGTCGTGCCTGCATGCGACAACTAGAAAAAAGCTTGGTTGAAAGCCAAGGCCAAATTTTAAGTTTAATTAATGAAATTGTGATAAACCTAGCTTGTCCTAGTGATAACTTATACATTTATGTATGGGACTCAAAATGAAAGGATAAAAGTTAATCATAGCCCCAAAATTTTTGCCTGTACTTGGTTTGTTTGCAAATCTTGCTGCATTTTAATAGAGAAATGCTTAATGAAAAGATAAGACTTTTAGAATCGTAGAGAATGGATGATGGTTATGATTTTTTTATTGGAAGATGTTGGAATTTCAATACTTTTGTTTGTTTATATATAGTTTCTGAGTAAAGCAAAGTAAAATTGGTGAACAGTATTCAACACCAGTATATAGTTACCAATATTTCTATCTTAAACCTTTATATAGGGAATATTATGTTGTAGTAGCTTTCCTGGTGCTTGTACATGTATTTGCTTCGACCTGAGGTCGAGCGAGATGTCAAATTTTTCTAACACAGCGAGAAACAAATGCAAGCACTGAGAAAGTTATTACAAAGTTAATCCTTTTATTGTATACCTTTACATTTCAATAGCAAAATATTGATATTACTTACCATGTTATTCTAAAACATTAAGAAATTGAAACAAGTAGATCTACTATTTTAGTGGGTAATAACTTCTCTTCATGAATGGTGGATGAATATTACAATGAAAGATTTTGACCAATCAAACTGGAAACCGAATTGAAAACAACCCGCACGCAGGTTACGTCATCATATATTCAGAACCGTATTTATACACTGACTTTATCGAATTTTTTTCCGCCTGCGATTCATGTTTTAATCTCGAAAGTTTATTAGTGTATAATAAAGCAAATATCACAATACTATGTATTCCTCAAAGTCCCCCCCCCCCCCCCCTTCCCCATTCCCACGCCGCCCACCTCAAAGCAACTCTGAAACCGGATTTGAATATTTCAAGAGAAATTAATCAAGATAAATTTGAACATGCAAGAACATTAGATTTCAAAGACTGCGTAAAAATTTCGTAGTATCTCGTTTGAAATGTAATACAATAAAGCGTTTGCCAGTTTGATTGTTGGACTCGAATCGAAGAGGTTTTGTCTGTGTGAAAGATTGCGCCGTGGGAGACATTTTGTAAACGCGCCGCCTCACTTTGCTCGTTACATCCGGTGGATGAATTTTTCTTTTCGTCATGCTGAAGACCATTTTTGAAAACATTGTGGCAAAAGGAGAAATTGCTCGACACGAGCAATTTCTCCTTTTGTCACATTTTTTCCACACTATTCCTTTGTTAGTTCCTTATTCATGTGAACCTTCCGTATTCTATAAGGGTATTTTCAAATTCATAGGATATTAATTAGTTTCAGGCGGTATTGAGTTAACGAGTTAAACAGGCTGTTTCTTTGTGTTATTTGCAGGTCGGTCTATTTTTAGGATCTCAGGTTTATTGCATACAGGTGTCTGTTCGATTTTTAGTAACCACAAAACTGTCTGTTGAAACCCGTTAATTGTATTTGCAGTACAAATACGACTATTTTCCGCGTTGTCCTGGGATTAAGGTGTAAGGTTCGCGACCCTGGGGCCCGGGTTTGATCCTTACCCGAGGTGCTTGGTTTTTCATGGTAATGTTTTTTGGAAAAGTACGCTTACATGTAAGAGCTCTAGTCTAATACCCGTGACACAAGTACACGGCCGTGATTTGACTGAAATACGACTTTGAAAGCATTGACTGTTTCATGTGTTTAGCCGTGATAAAGGCGTAGGATTCGCGTTCAGGAGGCCCCGGGTTCAATCTTTACGTAAGGCTTTGGAATTTTGGTTGGAGTGTCCTTGGGCAAGTGCACTTCAGAGCCCTAGGCCAATATTGGTAAAATGCCGAATATTTACGAATAAGTGAGTTTTTGCCGTGATGTAACTGAAATAATGCTGAAAGAGGCATTAAACACCTTTCAATTAATCAACAATAGT
Source organism: Tridacna gigas (assembly GCA_945859785.2). Taxonomy (NCBI): domain Eukaryota; kingdom Metazoa; phylum Mollusca; class Bivalvia; order Cardiida; family Cardiidae; genus Tridacna; species Tridacna gigas. The sequence goes on from OX244029.2 coordinate 70,049,400, forward strand.
TTTTACACCTGAAGCAGAGAGCTTTTGATGGAGTGCCTCTTTCGGCTGTCAGCGTCAAATACATTTGAGCCATGCTCTGGCAAAAGAGGGCTTAATGCATCTCCGTCATCCATTATACCAAGCAAGACATCGCATAAATATGGATCCGTAAAATCCTTTCAGATTGACAATTGACTGGATATAGGGGTAGAATGGTCCTTTGACATTTGACATGCAGAAAATTGACCAATAACAAAAAGTTTCAACCCATGTCAGCCTGCGCGGACAGCGCAGGCTGACATGGGTCGATACTTTTTGCAGATGCATTAAGTCCCCTTTTCACAGAGCATGGTTCATATGAAATCGACCTCCTTCGACCGCTGAAAAATAAAATCTACAGAAACTTAAGACAGATATTTACATTAAAGGCTTAAGGAAACAAGCTGACGTTCTATATCAAGATCTAGATGCGGGCGGCATAGATCAAAATCAGACTGCACAGAACGTCAGCTTGTTTCCTTGAGCCTTTAATGTAAATATCTGTCTTAAGTTTCTGTCCATTCGTGACTTAATTCTTATTTCAAACATCTTCTTCTCAGAAAATACTGATACATTTTCACCAGACTTCACAGAAATGATCCTGCCACGGTCCTCCTTAGAATCTCTTCAAAAAAATTGAATTACCATGGCAACAAAACTGAAAAATATTGAAAACCTTCAAAAATCTTCTTCTCCACCACCGCAAGTTGTAATTCTGTACAAAATGGCATTTATGATCTCATAGTGAACCTCTTTCAGATTCTTGATGTAATTTTTATCTGGCAAATTATACTGGTACTTGACTTAACCATCGTTTATAACAAGCTAAAGTAAAGCTTATTTTGATCCCAGGATACTGTTTTCTCATTACAGATAGTTTGTTACCATTTATCTCCTTAATTATCGCATTGTATTTTCGATTTTTCTCGATAGAAAATGTTTGGTTGTCGGTCAAATGATTAATTTTGACTTTTACGGTCATGCTCAGATGTATAAGATATAAAGCATGAATTGAGGTTTGTATCATTCTGTTGTTTGTTCAATAACTTTACCGTTCATGCCCATGTCTAAACACTCTTTGTCAGATTTTATTTGTATTTGGTATGAATGATACTCGATTAGACCTGCTTGTATTCATTGACATCATCTGGGCATTTGTAAAAAAAAAGTGACTTTTTTTAGGGGGACGGGATTTGAGGGCGCTTGGCGTATTTTTCATTTTCTCAATGAAATTTTTATTGCATTACGTTAATGACTGTAATGATACAGTGGAACAGTACGGACCACCATAGCCCTCTTGTTTGAACATAGGTGTAGTTCCTGAAATGCAATGCTATTTTCAAATTCATTTAATTTTACGACGAGTTAGCTGTAATATCTCAAAGAAAAATCTTTTAGGCCAAGTAACGGTTGGTGCCAGCATGACAAAAAGATTATCGTTATAAACATTTCTCACTCTAACGATATATTTGTTTTCAATCAGGATTACGTAATATGTTTTGGAGACCGGTTACAGAAATTAAAAAAAAAACTGAATCATGCAAGAATGTGAGTTTAAAGAGCGAATGTTGTCAAGTAAAATTAAACAACACTAACCAGTTTTTTTGCTTTTGCATTTTTCCTAAAAGTATTCTACTATTTCATAAAACGTAAGGCCGCTGAGAGAATGTGAACTGATATTCTACACTTCAAGTAATAGCACGATATAAAATGACATTTATTGCTTTCCCATATCAATACTTGCTCGTTATCAAAGTTCACGAATGTTTGCAAGTACGAAAAAACAAGGGACCGATTAACCCATTACGATACAGACTAATTTTCGACGTACTGGTCACCAAAATAATGAGATGCTTATTATCCTTACCAGTCGGCAAAACTTTAGACTTAACCGCATTTTAGCCATGTTGTGGCAAAAGGGGGCTCAATACATCTCCTAGATGCATCATACTAAGCAAGATATTACATAATTATTGATCTATAACATTCTTTTATGTCTAACAACCGGCTGTATCACAACAGAGACTGGTCCTTTGACATACAGAAAATTGACCAATAGCGAAAACTTTCGCCCCAGGGCAGCCTGCGTAGCCCGCACAGGCTGACCTTGGTCGATACTTTTTGCACAAGCATTAAGCCCCTTTTTCACAGAGTATGGCTCATTTGCATTTGACATACATGTATTTATATGTGTCCCAGATGATGGGATTTGTCTTTAAGGGATAGAAAACATTGTGGGAGAGATTATATTGTTACCGGCATAATTTTTTTCCTTCACATGTACCTATTATGTTTGCATAATTATGCTTTCTTTCCGGTATTGTTTGGTAAAGGATTGATTAAAGGCAATTTTCTTTGAATTGGGAAAAAAAAAAAGAAAACCATGGGAGAAAAGGAACTGTTGCATGCTGTAGTAATAAATGACTTTCTCCTTCATCTCTGATGTTTAAAAACGCAGAGTCTTTGTTTTGTTACTGGATTACGTCATTTCACGGCGTTATATAAGGTTGAATTCTGTTTGACCTATCAAATGCTTGGAATGATTAAGAAATAGAAATTCTTATTCGGTCAAAATGAAATACCAACTGCAGCACAAGTTCAATGCCCTTTCGGCTCGAACATCTTACACAATTTCGGGCAGTGTAGATCGAAGATCAGACGGGAGAGACTTATGCCTGTACTGTCCACGACTGCACTGACCATATCATCAACTTAACCCTGTACTATACAGTTCCGCGTTTTAAAGACCTTTAGGAAATGAGTCATGCTCTGGCAAGGGGGGGGTATGCTTATGCTTCTTCATGATCCACTGTACCAAGCAAGTCATCACGTGATTATGGATCCACAAAATCCATTTTGTCTAACAACCAACTATATCATGGGGTAGAATGGTTCTTGGACATGTAGAAAATTGACCAATAGCAAAAAGTATTGACCCATGTCAGCCTGCGCGGACTGCGCAGGCTGACATTGGTCGAGGCTTTTTGCATATGCATTAAGTTCCCTTCTCACAGAGCATGGCTCATATTTTAAACATTGCAGGAAAGGGCGAAAATGTTTTCTCCTTTGGCACTCTGTTTTCTACCCTTTTCAGAACAAGTTACATCATATGAGCCCTATTTTATTTGCTGTCTTCAGATACTTTCAGTTTTATGTAAAAAATTGTCGTGTGGTAAAGAGTTAAGTTGTCTTCTGTATTTTGGAGGTTAATTGTCTTGGTATGGAATTATGAACCAAACAGATAAACTGAAACTCAAAATCTTGGCTTAGAGCCGCTATCTAAATTCACATTTTACGAATCTAATCCTTTCCCACACGACAAATTTTAGACTCTCCAAAATTCAAAACATCTCCAGACAACAAATTCATATTTGATACAAATATGCCTAAATTCTCTGATAGAAGAACATTATGGGAAAAGGAGAAAATGCTGGTTACCAGCATTTTCTCCTTTTCCCACAATGTTTTCAAAGACCTCTTCCTCGGGGTCGTTAAAACAAGGTATCGTTTGGTAAAGGGTGAAAGGAATGTTAGATGGGCAAAATCTAGGTTAGAATTGTCCATAAAACGAACATGTTTGCTAAAATCTCGTATTCTTTAACTGTTTCATCACGAACTGGCTTTATGACTTGTGTTTTTTGTTTGAGGCCATTTGGAATTAACACTATGGTTGCTTAGCGCGATTCAGAAAGCTTCCTGCTGTCTGATCTCGGACCTGAACTGTCCGATACTGTGACAATTTTACCGGCTAAAAAAGCTTTGAGGTCTTGTTTTAAAGCCTCATGTCCTCTTTGATGAATTAAAAAAATGGGCAAAGAAATTAAAGTAAGCTGTTGAAAAGATAGACAATTGTTCAGAAAAGGTACCAGAATTTGTTTACTTTACTGAAGCTTCCATTGTGAGGATAATTACGACCCCCCCCCCCCCACCCAACCCCTTAATGCATATTTCGAGATCCGAAATATGGTAATGAGGTGTCAGGTAATTTGCATACTGCAGGGATGTCTTAAAATGAAATGCTTTCAGAGCATATATTTACCCCAAAGTATTTCGAAAATCATTGCTCAGTCCGATGCTACTATTTATGTTCATATTTGATACTTTATTTATTTCCTACTGTTCAAGCGCATCTTTGCAAGCTTTTCTATTTTTAGCTTGGGCTGTTTTCACGACGGAATCTCCGTGAACAAAAATGCGCCTTATCAGTTTGCTGATACCGATTTCTTCGATTTCCTTTTTCACTTGATCTTGATGGTTTTTACCCTCTATAAGAAATTAAAGAAAAAAAAAAAAAAAAAAAATTAGAGGGCATAGAGCTTTAATTCCGAGATCAACCCATTGTGTGTCATTAAGAACATTCGTCGAGTAGCTTACGAATGTTTTTAGTTCTGTATAAAATGACAAATGTAGTAAGCAATGGCAAATTTCGTTACGCATTTTTTATTTCAATTTTATTTGAATAATCTCTCGAATTAACTATTCTCATTACAAAAGTGATGCAAACTTCCGTGTAAATATTCTTCAAGTTGTTGACCCCGAAATACGAGAGGTTAATAACTAATGTGTTTGGAGAACTCTGAAGATACATCTAGTTGCAGAGGGCAAAAAACACACGAAGACGGGTCATATGAAAGGTTGTTAAGTCCTTACTCTGTGATTCAAAAGTGTGTTAATAGGTCATAAAGCAGAGGTGAATCTAGGAATTGTCTCCTGCCGTTAGGAGGGAATAGACTTTGCTCTGCAAATTTATACATCGCACCAACTCATCCCATCCCGGTGACTTCCTTTTGTTTTGTAGCAGACAACTTCAACTTAAAAAAATGACTTAAGACTCCTGTATCAACTAAGAACCTTTCAAAGGCTTAATGAAATGCACTGCATGAGTTAGTAGTCGGGTTGGCGAGTTCGATCCTCACTCGATGCGCAGAGTGTTTAGTAGGAATAACATTGAGAAAGACACCTCAAAGCCCCTACACATGAATATGAATGAGTGTGCCGTCGCCATTATATGATCAAAAACGATGTCAATCAATCAATCAATCGATCAATCGATCAATCAATCAATCGATCCATCGATCGACCGACCGACCTACCGACCAACCAACCAACCAACCAACCAATCACCAATAAATCAATTAATCAATCATGATGATGGTTGAATACCGCCCAGCTATAAGTGTTATATGCTGCCATGGTATACATGTAACTGTTGAAAGTCGCTATTGAACGTCGCTATGATATAATTGTTGAATGCCGCTATGATATAATTGTTGAACGCCACTACGATATAACTGTTGAACGCTGCTATGATATGATTGTTGAATGCCACTATGATATAACTGTTGAACGCCGCTATGATATAACTGTTGAATGCCGCTATGATATAACTGTTGAACGCCACTACGATATAACTGTTGAACGCTGCTATGATATGATTGTTGAATGCCGCTATGATATAATTTTGTTGAATGCCGCTATGATATAACTGTTGAACGCCGCTCAGATATGATGTAAAGAGATGAGATACCTATGTAACCTTTTACAAAAAAAGGAGAAAAATATAACGATCCGTAAGCTTTTGAAAAGTTGTGGGAAAATAAGATGTTGGGAATTTCATTGTCTCATTTACCCACATTTTTATATCCTGCGAATGACTTACATCTGTCAAGCCAAATTAAGTTTCTTGTCACTAAATGTTTTCAATCTGGACAGTTCCAATGTTTCTGACAGTTTTCTATAGAGTAAAATGATACATGAAAAAGAGGCTTTTTACATTTACATAATGATAATTTTTTCTCGAATGTAAGCCATTGTACATAGATGGAAGGAAAAATAAAGCCAAATGCTCCATACCAGAGTTTGCAGAAGATAATTCAAAATGGTTCTTATTTTGAGAATTTTCCTTATGCATAGTCTTCGACATCGGGAACTGAATATTAATGACAAGAAAACCTGTGATTATTTCAGATGGCCTTGGACGAGTTATTTCAGAAGACATATTTGCTGCCGACCCACTGCCTCCATTTCCCGCCTCCATTAAGGACGGTTATGCAGTTTTAAGTATGTGTGCTTTATTTCCCTGTTGAATGTTGTAACTCCATACTTTATCTTCCCACAAGATAGAGAGTGACGAATGGATTTAAGGCTAAAATGTGAACATAGCATTTTAAACCACGAAAATGACATCAGTAGTTGTCAAGGAAATATTCGGTGTTTTCAAGTTTAAACGAATAAGAAGAAAGTGAGAGATGCACATAAGATGATGATTAAAGGAAATGATATGCACAACAATACTGAAACATGAATATGATGTACATAGTTATCTTAAGTATGGCAGAATCTTATATTTACCGTCAGTGAGTCGACAAATTTCCTAGATCTTTGATCCACCTGACCGACTTCTCTCGGCAGTTTTCGTATTTGATCGTCAGTTCTGACGACAATGTAATAAATAAGGCGTGGGAATTCGGCAAGCGAGCCCAAAATACGCAGACGTTTTCGAATTTACCATATATTTTTTTTATCATTTAACTGGATTTTTTTTTATGTTTATAGCTGCAGACGGTGCTGGCCCGAGACTTGTGTCTGGTGATTCTACTGCTGGCGACGCTGTACGTATGCGTCGATTGAAAGAACTCCTTTGTAAAGTGCCACGGGCTTAACTCTTTACCACACGAGAAAAATTTAGACTGGTCCAAACTGAAAGCATTTGCAGACAACAATTTAAATGTGACTCAAATAATGGAATTTATCTTTGATAGGGTAGAAAACATTGTGGAAAAAGGAGAAAATGCTGGTAACCAGCATTTTCTCCTTTTCCCACAATGTTTTCAAAAGGTTTCTTTCTCAGGATCGTTAAAAGTCGGGATTGTGTGGTAAACAGTTAAACTGCATATGCCATATACTACGATTACAGTCGCAAATTATGTCAATATCCAAGTTTATAAAAGGAAAACACATTGTTTTAGCTCGGCTGTTTTCGAAGAAAACCATGAGATATTGTCGGAGTTTAGTCTCCGGTGCTGCTGTCACAAGACGGTCCATGACCGCCATGACACTAATCCTTCGCTACTATTGCGCTTCTAAAACTGGAGACATCAAGTCGCATGCAAGTCTAGCCGCCTCGATGGCTAGACGGTCGCAGCGAGTTACGACACCCTCGGACCAGACGCAGACTTACGTCCGAAAATTACGATATCGTTACTGCGATTTTGTTGATGAAACGGTTCCCGGTCGCAAATACGGTCGTGCGTCCGATCTTAGCTACGATCGGACGTACGACCGTTGATAAAACGATACCCTGACTTGGAACAGTTCATTTGAGCCATGCTCTGGAAAAGGGTGGCTTAATGCATCTCCGTGATCCATGATACCAAGCAAGTCATTGCATAATTGTGGATCCATAAAATCCATTTTGTATAACAGCCGACTGGTTCATGAGGTACATTGGTCCTTCGACATACAGGAAATGGACCGAAAGCGAAAAGTTTCGACCCAGGTCAGCTTGTGCGGACTGCGCAGGATGACCTGGGTCGATACTTTTCGCAGATGCATTAAGCCCCCTTTTCACAGAGTGCGGCTCATTAATATTGTTCAAACCAGATCCATATTGTGATAGTGAATATTTTAGTTGAGTTTTGATATACATAATGCTTTTCAGTTCTTTATTTATGAACTGTTCTATAGATATTGAAAGCCTCGAAATGAGGTTGGGTTTTCCCATACGCCAATTCAGCTTCCGGCATAAAAAATGAAGGGTTAAATATGTTGTTACCGTTGAATATGCATGATTCAAGCAGGATTTATGGTAATATAAGAATTTAAAGTCATATTCTTGTTTTTGATTATCGAATGTTTTTGGTAATCAATACTTCGTTTAAATATGCGTAAGCTCAAATTTTCAATTAAGCCCATCGAAAACTTGTTAGTCCACTATACACGTATTACGATTTCAAAGTTATTTAGTCAGAAAAATACCACCATTTAGGACGATGTAGATCAAATTTTAGACCGGACATTCAAAGCAGCCTAAGTTTAATCTACACTGCAAAAGCACATTGAGTCGCGCTAAACCGCCAAAGGGATAAAGGTATGTGAATTTTTAAGTCATCGTTTTTTTTCTTTTCTTTCGTTTCAGCCCGGTGGAAAACTTGTTTCCGGGTATTGCGTACGAATCAATACCGGGGCACCTGTACCAGAGGGTGCAGATGCTGTTGTTCAGGTCGAAGATACCGTGCTGGTCAGCAGTAGTGAGGACGGAACCCAGGAACAAGAGATCAAAATCATGATAGCTCCAACTCTAGGACAAGATATAAGGTAGACTCCAGTTTCCTCGTAATGTCCGACTTATGGGCAAAATATTAGGTAGACTTCAGTTTTATATGAATGGCTACGACTTCAGGGAGAGATAATAGGTATCGTCAGTTACTTTGTAATGCTCCGACTTGAAGGCAAGATATATTAACACTTAGGCTGCTAACCACGACTAACTGACCTTTTGCGGACAGCGTAGATCAAGATCAGACTGCACAGACGTGCAGTCTGATCTTGGATCTACACTGTCCGATAAGAGAGTATCTTTCCTCTGAAAAACGGTTGAAATAAGAAAATTTTGGGTTTTACTATCGGCTTAAAAGTTTCATTTCTTTTACTCTGCAGGATAAGAGTTAAGTAATTGTTTACAATGACTTATTTGTCATTTATTTACATTGTTTATAAGGTAGGCTTTAGTTTCCTTGTAATGCTCCGACTTATGGAGCAAGATATTAGGTAGGCTTCAGTTTTCCTTCTAATGCTCCATCTATAGGGCAAGATATTAGCCATTATCCTGCTAAAGAACTCAGGTGAAACTTTCAGTCCGATAGTAAAAACCCAAAATATGCTATTTCAAAGGTATTTTGGGGGGAAATATAGATCTCTTATCCGACAGTGTAGATCAAAGATCAGACTGCACGTTCTGTGCAGTCTGATCTTGATCTACACTGTCCGCTAAAGGTCATTTAGTCGCGCTTAGCAGTCTAAGGGTAATGTAGGCTTCAATTTTCTTGTAATGGTCAGACTTATGGGCAAGATGTAAGGTTTGCTGCAGTTTTCCTTGTAATACTTCCGACTTTTGGCCATGATATTGGGTACATTTTCCAGTTTTCCTTGTAACATTCCAACCTTTAGGGCAAGATATATTAAGGCAGGCTTCAGTTTCCTACTTATGCCTAATTCGCCTTTGTTATCATGTAAAGTTTTCTGTTGCAAAGATTATTGTCTCAGGTGTGGCAGGCCCAGGGTCCATATTCACCAATCATTCTTAAGAACCTTCTTACCTTATTTTCTAGAATTTTCTAAATTTAAATGTAACACAACTTCTGATTGGCTAAACCATTTGGTTTAGCCAATCAGAAGTTGTGTTACATTCAAATTTAGAAAATCTCAAAGAATAAGACTAAGAATGTTCTTGAGAATGGTTAGTGAACACGGACCCAGGTTGATATTTCTGGTCCTGTATAGATTATAAGTCAAATGTACTGTGAATAAGATTTTGTGTATTAAATGTTTATTCGTTATTTAATTGGGTCTATGTAGAGTTTTTGTCATAAATGATTAAATCCTTGTAAATCAACGATACATACTGCAAAATGAAAATTTCTTTGCATATGTGAAGAACTGGATAGCTACATAATTTCTTTGCATATGTGAAGAACTGGATGGCTACATATCGCTTCCTCTTTCGTAAAGTTACACATATATGAGCGGCGCTCTGGCAAAAGGGGGTTTAATGCACCTCCGTGATGCATAAGACCAAGCAAGTCATCATATAATTATACATCCACAAAATCCATTTTTGTCTAACAAGACTTTTTACATCAACGCTCACTTCTGAGACTTCGCTACCCATCCAGAATAATGATGAATCACGAGGTGAACTTGTCCTTTAGCACGCAGCAAATTGACCATTAGCATATAGTTTCGACCAAGGTCAGCCTGCGCAGACACGGGTCGATACTGTTTGCAGATGCATTAATCCCTCTATTCATAGAGCATACAGTTTATATTATACTGAACAATTAAAACTTCTGGTCAATTGGTTACGTAATTTACTTGTATGAAAAAAAAAAATTGATTGGTTATTCAGTTATTTATAAATATGCAATACAATACCATAGGTTGGATATATGAACCTTTTAGGGCATCAGACCAAATTTGTATGAGTTAGGTCAAATTTCGATTACCTCGGACAGATTAGCATGCTACACCCATTTCATCTGTGAGGATTGTCTCTGATAGGACTGGCGACTATAACGGGAGCTAGCGATAGATTTTTGCCCGAAATTAATCCTTATCCTGCTGATCAAGTTAAACGATCCCTTCAAGTCGGTGATTAAAACTCAAGTGTTACTATTTTAAAATTATTTTTTGAGGAGAAATATTGCCATATCGGACAGTGTAGATCAATGATCAGACTGCACGTTCTGTGCAGTCTGATCTTGATCTATACTGTCCGAAAAAGGTCCTTGAATCGCGGTTTGCAGCCTAGGAGTTAACACAATTCAGTCACGCGACACTCATCAGACGTCAAACAAAATACTATTTCAGTGAATTAGCCGGTACAGTTTCCATGGGATGGTCTTAATTTACACCATTTGCATTTTTGCCCTTCTGTCAAGATTTGGCGGTCGGTTACAAATCAAATGAACACTTAGGTTTCATTTCCTTGTTTGTCACGCGATGGAATGAAACTAAAAAAAAAAATGGCGGATGTATTGCAAAGGACGATGGTTTCTTTCAATGACGCGTACAGGAAAGAAACCGGGGTTATTGGTTCAAAAGTGAGAAAAAATGGCTCTATTTGTAACTCTTTACCAGACGACAAATTTCAGACTTGTCTAAATTCAAAGTATTTGCAGAGAGCAAAATGAAAAAAAGCAACACGGATATAATGCTAGGAATGATCTTACGATAGCGTGTACAGGAAGGAGACTGAGATTAGTGGTTCGAAAGTGGAAAAAACCGGGTCTGTTTTTAATTTTTACAAGACAACAAAGTTTCAGACATGTCCAAAATGAAAGTATCTTCAGACAGCAAAATTAATAATTTTTGAATTGCAAAAACTGTATAGAACCCATGAAAACATGTCGTCTTACGGTAGCAGCGAGTTAAAGGGGGCTTCTCATATTTTTTAGTGTCGCCAAACTTCAAAAACGATTCATCTCTGAATTGAATAAGGCTATAGCTAGCAGTAAAGAAGAAAAACAGATGAAAAAAAAAAGGTTTTTTTTCAACGGTATTTCCTTAATAGGCCACGTAGCCTCTGAAGGTATATTCAGATTTCGCTTCAAAATTTCGCAAAGATTTGTGGGAATGCCATGTTACCATCAACACGCGTCGGTTGTGTGATGTAACCTTCAAGTTTCTTTACGCGCGCACAAAAAAGAATTCTGTAGCGTATATCAGTGTATGAGATAAAATTTTAATTCGCAGCAAAAAAATTCTAAAGAGGCCCATTGAAATTTGCAAGATATTTTTTTTTTTTTTCTTTTTCATGACGAGATGTGTAGTATTGTAGCTTTCAATAGGATCTTGGGCATTCACATTGGTTTTTCCTTTCCCCGAATCTCACTTCCTCGTTTTATTCAAATCATTTAGAGTTCTTATTTAACTTTCCTTTTAATTCATTTTAAAGTTGAACCATACACTCCTATATTTTAAGAGAAGGGCTTTGAAAACATTGTGAGAAAAGGAGAAAATGCTGGTAGCCAGCATTTTCTCCTTTTTCCCACAATGTTTTCTATCCTCTCAAAGACAAATACCATTATTTGAGCCTCAATGAATATGTCGTCTGTAGAGGCTATTAATTTGGACAAGTTCAAAATTTTGTTATTTGGTAGAGAGTCAAACAAACTTTCAAGAACGAACAATACCAGGTAGATATTCTTAAAAGTAGTGTTCTATTTGTTTTCAGATAGGAAATCCTATCATTGTGCCATGGATCAATAAGTCTTGATCTGAATAGAATTCAGTCCGTTTTTCATCCATAACAGAAAGTTTACTTTAACTCTGTCGCCTGGCCCCGGTAGTTCAGTCGGCCACGTACAGGGCTTGGCACCATTGGGTCGCTGGTTCGATTTCTAAGCTCGACCGATTTCTTTCTAAGGATTGATGATAGTCACTGTGACAGGATTCATTCCTCTTTCACTGCTTATCATTGTTTTTGACGATGGTTATGTGAGAAAGGAACCAGTGGCTTGGAGTTAGAGAAAACTGTGCGAAGTACCGGTAAAGGAAACTTCAGGAAAGCTTGGATAGATGCATGGGCCGCCGCGATATAACTGAAGTAATGTTGAAAACGGCGTTGAACATCCTACAAACCATGAAAACAACTCTGTCGCTTACGCTGGCGATCACAGTAGCTTTTTTTCGAACTGTGTAGACCAAATGACTTCAAAGAACATGCAGTCTGATCTTGATCCTTATGACGTCTGCTAGACTACTCTGTTCTCTGGCATTTTTTTTTTTTGTTCGCAATTGGCAGAGAATTTTCATTTTTTAATCTCGGAAAAAGTACAGCCCTTTGCCAAAGAGCCCGACCCTGAGGACGAAAGCTTTTGAAAACATTGTCGGAAACAGGAAAAATTATTTGTTTCAAGCAGTCTCTCCTTTTACCTAAACGATATCTACCTCGGACCGTTTATTATAAATATCAGTTTGTTGTCTGTGGATGCTTTTAATTTAGAAGTATCCAAAATTTTGTCGTTCAGAAAAGATTCAACGCATTTATTTGGAAGCAATTGTTAATAAAGAAATATGAAACTAGTTCCTTACGAAGGCGGAAGTTTTGTAAACATGGCGTCCGGCTGACCTTTCAGGGAATAGGTTAAACCCCCGACGACAACGACTATATCGTCTCAATTAAATATAGTGCCACCTGATTCTTTACACCTCACAATCCCGAGTGTTTAACGACCTAAGAAAGAAGGCTTTTGAAAACATTGTAGGAAAAGGAGAAAATGCGGGAAACCAGCATTTTCTCCTTTTCCCACAATGTTTTATGCCAATTTAAAGAGAATTACTACAATTATTTCAACTACGTTTGAATTGTTGTCTGTAAATGGCTTGAGTTTGAACAAGTCTAGTATTTTATTATCTGGTAACGATGAATGAATGAAATGAAATAATGATTACGCTTTTGACTAACAGACATCCGTAAATGGATTTTTTATTTACATGAAAATCATTTGACACAGTATTTTGTTAATCAACTGTTTCAATTTTGTCTTGCTAAGGCTATTGACATATGATATAAGTCAAGTCGTTTAATATAAATGAGCGACGCTCTGGGAAAAAGAGGGTTTAATGCATCCCTGTCATGCAATAATAATACCAAGCAAGTCATCACATAATTATGGATCCATAAAATCTATTTTTGTCTGACAACCGAAGGTGTCACGAAGTAGAATGGTCCTTCGACATCGTAGAAAGTTGACCAATAGCAAAACGTTTCTACCCACGTTAGCCTGCGCGGACTGCAGATCGATGTTTTTTTTTTTGCAGATGCGCATAATCCTCCTTTTTACAGAGCATGACTGATAATATATAAACTCTTACGTCAGATTCTCTATATATAATTGTATCGATCGTATTACAGCACTTTATATATACAAGTCGATTTATTGACATATGGCGGGGGTCCTTATCAAGCGAAATGTCCGCGGGCAAGACATTGCAGAGTCCAAGCCTTACACTAGTGTAATGGGATTATGTGAATATAGCTGTATTTGGTAACGATAAAGCCCTCAAATATTGGCACGTGTTAAAATGTTTGACTTATTGCGAGTTTTGAAGTTCCGGAAAGGCATTTTTACATAATAAAATAAAATAAAAACTGTTCAAGTTTTCTGCCGCTTCTCCATATAAAATAGTTTTATTTTGTTTTTATCATCAACAGAGGTCTAATATAAATGTCATCTTTTAACCCTTGAAACGCCTTTCACAACTAGAGTTGCCTTTGCTGCCAATGAAGATCAAGATCAAACTGCACAAAACGTGCCGTCTGATCTTCACATACACTTTCCGCTTTACTGAAACGCTATAGACTAAAGCTACCATGATATTGCAATTGAACGGTTCTTATCTCTACTGTATAATGTATGTTGTGTTAATTCGGCTCTTTAGGGGTAACTCTATTCCACACAGTCCCGAGCTTTAATGAACCTGAAGGAGAGGGCTTTTGAAAACATCGTGGGAAAAGGAGAAAATGCTGGTAACCAGCACTTTCTCCTTTTTCCACAATGTTTTCTACAGAAATTATCATTTTAGCTACTTTTAAATTGTCAGCAAATGCTTTCAGGTTGGTCTCGTCCAAAATTGTGTCCCTTGGTAAAGAATTAATACTGTCATGAGCACTAAATGACAGTAGCAGTCGATACGCATAAAAAAAACATTCTTTCATTCATTATAGGCCTGTAGGATCCGATATAGCTAAAGGACACAAAGTTTTGCGAAAAGGACAAAAACTTGGACCCTCTGAAGTGGGCATTCTAGCAACAGTGGGCGTGACTCGAATACAGTGTTACAGAAAACCTGTGATTGGCGTGATGTCCACCGGAAATGAGGTAAGCATGTAGGGCGTCTGGCAGCCATGTTGAGTTGTTAGAATATATGAGCAGCAAGCCGCTGCATAATACGGGTCCATTTTTCCTACAAAACTAACTGAATCATGAAGTGAAATGGGCCACTGACATGAAGAAAATTCAAACATAGCAAAAACTTTCGATACTTTTTCAGGGTGCATTAAACCACCTTTTCACGAAGCAGGACTCATGTATTTTTTGGCATGTAGATAATTTAGTAAAACAACACTTATGTAAATTTATAACGGTAAAATCTTTCTAGAAAGGACATGAAAATCAATAGTGAAAAAAATTGAAGACAAATCAATTGTTCACCATAACTGACAACAATTTAACCCTTATGCTGCTTATCGCGACTCACTGACCTTTTGCGGACAGCGTAGATCAAGATCAGACTGCACAGAACGTGCAGTCTGATCTTTGATCTACACTTTCCGATAAGGAGATATCTTCCCTCCAAAAATCCCTTTGGAACAGGAAAGTCTTGGGTTTATACTATCGGCTTGAAAGTTTCATTTCTTTTATTCAGCAGGATAAGGGTTAATAGATGTGATCGTTATGTGTGAATGATATTAGTGTTGTTCTTGTTGTTGTTGTTGTTGTTGGTTTCCACTTGGAACTCTACAGCTGGTAGACCCCGGAGAACCTTTGACAGCAGGTCGTATACGAGATACTAACAGGACATCACTTCTGGCTTTACTCAGGGAACACGGATATAACTGTTTGGATCTTGGAATAGCCAAAGATACGTATGTACATGTAGTCAATTATACTGTGGAACCAGTTGTTGTTGTTGTTTTTTTGGCATTAACAATTATTGTAAATTTATTCCTAGAACGTGCTAATATTAAATTAGAGTAATCCTTATAAATTGATCATTGATATTATGCCAGGTGCGAAAGTTCCTCGGGGTTTTATTTGTGAATGTCTATCCCAATAACTGAGATTAAAACCAAGTCTTTTATGGGCTTGCGGGCTTTAGATATCGTGTTTTTGCCTTCATTCTTAACTTTATATCTTTCTTTAACCTTTCTTAATCCTTTTCCATGAAATCGTGAGTTTTGATGACCCCGTGAAGAGGACTTTGGAAAACATTGTGGGAAAAGGAGAAAATGCTGGTTACCAGCATTTTCTCCTTCTCCCACAATGTTTTCTACCCTATCAGGAACTAAATCCCATAATTTTATCCGCATTTAATTTGTCGTCTGCAAATTGTTTCAATTTGGATAAGTCTAAAATTGTATCATCTGGTAAAAAGTTAATTTAAAATCAATCGACAGATTTCTTTTATCTCGATATTAACCGGGCCAGGGTTGACAGTGAAACAACCTTCTTTGTTTCAATTTTATTTGTATGAATGATCTGTACTCTGCTTTCAACAGAAGCTTAGTAACATCACGGTGACAGCTTGCTGTTTCATAATCTTTCCTTGATTTCGCCAATACTTAGTGATGGTTCTGTAGATCTTTGCCCAGGGACGCCGTCGCGACGATACCAGTGCCGCCAACGAGGATTTGAATGATTTTCGTTCATAAATGTTTGCCACCGGTTTCTCATATGGGCGGCGCACCGAGAGAGCTGTAAGTTATGTCACGGGGGACTGGGCAAGATACAGGACGAAACCCATCCTAAGTTATGCCTGCTTCTTTAACATGCTCCGTGCATGGAACCTTCACACGGGACTTAGTTTTAGCGTCTCATCCGAAAGAGTTTTTGGTTATTTTAGGTGCCCAGCCGTGAGCATCGAACCCAGACCCTCAAGTGGCCCGAGATTAAACGTTCACAAGTCTCATGCTAAACCACCTGAGCTGTTCGGAATGGTCGCGCCAACGAGAATCGAGCCAGGATTTCTTGTAAACAACAGCTTAGCTATGGATATGTCATATACATTCTTGGTGGACAATATACATTGCCAATAAAATTCAAACCGTGCGTAGCAACTCATGAAAAGAAAATCTATTTCAGACCCGACGCGCTCTTATCCTTAGTTAAGTCCGGTCTGGAAAAAGCTGATGTTATCATAACAACTGGTGGTGTCTCCATGGGAGAGAGAGTAAGTCAAGATTTTTGTGAAAAATATAGAAAAACACCTTTTCGTCGCTATAGTCGAAAACAGAGGCTCTGGACTACACAGAACGTGCATTTTGATCTGTACCGTCCTATACAGTCCCATTGTTTAGTCAAGCCTATAAGATAAACATCTGTCTATTGTTTAGTCAAGCCTATAAGATAAACATCTGTCTGAGTTTCAGTAGATTGTATTTTCAGCCGTCGAAAGAGTTCGAGTTTGTAATAATTGAGCCATGCTCTGGCAAAAGGGGGCTTAATGCATCATCGTGACCCATGATACAAAGCATATCATCACATGATTATGTAACCATAAAAAACAATTTTGTATAACAACCGACTGAATCATGGGGAATATGGGTCCTTTGACATGCAGAAAATTGACCAATAGCCAAAAGGTTCAGCCCAGGTCAGCTTGCGCGGACTGCGCAGGCTGACCTGGGTCAATAGTTTTCACAGATGCATTAAGACTCCTTTTTACAGAGCATGGCTCATACATTTGGCGTTAAAAGAGTAAAAGCATTTTCGATAGCTTTCTTTTATTCTCCAGCATTCCGCCTTTCGGGTCCCTTTTTGGTATTTTTGGATTCAATTGAGGTCCGTTTGAGGTTTTCAAAAGGTTCTCTTACATTCGTTTGGGTTTCCTTTTGGTAAATGGATGCATCCAAAGAGAAGCATGGTAAACTTAAAGTATTGAAATGATGAGTTCATTTGCTTAATAGACGATAAAGATTTAGAATTGTCCAAATTGTAAGCATTTTCAGGCGAAGGATATAATATGGTGCAGATGAAAGTATTTTGCTTGCTTTTGAAAGTGAAGAAAACATTGTGAGAAACTAGAAAATGGTGGTTACCAGCATTTTCTCATTTTCTCACGATGTTTTCCAAAACATTTTTCTTTGGAGTCGTTAGAACATCGGATTGTCTTATAAAGGCTTAATTAAATGCATGAAGCAAATCTTCTTTTACACTATTATACATAATTATTATACAATATTTTATCATAGTGTAAGGTCATACACACCCTTATGATTTCAGGATCTGTTGCGACATGTCCTGGTCACAGATCTTGGAGCAGAGGTACATTTCGGTCGAGTGTTCATGAAACCTGGGTAATCTATTTGTATACTCGGATATATTCTCCTGATAGCTAACTTCATCTTTTTTTTTTGTTGCTGTTGATTTCACTACATACGATTCTCTCGTTCTCTGTTTTTTTAATGGAGTCAAATTGCTAAGTTTCCACAGCATGAGATTTGGCAAACCACACACCTACCCTGGTAAAGGGTCGGGGCCACGACCATCCGGTCTGTTCGTAAACACTTGTCCATGCAAAAAAGATATTCCCGTGTAGCAAAGTTGTAAAAGTGCCAAGTTACTCTCAACCTAGACTAGATAATATTAGGTATATACCCGTGATACATATTTTATCCGTTGTCGAATTTCTTGATACTAACGTCGTTTGCAAGTCATTGTAACTTTGTATTCATCACGTGCTATTACTGAAACAAATTTAGACATCTTGGCAACCAATGGCATGTTCATACTTACCTATTGCGCATAGTTATGTTTGTTTCTTTGTTTCCTTTTCCAAAAAATCCCGTTTTGAAATCATCCCGACAAAAGAAGACATTTTAAAAACCGAGTGGGAAAAAAAGAGAGGATATGTTGTCCATATCAGTTCGGAACATTTTCTTTTCTTTCAAAAAAAAATATCCATTGAGTTTGTTACAAAGTAAAAAAAGTGAATATAGACTCATAGCATGTTACCTCAGAATACGATTTTTGACATTTACTGATTTTTAGTATGACATTTAAAAATTCTTTCGGGGTTTTCATATTTTGAAACAAATGAAAAATTTGAGGATTTATTTGTTTTTTCAAAGTTGATGACGTTAAAATGAGGATTTTTGTATTAATAGATTTCTGTAAATGTCAAAGCTATTAACCCTGGCAACGCGAAGGGTGAAATCAGGGACTTTTACGTGCGGAATAGATCAAGATCAGACTGCACAGAACCACAGTCCAATCTTGGATCTATACCGATCGCTTTTTAAGTCAAGCCTGTAAGATAAAAATCTTTCTGAGTTTCACTGGATTCTGTGTTGAGTTTCATTGGATTTTTTTTTTTTTTTTCAGTCATCACAAGAGTTCGAGTTAAAATAATCCTTCATCAAACAATGTCGTGTTTTAACCACCGTAGAGAAGAAGACTTTCGAAAACAATGTTGGAAAAGGAGAAAATGCCGGTAGACAGTATTTTCTCCAGACCTTTTCCAACAATGATTTCTACTCTTTCAAAAGAATTCTAACGTTTGAGTCACATTTATTATATCGTCTGCAAATGCCTTCAATTTGGACAAGTCTAAAGTTTTATCCTTTGTAATGGAGTTAATGTGTTTGTCCCAAAGCAAAAATTCTTGTGAAGGATTAAAGATTCATTAAACACAATATCGAAAAAAAATGTTGATGCGGTCGTTGTTTTATGTTGCCCAAAAGATCAATTAAGATTTTTTCCATTGTTTTACTCGTTTCCCCTTTTCTATGATTATAAAAATGCACATTTAAGAAAAAAAAATCCGAAGCAAAAAGAAAGCTTTTACAAAATAATCCCTTGTTTTTACGACCCTTTTGAAGAAAGCTTTTTGAATAAGAAGCTGCTTGTAACTGTAATTTCAGGAAAAGCACCACCTTGGTATTATTATCAATCACTCCTATGCAAGTCGTGTTTTCGAAAATATTTGACTATAGGGAGCAAAAGAAGTCGTATTTGTATATTAATTAGCTTATTTACATGTCAATATTTCAGGAAGCCGACGACCTTCGCAACCCTGACGTACAACGGAAAGAAAAAACTTTTCTTTGGGTTACCCGGAAATCCGGTATCCGCTGTTGTGACGTGTAACCTTTACGTCATTGCCGCTGTCAATAAAATGGCGGGAATAGAAGACGCAAAAAGAACGATCATCAAAGCAAAGGTTAGTGTGCCTAAGACGGGTTTAAGACAATGGTGTTAATGATTGAGCGATCTTATTTCAACGAATCATTTTACAAAATTAAATTTTAGGTTCGCTGGTCGGATGTAGGAGGTCTTACTCTGTCTTAGGCGAAGGGTAAATAGGAGGAAAAGGGGGGCGGGGGTAGGCAGGGGAATTGGGCACAGTTATTTTGAGGGCCAAAGGCTTCTTCTAGCCAAACAGAAATTGCATCTTTGAAATTTAGAAAAAAATAGAATTAGAAGAAGAATTTTAATTCTTGGTGAATATCGAACTTAAATAACCCTTGATATTTTGTAATCGATATGTCTGTCCATTGTACGGCGACATCACAATAGTAACGTCTCTTACGCCGACCACAACACTCCTCAATCGCTATCTTAGCTACTACGTCACAGCTTATCGATATGTCATCTAAAGTGGCGCCAACATTTTATTGTTTATTAACCCTTTACCACACAATCCCGACTTAATCGACTTGAGAAAGAAGACGTCTTAAAACATTGTAGGAAAAGGAGAAAATGCTGGTAACCAGCATTTTCTCCTTTTCCCACAATATTTTCTACCCTTTCAAAGACAACTTTCGTGATTTGAGCCACATTTAATTTGTCGTCTGTATATGCTTTTGGTTTGGAGAAGCCTAAAATTTTGTCCTCTGATAAAGGATCAAGTCTCCTCTCCATTATTAATCGATCAGTTATTCCTTACTGTTTTGTTCATAAGTTGCCACTTTCTGATCATGTTTATTACTCAGAGGTTATCGTATTAGAACTCGACTTTTGTAAAAGACGTCTGCACAAGCATGTGTGTATGGGTAGAAACACTGTATGTGTTTAAAGCCTAAATGAAGACTGGGAGTAGTAGTAGTAGCAGTAGTTGTGGTTTTCACTCGCTAGAATTGATAGAAAATTGATATTCGATGCAAATAAATGAGCTAGAATGTATATAAGTTTTTATGATAAATACCCTGTAGAAATGTATGGTATATCTGTTGAAATATGAATTCTAACCATTAAAGCGCTGAACTCGGTTTTACTTGCCTATTCGGACATCGAGATCAAGATTAGACTGCACAGAATGTGTTGTGTGATCTTGAATCGACACTGCCCACTATCTAGTCAGATATTTGGACAAAAGCAACTTTGAAATTTAAGAATTTGCACAGCAATGTCTAATTGTATAGTGATTTGCTAGCTAGTGAAAACCTATTTATAACCATAAATTCTTACCTTCAAGGTTGATTCGGTTATTCGACTGGATCCCCGGCCAGAGTACCATCGTGTTGTTTTAACCTGGGAGCCAGACTCACTAGTTCCTGTGGCGAGGAGTACCGGAAACCAGATTAGCAGTCGACTGCTCAGTGTCAACATGGCGAATGCATTGCTCATACTTCCCTCCAAGAAACCAGAAAAACAAGACATCTTAAAGGATGAAGTTGTAGATGCCATGATCATTGCAAGGCTGTGATAAAATATCCGTTGTCAGATAGCACTGAGAATATAGTATTCTGTTGTTCCTCTGGTCAAAGGCCAGCAAGCTTATGACAGTGTTTGTCATGGACTTTCAGACGTTCTACTCGAGAATAACTGATATTAACCGGTCTTCATAGAAACGATCCTGGCATGATCCTTTTAGATTTTCTTGAAACAAAATAAATCTATTGATGAAGAACTGCCATGGCGACAAAACGTAAACTTGAAAAAAACATTATGTTCAAAAGTCTGCTATTTAACTGATTCATGATTGGATTAGTTCAAATGGCCATTCAGTTTATCTCTCGTGTTTCTTTATAGGTATGATTTTGGTCAAAACGTTATGGTTGCTGTAGGAGTAGCTTATTTTTCCTCTATTTGAGTTATATAGCGATGTTTCAAACTCTTCCTGCAAAAAAAAAAAATCTCGTACTATTAATTCAGTAATATTTGGTATTGACGATCCTTAGCTAGATTTCGTGCACATTCTTTGTGATACCGAAGCTGATAAAAAGAATGTTTCTTAGGCAATAAAAGAATGAAAAAAAAAAATAAATAAATAAATAAAGTTGTGCCATGCTCTGTGAAAAGGGGGTTAAATGTATCTGCAAAAAGTATTGACCCAGACCTGGGTCAAACCTTTCTGCTTTTGGTAAATTTTCTGTATGTCCAAGGACCATTCCACCACAGGATTCAGCAGTTTGTTAGATAAAATGGACTTTATGGATCCATAATTACATGTATGGGAACACTTGCTTGGTATGCTGCATCAAGGAGATGCATTAAACCGCCTTTTTTGCCGGAGCGTGGCTCATTTGATATGATTAATTCTCTTGCGGACTTTAATTTTGCGTACCTTACTTGAAGCCTTGACTGACCAAAAATTACCAATGTGGGTGTGTGTAAGTTTCTAGAAGAAATATTTGAAACTCTTGAAAACCAGGTGAGCAATGACAATGTATGGCATGCTATCGTTAAGGTTTGATTTGGGATTCCAGTTTTGCTTTTTAACTTTTTCGGTGCCTTTCACATCAAAGTTGCTTGTGCAGCCAGTGTAGATCAAGAAAATACTGTGCAAAATGCACAGTCTGATCTTCAATCTCTACTGTTGGCTATGCTGAGATATTGCGACCAAAAGCAATATACAAGGCTTACTGAAATTCACTTATTTGGCGCTTATTTGTTGTTTACTAAACAATCTCGCGATTTCACGACCCTGGGAAAGCAATGTGGGAAAAGCGGAAAATTGTGGGAAAAGGACAAATGTTGGAAACCAGCATCCTCTGTTAGCACCTATTCTTTCTAATGCAAATCCTATCATTTGATGCACATTTATTTTGTCGTCTGCACAATGCTTTCAATTTGGTCAGGTCTAAAATTTTGTCGTCTGGTAAAGAGTTCAGGTATGGATAACCATTTTTTGAAGTGCAGCTGCGATTCTTCTTGCTCACGTTAGCAATTACAACTCTTGGAAACAAAAGACATCTTTAAAAAAGATAGACGGCGTAAATTTGCCCGCAAATAGGCTTGGGCCCGAAAAACAAACATGTGCACAGTTTTAACGAATCACAAATTTCCATTTATTCATTTTTTATCAGTATAAAAAAGTAGGTCAAAAGCAAGCACGTTCAGCTATGCCGAAAAAAGGAAAACATGTCTTATGTTTGTGAATGCTCATGATCCTATGAATATCTCCAAGTATTCTTTAACCTCTTTCCAAACTTTTTAAACCATTATCACACAATCCCGACTTTTAACGACCCTTAGAAGGAGGCCTTTTGAAAACATTGTGGGAAAGGAGAAAATGCTGGTAACCAGCATTTTCTCCTTTTCCCACAATGTTTTATACCCTTGTCAAAACAATTTTAGATGTTCAAGTCACATTTCTGTTTTTGTCTGCCAATGCTTTCAATTTGGACCAGTCTAAAATTTTGTTGTTCGGTAAGAGTTGAGTGTTTAACGATTCTGGAGAAAAAGGAAGCTTTTGAAAGTATTATAAAAAAAAAAAAAGAAGAAAAATAACTGTTCTTTTCCGACACTGTTCTTTACCTGCTCGAAGGCACATCGCTTAATTAGAACTTCTCATGTACAAGATGTTTCATAATAATATTGCATGATAAACTTTCAAATACGCCAAAGATATATGTCACTTATATATATATATAGGTAACACAATACAATTCATACCATTGAATCATTTTAAGAATACAGTTTTATGACATGCACAATATGTAAGGTAACATTCAACGATAAAGGTGGCTAGCGCCTTTGAAAACGTACATCTAATTACATCGAATATTCAAATGACGTCCATTTTTTACATCACAAGTCATTCGGTGCCTTCATGAAATTTTCTTTCATCGGTCTTTAAATCAAGGTTGTGATCAGTCGCATCTTTGGAGTTATTGAGGTTATCTGTGGTCTGAGGCTGCACTTTATGTACATTGTCCTCATAGGGAAAATGTCCAATGGGCTTATGTCCGGCAAGTGAGGGGGCCATGCTCGCTCTGTTTTCTAAGATCACCCTTGATTTAACCCTTAAGCTGCTAATCGCAACCCACTGACCTTTTGCGGACAATGTAGATCAAGATCAGACTGCACAGAACGTGCAGTCTGATCGTTGATCTACACTGTCCGATACGGTATTTTCTTTCCAGTGAAATCAACTTTGAAACCGCAATGTTTGGGCTTTTAGTATTGAGTAAAAATTTGCGTCACATTTATTCAGCACCTTAAGTGTTAAACTTGCTTTCAAGCCTCTCTACGGACTGTGTGTGGTGTTGTATGAATTATCTGAAACCGCATCTCCTCTAGTACTATATACTGTAACCTACCACGAGGTGCTGGCATACACTTTTACTTCAAGGGAAGAGTTGCGAATATCGTACCCAGTACAATTGTTGGCAGTGCCTTCATTACTGTCTTCAAGAAGAAAAGCCGAATTACACCAATGACATTCAAAGCATCCCATACAATGTGCATAAAATCCAGCTTCGGATAACAGATGAATTTAAGGCTTCATTAGTTCCTGTGATGGAATGATCACAATCTAGACGTGCAGATCTATGAAGAGAATTTTAATGAAGAGACTGAATCAACATTTGATGTAAATCGATAGATGTTTTGAATGGTGCTAGCCACCTTTAGAATGTTACCTTACATACTGTGTATGTCTTGAAACTGTGTTCTTCAACTTACTAAATGGTATAAATTTCATTTTACTACCTTTATAAACAATATACCTGACGCTTGTTTGAATGTGTGGCATATCCACGTGTAATGAAACACCCTGTACAAATGCCTTCAATATTCACACGTCTAAAACTTTGTCGGCTAATAAATTTATCAAACGTATGGTGATTTTTCGATAATTTGGCGTAAAGGAAAAAAATCATGATCGGAATAAACTCGTTGCTCCTTCTTGGTTTTTTACTTTATCTCGGTTTTCTCGGTTTTTACATTTTCAAGGTTTTTGTCTACGCTAAACAGAAATCGTTTTATTGTTATTTTTTTAATGATTTAGATGTATTTTATAATGTGCGCATAGCCAGACTTGTCAAGTTTGAAATTTATTAACTGTTTACCAAACGACAAAATCTTCGTTCTGGTCCAAATTGAAAGCAATTGCAGACGACAAATTAAACGTGGCCCAGATGACGAAACTTGTCCCCATAGGGTCGAAAACATTGTGAGAAAAGGAGAAAATGCTGGTTACCAGCATTTTCTCCTTTTCTTACAGTGTTTTCAAAAGACTTCTTCAGGCTCGTTAAAACTCGGGATTGTATGGTTAAAGATTATCTATCGCAAATCACGATATCTGTGATATATGTTAGTTATGTAACTTCATAAATAAAGATTTAAAATGAAGAACATGTCATTCAGATGTTGCTTTTTTTTCTCGTCAGGAAAACAAACATTTATTACATCCGACAGACTGCACAATTTGGTGGTCATGAAACAGATCTTTCTCAGATTATGTCAGCACCACTTTCTCGTAACCCTTTCGCCGAGCCCCCCGTAGCTCAGTCGGTGGCGAACAGATCTTGAGAACAGGCGGTTCGCTGGTTCGATCCCCGGCTCGAATATTTTGGTAAAGGATGATCTCGTCACATCCGCAGGGGCTGACCCTGGTCGGAACGTTTTGCTATCGGTCAATTTTCTGTTGTCATAGACCAGTTTACCTCCAGATTTAGTCTGTTGTTAGACAAAATGGATTTTAGGGATCCATAATTACATGTATGTGATGACTTGCTTGGTATAATGCATTACGGAGATGCGTTAAACTCTCGTTACTCATATATGGCCCGCAACATGCGAAATGAGACCTTCGGACATTTGCGTGAAGTGTCGTCTCGGATTAGCCTGCGCAGTCCGCGCAGGCTAATCCGAAACGGCACTTTACGACTACATAAGAATTTTTCATACATTAGACTTTCGTGAAACAGAAAA
Organism: Tridacna gigas; assembly: GCA_945859785.2. NCBI lineage: Eukaryota > Metazoa > Mollusca > Bivalvia > Cardiida > Cardiidae > Tridacna > Tridacna gigas. The sequence continues at coordinate 70,075,022 of OX244029.2, forward strand.
TCGCACAAAAATGGGAAGTGTTGTCTCGGATTAGTCACAGACTGCACAGGCTGATCTGGGACCACACACTTTTACGCATATGTCCGAAGGCTCCTTTTCGTGTGTTGCACGCCGTATGAGCCATGCACTGTGAAAAAGGGGTATTATGCATTTGCAAAGAGTATCGACCAAGATCAGCCTGCGCTGTCCCCGCAGTCTTACCTGGGTCAAAACTGTTGCTATCTGCATGTCCAAGGACCATTTTACCGCATGATTCAGTTAGTCGGCCCATAATTTCAGTGGTTTTGACGATCCCACAAAGCATTTCTAAGCGGTTACTGGAGTGTGCAAAGCGTATGCTGTCAAAGCCAGTGCAGAAGAAAGACGTTCTGTCAACAGAAATGTTAACAAGGTTATTTTCTATGTATGTTACCTGTTATGGTGTCATAGAATTAAGGGACTAATCCATGAAAATGATTGCTCTGGCTATGAATGCATATGAATGAAGTAACAGAGGTAAGGTGTGTGAGACATTATAGATTTTATGTATCTATAATTATGTGATAACTTGCTTTGTAACATAACAACATAACATAACATAAAGTTTATTTGGCATAAAATATGTACATATTTAGAGTCAACTAAATACATTAATAAAAAAGTGAAAATTGTTTTCCGAGAGAAGAGTTGATACATGACTGAAATGTTTAAAATGCCATGTCTATATAGTTCTAGTCAGTTTGAAGTAGATAATCAGCTGTATAACGTAGAGTTTCTGGGAAAGTAAATGTGAGTTAAGATTCGCTTCTCTTTTTAAATGCAAAGTACAAAAATTTAGATAAATTGGAAATGGTTTTCTTTGACTTTGACGTCAATAGAGAGTGAAATTTTCTAATGTCCGGCCATGTGTAATGGTATCGAGGTAAATATAATTCACGAAAGGTTCTATATTTTGGACATATCAAAAGTACGTGGTATTCTGATTCAATACATTGCATATTACAGTGAGTGCACTTTCGTTCGTTCGGTTCTATGTTCGTGTATCGTCCGGTTTCAATTGCCAAGTCGTGCGACGACGTTCTAAATTTCGTTAGCGCAATTCTGTATTTGTTATCCTTAATAAAACTGAGATAATCTTCTGTAGATAAATAATGTTTAATATTTCCATAGGTAGATAATTTACTTGAATTCTGAATTTTCGTATGCCATGTTTGTTGATAAATATCGATAATCCATTGTTTTATGTTGAGGAATTGACTATTTGATATTTTTTTGATTTTACCAAACATAGGCCATTCCAATACGATTTAAGAAAGTTTTTATGTGATAAGCCCAATTATAGCCATTATATGTGTTATTATTGTTTATGTAACCAGTGTATTTTATTTTACCATGAATGTATATAGTGTGTTTTTATATCATAAATGTCATTTTCATACATCCATGCATTCATTTGTTTTAAAGCTTAGAGAGAGTTAAGGTAGAGTAAAGAGATAGTTAAGGGAGAGCTAGTAGAAAGTAAGGAAAGTGAGATTTAGTGCGAGAGATAAATTCACCTACCTAATCCTGCATGCACTGTTTGGTTGACTTGAGCACTCTTTGTCTTTTTCACTCTGACACAGACCTTTCACAAGGACAGACCTATGTTTTTGGGACCTGGAAGCTTAAGGCTACCCAGATGATTTATTCTTCACTTACTGCAATATTTTGATTCTGGTGGGTTTTTAGTCCTTTGTTGCACACTTGTATATGTTTTATTTTAATACTGTGCATTGTAGATCTTGATTTCTAAGGATGCTTTAATAATTTATATTTCAGGCTTTTCTGTAAATGTAACAGCACAGTAAAAGAACTTAACCTAGGGAAGCGTTGTGTTTATCTCTTTTCCCAACGGGTTACATTTGGCGACCACGACGAGACTGTGCATCTTTGAAAGCCAGGATTGGTAGTGCAGAACAGTTGAGTAGCAGTTCCCAGGCTACTTAGAGCCTTTGGATCCTTTGCCTTGCTCGACTAACTCCTACTTGTAGAAAATCACCATAGCTCCGGAGCACAGTTTATTATTTTCTACATTATTGCAGAGCAGCACTTCTTCAGGACAGTGTTTGTTTTTTTCCATTCCATGTGTTTCACCTTTTTCGCGCCGCGATAGTGTGCCACACTGAAAACTGAACTTTCTTTACCGAAAGCCTTTATCATTATTTTTTTTTTACGTGCACATGCAAATAACTGTGATTACCCACGTCCGATCAGAATCTTCTGCAGTAACTGGAACAACAGTAGAGTGAATCTTGTGTGTGTAGTGTTTGTGTACAGTGGATTGAAGGGATAAATAGGGTAGTTCATGTATGTATTTATCTTATTCTAAAACCCATCCTTTCATATTTGTCTGTTTATCTTTGTAAAGAGTAATCCCATTCTGCACTGTAACCCTTGACAGGATTTTGATAACCCTTTGCATATCCTTACATTTTCAGTGTATAAGCTTTGCTGAGGCATTGGGGTTAAAAGTATTTTTGACCACCAATTTTGCAACAACTCTGGTAAACCCTTTGCTTACTTTTACACAGAACCTATCTGTAAAACAGACATTGAATGCGATTAGTTTTAGAATTTATGCTTAGTTGAGGTATTACTCTTTAATTTAGATTGCCATATTTTATTCTGGTTAAAATTTAATTTCCACAATTTCCATGCTTATCAGCCCATCTGCTATTTTCAAGGCTATCAGCCCACCTGCTATTTTCAAGGCTGTTTTCATTACAAATCATGATTTTGTGACTGTGCCACTGTTTGTGCATTGGTAGATTTGTTATTTTTTTACTGAAGGTACAGCAGCTGCACATTTACCTTGTTTGCTGAATTGGGGTATTTTCCACTAATATTGAGTTGAAATACCTTAATATTGGTTGATTGTTTCCCTTTAATTCAGGAATAGTTTAAGAAAAGTTGATCTACCTTGAATTTGCCAATTAATTGCTTATTTGAGGTTGGTGAACTTTGAAATGATCTTTCTGCTACTTTTTGTCATAGGTGATATTTTAGATTTACATCATAGTTTTTTTTGCTTAAGTAGTAGTATGTGCTAGTTAAGAGCTTTTGTATTGTCATTTTTGTTGTATGCTTTCCTTTCAGGATTTTTGACATATGACTATGACTATGACAGATTTCTGCTCTTTGCACTAACCTACTTATCACATTTCACCCTTTATATCATTTTCTTCACTTACCCAGGTCACATGCACTGCACTGCACTTTGTATGACAGTGTGAAAGAGAGAGTTGTGAAATTTTCAGTGTGATAAGGGAAGTTTAAACAAAGTACAAATTTTCAGGTTTTCAAGCTTATAGGTTTCAGCTTACAGACAGAATACTGGTTCCATTTAAGTATAAATAATTCTGTCAGCTTCTCCCTGAACCTTTATTATCACCAGATTGCTTGTCAAAATTTTCTTGCTGATCCTAGATTCAGATCAGACTGCTTGATTCAACATTACAGTTTAGCAGCATAGCCTAGGATTGTTCTACCTTGTTTCACACTACAGTGTAGCAGCCACTGCCTCAACTGTACTGTAAAGTGAGTTAAGTCATTATAGCACAGAATAGATGCCCTATGTTGTAGGTTGACCTTTCATACAGGTCTGCGGAGTTTAGCCACTTACTTACAGCATTTTCAGGAAATCATTGCTACACTGAAACAGCTAAGGAGCATTTCATCAGCCAGGTATCCAAGTACAGGGTTTGTTTATTATGTCACAGCTGATTGGTCTCAGGTAATTTCATTGTGTACTGATGACCTAGGCATGGCCTAGACACTGATTGACCCTTGTGTTTGTTTGTATTGCATTCCAGGGCTGATCTTTGCTTTATTGGTGTGTGTTCCCTTTTTCAGTGGTTAAATTTTTACCAAAACCCTTTACCTTTTGAGAAACCTTTATCCCTGAGCAAGCCCTTAACCCTCTGAGGAACCGGTAACCCTGAGTAAACCTTTTACCTTTTCAGGAACCTTTACCCTTTGAGTGACCTTTACCCTTATTTACCCTTAACCCCATTTTTCCAATTTTGTCCCATTGTGTGCATTTTGGTGTTCTTTGGGAAATAATGGCCACAGCACCAGATACTAAGATAGTTGTGGACAAGGAACCACTTACGGAAGAGGAAATGATAGCCATTTTACAAAAGAAATTCAGAGTTGAGCCATTGACTTCTACCCCTACTAGGAGAAGAACTGTTGCTGGAGCACTAGCAGGAACTTATACATCTCAAGAGCACAGTTACACTCATCATGTCTCTGCAGCAGCTGTTCCTAAGATGCCATCCTTTTCTGGAGATGAACCACCACAGAAAGGAGATGTGACTTATCAGGAATGGAGGTTTGAGGTTAGCTGTCTTGTCAGTGATGATGAGGTGTCTAGTAGCCAGTTGGTACAGGCCATGCGACGTTCTTTGAGAGGCACTGCTCGGAAGATGCTGATTCCTCTAGGAGAGAAGGCAACTGTAGATGACATCCTTCACAAACTTGATGTGATGTTTGGTGATGTATCTTCCAAGGGAATGGTGATGCAGGAATTCTTTAATTCTTCACAGAGGCCATCAGAGAGTGTCACAGCCTTTGGATGTCGGCTTGAGTCTATTCTTCAGACTGCCATTGATAATGGCCACATAAATTGGACTTCAAAGAATGACCTCCTGCGCCACAAGTTTTGGACAGGCCTCAGCTCTGACAAACTGAAGAGTCAGACAAGACATAAATATGACTCCTTGACCGACTTCGACCTTCTGTTACGGGAGATACGGCAAGTTGAAAAGGAGCTTTCCCTTACACCCTCTTCTGGTAAGAGTGCTCAGCATCATCCTGTGACACTTGTTCAGCATGACACTCTTGAAGAAAAACTCCAGTCTTTGGAAAAGAAGCTTGACACAAAGTTTCAAAGCCAGTTTCAAGCCCTGGAGAGTCGACTTAACCATAGTCTTGATGATAAACTAGGGAAGATCATGACCAAGTTGGACACTTTGAGTATGTCAGTCTCAAAAACCACATCCAACACCACCCAGCACTTTGGTCAGAAGGAGAACAAACCTCGGTGGAACCGCAGGTGGCGTAACAACAAGGGAAATAAGACTAGTAACCAAGGCGACCAGAGCGTCAACATCCAGAAGCCGTCGTCAAACTAGTTACCGCCCCCGATGTCGGCCAATCTGGGGTTGGTATTACTGAACAAGGCCATATGTTTACTGATAGGATAGTTGGACCAAGTAATACAGCTAACATACTTGTTCATGGTGTTTCTGTCAAAGCACTGATAGACACTGGTTCCATGGTGACTACTATCTCAGAGCCTTTTTACAGGAGTATTCCTAATAGACCACCTTTACGCAGTATTGACAGCTTGGGATTAGACATTTCTATAGCCGATGGATCGTCATTATCCGTCATTGGATACATTGAGACATTTGTGCAACTTCCCTCATTTTCAGGATTGGATCTACCTGTTCCTATATTAGTTGTACCTGCTACTGACTTTGGTAGCACTTGTCCAATTATTATTGGCACCAATGTCATACGCCGATGTAAGGATGTTATGCAAGATAGATGTCCTGCTGATGTTCCTGAAGCTTGGTCAACTGCATTTACTGCTCTGACATGTAATCCATTTGTCGTCCATTCAACTAATAGGCGTACCATTGCTGTTGGTCCTTATGAGTCCTACAACCTGCATGGTATAGCCAGAGGCTTAAGCCAAGAAGCTTCTACAGGAGTTACGGAGAATCTTAGTACAGATTCCTCTTTTATAGTTAAACCTCAAGTGGTTAAACTATCGGACCGTAGCACTGCTAAGATGCCAGTCCACATTTGCAATATGACAGCAAAGACAGTCTATATTAGGCCTAAGATGCCCATTTGCTGTGTGAACGAGGTTAATGTTATTGATAACCTTGCTTCATTGTCACAAACAGAGTTTCAGCCTAACTCTACAGATTTCAGTGATGTTACTGAGAAACTCGGCATCACTATAGATCTTGACAATCTTTCAACTGATGAGCTACTACAGTTGAAACAAGTTATCGGAAATTGGGAACATGTGTTTTCCAAAGGCGTTACTGATATCGGTTGCACTGATTTAGTCAAGCATAGGATAGTCCTTGACGATAACATACCTTTCAAGCAGCCATATCGAAAGATCCCTCCCGCTATGTACGAAGAAGTCAAGCAGCACTTGAAGGAAATGCTAGACTGTGGTGCCATCCGGGAATCTGATAGTCCGTTTTCCTCAAATGTTGTCCTTGTGAGGAAGAAAGATGGGTCTTTGCGGTTTTGTATTGACCACAGAAAGCTCAATAGCCGAACCCGGAAAGACTCGTACATGTTACCCCGTTTTGATGACACCGTTGATGTTTTAGCAGCTGCAAAGTACTTTTCAAAGCTTGACCTTCGTTCTTCGTACTGGCAGGTGGAGGTTGAAGAGGAGGACAAAGCCAAAACTGCATTCTCAGTTGGGAACCTTGGATTTTACGAATGCAATAGGATGAGTTTTGGGCTTTGTAATGCACCAGCAACCTTCCAAAGGCTTATGGAAAAATGTATGGGCGAACTTCTTCTGAAAGAATGTCTCATTTTTATCGATGACATTTTGATCTTCTCCCGTACTTTCGAGGAACATCTACAGCGACTCGAGTCCGTTTTCAGTCGACTAGCAGCACACAAGCTGAAGCTGAAACCCTCAAAGTGTGAGTTCTGTTCGTCATCTGTAACCTACCTTGGACACATTATAACAGAAGAAGGCATTGCAGCTGACCCAGCAAAGACCGAAGTTATAAGGAATTGGCCTACTCCCTCCAATATTCAGGAACTTCGATCCTTCCTTGGATTTGCCGGATACTACCGCCGTTTTGTCCAAGATTTCTCCAAGATTGCCAAACTACTGAATAGTCTTTTGGAGGGTCATACTCTAAATAAGTCTGCAAAGAGAGGGAGCAAACACAAGAAACCTAAGAAACCATGCCCTTGGATATGGGAAGCGGACCAAGAGAACTCTTTTAGAATTTTAAAGGCAAAGCTGTCTGGGCCACCAGTTCTTGCCATTGCAGACTACTCTCTACCTTTTAAACTACATACAGATGCTAGCAGCCTAGGATTGGGAGCAGTTCTTTACCAACAGCAGGATGGAAAAGACCGTGTTGTAGCTTATGCTAGTCGTGGCTTGCGACCAAGTGAACGCAACTACCCAGCACATAAGTTGGAGTTTCTTGCTCTTAAGTGGGCAGTTACGGACAAGTTCCATGACTATTTATATGGTACCACCTTTGATGTTATCACTGACAACAATCCACTGCTGTATGTCATGACCACAGCCAAACTTGATGCAACAGGTCATCGATGGGTTGCAGCTATTTCGAACTACAACTTCAATATCTCATACAGGCCTGGATCTCAAAATGCCGACGCTGATGCCCTGTCTCGGATGCCAAAGCTTTTTGGAGATGTAGTGAAAGCTGTCTGTCATGCCGCCTTGGTTGATGGTAGCCTGGCTGGATCCTTAGCTGGAGACACATCATTTCATTCTGCAGATGATGATGATGTGCCACCAGCAACTCTTGGACAGATAGACTGGCATTTCGAACAGATGGCAGACGAAGGCATTGCGTTTGTTTCTAGCCTCATAGATCGCGGTTTCCGTCCCACGGAGGAGGAAGCTAAGGAAGCCCCTATAGCAGCAAAGCCTTATTATAGGGAGTATTCTCGCCTTTTCAAAGACAGAGGCATACTCTACAGAACCGCGACTATAGACGGCCAGAAGTGAAGCAGCTGGTGTTGCCACAAGCTTTTCGAGAAGTTGCCTTTAAAGGAATCCATGATGATTCAGGACATCCAGGCAAAGACAAGACTGTTTGGCTTGCTAGGCAGAGGTTCTTTTGGCCAGGCATGGAAAAAGACATCGTCAACAGAGTTGAAGCCTGCAACCGCTGTATACACAGAAAGACCCCTGCTAGGATATCGGCTGATCTCAAGCCAATTTCTACCACCAGACCTATGCAGCTGGTCTGCATGGACTTTCTCAGTCTTGAAAGATCCAAAGGAGGTTATGAGAACATCCTTGTCATTACGCGCTTTGCTAAAGCTGTTCCCACTAGGAACCAAACAGCACAGACAACAGCCAAAGCTCTGTATGACAACTTCATTGTCAACTTCTCGTTTCCGGAACAGTTGCATAGTGACCAGGTCCGAAACTTTGAAAGCAAGGTGATAAAGCAGCTCTGTAATATCGCCGGTGTTCGCAAGACTCGAACAACTCCCTACCATCCAATGGGAAATGGAAGTGCGGAACGATTTAACAGAACCCTTCTCCGGATGCTTGGTACCCTGGAAGAGTCAGAGAAGTCAGACTGGAAGTCTCATGTTAGTCCTCTTGTGCATGCCTACAATTGCACAAAGAATGAAGCAACTGGATATGCTCCTCATTTCCTTATGTTTGGGTGGCATCCACGGCTGTCCATAGATGCCTTTCTTGGTGTAAGCCCCGATGAAGCTGGTTGCAGCAGTCCTACAGACTATATCGGAAAGCTTAAGGACAGAATGAGGAAAGCATACAAGTTAGCTTCAGAGACAGCAAAGAAGACTTCTACAGATAATAAGAGACATTATGACCAGAGGGTCAAAGAAAATCATCTTGTTGAGGGTGATACGGTGCTGGTTCGGAAAGCCCACCACACTGGGAAGGCAAAGCTGGCAGATATTTGGGAGGCTGATCCCTACATCATAACTGATGTACCGAATGCAGAGGTCCCAGTATATAGACTTCAACCTGTCAACCAGAGAGGACCTGTTCGAACTCTGCATCGGAATATGCTTCTGCCATTTAACAGCATCCCTGCTGCTGATGAAACTAGGTCAATGCCTGTTGGACAGACTCAAAAGAGAACTGCCTCAAAAGTGTCAACGGCATCTCAGTCAGCAAGCGATTCCGGCTCCGAATCAGACACCAGTCAGCCATACATCATTCCTCAAAGACGACGTACCAATCGGTTTCAAACCCAGAACCCCAGTGACAACCTCAATTGGAGAGATGGCACAAATATGACTAGCCCCAGTGCAGAAGCTAGTCAGCCATCCTATTCATCACAATTATCAGAGGGATATCCTGAAGCCGTAGCTGGGAATCGAACTCAAAGCCCAGAGGTTGCACCCCAGCCGGAGCCAGTTAGGCGGTCCAGTAGGACAATCCGACCTCCAGACAGATATGGGGAATGGATCTAAATCCATGTTTATTTGCCGACTCCCACAATTCTAGCTGGCTCACCAGTGCCAGAAAACTATACTGGTTTAGTAACAGCGATGTTACTTGGACAATTCATTGTTTTGTTTTGTCATATGATTTTCAGTTTTCCCTGATGTTTTGAACTTGTCTATCAGCAATGTCAGGAGCCATTTTCCAAAGCAGGGGAAAATGTAACCAGTGTATTTTATTTTACCATGAATGTATATAGTGTGTTTTTATATCATAAATGTCATTTTCATACATCCATGCATTCATTTGTTTTAAAGCTTAGAGAGAGTTAAGGTAGAGTAAAGAGATAGTTAAGGGAGAGCTAGTAGAAAGTAAGGAAAGTGAGATTTAGTGCGAGAGATAAATTCACCTACCTAATCCTGCATGCACTGTTTGGTTGACTTGAGCACTCTTTGTCTTTTTCACTCTGACACAGACCTTTCACAAGGACAGACCTATGTTTTTGGGACCTGGAAGCTTAAGGCTACCCAGATGATTTATTCTTCACTTACTGCAATATTTTGATTCTGGTGGGTTTTTAGTCCTTTGTTGCACACTTGTATATGTTTTATTTTAATACTGTGCATTGTAGATCTTGATTTCTAAGGATGCTTTAATAATTTATATTTCAGGCTTTTCTGTAAATGTAACAGCACAGTAAAAGAACTTAACCTAGGGAAGCGTTGTGTTTATCTCTTTTCGCAACGGGTTACATTTACGTCCTGTTTAAGTAAATTGTACATAGATTTCAATAAAATGTTGTTTGATGATAATATGTTTTTTCCAGTATTGCAGCATAATAATCTGTCTACAGATTTTCATTGGGTATCTTCCTGTTTCCCCATATAAAGCTTCTAGATTAGTGGATCTTTTCACTCCTAGCACTTTGCGTAAAAATTTACAGTGTATTATTTCTATGGATTTAGCTTCAACATATCCCCAGACAGGCGCACTGTAGTTTAAAATACTTGATACTAGCATGTCGAACAACTTAATTTTTTCGTTTATATCAAATGACAATTGATTCATTGTAATAAAGAGGTTGTGCAATGCAGTAGCTGATTTCTGCGCTATTTTTCGCTGTGTATGATACCATTTACCGTTTTTATATAGATTGATACCTAAATACTTAAACTCGTTGACTAATTCTAATTCCTTATCATTGAGTTTGAATTCATATTTTGTATGTCGCCCTTGCTCGAAGATCATTACTTTAGTTTTGTTAGTATTGATCCAGAGACCCCATGTATTACAGTATTGTTCCAAGTCATTGAGCATGGATTGAAGAGCGATCGGTGATTGGGCGAATAGCATAGTGTCGTCTGCTGCAAATAACAATATGAAATATTTAAATACGTCTACTGTGAAAAGTCCTCTATATCAGTATTTATGTTGTTTATGATGTCGTATATGAAATAAATAAATAATAAGCTTGAGCTTGGATCTCCCTGTTTTAAACCGATTCGGGAGTCAAAGTATTCGGATGTTTTCCCATTAAAGCGAACACACGATTTGGACTAGTTTTGAACTTACATTCTCGCTGATTAGTTTTTGCCAGAGGTACGATCGGTTTATTCTGTCGAAGACTTTCTCGAAATCGATGAACGCACAAAATAACTTCTTTTTGCAGCTTAGAGTCTTGGTGATAATCGAATGCAGAATGAAAATGCAATCAACCGTAGATTTGTGCTTTTGAAAACCAAATTGTTGAGGGTTTATTTTTTCGTGTCTTTCTGACCAGACATCATGTATAATGCATGACGGTGATACATTAAACCCCCTTTTACCAGAGTGCGGCTCAAATATATATCAGATACATTTGGAAACTTTGTGACAGGAGGAGAAATTGCTTGTTACGAGATAGTTGCCAAACACAGAAGATCGAATTTCGAAAGTAAAGCTAGAGCTATATATATTGCTGACTGTAGATGTTGATTTCTTCCTTTACCAAACAATCCCGAGTTTTCATCAAAGACCAGGAAAGCGGATTTGCGGGGTAGCATAAAGCTATAACATGTTGTAATAATAAAATGGCATCACATGCAATACATGTGCTATCATTTTAAAATAGAGTTAGCAAGGGCAGGGAAAGTCAAAGTTGTTCTGTCGAGCGGGCCGCGCTGTAACTGTTATTCTATTACTGTTTAAGGATTGGTAATTTGATCCCTCAATCTTACGCAGTTTTTTGTTGGTATTAGATTTCGGAAGAAATATGTATACACGTGTAGGACAGTATATACGGCAGTGACAAAAGCGAGGCTGAGGTCTATTAGCTAAAACTGAAAGCATGGGCGCAAGCGTGAATGACAGTATACAGTATACTTGGTTCAGGTCAAACAGATATCATAGTACAGTGTGAGCGCGCATGCGTCGTTACGCATGTTGTATTTGGTTCCGGTCAGAAGGATCACAGTAAGCGGATTTGCTATACAAATCCGCTAAAAACCTTGATGAGGAACACTTTTGTTAATATTGTGGGAAAAAGATACAATACAGGTATCTAACACATCTACTTTGTCATCTGCAGATGATTTGGATTTGGAAAAGTCCAATTTTTTTTTTCCGTTTGGTAAAGGATTAAACATACAACTATCTACCACAAGTGACACAAAGGAAAAATATTTTAATGAATGAAAAGCGTATTTTTTAAAGATACATCTATACTCGTTTTAAGCAAGTTTTTAACCAAGTTCACGTTTATCTGACGGATGCAAGATTGCACAAATTACGACGAATAGAAAGTGCATTGCATTTTTTGGCAGCCTTCAAAGAAATCACCAATGTCGTTTCTGGTTTTAAATGAGGACAAATTCCTTGAGTTTCTCTATCCCTTACACCATATATATTGGTATTATATCTAGGTTTACACAGCTGACCAAATTCTGAGCCATTCTCCACACTCTCAAGTTTTAACAACGTCTTTTTTTTTTTTTTTTTGATGTATCTTTAATGACCAAGGAAAGTAATAGTCGAAAAGGAGTAGTAACGTATCACAGAGAATTTGTGCTTTTCTGGCAATATTTTCAAAAGCTGTGTAGGGGCGTCAAAGGTTATTTTTGTATAATAATGGGTTAATAGAGTAAAACAGAAACATTATGTGAGGGAGAGAATTTAGGTGGTACGCCCTTTTGGCTGATTTATCTAAGTGTTATTCTTTTAAACAAACCGCCGTGTTTTAACCCTTAGGCTTCTAAGTGCGACTTAAAGACCTTTTGCGGACAGTGTAGATCAAGATCAGACTGCACAGAACGAGCAGTATGATCTTGGATCTACACTGTCCGATAAGGTATTTGTTTTTCCCGAAAAAAAACCTATGAAATAGCAATATTATTGGTTTTATTATCGGCTTGAAAGTTTCATTTCATATACTTAGCAGGTTAAGGAATAAGATCTACGTGACAGATTTGTGTAAATAAACTGGCTTTCTTCTATTAACCCTTAGGCTGTTAAAAGCGAAAAAACTGACCTTTTGCGGACAGTATAGATCAAGATCAGACTGCACCGAACGTGCAGTCTGATCTTGGATCTATACCGTCCGATAAGGAGATATTTTCCCCCAAAGAAATACCTTTGAAATAGCAAAAATTTGGGTTTTTACTATCGGCTTGAAAGTTTCATTTAAATTATTTAGCAGGTTAAGGGTTAACCCAGACTACGAGTCGACTGTTCGTAGCATTTTGCACATTTTCTACATTCACAATATTACAAATCTCGGAATTATCTTGCCATACTTGATACAGAATTAGTCTGATTGTTAATGCTTATCTTTTTACCAAACGACAAAATCCTAGACATTTCCAAGTTGAGAGCCCTTGCAAATGACGACCGAACTGTCCCTTAAATTATGGAAATTGCTTCTGAAAGGATGGAAAACATTGTGGGAAAAGGAGAAAATGCTGGTCACCAATGTTTTCAAAAGCCCCTTTTCTCATGGTAGTTAAAATGTTTTAGCCAATCAGAAGTTGTGTTACTTTCAAATTCAGAAAATTCTGGAGAAAAAGACTAAGAATATTCCTAAGAATGGTTGGTGAATACGGACCCTGGTTACCCTGAAGAACAACAAGGTGTGGTTTCCTGCTCTTTTCGCCAGAAGCATCCAAAAAATTGTCCTTATTATTTCAACATTTTAGAAAATACTACCTTTTCTTTCCGATTACTCAAACTTTACAATCGTGGCAGCTTAAATTTGTTTCGCCAGGGAACAGGACCCAGCCAACTTTGCCAGGCCCAGTGGTAATGAACTGTTTTTGCGAGCAATGCCGTGACGCTTCTACTGTATTGGTCCCATGCATTGTCTCTTTTCTCGGATGGGCTGTCTACCTTGCCAAGGCTGTAAAAAAAATGGCCTGGTGCCATACCGATACGTCGACGAGAAGGCTCACGTCTCGCGTTTGTTACACGGGTTCTTCCTGGTCTTGAACAATCTGCAAATTCACCGCTTTGTTGAAGTAATCCCGTAGGCGAACAGTTGTCCTCCAGTGTTTGAGTCCGTAACATCGTCGACCAGAACAATCGTGGTTGAATGCTGAATGTTGAATGCTCGCTCATTTCACTAAGTCTCGGTTCGAAATAAAATTTAAGATGTCGAAACTCAACTTCATAACTGCTAAGTCAAATGGTTCAGTAAATCAGAAATTGTGTTACATTCTACATTTAGAATTCGACTAAGAATGCTATTTAGTCTGGTTTGTGAAAAAAGTCCAGACAAAATTGCTCTTGTCCTAATCTCTATCATCTGTACTACTTTGAAAGTAGGACAAGTGAAGTTCCATCTTTATGAAGGAAGTTACAACGGGAAAGAAAGTCATTATTTTCTCATCTTATACTCGTCAATGTGGGCGATATTTCAGCGGAAAGAATATGGCAGTAGGAAAAACAGTTGAACAGTGAAAAACTGTTTCACAGAGAGAGCGACTTCAATCAGATGGGACTCACACGTAGAATTTTACAGTTTCTGTTTTGAACTAACTTTTGAACTAGTTTCTTTTCATATGCAGCTCGGCGCTTTCATATCACTTTCGTCATCTGCATCGTCGTCGTACGAAAACTGACATTTTCTAATAGCTTTGTAATTATTTAACCCTTAAACTGCGAAATGAAACGAAAATTTCACTCAATACTAAAAAGACAAAATATTGCGATTTCAAAGTTGATTTCTCCGGAAAGAAAATACCTTACCGGACAGTGTAGATCCAAGATCAGACTGCACGTTTTGTGCTGTCTGATCTTTGATCTACACTGTCCGCAAAAGCGCCCCGGGTCGCCCTTTGCAGCCTAATATATGTATATGAAGATATGTACTAAAACCTCGTTCTTTTTTTTTTCTATATGCGTTTACTCGACTGATTTTTTCGACTATAAAAGCGACTTTACTGCAAAAATTGAATATATCCATTAACAGTGATGAGAGGTAGCGCTGGGCTGTATTCCACAAACGATGGAAGGACTTTTTCCGTCCACCCCTTTCAAAGTAAACTAGAAATGAAATGGAGAATCCTTGCAAAGTAAAGAATAGCCAATGATATACAATACAATTCGATAAATACACCGGTTTATTTTTTCAGCGCCGGATAAATAAACCGGATCTCTTTCGACAGCTAGAAACATAATACGCCACAACACAGACAAATCTTGTATCTTATATTCTTGACAAAACAAGAGGACAGTATTCATCCAAGATCAGACTGCACACTCTGTCCGGTCTGATCTTGACCTATGTTGACCCCAAAAGCCCCTATATATATAAGATTTTCTACTTTTCCAACAATTCTAATTCTTTCTGATATAGACCTGAACTATATCATTCGCGCCACATTTAATTTGGTGCCTGCTAACTGCTTTCAATATAGATGAGTCTAAAATTTTGTGGTAAAGAATCAATTCTTGTATGGAAACATGGGAACTGCTACTATCACACTTTCCTCCATAAACCCCGACCCACAAAAAAGAAGTTCTTCCTACCGCAAAATGATCACACATACCCTGCTAAATAACTTAACTGTAACTTTCAAGCCGATGGTATAAACTGAAATGTCGGCATTTCAAAGTTACGGGGGTTGGGGGAATATCTGCTAATCGGACAGTGTAGATCAAAATCAGACTGCACGTTCTGTGCAGTCTGATATTGATCTACACTGTCCGCAAAAGGCCCGTGAGTCGCGCCTAGCATCCTAAGGATTTATGTAGAAACTACGAAAATCCTTACAAAAAAAAAAAGGTGACTTTTTCACGTGAGAACAATTTTCAGTTTGTGTGATTAGCTGTTTACCAGAAAACAAAATTTAAGACTTGCCCGCTTGTCCTTGATAATTTTGAAAAAGTGTTGGAAAAGAAGAAAAGGATGGTAAATGTAGATGAGCCATGCTCTGACCAAAGGGGGCTTAATGCATCTCCGTGATGCATGATACCAATCAAGCCATCACGTAGTTATGGTTCCATAATAGTCATTTTTTTTTTTTTTTTTTAAATACTGACTAAATCATGAGGTAGACTGGTCCCTGAACACACATAAAATTGACCAATAGCTAAAAGTTTCGGCCCAGGTCAGCCTGCGCAGTTCGCGCAGGCTGACCTGGCCGAAACTTTTCGCCGATGCAGTAAGCCCTCTTTTCACAGAGCATGGCTTATTTGTTTTAGTTTGTTCAGCTTCCCCCTTATTTTCTCATATTATTTGAAGACGCCCTTATCTCGGATTGTAAAAAATAAATAAACCCAAGGTTGCTTTTTGTGAAGGGCCAAAGAATGTAAAACTGTATGAATGAAATAGCGGTGTGGCCTAAAAAGTCGTTGACTGCATAAAAAAGGAGATTAAAGATAAACGATTTGCGATGTTTATATGACATGAATACTGCAGCACCCTTCGTGTTTTTGTTGGATATAGTTTTTTTTTTGCAGCAGTCATAAATTATCGTTTCTAAGAGCGAATTTTTGTGGTAAGGTTAATCCTTCGAGTTCTGGGCCCGTATTTCCTAGCTTTGAAAGTAACACAAATTCTGATTGGCTAAACCATTTGGTCTAGCCAATCAGAAGTTGCGTTACTTTCAAATTTAGAAAATCTTGGAGAATAAAACTAAGAATGTTCTCAAGAATGGTTGGTGGATACGGGCCCAGGCTGACAACCCCGCACTTTTTCGACATTGAGGATATAGGCTTTTGAAAAAAAAAAAAAAAACGAAATGGGAAACCTTGAATGCTAGTAATCAGCATTCGCACCAATGTTTTTTCAGAAATGAATTTCGTTATTTTCAATGTTTTTTATATTGACAAGTCAAATCGATGCCGTTTTCGCCTTACTATCTAACAATGTATTAGGCAATTAAGACTGAGGATCAGAAGATCAGAGGGTCCTTATTCACCAACCTTTCTGAAGAACATCCTTGGTCTAATTCTCAAGAATTGTCTAATTTAGTAAGTAACACAACTGGTTTAGCCAGTGAGGAGTAAATTTAGAATAAGACTAATCTTGAATGAACTACAATATTTGTTGGTGAATACAGGCCCTGACCATACGATGAATGCAGTCTAAACTTGATCTTCACTGTCTGCAAAGGCACCCTCAGTTGAGACTATTGTGTCTGGAATTAAACATCGACCAAACAATTGTAACGTTCCGAAAGAATAAAGCTTTTGACAACATTATGGGAAAAGGGGAACATGTTGGTTACAAGCATTAATTATTCTCCTGTTTGTGTCAACCGTTTGATAGACAAAAATCATCTTTTGAGCTCTGTGATTATGTGAGCTGTCGACGTAATATGACTGAAATAATACTGAAAGCGGCGTTACATATAACCAATCAATCAATCGATCGATCGATCGATCAATCAATCAATCAATTAATCAACAGTGGATTTTTTTGTCTGCAAATGCTTTCAGTTTGGTTGATTTTAACTCTTTCAGCCTCCAAATACATGAGTCATCCTCCGGCAAAAGGGGGCTTAGTGCATATCCGAGATCCATGTTACCAAGAGAGACATCACATAATTTTATATCCATAAACTCAATTTTGTTTAACAGCAGACTGAATCAAGAGGTAGACTGGTCCTTTGACCTACAGAAAATTGACCATTAGCGAAAAGTTTCGGTCCAGGTCAGCCTGCACGAAGTGCGCAGGCTTACCTGGGTCGATACTTTTTGCAGATGCATTAAGCCCCCTTTTCATAGAGCATGATTCACATAAACCCGACCTCTGTCGACGATTGAAAATATTATCCTTTGAAACTCAGACATAATTTTATCTTTAAGGCTTGACTTAACAAACGGACGGTTTAGATTCAAGATCAGAATGCACGTACTGTGCAGTCTGATCTTGATCCATATCGTCCGCAAGAGGCCCTGTCTTCGCTTATGACACTGATGAGTTTAAATTTTGATCGTTTGGTAAAGAGTTGACAAAGGAATTACAAGCGTTATGTCGATGAATGAGAATCATTGTATAGTATTGTGTGCGGTATTTTGCACGTGCATGATTCATTAAACCCAAATGCAATGTTACGTATTTTCAATCGTTATTGCAGACCTGAGGTAAAGCAGATAAACATATGTTGAAGGAATCTACAGCAAAAATAGCCTTATGTAACTGATAGGTGTTTGGCCTTGGAATGATTTAATCGTTGTTGCAAGCTATGTCGCAAATCAAATTAATTTCCGTAGTCCTATGTATATCAGACAAGTCGTTTCAAAGTGTTGCGGTGTTGCGGCATTTGGATGAAGCCAAAAGTTGGGGGAGAGGGTGGCGTCCTGTGTGGCTCAGTGGTGGGTGAAGATTTGGGATTCGAAACCTGGAGGCCTCGGGTTCGATTCTCATTCTAGGCGCCAGGTTTTTGTGGGAGTGTCGTAAGTCCTAATCTTTTTTTTTTGTGAAACCCAGGACACACACGAATAAGTGAGCTGTCGCCGTGACGTGACTTCAATAATGTAGAAAACGACGTAAAACATCGTTCCATCAATAGGTTTGAAGTAATTGGGTGGAGCAGTAGTCTGCTGGTTAAAAAAGGACAACAAGATCAAAACGTCCCAGGTACAATTCCAAGCCTGGCCATGGATTTTTCAGAGACACTTAGTACTTTACAACTATCTAGACGTGAACTTCAAACACAGTGGTTGTGCGTGTGTCCGTGATACACGCTAGGCCTATGAATGAACCAAGTGGGACTTGCTCCCCGGACCTCCTTGAAGCCAATTCTTTCTCTCTATGAGAGCAAATATGCCTAGAGTACGGAGGGAGTCAACCCTAAATTTTCACAATCGAGTATGTCTGTTAGAACGTCGGACATCTCAGTCCGGTACATGTATTTACGAGAACAACGTAAATGTATGTATACAACATTGCATATATTACAACGTTGTTCTCTCCGTTCACACTCCGCTCCTATCCTTGGGTTTCCGAGAAATCTCGTACTAATTAATATTCATGAGCTAGGGAAGAACTATAAAGGTAATTTAAGTTAAAACTCTGCATCATGACATTTTGCTATGAGGAAAAATTAGGGATTTTATTACTGAAATTGGACAAGGGAAGCCCGTTTTTGCAACTGTTTTGTAAGGTGTCAGTTCATTGGCCAAAGCTCCACAAAATGTCAATACGGAACCAATCGAATTCATGAAAATAAGATTTTGAAAGCCAAAGACTCGTTGGCAACGGTCGATGATCTTAAGCCTTTTGAGCGCCATGGGAGAAAATAGAAAATGTCGATATTGTGGACAGTATAGATTGAGATCAGACTCGATAGACCGTGCAGTCCTACCTTGGATTTATACCATGTGCTTCTTCAGTGAAGCTTATATGGGGTGCAACGCACGAAAAGGGGCCTTCGGACATATGCGTAAAAGTGTGTCGTCCCAGATCATCCTGTGCAGTGTGTGACTAATCCGAGACGACACTTCCCGTTTTTGTGCGATTTTCTGTTTGTCGAAAGTCTACCGTATGATAAAATCTTAGGTAGTCGTAAAGTGCCGTCTCGGATTAGCCTGCGCGGACAGCGCAGGCTAATCCGGGACGACGCTATACGCAAATGTCCGAAGGTCTCATTTCGCATGTTGCGGACCATATGATGTTTTTTTTTTTTAAAGATACAGAGGACTGGATTTTCAGCCGTCGAAAGAGGTCCAGCAGATGTAGTTGGCGTTGAAAGAGATAGAGTGACAGTCTGGAGTTCAACTGCTTTTGCGAAAATTGTCAGCTTTTGTGGTACCAAGCATTTTCTCGTTTTTCCACAATATTTTAACTTTTTTACCAGATGAATTCCATCATTAAGCCAGAGTCATTTTATCTGCAGATGTTTTCTAACACAGACAAGTCAAGATGTTTGTTTTCTTGTAAAAAGAAACATGCAGAATTTACTTGGATTTAGATATAAATCTCAAAATTGTCTCAACAATCATAAAAGATCTGGAGTTTTTCTTTATATGAGCCATGCTCTGTGAAAAGGGGGCTTAAAGCGTCTGCGAAAAGTATCGACCCCGGTCATCCTGCAGGCTTACCTGGGCCGAAACTTTCGCTATTGGTCAATTTTCTGTATGTCAAAGGACCAATCTACCTCATGATTCAGTCGGCTATTGAAAAAGTAGCTATCATGGATCTATAATTATGTTACGGCTTGACTGGGTATCAGGCATCAAGGAGATGCATTAAGCTCCCTTTTGCCAAAGCATGGCCCTTGTGAACGTTATCAATTTTCTTCCATAAAAGAGGGATTATTTTTAGATCTCACATCGTGTTTTCCTCATCGTAAACAAGTATGTCCTTTGCAAGTGCCTATTTACAAAAGAACAAACAAGTTCTCGGCGGATTCCAAAAGTTTCACGGTATTTTCTGGGTAAATACAGATGGACGCTTATCCCGAGTAAATCTATATGTTTACCACATTTTCTTTCTTTTTTCGATACTCCCTTCATTCACAACAAAAGTTGCGAATCATGTAATCAGACACTGGCCTTATCACGAACAACAAGTGATCTGTATTCTTGACGGTAGAACCACAAACATTCTCGAGTTTTGACATCCAGGTAAATCTAAAAACTAATTAGACCTCCGTGAAAAGGTAAACTACAACTTTCATTGATATTTCTGTGTTACGTAGTAATATGATAGCATTCATTAGTTTATGAATGTTTATAATAAATATCTAACTTAACCCTTTTCCAGACGACAAAATTTTAGATTTGTCCAAATTGAAAGCATTTGCAGACGACAGATTTTATTTGGCTCAAATGATGTCATTTGTCTCGGAAAGGGTAGAAAACATTGAAGGAAAAGGAGAACGCGCTGAGCAACAGCATTTTCTCCTTTTCCTACAAAGTTTTCAACAGTTTTTTCCTCAAGGTCATTGACACACAGGATAATTTGGCAAAGGGTGAAAAATCTGCTGATTTATCCTTTCAGGTGTCTGTTTGTGTCTGAGCAGACTATGCAGATCCAAGATCAGACGGTACAAAACGTGCAGTCTGATCTTGATTCCAAACTGTCCAAATTTTTTTTTTTTTTTTTTGAAATACCTAAAATACAGCCTTGGAACTGTTAAAAAATCTAAGTGTTTCTATTAAGTATAAATTTCTAAATCATTTTTAGCGGTCTTGGGATTGGCAATTTCATTCGTACAGAGATTTTACAGAACTTACACCGTTATACCGCATGCCTTTTATCAGTGTAATAAGTTCGCCAATTTCCGAGTTCTGAGAGACGTTTGCAAAATCTTTTACAGTTAAGCTTACATAATGATTTACAGAGCCCGATTGCTCCGTCGGTTAAATGTGTAGGGCTTGAAAACAGGGATCGCTGTTTCGGACCTCTCGCTCTGCCAATTTCTTTCCGAGGGTTGGTGATAGTCATTGCGACAGGATTCATTCTTCTCTGACCGTTGATCATCGTTTCGAATATGGTTATGTGGGAAATTAGCCAGTAACTTGGGAACGGAACATTGTGCAAAGTACTGGTTTATGAAACTCCAGGAATTCAGGACTAAGTGCACTGACCACCGCGATATGACTGAAATAATGTTGAAAACGGCGTTAAACACTAAACAAACAAACAAACAAACAGACAGACGAACGAACAGACAGACAGACAGACAGACAGACAGACAAACAAACAAACAAACAAACAAAGATCTAAATCTAAGATATTGAATGACTGAATGATGTTACGCCTTGCTGTCAAATTATTTCTGTCATATCACGTCGACAGCTCACATACTCATGTTTCCCGAGTTTAGCTGATGCTAGGCTGGGACTCTGCAGTGCCTTGTAGAAGGACACACCTACAGAAAAAAAAAGTGACCCGGATGAAGACTATACCCATGATCTTTGTATCAGTAATCCACTGATCACTGAACCATACATTACCCCAAAAATCTCTGAAATACCACTTAACTCATTACTAGATAACAAAATTTAAGGCTTGTCCAAATTGAAAGCATTTGCAGACGACGATGACGAGTTTTGCACTTGAAAGTGTAGAAAACATTAAGGGCAAATGAGAAAATGCTGGTAAGCAGCACTTTCTCATTTGCCCACAATTGTTTCAAAAGCCTTTATCCTCCAGGATTAGAAACAGTTGAACAGTCATCCCTCTATTTCGTAAGTTATGTTCCTTTCTTTTCCTTCCTTTCTGAAATTTCTCTCCCTCCATTTCTCAGAGATTAACCGTTATTTTTTTCTGTTTATGTCTTTGTAATAATTGTTGGCATGGATGTTGGATAATTATTGGCTGTATTGGTTCACCAAACTGCTAAATTTATTTATATCATACTAGCCCCATGTTTGATATAACATCACTGGGAGAATAAATAGTAATGTAATGTTGTTGTCGAGGATATTCACAACACGCGATTGTTTAGTAAAGGTTTGCTATACCCGTCAGTGATTTTTATGTTGAAAAATATGACTGAGTCATTCTCTGTAAAAAATGGGGGGGGGGGGGGGGGAAGAGTGTTTAATGTAACTTAGCCATGCTCTGTGAAAAGGGGTCTAAATGCATCTGCGAAAAGTATCGACCCAGGTCAGCCTGCGCAGTCCGCGCAGGCTGACCTGGGCCGAAACTTTTCGCTAATGGTCAATTTTCTGTTTGTCAAAGGACCAGTCTACCTTATGATATATTCGGTTTTTAGACATATTGAATTTTATGGATCCCTAGCTACGTGATGTCTTGCTTGGTATGAAACATCACGGAGATGTCTTAAGCCCCCTTTTGCCAGTGCATGGCTCATTTGCAAAAAAGTAGCGACCCATGTTAGCCTTCGCAGGTTGATATAAACTACAATTTTCTGTATGCCCAAGAACCATTCTGTCTCATGATTCGGTCTATTGTTAGACAAAATGGATTTTATGACAACATAACTATGTGATGACTTGGTTGGTATCTATCATGGAAATGCATTATACACCCGTTTCAAAGAGCATGGCTTAATTATTTCTGTTAGAGGCTTGCAATAAGGAACCGGATGGTATCTCTTTGCAAGCTATTTAACCCATTATCAGGTAAATACCACACAAAAAGACTTTCCTAAGTCCTTACATAAAGACAGTTTTTGAGTACATGTGGGAAATTGTTAACTATTTCTGAACTTTCTTGCTCCTGTCCACCGCGCTACATATTCATCCACAATCCAGGTAGGCAGAACCTTGCACAACTTGGCCACGACCTGCAATGATACAAGGTAGGTGACTTATGTAAGTCTCACTCGCATGAGACAGACAGACAGACAGACAGACAGATTTGTATTTTGTTGTATGTATCCACATCTCATTATAAAGCCCATTTATATAAATAATAATAATAATTGAGTCATGCTCGGGCAAAAGGGTGCTTAATGCATCTCCCTGATGCATAATGCCAAGCAAGTCACCATGTAACTATGGAACCATAAAATCTATTTTGTCCAACAAACGACTAAACCGTAAGGTAAACTGGTCCTTTGGCATATATAAAATTGATCAATAGCAAAAAGTTTCGGCCCAGGTGATACACCGTGCGATAAGATATCTTTTCCCAAAAAAAAGTATCTTTGAAATAGCAAAAATTAGTTTTTTACTATCGGCTTGAAAATTTCATTTCGCTTATTTAGCTGAGTAAGGGTTAATACAAACCACATATTCGTCAATACATCTGATTCGTATCGCTCTCCCGCACACTAAGTATCGATCTTGTGGAAAAGGACTACGCATAGCATGTTCTATAGCCTTGATAACTGGCATCAGCTCTTTGCCCGGCGGCCATCTGAATTCCGACGGTTTTATAACAAAAGAGAGAAGATCGTCCAGTTTGTAGGCTTCTTTGACCTTTTCAGACGTTTTTTCCCACATGCTCTCTATGTCCCTTCTCATACGTTTGACCTGCAAATTGAATGGAACACTTTTAATAAACTTTTCTTCATAATTTTTCCTCCCAAGGGAAAAAAAAACCAACAGTGTCATTTCGTAAAACTCTAAACTCCCCAATTTCCCCCCCCCCCCCACAAAAAAAGGGAAACAAAAATCCAAACCAAACCTTAATGATGCAATGTTAAAGGGAGCTATTTACCCTTATCCTGCTAAATAAAAGAAATGGAACTTTTAAAGCGATAGTATAAACCGAAAGTTTCCTACTTCAAAGGTACTTTTGGAGGCAAGATATCTCCTTATCGGACAGTGTAGATCCAAGATCAGACTGTGCGTTCTGTGCAGTTTGATGTTGATCTACTCTGTCCGCAAAAGGTCAGTGAGTTGCGCTTAGCAGTGTAAGGGTTAAGGTCTTAGTAATCAGGACAAACTTAATCAAAGTACTGAGATTACTGACAGACTATCGACTGTGGAATAAGTGGCTTTGGTAAAGATAAAATTTGGTTGATTCATACAGAATTGAAGAAAACTTGTCAAATGGGGTCATTATGTCTGTTCCGGTTTGAGCCTGTCCATCCCGGTTATTAAGTCCAATCCGGTTCGGCCCGATCAGATCTGGTTATTAAATCTGATCCGGTGACTTTACCCACTGCTCAAAGCCATTTGCTTGTCACAATGAGAAATATCATAAAAAATCTGTTTGTTGATCTTTAATTGAAAAAAAAAAAGCAAATACAGAACATATCACTTTGATGATCTAGCAATCGAATACTTGTTAGAGTTCACTTTTAACCCTTAAACTGCTAAATAAATGAAAGGAAAATTTCCACTCAATAGTAAATATCCAGATATTGCGGTTTCAAAGTTGATTTAGGCGGAAACAAACTGCACTTTCTGTGCAGTCCGATCTTGATCTACACTGTCCGCAAAAGTCGCGCTTAGCAGCTTAAGGGTTAAATAAACCGTCTGTGCCTTTTTCACTTTCTTATTGGGTGGGCGAACTCGTAGCTAGACGAAACCTAAAGACCCGCGAAAAACACGGGGATGAAAAAGGTTGCAATGAACTTGATTTGCATAGGTCACTGACTCAATGTACATACGAGCGCTATCGTTGACATCTTGTTCGGTCTATGGCTTTGTAAGTGGACATCTTTCAAATTGGAGTTGTCGAAATTTTGTAATTTATGTCAACATTGCCATACTTAACAGAAATGCGATTTCTGACAGAAAGAACTATTTTCTGTGGGGCAATACATGGCGACTGTGGGTTTTCTTGATTACATTTGAATCTGGGTCATTCTCGCTTGCCTAAAATTTGTTTTCACAATTGATTTAGTAAGGTAACATTTGGCAAATCACCAATAGAAAAGAAGGAGAAGGGTTTAAAATGTAATAAGTTTGAACGGTATTTTCTTGATGCTACGTAGCCTGTTATTTTTGTGATGGCAAATGTTATAAATGATTTTCTGGGTAGAACTTTTCAGCGACATCTGTTCATTCTTCAGAATGTAGTTTTAATCTTACAAAATCGGAATTTAGACCATTTTGTTCATCAATTGTCGCTTGGACGACCATGCTCAATGCTTATGTAATAAATGCCTGACCTTTAGCAAGGTCTTGCGTTGGATCGTTTGATTGTGCCATCAGTCGCACTAATGACATAGTTGACGTCACGTCAATGGCAATGACTCGTGCAACAATCACCGAAAATACCAAGATTGCTGGCATGTCTGTCTTGCAATGGTTGCTTCCACTCTTTCTGTTACTCAAACAAATGTTTATGAAGCACATGGAAGTTGGTATACAGTTAAAGTACTCGCTACTTACATGGGGCTCAGATCCGCCTGATGTTCTGAACGCTCCAGGTTCTATTATACTGACTTTGACACCAAACTTTTTCATCTCCAGTCTTAGAGAATCAGACACTGTCTCTAAACCATGTTTCGTAACTTCGTATATTGTATTTCTAGGAAACCACAACCTACCATGGACACTCGCCACGTTCAAAATTCGACCTGCAATTTGAAATCATTGCTTAAAATTTACATCGACCACTCTCGATGCTTTCTGGAAACCCCAATCGTCCTCGAGCCGAAATATAATGTTTTGTCTTTTAAAGTGTTTAAATTTTGGTTTGAGCACTGAATATATACGTGGAAATAATGATAAACAATTTGAGGTATGCTCTGTGAAAAGGGCTTAATGCATCTGCAATCCGCGCAGGCTGACCTGGACCGAACCTTTTCGCTATTGGTCAATTTTCTGTATATCAATGGACAAGTCTGCCTCATGATTCAGTCGATTAGTAGAAAAAAAAAGAGATCTTTTTGGATCCATGATCGTGTGATGACTTGCTTGGTATTATGCATCACGGAGATGCATTAAGCCCCCTTTTGTCAGAACGTGGCTCATTTATCAAAACCCATGAATTACATGTACTTACTGTTCATTATTTTTGTGCAATATACTCGCGTTTTAGTGCCATTTGGCAAAGATTGCACCTTTTGAAAGTAAGCTGCTAGCATGATCTTTCTAATATTTAGACAATTAATTGAGTTAATTTTAAGGTATATATGATCTAGGGTAAGTTGGCGTTTGCGATAAAAATTTATTTCAAGCTTTTCGGTGGTTTATCGAGAAATAATAGTTGATTGTGGTTTGTTATTTCATGGTTACCACCAGTGAAAATACCGATTTTATATTGTCTAACTCTTCAGTTAAAGGCGGAAATAGTAGTTCCTGCGCACTCGTTACCTAGGTAAACAGCATCATTCACATAGAGGGAAATATGACGTAATTTACGTTATATTTCTTATGCATTACGTAATATTGTAATGCGTTGTTATGTGAGGGGGTACGCCACGGGGAATTACCGAAAACAACTGCTGGATTTTGATGAAAGTCCCAACAAATAAGGGGCTAGAAGTATGCAATAAATATATATATATATATTATTTTTTTTTCGGTGAAAGATCGAAATATATTTCACCTCGCGAACATCATCGACAATATTTTCACTCGTGGCTGCGCCACTCGTGAAAACATTACCGATGATGTTCACTCGATGAAATACATGTCGATCTTTCACCGAAATATAAATAATAAAATATATATCCTCTATTTATCGCATCGAAAATAAGGGAGGGTTGTATTGTAAACTACAATTCTGTACATTTGTACCTTTTAAAGAATGATAACGCTCAGGGAGAGGGATTCTATAACTTTACCATAAAGAAGATGTTGTTAATCATGATATTTCCAATTGAGGTAATGAAAGTCACCAAACAGTACTAACGAACGTTACCGATAAGGTTATAGCTAAAAGCTTTCAGCAAAACTTGGCAGTGAAATAATACAATTTACGGTTTGCTCGACAGGAACGAAGAGTAACTTGCTTAGTACATACCTTTAGATTGACGAATTAAAGGTAAGAACTGTTTACAGACACGGATCGACCCGTACAGGTTGACATCCAGGGATTTCTCGTACGTCTCTACTGGGGTCAGTTCGATTTCACCAATTGAATTTATACCGGCGTTATTTACAATGGCCCACAAACCTATATTAATGTGTGAATAATGTCGAAAGTATAAAAAGGAGACAACTTGAATAAAATAATACTTCAAATTCAGACTTTATGTGGAAATCTGCATCACTCCTTGTAGTGTTTTGAATAATGAGAGAAGGATCAGATGTTTAAAATTTTCCTACACAATACAAATCATTGAAAACTTACGATAAAAAGCCATACAACCCGTGTATTCAGTACAATATTGTTCTTGCAATTAAGTGATAAAGACATATGAGCAGTGCTCTGTGAAAAGGGGGTTTAATGCATCTCCTTGATGCTTTACACCAAGCAAGTTTTCACATGATTATAGATTCATTTTGTCTAACAACCGATTGAATCGTGAAATAGAATGGTCCTTGGACATGCAGTAAATTCAAAAATAGCAAAAAGTTTCGACCCATGTCAGCCTGCGCGGACAGCGCAGGCTGACATGGGTCGATACATTTTGCAGATGCATTAAACCTTCTTTTCACAGAGCATGGCTCCTATATAGCTGTGAAACTTTTAATTAAAAGCAAGGCGGATTCTGAGCATATCGTCACTTCACTACAACCAATGTCCGCACATCTTAAAGGTAGTAAAGTATAGACTTTTCAATAATGGAATTTATAAGATTTATCTTGTCAGTCTCAACCTTGTCAAACTTCAGATAATGACCAGTCAGTTGGTTGGTTATTTCCGTTTATTTATCGTCGCTACCGGTTGCCCATCTGAGCGACGCCCCCAGAAGACGGTTAGTTGTTACGGGGGATAGTGCAAGGATACAGGTCGAAACTACTGAGAGCTTCGCCTGATTCTTTAACGTGCTCGGCGTACAGCACCGTCACACGGGACCTCGGTTTAATGTCTCATCCGAAAGTCTATTAGTAATTTTTTAGTTGGCCAGCCGGGGATACGAACCCACAATCTGTAGGACATTGTGTTCAAAAGTCCTACGCTCTACCTACTGAGCTATATCGGCTGGTGACCAGTCAGTACATTCAAAGGTCATTTTTAAATCAATACCGTACACTAAATACGGACATAAACCCTCAAACCGTTTAAGCCAATCGGTACGTTTGCATGTGATCTAATGCAATTATCGCGATTGTTAGAATGACAACTGAATACAAACTCGGTCTCTTTCAAGCCTACAAAACACCTGTAAAACTGAAATCAGTTTTACTTTCTATAGTCACAGGCTGCAAAATCACCTAAAAATATTAGTTTCATTCTTTTGTTGATATTATATTTTTTAAGTTTCACACCAGATGGTGTTATCCATGCGCTGACAATAGTTACCTTGTCTAGGAAGATGCTTCTGTACAAAACGTGCGGCGTTTTCAACACTTCTTAGACTGGTCACATCGACTTCTAACACAGTCATCCGTCTAGAGCCTACATTTCGCAATCTCTTTGCCCCTTCGCTGCTAACGTCTAAACATCCCGCAAACACAACGAAGCCGATACCATCTAGATACTCTGCGAGTTTATGTCCGAACCCTTAAAAGAACGAAAGATTTCGAATATCAACATAAATAACTTCTGTTTCATCATGCAAAGTACATTGCAAAGACACTACATTGTGTTAGAACTAGGAATTGAACCATGCTCAGGCAAAAGGGGGCTTAATGCATCTGCGTGATGCATTATACCAAGCAAGTCATCCTATAATTGTGTATTCATAAATCCATTTTCTCTAACAACCGACTTAATCTTGTGGTGGAATGGTCCTTTGACAAGCAGAAAATCAAACAAAAGCAAAAAAATATCGGCCCAGGTCAGCTTGCGCGGGCTGCACAGGCTTACCTAGCTCGATGCAGATGCATTAAGCCCCCTTTTCACAGAGCATGACTCAGGTAGTTTTGGCGGAATCTTATTTTGGTTTCTTGAGTGAAAGCCGGCTGAAAATGGATTTTTGACCAAAGGAAAACTAGACTCTTTACGAAATGATAAAATTTTAGACTTGTCCAACTTGAAAACATTTGCAAACAACGGATTAAATGAGGCCCAAATGGTGTGATTTGTCTCTGAAAGGGTAGCAAACATTGTGGGAAAAGGAAATAAAAGCTGTTTACCAGCATTTTCTTCCTTTCATGCCATGTTTTAAAGAGCCTTTCTCTTCAGGGCTTTAGGTTTACCACGATCACCAATTTTCAGTTGAAATGACAACTGAGATTTGTCTCAGATGTGGTTTTGGCCATAAAAGCAGGAGTATGATGCTTTAAAAAGTGACGTCATTTAATTCACCCATTACGTCAAAACATCTTATCTCTTGAAAATGACGCATGCTCTATGAAAAGGCGCTGAATGCATCTGTGAAAAGCAGGCTGATCTGAGCCGAAACTTTTCGCTGTCGGCCAGCTTTCTAAATGTAAAGGACCAGTCTACCTATAATTTTATGGATCCCTAATTATGTGATGACTTGCTTGGTATGATGCATCACGGAGATGCATTAAGCCCCCTTTTGCCACAGCATTACTCATCAGAAAAGAAAATTCTTAATTAATGGCTATATGACACATAAAACAAGGAAGATAATGCGATAAAAAACTATAGGTACCGGAATCACATCCCGTTATAAACACACCTCGACCTTCTGGTTTGACTGTGGAACACAACAGTGTTTCGGCAACAGGTCGTATTATTTTGTACCCAATATAAATACATATAAGACCGATAAAATATTCGGCGAAAATAAAGAAACTAAGGACTATGACAACACTGAAAGATAAAACGAAAAACTCATAGCCTAAGCTATTTCTTAAAAATAAAGCTTCATCCATGTTTAGGCACGTTCCACACTAATTTGGATTTCTGTCTTATCTTTCGGTATATCAATGTCATATACGTGTAGGCAAAGAAAAGTACTTTGATCAGTATATGTACAGTAAAATGTCTTGACCTTTATCTGAGTTATAAGACACTTTTGTTTTCACATTTGCTTTCTAAGGTCTACGAGCAATGTTTTATGCCAAGGTGCCGCGCAGGTGGGTATTCGGTAACCATTATTAAAATGTCTCACCAACCGGCCACAGCAGAACGATTTCAGCTCCTAACGGAACTCAGACCTTCAACCTTCCGCTCCTTAGGCAGATTATTTAACCACCTGGTCTCGGAGAAAGATCAACTTTTTCTTAGCCACATAAATGACTTTGGTTTTCAACAGAAGAGCCTGTGGGTGTCACAGTGAATGAGGAAGCAGCCAAAAAGTATGGAATAAATTTGCGGCAGGTGAAGACCACAGATCAGATTGAACCTCTGGAACAATCCGTTCTAGCTCAGATATGCATGCCAGCTGTAAAAAGTATTACTGTCGCCCAGATGGTGAAAAAGTAAAGCTTTGTTCTTCATTGTTGGTAAAAACACAAGCTTGCTCTTAACCTTTAGGCTGCTAAGCGCGACCCGAGGACCTCTTGCAGACAGTGTTGATCAAGATCAGACTGCACAGAACGTGCAGTCTGATCTTGGATCTACACTGTCGGATAAGGAGATATCTCACCCCCCCCTTCAAAAAAAAAAAAAAAAAAAACCTTAAAAAAAAAAAAAAAAAAATACCTTTAAAAAAAAAATAAAAAAAAAAAAAAAAAAAACCTTAAAAAAAAAATAAAAATAAAAAATACCTTTAAAAAAAAATACCTTAAAAAAAAAAAAAAAAAATACCTTAAAAAAAAAAAAAAAAAAAAATACCTTAAAAAAAAAAAAAAAAAAACCTTAAAAAAAAAATACCTTAAAAAAAAAAAAAAAAAAAATACCTTAAAAAAAAAAAAAAAAAAATACCTAAAAAAAAAAAAAAAAAAATACCTAAAAAAAAAAAAATGGGATTTTACCATCGGCTTGAAAGTGTCATTTCATTAATTTAGCAGGATAAGGGTTAATTAAGTAAATTCGTATTCTTTCTTCGGTATTAGCCAGAGGCCTTGCCTTCGACCGAAGGCTCATACTGCAGACCTTGGACCTGAAAATCGACCTGTACGAAATTGCTTGATTAATGACAATTTGATCAAGTAACGACTCGGATTTGTCGTCCATTTTGGACATGATATTGACCTTGTTTTGTTTGATTTTGGCCAAGATTTTCTCGAAATGGCCGAGCTTGCTGGTATTGGCCGGGTTCGGACCGTTTTTGACATCTAAGTGCAGACACAGTTTACGAATTAATAACGTTTAAGGTTAAAGGAACATGAACACATATTCGCATCTATGTATCTAACATTTTTATAACTAAGAAAACTTCCGACAAATCTCTAAAATATTGATTAATATACAAAGTTTTAAATTTTTAATCTGACCTAGGAAGGTTTGATGGATTATGGCTGGATTAGGTACTTTCACCCATTTAATTCTTTACCACCCAATCCCGAGTTTTAACTACCTTGAGGAAAAAGATTTTTGAAAACATTGTGGGAAAAGAAGAAAATGCTGGTAACCAGCATTTTCTCCTTTTCCCACAATGCTTTCTAGCCTGTTTAGGAAAACCCCGGCCAGTTCAGAAGCATTTAATTTGTCGTCTGAACATGCTCTGAATCTGGACTAGTCCAGAACTTTGTTGTTTGGTAAAGAGCTATACCTCTTAACCCTTTACCAGACGACAAAATTTTAGCCTTGTCCAAATTCAAAGCATTTGCAGACAACAATTTCAATGTGGCTCAGATGGTGCAATTTTTCTTTGATAGGGTAGAAAACATTGTGGGAAAAGGAGAAAATGCTGGTTACCAGCATTTTCTCCTCTTCCCACAATTTTTTCAAAAGGCTTCTTTCCCAGGGGCGTCAAAAGGCGGCATTGTGCGGTAAAGGGTTAAAGTGTGAGCGACAAATGCTGTAGGTTTGTATAAGACGAAGCAAACCATTGTGTCTGAGTTCTGTTCACAGTATATACCCCCGGGTTAGAGAAATCTGTCTTCAGTACGAACTCTAGTAGTTGTAAGAAAACTGATATCTGTATTGACTATATGCCATATATAAACAAACTTGTACTAGAGACCTCTTGTATAAAGCAACCCACTTCTTTAACTCTTTGATTGATTGAATGGTGTTTTACGCCGCTTTCAACATTGTTTCAGTCATCACGGCGACAGCTCACATATTCATGTATTTCTGAGTCTCACCAGTACTAGGCTAGGGCTCTGAAGTATCTTGCCCAAGGACACTCCCACTAAAAACCCAGTGGATCCAGTGAGGCTCGAACCCGGGGCCTCCAGGTCACGGGTCCTACACTTTACCACTAAGCCACGCAGGACCCCACTTTAACTCTTTACCAAACGACAAGATCTTTGACTCGCACAAATTGAAAGCATTTGTAGTCGACAAATTAAATGTTGCTGAAATAACTGAATTTCTCTGTGAAATGTTAGAAAACACAGTGGGAAAAGGAGAAAATGCTGGTTACCAGCATTTTCTCCTTTTCCCAAATGTTTTCAAAACCTTTTTCTTTGGGGGGTCGTTAAAATCCGCGACTGATTAGTAAATTGTTATGATACCTCTGGTTTGGATCTACATCCCTTTTCTAAATCAACTTAAAATTGAACTTGAGTTAAGACCATCCGTTATAAGAGACCACCTGCATTACTTCCCTTTAGTGGTATCTGGGTAAAGGATTAACTGTAATTGCATAGGTCTGTATTATTTCTTTTACCAAAGAATAAAACTTTGTACTGGTCCAAAGTCGAGACATTTGCAGACGACAAATTGAATGTGGCTCAAACGATGAAATTTTTTCGTTCGAGGGTGGAAAACCCAGCAGGAAAGGGAGAAAACGGTGGTTTCTAGCATTTTCTTCTATTTCCATAGTGTTTTGATAAGCCTTCTCCCTTGAGTCGTTAAAACAGGATTGTTCGTTAAAGGTTTAAATTCTGATATTCCGACTAAGATAATGTAATTTACCTGCTGAAGACATGCCCGAACGAGAACAAATCGCACGCGACACGTAAGGACCGACAGATTAACACAGCTGACCTAGATACATACAGTATTACTATCATGGACTCGAAAGAAGTCCTAACTACTGTGTGCAGGTCGGTTTACACATGGCTGACGCGATATGAAACTGTTCGAGTAACTTTCACAACAGCGTTTCTTTATTTGTGCTACGTGGAAGCAAAGACTTCTGTTATACTTCTTCTGGTACTGTTACTTGTAATCTCAGGGCAACGTCTGTATACATTTGTGTTTGATCGCCTCGTGAAGAAAGAGTTTGTATGTCAAGGACGAGGGGTTTTCATATCTGGTTGTGATTCCGGTAGGTAGTTTTGTTTCACTTAATGCACTTCCTCATCTCATCCTGGTCGAATATAGATGAAACTCAGGAAATACATAAATATGTGAGCTGTCGCCGTGCAATTATTGTAAAAAAGTTGAAAGCAGCATAAAACACTGTTCAATCAGTACGACCCTCCTGGTCAAACTGACGGTCAGCCTTGAAGTGTAAAGATCTTAAAATACCTTTTTTTTTCATTTCAAAGATCTCTAATATTCAACACACTTTTGAACATTTTTTTTTCTTTTTATTCCGTAATGTACTCACAGTCCAAATATCTCGCATGGTTTTATGGGTTCTTTTTACATTTCTAAGTAAGAAAGAGAAGCTCTCTTAGATGAACTTTGCTAGTTTTGACAGCTGTTTTAATATCCAAGAAAACAAGATACTGAGCCGGTAACTTGACTAGAAATATATCTTTTTTATCTGTGAAGGATTTGGACATGACATAGCCAAGAAGCTAGACAGTCTGGGTTTTACTGTGTTTGCCGGATGTCTACATCCGACCGGATATGGTGCCAGACTGTTGAAGGCTTACTGTTCGAGAAAGCTGCACGTTGTCCCCCTGGATGTTACATCAGATGACAGCGTGTATACAGCTGTAGAAAACACAAAGAAACTTTTGCCGAAACTAGGTTCGTCAGTTTTATGCCTTTTTCTACATTTTCCAAGTGAGATCTTGGTCCGTACTTACATTCTCAGTCTACTTCTAATTCTAGAAAATAACACAATTTCTGATTGGCGAAACCATTTGGTGTAGCAAATCAGCAAACGTTTTACTTAAAATCAAAAATGGTTGCTAGAAACGGGTCCTGATTCAGCTTTACGTCAAATGTTGGATCAATTGCATTTGAAGGGTAATAGTTCTCTCTTCCTTTGATTGAATATAACAGCTACGCTACTGTTTAGTAAGCTCACTGATCAATTCCAATAGACTTTTTGATGTACTTTGATTGACTTCAATCAAGTGCCAAATAATTCAGTAGTCACTCAGAGATATAAATGCTCTTGTAGGTATGTGGGCAATAATTAACAACGCAGGTATACAGATTAATGGAGAGGTGGAACTGATGCCAATGTTTCAGTGCCAGTCAGTGCACGAGGTCAATTTGTACGGAGTTATTCGCGCCACAAAGGCTTTTCTACCACTTGTCAGAATAAGTGCAGGTACTTGTATAGTTCTTACAATACTACACACTTGATGCAGTGACACAATGCGTGAATGCCTGATGAGGATGTTCATGTCGAGGGATCCTACAACTCTTTTATTTATAGACTATGATAGAATTTCGATCGCTAACCATATGATTTGGCCGATCAGAAATTCAGCTAAGTTCTAAGTCAAGAACGAGAAAAAGAATGCAATTCAGAATTGTTGGCGAGTATGTTCCACATGTGTCCTTATTCTTTTCGACAGGGAACCCTGTTTTTACATGAACATGCTTCCTTCCATAAAAGTCACGTGACATTGATTCGAGAGGAGAAGACAATAACCCATTTTCAAATTCTAAACTTGAATATTAAGTTTGATACATTTAATTAACATCGATTAAGAAACAAGTTCTCTCAACTTATTTAAATCACTCTCGATGACTGCTCTCCGGAAACCTTAACCAGTACTTGCGCTGTTTCGTGGGTAGATCCAACGGTTGATTCCACTCACTGGATTGTATCCGGAACCTTCGATCAGAGAGGCGGATGCTGTGCTTTTACAGTACTGTCTATCACAGCTCGAATAATAAAAGAAATCGGCAAACTTGACTGAATGCGATCGTTTCAAAAGTTTGCCAGTTCTTCCAGTAAACTTGATTTTAGGAAAAAAAATATATCTTAGCAATGCTCTGTGAAAAGGGTGCTTAATGCATCTGCAAAACGTATTGACCCAGGTCAGCCTGGGCAGTCTGACCTGGGCTGAAACTTTTTGCTATTAGTCAAATTTCTGCATGTCAAAGGACCAGTCTACCCCATGATTTAGTCAGTTGTTAGAGAAAATGGACTCTATGGATCCATGAACATGTGATGACTTGCTTGGTATCATGCATCACGGAGATGCATTAAGTCCTCTTTTGTCAGAGCATGGCCCATTTTAGTATATATCATATCATACATAGGGAGATAATTATATTATTTTCTTACTCCAATTTGTCATTAGGACATAGAGATAGTTTTCGAGCCTTCCCCAACGACAGTATCCTTATGGGAACTTTTTTCCCAACCACCTTCATTCTTTTCGCTCTAGATATTGGCTAAAAATGAAGCAAGGAATTGTTATCTAAATTGTTTTGTGGTTTCTATTATGACAGTAGCACCTAGAGCATACTCTTTTAATTTTCAAAGTTATTCTGAAACCCTTATTTCTGACACATGCAGCTTTCTCTGCGCGGCACCAAGTCACATCACACTACCTGTGTTTTATAAAGTGACGGAAATAGAGTAACCGCGCAACAGTACGTCATTTGTACTAGGAGGTCCATATTTAGATGAAAAAATATCTGAGCCATGCTCTGGCCAAAGGGGGCTTAATGCATCTCCTTGATACACTGTACCATGAAAGTTATCACAAAGTTTTGGATCCATGAAATCCATTTTGTCTAACAACCAATTGAATCAAGAGGTGCACTGGTCTTTTGACATGCAGAAAATGACCAATAGCAAAAAGTTTCGGCCCAGGTCAGCCTGCGCGGACTGCGCAGGCTGACCTGGGTCGATACTTTTTTGCAGATGCATTTAGACTTCTTTTCATAGAGCATTGCCCATTTAAATAAATATCAAAGATAGTGCTAATATAAGAAACAACCTGATTAATGTCAGTTTTCCATATTTTTTAGATTTTAAATTATTTTCAAATTGTTTGTGATGGGGCATCAGTGCCGGGAGACGTGAGAGGCACATTTAGAACGGTGGCCTGAAAAGAGCAGTCTAGTTCTATAGTCAACGTTAGTTTGGCCCTGTCGGTTTAATGCTATTTATCTATTTAAATAGGTAACATAAATGCTCCCTTGTTCTGAGTGGCCCCTACAGAAGAAGCGGGACTGGCAGTAACGATTAGGGGCATCAGGGGCTCATGTACTTTCTTCGACAAGTGTTGAAACTAGCAAATTATAAACAATAAAAAACTAGAAATAAAAATACAAAAAAAAAAAATGTACACGCCACCATCTGTTAAAGCTGAACAATTAACGCTTGATGGCTGTTTACTGGTACCTAATTTCAATTCAAGTAACCTTTCAATTTCGGCTTGAAATATTTAGGTCGAATTGTGACGATTACCAGCGTATTTGGACTGTATCCCTTTCCGATGATATATGCTTATACAACATCTAAACATGGTGTAGAAACTCTCATGGATTCCTTAAGACTAGAGATGAAGAAGTTTGGTGTCCAAGTCTCTCTAGTTGAACCTGGGGTGTACGATCACGCGACTTCTATTGTGTCCAATGAAAAGGTAAGCAAGTGTAGTGCAGGATTAAGTGGGTCATGTAAATTTCATGTAGACCCTACAGTCTATGCTCAAATTATTTCATCAATTTCCGAATTCCAACCGCCATACATGCATTGTTCAGTGCGCAAGAAAAAAGTATCACGGTGCTTCAGACCATACAATTATAAGGAAAACTGCAGGCAGAAAGCGAGATTACAGGAATTATTTATGCTATTTCTTTTTCTCGCCTGACATCAAAGTTGTAGCTCTGCACAAAGGAATTTTATTATTCCGTAAGAATTTTAATAGCGACGGCGTCAATGACGACATTGTAAGAGACTTTGTTCGAAATATTCATAAACAGCTACATTTTTGTCATTTTGTTTGGTAATGAATCCGAAAAAAAAAAATTTCGTGCCAAATTTATTTTGCTTTTTTTATTTTCTCATGTAAGTTTCCTTAAGATGGCTTCGTTTTTAATCCTCAATAAGTAAACAGGCAAACTTGAACATTTATGCATGTTAAACCAATGAGGGGGCAATTTGGGAGTGGGGGGAGGTTTGATTGGATATTTATGACCAATATTATGGCTATAATGGCTATATATGCGTTTAATATAAATTTCTTGCTTTTGCAGAATGGATAGATCCACTTCACACTGCGCGTAGATTTTCTGATGGAAACAAACAACAAGGAATAACGATTTGAATATCGAAATGAATTTTATGCCAGCAGTAAATTCGCGTGGTTTTTTTTTTTTTTTTTTGTATGGGCATGCAGATGACGTATGATCTCGAATATAGATTTGAATATCGAAATGAATTTCAGGCTAGCAGCAGATTCGCCAAAATTTTCAGATGGGCATGTAGATATGTATGAAATCGAATGTCGATTTGAATGTCGAACTGAATTTCATGCTAGCAGCAGATTCGCACAGACTTCTATATAGGCATGTAGATGTTGTATGAAATCCAATTTAGATTTGAATATCGAACTGAATTTCATGCTAGCAGCAGATTCGCTAGAATTTCTATGTGGGCATGTAGATAGTGTATGATATCGAATATAGATTTGAATATCGAACTGAATTTCATGCTAGCAGCAGATTCGCTGAGATTTCTGTATGGGCATGTAGATGATATATATAAAATCCAATGAAGATTTGAATATCGATCTGAATTTCATGCTAGCAGCTGATTCGCCAAGCGTTCTATATTGACCTGTCGATACTGTATGAAATCCAATGTAGATCTGAATATCGAAATGTATTTCAGCTAGCAGCAGATTCGCTAGAACTCTCTATTGGCTTGTAGATGGTGTAAAATATCGAATGTAGATTTCAATATCGAACAGAATTTCATGCTAGTGGCAGATTCGACAAAATTGCTATATGGGCATGTAGATGGTGTTTGATATCGAATGTAGAAATGAATATCGAACTGAATTTCATGCTAGCAGGAGATTGGCTAGAATTTCTATATGGGAATGTAGATAATGTATGAAATCCAATGGAGATTTGTAGATTTTATGGGCTTTTAGATGGTACATAATATCGAATGTAGATCTGAATATCGAACTAATTTTTATCCTAGCAGCAGATGGTGTATGATATCGAATGCAGAATTGAATATCGAACTGAATTTCATGCTAGCAGCAGATTCGCTAGAATTTCTATATTGGAATGTAGATAATGTATGAAGTCCAATGGAGATTTGTAGATTTTATAAGCTTTTAGATGGTACATAATATCGAATGTAGATCTGAATATCGAACTTATTTTCATGCTAGCAGCAGATTCGAAAAAGAATTGCTGTATTTGCATGGAGATGGTGTATGATATCGGATGTAGATTTGAATATCGAACTGAATTTCATACTAGCAGCACATTCGCTAGAATTTCCTTTATGGGCTTGTAGATGGTGTATAATATCGAATGTAGATCTAAATATCGAACTGAGTTTCATGCTAGCAGCAGATTCAACACAATTGCTGTATGGACATGTAGATGGTGTATGATATCAAATATAGATTTGAATATTGAACTAAATTTCATGCTAGCGGCAGATTCGTTATAATTTCTTTATGGGCTTATAGATTGTGTATAATATGGAACGTACATCTGAATATCGAACTGAATTTCATGCTAGCAGCAGATTCGATAGAATGTCTGTATGGGAATGTAGATATTGTATGAATTCCAATGTAGATTTGAATGTCGAAATGAATTTCATGCTAACAGCAGATTCGCTAGAATTTCTACATGGGCATGTGGTGTATGATATCGAATATAGATTTGAATATCGAACTGAATTTCATGCTAGCAGCAAATTTGCTAGAATTTCTTCACGGGCTTTTAGATGGTGTATAATATCGAAGTAGATCTGAATATCGATCTGAATTTCATGTAAGCAGCAGATTCGACAGAATTGCTAAATGGGCTTGTAGACGGTCCATATAGAAATTCTAGCGAATCTGCTGCTAGCATGGAATTCAGTTCGATATTCAAATCTATATTCGATATCATACACCATCTACATTCCCATATAGAAATTTTGGTAAATCTGGTGCTAGCATGAAATTCAGATCGCTATTCAGATCTACATTCAATATTATACACCCTCTACAAACCGATAAGGGAAATACTAGCGAATCTGCTGTTTGTTTGAAAATTCTGTTCGATATTCAAAACTACATTCTATAATATACAACAATTACAAGCCCATAAAGAAATTCTAACGAATCTGCTGCTAGCTGAAATACAGTTAGATATTCAGATCTACATTGGATTTCATACAGTATCGACAGGTCAATATAGAACGCTTGGCGAATCAGCTGCTAGCATGAAATTTAGATCGATATTTAAATCTTCATTGGATTTTATATATATTATCTACATGCCCATACAGAAATCTCAGCGAATCTGCTTCCAGCACAAAAAAAAGTTCGATATTCAAACCTACATTTGATATCATACACCATCTACATGCCCATATAGAAATTCTAGCGAATCTGCTGCTAGCATGAAATTCAGTTCGATATTCAAATCTTTATTCGATATCATACGTCATCTACATGCTCATTCGGCAACTTTTTCCGAATCTGCTGCTAGCATGAAATTCAGTTCGATATTCAGGTCTACATTCGATATTATACACCATCTTCAAGCCCATATAGAAATTCTAGCGAATCTGCTGCTAGCATGAAATTCAGTTCGATATTCATTTCTGTATTCGATATCATACACCATCTACATAACCATATAGAAATCTTTGCGAACCTGCTGCTAGCATGAATTTTAATTCGATATTCAGATTTACATTCGATATTATACACCATCTTTAAGCCCATATAGAAATTCTAGCGAGTCTGCTAATAACATGAAACTCAGTTCGATATTCAAATCTATATTCGATATCATACACCATCAACATGACCATGCAAAAATTTTGCTAAACCTGCTTCTATAATGAAATTCAAGTCGATATTTAAATCTACATTCAATATTATACACCATCTACAAGCCCATAAGGGAAATACTAGCGAATCTGCCGTTGGCATGAAATTTATTTCGATATTCAAATCTACATTGGATTTCATACATTATCTACATTCCCATATAGAAATTCTCGCGAACCTGCTGCTAGGATGAAATTCAGTTCGACATTCATCTCTATGTTCGATATCATACACCATCTACATGGCCATATGGCAATTTTTGCGAATCTGCTGCTAGCATGAAATTCAATTCGATATTCAGATCTACATTTCGATATTATACACCATCTTCAAGCCCATATAGAAATTCTAGCGAATCTGCTGCTAGCATGGAATTCAGTTCGATATTCAAATCTATATTCGATATCATACACCATCTACATTCCCATATAGAAATTTTGGTGAATCTACTGCTAGCATGAAATTCAGATCGCTATTCAGATCTACATTCAATATTATACACCATCTACAAGCCCATAAGGGAAATACTAGCAAATCTGCTGTTGGCATGAAATTCAGTTCGCTATTCAAATCTACATTCGATATTATACAACAATTACAAGCCCATAAAGAAATTCTAACGAATCTGCTGCTGGCATGAAATTCAGCTCGTTATTAAAATCTACATTGGGTTTCATACAGTATCGACACGTCAATATAGAACGCTCGGCGAATCAGCTGCTAGCATGAAATTCAGATCGATATTCAAATCTTCATTGGATTTTATACATCATCTACATGCCCATACAGAAACCTCAGCGAATCTGCTGCTAGCATGAAATTCAGTTCGATATTCAAACCTACATTTGATATCATACACCATCTGCATGCCCATATAGAAATTCTAGCGAATCTGCTGATAGCGGGAAATTCAGTTCGATATTCAAATCTAAATTGGATTCCATACAACATCTACATGCCTATATAGAAATCTTTGCGAATCTGCTGCTAGCATGAAATTCAGTTCGACATTCAAATCGACATTCGATTTCATACATATGTACATGCCCATATGGAAATCTTGGCGAATCTGCTGCTAGCTTGAAACTCATTTCGATATTCAAATCTATATTCGAGATCATACATCATCTGCATGCCCATACAAAAGAAACCACGCAAATTTACCGCTGGCATGAAATTCATTTCGATATTCAAATCGTTATTCCTTGTTATACGTAACTGTCCTTTGAGTTTGACAAAAATACCGAATCTACTGCTGCATGAAATTCAACTTAACAGCATATTCATTTCTACATTGAATATCGAACTCCGATTGTCGAACTTACTCTCAACTTCACACACCCATTTGGTAAAGGTTAATCTGTAACATTTATAC
This sequence comes from Tridacna gigas, assembly GCA_945859785.2. NCBI lineage: Eukaryota > Metazoa > Mollusca > Bivalvia > Cardiida > Cardiidae > Tridacna > Tridacna gigas. Next base: position 70,116,640 of record OX244029.2, read on the forward strand.
CTTCGTCTCGTTTTTATCACAAGATGTTTGTCCTTGACCAATGGTGAACTTACATATTGTGTTTTTTTAAAAGTGTTTCGGAACTGAAGTCAAAAGCAGAAATATTAGATTCATTTTAACCCTTTGCCAAACAATCCTGGCATTTCACGACCCTAGGAAAGAAGGCTTTTGAAGACATTGTGGGAAAAAAAGAAAATGCTGGTAACCAGCATTTTCTCCTTTTCCCACAGTGTTTTCTGCTCTATCAGAGAGCTTAAGCCCGTTTGTTCCAAAGTTGAATTTGGCATCTGCAAAAGCTTTGAAATTGGACTAGTCTAAATGTTGTCGTGTGGTAAAGAGTTAAAAGAGGTTTTCTAGACGTTATGATTTTCAAAGCATACAGATTAGTTTGATGGCCATTCTCTGTTCATTCACAAAAATTTTATATAACTAATCTCACCATTTACAATGTGTTTTAACTCTTTCGCAGCAAATAGCGACTTCAATAGCTCTTGCATATAAAGGGCAGCCTGATCTTTGATCTATACCGTGCGCTACTTGTTACTAAATTATGACTAAAATCTCCTTCAGTTTCAGTGGAAATCTCTTGTCAGACTTTGATAAAAAGTCTAATCCATTAGATGGCAACAAAAAAATGACATTATCTTAACTCTTTACCAAACGACAACATTTTGGATTGGTCCAAATTCAAAGCATCTGCAGACGACAAATTAAATATGGCTCAATAATTGAAATATGTTTTTGGGAAGGGTAGAAAACATTGTGGGAAAAGGAGAAAATGCTGGTTACCAGCATTTTTCTCCTTTTCTCACAATGTTTTCAAAAGGCTTTTTCTTCAGGGTCGTTAAAAGTCGGGATTGTGTGGTAAAGGGTTAATTAAATAATGCACATTAGCGTAGTAGATATAGTTATTCGCGGCGACAAAGGAAAAAGGGGGTTCGATGCATGTCCGTCATCATACCAAGCAAGCAGTTGCATAATATGGATCCATTTGTTTAAAAATCGGCTGAATCATGAGGTAGAATGAAGAAAAATTTGCAAAAGCAAAACGTTTCGACCCAAATCAACCTGCGCGGAATGCGCCGGCTGACCTGGGTCGATACTTTTTGCATATGCATTAAACTATCTTTTCATAGAGCATGACTAATTTAATTCTTGTGATAAATTGTTTAAAGCTAATCTTACACAAATGTTGGGTCGATCAGACCTGGGAACAATGTACCCCAGAACAAAAGGATGTGTACGGACGTGCACACTTGTTGGCATGGATACCGCCCGGCAAAGATACGTTTAAATCGTCGGGAGACACGTCACCAGTCGTGCAAGCCGTGGTCGATGCTCTTACAAAACGTTCACCAAAGTCTAGATATGTTGTCCATGGAACATACAGGGCGTTTTTTGATGAATATGCGGTAATTCCTGTTTATTATTAGAATTATTCTAAAGGCCTATTCAATAAAAACGGTTGACACAAATGAATATTTGAAGAATTTGAAGTTCCAAAATTGAATTTTTCTCGAGTTTCGGGTTTAGACTGTTGGGAAAACGTTGTACATACTTGTCAGTAAATTCGTTGCGAGAGCGTACAAATGAGTAGGATTACTTTCGCACGGTTCAAGTAATAAGACTAACGCCGTCGAAATCTCTCTCTGTTTAATATGCCGAAAGGAACGGACAAAGAATGTCCTGATTTCGTCCATTCAATTTTAACACGTTAGTGCAATGCAGAACCACGGGCCGCATTCCCCAAGTTATTTTAAATTTTCTGTCAACTCTAAATTCCAAGCATAGGAAAACGTCCTGGCCAATCAGATGGTTTGTCTGGGAATTTAAGTAAAGATAGTTAGTGAATATAGACTCACAGGTTCTGTAAAGATGTCATAAACTGCAATGCGTTAACTGTTTACTAATGTGTGCTTATGTAACATGGACTTTTTTTTTTTACAATGTTACGCATTAAAGGCTATGAAAGTGCCTGTGGTTTATTGAAAGTATGAAGTTGATAAATTTTACCGACTCCCTAATCCATACGAAGCTTAATGTATATCATTGTCGGATTATTATTATTTATTTATTTATTATTATTATTATTATTGATTTTAAACTGCCCATTCCATTTCGTTTATTCAGCACTGATAATAATTTGTTGATGTTGTCACTGTTTTATGATCTTGGTTTATTTAAATGGACCGTTTGTTAGGATTCAAAACAATAATTCACATGTTCTCTTATTCTAGATTTTCATAAAACAAAATAGAAATTTCTGTTATGCTACCAAAACCTTATCATGCAAAAGTCACTAGTAAATCGTAACTATACAAGAAAATACTTATCATGCAAAAAAGAAAGAATGCGAAGCAGAAATAGTTAGGAAAATGTCTTACAATGTTCGGATGCCAAAGTTATGTTTCAAATAAAACGGTGATTGTTGTAGGTTTTCGCAGTGATAAGCTCGTAATCACAGTATTTCAATTTTACAGGTAATTGCACGTCTACATAAACTGCTACCCACGTGGATATCAGACAAGATGCTGGTGGGCTGGACTGCGTGTAATAAATTCGTAAAGTAATACAGAGGATGTGTCAATGTTTTGATTAAAATCCCATCAAGACCATACTTTTCGATTTGCACTTTGAAATGAAAATAGATATGAGCCGTACTCTGTAAAAAGGGGGCTTAATGCATCTGCAAAAAGTATCGACCCACGTCAGCCTGCGCAGTCCGCGCAGGCTGATATGGGCCGAAACTTTTTGCTATCTTTAAATTTTCTGCATGTCCAAAGACCATTCTACCTCCAGATTCAGTCAATTGTTAGATTAAATGGATTTTCGGAATCTCTAATACTGTGATGACTTGCTTGGTATCATGCATCACGGAGATACATTATGCCCCCTTTTCACAGAGCACGGCTCGTATATGAATTATTTAGTAACTATTCCTATGCTTACCTAACGGTTACCGGAAACATTACCATGAAACCTTATGCCCCTTTTTCACAGAGCACGGCTTGTATATGATATATTTAGTAACTATTTCTATGCTTACCTAAGGGTTATCGGAAACATTACCATGACACCAGTATTTATAATCACCAACCATTCTAGTTTATATGTGAGCTTCGCTCTGGGAAAAGGGGGTTAAGTATATCTCCGTGATGCACTATACTAAGCATTTATTGGTATAATTAAGGATCCATAAATTCCGTTTTGTCTATCAACCCACTGAATCGTAAGGTAGACTGGCTCTTTGACATGCAGAAAATTAACTTATGGCAAAAAGTATCGACCCATGTCAGCCTGCGCGTACCGCGTAGGCTGACCTGTGTCGATACTTTTTTTGCAGATGCATTAAGCCCCCTTTTTCCCCACAGCATGGCTCATATTTATTCCTAAATTCAAGACCAACCATGTGATCGGCTCTGCCAAAATATGGCTGCTTCTGGAATTTAGGGTTCGGATTGAAACGCCCTTTACCGAATAATCCCGAGTCTTTACGACCCTAAAAAAGAAGGCTTGTGAAAACAGTTTTGAAAAAAAAAAAAATGAAAAATGACGGTAACCAGCATTTTCTCCTTTTCCTCGATGTTTTCTACCCGTAGACAAAATCCCATCATTTGAGCCAAAATCAATTTGTCGTCTGCAAAAGCCTTCTATTTGGACAAGCCTTAAGTTTTGTCGTCTGTGAAAGAGTTGGTTAACCCTTTACCACACAATCCTGACTTTTATCGACCCTGAGAAAGAAAGCCTTTGAAACATTGTGGGAATTGAGAAAATGCTGGTTACCAGCATTTTCTACTTCCCAACAATATTTCCTACCCTTCCTAAATCAGAGTTCAATTTTTGAGTCACATTTGTTTTCACGTCTACAAAAAGTTTTCAATTTGGACAAGACTTAAGTTTTGTCGTCAATTAAAAATGTTAAGGATAGTCAGTAAGGACGGTCTTATAAGCTAAAAGACAGATAACAATGGTGTTAGTAAGAAATATTCTGTGTATCTTGATGTCTAATGGCCTGCTGTTTGTTACACGCTACTCTCCTTAGCTTCGGGGTCCTGTGTGGCTCGGTGGTAAAGTGCAGGACTTGTAAACTAGAGGCCCCGGGTTAGAGCCTCACTGGATTGATTTATTGAATGGTGTTTAACGCCTTTTTAAAAATTGTTTTAGTTAAATCGCGGCAGCCAGTGCACCTATCCATGCTTTCCTGGAGTTTCTTCAACAGTGCAGAGCACAATATTCTTCCCAAGCCACTACCTGCTTTCCCACATAACCATCTTCGAAGCAATGGTCAGCAGCTTCACCGGAAGCACAGTTAGTTTCCTTGGGCAAGACACCTCAGAGCCCTTGCCTAGTATTGGTGAAACCCAGGACATACACACATAAATAAGCGAGCTGTCGCCGCGATAGAATTAAATCAGTGTTGAAAGTGGCGTAAAACAACACTAAGTTAATTCAAGCCTCAGCTTCGACACTTTAAGAGGTATAGGCAAAAACCTTGGCTTTTGTTTACTGCACATAGTCAATTCCCTCACTTGTTAAAGATACATCCTTACAGCCAGAGAGAACAAAATGTTGTTAAAATTTGATAGACTGTAGAGTGGCTCAGAAGTTAGTCTGCTGTGTAAACATAGATAAATTACCGATATATTTGGTGTAAATACATACAGTGTATATCAGAAATCTTCGATTCAAACAGGAAACGTCACGATCTTGATTCCTTGGATGGCTTCCAGAAAATGAAATGCATGTTCTATCGGTCGTAATCTATGCAACCATGCAACTGTCAGGGACAATACTTGGTGCGAAGATTCGAGAACAATTATAGTTTGTGATAAAATAAAGATAAAATGGGTTAAAAACTGGCTGAAAGTGAGAATAGATGTATCTTTAACCCTTTACCACACAATCCCGACTTTTAACGACCCTGTGGAAGAAGCCTTTTGAAAACATTGTGGGGAAAGGAGAAAATGCTGGTAACCAGCATTTTCTCCTTTTCCCAGAATGTTTTCTACCCTATCAGAGAAAAATCATATCATTTGAGACACACTGAAATTGTCGTCTGCAAATGCTTTCAAATTGAACGGATCTAACGGATTTTGTCGTTTGGAAAAGGGTTAATGCAAGCCTATGATATAAAATCTTACTGTGCATCGGTGGATATATTTTCAGTCATCGGAAGAGGTCTAATTAATATGAGCTATACTCAATAAAAAAGGAGTTTGACGTATCTGCAAAAAGTATCGACCCAGTTCAGTCTGCCTAGTCGACCTTTTTGCTGTTGGTAGTAGTAAAGGAGGGTAGCCCCGGGACTCGGTCCCTGGTCTACCCTCCCAGAGTCCCTAGTCTACCCTCCCGGGTCCTTAGTTCAACCGCCATGGCGGTTGAACTAGGGACTGGGTTGGGCAAAAGACCGGTCAAAATGTCAAACCGGAAGCAGATGTCCGCCATCTTTGACGCGGCTGGGGTCCTTTTTAACCATGGTCTGTGAAAAGGGGTCTTAATGCATCTGCGCGCACGCGCGCACGGATCGTAATGATATGGTTCGGCAGATACTATCGTTGGACTTAGTCTTTTTTCTTCGTCGGAGGTAGATGTTCACCATCTTTGACACGGCTGGGGTCCTTTTTTTTAACCATGGTCTGTGAGAAGGGGTCTTAATGCATCTGCGCGCACGCGCGCACGGGTCGTAATGATATGGTTCGGCAGATACTATCGTTGGACTTACTCTCAAAAGACCGGTCAAATTGTCAAAACGGAGGTAGATGTTCACCATCTTTGACGCGGCTGGGATCCTTTTTTTAACCATGGTCTGTGAAAAGGGGACTTAATGCATCTGCACGCACGTGCGCACGGGTCGTAATGACATGGTTCAGGCAGAGACTATCGTTTGACTTAGGCTTTTCTCTGTCATCGTTGGACTTAGTCTTTTTTCTCCGTCTCGTCTTCGTTCGCCTCAATCTTTCTCTATCACCGTTTTTGACTTAGTCTTTTTTTCCACGATATGGGCTATATTCCCTCCTTACGCTGGTTCAGGCAGAGAGCATCGTTGGACTTAGTCTTTTTTCCGTCTTTGTTCGTCTCAATCTTTCTCTATCACCGTGTTGGACTTAGTCTTTTTCTTCAACTCCTAGCAGTATGATCTTTAGACATTGCCTGACTATATGATCTGAGTGTGGGTTTTTTTCCCGACATTTCCCGGGAATCAGTTCGTCTAGACTTACCCGATCTTAGACTTATTCGTCCCTAGTTTTATTCGTCCCTAGTTTTTAATCTGCAAAACTTTTTTAATTGTAAAAAATTTTTATCCGAAATCTTTTAATCGTAAAAATTTTTTCTATCAATAAATTTTTTCTATTTTCTATTGCTAAAAAGTTTTTTTCTCTGCAAGATTTTTTTTATTTGAAAAAATTTTACCTACAACTTTTTTGTCTGTAAGATTTTTTCTATCGCCAAAAAAAGTTTTTTCTCTCTCTCTGCAAGATTTTTTTTTAATTGAAAAAAATAGCTGCCTCATATTTGATTTTTCTCGTCTTGGTATACTTTATGATTTATTTGCACCACTCGAGAAACGAGAGATGAATGATTATAGGAAAAAATCTGTTTACATTTTATAGCTTAGTGGAGGGATTGACCTGCTTTTGTCTTTGAATTAAGAGCACGGTCCTGGGGTTGAGCATGTAGATAGAACATAACGTACTGTAAAAAATCATTCATATAGAATGTTATGATCTATCTACAATTTCCAAGACTGATCTTTTTTGAAGAAATGATTGAATAAAAATGCTTTCATCGTTATTTATGTTGTCATTTTATTATTAATCCTTAAAGAGAAAAGTAAAGAAATCATGGAGGTGGATGTACAAGCTATTTTATTTCAACATCCTTGTAATATTTTCATCACAGGTCCTAGTGGTTGTGGAAAGACAGTCTTTGTTCATAAATTAATTGACTATCGAGAAGATTTGTTCAATATCGTTCCTGAAAGAGTTGTCTGGTGTTACAAAGAATGGCAGTATGCTTACAATCTTATGCAGGAGAAATTCAATTCGCAGTTTGAATTAATAAAATTCGTGGAAGGAATTCCTGACGATGAAAACGAGATTGTCAGCGATGTATCTATACCGCATTTAATCGTCTTTGATGATATGCTGGGTGAAAAAGATGAGGAAAAAATTAAACTTTGGTTTACAAGAAAAGGACATCACCGTAATGCAAGCGTGATTTATATCACACAAAATATGTTTCAACAATCGAAATCGAGTCGAACCATCAGTCTTAATTCAAGATACATGATTTTATTTCGAAATGAGCGAGATAAAAATCAGATTAAAACACTAGCTCACCAAATGCAAGCTCCACATTTACTGTCTGCTTATGAAGATGCTACATCGATGGATCATGGATATCTTGTCATCGATTTCCATTCACGAACAAATAAAGAATTAAGACTGCGAACAGATATATTTCATCGTTATGAAGAAGATGAAAGAGGTCCAACCGTTTATTCCCCTGCTTAATCGTTATAATGTTTTTTTTTTTTTAAATAAAAATGACTTCATTTTAATTTATATTGTCATTCTATCAATAGGCGACAGTGAGTAAACATGGCTTTACCATCCACGCCAACTTCAATTTTAGCTGCTTTGCGAAATTTAAGTCAACAAACCAATAGATATGAAAGAGAATCTGTGTTGAAAGCAGGATTAAAAGAAATTTCAAAATGGTTTACGTTGGCAGCACAAAACATCATTGAAGATAAAATCAAATTACCAAAACAAACCACCACGTATATGACAAAACATAGAGCAGATATCGAGCAGTTAGCAGATCCGAATATTGATGAGGAAATTAAACGTAGAATTATTTTAAAACCTGGAGGTGGTGGATTTCTAGGTGGTGTTATTATCAGAAGTTTACTGAGATGGGATGGAACTAAAACCGTTAGGAAATTTGGGGATGAAAGGCAACCTCGAAAACGTGCTCCGCGAAAGAGGAAATCTCCAAAGAAGAAAAAATCTCCAAAGAAGAAAAAGTCTCCAAGGAAGAAAAAATCTCCAAAGAAGAAAAAATCTCCAAAGAAGAGAAATCCCCCGAAAACGCATGCAAGAACTATCACCTCACCACCTATAATTGATGCAAGAACTACCACCTCACCACCTATGATTGATGAAAGAACTACCACCTCACCACCCATGATTGATGCAAGAACTACCACCCCACCACCTATGATTGATGAAAGATTTGTTACTATGCGAAGGCCTGTAGGAAGTAGCATTTCAGAACATCAACGCTATCCGAAATCCAGAAAGGAACTATTAAGTGAAAGAATGCAAAAACTCAGAACAAAGTATTCACAATTTATAGAACCAGGGAAAAAAATGAAGTTTCAACCCATTCCATCCGCCTCATGGTCTCCAAATACATTAGCTAAATATAAAAAAGGTAGAAAGGCAGAAGATCGACTGTTTGGGGATATAATCCAATATAACCTTGACACAGGGAAATATCGTGTTGACTATGACAAGCGTCTGATTCACCTTGGTAGTGGAAGAACCATCCCTCTGCCCGACGGAGGGTCAGATGTAGAAGAAAGCGAGGATGAAGAACTCACTGATTCCGATTCGTAGTTTTCTTTTGTAAAAAAAAGACAGTATGATAAAACATCAGGTATAAATGATAGTGACATGGAACTTTTATTTTCATTTGATGTGAAATAGTGATAAAGTCAACATGAAGAAAACACCTCTGATAAAAAAAACACGGCTCGATGGTTATGGCCATGATACAGGCTACACCAAAAATACGTAAAAAGCTTGTCAAAAATTCACCCTCAGAGGCGATAAGGTGTATATCGGAATGCTGTCATAATGTTTTAAAAGGCAATGTACATTTATCACCAGATCAAAAGAAGTTGTATTCAAGCCGACAACATCTCAGACGTTTAGCTTCAAAATCGGTCTCTGTAAAAGATAAAAAACAAATTTTGAATCAAAAAGGTGGATTTCTTTCATTGCTTGCACCTGCATTATTACCTTTGTTAGGAAAAGCCGTTATCGGAGGAATAGGAGGAGCTCTAAAAGCCTTGTAGATAAAAATTTTCAATGAAAAAAATCTTATAGATAAAAAAAAATCTTATAGATAAAAAAAAATCTTGTAGATAAAAAATCATGTCTGTTAGAAAAATGGTTTTCGTGCCTTACCAGGTCTTAGAAAATATGAAACGATGGAAAACCGAACAAGCTCAAAAAACCTCGTTTACCACCTAATCCACAAGTTGCAGATGCATCACATCTTCGACAAGATATGAGTCAAATTTTACAAAGTACCGATCTGTCAGAAACAGAAAAGGCTCAAAGATATGGCGAAACTTTGATTAAGTTACAAAATTCGCTTCAGAAAACAAAACCAACTTCGATCAATTTTCTTCCAAAAACTGATGATGGTGTGCAGGAATCAGTATCTGTTGGACTGCAATCTCTTGCCTTGTATGATCGAATTTTGCAAAGTGTACCAAAAACCATGAAAAGAAAAGCTGAGTTACTTTTGAGTATGATAAAAGACAACGATAATTTAACTTGGGGCGAACAAGGGGTGGTGTCATATAAAGGTACACGCATTCATGGTTCCAATATCATTGATCTTGTCAATGATACGATACGTCAAAGAAAAGGCATCGAGCCCAGAGGATGGAAAACATTTTCAAAGGCATTACATGAAAGTAATATACCTCAAGAAGTTATTGGCAATTTGAACAGATGGAAATGGATACAAAAAGTCCATGATAAATGACCGAGTAAATCATTGAGCGAAGATGAAGATTCCCATGCAGAATCCTATGGAGATTCCGATCGCTTATTTCACACACCAAAAAGCGTACGAAAAAGTACTAAGTTAACTCCTACAAAAAGAAGTATGAAAAGAATAAAAGAAAAATCTCCATACATGAAACCTGAAGAAAGAGAACGATTGAAGCAATTCTATGTTAAAGAACTGCTAACTCCCCCAAAGTCTATAAAAAAGACTCCGACCCGTAAAACACTTCAGTCATGGGAGGCATGGTAAAGTCAAAACTTGATTACGTATTAAGAAAGTTGTTTTATGATCCTAAAAGTACTGTCGCATTTAGTGGAGTAAAGCAACTGTATCACGCTGCGAAATCTGTTTTGAAAGGAATAAGATACAAAGATGTTCAAGAATGGTTACAGGGTGAATCCACCTACACCTTACACAAACCGATTCGTCGTCGTTTCAAAAGACGAAAAACTATTGTAGGTGGTATAGATTATCAATGGCAGGCTGATTTGGCTAACATGCAACATTTAGCAAAACAAAATGATAACAAGAAATATTTACTGTGTGTGATTGATGTGTTTTCGAGATTTTCATGGGTTATCCCTATTCCAGATAAAACGGGTAAAACTTTGATCAAAGCATTTCAATCTATCGTTCAGAAATCAAAACGAAAACCTTTGGCGCTTCAAACAGACAAAGGTTCGGAATTTAAAAACAAATCGTTTCAAGACTACTTGAAAAAGAATCAGATTCATTTTTTCACCACTGAAAACCCAGAGACAAAAGCAAGTATTGTTGAAAGATTTCAACGAACTTTGAAAACGAGAATGTGGAAATACTTTACGTACAAGAAAACAAGGCGTTACATTGACGTATTGAATTCTTTAGTTAAGAATTACAATCATACTTTTCACAGAAGTATAAAAACATCTCCTGTAATGGTAACAAAATCCAATGAGGCAGAGATTTCAAGAAATCTGTATCCTCAATTACCGACAAATGTAATGACAAAAAAGCCGAAATTCAAAATTGGAGATCATGTTCGAATCAATAAAACAAAACGTACATTTGATAAGGGCTATTTACCGAATTGGACGCAAGAAATATTTGAAATCAGCCATGTCAACAAAACATTTTCGCCTATTACCTATAAAGTAAAAGATCTGCTGGGAGAACAGATTTTAGGAACTTATTATGAATATGAACTTCAATTAATAAAAGATGATGATATTTATGAGATTGACTCAGTTCTTGATAGACGCACAAGACGTAAGGGTAAAAAATTAATCAAAGAAATAAAAGTCAATTGGAAAGGCTATCCAAAAAAATTTCAAAGTTGGATACCAGAATCCTATTTGGTGTAATCCTATTTGGTGTAATCCTATTTTAGTGTTTTGAAAAAATCTTTTCTTATTAAAAAATCTTATAACTTAAGAAAAGTTATAAAAAGTCAGTACATTCATAATGAATCCACAGTCAAACATCGAGTGTGGAACAGAAAAGTCTGGAATAGAAGAAAAGTTCGGAATAGAAAACTTCGATAGCAGTAGTAGTAGTAGTATCAGTAAGAACTACAATTGCTGTGGAAATCGTGTCCCAAAGAATCAGTTTACCTATATTTCACAGATTTTAGTCATTTATGCAATTATTGCAACCTCAATAGTACATTTAAGTATTCAAAGTCAAGATCGTGAATTGTGGCTGATCCTGTTAAGCAGCTCACTTGGATATATTCTTCCATCACCAGGGTTGAAATTCAGCAGATCAGAACAAAAGCAGTCAGGGTGGATTGATAGTAAAAAATGAATTCGTTTTATCTCACTCTACCCAGCGATAGTTCCATGGACCTTTATTCGAACAACACCCAATGTTGTTTTAAGGTTCATTTACCAAAGACAGTTCATATTGACAAGGAAACTTGGGAAGTCGCACAAGTTCAACTTATTACTCCCTCTCAGTTCTTAAACATAAGTGAAGAAGAAGCACAGTTCGATCTTATAACAACGGATAAGGACTTAGTCAAATTAATATCACAGATAGACAAAAGAGGAGATAATATGAAAATAAATATATTAAGACAAAATAGTGGAGGTGATATAATAAAATGGGGAATTCGATTTAGCTTTCCATCCGGGAATTACACTTCACCTGGTCATCTTATAGAGACGATCAATGATGTGATTCAAACCGCTATAGGTCCTGCTCTTCGTAAGAATTCGTCGGGTCTGTTCATCACTTATTCACCTTCAACCAAACGTCCGAAAAATACATTTGATAATATTATAAAATCAGGGCTCAAATTACATCCATCCCTTTTTTTAAAACTGGGTGGATCACCAGAATTCAAACATGATACAATTTTTCAGGGTAAAAATATTTTCAAATACTTTAAATACAATCCAAACATTGATGCTGGCTACAATCATCTGTATATTTATTCAGATATTGCTGAACACACTATAGTGGGTGATACACTTGCTCCCATACTTCGTGTTCTACCTTTCAAAACATCCGATTTGATTGAAAATGGTTATGGTTGTCAACATACCAATCATGAAATTACAATACCGCATTATATTCCCGTTTCGAAATCCGATTTCGATCATATTCACATTCAAATAACAGGGGATTTAGGTATACCGGTTCATTTCATTACTGGTAAGACAATAGTGAAGTTACATTTCAGACAACGTTCAACTGACAATCATTGAAAATCATTTAAAAAATGCTACCAGTTTATCGTGGTGTAAAACATCAGTATGGCTATGGGTTAGGTTCGCTATTTAAATCGGCAATTAAAGTAGTGACTCTATTGCTTAAACCGTTGATTAAATCTGGTTTTAACGCCGTGAAAAAAGAAGGAATCAAACAAGGAATAGGCGTAGTAGAAGATATCCTTTTACGTGGCGAAAACCCCAAAAAAGTTGTAATTTCACGGGGAAAACAAGCCATTCATGATCTAGCAGAAAAGCTAATACCAGGGATAAATAAAAGAAAATCACGAAAACCACGTCATTCCCCCTACCGCCTTCACAGTGGTAAGATCATAAGACAAAGAGACAGACGATCTCTTGATATATTTGATTAATATAATTGATTCATATATTGAATTCATCTACTTGAATTATATAAAAATGATGCAAAGCGGGTCCTGTGAATGCAGTAAGTCAGAACTCGATGTTCTTTCTGTACCACCTACAATGACAACGATGCAAGAAAGTCAATGGATTGAACATTTTCCAATATCGTCTTTGGCAAACAATGCACCAATAGAATTCATCATACCACCTCAAACTGAACATTGGACAGATTTGTCACAATCGTATTTGTATGTCAAATACAAAGTCGTTCAAGCTGACGGTACCAATTTACTTGCCAATGCAAATGTGGCCCCTGTAAACAACTTCCTGCACAGTTTGTTTAGCAGTATCGATTTGTATCTAAATAATAAACTAATCACCAGCAATTCAGATACCTATCCATACAGAGCATATATCGAAAATCTTATGTCATATAATTCTGACAGCAAGACTACGCATTTGAAAGCTGGTGATCTTTGGATTGAAGACACCTCTGCTCATTTCAGTTCACTCGACCATGATGGAGATAATGAAGGATTAAAAGATAGAATGCGTGAAATTGCACAAAGTAGAACTGCCGAACTTTTTGGACGCTTGCATCTTGATCTGTTTCAACAAGAAAAATATTTACCTAATGGTATTGAAATCAGACTTAGATTAAACAGGTCTTCGCTAAACTTTTGTCTCACAGGAGGCACTGGTGTACCAGCTTCAAAAATTGTACTGGAAACAGTCAGTCTTCATGTGCGAAATGTCGAATTGTTACCCGTTGTTGCAAATGATCTAAATCATGTTATTGCTCAGCAAAACATGAAAATCCCTATTCGTAGGGTTGAAGTAAAAACTTTTACCATTTCTACAGGCCTTCAGTCTAAAGTTGAAGATCATTTGTTTCAAGGACAACTTCCAAAACGCATTTTCATTGCAATGGTAGCAAATACTCATTATAATGGGGATTATGGCAGAAATCCATTTTTCTTTCAACATTTTAATCTGTCAAAAATTGATGTATCATGTAATGGTCACAGTATTCATAACAGACCCTTTGAACCTAACTTTGAAGCAGGATTGTATTTGAAATCCTTTCTATCATTGTATCAGGCTAACTCATCTTTAGCACTCAATAAATCATTTAATATTGCTAAAGAAGACTATGTTGGTGGATACTGTTTGTGGGGGTACGATTTGACAGCGGATCAAGGCAGTGAAGAAGGACAACTTCATCCTATAAAAACTGCAAATCTTCGAATTGAACTTCAGTTTGCTCAAGCTCTGGTAGCAGCTATCAACGTTATTGTCTTTGCTGAATTTGACAATCAGATTGAAATCAACAGTTTGAGAGAAGTTATCACAGATTATTAATCCTGGAAAAAAATCAGCAGAAACTCTCTGATCAAAAGATAGCTTTCACAAAAAAAAAAAAAAAAAAGTGCTTTTCAGGACTAAGGAATATAAAATTGAAAACGACAGTCCTTTTCAGAACTATTGAAAAACAGTCCTTTTCAGGACTATCTACAGGACTAAAGAACTGAAAAAAACAATGTTGTGACTCAGATTTGCTATAACACTTAGAGAAGAAGCAGAAAAAGTGAAATATTCCGTGTCGAAGTGCATCTCTACTCGGAAAAATGACATTCACAACAGCTTCGAAAAACATATGACTGAAAAATTTAAAAATCTTATTGTCAGTGAAGTTACCAACCAGTGTTACGGATGTCAAGTGGATCATCCCAGTCAAACACAGCATGAACTGTGTTTATTCAAGGATAGACAAGAACATACAGATATGTTCATAGAAAAAGCCATGATGGAATTAAATCCATACGAAATCATGGAGAAATGGTATCCTGAACTCATAGAAATGAAACTCGATGAAAGTGACTATGTGGAAGCCTACAGATTATGGCGAAATATAAAACAAAACATTTTATCTGAATTCACGGAGTCGTGGTTACAATACTGGTGTGACAAAGTAAAACAATCCTGGGAAGAAAGTGATTAGAAAAAATGTAAACTTCTGAAATTCAATACATATTGGATCACGGAACATGGATAAAAAATCTACAGGCAGAAGTCTGTGCAAAAGACCAGCTACCTCGACAAAAACCCAATCATGTGAAAGCCTACATTGTGAACACAGAGAAATCAACCGGTCCAGGAGAACACTGGGTAGCCGTGATATTCAACAATAATGGCGATGTACTATACTTTGATCCCTGCGGACTACCACCACTTGAGCCAGAAATCATTAACTTTTTAGACAATCATTCTTATTCGTGGAGATACAATCGACAAACTCTTCAGAGTCCACAGGGGAAAGTTTGCGGATTTTACTGTATCTTCGCAATGGATGCTGCTGCCAGAGGATACAACATACAGAAATATCTTCAACAGAAATTCCTCTCAACGGAACATCGACGAAACGATCGAGATGTAGTGTTATGGTTCAATCAGCAATATGGAATTCTATTCAATAAAGCTCAGAGACTTTTCCCCACAAATAGTATATAAATGTATAATAGTTCTTTTATCTATGTGTTTGTTGTAAATATGTTCATTGCTCAGTTCATTGTTCAGTTCTGTTCAAATAAAAGTTATACTGTTTAAATGGTGTTTTTTCATTCTTTTTTTCCACAAAGATAATTTCTCCACACAATATCAGTCTTGGAAAAAATGTAGATAGATCATATAGTACATTATGTTCTATCTACATGGTCTCGCCCACGTTCGTACTCCTAATTCCAAGACAAAAGTAGGTCAATCCCTCCACCAAGCTATAAAACCAGCAAATTTCTCTATATACCATTTCATTGCCACGATGGGTTTGTTCAGATTCCGCTGTGGACTATTTGGTAGAAGTCGAAGGAACGAGGAGAAGAGAAAACGTCAAAAGACAAAGACGATGGTCGAGTTCTCTGCAAGACAAGGGGATAACCCCTATACCCAGAACCCAACACCTAATTTCTACCCCGATCTTTGGGTTATGCCAACTGATGATCCAATCTTTGGGGAGTCTGTGATATCAACCAACCAATGAGGTGATGATGAGGAGGTTTAGAATCCTCTATCTTTCTCTGATTTTGGAATTAACTTGCTCGGATGATTAATTTAATTCCAATCCAGAGAATGGTAAAAAAACAGCTCTTTTCAGAGCTAACATCCAGCCCAGAAAGTCCTATCTTCGAGACTTGTCAATTTTACGACTGAGTTAACATCCCAAGAGTTACATTCCAAGAGTTACATTCCAAACGATATACTCCAAATCGAATTAACTCAAAAAAAGGTTAAGCCCAACACGATGCTTGTATGGTAAGGATTTATGCTATAAGCCATCTCTGACCAACTCAGAAGATAGCGTATAACATAAAGGAGTCAAATCTTGTCTGACTAATTCAATCAAATCGACAAATAGTGCTATACATCACCTCAGCTCTCAGATCTTATAGACAAGTTACAAAGCAATATGATCTTTAACCCCTAAAGTTAGTTAAAACTGAGTTCGTCAGACAAATATC
Source organism: Tridacna gigas (assembly GCA_945859785.2). Classification (NCBI taxonomy): domain Eukaryota; kingdom Metazoa; phylum Mollusca; class Bivalvia; order Cardiida; family Cardiidae; genus Tridacna; species Tridacna gigas. The sequence goes on from OX244029.2 coordinate 70,133,024, forward strand.
TAAAGATCATACTGCTAGGAGCCGAAGAAAAGACTAAGTCCGACGGTGATAGAGAAAGGCTGAGACGAACAAAGACGGAAAAAAGACTAAGTTCAACGATGATCTCTGCCTGAACCAAACTGAGGAGGGGAAAATAACCCATATCGTGGAAAAAAGACTAAGTCCAACGGTGATAGAGAAAGATTGAGACGAACAAAGACGGAGAAAAAAGACTAAGTCCAACGATGACAGAGAAAAGCCTAAGTCAAACGATAGTCTCTGCCTGAACCATGTCATTACGACCCGTGCGCACGTGCGTGCAGATGCATTAAGTCCCCTTTTCACAGACCATGGTTAAAAAAAGGATCCCAGCCGCGTCAAAGATGGTGAACATCTACCTCCGTTTTGACAATTTGACCGGTCTTTTGAGAGTAAGTCCAACGATAGTATCTGCCGAACCATATCATTACGACCCGTGCGCGCGTGCGCGCAGATGCATTAAGACCCCTTCTCACAGACCATGGTTAAAAAAAAGGACCCCAGCCGTGTCAAAGATGGTGAACATCTACCTCCGACGAAGAAAAAAGACTTAAGTCCAACGATAGTATCTGCCGAACCATATCATTACGATTCGTGCGCGCGTGCGCGCAGATGCATTAAGACCCCTTTTCACAGACCATGGTTAAAAAGGACCCCAGCCGCGTCAAAGATGGCGGACATCTGCTTCCGGTTTGACATTTTGACCGGTCTTTTGCCCAACCCAGTCCCTAGTTCAACCGCCATGGCGGTTGAACTAAGGACCCGGGAGGGTAGACTAGGGACTCTGGGAGGGTAGACCAGGGACCGAGTCCCGGGGCTACCCTCCTTTACTACTGTTGGTCAATTTTGCATTTTTCTTTTCCTGCAAGGACCATTCTACCACTTGATTCATTCGGTTGTTAATCAAAATGGATTTTATGGACCCATAATTATGCGATGACTTGCTTGGTTGGCCTATAATGCATCACGGAGATGCATTAAACCCCCTTTTGCCAGAGCGCTGCTTAATTATATTTGGCTCTGAAATAATTAATAGTACAGACATCTTGTATTGATTATAAGGATGACTGGCTGGCTTAATTATTTCAATTCATTATGATAGGTTTTCTGCAGTTATGTACTATGTTGCGTAGTGAAAGAAGAAAAATATAATTAGCCCTTAGGCTGCTAAGCGCGACTCACTGACCTTTTGCGGACAGTGTAGATCAAGATCAGCCGGCACAGAACGTGCAGTCTGATCTTGGATCTACAATGTCCGGTAAGGAGATATTCTTTTCCTAAAAATAAGTTTGGAATAGCACTAGCAGCGACTCACTGGCCTTTTGCGGACAGTGTATATCAAGATCAGACTGCACAGAACGTGCAGTCTGATCTTGGATCTACACTGTCCGGTAAGGAGATAATCTTTTCCTAAAAATGAGTTTGGAATAGCATTAGCAGCGACTCACTGACCTTTTGCGGACAGTGTAGATCAAGATCAAGATCAGACTGCACAGAACGTGCAGTCTGATCTTGGATCTACACTGTCCGGTAAGGAGATATTCTTTTCCTAAAAATGAGTTTGAAATAGCATTATTCGGGGTTTTACTACTACCTTGAAACTTTCATATCAGTTATTTAGAAGGATAAAGTTAACTCTTTACTACTCGGCAATATGCTTGAATGGTCCAAATTGGAAGCAAGTGCAGATGATTAATGAAATGTGGCTTAAATGATCCGATTTATTTCTGAAAGGCTAGAAAACATTGTGGGAAAAGGAGAAAATGCTGGTTACCAGCATTTCCGCCTTTTCTCACAGTGTTGTCAGAAATCTAATTTCCCATGGTTGTTAAAACTCGATATTGTGTGGTAAAGGGTTAAAAGAATAATTAAAGGAACGTGGCAATGAGAAATAAAAAGTACAAATGTTTGGTATTAATAGAATTGACCTACTAACGTGCACGTGTTCGACATCCCCCCCTCCCCCGCCCCCCACGAATGTCCGTCTACAAAAACCCTGAGCCAACGTTCTGAATTAATTTCTAATTACAAATTACAAATAGGTGCCCGTGCTTTTAAAACTTGAGTCCGTGCTCAGCCGAGTTGTTGCTCCTACTTTAAAAAGTCTCATTTAGGCTTAAGGACCGTAGGAAAATCTTAACTGAAGACTTTGTTTCAATAGACAGAGACAATGAAAAGCGCTGCAGCTCAGAAGTTACTTACTGGGGTTTTATTGGATGACATTTGAGCCATGCTCTGTGAAAAGGGTGCTTAATGCATCTGCGAAAAGTATCAACCCAGGTCAGCCTGCGCAATCCGCGCAGGCTGACCGAGGCCGAAATTTTTCGCCGTTGGTCACTTTTCTGTATGTCCAAGGACCAGTCTACCTCGTGATTAAGTCGGTTATTAAAAAAAGTGGCAATTGTGGATCCGTAATTATGTGATTACTTTATCGGTATCATGCGTTACGGAGATGCATTAAGCCCCTTTTTGCCAGAGCATGGCTCATTTATACAATTTTGAATTTTCATGCTCAGCTGAGTTGAGCACGAACAAAGTTTTATAAGCAGTCACGTGATTGGCCAAGACAGAATGTCTCGACCAATCGGACGACTAGCGGTAAATTATAGAATAACATCGAATATTTTGCATGTTAGGTGAATACCGACTCATCGAAAAAAAAAAAAAGCACCAAAAAATGTTTTCTACCTTGCTTAATCATAAAATGTCAATGAAAACAACTCTAAATTCCAGGAAAAATTCATAAATAGTAAAACAAGCTCATTAAAACCCTATAATGTAGCTTTATACTGGGTAAATTAGAATTCCTGGACAGCCTATCTTGGCAGCCAAGTTGATACTAGGTATTTTGGTTTCTGAAAGCGGTTGAACTCTAGAAGTGCTTTCCTATTTGCTGTTGTAATTAGGGCCTTTTCATAACATTGGTTTTGTTAAGTTTATTATATATGAGCCATGCCCTGGCAAAAGGGGGCTTAATGCATCTCCGTGACGCAATATACCAAGCAAGACATCTCGTTATTATGGATCCAAAAAATCCGTTTTGTCTAGCAACCGGCTGAATCATGATATAAAATGATCCTTGCACATGCAGAAAATAAATTTTAATTGGCAAAATGTTTTTACCCATTTCAGCCTGCGCGGACTGCGCAGGCTGACATTGGTCGATACTTTTTGCAGAAACAGTAAGCCCCCTTTCACTGAGCACGGCTTATTTACATGTACTAGATTTTTTTTTTAATTTTCCTACATAATATAGTTTTAAAGAATGTACATTAAATTTTTTTTTTTTTTTTCCTTTTCAACATTATTTCAGTTAAATCGCTGCCGCCAGTGCTTTCCTAGAGTTTTCTCTACCAGTGCTGCGCACTTCATCCTTTCCAAGCCGCTGGCTGCTTTCCCACACAAACATCGTCAAAACAATAATCAGCAGTGAGAAAGGAAAGAGTCCTGTCGCAGTGACTTGCATCAATTCTCGGAATGAAATTAGTCAAGCATGAGATTCGAACCAGCAACCCCTTGGTTTAGAGCCCTTTACGTAGCCGGGTTTTGCAAGAAGGTAGAAACTAACACATAATTGATTTTATTTCACCTTATATAATTGATAATTGATGTTATTTCATCTATTAGACACTTTTAAAACCAGTAGTTTCTCACAAAGTTTTCAAAAGCCTTCTTATTTAGTGTCACCGAAACTTCGGATTGTGTTGCAAAGGATTGACAGCAAACATGGCAATATACAACAAGAAGATTCATATTCGTTTGTTAGTTTAACATTTTAATAATGTATCGGTTATAACGCGACAAGTACACTTTTCTATGCATTCATTGTGCTCCTGTCTACTATCACTACACACAACACGATTTTCAAGCCACTAGCTTTATTCTCACAGAAACATCGTCGAAACAGTATTCAGCGGCGAGAGAGAAATGAATTCTGTCTCCAGCACCATTATTGGTCATCTAAACTCGTTCGGCCGGGCTGGGATTCAAGCTTTTGATACCTGGATTGCAAGACCTGTTTGTCATCTACCGAGCCACCGGGATCGCCGAAAAAGGTAACCCTATTGGCGCTATAGTCGAAAACAAGAGGCTTTCGAGGACAGAATAGATCAAGATAAGACTGCGCAGAACGTGCAGTCTGGTCTTGGATCTATATCGTCTGCTTGTTTAGTTAAGCCTGTATGATAAAAGTCTCTCTGAGCTTCAGTGGAATGTATCTCCAGTCGTCTAAAGAAGTCGAGTTAATACGTGTGGCCCTGATAACAGTTAAAGTGACCTCTGACCAGATTTCGTTTCGTAAGATATTTTTGAAAATTTTAAAAAAGACTGGTAAGTTTCATTCGCACCGCCAAAATGGCCTTAAAACTAAAATAAAGATAGAAATATATGCAGAAATACGAGGAATAATTTAGGGTTTTTTTTTTGGTATTTGTTTTCCGTGTAACATTCATTTTTTTCCCTATAACATTTCCTACTCGTTAGTAACGGGATAATCGTAATTGCGTAACAAAGGATAAATACATTTTGAACACAGAGGAATGAGGGCTGCTCAGGTAGCTCAGTAAGTAGAATCGCTTCCTTACGGTAGGTTCGAATTCGAGTGAAATATAGGATTAAAACCTAGTTTTATGTCTCTTTAACACATAAAACATATGCGCCATGTACTGGCAAAAGGGGGCAAAACGCATCTTCGGCATGCATTATACCAAGCAAGCCATCACATAATTATGGATCCATAATAGCCACTTTTTTTAACAACCGACAGAATCGTGAGATAAACTGGTCCTTAGATATACAGAAAATTGACCAATAGCGAAAAGTTTCGGCCCAGGTCAGCATGCGCGTACTCCGCAGGCTAGCCTGGCTCGAAACCTTTCGCAGATGTATTAAACCCCCTTTTCACAGGGCAGAGGTTCATAATGATGCTCGAAGGGTTAAATAATATCAAGCAAATTACCAACATTTCCCCCTCTTTATTCATGCCATTATTTATAGCTATTTACAAACAATTCATTTTACTTGATATACAAGTGTTCATACTTCAGAATAAAATGGGATTTGCTTATCTCAGTGCATTCAAATAGTTCCTTATTACTTGGTTTATGTATGCTGTCTTGATGATAAATAAACTAGGAATGCATGGCAAAATGTAATTATTGCCTACTTGGTTACACAATAACAGACATAATATGTGCAGTGCGATACCCTTTGATAGTTCGGAAAAGTTAACTTGCAAGCTGTTGAGCGAGACTTGGCGCTCTTTTGCGGACAGTGTAGATCAAGATCAGACTGCACAGAACGTGCAGTCTGATCTTGGATCTACACTGTCCGATTCCTTGAATTTTTTTTCCGGCGAAAAGAGCATTTCATTGCTAAAAATGCAAGTTTTGCAAAGATTTACTCTGATCACAGCTCATAATCAATTAGCGGATCGTGCAGATCAAACATAAGACTACAGGCTTTGTGAAGTCTGATCTTAGATCTACACTGTCCACAAAAGCGCATCGGGTCGCGCTTAGCAGCCCAACGATTAATTTCTGATGGAAGAAATAATGCCGTATGTCAACTTAGTCTCTTAAAAAGGGAAAAACATGGTCTCTATCTCTCTCAGAACAGTCAGCTACCTCAAATAAAGAAGAGAGAAACATGTCAAATACATATGTGCCATGCTCTGTGGAAAGGGGGCTTAGTGGGGGAAAAGTATCGACCCAGATCAGCCTGCGCATTCCCCGCAGGCTGACCTGGGCCGAAACTTTTCGCTATTGGTCAATTTTCTGTATGTCCAAGGATCAGTCTACCTCACAATTGAGTCGATTGTTAAAAAAGTGGCTGATATAGATCCATAATTATGTGATGGCTTGAATTGTATAATGTATCACGGAGATGCACTAAGCCCCCTTTTGCCAGAGTATGGCTCATTTACATATATCTTAGCAAACCTTTGTCCTCAGGCAGTGAGTCGCTGTTTCCTTAGATATTCACGAAATGAAAGACACATCAGAAATAAAGTCACTCCCAGGGTGAACATATCAAGAGGAGTGACAACCACCCCCGCAAAGATATTTATGGCTACATCAGTTTTTGACACCCTATATAAACCCAACATGTCAGTAAATGCATTAAAGTTTAGTGAATTTTGTCAGTTTCGTTCATTATTAAAGAAGTCCCGGCAGACGTTTCTACCACATATTCGGGGATCTCCCTAGAAATGTATGGAGAGCTTCTTGCCGAAAATGTGGCTTTTTCCATACCCCAAAAGCTGAAGGCAAGGCCGTCGTGGGTGATCCGGACGGTCGGACAATAGCCTGACCACCTTTTCCTTGAACGCACTTTTGGTCATACCACTTTTTTTCATGATGTAAGCGTTTGAAATACAGCAAAATAATTTTACAATTGATTACATTTTTATAAGAAAACATGATCTCAAAATGCATTAGAATTGCTTGTTAATGACGTCTTAAATTCAAAATTCTCTCCGGGGAGACCCCTTCCCCACCTTTCGCCCCCACCCCTCTCGTATTCTCCTTCAACTGGTGCATTCGACTTTTCAAAAGCCCGTGACGGCCCTGCTAAAAGCCCTAGTAGTGCACTGGAACATTATTAAAATTTTAGAATTGGACTAGAACTTGCAACTATTACTAAAGCATGATAACTGAAAGCTGGTTTTCATATACCAGATATCTTTTATATGGGAAAACTTTTGTGATTGCATTTTATCTCACTGTTTTGTTGTATTCCAACATTTCATAAAACTTAACGTCAAAACGCCTTCTCCAGCTTGTCAGGGTTGAATCCCCTTTTAGCTTCAATCCTTTACCAAGCAATCCTACAGTTTTCATCACCCCTGGGTGAAGAAGTTTTTGAAAATATTGTGGGAAAAGGAGAAAATGCTGGAAACAGCATTTTCTCATTTTCTCACAATATTTTCTCTCTTTTTTTTTTTTTTTTTCAGAAACGAATCCCTTCGTATTTGCCACAGTTAATTTTGTCGTCTGCAAATGCTATCAAATTGGTCGAGTCTAAACTTTTGTCGTTTGGTAAAGAACTAACTCAATAAATCTTGCAATGAGATTGCAGCCGACAGTGAAAACGTCCTTGATGAATTGGACTAATGAGGCATAAATCCTGGGTTTGATACTTAACTATATCTGAAAATATTTTTGGCACAATGTTTCCAAAAGTGGAATGCTGCAAGACTAAAAAAAAAAGAAAAGTCGTCAGGAAATGATATTTGAAACATGCTCTAGCAAAAAGGAGGCTTAATGCATCTCCGTTATGCATCATACTAAGCGAGTCATCACATAATGAATCCATATACCCATTCTGTCTAACAACCGGCTGACTCATGAGGTAGCGTGGTCCGTTAACATGCAAAAATTTACACGTAGTAAAAAAAGTTTTGACTCATCTCAGCCTGCGCGGACTGCACAGCGCATGCTGACCTGGATCGATACTTTTTTGCAGGTGAATTAAGCCCCCCTTTTCACAGAGAATAGCTCATATTGTCTGAAGATATCTGAAGATACATGAAAACTAGATTAACTCTTAACTATTTACCAAACGACACAACTAATTTAGGACTCGACCAAATTGAAGGCATTTGCAGACGACAAATTAAATGTTGTGCAAATAATGATTTCTGTCTTTGATATGATAGAAAACATTGTGGGAAAAGGAGAAAATGCTGGTTACCAGCATTTTCTCCTTTTCCCACAATGTTTTCAAAAACCTTCTTCATCAGAGTCGTTAAAACTCGGGATTCTGTGGCAAAGGGTTAACCAACCGGCAAAAAAATCAAGACTAGTCAGAAGTGAAAGTATAAGCAGACGACAACTTACATGTCTCTCAAAAGATGGCAAGACATTATGGGGGAAAAAGTAGAAAATGCTGGGTATCAGCTTTTTCTACTTTTCTCGTAATGTTTACAAAAGCTTTCCTGCCTAAGGTCATTAAAACATGGATTGTTTTGTGAAGAGTTAAATATCCTTAGAATTTTTATTTTTTACTAGATGTACAATTCCAATCTAAATCTAGGCAATGGCCCTTATTCACAAGATGTAACTTCTGCTTTTCCTGGTTTTAGCTTTTGTTTATTCAAAGTTAGCACGTGCCGTCAAACCTCTGTTCTTCCTGGTTTTAGCTTAAGTTTATTCAAAGTTAGCATGTGCCGTCAGACCTCTGTTCTTCCTGGTTTTCGCTTAAGTTTATTAAAAGCGTATACCGTCAAACCTCTGTTCTTCCTGATCTTAGCTTTTTATTTTTCATTTAAAGTTAGCATGTACCGTCAAACCTCTGTTAAGCAAGCACCTTTGGGGGCACTGAGAACGTGCTTGTTTCAGACAAGTGCTTGCTTATACAGGTACATTTCAGCACGTTTGCCTTCTTTGGGAACCCAATATATGCAGGTTTGATACAGTTAGCTTGCCGAGTAAAGGTGGTCTGTAATACATATGAGCCATGCTCTGGTAAAAGGGGGGTTAATACATCTGGTAATACACTTTACCAAGCAAGTCATCACATAATTAGGGGTCCATAAAATCCAGTATGTCTAACAGCCGACTGTATCATGAAGTAGACTGGTCCTTGGACATACAGAAAATTGACCAACAGCGAAAAGTTTCGGCCCAGGTCAGCCTGCGCGGACTGCGCAGGCTGACCTGGGTCGATACTTTTCGCAGATGCATTAAGCCCCCTTTTCACAGAGCATGGCTCACATCTTACTGTGTCTTACTGTAAGACTAACACATCAGTAATTAAAGTTGTCAGGCACGTTTAAGAGCTGTCATAGTGTTTTAACGGCTCTAAGAAAGGATTTTAAAAATATTGTAGGAAAAGGAGAAAATGCTGGTGACCAGCATTTTCTCCTTTTACCACAACGTTTTCTACCATCTTACAGACAAATGCCAACATTTGAGCCATAGTTGATTTGTCGTCTGCAAACGTTTTGAATTTGGACAAGTGTTAAATTTTGTCGTCTGGTAAAACTGAATTTTTAAAATTCATTATCCACAAAATATATTGTTCATCTTATATTCCTCTGAACTTGCTGCAAAACAAAACTCAATCGACTTCTTATGAGTTGTTGAAAGCTAACAAACTAAAGGAGTCAGATCGCCATTGTTGTCAGTAGCTGTGGATTGAGACTGCTTATGAGAGACCAATTGTTTTCCTTTGCGTCATATACCTTGTTTTCCTTTGCGTCATATACCTGAAAGTAAAAAGGTTTACGCTTGATTGTAACGGATACTACAAGCGGCGCCCCTCAAATGCCTGGTCGCCGGAAGTAAGATAACTATACTACACCGACTGGAATCAACAAACACAAAATTCTTGCAGTCCCGTCTTCTCTGCCCGTCAGTGCTTTGATTATGGAATAGACCCTTAACTCTTATTCTGCTAAATAAGTGAAATAAAATTTTCAAACCGATAGTAAAAATCCAAATTTTGCTATTTGAAAGGTGTTTCGGGAACAGATATCTCCTTATCGGACAGTGTAGATCCAAGATCAGACTGCACATTCTGTGCAGTCTGATCTTGATCTACACTGTCCGCAAAAGGTCCTTGAGTCACGCTTAGCAGCCTAAGAGTTGGTTAAAACGCGTGTAGATAAATCAATTGATCCATGCTCTATGAAAAGGAGGCTTTATCCATCTGCAAAGTGTATCGACCCAGTTCAGTCTGCGCAGTCCTTGCAGGTCCAGTGAACTTTATGATTCAGTGGGTTGTTATACAAAATGGATTTTATAGATTTATAACAATGTGACGACTTGCTTGGCATCACGGATTGCACTTTACCCCCTTTTCCCAGAAATTATGAATTTAAAATTGCACTTTAGTAATCAAATCTAAGATTTAGAAATAAGCACTAATGTTTAATGAGACATTAACAAAATTTTCAATCTGTTTGCATGATATTTTTTTTTCTGTTTCCATTTAGCAAAGTTTAAAGATGTTGACAGTTCTCAAACAGTATCAGATTTCAAACAACTTTTTTCTCAGTGTAAAGTTACCTTCACATTTTCTTCATACCGAGTCTTTATCGAAATGGTTCAGTTTTGGTAATGCTTATCGAAAAAGGAATGTTCCTCGACCAGATAAATGTGAGTGTGTGTGTTTTTTTTTAATAATTTTCATACATGCTCCAAGTCACAGGATCAGCGTTTATCTTCTATCAAACAACACAATTTTAGCCTTGTCCAAAATGAAACAATTAGCAGATCACCTATCAAGTTTGTCTCAAATTATTGAATTTCTCTTCAACAGGGTAAAATAAACATGGGGGGGCGGGCAGTGAAAGAGAAAATGCTAGTTATCAGCATTTTATCTTTTCACACGATGTTTTCAAAAGCCTTTTTCTCTGAGGTCGTTAAAACACAAGGTTGTTTGGTGAAGAGTTATCTTCTACATTTAGTTGAAACTGATTGATTGACTGAATGTTTTTAAGCCGCCTTCAACATTATTTCTGTCATATTACGGCGACAGCTCAAATGTATGTCCCGGTTTTCACAAGCACCACACTAGGGTTCTGAAGTATCTTGCCCAAGTACACTCCCACAAAAGCCCAGTGCTTTCAGTGAGGCTCGAACCCAGAGGGCCTCCAGGTTACGAATCCAACACTTACTACTGAGCCACGCAGGACCCCTACGTAGTTGAAAAAATCAAAACGCTAAACTTGTATACAAATAAACACAAACTACTTTTTTTAAACTGGTATGCAACAAAAGCTTACCCGTTTCTTTCCATTCTTTACATTTTGATCCTCTTGTTTTAACGGAATAATTCCTCTGATAAGAGAGCCATCAAAAACTCCTGGTTTATCGACTGACATCTAAGACCCGTATAGCCAATTTTACACCTGAAATGAGATTAAACAAATAAATCAAATAATCAATCATTTTTCTCTTATCTTTTTGTGTGTTTCTGAAAACATTTTTCTTCCTTGAATGTATGTCTGTAACTTTTCTTCTCTTTCATAAATAGTTACATACACCCAGCAAAACTTCTTACCGTTTTTGTTTTTCCTGTAAATTTGATCAAGTAATAGACAGGATCTTGACGTTAGCCATAGTATTGTAATGAAAAGATTCCTGATTTTGCCAACGCCAGGCATCTCTTTTTCAAAGTAGGAAAAACATAATGGTGTGCGCATGCGTGGTGTCTATCAGCCAAAACACGTTAAAAAGAGAAGCATAAATTCCTGAAATTTTGTCAGCAATAAGAAAACCACAAAAATTATTTTCTGCACAAAAATATTAATCGAGTGAAGGAGTACGAAGTGTTGAAAAAAAAAAATGATTGTTCAAGGTTCAGTGAATGAATGTTAAATAAGTACCCTTCGAAAGAACAAGTCAAAAAAAATCTTTTTAGATTCAGGCTGAGATATGCTTTACACTGACCAATTATTCTCCAAAAATTCAAGCCAAATTAACTGGGTCTTTCCTGGTCAGCAAAAGCCGAAAAAGGTCCACGCGGAGTTCCAGCCGCTTAGGATGGCCGTTTAGATGTTTTGTTGAGTGTACTTTGCTAAATTATCAAGCATTGCACTAAAAGTGACGAAACAAGTTTCACCCACCCAAACCTATAAATCGGTCCACAGAGAAGTTGTTTTTTTAACCCATATAAAACAAAATAACGTCATAGGAGACTTTTTAACTCTTTACCACACAATGGTAAACAGCATTTTCTCCTTTTCCCACAATGTTTTCTACCCTTCTCAAAACAGGTTGTAATTTTTTAGTCTTATTTATTTTTTCGTCTGCAAATGCTTTCAGCTTGGACCAGTCTAAAATTTTGTCATTTGCTACAGAGTAAAAGTTTACAATGTGCACTTTGTGACTTCCACCAATACTGATCAGGTTCAAACAGCCAAACAACAAAACCGCATGTTTATGTCTGAAATCGGCTGTCTTTTATGTACTTCCGCTGGTTTTATAACAAATCATATGCCTACATCAAATAGAGTTTCGTTACATCGATACATAAACAGCGTTTGTTACTGTTCGATATATTTCTTGGTATTCGCCAAAGTAAGCCTGCTAAACCCTTTTTTATTGGCATTCAAAAGGCAGGCTATATTACATGTTAGAGGGTAATTGAAACAGAATATATTTTAACCTTTTCACAAAAAAGTGCAGTTTCTGCCAAGGCCTCCCCCATTTTTGTTTATTTTTTTTATGGAACTCGGTCATTAACTCTTTACTCTTTACAAAATTATACAGTGCTATTACTACTGTGTGTGTGTGTATGGGGGGGAAACCCTGGGTCTGTATAGACAACGCTTCTTTCTTAAGAACGTTCTTAGTCTTATTCTCCAAGATTTTCTAAACCTAAAGGTAAGACAACTTCTGACTGGCTAAACCGAATGGTTTAGCCAATCAGAAGTCGTGTTGCTTTCAAATTTAGAAAATTCTGAAGAATAAGTCTAAGAACGTTCTAAAGAATGTTTGTTGCAAACAGACCTAGCTGGTTACCACCATTTTTCCTTTTTCAACAGTGTTTTCAACCTTTTCAGGGGCAAATTCCAACATTTGTGCCGCACTTCAATTGTCATACAAATCTTAATAATCTCTAAACTTCCGTCATCTGTCTAATACACTGTGGGGAATCGTGTGGCGTTTGTTTTGACAGCTACATTTTGACGAAATTCCAAGGTATTTTTCCCCTGTCTTTTGTGCTTAATTATGTCAACTGATCTATACATCATATGCAAGCGAACTTATGCCCAGATTTTATACCATAATGGTGTAATAAATATTCACAGCCTTTGCAAACACCTTGTCATAAAATTTTCAGTTTCGATACCCATTGCTTAAAATTTCATGATAAAATGTTAGCAAAGAATGAGTATAAGAAGGCTATGATTTTCTCTCCAATATAAGTGAGCCATGCAAAAAGTATTGATCCAGGTGAGCCTGCGCAGTCTGCACAGGTTGACCTGGGTCAAAACCTTTTGCTCTCAATTAATTTTCTGCACGCTAAAGCACCAGTTTTCCTCGTGATTCAGTCGGTTGTTAGACAAAATGGATTTTATGGAGCCAAAATTATATCATGACTTGTTTGGTATAATGCATCACGGAGATGCATTAAATCCCCTTTTGCCAGAGGCCCGCTTAAGTTTTGATCAGAAACAACTTGCTTCGAAACGTTGAAAACCCGGTCTGTTTGTACCGCTGAACTCGAAAAGAAAAAACAAGAAACCCTCTCAGAAAGGGAATATACTTAATTGAACAATCAAATATCCTTGATGTTAGGACTTCACGCAAGTATTACGACATAAACAGACTGTAATCCGTTTCTTGTTTAATACAGAATGGTTCACTGTTTTTTTTTTATGGGGTTACTCCAGTTCATTCTGTATACGACCAGCCAAATACCTCCAAGTATTTCCTAGAATTCTCGGTATGATAATACCAGTATAAAAATGACATGAATTATGACTGTCTATCTGTAATTACGAAGATAACGTTGCAAGGTTGCAATGATATGTGACCCTTATGACGTAATGTTGTTATTTCATCATGGGTCTATCTTAACCCTTACGCTGCTAAGCGCGACTCACTGACCTTTTGCAGACAGCGTAGATCAAGATCAGACTGCACAGAACGTGCAGTTTGATCTGTGATCTATACTGTCCGGTGAGAAGAAATCTTTCATTCAAGAATACTCTTGAAGTAGGAAAATTTGGATTCTTACTATCGGCTTGAAAGTTTCATTCCTTTTATTCAGCAGGATAAGGGTTAAACCTTAAACCTTTATGTGACTGCCGATTTGTGTTTTATGAAATGGCACACCTCTAAAAAACAAACTTTGCAGAAGACGCAATGAACGTTTTACCAAACGATAAAATTTTAGACTGGTCCAATTTGAAAGCACTTGCAGCGGACAAAATTAATATAGCACAAATTATGAGATTTGTATCAGACAGTCGAGAAAACATTGAGGGAAAAGGAGAAAATGCTGGTTACCAGCATTTTCTCCTTTTCCCACAGTGTTTTCAAAAAGCCGCTTTCCCAGGGTCGTTAAAACTTGGGATTGTGAAGTAAAGGGATAAAAAACATCCCCGTAATAAACATATGAATATTCAATTAGATTTTATGATTAAATTAATAGAATTACATGTGAATAAAGAGAAAGAAGTTCATTTTTGGTTATTTTTTTCATTTACCCCAGTGCAGCAGGCGCACCTTGAGAACATTTCTTTGATATAAATGTGTGATGCATATAAATAATCAATTTGATTCAATGATTAACTTCGTACATGTGAAATTACTTGCAAATACTTTCTTAATGACAAGTTGGTCGTTAGGGCTAATTTTTCATTTGTAAAAATGTTTTGTGGCAAGACGTTAAAATGTCTGTTGGTGGCAGTAAACGAGTACTAACTCTTAACCACACGGCAATAATTTTTAGGCTGATCCAAATTCAAAGCATTTGCAGAAGACAAATGTGGCTTAGATGATTGGAACTGTTTCTGAAAGGTTAGAAAGCATATGAATATAGAAAAAGTTGTTTGTTTCTGGTAATTTTGCATTTGCCCAATTACAGCAAGATCATTTTGATAACATTGATCTAATATGCATATAAATATATAAATAATCTATTTGATTAATTGATTAAATTGATACATGTGAATATTCGTGCAAATACTTTTGAAAAGACAAGTTGCTCGTGAGAGATAATTTCTCATTTGGCAAAATGTTTTCTAAACGTGTTGTGCTGCAAACGTTGGATCGTCTATCGGCGGCAGTAAATGAGTATTAACTCGTTACCAGACGACACTGGTCCAAACTGAAAGCACTCGTAGACAACAAATAAAAATGGCTTAGGTGATTGGATTTGTTTCTGAAAGTTTAGAGAACATGGTGGAAGAAGGAGAAAAACGCTGCTACAGTGCATTTTCTCTTTTTCCAACTATGTTTCCAAAAGTCTAATTTTCCAGGGTCGTAACAACTCGGGATTGTGTATCAATGGGTTGTAACGTAAAGTAAACACCTGTTTAATCTTTAGCGTACAGTATAAATTGTTGTGCCCGAGTGTTTTGTTTATTAATTAACAAAGCACTAAAGAAAGACCGTGTTCTAAAATTTTGTTTTTCTTTTTCATTAAAGCAGATCGTCTCTTTTTCCCCCTCAAACATTACTGTTTTTATACGTGCTTTCACAAACTATCAGCTGTAAATTTCCCTCAGAATGTTTGTCTCTGGGCAAAGAAAAGCAAAGAATATCACAGGAAATTTATAATTCAGCTACGATATAGTGTCACTTGTATATCAACAACAGTCTACTCTAAGACCACGGAACGGGTAGAAATAAACCCAGATACATGTATTTGTAAAGGCTGTCCCAGAAGTCGCGCACCATCCAGGTTTCGACAAAAAAAAAAAACACTTTTTTTTTTTTCAGAAACACCATGATTGATTATAATCATAATAAATTCCAATTCAATTCTTTCTTGTACTGTTAGTTTATTAGCTATAACTAAATCTGACAGAGGAAAAAATAAACGGCCAAAATTAAAATCGATATTCAATCTGAAACATGATAAAAATATCAGGATGGTGCGCTACTTCTGGGGCACACTGTGTATGAATATTTTGGAATGTATCACCGTTTATAACTTTTATCTCCATACCACACGACAAAATTTCATATCTGTCAATTTTGAAAGCATTTTCTAGCGATTAGTTGAAAAAAAAAAAAGGTGAAAAGGTCCCTTCTGTCTTGAAATGGTAGAAAACATTGTGGGGTAAAGGAGAAAATGCTGATCACCAGCATTTTCTCCTGTTCTCCACAATTGTTTCAATGGCCTCCTTTCTCAGAGTCGTTAAAACACTAGTTTCTTTGGTAAACGGATTCGGTATACTAGTATTTCTGAGCGTCGTTTGTACATTATCTAAAGACTACAGTGGTTCCCACTACCTACCTAGTGGCATAATATCACCGTTATATTATACACTATATACAACATGCCAGTTCCGGGAGCAGTAAATAAACTAGAATGACAGTCATGGCATACAAACAACAAATTTCCACACAAATTTACAGCCATGACAAATAAATGCAGATTTGTATCTTTTCAGGAACATTTTTCGTACAACTAGCAAAATAACTACTTTAATGCGCTATGCCAATTTGTTTTCATTCTGTACAAGACACCAACTGTACAGAAATATAAACTGGTCCATAGTGAAAATATTTGCAGACGGAAAATCAAATGTGCGTTATGTGACTGTTGTTGTTTTTAAGGTAAGAGAACATTGTTGGTGAGAAATCCTTGGTAACCAGCATTTTTCTCCAGTTCCAAAACGTTTTCAAAAGCCCTTAAGGGTCGTTAAAATACGCGATTGTTTTTTATAAATGAGCGATGCCCTGTGAAAAAGGGACTTAATGCATCTCCGTGATGCATGATACCATGCAAGTCATCATATAATTATGGATCCGCACAATATCCCTTTTGTCTAACAACTGACAGATAGCAAACTGTTTCGACCAATGTCGGCCTGCGCCGAGTGCACCGGCCGAGATGGGTCGATACTTTTTTGCAGATACTTTTTTTGCAGATGCTCTTTGAAAAGCATAGAGCATCTGCTCTTTGCTTTTCATAGAGCATGGTTAAAATGTTTCAGATTTTTCTTTAAGAAAGAAAACTACAGGTACACCATGTAGGCTCTCCGTTTTTACTCCATTCCTTGCCGAGGCGACCTTTTTTTCGCGTTTTTCTTTGTTTGGTGTGTGTTTCTTTCGAAGTCGTGAAATGTTGCGGTTTTCGCGTTAATGTGAATTTTGACTTTTTCTTTTTTGACGAAAATTATTTAGTAGTATTCTATTTCTCGTTATTAAGTGTTGTTAATTTAAGTTCCACATATTTCGCAATGTTTTTGCCCGCATCTTGACCCTTGTCGACTTTCTAAAAAGTGTCTTGCGTGAGAGTTTAATTTTCACGTTGGTCAACCAGTTTACCTAAAGTAACAATTCCATTTTTGGAACAGCGAAATTAACACCGACTTTTTTCATCTATATCCTCTTTGAGTCATTTGTAAAATCTTGTTTTATATTTAAATATGAACTGTTACGAATCAGTTAACCCTTTTCCACATAAGCTCCAGTTTTAACGACAGTGAAGGAAAAGGCCTTGAAAACATTCTGGAAAAAAGGAGAAAATAATGGTAACCAGCATTTTCTCCTTTTTCTACAATATTTTCTACTTTCTAACAGACGATTTTCACCATTTGAGCCACATTAAATTTGTCGTCTGCAAACGTTTGGATTAGGAAGAGTCTAGAATTTTGTCCTTTGGTAAAGCGTTAAGTTGATATCTAGAGAGAAATGCTGCTGCATTTTTTGTGTGTTTTGGAAACATTCCTTTCAAATATCCAGGAGACGTTTACTTGAATGTGTAGCCATTAATCCATCCTATCAGGTCGCTTCGGTGATAGTCGGTGGGACGCGGTATAAAAGTACTTGATACTATTGTGAAAAATACAATTAAAGTTTTGTAGCGACTGAGATGCAGACCCCATTGACCTGTTCAGCATAAACAACAACGGATTAAAAAAAAACAGCTAAGCTCGGTTGAATCGAATAAATGCCTTTAATAACACTTTCTACAAGTTATAAGCTTATGTCTGTGATGCAATTTCGGATATTCAACCCTGTGCGACGATACTGCAATGCGCATCACACATGGACTCCCCAGCCATGCACTAACAGAAATCAAAGGACTCAAAGTCCTGGAAAGCGGCTTTGTGGAGTAGCTTAAAGCTGTAACGTGTTGTAATAAAAAAAATAATAACAGTAATAATAACATCATATGCAGCACATGTGGACCCATTTTAAAATGGAGTTAGCAAAGGCAGAGAAAGTCAATGTTGTTCCGTCGAGCGGACCGCGCTGTAACTGTTATTCTATTACTGCTTAAGGATTGGTAATTTGATCCGTCAATCTTACGCAATTATTGCTGGTATTATTTTGACTATATGGATACACGTGTAGGACTGTATATACGGTAGAGACAAGGCGAGATTGAAGTGCATAAGATAAAACTGAAAGTAGAATGGGTAGAGCGCATGCGTGAATGACAGTATATTTGATTCAAATCAAATTGATATCATAATACAGTGTGAGCGCGCATGCGTCGTTACGCATGATGTATTAATTTCCGGTCAGAAATATTGCTATACAAATCTGCTAATTACTAAACAAACATGGCGTTACGCAAATTCCATTCTTCATGTTGTGGGTGTCAACTCTTCTTTTCATTGAGCATTGCTCATTTTCTCATTGCAACATTTTTTTTTTTCACATGTATACTTACAACATATTAAACGCTAGTACGTGTTCATAATCAATATTTTACACGAGTGTTTTCAAAGATGTATACTGCAATTTCGTTTCATTACGTAATGAGTTAACCCGTTGCCAAATATTTCTGCATTTCATCATTTCATCGACCCTAATGAAAAAGGCTTCTGAAAACATTTTGGGAAAAAGAGGGGAAAAAAAGCTGATTTCCGCAATGTTTTCTATCATTTAAAAGACAAATCACGTCATTCGAGCCGCAATTTTTTTCTCGTCAAAAAATGTTTTCTATTTGGACCAGTCTAAAATCTAAACGTCTAGTATAATTTGAAATTTCTCACAAATATTTTTTTCTAAGAATTTGAAAAACTGTATTGTATTTATGGGTACCATTACGATTAGTCTTATCGCAGGAAAGATCTTTCTTTAACAAGCGTTTACGGAACTTCTTTCCCCTTCTGCTAATGAACAGAGCAGTTTGCAGGCCATTAATTAGTAATGTTTTTAAGAAAGCTTTTAGAGATGCCATGATTACTGGTGGAGCCAACCAGAGTTATGTCAGCCGTTTCAGTCATTTAGCTGTAGAAAAAGTCCCGTTTTTTCCTGCTTTTCCCCGACTTATTTTACTTTGGACATTTCTGAGTTTATTAATACAAAGGTCTGGTATGTCTAGCGGTAGCATTTTTCGTTTATGTACTAACCCTTATCCTGCTAAATAAGTTAAAATAAAAAATTCAAACTGATAGTAAAAGCCCGAATAATGTTATTACAAAACTTATTTTTTGGAGAAAAATATCTCCTTATCAGACAGAGCTGATCTAAGGACTGCACGTTCTGTGCAATCATATCTTGGTCTACACTGTCCGCAAAAAAAGGTCAGTGAGTCGCGCATAGCAGCTTAAGGGTTAACTTTTTAACATACGACAAAATCTAGACTGTTCCAAATTGAAAGCATCTGCAAGCCACAAATACAGAAATGATAAAAATGAAGCGAAGTGCGTTTGCTGGATAGACAAGACAAGACAATCTTTATTGACGTAAGCTGATACAACTTCTAGTCATACATACATACATATTATACATATACACATAACCGTTATCAAAGGCTGAAGACATTTTCTCTGGAAGAAAGCCTACATGTTTATGGCTATGAACCTTGTCTCAATCTTAATGAAAATTAGAACATTTAATTGATAACTCTTTCCCAGACGACAAAATTTAAACTGATCCAAAATGGAAATAGTTGTATACTATAACTACAAGTTTCTAAAATAAAAATTTTGTCTTTCAAAGGGTAGGAACACTGTTTGAAAAAGGAGGAGAAAACGCTGGTTTCCAGAAAATCCAGTATAACAGCGTCTTCTTCCTGTCAACAATGACCTCCCGAGCTTTCCGTCTTAGGATCATTGAAGATTGGTATGACTTGGTAAGGAGCTAATGACTTATAGTTGAGGCAACTATACTGTAAAATAAAAATAAAAAAGAAAAGAAAATAAAGCTAAGTTTACAAGCAAATAACGACACATTAATCGTTACTCATGGAATTAATTGCGTTATTTCTGACTTCGAGTGCAGATTTTATGTATTTACCCAAATTAAGCAGAGTTTTTTTACTTTTTGACTGAAGAAGATAAATAAATTTTTGCATACTAGGTTTTGAGTAAAAATATTTCTTTAGATAGATTCGTCTCAGGTGATCATATTTTTTGCATTTAAGAATGAAATGGTATTCATCTTCAATGTCAATATCTTTACATATATCACAATGGCGTTGACTTCTTTCAATTCTATTAGGCCCATATCTGCCTGTTTCGATTCTTAAAGAATGGGATGCTAATCTAATTTTTGAAATATAAATTCTATATTGACGAGGCAGAATTTCTAAGTACTTTTCGATGGAATGTTCATGTTTGAAGGTTACATATATTGTAAGGATGTTCGACTTGGATACATTTTCGAACCAATTCTGTTTAAAAATGTCAACTAGTCTTTGTTTCAAAATTAAATGAAATGTTTTCAAATTTACTTGATAAGGATTAGCCCATACATTTCCAAAACCGTTTTCGAATAGAAGATGTTTGATCTTATTACACCAATTATCATATCCATTTTTGCTGTCCTCTACCTGAGTAGCATACAGTGTTTGGATGAGTATATTTTTTTAATTCAAAACCTTAATCCAGAATTTAATCCTTCTTGAATGTCTACTTATGTAAAGTGGATAGCGCCCAAGTTCTCCATAGACAGCATTGTTACTTGTAGTATTTTTTACACCTAGTAATCTCTTACAAAAAAGAGTATGGATCCGTTCAATTTCTTTAGATTTGGAATAACACCATATTTCCCCAGAAAATCCTAAAATAGAACCTACGAATGCATCAAATAACTGACAACTTGTGTTCGGTAAAAAATCGAATTCCTTTAGATTACTGATCAAAATATTTAGAGCTTTGAGACCTTTACCAGCCAATGTTCTTTGGTTCAACGAGAAATTACCTGTGTAGTTGAAGATTGTTAGATGCTGGATAGAAAACATTGGGAGAAAGTAAGAAAATGCTGGTTACCAGCATTTTCTCTTCTTCCAACAATGTTTTCAAAAGCCTTATTCTTCAGGATCTTTAAAACACGGGATTGTATTAAGGTAATGTGTAGGCACATCATTGAAAAGGTTCGCATTACGAAGATACCCATGGTTTAGGGATAGGGTAAAGTGTAACGGCTGTCAATACATAAAATTCGTCTGTTGAAAGATTCGATGATTGCAGATTTTTCTGACACACTGAAACGGTAAGAAAAGAAAGCAAGGTTTTTGCAAATACCTTTTTTTTGGGGGGTGGAAAAAAGTGACAAGACAGTCATTCTTTTTGGATAACAATGCCAAAAACAGTATCAGTTAAATCCAAGAAATGCCGATAAATTGCTTGGAAAAAAAAAAATGTTGAATTAGCACGAGGGACAATCCCGTGGTTCTTCTTTTGATACACCACACGGAAAATGGAGGGTTTTTTTTGTTTGCTTTGACTGGTTTAAACAGCGCTCCTAACATTGTTTCATTTATATCATGGTGACCAGTGCTGATATGCATGCTTTCCTGGGGTTTTCTTCAACCAGTGCTTCGCACAATATTATTACCGAGCCACTGCATGGCTGTTTTCCCACATAACCATCGTCGAACGATGATCAGTGGTGAGACAGGATTGAATCCAATCACAATAAAGGAAGAAATTGCTCAGGCTGCGGTTTCGAATCAGCGACCCCCTGGTTTCAAGTACTGAAGGCAGCCGACTGAACTACAGGGCTCGGAGAAAAAGTGGTGGAATTTTGACGAAATGCTAAGGTAAGCGGCTGTTTATGTCTTCTGTATTTGATTTTATCAGTCGATCTATGCGATCTATAATCAT
Source organism: Tridacna gigas (assembly GCA_945859785.2). Taxonomy (NCBI): domain Eukaryota; kingdom Metazoa; phylum Mollusca; class Bivalvia; order Cardiida; family Cardiidae; genus Tridacna; species Tridacna gigas. The sequence goes on from OX244029.2 coordinate 70,154,739, forward strand.
ATTCCAGAGAGCTTTTGTCCGGATTCAATGATGGTTTTATTAATAATCATACTAGTATTTTCGAATACCTTGTCATGAAATTTTAAGCGATGAGAAACTTAAAATGTCTAGACAATTCGTATCTACAATAATGTGTACCTTTTCTGGACAGATCTAAAAATATCCAACACAGAAAAGGCTAAAACGAACAGGACAGACAGCAGATGCACCAAGCTCTAACGCTGAAACCGAAAAAGGAAATTTCCAGATTATTTTTAGAAGTGCTAAAGTGATTTCACGGCTAACAAACATTTCCCTAGTGAGCCGATGGGAAAACCGCAGTCTAACACTGAACGGATATGTTAAATTGAAAATAGCAGCGCAATTAATTAGATTACTAGACTCAAAAATGAATATCAGCTTATGCTATTCCCAGTGACGTCATCATAACCTAAATTTAGTAACACGCTGACTACATTTTTTGCATAATTCATTAGCTTTTCCCGTCTGGTGGCTCCATGAAAAATTGTTTAATCAGTGCTAATCATAGGCTAAAATGATATACCAATAAAGAACAGTCCTCGCTGAGATATACAAATAATTAAAAAAGCGAGTCAATCGGACTCACCCACACGATTTAATGCTTCAACACACGATCGAGGTTTTCGGCGTACCTGAATATGCTGGCTTGTTGTTTGACCTACTTTTTCGTACTGATAACAGTTGAATAAATAGAAATTATTGATTGGTCGAAAATGTAGTCATGTTTATTTTAAGGGCCCCTGCTTATTTACGCCGTCTATCTTTTCTAAATATACTTTTTTTTTTTTTTAGCCACGTCAACTGGTATGATGGGAGTCGTGGCCATCTCCCACCATACCTTACAATTCAATGTTAGTAGGTTTCTAAATAATTTGTTAGCACTCTTAAACAAAAGATGTTTCATATACCTAACAAAAATTGTATTTTTTGTAGATTTATTCCATCACTTGAATGTGGCCTTATTAAGAGAGAGAGAAAGAGAGAGAGAGAGAATCAGAAATCAGGGTAAAAAAAAATGAAATAGATGTAAGTATGTGTGTGTGTGTGGGTGAGTGGATATGTGCATATGGAGTAAAGAAATTGGAATCCTTCAGAAATTTTATAGAAATTCGTTAATATTTACTACCTGTGCACTATACTGGCAAAGGAGACTTTGATAAACATGTTCTACAATTGTCATGTGACATTTGTCAATTTCATGCGTGTTTGTGCATTTATGAATATTCAAGGTCAAGTTTAGAGTATTTTTAAAACCGATCATTGAGGGTATTTTTTGTTTATTCCTACAGTGATAAATATATTTCTTAAGTTCTAAAAGTAGCCTGTCTAATGGTACGTTTGATGTACGTGTGCCTAAAAGTAAAGTTCGACTATCAATTTGCAGTGTATGGTCAAAAGTACTTAAAATTGTTGCTATATTATTAATTAATGATTTGGTGTGTTCACAGTCATGAAATAAATGTAGAATAGTTTCTTCATATTGTTTACAAAATGTACATGAGTTAGTATTTATCAATTTCATTTTAAAAAGCAGAGAATTTGTTGGAATTATTCTATGTATTATTCTTGTTTGAAACCACTGTGTATAAGTGTCTTTTGTGCATTTAAACACATTTCCATGAACTTGCTTCCAATCTATATTTATGTGGTTATATAATGAGTCCCACTTAACTCTACTCGAAGGTATTTCATCGTTGTGTGTCAAAATATTATAAACATGTTTATTTATGTTACTTTTAGTAAGCATATGAAAGAAATAACAACTAATAGAAGGATTATGACATCCATTTAAAGCATCCTTTTTAATCAAAATGTGATTTTTTGAAAGGAAAGTTTTAACTGATGTTGTAATGCTATAGAAATTTAAAAAATTCACTTTGTTTCTAGTCATTGTTTTTATGTCTAACCAATTTTTAAAACTTCCATCTACATTTAACAGATCCTTTACATATCTTATACCACAATCGTATAATATTTTATTATAAATGTGCTTAGAATCTACCAAAATATTGCTATTAAAAAACAGAGGCATGTTAACTACATCCAGCAGTTTTGTAAAACTACATTTAGAGATAAATACCATAAAAGATTTTAAAACATCAACCCAGAAATCATTTCTTATGTTGGTAATAATTTTTTCACAGTACATCATTCCAAAATTAAATAGTTTGTGTGTGTCAATTACATTATTCATGAATTTATGACAACTTTTACCGCAAGCAACTAGTTTTCTTATCCATTTAATTTTCATACTTTTATTATAGTTATTGATATCAATCATGTTTAGACCTCCTTCCATATAATTTTTTGTGAAGACAGTTTGTTTAATTTTAGCAGTACCGTCCCATACAAATTCATAAAGTGTATTGTTCAGTTGTTTCATAAATTCATTCGTTGGTGATGGTAAACTAATAAATAGATGTGTGAGTAAAGGTAATAAAAGACTTTTGACTACAGTTATTCTTCCAATTGGTGTTAGTTTTCTTTTCTTCCAATAATTTATAATGTTATTAATGCTTTTGAATTTGCTTTCAAAATTTAACTTTATCATTTTATCTAGATCGACATGGAACTCCAGTCCAAGAAGTTTAAATTTTATTTCCCCCCATGTTAATTTCCATTTCGTCTTGATAGATCTTGTACTATACTTCAAACTGCCAATCCATATAAGTTTTGTTTTGTCGAAATTAACTTTCAAGCCAGAAATATGTGAGAATTTTTCTAGTAATTCAAGAGTACTTTTAATCGATTTTTCAGAACCGTCTAAAAAGAGTGTTGTGTCATCAGCAAATTGTGATATGATATATTCTTCTTTTTTTATTTTTAGTCCCGTTATATTTCTATCGTGCTTTAATTTAATGTTAAGAATTTCGGTGCAAAGGATGAAAATATAAGCGGATATTGGATCACCTTGTCGACATCCCCTTCTGACTTTGAAATAATCTGAAAGAAAACCATTTATTTGTACGCATACCTCAGTATTGTGCAGAAATAATTTAATCCATTCTTTGAACATTACACCGAAATTAAAATATTCAAGCGTCTTTTCAATAAAATTAAATGATAGAGAATCAAAGGCCTTTTCAAAATCTATTAACATTAAAAGTCCAGGTATTCTATGTTCTTCACAATATTGCATAATGTCATAAACTAGTCTTATGTTTTCACCTATAAACCTGTCTCTTAAGAACCCAGTTTGGTCGCTTGATATGATATGATCCAAAACGTGTTTCATCCTATTTGCAATACTCCCAGATGCAAGCTTATACAGAACATTTAAAAGAGTGATAGGTCTCCAGTTTTTTAAAAACTTTTTTGGTTTATTATCTTTTGGTATGCAAGTTATAGTTCCTAATTTAACATTTGGTGAAAAGGATCTAGAAATAAATGCGTGATTTAATGCTCTTACAACAAAATGACCTATCTTATTCCAGAACACCTTATAAAAATTGGAAGTAAAACCATCCCCTCCTGGGCTTTTGTCATTTTTCATGTTTTTGAGTGTATGTGTTACCTCATTGTATTGTAATAGTCCTTCAAGTTCCTTCTTCTGCTTTTCGTCTAGCTTATTTGAAGTACAGTTTTTTAAGTCATCCTCTAAATTGACGTCAATCAAATTATTTGATTCATTATATAAAGTTTCATAATAATGTTTTGCTTCTTTAAGGATTTCCCTTTGGTCAAATAAGTGATTGCCATCTTCTGTTTCTATAAAGGGAATAGTTTTTGATGCAATATTTTGTTTTTCCAAATTACAGAAATATTTCGTCACTTTTTCTCCACTGTCGACCCAGTTTGCTCTAGACCTAATAAAAGAGCCATGTAGTTTTTCTTTTCGTAAGTTTTCTAACTCTGATTGTAATGAAGATAACCTATCTTTATTCGTTTCATTTTCTAAATATACTTGCATTTATTGTTTAAATTTCTCGAGGAAGACGACTAAAGAATAAGAGAAACTGCAGGTGACCAGACTTTTCTCATTTTTCAACTTTTTCTTACTACCATTTCAGCAAGTCCAATCCATTGCTTGAGCTACAGTAAATCTCTATAAAATGGTTGAGTCCAATATACTTTATTTTAGTCTCACTTCTTATTGAAGTTGCGGAGGGAGTAGTGCTTAGCGGCAAGATCTGTGTACTTATCGATGATAGTGTTTTGGGTCGCTTTTAACCCTTAAGCTGCTAAGCGCGCCTCACTGACCTTTTGTGGACAGTGTAGATTAAGATCAGACTCCACAGAACGTGCATGTTCTGTGCAGTCTGATCTTGGACCCACCCTGTCCGATAAGGAGATATTTTTCCATAAAAATACCATTGAAATAGCAAAGTTTGGGTTTTTACTATCGTCTTGAAAGCTTTATCTAACTCATTTACCAGGATATAGGTTAAGAGTGTTTCAGATACATGTATATGTTGGCGACAGCAAAAGTTGTCGAAGCAATAACGATCAAAGCAAAGCAACTTTTAATAGTGATGAATAAATTCAAAAGCTTTACAAACATACTCTGAGCGACAAGAAACCTGGCGTAATGCCATGATTAACAGACCGAACATTGTTTCACGTTTGGTCTAGAGTTTTATGCTAATAAATTTCAAATTTGGTTTCTCTTTATGTTTTACTGGTTTTCATCTGCTAAAAACTCCCGCAGGCAACGAACACGATGCACTTTATAACTGTTCAGTGCTGATAGAACGTTTTCGAGCACAACTCGAATTTATATTAATGTATACTCTTATGATTTCAATAGCTTTGCCGTTTTATGAGCATACTCTTATGATTTCAACAGCTTTTCTGTTTTATGTATACTCTTATAATTTCGATAGCTTTTCTGTTTTATGTATACTCTTATAATTTCAGTAGCTTTCTGTTTTATGTATACTGAGCTTTTTTGTTTTATGTACACTCTTATAATTTCAGTAGTTTTTCTGTTTTATGTATACTGAGCTTTTCTGTTTTATGTATACTCTTATAATTTCAGTTGCTTTTCTGTTTTATGTATACTCTTATAATGTCAGTCTTTTTTTTTTTTTTTTTTTTTTTTTCTGTTTTTTCTGTATACTCTTATAATTTTAGTAGCTTTTCTGTTTTATGCATACTCTTATAATTTCAATAGCTTTTCTGTTTTATGCATATACTCTTATAATTTCAATAGCTTTTCTGCTTTATGTATATCCCTGTAATTTCAAAAGCTTTGTCGTTTCATGTATGCTCTTATAATTTCAATAGTTTTTTTCTGTTTTCTGTATACTTATTTAATTTCAGTAGCTTTTCTGTTTTATGTATACTCTTATAATTTTAATAGCTTTTCTGTTTAATGTATACTTTTATAATTTCAATAGCTTTTCTGTTTTATGTATACTCTTATAATTTCAATAGCTTTTCTGTTTTCTCCTTATTAGGTTTAATCTTATCAGCCCCATAGGCGAACCAAGGGCTTTTGCGGACGGCATAGATAAATGTTAGTCTGACCTTGGATCTGAGTCAGTCGTTTGTTTAGATAACCCTTTAACTCTTAGCCTGCTAAGCGCGACAGTGCGGGCTTTTGCGGGCAGTGTAGATCAACTGCACAGAACGTGCAGTCTGATCTTGGATCTAGACTGTCTGATACGGTGAGATTTGCCGACGATCAAATTATTTAAATCGTAGACTATAGGTTTTCACCATTAGCTGGCAATCTTTAGTTTAATTTATTTAGCAGCTTAAGTTTTAAGAAATTTCTTTTTGTTTTCTGAGTTTCGGTGGACTGTTTTTCCCTCTTCAATAGAAATCGAGTTTAAATATTTTCGTGCTGAAAGAATTAAGATATGGATTTAAACCTTCGATTATTTCTAAAGCATTCATGAAACTTAGAGTCTGACTCAAACTCTAAGCACTAACTCAGAGAGCTTGAGACCAGGTTTTACAAGTAATGGTTAAAAAATTATAGGTTTTTCCAAACAAACCTTATTTAACATCTTTACCAAACAACAAGACAACATTTTAGACTTTTCCAAATCAAACCTTTTGAGGACGAAACATTAAATGAAAAGGAATTTGTCTTTTAGAGGGAAGAAAATGTTGCTCGAAAATGAGTATCGGCATATTCTCCATTCCCCACAATATTTTCAAAATAAACGTTTGCCTCAGAATCGTTTAAGCTCAGGATTGTTGAGTAAAATGCAAAAGTATGTGAAACATTATAATCATTTGGTTGTAGCTTCAGCTCGCTACAAATAGCATCGATTTCTCGTATTTTATGATACTGTAAATAGAAAACACCACATTACTAAGTACTTTTCGTCAGCTCGCTAAAAACTTCGACATTTTTTTACGTAAGCAATTCAAAGTCGACATCATATTTTCAAAAAACCTATAACTGCTTGTAAATTTCAAGACTGACGTCATTTATTACGAATCTAAAATCACAGTGTCCGTGACATTCTGTCTTTCAATGCACAGGTGTGCATTTATACATGTTGGATATTTAAATACCGCAGACCTTTAGGTGGTATTTAAAGAATAAATGATTCAGAATTCTGAAGAGATGAAATAATACTAATCATTATGCATACCGAGACTTATTGGTATTTCAGTGTAAAACATTAAGAACATTTAAGGAGGAAGATTAAATACAAAATATCTATTCGATCCGGACTGAGGCGAAACAACGTGACAACTTTATTTAAAGCCTTTTGCGAAATAAAAAATTCGGAATGTGCATAGACCTCTACTGACATGTCAAGATTTTGGAGCAACTTTACAACAAAATATCGAGGTAAGTATATCTGTTTCTAAAATTTGAACATGTTTTTGCTTACCATGCCTATTTGAGATGGCCATCTTTTAATACGACTCGGGACGTGTACGATGTTTGTCTAACCGTTCTTAAAAATTTTCTTGGTCAAATTCTCCAAGATTTCCTGAATTTGAAAGAAACACAAGTCCTACGAAATGGTTTAAGAACGTTCTTAAGAATGGTTGGTAAATATGGACCCAGATTACTTTGTCACATTGTTTTCAAAAGTCGCCTGTTGAAAGATGAAAAAGAGAAAAGGTCTTCTGCAGGAATGATATGTAATACAAAGTTAAACCGATGCCAGAAAGATAGACAAGAAAACCTTCTGAACAATAGGAAACTGAAACATAAATTCGCAGCATAATACAATAGTATAATCAATTAGGAACCAAATAACGATTGATCGGTACGAGTTCAGATTCAAAATGACTACATCTACATGTAAAGAGAGGAAATCGCTCGTGACTAGGGATTACCTCTTTGGCAAAACAGTTCACCAAAGTGTCTGTAGCAAGACGACAAATCAGTTGTCTGCAGGAAAAAGTTCTTCAAACAAAGATAAACCCTTGCTATAATCATTAGCTGACTTCCAGACGAACAAGAAAGCCTATATGATAATGTAATTAACCCTTTACCGAACCTTTACATGTTTCAACGATCCTGGGGAAGAAGGCTTCTGAAAACATTGTCGGAAAAGGAGAAAATGCTGATAATCAGCAATTTCTCCTTTACCGTCAATGCTTCCTATCATGTATATCAAGGACAAATTCCACCATTTAAGCCCATTTTGACTTGGCGTATGTTTAATAAAGGGATACGAAAGTTCACAGGTTGTATTTACAGCTCTGAAATACCTTGTACCGCAGGAAAAACTTCTTATTAGTTATAAATCATGAACACATAAGGCACCCTCCGCGTTGATGGCGTGTGAAACATTTTTAGGCTGCTCAAAACTTGTTATCCAATATATCGAAGATAATTTGGATCAAAACTGACTTCAAATTGCAAATATCCGGCTTTTTTGAGTGATTTAACCTCAATATACCCATTGCATTTATTTACCTAAGATTGATTAACCAACTTTACCCTTTGTTCTAAATAGAAATACGATACGCAATTATGAATGTATTTTGTATTATATAGTCAGAAGTCAACTTGCACATACTTCCAGTCTGATTTCGGTCCTTTATCATAATGGTTTGAATTATATATTTGAGCCACGCTCTGGCAAAAGGGGGTTTTCATGATCCATTCAAGCCATCACATAAAATTTTATGGATCCATAACAGCCACTTTTTTAGAAACCAACTTAATTATGAGATAGACTCGTCCTTGGACAAAATTGACAAATAACGAAAGTTCCGACCCAGGTCGGCCTGCGCGGATTGCGTTGGCTGACCTTGGCCGAAACTTTTCGCTATTGATACTTTTCTCAGATGCATTAAGCCCCCTTTCCACAAAGCATGGCACATTTTTTTTTCAAATGACAATGAATTGTAAACAGCCTATTTACTTTCTTTTTTGTTACTCTCAACAATACTAAGTCAGCTGGGTATATGTCAGAAAATAGCCCTTGAATAAAAGCTAAAATGAAGATCTCATTTCGGAATTCGCAGACGTTAATTACCTGCTTTGGCGTCTTGCATCCGCATATAGATGTAAATTTTAATTAGCTTTGATCAACAAAAATAATATTACCTGAAACAAAGATAAATTTGAATCAGTTTTATAGACTATGAGCCCCATTTGCTAGTAAGCACCAGCACTGCATCTATTCGGATTTAGTCGTCTTTAATTCAAATCGCTTGCCGCCGAATGTACTCGTTTTTTTCCCTAGGGCTAAAATTTCACTGAAATCAACAGACCTCTCCGATTATACAATTATCGTCCCTAGCCAGGCTTCCAGCCCGATCATATTGTTTCCTTTTATACGAGTATAATTCGGACGTTACTTTGTCAAAAGATTTTTGACAAAGTAACGTCGGAATACATAAAAGGAAAAAATGATCGGGCTGGAACCTAGGCCACATCGTCCCGTCCGTAAGTCTCGATTTAAGCTCTTGGGTCCTGGTAGTGGGAATTCAGCTGCCGTCATTTTGTTTTCACCAATATTCAGATTAATCTTCCATGGTTGTAGGAATGACTTACCAAACATACAGAACTCTAGTTTCAGTCGAAAACCCTTCAATATCGAATCTTGCAATGATTAGAAGACAAATGGGGTTTTTAGGAAACTGTCAAAATTAGACTAAGAATATCCTTTTGTAGAAGTATTTTGTGAATAGTCAATGTTGGTCAAAAGTCAGCAAAGGACCGTTGGAGAACCAATGAAATGGACAGTGTACTTTTACGGTGCTGAGCTATCGTGGAAAAAAAAAAAAAGAAGTTTGAAACCATCGTAAGGAAAGAAGGACATGCTGTAACCGGCATTTTGCTCCTGCTTTCATGATGTGTGTTCAACCTTTTGAAGACAAATTCGATCATTTGAGATGTACCAGATGTAACTTGTCATGAATCTATGAAATTGCTCAATCCCGAGTTTTAACGACCCCAAGGAAAACGATGTTGAAAACATTTTTTGAGAAAAGGAGAAATTGCTGGTAACCAGCATTTTCTCCTTTTCCCATTTTTTTTCCTCCCGTTTCAAAGATTAATTTCCTAATTTGTGCAACATGTAATTTGTCATCAGCAAAATTCAATGCTTTCAATTTGGAAAACCAGTCTAAAATTTTGTTGTTTTGTTGTCTGGTAAAGAGTTGAATATGATATCGGAAATCTCACACTTTGTAGCGACAGGAGAAATTGGTCTTTATAAAGCATTTTCTGCTTTTGCCACAACAGTTGGTCACTGTAAGACGAAAAGAGATCTCTGCGGGAGGTAATACGTTATTCATAATAGTAAAGTATCCTTTGACCTGGTTGCCGACAAAACTGTTCCAATTTCTTGTCATTTATTGGCGGTTTCTTGGATGATGTATCGACGTTATTATTATAACATGTCTACTGTAAATATACTTTGCATCGTGTTCTTTTTTTCTGTTGGCTGACTGATAAAAACCACATGGTTCCATTTAGCATTCACTTACAATGTGTAAAAGTACTATAACCCCCTTCTAAACCGCAAAGAATTTATCCTGATGATAGGTCGCACAGTCTGCTAGTAATTGATGAGGTCGCTTCACTCTTATTCTCTGTTAACCCTTAAGCTGCTAAGCGCAAATCACTGACCTTTAGCGGACATTGTAGATTAAGATCAGACTGCACAGAATGTGCAGTCTGATCTTAGATCTACACTGTCCGATAAGGAGGTATTTTTCCAAGAAAAAAATTATTTTGAAATAACATTATTCGGGGTTTTTACGGTGGGCTTTAAAGTTTGGTTCAACTTATTTATAAGGATAGGGGTTAAAACATGTTGCCACCTGTACGAAAAGACTACTTCTATTTCGTTGCTGTTGTATTTGTTGTTGTCATAATTGTAAATGATGATGATGATGATGATGACTAACTTTCAGGGTTTAGGTTCCTTTCTGCTCTTTGGCTGTAGGTATTTTAGGTATTGCCCTTTCTGAGAGAAAAAAAATGGTTACCAGGAGGTCCGGGTACGATACCTTAGCTCTTCTTCAAATAGACTCCGTTGTGTGTGTGTGTATTTGCATGTATTTTTCTTTGTACCCAGTGCAAGGTATTGATATACGCTAGGCTACCCTATCTGCCTAGGAGTCTGACCTTTCAACCTCTAATTGGGTGAGAAACAAGAAAAAACGGTTTTGGCAAATCTGATACCTGGCCGAGGATCGAAACCTGGACATTCGTATGGAATTGCTCCAGCAAGACAGTATTGCTTTTGTTATAAAAACAGATCAATTTTGACAACGTTTTGCCAATAGAGGAAACTGCTCGGAACGACAAAACTTTCTTACGCCACAATTCTTTTACCTGTATTTATGTATTTAACCGTAATTAATGTAGTCTATCCATATTGAACACGGATGTTTTCAAAAGCAATTTCCTTCAACTTTGAGCCATGCTCTGTGAAAATATGTCGAGCCCCGGTAGCTCAGTCGGTAGAGTACAGGACTTGAGAACAGGGGATCGCTGGTTCGATTCCCGGCTCGGCCAGTTTCTTTCAGAGGATTGATGATAGTCATTGCGACAGGATTCATTCCTCTCTCACCGTTGACCATTGTTTCGACGATGGTTATGTGGGAAAGCAGCCAGTGGCTTGGAGAGAATATTGTGCGAAATACTGGTGTACGAAACTCCAGGAAAGCATGGATAGGTGCACTGGCCGCCGCGATATAACTGAAATAATGTTGAAAACGGCGTTAAACACCATACAATCAATCAATCAATCATTCTGTGAAAATATGACATGCTCTGTGGTTACATGCATCTGCAAAAAAGGATCGACCCAGGTCAGCCTGCGCCGAAACTTTTTGCTTTGGTCAATTTTTTGCATGTGCAGGGGCTATTCTACCTCATGATTCAGTCAGTTGTTAGACAAAATGGATTTTATTGACCCAATTATAATTGGCGTGCAACACACGAAAAGGGGCCTTCGGATATATGCGTAAAAGTGTGTCGTCCCAGATCAGCCTGTGCCGTCTGTGACTAATCCAAGACGACACTTCCGGTTTTTGTGCGATTTTCTGTTTCGTGAAAGTCTACTGTATGAAAAAATCTTATGTAGTCGTAAAGTGTTGTCTCGGTTTAGCCTGCGCGGACTGCGCAGGCTAATCCGAGACAACACTTTACGCAAATGTCCGAAGGCCCCTTTTCGTGTGTTGCACGCCATATGATGTTCTAGTACTCATTTAAGTAATACATGTAGTAGTAATCTAAGTACTTTTGTTTTGGACATTTCTTGAATCAAAAAGCATTGTGTGCATACGATTGATTGCTTGAGTACCAAATACGTTAGATGGCATTAATTACTTGACAATATTCCAGCTTAAGACTGAAATTACAGAGTCCATATTTTTCGACGCAAAATAACAATATTATTCTCCAGTTGATACGCTATTACTAATTCTTTTCCTCCTTTTAAAACCAAAAAGAACCACTTTCTAATGCACAGCCATCAAAACACTTTCGCTTTGGAGAAAAGATTAACCCTTGGGCTGCTAAGCGCGACTCAAGGACCTTTTGCGGACAGTGTAGATCAAGATCAGACTGCACAGAATGTGCAGACTGATCTTGGATCTACACTGTCCGGTAAGGAGATTTCTCTTTCCCCCCCCCCCCCCAAAAAAAAAGGAAAAACCCTTTGAAATAGCAAAATATTGTTTTTTACTATCGGTTTGTAAAATTTTATCTCACTTATGTAGCGGGATAAAGGTTAAATGCTCCCGACCTTCATTTTTTTTCCTGGGAGGGACAATAGTGTTAATGTTCTCCGAACTCAGTAATTTCTCTTTTTTGCCGTTTGTGATAGTAATCCGGTGTCTACGCCCTTTAAAATATTTATCAAAATACTGATTTCGAGCGATAACGCGATGTGCAGAAATGAGTGGTTATTTTTATCATGAACTTTTTCTCATTCAAGACTGAGATTCCGATTGTGTTTTTGCTCTCGTTTGTACGAGATTTGATTCAGATAACCGGTACCGTAAAGTTTTCAAGAATAGTTTCCGTTCATTCACAAATTCATTTGTTTGATGAATATTTACATAAAATGATAACAATAAATGCCCGGTGCTTATAAAACTTGATTCCACGCTAAACTGAGTTCATGCTTAAACTTGAAGTGTCATTTATGCTCAGTAAAGTACGGTATGCAACTCTGAAATGTAGACTTTGGTTTAAAGATACATCTGTACTCGTTTTCAGCCAGTTTTTTAACCGTTTCATCTTTATTGTATCAAACTGTAATAACATAATTCTTGTATCATTATGCCAAATGTTGCTACTGTCGTTTACATAGATTACAACGGATAGAGAATGCATTTCATTTTCCACAGGCCACCAAAGAAATCACTTTTGTGACGTTTCCGGTTTTAAATCGAAGATTTGCGATATGTGAACCATGCTCTGTGAAAAGGAGGCTTTATGCATCTGCGAAAAATATCGACCAGATCAGCCTGCGCAATCCGCGCAGGCTGACCTGGACCTAAACTTTTCGCTATTGGTCAATTTTCTGTATGTATTAAGCCCCCTTTTGCCAGAGCATAGCTCATATGTATTAATCCCTAACACCATATATATCGGTAATCTATGTTTACACAGCTGGCCAAATTCTGAACTATTCTACAGTCTATCAAATTCTTACAGCGTTTTTTTTCCTCTGTGGCTGTAAGGATGCACATACCTTTAACCCTTTAGCTGCTAATCGCGACTTACTGACTTTTTGCGGACAATGTAGATCAAGATCAGACTGCACAGAACGTGCAGTCTGATCTTTTATCTACACTGTCCAATACAATAGTTTCTTTCCGGTGAAATCAACTTTGAAACCGCAATGTTTGGGCTTTTAGTATTGAGTAGAAATTTGTGTTTCATTTATTCAGCAGCTTAAGTGTTAAATGAAGACAAATGAAGGTCAGAGGTTACTCCATATGGTCCATCAAATTACATTTATACAACTTTGAAATTTCATGATCAGCTGAGTTGAGCACGAAAAAAGTTTTATAAGCACTGACCAAGAAGATTGTGTGAGAATGAGGACAAACTTGTTTATTTACAGTCTGACTAAGATCAGCGCAGACAGTTGGATATCCTAAGTTTAACCCTTTACCACACAATCCCGACTTTTGAGAAAGAAGCCTTCTGAAAACATTGTGGGAAAAGGAGAAAATGCTGGTAACCAGCAGTTTCTCCTTTTCCCACAATGTTTTCTACCCTCCCCGAAACAAATTTCCATTTTTCTGTCACATTTATTTTGTCGTCTGCAACTGCTTTCAATTTGGACTAGTCTAAAATTTTGTCGTTTGGTAAAGAGTTAATGGCTTTCTACGGTCTGTCCATATCTCGATAAGACGGTTGCAAACTGAGCTTGACAACAGTCTAATGATTGTGAACATGGATACGGGTTACATTTCATCACAAAAAATAACATTCTAGCGCTTGAACACTAGAGGGAAAACCTTTTTAGTCTTGTAGTAGACCGTGTTTTACCCTTAACCTGCTAAATAAGTTGAATGTAATTTTTCAAGCCAATTGTAAAACCCCAAATATGGCTATTTCAAAGTCATTTTGGGGGAACCTATCTCCTTATCGGACAGTGTAGATCAAAGATCAGACTGCACATTCTGAGTAGCGCTTACCATTCTAAGGTTTAGAAAGATTCTCTCCCCCCCCCCCCCCCCCCCAAAAAAAAAAACCTTCAAACGAGAAATGCATCGTCTGAATCTTCTGTGTTGCGCGATAATGTTTCATTCGTCTGCTGCAACTTTAACAGACGACAAAATTGAAACCTGTTCATTTTTGCGGGTATTTGCAGACTAGACATCAAATATGGTTCAAATGATGGCATTTACTTATATCATTCCTCCTAAGGATCATGAAAGTACGGTACTGTTTGGTAAATAGTTCACCATTTCCCTACAATCTGGAGTATTCACGACCTTCAGGAAAAAGGCTTTTGAAAACATTGTGGGAAAAGGAGAAACCACTGGTAAGCAGCATTTTCTCCTTTTCCCACAGATTTCTTCCCTTCTAAAGACAAATTTTGAATTTTTAGTAGCATTTACCCTGACGTCTGCGAACTCTTTCAATTTGGACAAGTCTAAAATTTTGTCGTCTGGTAAAGATATAATTACCTTTATGCTTCTAAGCGCGACTCAAAGACCTTTTTCGGACAGTGTAGATCAAGATCAGACTCCACAAAAGGTGCATTCTTACTTTAGATCTACACTGTCCGATAAGGAGATATTTATTCACCAAAAATGACTTCGAGATAGCAACATTCAGGTTTTTACTGTCGGCTTGAAAGTTTCATTTAACTTATCCAGGAGGTTAATCGTTAACCCTTTACCAAACTATCCCGACTTTTAACGACCCTGTGAAAGAGGCCTTTTGAAAACATTGTGGGAAAAGGAGAAAATGCTGGTAACCTTTCAAACACAAAATTCAATTTTGAGTGACATTTATTTCGTCGTCTGCAAACGCTTTCAATTTAGATGGCCTTAAATTTTGTCGTTTGGTGAAGAGTTAAGCTTTGTCGAGCCCGATAGCTCAGTCGTTAGCGTACAGGGCCAGTGTTCCAGTCTTCTTAACCCTTTCCCAAACAAGCCCTGGTTTTCACGTGTCTGCAGTTCAAGTCTGTTGAAAACACTGTGGGAAAAGGAGAAATTGCTCGTAACGAGCAATTTCTCCTTTTCCCACAGTGTTTTCTACCCTTTTTGATAACTTTCTGCCATTTTCATCAAATTTAAAATTGTCGTCTGCAAACTCTTTCAATTTGGACCAGTCCAAAATTTGTCGTTTGGGAAAGGGTTAAATTGAACCCCAGTTAACCCTTTACCAAACAACAAAATTTTAGACTGGTCCAAATTCAGAGCATTTGCAGACGACAAATAAAATGATACTCAAATGATAAGATTTGTATCAGAAAGGGTAGAAAACAATGTGGGAAAAGGAGAAAATGCTGGTTACCAGCATTTTCTCCTTTTCCCATAATGTTTTCAAAAGGCATTCTTTTCCAGGGTCGTTAAAACTCGGGATTGTGTGGTAAAGAGTTAACCCAAACTCTAAGACTGGTGTCAGAAATTGTGACAGGACCAGCTTCTCTCTCTCCACTGAACACTGTCACAATGTTCACATGGGAAAGCTTCGACTGGCTTCGAAAGAGTGTTGCATGCGAAGGAAACTCATGGATAGGTGCACTGGCCGTTGTTACATGGTTAACTCTTTACCAAACGACAAAATTCCAGACTGTTTGATATTGAAAGCATTAATTTTGCAGATGACAAAATAATTGCAAATTTAAAATTGAAACTTGTTTTGGGGAGGGTAGAAAACATTGTGGGAAAAGGAGAAAATGCTGGTTACCAGCATTTTCTCCTTTTCCCACAATGTTTTCAAAAGGCTCCTTCCTCAGGGTCGTTAAAAGTAGGGATTGTGTGGTAAAGGGTTAATTGATATAACATTGAACTCGGCGTAACACACAAAACAAGTACTTAAGCTTCACTGACCATACTAACGTTAGTAAGGGGTCAACTCGTGGATTTCAAACAGTGGTTTTCACTCGGTAACATAACAATATTTTATGGTATCTTAAGCTGAAAACTCAATGTAAAGAAACAGAAGAAAAAAAGAAGACAGCCGTCTACTGATATATTATCTAACCTTTGATAATATGAAGAACACTTAATTGTCATAAAACATTAATGTTCTATAATTAGTTCCCCCCATTAAAGTTGTGGCCTATATTTAACATATTACAACGAATATGTTAAGTAATTTGCACTAACCGGGTTCGTGAAGTTTGCTTTCTTTTTCTTTTGATATTGCATTAGTTTTTGTTGACTAAACCTTTTTACCAAACGGCCCTGTGTATTAACGACCCTGAGGGAGAAATCTCTTGCAACCACTGGGTGTAAAGAAGCATTTGCCCCTTTTTCCACAATGATTTCTACCCTTTTCAAGTGAGTGGTGTTTAATTTGGTGTCCGTTTTCAAAAGTGGTCAAATCATGGACAAAGGCCTAATGAGATGGGTATGTTGATTAACCCCTATCATGCTAAATAAGTGAAATTAAAACCCAAATTTTTGCAATTTCAACTGTCTTTTCTTTTTTTTGTGGGGGGGGGGGGGGGGGGGGGAGAGACGTATCCTTATCGGACAGCTTAGATCAAGATCAGACTGCACGTTCTGCACAGTCTTATCTTGACCTGCACAATCCGCAAAAGGTCCTTGAGTCATGATTGGAAAAAAATATTGGAAAAGGAAAGTTTTGGCCTATGTCAGCCATGGCTCATTTGTTTTCTCAAAACTTTGTTTCCGTTCAGAACAAAAATCTGGCGAAACTTTCAATCAGTTCTGATAATCGTATCACACATTACGGTGCAATATGAAAGACAAAACAACGAATCGAAATGAAGAAAAGTATGAAAGATGACAACAACAAATACATAATCAAAGTGAATTTTAAATTGATGAAAATGTTGATTGCTATACGAGACATACTCTGGCAAAAGGGGGCCTAATGCGACTCCGTGATGCAGGATACCAATCAAGCCATCACATAGTGATGGATCCATAATAGCCACTTTCTTTAACAACCGACTTTAATCATGAGGTAGACTGGTCCTTGGACATACAGAAAATTGACCAATAGCGAAAAGTTTCGGCCCAGGTCAGCCTGCGCGGGCTACGCAGGCTGACCTGGATCGATACTTTTCGCGGATGCATTAAGTCCCCTTTTCACAGAGCATGGCTTATATGTACAGTGTATTTTACAGCCACCCACAGTGCACAATCATCTGTTTTCATCTTGTATTAAATCGACAAAATTTTTATCGCTTATTGCAAAAACAAAATAATTTACATAAGACCTGTTTAATATTTCAAAAACTACGTAACAGAATTTACCTTTTTTATGGCGCTGGTGATGTCATTGAGTAAGGAGAATGACGAATTCCCTTTTTACGCAAAAGTTTCCAAATTTGTTTAAAACAGTAATTATGTACAAATGTGTGGCTCTCTGAGAGAGAGAGAGAGAGAGAGAGATTATTATTTTTTAACCCTTTAGTTACGAAGAGACACTGGTAAAAAGTAAAAATGTGAAGTTGCTTCGACGACATGCTATTCCAGAGTTTCGAAGACAGAGTCTGTCAGCAAACGAAACCTGCTCAGGTCACGTGTGAGATATAAATTTTAAGTCTGCAAAGCGCATCTCAATGAGCATTTTCGTAAAGTGTAGATCAAGATCAGATCTGTACAGAACGTGCAGTCTGATCTTGTAGTATGTCTTCGAATTCCTGTAGGAAGATATTTTTCCTGGGTCACGGATTGTGAAATTGTATATTTGGGTGTTTACTAGCAGCCAGAAGTTTTCACTTTTATCTGAGTCATGCTCTGTGAAAAGGGGGCTTAATGCATCTGCGAAAAGTATCGACCCAGGTCAGCCTGCGCAGTCCGCGCAGGCTGACCTGGGCCGAAACTTATAGCTATTGGCAAATTTTCTGCTTGTCAATGTACCAATCTGCCTCATGATTAAGTCGGTTGTTAGAAAAAAGTGGGCGTTATGGATCCATACTTATGTGATGGCTTGACTGGTATCATGGATCACAGAGGTGCATTTAGCCCCCTTTTGCTAGAGCATGGCTCAATTTCTTTAAGCAAGGTTCAGGGTTAATACATATTTTCGTCTTTAGAAGACTTCATTTCGTCTTGCAGCAGATCAGTATTGGGAAAACAAAATATCGTCGAAAACTGAGAATATAACGGCAAATGTTGCTTTAGTAACTTAACTCTTTACTAAAAAAAAACATGTCCGAATTGAAAGCTTTTGCACACGACAAGTTACATGTGCCTCAGATCAAAGCATTTGTTTTTTTGATCGGGTAGAACATGGTCTGGGAAAAGGAGAAAATGCTGGTTAACAGCATTTTCCTCCTTTTGCCATTTTTTTTTTGTTCCAAAACCCTTCTTTCTCTGAGTCGTTAAAAGTCGTGATTGTTTGGTAAAGGATTAATCTGCTATTGAATTGCCTAAGCCCGTATTCACCTACCTCGTTTCTGAGATAACTGCCCTCCATGTCTAAAGCTGATTTTGTTTTATCTGTCAAATAAGGTCCTATCTCATACTGATATCTACTTAAAGTTTTGTCAGAGTTGTTGTCATCATGTTTGAGGGATGGAAGACTCTTACAGACTACAGACACACTGAGAAGTATCATATAGAACACCGACGTTAAAGTATCGCCCATCTTCTGGTCATTTTGAAGGCTATAACACACAATACATACTCGATGATACACCATGTACACCATGTAAACCAAAAGTCGTGATTGTTTGGTAACGGATTAATCTACTCTTGAATTGTCTAAGCCCGTATTCACCTGCAGTTCTCCATTGTATCCATAGTCTAGTTCCGAACAATTTTTAAAATTCCAAAGTAACACCATTTCTGATTGGCTAAACCTAAATGGTTCAGCCAATCAGAAATTGTTTTACTTTCTAAATCGAGATGTTGGACTAAGAATACAATTTAGAATGGTTGGTAAATACGGGCCCATGATTATGTATGTTGATCAATGCTCTCTTCAAAGTCGTCTGCTGCAATCTTGTTTCAGAGAATGACAAGTGAAAGAGCCCTCCGTGGTAAATCTTTCTGTTAAAAAACAACAACAACAACATAAACACCCTTGTCACTCAATTAAGTGCGTTTAACACGAAGATAACCGAAGTTGTAACTCCCAGCATGTTACAACATGAAGTCTTTACCTGCTCGCTGTGAGATCTATACACTTTACAACGCCCTTACATCAATCATTGCCTCACAAATCTTTTTGCCTTTTTGCATGACTCTCAAATTTACCCCTCTCTGCCCTAGTTAACCCCCTGATTGCTAAATAACTCTTTACCAGACGACAAATTTTACATTCCTCCATATTGAAAGCATTGGCAGGCGACATATGAAATTTTGGCTAAAAGTTTTTTATTTTTGTTTCAATAGATAGAAAACACTGTGGGAAAAGGAGAAAATGCTGGTAACCAGCATTTTCTCCTTTTCCCACGGTGTTTTCAAAAGCCTTGTCAATTAGCCTTATTAAAACGCGGGATCATTTGGTAAAGGATTAACCCTTTGGTTGCCATATAAATGAAATGAATGGTTTAAGTCTGTGAAAACTGCCATTTTTTTGTGACTGTACGGCTGTTTATGCTCCGGCAGGGGCGTTCCTATCAGTGAAAATAAAAGTAGGCCTGTGAGAAAGTCCTTGGCTCCTTTTCCAGCATTGATTAATGAAGCAAAGGGCCAAAATCTTTGGAATTGGGATCGATCCCCGTCCCCAAGGCTATCAATTTTTTCCCAACATGTAGAAAAAAAAAACTCCGTTTTCTAGAAAACTGTGATATTGTCTATTATGTGTGTCATGCTTTCATTTTTCTATTGTCTAAGCCCCTTCCTCTGTGTTACAAAAACTATATTATTCCCCGTCTACTTCTCTTCCTTTTCTTTCAAATTACAAAGGTATAATTATGCAAGGGTACGCCTTGGGCTTAAGGGCGTATGCGCGGGTACGTCCCGGCCTAGATCTCTTTTGCAAAATGTGGAACAGTACACGAAAGGTGCATTTTGATCTAGACTCCACAGTGTCTACTTCAGCACCCTTTGGCTTAGAAAATTACATGTTTTTCTCTTGTTTTTGAACAAATAATCATAAAGATAAAAGGAAGCCAAAAGGCTGGCAAAAGAATCATAAACACACTGTCGTTTGCAAGAAAGTTTTTCAAACGGGTACCCTTTCAAACGGTGAATTTTTCTAACGCATAAGACGACTCTGAAACAGAATTATTATTGTGACGATCTGAGAATCTTTATTTTCTCTTTCTTTTTCTCTCATTCATTGTTTTTTCTTAAACACTTTTTGTGTGCCATTTTCGAGTAATCCTTTCTTTTTCAATTCTCCCCAAGGTTTCTCCCAGTGCGTTTTCGTTAGTGTTGTGGCTTTTTTTTTTTTCGTAGAGAGAATTTGCACACGTGACTACGTGACTCAGTTTTATAACTTGTTACAATTCCTACTTCCAATGATGGCAGTGTAACATGCATTACCTCATTACCAGACGATATAATCATAGACTTGTCTGAACTGAAAGTATTTACAGACGATAAATTCGGTGTACCCGAAATAATGGCATTTCTCTTTGAAAAAGTAGAAAACATTGTGGGAAAAAGAGAAAATGCTGGTTACCAGCATTTTCTCCTTTTCCCACGACGTGTTCAGAAATCGTTCACCTCCGAGGTTCTTTAAAACATAGTATTGTTTGGTAAAGGAAGTAAAGAAGACGAAAGACTGTCAAAAACGACATCACCTAGGAACAGTATCAGCATGCAATATATTCAGAAGTCCCTTTTTTCAAAAACCTTACGTAAAGTTCTCCAATTTAGTATGTACATCTAAAATTCCAAATCCACACTATTCGAAACCTTTACACGCTAAAACGCTGTAGAACCAGACAGATGGCGCGTCAGCCTCTCACGTCAGAGGCACTGGGCTCGAATATCATTATTAGCGAGGGTCAACCAGGCTGTGGCAATGTCCACAACAAGCGCAAGTACTGGTCAGGTTCCCAGGGAGCAATCACCGAGAATGATGAGTTATACTAAGTTGTAAGAACTTGTCTCAGAAACGGCCCGGGTCCGTATTCACCAACCATTCTTGAGAATATTCTTAGTCTTATTCTCCAAGATTTTCTACATTTGAAAGTAACACAACTCCTAATTGGCTAAACCATTTGGTTTAGCCAATCAGGAGATGTGTTTCTTTCAAATGTAGAAAATTCTGGAGAACAAGACAAAGAACGTTCTTAAGAATGATTGGTGAATACGGACGGCCTGATATAAGATAAACGAGCGGCACTCTGGCAATATGGGGTTTAATGCATCTTCGTGAAGCAATTTGTATACCAAGAAAGTCGCCACCTGGATCCATAAAATCCATTAAATCTAACAATCGACTGGATCTGAAGGTAGAATGGTCCTTTTACGTGCAGAATATTGACAAATAGCAAAAAGTTTCGATTCAGGTCAGCCTGCGCGGACTGCGCACGCTGACCTGGGTCGATACTTTTTGTAGATTCATTAAACCTCTTTTCACAGAGCAGAGCTCTAATAGGCCTAAACTCGAGAAAAAAGATCGAGAAATCAAAAATAAAACCTGATTATTACTGTACGTAAATTTGACTGAAAAAAATAAAAAAAGGGTCTGGGAAATCAACCAGATTAAGATAAACAGTCAAAGAGTTTCTAAAAAAAATTGACCTGGAAAGATTTAAACTGTGCCCCAGTTTTTACGTTATCTATCAGTTGACAGACAAGCTTACATGACGAATTTAGACTCATATATCATTGTGATTACCAGTCTACGATGAGCACTTATCTTCAACAACATAGCTACAAGTTACACATGGTTAACCCTTTACCAGACGACAAAATGATTTTACAGATGACAAAATAAATGTTACTCAAAAACTGAAATTTGTTTTTTGTGAAGGGTAGAAAACATTGCGGGAAAGGTTACCAGCATTTTCTTGTTTTCCTACAATGTTTTCCAAAGGCTTTTTCCTTAGGGTCGTTAAAACACGGGGATGTGTAGTAAAGGGTTAACCCTTCACCAAACAACAAATGTTAGGCTTATCCAGATTAAAAGAATTTGCAGACGACAGATCCAGTGTGAGTCAAATGATAGAATTTGTCTTTAAAAGAGTAAAGCATAATTGAAAACAGGAGAAAATCTTTGTTATTAGCACTTTCTCCTTTTCCAAAAATTTCCAAAAGCCTCTTTCACCAGGGTCGTTAAACCACCGGACTGTTTGGTATTAAAGGTTAAAGGCCGACGGATAGCCAGCCGCCATTGTTTGCCTTGTCATCAGGTCAGAAAAAAAATTAAAGGGCTCTATACCTCCTTTAATAGTCAATCTATCATAAGGAAAATAACATGTGCAGAAGTTTCGGTATAAAGTGAGGTTGAAGTTTTATAATAAATAGCCGTTTTTTTTTCCCCTTCCAAATGCTGTTCTCCGTTCCAACCACTTTTGTAATAAACGACCGATTGCAAAATTTTCAAATGCATTTTTTCTACCTTTCATGATGTTTCTGTAAAGTTTGGGGTTAAAATTATCCATGGGTTAATATTGAAGGAATATAGCGAAGTTGAAAACTTTATTACAAAAAGCCGTTTTATTACAAAAGTGGTTCTAACACTCCATTACAATTTTGGTAAAATTGATTGAATACAGTAGGAGCAGAAAAGGACACAAAATTCCGTCTTAAGACGGACGAACGGGCAAACAAGCAGACAACACGATTCCAGTGTAATGTAACCCCTCCCCGCTAACGTCCTTTTATGGGGACATAAAAAGACCATGTAATACTATGCGCAGATTCGATCCCATGGGATTTGATATCGTGTAATATTTTATAATCTTGTCATATAATCGTGAAAATGTCCGAGTTTTTAATTATGAAATGGTCATATAGTGAAAGTTTTATTTCAGACTATCGTACTTCTACAGATAAGGAGTCGCTACTTTCCCACAGACATAAATTTCGCCACTTTCCCACAAACATAAATTTCCTACAGTTGATACGTTATTATATGAGCCAAATCTCCGTAATGCATGATACCAATCAAGTCGTCACATAATTAGGGACCCATAAAATTCATCAAGTGTAACAACCGACTGTATCATAAGGTAGATTGGTCCTTTGACATACAGAAAATTGACCATTAGCGAAAATTTTCTGCCCAGGTCAGTCAAAGGACCTGTCTACCTCATGATTCAGTTGGTTGTTAGACAAAATGGACTTAATGGATCCATAATTATGTGATGACTTGCTTGATATCATGCATCACGGAGATGTATTAAGCCCCCTTTTCACAGAGCTTGGCTCATTTACAAATACCACAGAGGACAAACATCTGAAAGAAAGGAAACTACCGGTTTAAACAGTACAAAAAAAAAATGCCGGAAAAGCCTCTCACATCCAATTCAGTGATACATTTTTCTCGTAAAATGAAACGATAGTGAATAACAAATACACACAGGTAATCGGACGCAAAAACTGAAATTTACCCTTGGAAAGGTAGAAAACATTATGGGGGAAAGGAGAAAATGCTGATCATCAGCATTTTCTCCCTTTCTCTCAATGTTTTCAAAGTCCTTTTTTTACTGCCAGCGACTGGAACTTTAACCCTTTACCAGACGACAAAATTTTAGCCTTGTCCAAATTGAAAGCATTTGCAGACGACAATTTTAATGTGGCTCAAATAGTGCAATTTTTCTTTGATAGGGTAGAAAACATTGTGGGAAAAGGAACAAATTTTCTCCTTTCCAACAATGTTTTCAAAAGGCTTCTTTCCAAGGGTCGTTAAAATGTGGCATTGTGCCGTAAAGGGTTAACAGACCGCCCGGTACTGCATTATCAGACTCATAATACTCTCCATGCTTTGAAATGGTAAGAATAAAACTTGTCTACAATTTGACCCCTCCAATTGTTAACTTTTGGCCACTAGCGGGCATTTAACACAAAAATGACAATTTTATAATGATCGAACCGACAACTGGCCATAAATAGATTAAGGATGGTGTATTTTTTTGTTTGTGTGATTTTAACGCCGTTTTCAACATTAGTTCAGTTACAGCCTACCGCAGCGGCTATTGCACCTATCCATGCTTTCTTAGAGTTTCTTTTACCAGTAATTTGCACAATATTCTTCACACATGAAAGGCCGTTTTCCCACATTACTATCGTCGAAACAGTTATCAGCTGTGAGAGAGGATTGAATCCTGTCGCAATTGTTATGATTAATGCCCGAAATGAAATCTGCCAAACTGGTGATTCGAACCCCTGACTACCTGGTTTCAGGCTTTGAATGTAACCGACTGGGTCACCGTGCTCCGCAGATTTAGGATGGTACGATATGGCCAGGCACACTTGCAAGGCTCGAACAACTCTTCTGAAACACTTTAACCCTTTACTATACAACCACGAGTTTTAACGACCCTGAGAAAGACACCTTTTGGAAACATTGTGGGAAAAGGAGAAAATAATTAACGGCAAAAAAAACCCCCATAATTCTAGCAGCATTTAAATTGTCGTCTGCAAATGCTTTTAATTTGGACGACTCAAATTTTTGTCGTTTGGTAAAGAGTTTAGCAGTTATATCCATCAATCAGCAAAGGTATCTTACCCAATAAATGGTATAATTATCTCTTTACCAAACGACAACATTTTGGACGTTTCTAAATTGCTTAAAACAAAGTGCTCCTTTCTTACAGTGCTTTCTAAACTTTTGAGAACATGCAATTTTTGCAGGACAATTTGTTAAAATTGTGTGTAGGTCTGAAAAAGCCCGTGCAGTAAAAAGCTATGGATTAAAATTTGATTCACAGACACATGTAACAAAAAGGTTTGAGCACCTTTCAGCTCCATTGGCTAGAAACGGAACTTTCGCAGACGGCATAGATCAAGATCAGACTACACAGAATGTAATGTTGAATTTATACCGTTAGCTTATCTACTGAAGCCTATGTGATAAATGATTTTCTAAGACTAGGTGAATTGTTATTTGTAGTCGTCGAAAGAGGCCGAGTTTAACACTGTGTTATACAATCCCGAGGTTTGACGACCCTGAGGAAGAAATCTTTTGAAAACATTGTGGGAAAAGGAGAAAATACTGGTAACAACCATTTTCTCATTTTTTTTCTTTTTTTTTTTTTTTTTTTTCATAATTTTTGCGATCCTTTCAAAGACAATTTCCACGATATAAGCTACATTAATTTGTCGTCTGTAAATGGTTTAGATTTGGGAAAGTGCAAAATTTTGTCGTTGGGTAAAGAATCAAATAGCGGATTAACTCTTAACCTGCTAAATAGCTTAAAAGGAACTTTCAAGCCGATAGTAACAAGCTGAGTTCGGCTCCTTCAAAGTTTTTTTTTCTTTTGGGGGGGGGGGGAGAGGAGGAATATTGGACAGTGTAGATTCAAGATCAGACGGCACGTTCTGTGCAGTCTGATCTTGATCTACACTGTCCGCAAAGGGCCATTGAGTCGCACTTAGCAGCCAAAGGGTTGAAATAAGAATTGAATGTTACTTACTGACAAGTTTTAATTTCCAGAGCACCGACAAAGAAACAGGTCCCCCCGTTTAGACAGTAATGCCTGTCCCTATGAGCACACGGAGAAGTGTGAGCACCAAATTTAATGTCCTTGTCGTCATCTGAATACGACAAAGCGAGTCCGTACTCGTGCAGATAGGATCGTCTTTGCCGACGTTTTCTGTGCACTGGAACTGTTTGATCACTGCTCGGCTGGCTTGTATCACTAATAAGAGCCTTGGTCAATGTTCGTTTTGATTTTGCAAAATTTGGGTCCCATTTTCTATACTTTCTTTCCCCGACATATTCATGATTGTTTATTTCGGGTTCAGATTTAATAACATTTCGGGATTTTATCACATTTGATATATATGCATTTGTATTTTTATCGTAAAATTTATCTTCCGAACGAAGGATTGAAGTAAAAAGTTTTTTCTTAAAAAAGTCAATATTTTTAAGTAGGGATATTTTGGTGAGATTTCGTGAAGTAAGCCTGTTTAATTCTGAGACCTCGTTTCTGAGATAACTGCCCTCCATGTCTAAAGCTGATTTTGTTTTATCTGTCAAATAAGGTCCTATCTCATACTGATATCTACTTAAAGTTTTGTCAGAGTTGTTGTCATCATGTTTGAGGGATGGAAGACTCTTACAGACTACTGACACACTGAGAAGTATCATATAGAACACCGACGTTAAAGTATCGCCCATCTTCTGGTCATTTTGAAAGCTATAACACACAATACATACTCGATGATACACCATGTAAACTACTGCGGCACATCACAGGCAACACCAACAAAATTAAATACCTTTTTCTCTTAAAGCACTGTCCAATCGCGTATTTATTTATACACAATTATTGTTTAATTTTCTACGGAATTCTAGTTTGGAACATATAATTAAGCGCGTTTTTCCTTTTTTATTCAAATTGAGGCAATAGTTTAAACGGTTAAGATAACAACTCAGTAAAATAAAAAAAGAGAAATCTTCACTCGTTAAAGCGTTATATTTTATAACAAATCCTTGCCGAAGTCATACATCAGAATAATTGTTAGTTCAGTTCTCGCCTTGCCACTTCGCAGTCAGATTAAACACATAGCACTAATCAACGCTTCCAGCCTCTTTTATACAAGTTGTGTACAAGTATTTCCCCGCTTCCTCTTACCTTGCTGTGACGCACGCGGGTTTTCCCGAAGTCAGATTATTGGTTGAAATTAACAGCCTGTAAAGGTTTGTTCCTTACTATACTATTAAATACCGACCAACAGCAGTTACTACTAAGTACTTTACGCATCCTTATCTATACAGTATAAGTGTTCCACTTCGGTCAAATTAAAATGAAGTGTGTCACCGTCAAATGTACCATATACTTTTCATTTTACTCATCGCGAATTTCCAGCAGCCAACTGAAAAGAGACCAACAACATGGCTGAAAGTTTAACCTTAGGATGCCTAGCGCGACTCGAGGACCTTTTGCGGACAGTGTAGATCAAGATCAGACTGCACAGAACGTGCAGTCTGATCTTGGATCTACAATGTCTGATAAGGAGATATATTTCCCCAAGAAATCCATTTGAAATAGCAGAATTTGGGTTTTTGTTGTCGGCTTAACTCTTTACCGAACGACAAAATTTTAGACTGGTCCAAATTGAAAGCATTTGCAGACGACATATTTTACATGGCTAAAATGATTGCATTTGTTTCTGAAAGGTTAGAAAACATTGTGGGAAAGGGAGAAAATGCTGGTTACCAGCATTTTCTCCTTTTCCCACAATGTTTTCAAAAGGCTTCTTTCTCAGGGTCGTTAAAAGTCGGGATTGTGTGGTAAAGGGTTAAAAAGTTTCATGTCACTTATTTAGCAGGATAGGGGTTAATATACAAATGTATAAAAGGTTGCAGAAGGAGAAATGATTTCTTTAAAAGTGGCATGCTGGATTAAAAAGAAAACGAAACTCGTAAGAAGGTCGTTCACTTTTAATCTTTGAAATCGAATTATTAGTTGGAACAAACATTGTTTCAGACTTTACCAAGTAATTCCGAATCTTAACGACCCTGAAGAAAACGGCTTCAGAAGCATCATGGAAAAAGGAGAAAATTCAAGTTACCATTTTTATGATTATTTTCAAAAATCGTCTGCTACAATACCAAAACAAAAAGTCATCAATATAGGTCGTTATTTTATTAACCCTTATCCTGCTAAATAAGTAAAATGAAACTTTCAAGCTGACAGTGAGAACCCAAATTTTGCTATTTGAAAGGTAAGGTTTATTTTTGAAAGATATCTCCTTATCGGACAGTGTAGACCCAAGACCAGACTGCACGTTCTGTGCAGCCTGATCTGGATCTACACTGTCCGCAAGAGGTCCTTGAGTCGCGCTTAGCAGCCTAAGGGTAAATCCAAATTCTAATGACTTATAATTATTGATGGCACCGACCTTTGTTTAATCTTTTACCAAACAATCTCGTAGCCAGCATCTTCTCCCTCTCTCAATGTTTTCTACCAATTCAGAGATAATTCTAGCCAGATTTAAGTTGTCGTCTGGGGAAAATCTTTCAAAATAAACGAGTGTAAACTTTTGTCGTTTAGTAAGGGGTTACGGATCTTATTATGGATTTCAAATATTTGAATGGACATTATTAAGCTTTAGAAATATATTGTATAATTGAACCATGCTCTGTGAAAAGGGGGCTTAATGCATCAGCAAAAAGTATCGACTCAGGACAGCTTGCGCAGTCCGTGCAGGCTGACCTCGGTCGAAACATTTTGCTTTTGGTGCATTTTCTGCATATCAAAGGACCAGTCCACCGTGTGATTAAATCGATTGTTATACAAAATGGATTTAACGAATCCGTAATTATGTATATATATCTTTATTAAAGTCTCATTCATATACAAAGCAAAGTTAAAAACACATTTAGGAACAATTCCAGTAAAAAAGTATATGACCATTCTACAAAAGAATTATAAGGGACTAGTATTTAAATGTTACAGAAAAGGAATAGAAAAGAGACAATATTTACGAACAAAGTTACCTGTTTAAAAAAAAAAAAAAACGCCAAGTTGCCTATAATAATAATGATGGTAATAATAATATTAATAATAAAGATAATGATAATAATAAAAATATGTGACGACTTGCTTGGTATCATACATCACGGAGATGCATTAACCATTAGGCTGATAAGCGCGACTCACTGACAGTGCAGATCAAGATCAGACTGCACAGAATGTGGAGATCAGACTGCACAGATAAGGAGGTATTCTTTTCCTAAAAATAAGTTTGAAATAGCATCATCCGGGTTTTTATTACAAGTTTGAAATTTACATTTCACTTATTCAGCAGGAGAAAGGTTAACTCTTTACCAAACAAGCCCTGGTTTTCACATGTCTGCAGTACAAGTCTTTTGAAAACACTGTGGGAAAAGGAGAAATTGCTCGTAACGAGCAATTTCTCCTTTTCCCACAGTGTTTTCTACCCGTTTTGAGATCTTTCTGCCATTTTTGTCAAATTTAAAATTGTCGTCTGCAAACTTTTTCAATTTGGACTAGTCCAAAATTTGTCGTTTGGGAAAGGGTTAAATCCCCATTTAACAGAGCATGGCTCATATCAATAGAAAGTTTCTAAACCACTGACAGCTCAAATTTTCCCGCTGACCGAACCGTAATTCAAGGGCGTAATTAAAGCTTCAGAATCGGTTCTAGGACAATTCGTATCAGATCATATGGTATCAGAGAACTGGTACCCCCGACATCTCGTACCCAGGACGCGTAGGACAACGTGTACCTCGGACCAGTAGTACCGGGACAATTGGTACCTAAAACAATAAGCGGCAAGCCAATTTGTACCTAGGACAAATCATACTCGGGACAATTTGTATCACAGTCAATTACATGTATACCATTGCTGATCTACTACTTTTAAGAATCGCCGATAAATGAAATTGGTGGCGAGTACTAATACCTTTCCATATTTCTATCCTGGATACGAATTGACCTAGCTACGAGTTGTTTCTGGTACGAATTGTCCCAGGTACAAATTGTCCTCGTGCGAATGGGCCCAGGTATGAGCTAATCTGGGTACCAATTGTCCTAGGTACGAGTTTTCCTGTGTACTAATCTAACCTGTGCTAGTTCTTACATTAGAATCATTGCGCAGCCCGAATCAAGCCAAATATTCACCCCTTAATTGCAAGACAAAATGATGGTTACCAATAGTTTTTTTCTTTTTCTACAATGTTTCAAGAACCATCTTCTTTAGGATCGGTAAAACAAGAGATTGTCTAGCTATGGGTCAATATACTTTACAGGAAGGAAACTCAGGCTTGAAAGAATATGCATTCGATTCTTGGAAAAGCACGGTAAACCCGATGTCCAAGTTCGTCTCCGTTAAGTACCTGTTTCATTGACGTCATCAATAGGGAAGATTAATTAAGTGGTTTCTCCTAAAAGACCTCGCCTTCTGTCCTGGGTTCAAGATCCGGCACACTGGTCAATTTGTTTATATGTACGTATAAGGGTGTCCTTTGATTTCTTCCGGTGAAGTCACTGAAATCCGGCTCAATATTATGCAGAATATCAAAGAAAACAGACATGGATGCTTTTCCGTTGAATACATATTAGCCATGCTCTGTGAAAAGGGGGTTAACGCATCTACGAAAAGTATTGACCCAGGTCAGCCTGCGCAGTCCGCGCAGGCTGACCTGGGCCGAAACTTTTCGCTAGCGGTCAATTTTCTATATGTCCAAAGGACCAGTCTACCTTATGATTAAGTCGGTTGTTTAAAAAAAAGTGGTTATTATGGATCCATAATTATGTGATAGCTTGCCATGGTATCATGCATCATAGAGATGCATTAAGCCCCTTTTTGCCAGAGCAAGGCTCATATTTTTTTTTTTTTTTTTTGTTCAAGTTATACATATTTCCATTGAAAAAATAAAAGGGAGAAACTTTTTTGGTAAAAACGTAGGGTCAAAAGGGGGACGGTATAGATCCAAGATCAGACTGCACGTTCAGTGCAATCTAATCTTGGTCTAGGGGGTCTACAGGAACTATTCATTGCGACCATAATGGCGAAACAATTTAAAGCTACCAGAGATGATTCATGACAAACAACAGAAGAATCACAATTAAGCGTAACTATGTGTACAAGCCTCGCTTTTCATTCGAGTGATTTTACCATATAAGGATACAACATGCTAAATAAAGAAACTTAAATTGTAAAAATCTTGTTTACAAATAATAAAAATACCATAAACAAAAAGAGACACGTTCGATTTCAAGTAAACAATGATAACAACATTCCGTATTTTTAGGTAGAAGTCATGTCACGAAAAGTTCTTTATGACCTGGGCCCGTTTTCACCAATAAGCATCCTTAATCTAATTCTAGATTTCCACAGGAATGCAAATTCTAATTGGCTTAGCCATTTGGTTCAACAATTTTGAAATTGTGTTTTCTTCGAATTTAGAAAATTCTTAAGAGTTAGACTTGTTATGTTATTAACCTTTTCCCAAACAAGCCCTGGTTTTCACGTGTCTGCAGTACAAGTTTTTTGAAAACACTGTGGGAAAAGGAGAAATTGCTCGTAACGAGCAATTTCTCCTTTTCCCACAGTGTTTTCTACCCTTTTTGAGACCTTTCTGCCATTTTCGTCAAATTTAGAATTGTCGTCTGCAAACTCTTTCAATTTGGACCAGTCCTAAATTTGTCGTTTGGGAAAGGGTTAAGAGTAGTAGATGAATACGCGCCTTAGGTTATCGGTTGTCATTTATTACAATATAGTTACCATTTCGTACTCCACTACGATATACTAAGTACATGTATTTGGTAAGATTAAACCATAGGCTCTAAGCGCGACCCACTGACCCTTTGCGGACAGTGTAGATCAAGATCAGACTGCACAGAACGTGCAGTCCGATCTTGGATCTATACTATCCGATGTAGGAGGTATTTTTTCTCCTATAGTTAGACTCTGAAATTGCAATATTTTGTGGGTTTTTTTTTCTATCGGCTTGGAAGTTCGATTTAAGCCTAAAGTTGCTAAGCGCGACTCACTGACCTTTTGCAGACAGTGTAGATTAAGATCAAACTGCACAGAACGTGCAGTCTAATTATGAGTCTACACCGTCAGGTAGGGAGACATTTTTTTCAAAATTAGTTTGAAATAACATTATTCGGGTTTTTACTATCGGCTTGAAAGTTTTATTTTTTTATTATAACTTATTTAGCAATGTAAAGGTTAATACTCGTCTACCAAAAGTTGTTCCTTTTCCCCAAAATCTGTTCAATCCAAACAACTGCTTTCCTAGAAATGACTGGTTTTTCGTGTAAGAAAAAGATGGGGGCGGGGGGGGGGGTCTAAATTCAGTCTGTACTGAAAGGGGCTGTAATCGGACAGTCAATGGACAAGAAATGGACAAACTGTTTATCGCTTTAATGAATTTGGCTGTTTTAGTGCAGATTCCTGTGGATTTTCCTAGAAATATAGAGATAAATAGGGATATAGCTTATTAATTGGGCTACTTAGTCGACCTGTATGACGATGTACATTAAATTTTGTAAACCTCAAGGCCCTGATCTTAAATAAGGTCAAACTTGATATCTCAAACTAGCCCATTCTCCCCAAAAATTGTTTTTTATTTAGTAATTACAGTAAATCTGTTGAAATGTCTCGTTATTGTGGGGAAAAATTGAAATGGCCCAAATAAGTTTGTGTGCAATGTATGAGGTTGTTACCAATGTACCAAAGTAAGGTCACTGAATATGTAAATGTGTAAGTTTAATTTTGTCAAACAATAGTTTACTATCAAACTATAGTATGTTTGAAAATGAGTATGTGCTATTTGTATTCGTAATGGAATGTGTGTTCTATTCTGTTTTTAAAGAACCCATTAGGCACTATAGTCGTTCATCTGAACATATCTAATAACATAAAAATGCTATTTTTGTCAGTTTTTAATTAAATCCTGTTTTAATTGACCGTATTAAACCTTTACCGCACAATGCCGCCTTTTAACGACCTTGGGAAAGAAGCCTTTTGAAAAAATTGTGGGAAAAGGAGAAAATGCTGGTAACCAGCATTTTCTCCTTTTCCTATAATGTTTTCTACAGTATTCAAAGAAAAAATGCACCATCTGAGCCATACTGAAATTGTCGTCTGCAAATGCTTTCAGTTTGGACAAGGCTGAAATTTTGTCGTCTAGTAAAGGGTTAAACCTTTGATCAACAATTCTGTGTTTTTAACGACTCTATGGAACCCTGTTAAAACATTGTGCGAAGAGAAGAATGTGCTGGTAACCAGCTTTTTGTCCTTTCCCCACAATGCTTTCTGCCCTCTCAGATACAAATTTCATCAATTGAGCCACATTTCATTTGTAGCCTGCAACAGCTGTGAATTCAGACGAGTCTAAAATTTTGTCGATTGGCCAAGAGTTAAACAGTTAACTGAGTAATGAAATATTGTTTACAAGCAATTATTATATCTCTTTCTTGCATTATTTTTCATTGCAATAAAAAAATTATCGTTCATTCGTCATTAGATCCTTTTCCTTGTTTTTGGTTGGTCCCGACTAGTACGTGTGATATCGAGTTACATCATGAATAAAACATTAAATGCAAAACAAATAACCATTAGAATGCTTTTAAACGAATTAACCCATGTCCTGCTAAATAAATGAAATGAAACTTTCAAGCAGATAGTAAAAACCCAAATGTTGTTACTTCATAAGTATGTTTCGGGGAAAATATCTCCGTATCGGACTGGATAGATCCAAGATCAGACTGCACGTTCTGTGCAGTATGATCTTGGATCTACACTGTCCGCAAAAAGGTCCTTGAGTCGCGCTTAGCAGTCTAAGGCTTAACTCTTATCCAGAAGACAAAATTTTCTACCGGTCCTAATTGAAAGCAAAGCAGACAACCAACTGAATGTTACTCAAATGACCTGATTTGTTTATAATTGGGTAGAATACAGTGTAGAAAAGGAGAAGACGCAGGTTTCAGTATTTTCTGTTTTCTAGATATTTCGACATTTTCAAAAGCAATCGTGTTTAAGGTCGTGAAGACACGAGTATGTTCGATATAAGGTCAATCATCAAAGCCTAAAAAGGGCACAAAATGTCGCATGCATTATTTATACCCATAGATACGAGAAATATATTCTAACTGGTATTACTAAGTGGGTTTAACCACTACTATGCTAGGGGTTATTTGTTTCTTTGAAAGTCAGTGTAGATCTAGATCAGTCTTCTTAGAATATGCAGGTTGATCCCGATTCTACACTGTTCGATAGTCTGTCACATAATCTGACATTTAAAGTTCTTGAAATGGAGAGGTATTGGTCGGTTTTGCTTGTTACAGATTGCGAGCTTGGGACTTTCACCCTTACAGTGCCGTAGGCGGAATGGTAGCTCTTGTGGACGGCATAGATTAAGATTAGACTGTATAGAACGTGCAGTCTTATGTTGGTTCTATACTGTCATCTTGTTTGGTCAAATCTATCACATAAAGATCTCTCTGAGTTTAAGTAGACTGCATTTTCAGCCGTCAAAAGAGGCGAGTTATTCATTTGTCGCTGAAGGAGTAAAGGGTCTAGAATTGGACACTTGCAGTACGGAAATATCAAATTAGTTTTGCACCAACATGCGATCTTTATCAAGTGTGAAAGTGTGGAAAAATATGATGAATTTCAGAGGCGATCTAAATAGATATAGGGTTTTTTTTGTGTGTGTTTTACGCCAGTCATCCCGTCAGACAATTAACCTATCCATGTTTTTTCCTGAAATATCTTTTCCTGGTATTTTACTAATCAGTCATTCCAAGCCATTGGCTGCTTTTCCACGTCCACGTCGACGGTGAGAGAGAGGAATGAATCATGCGACGAGGCTAAAATGTGACAAGGAATTTATATATCACGTGATGACTATACAGTTTCATGTCAACTCCATTTAAAAAGCTTCACCCTTTACCAAACAATCCAGAGTTTTACAGACCCAAGGGAGAAAGACTTTTGGACTATATATTGTGGAAAAGGGAGAAAATGCAGGTGACTGTTTATAAACGCGGTTCAGATGATGCCACTTATTTTCGATAAGAGATAGAAAACATTGTCGAAAAAGAAGAAATGCTAGTTACCAGCACTTTCTCCTTACCCACAATGTTTTCAAAGGTCTTCTTCACAAAAGGTTGTAAAATCATGGGATCCTCTGAAAAAGTTTTTGAATAAGAGAAACTCACTCCTAAATTCTTTTCAGTAAAGAATCAAACCGTTGAAAGCACTGGTGTGGCATTTGTCAAGAAAGCCATTGTGCTGAATTTGAAAAATAAACAACAGAAATAGCTTCAAAATATGTGCTTGAAGTCAATCTACTACATGTATATATAGTCATGCACAATCCAATAGGGTAGGTGCAATCTGGTGGAACGAACAAGCCATGGCGAACAAGCCCAGGGACGAATAAGCCCATGAGCGAACTGGTTTGGGACGAACAAACACGGAATCAATTGGTCAGAAGACAAAGGTCGTGTGTATCATTACGCCAATAGAAGGCCGTTACGAATAGAGCTATTTTCGATAAAAAGAAGTGTTTCCACGATCGATGGCTGAACTCGTTTCATTTTAATACACCATTTTCAATTTTATATCTGAGTGCAATTGTAACACTTATTTGTCTGAGAAAATTTGAGTTTAATTGGGTTTACTTCCTTCGGTTCTGCACAAATTACGATACATGATTTTCAAAATACCGTATTGAACTCATAGTGGCATTATCTTCGACAAGTGCCACAAAAATAGAAAAGAGATGTTACAATAATGAAGTTGGTATTCGCTCAGCATAGCTGCTTTAACCAGTATTTTGTTATATATATTTTATTATAGGCCGGATACCTAATTACTGGAATAAACTGTCTGCATCCCTCTCTGTACGTCCGTCTGTCTGTCTGTTTGTGCAAAAATCATTAAGAACCATGTTTAGAGCAGTTTCTTTCATTTTTCACAGTGATTTCGAAAACCTCCAAAAGCCGCCTCGTCAAACGTCATTCCATTGCGGAAAGAATTTTGAAGTGACACCAACATGTCAAACTTTTTTTTTCCATTTCAATTTTATCTTGAATCGGAACTTAAGATCTGATCAGATTGCCTAACCTTGATAAAAAAAAAATCCCACTCGCTCCAGTTTTACCGTTTTTTTTTTTGGAGAAGGGGGCGCTGTAAATAGATTGACAGATTTTAATCCTTACAGCGTTTTTCACTAGTTGTTGCCTTTGCAGCCAGTGTAGATCAAGATCAGACTGCAAAAACGTGTTATCTAATCTTTGATCTACACTGTCCGCTTTTTTGAGACATTCTTGACATAATGCAGAATTGATCTTGCCCTTACAATCATGTTTTTTTTTTTTTATATTTTCGAATGAAAATGTGTGTTGGCTTTACGCTAACTCTTTTAGCGTCAAAAGCAAATGAGCCATGCTCTGGCAAAAGGGGTTTTAATGCATCTCTTTGATGCAATATACCAAACAAGTCATCACATAATTATGAATACATTAACCCATTCCCAAACGATAAATTTTGGACTGGTCCAAATTGAAAGAGTTTGCAGACGACAATTTTAAATTTGATGAAAATGGCAGAAAGTTCTCCAAAAGGGTAGAAAACACTGTGGGAAAAGGAGAAATTGCTCGTTACTAGCAATTTCTCCTTTTCCCACAGTGTTTTCAAAAGACTTGTACTGCAGACACGTGAAAACCAGGGCTTGTTTGGGAAAGGGTTAAATCCATTTAGTCTAACGGTTGACTAAATTTGGAGGAGAAGTGGTCCTTGGATATGCAGAAAATTTGCAACTAGCAAAAAGTTTCGACCCATGTCAGCCTTCGCGGACTGCGCAGGCTGACATGAGTCGATAGTTTTTTGCAGAAGCATTAAGCCCCCTTTTCACAGAGCATGGTTCAAATTTATAACTCGACAACTTTCGACTGCTTCATTTACGATCCATTGAAACTCAGAAAACTTTTTTGTCATCGTAAAGGCATCACTTAAGATGCGGGCGTTGTGTGCAGTCTGATCTTGATCAATGCTGTTAGGAAAGGTCCCTTATTTCGGTCATGACGCTAAAAGGGTTTAAGTTTTTCTCGTCTCTAATTTCAAGCCAACCTTCCCTTTCAATTAGTCACGTCAAACTAAAATTTATTTAACTCTTTTACCAATCGGCATCATTTTAGACTTTTCCAAATGAAAATCAACTACAACTGAAAAATGAAACGTTGTGAAAATGAAGGAATTTAAAGAAATGGTAGGTAACATTATGAGAGGAGAATGTGCTTGTTACCAGCATTTTCTCCTTTACCAACAATGTTTTTAATAGTGATTTCTCGGGGTCGTTAGAACGCGGGATTTTTTGGTAAAGGTTAAAGTTGAATTGTCCGCGCGCAAGGATAGGTTTCCCCATCCCAAAGGTACTAATGATAGTCACTGATCACTCCCTGCATGCCGTAGGCCAAACGTTTTGTTTTGTAGACAGTACAGGCCAAGATCAGAATACACATATCGTGCAGTCTGATCTTCTATCTTTGTTATAAATATTTTGTAAAATGTTCGCATCGAGAATAGCATTAAAACGTTCTATTACAATTTTTTTATTTGTACTGAGTCGCGTTTTGGCAAAAGGGGGTTTAATGCATCTACATAATACATAACGCCAAGCAAGACATCAAATAATCATGGATACATAAAATTCATTTTGTCAAACAACCAACTTTATTTTGGGGTACAATGGTCGAACAGCAAAAAGTTTCGACCTATGTCAGCCTGCGCGGATTGCGCAGGCTGATATGACTCGATATTTTTTGCAGATGCAGTAAGCCCCCTTTTCACAGAGCATGACTCACTCCATGAAGGATTCGTTTACATGGGCGTGTAAGGGCAAAATTAGTGATCAAATGTCAACAAAGTGGCTTTGTTTGGAAATGCCACTAGTCTTGATTAGCATCAGCAACAAACAGTTTCATTTACTTCACTAACGATTGTCCAGCAAAACACCACCGTCGATCTACTTTGCGTAGATCCTAGATCAAGATCAGTCTGCACTTGAGTGATGGCTGATTGTATTCTGCACTTTTAGTTTCTCTTTGTAATGCTGTCGTCCAAACCCTCCACAAAAATGCCGAACAGAAATAACAATATTTACTTGTGTGATAGTTTATAACGTAAATTTGGGACGATACGGGTTAACCTCTACCAGACAACAAAATTCTACAATCAGCCGAATTGATACCATTAATTTTTTTTGGCAGTAAATTAAATAGGGCTCTAATTTGAGCTTGAGAAGGTAAACCCCAAAAATTTTTGAAAATAAGAAAATGCTGATTACTAGTATATTCTCCTTTTCCCTCAATGTTTTCAGAAAGCTTCTTGCGTAGGGTTAACTTTATGAGTGGGCTCTGTCCACATGTTTGATTGGGATCGTATTTGTTTGTGCGGTTAAAGGAGGCCAGGAAATGTCATCACATTAACCCTTAAGCTGCTAAGCGTGACTCACTGACCTTTTGCGGACAGTGTAGATCAAGATCAGACTGCACAGAACGTGCAGTCTGATCTTGGATCTACACTATCAAATAAGGATATATTTTTTTCCAAAAACTAAGTTTGAAAAAACATGATTGGGCTTTTTGTTATCGGCTTGAAAGTTCTATTAAAACTTATTTAGCAAGATAAGGGTTAATTATTTCCCTCTAGGAAAGCACATATCTGTTATCGCGATGTCACTTCGTTTGTTTGACTGCCAGATCATGGCATGAACTTTTTTTTTGCGGATAACATAATTTCAGGATGTGTCCAAAGGGAAAGCAGGGGTCCTGCATGGCACAGTGGTAAAGCGTGTGACTCGTAACCCGGAAACCCCGGGTTCGAGCCTTAGTTAAAGGACTTGGTTCTTCGTGGGAGTGTCCTTCGGCAAGATAATGGTGAATGTGAGCTGTCGCCGTGATGTAGTTGAAGTAATGTTGAAACGGCAAAAAGAAAAAAAAATCAACCAATCGATCTATCGATCGACCGCTCGCTCGCTCGCTCACTCACTCACTCACTCAATCAGTCAATCAATCAATCAATCCCTTTCAGCATTATATGCCAAAACAGGGGCTTAGCTTATGCGGATCAATATCAAAATGCACAGAACGTGCAATCTGCCTGGGTCCGTATTCACCAACCATTCTTTAGGACGTTACGAAATGGTTTAGCTAATCAGAAGTTGTGTTACTTTCAAATTTAGAAAATGCTGGAGAATAAGACTAGGAATGTTCTTCAGAATGGTTGGTGAATACGGACCCAGGCTGGATCTTAAATCTATACTGTCCTCTTGTTTATTCAAACCTAAGATAAAAATCTGAGCTGAAGTAAATCGTATTTCAGCAGTCGAAAGAGGTCGAGTTTATAAATGAAGCATGCTCTGTGAAGAGAGGGCCTAAGGCATCTGCGAAAAGTTTCGACCCATGTCAGCCTGCGCAGTCTGCG
Source organism: Tridacna gigas (assembly GCA_945859785.2). Lineage (NCBI taxonomy): Eukaryota > Metazoa > Mollusca > Bivalvia > Cardiida > Cardiidae > Tridacna > Tridacna gigas. Next base: position 70,193,805 of record OX244029.2, read on the forward strand.
CAGGCTGACCTGAGCCGAAACTTTTCGCTATTGGTCAATTTTCTGTGTGTCAAAGGACCAGTCTACCTTAAGATACAGTCGGTCGTTAGACATGATGAATTTTATGGATACCTAATTCTGTGATGCCTTGCTTGGTAAGATGCATCACGGAGATGCATTAAACCGCCTTTTGCCAGAGCTTGGCTCATATGTATTCGGCGCTGAAAGAGAAAATCCTTTCAAAGACGAAATAACTTTTGGTACGTGTTAAAACTGAAAGCATTAAATAGAAAAAGTGCTCAAATAATGGGGTTTTTCTCTTTAAGGACAGAAAGCATTGTGCGTAAAAGGAAAGATATTGCTTACGAACAACGTTTTAAGACGCCCTTTCCATTAGAGTCGTATTGTAAAGGGTTAATTTAACCTCCACACTGCTGAATGACTGAAATGGGTGTTCTCACATTTACGGTCGAGTCCGTATTGTACGTACGAGGTTTGCCCCGGAAAACCCCGAACTATAATTATAACATCCCTTTCTGACGTCGGAATGACTTAAAAAGTTATGACAATGTCCATTTATTATATTTGAATATTGTCAAGTACACAATCATTGGATACTAGAATTTGAAAACATTTCTAATAAAAGCCGATTCTAATATTCCGGTAAGCGTGGGTCGGCACTACGCCAAAAAAATTAAAATGGAATATTTCAAACGGGTATTATAATAGGCTATTGCTCTGTCGTTAAGAATAGTACAAATACAACAATCATATGGCGCGCAACACACGAAAAGGGGCATTAGGATATATGCGTAAAAGTGTTTCGTCCCAGATCAGCCTGTGCAGTCCGTAACTAATCCGAGACGACACTTCCCGTTTTTTTGTGATTTTCTGTTTCACGAAAGTCTACTGTATGAAAAAATCTTATGAAGTCGTAACCTGCCGTCTCGGATTAGCCTGCGCAGACCGCGCAGGCTAATCCGGGACGACACTTTACGCAAATGTCCGAAGGTCTCATTTCGCATGTTGCAGGCCATATTGATGTAAGGCCACCATATTGTCAGGATTTGGCGCGTAAGCACACAAAGTTTCATACGCCTGGCATCATTGTTCGCTGCACTCAGTTCAAACGGAAGCTCGGCCAAACTATACTCGAATACTCGAGTACAGTTTTGCCGAGCTTCGGTTCGAACCGAAGACCCCTTGTTTATTAGACATGTACGATACAAACTCGATCGTAAATGTGAGAACACCCATTCATTTCTCCCGCACCGCTGAACACGTCTTGTGAGAGACGCTGGTGGTATAGGAACCTACAGTGATATCACAGATGCCACCAAAGAGCACAGTTTGCTGGTACTAAAGCCATGGTACAGTTGCTTTTGTAGTTTGTTTGTTTGTCACCGCTGAACATGTTAATGTAAGCAGCCAATTGTTTGCGAAGAGTATTATGCGAAGCACTGATATAGGAATCCACAGTGATATCTCAGATGTAACCAAGAGAACCGCATGCGTGTACAAACATTCGGTTGCACTTGATTTTTTAATGAACACTATGAGTCGAAAAAGGTCCATAACGGTGTCAAAATATTTTTAGGGTTACCTACTATTCAGCTATGAGTTCCCCTTCTGATAGCCTGAGTTTGAGGTACGAGTAAGGTGTCACACCACTTGCTTTTTGCCACATTGAAAATAGAGTAGAACTGATCATATTTGCAGCTTACAGATCGCTTGATGAAAAAACTTTGGCTTCTCCGTCTCTTGCTCTCAAAGGTACATCCATAGTCCTTCAAAAAATGCAAAAAAATCCCAAAATGTTGACTGATTGCGTTTCCCACTAAGTCCAAACCAACACAGGAACCTTATAATTTGTCCTCTCAAGAACACCTGTCCACGGCCATGACCCCCGAGTTTTTGTTCCTGCAGTGGCACAAAATAGTCCTGTCGGCATACAATTAAAACACATCTGACTCGTCCCCCACTGCCGAAATTTGAAGCAAATCTAAATTACATACCACCAAGTCCTCTAGGCTTCATGAAACAGTGCAGAAAAAAGTGTTTCTGCCATATTTCACATGGGACTTTTGACTACTACGATCCGGAAGCAATCTCGCAATGGTGTGACACCGTAAATAACTTATGTAATTACAGAGATATCGAAAAATGTCAAAGTCTTCACACGACGACGACACAGACATTTATTGTTTTTTAAACGGCTGAGTTAATAACAAAACGTGATTGTAAAACAGGGTTTTACTTTATGTAATAACAAAAACTGTCGAACATTAGAAGGGAATAAAGCAACTTAGTATGCACTGAGCCTTGCCTTGTGGTGATCAACAGATTCATGACAATTTAAAATATCGTTATCAAACAAAGGGCAAGACAGACAAAAAAATTAAAATGAGCCATGCTCTATAAAAAAGGGAGTTTAATGCGTCTACAAAAACGTAGCGACCATGTCAGCCTGCACAATCCGCTTTTTGCTATTTGTAAGTTTTCTGCATGTCTAAGAAGCACTCGTCCTCCAGATTCAATCAAAGACTAAATGGGTCTTACGAATCCCTAATTATGTGATGACTAGCTCTGTATAATGCATCACGGAGATGCATTAAGCCCCCTTCTGCCAGACCACGAAACCTTTCTGACATTACATGTAATGATCTAGATGTATACTGCAAAGACTGTAATCCAAACTCGTGCCCACATACGTGCGGTGTAATCTTGTTCTACACAATGCGTTTTCCTTTTTCAAATGCAGAAAAAATTAGGGGCTTAGCACTCGACAGTTATTACAGTTATATAGTTACAAATTTTCTGTAAAGTCTTATGATTATGTACACTCTTCGAATTGCTATCGACTCTTAGCATGCTCAGCGCGATTCAAGTAGGTTTTGCAGACCTTGCAGATTAAGACAAGAAAGCACACACAGAACGTGCAGTCTGGTCTTGGATTTACACTTTCTGATACAGGAAAACTTTTCTGCTGAAAAGAAACTTGAAGTCGCATAAATATGAGCCAAATTTTAAATTTCTTCAAGCATCATTTTTGTGAAGATATTTTCCTACCAAGGCGCCTATAGGTAATCAATGCCAGATCTAAGTGGTTTTATGTTAAAATGATCATGTTATACCTTTAGTATTTTATCAAAGACCTTTCAATCAGCAAGATAAACGATCTGACAGCTCGATGTGTGCGGCGACTTGATTACCCAACATTTTTAGAATGTTTAAAATGAATAACTGTTTATTCAATCAAAATTCTTTATTTGTTAGTGGGTTCGCATTTCTTCTGTCTGTTCGGGAAATTTAAGTGCAAAATTATTATTAACCCATCATATTCTAAATATATCGACTAATGACATTTTATCGTCGAACACATCTTACCATGGTAAGATGCTTGGAAACATAAGCCAGTATTAAGCGGCGTAACAAGGTGTTTCTGCTGTACTGCTCTCGGCCGACAACACGCGACACAGAATCTCTGTTTTCAAAAGTCTAAAAAATCGGTCTGAAATGACAAAAAGCATTAAATGCAACAAAATAAACCAAAACTTTCGGTATTCACCAATAAGTCGTGTTCAACTTGTAAAATAGTGAAAACACTCACTTTATCCGACAAATGGTAGAGTCCGAAAAACAGGACAAAAAAAAGAGGCCCTTTTTTTTTTGCCTATATTCCAAAGTTCACACAATGCAAACCCAGAGGACTAGCCTGAAATTACTAAGCCAACTTGAGACTCAAAACGCGATACAGTCGGAGGATGTATGCAAAAATAGTACCTAACCAGGCCGTTTTCTCGCAACCTTTTCTCTTCTTCACCGACCCAAATTTCTGCTGCAAAAACAATGCCTAGCTCCCCAAACTCCCAGTTTCGCATTTTTCGTCTAAACCTACGAGACAAAGAAGGAAAGATTATGACATAAAAAAACTCAAAGGCTAACTACATGCTTTTGTTGAACAATTTTACACTTTAAATGGGTGTAATAACCACGCTTTACATAAGATTGCACTTAAAATCTACCTTTCCCATTATTTCTGATTTTCTTGTGCTTGGATCAACAATGTACAATATCAGGTTAGATTTTCTAACCAGAAAGAATAGAAAACGTGATTGCAAGGACTCTTTTTACTGACCGAGAAATCCTATGTGATTTGTTTGGCGTTGAACTTTTGCATAGCCAAATATATATATATATGAGCTATGCTCTGTGAAAAGGGAGCTTAATGCATCTGCGAAAAGTATCGACCCAGGTCAGCCTGCGCAGTCCACGCAGGCTGACCTTGGCCGAAACTTTTCGCTATTGGTCAATTTTCTGTATGTCAAAGGACCAGTCTACCTCATGATAAATGGTTTGTTAGACATAATGAATTTTATGAGTCCCTAATTATGTGACGTCTTGCTTGGTATAATGCATCAAGGAGATGCATCAAGCCCCCTTTTGCCAGAGCATGGTTCATTATGTACAAGGAAGTGAACCAACCTCTTTCGACCGCTGAAAGTACATTCTATTGAAACTCAGAAAGAATTTCACCATATAGTCTAGACGAAACAAGCGGACGATATAGATCAAGATCAGACTGCACGTTCTGTGCAGTCTGATCTTGATTCATATCGTTCGCAGAAGCCTCACTTTTTCCACATGGCGCGGAAACAAGCGGACGGTATAGATTCAAGATCAGACTGCACCTTCTGTTTAGTCTGATCTAGATTTATGCCGTCCGCAGAAGCCTCAGATTTTTAACAAGGCGCTGAAAGGGATGAAGGGAGATAATGAAAATATCAGGCCTGTTTTATAAACTGTCTATACCTTTTTGATCCGAACCTTCTGTACAAAAGACACTTAATCTAAATAACATTCCGATTCTAAACGTTAAAAACAGTCACCCAGTCCATTGCCATGGAAAACATATCAAAAAGCATATTTTCAAAATAGTTCAACCGTGTGGTTGAGTATCAAAGACCGGGGTAAAGTGTTTTATGACAAGACGAAATCAACGGTACAAATATTTGCCCAAATGAAAATAATTAATGAACCGAAAGTTTCTCAATAAATGCTTGTCTGTATGCTTGTTATGTGTTTTACGTTGTTTTGAACATTTTTTTCAGAAAGATCATGGCGGCCAGTGCACTTATTCACGCTTTCCTGGAATTTCTTTTATCAGTACTTCGCACAGTATTCTTCACAAACCACTGGCTATTTTTCCACATAATAATCATCGAAATATTGATCAGGGACGAGAGAAGAATGAATTCTGTCGCATGAATATCATCAATCCTCAAAAAAAAAAAAAAAAAAAAAGTCGGCTGAGCTGGGGTTTCGAACCAGCGACCGACTCCCGTGGTCTCCAGCCCTGTGCGTTACCTACTGAGCTACAGGGCTCGACATACATGAAAATAACTCATTCAAAGTATACGTTTTTAAATAGCTTGTCAGTACGAGTCTACGTTTCAAAAAAGATTAATAAAGATGTCTTTAAAGCCCCAATAGCAGCCAAACGTAAACAAAGCAGGTGTTAAAATGCATTTGAATTTTAATCATACTTTTTAAAAGTATAGAAATTGTTGTAAACATGACAATCTGTTATTGTATGGTCGGTCCGAGTGTTAGTCGCTGACAAAAAAATGAATTTTAAAATCAGGTAATAAGAAAAAAAAAAAATATAGTGAACTGGCAACTTTTGACCTACTTTTGAAATTCAATTTTCTTCCTTGGACCGACCGTTCAATAAGAGATTATCACCTACATAATAATTTCTGCATTTTTAAAAGGTATGATTCAAATTTAAATGCATTTGAACGCCAGCTCTATTTACTTTTGGCAGCCACTGGGGACTTAAGTAAATTGCCTAGCCTTGGTAAATGGCATAAATAGAGGCTAAATAAAAGGCTCATGAAAGGCCGTGGATGTCTATTTTATTAGGCATTTGATCCCCGCCCTCCACAAGGCCTTTACATTCAGTCGACAATGCCGTAACGGAAACTTTACAGTATCTAATTAATCTGAATTGTAGTTTGATCTTTGACCTACACCGTGCACTATATTTAGAAGATATTGCGGTGAAAACCGTCTTGAAATTGCCATGCTATTTGTCTTTTGTATCCACTGAATCTGATCACTTCATGTTCTTGACCCTTTCATTGCCAAATACATAAACCATTTAAATTAGAAAGTAACACAACTTCTTATTGGCTAAACCGAATGGTTTAGCCAATCAGAAAATGCGTTACTTTCAATTCTAAAAAATTCTTGAGAATTAGACAAAGAATATAAAAACCCGAATTATGCTGTTACAAACTTATTTTTTGGAGAAAAATATCTCCTTATCGGACAGTGTAGAGTCAAGATCAGACTGCACGCTCTGTGCAGTCTGATCTTGATCTACACTGTCCGCAAAAGGTAAGTGGGTCGCGCTTAGCAGCCTAAAAGTTAAGAATAGTTGGTGAATAAGGACCTTGACCTCTTTCGACTGCTGCAAATAAAATCCTCTGAAAATCAGAAAAATATTTTTTCTTAAATTAATAATCTCTAAGGCTCGATTAAACAATCATTTGGAATAGATCCAAGATCAGACTGGACTTCTGTGCGGTATGATCTTGATCTATGTTGTCCGCAAAAAACTCCTCCTTTCACCTGTGTCACTGAAAGGATTAACCCTCTTTGAGAAAGGTAGCATCTGCTATAATCAGGGACTCGGTCTATTTATTGTTGAAATTTATAGGAAATATCTTATTCATAAGTGATAAATACCAACATCATTCTTCTATCAAATTCATACAGGAATACATAAAATTAATTTGGCTAACTTTAATTTTTCAAATCAGGAAGCGATTATTCGTTGGCCCACACAATCGGCGCGAGTACTGGTGTAGTTTTACAGGAAGCAGAATCGAGAGAGATTAGTATAAGTTGCTAGAACTTGTTTCCCAATCGATATAAAATGAATGGGCCATGCTCTGTGAAAAGGGGAACTTAATGCATCTCTGTGGAACATTATACAACACAGGTCATCACATAATTATACATCCAAAAAGTCCCCTTTGTCTAACAATCAACTGAATTATGTTGAAGACTGGTACTTTAGCATGCAGAAAATTGACCAAAGGTTTCGACCCAGGTCAGCCTGCGAGGACTGCGCAGGCTGACCTGGTCGATACTTTTTGCAAATGCATTAAGCGTCCCTTTCCCAGAGCCTGAATCATTAAGCGTCAATAGAGTTAACCCTTTACTGTACAATGCCGCCTTTTAACGACCCTGGGAAAGAAGCCTTTTGAAAACATTGTTGGAAAAGGAGAAAATGCTGGTTACCAGCATTTTCTCCTTTTCCCACAATGTTTACTACCCTATCAAAGAAAGATTGTATCATTAAAGCCACATTGAAATTGTCGTCCGCAAATGCTTTCAATTTGGACAAGGCTAAAATTTTGTCGTCTGGTAAAAAGTTAAACAAGTACATTGACGTATTAAGTACTCACGGTGTCACGATTCGCGATAATCGCGGTGATCCAAAGGATTTTCATCATTCTGTTATTATGTTTGATTTGACATTTTGTCTCTTGTATTATCTCATTATTGCAATTATATTTAGACGTGAAATAATGCCCAGACAACCATAGCCTTTATAACAACAGCTGGTGCATGTTGAACGTGGCACCTGCTACCTGTAAGTGTAGCCTAATGCCCACCGCACACTCAGGCAAAGACCGCAAAGATCATACTGTGTTCTTAAATCTTGGCAGTCGATGTAGAAAACGGGATGAAATACAGGAAAATGGATCTATTTTACATGTTGGTTCCACGTCTTTACTACAAGAAATACAGAAAAGTTGACACGTTTTATATGATGGTTCCACGTCTTAAATACAGGAAATACAGGAAAATCGCTATATTTTATAGGTTAGTTCCACGTCTTTACTACAGAAATTACAGGAAAATCGCTACATTTTGTATGTTGGTTTCACGTCTTTTACTACAGAAAATGCAGGAAAATAGCTACATCTTATAGGTTGGTGCCACGTCTTTATTACAGGAAGTACAGTAAAATCGCTACATTTTATAGGTTAGTTCCACGTCTTTACTACAGAAATTACAGGAAAATCGCTACATTTTGTATGTTGGTTCCACGTCTTTTACTACAGGAAATGCAGGAAAATCGCTACATTTTATAGGTTGGTGCCACGTCTTTATTACAGGAAGTACAGGAAAATCGCTACATTTTGTATGTTGGTTCCACGTCTTTACTACACGAAGTACAGAAAAATCGCTACATTTTATAGGTTGGTTCCACGTCTTTACTACAGAAAATGCAGGAAACTCGATACATTTTACATATTGGTTCCACGTCTTCGGTACGCCCCTGCCAGGATGTGACTGCCTCTTAACACTTTCTGGCTAAGTATTGTCCCGAGCTTGGTCCTTTACGTGTTTACTTACTTACTTCTAAGACATTTTAGATCGCATTATGTACAGGCTTATTACTGAGGGTGTACCGCGTTCTCACTGCGGTCTTTGATATTTTATAAATTCAAGTTCATGAAGTCTGTGGTTTTCCTGAATGAACTGCACAATCTTTCCCGTCGGTGCCAGAGTTGTACCACGTCAATGGAGACCATATCAGGTTCATGCCCCGTTGGTACTGCTTGAATGCCGTTGTCACACTGTCTTTAATTGAGTCCTTAGAGTGTCCTGATCGATCACGCCATCACCACGATATTCATAACATGTTCGGAATTATTCTTGTCAGCTAAGACCATAATTATAGATCTCAACCCGTCCTTTCCGGTTTCTTCTGCGATCCTTCGGCGTCGTAAAGGCTTATACTGCGTCGGATGGTTTTATATTGACATCGTGGGAACTTGTTACAGTCTGAATGAATTTTTACTCGTATAGCGTCGTAAGCGAAACAGGACCTCTGGCGGACGAAATAGATAAAGATCATACTGCACAGAATACTGGATGAGCGAGGGGGAAAGGTTTCGTCCAGCCAACATTGTTGAAGATGAAAACTGAGGAGGCAGGATCAGCTAGGGTGGACAAAAAGATTTCATTTTTTCTTGACCACGGCACATTTACTTTCAAGCAATATTGAGATTTGGGTTCTAAATACTCTGGCGAGATTGTATGCTGGTGCAGTAGGTGGTGGATTTGTTTTAATGAACGGTGTTCTATTGAACGGTGAATCGAGAGTGCTATTTCACCCCTAGGCTTCCAAGCGCGAAGCATGCGTTTTTGGCGGAAGGTGTAAATCAAGATCAGACTGCATAGAACGTGCGGTCCGATTTTGATCTACACTGTCCGAAACAGTGAGATTTTTCCATCAAAAGATATAGAATTAAATTTGTAATATATGGCTTTTTAATATCGGTTTGAATTTTTTTTTTTTTTTTTTTATGAGCAGTTGTAGGCTTAATTATGAAGATGTGGTTTGTTCTATAAAGTGACGAAAGAAGGTTTAGTTTCGAAGGGTTCCGATTTTTTTTTTTTTTTTTTTTCAAAATTACGCACATGCGTTTTGTGCGTATTTTGCGTTATGGACGCTACGCTCTTGGATAATACCCGTACCCATATTGCCTATGTTGTGCAGGAGTATATGAGCCATGCTGTGTGAAAATGGGGCTTAATGCATCACATTATAAGGGATCGATAACATTCCATGTAGTCTGACAGTTGACTGGATACTGAAGTAGAATGGTCCTTGGACACGCAGAAATTTTACGAATTGCAAAAAGTTTCGACCCATGTCAAGCTTCGCGGACTGCGTGGGCTAACTTGGTCGATACTTTTTGCAGATGCATTAATCGCCCTTTTCAAAGAGCGTGGCCCATAAGTAAAGCGGGGTATTGCAGTCCAATCCCCTTTCCCCCCCCCCCCCCCCCCCCCCACACACACACACCTCATTCGCATCGACAATATAATTATGAATCTTATCCGTACAGATCCAGCCAAGTAGTAACAATCAGCGGAGAGCTATGTTTGTCCAAGAATGGAACAACGTTCCACAAAAGATAATAAGGAACCTGACAGAGACCGCCTCGGGATGATATCAAGCAGTCATTAATAACAACGGATCAAATTGTCTTTAAATCTCTATAACAGCTTACATCGACTGTTTCTTTGAAATTTGTGAAAATTACAAATTTTCTGGGCAAAAAAAAATCATGATTTTATATGGCTATCCTATTCATATTCCATAGACTCTTGTCTACATCATTAAGAATGAACTAATTGAATGGTATAAAATCTCTCAACTATTACATAAAGTCTGTACCTAAACATTCATTGTGCTTATCAAATTTCGAGTATCTTGGAAATAAATAGAAGTATTACAAGACTTAACGAGTATTTCGTCCACTGAAATTTCCTCCATCAGCTCTTTTCAAGCCAAAAAGATACCCTTTATGTAAAGACATTTCAAAATAAGTCGAAACAATTGGTTTTGAAATGTGGAATGAATATTTAAAAAGACGTGCAGTATCACGATGGATCACTCTGGAATAAGACACCCCTAGGTTGAAATGCTCACTCCTAGGGCCATTTAACCCTCGGGCTACCTGGGGCGATTCGAGACGCTTTTGCTCTTTTGCAGACATTGTAGATCAAGATCAGACTGCACAAAATGTGCAGTCTGATCTTTGATCTACAATGTCCCATAGGGTATTTTTTTGCCGGTGAAATTAACTTTGAAATCGAAGTTTTTGCTATTCAGTGGAACTTTTCGATTCATTTATTTAGCAGCTTAAGGATAAAACCTCAAACCCATACTTCTGAGGTAAGTCTAACTCTTCCGAGTAGCATTTTAACCCTTAGCCTGCTAAATAAGTTAAATAAAACTTTCAACCCTAATAAAAACCCGAACAATATTATTTCAAACCTATTTTTCGGAGAAAAATATCATCTTATCGGACAATGTAGCTCGAAGATCTGGGCCCGTATTCACCAACCATTCTTTAGAACATTCTTAGTCTTATTCTCCAACATTTTCTGGATTTAAAAGTAACACAACTTCTGATTGGCTAAACCATTTGGTTTAGCCAATAGAAGTTGTGTTACTTTCAAATTTGGACAATCTTGGAGAATAAGACTAAGAATATTCTTAAGAATGGTCGGTGAATACGGGTCCAGACTGTACGTTCTATGCAGTCTGATCTTGATCTACACTGTCCGAAAAGGGTTAGTGATTCGGGCTTAGCAGTTGAGGGGCTGGGCTTGACTTTCGGAGGAATTCTAGCCATAGAACATGACTTTCAAGCAGATCCAACCATAGGGGAACACTCACTATATCACATCGGTAAATTACCAATTAACACTGTACCAGTATCTAACGATGGTATCGATGTACATCGACGATTCTAGCGAATATCTATGAAACTATATTACGAACTATTTTCTTGGTCTGCCATACCCCCAAAATGCCATCCGTATCCCTGCGAGGAAAATCTTAAAGCATGACGTGGAACAAACAATGGAAACGATTTTCGGAGAAATAACGGTGCAAATGTGAGGAGTATGTGCCAGGAAATGCCAAAAAGAGGCCATTGTTTGTTCGATATTGTGGATTTGATTTTTTCATGCTGTGTTCAATACAGGGAACGTTTTACCCCCGGGCACTTTACATTGTAGCCATAGTTATACGTCTAAATGTCTGCAGTACGAAATACCACTGGACCTAACTGACCTTTCTCGATCCTTAACCCTTTACCACACAACCCCGGGTTTTAACGACGCTGAGAATGAAGCCTTTTGAAAACATTATTGAAAAAAGAGAAAATGCTGGGAATCAGCATTTTCTCTTTTTTTTCCACAGTTTTTTAAACCCTATCAAAGACAAAAATAATCATTTTAGCAACATTTAATTTATCGTCTGCAAATTCCTTCAACTTAGACAAGGTTGAAAGTTTGTCGTTTGGTAAAGGGTTAAACCGGCAAACGTAACTCTGGGTGCATTTAAGGACAATTTGGATCAAGATAAGACTGTGCAGAACGTGCAGTCTGATTTCTGATCTGTGTACAATGTGCGATCTTTGTTTCTACATTCTGGTCGGAAGTAGGGTTTAAATAGATTTAAGTTGTATTTAATTTTTTTCCTTTTAGTTCTGTCAGTTAACCCTTTCAGTAGTTAAAACAAGGGCGTTTGTGGACGGCATAAATCAAGATCAGACTGCACCTAACGTGATTTGTGACTAGTCCTTGTGCGTCGTTAGGTCATATCAATGGCATTAAAACTGTTTGTTAGCCGTGATAACGTTGTGTCCGCGCATTACCTTTACAATTTTTGCATCAGATATCTTGTCATAGGGATAATCGACAAGAATTAGAGCGCCATGCCATATTCCTATTTTTCTCTACTTTTCCCCATTGTCGTCAAGAGGGTAAAAATATTATGAAGAGCAAGTGAGAAGAAAAAGTCGAAGAAATCGGTAATAGCAAACTTATAAGGCACATTTTTGTTTAAGGAGATTCCGTATTAACACTTAACCTTCTAAATAATTGAAATACCTTATTATCGGACAGTGTAGATCCAAGATCAGACTGCAGGTTCTGTGCAGTCTGCTTTTGATCTTCACTGTCCGCAAAAGGTCTTTGAGTCGCGCTTAGCAGTCTAAGGGTTAAAATAGCTCACGCCAAAAAGTAGAAGAAGAGGGGGAGAGATTCGCGCGCGTAGTAGAAAGTACACAAAGCATCGGTATCAAAGATGGTGTCAGCAAGCAGCGTCGAACCGAGCAATGGAAACATTTCAGGGTAAATACGTTCGTACATGTCCTGCGTGCATTTTTTAAAGCATCTTTGCAGTCTGCAGGTAACCCCCACCTATTACCATATTTCGAATCTTGCCTCAAAATATACATAGAGAGGATTTTCCGTAATTATGCTACTGATCAAAGCTTCGGTGAAGTAAACAAAACGCTCTGGTATCGTTTCTGAAACTGTTATCTACCTTATTTAACGGGTTACTTTAACTTTTTATGCCGATTTTTTTTTTGTCACCAAAGAGGACATGAGGCTTTAAGTGTTCATATAATTATCAATTTACGTGAAAACTTTATGGCAAAAACACTCGCTTAGAGCAATTTAGTCCTTCTCCCACATGTTTTAAAAACGGACCCTTGCAAGTTGAAAAATGTGGTCTGCTGGCGGAAACGTGCCACAAAGTGTTAAATAACCGCCCCTCACTAGTAAGAAGAGAGACAATGTTGCGTAGGAAACCTTATAAAAGACATATTTGGCCAGTAGATTTTCCGCTTTGCTTAACCAACTTTGTCATTAACGAGAATTGCCCTCTAAAAATGTCCTTTTCTTGCAAAACAGATTCAGTAAAATATAATCCTGAAATAATTTGAAAATACACAAGGTTTCTCGTGGATGTGATAATGCGTGGTAACACCGAACTTTTGAGACACTATATTTTTTCTGTCACTCTCTCAGCGCAAAATATATATATGTATACTAAACGGAAAAGAAACGGAGGGAAAACATTTTATGCGATAATTACCGAACCGCTCAAGATAAATCACGAAAACGGGCCAATATATAGTCATACTGGGATGAAATGTTGGCCATTTGTCGAAAAATTTTAAGTCTAGCATCAAACCAAAATACTGTATCAAACAATTAAATACTTAGCACTTTAAGTTAGCGTAAAAAGGTGTTTATCCTACGTTTCTTTTTCTGTTTAGTATACAAAGTCGACTTCTATTGATGACTGAAAATTAAATACTTTGAAACTCAGAAAGGTTTTTATCTCATTGGTATGACAAAACAAGCGGGACAGTATGGATCCAAGATCAGACAGCACGTTCTGTGCCGTCTGATCTTGATCTAAACCGTCCGCAAAAGCCACTGTTTTCACCTGTGAATGGGTTAAATCACAAAAAATATCTCCCAGAGCAAAATTTTTCATTCTTTTAATTTTCATTAATTGGACACCATAGATGAACTCAAAGTATTGACTGGAAAACACTAAAGTCTACTTCTGAGATATTGTTCAGCAGCAGCTCTAGTTATACGAGTACATAGGAACAATTAGAACTGTGCTGCAGCACTTTCTTTCTGGGGGAAAAACATGCAATCGAAGATTCTACATACTCGTATCCGTACAATCATCACAAACGCCAAAGAAATCGTGTTTGAATGATATTTTGGTGTTTCACACTGTTTTCGAATTTCACTCATGTCAGGCAACAGTGATCACTTATTCGTGTGTTTTATTTTTTCACCAATACTTGGCTAGGGCTCTCAAAGGCCTTTTCCGAATGTGCTACCACGAAAATCAGAGAAGCGAGTAAAGATCAAACTATGAACCTCCGGATCATAAAGTTACCCCCTTGTCCACTTCGCTGCGCAGGAACCCAAACATGTTAATTGCTTCGGTTAAAGGTTTTTTTATTTTTTTCGTTTGGTATTTAACACCACTTTCAACATTACGTCTGTTATGTCCCAGCTGCCAGTGCACCTATCCATGCTTCTCCGGAATTTCTTTTAATAACACTTTCGCACAATATCCTTCTGACTACTTTCCCACATTTCTATCGTTGAAATAATGATACGGGATGAGAAAGAAATGAATCAGCAATAACTTTCATCTGTTCTCGGAAAGTATCTGGCCGAGCTGGGAAATCGAACCAACGACCCATTGGTTTTAATAACCGGAATTGGCTATGCTATACAATAAATTCTTAGTGTATTCGGTCAACCTAGATATAAATTGTTCCATATTTGAGTGGGTGGAAACCCTTAAGGCACCTGTCACAACTTTATTTGCATTTGCAGCCAATGTAGATCATGAGCAGACGGCACAAAGGTGCAGTCTGATCTTTAATGTATTCTGTCTAATTTGTTGAGACATTTAGGCCAAGTGAAACTTTGAAATTATAATTATTTCGGTTGTTTTTCTAGGCAGAAAACGTCTGTTAGGTTTATTTGGAGCTGTAAGGAGCAACACCTATTGGACAACATCGGTCCCCCGTAGTTTTTAATCATGGTTCACATTAACATATCGAATCTAATAATTGAGCCATGCTCTGTTAAAAGGGGCGTTATGCATCTGCGAAAAGTATCGACTTAAGTCAGCCTGCGCAGTCCGCGCAGGCTGACCTGGGCCGAAAATTTTTGCTGTTGGTCAATTTTCTGCATGTCAAAGGACCATCCTATCTCATCATTTAGTCGATTGTTAGACAAAATTATTTTATGGTGCCATAATTATGCGATGATTTTCTTTGTATCATGGATCACGGAGATGCATTAAGTCCTCTTTTGCAAGAGAATGGCTCAATTGTTTAATTGTTTTTAACGTTTGGACTCTTTACCACACAGTCCCGAGTTACAACGACCTCTACGAAGAAGGCTTTTGAAAACATTGTGAGGAAAAGGAGAAAATGCTTGTAACCAGCACTTTCTCATTTTCCCACAATGTTTTCTGCCCTTCATAGACATATCACATCATTAGAGCCAAATTTCATTTGTCGTCCTCGAAAAGCTTTGAATATGGACGAGTCTAGAATGTTGTAGCATGGCAAAGAGTTAATATATGATATCTGAACTTTTCAGTCCTTTAACAACGTTGGTGTTACACAAATACTAAAAGTTTCAATTGTTCAAGCATGCAATGAGTTATATACAACAAGCTTTTATTTCTCGATGTTTCGGCATGATCGATCAAGCCACAGAAAAAAAGTATCCCTGCACATGCGAACAATCAGAAATGCTGCTGCACAAGGACAAAACAACGGTATAACTCTAACTCGATAAACCTTTCATAAACAGTTTATATTATTGTTTGCTTTTGGGAATACATGTACATGTACATGTTAAAAACCATAAACCATGATGAGATGGTATAAACATTATCAAGTTGGTTTTATAAATCATCTCGTCACGGCACGTGATTTTAAACCTATTGTTCAAAACATAAAAATAATATAAACTGATAATGAAATGTTTATCGAGTGAGAGACATACAATTCTAATTGGCCTAATATCTACAGTATGAATTTAATCATATGGCGTATATTGCAGTTTCTAGGGTGATCACGCGACCTACAGTGTTGACGTAGGCACAGAACCTTTACATATAGGTCTCATTAGCTGTGTGATACCTTGTAGCAAAGTGAATGGCAACAGAAATTTGCTGCACCATGGTAAATCTTTGAGCCAATACTGCAAGAGATTGTAAGCATTGACATACACCAGGGCCGGTATCCACCAACCATTCTTAAGAGCAGTATTAGTCTTATTCTCAAGAGTTTTCTAAATTTGAAAGTAATACAACTTCTGATTGGCTGAAGCAAATAGTTCAGCCAATCAGAAATTGTGTTACTTTCTTAAATCTACAGTTAGACTTAGAATGAAATGGAGAACGGTTGGTGCATATCAACCCTGAGCCCGTATTCACATTTCTAAATTGCATTTTCAGTCTTACTCTACATTCTACGAAGTACTAGCAACACAATTTCTACATGGCTTAACCACTGGAACCTATTATAAGACTTTTACCAAATGAAATTAAATCTGAAACCAGTTAGTGCCGATTTCAAGATCATTATGGTTATGATAAGATGTTTATTACGTTGCTAACTGTTCGAATGGAAGGGTCTTTTCTAATGCACGGAAAATCAAAGCAAAATTGTGTTGAATACAAGATTTTATACAATAAAATGTGGTGCATTGTTATTTGTAAGTTAAGACTTAAAGCTCCATATAAACCCAGTGGACATTTTCATGCTAAAATAAGACTGAGAAAATTGCCAATCCATGGCTTTCCCTTGTCTGCAGTGTTTTAGCAAAGCGGACAGCGTAGACAAAGATCAGAATGCACGTTTTGTGTTGTCTGATCATGATCTACAGTGGCCGCAAAGGCAACCTCATAAGTGGCGCTTTAACGGTTAGGAAATTATTCATTTCATCATAATCATGCGATAAATAAAATAAGGATAAAGATCATACGAGTATATCGGTTAATTCCAAGGATTAGCTGGTACGAACACGCCCGTAGAAAATCGAATGGCACCAGTTCTGATTAAAATTGCATTCTTTTCTCTTAATTAATGTTGGAAAGTAAAATCTAATTCCAATACTACAGATTTTGCTGTTTTAGTGTGGCTGATCTAATTGTTGTAATATTTTCTATGTTGTTCTACTTATTTATTTATTCATTTGTTTATCATCTGGACTATTGATTTGTCTATTTATTTTCAAAGGGACTTTAATGTAAATGCTGTCTCATGATTTAACATTTTTATAATAAGAGGGATTTCCATCAAAATAAGAGTGTCGTTTTTCTGATTTACAATAACAAAGCAGCTAACAAAGGTAATTGATAGTTAATATTTTGCGTGGGACTAGCCTATTTTGGAATCGCTTGAATACATCAATATTATTGATAGTAGAAGAAAGGGCGATTCGAATACACAACAATAGAAGAGACAGTTTCGAAGTCAGCTATTAAACAGAACTGATTTATGAAAGTTTTGGGTTTTCCTCCTAAAGATACATCTGTACTCGTTTTCAGTCAGTTTTTAACCCATTTCATTTCCTTTTTTAACCCATTCCGTCGTTATTTTATGAAGCTATAATCATTTTTGTATCTTCATGCCAAATTTTGCCCCTGACGGCTGCAAGGTTGCACAGATTACGATGGATAGAAAATACATTTCTTTTTTGGCAGCCTTCAAAGAAATCACTGTTGTCGTTCCCGGTTTTATATGAGGACAAATCCCTTGAGTTTCTCTATCCCTTACACCATAAATATTTGTAATTTGTCTATGTTTACACAGCAGACCAAATTCTGAGTCATTCTAAACTCTTTTAAGTTTTAACGGCTCTCTCTCTCTCTCTCTCTCTCTCTCTCTCTCTCTCTATTTACCCCCCAAGAAATTATCCCTTTGAAGGCATTCGCAGCTGACAACATGAACGTGACTTAGAAATTGAAATTTGTTTTTGGAAAGGTAGAAAGCATTGTGGAAAAATGAAATAAATGCTGCTTACCAGCATTTTCTCCTTTTTCCACAATGTTTTCAAAAGGCGCCTTGTTCAGGGTCTTTAAAACCCGGGATTGTTTCGTAAAGGGTTAAGCATTTATGGAATAAATCCTGATCGTTTATTCGTTGCCTAACCCTTTTTGAAACAACCCCCTGTTTTAACGACCCTGTGGAGTAAAGCTGTTGAAAACATTGTGGGTACCTGCATTTTCTCTTTTTCCCCCACAAAGTTTTTTACCTATTCAAAGACAAGTCTAAACATTTGAGTCACATTTAATTTGTCATCTACAAATGCTTTCAATTTGGACAAGTCTGAAATTTTGTCGTTTGGTAAAGTGCTAACGGTCAGAAAAAAATGTGGATCGCGGGGGCGTTGGTATAGTATAACGACGATGGTGTGTCAATACATAACGGTTCAGCCAAATGGTTTGTCGAAAGATATATATGATAAATAAATATTGTAAATAATAAACTGCATTTAAGGAATGAAGAGAATTTTTTTTTTTCATGGAGGTATGGAAAAAAAAACCTAATCACACTTTTGTATGAAACCGAGGCATGAAAAAAAATTCTCTTCATTCCTTATGATTTAATATTACAGACAACATACACCCACGGAAATAATTCAAACTGCATTCATTTTCTTTATTTTTAAATATAACGTTGGAGTTTCTAAAGCCCCTTCCATTCATATTTGTATGGCGCAAGAATACAATAGGGAAGCAGTTTTCAGATCACAATACTAACGTGTCCTGAAAATCAACCAATAAAATGAAAGTAAATTAACACGGCAGCGTGTAGAACCCGCAATGTGTAACCTTCACTCTGAGTAGAAGCGTGGTGAATATTGCAGTGGGATTATTGACTCTCGTAGCTTTTATTGTTGAATTGTTATATTATTTTTTTCTTCATAAAATGATATTCAGGGGAAAAAAAAGGTAACTAATAAACTTGGGACTCTGTATAAAATTCTTAAAAAAATGTGGAATATTGTATACATGTTTGTTTACATTAGTTTGACAGCTAAAGTAGTTCCGGCACAACGTGATTTTTTTTTTTTTCTTTTTTTTTATGGAGCTATGAATTTTTTTTTTTTTCAGCCAATCAGAACTCGCCAATAATCATGAAAACAATTGATATTAAATTATTCTTACATGAAAAAAGCCCAACATTTTTCTGAAAAGTATAGTGTTGTATAACGCCGATAGCGTGTCTTGTGGTATGGGTGAAACCATGTGGCCTTTAGGAAGGAAATATCTGCAATAAGACTTAAATGAATCTTTTAAATGAAAAATTACGTTTCTAATTAAAAAAAAAAAAAAAAAAAGATAATAATACACTCATTTCATTACACGTTCTCTGTTGTTGTTCCTTTGGACTTATGGGTATTTACAACTGACTCAAAATTTAAGTTTACCCGTTTTGCAAAAAATTTTTGTGTATATCCAAGTGGCACAATATGGACGTTTAAGTGCACAATATTTTCGAAATTGCCAATACCTATCCGTTTTGGATTTTATTTTGTGTATATATCTAAATGACACAGTATCGACGTTTAAGTGTGCAATCTTTCCGAAAAAATCATAATATTACTCAATAAAATTGATATGTCACTCATTTACTTTCGCCAATACTCGGTGAATTTCGCGGGGTCGAACTCAAACGTTTTATCGTTCAATTTCATATTGGATTACCTTACAATTGGCTTACATTATCAATTGATTGGAATTCTTTTCGTTATGTTTTAAACATCATGTGCTCTTCAGAAAATGTTCATTGTCATATAACTATATTTGGTGTAAGGCTGTTTTTCTTCTTTATATACTCGTATATGCAATAAAACATACCACTACAATCAAATGCGTCTGCGAAATACACCGAGTATTTACTAAAGAAAATGAGCAACATGTCAATTTAGTTGAGTAATACTAAAATATATTTAAAAAAAATAATAATAAGATCATAACCCAAGCCAGATTTAGGCCGATGAACCAGGGTAGCTATTTATCTGTAGCGTTGGGGAAGCATATTTTTTTGTAAATTATCATTTCAAAACCTATATCTATAGAATGTTTGAACCTACTACTAATGAGGGTCAAAAGGAATATTAATGAGCGACAGGTTAATTCTGTTGAATAATATCCGTTCTGTGTTGTCGTTTTGTATTTTTGTGGATATACAATTGACACAAGATCAACGTTTACGTGTAATCATTATGACTAGTGGCATTTCATGCAGAGTCCTTTTTTTTTTTTACTATATGCAAGCTCTACCCATGTTTTGATAAATTGATAACGCACCCGTTGTTACTTATCGATTGTAGCGGATGATTTATTTCTCAGATAATTGATTCTAAGTAAACAGATTGAATATCTCGATGTCAATACCATAAAAATGGTTTTATTCAAACCGGACTATAAAAGGAAAAAGAAAGAAAAACAGATGTGGGTGTAGACTGTTTGTTCGAGGTGGTCAAATTGCTTTTCAATTAATTTAGTATCTATCTATAATAGATGAATACCTAGTGACCTTGTCCAATGTTCTGACACTTAAATAAACATCACTGGTTAGGAAAAGGCGATATTGTAAGGGTTTTAATTGCTTGACACTTTTGTCAATGGACATCTAAATGAATGAAATGAACATTTCCGACAGACAGACAGATTTAATCCCCATCCTGCTAAATAACTTAAGTAGAATTTTCAAGACGATAGTAGAAACTTGAATAATGATATTTCAAACTTACTTCTTTGGAAAACGATATCTCCTTTTCGGACAGTGCAGATCCAAGATCAGACTGCACGTTCTGTGCTGTCTGATCTTGATCTACACTGTCCGCAAAAGATCAATGAGTCGCGCTCAGTAACTTAAGGGTTAACACTTCTTTACATAACTCTTCCGTGTCCTTGCGACCCCGGGGGAGACGGCCTGATAACCAGTATTGTCTCCTTTTACCACAATGTTTTCTACCCTTTCAAAGACAAATGCAGTCATTGGGACTAATTTTTATTTCTCGCTTTCAAATACTTTCAAACTGGAGATTTCTTAAAATTTGCCGTTTGGCACAGAATACATGTGGTCCAAACAGGATTCCGTATTTTTTTCAATGCTTGGAAAAAAAAAAAATTCCAGTGTAAATATACGCAGACCTTCTTTGCCACACTTAAGTATAAAGAAGCGAACTTTGCAGATCTGAAATCAGTGTCCACAATCAATGTACTACTAATATTAATGAGCCATGCTCTGGCAAAAGGGGGCTTCTACATCTCCATGATCCATGATATCAAGCAAGTCATCACATGATCATGGATCCATAAAATCCATTTTGTCTAACAGCCGACTGAATCATGATTGAAACTGGTCCTTGAACATGCAGAAAATTGACCAATAGCAAAAAGTTTCGGCCCAGGTCAGCCTGCGCGGACTGCGCAGGCTGACCTGAGTCGATACTTTTTGCAGATGCATTAAACCCTCTTTTCACAAAGCATGGCTCATTTATTTACGCCGACCACAGAAGAAGCATGTATGTCGTCAATTACGGCCCCAAAAAAAAAAAAGTGGCCAACTTCTTTAAACAACTTAAATCTTGTTTGATCTCACCCTGTATAGAATTGTAATGCAAGACAAAAACGCCAAAGTTAATCCAGTTTTCAAGTGACATTCATTAATGAAAATTGAATTTGATGAAAACAGCTGTGGCGTGCCTCTAGTTCATTGAGACGTCAGAGGACAATTCCACAACCTTTTTACCCGAATCAGACTCTTTTTGCCTGATTTTTATTCAACATTTTGAACACATTTTATCAACAAAGAACAACTTGATCAACCATTGAGAGTTGCAAACGTGCGTTGGCGTTTGTAATGTACAGATATTGTATGATTTTTTATAAAGATAGCAATAAACTATTTTTAACCTGGTGTAGAGAACAATTTTCCCCTCCATTTACCCTTTCTTTTTATATTTTGACCTAAAAATGTAAAAACTGTCCAAACGGTCCATGCTAACAAGGTCTACAACTAAGAACAGCCCAGGTAGGCTAAGGCTAGGCAAAGACGAAATACCTCAGGCATAAAATTATTTAACCCCTTTACAGAAAAAAATGTGACTTGTCCAACATAAAAGCATTTGCATGCAACATTCTAATCTTGGCACGTGTAATATATCTTTGAAAAGATAGAAAACATTGTGGAAAAAGGAGAAAATGCTGGTAACCAGAATTTTCTCCTTCTTCTACAATGTTTTCATAAGCCTTTAACCTCGGGGTAGTGAAAACACGGCATTGCGTGGTGAAAGGTTTTCACAATTTAGAATTGGCTCGAGTACAGATAAGATTTATGCTGTATCCTTTGAATTCACATAAATCATAGAAAACCTGAATTAAATCAAGAAATATCCTTTTAAAAAGACTGACGGCGTAAGGGGTACCAATAAAAGGGCCTGCAGAGCCCGCAGAAAAAAACAAGTCCGTATTTTTTTAACCAATCACAAGTTCATTCGAACATATCAAAACCAAGAATTAGGTCAAAAGCCAGCGCATTCAGCTACGCCGAAAAAAATGTTAAGCGTTGCTTAAAAACCATGAAATAGCAATCAAGTCCTTTTTTTTCTGTGGACAATTATCAAAGAAAAGGTATTCTATAATTTTAATCTAGATTCCATTCGCTCAATGGCAGGAATTCAATCCATTTGTATGGTGACCTGAGCAAGACTATATAGTGCTGTCAAAATAAACCACACACAGTTAAAAAAAAAAATAATAAGTGAAACTATCAAAGTCAACACCAAATAAATTACTGATCGATCACACAATCAGTCGATTGATTAATAGCTTATCTCAAGCACAGAAATGTAAAACAGTGCCGCGCTGCTACTTTCTCCAGATTCCGAGTTGTTCCCTTAAAGTGCAAAATAAATGAGCCATGCTCTGGCAAAAGTGGGCTTAATGCATCTCCGTGATGCATGATACCAAGCAAGTCATTACATGGCCATGGAACCATAGAGTCAATCTTGTCTAACGACCGACTGAATCATGAGGTAAACTGGTCCTTCGACTTGCACAAAATTGCCCAACTTTGCGTATCGTGCAGGCCGACCTGGATCGATACTTTTTGCAGATGCATTAAGTCCCCTTTTCACAAAGCATGGCTCAAATTGAATGAAGATTTCCAGCCAGTGGTATATATCAACGCATTGCGCCGTGTCGGACAGTGTACATCTGAGATCAGACTGCACGTTTTGTGCAATCTGATCTTGATCTACACTGTCCGCAAAAGAGCATTAAGTCACGCTTAGCAGTATAAGGGTTAACAAAGGTGATAAAACGTTGAGAAGTTCTAATAATAGAACTACAATAATTGCGGTGTGTCAAGGTGCGGTAGATGTCACATAAACCCTATAATAATCTGGAAAAATATACACTAAACTAAACTAATTATAAGACTGCATCTCTTCTCCCTTTTATTATTTATTCCATTGATCAGAATATATA
The DNA here is from genome assembly GCA_945859785.2 of Tridacna gigas. Classification (NCBI taxonomy): domain Eukaryota; kingdom Metazoa; phylum Mollusca; class Bivalvia; order Cardiida; family Cardiidae; genus Tridacna; species Tridacna gigas. The sequence continues at coordinate 70,217,248 of OX244029.2, forward strand.
TATATATATATATCTGTAAATGTATGCTCAATCTAAGTACTTAAATTGATTTGTATGTTTGTGTAGTGTTTTGTGCCGTTTTCTACATTTCTTCAATTATATTGCAGTGGCAAGTGCACTTGTCCATGCTATCTTAGGCTACTTTTCCCAGTATTCTATCCAAGCCATTGCCTCTTTTCCCACTTCCACCTTTGTCGAAAGAATGATCATTGAATCGTGATGCAGTGACTATCATCAATCTTCGGAAAGAAATTGGCCAAGCTAGATATTCGAACCAGCGATCTCCTGGTTTAAGGCCTATACCTTATCGACTTAGGTACCGAGCTCAGCATACTTTTAGTAAAAGGAATAAGCAGTATTGGCTTCTTGACATGATTTTGACGATTGAAAGAGCTCTAGTTCTAGATACCATTTAGAATATATAATCCTGCATTGAAGTTTAACCCTTTCCCAGACGACAAATTTTGGACTAGTCCAAATTGAAAGAGCTTGCAGACGACAATTTCAGATTTGATGAAAATGGCAGAAAAGTCTCAAAAAGGGTAGAAAACACTGTGGGAAAAGGAGAAATTGCTCGTTACGAGCAATTTCTCCTTTTCCCACAGTGTTTTCAAAAGACTTGTACTGCAGACACGTGAAAACCAGGGCTTGTTTGGGAAAGGGTTAAAATGTATCTTAAAGAGGCTTTTAACTAGATTTCGTTCCGAAAGTTGTTATTACAAAATATGATAAAAAGACGGCTAATTTTCGTTTGCATGCAAAATGGCGATAGACCTCAACCACAGGCAGAAATGCATGTAGAAAACACGAGGATTTACCGAGATTTAAATCTTGTCTGCTGTAAAATTTTCTAATTGTTTCTAACGGTATAGCCACTATTGCGTAACAAGGGATAAATACATTTTAAACAGAACGGGATCTAAGTTGGTATCCCCGTCACACGAGACCTAATTTTACCCTTATCCTGCTAAATAAAAACAACGAAACTTTCAAGCCGATAGTAAAACCCCATTTTTTTCTATTTCAAAGGTATTTTTGGTGGAGAGCGCTCTTCTTATCGGACAGTGTAGATCCAGGGTCAGACTGCACGTTCAGTGCAGTCTGATCTTGATCTATGCTGTCCGCAAAAGGTCAGTGAGTCGCGCTTAGCAGCCAAAGTGTTAACGTCGCGTCCGAAAAACTACTAGTAATGTTTTTAGATGGTCTACCTTTGGAATCGAACCCACACCCTAAAATGTCCCGAGATTTGTCGCTAACAAGTCTCATGGGCTTCTACTTGAACTATTCTGTCTGACTTAAATATTTTGCACTGGGAGAGTTAAAGTACATATATTGTCACCTGCCAATGTAGTTCTGAAATAGATGACACAATAAATAGGACACCCACACCTTACAGACGTAGAAACCACGGATAAAAGAGACAGTACCGTCTTTAACCTGAAAAAAATATACTTCTTCAGCCCTTTATATTTTTCCTTATTCCGATTAAAGTCGATCATTATTTGTCTAATGAACACGATATAGAACACTATTGGTATCTTGTTCTTTAAATAAATTTCTTTGATGACGATGATGATAAAATCATTACACTACTACTACCAACGTTGTGGTGGTGATATTGTAGTGACGTCATCATCATCAACATCATCAGAGAAATTTATTTGAAGAACAAGATACAGATAGTGCTCTATATCGTGTTCACCATCATCATCATCATCATCGTCATCATCATAACCACTCAGAACAACAACAACTACTATAATGGTAATAATAGCAAAGCAACTATTAGATTTAAAGTTCGTGTCCTTCACTAAATTCACCGATACAAGTTCTAAAATTCAAATACCCTGTCAGCCATATATGACCGACTGAGACGTTCCCTGTCGGCCAGTCGGATGGCGAGGGTTAGAGTTAAGAAAAACCAGCTAAACAATTTAAACCTTATCCTGCTATATAATTTACGTAAAACTTTCAAGCCGATAGTAAAAACCCGAATAATTTTATTTCAAACTTATTTTTTGGAGAAAAATATCCCCTTATCGGACAGTGTAGATCCAAGATCAGACTGTCAGACTGCACGTTCTGTGCAGTCTGATCTTGATCTACACTGTCCGCAAAGGGTCAGTGAGTCGTGCTTAGCAGCTTAAAGGTTAATAAACGCCATACCAACCAGACGCCAAATAAGTGAAATCGAGTCTCATGGTTTTTTTTTTCTAGTTCATTTAGTACTATTCTTCTGCAGGTGAATATACAAGTTTTGGCCAGAGTTTAGAATCACGATAAGAGAGCGACGTAGATCTGAGATCATACTGCACGATCTGTGCAATCTGATGTTACTCTACGTCGTTCTAAAAATAATAATTAAATCGCCCGTAGCACTGGTAAGAGATATGAAGTCACAATAGTCCTATAATGGAACGTTTCTTCGTTTCACTGAAATCGTTTGACTAGAAAGATCATTTATGTAATTTACGTTCTCACAATAAAATGTGTAGAAATAATATAGATCAAAAGTTGCCTGGTGATAAATTGTACAACTTTACCCTTATAGTACTTTTCATACTTTAAGTTGGTTTTGCGGACAGTGCAGGTTTAAGATCAGACTGCACAGAACATACAGTCTTATAATGAATATACACTGTCAGTTTTGCTTAGGTATTTCAGCCACAATATATTTGATACTGCAATTTCATGGTCTACTTTTTTCGTGAATAAAATGTCTATATTTTCCCTCCGCTCTAAGTGTCAGCGCGGTGCTTTGATAGTTATAATCTAGTCTTCCTCTAGGTCCTCTCTATAATTGTTGTATTAACTCTAATCCTGCTAAATAAGTGAAATGAAACTTTAAAGCCGAAAGTGAAAACCCAAAGTCTGCTGTTTCAAAGGACGTCTTTTGGGATAGATATCATCCCATCGGATAGTGTAGATCCAAAGATCAGACTGCACTTTCTGTGCCGTCTGATCTTGATCTATCTTGTCCGCAAGAGCTCCTTGAGTAACGCTTGGCAGCCTAAGGGTTAACTCTTTACCAAACGAAAATATTTTGGATTCGTCCAAATTCAAAACATTTGCAGACAACACAATAAATGTGACTCAAATATCGGAAGTTGCTTTTGGAACGGTGGAAAACATTGTTGGAAAATGAGAAAATGCTGATTACCAGCATTTTCTCCTTTTCCCACAATGATTTTAAAAGCTTTATATCACAGGATCCGGTTAAAACTTGGTATTGTTTGATAAAGTTTTTACTCTTTCAGCGCCAGATATGTAAAGTCGTCATGTTCCGATAACTGTAAACTAAATCAAAGCGCTGAAGGCGCTGAAGGCCTGGGCATCAGAACGGATGAAGAGGTAGGAAAATGAGGCCCAGAAGCTCAAAGTTGCTATCACATTTGTACAGACTAATAAAAAAATATCTACATGTCTCATGCTGACAGTCTGTGGAGTTGACAACAGAATGGAAAAACATAAAAGGCCAATATAATGAGTATTTTTTATAGCATTGGTCTCGTGGTCTTTATGGATTGAAAGGAGATAATTTTCAAAGGATTTTCTGCATCCTATTTTCTCCCTTTACGTTTCTTTGGCAACAAATCATGGTTTAAAAAAAAAAAAAAAAAAAAAATGAGCAGCGTGCAATAGCAGGGAATATTTCTGGAAAGTGCAAAAATCCACAATAGCCAAGCAATGAATCATATTTTTCTTTCATTTTACCACACTCACTCTATAGGTTGAAATAGTAACCATGTCCTTTGAGCAATGACAAGGAAAAACACAAAGTCTTTAAAGGCTAATGTCACAGAGCACGATTTGGTGTCTGAGAAGACAATCTTTTACGTATTTCGTTTCATTTTTAAGTTTTGGTTTCTATGGCAACAAATAAAAAGACGTCCGCATTCGGGCGCCAATGCCTTTTTTGATTTTCAGTGGAAACACAAAACTGAATAAGGGGCATAACTTGATAGTTATTTACCCTTATTGTTTATGTTTCCCTTTTGATAGTTAACAAGTTGTCCAAGTTTTAAGTAAAAATTTTCAGTACTGACAAAGATATTGTAAACTGTCAAAGATTTTGCATGACGACGACACAAACGACGAAGATGATGACACTAGGGCTATGAAAATACCATGTCTCTAAAAACAACTGAGCTAAAAGTTCTCAGTCGGAAAAGGGGCATAACTAATTACTTTGCCAAAAATATTTTTGTGGTTACCTACCTCTGTTAAAATCCCCTTTTAATGGTTATCGAAAAGTTCAAGTTTGAAGTCAGTATCTTCATTAATGACAGATATGATAAAATGTCAAAGTTTCTGAAAATTTAAAGCATTAAAAAAAGGGCGTAACTGTGTCAAAAATATTTTGATGGTTACCTGCCCTTGACCACACATTCTCGAGTTTTAAGGACTCCAAAGATATAGCCTCATGAAAACCTTTTGGAAAAAAAAGAAAATGCTCTCTTTTTTTCATACAAGGTTTTCTGCACTTTCACAGCCATTAACCAACATTTCAGCTAAATCTAACCTGCCGTTCGCAAATGTTTTCACTTTAGACAAGTCTAAAATCTCATCGTTTTTTAAAGATTACTGGTTTTCAATGGCTCATGTTACAAACTTTAATACGTATATGGTATTGTATGCTCCGAGTTTGCTATGGATCGAAATGGTTATGGGCCGAGATGTCATATCTGGACAATTCTGACAGGAAGAAATAAGGCATATATACCAATCAAATACATACTTATAACTTCAGACACGAGGTGCACAGTAATTTTACGAAAATTAAAATCTTGCCGAGGTTTTGAGACACCTTTTTCAGAGAAAGAAGACATCGTCTGCGTAAAATACGCTATCATTATTTGTCATTCACATGGTGTGTAGAAAAAGGATAAACGAACGATCCCGATTAGTGCTCGGCAACAGCACTCGTCACAACACGGTCGATTGCGTACCTACATCAAAACATTTGATCAACGATCACCCAAGGTTTGCTAGTTGTTTCTTTCACGAATTTGCAGTTATGAATAACCTCACGAGGGCCCCAAATTCTCAGTCAACACTTTCGTACGGTTAAAATCGCACATCTATCAAAGTTTGTTGTGAAATAAAACCTTACTGTGATGTTCAAATCGAAATATTTTATTATTTAAAGGGGTCGTTTCCTTCAGCGTAGTGAGATGGATTGCAGGCGGTACTTTTCACTTTTACTCGGGTTTTTCCGTAAATGCGTGACTCGGGTTTTTCCGTAAATGCTTGGATGGGGTTGAAATTTTGGTATACGATTCCTATGGCCTTGGGCTTGGCAAGCCAAGCCCAGGCCAAAAACCACTGAAACTCAAGAAAATTTTTATCTTTATATGGGCTTGACTATCGACAGCGGACGGTATAGATCAAAGGTCAGGCTGCACGTTCTGTGCAGTCTGATCTTGATCTATGCTGTCCGCAAAAGCACCAGGTTCCACCTATGACACCGAATACTGGGTTTGCTTTATGACGTTTTGTTCTTTTTTATAAAGAATCCGTGTAAACCCTTTAACCCTTATCCTGCTAAATAAATGAAATGAAACTTTCAAGCCAATTGTAAAAACACACATATTGTTATTTCAAAGGTATCTTTTGGGAAAAAATATCTCCGTGCAGAACGTGCGGTCTGATCTTGATCTACACTATCAGCAAAAGGTCGCGCTAAGCAGCCTATGTGTTAAAACTCGATTCCAGGTTTTCACGAATCCGAGGTAAAAGGCTTTTGAAAACATTGTAGGAAAAAACTAAAATGTTGGTTGCAAGCATTTTCTCCTTTTCCCATAATGTTTTCTACCCTTGCAACACAAATCCCATCAATAAAACCGCGTTTAATCTTCCGTTTGATTTGCGGTTAAGATCTTCTGTCACGCTGGGACCAATGTAATCAGGCTGTGTGACAGAAATTGACAAATGTATATCTTTTTTTCTAAATTATTCAAACGTTGAACTGCTGAATAAACTAAACTGAAAATTTAAGCCAAAATTAAACTCCCAACATTGTGTGATTTCAAAATTCTAGTAAAAAGAAAATCTACTATGACGGACAACATTGATCTAAGATCAGACTTCACGTTCTGTGCAGTCTGATCTTAATCTACACTGTCTCCAAAAGTGCATTGAGTCGGTCTCCGCAAGCTCTAAAGGGGGTTGCAATGTCATCAAATATCCCTTAAGCGAATATATCCCTAAAAAAGGATGAAATCAGTAACTATACGTATACAGCTGACCATTTCATTGCGGAATTGATGAAATGAACTTTTATAATTTGGAAAAACAGCCCATATATTGTAATTTCATTGATGTTTGTTGTCAGAGTATGCAATCAAAAATAATGGACAGTATAAAGCTAAGATCAGACTGCACGTTCTGTACAGACTGATCTTGATCTACACTGTACACAACAAAACCCGATTAACCCGAAGGCTGCTAAGCACGAGCCAAGGACCTTTTGCGGACAATGAAAATCAAGATCAGACTGCACAGAACATGCAGTCTGATCTTTGATCTACACTGTCCGATAAAGAGATACTTTCCCACAAAAATAACTTTGAAATAGCAACATTTTTCCCCTATCGACTAGAAGGTATCATTCCAGTCGTAGCAGGATAAGGGTTAAGTCGCGGTTAGCGCTCTAAGGGTCATATACACCCACAACAAGAAACTGTCTATTCAGACAGGGATTGTAGACATACGATCCTTGATTTAGAAAATAATAAGTGCAAACGCCATTGTTTATTACCATTAATTCACTACCATATAAACACAATAATTACTATTTTCACGCCCTGTATGTACACAGCCCTTATTTATTTGGCGTTGAATCGATTGTTGAAAAATAAGAAATTGTTCGTAACATGCAATTTCTTATATTCCAGGATGTTTTCCAAATCATTCGAAAATAGAACTTTTCCCGTCAAGTTGCTCCGAATTATGTCTGGCACCTGACCTGTAGGTATGCGGTATACATGTATTTAAAACTAGTCTGTATGGCATTAATGTCTGAAAAAAGACTGTATGGTGGTAGTTCGAGGAGGTTGTGTAAATTGGCATGTCTAAAGGAAGTCTGTATATAGTGGTATGTCTATAGCAAGTCTGTATGGCGGTATATCGATATCAGAGCTATGAAGTTTTATGTCTAAAGCAAACCTGTATAGCGGTACATGTATATCTAAAGTAAGTCTGTAAATAGTGGTATATCTAAATCGGAGCTATAAAGTTTTATGTCTAAAGCAAGCCTGTATAGTGTGGTATGTTAAACAAGGTTGTATTGTATGTCTAAATCAGGCTATAAAGTTGAATGTCCAAAGCAAGACTGCATTGTGGTGTGTCTAAATTAGGCCTATAAAGTTGTATGTCTGAAGCAAGTCTGTATGGTAGAATGCCTAAATCAGAGCTAAAAAGTTGTTTGCTAAAGCAAGACTATACAATGTATAAGTATGTCTAAACTAAGATTATAAAGTGGTATGTCTTTGTTAGTTTGTAACGTTAGTTTAACGCCATTTTAACAGCTCAGGTCATAATGGCGGTAAGTGACGCACCCATGTTTTTCCTAGCTTTCTCATTCCAGTGCTGACACAACTTTCTTTCCAAAGCCACTGACTACTTTTCTCACATGCATCAGCGGTGAGAGGCGAAAAATCGCCGGAAAGAAAGTTTGCCTCAACCGCGTATTGGACTCGCAACCACCAGGTTACGAGTCAGATACGCTAACCACTTAGCCACCCGGGCGGGCAGTGGTATGTCTAAATCAGGGCTATAAAGCTGTATGTCTAAAGCAAGTCTGTAAAGTGGTATGTCAAAATCAGACATAGTGGTATGTCTAATCCAGTGCTATAAAGTTGTATGTCTTAAGCAAGACTGTATTATTCTATATCTAAATCAGAGCTATAAAGCTGTATGTCTAAAGCAAGACCGTATAATGGTATGTCTAAATCAGGGCTATACAGACGGATGTCTCGAGCAAATCTATAGAGCGGTAGAGGTAAACAATTGTATGTCTAAAGTAAGTCTTTATAATGCTAGATGCTAATCAGGACTATAAAGTTATATGTCTAAAGCAATATTGTATAATGGTATTTTTAAAACAAGTTTATATTATGGTATATCTGAATTAGAGTTATAAAGCTGTTTTTCTAAAGCAAGTCTATGTCTATGTAGGGATATGTCTAAATTAGAGCTATGAAGCTGCTTGTCAAAGGAAAGTCTTTATAGTGGCATGTCTATATCAGAGCTAAAATAATGTTTGTCTAATGTTTAGATTTTAGATTTATAGCATCTTCACACTCCGTTTGAAATTGTAACTCAATTTCTCCTTTTCCAACAATATTTTTAAAGGTGGTTTCTCCAGAAACCCAAATCGTACCACAGGATTGTTTGCGAAAAGACTTATTATATGAAAATATCAGATGCCAAATATTGCACACCTTTACATGCATTTACACTACTTGCTTTCGTGGACAGTAGATCAATGTCTGAGATCACAGAATGCCAGGTTTGCCTAGAAATCTTCTGTCTAATATTTTGTGAGACACACTTCTGCAAACAGCCATGAAATTTCTGTCTCATCACCTGTCACTCCAAAAATTAAGATAGTTGTTTCGAAGAAATTCCAGTTGCTTGTACAAAAGAATTACAGTTTCATAATCACTATCATTTTATTAAAACCTAATGGAAATAAAATGTTTTCATCTTTCTGTCAACCTTTATCTAATGTCGCCAACTGAAGCCAAATAGAGAAGCCATACTGTTAAAATTCATACCAGAACTATATAGAGAGAGAAAAACAGCGTCAAATAATAATACACGCCTGTTTATGATCGTCATTATCCTCATCGCGCGGTAAGTCACGCTGTCTGCGTCTCTCTCGTTCACGCGATTGTCTTCGGCGCTTGTGACTTCGCGCATACCCACGTTTCCTGCGGTGTTCGTCTCGTTTAATCAGAGATACATCACTTGAAACATTAGAAATATCAAAATCAGATGAGTCAGTTAAAGCTTTGGTAGGGGTAATGCTTTTCTTTCTAACAATACTCGATCTGCAGATGAATGTTCGATCATCCTCTGCATCACAGCTTCTAGTCTGAAGCTCTCTATATGATTTTATGCTGCTTCTTCTTCCGTTTAACTGCCTTTCCTCGACTGGATTACAGGGTTTTGAGGCTGAAGCTACATGCGGTGAATCCCGGAAGGTCTGGCTTAAGTTATGTTCGTCGGGAAGCTCTGAATGTGTCGTATGTCTTGGTCTTTTAACCCAAATATTCATGTTTACAGGTTTTGCTGGCTTCGCAATGTGTTCGTTTTCAAATTTATGTCTATAGTTTACATCAACTGTTTTTGGGCGATTACCTTTTCTGCTGTAATTTTTTGCATCACGCTTTCTTCGCTTTTGAGAGAAACCCGTTGGCTCCCAATTTCCAAGTTGTTTTTTATCTGCAGGTCTTCGATGGTCTAAACTGCTTAACCTGTGATATTTCGCCTTGCTGGAGGATGGGCGGTCTATTTTTTGTTTGGAGGAATGTTTTGCTTTACCCCGATTACAAGAGTTCCTAATTGGTGAGGAGTTAGCAGACGCTACATTGTCCGTTTGAATTCCTTTCAACCAAGATCGTATCGACTCCTCCTTATTGTGTGGCAGTTTCCGGTGTTTGTCACGTTGTTTCTTGACACTTCTCTTATTTACGAGGTAACTTGGGGGATTAACTTTAGTCGAAAAATGACTGGAAAAGGTACTTGAATCGTGATGTTTCCTCGGCTGTACTGGGGATAAAATATGATATTCTGCAGTAATTCTACTTCCAGATTTAGATGGCTCTAATTTTACAGGTGTGTAAATTCTGATAGGAGATTGTCCACGTGACACTGGAGAACTACCAGACTGGTTCATTCTAAGGAGCGGAAGCGCTACTTCAGGAGTCAAGTTACTGTTTTTGTTGCCACTGCTTGGTTTTTCCTTGCGAGATTCTTTTTTGATTTTATCTTTGCGATTATTTTCCTTCTTTTCAATAACACAGTTCTTTGCACGTTTTAACTGTGGCAGTTTACCAAGTTTTGTAAAAGTCTTTATTTTCTTCATCGTGGTTCTGGTCATTCCATCTACATCCACTAGCTCATCGAAGTTTTTAATACCACCCCTTTGTTTTCGAAATGTAACTATGTTGTCTGCTAATTCGCTAGGGATTTGGGCCGTATTCGCCAGTTTTCGAGCAGAGCAATCGTTGAGGTCCGCCATATTTGCACATTCGTGTAAACATGTGACGTCACTTCCGTCTAATAAATGACGTAATTGCACGTTTTCAGAGGGATTGCGGTCCTAGTCAATTTTACGCATTTCCTTACAAGCAGTCGCATCCAACAAGTTTAAATGAGCCATGCTCTTTGAAAAAGGGGCCTAATGTATCTACAAAAAGTATCTATTCATGTCAGCCTGCACAGTGTTTTTGCTATTGGTGATTTTTTTGCATATCCAAGGACCATACTAGGTACCTTATGATTCATTTGGTTTTTCGACAAAATGGATTAAATGGATCCGTATTTATGAGATGGCTTGCTTGCTATAATGCATCACGGATAGGCATTTAGCCTTGTTTTGCCAGAGCATGGCTCAAATGTTTTTGTTTTTTTTTAACTCCTAAATTCCATGACAAGCCATGTGAATGGCGGAGCCGATCTGTCTCTGCCACTCAGACGGCTTTTGTCGGATTAATGAATAAGAACCAGAATAGAATGGTGTTTAACACGATTGGTGATTTGTTTATTCGGCACAAGCTGCTTTCCACCAGTTTCCCACAACTTCATGGTCCCGATTCAATCAACAATTTTCAAACCGTGCTCAGCGTATTGGACGGGGCAACGCCCGATATTGTGAGAGTTGTGGCCGTAATCAAAAATGATAAATCCGAAGTTTTTGTCAAATTCTAGACTTACGAGCTGGTATCCAAATTGAAAGAAACTGTAGACGACAAATTGTTCAAATACATGTAATTGGACGTGGTTTGGTAAGGTCAGACAACATTGTAGGAATAAAAGAAAATGTTTGTTTCTCCTTTTCCCATAGTCTACTTAAGTTTATACTTGCTGAAAATGTTTCAAAAATAATTTTCAAACGCAGACATGAAGCCTACATGTATCTCTCTACGTTTTTACTCGATTTGGCAACAGTTTGATCAGGTTCCGATATTCAGCAACTCTCTCCATTGGAAAACCCTTTTAATTTGAAAAGGAAGACTCATTTGTTGACAGAACGAGAGCAAAATATCTTTGTTTCATTACATTTATTACAATATTCATGGCATCATACAACATTCTCGGAAAAAATAATGGAAGGGAAATCATCTATAATTTACAATCAATCCAAATGCAATTTCGAGTTCTTCCCCTTTCAGTAAGTATTTCGTTTCTATGTACTTATTTGTGCATCATAATAAACTTTTTCTACCAATGACCATTTGACCCCTAGGCTGCTGAGCGCGACTCACTGACCTTTTGCGGACAATATAGATCAAGATCAGAGTGCACTGAACGTGCAGTCTGATTTCGGATCTACACTGTCCGATAAGATGTGTTTCCGCTAAAAATACCTTTGAAATACTAACATATTAGTCTTTACTTTAGGATTGAAAATTTAATTTCACTTATTTAGAAGCATAGGGGTTAAATAGTTTTTGCGGATGACGTATATCAAGACAGGACTGCACGGAACGTGCAGTCTGATCTTGGATATAAACCGACCGCTATCTGAAGCTACACTCTGGCCCAATTAGTTTTAAGGCGCAATGAAACTCTTTTAAAAAAAACTTGGGGAAAAATATCACAATTAATAAACATATAGTCTTATCTTATTTAGACAATAATAGTTTCGGAAATTTCTATGTCTGGATCTTTTTCCATAACGAAATAATGTTTCACTATTGTTGCACTGTAAATATTACTATAATTGAGAATATTTCTAGTGACACTAATTATATACAAGGGTGAAACATTTGTAGAAAAGGAATTTTTCTTTGCGAGTAAAATGGAAAAACACTGTGGGAAAGTGGGAAAGAAGCAATTTCCTGAAACAAGCAATATAACTCCATTTTCAATAACGTTTTCAATGGTATCTTTTAAAGATCAGAAAAGGTTCTACTTATATTGTACTTGGTCCATGGATTTTTCCAATAAAACCAATATTTACTAACACAATTTACTCAGGGGATGGAAAACTTGGTGAGCATATATATAGAAATAACAAGAAATTTTAATGTTATTTTTATTGCATGAATCATTATATCATATATACACATTACATGATGAGATGAAAAAGAAAAAGACCCTTACTTCACGAAATTCCGTCTTCACACTTGAAATGATGAAAACTAGTCTAATCATTATTCTTCTGCCAAACACTAAGTAGATACAATGAGGATACTTTCCAAAAAAAAAAAATCGCTTACCAAACAATGTGTTTTTTACAACCCTTTACCACAAAATCCCGAGTTTTAATCACTCTGAGGCAGAGGCCTTTTGAAAACATTGTGGGAAAAGAAGAAAATGCTGATAACAAGCATTTTCTCTTATTCCCACAATTTTTTCAACCCTGTTAGATACAAATCCCACCATGTAAGCCATTTCTGATTTGTTGTCAGCAAATGCTTTCAATTTGGACAAGTCTAAAATTTGTGGTTTAGTAAAGGGATAAGAGTTTGTAAACATCATGGGTATAGGAAAAAATGCTGGTAGCCAGCATTTTCTCCTTCTGCTTTAAGGTTTTGTATCCAAAACAAATCCAATCAATTAGAACCACTTTATCTGCCATATGAAATTGTTTTTAATATTGGCCAGACTAAAATTCTATTGCCTGCTATAGAGTTAATCCCAAGCATGTATGACTCACATTCTGTGAAAAATGAATCTGCAGAAAGTATCGACTTATGTCAGCCTATGAAAATCGTCAAAACTCTTCGCTATTGGCAAATCTTCTGCATGTCAAAGGACAGTTCTACCCCAGGGTTCAGTCTCTTAAAACAAACTGAATCTGTATCTAAGTCATGTGATAACTTGCCTTGAAGGATGCGTTACGAATATGAATTAAACCCCTTTTTGCCAGAGTGCTGCTCATTTGTAATTTTTCCACAGAAGAATTTTTCTTATACACAAGACTAGTTTTAATGAATTTTATTTACAACTCATAAAGTAAAATATACATTTCAGTTGAATTGTGGTGAAAATGACTTGCATGAATCAAAGATTTCACAGTTCTTCAAGAAATTCAGTTCACATAATGATGATTTAATCTTTAGGCTGCCATATTGCTTCTCTTTTAGCTCTCTTAAATCAAATCAGCAACTGGAAAAAAGCAAAATAAATAACAATTATGAATAAGCCAATCAGGACAACTGGGTGAGTGATATCTAATCCTCATCAGCTCCTTTTCACAATGTTTTAGTCATTTACCACATAGTCATGTGTATTCATGACCCTGAAGAAACTTTTTGCGAAAAGGGGAAAATGTTGTCCACTGTGCTGAAATGCATCTTAACACTTTATCATACAATCCCAAGTTTTAACCACCCTGACATTAAAGCCTTTTGAAAATATTTTTGGGAAAGAAGAAAATGCTGGAAACAGGCATTTCCTCACAATATTTTCGAAACTCTCACAAACAACCCACATTATCTAAGGTGTATTTGATATATTCTCTACATGTGCTTTCAATTTAGTGAAGTCTGAAATGTTATAAATCTGGTAAAGGGTTATTGAAATGAACTGAACAATACTAAAAGTTTATTGGTCCTGAACAATACTAAAAATCTATCTGTCCATATCATGCAGTCTGAAAATGAATAGTAAGGTGTTTATGTCATCTTGTAAATCAAAAGTAAGGTTCAAGATAGAATGGTCTATAGATGTTAAAAGCAAGCACTAACTCAATAACCGTACAAACTAATTTACATCATACAACTTTGAAAACATTCTTGTAAAATAAGGAAACTCTTTAACCTTAACCCTTAGGCTGCTAAGTGCAGCTCGCTGACCTAAATGTGCAGTCTGATCTTTGATCTACACTGTCCGATAAGTAGGTATCTTTCCTCTTAAGATACCTCTGAAATAGCAAAATCTTGGGTTTTTTACTATCAGCTTGAAAGTTTCCTTTCACTTATTTAGCAAGATAAGAGTTAAGAATTATACAATGATAAAAGAAAACGCATCAAAATATTGTGGTAAAATAGCCTTTTCCTCCTTTTGTCCTTGTGTGTTTATCAGACAACATTTAGGCTCTTCCATGAAAAAGGATTTTAAGATGACAACTTTAATCTAGTTCAAATGATATGAACTTGTCTTTGAAAGGGAAGAAGACATGCGGGAAAAGAAAATGCTGGTAATTCTTTTCCCACCATGTTTTCAAAAGCCTTATTTCTCATGGTCGTCAACAGTTGGAATTGTGTGGTTAAGGTAAAGGTTTAAGCCATTTTTCTCCGATAAACTGTACTGGCAGGTCTAAAGTAGGTCCTTAAATGGCTTATACGTGTATGGCTTAAATGCTTGTTAGTTATTAGATAAATAATGTATCCTTGACTTACCATTCATTGGCATTTCATCAATCTGTGTGGAGTAGTACTGTTCAATATCTCGGAGAATTCTGATGTCATCATTTTTCACAAAGTTGATGGCCACACCCTTTCTTCCAAAACGTCCTGAACGACCAATCCTATCAGTGATCAATCAAATAAGCGTTACCATTTAAACATTTTTTATTTGGTCTTTGACTCCTTTTTGAAAATTTTTTCAGCCATATGCTGGCTGCCAGTGCACCTACATGTATCCATGTGTTCCTAGACAAGAATGCCTAGCCAATGCTGTGCCCAACACGCTTTCCAAGCCTGCCTGTTTTCCCATTTATGAAACTTTATACACTTTATAAAAGTTTAATTGATTTCAGCATTGAGAGAGGCATGCAATGGCTGGGAACTTTGTACACAATCACTATAACCCTTTACCAAGCAATAGACTTTTAGACTTGTCCAAATTGAAAGCATATGCAGACAACAAATCCAAATGTGGCTCAAATGATGGAATTTGTCTTTGACCAGGAAGAAAACACAGTGGAGAAAAAAGTGGTAAATACTGTTACCAGAATCTCTCCTTTTCCCACAATATTTTCAAGAGCCTTCTCTGCCAGGATCTTTAAAACTTGGGATTGTATGGCAAAGAGTTTAACACTTCTTGGGAATTAGACTTTTGAAAACATCATGGGAAACAGAGACAAGAGGGCCATGATGGCCCTGGATCGCTCAACTGAGTCAATAGGCAAAATTTCACTCCAGGGTCATAATGACCCAATTTAAAACTCATCTGAGATATTATTAAGACAAACATTCTGACCAATTGTCAGGTCAATTGAGCTGAAAATGTGGCCTCTGGAGTGTCCAAAATGTATTTCTTCAATTTGACCAAGTGACCTAGTTTATGACCCTATGTGACCATATTTCAAACTCATCCAAGATATTAAAACAAACTTGTTGACCAAGGTTCAGGTGAATTGGGCAAGAATTGCCGCCTCTAGAGTGCCCACAAGGTATTTCTGTAATTTGACCTAGTGACCTAGATGATGACCCTATGTGACCCAATTTCAAATCTGTTCCAGTTATCATCAAGTCAAAAATGCTGACAAATTTTCAGGTCAGTTGAGCAAAAATTGTGGCCTCTACAGTGCCCACAATACATTTCTTTAATTTGACCTAGTGACCAATTTCTAATTGATCTGTGATATCATCGAGTCAAATATGTAGACCAATTTTCAGGTCAATTTAGCTAGAAATGTGGCCTCTAGAGAGCCCACAAAGTATTTCTTATGTGACCCAATTTTGAACTCATCCAAGATTTTATCAAGACAAACATGCTGATCAATTTTCATGTCAACTGAGTAAGAATTGTGGCTTCTAGAGTGCACACAAGGAATTTCTGTAAGTTGACCTAGTGACCTAGTTTATGACCCCAGGTGACCCAAATTTGAACTCATCCGAGATTTGATCAAGACAAACATTCTGAACAATTTTCAAGTCGACTGAGCAAAAAAAAGTGGCCTCTAGAGTGCCCACAAGGTATTTCTTTAATTTGACCTAGTGACCTAGTTTTTGACCCCACATGACCCAATTTTGAACCCATGCGAGATTTTATCAAGACAAACATCCTGACCAAGTTTCATGAGTATTGGACTGAAAATGTGTCCTCTAGAGTGCACACAAGGTTTTTCTAAGATTTGACCTGGTGACCTAGTTTTTGAACTGAGGTGACCCAGTTCAAACTCTTCCAAGATATCATCAAGAAAAAGATTCTGACCTGGTGATCTAGTTTTTGAACTGAGGTGACCCAGTTTCAAACTCTTCCAAGATATCATTAAGACAAAGGTTCTGACCAAGTTTCATTAGTACGGGACTGAAAATGTGGCCTCTAGAGCGCACACAAGGTTTTTCGAAGACTTGACCTAGTGACCTAGTTTTTGACCTCACATGACCCAATTTCAAACTCGTTCGAGATTTTATCAAGACAAACATTCTGATCAAGTTTCATGAGTATCGGACTGAAAATATGTCCTAAAGAGTGCACATAAGGTTTTTTGAAGATTTGACCTGGTGATCTAGTTTTTGAACTGAGGTGACCCAGTTTCAAACTCTTCCAAGATATCATCAAGACAAAGATTCTGACCAAGTTTCAATAGTATGGGACTGAAAATATGGCCTCCGGAGTGCACACAAGGTTTTTCGAAGATTTGACCTAGCTTTTGACCCGACATGACCCAATTTCAAACTCGTCCGAGATTTTATCAAGACAAACGTTCTGACCAAGTTTCACAAGTATCTGACTAAAAATGTGGCCTCTAGAGCGCACACAAGGTTTTTCTAAAATTTGACCTTGTGACCTAGTTTTTGAACCCACATGACCTAATGTCGAACTCATCTGAGATTTTATCAAGACAAATATTCTGACCAAGTTTCACAAGTATCTGACTGAAAATGTGGCCTCTAGGGCGCACACAAGGTTTTCCTTAGATTTGACCTGGTGACATAGTTTTTGACCCCACATGACCCAATTTCGAACTCATCCAAGATTTTATCAAGAAAAACATTCTGACCAAGTTTTATGAGTATCGGACTGAAAATGTGGCCTCTAGAGCATACACAAGGTAAAAAGTTGACGACGGACGACAGACGCCGCACGACGGACGACAGACACAGCACAATCACAATAGCTCGCCATGAGCACTTTGTGCTTAGGTGAGCTAAAAATGCTGGTAACCAGCATTTTCTCCTTTTCCCACGATGTTTTCTAACCTTTCAGAAACAAATCCAATCATTTAGTCGCATTTAATTTGTGGTGTGTAAATGTTTTGAATTTGGACCTTTCTGTCTACAAGAAAAATGTTGTTTGTTAGACTATCTCACAAAACATGAGGCACGGTAGATTAGTTCAGACTGCTTCTTTTGTGCAGTCAAATCTTGAGCTACACTGAATGCATAGCAATCAAGATGGGGTCTGCTGGCTCATCTTCAAGAGAAAAAAACACAATACCTCCCTTTTTAGTTGCGGTACTGTGCAACTAAAAGCCCATTTAGACTTACTATCAGGATAATTTATAAACCAAAATTTGTGGCTTTAACCCTTAAGCTGCTAAATAAATAAAAAAAAACTTTCAAGCAAAGTGTAAAAACCCAAATTTTGCTATTTCTAAGTTATTTGTTGGGGAAAA
Source organism: Tridacna gigas (assembly GCA_945859785.2). Classification (NCBI taxonomy): domain Eukaryota; kingdom Metazoa; phylum Mollusca; class Bivalvia; order Cardiida; family Cardiidae; genus Tridacna; species Tridacna gigas. The sequence goes on from OX244029.2 coordinate 70,234,994, forward strand.
AATATCTCCACATTGGACGGTGTAGATCCAAGCTCAGACTGTAAGTTCTGTGTAGTCTGATCTTAATCTACACTGTCCGCAAAAGGTCAGTGAGTCGGGCTTAGCAGCTTAGGGGTTAATTAAAAATGAGAGTTACAATCAAATGTAAACACTTTTTGATCTTTAGATAAATACAGAAAATTACCAAAGGGCTTACCTGTGTATGTACAATTCTCTGTTATTTGGTAGATCATAGTTGATGACCAGTGAAACCTGTTGCACATCTAAACCTCTCGCCCAAACATCTGTGGTTATCAGTACACGGCTATAAAACATGGAAAGTCAGTTAACCTTTCACTTTACAAACAATTTTTCTAATGGTATAGATTGAAGATCTGACTACACAAAATGCAAGTGCAGTCTGATCTTGATCTGTAATTTTTGTACTTAAACTTCAAAAATCTATCATTAATTCAGGTTCAAAAATAATGTAGACATTTGTTACAAAAAGCTCCCTAGTCAAGAAACAGTCTCACAAAAATATAGCACTTTGCTTTGGAATTTGTACATTATCAGAGAATGTGACTTTTGTACCAATTATATTGATACTGTAGGTACATAGGCTGTTTATTTACTATGGTAACGGGCACCTGGGGCAGTCCAATTATTTGTTCTCTGTGTATCGCTTTAACAGCTTATAAAACATTTACTAACCGATGAATTTCCTTGAAATTGCGCCAACATTACGCCTGAAATCATTAAAAAGTTTTCCAAAACAATGACACCATTTGATTGCTGCAAACGTAAACAACTTTTTTTCTTTTCCCACAAGGATTTTGGATGCAGATTCCCTCAAACTCACGTAAACTTTGGATTGTCTGGCAAAGGGTTAATCTAGTTTATGACTACATAAATATACAACTTCCAAAATATTTTGACCCAATGTTTACCTTGCCCCTGATCTAAATTCCTTCATAATGGCTTCTCTCTCTTTTTGGGTCATGTCTCCGTGCATTGAAGATACAGTAAAATTGGCGTCTCTCATTTTTTCTGTCAACCAGTCCACCTGTAACATAAAATGATCAGGATTCAAAGTATATTTGACATTAATTTGACAAGTCTGATGGAATTCTTTTGCAATGTAACAAGACCCTTTCCTTCATTATAAAGCATCAGGATATGCATATCATATGCTTTTCACAATGATTTAGAAATTTCCATCTGAAGTATTAGACTGAAAGTAGTATCAAGCATTTTGTATTTTAAAGGGGGGTAAATATTTACTGATGTTTTCTGTTGGCTTTTAATGACCAATCCAATCTTAAGTTGTCATCTGAAATTTCTTTTAAATATGCTTTCTGTTCGGACAAGTCTAAAAGTTTGTTGTCTTGTAAAGCTTTAACCTTACCTTTCTCTTTGTGTTACAAAAGATGACAGCCTGAGTGATTGTAAGTGTGTCATAGAGGTCACAAAGTGTGTCAAACTTCCACTCTTCTCTCTCTACAGCCACGAAAAACTGTTTGATACCTTCCAGAGTCAACTCATCACTGTAAACAGATATTATCAAGTCAATGTTTAACCCCTCACCACACTACATAGTCTTTTTTAAATGATCCTGAGAAAGAGAACTTTTGAAAATAGTGGGAAAAGAGAAAATGCTGGTAACCAGCATTTTTTCCTTTCGCACAATGTTTTTTTGAACCCTATCATATATAAATCCTGTCATTCACTGACATATCACTTGCTGTCTGCCTACATTCTCAATATGGACAAGTTCAACATATTATCATCTAGTAAAGGTGTAATCTACAAAATTCTGAAATTCTGAGGAAAAATTGCTTGATTTCTCACAACATTTTCCATGTCTATCAAAAAACTGTTTTTTTTTTTAAATATCAATATATGTCTCTTGTACTAGATCTACTTACAATAGATTGTATCATATCTAGAACTAATTGTTCACGTCTGAAACAGCCTCTACTAGAGGTTAAATTCTTACCGTTTGACAAGAACTCTGATAGGATCTGTCATGAATTTGTTGGTCATCTCAAGAATTTCATGGGGGAGTGTGGCTGAGATGAGAATGACTTGTGTGGCTGGAGGCAAGTATCTGTATACATCATAAATCTGTTCTTTGAAACCTGAAATCCGTATCATTGATCAGACTTTAGCTTGTATTAGTGCACAATTGTTTTACTAAACAGTTTTGAAACCAAAATTTGTATTTACACAAGTGGCAGAACCAAAAGCGAAAATACAATGTATGAATTTTGAAGTTCATTATTAAGATAACTCAAGTCCTATGAACTTTTCCCCCTATTTCTAACTTGCTTAACCCTAAAAGTGGTAAACAAATGAAATTCATGTTCACCGTCCATACTAACAATGCATATATTGCAATGTCAAAGCTGTTTTTCATTTTGTAGAAAATCCAGCAAAGAAGCGGACAGTGTAGATCAACGATATGACTGCACATTCAGTACATTCAGTGCAGCCTGAACTTGAGCTTATCATCCATATAAGCAAAAAAATCTGGGTTATCTGGCAAATTTAGGGTTGAAGCCAGTAAAAAACTGACTTTCTATTAATATGAGCCATGCTCTGTGAAAAGGGGGTTTAATGTATCTTTGTGGTGCATTATACCAAGCAAGTTGTCATATAATTGTGTTTCCTTGAGAGTCATTTTCTCTTACAACGGACTGGATCATGAGTTAGTATGGTCCTTTGACATGCAGAAAATTTACGAATAGCAAAAAAGTTTTGACCCATGTCAGCCTGAGCAGACCTTGCAGGCTGAACTGGATCGATACTATTTGTAAATGCATTAAGCCCCATTTTCACAGAGCATGGCTCATATCTTCTAGCTGATGATATTATTAGTGTTTCCTTCTGATAACACCTGAATCTTACATCTTACATCATTTGAGCCACATTTGTCATTTGTGAATGCTTACAGTCTGGATTAGCCTAAAATTTCGTGGTGAAGGGTTTAGATGTATGAAAGTCAACTGATGAACTAAGGCCAGTGAAAATATTTACCTTTGTTCAGCATCTCATCAGCCTCATCAAGTATCAACATCTTGATAGAACGGGTTCTTAAGTTTCTTCTCCTGATCATATCTGTAACAATGACATTTTCACTTATAAAGTCAGTCATTTTCATTATCTTTAACAATAAATGTTTATTCAACAGTTTTCTTCTCAATTTGAAAACAATTATAAATGTAACAACAAGGAACAAGAGAAAGCCCTACAAACCAAACTTTACTACTCTGCACTAATCAAAAACATGTTACGATAATTAACAGAATATGGTCCTTTTCTTCAGAAAACATTTATTGTTATAATAGCATGTTGTACAGTTTTTGTGAGATGACAAAATAAAAACCTTATTATTTTCAGAATTACAAGTATATGCTGGTTACAAGCATTTTCTCCTTTTCCCACTATGCTTTCAAACACCACTGTTCTCAGGGTCATTAAAATTTGGGATTATTTTGTATAGAGTTAACCCAGGAAAGTAACACAATAGAGTAATATGCAAAGGTACCAAAAATGTCTTCTTTGGATGATACAGAAAAAATCATAGATAACAGATAAATTGCTTTTCCAACATTATTTTCAAAAACTTTATAATAAAGCACATGAAATGTTATATTTGGTAATGGTTTAGACAAAGGTGAGGTCAAACTGAATCTGTTTCACCTGGTTTACATAAAACGATAATTTGTCATATATTTGAGAGATAAAGACTTACCAAACACTCTGCCAGGTGTTCCGGAGACCACATGCTGTCCATAGTCCAGTTTTCTGATGTCTTCCCCAACATTGGTGCCTCCAATACAAGAGTGACATTGTACATTCATGTAGTCACCCAAAGCCAAAATCACCTACAATAAGCAATATTTCTTCAGTTATTTTAGACTTACTGTTCAGTCTCATCTACAGTGTGCAAATATTCTTTAACTTATTACGAAGCAACAAAATTTTGGACTACACAAAACTAAAAGCATTTGCAGACAAAATAGACGTAGCTCAAATGATGATTCCTGTCTTTGATAGGGTAGAAAAAATTGTGGGAAAAAGAGAAAATGCTGGTTTCCCAGCATTTTCCCTTTTTCCCACAATGTTTTCAAAAGCCTTCTTCTTGATGGCCATTACAACTAGGATTGTGTGGTAAAGGGTTAAATGTCTCACACATAGAGTAATTGTATTCTCAAAAAAAATCTTTTGGGTTGTCCATATAGGCAGCATTTTGCAGACAACAAATTAAAATCTAATTAACTCAAATGATGGCATTTTTTCTTGAAAAGGAAGAAAACATAGCAGGCTGGTCACTAGAATTTTCTCTATGTTTCCTTGATGTTTTTAGAGGCACTCCCCAGGGTCATAATAAACATGTGAATGTTTGCCAAAAGGCTCATGACTTCTGCAGCAGGAATTTCAATGTACCTTGCTATGAAGGAAAAGTTAACCACTTACTTTCTGTATTTGTTGTGCCAATTCTCTGGTCGGGGACAAAACAAGGGCCTGGGTTTCACGAAGCTGTGTGTCCAAACATTGCAGTATGGAGATGGAAAATGTGGCTGTCTTTCCGGTACCTGATTGGGCCCTGAAATGTTAGCAGAAAATACATTGTGGCTTTTTGTTTCAAATAGGTTATATATATGATCTATATAGACAATAGCCATATATCCTCTCATATTACACAGACTTCTTTAGTTTTCGACTGCTTTATATTTCAGGATTGTTTATATGTCATAATTTCTTGCTAAAGACTTATCTCTTTCCAAACGACAAAATTTTGGGCTCATCCAAATACATGTATAAGTTAAATGTAGAAAAAATGGTGGAGATTACTCTTAAAAAGGTAAAAAACCTTTTTGGAAAAGGAGAAAATGCTGGTTACCTGCAGTTTCTCCCTTTCCTAAAATGTTTTCAAAAGGCCTATTCCCTAGGTTTGATAAAAGTTGGAATTGTTTGGCAATGGGTTAATACCTTACCACCTCTAGATAGACAACCTCTTCTTTCATTTTGCAGCTGAAAACTGCTGAAAACATAGTACCAGAAGGAGAAATTTCTCACAAGTAGAAATTTCGCCATGTGCCACAATATTTAACCCTTTACCACACAATCCAGACTTTTAACGACCCCAGTAAAGAGGACTTTTGAAAACATTGTGAGAAAAGGACAAAATACTGGTAACAAGCATTTTCTCCTTTTCCCACAATGTTTTCTACCCTTCTGAATGACAAATTTCGATTTTGGGTCATATTTATTTTAACGTTTGCAAATGCTTTCAATTTGGATGAGTCCAAAATTTTGTCATTTGGTAAAGAGTTAAATACTTATATAAAGTTGTGTTCATCCTCGAAATAAGTTGTTTTTCCATTTCTGACAGGTATGTTTTCAAAGAGTTTGTTGCAAGTCTGTTTCTGAAGGCAAAGAAATGACTCCTATCATACATGTATATTTCAAGGCCATGTCATGGCTGCTTAGCAATTTATGTACTTTGGTAAAGTTTCAGGTAAATTTTTATGGTGCAATATTCATTCAAATAAGCTTGTGTACTAGCCCAGAGCTCCAGATAGAGGGAGTGATTTTGATTTCAAATTTGAAAAAATTAATCACTCTCCACAAAACCCTATGTTATGGGTACTAATTAGAATCGTCTCATCGAGACGATTCTAATGAGTAACCACAACATAGGGTTTGGAAGAGAAATAATGGATTTAGAAAACTATCAGACCCTCTTATGTGCAGGTCTGCTAACCTATACTTTTGGTGGATATGCTCATTGATTCCCCTGTATGGTAAAATTTTAACACAAAAAAATCGGTAGCTGCAACACTTACTGAGCAATGACATCTCTCCCTTTGACAATTGGCTTGATGGCTCTCTGTTGAATTGCAGACGGTTTTTCAAAACCTGTATTTTCACAAAAAACAAGAAAAGAAATATCTTTTTATTTCATAGACTTAGGCCCTTTCCATTGCTAGTGACAACACATTTTGTTCCTGAGAACCAGTTACTAGTATCTCTCAACCAAACAACAGAATTTTTGACTGGTCAAAACTGAGAATTCACAGATGTCATGACAAATTGAAAGTGGTTTAACTGATGTGATATATCTCTTTGGTAGTAGATAACATCTTAGAAAAATGAGAAAATGCTGCTTACCAGAATGTTCCCCTTTTCACACAATGTTTTCAGTAGCACTTTTCTGTAACCTTGTTCTACCGAAGTAACAGAAATAAGAAGAAAATCATTCAGGAAATTTTGTTCCCATCAATGAACAGTATCTGTAAAAAATGATCAGATACAACTCCATAATACCAAACATGTCCTTTGTTTGCATAATTAATTATAATAACTTTAGGCAAAGTCTGCAAATAACCAAAGACCTATACAGTCAAACCTGCTAAGATGACCACCTGCAGTAAATGACCACCTGTAGTAAATGACCACATGAAATTCTCCCTAAAAATTCTCCTGTGTAAATGACCTGTAATGAGTGACTGGTGTCTCTGCCAAGCAACCATCGTCCATGCAAATTACAACTTGTTGGACCATTATACCCCTATGACTTTATCAGCTATGATAATTGGTCAGCATGTTAGAAATGGTTGAATTAAAGACAGAGGTTTAGAAAGATATTCTGCAATATTCTAGTACAGACACCTGTCTTTATATGCATTTAAGTGAATTTTGTGCATCAATGAGCCAACAAGAGTCCTCGGAAGGAATAAACACAGGGAAAATTGTGAAAGAAAGTTTGAAACTAACATTAGAGTGAAAGATCGCCCTTTTCAAAATGAATGGTTGTCACAGTTTCAATGGTTGAAGTTTGCGGATGTAAAATGACATGTGAAATATGCGTTGATTCAAATCTCAAATTAAAAGATCCCTTTTCAACAAGCGGCTCATGCTCTTATGTGCAAACAGGTGCTTTGACAAGGCACCTCAAGTCTTGCTTGCATCTCAATTGAATTTTGATACATTGTCCAGCAACTGTTCAAAATGGCCCCCAAATTTTAGATCAGGTGGGCTTTTATGTTTCTTCCCTGCCCCCCGCCCCTGCTAATTTTAGAGCCAGTTGCAACACTGGGCCCAATATTTCAAAACTTTAAGGTTTCATGAGTTACGGTTACCTTTACGATCATTTTACGGGGATGTTACGATTTTCTTAAAGTGATCTCTCTCAAAACCGACCTTAACACTCGTAAAGAATAGCCATTTACGATCGTATCATTTTCATTTTCCCGCCGTATTGATTAGAATTACACACCAGGGACCATTTTACCAACAATTCATTAGTTTTTGTGTAAGAATTTACATGACTTATTGCCTACGTTCAGATTTACGAAATTCGTAAATCCGTTTTACTAAACTTTCGCAACTTTGTGAATTTGCATAAGTAAATATTTTCATAACTCTTCAATTGAAGGCAGAAACAGTAGATCCCACGCACTTGTTACCTAGGTGAACAGCGTGTTCCGTTAAACTAGAGGCAATTTACGCCCATTTACCCTACATTTCTCGTGCTTTACATCATCTCATGTATCAGCCACTTCCGTCAATTGTAGATACTACGTGTGTGAAGAAATATATAATTTGTCAGAAAATGAAATTTATGTCTACTTCAGATAGCTGTGAGGATAATTATGATGTTTTTCTCAAATTTCTTACTCTTTGACAACACATTGCAAAAAGGCGTGCAACACACAAAAAGGGCCTTTCAAACATATGCGTAAAAGTGTGTCGTCCCAGATCAGCCTGTGCAGTCTGTGACTAATCCAAGACAACACTTCCCGTTTTTGTGCCATTTTCTGTTTCATGGAAGTCTACTGTATGAAAAAATCTTATGTAGTGATAAAGTGCTGTCTCGGATTAGCCTGCATGAACTACGCAGGCTAATCCAGGACGACACTTTACGCAGATGTCCGAAGGTCTCACTTCGCATGTTGCGGGCCAAAATATGCCTCCAGGCTTCGGCCTATGTTCTTACTTATGACAGATATTTTTGTACGTATTACTACGCAAAAACTTGCGCTCGTACTTGGGTATGCAAGTTTTAGTAAACCGCAAAACTTGGACTTTTAACACTAAAACTTACACAATTTTTTAGTTATGTTTGCTAAGTTCTTCAGTAAAACGGTCCCCTGGAGATATTAGTCTGTAAGCAGTGGTCCTTTACACACGTACTCTATCATGGATGAAGTAAAAGAAAAAAGGAGTCAAAGAAGATAGACAACACCTGATTTACGTTACGTCAAAGCATGTACATTATGAAATACTTGAATGAAGCATAATTACTGTTCCAGTTTAAAGCTCTCGTGGTTTTAGTCCTCACTTTGTTGGCAAATGTGGACTAATAACTATTGCTTGTCAGCTGCTCTGCAGGGTTCTCACTAGGTCCTTAATCCCAAGAGTCATTGACTCTTGGACCTAAATTTTCAAGAGTCAAAATGGAATTTCCAGGGGTTAAAGAGAAATGTCCAAGGGTCAAAATTACTAGGTTATTGTGGAAAAATAAGGGTGAAATAAACACCATTTTTCATTGGTGTTGTTCTTTACATGTATTTATGGACAGAAACTAAATAAGAAAATACCTCATTTTATGAACAGACATGTTAGAATGAAAAATAGATGAATTTCAACTTGCAGCCCTAGCATGTAATTCACCATTATGAATTAATGGACACAAACAATCTTTTACCTATTTACCAAACAACAAAATTTTAGACTCATTCATATTTAAAGCATTTGCAAATGACAATTCAAATGTGGCTCGAATGACTGGATTTGTCTTCCGTAGAATGCAACATTGTGGAAAAGGGAGAAAATATAGATCACATCCATTAAAGTACTACAGTTTTTTTTTTCCCCTAAATTTCTAGTCTATATCTCTGAAGATGAATGTCCAATACTTTCTTTAACACTAATCTTGTTCCAGTGTTAACACTGTAAGACAAGACAGCTTAGCCTCCACCATTCTTCCCCCCCCCCCCCACCTAATTTGTAGGTTGTTTCATAGAACAACTAAAGTTTTTTTTCCCTCATTACAAAACAGAGATTTTAGCTTTTAATTATTGTTTTATACAGAGAATTTAAGTAGATCCACAGTTTGAATTTATTATTATAGATGAAAAGAAAAGTTGCAGTCCCTCTGATCGGACGATGTCAAACTGACTTTTTTTGTGTCGTGGGTTTTCACGTTTTTTCCAGCAACCCAACTTTCATGTCAATTAATGTTAATTGGAGATATATTGCAGCATATCTTGGCATGAATTTGCTAATTAGGGTAGCAGGTTACTTTAAAAGCTGTCATTTTATACTAGATAAGTAGATTAACACCTTTATCAACTAATGACTCGCCAGCTTAATTAGATGCGATAAACAGAGCCGCATGCGTCCTTCACAACTGATACTGATAGTGTTTATGAAAGCCCATATTTCTGCCGGATGCCCACCAGCTACTTTATGTATCATCTCATAATAATCTCATATGTATAATCTCATGCGTCAGATTGATGTTTAGGCAGATATTTTTTATTGTTAAAAAATGGGTCATTTCAAAATTCCAAGCGTTAAAACCCACGGTCCCGGGTCAAATGAGAACCCTGTACTCTGGCAAAAGTTTCACTAACTAGACGTCTGGCTCTTGTGGTGGTGGAATGCGTGCTCCACCAAGAACATTGAAGAGAGTAACAATTGATCCTCCATCGAGGCGGTATTTTCTAATCAATTCCATGTCATCTATGTAATCTAAGGGATTCATTCTACCCCTAAAAACTCGCTGGCTATATTGTTTCTTCTGTGGGGTCTGTTCACGTGTAAAAATAATGCCATTTTGAAAAATAAAACACAACACCAAGTTCTTGTGTATTACTGAAAAACGGCCTACGACTACGCTAAGGTAGCTTCGGAGTGGCCTTAGCAGCCTGCCCACTGGGTTTTCAATTTGGGGGTACATGCACCCTCCAGGTTTTGAATTGGGGGTGCAAAGAAAATATTGGGGGTACACTGTACCCCCTAGGTTTTGAATTGGGGGGTACAAAGAAAAATTAGGGGGTACAGTGTAACTTTGGGCCATTTCAGTTTTATTAATGAATTCTAACACCCCAGCTCCTTTACCATAATGAATGGGAGTTGAATTAAATTATTATATTACGCATTTGTTGGTTATATGGATGCATATGTCTCCAGGGCATGCATATACTTAGATGTAATCGCAACAGCGGTCAAGGTTTAAAAGCCAAACACGGCCATGAGTTTTGATAATCTACCGCCTGTACGGAGTTTTTTCACCTTTATTCCTTTTTCAAAGTTGCGAAGTACATTAGAACTGCTTTAAAAAGGAAGCATAGACAGATTGATGCTCGTTGTCCAAGATGATATTCATAGATCTGGCTATTTTAAAATCACAGAGGAGCAGGCCGATTGGCCCATTGTAAGCTCAAACTCTGCTTTTGTTGTGATGACATTTTTTCTGCAGCAGACGCCATACATACGAAAATTACACATTTAATTTGCGGCTCAATTTTTCAGCTTTCATATGTCAAATAAGCATGTTTTTAACAGTAACTGTGCATCATAATATAATTAAATGATTTTTATTTCTCACTGAAAATTAAGTACCAGATTTCCTGTACACATGGTAGATTTTGACACCTTAAAAAAATCGTAGCGAAAATTATTCATATAGACGAAGGAGCCGCAAAATATATAGCGAAATTATTTGGTAACCCGCTCTATGTTGAGGACAAAGCCTGGTACCCACTTACCAGGAAAGCTACTTTCGTTTTGTTTGTTTGGCATGCAATACGAAATGGTATCTAATTTGTACGTGCAGTTTATGTAATTACTTTCCTTTTTGTAGGTGCATACTTTTGACAGTGCATGCATGCACATAAGCACAGATAATTTGTACGTGCGGAGTAGAATTTATACGTGAATTACGTACTGCAGTACGTATTTGGGCACCCTGCCTTAGTTTAAGGTCGGGTTTACGATTGGCCCTCAAGTTGTGATGTTTTGAGAGGGACGATAAAATGCTTACGAGGGACTTTAAGTTGGTTTACGATGATCGTAGCACTTAAAGTGCTTTGAGATGATTTACGGATATTTCGGTAATAGACGAGTTCGGTAAATTGGACTTAAAGAGTAAATCGATTGGATGTTTCGGTAACAAGGCAATAATATAGTGCCGTGACGTTTTTTCGTTTGTGCAAACGTTTTTTTTTTTTAATTTGCAATTGCCACTCGTTTTCTGACATTATTATATTTGTTATGTTGTTCCTTGCATGCTGTATACATAAATACCTGAAATTAGTAAATTTTGATCACCATATCTTATTATGTAATTAATGATATCCAACCCTAAGCTTGCACCCGTAGTACTTAGTTGTCCTACAGATAACAGACTCCAACTGTAAGCCAATTCTCAAGTTTTATAAAAATGTTTTATCAAAAATGACACAACGTTTTCTGTGTGAAAATAATTTCTTTTGGAAACAAATTGGTCAACTTCCAAACCAGCCATTTACCCTCAGAGCACCTTTCACTCTTGTTGCCCTTGCGGCCGATTCAGACAAAGATCAAACTGCACAAGACACAGAGTCTGATCATTGATTTACGCTGCCAGCTTTTCTAAGACATTATGATGAAGGACAACCTTGAAACAGCTAATATTAGATCATGGATCGTATATATATTGTAATATACCATCCCTGTTTAGACGTTCTGTTTCTAAAATGAAAATAGCCATAGTTTATTCGGTGCTCTAAGGGTAAGAATTATGGATAATTAACTTGAATTCAGGAATAAAGATAATACATTTGAAACACTGTGGCAAATGAAGAGAGGGAGTGAGAGATAGAGAGAGAGGCATTGACAATGCTTTGGTGCATACTTCTTTTGATTTTGACCATGTACATTTGTGCCTATCTAAAGAAAAAAAAAAAAAAGATATCTGTTCTGTATTGTTCCTCTGCTCTTTCCACAATGTTTTCAAATCAGGTCTGATGCACAAAAATCGTCGTCTGCTGGTTTTAAAATGCGATCATCAATACAACACTGCATTAAAAATCATCTACGTAGTATGTGAGAGCGAAGGGAGTACTGTATATTGTATATATAGACGTGTTTACAGCCTGTTTTCACACCTCCCATTGCCAACATGATAAAGAAGTTCCCCATAGATCTTAAACATTAACCTCGGTTTATGAAAAACCTGAAACACTAATGGACAAGAAGAACCTTGCAGATCAGGCTGCACACGTAAAAGTTAAGGGGCTAGGGCATGTTTAGATCACACACTGCTTGTGCAGTTTGAAAAAAAAAAAAGTATATGTCAAAAAAGTATTTGTTACTATCTATCTCTCGCGCTCACTCTCTTCTTTTGCCACAATACTTTCTACCTGTAGTACCTGCGTTTCAATTTAACTATCCATAATTTTAAATCTAAGGCCTCGAATAAACCCAAAGGTCATTTTCACTCTCGAAATAAAACCCCAATTTGAACAATGTCAAGGTTTTTCTTGTTCAGAATGTCTTAAGAAAGTGACAAATGAAGATCAAAGATCAAACTCCGTGTTTGGTGTAGTCTTATCTGGATCTGAACCGGCCGCAATGGCAACAAAAGTAATGACAGACGCTCTAAGGGTTAACGGCTGGTTTGGAAATCTTTCAGTAAGAAAATATTTTCACACTGAAATGGTCATAAAACATTGACTTAAAAGGAGATACAATGGGTTTTTCAAGTTTAGGATTGGGTGTTATTCATTACCTAAACTTTGGTTGAAATGATCGAAAATTAGACAAAGTGATTTTAGGTATTATTTAACACACAGCATGACAGTAGCAACATAACAAAAATATTATGTCTTATAGTGTGTGGGGAAAGAAAGAAACATTGAACGAATCAGAACTAAGACTTTATTTGGTGTGAAAAACATCAAGGTGCATTACCATTATTTAATTACCTTGTTACCGAAACATCCAATAGATTTACTCTGTAAGTCCAATTTACCGAACTCGTCTGTTACCGAAACATGTCACCCATATATAAAAACAAAATATGTATGTAACAATATTTGCGATTTTCTCCAATAGTCTTATAACAAACCGTATGCTATGATCTTTCACTTTCCTGGTATAAATACTGACGACAAACGTTGAAAAACGTATGGAGCAGTTGAATATTTTTGCTGTGAAGACAAATCTAAAATTCAAAAAAACGAGGAGATATTGTTTGAATTTACCATAAGCATAAATTCCCCTGAGAAGTTCCTCCCTCAGACCCATATTATCAAAGGTTGGTGTAACATCAACATCTTCGCTTGTTTCAAACTCGATGGTTTTCAAATCGTCCGTAAGCACGCGTCGCGACATTTTCTTTTCAATTTTTCCCAATTGATCTAAGTCCGTTAAGTGCTTGCATTTGTCTAAATAGTATTTAATGAGCGTTTATTAACTCAGACTGCTTTTAATCGAACCACAAGGAGTTATTGACTTTGAAAGGAAAGAAGGAAAGCAAAGGAATATTTGTGTGGAAATTACATCTTGTGCAGATGACTTAGCATTACTATCAGACAATATCCCAGAACTCCAGATTATGACCGATATAGTTAACCGTCACGCCAAACAAGACAGGGTTACCATTCACCCAGAAAAATCTAATGCTGTCGTTCTATCAAAATCTTCCTCCTTCAAAAGAGATTCTTTTATGTTAAATCTGGATGACAGAAACATCCCTCTAGTTCCAAACACAACCCATCTAGGTATCTTGAGAGCAGAAACCAATGAAAATATTGCAAACACAGACGAAAGATTGAAGCTAGCAAGAAGAACCCTGTACTCGCTTATTGGTACCGGAGTCCATGGATCAAATGGCATTAACCCAAAGGTTTCATATAAGATATATCAATGCTATGTCATACCAAGAATGCTATATGGTTTAGAGGTTATACCTATTAATGACTCACAAATGGAAAATCTGTCGAAGTTTCACCTACAAACTCTTAAACGTATTCAGTCATTACCAAAAAAGAACAGCAAACTGTGCAGTGTATTTGCTTCTAGGAGCCCTTCCATTGCAAGCTGAATTACATAAGCGACAACTTGGTCTATTCAGGGATCGTATATGTGTATATACGATCCCTGGTCTATTGTACAACATTATCTTCACAGAAAACGAAACACTAGCATCCTTGACTCATAGGCAGTGTGCAATAAATAAAGATAACAATCTTAGCTTCTACAGCAGAGTACAGCGCATTCTGGATATGTATAATCTGCCAACTATTGATACAGTAAGATATCTGTCCCTATCTAAACTGATGTGGAAAAATAGAGTCAAACAAACTATCCACTCATACTGGCTCAACCAGCTTAAACTAGAAGCATCAACAAAAACAACCCTGAAATACCTATGTTTAGATAGTTGTGAGATTGGAAAAACTCATCAAATCTGGGACAACATAGATACAACAACCACAGATGTGAAAAGGGGTATTATCAAGTGCAGAATGTTGACCGGAAACTATATGGTGCAAGCCAACAATCACAAATTTAGCAAAGGCAAACAGAGTGCGCTGTGCAAGTGTTGTGGTCTAAAAGACGAAGATATATCTCATATGTTACTGGACTGTCCTTCTTATCATCTACAAAGAAAAACTATTCTAAACCAAATTAAGGCAATAGTTTCAAGTCAAAAGGGAAGATTCAACTGGGAACAGTTCCGCGATGACGACCTTAGAATAATTCAGTTACTTATGGATAGTGGAAAATTCTCTGAAATTACACACAAAGAGTGCCATTTTGAACTGGAAAAACTTTCAAGGAACTTGTGCTACAGTATACACCTGAAGAGACTTAAAAAGTTAATGACTGATGAATCAAAATTTAATACCACGCCTAGCTAACACACAAACTGTAGAATGTAAATAAGTTGTGTTTTAAATACTAAAGAAGATTGCTGCAACTCTACATGACCTATAAAACTGGAGGTCTTGGTGTTCCTACTATAGGAAGTTAATACAGAATACAGAACAGAACAGATTACTTACTACACTTTAATAAACTTTGAGCCGAGCCCCGTAGCTGAGTCGGTAGCGTACAGGGCTTGAAAACAGGAGGTCGCTGGTTCGATCCCGGCTCGGCCAATTTCTTTCCGAGGATTGATGATAGTCATTGCGACAGGATTCATTCCTCTCCCACCGCTGACCATTGTTTGGACAATGGCTATGTGGGAAAGCAGCCAGTGGCTTGGAAAGAATTTTGTGCAGAGTACTGGAAAAGAAATTCCAGGAAAGCATGGATAGGTGCACTGGCCGCCGCAATATAACTGAAATAATGTTGAAAACAGCGTTCAACATCATACAATCAATCAATCATTAATAAACTTTGAGAATACTTTTAACTGCATTTGGTATTTGTAGCAGTCGATGATCATAATAATAGTGATTCATCTTGACAAGTATTTAATTTCTTCACCAGAGGACAAAATCCGGGGCCCGACTCCATCTTGCGGACGGTAGATCTAAATAATATAAAGCTCAAATGAGAGAACTTGTCTTGGAGAGGTCGGAAGAAAACATGGTCGGAAATGGAGACATCTGCTGGCTACCAGCATTTTCTCATTTTCCCACAATGTTAAAAACGTTCACCTGCTGGGTCGTTAATAAACCAGATTGTCACAAGTTTAGTAAATGTCAATCTGAAGGTGACTTGTAGATGGCCATTCATGTTCTGCTGACCTTTCTTCACAATTCTGTTCTTCACAATTCACGGCTTAACCATGTTTTCAAAATGTTGGAAATGCAAGGCATACAGGAAGGAAGAAGTTCTGTCATGTTTCACGATGTATATCCTACGAGTATGTCTGCCTTTTTGAGTGATAGACAGAACGAATTCCTGTACCAAACAATCAGGGACTTTAACGACCCCGAGGACACAGCGTTTTAAAAACATTACGGGAATATGAGAAAATGCTGGTCACCAGCATTTTCTTTTGCCACGTTGTTTTCTCTGCACTTTCAAAGTCAGAAATCGTCACCTAAGCCACATTTATTTTGTCGTCTCCAAATGCTGTCAATATGGACCGGTGTAAAATTTAGCGTCTGGTACAGAGTCAAGGCTTTCTCCGACTATAATTGGCCGAGCTATAATTTACACAACTGACAAGAATCATATAACACATTGTTCAAAGCGCCGTTGAAGTTTCCACAAGTCTTTCGCGCTTCCAAAATCTCGAAAGCAGGATTATGATTGGCTGAGAGAAAGTTCCACGAAAGATGTCTCTCTACAGGCTGTCCTAAGATCTAAACGTAGCTGATCTCCAGTCAGGGATTTTATAGTATGGCTATGCCCCTAACAGGAGCGTTTCCTACTCTCTTTTCTTGTGGATTTGGAAATATGCCCGGGTGCCCCGAGGGATTCTTTTGCGCTTGATTTGGCGTAGCTGTAACTGCTGGCTTTTGACCTACTTCTCAAGTTCTATATACACGTATTTACTCGAATTAATAAATAGTTATTTGCGATTGGTCAAAAATGTTGCATTGTTTATTCAGCGGACCCTTGCAGGCCTATTTGCTGCCACTTTCATGTCACCAATATGCAAGCGCATCTATCCCTGATCGATACCCTCCGGCGCTTTTTCAAACAAACGAAATTTCAAATAAATTTAATAGGGGATAATCCTTTTCTCGTCTTTATTGTTAATGCCTTTTTTGTTTGAGCGTTACTTTATAACCCCTACTATATATCTGCATGTATTTTCAGACACATCATTTTTATCAACAAGGCTCCTGTTCCAACCATGATTTGGACTGACATCATATGTTGAAAATATATCAAACTGAATATTTCAATGTTCAAAACGTATGCAAAACAATGAGGAAAAAGAGGCAATTGCCGGTGGAGTTACTTTTCATTATTTCTGTCCATATTCGACCACAAAAAAAAGTTTAATATTCATCTCCCAGCACCTCTTACGCCGTCTATGTTTTTTTTTTTTAAACATATTTTTTAGTTTTGTACCGAAGCATTAGTCATTTCAGATTCACGGACACTCGACTAGTTTTGTCCCCAGTAGTTATGTCCCTTGATACTACGAATAGGCTTATAATTGGCATATTCATATGCATATTGTGACCGATTTAAGGTATACATGTACTTACGTGAATCAACGTAACATAAAAAAAAAAATGATAGATCTTATAAGCTTATTCTCTGTTCTATGTAAAACACATAAAAAAAAAATAAACACGATAGAGAAGTTAACTGAAAATGAATCAATCTGGAAATGAGATATTTAAAAGAGTTGACCGAAAACCAGATCTATATCTTATATAATATCAATCCTCTCGCTGAAGATGGTAACCTTAGTACCTAGATCCAGATCAGACTGATCTGAACGTCTGATCTCGAATCTTCAGCGTCCGCTTCCTGATGATAAGCTTTCCTCGGACCAATGAAGGTCTTCATTTTAAGGGAAACCTAGACCTTATCCTGCTAAAAATTAAATGAAACTTTCAAACCGACAGTGAAAACTCAAATTTTCCTATTTGAAAGGTATTTTTGAAGGGAAGATATATCCTTATCTGATCGTGTAGATTCAAGATCAGACTAAACGTTCTGTGCAGCATGATCTTGATTTACGCTGTTCGCAAAAGGTCAGAGCGTCGCCGCGGCTTAGCAGCCTAAGTGTTAACTTTGGGACCTCAAAAAAGTCGGGTAAACCCTTTACAAGTAGCTGTGGTTTCATATACTACTTTCCTTTTACCAAACAATCCTGTGTTTCAAAGATCCCGAATTTAAGAAGAGGGTGTTCGAAAGCATTTCGGTAAAAGGAGAGAATGCTAGTAACCA
The DNA here is from genome assembly GCA_945859785.2 of Tridacna gigas. Lineage (NCBI taxonomy): Eukaryota > Metazoa > Mollusca > Bivalvia > Cardiida > Cardiidae > Tridacna > Tridacna gigas. The sequence goes on from OX244029.2 coordinate 70,252,847, forward strand.
GCATTTGCTCAATTTGCCATAATGTTTTCAATCCCTTCACTGACAACTTTCGTCATTTGAGCAATTTTTACTTTATCGTCTGCAATTGCTTGAAGTTTTTACCTGTCTAAAATTTTGTAGTCTGTTAAAGAGATAAATCTGCCTACGAAAAACTACTTTATATGTACATGTAGGCCATCCTTTTGGCATAGAACAAACATAGCAAACAGAAACAGCATTTCGATAAGTAGCTGTGAAAATGTGTGAAAATATGTAGAAAAAGAGGCAACTGTTTGTCCTTTGGAACACATAATATTTTCCAAATTCCTACAAAACGGGCTCAGCTAGAGTTCATATCACTGTACTGTTTTTATTTGATGGTCGTTTTAAAACATCATACTACTAACGTTCGTCACGCATGAATCATTCTTGCCACTCACTTCCCCATTTATAAATACATTAAAATTATGAATATAAAGACTTATAAAAAAATCTTTTATACCTTTTGACTTGCGTTTAATCTGAATATTGTTTATCTGAACCACTAGCGGCGAAGAGTGACGACATGGATCTATCAGCTCGCAATAATTCTAGTCTGATCTTGGCGCAAACTAGGTCTTGGATATCCATTTAACTTTCTAAGCAATATTGTAATTATGAAATACTTGAAGGACGGCTGGTTCAGTTGCAGTGTATTTAATCACAGAGGTAAAGGTGAACTCTGTACCAGACGACAAAATTTTAGGTTTATCAAATTTAATAGCATTTGTAGATAAAAGATTTAATGTGATTTAATGATTAAATGCGACTTTTTTTTTTGGTGAAAAACATTCAAATTGGGGAAACTCTGAGGAAATGATGGCTTCCAGCATTTTGTCCCTTACCCACAATGTTTTTTCTAAAACCTATTCCACAGGGTCGTTAAAACTCAGAATTGTTTGGTTAAGGGTTAAGCATATTTGCAAAGCTTTCTAACATCAAAATCTCGTTTCTAGCCGGTACGTTCCGTGTAAATACCAAGTTCATACATCGGACACCGCGTATATTTACTTAGTGCTTATACAAGTATAGAAAAAAACTCTTTATCACACGAAGAAATTCTGAAGTCGTTTGCATTGAAAACACTTGCAGACGGCAATTCATATATGGCTCAAATTATGCGATGTGTCTGCGATAGGATAGAAAACATTGTGGGAAAAGGAGAAAATGCTGGTAACCAGCATTTTCTCCTTTTTCCACAATGTTTTCAAAAGCCTTCTCCATGAGGGTCGTTAAAACGGGTTCACCCTCGAGCTGCTAAATACAAGTTAAATGAATTAACCCTTATCCTGCTAAATAAGTTAAATGAAACTTTCAAACCGATAGTAAAAACCCCGAATAATGCTATTTCAAACTTATTCTTTGGAGAAAAACATCTTCTTATCGGACATTGTAGAATTAAGATCAGACTGCACGTTCTGTGAAGTCTGATCTTGATCTACACTATCTGCAAAAGGTCAGTAAGTCGCGCTTAGCAGCCAAAGGGTTAATAAACCCAAATATTGCAATTTCAAAGTCAAAAGAGGGGGGATATCTCCCTTTCGAACAGTGTAGATCCAAGATCAGACTGTACTTTCTGTGCAGACTGATCTTGATCTACACTGGCTGAAAAAGGGCCTTGAGTCGCGCCTAGCAGCCTAAGGGTTAATGTCTAGACTCACATATTTCTAGCGACTAACGATTCTTTGTGCCATGCAACAGATGGATTTCTGAATGGAAAACACAAAGACAAGAGGAGAAATTGCTCATTTACGAGCATTTTTTTTTTTTTTCGTTTTGCCACAATATTTTTATTTACATATTCAAACGCCAATTCGTAATAGTGATCCGTATTTAACGATGACGATTTGAAAGCCGTCTGCTGTTATATACGAATCTGAGGCGGTAACAGGTTAAGGATCAAAGCACATCGAGTATCGACTGCATAGTTAACCTGTTAGTAGAAAACACCCTGCGCTTGTATCATCCTACACAGTAACCATCTGTATGCACGATATCATACATTTAGTGATACAGAATGTCTTCTCGTAGCAAGAATTTGTTGAAGAATCCGAAGGCCAAAGGTAAGCGTACTTATATGCCTAGTTACAGTAAATGTAAATGTATGTGTATTCTCTTTCTAATATTTGGAGAAAAAATACTAGATCTATATTTACATTTGTATGTCATAGGTGGAGGCGGGGCACCTTTTTTAGTCATTTACACACCAGCAGGCGTGTAGAGGGAAATGAAAAACCGTTTGGGATGAAGAATTATCTTTGGTTCCCAACCAAAATTAATGAAGGATGGGGGTCGGAAGGACTGACACCTGTTAGCCCTTTCCAGTCCCCTTATCCGGTCTTCTCCTACGCCTAATGAGTAATGTATACATTGTACCTATGTGCATTATCTATTTCGTGTTTACAACTTCTGTTTCAGATGATTTATGAATTCTGTGAAGAATGTATAAACTTTGCACCAGCTGCGTTCATCTGTTTTTCGAAACATATACATAAGTTAACTCCAACAGAATTTTACAGAATCTTCTTGCACAAATCCTAGTAATCTCCCTTGCGAAGAGAGAAGATCGAGATCAGACTGCTCATTCATTTGTTTTAGTCAGATAATGAGGTAACTGATCAGTGACAAAGTATCATTGAAAGCAGACTGAGATCAGAATAACACAGACATGCTGACTGATCTCTATGTACTTAAAGAATTCTGTTACATGACCCTTCCCACATCCCCCCCCTCTCTCTCTCTCTCTCTCTCTCTCTCTCTCTCAGCATATTTTGGTTTTGAAAAGTAGGAATACAGCTTACGAAGAAAAAGGCTTTGCCTTTCTAGTGTCAGTGGCGAGACTTTCTTTGATTTTGCGGACAGTGCGTTTTGTTCCCGGTGTGTTTGACGCAGAAATGGGAACACGAGGATTTCCTTTTCTAACACAGTGCAGGAACTATCTGTTTGCTTGTACAGTGTACACTGATAGTTCAACCCAGTTTCTTGGTCCAACTCGCATGCATATTAAATTTGAGCCGTGCAGTCTGCGCAGGCTGACCTGGGCCGAAACTTTTTGCTTTAGGTAAATTTTCTGCATGTCCAAGAACCAGTCTACCTCATGATTCAGTTAGTTGTTAGACAAAATGGATTTTATGGATCCATGATTATGTGATGGTTTGCTTGATATCATGCATCATGAAGATGCATTAAGCCCCCTTTTGCCAGAACAGGACTCATTTACATGTGTAATAATTGTGCCGTGCTTTGGAAAAAGGGGGATTTGTGCATAGATACATAATGTATTGTTCCAAGTGATCACATATGGATCTATTTTGTTTACAAAAACTGCCTGAATATTAAGGTGGAATGGTCTTTTCAAATGCAGAAAATTTACCAATAACAAAAAGTGCCTATCCAGGTCAGCATGAGCGGAGTGCGCAGTCTGACATGAATCGGTACTTGTCTACAGATGCATTGAACCTCCTTGTACAAGATCGTCCCTGAATTGTTATAGATTTTTACCGTTTCATCAGAGCTCCAGATAAGAGGAAAGGATGGCATTCTAAATCCATTATTTCTCTTCCAAACCCTTTGTTGTGGGTACTCATTAGAATCGTCTCGATGAGACGATTCTAATGAGTACCCGTAACATAGGGTTTAGTGGAGAATAATTCATATTTTCAATTTTGAAATCAAAATCACTCCCTCAATCTGGAGCTCTGTTTATGAAAAGTCTACTAGGAGAGGCGTAAATCGCAAACTACTGATATTTGTGCATGTATTTATCATTTTTTTCACAGACGGTTTGGACGGCTGGGAGATAATTCGTGAGGGCGGGGATGGTTTCAAATGCGAAGAATGTCCCGAGGGATGTAAACCGATTTGTGAATGTACCGATATTGAAGGTATCCAGTAACATTAGCATCGTGTAACACAAATAGTTTGTTTACACTGGAGGTTAAAAGCGCTTTACTTTAACAGCGTAGGTCATATCACGGCGGTCAGTGATTCCACGCATGCATCAGAAGTGAGAGGCGAAGAATCGCAGGGAAGAAAGTTTGCCTCAACCGGGTATCGAACTCGCAACTAGCGAATATTGTGTAAAACTTTACCTTAATATAGTGTTTTGATTGATTGATTGTATGATGTTTAACGCCGTTTTCAACATTATTTCAGTTAAATCACGGCGGCCAGTGCACCTATCCATGCTTTCCTGGAGTTTCATTTGACAGTACTCATATGCCGCACAATATTCTTTCCAAGCCACTGGCTTTTCCACATAACCATCGTCGAAACAATGGTCAGCGGTGAGAGAGGAATGAATCCCGTCGCGATGACTATCATCAATCCTCGGAAAGAAATTGGCCAAGCCGGGAATCGAACCAGCGACCTCCTGTTCTCAAGTCCTGTACGCTACCGATGGGTGCTTGGCAGTGTTTTGATTGCTTGATTGATTGAGTGGTGTTTTACGTCGCTTTCAGCGTTGTTTCAGTCATATAACAGCAACAGCTCACTTTTTTTTCCGTAACACGTGTATGTTGAAAAAAAAGTAAGTGGTTTTGGTTCATGTATACTATAGAATCAAATTAACCCTTAGGCTGCTTATCGCGACTCACTGACCTTTTGCGGACAGCGTAGATCAAGATCAGACTGCACAGAACGTGCAGTCTGAACTTTGATCTACACTGTCTGATAAGGAAATGTCTTCCCTCCAAAAATCCCTTTGAAACAGGAAAGTTTTGGGTTTATACTATCGGCTTGAAAGTTTCATTTCTTTCATTCAGCAGGATTGTGTTGCGCAGGCCTATTCAAGTCCCATTTCCCGAAATTAGTACATGTATTATCAAAACGCGATTCACTTTCTTCAGGAGAGTTTTTGTATTGGAGTTTAACGACGTTTTAACAGCGTAGGTGATATCACGGCGGTCAGTGCATCTACGCATGTGTTTCCTTGCTTTCTCACACCAGTATTGACACAACTTTCCCAGCCACTGACTACTTTTCTCACATGCATCAGAGTTGAGAGGCGAAGAATCGCCGGAGAGAAAGTTTGCCTCAACCGGGTATCGAACTCGCAATTATCAGGTCACGAGTCAGATACGCTAACCACAAAGCTGTCCGGGCGGGCTCTTCGGGAGAGAGGAAAACACAGTGTTAAGGGGGACGAGATTTGAGTTTACAGAAATACCCTCTTATTTCAGGCTTTTCTCAGATTTATTGTGAAATAATGGTGGATGACGGTTTGATGATTTAACTCTTTACCAAACGACAAAAATTTAGACTAGTCCAAATTCAAAGCATTTGCAGACTACAAAATAAATGTGACTCAAAAATTGAAATTTGTTTTGGGAAGGAAAGAAAACAATGTGGGAAAAGGAGAAAATGCTGATTACCAGCATTTTCTCCTTTTCCCACAATGTTTTCAAAAGGCCTCTTTGTTAGGGTCGCTATAACTCGGGATTGTGTGGTAAAGGGTTAACCTCGATTAGTGAAATTCACAGATTTGACAACTCAGTGGTGTGGAACAAATTACATACTTGCAAATTTTGCACCATGTTTATAACTTTGTAGTTTCAAGCCCATAAGATCTATTTCAGATAGTGACTAAACTGGGTCATCTGAAAGAGAAAATCCACCTTTTCAAAGTGTTTATTAACACTTTACCAGACGACAAAATCTTAGCCTCGTCCAGATTGAAAGCATTTGTAGACGACAATTTCAATGTGGCTTTAATGGTGCAATTTTTTCTTTGATAGGGTTGAAAACACTGAGGGAAAAGGAGAAAATGCTAGTTACCAGCATTTTCTCCTTTTCCCACAATGTTTTCAAAAGGCTTCTTTCCCAGGTTCGTTAAAAAGCTTCATTCGGTAAAGGTTTTATCTTGTTAAATTAAGTTTTATGGGTTTTGTTGATTTGTAATTCGGTCTTAAGTTGGCGGTACGCCACAGGAAATTACCAAAAACAACTGTATCGGACCTTGATTAGAGTCCCAACATAAAAGGGGTTAGAGGCATACAATAAATAGAATATTTGGGTTTTTAGCTCCACTGGCCGAAGGCCAGCGGGCTTATGTCATGGCCCGGTGTCCGTCGTGCGTCCGTGCGTCCGTCCGTGCGTTAACTTTTATTTCAAACATCTTCTTCTCTGAAACTACCCATCCAATTTTCATGAAACTTCACAGAAATGATCCTGCCATGGTCTTCTTCAGAATTTCTTGAAAGAATTTGATTCCTTCAAAAGCTCTGGTTGCCATGGCAACAAAACTGAAAAATATTGGAAATCTTTAAAAATCTTCTTGTCTGAAACCATAAGGCATAGGGCTACCAAATTTGGCATGTAGCTGTATGTAGTAGACCTCTATCAAATTTCTTCAAATTATAGCCCTGGGGTCAAAATTGGCTCTGCCCCAGGGGTCACAAGTTTTACATAGGCTTATATAGAGAAAACTTCAAAATCTTCCTGTACCTAGCCATAAGGCCTAGAGCTACCAAATTTTGCATGTAGCTATATCTAGTGGGCCTCTACCAAGTGGGCAAAAATTTTAGCCCTGGGGTCAAAATTGGCCCCTCCGCAGGGATCACAAGTTTTACATGCTCTTACATAGTGACAACTTAAGAAATCTTCCTGTTTTGATTCTTTTTTTTTTTTTTTTTTTTTGAAATTAGCCTTGCATCAGGGGTCTTATGTTTTACAGAGGCTTCATATGGACAAAACTTGAAAATCACCTTATTTATAACCATACAGCATAGACTTGTATTATTTTGGCATGTGGCTTAATCTTGTGGACTCTACCAGGGTTCAAGTAATTATAAGTTGATTCTGGGATCAAAAATGGCTTTGACCTGCGGGTCTCAACTTTCACATGGGCTTTTACAGATAAAACTTTGTAAGTCTTCATTTTGAAACCATTTGACTCAGAATTGAAATGTTTAGTATTTATGGTTTATATTTATAAGCCAGTGGAGCGATACAGGGCCATCATGGCCCTCTTGTTATTTTCATTGAAAGATCGAAATTTATTTCATCTCGTGAACATCATGGGGTAATTTTTTTCACTCTTGGCTAAAAATATTGCCGATGATATTCATTCGATGAAATCAATTTCGATCTTTCACCGAAAAACCATATGGGTCATGCTCCGGCAAAAGGGGGCTTTATGCATTTCCGTGATGCATGATACCGAGCACCTCATTATATAATTATGGATTCATAAAAAAAAAACCATGTTTTTTCGAACAACCGACTTAACCATGAGGTAAACTGGTTCGTGGACATATAGAAAATTGACCAAATTGAATAGCGAAAAGTTTCGGCACAGGTCAACCTGCGCGGACTGCGCAGGCTGACTTGGACCGATACTTTTCGCAGATGCATTAATCCCCTTTTCACAGAGCATGGCTCATATATATCTGTCACTCTTTCTCCACCTGGTGATGTGAGCTTTTAGATTTGTCAAATGTTTGTCGCCCATGAGCTGTAATTCATGAGAAGACATTTGGATTCTCGTAAAAGAAGTTCTTTTTTTGAAATCATTTTATAATTTCCATATAAATCACAAATTTGTAGATAACCTTCCATGTTGGAGTACAAGTCACGACCCATGCGAGAAAGTGCAGACAGTAGATCTGTTGGAGCAAGGAATCAGTGATACAAAACTAGACGAGAAGAAACCGGATATTACCGTCAGGGACTGGTATAAACGTTTAACTATATTTTGACTGTGTCACAAAAAAAAAGGTGTTATGTCAGTCTGTCTGTCTATTTGTCTGTCTCTGTCACAAATGTGACGATTAGCATAAGAAACTTAACACCATATTTTTTTTGTTGTGTGTCAATGAAAATTTCTATTTTTCATTTTTTCCTCCATAGCTTTTAATTGCGATAGACGTGTTGATAACTTGAATTAAGTAGGAACCAAGAAATTTTTTATCAGATGTTCCGTCTTGAAATTTAGATGAATGTCATCGCTACGTTTTTTTCTCTTGCCTGATACGGCAGGGGCTAAGTCTTGGCAAGATGGCTAATCTTGGAATTTAGAGCCGAGCCCCGATAGCTCAGTCGGTAGCGTACTGGACTTGAGAACAGGTGGTTGCTGGTTCAATCCCCGGCTCGGCCAGTTTCTTTCCGAGGATTGATGATAGGCATTGCAATAGGATTCATTCCTCTCTCACCGCTGTCCATTGTTTCGACGATAGTTATGTGGGAAAGGAGCCAGTGGCTTGGAAAGAATACTGTGCGTATTACTGGTGAAAGAAACTCCAGGAAAGCATGGATAGGTGCACTGGCCGCCGCAATATAACTGTAATAATGTTGAAAACGGCTTTAAAATCAATAAGTCAATCAATCAATCAATCAATTGAGAACAACTTTTTTTTGTCTGGTGTTTTACGCCGTTTTCAACACTATTAGTTATATCGCGGCTATTGCACCTATCCGTGATTTCCTGGACGTTCTTTTACCAGCTCTTCGCACAATATTCTGCCAAAGTAGCCAAAGCTACTAGCTGCTTTCCAGCATTACCACCTTCGAAACGATAATCATGGATGGAAAAGGAATGAATCATGTCGCAATGACTAACATAAATCCTCCGGAAATTGGCCAATCTGGGAACTCTTACCAGCAACCCCCTGGTCTCAGGTGTTATCGACTGCGCTCCCGGGGCTTGGCTTATTTAGAATGATCGGTTCTTTCAGAGTGTTTGGTAAATGCGGTCCCTGATAACTGTGCGTTTAACCTAAGCTTAAAGACTAACAAATGAGCCCTGCCGTGTGAAAAGGGGGCTTACTGCATTTGCGAAAAGTTTCGGCCCAGATCAGCCTGCGCAGTCCGCAGCCAATTTTCTGTATGTTCGAGGACCAGTCTACTTCATGATTAGATAGTTGATAGAAAAGGTGCCTATTATGGATCCATAATTATCTGATGGCATGATTGGTATCATGCATCACAGAGATGCATTTAGTTCCCTTTTGCCAGAGCGCAGCTCATTAATATATTCGAGCAGCGCTCTGGGAAACGGTAGTTTAATGCATCTTTGTAATGCAAATTACAAGAGGTCGCCCCATACTATGGTTTACATTTTTCCTAAAAAGACCAGCAAAACCCATAAAGTAGATTGACGTATAGAATGTTCCTTTGCCATGGTGAAAATTTAACAGTAGCAAAAAGTTTCGACCCATGTCAGCCTGCGCGAACTGCCCTTTTCTGATAAAATTCCCTTTATCTTAATCCTTAAGCTGCTAAGTACGACTCAATGACCTTTTGCGGACAGTGTAGATCAAGATCAGACTGCACAGAACGTGCTATTTTTACTATCGGCTTTAAAGTTTCAATCAACTTATTTAGCATGATAAGGGTTAAGCAGATTGACTAATTGAAATAGAATGTTACAACCCTTTTTTTTTTCCATCTGTGTATGGATGGAACCCCGGTAAATGCAATCGGTAGCGCACAGGACTTTAGATCAGGGGGTTGTTGATTCGCCAGTTCGGCCAACTTCTTTCCGAGGATTGATTTACAGTCACCGCTGATCATTGTCCCGACGATGGTTTTGTTAGTCTGGATTACCTGCCCCTACCACTACGTTATCGAGTCAGTCAAAGCGCAATAATGGCGGCCTCCTTGGTGTCCTCAAGCGTACCCCTACATGCTTTCCGTTTTCCCCAATTTCATTTGATCCAGTTTGATCACTTAATAAAATAAGATTAATTTTGTACAAAAAATACATTACTGAATCTAAAACGTGCTGTTGGGGTATGGTTTAAATATGAATTCGACTATAAATCATTTTAAAAGTAGCCGCTGTTTTCGGACGTTATATATGTCCATTGACATTTCGGATACTGAAAGCATCTCTGATATGTAGTTGATCTGTCTAAATGCGAACGGCATGTAGAAAAATTCACTGCCATGAATCTATTGCAAGGGATCTGTTTTGAGTTCAGCCTATGATCCGACTTGATCATGTGAAATAACAATATCCCGTCTTCTCTGCATATTACCTACGGGGACCGCCATTATTGCGCTTTGCCTGACGTACTCTTGTAGTACGGCGGGGTACCAGACTATGGTTTTGTGGAAAAGGAGCCTGTAGCTTGGAAAGAATATTGTGCGAAGTACTGGTAAAAGGAACTCCAGGAAAGCTTGGTTAGGTGCACTGGCCGTAGCGATATTCCTGAAATAATGCTGAAAATGGCGTGGAACCATCTGGGTATGATGACAATATTAAGCGAATTTGTCGATGTTTCTAAGGATTATAAACTGCTAAAAAAGGCATGATGTAAATCGAAAGGATGAGCTGCTATAATAAATCGTACTAAGCAGTTCTTAAAACTATACATAAACTGAGCAAATGAGGTCGCAAAGTTTATCTCATTTGCCTTCGTAACTTAAACAAATAGTTTGTGTCAATAAAATAATTGGCAAAAGGGGGCTTAATGCATCTTCTTGATGCATGCTACCGAGCAGTTCATCACATTATCATGGATCCATAAAGTCCATCTTATCTTACAACCGACTCAATCATGAGGTAAACTGGTCCTTGGAATTGCAGAAAATGGACTGATAGCAAAAAGTTTCGGCCGAGGTCAGCCTGGGTGGACTGCGCAGGCTGACCTGGGTCGATACTTTTTGCAATGCATTAAGGCCCGTTTTCCAAGAGCATGGCTCAATTACAATGGGTTGAAGAAAATGTGATTTTTAGGATAGGAATTTGCTATCTATTTGTCCCGTATATTTCAGGTACTCTCCACGGTTCGACTGTGGCTGTGAATACAAAATTATTGTAAGGTTGTTGGCTGCAGACAAGGAAAAAGAACTTGACAAGTGGGAGTTTGCTGATATCAAAGATGAGGGTGCTGACTGGGCAAAGGTTATACATATGAGTCATGCTCTGTAAAAAGGAGGCTTAATGCATCTGTTAAAAAGTATCGACTGAGGTCCACCTGTGCAGTCCGCGCAGGCTGACCTGACTTGTTATTTGTAAATTTTCTTCATGTCCAAGGACCGCTCTATCCTCAGATTCTTTCGGTTGTTAGACTAAGTGGATTTTATGGATCCGTAATCATGTGACGACGTGCTTGGTATGGTGCATTCACCCTCCCTTTTGCTCATCTATTTCTAGTTTTCTATTTATTAGCATGGCGTTAGTTATATGTCTGATGTATAGTGGACCGTATAATGTTCTTGTAGCTTGTAACTGACATGCTTACCCGTATCTTGAATTTTATATGGTTTTGAAAAAAAGTATACGTAAAAAATGAAATAAATAAAAACGATTCAAAGAAATTTAAAATGAGCAATGGCCAATATAGTTGTGAAAAACCAGTTTTAGATATCCAGAGCTCACCTTCCGATTGACCGAGACAATTTTTGAACCAGATTGATTATGCACGAAACATTAAGAGAAAAGCCTATTACCCCTTTTGTACCGCCATACCACCAAAGCCTAAATATCTACATCTGCCAGATCTACTGTATGTCGGTCTATATACGTGTGTAAAGGACGTCTAGTTAGAGAGAAATACACCTCCATTTTAAGGTGATTTGTTATATAACCTGATCGAGTAGTCCCGACATCTTGTACACCGATGGTCAGATAATGCGGGCATTTCTACTGGTCTCTAATTATACATCAAGTTCATGAAATTGTATTAACCAATCGAATTATTGTTCTAGGTTTTTCACTTGTACCGGTGATTTTGTCATCTTATTGGGCAGTTCTTTTTAGATATGAAATCAATTTGCGGTGAAATTTGACGTAAGTAATCCAAGCATTATCAAGAGTACCCAAAAGATAGCAAAATGATTATCATAGGCATATCTTTGATCGATAGATCGAATTTCTAAGTAACGTTACTACGTGCTAAGTGCAGAAGTATTATGCTATAATCCAGTGTCTGAAGGTATTTTTATTTCTATAAATAGACACTGGATACGAGCGTCGCGGTTCTCTCTAAATATTGACTTGCTGTATAGATCACTGATTTTCCTGCACGTTATGGAAGTCAGAGACATTCTTATCAAGACCTACATCAAGGGAATTAATACACAAACTGACAGAGAAGACTTTTGAAGGTTTCATAATGTTTTTTTTTCCTTTTTATCTATACGTTTTTTTTTTTTTGGCCATGTCAACGAAATGGAGAAATTACTTGTTTTTGAGTACTTACTTCCCTCATGACTGAAATACTGTCGGGCATTAGATATCCCGTTCAAACAAAACAATAAAAATGCGACCACACCTAAAAAGAGTCAAACCTAAATTGAACTATTTCAGGCACATCACGTGTTCAAAGATTATCCAACCGGAGTGAGGTTTGTCGAGTTCAGACATGGCGGACAGGATACCAAAAACTGGGCCGGACATTTCGGTGCCAAAATGACTAACTCTGGAGTATTTGTGGGCAAGAAAAGAAAATCTAACCAGAAAAATGTAAGTATATATAAATCATACCCATGATATCACTTATCTCGCTGATCTAATTAATAATTCACAAATACCAGGTGTTTCATACCTACAATAATTATGAGTTTTACGCCCGTCACATTATAAACGCTTGAAGGCAGTTTGGGAAAAGGAGTAATTGCTTGAACATTTTCGGTCACGATTCTCCAGTACATTTTAAGAAAAGTATCTTTTTGTCTTTCAAATGAAACTTGTTCTGTAAATTGTATTAGTTGGTTGTATATCCAAAAATAGCACGTTATATGAATTAAGATATCCTGGGTCTCCTTAGCATAGTGGCTTAAACGTGGGACTCACATCGCTAGTCTCCAAAAAACTGATCCCCGCCAGAGCCTATGTAACGAAGAAAAGCGACTCCAAAAATTAATGACCCCCCCCCCCCGCCCCCCGGTTATTATTCTTTAAATGATAGTGACCCGCTTTCATAGTATGACCGATTATCACTATCTTTAAAGGAACGATGACCAGGGGAAAAAATTAAATGGGGGTCACTTTATCATATCGTTCTTTGGCAAGATATTTTCGCCAGCCTAGCAGTAGTGGATCAAGCAAAAATGGATAAGAGGACTGCCTATTCGTTACAATTATTTTGTTTTATCTAAATTCTACATTATTAGGGGTTTTTATTCTTTTAACTCTTATTTAAATATGAAACCCCATTGACGAATTTGTTGAGGCCAACGAGTTTCTGCTTGGAGGCCGAATTCTTACCACTATTGGTTATGACAGCCGATAATTTCGTTATTTAAATTCATGAATTTCGAACATCGCTCTGGTTAAAATCAATACCAGAACAGACAAGGGGTACCAGCAGCAACCTACTGTACCATTTATACTTCGTAGAAAATGATTTGTATCCCACGAGATACAAAGTCAAACAGAAAGAAATCATGACGCAAATTATGTTAGAGAACAGTTGACGAAATGTTATGGACCATTCTGGCATGATAGCTGTAATTTAGAATTACAAACACTGACCATAATACCAGTTTTACGACAGTTTTAGTTTAAAAATGGTGTTAATACAAAAAAAAAAAGAAAATGTCCCCTTAATTAATTTTTGTTATATTCCCCCTATAACTTTTTTCAAAGGCTGTGAAATCTGCTGCTGGAAAGAATCTGTTAAAGAACCCTTGGGCCAAAGGTAAGTTTTCCGATGCAGTTTTCTTTTTAACCCTTTACCACGCAGTCCCTTCTTTTAACGACCCTGAGAAAGAGAGCTCTTGAAAACATTGTGGGAAAAGGAGAAAATGCTGGTTACCAGCATTTTCTCCTTTCCCCATAATGTTTTCTACCCATCCCAGCACAAATTTCAATTCTTGAGCCACATTTATTTTGTCGTCTGCAAATGACCCTGAGACTTTTAACGACCCTCAGAAAGAAAGCTCTTGAAAACATTGTGAGAAAAGGAGAAAATGCTGGTAACCAGCATTTTCTCCTTTCCCCATAATGTTTTCTACCCATCCCAGCACAAATTTCAATTTTTGAGCCACATTTATTTTGTCGTCTGCAAATGCTTCCAATTTAGACAAGTCTAAAATTTTGTCGTTTGGTAAAGGGTTAATCAACTTATTGCTTCTTTAACACTTATTGCAACTATCAGCTGCATGAAGACACAGACCAGGATCATAAATTGATGAAGTAGTGTCTTTTTTATGTTACTGAAAGGTACAACGAGACTTATTCTCATGTCTACTTATGTGTTTAGACAATCCTTTTAGCGTCATCTGTAAAGAATATAGTCATGTCTTTGAACCTTTTTTCTCTTTCCCTGTGCAATACTTAGGTATACATTTGCACTGGCTCATCCGGGGAGGCAGGTCTATAGTGGGTGTCCTGCGTGGCTAAGTGGTAGAGTGTGGGACTCGTAACCTGGAGGCCCCGGGTTCGAGCCTCGCTGGAGTACTGAGTCATTCGTGGAAGTGTCCTTGGGCAAGACGCTTCAGAGTCCTAGCCTAGTACTGGTGAAACCCATGACATACATGAGTATGTGAGCTGTCGCAGTGATTTGACTGAAATAATGTTGAAAGCGGCGTAAAACACCATTCATTCAGGTCTATAGTAAGCGTTTGTGATAGAGAACCATCTGTGGTCGGTCACCATCTTTGAAGATCATTTTTTTAAAGAAATAATGCACCAGCCATGCCCAAATATCACGGGTAGTTTCCCAAGCTTGTGACCAAAATGGCCACAGATGCCTGAAATAATAAAAAGAAAGTTTAAACTTTTAAGAATCCTGTCCCTAAGCCAACCAGAAATCAGTTTGTATTGAGATTTTTGGCATAGATAATCTAAGCATTAAAAAGAGTAGCCTAAAAATTGCAAAATGGTTACCATGAGTATATACCTTAGACCTATGTTTGATAGGTCAAATTTCTAGGTACTAAGTGTTATGTGCAAAGTACTAGTACTAAGTTCTATGGATTTTAGCCATGCTCTGGAAAAAGGCATAATCGTGATGCATTATTCCAAGCAAGTCATTTGCATAATTTTCCACAAATTCCATTTTGTCTAACAACCGACTGAGTCATGAGGTAGAATGGTCCTTCGATATGCAAAAACTTGATAAATACCAAAAAGATTAGCTGCAACCATAGGCAGCGGTTTTGATAGATGTACTATCCCCTTTTGGCTTTTTATCAAAATTGATTTAAACTGAAGTCAACGATAGTCAGGGGACACTTGTTTTTCAACGAATGATATGCACGGGACGTTATTTGCTGTTTTAAAACAGCAGGGTTGCCCCTGGACTACAAAAGCCCTCCCAAACGGGTCATTTGTTGCACAAAGACTTATACAGGGAAAACATTCGAGGAAATTCTCGCCTGGATTCACATGGCGTACAGCATTTAGTTAGTAGATATATCACAATGATCTCTGTCCTATTAGGGAGGGAATCAGCTAGGGAGCTAGAATTGGGACTCCCTAAAACGCTGAATTTCATGCTGAATTCAGCAACCTGCTGATCAGCAGAAATACACTAAAACGCTGAACTGCTGAATTGCTGAACTGCTGATAAAATGAATTTCTTATAAACTTTACAATGCATTTACATGTCAATTTTTATTTTATGTCTTTAAATAAATTATTGATTTTTTGTTTGTTTTGTTTTATAATTAATAAATGAATCATTTCTCAAGAAAACAAAGTATAATTGTTATGTTGCTGAATTGGTGATAAAATGAATCCGTGATTTTAAATGCTTTCTTGTGCAAAAAACATAGTCTTGTTGTCTGATTTGTATGTTTGAATATAAACTGTTTTTTGATTGATATTTGATATTTGGGCCATTTTTACAAGAAAATTAAATTATTAAAGCCAGTGTTTTGTTGCTGAATTATTGATAAAAATGAATCTTTGATTTTTAATGCTGTCTCGCACATTAACATGTTATTGTCATTATTTCATGTTCAATATTTTCAAATTTATTATCAGTACTTTCAATAGTATTATTGGTATTATTATGATTGTTTAATACTAAAGCCATGTTATGAGAAAACACAGTTTGAAAATTTTGTTTTGTTTCATATGCTTTCGATAATTAAAAGCTATGAAAGAAAGTAAAGTAGATCCAAAGGGTTACTGTATCTGTAATCTTTTCAAGCTAAATATATAAATTTTGATTATATATATATATTTTTTTTTTGGGGGGGGGGGGGGGGGCTTTAAATGTATTTATGTACACAAGTCACAATAAAAAAAAGAATGCTACTAATACTAACTGATTGGATTACGATATATCTGTATCTTTGTTGACGACAAGAACATTGACGTTTTCTTAAAACTGACGGGACAAAACCAACAAAACCAACAAAGTGATACATGGTCCAGTTAAGACTAAAACAAGCATATCGAGTCCGATTATTCTGATCAGGCTTCATCGTGAATTTGAGGAAAGATAGGATCTTTAGCAATGAGTTAAGTGCACAGTGAAGACTTTGATCAGAATGACAGCTTATATCCAGTCTGATCCGAAACTTTGCTGAGTGATCATACCACTTACTTGGTGTAGTCATGATGTGCGTTTCCATTTTCTCATGTGCATTCTTATGAACATTTGCATGACTAGCTAAAGTTTATTCAGTAAGTAGAATTTTCTACGTTGATAAATTCTAATTAGTCAATCGGGCCAATATTGTTAGAATCCTGTAAAATATACATAATGTTTAAAAAAGGGGAAAGGGCGCTTAACTGGAAACCAAGTTGTGATACTTGAAAAATCTATTATCGTAATGTATGTCAGATCTGTTTACTGATATCACACTAATTGGATTATCTTTCATATTAATCCTGTTAAGTCGCCATACTGTTAAAGGTAGGCAGTGTTTTTAACCCTTTACTACACAATACCTACTTTCAACAACCATGTAGGAGAAGGCTTCTGAAAACATTGAGGGTAAAAGAGAAAATGCTGGTTAATATTTTCTCCTTTTCCAACTATGTTTTTTCCCTTTTACCCCATCAAAGACCTTCAGTTTTTGTATCACATTCAAAATTGTTGTCTGCAGAAGCTGTCAATCTGGAAGAGTCTAGAATTTGTTTTTTGGCAAAGGGTTAACTGTTTTGGCAAAGGGTTAACTGGAAATCTATCTGTGATACTTGAAGAATTTCTTATCTCTGTAGTTTATGATATGACAACTCTGTTAATTGATTTAACACTGACTGGATCATAGTCAGTTGTTTGAAACTTATTAAGTCTGTATTATCTTAAACCCTTTACCACATAATCCCGACTTTTAATGATCTTAGGAAGAAAGCTTTTTGAAAACATTGTGGGAAGAGGAGAAACTCTTGGTAACTAGCATTTTCTTCTTTTTCCCATAATGTTTTCTACCTCATCAAAGAGAGATATCATTATTCTAGCAACGTTTAATTTGTCGTTTGCAAATGCTTTCAATTAGGTCCTGCCCATAATTTTGTCATTTGTTAAAGAGGTAAAAGAATGAAGCGTGCTTAAGTAGAAACTAAGTTGTGATTCTTGAAGAATCTATAATCATAGTATATTAAGTTATGTTACTTCTGTTTATTGATATCATACTAATTGAATTATATTTCATATTAATCCTGTTAAGTCGCCATACTGTTAAAGGTTGGCAGTGTAATCAAGCCTTTACCACACAATATACCTACTTTCAACAACCCTGTAGGAGAAGGCTTTTGAAATCATTGTGGGTAAAGGAGAAAATGTTGGTAACCAGCATTTTTTTCCTTTTTCCTACAATGTTTTTACCCAATCAAAGACCTTCAGTTTATTTGTATCACTTTCGTAATTGTTGTCTGCAGGAGCTGTCAATCTGGAAGAGTCTAGAATTGTTGTTTGGCAAAAGGTACCTAGAAACCTATCTGTGTTACTTGAAGAATTTCTTATCTCTGTAATTTATGATATGACAAGTCTGTTGATTTAATACTGATTGGATTATAGTATCTGTTGTTAGAAACATTCATGTATTAAGTCAGTATACTGTTTAAATTATGTTTATATTGGAGTTAAACGCCGGTTTTAACAGCTTAGGTCAGTGCACTAACGGATGTGTGTCCTGGCTCACACCGGTACTGACCCTGACTACTTTTCTTACATGCATCATAGGTGATAGGCGAAAAATCGCTGGAAAGTAAGTTTGCCTTAACTGAGTGTCGACCTCGCAACCACCATGTCACAAGTCAGATACGCTAACAGCTGAGCTACCCCGCAAGGCATTTACTATTTAAAAGAAGGAAGTGTGCTTTACTGGAAACCAAGCTGTGATACTTGGAGAATCTCTCTAATTTATGAGATGACAGGTTTGTTTATTGACAGCACACTTCTTTTATGTCACGAACGAAACGGTTGAACATGTCATCTAATTATTTATAAATGACGCAAAGTGAGTTTTAAGAAACTCCTTTACCCACAATATTTTCAAAAGCCTTCTCCTACAGGGTTGTTGAAAGTCAGTTTTGTGTGGTAAAGGGTTAAATACACTGCCAACCTTTAACAGTATGGCGACTTAACAGGATTAATATGAAAGATAATCCAATTAGTGTGATATCAATAAACAGAAGTGACATACTTAATATACTATGATAATAGATTTTTTAAGTATCACAACTTGGTTTTCAGTTAAGCACCTTTCCCCCTTTACAAGATTCTAACAATATTGACGCGATAATTAAATTTACTAATTAGAATTTTTTAATGTGGACATTCTCCTGTCCTTGAAAGTTGTCTAAAAGGCAAAATAATTATGACCTTTGTTGGTTGTCAGGACACACTTGCAAGAAAAGGTCAATGTTCTTAGTGTCAACAAAGATACAGATATATCGTAATCCAGTCATTTAGTATTAGTAGCATTTTTTTTTTGTTGTTGTTGTTGTGACTAGCGCACATAAATACAGCTAAAGCCCCTAAAAACATATACATGTATTCAAAAGTCATATGATAATACTGAAAGTACTGTTAATAAATTCAAAAATATTAAACATGAAATAATGACACCAACATGTTTATGCGCGAGACAGCATTTAAAAATCAAAGATTCATTTTATCAGCAGCTCAGCAACAAAACACTTTACCACACAGTCCTCAGTTTTAATGACTTTAAGGAAGACAGCTTTTGAAAACATTGTAGGAAAAAGAGAAAATGCCGGTAACCAACATCTTCTTCTTTTTTCACACTTTTTTTCTACCATATTAAGAACATGTGTTGCCATGTGAGCCACCTTTAATTTGTCGTCTGCAAATGCTTTCAATTTGGACAATTCTTAAAGTTTTGTCGTTTGGTAAAGAGTTACAACTTATTTTTCTCATAAAAATGGCCCAATCATCAAATATCAAAGAAAAACAGTTTTATAATCAAACATATCAATTAGAAAATAATACTACATTTTTTGTAAAAAATTATGGATTCATTTAATCAGTAATTCAGCAACATAACAATTACACTTTTTGTTTTCTTGAGAAATGGCTCATTTATTAATTATAAAACAAAACAAACAAAAAGTCGACAACATATTTTAAAAATACAAAAAAAAATGTCAGTGCATTATAAAGTATCTAAGAATCATAGATTCATTTTATCAGCAATTCAGCAGTTCAGCGTTTTAGTGTATTTCTGCTGATCAGCAGGTTGCTGAATTCAGCAGAAAATTCAGCGTTTTAGGGAGTCCCGCTAGAATTTTTAGCACCACCTTTTGATTCGCAAACAAAATTTTTCGAATTGGACACCAGGTTAAAAATTCGACTCGGATAAGAATTATGTTGTTTTGTTTGTTTAGAGGGCCTTGATGGATGGGAACTGACGTCATCAGGTGGAGATGGATTTTTGGTCGAGGAGGAAGCAGGCGGCTGTAAACCAATACAGGAAGTGAATGGCGATGCAGAAGGTAAAACCAAGGGATAAGTACTGTTCAATCTCTGATCAACAACTACAGGCCATTCATGGTAGCCAGTATGATTGGCTACAATAAATGGCTACAATAAAAAACGTCCTCAAGTTAGGTCTAATAACACACCCTTTCTCTCGTTAAGTCTTGGGTGGATTCTTGTACCATCGTATTTTCTTTTAGTGGAAGTCATCAAGGTAGTTTGCTACGCTCGTAGTTTTGAGACAGTTAACGTAGTAGACATAGTGGAAATGCCACATAAGTTTTAAATCACGTGGATGTAAGTATTGTAATAAATGTTGTGATGAACTATTTACGGACTATGGTAATGCTTTCACTGCTAAACAACGCCACCAGAGTTTGGAAACAAAATATTCGAGCTTAACTTACGGAAACTTTAACCGTTATCTTGCTAATAAGTGAAATGAAACTTTTAAGCCGATAGTACAAACCGAAATTTTACTAGTTCAAAGATATTTTTCTTTTTTTTTTTTTGGGGGGGGGGGAAATATGTCGTTATCGGACAGCTTAGATCCAAGATCAGATTGCACGTCCCGTTGAAGTTTTTTTTATCCTATTTCAGAGACTTCCTGTTGGGCAACGTCCTTTGAAAACTGTGAAAAGAAGCAGATCATTGATCTCGGTTTTGAAGGTTTTGATGGAGATTTTATGGACGAGGTTCAGCCGGAAATCAAGATATCAGAATGGTCAGTAGATTGGTATTTACCTGAGTAAAGCAAGTTTTGATGAGGCACTTTAAATTCACTGTTCCTGAACTTCGTGTCTCTAATCAAAGAACGTAATATTACGATATTTCGTGTACATTTTCACCGAATGGACTTCTTCATAGGGTGTTTAACTCTTTACTATACAAAACATTTTAGACTAGTCCAATTTCAAAGCGTTTGCAGACGCCAAATTCACCTTTGGAGTAAACAGGCTTAAGCTCTCTGATACAGCAGAAAAAATTGTGGGAAAAGGAGAAAATGCTGGTTACCAGCATTTTCTCCTTTTCCCACAATGTTTTCAAAAGCCTTCTTTTCTAGGGTCGTGAAAATCGGGATTGTTTGGTAAAGGGTCAAAGTTATTTCGTGATTCGTTGCTTTATAGTAGGAAAGTCCCTAGCAGTCAACTGTTTGTTGATGAAACCGCAAGATGAATATCTTTGATATTTGGTAACAGTGCTATCTAACGAGCACTTACGAAAAGCCATCGGGTCACACGTTCTCCTTTCCAGGAGTCAAACTTTTCATTTAACGACAGATCTCAAATGTCAGATGCTGATGTTTCAGCCAAGTGATTTCAGAGCTATTGATAGCCTCTTATTTAATATGCTGGTATGTTGATTATGTTACAATGAATCTGATACACGGAACTTTTGGTCCAAAGCATAACCATTGTCCAAAGAATAGTCAAACGCTACAATTTTTCATTTCCTGTCTATAGGTTTTCCATATCCTGATACTTACTCGTGTATGTTTCGACAGTGTAGTGTCCAAAGTATAAGTGCTTTCTGGGTAGTTATTTGACATAATTCCATCGTCAGTCCCTTGAGCCTCGGATCTTCGTTAAATGTGATTAAGGTCAGACTGCTTAAGATATGAGGTTTTATTTAGTGTCTTCACTGTCCTATTTTCTAGGAATTTTATTAGAAAAACTATGACCTAACATAGAGATTTATACCTGTGATGATATATCACATTTGTATCAAAACATCATGTGTTTTTTTTTTTTTCAATAAATACCAATGATGTGTTTAGACGTTATTTGATAAACTACTCGTATATATTATTTGTGAAGGTTTGGAGTCCGTTCTGATGCTGGTTGCCACTACTGGTTGAAGGTGAGATTACTAAATGCTGATCTAGAGGAGATAGACAGTCGTTCTGTTACAGAGGAGAAAGACGCTTGTGGCGACTGGTTCGAGGTATATGACCTTTCTCTTACATATAGGATTGCAGCTTTGTTATTCATGTGCATTTGAGCCATGCTCTGGCAAAGGGGGCTAAAGGCATCGCTGACCTGGATCGATACTTTTTGTAGATATATGAAATCCCCTTTTCACAGAGCATGGCACATTTGTAGATATAAACAAAAGTTGTAATAATCATATTTTATTCAAACAGAAGTCTTTGGTATCAGCTTCAATTTATGTTATTATATATTGAGAAAATTGAAATAAAATTGCACTATAAGTGAATGTGTTTAATTTTCTTATTGAAATAAAACTGCACAACAGGTGAATGCGTTTAATTCTCTTAGTGAAATAAAACTGATGAAACTGCACAATAAGTGAATGTGTTTAATTTCATACCTACAAAAATAAATGTTTTGTGCTTTTTAGCTCCACTGGCCGAAGGCCAGCGGGCTTATGTCATGGCCCGGTGTCCGTCGTGCGTCCGTGCGTCCGTCCGTCCGTGCGTGCGTTAACTTTTATTTCAAACATCTTCTTCTCTGAAACTACCCATCCAATTTTCATGAAACTTCACAGAAATGATCCTGCCATGGTCCTCTTCAGAATTTCTTGAAAGAATTTGATTCCTTCAAAAACTCTGGTTGCCATGGCAACAAAACTGAAAAATATTGGAAATCTTTAAAAATCTTCTTGTCTGAAACCATAAGGCATAGGGCTACCAAATTTGGCATGTAGCTTTATATAGTAGACCTCTATCAAGTTTCTTCAAATTATAGCCCTGGGATCAAAATTGGCTCTGCCCCAGGGGTCACAAATTTTACATAGGCTTATATAGGGAAAACTTTAAAAATCTTCCTGTACCTAGCCATAAGGCCTAGATCTACCAAATTTTGCATGTAGCTATATCTAGTGGGCGTCTACCAAGCGGGCCAAAATTTTAGCCCTGGGGTCAAAATTGGCCCCACCGCAGGGGTCACAAGTTTTACATGGGCTTACATAGTGACAACTTAAGAAATCTTCCTGTTTTGATTTATTTTTGAAATTAGCCTTGCATCGGGGGGTCTTATGTTTTACAGAGGCTTCATATGGACAAAACTTGAAAACCACCTTATTTATAACCATGCAGCATAGACTTGTATTATTTTGGCATGTGGCTTTATCTTGTGGACCTCTACCAGGGTTCAAGTAATTATAGCTCTGGGATCAAAAATGGCTTTGTCCTGCGGGTCTCAACATTCACATGGGCTTTTACAGAGAAAACTTTGTAAGTCTTCATTTTGAAACCTTTTGGCTCAGAATTGAAATGTTTAGTATTTATGGTTTATATTTATAAGCCAGTGGAGCGATACAAGGCCATCATGGCCCTCTTGTTCTGTTCCAGGTCTCGGAGAACTTTACCGGATATGGAGAAGGCGTTCGTTTTATAGAATATTCCCATGGTGGGCGGGACAGCTGTTTCTGGGCGGGCCATTATGGCGCAAAAATTGCGTGCTCTTCCGTCAAGATTTTAATTGAAGTGAAAACGTCATCTTCATCGCCATCTTCCTCAGACTTTGAATAGAACATTGTTTACGATTTACCAGTTGAGCCATGCTCTGGCAAAAGGGGGCTTAATGCATCTTCGTGATGCATTGTACCAATTAGGCCATTACATAATTATGGATCCAAAATGGCCAGTTTTTATTTACAAACGACTGAATCACGAGGTAGACTGGTCCTTTGATATATAGTTACCAACTGCGAAAAGTCGCGGCCCAGGTCAGCCTGCGCGGACTGCGCAGGCTGACCTGGGTCGATACTTTTCGCAGATGCATTAAGCCCCCTTTTCACAGAACATGGCCCAATTATTTCCGAGTTTTTTTTTTCCTAACAAGAATTAAGATAAAGAAAAAAAAAAACGGTTTGTTTTTATCTGTTGAAAATGTAAAATGTAACAAATGCACACTGGTAATATATGACGGGATATGCTCCATGTATAATAGTGTTAGTACAATTGTGTTACAGTTTTTTTTTTGTCGTTAAAAGGTTACAAGTTCTCGTAATCTGCGTCCGTATTCACCAACCTTTCTTTACAGCGTTCTTCGTCGTATTCTCCGGAATTTTCTAAATTTGAAAGTAACACGACGCCTGATTGGCCAAATGAAATGGTTTAGCCAATCAGAAGTTGTGTCACTTTCAAATTTAGAAAATCTTGTAGAATAAGACTAAGAGCGTTCTTAAGAATAGTTGGTGAATACGGACCCTGGAGCATTAGTAATAAGAAGATTGTTAAAAACTTACATTAGATATGAGCCATGCTCTGGCAAAAGGGGGCTTAGTGCATCTCCGTAATGCATTATACCAAACAAGCCAGCACATACTTATCAATGCATGATGTCCGCTTTTTTAAACAACCGACTTTATTATGAGGTAGACTGGTCCTTGGACACACAGAAAAATGACCAGTGGCGAAAAGTTTCGGCCCAGGTCAACCTGCGCGGACTGCGCAGGCTGACCTGGATCGATACTTTTCGCAAGTGCATTAAGCCCCTTTTTCACAGAGCAAGGCTCATATATTGAACGGTTGACCTGTTTATGGAAAGGTCATGCTTAAGGCTACTATAGTTTAACCTGAGTAAAGCTTTTGAAGGTCGTCTTGTATGAGACCACAAGGTTCAAAGATTGATATTTTATGTGTAGCATCATCTAGTGGTCCTTCAACGAGATTTTCCAAATGGTGTCCCTGTGGTCAGAGTTGGCCATGTCCTTGGGGTCACGTGCTGTACAGAAAAGTAGAATTATATTCTGTGCACAGAAACAGTTCAAAAGTCTTCTATACTGAATCTCGAGGTCTACAGCCTCGATATTTTGTTCGTTGCATTGCGTAGAAGTCCTCAAATACATACAAGACAGTTCAAGTTATCTCCAGGGGATCCAATTAACCCCGCCTCATTGATCAAAAGTTAAACATAGACGTTTCCGTTGAAAAAAAATGGGGAAAATAATCTTGTCTGGAACCACACGTCCTGGAGCTTTGACGTTTGGTATGTGACAATTTTGATATGTGGTCCTTAAAGAAGATTGTTTAAGCCGTGTCCTTGAGGTTAAAGTTAAAACTACTCTTAGTATCATTTGTTTAACGTTGATTTATGGAAGGAAAAAAACAAAGATCTTCATTCCTGGAGCCACAAATGCTCATAACGTGTACATTTTGTATGAACCATTGTCTGTAGCCATATTGTAGCTGTGCTGTCAAAGCTGATCATGAAAATCACATCTTTATCACACAATTTTTCATCCCCAGTGAGGGGATTTTTGAAGCATGAACTTTGGTATGGGGGACCCTAAACACTTCAAGTTTTACCCATGGTTTGAAAAAGTAGCAAGTATGATCTTTATCATATGGCGTGTAACACACGAAAAGGGGCCCCCGGACATATGCGTAAAAGTGTGTCGTCCCAGATCAGCCTGTGCAGGCTGTGACTAATCCGAGCCGACACTTCCCGTTTTTTGTGGATTTTCTGTTTCACGAAAGTCTACTGTATTAAAAAAAATCTGATGTAGTCGTAAAGTGCCGTCTCGGATTAGCCTGCGCGGACTGTGCAGGCTAATCCGGGACGGCACTTTACGCAAACGTCCGAAGGTCTCATTTCGCATGTTGCTGGCCATATCTGAAGAGCGGTACAGCAATATCGTGGTCTCCTATACTGCATGTATAACACAGATATAGTGATCCGGGGGTCACAAATTTTACATGGGCTTATTTAGTCAAAACTTTAAAAATCTTCCAGTTCCTTACCATAATGAATAGGGCTACCAAATTTGGCATGTAGCTTTAGCTAGTGGACCCCTGCTAAAATAGTCATATTATAGCCCATGGGGTCAAAACTGGCCCCGCCCAAGAGATCACAAATGGGCTTAAAAATTGAAAATTTAGAAAATCTTCCTTGTTTTGTAAAGCCTAGGGCTACCAAATTTTGCATGCAGCCTTATCTAGTAGACCTCTACCAAGATTTACCAAAATTAGTTGTACTTGGCTTCGTACGGTGTAATTTCAAGTGGATGCCTTTCAGTGGTATCTGCAAAGTAAACACGAATTAAAGAGATAACATCTGCATTTTGAATGGTTAATTTCCTGTCAATAAGATAATAAAGTTTGAACTTATGCTATTTCATTTGATTAAACACCTTTTTCACACAAGAACATGATAAAGGCGTGTTCAGTGACCTTGAATCAAACACAACTGATACAGAGGTGAATAATTAGAACATGTTACAGGTCATGTCGTAAACAGGCATGACTTCTTCATGCATTCCAACTTTTTTGTTCATTTTTCGGTTATTTTTCAGTTAGTTTCGTTTGGTTGCGTATTTGAAAAACAAAGTCGCATTTTATATATTTCTAAAGATTGAAAGTTTTAAATACAGCACACTATCAATCAATCAAACACGTTGGGGTTAATTTTGTTCCTTTATTTTTTCTCCTGTCGTCAATTTAGTCATGCCTTATAAACCTAAAAAAGTGATAATATGTGTTATAACCTGCTTTTGATATATCGATTGTATGAGATTAATAAAGACTTTGGAAATCATTTACGCTTCATTCTTGTTTAAAATGTTTGTTTGTTTGTTTGTTCGTTCGTTTTGTTTGTTTGTTTGTTTGTTTGTTTTGGTGGTTTTGTGTACTACATTAAACAGTATTTCAGACATATCATGGAACATGCCCAGATACTCAATTGCATATTTGTGTTTCCTGGGTTTCGCATGTAATAAAGCCAGAGTTGAGCAGTGCCCTGCCAAAGACACTTTAACAAGACCAATAAAGATCGAACCAGGCTTATCTGATGCCAAATATCACATCTTTACCATTGAGCTTTGAAGGATGAAGTCATTTTTTTAAGTTTTATTTGCCACGTCAACTGGTATGTTGGGAGCCGCGGCCATCTTGAGGGTGAGATCGTATTTCTGTTTACCCACGACCATCTTTAATTGCGATTTCAAATGCCTCGATTACTTTCAGATCTTCTTTACGTTTACATACCACACTTTAACGTGGAAGTCTTGTATTTTGGCAATGACCTTTTCACGGAGATAGATGTGGAGAGAAAGGCACCGAACTCTTGTCCCGGAGGTTCTACGTTCATATTACGTGATAAGTGAGCGTTATCTCTAGAACTTCTACATCGTAAGACAATTATTGGAGTAGTTTCCAGGAGGCAGTCATTTGGGGGTAAATTTATACTTGAGCCATGCTCTGACAAAAAGGGGATTTAATTCATCTCCATAATGCATTATACCAAGAAAGTCCTAACACAATTATGGATCCTTAAATTATTTTTACTAAAAAACAAGTAAATTATGCCTGTGACATGCAGAAAATCGACCGATAACAAAAATGTTTCCGCCCAGGTCAGCTTGCGCGGACTGCGCAGGTTGATCTGGATTGATACTTTTTGCAGATGCATTCAACACCTTATTCACAGAGCATTGCTCATTAATGATGTCAACATGCAGAAAAACAACCAAAAGGCAAATATTGATGTTTAGCGGTTAGCCAGTTAGGCTAGTATCATATCGGCTATTTATAGACACCAGAATGCGAAGGGAATACTTCATTCTACGAGGACACCTGCAACACAGATTTCAACGTTTCCTGCAAAGTCTTTGTTTTTTTTAAGTCTTGTAATACTTTTCTCATTTCCAGTCTTCAAGTTAAAGGCGCGCTCAGACCCACTGCCAGGGCCATGCGTAAACAAAAATCACTGGCGTCATATATGAAGCACAATTAAACGTGGCCATCTGCACTAACGGAGGCATATTTCATTACGATGCAGTGTCCAATTGTAAATTTAATAAGTATATTAAGGCATTCATATTTCATTTGCTTTTTCCTGTTATTGGTTAAATAACGATTTGGTTACGTTACAGGCACCGGGAAAGTTCCAGTATTCCTAATCGTTGTCTGCGCATGCCATATTCTCCGAAGATTTGATCTATGTGCTATGAAACATCATTGGACAAATAAAGGACAAATATTAATACGCGGTGCGTAAATTGCGGCTTAAAAAGTGCAGGCGAAAAACGGCAGTAAAGCCAATTTTTCGCTACAAATTTCTTAAAAAAAAACAAAATTATTTCAAACGGGGAAAAGATCTTTTTTTTAAAGATACCGACTGTTTACTGCAAATCTCTGTAGACAGTTTTTAAATATAGACATGGGGAAAACAAGAATTTGTGCAACAGACTGATAACAAAAATATCGTCCCCACCTTGCTGGGCTTATACCGGGGCCTTTTTCCCAAGCTTATATAGGCTGTGTTTATAGATGAATGGTGCATAGATTATATGCTAGCTAGCCATGGCTGGGTGAATCGTACAAGGTAGCTTTTATTTAGTAAACGTATATTTTATTTTGAAATTCGTTGCACTGATTGTCGCCTTGAAAAATAGTCCAGTTCTGTACCCAGAATGACCATATCCGATAGGTTATGTATTTGAAAGATGCCACCTAGCGGAAGACAATGTTGCAATAATATCACACTATCTCGCGAGACTTGTCCATTTTCTTGCCATACTTGCACAAGAGTGCTCAAAGAGATAACTATCAGACCGGCGGTAA
The DNA here is from genome assembly GCA_945859785.2 of Tridacna gigas. Taxonomy (NCBI): domain Eukaryota; kingdom Metazoa; phylum Mollusca; class Bivalvia; order Cardiida; family Cardiidae; genus Tridacna; species Tridacna gigas. The sequence continues at coordinate 70,281,182 of OX244029.2, forward strand.
TAAGTATTATTGACCGAAATGTCTTGTTATATTAAGATCATTATCAATAATTATTATTCTTAGTAGTGTACTAGAAAGTTGGGCTATTTTTATATTACATTATTTTCCTCATATGACAAATTATCATTAGTTTCTCGATTTCTTTTCAGTATTTTCTTTGGAGACAATTCATATCACTCGTTTTACCTGTATTTCTGGTTTTCTTCCGTGAATGGTTATTTTTTCGTTTGTTTACGGACAATTTCCAGGTACCCTGCCCTTTAACTACCATGTTGAGATGTCAAAGGTCTGAAAATGGCGCATTATATCAATAATGCTATGAGAAAAGGGGTTTAAATGCGTCTTCGTAATGCAGTGCACCAACCCAACCGTGGTACTATATGGACCCTTTTTGTAAAAAACCCGACCGAATCATGAGATGGAAGTGACGTTTGACATGCAAAAAATTTCCCAATATTAACACGTTTTCGGTCTAGATCGCATGAGTCGATACGTTTGGCAGATTTATTAAAGGTCCTGTAGGGGCCCACAGTAAACAATGCGGGGTTGAAGTGCATTTAAATTTAAATCGTACCATTCAAATGTATGAAAATTATTGTGAAGAGGACAATTTATTATTGTACGGTCGGTCTAAGTGTGAGTCGCTGGAAGAAAAAAAAAAAAAAAAAACAAGGTAGAAAGTTGCCAAGTTTCTCTGTCTTTTGTTTACTTTTTACCTTTTTCATTCCGCCAGTGACTAATACGTGGACCGACCATACAATAACAGGTCGCCATCTTCACAATAATGTGCCTACTGTTAAATTATTTCCTTTAATTTGAACGCATTTTTAACCCGCATTATTTACTTTTTGGCCGCTACTGGGCCTTGAAACTATCTTTTCTCAGAGCATGCCTGATATACAGTTTTACTCATCAGGAATACGATATTACTTATTGAAACAAATGGTATTTGTAAATGCATAAACTTCTCCCTTTATTTTCATGTTTATATTATAAGTGTTAATGGAGAAATGTTTTGTCTCCATGTTTGTTTATATTTTCCTTGTAAACGCGTTTTGATGAATTTTATAAGTCTATAGTAACTTTTTTTTAACTTTTTGCACTTATTATACTTAAACTATGCTCTGTGAAAAGGAGACTTAATGCATTTGCGAAAAATATCAACCCATAACAGCCTGCACGGTCCGCAGTGGCTGACTTGGACCGAAACGTTTGCTCATGGTCAATCTTCTGCATGTAAAGGGACCAGAATTCTTCATGATCCAATCGGTTGTTAGTCAAAATGGTTTACATGTAAATGGATCCATAATAGTGTGACGACTTGCTTCTTATAATGCATCACAGAGATGCATCAAAAGCCCCTTTTGCCAGAGTATGGCTCAGTTATATTTGATCAACAAAACTAAACAAAAATCTATGTCTGCAGACGAAACAAACCTTAACCCTTTTACCTAACATTCCCGTATTTTAGCTGTTCTTCAGAAAAGGCATTCAAAACTATTGTGGGAAAAAGGAGAAAATGCTGGTAACCAGTATTTTCTCCTTTTTCCACAATGTTTTCTACTCTTTCAAAGACAAACTGCAATGTTTAAATTATATTTAATTTGTGCGTCTGCAAATATGTTTGGACAAGTGTAAAATTTTGTCGTCCGGTTAAGTGTTAAGGGACGGGGTGTATCAAATATCTCCTACGTAATATCCTTGTCAGTGACAGAAGCTTGAACGCGTCAAACATACATCTAGACGATATCGGACAAACAAGATGTCCTCTCGGAGTAGGAACTTGTTAAAGAATCCAAAGGCAAAAGGTAATTGACATTGTTGAAAATATATGAGCCATGCTTTGTGAAAAAAGGGGATTTTATGCATCTGCAAAAAGTATCGATTCATATCAGCCTGCGCAGTCCGCGCAGGCTGACATGAATCGAAACATTTTGCTATTTTTTTCTTGTAGGAGAATATAGATATTCGGCCGTGTAATATACATTTTTTTTTCAATATCAAGTTTTCCTCCACCCACCCACCCCCCTTTTGGGAGGGGGGCTACTTGGTCCGTATTCACTAACCATTCGAAATAGCATTCCTTGTCTAATTCTAGATTTAGAAAGTAACACAATTTCTGATTGGCTAAACCATTTGGTTTAGCCAGTCAGAAATTGCTTTACTTTAAAATTTAGAAAATTCTTAAGAATTAGACTACGCATGTTAATAGAAATAGTCGGTGAATATGGCCCAACGTCACACTCCGGGTGCTTATGGTGTTTGTCATTTACAACACAGCTTTTTCGGACAGTGTAGAGCAAGATCAGACGGAACAGAACGTGCAGTCTGATCTTTGATCTACACTGTCCGATGTGGCATTTTCTTTCCGGTAAAATCAACTTTGAAATTTCAAAATTTGGGTTTCACTGTGCAGTGCTTTCATTTATTTAGCAGCTTAAGGGTTAAAGCTCAAACAAGAATTATGGTAGGTAAGTAATGTTCGGTGCAGATAGGTTAGGTAAGGCAAAGCACGACAGGACAGGTGGTTGGGTGGATCGGTGAGTGTGTATGGGGCAGGCAGACAGGTGGGCATTCTTGGATATATATATAATTGTTTTCTATGTGACTGTATTATCTCGTAGTTCACTTTACAGACGGCTTGAATGGCTGGGAGATCATTCATTGCGGTGGGGATGGCTTCAAATGTGAGGAACAACCCGAGGGCTGTAAACCGATATGCGAATCTACCAACATCAGAGGTATTCCATTTCTGTAAAGAATACATGGATCCGTGGAAATGAGATAAACCGACTTCCTTGGTTACCGTCGTTAAGGGCTCACAAACAAACGTAAATAGATACACAGTATAGCAGAAAGGCTACTTAAATCTTGCTGTCATGACTGTTTCTTTCGATTAAATTCCGGAAAAATATTCCTTTTCAAATGTTTCTGCCGGTGATGGATTCTCGGCAAGAAATATATGGATACTTGAACTTATTTACACAAAGATTTGTACAAAAAGTGTGAATTTCAGGATCTACGGACAATGTAACACATGTACCAGCAAAGTTTTGAACTTCTACAAGAGAGAATGAAACACCACATAATCCTCAGATTTTCCTAAAAATAATATAATTAAAGATGATTAATATTTTTGTAAGGCTTGTTAGGTTGTCTCAACATCGTATTCGATAATAAATTACACTAAATAACAAGCACTTTGAAATATTTATAGATTGTCTCATTCAACACAGAGGTGGAAGTGTGAGAAATGTTTAAATTTCAAGGTAAGGGAAAATGGTTACCTGATGATTTTAAAAAGTGTAAAGTGTGCTGTCAATTAACAAACTTGTTAATATCATTGGCAGTAGTTTGTTTTATCTTATGATATACTGAAGACAATGGGTGGTCAAGTGGATTACAGCGGCAATCAAACACACATCTTGCCAGTTAACAGTTTACCGACATACCCTTTGAAGTGGCAGATGTGCTAATCCACCCAAATGTAGGCCTATGGCTAAGTCAAAAGCTGATTTAATTAACATAAGTTGCCTTTTGAGTTGAACTTCCAAAACTGTACAAAACAGAACTTAATTTGTTTCATAATTGAAATCTACATGTACCTTCAGTAAAGAATAAACGTAAATGTACTTAATTTAAGTAGCAGATGGTTTGAATCCAAGAATAAACTGCATTTTTTGCACTCTGATCTGTATCTTCACATTCAGCATTCTTCACGCATTCTTCATGCACCAAGGGTTAATGTTAACGTCAAACTGAAACATTGATGGCACGTGCCCCTTTTTGGATGTGCAGAGGTTATTAAACAAGATTAGCTATTTGAGTGAAAGTACTTTCTTTTTATTAGTATTTCATATATTTTACCTTTGTTTTTCCACTGTAAAATAGTTTAAGTTTTTTTCGGAGAGTTTCAGAAGGGGAAAAAAAACCAACATTACTTAATCCATTGCATAATATAGCGTTGATCGAAACTCTTTGCTGATGTCCCATTGTCAGTCATAATCATAATCCAAACTTATATAATCTCTTCGTATATCTCACGTAAGCAGTACACGATTGCAAAGCACATCTTTTAAACTTTTTCCTAAAATTCAAGCGTTGTAAACACACATAATATCGCACTTCTCCAACATTAATAGTCGCTTGTTTGTGAGCCGAAATAGCAGACAGCAAGGCTGCATATCGGGCCAAATAAATGCGATGACCTGATTGGTCAAATATCGATTTCCACGGATCTGTGTATTGACTGCATTCTAGAGTTAATTCTTTATCAGACGGCCATATTGAAAGCAATTACAAGTCAAGTCAAGTCAAGTCAAAATCCTTTATTTGGCGAAAAACATTGTGTTTTATTGCCTTATGCAAAGGCAGAACATGAATATGCATGGTATATTATCTATTACGAGAAAAGTATAATGTACATTTGGAAAAAGAAGAGAAAAGGTAATTGTATTATTACAAATATGTTAAATAAATCAATTTATGGTCTGACGTAGATCAAAAGCAATATAAACAAATTTAGCCAGTTTGTTAAGCAATACAGTCGATGTACTGGTTAATAAACGAATAAATTTGTTTTTTGTAGGCCATCTACAGTAATACTTTGGTAATATTTCCAATCTACGTTGTCGATAAAGCGGACAAACTAAAACAAAGTGATACTCGTCCTCAACAACATTCATATTACATTTTGTACATATTCTTTCTTTACGTGGAATACCATGACGACGTCCAACCTCTATTGCTAAATTGTGGTCTGAGCATCTCAATTTACATAACGCCTGTCTATGTTTTGAATTTGAAACACATGCTAAATAGTGCTCAAATAGAAAATCATTTTTAAAAAGTAAATATGAATCAAGTTTGCTGGACGCTTGGATTTCACCAAAATGCTGTTGTAAATACTGATCATATATTCGCTGTGTTACAGCGGATATATGTGCATTATTTACATCAGTGTTGCGCCACAAGTATTGAAAACCGAGATTGTACAGTAATTGCTTAATATTACCAGCCCATGTTTTACAAAAATTTGTATCATTATCATTAGTACACCCAAACAAAATCTTAGACATTAAACTGTCTGGAGACTGGGTAACTTTAAACCAGTAATTTATAATTCTAACTTTACGCATAACGTATAAAGGAAAACGGCCCAATTCTCCATAAATAGCCGCAGTTGAAACTCTACGGTTTAGCCGAAGAATGTTTCTCATAAATTTCAAATATATTTTTTCTATGTCAGGTGACTTATGAAAACCCCACACCTCAGAACTATAAAACAATATAGGGCTTATCATAGAATCAAACAACTTAAGTTTATCCTTAATATCAAAGTCTACTTTGTTAAACAGAGCGTACAAAGAAAAAATTGCTCTATTGGCTTGTTCTGATAAAGACTTTTGTGCTTGATAAAAACTACCATTGCTCGATAAGGTTACGCCTAAATATGAAAATTTGGAAACATTATTCAAGCGTTTACCGTTATAATAAAACTGTATATTTTCTTGTCGAGGTCCCGTTTTAAATATCATAACTACCGTTTTCTCAACATTGACGCTAATGCCCCATTTAACACAATAACTATGTAATTGATTTAAAAGACTTTGTAAACCTTCCGGGGTATATGATAACAAAACTGTGTCATCAGCAAATAGCAGTATAAAAATCTTTAAGTCCTCTATGGTAAATGCATCATTATCTTGTATCACGATGTTTTCATACATATCGTTTATGAATAAAATGAACAGAAATGGTGATAAGGGTTCGCCTTGCTTGACACCTGAATTACTCGCGAAGAATTCTGAATATGTACCATTCGACCGTACGCAAGACTCTACTGTATGATAAATAGCCCTTAACATCTTCACAATTTTGGTAGATGCACCGTAAGTAAGTAGTTTTTGCCAAATGCCGTTTCTGTAAACTAAGTCAAATGCCTTCTGAAAATCGACAAAAGAGCAATACAGCTTTCTCCTCTCTTGCTTAATTACTTTGTTTACAATTGAACTAAGAATGAAAACGAGATCAACTGTACTACGCTTTTGACGAAAGCCGTATTGACAATCATGAATAATATCATTAGATTCTGCCCATTTTCGTAAACGGTTGTCAAGCATTATAGAAAATATTTTTGAAAAGATACTGGTTAAAGTTATACCTCTATAATTATTTGCATCACTCAAATCTCCCTTTTTAGGGACGGGAACTATGATACCCTTAGTCCAGCTTACTGGATATAAACTATTTGTATATATGAAATTGAATAAATTGCACAAAATAGGACTCATGAATGTTTCACACTCGATAAACATTTCCGGTAATAAATTATCGAACCCTGCGCTTTTTCCCTTTTTTAAAGAATTAATAGCTGACGTTACTTCTTCCTGGGTAAAATCATTATCAAGCACCGGAACACTAATAGTTTCAGAGTCACTGTCATATAAGAAAGATTCAGTGGAAGGGTTCGTGAAAAAGTTGTCGTTACAAAATAAGTTTTTAAAATGTTGATACATAGACGAAATGTCGACTTTTGGACTCATGTCGCGAGATCTCATTTTCTTAATTTCGTTCCAAAATTTTTGTGGACTTTCGCGTGACAAATTATGCAAGGTACGCTTCTTTTCATAGTTGTATTTACGTTTTGCAATCTTTTTAACATGACGATAATTATTGCGACAAGTTAACATCACTTCTCTATTCCGAGAGGATTTACATTTTTTGTAAGCACGACATGAAAAACGAAGTTCGCGGCGAGCTATTTCACAAGCCCCGTTAAACCACGGGCTATTGAGTTTCCGACTGTTTATACAAGGGCCAGTACCGCCCGTTTTACCAAATATGGTAAATGCGCAATTATAGATAAGATTAGACAGCTCATCGATACCCTTATCTACATTCAGCTCCTCACGAGTAATTTTTTCAATAATGGAGTTAACGTCACATACTTGTGAAAATAAAAGATTGTAATAATCCTGAGCAAGTTCGGGCTTCCATTTTATACCTTTGTAATCGCATTGCAAATACTTATGGGCGCTAGAATCGACGCTATTGTTCTCAATATGAAACACATTTAAAATTAATTGTATAGGTGTATGAGATGAACAAGATTGGAAATCGTGTACAATGAAATTACTGATACTTGGAAATAAGTCACAAGGGAATACAACATAGTCGATTAGGCTAGAACCCAAAGTAGACATATATGTATAATTGCCAACGGCCGAATAAGTACACATACGATGCGTGACCCCATACCAAACAGTCCCAACTTTTAACGACCTTGAGGAAGAAGGCCTTTGAAAACATAGTGTGGAAAACGAGAAAATGCTGGTAACTAGCATTTTCTCCTTTTCCCACAATGTTTTCCTCTCCATTAACGACAAATGCCATTTGTTAATTTGTCGTCTGCAATTGCTCTACAGTTGGCCCAAGCTGAAATTTTGTCGTTTGGTAAAGAGTTTTTAAATGCGGCTCAAGTTTTTGAATTTGTCTATGAAAGGGTGGAAAACATTATAGTTGACAACATTTTTCCTTTCTCACAATGTTTTCAAAAATCTTCCGCGCCAGGATCATAAGAACATGGGAACATTTGGTAAAGGGAACCAAAAGGCATTAACCCTTTATCACACAATCCCGACTTTTAACGACCCTGAGGAAGAAGCCTTTTGAAAACATTGTGGGAAAAGGAGAAAATGCTGGTAACCAGCATTTTCTCCATTTCCCCAAATGTTTTCTACCCTTCCCCAAAACAAATTTAAATTTTTCAGTTTGCATTTATTTTGTTGTCTGTAAATGCTTTCAATTTGGACCAGTCTAAAATTTTGTCGTTTGGTAAAGGGTTAACTGATTTCATTTATTAGCTCGACTGTTTCAAAGAGAAAGTCGAGTTATTGCCATTGTCTTGTTGTGGTCTGCATCATCCTCGTTGTGCAAAAAATTTGACATTTTTTATAATATCTCTGTTATTACTTAAGATATTCAACTCAAACTTGGACAAGTTGTTCACTATCAAGAGGGGAACCCATACATTAAGGGTGTGTAGGTAACAGAATTTTTCACAGAATTATGCCCCCTTTTTCGAACTAGAATTTTCACTGAAAATCAAGCAACTGCAGTCGAGCGTTGGCACCCGAATGCGGTGGTCTTCTTTTACTGAACCTTAAACCCAGTCAACAGGCAGGCTTTATCTTATTAACCCCTCAGGCTGCTAAGCGCGACTCAAGGAACTCTTGATCTACACGATCCGATCAGGAGATTCTTTCCCCAAAATATACCTTTCAAATAACAACATTTGAGTCTTCAGTATCTGCTTAAAATTTGCGTTTCATTTAGGATAAGGGTTAATATCGTTTACAAGTATAAATGACGCTAGCATGAAAGGAATAAAAGGTAAAGGTTTTTTTTTTTGTTAATTTATGAAAAGTGAATAAATATAAAAATAAAGTATTTGAATACTATAATAGAATCTTGAATCAACAGTTTTCGTTGAAAATGCCGAACTTACAGGTGAAAAACTCAAAGCAGGACATGTTTGCTGCACTGAATTGGCGGGTGCATTCAGTTACCGGCAAAAAAAAAGCGAACAAAGACGTTTTGAAGTACTGAGACTGCGTAATGTCATTTTCTTTCAACCTGTTTCATCCTTTACCACACAATCCCCGTGTTCTAACGACCCCTTGGAAAAAAGTTTTCAAAGACATCGCGGGAAGAGGAGGAAATGCTCTTGACGTGCATTTTCTTCCTTTCCCACAATGTTTCCCACTCTATCAAAGACAATATCCATCATGTAAATCATATTTAAGTTGTCGTCTGCAAGTGCTTTCAGTTAGGACAAGTCTGCATTTTTAGTTGCCTATTAACTCTTTCGGCGCCAAATAAACAAATAAACTCAGCTTCTTTTGAAGGCTATTAATGGAATCCACTGAGTCTCCGGAAGATTTTTATCATATAGGCTTGAAGGTATAGATCAAAGATCAGACTGCACGTTCTGTGCAATCTGATCTTGATCTATGCCGCCCGCAAAAGTCCCTGTTTTCGCCTATGGCGCTGAAAGGGTTAAAGACTTAACTTCGATAAATGAGTTAATATTCAAACAGTCTACAAAAACATACACATATACAAGCTTTCCTGGTTCGGAAACTTTTCTTTTTTCTGTCAAAATATCCCACAAAATATCACAAATTGTAGATATAAGGTCAGACTGAACGTTATATTCTGATTGATCTTATCTACACTCTTCGCAAATTTAAGTTTAAAAAATCGATGTTATCGCCGCATGGGCAAAGGTTTGTTTGAGCAATTATTATGCGAAAGGTGTGGAGTTCTTTCTGTTGACTTGCTTCTCAACTTACAAATTCACTGAGATATTTGCAAGATTCCAAGGTCATTGAAATTCGGTTGGCAGGAGCTATTGTAATATTGTGCATAGCTTTTCAGATACCCTTTACCAAACAGTTATGTTCTTTATCAACCTTGGAGAAGACTTAAAAAAAAAAAAAAATATTGTGGGTAAAGAAGAAGATGCTGGTAATATCACAAGGTCACTAAAAAGAAACTATTATAATATTGTGCCTAGCTTTTAAGAAACCCTTTCCCAAACGCTTCTGTGTTTTTACAAGCCCGGACAAGGCTTTATTTTGTAACATTGAGGGTAAAGGAGAAAATGCTGGTAACCATTATCTAAACGTGTCAGCAAATGAAACAAACAGTTCTTTCCTAAGTAAGGAGATACTAACCCTTATCCTGCTAAATAAGTTAAATAATACTTTCAAGTCAACAGAAAAAAACCCGAATAATGTTATTTCAAACTTTTTTTTTTTAGAAAAATATCTCCTTACCGGACAGTGTAGATCCAAGATCAGACTGCACATTTTGTGCAGTCTGATCTTGATCTACACTGTCCGCAAAAGGTCAGTGAGTCGCGCTTAGCACCAGAAGGGTTAAAAGTGTTCATGAACTTGATATTTTGTACTACTCTCGGTTTCAGCTAACCTTCCATGCTGGAGTACAAGTCACGACTTGAGTGAGAAAGGACAGATTGTGGATCTCTTAGAGCAGGGAATCAGTGAGAGAAACCTGGATGAGAGGAAACCGCTGATCACCGTCAGGGACTGGTATAATGGTTTAACTCTGTACAAAACGACAAAATTTTTGACTTGACCAAATTGAAAGAATTTGTAGACAACCCATCAAATGCAACTCAGATTTTGTGATTTGTCTATGAATGGGTGTAAAATATTGTAGGCAAAGGAGAAAATGCTGGTGACTGAAATTATTTCCTTTTCCCATAATGTTTTCAAATGCCTTTTTCTTCGGGGTGGTTAGTTAATTCGGGGTGGTCAAAACGTTAACAAAAAAAAAACGTGTTTTAACGACCCTGAAGAGGAATACTATTGAAAACAGTGTGGGAAAAGCAGAAAATGCTGATAACTAGCATTTTCTCCTCTTTCCACAATGTTTTCTTTCCTTTCAAAGACAAATTTCATTATTTGAACCTTACTGAATTTTATCTTCTGCAATTTCTTTCAACTTATACATCTCAAAAAAAGTGTCTGGTAAAGACTTAACGATATTATTGCTGAGAGACGAAAGAAAAATGAAGGGAGTTATTTCTAATAATGTATCTGTTTTCCTAAACAGACGTAGCGAATAGCAACACAAAACCAGTCATAAATATTGAGCCATGCTCTGTGAAAAGGGGGCTTAATGCATCTGCGAGAAGTATCGACCGAGGTCAGCCTGCACAGTCTGCGCAGGCTGACCTGGGCCAAAACCTTTCGCTATTGGTCAATGTTCTGTTTTGTCAAGGACCACTCTACCTCAGGATTCAATCGGTCGTTAGACAAAATGGTTTTATCTTTATCCGTAATTATGATAGATTTTATTGACTTATACAAGTACATGTATCTCGTCATATACAATAGCAATATGATAAATATGAACAACCGAGAGTAAATCAAGGACAATAACTGTTACATGTATATATTCTAAAATATGAAGAATCTACTCTGTATGCGTTAACCCTTAAGCTGCTTATCGCGACCCGCTGACCTTTTGCGGACAGTGTAGATCAAGATCAGACTGCACAGAACGTGCAGTCTGATCTTTGATCTACACTGTCTGATACGGTATTTTCTTTCCGGTGAAATCAACTTTGAAACCTCAATGTTTGGGCTTTTAGTACTGAATAGGGATTTGTGTTTCATTTATTCAGCAGCTTAAGTGTTAATTTCGTATAATCTTTGTTAAATGTGATATTTCCGTCTCAATGTTTTCAAATCACCTTTTATAGATATGTTTTCCTTTTTCTTTTTCGTATGATTTTGAACCAACTGTAGAGAGTGAATATGGATATTATTATTATCTCCTAAACTGCTAAAAAGAAAGAGAGTGAGAAAATAAATGAGTTTTCATCCATTAGGAAAAACCAGATGTTTCAGTTTCAATTTCTTATCGTCTTAAACATTTCCTCCATCAGGCAGCGCTGATCATAGATCCAGACGCACTTTATGTGCAGTCTGATTCAAATCCACACTGTCCGAAAAAAGCATCGAGCCAGGCTAAGCAGCAAAAGAGTTTAGCGTTATTTATTTAAATTTACAAAATAATCCCATATGCTACCAACATTTTTTCATGTGCAAAGTACCTTGCTGCACATAGTGTAAATATTTACAATAATCAATAATAATACAATTCACAGTAATACTGGTTCTTTGTGTTCAAAGAAAGGGAAAGAGTACATAATATCCATTGTTCAAGAACGACGAAACAACAAATCCGAACTTTTAACAGCTGAAACAAATACATGGTTTTTGACTAGCGAAGCTAGTCTATAGGCATCAAGATTGACCTAGATTCAAAACCCCACAGTTGCCAAATACTGCCACACAGAAAATACTTCTTTCTGTTAGAAATCTTAATTCTGTTATACATGACAATTTAGACATAAACCACTAAATCTCTACCTCTCCGATTTGAACATGTCGTCTTACAAAGTAATAAACTGAACAAGATGTCATTTATAAGGTACAAGATCTTTGCATATATGTAAACTGAGTGACCTATGCAAAGCAGAGAATCACTTATTCCTACACAGCTGTAACATTATGAATGAATCTATTAATAGATACACCTAGGTTAACTTGTAGCAAATCCCAGCTATATCATCCCCGACTGGACAGGGAACCCTTGTCATTCCTTCAGTCATTTATTATTTAGATCATTGTGTACAGTTGAACTTTTATGTTAAACTGTTATTCTATTAACCTTCTACCAAACAATCCCAAGTTTTAACAATACTGGGGAAGGGTCCCTTTGTAAACATTGTGGGAAAAGGAGAAAATGCTGGTAACCATCATTTTCTCCTTCTCCCACATTGTTTTCTGCCCTTCTGGAATCATGTTTCATTAGTTCAGCCACATTTAATTCATGGTCTGCAACAGCTTTGAATTTGGACGGATGTAAAATTTTTCATTTAGTAAGGAGAGTTAAATAGTTAACTACATCTTGTGCTATTAGATATTGACTAATTGACTGCATGGTGTTTAATGCCGTTTTCAGCATTATTTCAGTGATATTGCAGCGGCCAGAGCACCTGTCCATGCTTTCCTCGAGTTTCTCTCACCAGCACTACCGCGACTCAATGAGCTTTTGCAGACCGTGTGTGCAGTCTGATCTTGGATCTACATTGTCCGATAAGAGGATAAATTTTCTCCAAAGTGTAACTATGAAATAGCAGTAGCAATATTCAGGTGTTTACTATCAGCTTGAAAGTTTCATTTAACATTTCTAGCAGGTTAAGGGTTTAACTTAAACTGGATTATAGTTAACCAATACCACATATAGCCCCGGCAGTTCAGTCGGTAGCATACAGGACTTGAGAACAGGAGGTCGCTGGTTTGATCCTTAACAAATTTCTTTCCGAGGACTGATGATAGTCATTGCAACAAAATTCATTTCTCGCTCATGTTTCGACGATGGTTATGTGGGAAAGGAGCCAGTGGCTTGGAAAGAACATTGTGGGGAGTACTGGTAAAAGAAACTCCAGGAAAGCATGGATATGTGCACTGGCCACCGCTACACAACTGAAATAATGTTGAAAACAGGGTTAATAAACGCCATACAATCAATCAATCAAGCAATCGAATTCGCTAGTCTGTCAGTACTGTCAGCACTTTGATATAAAAAAAAAGGTAAAACACCTTTCACGGCTTAAGATGACTATTATTATTTAACGTCTTTCTTGGCGTGATGCATCACGGAGGTTGATTAAGCCCTCTTTTGACAGAGCATGGCTCTCTTATTTTATTTTAGGTACTCTCCACGATTCGACTGCGGCTGTGTGTACCACATCACTGCTCGACTTTTGGCTGCTGATAAAGCAACTGAACTTGGCAAATGGGAGTTTAAAGATACTAAAGACGCAGGGGCTGATTGGACAAAGGTTATATCTATTCATTTTTAAAGATTCCTATTCAAAAATTGTTTAGCATAAAACTTGTGTATGTTTGTCGAACTGTAGGTCTGATATTGTATATGTATCTTGACCTAAATTTTAAATTCAAACCCATCAAGTATCAGAAAAGATGCGTGTTAACAACCCTGAGGAAGAAGGCTTTTGGGATTTCGTGGAAAAAGAAGAAAATGCTGGTAAACAGCATTTTCTCCTTTTTTCCATAATGTTTTCTACTATTTCAAAGAAGGAAATAATTTTTTCACATACAATTTATTTTTCGTCTACAAATACTTTCAATTCGTTCGAGTCCGACATTCGTGTTAACCATTCTTCACCCGCATTTATCTCAAGATCGGACTGCACTTTCTGTGAAGCCTGGTCTTGATCTGTAAAGACTACATAAGTTATTCAATCCGGTTTGAGCGCGAAAAAGTTTAAAAGCCGTTTGGCTACCAAGATATATTTGAGCAGTGCTCCGTGAAAAGAAGCCTTAATGCATTTGCAAAAAGTATCGACCAGGTCAGCCTGCGCAGTCCGCGCAGACTGACCTGGGCCGAAACTTTCTGCTTTCGGTAATTTTTTTTTTTTTGTTTGTCAAAGGACCAGTGTACCTCATTATTTGGTCGGTTGTGATACAAAACGAATTTTCGGCATGTATAACACTGTGATGACTTGCTTGGTATCATGTATCGCGGAGATGCATTAAGCCCCCTTTTCACAATGGAATGGACTTTTAAAATTATCTATTCTAGGCACGTCACGTGTTCAAAAATTATCCGACCGGGGTTAGATTTGTTGAATTCAAGCATGGCGGAAAAGACACTAAATACTGGGCTGGGCATTACGGTGTCAAAATGACAAACTCTGGAGTGTTTGTGGGTAAAAAACGGAAATCTGATCAGAAAAATGTAAGTATCCTTCCACGAAGCTATATATCCATATTGAGACTTACTTGAACATATGTAGCCCCACCGATAAAGAATTACCACGGTAAAACTACACTGTGCATGGCCATAAATATTTCATCACATTCCGAATTCCCATTGACTTACATGTACTTTTCAGTGTGCGAGAAAATTAATTATGCTGCTTCTGATCATGCAATCACACGGAATATTATACTGATAGAAAGCTAGACTACTTATTGTTGACAATAATATAGTTGACAATTATTGTTGACAATAATATGCCGTTAGTGTTCGTCGCCTGACATCAAAGTTGTAGCTCTCTAAAACGCAGTGGTGTTATTTTTCCGCTAAATTCTGGCGACGTCGCCATTGACGTCAATGTAAAAATCCTTTTCGAAAATATTGGCTACTTTTTTAAACAACTGCATTTGTATAGTATTACATTGTATCAAGTTTGAAGCCAAGCCCCCATAGCTCAGTTGGTAGCGTACAGGACTTGAGAACAGGAGGTCGCTGGTTCGATCCCTGGCTTGGCCAATTTCTTTCCGAGGATCGTGATGGTCATTGCTACAGGATTCATTCCTTTCTCACCGCTGACCATTGTTTCGACGATGGTTATGTGGGAAAGCAGCCAGTGGCTTGGAAAGAATATTGTGCGGAGTACTGGTAAAAGAAACTCCAGGAAAGCATGGATAGGTGCACTGGCCGGCGCGATATAACTGAAATAATGTTGAAAACGGCGTTAAACACCATACAATCAATCAATCAATCAAGTTTGAAAATATATATTTCATCGTAAAATTCATATTGATGTTTTTTTATATTAATTTCATAACTGTAGTTTCAGTTTTTAAGCTACAACGAATTAAAAAGTAAAGTTGGAAATACATATAAGTGAATGGGGATTCGGACTTTGATGGAATACTAATGGCCACTCACTGTGTAGTTTTGACGTCGCTGCAAGTAAGGCAACAAACACCCGCTTTTACAATTTTAAGGACACTGGTGTCTATAAATGTTAGTAATTGGAGAAGTCACCAGACCTCTCCAACAGTGGTGAGTTTAAAAGGCAGACTGCCTCAGAAATTGCTACCTACTCCATGCTTTTCTGCGAAATTGTTCTGATACACACTCTGTTTCGTCATGGTTTTATAAACAAACCGAAATCAAAAAACTGAAATAGGAAATACACGTGGTTTTTTTTTGTATGACGGATTTCAAAAAGGATTTGTTATATTGATTTGATTGCAAATGACCTTTCCAGTAGTTGTAATTTTTCATTTAACAAATAAAGCTACACACACACAAAAAAAAAAGAATTTCGTTAAAAAAGAACACCGCGGGAAAAGATCACGAAACTTGAAAACGTGGGAAGAAGGTCAAGTGTCTGTCATGTAATGCATAAAAGGGCCCTCCTTTTTACACAGCGGCAATCATATAATGCCCTACTTAGTATTTGTTTAAATGTACCAAAATATATTGAAATTAAAAGCGATAAGCTATTTGAAAACATTGATGCTGACCTCTCCTGGCTTCTTTTTTAAAGAAGCCAACTTGTACAATTTAGGTACCCCTATACTACGTGATCATCCATAGCTATATAAGATACAAGAGTACGCAAATACGCGGGCAGTTTAATAAATAGTTCTGTAATTAGTAGTGACTTGTTAAAAGCAATCGCTACTTTTCCTTTGATGTTTTCCATACTCTAATGGGCCACCATATAGTGAGCAGTAAGTCTCAAATTAGCCAGTTTTCTAAAGCGACATTTTTTACAGGCTATCGGAAGGAACTTGTTAAAGAACCCCAGGGCCAAAGGTAAGTCTTTTAATATAACCCTTATCCTGCTCAATAAATGGAACGAAACTTTCAAGCTGATAGTAAAAACCCAAATTTTGCTATTTCAAAGGTATTTTTGGGGGGAAAATATCTCCTTATCGGACAGTGTAGTTCCAAGATCAGACTGCACGTTTTGTGAAGTCTGATCTTAGTCTACACTGTCCGCAAAAGGTCCTTAAGTCGCACTTAGCAGCCTAAGGGTTACGACTGGCAATCGCTTTTCTAACCTGTTCACCGTCATAGCAAAAGGAAGATGCTTCTGCGGACTAGCTAGGTCAAGGTCAAGCTGCACGGATAGTTAGGTTCTATATATAGAGCTACGCCGTCATCTACTTTAACCTATAACAAAAACATATTTTCTATATTTGCCGAGTAACTGTATCTTAACTAAGAAACATAGGTAGACCAGCCGGGTCCGTATTCACCAACCATTCTTAAGAACAGTTTTAGTCTTATTCTCCAAGACTTTATAAATTTAAATGTAAACCAACTTCTGATTGGCTTTACCAAATGGTTTAGCCAGTCAGAAGTTGCGTTACTTACAAATTTAGGAAATTTCGGAGACTAAGACTTAAAACAAACTGAACGTTCTTAAACATATTTAGCGAATACGAGCCAAGAATGAGTTATGTGATGTGAATTCTATTTAAAATGAAAAGTCAGATGCAGAAAATATTGAGACTGTCAGATGGTCAGCCAGGAACAAATAGATGTCATCGAACAGTAACGATGAATTATTTAGATATTTTGAAGTCCAACAGTTCACTGAAAACGGACACGTCTTTGGGAAAGGTGTCGCGACAGCTCTACAATGATTTGCAGAAGGCCTGAGGGATCAGATCTGCTGCTACACTGTTTGAATACTACTGACCTGATGAATATCTATATTTCTTCTTGTAAGGCAAATTGAAGTTGCAGCTGTGTTGTTCCATGATCAGCGTAGCAATACCAGACAATTCAAACCTGTCTCTTTATTCGAGTCTCTTCTAAATTATAGACATTTTTACCATGTTTTAAATTAATCTTTATACGGAAAAAGTAGATACCTGACTTTTAACCCTTATCCTGCTTAATAAATACAACCTTCAAGACAATAGTAAAACCCGAATATTGTTATTTCAACCTTACTTTTTGGAGAACAATATCTCCTTATCGGACAGTGTAGATCCAAGATCAGACTGCACGTTTTGTGCAGTCTGATCTTGATCTACACTGTCCGCAAAAGGTCAGTGAGCCGCTTAGCAGCTTAAGGGTTAACATTTGATTGTGTATTATTTTACAGACGGTCTGAATGATTGGGACGTTTTGTGCAGTCTGATCTTGATCGACACTGTCCGCAAAAGGTCAGTGAGCCACTTAGCAGCTTAAGGGTTAAAATTTGATTGTGTATTATTTTACAGACGGTCTGAATGATTGGGAGATCTTTTGTGAGGGCGGGGATGGTTTCAATTGTGAAGCACCGCCCGCGGGATGTAAGCCAATAAATCAATCCACCAATATTGAAGGTAAACTGTCTTACAGAATGTGTCGTAATTTAAGTATGAAATCCAAAATTAGGGTTTTTTTTCAATACCAACAAAGTTTAACATGTGACACAAATAGAAAATAGCATTGTGCTTCGTTTTGAATTACATTAACAATTAACAAAAAGTAATACTGAAGTGATTTTGGTCCTACAAACTACGCTACCTCCCCCTTTCTTTCCCTGCACAGATTTAAATGAAATGATCCATACTCTGTGAAAAGGGGGCTTAATGCATCTGCGAAAAGTATCGACCCAGGTCAGCCTGTGCAGTCTTAGTCTAGTCCTCTTTAGACTCGTTAAGTTTGTCCCTACACACTTTTACTTTTCGATAGACAATGCAACATTCTTTTTTGCACTATTTTGAACCAATACTAGTCACGTTAATCAGATACTTGCGGATAAGATGCAATGCTTTTCATTAATACCTGAGTGTCCAGAAGGTAACTTTTAATGCTGTTGATTTACTATCTTTAGAATGGCGTGAGCCGGCTGTTGAATCAAAGGTCTTGCGTTCTCGAATCTGCCGCCATGATCTCGAGGGGATCAGTTTGATTAGGAAAATATAATTGAGCCATGCTCTGACAAAAGGGGCTTAAAGCATCTCCTTGATACATGATACTATGCAAGCCATCATGTAATTATGAATCCGCAATAGCCACTAATTTGAACGACCGACTTAATCATGAGGTAGACTGGTCCTTGGACATACAGAAAACTTACATATAGCGAAAAGTTTCGGCCCAGGTCAGCCTGCGCGGACTGCGCAGGCTGACCTGGGTCGATACTTTTCGCAAATGCATTAAGCCCCCTTTTCACAGAGCATGGCTCTTATTCTTTGAGAAGACGGACCACAGTAACGCACATGCCTGCATTTCAAGGTTGCCAATTTCTGGCTCGGCGACCAATGTTTCCCACTTTCGATGACAGTCATGGCAACAATAGCAAATGATCCGTTGTTAACATGTTATTGTCATTAGCTTTGTTTAGCTTTCAAGAAAACAATAAGAGAAACTAACATTTATGTCTGGTGTCGTAAAGGTTAACATAATGTCCATGGTGATGATGTTGCTTTCTATTTTAGATAACCTTCCATGCTGGAGTACAAGTTACCAGCCATGTGAGAAAGGGCAGGTGGTAAACCTGATAGCACAAGGAATTAAGAAAAGAAAACTGGACAGGAAGAAACCGAATATTACCATCAGGGATTGGTATAACATCCTTACCATATACTGCTTATGACAAAAACCAGAAGGAAACATGCCAATGAGTCAAAGGACGTTTAAAAATGTACCTGAAAATGGATACTTGTAAAGCGCGAAAACTCATTATAGTTTATAAAATGAACAAAAACAGTACATGGGGACAAAAATTAATGAGTCATGCCTTGATAAAAGAGGTTTAATGCATTTGCAAAAAGTACCACCCATGTCAGTCCACGTGGGTCGATACCTTTTGCTATTTGTACATTTTTTTTTCATATCCAGGGACTACTCTACCTTATACTTTAGTCGGTTGTTGGACAAGATGGATTTTAAAGACTCATAACCATGTGATAACCTAATTTGTAAAACGCATCATGGAAATGCATCAAACTCCCTTTCCCAGAGCATGACGCAAATGCAGTATTATAGGATGGTTCTAATCGTTTCTAACCACTATTGTTATCCACTCATTATTTCAGGTACACTCCGCGGTTCGATTGTGGCTGTAAATACAATGTCACTGTGAGACTATTGGCAGAAGACAATGAAACTGAACTTGATAAATGGGTGTTTGCTGATACTAAAGATGCGGGCGCAGATTGGGCAAAGGTTCTCTTTATTAACTTATGATCATCTTCATGGGAATAATCTAATGATGAAGCTTATCCATATATTTTGTAAACTTTATGGCGAATGTCATATCCATTGTTATCGACATCTTGGTCTACTTTACAAATGCTAAACGATTTTCAGAACAAACGTGACAAAACAACAATGTTTGAATTCTGATACAGGAATTCTGTGCCTACATTTCCCAATGAATATAATTTTTCTCCGTTTTAAGCACTGTCATTGTGATAGGCAAGGAACTTAAACTTCAGTATTCAACATATAGAATGGACAGACTAACCTATGTATCATGTACGTAGATACTCCTATACCACGTGTATTATATGTTTTAAAAATGATTGGTAGACAAATGTTAATTGGTTTCAGACAAGCAGATATAGTACACAATAAATCCTGTAACTTTCATATGTAATCCTTTTATTCCTGCTTTCATGCTATATTCTGTTTCGTATGTAATTGCCTTGTATACGAGCCATGCTCTGGCAAAAGCGGGCTTAATGCATGGTCTTGATCCATGATACCAAGCAAGCCATCACAGAATTGTGGATCAATAATAGCCACTTTTTTCAACATTTGACTGAATCATAAGGTACACTAGTCTTTGGACATGCAGAAAATTGACGAACCGCGAAAAGTTTCGGCCCAGGTCAGAATGCGCGGATTGCTCATATATATCGTTTTTCAGATTTTTCTAAACATGTACCCCAGGTCAGAATCCTTTTAAGCCCCTAAAATGGGACATGGATATTTTTGGTCAATTAAGAGAAGGCGATTTTCTAGATTAAAGGCTATATATTGATAATAATATTTCTTGGTATATCTGACAGTGTACATGTAGATCCAAGATCATATTCCACGTAGCTTTCATTCTGCTCTTGATGTATACTCACCACGATAGCATTGGCGTTTCAGAGACATGTTACTAGCATGTCGGACGATTATAGCGCATAAGAAGCAATACAATCTTGTTTCTTGAAATCCCTTAGAGAAAATTACACCACATTTGTACCAATCAAAGTTTGGCAGAAGGAAATGCAATAATGCATTATTGCTTATGGATAGAAATTGATGGATTCCTCAGTTTTCACAATTTTTTAAGTGCCTGTCTAATTGCAAACGGCAAATAGACCCGAGGGAGATGTTTAAACTCGTAATCCTATATATTTCAGGCATTTCACGTGTTCAAAAATTACCCTACTGGAGTGAGGTTTGTTGAATTCAAACACGGCGGACAGGACACCAAATGCTGGGCTGGGCATTATGGTGTCAAAATGACAAACTCCGGAGTTATTGTTGGCAAGAACAGAAAATTTGGCAAGAAAAGTGTAAGTATTCGTGAACTATTCTACATGGTCCACACTGTTATTTACAGAGTATAAAGCTTAAAAATCCCGAGCCCTAGTGCAAAGACCCATTGTTGCCCTATTGCACTCAGCTTTGTTCCGATTAACACTTATATCAAGGAAATATTGTCTATCGGGAAAATGAAATGGTTCAGAGCAATACAATCAGAGAATTTCCCTTTCACAGACCACTTAAAATGCAGTAATATCATACACTATAATAATACTTTGCTTTCTTTATCTTAAGTAGAAGAGACTGGTTCAGCGTCCACTCTTCGATGCTTTTATATGCTATGATTTTGTTGTGTTTCCCAAATCGTTAACATACCTATCTTAAAACTTGTGCCAGCTCATTTCTCTATAACTATGAAACAGAACTGGGTCATGAATATCAAAAAGAAAAAAAAAGTTATTCGGTAAATGGTTCTGATTACATTTCCCGTAGTTCGTTCAAAAGAAAAATATCCAGACATCTACTATAACAATCTTCAGGTGTATTAGAGAATATGAACTAACTTTTCTTTTGTTGTTTTCTTGGCCATCCTTTTTACAGGCTGCCCGAAAGAACCTGTTGAAGAACCCTAGGGCAAAAGGTAGGTGTTGAAATTCAGTCGTCCCTAACTGCTGTTGAATAACTATTTTACCCCTCAAGGCTACAGCTTGACTTGCGCTTGCTTAAAACTGGCCAACAACGGATCTGAAAGTTTGATTTGTGCTTTCAGCAGTATTTCAGTTTTGTCAAGACTATAACTCACCGATTAATATCTTTCCTACTTTCACAACTTCAAGGATGGGGTTGCCCTACTCGAGGGGAAATACACGCGCCGGGAGTGGCCAGGAAGAATCGCATCAAGCACCTCTTGATTTCAGATCCAACACCACAGACGATCTGAAACATCAGTATGAGTTACTTGAAATTAACCTTATTTCAACAAAAAATCAGAAATGTCGAAAACAATATGACCATGAAATGACTGTTAGGGATCAGATAAAAGGGG
Organism: Tridacna gigas; assembly: GCA_945859785.2. NCBI lineage: Eukaryota > Metazoa > Mollusca > Bivalvia > Cardiida > Cardiidae > Tridacna > Tridacna gigas. The sequence goes on from OX244029.2 coordinate 70,303,086, forward strand.
ACTTAATGCATCTGCAAAAAGTATCGACCGAGGTCAGCCTGCGCAGTCCGCGCAGGCTGACCCGGGCCGAAACTTATTGCTATCGATCAATTTTCTGCATGTCCAAGGACCATGATTACATCATGAATCAGTCGGTTGTTAGACAAAATGGTTTTCATGGAACCATAATTATGTGATGACTTGCTTGGTATCACGCATCACGGAGGTACATTAAGCCCCTCTTTGCCAGAGCATGGTTCATATGATGTTACAGTAAAATATCGATTATTCAAATACTTTGAGGTCCAAGAACTCCCGCAAACGGATATGTCTTTCGAAAAGGTAGCTCGACAGTTGTACATTATTGATCGATCTCGAAATAAAAATTGCTGCTGCACTGTTTCAACACTACTACTCTAATGAATATCGATTTTTCTCCGTAATCCATACGGCACTCATTGACAGTTCATGATGATTTCTTTAATTAACCGGCTTGCTTCCAAATTACAAACAGTTTTTTTTTTTCAGTCCATAAGAAATATACAAAACAAAAAGGTAGATCTTTCACTCGTGATACTATGATATTTGATTGTGTTGTTTTTCAACAGACGGTCTAAATGACTGGGAGATCTACCGTGAAGGCGGTGATGGTTTCAAATGTGAGGCACCTCCCGAGGGATGTAAACCGATATCTGAATCTACAAACATCGAAGGTATCACATTGTGAAATAGGTCGCATATTTCTCATAGAGACATAATGGAGAAACTTAACGACCTTATCAGGAACAAGAAGGCTTTAAGCTAGGATGTATGGTTTTCAATATCACGGAACTGTCTTTTTACATCTTTTCATTAAGGGCCGTGGGTTAAAAATTAAAATAGTCCTGATGGCCATGTTTTGCACATAGTTGAAGAAGTTATTTTATTTTACCAATCTCTAATGCCAATTGTTTAATTGTCTTTGGGATGGCGCCAGCGGCTGCTTGAACCAACGACCTTCCACCTTTAAGTCAACCGCTATGGCATCGAAGTTTCTTTTTTTTTTTTTTTTTTTAAATAAAGATAACACCTTTTTAGAAGACACGACAAAGTAACACACAAGTGTGCATAACAAGTTGCTAATGGTTGACTCAGCCAACATTGTTTCCTAGGAGCCATTGTTAAAATAGCTATATCCTGTTTCACCATTGACTAAAGTATTGATGCTGTTCATGATAAATACCCCTTACGTTATGCTTGGTGCAGTTTTAGGGTAGGAAAGATCTGTTTCCATGATGATATCATTTTCTGATATAGAAAACCTTCCATGTTGGAGCACAAGTTACCAGCTATGTGAGAAAGGACAAATTGTAGATTTGAAAGAGCAAGGAATCACCGGAAGGAAACTAGACCAGAAAAAACCGAACATTACTGTCAGGGATTGGTATGGTAATTTTACATATTATCGCATATTATGAATAAACAAAGTAGCCGTGTCTGTGTGAAATGCAACATGAAAATGTCCGAATACAAAACTTATGGCCACAAACGAGTGGAGAATTATGGGACGATAAATTTCAAGTATTTCTACTCTTAACACCAAACCAAACTTGGTAGTAATAGTTATGTGTCGGGTATGTTGTTTATTTCAGGTACTCTCCGCGGTTCGACTGTGGTTGTAAATACAATGTCACTGTGAGACTATTGGCAGAAGACAAGGAAACTGAACTTGATAAGTGGGTGTTTGCTGATGTTAAAGATGCAGGCGCTGAATGGGCAAAGGTTCAGTTTTGATTATCTTCACAGGAATATTTTACAGTTGGAAGCTTTCGCCACGTTTGTTAAAATACGGACTTCATAATTTACCTGTGTCCGGTCATTGACGTGCTGATTTGAATCTTAAGATCTAAGTTATTATGAGTAAAAAGTGGGAAGACGACTTTCGAAGAATGCTGAAATAAGCATTCTGAGCCTACATTCACCAATCTTCCAATTTTATTCTTTATTTTTTTTCTTAAGTCTCTAGAACATGTATTTTGAGAAAAATACTGGGTAACAGTGGAATCCTCAGCACTAAAAGTAGATTCTTTGTTTTTTGCAAGGCTCTTTATTTATGTACAGTAAAACTGGTTTTCCAAAACTATCCAGCAGATGTGCGCAAAACCAAGATAAGAATAGGAAGGTCTATACACAAATAATGACCAAAAAGAATCTTAACGTTTCACACCTTACTTTCTATATTCCTAGTGGTATAGGGGTCCTTTAGCTCTCACCGCGATACCCTTTGGACAAATACTATAAATGGAGACAAAGTAGTTGAGAATTACGCTCTACAGCGTCATTTTTGGTCGCTCGAAACTGTTAGAGAACATTTTCGTCCGACCACAAAAGTCGGTTATCCAAATTGGCTACCTGTAACTAAATCTAATGACAGAGCAGTTACTAAGAAAATTAACGGAATGGACGCCGATTGCGTCATCTTGGTTTTGGTCTAAAGTGTCCTCAATCTACTTCTTCTGTTATACAGTATATACTCCACAGAGTATAAAATGTTCTATTGTGTCAATGCAACATTGTCTCTTGCTTTTCCTTTGCACAGAGATTCGAATTTCAAGGCATTTTAGGCAGGAATTATTTTACAAAAAAAAAAAAAAAAAAAATACATCGGACAGGTATTGCTCCTTGCGATTGAACGGTTGATTTTGTCGAAAAGATTTACTTCGTGTGTCATAGTACCTTTTTCTAGGGAATCAAGAAAATGACCGCAAAATTACCCAAACTGATTTCATCTATAGAAAAAAAGTGTGTCAGAGAGTGAAGAAAATGCTTCCTTTAAATGATTATCCCATTTATAACAATATCTGAAACACATTATACTGTTAAAAAAAAGTCAACAGACGCCTGAGGAGGAAATGATTGATAACATTTATTCTAGGCACGTCACGTGTTCAAGGATTATCCAATTGGAGTGAGATTTGTTGAATTTAAACATGGCGGACAAGACACAAACAATTGGACCGGAAATTATGGCGTCAAAATGACAAACTCCGGTGTATTTGTTGGCAAGAAATGGAAATCCACCGAGACAAATGTGAGTAAAACAGCCTTTACTGATCTCAGTGGAATATTAAATATAGCATTTATATCTGAGCCATGCTCTATTAAAAGGGGCCTTAATTCATCTGCAAAAAATATCGATTCAGGCTGACTTCTTTCGAAACTTTTTGAAGTTAATTTTGTACATTTTCTACATGTCACAGGACCATTCTACATCATGATTCATTTTGTTGTTAGACAACATTTTATGGATCCTTAATAATGGAATGACTTGCTTTGTGCTTTACTGAGATGCTATCAACACCTTTTCGCAGAGCGTTCAACGCCCTTTTCGCACGCACCTTTACTCTTATAAGATAAATTTGCCCGAATGTATAAAGGCATTTGAAAGCAATGGCAGAAACGGAACATGTTTAGAACAAAGTCTCCCATACAATTTAAGAAAATTCTCTTTCTCTTCTAGAATACAAACTACTGTATATACACGATTTTCTCTTTACATCCCTGCAGAAAACAGCATTTGAAAACTTTTGGGAAAATGGCTACGCCGCTCGTGAAATTATCACCGATGATGATCACTCGATCAAAGAATTTTCGATCTTTCACCAAAAAATATATATACTCTATATCTTAATTTTCTGTATAAGGTTCCTCGCTCGAGGTGATCCTTTGGTATTATCCCTTTATGAGAAGACGAAGAAGTCTTTTGCACAGGTCAAACAATTGTAAAGAATTTGGCCTTCTAAAGTCGGATTATTTTCCAGAATTTATTCAAACTTTCAAAGTCATGGTGCTATCTTTATTTCGTCAAAATCCATCGTTAAGTGATTGTCTCTTTGTCCTCTTGGATACTGAACTGGTTGAGAATGTAAGCGGTCTTATGATTTTGGAGAGGCTCTAGACAAATCTGTGCCAATAATCACGAAATGCAGGATATAGTCACAAACTGTGCTGGTTTAATGGTGTTGGTCAATTCTTTGACTCATTTTTTCACACTAGCCTTATGGCCTGCAGATAGAACTGGGTCTTGGATTAATACAGGGTCGTTTAAATTTGGGATTGTTTAGTAAAAGGCTAAGTCTCATTAAATCAGTGGCTAGTAAAACACAATGTGAGTAGTAAAGGAGGGTAGACCTCGGACAGCGTCCGAGGTCTACCATCCAGAGTCCCGGACACGCCCCTTTTTGTCCGAGGTCTACCCTCCCTGAGTGCCATTTTGTCCGAGGTCTACCCTCCCGGGAGGAAAAAAAGCCGCATCACCGAAGAATTTGGCGGTAATTCGGCTTCCGCGCGTAGAAATACAATAAAAAATAGTGCATCACTAGGTTCGGGAGGGTAGACCTCGGACAAAAAGTAGTTCCGGCTGGTGATTCAGGCAGAGACCCTCGTTGGACTTAGTCTTTTTGGAGAGTTGTTCTTTGTCTCTATTACCGTCGGACTTAGTCTTTTTTCCACAATTGGATTAAGAAATAGTTCCGGCTGATGTAAACAAACGTAAACAAGCGTTTTGATTGGTCGAGACGTTTTCCCGCCAAAATTCGATGGGTTATTTCCCCTTTTCAGCTTGGATCAAGGCAAAGATCCTCGTTGGACTTAGTCTTTTTTTCACAATTGGCTTTAAAAGTAGTTCCGGCTAATGTAAACAAACAGGTTGGTTCAGGCAGAGACCCTCGTTGGACTTAGTCTTTTTTGGAGAGTTGTTCTTTGTCTCTATTACCGTCGGACTTCGTCTTTTTTTCACGATATGGTTCCCAAGACAGAAGACTCTTCTATTGATCTTAGCGATATTGACAATTTGAGAAAGATAGACTTTTCTTGGGGAATGGTTAGTCCTGAAAAGGACTGTTTTTTGGAGATTGAACTGTCTTTTTTTGTCTTTTTTCTGTGTCTTTTTTTGGCTTTTTTTGTTGTGTTTTTTCCTCTATTGAGAACTTTTCTTTGTTTCTTTGGGTGTCTTTTTGAGTTTGAGTTTTGGAACCTTTGGGATCTTGAAGTCTTTGAAGTTGTCGATGTTTTTTCCATGTTTTCCCAGCCCTATTTTTGTCGGTGATACATAGGTGGGATCGTATCGTTGTTTTTTGTGAAGTTGCTCATCATTGTCTTTCTCTATTTCTCGTTTTTTATTTTTTATCTTCTCGTCCTTTGGTTGATGATCTTTTTCTAGCTGTGATTCCTTTGAGTGTTGCTTTTCCTTCGACTGATTTTCCTTTGACTGATTTTCCTTTGACTTCTGATCTTTCTTTTTTACAACTGATACGAGGGAATCTGTTAGTCTTCGAAGGCTGGTTTTATCAAAGTCGAACTCCGCCGGAATCTTCACAATAACAGGTGTAGTTGACTGTCTTTGCTGACATATTGTCTCGATGTTTCTGTTCAATGTTTTCAACTCCTCTAAAATCTGAGTTATTGTAGCATCTTGTTTTGAGATCATCTGTCGCATCTCTTCCTCGAATTTGTTAACTGGCGCTGCCATTGGCTCAATGAATGTCGAATTCATGGCTGACGCTAGAATATCTCCACTGTTTCCACTCTGTGGCAATGAGTTGTCTAAGATGTAGTCGGTTAAGTTGTAATTGGCTAAGCTGAGATTCATCTTCCCCGTTAACAGTATGTTTTTACTCGTACTACTCGAAGATCGAGAGCCGAATGATTGTAGAGAAATATCGTCAGCGTTTTATAGGTTGGTAGGGGGATTGACCTACTTTGATACAGAATTAAGAGCGCGGCCCCGGTCGGAAGCACCCACGAATGATTATAACACTTACAGAGAGAAATGATAGAAATCTGGGGTACTGGGTAACCGATTGATCTGAGCTCTATTGCGAATGTAACATATCCTATGATTGAACGAAAACAACTGAATTCTAGTCAAGCAGAAATGATAATCTTTCGATTTTTACATAGTTATATTGCTTACTTGCAAAAGGATGAACTATACTATATTAGGAAATATTATTTGGGATGAGATTTTTCTTAGAGTTATGTAGAATTTTGTTTTGACAAAAAATTTGAAAAGATAGAACTTTCTTAACGTTTGGTAGTCCTGAAAAGGACTGTTTTTTCGAAGATCTGTATTTTTCAACCTCTTCGTCTATCTCTCGCAGCCTCTAACTCATCGAGTAACATGATAAGTAGTGCTAGGTCATGACGTATCTGTCGTCGACGAAACCAATCTTCTACCCAGTTCAGTATTGAGTAATATGCCACTGATCCAAACATGAACATGCAAAACATTTTTTATTCTCGAGTATTGAGAGGTAAAAATGATTAAATGAGAACTTGACCGGGTTTCTTTATACATTCTTTACAGATGAATTGACCTACTTCGACTCGGAATTAACGTTAACCAATCGTTAGTTTCGTTATATTCTCTTTGAATAAGTAAAAGATAGATGAAAACAAGTCTATACGTTCCGGTAGGGATCAAGGCTTTCTGATGAACTTAGTCTTTTTTTGACAAGCTGAAGTAAAAATTAACCTTTTCTTAAAATCAGAATTGACTTGGTCTGACAATTTGAAGAGAAAGATAAAACTTTCTTGGTGTATGTTAGCCCTGAAAAGGGCTGTTTTTCACTATTCTCTGTAATGAAATTAAGTTAACTATCGGTTAACATAATTTCAAAACTAGAGAAAAGATCGAGGACTCTAAACCTCCTCATCTGAATCTTCGGGGAATAGCTCACGCCGAAGTTCATTGATTTCTTCAACTTTGGATTGGACATACTCATTATACATAATGAGTACTCCTTTGATTGAACAAAGTTGAATTTTCAGATTATACTGCACAGCTCTGCTTTTACACTTATCATATCGTTTTTCTATCCCACTCAGACGAATTTTAAGCAATTCGATCTGTTTGCACCCCTTTCTAAGTCGTCGCTCGGCTTCAAACAGTTTGAACCGCTTGTCGAGGGTCTTCATTTTTGAGCTCTGAGAGGGAAAACTGATTAAAAAAGAAAAAATAGCCCCCGTCTTTTATAGGGTGGTAGAGGAATTGACCTACTTTGACTCGGAATTAATGTTATCCAATCGTTAGTTTCGTTATATTTCTTAATTCAGAATTGAGTTGAACTGACAATTTGAAGAAAGTAGAAAAAACTTTCTTGTTGCATGTTAGCCCTGAAAAGGGCTGTTTTTGATGAAGATTCATCCTTCACTGGTTGCGATCGAGTTGTTGTTCTTCTTCTTCAAACTGTACCACAATGAAAGCTTGACAGCAATAATGACACCAAATCACTACACCATAGTCTTCATCATAGTCATAGAATCCCTCATCTGGTTCTGGACAATTGTGCTTTTCTCCAAGATGATGTAGGATATGAAAGCATTTTCCGCACTCTATTGCACATGGTCTATCACACTGTGGACAATAAGGAAAAAATATAAGCATTTTTCTCGTCTTGGTATACTTTTACGATTTCTTATTCGTGCTACTCGAGAGAAACGAGAGTCGAATGGTTATAGGAAAAGTTCACTGAATTTTTATAACTTAGTGGAGGGATTGACCTACTTTTTCTGACTCAGAATTAACGTAGACCAATCGTCAGACTCGTTATATTCTTTTGTAGAAAAGGAATGGCGGGAGTGGAAAAAACGGTTGATCTTGGCAGGTGTGGGAAAACGATGATTCTTCGGATAGGACTTAGTCTTTTTTTGAGTCTGATGCAACCAATCTTTCGATCTGAGAAATACGTTTTGTTTTGACAATTCGAAGAAGCAGACTTCCTGGGTATTGGTTGGCTCTGAAAAGAGCCCTCAATCCTAAAAGAAGGAGAGAGTGGTTCTTAAAAAGAACCATTGTTTTTTATCCATTATACAGGATATGCCGTGATGACAGAAAGATCTTTATACTTGACTACATCCGGCAACTCAAATCCATCATAGCAGGCGACGACTTTACAAACATACGCTTCTTTACCGTCTGCATCTTTTCCGATTTCAACAGGAAATTTCATTTCAAAAATTATCTTGTTGAAACCTTGCAATTTAATACTATCACTATGTTCTACAGTAGATTTTACCATTTCATAAATTTCTGAAACGGAAAATCTTCTAGAGAACAAACTAGGCTGAGATTCATCCAAGTATCGTTCTGCATCAAAATAATGTTTTCTAATGAAATGCTCATGATTGAAGTACTTCTTATAGCGTAAATATTGCCCGCTATAATAAGATTGAGGCGGAGTACCAAAACCTTGTCTCACGGACATATCGCTAGGATAAAAAGATAGAGAAAGAATAAAAGATAGGAAAATTTCTGTCAACATTTTATAGCTTGGTAGGGGGATTGACCTACTTTGATACAGAATTAAGAGCACGAACGGGGTCGAGAGCATGTAGATAGAATATAACGTACTATATGATCTCACATAGAATGTGATGATCTAGCTACATTTTTCTAAGTCTGAACTTTTTGGGGAAGAAATCAAAACAGACGACTTTTTTTAAAAATCATTTCTTTATTCATTCAAAAGTTCTTAACAATATCATGAAAAAACAGTAACGTTTAAAACAAACCAAATGTTCTAACACTATATTTTATATATACAAAGACATTTTATATACAAAAAACAATGAAGGTACATTTTATATACAAAGCATTGACAATACAGTTCTTATTTACAACAATGACAGATCATTTTTTACAATGCGAATTCACAGATACCTCGATTTTTCCTTTTGTCTTCATGTTCCACAACAGTTTTGTGCAATTGTTCATTGCCCAAAAACAAACTATATACACTGTCCAATCCACTATATTCACACGTTCCTCTAATTTCAAAGACGTTTTTGAATACTGCTTTTGTCGAAAGAGTTGAAAGTACGATTTTTTCTGTGACATCTCTATCAAAAAGAATATACCCTTCCATGATATCCACTCCTTCTGCATTATCTCTTGATTTTGTATACCGTAAGTAAAAGTTAAACAGGAGTGATTTCATTTTCAGTAGATTCAGATAACTTTCTTCTGGTCTTCCTATGATAATGAATCGCCATCGACTTGTGGCTTGCAACTTCTTAGCGAAATAGTCACTTTTCCACAAACAAGCTGTCAAATAGCCTTTGATAGTGGTATCGAAATCTGACTCAGTCACCAACATTGCAATAAAGTCGTGCATGCTATACATTTTGCAGGATGTCTCTCCTTTTGCAACTCCCTTGTGCAATTTATCTATCCAAAATTTCACACAGCTGAATTTAAGGTTGAATTGTGTTCGTTCATCGAGCGTGTGCAGATGGATGAAATCTCTATAAACTTTTTCACGTAGTTCTATCGGCAAAGGCAGCATTTCACTTGACATAATTTTCACTTTTCGATAGTTTTTCACTGTTTTTAAAAACGTCTTACTTTGCTCGTTCACTTCAAGTCAGTGTAACATAATGTTGTTTCTTACAGTTATTTATACCCTCAAATCTTATAGGTCATAGAGTGTAGTATCGTTACAATGCAAATTCACAGATACCTCGATTTTTCCACTTATCTTCATGTTCCACAATAACTTTGTGCAACTGATCATTACCCAAAAACAATGGAAATTTGCTATCCATTTCACTATATTCACGCACCCCACTAAATGGAAAAACATGTTTTGAAATTTCTTTTGTCGAAAGAGCTGAATATACGATTTCTTCTGTGACATCTCTATCAAAAAGAATATACCCTTCCATGGTATCCACTATTTCCTCACCGTCTTGAATGGATCCTTTTTTGTAGCGTAAGTAAAAGTTAAACAGAACCGATTTCATTTTCAGGACGTTCAGAAAACTTTCTTCTGTTCTTCCTACGATGATGAATTGCCAGCGACTTGTGGAATCCATCTGTTTAGCAATATAGTTGTCTTTCAACAAACAAAATGCTAAATAAGCTTTGAGAGGAAAATCAAAATCTGTATCATCCCCTATCATTACAATAAAGCTGTGTATACCATACAACTTGCACGATCTTTCTCCTTTTGCAACTCCTTTGTGCAATTTGTTTATCCAAAGTTTCACACAGCCGAATTTAATATCCAACTGTACTTGTTTATCGAGCGTGTGCTGATGGATGAAATCTCTATAAACTTTTTTCACGTAGTTCTATCGGTAAAGGTAGCATTTCGGTTGACATGATTTCTCACTTTTTGATAGTTTTCACTGTTTTTTAAAAAACGTCTTACTTCGATCGCTCACTTCAAAACAGTGTAACACGATATTGTTTCTTACAGATATTTATACCCTTAAACTTTTATGACCATAGGGAACAGTATCAGTATCGTTTACAATCACTCTTTTGGTGTATACAGAGCGAAAGGTTTTTGTCTGTGGTTCACTGGTCACTGTTCTGTCTTTATGCCTTTTGATTCTACAGTCATACTGAACTTTGATTTCTATTGTACGATCCAAAGCACATTTTGAATAGGTGTCGAAATTTACCATCTGATTTGTATTGTAATCCAAAGTAATTCCCTTGACTTTACATTTGCTTTTTTCTTTTCCATCTTTTGTTCTCATTTTGTAAGCGTAATTCTTGGGGCCTAATCCTCTGAAATGAGTTATTCTACAATCAGGTTCTTCATCGGTCCATTTTCCTAACCTACTGTTAATGATGGGAGGGTTCCACAATTCAGGATCATGAATGTACATACAACTAACTATCTGTATCGAAATACAGAACTCTATCCCCCAATCTTTCAAGAACACTGTACAGTTCCAACCTTGCATAAGCTGTTACGTAGGATGCTACAATAACATTGGCTGTTGCATGCGTTTCGACAAAGTCCATCTTTTCTTCATAGTTGACCAAAATGAATGGACACTCGTTGTCAAAAATTTCCACATGCTTTACCGTATATTTCGGGTCGGTAATCAAGTCAAAATATTTAGATGGTTCTCTGATGTATTTCGTCTTGCTCATGTTTTCACGCTGTGCTAATTTCCCCCAAAGGCAGTTCAGCATAATCTTAGCAAACGATCTTTTACCAGGATTTCTTTGAATACATTTGGGATCGAGACGAATCCCTTCAGCTTCCTCATACTCGCGAATGAATTGATTCTTTTCCAAGTCTGTCTGACACCAACTGGGATATCCACTGGCTTCTTGCTTAATTTTCAAGAAATTATCCACATAGCCTTTAAAGAATTGATCCGAAACAGAGTGGAAATGCCAGATTTCATACACTTGCATTAGCTGATAACCACAGTCGAGAGCTTTGAACAGTTCAAATGTAACCCAAGTTCCAACCAAGGATCTCTCTTCTTTTTCATGGTTACAAACGTTTGAGCTTTCTTGTGCACATTTCATACAGAGTGGAAACATCATCTTGTTGTTACAGTGAACTGGAAGAACAGGATGAAACAAATCAATTGGGGGTAGAACTTTGCATTTAATGAGTCCTTCATACTGACAAATATTCTTCATATCAATACTCTCAGCAGTCAAGATTGTTGGATGGCCTACAGGATAGAATTTATGTTTGCAGACGTAAGGATATAGAGAGCAAATGTCGATATACTTGATTTCCTTCTCACTACTTTTCTCAACATCATAGGCAATTTTTATTGCATTGCATCTGCCTCCAGCCAGGCCCTCTCTTGGTTCGATGGGGTCACAGTTCGGGTATAGACTTTCAATGGTTTTTTTGTATTCTTTGTCCTTCTTCATCTTGGTATCAAATTCATGCTCCCATATGGTCACGATGTTATATCCCATTCTTTTGATGGTTTCTAATCGTTCAATGGTACTGTTGTACAATTCATCCATTGTTTTTCCATTGATGGGATTGATATATTTCCGATCCTTGAAACATGTCTGGCAACCATGAAATAAATCGCCGAGGAATTCATAGACAGTCTTTGATTGACGGTGAAATCCGTCTACAGTGTATCTCCCTATTCGAAATTCACCACCATTTTTGGCATGTTGAATATGAATCCCTTTTTCCCTAGCAATGCTTTGAATCCACCGTATTGCTTTCATAGAAAACCGGCGTCTGACTGGATCTTTGCTTGAAATGATGGCTATCTGATTTTTTGGTAAATAATCTTTTCTCCAAATCTTGTTACAGGCTCCAGCTATGGTAAACGACTCTGTGAATGGACAAATCCCACTCTGTTCGATGAACAACTTTCTGAATTCACCACATCCTCGTCTTAGGATATCAACATCCGAACGACAGTACATCTCCATCTCTTTTTGAAAATTGAATTCCTCACCATTTTGAACTTTGTCATTATACCAGACTATGAATTTCGATCGAGCCTCTTCAGACATTGAATCGGGTTTGTAATAAGACATATCCAAGTATGGCCCAACGTAATCCCAGAATTCGTCTGTATTTGCCCAGTGAGGAAAGTAACCTTTTTTCATTTCTTGAAGACCAAATGTAGTCGGGAATTTTGCCAACCCAAAGTTCATGAAACTGAAGGAGTCAATCAAACACACACCATTCAGTTCTAACTTCAAAATATTATTCCCATTCATAGTCAGTTCTGGTTCTTTCATTCCAACGTTGATAATATGATTGAGAATAAATTGACCATCATAACCTTTGAGATTGTGGGCAATAGCTATGATTCCTTTATGATGCTTTGTAAAGAGCCAGCTACAGAATTGACTCAAAGTTTCTTTTCCTTGAAAAATAACTTCTCTTCCTTCTTCGAATTTACTACATGTGGAACAATGAAAATCAAGTGATTTATCGATACATTCAGCACAGGCTCGGTGTGCAATACAGTAATTCGGAATATGTATCCCTGTATCTTGCTGACATTCAAAATCAAAGAAAATGAACAAAGGCTTTTTGACTACAGAAGAACTCGTCTCATCGTCACTGTCGTGCTTCATCTTACTCTGGTAAGGCTGAATAAAACAGCGATGAGAAAAGTCAACTATTTTCTTGCAGAGATGACACTTTTTCTTTCCCTTACAGACATGATTTTTCTTTCTGACAAAAAACTGACCTTCACATTTCGAACAGAGTTTCACTAATTCACAAATGGTTTTCTTCTCTTTACCTTGAAGTGTTTTGTGTTTTTCCAAGCATTCTGCACTGAAAAAACATAGATGACACTTGGAACAGACATACTCTTTTGATTCCGATGGACATTTTCCAGCACGAAAGCAACCTTTACAGATCTTTGAGCAAGCATGGTCTTCCCGATTCCTGTAACGCATATCACAGAACTCACAATAATAACCACAATCAAAAAATGATGTAATGGATTTGATGTAGTCATAGTGTTTTTGATGAAAGTACAAATGTATGATTTTACTATTGTCTTTCACTTCCGGATGTTCAAACACTTTCTCCAATTTTGATTGCTGTTGATGGACTTTAATAACATAGTCTTTTTCATACAAGAAATCTTGAATTTGTTTGTATTCTTCAGGTCCTACAGGTTGCGTCGATGAAACTCCAGCTTCATTCATCAATTTCTCGGCTTCAGTCTTTTGAAGTGATCTGTTTGATCTTTTGATGATATCCCATCTTCGATTCCATTCTTGGGTGTTTTCACGTTCATGGTGATAAAGCCCCACAACAACAGCTCTTGCAAAACATAGATGATCTTCATTATTAATTTCAATAATCGATTGTTTCTTCTTTGCGAAAACTTTTGAATCCAATATTTCTGTACCCCTAACTCTTTTACCACTTCCACTTGGGGGTACCGTATGTGTGATATCGAATGTCATGCGACCATCGTTCAAGACGAATTCCTCATTTGATTGTAGAACTTTTTCAATCTCGTCCAATATAGTATGACTCTCCAACTCCTCCACATATAGAAAGGGGATATGAATCCCCATATCCAATGAACGGTGATTGATGGTAATTCTGATCATATCCCTCGATTCAGCCTTTAACTTTTGAACGATTTGTTGGATAACATCGTCGAATAAGGCAGTCAGTTGCTGTGGTTGTAACTCATCGAATTTCTTAAAAGACGCCTCCAGCACACGGGAATCTGTATTGAATTTTCTTGACTTCTTTTTTCCCACTTCTTTTAAGGCGTATAGACTTTTCATATCCAAAGATTTTTTGTCTCCACTTTCTTCTTTCAAAGATTTTCTGTCTTCTTCTTTCAAAGATTTTTTGTCTTTACTTTTTCCTTCCTTGGGCAAAAATGACCCAGTATGAGTTTCTTCTTTCAAAGATTTTTTATCTTCTTCTTTCAATTTTTTTCTCTTTTTGGTTGACGGTGGGAATTTCTCATCGTTTTCTTCTTTCAAAGATTTTTTGTCTTCACCATCACTTTCTTCTTTCAATGGTGAACTTTTTCTCTTTTTGGGTGAAAATTTCTCATCATCGGTTTCATCATTACTGCTACTGTCTGGGTAGACTAGGATTCTTTTTCTTTTTTTTGCCGGCAGTAGTTTTTTTTCTCTTTTTCGGGATGGTCTGAATTGTCTCATCGTCACTTGTACTGTCTGAATAAGGCACTAGTCTTTTAGACATTGTTTTATGGCTGATGATAAGTCAGACAATGACACAAAACTCAAAAAAACCTAGCTTTTTTATATCTTTTTCAGACCAAACGTGTATAAAAAGAGGTGTTACGACTGAAATCTTCATCATTCTTCGGAAAGATTTCAAACAGGACAACTGGTAGAAAAATGAGTGGGTTCAAGCTACAAAGTACAACACCAAAGAGAATGTACCTGTATGTTAACCCATACACTCACGATTATGAGATCACCAATATACCGTCAAGATATCAAGTCTACCATACTGGGAACTACGTGGGATCATTTCTATCCCACCAACATTTTGCAGAGAAAGATGTCTATCGTATCACCAGAGTCCTGGATCAAGCAACATTTGACAAACGCCATGGGGTGAGTGATATGACAACGAATATCTGTTTTACATGCAACAGATCAGGACATTGGGCTAGACAATGTCCAGAAAAAGAAAAACTGATGTGGAGATTCGTCTCCGTCTTCGTGGACCCCTACAGTCACGATGTTAAAATTTCATCAACAATGGAAACCGGGAGAGAATTCCAACATATGAAATACGTTGGGGCTCTATTATCCTATAAAGTAGACGAGAATAAATGGAAGACAAGATCGTCACAGACTACAACTTCATCGACTGGAAATCAGATCGAGCAGGAGATCGAAAATATGGAGCATGATAACACAGAAATCAACGACACAGAAATCTGTAGAATTCAAGTAGAAATACATGATAAGCCGCAACAAAGTTCCCAAAAAAATAAACTTTCTTCAGAGGATACTCTTATACTCGATCAAAACAACGAACGCTCTTCACTGTCTGGAGAGGGGCAAAACAACGAACAGAGGTCTCAAAAATCTTCAGGATCTGAAGAAAAGGAAATCAACGAGAAAATCAACGAGAAAAGAGAAAAGAAAAAGAAGAACTGTTTCTTCTGCAAAACAAAAAAACATGGTGCAAAAATCTGTCCAGATATTGTGTTGAAAAATAACAATGACGAACACAATGATGGAAACAGTAAGAGGAAACGTAAGAGTGAATGTGAGCCTGACATTCCGAAGAAAAAAAGAAAAACGTGTCTGTAAAAAAACATTTCTTCAAAGAACTGTTTCAAAGAACTGTTTTCAAAAAACGATTCAAATATTTCTACAGTTCAATGTTTCATTGTATATATTTTACCAGTTCAATGTTTTCATTGTAATGATTATTGTACAAAAGTTTTAAATAAAAAGTTTTAAATAAAAGATATAAAAACATATAGGACTTGACTTTTTTTGGTTTTTTTTTCTGACAATTTGAAGAAAGTAAAAAAACTTTCTTGGTATTGGGTAGCCCTGAAAAGGACTGTTTTTTAAAATTAAAGAGAATGTATTCTTCACCATTTCAATGAAGGATACATTCTCATTAATTTATTCTGCCAACCGCAATGCTCTGTTGGCGGTATCAGTTCTGATAAGTCCGGGTAAATATTACCCATCTTAACGATTGGGGTACGAGTATAAAACTCATACCCTCGTCTTGCAAAGAACTCCCGAAGAGCTTTATGCTTTAGACTCTTCCTTTCTTCTGCCTCGTCTTCTTTCTTTTCCATGGCCTCTTGCTCCCATTTTTCTTTCATTTCTTTCTTATTCTTCTTGCTGCCAAACAGCCCACAGCAGAATTTCGATAACTTCATCGTGAAATGAGTTAATACAAGAATAAAAAATGCTGGCTCTTTTATAGCTTGACAGAGGGATTGACCTACTTCACGTTAGAATTAAAAGCGCGAACGTGGGCGAGAGCATGTAGATAGAACATAACGTACTATATGATCTATCTACAATGTCTAAGAGTATCAGCTCCAAAAAAAAAATGTAACGAAACTAACGATTGGTTAACGTTAATTCCAAGTCAAAGTAGGTCAATCCCTCTACCAAGCTATAAAATCAGTGAACTTCTTCTATAGTCATTCGACTCTCGTTCTCTCGAGTAAGACGAATAAATTATAAAGTACACCAAAGCGAAAAAAAAGAGTTCAAAATATGGAACAGATAAACCATCGAATAATTGATGCTCTCCAAGACTATTTAAATGCTGGTGAAGATCTGTTGGTATTAAGAAGGCAACTCATAGCTGTTCAAAGACACCTAGAGCAGATAACACAGCCATACAGAGAGCTCGGAGAAAAATTACTTGAGCTGTTTATGCAGACAACAACTCCAGAGCTCATATTAGTTGACGTTGAACTCGGGAGAAAGATCACCACGAAGGATGGGACAATGACAATCACAAGAAGAACTGGAAGTTGTCCCATCTGTCATGCAAATTTTGGTTGCTGTCATTAGACGAGGAAAAAAGACAGTCTAATCTCCAAAAAACAGTCCTTTTCAGGACTAACCAAAAGCTTAGAAAAAACCTATCTTTAACAATTGTCAATTTTGCAGATGTGTTGTTGTGCTTTTTTTTTTTGCAGAGAGAAAAAACTTTTTAGTGATAGAAAAACTTTTTTCAAATAAAAAATCTTGCAGAGAGAAAAAAGTTTTTATCGATAGAAAAAATTTTTTCAAAAAATCTTACAGAGAAAATTTCAGCAATAGAAAAACTTTATGCTTAAAAATTTTTATCATAGAAAATTTGGATAAAAATTTCGGATAAATTTTTACAATTTAAAAAAGTTTTGCAGATTAAAAACTAGGGACGAATAAAACTAGGGACGAATAAAATCTAAGATCGGGTAAGTCTAGACGAACTGATTTCCGGGAAATGTCGGAAAAAATCCACACTCAGATCATATAGTTAGGCAATGTCTAAAGATCATACTGCTAGGAGTCAAAGAAAAGACTAAGTCCAACGGTAATAGAGAAAGATTGAGGCGAACAAAGACGGAAAAAAGACTAAGTCCAACGATACTCTCTGCCTGAACCAGCATGAGGAGGGGAAAATAACCCATATCGTGGAAAAAAGACTAAGTCCAACGGTGCTAGAGAAAGATGGAAACGAATAAAGAGGACATCTACTTCCGATGCGGCTCCAGGCCTAGGTTCGGGAGGGTAGACCTCGGACAAAATGGCACTCTGGGAGGGTACATAAAGACGGAAAAAGACTAAGTTCAACGATGATCTCTACCTGAACCATCGTGAGGAGGGAGTATAACCTATATCGTGGAAAAAGACTAAGTCCAACGATAATAGAGAAAGATTGAGGCGAACAAAGTCGGAAAAAAGACTAAGTCCAATGATACTCTTTGCCTGACCCAGCGTAAGTAGGGGATATAGTCCATATCGTGGAAAAAAGACTAAGTTCAATGGTGATAGAGAAAGTCTGAGGCGAACGAAGACGGAGAAAAAAAGACTAAGTCCGACGGTACTCTCTGACTGAACCAGCATGAGAAGGGAATATAATCCATATCGTGGAAAAAAGACTAAGTCCAACACGGTGATAGAGAAAGATCAAACAGAGTGAAGATGGTGGCACACCTTCTTTTTCGAACCAACTTTTGTGGTGTCACACATTTTCAATTCAAATTCTTGGCGGGAAAACGTCTCGACCAATCAAAATGCGGAATCAAGCCGAACAAAACATGGTGTCATACTATTCTTTGGTAGGAATTCCACTTCCGGTTTCCTCTTTTGTTTTTTACATTTTTGCAGTGGTGTGATGTGGGGGGGCAGAAAAAGTGGACATCTACTTCCGGTACGGCTCCAGGCCTAGGTTCGGGAGGGTAGACCTCGGACAAAATGGCACTCAGGGAGGGTAGACCTCGGACAAAATGGCACTCAGGGAGGGTAGACCTCGGACAAAAACGGGCTTGTCCGAGGTCTACCCTCCTTTACTACTAATGTGCTTCAAAAGTGTCTGAGAATATAAGATTTTTGTCATTTTTCAACAATACCTTTTCTTACAGGCTCCTGTCGGAAAGAACCTGATAAAGAACCCCTCCGGCAAAGGTCAGTTTTGCGATGCAAGTCAGTTTTCTAAAAATAAACGAAACACTTTATTTAGGGCGGGGTGTGAGTTTAATTAGATGACATTAACTGGCAAACTATTTATTTCGAGATACTGATAGGTTAAACGACTCTCATGTCTTATTCTATATGCTTAGTCAAACTGTACGATCCAGTTTATTAAATCAATCTCTACTGAAAAATATATGAGCCTTGCTCTGGCGAAAGGGGGCTTAATGCATCTCCGTTATGCATTATACCAATTAAGCCATCACATAATTATGGATCCATGTAGACTGGTCCCTGGACATACAGAAACTTTACAATGGCGAAAAGTTTCGGCCCAGGTAAGCCTGTGCGGACTGCGCAGGCTGACCTGCATCGATACTTTTCGGAGATGCATTAAAGCCCCTTTTCACAGAGCATGGCTCAATTATATATTTCGAAGAAATCATCTTTTTTGAAAGAAAGCTTACATCTTTACTCCTGTACTGATGTAATACACATAAATATCTTTTATCGTTTTTGCCATTTCCCAAACTACAAATTGATATATGGAATTACAAGAATATTTTGTATAAATATGTAGAGGGACTGGATGGATGGGAAGTGACGTCATCAGGTGGAGATGGATTTTTGGTCGAGGAGGAAGCAGGCGGCTGTAAACCAATACAGGAAGTGAATGTTGATGCAGAAGGTAAAATGAACTGGTCCCCGTTGTAGATATACATGTACATATTACAACTGGCACAGGCTATTGTGTCGTTGCTTTCCATTGGGCCACATGTATACCACAGAATGGCCAATCAGAGAAGCTTACACATTTCGAGTTTGGCTGTATAGGTAACAGTGCGATATTTTGCACAATTTGAAATTGGTAATCGAAACTAAAAATAATATTAGCAGACATAAACATAAGGTGATACCAAAAATACATTTCACTTACTCGTAACGTCAAAAATATTGGAAAATGCCCTGCTCAGGAAGTGAGAGTGACCTCCCCTGAATCTCTAATACTCTCGCGACATGGCTTTTCTGAAAATTGACGGGCAGAATTCAGCCCGTTTTTAATAGCCTGTACCGATCCCTATATACACTTGCTGTATCAGGGGAGGTAACCAATCTAAGGGTAAAACTAACGGATCAATACTTTTCGACACATAAACATAAGATAACGATGAAGGAAGCTCATTTATAGCTCTTACTCGGTAAACGTTTCATTATCAGTTTATATTATTGTTTATGTTTGGGATAACAGGTTTAAAATCACGTATCCTGACGAGATGATTTATAAACCCAACTCGATAATGTTTATATTATCTCCTCATGGTTCATGGTTTTAAAAATGTATTCCCAAAAAACAAACAACAAGAAAATATTGATGCTGAACATCAATGGCGCCGCAAACTAGTTGTTTCTGTAACAGGGCACAATGCATTGGGTTATTTCCTAATACGCATCTCTTGCACAATCTTCGTAGAGGTCCAAGTGGTGATACTGTATTTAAACTCTGGGCCATCTGGTTTTTGACAAAATTTTTAAATTTCATATCATTGAAGGCTATTTGCAAACTTCTTATCCATGGACTGGGCCATTTCTTTATCCACAGGACATCATTTGGACACAATTGGTAGATAGAAATGTTAGAGCTGTTGCCTTTCTGATATTTGATAGAAGATTTTGAAAAGTGTGCAACAAATATGGCTATGCGCAAATTTGTGACGTCTGGGTGGAGGGGAGCATATGGCAACTTTTGACCCGAAGGCCACCATTTGAACATACTAGTACTTGGTAGAGGTCATTGTAGCGATACTACACATGAAATATCAAAACTCTCGACCGTCTGATTTTGAACAGGAAGATTTTACATTAACGAAAGAAAAGTCTGTTATCGGACTGTGCTAAATCTGACACTCCAACACATATGTCTGGTATCATACAACCCCTCTTTATTATAGATATAATAAAGACTTGAATGAAGTCCTTATATCTATATAGACTAGACGGGTTGTATGATACCAGTCATGTTAGGCGCTCCAACATTGATTTATGGATGTTTCGGTAACAGACGAGTTCGGTAAATTGGACTTATAGAGTAAATTGACTGGATGTTTCGGTAACAAGGCAGTAATATAGTGCCGTGACGTTTTTCACACCCATGGCTTCTGTTTGTGCAAACGTTTTTTCTTTTAATTTGCAATTCTCACTCGTTTTCTGACGTAAATATATTTGTTGTTCTTTCCATGCTGTATAAATAAATACCTGAAATTAGTAAATTTTGATCACCATATCTTATTTTCGTTTTTCACCCATAGCTGATTCATGTAATGAATAATATACGATCCCTGATAAAACCCAGCCCTAAGCTTGTACCCGTATTACTTAATCGTCCTACAGATAACAGACTCCAACTTCAAGCCAATCCTCAAGTTTTTTAAAAATGTTTTATTAAAAATGACGCTATTCTTGTCAACGTTTTCTGTGTGAAAAATAATTTCTTCCGGAAACAAATTGGTCAACTTCCAAAACCAGCCATTTACCCTTAGAATACCTTTCACTCTTGTTGCCCTTGCGACCGATTCAGATAAAGATCAAACTGCAAAGAAAAAAAAAAACAAAACAAAACAAAAAAAAAAAAAAAACAGAGTCTGATCGTTGATTTACGCTGCCAGCTTTTCTAAGACATTATGAGGAAGGACAACTTTGCTTTGAAATAGCTAATATTAGACCAGGGATCGTATATTGTAATATATATATTGTTCTGTTTCTAAAATAAAAATAGCCTTTACTTTTTTCGATGCTCTAAAGGTTAAAATTATGGATAATTAACGTGAATTCAGAAATAAAGATAATACATTTGAAACATTGTGGCAAATGAAGAGAGGGAGTGAGAGATAGAGAGAGAGGCCTTGACAATAATGCTTTCGTGCATACTTCTTGTGATTTTGACCATGAACATTTGTGCCCATCTAAAAGATATCTGTTCTGTATTGTTCCTCTCCATTTTCCACACAGATTTCAAATCTGGTCTGGTGCACAAAAATCGGCGTCTGCTGGTTTTAAAGTGCGTTCATCAATACAACACTGCATAAAAAAAATCATATGCGTACTATTTGAGAGCGAAGGGAGTACTGTGTATTGCATATAGACGCGTTTACAGCCTGTCTTCACACCTCCCATTGCCAACAAGATAAAGAAGTTTCCCGTAGATCTTAAAGATTAACCCCGGTTTATGAAAACCTGAAACACCAATGGACAAGAAGAAACTTGCAGATCAGACTGCATGTAAAAGTTATGGGGATTGGGCATGTTTAGATCACACACTGCCCGTGCAGTTTGAAAAAAGTATTTGTCAAAAAAAGTATTTGCTACTATCTATCTCTCGCGCTCACTCTCTTCTTTTGCCACAATATTTTTACCTGTATTACTTGTGTTTCTGAACTAAATTTAACTATCCATAATTTTAAATCTAAGAGCGTCGAATAAACCCAAGGGTCATTTTCATTCTAGATATAAAACCTATTTTTAGCAGTGTCAAGGTTTTCTTGTTCAGAATGTCTTGCAAAAGTGACAAATGAAAATCAAAGATCAAACTCCGTGTTTGGTGTACTCTGATCTCGATCTGCACCGGCCGCAATGGCAACAGCAGTAATGACAGACGCTCTAAGGCTTAATGGCTGGTTTGGAAGTCTTTCAGTAAGAAAATATTTTCACATTGAAAGGATCATAAATCATTAATTTAAAAGGAGATACAACGTGTTTCAAGTTTAGGATTGGGTGTTGTTATTCGTTACCTCAACTTTGATTCGGGTATCATTTTACGTACAGCATGACAGTAGAAACATAACAAAAATATTATGTCTTAAAGTGTGTGGAAGAAAAAAGAGAAACATTGAACGAATCAGAACCAAGACTTTATTTGGTGTGAAAAACGTCACGGTGCATTACCACTATATAATTACCTTGCTACCGAAACATCCAATCGATTTACTCTATAAGTCCAATTTACCGAACTCGTCTGTTACCGAAACATCTGTCACCCCCAACATTGACCTAGTTACAGTTAGCTGGTCTTAAAAACACGATCGCGAAAGGAAAACAATATTTCTACAATCCATACAATACTAGAACAAAAATATAAGTGGGGTCACAAGTACCACATAGGGTGCTCTAGGGTCAAAGAGCTTGAAAATGCCTCTTAACCTTTTCCAGCGTAAGATATTTAAAATGGTGGCTTCGAAAATTTGTGACAGATAATTTTTGATCACGCGAGTTATTATTCGAAATGCATTTTTTATTTTTCGAAAGGAAAATGTTGATATGTCTACGATCCGTGTTTTTATCCATCTAACAATGAAAGTGCAATATACAAAAAAAAAATCCCCACAAATAAATAAAAAAGTTATTATGGACCCCGATCTGGTAATCAAAGTACAGTAGATATAGGTGGATGTTAAAACAAAGCATGGAACCAGTTCAATATGGCTGCCTCCATAGGCACTTTTCAAAACCGAATAAAAATATAGTGCCGCCGCTCATGCGGCGCCACAATAATATTAACTGTTCATGAAAGGTTTATCGAGTTGAAGTTATACCATTGGCATTTGGAGATATATTACCATAATATAAATGGCTATAAACAGCCTTTTTTTTCCCAAATGTAGTGTTATTAATACGTCATATTTTTTTCGGAAGTATAACCATACTACTTGCTCTATACAGGAATGGTTTAGTTGTATGCCTTCTTTGGTACATGAAACTATTAACCCTTAGGCTGCTAAGCGCGACTCACTGACCTTTGACCGAACGTGCAGTCTGATCTTTGATCTACACTGTCCGATAAGGAAATATTTTCACTTCAAAAAATAAGTGTGAAATAACATTATTGGGGTTGTTACTAACCGATTGAAATTTTTATTTCACTAATTCAGCGGGATATGGGTTAAACTCGCTTGAACGCTCAAACATTTTGTCCCTTTTCAGAGAGTTCCTGTTGGGCAACGTCCTTCGAAGACTGTGAGAAGAAGCAGATCATTGATCTCGGGTTTGAAGGTTTTGATGGAGATTTTATGGACGAGGTTCAGCCGGAAATCAAGATATCAGAATGGTAAGTACACGACCATCGATGCGGGAAATCCAGGTTCCGTATTCACCGACCATTCTTAGAACATTTCTTGTCTTATTCTCCAAGATTTTCTAAATGTGAAAGTAACACAGCTTCTGATTGGCTAAACCAAATGTTTATTTTTCTAAAGAGTAGACGACTAATAGTAAATATTTACCAGTTCTTATGGTAGCAATTGCACAGCTCTATATCTATGCTTTTTTTTTTTCTTATCAGTATTCTGAAGAAACTATTCAGTTCAAATAAATACAATCTGGGATGCTAATATTGGTGATTAATATTTTAAATGTGTCGAGTGTTTCACTTTTGATTCGTAAAAAACAGTTTTCTTTATTGAAGGGTGGAAAACACTTACGGGAAAGGAGAAAGTGCTAGTTACCAGTTTAAACCCCTTTCCCCATGCTTTGAAAAGCTTTCATCAGTCTGTGTCGAAAAATCACAGGGTAGTTTAGCAAATAAGTAATTGATAAATTATGCATGTCAAAGGTTTGGAGCCCGTTCAGATGCTGGATGTCACTACTGGTTAAAGGTGAGGTTACTCAATGCTGACCTAGAGGAGGTGGATAGTCGTTCTGTAAGAGAGGAGAGGGGAGCCTGTGGTGATTGGTTCGAGGTATACGATCTTCTGCAGGGTCCGTATTCACCAACCATTCTTAAGAACGTTCTTTGTCGTATCTTTTTCTAAATTTGAAAGGAACACAGCTTCTGATTGGCTAAACCGAATGGTTTAGCCAATTAGAAGTTGTGCTACTTTCAAATTTATAAAATTCTTGAGAAAAAGACAATGAACGTTCTTAAGAATGGTTGATGAATACGGGCCGTGGTGTTTTTGGTTCTATTCGACCATTGTCTACTCAACCCATAATGTATGGCATGGACAAAGCGTTTAGTGCTCTTCTGAAAGAATTAGAATGAGTTAAAAAGAAAAAAAAGGCATCAAGTAATTTCTACTTATTTCCAACAGATTGATATTTGTTAGAATTTATTTCATTTAATAATTCTAATGTGTTTTAAATAGACTTCTAATATCTTATGGATAATCTTAAAAGGGAGATAATTACTGCCTATGTAATGAAAAAAGGGCGACTATTTGCTGTAGCAGATAAAGAAAGCCAAACACAAAAACGTGGATCGGTTAGCTTTATGTGTCAAATTTCGTTAACATCATATTCTTGTGGATGCCGGTATTCATGTAACAGACAAATCTACTTTTCATTGCCCGTACCTTACCCTAAAATGGCAGCCACAAATAACCTAGTTTATACACATGTGTAATGCGAGGATCCAGCTATTTTTCTCAGGAACGCGTCTGACTGTGCCCCGTACATATTGTGTATATGGCAATGTGAAAATTTCCCCTCTACAAGAACTTGATAACCACATGTTATGTCAAAATGTAAGGGGCAGGAGCCAGGTCTTCGCATTGTTGGTCTGTAGCTGTGAACTCTGAACTATTGATCTATTTTTAGCTCGGCAGTTTTGAAGAAAAAGTCGAGTTGTTGTGATAGCCCTGTTGTCATCTTCGTCGTCGTCCTAAAAATATTGACATTCTTAATTACTGGAGATATTTACTTCAAATTTGGACAAGTTTTTAACTATCAAGAGCGGTATCCATACAACAAGAGCAGGCAACCTTCAAGGTATTTTGGCCCCCTTTTCAACTGAGAATTTTCACTGAAAGTCAAGCAACTGCAACCGAGCATGGGCACCCGCATGTGATGCTATTGCTATTTTGAAAGGCAGCAAACACTTTTGACATTAGTAATTATTTTCTCAGGAGTACACTGTATAGGTTCGTAGGCAATTTTAATGGTCCAGTGCAATTTAGTCTGATTCGTAAAAATGATAAAGAACTTTGAAGTTGCCATTAGCATGACAGCAAATTGAAAATTGATCATATCCTTGCTGATACCATTACACGATATTGTACATGTCTCATCTAAGTCAGCTGCGACACCCAGTTTAACTCTTTCAGCACCCATATATGAATTGGCCTCTTTCGACCGCTTACAGTATGATAATACTGACACTAAGAAAGACATCTAACTGAAAGGTTTGACTAAACAAGCGGACGGTTAAAGTCTGATCTTGATCTTGCCGTCCGCCAAAGCCAATGTTTTCGCCTAACGCACTTAAAAGGTCAAGTTAAAATAAATTTGCAGCAAATGACTTTGGAAGACATCTTTGTAATTGCACTGTCATAATTTCATGTTACTTAAACTGAAAACGTAAACTTCATTCATTTGCTAGTCTCGTGGTCAGTTCTCGGGTTATGTTTAGCTTAATTAATAACTGAAGAAAGGGAAGAATTTCAGTTAGGAAAGGAAATAGCAATCTTATATTGGATGTCTGAGAGGCAAAAGAAAACCAGCCATGCTCTGTGAAAAGGGGGCTTAATGCATCTGCAAAAAGTATCGACCCGGGTCAGCCTGCGCAGTCCGCGCAGGCTGACCTGGGCCGAAACTTTTTTGCTTTCGGTCAATTTTCTGCATGTCCAAGGACCATTCTACCTCATGATTCAGTCATTTGTTTGAGAATTGGATATAATGGATCCATAATTATGTGAGGACTTGCATGGTATAACCCATCACGCAGATGCATTAAGCCCCCTTTTGCCAGAGCATGGCTGAAATGATGAAGAGTTAATTATAATGTATAGATTGAAAGAGTGACATTTGATAAAGAGATGTATTCAGTCATCAGAAATAAGATAATCGTGCCTTTGCTCCAGGTTTCTGAAAGCTTTACCGGATATGGAGAAGGTGTGCGTTTCATAGAATACTCCCACGGTGGGCGGGACAACTGCTTCTGGAGCGGCCATTATGGTGCTAAAATTGCTTGCTCTACGGTCGAGATCGGGATAGAATCGGACACGTCCTCGTCATCGTCGGACTGTGAATAGATCAGAATTTCACAACAACTTTCTTGATTATGGACTTACTTCTTGTTACATGTGCAACACTTATTATTTTTCTTTTCTTTCTTTTTCAATATATAAGCAGAATATTTACATTTTTTTTATCTATTGATCAAGGTATAGTGAATAAAAATACCAGTTATTTGTTACAAGATTTGCCTCAATAATGTCATCAGCTAATGATTACACATGGAGATACTGAACTACAAAGGGTTCTTTCGTCTTTATATAAGCCATGCTCTGGCAAAAGGGGGCTTAATGCATCTCCGTGGTGCATGAAACCAAGCAAGTCATCACATGATAATGGATCCAAAAACCCCATTTTGTCTTACAACAGATTGTATCATGAGGTAGACTGGTCCTTTGACATACAGAAAATTGACCAATAGCGAAAAGTTTCGGCCCAGGTCAGCCTGCGCGGACTACGCAGGCCGACCTTAGTCGATCCTTTTTTTCGGGTGCATTAAGCCCCTTTTCACAGAGCATGGATCATATTATACGTATTAGTATTTTCTACAATGTAGCATCCAACGCATTGTAACACTTCACTTGTGAATATTTTGTAAAAAAAAAAAGACTGGACAAGTACATGAATACATTGTAATGACCTGAACAAGAAAAGCAGTCTGATCTTTGGTCTACAATCTCCTCAAAACAAACAGAATTTGTGCTTTGCCTTCTAAATATAGTTATCATGTCGGTTTGTATGCAATATGTATAACTCACAAAAATCAAAAACTGATTATAACATTCATTGATACTCATGTTGCTATTTCTTTTTCATTTGCTTAAATTTGAACAAAAACGTTTGAAATCATATCACTTGTGAAATCATTGACTGGAGACTGACAAAAATTGAAAATCTAAGATCAAGACAATTCCGTTTTTGGTGAGTCACAGTTTTATAATTTGTCTGTGAACTATAATGCCTGTTACAACGGTTTTGCCTGTTTTTAAAATGATTAGGCTTACCAATCTTGTCTTTCAGGATAGCAGTGTTTTCTTTCGTCATTTTGCTTGACTGTAATAAGCCAACAATATGGTTTGACATTTTTGAAGGTTTAGGAATCTTTGTCACTCTTTAACACTTCTCCAGCTAAATAAGTTACATAAAATTTTTAAGCCGATCCGATAGTAAAAAAACCCAATAATGATATTTCAAAGTTATTTTTTGGAGAGAAATATCTCCTTATCGGACAGTGTGGATCAAAGATCAGACTGCACGTTCTGTGCAGTCTGATCTTGATCTGCACTGTCCGCAAAAGGTCAGTGAGTCGAGCTTAGTAGCCTAATGCCCCCTTCACACTTACGGATTTTTCTCACGAGTCCTTACGGATGTCACATATCCGTAAAAGTACACGGATTGTTACGATCTGGCCGCTTTTACGAGCGGTTTACGAGTAATTAATGTCCGTTTACGATTTATTACGGGTTGTTACGATGTATTTACGGCAAATATCTACGATTTGTTCCGAGTTATTACGGACAAATACGAGCATGTTACGACATTTTAAGAGCTCTTTACGGATTGTAACGAGTATATTACGGATGGTTACGATTAATGTAGTCATTTACGTGTAATTACGACATGTTAACGTGTTGTTACGAATAGTTGCGAGTAAGTTAGGAGTATTTACGAGTCCTGTTTTTCTTTTGTGCGAAAAGCATGCAATTCTCTGAGTATCATCATTCAACAGCTGACATCCAGCGAGACAACATGGCATACGAGAGAAACAGATTGCAATTATATCAACACCTTCTACAATTGCTCCTTCACCTAGCAGAACGGGAAGATGCCCAGCAGCAAGTAGATATTCCTAGGCAGAAGAGACGTTCAGCACGCTGAAGATTTTGGTGCAGGACCTGGCTGACACGCAGGACCCTCTTTGGGCAATATGACCATCTCCTGATAACAACTGAAAGGAACTGTTCAATTTTGCACGCTTTTATACCATTTCTAAATCGTAAAGTATACGTATGTATTCGTAAAGTACTTGTACATATCCGTAAATTGCTCGTAATTAAGTCTTATCAATCCGTTAAGCAATCGTATCTGAACGCAATTAAAATCGGTAACGTCACTTGAGCACTCGTAATATTCCGTAAAAGAGTCGTAAACTAACCGTAACAAATCGTAAAGCAAATTGTTTACGAGACATTTACGGATTCTTGGGAGTAGTTTACGAAGGGTTACAACCGGTTTACGATACTTACGGATTGTTACAAGTTATTTACGAGTTAATTACGGAAAATTTTATCCGTGGACACTCGTAAGAAAATTTTTGACATGTCAAAAATGTTGTCTCTACTTTCACGGATCCTCACGAGTGTCTGCGAGTTGTGACGAATTATTAACGGATGCGAACGAGTTATGTACGGATGCTTGCGATTGACTACGAGTTGGCAATCCGTAAGGACTCGTAAGAAAAATCTGTTAGTATGAAGGCGGTATAAGGGTTAAGTGGACTTCATGCGACAATCTCATGTAATTCTGTAGTCGGAAAGGCGTTCATATTGCAGCTTTATTTTCATTTTATTTTAGTTTTATTACATTAGGCTTTGTTTTGTTCTTTTTATTTGTTTACACATGCTTTATTGTTCGTATATCTTTACAGTAATCAGAAACACCGTTTAATTATTTTCTTTCGTGTGATATAACCAGCTCTGAAAATAAAGAATGTAAAGAAATGTTTTATGCATTTTCGTTTAATGATTTATGCCCCTCTTTTTTCCCGTTTCAATACAAATGAGTCATGCTCTGGCAAAAGGGGGCTTAATGCATCTCCGTGATGCAGGATCTATTATATCCATTTTCTATAACAAATGACTGAATCATGAGGTTGAATGGTCCATGGACATTCAGAAAATTGACGAAAAGCAAAAAGTTTCGGCCTAGGTCAGCCTGCGCGGACTGCGCAGGCTGACCTGGGTCGATATTTATTGCAAATGCATAAAGCCCCCTTTCCACAGAGCATGGCTCAAATACTAGATAACGCCATCTACAGGAACTATTCATAAATTTTCAAACTAACCATCTCAGAGGCTCTATCAGAATGTCTCATTCAAGCAGAATGCTCGTCTTTGACCTAAGAATAAGAGCAATACGTAGGATGTTTGTTGAATGTCACGTATACATGATACATGAGTAAATACTTAACTGTGCTTACCACAAAATGCCTTTTTCGATTGATACAGAGGTTACTGGTAGAAACTAGACTCTCATCATGGAGGTTCCAAATCTACAGTGAGTGAGATTTTACGATGGAATTTACCAACATCTTGGTACGAGCGCTTGAGAAATTTCCAGGAGGCAGTCTTCGAGACTGAATTAGCCCGAACTTGCTAAATCAGTAAAATGAAACTTACAAGTCGACAGTATAATCCCAAATGTTGCTATTTCAATGTTTTTTTCCCGGGGAAAAGTATCTCCATATCGGACAGTGTAGATCCAAGATCAGACTGCACGTTATGTGCAGTATGATCTTGGTCTACACTGGCCGCAACAGGTACCTCATTCGCGCTTAGCAGCCTAGGGGTAAATTAAGATACTGGGCTTGTTCTGCATGCTTTCGCGGTCATCTACCATTTCAACTAATCAGAAGCGGGAAAATGGTTCCGTTCCAAATGGGCGCTGTCCGCTGACCGACTGTGATCGAGCCCGGTCGGGAAAATGAAAGAAATCTTTCAGGAGTAAAGTGGTGTTATATTGAACATTTGTTTTTTCGGGACAATCCTCAGGAACTGAAAATAAATAAAATGGCTTCATGTCCAAACTGAGCGGCTATCACAGTTAGGAAAACATGCTGCACTAATCGTGTTGCTACTGCTAGTCTTTAACAGAGAAATGGTTGGGAAACTTTAAGCCAAAGATAGTGCAAACAAAACTGATTCTTTTTAGTGAAATGGTGAATATTCTCGAAATTATATTAATTGTCTTGTTCTGCTTACAGTGTAAAATCCACAACAACTGTCTGACCTGCTCTTTCTATGTTTTTGTTTATGATTTTTCTCCTCTCTTTCTCTGAAAATTACTTCTATTGCAAATGACAGCAGATCATAAATTGTCTGTGACACAGAATTAAAGAATGACTTCCCTATTAACAGACCAGTAATTACATCGTAACACTACAGACAATTCTACTGATATAATTTACTACAAGCAACTTTAAATGTGTCTCCCTTCGAGATAGTTCATTTTAGCTTCCAACTCCCTATATATGGATATGTAAAATCTCACGTAGGTTTGCATTCCCAATAAAAGTTCATTAAACGAAAGAAATGTTGTTATGAGTTATTAAACACGCATTGTATTGTCCATAAAAGAGACCAAACACAGCTCTGTGATAGAAGTGTATGCTCGGGACAAAAAATAGTTGCATGAGAACACACACTTCTAGAAGTTAATGCTCTGGTTGAAAAGTAGTTCCAAAGAAACATGTTCCTGATTTTTAAATCTGAAAACAAAACAAATCTTAGTTTTGTCACCAAAGTCGATGTCAACAGTTGAACTGATACAAAAATGTTGGTAAGCGAGCGTGAAAATAGGTGTAAGAATACAGAGTTTTGGTCCATGTGCTTTTAACGTCACATGTAACTTAACTAAAACGAGTTTAATAGGAAACATCGTAATTGCTATATTACTCTGAAAACGAGGATAGTTATTTGAAAAAAAAAAAGTACATTCTACGCCAAAGCACATAAGGTCTTGCTCATCCCGGATGCGTTGGGATAACTCTTTACCAAACAGTAAAAGAAATTTGACTGGTCCAAATTGAAAGCATTTACTGACGACAGAATAAATTTAGCTGAAATGATGGTAATTGTCTATGAAAGAAGATCTATAGAAAACCTTTTAGGGAAAAGCAGAAAATGCTGGAGCTGCCAGCATTTTCTCCTTTTCTCATAAGGTTTAAAAAAGAATTATGGTCGTGAAAACTTGCGGTTACTAGTGTGTGGTTAAGGGTTAAAACAAATTAGATTCCTTATAAAACGCATGTACATGTAGTTCATTGTTCTACGGCTTGTTACAGGTGAATTCTTCTTCAGATAAAAATAAATATTTTATGTGACAAATATCTAGAACCCGGATATTTCCCATTCACTATTGAAAATTAATGATTACTAGATTACTAGTGTTATTACAGTTCATGTCTCGACTTCTTGTATATGCAAATGAGTGTCTCAGGTTGTTCTCTGAATATTTAGCCTGCATTAGGTTCTCCATCTAGCTGATACCTTCCATTTTGGCCAACGTGTTTCTTCAGTTATGCCTTATTGTCATAATATGGGAGTTTGCAGTGGATGAACTTCGAAGACGAAGATGAACTTTCCAATTACAAAAGTGGGTTTGACGCACATGCGCTTGGTTTTTGACAAACTTCAAACCTCTTATATATAACAGATAAGACAATTTGTCCAACTATATTACCTGACGAACACCAACCTGAGTAAATTATCAGCATTTTTCACATATTTCTAAACTTAAATGGAAAAAAGTCATTAATTCTATCGTGTTCTGTCATACTGGACGAATCTGATTGGTCAAAGCTATTTTTAGCATTACGCCGTTCTTTCAAGGCTGACATTGAAATTTAGCTGTCTATTCGGATTCCTACAACATATTCACCGCGGTATTTGAATTTCTATCTCGCGGTTGGATGAGAAAAATTTGTCGGCCTCCAAAGTTTCGATCTTAATTACTCGCTTAATATTTATCCGTTTATTCCATTCTGTGTATTAGATTGAAGATAAATTACAGTAAAACGTGAAACAAAAATCTACGAATTTTTCCATCGCAGTTCAGAAACGTGTAAAACTACTGGCAGATATTAGGGGGTCGTATACGATACCCTGATTTTTTACCGTACAATCTCGTATTTAAATGATGCTGAGGAATAATGCTTTGGAAAAAATTGTTGTAAATGGATGAATTGCTAGTAATCGACATTTTGTCATTTTGCCATGATTTCATGTTTTAAGTGGAATTTAATTTGTTGTCTGCAAATACTTTCAATATGGACATGGATAAAATGTTGTCGTCTAGTAAATAGTTAAGACGTTTATCATAATTGGCGTGCAACACACGAAACGGGGTCTTCGGACATATGCGTAAAAGTGTGTCGTCCCAGATCAGCCTGTGCAGTCTGTGACTAATCCGAGACGACACTTCCCGTTTTTGTGCGATTTTCTGTTTCACGAAAGTCTACTGTATGAAAAAAACCTTATGTGGTCGTAAAGTGCCGTCTCGGATTAGCCTGCGCGGATTGCGCAGGCTAATCCGGAACGACACTTTACGCAAATGTCCGAAGGTCTCATTTTACATATTGCGGGCCATATTATTGACAAGTGAAACATATATCTTCAAATCCAATTTTCTTTGACATTCATCCATTCAAAACTTTCAATAGTAAAGTCGGTTCTATATTTATACATGGTATAATGACTACATACCTGTCTACATAAAGTTTTAGGGGTTCTTAAGTTTCTTTCAAAACGTGAAGTGGTTTTTTATGGATTAATCACACAAAACATCTGCATATCGCTGCGTATTTAATCTCACACTGTGTATAGAGGAAAATGAGAAAGAAGGACGGAACTGATAACAGACAGACAGACAGACGCAGAAAAAAAAGAGACAGAGAGAAAGGGTGAGAAACAGAGACATACAGACAGGCGGAGAGAGAGAGACAGGGGTGGAAGAGAGAGGTGGGAAGAAGAAGGGAGAGAGAGATGGGGAGGGAGATGGAGAGATGGAGGATGGCGGATGAAGGTTTTGATTATTCAGTAGACTGTTGTCGTCATCTACCATTTAGAACTTGCGGTCTTATCTCGCTTTTAAGATTGCTCTAGGGTCGTATTTACCATCCGTGCTCATTCTAATTTCCAAACCGAACAATCTGATTGGCTGAGACAGATCGTCTCAGCCAATCACACAGTTCGATATGGAATTTAGAGTGAAAATTACATATCGAATTTGTGATAGATATAAATAATGGTAGAAAATCATTGAAATAGCGAAGTGGGTATTTTATCCCGATTTCGTGTATATAGCTATTGTATACAAAAGATGTACATGTACATAAATCAAGTAACGATGCTGTCTAAAACGTGCAACAAAGATGTTAAGATGTATTCACGAAGAAACAGATTGTTCAGTCGGTGAGTACTGAACATCTGCCACCTCGTTTCTCTGAAAAAGAATCGTGTAAAAAGAAGAATGATCAATAGAGATTACAGCAACCAACAATGACAAACAATAAATGATTTATGTGTGAACTTTGGGATTAAAAAAAAAGAAGCAACATACTCTTTATAGATCTACTGATGTTTGGTTTTAGATATCATTTTATATGAGGCATGCTCTGGCAAAAGGGGGCTTAATGCATCTCTACTCTGCATCATACTGAGCAAGTCATCACCTGATTATGGATCCATAAAATCCATTTTATCTAGAAACCGACTGATTCATGAGGTACACCGGTCCCTTGACATGCAGAAAATTGACCAAAAGCAAAAAGTTTCGGCCCAGGTCAGCCTGCGCGCAGTGCGCAGGCTGACCTGGGTCGATACTTTTTGCAAATGCATTAAGCCCCCTTTTCACAGAGCATGTCTCATATGTTTTATCTTTGAAATAGATAACTGGACAAAGAGATAAATAAATGAACGAATAAATAAGTGACTCTTGAATCCATGAAATAAACAAATCGATGAATTTATATCATTTTAATATCTGGTCTCTCTGAAATAGATAAATGGACAAAGAGATAAATAAATGGACGAGTAAATAGATGAATATTAAATCCATGAAATACACAAATCGATAAATTTATATCATTTTAATATCTGGTTTCTCTGAAATAGACAAATGGACAAAGAAATAACTAAATGAAGGAGTTAATAAATGAATATTGAATCCACGAAATAATAAATCCGTAAGTAGATAAATAAATAAATAAACAAGATATGAGCCATGCTCTGTGAAAAAGGGGCTTAATGCATCTGCGAAAGGAATCGGTTCAGGTTAGCCTGCGCAGTCCGCGCAGGCTGACCTTGGCCGAAACTTTTCGCTATTGGTCAATTTTCTGTCTGTCAAAGGACCAGTCTACCTTATGATACAGTCGGTTGTTAGATATAATGGATTTTATGGCTCCCTTAGTATGTGATGGCTTGAGTAGTATCATGCATCACGGAGAGGCATTAAGCCCCCTTTTTACAGAGCATGGCTCATATAAAGAATTCGAATGCGATTGGAACTATGAAATCAGTTTTAATCATTGGTGAGGTTAATCCGTATGATCGTAAAGTCACTGAACTGTTCACATAACGTTAACCCTTCACCCTTAGAGCCCCGAATTTATGAAATAAACCTTTTCAGTGAACTAAAATCATCCAAAATATTGTCATTTCAAGGTTGTTTTAGCCAGAAGGTGTATTGAAGTAGCTGACAGTGTAGATCAAAGATTACACTGCACGTTCTGTGAAATCTGATCTTGATCTACACTGTCAGCAAAAACAAGTTAAGTTGGTTCCAGCGCTTTAAGGGTTAACTCTTTACCACACAACAAAATTTTAGACTTGTCTAAATTGGAAGAATTTGCAGACGACGATTTAGATATGGCTGAAATGATGGAATATGTCTTTGATAGGGTAGAAAACATTGTGGGAAAGGGAGAAAATGCTGGTTACCAGCATTTTCTCCTTTTCCCTCAATGTTTTCAAAAGGCTTCTTCGTCAGGGTCGTAAAAACTCGTTATTTATTGTGTGGTTAAGGCGTACCCTGATAAATAAGTAAAATGAACTTTGAAGCCGATAGTGAAAACCCGAATAAATGTTATTTCAAATGTATTTTTTGAAGAAAAATACCTTCTTGTCGGACAGAGTAGATCCAAGATCAGACTGCACGTTTTGTGAAGTCTGATCTTGATCTACGCTGTCCGCAAATAGGTCAGTGAGTACCCCTTAGCAGCCTAAGGATTAAACCGCCGGAAAAAATCAAAGCGTTGAAAGCACTGGTGTGGCATTTGTCAATTGAGCCACTGTGTGGAATTAATAATGTGAGAAATAAACAATAGAAATAGTTTCAAAATATTCGCTTGAAAGTCTACCTACTATATAGTCATGCATAATGCGATAGAGAAGCGTGCAATCTTGTGGAACGAACAAGTCCTGGCGAACAAGCCTAGGGACGAATAAGTCCAGGGACGAACAGGTTTTAGGACGGACAAGCACGGTATGTTTGTATCATTACGCCAATAGAAGGTCTTAGCGGGTCAAGCTATTTTCGATAAATAAAAAGTATTTCTACGGTCGATTACCTAATCCAATTCATTGTAATACGCCATTTTCGATTTCATATCTAAGCGCAATCGAAACACTTATTTGTCGTAGGAAAAACGAGTTTAATTGGGTTTACTTCCTTCGGTTTTGCACAAACTATGATACACGATTTTCAAAATGCCGTATTGATCTCATAGTGGCATTGTCTTCGACAAATGCCACAAAAAACCAATGGAATATTTCATTCTAGAATAAGACCCGTATAATTGTAAATGCTGCCGTTTTGTCCATAGTGTATAAGCAAAGCGGACAATGTAGATCAAAGATCAGACTGCACTTTTTGTGCAGTCTTATCTCGTTCTACGCTGACCGCAAAGCAACTATAGTAAATTAAGGCACTTTAACCCTTTACCACACAATAACGACTTTTAACGACCCTAAGACAGAAGCCTTTTGAAAACATTGTGGGAAAAGGAGAAAATGCTGGTAACCAGCATTTTCTCCTTTTCCCACAATGTTTTCTGCCATTTCACAGACAATAAGCCACACTGAAATTGTCGTCTGCAAATGCTTTCAATTTGGACCAGTTTAGCATTTTGTCGTTTGGTAAAGGGTTAAAAGTTAATTCTTGTACATAAACCCGACCACTTTCGACGGCTGAATATACAATCAACTGACACGCAGAAAGGTTTTTATCTCTCTGGATAAATGAGTGAACAGTGTTAATCCAAGATCAGACTGCACATTCAATGCAGTCTGATTTTAAAATATGCCGTCCACAAAAAGCCCGTCTTCGCCTGTGGTGCTGAGAAAATTAAAGTGTTGCTTTCTAAATAAAATGAAACAGTCGAGTTTATAAGCGTCGTTTTAAAATATATGCCAAGCCTCCGTAGCTCAGTCGGTAGCGTACAGGACTTGAGAACAGGAGGTCGCTGATTCGATCTCCGGCTTGGCCAATTTCTTTCCGAGGACTGATGATAGTCATCGCGACAGGATTAATTCCTCTCTCACCGCTGACCATTGTTTCGACGATGGTTATGTGGGAAAACAGCCAGCGGCTTGGAAAGAATATTGTGCGGAGTACTGGAAAATGAAACTCATGGAAAGCATGGATAGGCGCACTGGCCGCCGTGATACAACTGAAATAATGTTGAAAACGGCGTTAAACACCATACAATACAATACAATTTAAAATATATAACAAAGAATTCTACATTAACTATGTAAAAAACTGTGTGGTAAAAATTCGGAATTGTTTGTTACGAGCAATTTCAGCTCATGTCGCAATAGATAGAAAGATAGATAAATAACTAAATGATTATATAAGATACAATGTAAATTGTTCAATGAAAGGCTTAGAATTTAGTTGGATTATTGTAATTCGGCGATTTGCCGCAATCCTATTATAAATGCTTTACCCAATAGAGTCTCATTGAAAACACCATTAATACCATTTTAACTTACTATTATTCTAACGTATTGTAGACATTTCCACGGGTATTCCATATGATAGAGAAAACAGTGTGATAAATGCCAGTTCTAAAACAAAATACCTACTTGTTGCACATATTTACGGTAACTGTTGCTTTACTTGAAAACAACTTGGTTTTTTCTGTTTCCGATTTCTGTACCCTTTACCACATAATTCCGAGTTTTTACGACCCGGACAGAGAAGGCCTTTGAAAACATTGTGGGGAAAGGAGAATTGCTTTTCTTATTTTCCGACAATATTTCCTACCTTTTTTACCCTTGACCAGCTAAATAAGTAAAATGAAACTTTCGAGTCGATAGTAAAATCCAAAATATTTCAAAGTTATTTTTTGAGGAAAAAATCTCCTTATCAGACAGTGTAGATCAAAGATCAGACTGAACGTTTTGTGCAGTCTGATGCTGATCTACACTATCCACAAAAGGTCCTTGAGTCTCGCTTAGCAGCCTGTTATTTGAAGAGAAATCCCATGATTTCAGACACGTTTAATTTATCGTCTGTAAATCCTTTCAGTTTGGTCAAGTCTAAAATTTTGTCGTCTGGTAAAGAGTTAACTCCGTTCGTGTCAAAGAACAAAATTCTTCATGGAG
Organism: Tridacna gigas; assembly: GCA_945859785.2. Taxonomy (NCBI): domain Eukaryota; kingdom Metazoa; phylum Mollusca; class Bivalvia; order Cardiida; family Cardiidae; genus Tridacna; species Tridacna gigas. Next base: position 70,340,859 of record OX244029.2, read on the forward strand.
GAATGAAACTTTACGACTCCAACAAAAACGAAGAGGTTTTTATGTTTCGTAGATGAGAATCCAGTACTAGACGGTGTAACCCCAAGATCAGACTGAACTCTCTGTGCCCTCTGATTTTGATTTAACACCGTCTGCGAAAATTTCCTCTGTCGCCAATGGCGTTGAGGGAAGTTGTATAGTTGTATTAAATTTTTGGGAAAGGTACAATTCCAATCGCAAACACAAATATTTAGCCTATATTTGAGCCATGCCCTGCGGAAAGGAATATTAATGCATCTGCAAAAAGTATCTACCCAGGTCAGCCTGCGCAGTCTGCGCAGACTGACCTGGGCCGAAACTTTTTGCTTTTGATCAATTCTCTGAATGTCCAGTAACCAGTCTAACTCATGATTCTATTTATCTATTATTATATCTTACTTGGAACAAATGCATTACAGAGATGCATTAAGCCCCCCCTTTTTTAGCTCACTTATATGTGACTTTCTAAACTCTTTCAGCGCCAAATATATGAACCATGCTCTGTGAAAAGGGGGCTTAATGCACCTACGAACAGTATCGACCCAGGTCAGCCTGCGCAGTCCGCGCAGGCTGACCTGAGCCGAAACTTTTCGCTATGGGTAAATTTTCTGTATGTCAAAGGACCATTCTACCTCCTGATTAAATCGGCTGTTGAAAACAAAAAGTGGCTGTTATGGATCCATAAGTGTGTGATGACTTGCTTGATACCATGGAGATGCAATAAGCCCCCTTTTGCCAGAGCATGGTTCATTTACATGTATACCCGACCGCTCTCGACGACTGAAAATATAGGGCACTGAAACTTCTATCTTTCAAGCTTGGCGAGACATTCGGACGATACAGATAAAAGATCAGGCTGTACGTTCTGTGAAGCCTGATCTTAATCTACACCTGCAAAGGCCTCTGTTTTCGCCTTTGGAGCTGAAAGGATGAAAACCAAACAAACACACTTTTGCATGTACTCCTTACAAAATAGTGAATAACAAGAATCTTTTCATTGAACAGCAGTATTGCAAAAAGCAGAAAAGCCTGTCTAAAAGCACCCTAAAATTTCCTGCACAATTTCAATGTAGTATTCATAGAGGAACATGAGTATTTATGTATTATCATTTTTATCAAACGAGTTGACTAAAATGTATGACGCGAGCCTTTGCGAGCGTCAGATACATTTTAGTCGACGAGTTTGATAAAAATGATAATACATAAACACGAATGTGAGATTCTATTTATCACATAAAACAAATGACAGGCAAAAAATATCCTACATCATCACCTTTAGCCTATACACCATTCACGGGTCTATGTTTACAGTTGTAGTTCGGTTTCAAATGTGTACATACAAGTAGATAGATCTTTGACATTTACTCCGAAAGTAGAAAGAAACAGTTTCTAGAGAGGATGAGTCCGCCTAATTTCGCAATTTTGTTGATTTGAAAGACTTTCGCTGCGTTTCTTGGTTATTATTAAACATGAAAATCAAAAACTTTCCACGCGTATATGTCTTGGCAACAATGACGTCATTTTTCCGCGAAACGGCGTAGTCGCACAAAGTCTGGCACGTGCTGTGGTTGGTTTCTCCGGCTTCATGCGCTCATGACAAAAAACTGAATAGAACCGGAACCCAAAAAACGATAATACACTAGTGTATTATCAAAAATAAGTCATGCCGGGGGGGGGGGGGGGGTTTATGTGATAAAACATATTACGGGATAGTGAAACAAACGAATGAAATAATGTATGATAGTACGAAAAAAATGATCTATAGTATACCTCTGCTGGTGCGTAACTGGGGAAGTTTAACCAACCTGCATTCGTGTACATTGTAACATTATGAGCTCCATAAAAGTTATGTGGAAATATTCATTCAGTAAAAGAAGACCCAGTCATTAAGAGTTCAGGTGTTTCCTAAAAAACCCACAAAGCAGATCCGAGACCAGACAGCATCTTTAGTGCAGTCCAATCTTGATCTTCATTGTCTCCAAAGCAATTTTTGTTCACTTTTAACCCTTCACGATACAACAAAATTGTACCCTTGTCCAAATTGACAGCTTTTGCAGGTGACAAATCATAATTATGTTGCTTGAATAATGAGATTTATCCCTGAAAGAGTAGAAAACATTGTGGAAAAAGGAGAAAATGCTGGTTACCAGCATTTTCTCCTTTTCCCACAATGTTTCCATAAGGCTTCTCCCTCGTGGTCGTTAAAACTCGGACTTGTGTGGTATAGGTTTAAGGTTCCTGCATGGCCCAGTGGATATGGCGCTTGATTTAGGATCGGCAAGACGCTGTTCTATCACCGCTGGCGGCGCTTGTCACGTCGGATTGTCCTCGGGCATGGTACTGCAGGTCCACAGCTAAGTACTGCCGAAACGCGGGAATAAATGATTAGTCTGGGTGTTGCCGCGATATCACTGATTTACGAAGTTAAAACAGTGGGGGAAATCAAACAAAAAGTTAAAGTGTCTCAGTTGACAAGAAGCTTGATTTATGGTCCGGAAGACGCAGTTCTATCACCGCTGGCGGCGCTTTTCACGCCGGGTTGTCCTCGGGCAAGGTACTGCAAGTCCCCAGTTAAACACTGCTGAAAAGCGGAAACAGGTGATTTCGTTGAGGTGTTGCCGTGATATGACTGGATTAAAAAGTGAAAATATTGGGGGAAAAAAACCACATTCAAACAAACAAGCAAGTAAACAAACTGCCTTTTCCCTAATTTTTCCAATGTCAAGGAGAGAAATTGAAAGGTATATATCTTCGGTTGAATGAGAAATGGCGCACTTAATCCTTCTCTCAATAAAGATATGTTTTAGTTTCAAGACTTTCAGATATTGTCACATACACAAGAGAGAAACTAGAGCTACTGAGCTCGGGGAATTTCTCCACGTGCCACATCATTTTACCGATTTCTGCTTTATCAAAGAATGAAAGTTTTTTTTTGCCCTTTTTTGGAAAATAAAAACGAATCAAACATATGTACAATATTTTCAATAAAGGTGTTGGATATACCCTTTCGGCTGAAAAATACCAAACATGCACAATATTCAGGTGATAGAATATCTATATATTCCAGGTTCAAAGCATCTTTCAACAGAACATTTTTGGGAAAATGTCGGATGGTGTAGATCTAAGATCAGACTACACGATCTGTGCAGTCTGATCTTGGATCCACCTTGTCGACAAAAACCCACAAAAATTACGTCAAGCGTTAAATCTACCCCGGACTTCACGCAGAAAGTGAAATGTTTGATTAACAATAGAAATATACCGCATTGCGACAAAGTTTGAATAGAGTGGTGGCGGGGTCGGCCTGTCGTTCTATATCGCTAGTCACTTAACAACTAGATAACACAGAAGATCGGGTACCTTCACTGCGTGGATATCAGCAACTTTTATCATTGACAAAATGGTACGTCTACCACTATGAATATTTGATTTTTTTTTTTATTTCTATATAGGGCTTTGCTTTTCGTTTGTTTCGCTAATCAAGGAAAATAATGTAATATACTTTCTTTTGCACCGCTTACATCGATTTATCTCTCTCTCTCTCTCTCACTCGTCCTCTCTGTCTCTCTGTCTGTCTGTAGAGATAGTCAAATAGACTCTTCGAAAATTCTTATCATTTGAGTCACTTATTCTGTCGTATGCAAAATGCTCTCAATTTGGACAAGTCTTGTTCTCTACCAGACGCAAAAATTTTAGACTTGTCGCTACTGTAAGCATTCGATTTGAAAGTAACACCATTTCTTACTGGCTAAAACATTTTGGTTAGCCAATCAAAGGTTGCCTTACTTCCTAAAATAGAATATAGACTCAAAAAAAAAAAATTAGATTTATCTTTACTGTAAGCATTCGTACGACATTAATTTATCCTTATCCTGCTAAATAACTTGAATGAAACTTTCAAGCTGACGGCAAAAACCTTGACTGTTTCAAAGCTATTTTTGTGCAAAAATACCTCCATATCGGACAGTGTAGATCCAAGATCAGACTGCACGTTATGTGCAGTCTGATCTTGGATCTGCATTGTCCGCAAAAAGTCATCGAGTCGCGCTCAGTACCCTAAGGGTTAATTTTTTTTCTGGAATAATAGATTTGGTCATTGAAAGGTTAGAAAACATTGTTGGAAAATGTGATAATCATGTTCTGGATATCGGCATTTTCTCTTTTTCTCCGGTGATATTTTGAAAAACCCTTTTCCTTGAGGTCATAAAGATCGGGGATAGTTTTGTGTACGTTGACCCTTTACCACACAATCCAGAGTTCTTACGACTCTCGCGGAGAGGCCTCTTGAAAACCTTGTAGGAAAACGAGAAAATGCTGGTAATCAGCATTTTCTCCTTTTTTCCCACGATGGTTTCTTTCTCGTCAAAGACAGCAATCATCCATTGAGCCACATATGAGATGTCGTCAGCAAAGGCTTTGAATTCGTCGGAGACCAATTTTTCATCGTTTGGTAAAAGATGTTAAAACCTTTATCACACGATCCCGACTTTTAGCGACCCTTCGAAAGAGGAATTTTGAAAACATTGTGGAAAAAGGAGAAAATGCTGGTAACCAGCATTTTCTCCTTTTCCCACAATGTTTTCTACCCTTCTGAAAACGAATTTCAGTTTTTCAGTCACATTTATGTTGTTGTCTGCACTCTGCAAATGCTTTCAATTCGGAATAGCTTAACATTTTGTCGTTTGGTAAAGATTTAAGACGTAAGCAATCCAACAATACACATTTTACTGCCAGTCAAGGGTATTCTTGTTATAAAACTGTTTTTGCTTGCAAAAGAGGGGTGCAAGATATAGAAGATCTACGTAGTTGTGATGTTAGCGAGAACTCGAATTTGGCCCCTCTCGCACAAGGAAGCGGACTCTTAACCGGGAAGAACAATGTATTATGATATGAAGTCCTCCCTTCAAGCACATATAATATCAAGTTTTGACCTGTTCTTGTAACTGTGTAAACATTTTACGTGGATTAGCGGGGGATTTCCTTTTCTCCTTCATGTATTCAAAGATTTTACATTACACACAGCTCTGTCCATTTGTGTGTTTTGAAATATATCTAAAGCTCTTGTATTTTTCGGCGTAGCTGAATATGCTGGCTTCTGACCTACTTTTTGATATTGATAAGAAATGAATGAACAGAAATTTGTGATTGGTCAAAAATGAAGAGGAGACGCCGTCTGTCTTTTAAAAAGATATTTCTTGTTTCTGTTTCGTTTAATTTCATTTCCGTGGTAAATGTACACAAGGTTAAGATGTTTGTTAGCCAGTACACCGGAAATTAAACAGCCTTACCACGCACAAAAAAAAAATAGATTCAACTTCTTATTAAAGTGGCGCCATGAAGTAAGCGGAATAATACAAGAAAACCTGTATAGGAGAGTGTTCGATAAACCCTTTTAGTTTGTTCATAAATAAAACTCATTTTTTCTGTCAAGAGTGAATAAATGCAGTATAAAACGACATGAACATTACAATATCAACGATGTTTTGGCTAGGTTATATGGGGGAAACCCCGAACAGTGTAAAACCAAGACTAAACTAAACATACAGCCTGGTTGTAATCTTTGCTGTGCGCTATTTAACCCTTTTCCACACAATCCCGAGTTTTAACGACCCTGGAGAAGAAGCCTTTTGAGAACATTGTGGGAAAAGAAGAAAATGTTGGTAATCGGCATTTTCTCCTTTTCCCACAATGTTTTCAACCCTATCAAAGATAGAAATCCTCATTTGAACTACATTTAATTTGGTCACGTACAAAGAAATTGTCGTTTGGTAGAGAGTTAAAAATCGCTCTGCATGCTATATCAATACCGCGTGAAACAAGTTTAAGGTAAACGACTAAAAAAAAAAGGATGATTAAAATGAAATGACATGACTACGCTAGTTTTAACCCTTATACTGGTAAATAAGTTAAAACTTTCAAACCGATAGTAAAACAGGAAAATAGGAATAATGTTATTGCAAACTTATTCTTTTGGAGAAAAATATCTCCTTATCGGACGGTGTAGATACAAGATCAGACTGCACGTTCTGTGCAGTCTGATCTTGATCTACACTGTCCGCAAAAGGTCAGTGAGTCGCGCTTAGCAGCATAAGGATTAATACGTTACGAGCAATTCATTTATTTGAATATTTTCTTAGATGAAAAACAGTCTTAGCCTTGTTCTCAAGAGTTTGATACATTTGAAAGTAACATAATTTCTGAATGGCTAAACCATTTCTGATTGGCTAAACCAAGTTTATTGACTAAAAGTTTATTGGCTAAAACCAATCAAAAGTTGCGTTACTTTCTAAGGATAGAGTAAGACTTGGAATGAAATTAAGAATGATTGGTGAATACGGACCCAGGTGTCACAAGTAGTGATCATGACGGTCGATAGATTTGTGTTGCAGCAGTTCTGAACGTCTCCGTAAGTTTTCCCCGTAACTTTTAGAATCCTACTCCCTCAAAATGAAAGGCCAGGCAGTTGAAGGGGGAAGGAATGGTTCGAGAACCGTTATGGAAATAAATTACGCTTGTCGAGATGTCATAAATAACGCCGTAAATAGGTTTACCACAGAAAATTGGGATGGGACCTCTCGTGCTGTGCTCGTGGCTGTTACGACTTCAGGAAAGCATGAATAGGTGCATTGGCCACCGCGATATAACTGAAATAATGTTGAAAACGGCATGAAACACTCTTCAAACAAAAAAGCAAACAAAGAAACAAACAAGTACATCAGATTTCGTAATAAGTCTAAACCCCTGGTTACGCCCATGCTATGTTTACCCAAAGGTTTACGATAAAATATGACTTAAGAAACGACAGGGATAGTCGATTATCTTTTTATTTGGAACGCTTTAATTCTTAAGTCGCAATAGGTGAACACATGGGTTCTTGTGGACGGCATAGACCAAGATCAGACTGCACAGAATGTCCAGTCTAACCTTGGATCTATACCGTCCGCTTTTCAGTCAAGCCTTTTAAGATAAAACAAGCTTTCTCAGTTTCATTGAATTGTATTTTCAGCCGTGTGAAAGAGGTTGAGTTTGCATAAAGGGGTAACATGATTAAAAGTGGTCCTTTACTCTTTACCAAACGACAAAATTTTAGACTGGTCCAATTGAAAGCATTTGCAGACGACAAAATAAATGAGACTGAAAAAATGAAATTTGTTCTGTGAAGGGTAGAAAACATCGTGGGAAAAGGAGAAAATGCTGGTTACCAGCATTTTCTCCTTTTCCCACAATATTTTCAAAAGGCTTCTTTCTCAGGGACGTGAAAAGTCGGGTTTATGTGGTAAAGGGTTAAAGACTTAAAATTCACAGTTGCATTCAGCTTGTTGTTCTTAGCCAAACTTAACTGAGCCATGCTCAGGCAAAAGGGGGCTAAATGCGTCTCCGTGATGCATCATACCAGGCAAGTCATTATATCATTATTTACAGTATCTGTAAAATCCAGTTTGTCTAAAAAACTAAATGAATCATGAGGTATAATGGTCCTTTGATGTAGAGAAAATTGACCAATAACCAAAAAGTTTCGGCCTAGGTAAGCCTGCATGGACTGCACAGGCTGACCGGGGTCGATACTTTTTGCAGAGGTATTAAGCCCCCTTTTCACAGAATATGGCAATTTGTTGAATCCATTAACTTGCCTCAACATAATGTTTATCACTCCAAATCAGCAAATAAAAACACGGGGCAAAAAGAGAAATAAGTAGGTAGTGACATGGATGAATTAATGTGGAAAGCGGTTTTAAACACGGTTTAATCATGCCCTTTTCTCACATTATTTTCTCGAACGGTGTTGAGTAAGGGGCGTAAAATGTGATATTTTTTAGTTGTGGGTAAAAATGAGTCATAAAAGTTTATAAAATATTCGGTGTCTTATCATAAATTTTTCTGCACATGGAGAGGTAACTTGAGATAAATTATCGTGTAACGCAATATTTTGAATACTACTTGGAGAGGGAGGTAGTAGTCTGGATTACCTTCCCCTACCACTACGTTATCGGGTCGTACTCTTGTACGACGGGGTACCAGACTAAGGGAGATAGATGCAAATGCATAACGTATCGACCAGGCCGGCGTGCACAGTGTCGAAATTGGTTGCTTTTGGGGAATTTTCTGCATGCTGAGGGACCATTCTACCTCAGGATGAAGCCGGTTGTGAGACAAAGTGGATTTTTATGAATCCATAATTATATGATGATTTGCTTGGTTTAACCCTTTACCAGACGACAAAATTTTAGCCTTGTCCAAATTGAAAGCATTTGCAGACGATCATTTCAATGTGGCTCAAATGGCGCAATTTTTCTTTGATAGGGTAGAAAACATGGTGAGAAAAGGAGAAAATGCTGGTTACCAGCATTTTCTCCTTTTCCCACCATGTTTTCAAAAGGCTTCTTTCCCGGGGGCGTCAAAAGGCGGCACTGTGCTGTAAAGGGTTCATGCATGACGCAGATGCATTAAACCCCCTTTTGCCAGAACATGGCTTATATTTTCAACTCGACGTCTGTCGACGGCGGAAAATACAATCCACTGAAACTTAGAAAGAATTTTATCACATAAGCTTGACAAGGTCCAGGATCAGACTGCACATTCTGTACATTCTGATGTCAATGGTTGCCGTTCAAAAAAGTTCATGCTTTCTCCGATGGTGCTTAACGGGTATACAGTGTCAATTCGGGCGGTTGGTGTTTTTTGTCTTGGTGTTTTTCACTTATTAGACCTGCTGATAGGCTATTCCGTGAATATGCATTATCTGTGGAGGGACAAGTCGGCGAGACAGACGAAAGCATACAACACAGATCTGACGCATGATGTATGAGTTTATCTTTAAAGAGACTCTTATTTGGTTTTCCTATCAGTTTACTTAAGCACGTACTTGTCGATCGTAATATTGATTAGTGAAATACATGTACTTGTCTACAATACTCAGTCCCGACAGCTTACCTAGAGCATGCGTCACAACTCGGCCGATTCCGGTAATGCATATGACCCCGTCAGTATCAAAGACTTGTGAACGTCAAATCTTGGACCACTCAAGGGTGTTGGTGCGATCTCCACGGCTAGCCTCCTAAAAATACTAAAAGTCCTGTAGATGAGACGTTAAACTTAGGCACCGTGTCACGGTGCTATACACTCAGCACGTTGAAGAACCAGACGTAACTTAGAATGGCTTGCGTTCTGTATCTTGCACTATCGAATCCCCCGTAATATAATTAACAGTCTTCTGGGGGCGTTGCCCATGTGGTAAACCGGTGGCGACGATAAGTAAACAAAAATCAATCAATCAATCAATCGATCGATCGATCGATGAAGGAGGGGTCCATTGAAACTACTTTCAGTCACATGATCTTAAACATGGCGGCGCAAATGTACTTGATTCTTTTAACCACCTACAACAACAGCTACTGTGAAGTCATTTATATTTATCAGTCTGTCAAACCTTCCAGCGAAATTTGTCGAGCAGAAGATTAAAATAATGAACTGTTTATCGACGGGAATGTACATGTACTTAGAAGGTTTTCTATCGAAAGCTATGACTCGTCTATTTTTATCGGAGTCTTGTGATTCTAACTGAGCAATGAAGCGATCTAGTTTCGGTGAAAGAAAAGTAGACTTATACATGTACGTATCACACTACGTAATACAGCCGAGGAAATTGCCGAACTTACCCGAAGTTTGCCGAATTACCTGAGAGCTAACACGCACAGAGAATGGAAAACCGAAGTTTTCATATCTATGGACTAGCATTGTGAAATTGACATATGAAACCTTTTGAGTTCTTCGTTACTTCTAGGTTAAGTGCATAAGCCTTCAGCTGTTTAACAATTCAAACGAAAATTTTCAGATACTAGTGAAAGCCCAAACACATGTTAAATGACCGAAACATTGTTTAACCCTTTACCAGACGACAAAATTTTAACCTTGTCCAAATTGAAAGCATTTGCAGACGACAATTTCAGTGTGGCTCAAACGGTGCAATTTTTCTTTAATAGGGTGGAAAACATTGTGGGAAAAGGAGAAAATGCTGGCTACCAGCATTTTCTCCTTTTCCCACAATGTTTTCAAAAGGCTTCTCTCCCAGGGTCGTTAAACGGCAGCATTGTGCGGTAAAAGGTTAGAGCGGCATTAACCCTTTACCTCACAACCTTGACTTCTAACGACCCTGAGAAAAAACAGCTTTCAGAAGCTTAGGAAAAGGAGAAAATGCTAGTAACCTTTCCCACAATCTTTTCTGATCTGTCCGAGACAAATAAAATCATTTCAATTTGTCGTCTGCAAATGCTTTCAATTTTGACTAGCCAAAACTTTTGTCATGCACATTCAGACATACCCATAATTTCTTTACAAAACCTGTCGGCAAAATACGAATGGCTCTTAACCCTGTACCAAACGACAGATTTTCAGACTGGTCCAAATTGAAAGCATTCGCAGACGACAAAAGAAATGTGACTCTAAAGTTGAAATTTGTTTTGGGATGGGTAGAAAACATTGTGGGAAAAGGAGAAAATGCTGGTTACCAGGCTTCCTTTATTTAGGGTCGTTAAAAGTCGGGATTGTGCGGTAAAGGGTTAAGGCTCTGCTATGTATTTATGAATTTAGCTTTGAATGAATAAAATGCTGTTTCAAAAGACGATAGAAGAGAACTAACAAAAGATTAACAAGGAAAAACATCTTTATGGGGAAAGAAAACGCTTTGAATGCCAACAAGCTGTTGCATTGCGACGAAAAATCTTCACACTTACGCTGCTGAATAAATGAAACGCAAATTTCTACACAATACTAAAAGCCCAAAGTTGATTTCACCGGAAAGACAATACCGTATCGGACAAAGTAGATCAAAGATCAGACTACACGTCTTGTGCAGTCTGATCTTGATCTATGTTGTCCGCAAAAGGTCAGTGGGTCGCGATTAGCAGCTTAAGGGTTAACCCTTAGCGTGTTTTTGCGACCCCGAAAAGCATAGTCCGATAGCTCAATCAGTAACGTGCAGAGCTTGAAACTATAGGGGTGTCTCTGGTTCGATTCCGCTGATCGGTCAGTATCACGCAAAGGATTGTTGACTAGTCATTGCGACGGCAGGATGCGTCCCTCTCTCACTGCTGATCATAGTTTCGACGGTGGCTTTGGGGAGAGCAGTCAGTGGCTTGGGAAGAATAATGTGCGAACTACTGGTAAATGAAATCTTGGAAAGAATGGAAAAGTGCACTGGCCTCCGTGATATAACTGAATTCAAGTTGAATACAGTCTTAAACACAAGAGAATCAAATAAAGCGACCCGGAAAAAGAACGCTTTCTTAAGAAAATATCATGGTTAAAAAAGGAGTAAATACTTTTAGCCAGCATTTTCCTCTGTTCTCTCTATGTTTTCTTTTTCCTTCAAACAGAAAAGTCCTCATGTGCCCTCATATTACATGATGGTCTGGGAATATTTTCAATACGGACGAGTGCAACATTTTCTCATCTGGGGTAAAGAATTAACCCTTGAAGCATTTTTCACTACATTAGGTCGCCTTTGCGGCCAATGTAGATTAAGATCTAACGGGACATAACGTGAGTAGTATAGGAGGGTAGACCTCGGACAAAACGCGTTTTGTCCGAGGTCTACCCTCCCTGAGTGCCATTTTGTCCGAGGTCTACCCTCCCTGAGTGCCATTTTTGTCCGAGGTCTACCCTCCCGAGCAGAAAAAATGCCGCATCACTGCAATTTTGGCGTGATTCGGTTTCCGCGACATATGAATACAATAATAAATAGTCCGTTACTAGTCTCGGGAGGGTAGACCTCGGACAAAAGTAGTTCCGGCAGTTGGTTCAGGTAGAAACCCTCGTTGGACTTAGTCTTTTTTTGGAGGGTTGATCTTTCTCTCTCTATTACCGTCGGACTTAGTCTTTTTTCCACAATTGGATTAAAAAGTAGTTCCGGCTGATGTAAACAAGTAGTTCCGACTGATGTAAACAAACGTAAACAAACGTTTTGATTGGTCGAGACGTTTTCCCGCCAAAATTCGATGGGTTATTTCCCCTTTTCAGCTTGGATCAACCCAAAGACCCTTGTTGGACTTAGTCTTTTTCACAATTGTATTAAAAAGTAGTTCCGCCTAATGTAAACAAAGCAGGTTGGTTCAGGCGGAGTCTATCGTTGGACTTAGTCTTTTTTCCACGATATGGATTATATTCTCTACTTACGCTGGGCCAGCCAGAGAGCATCGTTGGACTTAGTCTTTTTTCCGTCTTTGTTCGGCTGAGAGCTGTTGTTTCTCTATCACCGTGTTGGACTTAGGCTTTTTCTCTGTCATCGTTGGACTTAGTCTTTTTTCTCCGTCTTTGTTCGTCTTATCCTTTCTCTATCAATGTTTGACTTAGTCTTTTTTCACCACAATATGGGTTATTTTCCCTCCTCAGCTTGGTTCAGCCAGAGATCATCGTTGGACTTAGGCTTTTTCCGTCTTTGCTCGTCTATCTTTCTCTACAACCGTTGGACTTAGTCTTTTCTTTGGCTCCTAGCAATATGATCTTTAGACATTACCTAACTATATGATCTGAGTGTGGGTTTTTTCCGACATTTCCCGGAAATCACATCGTCTAGACTTACCCAACCTTAGGTTTTATTCGTCCCTAGTTTCATTCGTCCCTAGTTTTTAATCTGCAAATCTTTTTAAAAATTGTAAAAATTTTTATCCGAAAATTTTTATCCGAAATTTTTAAGCGTAAAAATTTTTTCTATCGCTAAATTTTTTTCTATCGCTAAAATTTTCTCTGTAAGATTTTTTTGAAAATTTTTTCTCTGCAAGATTTTTTATTTGAAAAATTTTTCTATCGATAAAAAGTTTTTCTCTCTGCAAAAAAGTACAACAACACATCTATAAAATTGACAATTGTTAAAGATAGATTTTTCTTGGGGAATGGTTAGTCCTGAAAAGGACTGTTTTTGGAGATTAGACTGTCTTTTTCCTCGTCTAATGACAGCAACCAAAATTTGCATGACAGATGGGACAACTTCCAGTTCTTCTTGTGATTGTCATTGTACCATCCTTCGTGGTGATCTTTCTCCCGAGTTCAACGTCAACTAATATGAGCTCTGGAGTTGTTGTCTGCATAAACAGCTCAAGTAATTTTTCTCCGAGCTCTCTGTATGGGTGTGTTATCTGCTCTAGATGTCTTTGAACTGTTATGAGTTGTCTTCTTAATACCAACAGATCTTCACCAGCATTTAAATAGTCTTGGAGAGCATCAATTATTTGATGGTTTATCTGTTCCATATTTTGAATTCTTTTTTCGCTTTGGTTACTTTATGATTTATTCGTCTTACTCGAGAGAACGAGAGTCGAATGACTATAGAAGAAGTTCACTGATTTTATAGCTTGGCAGAGGGATTGACCTACTTTGACTTGGAATTAACGTTAACCAATCGTTAGTTTCGTTACATTTTTTTGGAACTGATACTCTTAGACATTGTAGATAGATCATATAGTACATTATGTTCTATCTACATGCTCTCGCCCACGTTCGCGCTTTTAATTCTAACGTGAAGTAGGTCAATCCCTCTGTCAAGCTATAAAAGAGCCAACATTTTTATTCTTGTATTAACTCATTTCACGATGAAGTTATCGAAATTCTGCTGTGGGCTGTTTGCCAGCAAGAAGAATAAGAAAGAAATGAAAGAAATGAAAGAAAAATGGGAGCAAGAGGCCATGGAAAAGAAAGAAGACGAGGTAGAAGAAAGGAAGAGCCTAAAGCATAAAGCTCTTCGGGAGTTCTTCGCAAGACGAGGGTATGAGTTTTATACTCGTACCCCAATCGTCAAGATGGGTAATATTTACCCGGACTTATCAGAACTGATACCACCAACAGAGCATCGCGGATGGCAGAATAAATTAATGAGAATGTATCCTTCATTGAAATGGTGAAGAATACGTTCTCTTTAATTTTAAAAACAGTCCTTTTCAGGGCTACCCAATACCAAGAAAGTTTTACTTTCTTCAAATTGTCAAAAACAAAAAAAGTCAAGTCCTATATGTTTTTATATCTTTTATTTAAAACTTTTTTATTTAAAACTTTTGTACAATAATCATTACAATGAAATTTTTATTTAAAACAATAAACTGGTAAAATATATACAATGAAACATTGAACTGTAGAAATATTTGAATCTTTTTTTTGAAAACAGTTCTTTGAAACAGTTCTTTGAAAATGTTTGCACATTTTTACAGACACGTTTTTCTTTTTTTCTTCGGGATGTCAGGCTCACATTCACTCTTGCGTTTCCTCTTACTGTTTCCATCATTGTGTTCGTCATTGTTATTTTTCAACACAATATCTGGACAGATTTTTGCGCCATGTTTTTTTGTTTTGCAGAAGAAACAGTTCTTCTTTTTCTTTTCTCTTTTCTCGTTGATTTTCTTTTCTTCAGATCCTGAAGATTTCTGAGATATCTGTTCGTTGTTTTGCTCCTCTCCAGACAGCGAAGAGGGTTCATTGTTTTGATCGAGTATAAGAGTATCCTCTGAAGAAAGTTTATTTTTTTGTGAACTTTGTTGCGGCTTATCATGTATTTCTACTTGAATTCTACAGATTTCTGTGTCGTTGATTTCTGTGTTATCATGCTCCATATTTTCGATCTCCTGCTCGATCTGATTTCCTATCAATGAAGTTGTAGTCTGTGACGATTTTGTCTTCCATTTATTCTCGTCTACTTTATAGGATAATAGAGCCCCAACGTATTTCATATGTTGGAATTCTCTTCCGGTTTCCATTGTTGGCGAAATTTTAACATCGTGACTGTAGGGGTCCACGAAGACAGAGACGAATCTCCACATCATTTTTTCTTTTTCTGGACATTGTCTAGCCCAATGTCCTGATCTGTTGCATGTAAAACAGATATTCGTTGTCATATCACTCACTCCATGGCGCTTGTCGAATGTTGCTTGATCCAGGACTCTGGTGATACGATAGGTATCTTTTTCTGCAAAATGTTGGTGGGATAGAAATGATCCCACGTAGTTCCCAGTATGGTAGACTTGATATCTTGACGGTATATTGGTGATCTCATAGTCGTGAGTGTATGGGTTAACATACAGGTACATTCTCTTTGGTGTTGTACTTTGTAGCTTGAACCCACTCATTTTTCTACCAGTTGTCCTGTTTGAAATCTTTCCGAAGAATGATGAAGATTTCAGTCGTAACGCCTCTTTTTATACACTCTTGGTCTGAAAAAAGATATAAAAAAGCTAGGATTTTTTGAGTTCTGGGACATTACTTGACTCGCAATCGGCCATAAAACCATGTCTAAAAGGTTAGTACCGTATTCAGACAGTACAAGTGACGATGAGACAATTCAGCCGATGTCAAAGAAGAGAAAAAAATTACTACCGGCAAAGAAAAGAAAAAGAATCCTAGTCTATCCAGATAGTAGCAGCAATGGTGAAAGCGATGATGAGAAATTTCCACCCAAAAAGAGAAAAAGTTTACCATTGAAAAAAGAAAACGATGGTGAAGTCAAAAAATCTTTGAAAGAAGAAAACGATGAGAAATTTCCACCGTCAACCAAAAAGAGAAAAAATTTGAAAGAAGATAAAAAATCTTTGAAAGAAGAAAGTCATGCTGGGCTATTTTTACCCAAGAAAGAAGAAAGTGGAGACAAAAAATCTTTGGATATGAAAAGTCTATACGCCTTAAAAGAAGTGGGAAAAAAGAAGTCAAGAAAATTCAATACAGATTCCCGTGTGCTGGCGGCGTGCTTTAAGAAATTCGATGAGTTACAACCCCAACAACTGACTGCCTTATTCGACGATGTTATCCAACAAATCGTTCAAAAGTTAAAGGCTGAATCGAGGGATATGATCAGAATTACCATCAATCACCGTTCATTGGATATGGGGATTCATATACCCTTTCTATATGTGGAGGCGTTGGAGAGTCATACTATATTGGACGAGATTGAAAAAGTTCTACAGTCGAATGAGAAATTCGTCTTGAACGATGGTCACATGACATTCGATATCACACATACGGTACCCCCAAGTGGTAGTGGTAAAAGAGTTAGGGGTACAGAAATATTGGATTCAAAAGTTTTCGCAAAGAAGAAACAATCGATTATTGAAATTAATAATGAAGACCATCTATGTTTTGCAAGAGCTGTTGTTGTGGGGATTTATCACCATGAACGTGAAAACACCCAAGAATGGAATCGAAGATGGGATATCATCAAAAGATCAAACAGACCGCTTCAAAAGATTGAAGCCGAGAAATTGATGAATGAAGCTGGAGTTTCGTCAACACAGCCTGTAGGACCTGAAGAATACAAAAAAATTCAAGATTTCTTGTATGAAAAAGACTATGTTATTAAAGTCCATCAACAGCAATCGAGAATGGAAAAAGTGTTTGAACATCCAAAAGTGAAAGATAATAGTAAAATCATACATTTGTACTATCATCAAAAACACTATGACTACATCAAATCCATTACATCATTTCTTGATTGTGGTTATTATTGCGAGTTCTGTGATATACGTTACAGGAATCGGGAAGACCATGTTTGCTCAAAGATCTGTAAAGGTTGCTTTCGTACTGGGAAATGTCCATCGAAATCAAAAGAGTATGTCTGCTCCAAGTGTCATAGATGTTTTTTCAGTGCAGAATGCTTGGAAAAACACAAAACACTTCAAGGTAAAGAGAAGAAGACCATTTGTGAATTAGTGAAACTCTGTTCAAAATGTGGAGGCCAGTTTTTTGTCAGAAAGAAAAATCATGTCTGTAAGGGAAAGAAAAAGTGTCATCTCTGCAAGAAAATAGTTGACTTCTCTCATCGCTGTTTTATTCAGCCTTACCAGAGTAAGATGAAGCATGACAGTGACGATGAGAGGAGTTCTTCTGTAGTCAAAAAACCTTTGTTCATTTTCTTTGATTTTGAATGTCAGCAAGATACAGGGATACATATTCCTAATTACTGTATTGCACACCGAGCCTGTGCTGAATGTATCGATAAACCACTTGATTTTCATTGTTCCACATGTAGTGAATTCGAAGAAGGAAGAGAAGTTATTTTTCAAGGAAAAGAAACTTTGAGTCAATTCTGTAGCTGGCTCTTTACAAAGCATCATAAAGGAATCATAGCTATTGCCCATAATCTCAAAGGTTATGATGGTCAATTTATTCTCAATCATATTATCAATGTTGGGATGAAAGAACCAGAACTAACTATGAATGGGAATAATATTTTGAAGTTAGAATTGAATGGTGTGTGTTTGATTGACTCCTTCAGTTTTATGAACTTTGGTCTGGCAAAATTTCCGACTACATTTGGACTTCAAGAAATGAAAAAAGGCTACTTTCCTCACTGGGCAAATACAGACGAATTCTGGGATTACGTTGGGCCATACTTGGATATGTCTTATTACAAACCCGATTCAATGTCTGAAGAGGCTCGATCGAAATTCATAGTCTGGTATAATGACAAAGTTCAAAATGGTGAGGAATTCAATTTTCAAAAAGAGATGGAGATGTACTGTCGATCGGATGTTGATATCCTAAGACGAGGATGTGGTGAATTCAGAAAGTTGTTCATCGAACAGAGTGGAATTTGTCCATTCACAGAGGCGTTTACTATCGCCGGCGCCTGTAACAAGATTTGGCGAAAAGATTATTTACCAAAAAATCAAATAGCCATCATTTCAAGCAAAGACCCAGTCAGACGTCGGTTTTCTATGAAAGCAATACGATGGATTCAAAGTATTGCTAGGGAAAAAGGGATTCATATTCAACACGGTAAAAATGGTGGTGAATTTCAAATAGGAAGATATACTGTAGACGGTTTTCACCGTCAATCAAACACCGTCTATGAATTCCTCGGGGATTTATTTCATGGCTGCCAGACATGTTTCAAGGATCGAAAATATATCAATCCCATCAATGGAAAAACAATGGATGAATTGTACAACAATACCATTGAACGATTAGAAACCATCAAAAGAATGGGATATAACATCGTGACCATATGGGAACATGAATTCGATACCAAGATGAAGAAGGACAAAGAGTACAAAAAAAACATTGAAAGTCTATATCCGAACTGTGACCCCATCGAACCAAGAGAGGGTCTGGCTGGAGGCAGATGCAATGCAATAAAAATTGTTTATGATGTTGAGGAAAGCAGTGAGAAGGAAATCAAGTATATCGATATCTGCTCTCTGTATCCTTACGTCTGCAAACATAAATTCTATCCTGTAGGTCATCCCACAATCTTGACTGCTGAGAGTATTGATATGAAGAATATTCGTCAGTATGAAGGACTCATTAAATGCAAAGTTCTACCCCCAATTGATTTGTTTCATCCTGTTCTTCCAGTTCACTGTAACAACAAGATGATGTTTCCACTCTGTATGAAATGTGCACAAGAAAGCTCAAACGTTTGTAACCATAAAAAAGAAGAGAGATCTTTGGTTGGAACTTGGGTTACATTTGAACTGTTCAAAGCTCTCGACTGTGGTTATCAGCTAATGCAAGTGTATGAAATCTGGCATTTCCACTCTGTTTCGGATCAATTCTTTAAAGGCTATGTGGATAATTTCTTGAAAATTAAGCAAGAAGCTAGTGGATATCCCAGTTGGTGTCAGACAGACTCGGAAAAGAATCAATTCATTCGCGAGTATGAGGAAGCTGAAGGGATTCGTCTCGACCCCAAATGTATTCAAAAAAATCCTGGTAAAAGATCGTTTGCTAAGATTATGCTGAACTGTCTTTGGGGGAAATTAGCACAGCGTGAAAACATGAGCAAGACGAAATACATCAGAGAACCATCTAAATATTTTGACTTGATTACCGACCCGAAATATACGGTAAAGCATGTGGAAATTTTTGACAATGAGTGTCCATTCATTTTAGTCAACTATGAAGAAAAGATGGACTTTGTCGAAACACATGCAACAGCTAATGTTATTGTAGCATCCTACGTAACAGCTTATGCAAGGTTGGAACTGTACAGCGTTCTTGAAAGATTGGGGGATAGAGTTCTATATTTCGATACAGATAGTTGTATGTACATTCATGATCCTGAATTGTGGAACCCTCCCATCATTAACAGTAGGCTAGGAAAATGGACCGATGAAGAGCCTGATTGTAGAATAACTCATTTCAGAGGATTAGGCCCCAAGAATTACGCTTACAAAATGAGAACAAAAGATGGAAAAGAAAAAAGCAAATGTAAAGTCAAGGGGATTACTTTGGATTACAATACAAATCAGATGGTAAATTTCGGCACCTATTCAAAATGTGCTTTGGATCGTACAATAGAAATCAAAGTTCAGTATGACTGTAGAATCAAAAGGCATAAAGACAGAACAGTGACCAGTGAACCACAGACAAAAACCTTTCGCTCTGTATACACCAAAAGAGTGATTGTAAACGATACTGATACTGTTCCCTATGGTCATAAAAGTTTGAGGGTATAAATATCTGTAAGAAACAATATCGTGTTACACTGTTTTGAAGTGAACGATCAAAGTAAGACGCTTTTTAAAAAACAGTGAAAACTATCAAAAAGTGAGAAATCATGTCAGGCGAAAAAGTTTATAGAGATTTTATCCATCAGCACACGCTCGATGAACAAGTACAGTTTGATATTAAATTCGCCTGTGTGAAATTTTGGATAGATAAATTGCATAAGGGAGTTGTAAAAGGAGAAACATCCTGTAAACTGTATAGAATACACAGCTTTATTGTGATGATGGTGGATGATACAAATTTCGATCTTCCTCTCCAAGCTTATTTAGCAATTTGTCTGTTGAAAGACAACTATGTTGCTAAACAGATGGATTCCACAAGTCGGTGGCAATTCATTATCGTAGGAAGAACAGAAGAAAGTTTTCTGAACATCCTGAAAATGAAATCGGTTCTGTTTAACTTTTACTTACGCTACAAAAAAGGATCTATTCAAGACAGTGAGGAAATAGTGGATACCATGGAAGGGTATATTCTTTTTGATAGAGATGTTACAGAAGAAATCGTATATTCAACTCTTTCGACAAAAGATATTTCAAAACATGTTTTTCCATTTAGTGGAGTACGTGAATATAGTGAAATGGATAGCAAATTTCCATTGTTTTTGGGTAATGATCAGTTGCACAAAGTTCTTGTGGAACATGAAGTCAAGTGGAAAAATCGAGGTATCTGTGAATTTGCATTGTAACGATACTGCACTCTATGACCTATAAGATTTGAGGGTATAAATAACTGTAAGGGACAAAACCATATTACACTGGTTTGAAGTGAACAATCAAAGTAAGACGGTTCTATCAAAAAGTGAAAATCATGTCAAGTGAAATGCTGCCTTTGCCAATAGAGCTACGTGAAAAAGTTTATAGAGATTTCATCCATCTGCACACACTCGATGAAGGAACACAATTCAACCTTAAATTCAGATGTGTGAAATTTTGGATAGATAAATTGCACAATGGAGTTGCAAAAGGAGAGACATCCTGCAAAATGTATAGCATGCACGACTTTATTGCAATGTTGGTGACTGAGTCAGACTTCGATACAGCCATCAAAGGCTATTTGACAGCTTGTTTGTGGAAAAGTGACTATTTCGCTAAGAAGTTGCAAGCCACAAGCCGATGGCGATTCATTATCATAGGAAGACCAGAAGAAAGTTATCTGATCATGCTGAAAATGAGATCACTCCTGTTTAACTTTTACTTACGGTATACAAAATCAAGAGATAATGCAGAAGGAGTGGATATCATGGAAGGCTATCTCCTATTTGATAGAGATGTCACAGAAAAAATCGTACTTTCAACTCTTTCGACAAAAGCAGTATTCAAAAACGTCTTTGAAATTAGAGGAACGTGTGAATATAGTGGATTGGACAGTGTATATAGTTTGTTTTTGGGCAATGAACAATTGCACAAAACTGTTGTGGAACATGAAGACAAGTGGAAAAATCGAGGTATCTGTGAATTTGCATTGTAAAAATGTTCTGTCATTGTTGTAAATAAGAACTGCATTGTCAATACTTTGTATATAAAAATGTACCTTCATTGTTTTGTATATAAATTGTCTTTGTATATATGAAATATAGTGTTAGAACATTTGGTTTGTTTTAAACGTTACTGTTTTTCATGATATTGTTAAGAACTTTTGAATGAATAAAGAAATGATTTTTAAAAAAGGTCGTCTGTTTTGATTTTCTTCCCAAAACTTGAATAAAGAAAAGTTCAGACTTAGAAAAATGTAGCTAGATCGTTACATTCTATGTGAGATCATATAGTACGTTATGTTCTATCTACATGCTCTCACCCCCGTTCGTGCTCTTAATTCTGTATCAAAGTAGGTCAATCCCCCTACCAAGCTATAAAATGTTGGCAAAAATTTTCCTATCTTTTATTCTTTCTCTATCTTTTTTATCCTAGCGATATGTCTGTGAGACAGGGTTTTGGCACACCACCTCAATCTTATTATAGCGGGCAATATTTACGCTATAAGAAGTACTTCAATCATGAGCATTTCATTAGAAAGCATTATTTTGATGCAGAACGATACTTGGATGAATCTCAGCCTAGTTTGTTCTCTAGAAGGTTTTCCGTTTCAGAAATTTATGAAATGGTAAAATCTACTGTAGAACATAGCGATAGTATTAAATTGCAAGGTTTCAACAAGATAATTTTTGAAATGAAATTTCCTGTTGAAATCGGAAAAGATGCAGATGGTAAAGAGGCGTATGTTTGTAAAGTCGTCGCCTGCTATGATGGATTTGAGTTGCCGGATGTAGTCAAGTATAAAGATCTTTCTGTCATCACGGCATATCCTGTATAATGGATAAAAAACAATGGTTCTTTTTAAGAACCACTCTCTCCTTATTTTTAGGATTGAGGGCTCTTTTCAGAGCCGACCAATACCCAGGAAGTCTGCTTCTTCAAATTGTCAAAGACAGACGTATTTCTCAGATCGAAAGATTGATTGTATCAGACTCAAAAAAGACTAAGTCCTATCCGAAGAGTTGTCGTTTTTCCCACCCGCCAAGATCAACCGTTTTTCCCACTCCCGCCATTTCTTTTCTACAAAAGAATATAACAAGTCTGACGATTGGTCTACGTTAATTCTGAGTCAGAAAAAGTAGGTCAATCCCTCCACTAAGTTATAAAAATTCAGTGAACTTTTCCTATAACCATTCGACTCTCGTTTCTCTCGAGTAGCACGAATAAGAAAAATGCTTATATTTTTTCCTTATTGTCCACAGTGTGATAGACCATGTGCAATAGAGTGTGGAAAATGCTTTCATATCCTACAACATCTTGGAGAAAAGCACAATTGTCCAGAACCAGATGAGGGATTCTATGACTATGATGAAGACTATGGTGTAGTGATTTGGTGTCATCATTGCTGTCAAGCTTTCATTGTGGTCCAGTTTGAAGAAGAAGAAGAACATCTCGATCGCAGCCAGTGAAGAATGAATCTTCATAAAAAACAGCCCTTTTCAGGGCTAACATGCAACAAGAAAGTTTTCTACTTTTCTTCAAATTGTCACTTCAACTCAATTCTGAATTAAGAAATATAACGAAACTAACGATTGGATAACATTAATTCCGAGTCAAAGTAGGTCAATTCCTCTACCATCCTATAAAAGACGGGGCTCTTTTTCTTTTTAATCAGTTTTTCCCTCTCAGAACTCAAAATGAAGACCCTCGACAAACGGTTCAAATTGATTGAAGCAGAGCGACGATTTAGAAAGGGATGCAAACAGATCGAATTGCTTAAAATTCGTCTGAGTGGGATAGAAAAACGATATGATAAGTGTAAAAGCAGAGCTGTGCAATATAATCTGAAAATTCAACTTTGCTCAATCAAAGGAGTACTCATTATGTATAATGAGTATGTCCAAGCCAAAGTTGAAGAAATCAATGAACTTCGGCGTGAGCTATTCCCCGAAGATTCAGATGAGGCGGTTTAGAGTCCTCGATCTTTTCTCTAGTTTTGAAATTAAGTTAACCGATAGTTAAATTAATTTCATTACAGAGAATAGTGAAAAAACAGCCCTTTTCAGGGCTAACATACACCAAGAAAGTTTTATCTCTCTTCAAATTGTCAACCCAAATCAATTCTGATTTTAAGAAAAGGTTAATTTTTACTTCAGCTTATCAAAAAAAGACTAAGTTCATCAGAAAACCTTATTCCCTACCGCAACGTATAGACTTGTTTTCATCTATCTTTTACTTATTCAAAAGAGAATATAACAAAACTAACGATTGGTTAACGTTAATTCTGAGTCGAGGCAGGTCAATTCATCTGTAAAAACGTATAAAGAAAGCCGGTCAAGTTCTCATTTAATCATTTTTACCTCTCAATACTCGAGGATAAAAATGTTTTGCATGTTCATGTTTGGATCTGTGGCATATTATTCGATACTGAACTGGTTAGAAGATTGGTTTCGTCGACGACAGATACGTCATAACCTAGCACTACTTATTATGTTACTTGATGAGTTAGAGGCTGCGAGAGATAGACGAAGAGGTTAAAAAATACAAATCTTCGAAAAACAGTCCTTTTCAGGACTACCAAACGTTAAGAAAAGTTCTATCTTTTCAAATTTTGTCAAGCAAAATTCTACATAACTCTAAGAAAATCTCATACCAAATAATATTTCCTAATATAGTATAGTTCATTCTTTTTGCAAGTAAGCAGTATAACTATGTAAAAACCGAAAGATTATCATTTCTGCTTGACTAGAATTCAGTTGTTTTTCGTTCAATCATAGGATATGTTACATTCACAATAGAGCTCAGACCAATCGGTTAGCTAGCACCCCAGATTTCTACCATTTCTCTCTGTAAGTGTTATAATCATTCGTGGCTGCTTCCGACCGGGTCCGCGCTCTTAATTCTTTATCAAAGTAGGTCAATCCCCCTACCAGCCTATAAAACGTTGACGATATTTCTCTACAATCATTCGGCTCTCGATCTTCGAGTAGTACGAGTAAAAACACACTGTTAACGGGAAAGATGAATCTCAACTTAGCCGATTACAACTTAACCGACTATATCTTAGACAACTCCTTGCCACAGAGTGGAAACAGTGGAGATATTCTACCGTCAGCCATGAATTCAACATTCATTGAGCCAATGGCACCACCAGTTAACAAATTCGAGGAAGAGATGCGACAGATGATCTCAAAACAAGATGCTACAATAACTCAGATTTTAGAGGAATTGAAAACATTGAACAGAAACATCGAGACAATATGCCAGCAAAGACAGTCAACTACACCTGTTATTGTGAAGATTCCGGTGGAGTTCGACTTTGATAAAACCAGCCTTCGAAGACTAACAGACTCCCTTGTATCAGCTGTAAAAAAGAAAGATCAGAAGTCAAAGGAAAATCAGTCGAAGGAAAAGCAACACTCAAAGGAAACACAACCAGAGAAAGATCATTACCCAAAGGAAGAGAAGATAAAAAATAAAAAACGAGAAATAGAGAAAGACGATGATGAACAACTTCACAAAAAACAACGATACGAGCCCATCTATGTATCACCGTCAAAAATAGGGCTGGGAAAACATGGGAAAAATATTGACAACTTCAAAGACTTCAAGATCCCAAAGATTCCAAAACTCAAACTCAAAAAGATACCCAAAGAAACAAAGAAAAGTTCTCAATAGAGAAAAAGACAAAAAAAGACAGTTCAATCTCCAAAAAAACAGTCCTTTTCAGGACTAACCATTCCCCAAGAAAAATCTATCTTCAACAATTGTCAATAAGTAAGTCAAGTCGCCTCCAGCCGTATAAAAGACGATGATATTTTCAGTAATTAATCATTCGGTTCCCGAATAGATGACAGCTAAAGAAATGATAGGCTATAGTGTACAATTTCTACTTCTCTCGATGACAAAATGGTATCTGACAACCTTTCTACTGGCCATGATGCATGACTCCACTTTACCCATGCATAAAATAAACAAAATAAGCAGGTTAATAGCAGATCGAAGAAGAGTCGTGGAGTGTCCTATCTGTCAGACAAACTTTGGATACTATCATTAGAGGAGGAGGAAAAACAAACTCCAAAAACAGTCCTTTTCAGGGCTAACCATTCCCCAAGAAAAGTCTATCTTTTCTCAAATTGTCAATATCGCTAAGACCAATAGAAGAGTCTTTTTATCTTGGGAACCATATCGTGGAAAAAAGACTAAGTCCAACGATAGACTCCGCCTGAACCAACCTGTTTTGTTTACATTAGGCGGAACTACTTTTTAATACAATTGTGAAAAAGACTAAGTCCAACAAGGGTCTTTGGGTTGATCCAAGCTGAAAAGGGGAAATAACCCATCGAATTTTGGCGGGAAAACGTCTCGACCAATCAAAACGTTTGTTTACGTTTGTTTACATCAGTCGGAACTACTTGTTTACATCAGCCGGAACTACTTTTTTAATCCAATTGTGGAAAAAAGACTAAGTCCGACGGTAATAGAGAGAGAAAGATCAACCCTCCAAAAAAGACTAAGTCCAACGAGGGTTTCTACCTGAACCAACTGCCGGAACTACTTTTGTCCGAGGTCTACCCTCCCGAGACTAGTAACGGACTATTTATTATTGTATTCATATGTCGCGGAAACCGAATCACGCCAAAATTGCAGTGATGCGGCATTTTTTCTGCTCGGGAGGGTAGACCTCGGACAAAAATGGCACTCAGGGAGGGTAGACCTCGGACAAAATGGCACTCAGGGAGGGTAGACCTCGGACAAAACGCGTTTTGTCCGAGGTCTACCCTCCTATACTACTAACGTGCAGTCTGATTTGATCTTTACTGCCTGTATTTCTCAGACATTCTGGACATCAGAAACAGTGTAATTGCAATTATTTGGATGTTATTTCTAGGTTGAAAATGTCTGTTGGGTTTACTGTAAGGTCTAAGGGTTAAGACTCGATATTGACCTACAAGTATACAAAAATAGAAAGAAAATAGTTCTTACAGTGCACGACACTTTTCCACCCATTTCGTCTTGCAGCAGGTCATATATGAAAACATTGTGTCAAACATAGAAATTGCTCGTAACGAGCAATTTCTCCTTCTGAAGCAATGTTTTCAATCGTATACATGTATGAAACTTTAAACTTTAGTTCATTTTGATGGTTCTTTTTTTTTGGGGGGGGGGGGGGAAAGAAAGAGGGGGTGGTAAGTTAAATCGAGGTAACCCCTTATCACAGAAAAGTGGCTTCTAACGCCATACACCATCGTTGATACTAACCCACGAGCTATGATTAAAAAGAACGTGTGACATATCTTTCTTTTCCCTTGCTGTGATAAATGTTTCACTTGGGCCTGTAATATTGCAGTCTAAGTCGTTTTAACCCTTAAGCTGCTCAGCGCGACTCACTGACCTTTTGCGGACAATGTAAATCAAGATCAGACTGCACAGAAAGTGCCGTCTGTTCTTGGATCTACAATGTCCGATAAGGGGATATTTTCCAAAAATATAGTTTGAATAACATTATTCTGGTTTTTACTATCGGATTGAAGGTTTTGTTTAACTTATTTAGCAGGATAAGAGTGAAGTTGCCGGCAAAAAAAAAGCAGAAACTCTGTACATTTTTCTCATCGATCCATGTGTTCTAATTTGCGAACCACTTATGATTAATCTTTCGTTTTCCATGCAGGGGCAAAAGTCACATATCGGCCCTGAGTCACGCCCTCCTCTATTATATAAAACCCTTATCCTGCCGAATAAGTTAATGATAAGTTGATAGTAAAAGCCCGAATGTTGCTATTTCAAACGTATTGTTAGGAGAACAAAATCTCCTTATCGGACAGTGTAGATCCAAGATCGGACTGCACGTCCTGTGCAGTCTGATCTTGATCTACACTGTCCACAAATGGTCCTTGAGTCGCGCTTAGCAGCCTAAGGGTTAACCCCTTAAGCACATAGTACAACAAAAGTTGTTTCTAAAGACAAGATAGATTAAGATCAGACCGCACGAAAGGTGCTGTCTGATTTTGATCTCTATCATCTGCTATTAGATTTTTCTCCAGTTCTTGCAAATCTTACAACTCTTCTATATCTTGATCGTTTTTCCCGACTGATATTTTTCATTAAATTGTTTGGCACAAAGGTGCAATGAAAATAACATTTGTACATTTCAATATAAAAAATCTTCCGCCCCATACGTCGATGTTTGTGATTTCTTTCACGTAACCTTTACAGCTGACAAGCATAACTTTAGCCGGGTCTTTCTTCGGACCATGTAGTTTGAGATCATTGCACGCAGTATGCAGCCTGATCTTGGACCTAATCTTTGCGATTTTCTAGTAAAGATTCTGACAATATTTGACTAGAAAAGCAACAAATGGATATTTTCAACGAATGGTTATGTCTGTTCTTTTCATTTACCACGGTAAGGGTCAGGAATTTATATAGCGCCTGTTTTGACCTTTACCAAAAAAACCCAGTATTTAAGCGACATTTAGGAAAAGGGCGTTTGAAAACATTGTGGGAAAAGAAGAAAATGCTGGAAACCAGCATTTTCTTCGTTTCCCACAATGTTTTCAACCCTACCAAAGACAAATTCCATCAATTAAGCCACAACTAAATCGTGGTCTGCAAATCTTTTTCACTTGGGTGTGTCTACCATTTTGTCGTGTGTTAAGGAGTAAATCAGAGCTCCAGATAAGAGGGAATGATGGTATTCTAAATCCATTATTTCTCTTCCAAACCCAATGTTGTGGGTACTCATTAGAATCGTCTCGATGAGACAATTCTAATGAGCACCCATAACTTAAGGTTTAGTGGAGAATAATTAATATTTTCAGTTTTGAAACCAAAATCACTCCCTCTATCTGGAGCTCTGGTAAATGATATTCTTTCCTTCCTATGAACGCGATGAAGGTTCAACAGTATCATCATATAAAAGCGTATTTGTTCTCTACCGACCTTATGGTTCTCGGTCGTTAATGCGCAAAGAAATACTGGGTCGATCTCCATGGCGGGGGTGGTCATCTTGAAGTATCCTTTGGCAAGGGACTGCAGAGATCAAATCTAATATAGCTGAAACCCAGGAAAGGATGAATTGAATTAAAAAGTGATTTGCTGTTGTGACTTTACTGAAAATGTTTTTGAAAGATTTATTAAGAATAATCCTTTACCAATCGATATTAGACTTGTCCAAATTGAAAGCATTTGCAGACGACAAATGAAGTGTGGCCGAAAAGATGATTTCTGGCTTTAGAATGGTAGAACACAACTGTGGGAAAAGGAGAAAATGCTGTTAACAAGCATTTTCTCCTTTTCCCTCAATGTTTTCAAAGGCCTTTTCCCACACGAGATTGTGTGGTAAAGGCTAAATAATCAAATTAAAACCGACATGACTGGTGCGTTGAAAGGTTTCACAATCCTTCCTTAACCCTTTACCAAACGACAAATTTTAGACTGGTCCAAATTGAAAGAGTTTGCAGACGACAATTTTAAATTTGATGAAAATGGCAGAAAGTTATCAAAAAGGGTAGAAAACACTGTGGGAAAAGGAGAAATTGCTCGTTTCAAAAGACTTGTACTGCAGACACGTGAAAACCAGGGCTTGTTTGGGAAAGGGTTAAACAAGTTGGTGAAATATGGAATGGCGACCAATATCGTTTTGCTTCAGGAGGAGAAATATCGTTTTTACTTTACAATATAAGATCTACAGCTCCCTTTTTTTCGGCGTAACAGAACGTGCTTACCATTTGACCTACTTCTTGGTGTTATATCAGAATGAATAAATAGCCATCTGCGATTGGTTAAAAAATATGGACATGTTTGTTCTGCGAGTCCCTGCAGGCCTATTTTCGAGCGACTGCTGGCATGGTTATTTTCCAATATATCTCTACACATTGAATCAAAAAGAGAGTAAATATTCATATTTCAGTACCTCTTACGCCGTCTATCTTTTTTGAAAGATATTTCTTGTTCCCACTATTTTTCCCCTAGTTTTCGCCTCGCAGGGAGCAAGGGGCTGTTACTCCTGGGGCTGTATTCATCATTCATTCTGAATTGCATTCTGAGTCTAATTCTATCCTAAGAGGCCAAAATTTCACCTCCTTTACATGCAATAAGACAAGAAGAAATTTACCAGTGTTAAGCAAGCACCTGTCTAAAGCAAGCGTTCAATGATACCATGGCTGCTCGGGTTTGACTGTCTCAGAAAGGATATTTTCCCCATAAGTCATCAGTGAAACCAAGCAAAACAGGCGGCTGTTTTTCTAACTATCCGATATTGGAATTATTCATCAATGCTCTTTGTTATTTCGCTTAGAAGTTCCACGCTTCAAAGCCTAACTAATGACCATCAATGAGTGGGAGCGATAACCATTTGAGCCACGCTCTGGCCAAAGGGGGCTTAATGCATCTCCGTGATGCATTATACCAGTTAAGCCATCACATAATCATGGATCCATAATAGCCACTTTATTTTTTAACAATTTACTTAATCATGAGGTAAACTGCCCATTGGACATACAGAAAATTGACCAATAGCGAAAAGTTTCGGCCAGGTCAGCCTGCGCGGAATGCGCAGGCTGACCCGGGTCGAAACTTTTCGCAGATGCATTAAGCCCCCTTTTCACAGAGCATGGCTCATTTGTATCATACTTTTGAATAATGTACATGCCTGCGCGGACTGTTTCAATCTGGATCAGAATTCAAAGAGCATGTATTCTGATCTTATTATAAAAATTCATGCACTCTTTATTTCTGAGGTATTCCGTCTAGAACGGCTCTACAACTGAAATGCATTTGATCATTTTAAACCTGTTTACCGGATGATAGAACTTTTGCAAACATTAAAGCAATTGCAGACAGAAAATTTCAATGTGGTTGGAATGATGAGAATTGGCTTTGAGACAGTAGAAAAGATTGTGTGAAAAGGAGAAAATGCTGGTAACCAGCATTTTCTCCTTTTTACCACAACGTTTTGTGAAGGCCCTCTTTTTCCACAGGGTCGTTTAAAACACTGCATTGTTTCGTAAAGAGTTAACCCTTTACCGCACAATGACGCCTTTTGACGCCCCTGGGAAAGAAGCCTTTTGAAAACATTGTGGGAAAAGGAGAAAATGCTGGTAACCAGCATTTTCTCCTTTTTAGCTCCACTGGCCGAAGGCCAGCGGGCTTATGTCATGGCCCGGTGTCCGTCGTGCGCCCGTGCGTCCGTCCGTCCGTCCGTCCGTGCGTCCGTCCGTCCGTGCGTTAACTTTTATTTTAAACATCTTCTTCTCTGAAACTACCCATCCAATTTTCATGAAACTTCACAGAAATGATCCTGCCATGGTCCTCTTCAGAATTTCTTGAAAGAATTTGATTCCTTCAAAAACTCTGGTTGCCATGGCAACAAAACTGAAAAATATTGGAAATCTTTAAAAATCTTCTTGTCTGAAACCATAAGGCGTAGGGCTACCAAATTTGGCATGTAGCTTTATGTAGTAGACCTCTATCATGTTTCTTCAAATTATAGCCCTGGGGTCAAAATTGACTCTGCCCCAGGGGTCACAAGTTTTACATAGGCTTATATAGAGAAAACTTTAAAAATCTTCCTATACCTAGCCATAAGGCCTAGAGCTACCAAATTTTGCATGTAGCTATATCTAGTGGGCCTCTACCAAGCAGGCCAAAATTTTAGCCCTGGGGTCAAAATTGGCCCCGCTGCAGGGGTAACAAGTTTTACATGGGCGTACATAGTGACAACTTAAGAAATCTTCCAGTACCTAGCCATAAGGCCTAGAGCTACCAAATTTTGCATTTAGCTTGATCTGGTGGGGGTCTACCAAAAGTGCCCAAATTACAGTCCTGGGGTCAATTTGGCCTCATGCTGGGGGGGGGGGGGGGGGGAGGGGGCGGGGGAGGTTGACAAGATTAACATGGGCTTATATAGGGAAAACTTTTAAATCTTGGTGTACATAGCCATTAGGCTTAGGGCTACCAAATTTTGCATAATTATAGCTCTATCTAGTGGACAACTACAAAGAGGGCCCAAGTTACAACCCTAGGATCAAGTTTGGCCCTGCACCAGGGGTCACAAGTTTTATATGGGTTTATGGAGTGAAAACTTCAGAAACCGTCTTGTTACTAGCCATAAGGCAAGAACTCCCAAATTTGGTCATAAACATGTGCTTATAGGGTGAAAATTCAAAAAATCCTTTTGCTCCTAACCGCAAACCCAAGGGCTACCAAATCTGGAGCACTTCTGATTTTTTTTTTTTTTTTGAAATTAGCCTCGCATCAGGGGTCTTATGTTTTACAGAGGCTTCATATGGACGAAACTTGAAAATCACTGTATTTATAACCATACAGCATAGACTTGTATTATTTTGGCATGTGGCTTTGTCTTGTGGACCTCTACCAGGGTTCAAGTGATTATCGCTCTGGGATCAAAAATGGCTTTAACATGGGCTTTTACAGAGAAAACTTTGTAAGTCTTTATTTTGAAACCATTTGGCTCAGAATTGAAATGTTTAGTATTTATGGTTTATATTTATTAGCCAGTGGAGCGATACAGGGCCATCATGGCCCTCTTGTTCCACAATGTTTTCTACCCTATCCAAGAAAAGTTGTACATTTGAGCCACATTGAAATTGTTGTCTGCAAATGCTTTCATTTTGGACAAGGCTAAAATTTTGTCGTCTGGTAAAGGGTTAAATGATAAAAATGGCAATTTCATATACTCGGCACCCTAAGGGGGTATACAGATCTATGGCTAAATGAACCAATAACAGAACTGAAAAATTCATAGAGTGATATTGATCTTTGCCTTAGAAAATATGAAACTTAATCAATCATTGTACCCTTTACCTGCAAATACTTTGAATGGTCATTTGCTGCCAATGGGAAAAAAAAAGAAAAAAAAAAAAAAAAAAGAGAAAAAAGTGGGCCATGCTCTTGCAAAAGGGGCCTTAATGCATCTTCGTGAGATACATTATAACAAGGAAGTCGTCATATAATTATGAATCAATAAAATCCATTTTGTCTAAAAACCGATTGATTCATGAGATGGACGGGTTTTTAGATATGCTGAAAATTAGCCAAAAGCAAAATGTTTCGCTCCAGGTCAGCCTGCGCGGATTGTGCTGGAAAAATCTCGCAGTGTCAGACAGTGTAGATTCAAGATCAGTCTGCACATCTTGTGTGTTAAACACCATTCAAACGAACATCATTCTGACCCATCCACCATGTGAATTTCTGTCGTTTAGGTCGGATTTTCTTTGTAGATTAAAAAAATAGTTTTCGTTTATTTGCGTGTCAAAAATCTAATGGATCAGGTCCAACAGAAAGGGCCATTGAGTCAGTCTTTGCAATATTTTCTTTTTTTTATTTAATTAAATTTTTTCCATGAGATGTCAGACAAAGACAATCTGATCATTATCGATCGTTATCTAACTCTTGAAAATCAAAGTTTGCACAAAACGGGTAAACCCAGAGTGTCGTCACTTTTTCATTGACTCGCATTTTCTTATTTTACTTCTTTTTCTTTACTTACAGGCCGATCAGTTGACAGAAGAGCAAATTGCTGGTAAGTTAGTATGCCATTTTTTATGTCTATCTGTTAATGTTAATCAAGAAATTCCCTGATTGTTAAGACCCCGAGGATAAGGGTACTTTCGAAACATCGTGGGAAAAGGAGAAAATGCTGGTAACCAACATTTCTCCTTTTCCCACAACGTTTTCTGCCACCTCAGACAATTGCTATTATCTGAGTTTCATTTAATTTTTTGGTCTTCTAATACTTTCAATATGCAAAAGTCTAAAATTTTGACGTCTGATAAAGAGTTAACGCATCTTACATGTACAACATGTAGCCTTCATGTATATACTTTTGACAGTTTAAACAATTTGGATTCTTTTCTTTCTGGAAGCAGTCTCTCTGAAAAGATTCAATTACTGTCAGCAATCACATAATAAGTTTTTGTATTGATGTTTTGTCGTCTTCAGTATTTGAGTTGTTGGTACCCCCTTTGGTGCATTCAAATGTTTCTTTAAACAGTGCTAAACAACTCTATTCAAGGAATGAAAGGGTTCCTACAAGGCTCATTGGTAACGTGTAAAGCTCTTAACCTGGAGGCCCCGGGATCTCCATTCGAAGCACTGGGATTTTTGTGGGAAGAGTCCATAGCCCTCCCCTAGTGCTCATGAAACCCAGGACAAACATGAGTGTGTGAGCTATTGTCGTGATAAACTGAAATAATGTCGAAAGCGGCGTAAA
Source organism: Tridacna gigas (assembly GCA_945859785.2). NCBI lineage: Eukaryota > Metazoa > Mollusca > Bivalvia > Cardiida > Cardiidae > Tridacna > Tridacna gigas. The sequence continues at coordinate 70,374,066 of OX244029.2, forward strand.
CCACATTCCATCAATTAATCAATCTAGGACTGAAAAGGGGAAAATAACAAAATGCTAAGACAACAGAGCTATTGCTGTTTAATTCATTCTCAGAGAGTACTCTAAAATACGCTTGAAAAAGTAGCAATGACTAGTTACAAGCAATCATGTCCTTTCTCGCAGTGTTTGTTAGTGCGACAGTAATCATTCTTCTTATCGCTCGATTTTTTCTTTATTAGCAAAAAAGTCGATGTTGGAAAACAGCAAATGGCTTGTACGAAGCACTGGTTAAAGAAACACCAAGAATACATGGATATGTGCACCTGTCGCTGTGATATGGCTAGTAATTTTGGAAACGGCGCTCAACAGACGCACGCGAGGCAATCATAGACTAACGTTAAAACTTTCTATTCTCAGAATTTAAAGAGGCTTTCAGCCTTTTCGACAAAGATGGGGACGGCACGATCACCACAAAGGAACTTGGTACAGTCATGAGGTCATTAGGTCAAAACCCAACAGAGGCTGAACTTCAGGATATGATCAATGAAGTAGACGCCGACGGTATGTATTGAAGTCCAATTACCGTCAAATCTGTATGAAAGCTCAAAAGTAAACAAGGGATTGGTAAAATGCTTTCACATTTAAATCATTGGAAAGTATAGAAATTACTGTTTAGAGGACAGTCTGTTATTGTACGGCTGGTCCAAATGTAAGTCACTGACAGAAAAATGAATTTTAAAACTAGGTCAAAAGTTGCCAGGTCGCTCTATCTTATGTTTACTTTATACCTGGTGTTGAAATTCATTTTCCTGCCAGCAACTAACACTTGGACTGACCCTACGATAGCAGGTTGTCATCCTCATTAGAATTTCCATACTTTTAAATGGTATGATTTATATGCATTTTAACACCCCATTGTTTACTTTTGTCCGCTACTGGGACCTCAAGCAAACACCTAAGGGACTCTCAAGAAGTGCTTGCCGAAGACAGGTGCTTGTTTAATACAGTAAGATATAGCCCTTTATCAGACAATCCCGAATTAAACGACACTGAAGAAGAAAGCTCTTGAAAACATTGCGGAAAAAGGAGAAAATGCTGATAAACAGCTGATAAACAGCATTTTCTTCCCTTCCCACGACGCATTCACCCCTTTAGTAGACAAATCTCACAATTTGGGCTATATTTGAATTGTAGTATGAAAATGCTTTAAATATGGACGAGGCTAAAATTATGTCATATGGTAAAGAGTTAAACATATTTTCCTTCTATGGTAAACTCGATGTATGGTCGCTTAATACAGTTTGCTTTCGTAATACAGGTGTCCACTTAGATGTTACTGTATATACAGACTAACATATTCATTATTAAATAACTACTACTTAGAAAACATTGTGGAGAAAAGGAGAAATTGCTCGTAACGAGCAATTTCTCCTTTTCTCCACAATGTTTCCTATTGTATTAGATATTTAACCGTTATCCAAGTTGATTATTAATACTCTAGAAGGATACCTTTGAAGCCGTCTGCTGCCTTTTCGTTTCAAGCTGTGAATGAATGAAACATTACTTGAGTTACTAAACGAAATATGACCCGCAGACAAGTTGTTCGATCCATATGGAATCAATACCGTACCTAAAAGCTCTCACAGCAAAATCAATAAGTTAATTCATCTACGGGTACATAGGCATTGTATCTATCGTGCGGGTGGAGCCCCGGTACCGCAGTCAGTATCGTATTGGACACGAGACCAGGGGCGGGGGGGGGGGTCGCTGGTTTGACACTCTAGCTCGGTCAATCTTCTTCAGAGGATTGATGATAGTCATTGCGACAGGATTCATTCCTCTCTCACCTCTGATCATCGTTTCGATGATGGTTATGTGGGAAAGCAACCAGTGACCTGGGAAGAACGTTGTGCAAAGTACTAGTAAAAGAAACTCCAGGAAAGAATGGATGGGATAATTGAAGTCCAATTGAATTATAATGTTGAAAACGGCGTTAAACAACATAAAATCAACCAGCAAAACAAATAATCCATTTCGATCTTGTAAGGCTTGCACTTCTATCACGTTAAACAGGAAACGGAACCATCGACTTCCCAGAATTCCTCACTATGATGGCGCGCAAAATGAAGGACACCGACAGTGAAGAAGAAATTAAAGAAGCATTCCGAGTATTTGATAAAGACGGAAATGGTTTCATCAGTGCAGCTGAACTTAGACATGTAATGACAAATCTTGGTGAAAAATTAACAGACGAAGAGGTAGATGAAATGATCCGTGAAGCAGACATTGACGGTGATGGTCAAGTAAATTATGAAGGTAAATATTCTCTCGTAATTCTCTACCAAACGACACTTTGTTCCGACTTTTCCAAATCAAAAGCATTTGCAGACGACAATTTAAATATGGCTCAAACAACAGAAATTGTTTTACAAAAAGTAGAGAACATTATAGGAGAGGGAGAAAATGCCGGTTACCAGCATTTTCTCCCTTTCCCACAATGTTTTCAGAAGCCTTTTTTTTCTCAAGGTCATTAACGTTTGGGCAAAAAGACTTACTAAAGTTTTGACAGCATACTCTATTGTACTGTGATCTAGTGGTTATGGGATTGGCTTCTGCTTGGGTATTCAGGGTTTATCTTTTGAGGTGGATTAATTTCTAGGCGCAACTATATTCAAAGCTTGCAGACGTGAAATGTGGCTCAAATGATGGAATTTATTTTTGAAGGGAGAGAAATCACTTAATAAAAGAGAAAATGCTGGTAACCAGCAATGTCTTTTTCCACGATGTTTTCAGAAGCCTCAGGGTCGTAGCACGGAAATGCCTGGTAAAGGTTTAACGCCTGCCAGTGCTGGTCACCTTTGGCCGACTCATTGTGTTAACCTTTCGAGCGCCTGATAAAACCTAACAGACATTTTCAGTCCAAAAATAAGACCTGAATAATTGCAATTTCAAGGTTGCTTTTGTCCGGAATGTCTCAACAAAGCGGACATTGTAGATCAGAGATCAGACTGCACAATTTGTAATGGCAACTGTATTTGTGAAAGGCGCTTGAAGGGTAAAAACAGATTCATGTCGGGTAGGTTGATGCAAGTAATTGTGACACTGAAAATACCTATTTTATCAATGTATCAGTGTATCACATTAATTTCCACTTATGCTTGCTTTGTGATAACTAACAATAACGAGAATAATTATTGACCTGTTAGCGTATTTGGACTGACAACGGTCGCCCCTTAAATACCCATTCTTTGCTTAACCCCAGTTTTCTATTACATATCATTACCTGTTACTTGTTAAAAATCACTAGGCCATCAGTGACATGATTTTTCTTGTTTTGTGCGACCTAACCACTAAACAATGATTATTGACCTGTCCAGCCAATTTTGGCTGACAAAGACGACTCTTAACACCCCTTTCTGTTCCTTAAACCTCAATTTGCTATCAAAAACCATAACTTGTTAAAAATCCAAGTTATCACTCGCACTTCACCTTTGATTTTTTTTCTTTTGTTCTTTGAGGAATAATAACTTAGAAAAAGGGTAATTGACCTGTTAACTTTTTACAAACAAAAAAACTGAATGTGTCTAAAATGATGGATTTTGTATCAGGTAAGAGAACATTGTGGGAAAAGGAGAAAATGCTGGTTACCAGCATTTTATCCATTTCCCACGATGTTTTCAAAAGCCGTCAAGGTCGTTAAAACTCGGGTTTATGCGCCTAAGAGTTAGGCTTTTTTGGACTGGTGATTTCCGCTATTTAAACCCCCTCTTTGCTTTAACCTCGATTTGCCATCAGATGTCATTATTTATTAAAACTCAACTTACCCCTCACAATTTTGCAATAAATTTTGACTAGAAAAAGCTCACAAATATCAAAAAGGTGTTGGATCAATTGCCCAAAATGATACATGTTTCGTTTTTCAGAATTTTTCGACATTATGTGTTCTAAGAGTAAAGGCAACAAATAAGGATAGCTCTTTAGAAGGTTTATATAAATCGATGTTGTATTCTCTCAGTTCTTATTTTTTTTTTTACAAAACTATGCTATCTGTGACTAAGTTTGATGTTGTCTTAAATCGTCCTGGTGTGGCAGTTATGTGATGCTGTGCTTTATAAAGGCATATTGATGTAGTTTTGTTTCTTTAATTTCGAAGATAAGTTCCTAAAAACGGAGTTTCAAGCAATCAATTACCACTTACGTTTTGACAGATTAGTGGGGAATGCGAAAGTTGTGACACGTCCAAAACTTAATCTACACCAGCACACTTTGACATTGCAAACGGTAAAGATCATGAATAAAGTGGTAAACGGCGTGTCGAATACACTTTGTCAAATATTCCGACAAAAGAGGCATTGGATCGCAATATTTTGGGCCTTCTGTAAGAATTTTATGCCGTAAATGCAATTTTAAGAAATAAACATCATCCAGTTAGGTATCTGAAAGAACTTCCTAGGGTAAAAAATACAGGACAGAATAATTGAACTGATGAAAAGACATGACCAGTTTCAATCCCCATTTTTGTTGGGGTCCTGCATGGCTAAATCGTAAGGTGTAACCTGGAAGCCTCAGGTGCGACTTTCACTCGAAGCACTAGGCTTTGCTTGGGAGTGTCTTTGGGCAAGACACTTCAGAGCCATAGCCTAGCCTGGTGAAACCTAAGACATACATGAATATCATGTGAGTTGATATCCATGATATGAATAAAACCATCAGGTTCTTGTGGAACTTCTCGGGTGGTTGAACTCTTAACCACACAACCCTGAGTTTTAACGACCCTAAGAAAGAAAGCTTTGAAAGTATCGTGGAAATAGGAGAAAAAATGCTGGTAAACATTCCATCTTTTGAGTGATATCTGACTGGTCGCCTGCAAGTGCTTTCGCTCCGGACCAGTTTAAAATTTTATTGTCTGGCTAACCCTCAGGCTGCTAAGCGCGACTCACTGACCTTTTGCGGACAGTGTAGATCAAGATCAGACTGCAACGTGCAGTCTGATCTTGGATCTACACTGTCCGATAAGGAGATAGCATTTCCCCAAAAGTTACCTTTGAAATAGCAAAATTTGGATTTTTACTGTCGGTTTGAATGTTTCATTTCATTTATTGAGCAGGATAAGGGTTTACAGTTATTTTAAAGCGCTAGATTTGTCAACAGAAAATCCTGCGTCGATCTTCGTTTGTGGCTCTACTTACGTAGGACCGTCCTCAGCAAGGCACTGCAGTGCCCCAGTTTATTGCTGATGAACCCCAGGAAAGACATGAATAAGTGAGATGAGACTGAAATACTTTTGAAATTGACATAAAACCCCTTCTTAGAATATGTCGTAAATGTATTTATATGGCAACCTGTCATTCTGACTTGAGAACGGTTTTGAAAGATACCCATTACTTCTATTTAAAACAAAAAGCAAATACATGTACACTGTAAAATGACAGCTTACCATTTCCATTTCCTTTTCTCATCGCTCTGCATTCGTTTTGATACTTGTAATCTAAATCATTGTCTGTCATCACTTGTATATTATCGATAACAAAATTTAGAAAAAAATATGGATCATTTTTCACGTGTCTATGCAATATAGATTTAAGAGTGGAAGTTTTGTCTGTCTATCTGTCTGTCTGCTAGTAAAAATGCTTGGTAAAAGATATATTTCAATATTCTATTTCCGTCTCACCTGGTTTGATTTCTTGTGGTTATTTAATTCTTTCAGCCCCCAGATATACAATCCACTGGAACTGACAAAGTTTTTTTTAGCTCCACTGGCCGAAGGCCAGCGGGCTTATGTCATGGCCCGGTGTCCGTCGTGCGTCCGTCCGTCCGTCCGTCCGTTCGTGCGTTAACTTTTATTTCAAACATCTTCTTCTCTGAAACTACCCATCCAATTTTCATGAAACTTCACAGAAATGATCCTGCCATGGTCCTCTTCAGATTTCTTGAAAGAATTTGATTCCTTCAAAAACTCTGGTTGCCATGGCAACAAAACTGAAAAATATTGGAAATCTTTAAAAATCTTCTTGTCTGAAACCATAAGGCATAGGGCTACCAAATTTGGCATGTAGCTTTATGTAGTAGACCTCTATCATGTTTCTTCAAATTATAGCCTTGGGGTCAAAATTGGCTCTGTCCCAGGGGTCACAAGTTTTACATAGGCTTATATGGAGAAAAATTTAAAAATCTTCCTGAACCTAGTTATAAGGCCTAGATCTACCAAATTTTGCATGTAGCTATATCTAGTGGGCCTCTACCAAGCTGGCTAAAATTTTAGCCCTGGGGTCAAAATTGGCCCCGCCCAAGGGGTCACAAGTTTTACATGGGCTTACATGGTGACAACTTAAGAAATCTTCCTGTTTTTTTTTTTTTTTTTTTGAAATTAGCCTTGCATCAGGGGTCTTATGTTTTACAGAGGCTTCATATGGACAAAAATTGAAAATCACCTTATTTTTAACCATACAGCATAGACTTGTATTATTTTGGCATGTGGCTTTATCTTGTGACCTCTACCAGGGGCCAAGTAATTATAGCTCTGGGATCAAAAATGGCTTTGCCCTGCGGGTCTCAACTTTCACATGGGCTTTTACAGAGAAAACTTTTTAAGTCTTCATTTTGAAACCATTTTGCTCAGATTTGAAATGTTTAGTATTGACGGTTTATATTTATAAGCCAGTGGAGCAATACAGGGCCATCATGGCCCTCTTGTTTAATCTTCCAGGCTTGACTAAACAAGCGGACGGTGTAGATCCAAGATCAGACTGCACGTTCTTTGCAGTCTGATCTTGATCTATGCCGTCCGCAAAGGTCCCTGCTTTCGTCTCTGGCGCTGAAAGAGCTAAACAGTGTGCTTCATTTTCTTTGTGTGACTCTCTTCCCTTGTAATAATACGGCTCTCAAAAATATTAACATTCTCGAGTGGAATTCATGATTTAAACCAAGCAACTAATACTGTGCGTGCTACTGGTGAAAGAAACTCCAGGAACGCATAATCAGGGGCACTGGCTGCTGAAATTCAACCGTTGCACGGTTCAAGATATGATTACGCAACACTAACTTTTAACCCATTTTTCTCTTAGAAATCCCATAACCTGTAGACTAGCGAATCATAATTGATCTTATTACTATTTTCAGAATTCGTCAAGATGATGGCGTCAAAGTAACTCTGTCAAAGACTTTACCATCTCTTGATCGATTGTTCAAACAATTCTGCTTTTTCCTGACGAATATGTTATAAATAAACGCTGTTGACAGCAAAAAATACGATTGAACGCCGCTCTTGCAAAACGGGGTTTAATGCATTTCCGTCATGCATTATCCCTTTGCCACACAATCCCGAGTTTTAACGACTCTGAGAAGGAAGTCTTTTGAAAACATTGTGGGAAAAGGAGAAAATGCTGGTAACCAGCATTTTCTCCCTTTTCCCACAATGTTTTTTACCCTTCCCAAAACAAATTTTAATTTTCCATTCACATTTATTTTGTTGTCTGCAAACGCTTTCAATTTGGACCAGTCTAAAATTTTGTTGTGTGGTAAAGAGTTAAACCAAGCAAGACATCTCATGAGTATGCATTCAAAAGAATCCATTTCGTCGAACAACCGACTAAATTATGAGGTAGAATAGTCCGTCCTTTGACTTGCAGAAAATTGACCAATAACAAAAAGTATTGACCGAGGTCAGCCTGTGCGGACTGCGTTACATTAAACCCCTTTTCACAGAGCATGACTCATATGTGCCAGTTCTTTGTCAGCTTCCGGTGCTACTGTGTAATTAGAAGTGTAGTTATGTCTTCTCGAGACCTACAAGCACATCGGGAAATAAACAACATTTCCTTCCTGTAGACATTCACTCTATCCTAGTTTAAACGTGCGTTACAAATATATTTGAGTCATGCTCTGTGAAAAGGGGGCTTCATGTATTTGCAAAAAAGTATCGACCAGGTCAGCCTGGACAGTATTTGCTATTATAGGCCAATTTATTTTCTCTAGCTCAAAGGACCAGTGCACCCCATAATTCAGTCGTTTGTTATACAAAATTGATTTTATGGATCCATAATACAGTGACGACTTGTTTGGTGTGATGCATCACAGATGCAACAAGGCCCCTTTTGTCAGAGCATGGCTCATTTGTAAAGATCAGAACTGTGTCAACTGTGATACTACTTCATTCGCAATTCGGATGAGTCAAGAGTTCAAACTCGGGATAACAGTTTCTACATTCCAAATCAGTGCCTGGGACTTTTACTGTTCCTGTATTTCTCTGTGTGTTTTTGTTTTGTGAACAATATTTCTGGCATGCACTACCTTGGTGACGACACAGTTCTTTCTACACAATGTAGACACTTTGGGGAAAGCAGTGAGATACAACGTTCGCTTAATCATAGTAGAAATATGATGCAATCTTTATCTGTCACTTTTTTCTGCATCCTTTTCTATCTTTTTTTTCTTACATTCAACTATTTTTCGCTTGAAATTCATGTATTTTACAATAAAACTGGGAATATGCAATTGACTTATACAAATAATTATAGTACCTCTTCGTGCATTAAACGGTTATAACCATTTTATCACGCTAAAATAACAATCTTGCTGCTGTATAATTGCCTCATGTATCATACCTATTTTATGCCTCTACAATGTTAAAACTTCTGTGTAATTGGGTCCGGCAAAAGGAGGTTTAATGCATCTTATAATGCATTATATAAAGCGAATCGTAGCATATTATGGATTTCCTTTGTCTACAACAGGCTAAATCATGAGTTAGGGTGGTCTTTTGACAGGCACAATAATTACAAGACAGCAAAATGTTTCGACCCAGGTCTGCCTGCGCATTCCGCGCAGGCTGACCTGAGTCGATACTTTTTGCAGATGCATTAAACCCCCCTTTTACGGAGGACGGCTTATTTATATTGTTGGTATTTGATTAATTGGTTTGTTAAAAGTAATTACTCTTTCACCCACGGTGTTATTATATTTAAGAAAAGGGCAACTCTCTTCAAGCTGAGGAAGAGGGGAGAGAAGTCATATTTTACCTCGATTATTTACCATAAAAACGGCGAGGTATGGTCATAGCCCTGTCGGCGTCTGCATCTTATATCCCTACTGATATCCATTACTGATCTTCTGTCGGGATCTATGCTACCATAATGGCATCATAAATATTCTCTTGCTTTGCTAACAAATTGCCATGATTATAGAAAGCGATGAGTTACTTAAAAGCGACGAGTTTCAAATGCTCGATTGTATTATGATTAACGCCGTTTTCAACATTATTTCAGTTATATTGCGGCGACCCGTACACCTATTCCCGGAGTTTCCTTAACCAGCACTTAGCACAATATTCTTTCCACTCGCTGCTTTCCCACATGACTAGCGTTGAAACAATGATCAGCTATGAAAAAGGAAAGAATCCTTTCGCACGGACTATCATCAGTCCTCGGAAAGAAATTCGCCCAGTTGGGGATTCGAACCATCGGACCCCAGATCTCAGTCCTGGATGCTACCCTCAGCTCGGCGATGAGTTTCAAAAATCAATTTTATGACACAGCGTTTTCAAAGGATATTATTTTTTTACAACACCAGTATTATGGTATCATTAATTCCGGACAAAGGTTCGCTGGAATATGACGCATAGATCCATCGATGAATTTCAGCACAAAAGAAAGATAAGGCCATGTACATTACATTTCTTCAAATTTCCACCATTAATCTATGCAGAGTACCACTACAAAAACCACGTGATTTCCCACCCTGATGTCTAAATATGATCATTATTATATTAAGTCCCTACAACTCAGACTATGTCTAAATATGATCATTATTATATTAAGTCCCTACAATTCAGACTATGTCTAAATATGATCATTATTATATTAAGTCCCTACAACTCAGACTATGTCTAAATATGATCATTATTATATTAAGTCCCTACAATTCAGACTATGTCTAAATATGATCATTATTATATTGAGTCCCTACAACTCAGACTATGTCTAAATATGATCATTATTATGTTAAGTCCCTACAACTCAGACTATGGGAAAGAGCAAAGGAGGCATTACTCTTCGCGCTTTAAAAAAAAAAAACAGACATCCGTACTCATGATGAAAGACTCCGCCAACCAAAAGAAGTTAGCCCCTTCAGCGCCATGGGCGAAAACGGGCTTTTGCGGACGGTATAGATCCAAGATCAGACTGCACAGAATGTGCAGTCTGATCTTGGATCTATACTGTCCGCTTGTTTAGTCAAGCATATAACATAAAAATCTTTCTTAGTTTTCTTAATTTGTTTTAAGCCGGTAAAATGTGTTAACTACAGTATTGAAATTTGACGCTGAAAGAGTTAGTGCGTTTGTACCATTTTCTCAAAAATTAAACTCTTTTTGCTTGGATTCATATTTTGAAGCATATTTTCTAATAACGAGTTGAAGCACTAAGTTAAAACATGGCACCGTGTAGGCGATTTTTGTCTGGTTTTGTTGCAGACCACTTTTGAAAATTTGTGGTAAAAGGAGAAATTACTCGTTACGAGCAATTTCTCCTGTTGTTCATTGTATGATGACGTCATATCCGGGACCGTATTCACCAATCATTCTTAATTTCATTTTAGGTCTTATTCTAGATTTAAAAAAGTAACACAACTTTTGATAGGCTGAACCAGTTGGTTTGTGGTACCTTTTTACTGAATGTAACCTCTATTTTCTCTATGCTGTCAAAAAATATATGAGCCATGTTCTGTGAAAAGAGGGCTAGATGCATCTGTAAGAAGTATCGACACAGGTCAGCCTGCGAAATTTTCGCAGGCTGACCTGTGTCGAAACTTTTTGCTTTGGTAAATTTTCTGCATATCCAAGGACCATTCTACCTCATGGTTCGGTTGGTTGTTAGACAAAATGGTTTTTATGGATCCATAATTATGTGATGACATACTTGGTATCACGGAGAAGCATTAAGCCCTCTTTTCACATTTCATAAGGCATATTTAGCAGTGTTTAACGGTGTTTTACAAGAAATTTAAATCGTGACACACACACAAAAAAAAAAAATCGAAATATGCCTTTGAATTCATGTAGATCATACTCTTTACCAAACGACAAAATTTTAGACTTGTCCAAACTGAAAGCATTTGCAGACGACAAAATAAATGTAACTCAAAATTTGAAATTTGTTTTTGGAAGGTTAGAAAACATTGTGGGAAAAGGAGAAATGCTGGTTACCAGCATTTTCTCCTTTTCCCACAATGTTTTCAAAAGGTTTCTTCTTCAGGGTCGTTAAAACCCGTGATTGTGTGGTAAAGAGTTAACAGAAATGTGTTTAATGTCATCTGCTTCATATTTGCTTCAGGCCGTAGAAGTTATTATAATGCTCTATAAAAATCCCATCAGACAGTTCTCTTTATTTGTTGTTTTTCAACTTTGTTTTTATTTCAGAATTCGTGAAGATGATGACATCGAAATAATTCTGAGCAAAGACCAGAACCATTTCTGTTTTTTCTTCCCTGCAATAGACGTTCTGCATACTTGATAAGTGTTCGCGGATATACTATGATAATTTTTTTCAGGAATTCATCTCACCAACCCTTTGCTAAATATATTGCCATCATTTAGTTTCTTTGTGTATAGTATCGATTAAAATCATAGTGCACGGACGTGCAGCCTGATCTTGGACTTGCACTGTCTTGATATATCGTAATTTGTAAGACATACCAACAAAATATTAAAAACAAAAAAATGAAATTTCCAGTTTCTTTTCGTGGTCTTGTTTAATTTTCATTTATTGAGCAGGCTGACTGTCTGTCGGCCGCATTAGACCTGCCTCTCTCATGTTCCAGATCCGTCAAAATGTTTAATTTTTTATAGTTTAACCTTGAAATATACACGACATAACTTACAAATATATCAACCTTTCAGAGAAGTAAAGTGTGTAAATGCAGGAATAATTGGCACCTCTATCACATGAACCAGTGTTCAGCATAGCTGCGTGATGTTTATCATGGTTCTATATTGAACGCATTACCTCCTGTATACGACCTGTTACACCTTGAAAGTAGTCCCAATTTGGAAAATATTTTGGAATAAGGGTATAGTACTCGTAACGAGCAATTTCTCCATTTTTGCATTATTTTCAGTTGTATTAATGTATTGAGCCTTAATTCATGACTGACCTTGTTTTACAAAGATGTTTTCAAAACGAAATTTATTACAAGAGGTCAAAAGGAATCACGATTTTCATAACCTATCGTTCTACATAAAATGTAGTCTCCTCTTATTTAAGTTTTCTCCATTTTGAAATCACAACACGTATTTTTCAAAATAAAACGTTCAAAATAAATTGTAGTTTGTTTCATGAGACATTTGGGTCCGTATTGACCAAACATTCTACATTGCATGTTATGAGTGAAGGTGTTTAATGCATCTCCGAGATACACTATACCAAGCAAGCGATTTCTCGAGTAAAAATATATAAATTGTTATTTCCATCAATCGATTTTACTGCCCAAAAGCTGCAATCGAAAATGAAAGGCAACTTTTCCTACTCAAAAGAAGTTATGGGTCAACAATTTTAATAACAGTTACCCCATGAAAAAGAATAGAGAGATTATTAAGGCTTCCCTTATCCTGTAATCTTTGCCGAAGCCTCCCAATGATACTATGGGTAACATTCAACCTCTGAGCAACATTTCGCTGTGTTGCACCGTCTTGGAGCCAAGCGAGGGCTCTTCCTCTGTCCGCAGTGCCAAGTTGTCGCCGTGCCATGGATGAGTTTCAAGTGGCAGTTACCCATGGTATTTTTATAGTGCAAGTCGGCATACAAGCCACCAAGTACCCAGGAAATCACGTGCAAATGTTGCACTTATTGAAATTTATCTTCCACAAGCGATGTTGGTTATGTAAGAAACGAGGTAAAATGTGTTACATATCTTCATTTATCACATTATTTCGATGTGCGTACCGGTAAAAGCAGCCCGTTCGGCATTATTCACCGTGTTTTTAAAGATTTGTCCTACAATTTGCATAAAGGTCATGAAAATTTCTTTCTAATAATGATGCAAAAGAAGCTCATTCAAAAATGAGGTGTAAATGTCGTTTGACCCTTAAATTGTTTTGAGTAGTATACAAGGAAATTTCATTACACTCACAAAACGAATGTCTTGTTGAACGTCGTAGTTTGTATGTGCAGGTAGAGAAACATCTATGTGAGCCACGCTCTGTGAAAAGGGGGCTTAATGCATCTGCGAAAAGTATCGACCCAGGTCAGCCTGCGCAGTCCGCGCAGCCTGACCTGGGCCGAAACTTTTCGCTATGGGTCAATTTTCTGTATGTCAAAGGACCAGTCTACCTCATGATACAGTTAGTCGTTTGTCAAAGTGGATTTTATGGATCCGTAATTAGGTGATGTCTTGCTTGGTATGATGCATTACAGAGATGCATTAAGCCCCCCTTTGCCAGAGCATAGCTCATAGATTTATATCTAGAGAGGAAGAGAGCAAAACAGAATAAAGTCCATGTATTGTTATAAATCTTTGTGGTCACCTTTGTAAACAATTCTCCAAGGCAATGCATATTTAGCTGGCGAATATTGTAAAGTGTTATCATTCTCACATACAATGTACGTGTACATTATTTTCCAACTTCGCATTTAAAATTTAATCATTTATTTCCTTTTTCCCATGAAAGACGATGGATCAAAGAAATTATTAGATATAAGCTGTTGGTTTATTGTATTGGGGTCGAAACTTCCAAAATTGGTGCTGCCTCCACTGTTTCCACCACCCATCATCATTGAAGGATTGGTCATTTGACTCGGCGGACTGTTGCCTGAACCAGAACTAGATCCACCTCCAGTGCCACTTCCGCTCCCAGATTGTGACATCATTTGACCACCTGACCCGGAACTACTTCCGCTACCGGATTGAGACGTCATTTGACCACCTGACCCGGAACTACTGCCACTTGACGGCGACATTTGACTGTTTCCACCCGACGACATCTGACTTCCACCAGTAGAACTGCTACCACTCCCGTTATTGCTGCTCCCACCGGCAGTCATGCCACTTTGAGCAGCGTTTCCATTCTGACCGGCACCGCTTAAAAATACGCTTGGGTCCCCTTTGTTATTTGCAAGTGAATTAATCGAATTCGGATCAAAGCTTCCGCTACTCCCTGCACCTGAACCAGACCCGCTAGTAGAACTAGACCCACCGCTAGAACTAGACCCGCCGCTAGAGCTAGACCCGCCACTAGAACTAGATCCACCCCCACTTCCTCCCGCTGTCATTCCACTTTGTGCAGCACTTGCACTGGAACCAGCCCCATTCAAAAACATACTCGGATCCCCTTTGTTATTTGAGGCAGAGTTAATCGCATTGGGATCAAAATTACTCCCGGCTCCGCTGCCTACATTCATAAAGCTTGGGCCACCAGAGCCCCCAGCACTGCTACTACTACTACTACCGCTGTTCCCGGATCCGCTGCCGCTCGAGGGTGATCCAGAGCTTGAACTACCCCCACCATTCATACTTCCCATCGGACTAAATGGATTGGAACTCCCTCCACCACTGCTGCTAGATCCAGAACTGCTTGAAGATGAGCCAGTACCTGCAGCACTTCCACCCGTCATGCTTCCCATCGGACTGAACGGGTTCGAACCTCCACTCGAACTTCCACTACTACCGCTGCTAGAACCACCGATCCCCGTCGAAGACCCGCTACCACTTGACATGCTTCCCATAGAACCAAATGAGTTCGAACCACTGTTTGATCCTCCAGCACTGCCTCCGCTGGATGACCCTCCAGACGGAAGCGGACTTTGGGACACCATTGAGTTAACTTGATTTGGGTTGAAATTCGATCCTCCATTACCTACAGTAAACAAGGCAGTGTCGTTAATAGTCTATTATAACCTTTTCAGTGCCATAGGCAAAAATGGGTGTTTTTTGCAGACGGCGTAGATCAAGATCAGACTGCACAGAACGTGCAGTTTGATCTTAGATCTATACCATTAAGATGAAAACCTTTCTCTGGATTGAATTTTCATCTAGCGAAAGAGGCGGAGCTGACAGTGTTAAAGGATGTAGAACCAATAATGACTTAAATCGTCAGGTAAAATAGCAAAGGCTATCGCCAATTGCATTAAATTAACCCCATTCCACGCGAATCTGACAGCAACCGCTAGATGATCGCCGCCCGATTTAAATTTCTTTCAGTGACTCAAAATCATGCATTCAACTTTTTGAAGGCGAAACAAAATCTACAGAAAAGTAGTGGTTTAACGTACGATGTAAGTTCTCTTCCTTCAGGGATGAATCTAAAGACTTTTGAACCACGTATCCGATTGTAAGGAATTTAAAAATCAAAGTGCTGAAAGCACTGACAGACTAACGAATGTGGAATAAGCGGCCTTTGTTAAAACTTAGTTGGTCCATACTAGATTGAAGAAAAATGGTCAAATCCGGTTATTAAGTCTGTTCCACTCAAATCCTGTTGTTAAGTCTGATCTGGTTTGACCCTGTCCAGTTACTAAGTTCGATCCGGTTCACTCTGATGATTTTAACCCGCTGCTCATAGCCATTTACTATTCACAATAGGAAATGCCATGAAAAAATATATGTTTGTTGACCTTTAATAGAAAAAAGCAAATGAATAACATATCAATTTGATTATTTGGCATTTGAATACTTTCTAGAATTCTCTTTTAGATTACCTTTTCATGCTTTTTCACTTTCTTATTGTTTGGACGAATTCGTAGTTAAACGAGGCCTACACCACCCGCGAAAAATATGAGAGGATGAAAAAGATTGTGTTGGGATAAGTAAAGATGAGACTGATTTTCATTGATCACTGACTTAATTTACATCTAAGCAAAAATCTTGTATCTTATCCATGAATCTTGTTCAGACCATGACTTTGTAAGTAGACAACGTTCATATGGGAGCGATAGAGATTTGAAGTTAAAGTCTACATTGTCATATTTAGCAGAATTACAATTTCTAATAGATAGCATCATTTTCTGTGGAGCAGTATTTGGCGACTGTGAGGTTTTTTGACATTTGACACTTGTGACACTGACTGACTTGTTCGCCAGTCTAAAAACAGAGGCTTATCAAAATATCAGACCGAATGCGATCTGCGTCAGGTCTGTAGTTATCGTAAACAGTTTCGGTCAGACTGACCAGCCAGCAGAGTAAGGTACACAGTTTCCTAGTAAAACTTCTTCATTGGGTCGTCCGAAAAAAGCTGGATATCCAGTTTCGTTACCTTTACCTTATCTAATTGGGGAAGTCGTTTTAATCGTCGGTCATTTCACACTTCTCAACCCTTAAAGCGTCGAATAAAGCCACGGGACATTTTAATTCTAGAATAAGTCCCAGAATAATAGCGATATAGTGGGTGCCTTTTGTCTGTAGTGTTTCAGCAAAGCGGACAGTGTAGATCAAAGATCGTGCAGTCTGATCTTGATCTGCACCAGCCTCAATGACAACTATAGTAGTGAAAGGCGCTTTATGGGTTATTACTTAAAACCTATGTTATGGGATAAACTTATAACCTGTATTGCTGCTCTGTGAAGCTTGGTTCACCGCATTCGGATCGAAAGTGGCACTACTTCCGCTTGTTCCAGGTGGTGACTGGCCCCCACTTCCGGTCTGACTCATTTGATTAGCAGAGTTCGGATCGAATGAAGCGCTTGAGCCTAGAATTATTTGTGTAGTGCAACAGGGTGGCTTGGAATCAATTATTCAGTGGAACTTGGTTCATTTTAAATAGATCACAATATTTCAATAATTCACAATCGTCAATTCCTTTCTAGCCGTAAAATTGATCAATAACTTGACGCGGGACCCCTATTCACCACCCGCTCTCATGACATGCTTAGTCTTACTCTAGATATAGAAAGAAACGCAATTTCTAATTGGCTAAACCATTAGCGGACTGCGCAGGCTGACACTGGTCGATACTCAGTGCAGATGCATAAAACCACCTTTTCACAGAGCATGGATCATATACATTATTCACATTTACAAGGATGTTTAATTTTAAGTCACCGGCTGCTTGTTTTACTCCGCTTTCAACAGTACAGTATCTGATTTCTTTGACGCTGTTAGACAACTTAGTCGCGTATTCTCTAGGTTTCTACAGCACTGAGAAAGGCGGTTGTATAGTTTTGCTACAAAGAAGATTTCACTCGACCACTCCTCCCGACAGTTGAGCTTGAACCCAAAACCAGCGGATCACAAATCCAAGGACCTACAACTCATTGGCTCCTTCAGATAATCTCTGCGTTCTGTATGAGACGATTAAAAAACCATTACATGTTGTCATGTAACCATGGTTTAATGACGGTATCCAGCGTTAGTTACCCAACAATCTCCATTTTAAACAACCCTGAGGAAGAAGGTTTTTGAAAACATTGCGATTACTGTATTTTCTCCTTTTCCCACAATATTTTCATCATTTGAAAGACAGAAATCATGTTTTAAGTCACATTTATCGTCAGCAAACGCTTTCAATTCGGACAAGCATTAAATTTTGTCGTCTGGTAAAGAGTTAACTAACTACTGAGCTGTGATACATTCATTCACTCAATCCAAGGCAACTAACTTTCTATAAACCCTTGTCCTTCTACACGAGTGGAATGAAACTTTCAAACCGATAGTAAAACCCAAGTTTTGCTATGTCAAAGGTATTTTTGAGAAAAGATATCTCCCAATCGGACAGTGTAGGTGCAAGATCAGACTGCACGTTCTGTGCAGTCTGATCCTGATCTACATTGTCTGCAAAAGGTCCTTGAGTCGCGCTCCTATGGGTTAAACTTTAAAGGTGATATCAAATTATAACATCACATGTTTTTACTCATACTTACCCGTATTACTCTGTGATGCTTGATTCACCGAACTTGGGTCAAATTTGGCGCTGCTCGATCCACTTCCGGTCCCTGGGGGCGCTTGTCCACCGCCTCCACTTGACATGTAGTTTTGGGCCGCAGCCATTTGTTGTTGATACACAGCGTTGGGGTCATAGCTCTGTCGAATGCTAAAACCTGGAGGCATTGATCAGTTATAATTAAAGTGACTAGAAACAATTTTACGCAATGAGTATGTGAGCAATGCTCTGGCAAAAGGGGGTTTAGTGCATCTCCATGATGCATTATACCGAGCAATCAATCATAGAATTATGGATCCATACAATCTATTTTGTCCAACAACCTGATGAATTCTGAGGTCAAAAGGTCCTTAGACACGCAGAAAATTTACTACGGCAAAATGTGTTGACACAGGTCAGACCGCGCAGGGCGACCTGGGTCGAAACTGTTTGCTGATGCATTAAACCCCCTTCTCACAGGGCATAGTTTGTTTATATTTGCCTGAAAAAAAGTTTAACTCAACAATAACCTTTCACCATGCGATACAGACCAGTAACTTTCGAAAGCAATCACAACACGACGAGATCTTGGATCTACACTGGCCGATACGGTGAGATTTTTTCAGGTGAAAAAAAAAACGTTGAAATCGCAAAACTTTTCAATAACCTGGAAATTGTCATTGATGTTATTAAGCAGTAATAAAAAAAAGTTAAGCGATAAGTAACCATAGATACGTACCTGACCCTAATGTGGTAGTAACTGCTAAAATAAACAAACCCAAAAGTCTAACCATCATGGTCCTTACAGCGCTTTAACTTTCGGGCTCAAGATTCCAAAGGATAATTTCGAAATAAAACCTATCCGCCCACGCTGTCCTGGTTGTGGTCACTCGAACAGCTGACCTCTCTTGTCTGATTAGATAATAGAATGGCCAGCAGGTGACCAGTGATAAGAAGAAGTTAACACGGTGCCACCAGTAGACGACTTTTTTTTTCATCGGGTAAAAGATCGGTTTCAAAAACATTGTTGTAAAAGGATCAATTGCTCGTAACGATCAATTTATCCTTTTACAACAATATTTTCACATGTACTCATGTGCTGTAAAGCATATTATTAAAATCGTCTTAAATTGCAGCGGCAGTCTACTTCTAAATCTCGAAAAGGATCGAATTTTATCAAGAAGGCGGCAAAAGATACACATTGTAATTTTGCGCGATCTAGCGGTTACTCCGTGACTAACGGGGTAACAAATATAACAGACCAAAAAAGAGGCAGCCGGGTCTTGTTTTCGACATAGAGCAGGGGCACAGCCAGGAAAGTACACGTAGTAAATATAAAGTTCAAGCCAGAAAGCATGGGACGGTTATTCACACGTTGGGCTCTTTCTGTCGCATGAATGTTGTTTTTTTTTTCTGTTAGATTTTGAACAAAGATTACGTTTAAGACTGGGCGTCCAGGCTTTAGCATGGCTATATGCGTCTTCG
The DNA here is from genome assembly GCA_945859785.2 of Tridacna gigas. Lineage (NCBI taxonomy): Eukaryota > Metazoa > Mollusca > Bivalvia > Cardiida > Cardiidae > Tridacna > Tridacna gigas. The sequence continues at coordinate 70,393,372 of OX244029.2, forward strand.
CCTTTCTTTGCCAGCGCATTTACAAGTATTTATATTACATTTATTAGTTTTTGTACACATTTCTCTTAACTCACCCAAACAACGCTTTAAATGTAAGAAAAAATTCTTTTCGTGAACACTGGTGCAACGTCTACACGTTACTGAAAAAAAAAAAATGGTAACATAAACCTGCTAGATCAAAGTCTAAACTTTTAGTAACAAGTAGGCCTAGGCAAACGAGGAAACTAACCCACAGGAAGTAGGCCTATCGAGATAAGTGACTTTCAGGAAAATATTCTGGAAAACGGAACTGCAGGTCATCCTCCAACTTCGTTTTGAAACATACTCACTGAAAGGGTAGGCCTATAGTTTCTGGTACAAATTGCCGTATTGTCTTCTAGTCCTACATGAAAGGGTAAACTTTACGCGGCAAACTGAAATGAATAATTACATTTGGGGGGAAAATTAAAGCATTTTCATTTTGAAGAATGTTTTAGGCATAGTACCTAGAAAAAGGCCGTCAGTCGGCCGTGACAGTCTACAATCCTGAGAAAGCACATGTTCAAATGTGGAGTCTGATCTTCATCAAGTGTGTAACTGAAAAAGTAATCATAAATACATAGCCTATTCATGACTTGGAACGTAAGCCTAGTTCTAATTAGATTGGCCCATTTATAGGATTTGCTTCTGCAAACGTAATGTGAACATGAACATTTGCTCGTGCATGAGATTTTTTTCTTCAAATTTGTTTTGGAACCAAGGGATCATTACGTAGGCCTATAATTATGGATTATTCCCCAGTTTTCCACGTTCACTTGATCTATAAATGAGCTATGATCCGGCAAAAGGGGGCTCCGTGATGCATCATACCAAGTAAGACATTACATAATTAGATATCTATATAATTCCTTATGTCTTACAACTGACTGAATCATGAGGTAGGCTGGCCCAATGACATACAGAAAATTGACCAATAGCGAAAAGTATCGGCCGAGGTCAGCCTGAGCACACTGACGTGGTCGATACTTTTCGCAGATGTATTGAGGCCCAGTTGCACAGAGCATGGTTCATTTAATGCATTTCATCTTATTGAAACCTGAGTCCTTATTTATTGCCAAGTTTTATCTCCAGTCAATATTTAAACGATAGAATTACGAGTGCTTAGGCCTACAAAAAATATGGAATTCGCAATTGAGCACAGCAACAAAACATCAGTTGCCCATTATGATGCTTACGCATAGGCCTGCTATAAGGCAATAAAATTAGGAGAAGGGGTCGTAGAGAGAGAGAGAGAGAGAGAGAGAGAGAGAGAGCACAGACGGGATATCCTTGTCGGGATAAATATTACCCTAACACCGATTTCAACAACAAAAATCGCGGGAAATCCGATATCGGAGAAAGCAAAACAAAGCGGGAGTTTCAACCAAAAGAAAACTCTGAAATGAGTATTTTAAAGAAAGAATGACTGATAAAGATACATATACAAACACGATAGAGTTGGTGAATGACTGATTCTTATTTTTCTAATCTCTTAACATGACTGGTCTCGGTCTAATTGATAAGTTTACGGTTTATAACTGTACATTAGTCAAAACGTACCTAAACCAAAACGTACCCAAGTAGAGTAAAAATGTACTACTCCCCTCCCCGAAGCATTTTTTTTCACAGGAATTTTTTAAATTTTACTTGGATGTCTTTGAGATTTTTCTTTGTGAATACATGTACTTTCATTCAATGTCTTAATAAAAATGTTTTTTAATAAAGAGTTAACATTCATTACAGGTTGTAAACACCCTAGCCATTAAAAAAGATACAAACCAGACAGAAGATTCAGGTATGGAGGAGGAGAACAACTCTGAAAACATGATACAAGGTGATTTTTAAAGTTATCAACAACATGTTGAAGTATTGAAATATTTTTTTTACCCACACTTTTATCAACTCAATACTGCATTTCTTTTTGTGCTGATTTAAACTTTATTCTTTGCAATGCAGAATACCAACACAATAGATGAATTCTTGAAATTGCAGCAGTTTTTATTATTTTCTCACAGTTTAACCTTTAACACAAATTTAAGTTTTCATGACCCTGATGGAGAGGGCTTTTGAAAATATTGTGGGAAAAGAAGAAAATGCTTCGCTGAATCTTTCTCTGCAAATGCTCTAACTTTGGAAAAGTTGATATTTTGTCATGTGGATTTACGGATGTTTCGGTAACAGACAAGTTCGGTAAATTGGACAGAGTAAATCAACTGGATGTTCCGGTAACAAGGCAGTAATATAGTGCCGTGACGTTTTTCACACCCAATTCATGTCTTCCGTTTGTGCAAATCTTTGTTTGTTTGTTTGTTTTAATTTGCAATTGCCACTTGTTTTCTGACAATTATATTTGTTATGTTTTTCCTTCCATGCTGTATACCTAAATACCTGAAATAAATTTTGATCACCATATCTTATTTTCGGTTTTCACCCATAGTTGATGTAATGAATAATACCCAGTCCTCAGCTTTTACCCGTAGTAGTCGTCCTACAGATGACAGGTTCCAAGTTTAAGTGAATTCTCAAGTTTTATTAAAAAAAAAAAAAAAAAAAAAAAAATGTTTTATCAAAAATGACCCTATTCTTGTTAACGCTTTCTGTTTGAAAATAATTTCTTCCGGAAACAAACTGGCCGACTTCCAAACCATTTACCAACCATTTACCCTCAGAGCACCTTTCACTCTTGTTGCCCTTGCAGTCGATTCAGACCAATATCAAACTGCACAAAACACAGAGTCTGATCATTGACTTACACTGTCAGCTTTTCTAGGACATTATGAACAAGGACAACCTTGAAACAGCTAACATTAGATGTTTTTTTTCTAAAATGAAAATAGCCTCTGGTTTATTTGATGCTCTAAGGGTTAAACTTATAGATAATTAACGTGAATTCAGAAAATAAATATAATACATTTGAAACGTTGTGGCAAATGAAGAGAGGGAGTGAGAGATGGAGACAGAGGCCTTGACAATGCTTTGGTGCATACTTCTTGTGATTTTGACCATGTACATTAATTTTGTGCTCGTCTTAAAAATAGATATCTGTTCTGTTTTGTTCCTCTCCTTTATCCACAATGTTTTCAAACCTGGTCTGGTGCACACAAATTGTCGTCTGCTGGTTTTTAAAGTGCGTTCATCAATACAACAGAGCATAAAAGAAAATCATATACACGCTGTGTGAGAGCGAAGGGAGTACTGTATATTGTATATAGACGTGTTTACAGTCTGTTTTCATACCTCCCATCTCCAACAAGATAGAGAAGTTTCCCATACATCTTAAAGATTAACCTCGGTTTATGAAAAACCTGAAACACTTTAATCGACAAGAAGAAACTCGTCAGACTGCACAAATAAGTGGATAGGGCATTTTCAGAACACACACTGCTCCTGCAGTTTGGAGAAAAGTATTTGCCAAAAAAAAGTAATTGCCAAAAAAAAGTATTTGTTACTATCTATCACTCAGGCTCACTCTCTTTATTTGGCGCAATATTTTTACCTGTATTATCTGTATTATCCGTGCTTCTAAACTCTCTTTAATTCCATTATTTTAAATCCAAGAGCGTCGGATAAACCCAACGGCCATTTTCATACTAGAAATAAAACCCTAACTTTAGCATTGCTGAGGTTTTTCTTGTTCAGAATGTCTTAAAAAAGTGACAAGTGAAGATCAAAGATCAGACTCTGTGTATGGCGTAGTCTGATCTCGATTTCACTGGCCGCAATGGCAACAAAAGTGATGACAGACGCTCTGAGGGTGAATGGCTGGTTTGGAAGTCTTTCAGTAAGAAAATATTTTCACATTGAAATGTTCATAAAACGCTGAATTAAAAAGGCGATACAATGGGTTTCAAGTTTAGGATTGGGTATTATCCATTACCTCAACTACGGTTGATATGATCGAAAATAAGACAAAGTGATTTTAGGTATTATTTTACGTACAGCATGACAGCAGCAACATAACAAAAATATTAAATCTGAAAGTTTGTGGGAAAAAGAAAAGAAACATTGAAGGAATCAGAACCAAGACTTTATTATTTGGTGTGAAAAACGTCACGGTGCATTACCATTATATAATTACCTTGTTACCGAAACATCCAATCGATTTACTCTATAAGTCCAATTTACCAAATTCGTCTGTTACCAAAACATCTGTCACCCGTCATGTGGTATATAGTCAACTGTTCAGACTTTTGTCGAAAAGCAACCAGTAGTGCAGAAAGGAATTTGAGCCTAGAACAAATGCAAAGGAATGCAAAGATAAGTACGTATACTTAATTATTGAAAACTGTCATAATCACAGAACAAAGTATCTATTTCAGTTTATTTTGTTTCAGATGAAGGTGAAGATGATGAGGAGGAGGAAATTGTTGTAAAGAAACAGGGAAACAAATCTGTAAGTCTTTAATAACAAGCTACTCCACCTGAATGTTGAAGCTCATGGTTCGTATTCACCAATCATTCTTAAGAACATTCTAAATCTTATTCTATAAGATATTCAAACTTTGAATGTAACACAACTTCTGATTGGCTGAAGCAAATGGTTTAGCCAATCAAAAGTTGTGTTACTTTCAACTTTTAGACTGAGAACATTGTTAAGAATGGTTGGCATATGCAGGCACAGATCTCCTGTCATTAGATTGGCTGGGCATGAATTTCATTAACTAATCCAATTTGAGGGAGTCAGGAGAAAAAAGGATCCGAATTCTCTTTTACTCTGTATCAAACAAAACAGTTTTAAACATGCCTGCCTAAGTTGAAGCATTGATTTTGCAGACTACAAATTAAAAGTGGCTCATTTGATGAGATTTGTATTTGAAAGAGTTGAAAATATCATTAGAAAAGGGAAAAAAATGCTTGTTACCAGCATTTTTTTTCTCTCCCACAATGCTTTCAATAGCCTTCTCAGGGGTGTGGAAATCTTAGAAATTTCTACTTGTCCACGGACAAGTAAATTACAAAAACCTACTTGTCCGCCAGTGTGGCTCACTTGTCCAAAACAATACAATTTTAAAAGGTACAAATAAAGTGACATGTCCGCAACATGGGGATACTCTTGAGAAACTTAAAAATTATTGTTCCATTGTCTGCATTCAACCACTGGAATTCTTTCAAGCACGCCTCGTTTAAAAAAAAAAGTTTTTGTCATATTTCTTGTCATGGTCCGTTTTACGTTTGGAGCCTCCAAATGGTTCGGAGTCTCGGACTTCCCACTTCCGTTTGCATCACAGATTTGATAAAAAAAAAAAAATCTCCGATTTTTCGCACCAATTGATCGCTGAATCGAAAACTTTTGGATGTTGAGACAGCTTCCAGCAGAAGTGTTAAATCACGGCCCATTTTGCACCGAAGCTGTTTAAAATCAGATTAAAGGCTAAAATTTTCATTGTGCGACATTGTCATCAAAGATCTCTGAATCAGTATTAAAATGATACTAATAAAATTATTTTAATCCATAATGATGATCTTGATGGTGTTTACACATTTTCAAAAAAAAATTGACGTACAAACACAGCTGCATATTTTACTGATCTTGTCATATGCGGTGAAAGCGGAGGTGGACCAAATGTGTATTTTGGCTTTCCAGAAATCAGACAGGGATCATCTCAAGACAATGTTTATCATTCGAAATGTCATTTTGAAGTGGGGGCACAATGAATTTAACTTGATATGTATGTACAACAGATTTTTGTTTCAAAATTTTTCTCATATTTTCTACTTGTCCGTGGACAACTAGACTGAAAAAAGTCACTTGTCAGACACTGAATTTTCCCAAGTCGGACAAGTTGGGCATAGTATTTCCACACCCCTGCTTCTTTCCTAGGGTAGTTGAAACTGGATTGTTTTAAAACCAGTTAAAACAAATTGTGGAAAATTTTAAAATTGTGGAAAAAATAGGAATCTTATGTTTTTTGGGGAAAAATAATTACCTTTCTTTACGTGAACTTTGTCTTGTTTTCAGAAGCAGCGACTAATATTAGATGACGACAGTGATGTTTCTGACTCGGAACAATCTAAATCTAAATTACAGGTATTCTAATAAAATGGATCTTTATTACTTGAATTATGGTATGAAATGTTAGATTGCCAAGAACAAGAACGACTGGAGAACTTTTTGCAGTAGATTAAGATCAGACTGCACAGAATGTGCAGTCTGGTCTTGGATCTACATTGATTAGGAGATATTTTTCCCCCAAAGAATAATTTTAAAGTAGCAACCTTTTGGTATTTACTATCAACTTGAAGGTATGATTTTACTTATTGAGTAGGATAAGGATTAATTCTTTCAGTAAATGGCTCATCATAACCCACTGATTAGCAAGCAATCTAGTGTTTTAATGGGTACCCGCTGAAGAGGGCATCTTGGTTAAACTCTTTACGAAACAATAAAATTTAATTGTTGTATAAATTGGAAGCACTTTTAGACAACATCATAAATGTAACTCAGAAATTGAAAATTGAATAAGTAGGGTAGAAAACATTTTGGGATCCGGAGAAAAATGCTGGTTGCCATCATTTTCTCCTTTTTACAACAATTTTTTAGGAGGCTTCTTCTGGTTGTTAAAAGTTGAGATTGTGTGGTAAAGGGTTTAATTGCTTGTAGATCAAGATCAAATTGCACAGAATGCGTAGTTTGATTACGTAACAACCTTAAAACAGCAACTACTTGATAATTTTTGCTGAATGATGTTATTTTATTCATTTCGGACCCAGAGGGGTTATAAAAGCTTTTATGAATTAAAAAAAATGCAAGTTGGTGCTGAAATGAAATGAAGCATTTTTGCAATATCTATTCTGATTATGTTCCATTTTTTATGATCCCATTAACAAGTCAATGTAGCTGTACATTTAAGTTTTTTCATTTTATAAGACTTAACCATACATGGAAACAAGATCCACAGGCTTGGAAAGAGTTGTGTTGTGGTCCAAGTAATGATAAGAAGAAGTCAATAAATAGGTGCTCTGATTGCCAGGGTTCAACACAAACTGTGCAGTGGTCCTAAGGATGTGTCACTCAAGACACCTTTGAGACGCCTGCTCAAAATGTTGGAGTTGAGCACCATTTACCATTTCATGACTTATATCCTGTTGAAGACAGAAATTTACATCAAGAGGACAAGTGTTCTTTAACTTGTGACTTTGTATAGGCAATATAGTTTTGCTAAGGAGACAATGTTTTCCAGATGAGACTAAACATTGTGGGGTTGAAGTGCAGCCCTGACTTTGCAATCTTTTTGCTTATCCTATGAATTAACTCTTTACGAAACGACAATATTTTAGACTAGTCCAAATTGAAAGCATTTGCAGATGACAAAATAAACGTGGCCCAAAAACTGAAATTTGTTTTGGGAAGTGTAGAAAACATTGTGGGAAAAGGAGAAAATGCTGGTTACCAGCATTTTCTCCTTTTCCCACAATGTTTTCAAAAGACTTCTTTCTCAGGGTTGTTAAAAGTCGGGATTGCATGGTAAAGGGTTAAAAGTGATAAATGGTAAATCAATTACTGCTTGAAAAAAAAATGCAGCATGCAACAATGAAAATGTCTTTGCCGAAATTTAATAATTATCATCATGAATTTTAAAAGGTTTAACCCTTTACCACACAATTCTGAGTTTTACCAACCCTGAAGAAGACAGCTTTTGAAAACAGTGTGGGTAAATGAGAAAATGCTGGTAACTAACAATTTCTCCTTTTCCCACAATTTTTCCTTCCCTGTTAAAGACGGAAATCATCATTTGAGCTACGATTATTTTGTTGTCTGCATGTGGTTGCAATTTTAAGTAGTCCAGAATTTTGTTGTTTGGTAAAGAGGTAATGCATAAATATGTATAAAAACATTGTTGCAAAAGGAGAAATTGCTCATTTTTAGCAATTTCTCCTTTTGCAACAATGTTTTCAAAAAGGTCTGCTGTGAGAACCTGTAGGTGTTCGTAGTAATCATGTTAATTTCACTTTCAGACATATACAATAGATCAGGTATTAGAAGCAGTGATGGCGGAGTCCTCTCATGACAATGCAGATGAGGAGGATTTACCTGCTACCTTGGTCACACCCAAATCAAGAAAAATTGTAAATGCTCAGATAATCATAATTTTTAGCTCCACTGGCCGAAGGCCAGCGGGCTTATGTCATGGCCCGGTGTCCGTCGTGCGTCCGTCTGTGCGTTAACTTTTATTTCAAACATCTTCTCTGAAATTACCCATCCAATTTTCATGAAACTTCACAGAAATGATCCTGTCATGGTCCTCTTCAGAATTTCTTGAAAGAATTTGATTCCTTTAAAAACTCTGGTTGCCATGGCAACAAAACTGAAAAATATTGGAAATCTTTAAAAATCTTCTTGTCTGAAACCATAAGGCATAGGGCTACCAAATTTGGCATGTAGCTTTGTCAGTTTATGTAGTAGACCTCTATCAAGTTTCTTCAAATTATAGCCCTGGGGTCAAAATTGGCTCTGCCCCAGGGGTCACAAGTTTTACATAGGCTTATATAGAGAAAACTTTAAAAATCTTCCTGTACCTAGCCATAAGGCCTTGAGCTACCAAATTTTGCATGTAGCTGTATCTAGTGGGCCTCTACCAAGTGGGCCAAGATTTTATCCCTGGGGTCAAAATTGGCCCTGCCGCAGGGGTCACAAATTTTATATGGGCTTACATAGTGACAACCTAAGAAATCTTCCTGTTTTGATTTTTTTTTTTTGAAATTAGCCTTGCATCAGGGGTCTTATGTTTTACAGAGGCTTCATATGGACAAAACTTGGAAATCACCTTATTTATAACCATACAGCATAGACTTGTATTATTTTGGCATGTGGCTTTATCTTGTGGACCTCTACCAGGGTTCAAGTAATTATAGCTCTGGGATCAAAAATGGCTTTGCCTTCAACTTTCACATGGGCTTTTACAGAGAAAACTTTTAAGTCTTCATTTTGAAACCATTTGGCTCAGAATTGAAATGTTTAGTATTTATGGGTTATATTTATAAGCCAGTGGAGCGATACAGGGCCATCATGGCCCTCTTGTTGTGTAACATGTAACTTACTGGAATTGTAAAGGCTCTCTCTGTCTGTCTCCATCCTTCCTTTTGCCTCTTTCGCTTTTCATCGCTGTGGTAAATGTCATTACCTATTGATGTGCAATATGGCACATGTATTAATTGATTATGTTTTGTGTCTCTTATAGTCTATCAAAGACAGTAAGCGCTTAAAAAAGTAAACAAGTTTGTTGCACTGTTATGCTTGATACTTGAAGATATCTATTGAATTTTTTCTGTACATGAAAGATACATAGCTTTAATATGTATGTATACTTAATCATTGTAAACAAATCCATGTGCAAAAGAAAAATTAAAAAGCAAATGACTTTGCATGGAACTCTCGTTACTTAATAAGTCATATAACCTAGAGCTTGAATGTAAGTAAAGAAATAACTTCTTTGAATAACTTGGATATCTTTGTTTTAGAAACGACCGGTCATGGATGACAGCAGTTCAGATGAAGAAACAGAGAGAACAGATGTTGTAAGATCAGAAGTAAGGACACTCTTTGTTTTTCATATTTGAGAAGAACTATAATATTTTTTTTAGTTGTAAGTGCTTTCATATCTTCAACAAAGAGGCTGGAATTTACGCTATTGCTCATAAGGATTTGATTTTGTATAAATCATGTCATTTTGTCTAGATTATATCATCAAGAATTATGTGACAATTTGCGTGGTTAATGCATCATGGACCCCATTTTGCCAGAGAAAGGCTCATTTATTTATTCATTGTTTAAGAAGAAAAGATGGCAGTGCATCTTTCAAAATACTGTCTATTTATGGTTATCTTTCCAGGTCAGTGATGACACTTCTCAGGAACCAGATGACATAGTTTCAGAAACTGGTAAGCTATTTTGGTATCTTTCAAATGAAGTAAATCTATACTGAAATAACTTGTTTGTTTGTTTGTTCCATAAATCTGTTTGCTCATTATATTCACATATCTCCATGCAACTCTAGGAACAAAATACTTATTGGTTTTCATGTGATTTCATTCAAACTTCACGAGAATGCTGTTATGAATGTAAATGGTTTTAATTCTACAAGATGTAATTGTGAGGCATGTGTTACAGTGCATAATGCAGTCCAAACATAGCTAATGATTGATGCCAAACTCTGTAGATCAGTCAGTAATGCACATGGCTGGTAATCCAGAGATCACGAGTTCAAAACCAGCCTGGCCAAACCCTTTTTGGAGACTTGTCAGTAAGACAGGTTTCATTCCTCTGTCTCATTCCTGATCTTTGTTTCAACAGTCTTTATCAGGGAAAGCAGCAAGTAGCTTTGAAAGTGTATGGTGTAAAGTTCTTGTAAATGAAACCCAAAAAATGTGTGGATAGATACTTTGGCAGCTGTGATAATGACTGTTGAAAATAATATTGAAAATTGTATTCAAACTCTTGTCAATAAAAATTTTCTTTTTTTCTTGATATCTTACAAAAGGGTCAAATAAAGAAGAGAAGAACAAAGTGACAAGTCGAAGTAAAGTGTCTAATGTAGACATACAGACAGCATGCAGTGATAGCTCTGGTAGGCAATATTCATTTCTGATACTATGTATGACCCCTACATTTGAACCTTTCACTTTCATAGGTAAAACAAGGGCTTTTGCAGATGGTTTCGATCAAACTAGACTGCACAGAAGGTTCAGTCTGGTCTTGGATCTATATCATCTGCTTGTTTAGTCAAGTCTCTAACATAAAAACTTTCCTGAGTTTTTGTTGATTTTGGGCTGAGTTTTGTCATTGAAAATTGGGAAAACAATATGGACCAGGTGAAAAAATGCTGGTTATCACTGTTTTACAAAGCAGTCATCAAAACACAGGAGTCTGTTTTCACCAACCATTCTTCATTATGCTCTTAGCTGTATTCTCAGGAATTCTTTTGATTAGAAAGTAACAGAACTTCTGATTGGCTAAACCATTTTGTTAAGCTAGTCAGAAGTTGTGTTACTTTCTTAACCCTCTACCACACAATCCCGAGTTTTAACGACCCTGAGAAAGAGGCCTTTAGAAAACATTGTGGGAAAATGAGAAAATGCTGGTAACCAGCATTTTCTCGTTTTCCCACAATGTTTTCTATCATTCCCAACACAAATTTCAATTTTTGGGTCACTTTTATTCTGTCGTCTGCAAATGCTTTCAATTTGGAGTAGTCTAAAATTTTGTCATTTTGTAAAGAGTTAATCTAGATTTAGACTTGGAATGAAATTAAGAATGGTTATTGAATAAGGACCCTGATTGTTTTGTAGAGGGTTAAAGCACAGGAAAAAAGACTAAAAAGTTGCCATTTAAATTCTGTTTTTGTTTAAATATCTTAAAATAGCTCACAATTTAGATAAAAAATCAAATTTCATTTACAAAATCTGCAAAAGTATCCTAAAGTTTCACTTGGCTTCACACCGTAATAATATTTACAACATATTATGTTTGCAACGTTATGCTTCTATTTTAGGTGTGTTGCTGTGAGATTTTATTTACGACTTCCTTACAGTGCCCTTCATAAATAAAGCTGCCTTTGCAGCCAGTGTAGATCAAGATCAGACAGCACAATTGATCTACATTGTCCCCTTTGATGAAACACTTGACGAAAGCAACAGTGAAATAGTAATTACTGTAATTGGGTCTTATTGATATTTTCAGACTGAAAATGTCTGTCATGTTTATTGGACACTCTCTGGCTTAATCCAATTCAGTATGTGGAATCTGAAATTTTCTCTGCAGACAGTGACTCAACTTCTGGATCAGATGGTGAAGACTCGGATCAGAATAACCAGGAGAATGAAGATGAAGGGTTCAATGAGGATGCTCTGGACCCAAAACTTTTGGCTAAAATCAAAAAGGTTTGGAAATATTTGTGTAGTTATAGCCCTGTGTAACTTTGTACTGCTACTGACGAGAAACTGTAAATGTATTAGAATGCATGTGAAAATTGTTCTTGGTACGTATTCACCAACCTTTCTTAAGAAAGTTCTCAGTCTTATTCTCCAGAATTTTCAAAACTTTGAAAGTAACACAACTTCTGATTGGTTAAACCATTTGGTATTCACTAGCTATTCTTAAGAACAGTCTTTGTCTTAATAAGACAAAGACTGAGAATAAGACAAAGACTGTTCTTAAGAATAGCTGGTGAATACGGACCCAGTACTTTGTTTTGAGATATACCACTGCACCTATTTCATTTATTTAGCAAGTTGAAATTATGCTACAAATTACACTGTATCATGACAAAAGATGCCTTGAAATATAAAATGACACTTTTATTCAGTCTCTTCCTTTTGTAGAATAAAGTGGTAGATTACCTCTTGTTTAGTGTCTTTTGCTTCAACACAGATAATTTAACCCTTTACCACACAATCCCTAGGTTTAACGACCCCCAAAGAAAACAAATCTTTTGAAAACATTGTGGGAAAAGGAGGAAATGTTGGTAATCGGCATTTTCTCCTTTTCCCTCAATGTTTTCTATCAGGGTAAAAAGAAATCCTATAATTTTAGTCACATTTGATTTGTGGGATGCAAAAGCTTTCAACTTGGACATATCTAAAATTTTGTCATCTGAGGAAGAGTTAAATTGTAAGTAAATCTATGGCTTATTTCAACCACTTGTGGAAAAGTTACGGTAAAAAGAGTAAAAGCTTGTGATAAGGCTTTTCTCCAATTGCCACAATGTTTGCATTAATCCTCCGTCAACATTAATTATCTGTGTTTTACAAGAGGTTTCTCAAATTTGTATGCTACAAATTTATTCCAAGTGGTAAAAAGTTTACTGTTTCTGTTCGTAAAATTTTTCTTGTTGGTATCCAGGGTGCAGCCAAAAAGCCACGAGAAAAATCAGAAAGAATTTCTAAAAAAGAGGAAATGATGTCGCTCCATAGTGAATCGCAGAGAATAGTGAGAGGTGATATAGCTCAAAAATTTACATAATCATCTTGTTATCAAATCTATCACTTTTCTCGTTTGAAAATCTTCAAAAATCATTTTAAGACTAGGTACATAGTTGTACAATTAGTGCTTCGTAGATCTTGTGTTGTAAATATGATTTTGAAGATTTGATACATAGACTATGAGACAGTAGTAACAGAGTATCAGCCTTCAACATCAGAGGTTCTCGACTAGAAACCTGTGATAATTAGGTTCAGCCCTTGTCATGAGCAATGATAGAGTTTTTATGAAGCTGGCCTCAAGAGGGACTGTTGTTGAACTTTTCTCACAATCAGTGTAAAATAAATAGCTCATAACCGAATCTGGTAAGTTCCAGTCAAAATTCTTGCCTCTGTTAGACAAATGTAAACCTATTCAATTGAAATTAATTGTAAAACTTGGTCGTGGTCTTCAACTTAAGCTTCTGGCTTTGGAATGATGTGTTAATCAGTGTGTTGGCAATTGGAAGGGTAAATTTCAAACTAATTTTCTCTGTATTAGAAAAAAGGATTCTTCACCTGGAGCAGTTCTAGTACGAAATTTATTCTTTGAATTGTAGAAGGAAGAGTAAATCTGCCCTACCACCAGCCAGCTCCTAAATCTCTGAATGACTTCCTGGCAAGAGCTACCAAGAAACAACAGGAGTATCGCAGTCTTAGAGGTGCAGTCAGGGATAGCAGGTAGGTAAACTATGTAATCTTTTAACTCTTTACATAAATTTTAGACTTGTCCAAAGTGAAAGCATTTGTAGATAACAAATAAAAATGAATCAAATGTTGAGATTTGACTTTGAAAGGTTAGAAAACTATATTGAAAAAGGAGAAAATGCTGGATGATAGTATTTCTCCTTCTCACACAATTTTTTAAAAAATTTTTTTCTTCAGGACCATTAAAACTTGGAAGCTTGTGGTAAAGTTTTAAACTTTTACTAAATAATCCCAGACCCTGACAAAGAAGACTTCTGAAAACATTGTGAGAAAATGTATTTGCATACCATAAATTGAGTGTAAATCAATAATGGAATTGTTCTTTTGAGAGTAGGAAACATTGTGGAAAGAGAAGGAAATGCTGGTTACCAGTGTTGTGATTGAATGATTCTATAGGTTTTTCATTCATGTATGTAGAATCCAGTCCAAAATGGCATCTTAGTCACACTCACTTTAACTCAAATCTACTGGACATTAGCTCTTTACCAAACGACAAAATTTGAGACCAGTCCATATTGAAAGCATTTGCAGATGACAAAATAGATGTGGCTGAAAAATTGAAATTTGTATTGGGGAGGGTAGAAAACATTGTGGGAAAATGAGAAAATGCTGGTTACCAGCATTTTCTCCTTTTCCCATAATGTTTTCAAAAGGCTTCTCTCTCAAGGTCATTAAAAGTCAGGATTGTGTGGTAAAGGGTTAAATATGTTTAGACTAGTCCACATTGAAATATTTGCAGACAATATAGTAAAAGTAGCTCAAACGGATAAGATTGTCTAGACGGTGAAGGTAAAATAATGGGAAGAGTAGAAAAGATTAGTAACCAACATTTTTTCCTTTTCCTATAAAGTTTCAAAAGCTTTCTTCACCAAGCTGATAAAACTAAGGGAACATTTAGTAGGATAAATCACATGTTTCTATTTACAGAAAAGCTAAAGTGATTGAAGGAGTGTTACAAAATTCTAGATTGCAAGTTCAAAAGAAAACTCCAGCAGAAACTGACAATCTAAATGTGCCAGATGGGGATGACAGTGATGGAGACGATGAAAATGTTGACGTAAGGAAGAGCTTTAGAGAAAGAGTGAGTGATAGATTGAATAAACTCAAAGAATTAAATAAAGACTTAGATGAACCACATGATCATCAAGCAGATGAAATTACTCAGGGTCCTGACAAGGCAGCGCTAGATGAAAGAATAACTATAAAAGACATTGAAGTGTCAGAAGCCAGTCATAGTGATAAATTGACAAATAATGATGTTACACAAGATACTGAAGATATTTTAAATGGCACTACTATAGAATGTGAGACTGTGGCAAGTACAGTAAAGGAGAACAGTGCAAAGTCTGTTTTATTAGATAAAGGCACTATAAATATGGAAGAAATTAATGATGTTGATTTAAATAGTGAACAAGATGAGAAGAGAAACATTGAAGTTGAAAGTACAGAGATGGAAGAACAAACAAACCAGGCAGCAGTAAGGGAAGATTTGATATCTAAAACAAGTGCTGCTGAAAGCAAAATCTTAGAATTGCATGAAAAGGACAATTTGGAAAGCTGTGAAGAAGGTATGCTATATGATTGGGAAAAACCTGATAGTTGTGACAAAGACTCAACCACTGTAAAAGATCATAGTGCTGAAGTTACTGTAGATACTTTATCTGAAGACAAGGAAAACCTACATGAAAACTCAGGTTATGCTGATATGTCTTCAAAGAAAAGTGAAGAGAGGATGTCACCTCTTAAAAAATCTAGTCCATCAACTAAATCAGATAAAAAACTCAAAAAAGAAAAATTGCTAGCTCTTGCAGGAATAGATCTGAATGTTATTAAGCCCTGCCTTAGTGGTGAAACAGAAAGTTTTATCAGTTTAGTGGAGGAGGAGACTGGACCACAACATCCTGGCATTGTGAACTTAATGGATCGCTTGACAAAACATAATGCCAAACGAGAAAAAAAGCATTCCAAGGATTTAGATATCAGGTATTAGAAGTCAAGTTACATCTTTTTGTTTAACTCTTTACCAAACTGCAAAATTTTAGGCTGGTCCAAATTGAAAGCATTTGCAGACAACAAATTAAATGTTACCCAAATCTAAAATTTGCCTTTGGAAGGGTGGAAAGCATTGTGGGAAAAGGAGAAAATGCTGGTAACCAGCATTTTCTTCTTTTCCCACAATGCTTTCCAAAGCTTTTTTCCTCAGGGTCAAGAAAACTTTGTGTTTGGGTTGACTGTGTGGTTGGGGTTAACCTAGACCAAACTTCAAACATTTTAACCCATAAGTATACAAGCTATATTTAGACATAGCACTAACTAGTACATGTGACACATGGTGAAGGGATCCTGCGTGGCTCAGTGGTAAAGTGTAGGACTCATGACCTGGAGGCCCAGGGTTCGAGTCTCACTGGATCCACTGGTTTTTTTGTGGGTGTGTCCTCTGGCAAGACACTACAGAGCCCTAGCCTAGTACTGGTGAAATTCAGGAAATACATGAATATGTAAGCTTTTGCTGTGATATGACTGAAATAATGTTGAAAGCAGTGTAAGACACCGTTCAATCAATCACATGGTGAATTTTTTTGTTATGAAAGCAGGAATTTTGTTAGAAAAGGAGCAGTTGCTTGTTACTAGTCATTGCTTTGTTTTACCACAATTCTTTTGAAAGCTGTCTACAGCAGAGTCCTCAACTGTGCTATTTTCAGGGCAAAGAGCTAGCCCCAATTGTGCCACTAACTTTGTAGGTGTGTGTTGAAAAACAAAGTGACAGTGTTCTGTTATGCTCCAATTTCATTTAACCCTGTACCACACAACCCCAACTTTTAACAACCATGAGTGAGAGGCCTTTTGAAAACAGTGGGAAAAGGAGAAAATGCTGGTAACCAGCATTTTCTGCTTTTCCCACTATGTTTTCTACCCTTCCCAAAACAAATTTTGATTTTTCAGTTACGTTTGTTTTTGTTGTCTGCAAATGTGTTCAATTTAGACAAGTCTTAAAATTTTGTCTTTTGGTAAAAAGTTAAACATTTCTAACCTTACCTCTTTTCCTATTCACCTATTCAAAGGATGTTTTTGGACTTTATGAAACTGAAAATCTTGACAGGAAACGATTTTAGCCTGGTTAGGTCTGTTTGTTTACAAGACTTTAACAGTAAATGCTATTCATTTCTTTTTGTCAGAAAAGTTTTAGTGTAACAAATCATAAATAATGTGTGATCTTCATTGGTTGCATTGAACTTGAAGCTTTTCTTATAAACTCAGCTGAGTTATAATAATAAAGTTACAATCCACAGTTAATTACCCAAATGTAGTGCTGCAACAAGGTGATCCATGTTTATTGAGGTATGCAATTTGTTTTAACTATCTTGTATACAATAGAAAATATAGATGTATTTAAAACCTCTCTTCCACAGCATTATATCCAAAGACAAAGTTGGAATGAATAAGGAGGAGTTACATTTGAATACATTTACATACCATATGGAAGAGGAAGATTCTAACCCACTCTTGAAATTAGAAACTCCAGGTAATTGCTATATTTGTATGGTTTTTGTTATGAAAGTTATGGTTTGTTTTATCAACTTTTTACCACAAATCCTGGAGTTGAACTAAGGAAGAATGCTTTTGAAACTTTTTGGGAAAATGCCATGAAATCACTTTTAATGAGTGTTATCTTCAAAAGCAGTCATCCAGTGAAGTCAGATGTAGTAATATGCAATGTTTTGCGAAGGGTTATTCAGCAAAGGGACATAATATTATGTCCCTTAAACTGGCAGAAATAGGAGACACTTCCAAAATTAGTGAGAGAGAGACATTCAAGACTACTCATATGCATTTGTATGGGACAAAGTCCCACATTTGTGCATTATGATGAAACATTTCTCTAATTCAATGGGACAATAACCTGGAATCTTCCTCCCCCACCCACCAACTTCACCCTCCTTGGCAGAGCATTACTGCATGTGTGTTGATATATCAAACCTTGCTTCATTATGATTATCCATATTTTGCAAGGATGCTTTCAAGTTTTGTATGCTGCAAGTGTTGGTGGCTTCACACTTTACCAGATTACAAAATTTTAGACTTGCCCACATTGAAAGCATTAGCAGACAACAAGGTAAATGTGGCTCAAATGATGGAATTAAAACATTGTTGTAAATGGATAAAATGTTGGTTACCAACTTTTTCTCCTTTTCCCACAATGCTTTCAGAAGTTATGTTGCTCAAGATGGTTAAGAGGAGATTATTTGGTACAGGGTTAACTGATGACAAAAATTGAAGACATGCTCATGTTGAAATAGTTTGCAAACAAAAAAATTGAACATGGCTCAAATGGTGGGATTTTTCTTTGAAAGGATGGGAAAAAATTGAGGTGATGCTGGTCACCAGCTTACTCTACTTTTCCCACCATGCTTTCAAAAGCCTTCTTCCCCAAAATTGTGAAAACACCATTTTGTTTATAAATGACTTGAAAAAATTATATACTGTTCTGCTTTACAATCATGACATTCCAGGTGCAAAACTTGTTGCTTTGAAAGAGCAACTGAAAGAGAAAATCAAGGAGAAAAGGGAAGTGGCACGACAGAAAAGGCAAGAAATTTATGACCTTGACAATGAGGAAGGAGACTTTGGAGCGGAGGAAGAAGAGATGTCCGATCATTCTGACACAGATGTCGACGATGATGAATTCGATGAGGAGTTTGGTGAAGAGGATGCACAGGAAGTGGATGAAGAAGAAGAAGAAGAAGGATTAGTTAAAGAAAAAGTTAGGGAGGTTAGAAAGATAAAGTTTATTGTGTCTGGTTTAGTATGGTGGAGTCTTTAATTGATTTGTGGTTATGACATTTCATATGTAATCAGGGTATGATTTATAGTCATACAGGAGTGTTGATCGGCCAGGCACGGAAGAGTCCAGGTCTAGTACTGGTGAACTCCAGGAAAAACATTGAGTGAGCTGAAGTGTCTTGCCAGGATTGATTCAGAGAGGGGACAATGATCCCATCAACTTGCAGAATAGGGATATGATCAAAACTTGTTGTATCTTATAATGAATGTAGAGTTAATAATCTGGAAAGTATTATTGTAAAATAGGTATTATCTTCAGACCAATATCTCCTTCCACAAAGATTTTAGCAGTACTCTGGCAAAAGGTGGTTTAATGCATTTTGGTAATGCACCATACCAAGAAAATCTTCACATGAATATGGATCCATAAAATCCATTTTGTCAAACAATTAGCTGAATCACAAGGTAGACTGGTACTTTTACATGCAGGAAACTGACCAGTAGCAAAAAGTTTTGCCCCGCCGAGTAGCTCAGTGTCTAGTGTATCTGACTTGTGACCCGGTGGTTGCAGGTTCGATACCTAGTTGTGGCGAACTTTCTCTTCCGCAATTTAGCCTGTTACCTCTGATGCACAGAAGAACGTAGTCAGTGGCTTAGAAATACAGTTATGTCAGTACTCAGTGGTGTGCGAAAACTGGGAAACACATGCATAGGTGCACTGGCCGCCATGGTATCACCTTAGCTATCACTATGGCATTAAACTCCAATACAAATCAAAAAAAGTTTCGACCCAGGGCAGCCTGTGCTGACTCCACACTTTGCCCTGGGTTGACACTTTTTGCCGTTGAATTAAACCCCTTTTGCACAGAACACGACTCGCTTCATGAGTAGTTAGCTGCAAGATGAGTAGTTTTTTATCTAATATAAATAACTTGTGTTCTACAGAAAAATCCATTTGCTGATGATGAGGCTGAAGATGGAGATGATGAAGAAGAGTTGGAAGGTGGTGATGATGATGATGATGATGATGATAGTAATGATGGGGATGCTGACGATGATGATGATGGCAAGGAGAATGATGAGAATGACAATGATGAGAACGATGACGAAATGAACCTTAAACTAGATGTATCAGATGAGGAGGAAGGTATTAAGTTTTGAGGTCATTTCACTCTGCACCACACAATGATGAGTTTTGATGACCCTGACACAGACGGCTTTCGAAAACAATTTTGGGGAAGGAGAAAATGCTGGTAACCAACATTCTCTCCTATTCCAACATTTATGCCAATTCTTTCATAGATTAAGCCCATCAATTTACTCATTTGGTTCATCTGCTCAGTCTTCAAAAAGTGATTAACCCTTTACCACACACTTTTAAGCTTTAATGACCTTGAGGAAGACAACTAAACAATTTGGGAAAAGAGAAAATGCTGGTAAAATGCTGGTAAACAGCATTTTTTCTGTTTCCCAAAATGCTTTCTACCTCAACAGAGACAAATCCCAGCATTAAGACACAACCAAATTGCCGTCTGCAAGTGGATTAAATTTGGATAAGTCTACAATTTTGTCATTTGGTAAAGGATTAAACCAAAAAAAAAGTAAAAAAAGTTTAATGTAGAATTTCTAAATGATAGTATTTTTTCTATTCATTACCCAACTAAGTTTTAGGTGGCTCTCATTGCAACAAAAAAATGCAATTGGTATTCATTGATGGTTGCATCGTTCAGCTGGAAAGGGGAGAATGTCTCCTGGGTTAGTTTTAGAGAATGCCCTATGGGTAAGGTTTTGTGTTGAGAACAGGAAAACCTTTCCTCTGTACAAGAAAACAAACTTTTCGCCTTGTCCAAATGGAAAGCAATTGTGGATAACATAGTAAATGTGGCTCAGATGATGGTCTTTGTCTTTGAAAGGTCAGAAATAGTGTCATAATAGGAGAAAATGCTGAAACAGCATTTTCTCTTTTTCCAACATCGTTTTGAAGTCTTCTATCTTCCATGACCTGCCAAGCCCAGTAGCTCAGTCAGTAATTTAGAGAGCTTGAAACTTTGAGGTCACTGATTTGAATCCACAGGTGGGCTCCAATGTGTTTTTGAGGATTATTGAAAGGTATTGGGACAAGATTAAGTTTTCTGTTTACCACTTATCATTGTTTGAACAATGGTTATGCAGAGAGCAGCCAGTGGCTTTGGAAAAATATTTTGCAAAGTGCTAGTAATGAAACTAGGAAAGCATGGATAGCTGGACTTTTCACTGTAATTTGACTGAAATAATTTTGAGAGCCACACCGTGATAATATTATTCAAACGACAAACAGTCCTCCATACATGTAAACTGTGAGTAGATGCATTGCAACTGAGGTATTGTTGAAATACCAATGTATAAATTTGGTTAACCCTTTACCACACAATCTCAACTTTCAACGACCCTGAGAAAGAAGCCTTTTTAAAGCATTGTGGGAAAAGGAGAATATGCTGGTAATCAGCATTTTCTCCTTTTCCCGCAATGTTTTCTACCCTTTCCAAAACAAATTTAATTTTTTTAGCCACATTTATTTTGTCGTCTGCAAATGCCTTCACTTTGGACAAGTCTAAAATTTTGGTAAAGGGTTAAAAACATCTTTGTAATCTATAGATATAGATATAAAAATCAATTCATGAGTGCACTGATGGAAGCACTGCGACAAAAGAAGTTCCAGCTTTTTGTGTACTATTTTTTTTTAAAAATGATATGCTTCAAGACCAAACAGGTCATCTGCTGGAAGCACACATGTAAAAAAGCAAGCTTTACATAATTAACCCTTTATTCCTTTAGCACATAACAAAATTTTAGAACCCTCCAAATTGAAAGTATGTGCAGACGACAATTTCAGTGTGGGCCAAATGATGCAATTTGGCTTTGATAGGGTAGAAAACATTGTGGGAAAAGGAGAAAATGCTGGTTACCAGCAAAAATGCTGCTTACCAGCATTTTCTCCTTTTCCCACAATGTTTTCAAAAACCTTCTTCGTCAGGGTCGTTAAAACTTGGGATTGTCTGGTAAAGGGTTACCAAACAATAATGTATTTTAACAACCTTGAGGAAAGAAGCTTTTGAAAACATTGTGGGAAAAGGAGAAATGCTAATTACCTTCAATTTTTTCCTACCCAAAATGTTTTCTAACCTTTCTAAGACAAATTCCATTATTTTGGACACATTAATTTTGTCGTGTGAAAATGCTTTCAATATGGATAAGTGTAAAATTTGTCACTTGGTAAAGAGTTAACAGACAATTCTGAAGACCAAAATATGTTCTATCTTTTGAAGGGACAAGTGCAAACAACCCAAGCAATGATAAACCACCAGTTGTGAGGGAAAGTTCTGCTGACACTAGAGATGTTGGAGATTTCAAAGGTTGGTTTTATAACTGACATTTTCTACCTGGACTGTTTTCAACGAAAATTTGAAGTATTGTCGTAGCTCTGTGGTTGTCTTCACCATTGCTGTATTGTAGAATGGTGAACATTTTACCAGCCTTTCCTCCTTCTGCAACTATTTCCTTAAAAGACCTCTTCCTTTGTGTTATGACAAGATAGAGTAGTCTGTAAAGGGTTTAAGACTAAACATAAAAAGTCAAATTTTAAACTTTTATACAGATGTTTATTTTATAAGAAAGAAAGAGATACTTGTAATTTTGTCAGTTTGTTTGGTTCATAGAAAGAGATTTCTGTTACATTATCGGAAGTTGATAATCAGTAATTTCTTGATGTAACAATGTTAATGATTTTGATATTTTATTTCCAATCATAGAACCATCCCCCAAAAAGTTACCAGAGAAGCCCTTCAGCATGTTTGGTCAGAGAAGTCGGGATAACAGTTTTACGGACACTCAGATACAGGTAATTTTGAAAACAAATGTCTAAAAAAAACAAGAAAATACAAAACAATACTTAATGCTTCAATTCAGAAATTATTACAATGACCAGAGCTCCAGATAAGAGGGAGTGATGGTATTCTAAAGCCCTTATTTCTCTTCCATTTCCTAATGAGTACCCATAACATAGGGTTTAGTGGAGAATAGCTAATATTTTCAATTTTGAAATCAAAATCACTCCCTCTATCTGGAACTCTGAATGACATAAAAAAGTAATTTGCAAGCCTATTGCATTTTAAGGGTATGGGCAGTTACCTTGTATTGTTTTTTCCAGAGCGGGCAAAAGCCATCCAGTTTGCGACTACAAATTGAGGATTCACAAGATCTCTATGGTACCCTGCCTCAATTAGCCCCCACACAGGAACGGTCCATTACCCAGAGTTCACCACAGAGCTTTAACTTCCTGTTGGAAGATTCTCAGTCGGTCATGCTCGATGCTGATGGGTAAGAAGACTATATCGATAAATTTATGAAAGAAACTTTGACTCCCCCCCCTTTAAGTTTCCTCATTCAAACTGATTTGTATGGTTGGAGGTTGTCTCCCAGCTTTAAACAATATTTTTGTTACACACAGCAGGAATGACACCAATCCCCAATTCCCAGACCAAAAAAAAAACATGCTGAAGGGCTTATCTGGTAACTTTTGGGGGATGGTTCTATATTAGTGTGAAAATAAAATGTGAAAGGCATAAAGATTGGTATGTCAAGAAAGAATTATAGATTATCAAATTCCGATGGTGTAATGAAAATCTCTTTCTATGAATCAAACTAAATTGACAAAATTACACGTATCTCTTTCTCTCTTCGCTAAATGCACACTTGTACAAAGGGTCTGAAATTAACTGTCATATGTTTAGTCACTAACTCTTTACCATATGATAAAATTTTAGACTAGTTCAAATTCAGAGCATCTGCAAACCATGATATAAACATGACTCAAAAATCGAAATTTCATTTGGGAAGAGTAGAAAACAGTGGGAAAAGGAGAAAAAAGCTGGCTACCATCATTTTCTCCTTTTCCCACAATGTTTTGAAAAGGCTCTTTTCTTCAAGGCTGTTAAAACTCTTGGTTGTGTGGTAAAGGGCCTAGAAACAACACAATAACACTTTTTTTCAGTCCACTGGCTTTTATCATTATAAAGTTGATTCTAATACCAAGCACTGCCAAATTCTGTTGGAGGATTGATGATAGCCAGTGCAACAAGATTCCTTCCTTATCTTTGCTATACACTGGCTATACAAAAATTATGTGGAAGCACAGTCATTGGCTGCTTGTTAATAGATCAAGACATAATCAGGGTTGTGAATTTATGAGGATTCCCCCCATTTGAATTTAAAACCGGAAATTTAAAACTGTCCCAGCTCATAAGGATTTGACCAGAAATTGAAAATTTACGGAAGTATGTCAGGAGAGTCAGGACATTTTCCTCTCTCTTATATTTTATCAGTCATATCTCATAATATTTCTGTTTGTGGATTTAATTGTACGATTGGAAATGTGTTTGGTATTTTCAAAATTAAAAGTTGTTTTTCTACAGATACTTGAAAACAAAGTCTACAGCAAAAAAGCCATCCAAGATTTCTGCACTCAATGACCTTTCAGGGACGTCAGATGAAATGGGAGATGTGCTTGGTTTGTGTTCTGGCAAATTTGGTAAGTGTTGTGCTGAATTGGTTCATTATCCACTGAAATGATTTTGCAACAGGCGATTAAAAATATCGAAGTGGGGTCCTGCTTGGCTCATTGGTGAGGCCAAGGTTTGATTTTCTCTCAAGAGTGCACATTTTTTGAGGGAGTATCCTTGGGGTGAGTTGTTGCTGTGACATGATTTAAATAATGTTGAGGGTGGTGTAAAACACTATTAATTGAATTAATGAACCTATTTTAAAAAATAGATTTTCAACACGAATTCTGCTATAACACTTTATATAGCAACCTCATGTCTTAATGACACTAAGACAGATGTTTTAAGATATTGTTTGAAAAAGAGAAAATGCTAGTTTTCTACCATTGAATGGACAGTTTCCACAATTTGAGCCATATTTAAGTTGTTGTCTTCACATCCTTTGGATTTGGTCAAGACCAAAAATCTGTTGTTTGGTAGAGAATCCTTTTCCAAACAGTCCCATGTTTTAATGTCCCAAAGCTGTTGAAAGCATTGTTGGAATAGGAATGGAAACCAGCATTTTTGTTTTGCCAAAATGTTTTTGTTTGTTTTTTTATGCTTTTAGGATCATTTTGGCAAATTTAATTTGTTCTCTAAAATTGCTTGAACTTTGGAAGGGGCTATAATTTTGCTGATTTATCATTCCCTTACAGTAAGCCAACTGGAGAGTAAAGATAAATCCAGTAAGAAAAGTCTCTTTGAAGACAGCTCCATGTCCAATACACAGAATATGGAGGAACTGATGGGACTGTGTTCTGGTGTTTTCGTGGACAAGTAAGATGTTAAATGTTTATCTTTGCCATTTTTTGTCTTTAGATTTTAATTGTCATCATAAACCGCCCGTGTTTTAGAGATATAGATGAAAGTGTATTCAACACCAAACAAACCAATCAAAGTGAGTTGCAAGTCACATCCTGCTGATTGAGAAATAGGATCAACACCCAGATGGTATTTCATTAAAGAACATACTTCAAATGAATTTGTTTGATGTGCAACTAATTATCAGAAAAACCATCTAATTAGCAAGGCTAAAAATTTGCATGATGTCTTAGTGATTTAGATTTGCAACAAATGTCTGTTTGCAAGAAAAGAACAGTTGAATGATTTAGTTATTCTCCACAAATGTCTCTTAATCCTTTACCAAATATCATAGGTTCTAACAACCCTGGGAAATGAGGCTGGTAATCAGCATTTTCTCCTTTTCCCACAATGTTTTCTACCATCTCAATGACAAATCGCATCAATTCAACAGCATCTAAATTGTTGTCTGCAAATACTTTGAACTTGGACAAGTCTATGATTTTGTTACCTGGTAAAGAGTTAAGCAAGACTGAAAATTTGTATTTTTTTCTAAAATTTGTCAATACATGTCTAGCAGTGTCTATTCTAGGACGTGCAATTGCGGGATTCACACTATTTTTTCCAGATCCCGCATAAATTAAGTCCCATTGCATGACAGTCCAACATAAAGAAATAAACCATGAAAAATGCCCAAACCAAGGAAATGACTTTTGCCTTGCAGAAAATATCGCTGTTTTGAAAAAAAACAACATCATTGCTGAAGCTGTTTAGAAATATATTATTCCCATTAAAGGTACCTCCCTTGACATGAAATGGGTCAAAACAGCCCACTTCCAAAACGATCCGGTCTGAAACGGTTCACTTTACACCATCTCAGACCACTGTTACTGCAATGAATTTTATCAGAAAATAATCAGAATGAATTTAACAACTGTCTTATTCTCATCTGTTTTTCAAAAATGAATTTAATTTCAAGAGAAGGATATTCCAGAAACTTCTTTTGACATGTAAGTTTGGACAGGAATAAATCTATTATATTTTTTTCTATGTGCTAGAAGTTTGTCCTGCCTATGTTTTGAAAATCCCCCTCCCCCCATTTTTTTTTAGATGGGGGGGAATCCCCCCCCTTATTTCTAGTTTCTGGAATAGACACTGTGTCTTGGTAACATGTACAAAAATTTGTTTGTCAGTCTAGTAATTGTCAAGAAAGATCTAGTCAGGTCAAACATGTGTATAATTGTTTATATTAAATTTTGTTTGTTTAGCAAGGACAGAGAATCCCAGAAGCAGGGAACAAAAAGGAAAGCATCAAGTGATGATGACCATGATGATAATTTGGATGATTCAATAGAAGCTCTGTCAGACAACGAGGAAAGAATATCAGATAAGGTATTGTCTCTATTTTTGGCTTGGCTCTTTTCAAAGAAAGGGTCGAGGTATTGTTGTGGCCCTGGCATTGTCGTCTGCTTCATCATGCAAAAACTTTGATCTTCTAAAATGTCTCTGTTATAACTGAAGATACTTGCTTCAAACTTTGACAAGTTGTTAATTATCAAAAAGGGAACCTATACAATAAGGACAGCTAACAATCAAAGTACTTTTAACAGAGGTATGCCCCTTCTTCAACCTAAAATTTTCACTGAAAATCAAGCATCTGCAGCTGAGTGTTGGCACCCGCATGCAGTGCTCTTGTTTTTTTTCTATCTGCTTTCTCTTTAACTCATTAGCCCTTAAGCTGCTAATTGCGACCCACTGACCTTTTGCGGACAGTGTAGATCAAGATCAGACTGCACAGAACGTACAGTCTGATCTTTGATCTTCACTGCCCGATACAGTATTTTCTTTCCGGTGAAGTCAACTTTGAAACCGCAATGTTTGGGCTTTTAGTATTGAGTAGAAATTTGTGTTTCATTTATTCAGCAGCTTAAGTGTTAGTAAGTTTTTCTTCATCAGAAAACATTTTGACAAAAGGAGACTCTGCTTCTAGCAAGCAATTATTTCATAACTCTTTACCAGTTGACAAAATTTCACACTTGGCCTAAATTGAATGAATGTGAAGACAACAAAAGTGTATCAAATGATGGGTTTTTTAAGTTGAGAGAGAGGATCAAGTTCAGTCTTACTAACTGTAAAACCTGATCTTGATCTTCACTATTCCAAAAATCAATCCATGGTTGCATAGATAGGACAATTGTTAAATTATCTTTTGAAGGAGCAACCAAGTGATGATGAAGGTCGAGGTGATACTGACCACCTGGAGGAGGATGACGAGGAAGAAGATGAGAAGATTGACCAGGAAGAGCAGCCAAAGAAGTTTTCTGGATTCTTACAAAAAAAGGGGTTTGTAAAATGCTTCTTTTTTAACTAGGTTAACTGTCTACCACACAATTCAATGTTTTCACAACCCTGCAGAATAAGTCTTTTGAAAACATAGTGGGGTTACTGTTAAAATGTGCAGCAGATCTCATGGTTTGTAAAACCAACATGTCATCCAAACATCTTCCATATAGAAAGCTGCTTTAACTGAAAAAAAAAAGTTCTCTAGGACAAAAACTAGAGTCAACTTATTGCATGTTGACAGCTTTTTTACTTATTTTGTAACAGATCACTTGTAGCTTTTGAAAGCATGGCAAAAAGGAGAAACTGCTCAAAGTGAGAGTCCTCAAGCTTGAGAAACAATTTGTTACAAATTAACACCCTGTCATGTCCCAGAAAATCCTGGGACTGTATTCACAGTATTTTATCTATTCATGATGAATCATTCTCTATGTTCTGCTATTACAGAAAAGTAAGAAAAGAGTTTGTAGAAGAAGAGGCTGAACTTTCAGGTACTTTTTCACTTTTAATTTTATTTAGATCTGTCCTCATGTTCAGATGAAACACTGTTGCATGATAGTTTCATGTACAAAAATGCATCCATTTTTAGCTTGGCTGGGTTTTTCAAGAAAACATCCAGGATTTGTCATAGCCTAATCTTCTGCATTGTTTGTGTGCAAAAAACTTTGACATTTTATGATATCACATTCGTTACTGAAGAAAATTATTTTCTTCTTACTTGGGCCAGCTCGAAGGACAGATAACCTTCAAGAATCTGTTGGCACAGTTAAGCCCTTTTTTCACTTACTTTTGAAGTGGTAAACGTCTTTTTAATTTACTAGCTGAAGGTGACTATTTGTCTTGGAACAGAAAACTGCTAAAAACCTGGCGATGGGGAAATAATATATAATGAATCCTTTCTTCATTTGTAAGAAAACTTTTAACAATGTGTCGTGCTCTTATGTTTTGAACCATTAGTCATATTAGTTATCCAAAGTATAATAATAGTCTTATTTTATATCTACAAATTTTCTGGTTCAAATAGATAATGACACACTGATAAAATAAGACACGATGTAGAAAAAATCTGTATCTACACAATGTCAAATAATGCCCAGAATATAGTATGATGACTTAAACCGCATACAGACTACTGTTGGCTTGTTTGCCAATTTTATTAGACAAATGTTACATTAAAATATTCATCCACCATTCAAAATAAGAAGTTCTTACTCATTAAAATTTTAAAAGAGGAACCCTTATCATAGTATGAATGAAATGGTGTTAGGATTAAAATAAAACTGTTGAGATTAACATAAAACACCAATCAAATAAACCAGTGATCTTTTCAGGGAGTGAATTTGATAGTGATGAAAATCTAGATCTACCTGAAGAGGAAGATATCATGGAGTTAGAAGAAGCAGATAAAGAAATGGCAAATGTTGACCAAGAAAAGTTGAGGGATGAAGTAGGAAGAGTTCATTTGTAAGTAAAGAGATTCAGTCTAAACTCTTCATCAAACAGTCCTGAGTTTAAACGACCCTGGAGAAAAAGCCTACTGAAAACATTGTGGGAAAAGGAAAAAATACTGGTAACCAGCATTTTATCCCTTTCCCACAATGTTTTCTACTATCTAAAGTCACATTTTCAAATCACATTTTTTTTGTTGTCTGCAAATCCTTTAAATATGGACAAGTCTAAAATTCAGTCCTTCAGTAAAGAGTTAAAATGCACTTCAACCATCAACATACCAGTTTTGTTCAATTGATCTCTGTCTATGAACCAAACTAAATTGACAAAATTACATGTATCTCTTTCTCTCTTCGCTAAATGCACACTTGTACAATAGTCATGTTTTTGTCATTTTATTCATTTTATCAAAATTGTCAGGCCCAGCTTGTGGCACTGGTAACATTTGAATGTCCTGAGACAAGGAACTCAAGAACCTACTTAATTTTGATGAAACCCTGGTAGCACTTGAAAATGTGAGCTGTTGCTGTATAACTTTTTTCATGATTTGAAAACTACACAACACTGCATTCAAACAACTCTCTTAACAATATTTTTGAAGAATATTTACTCCAAGGATGTAAGATGTGTAAGAAGATAAAGCCGTCTTATAGCTGTGCAGTTTCTAGACCCCCATGTCAGTCAGCAGTCTTTGATAGAACATTTTGTATAGCACAAATCATGTGTTATCTTGTAAAATATTGCTGAATATGCATTGATAAATTTTACATGTGATGTCCCCTAATTGAAAGCACTTTAATTTGATAACCACACTTTTTACAAAGGCTACATCTTACATAAATTTGAAGAAGACAGTTTTCTTAAGTGTTATCAGCAGTTATTTTCTTGTCAAATTGTCTGACAAAAACTGCAAGAAATGTGTTTATATTGCCTTCTGATGTGTAATTAATGCTAGTTTTATTTAGTTTAAGCTTCTGAAAATTTCAAAGTTGAATATTTTTTTTTACTGAAATGAGCTGCAATAATACTGTGTGATTTTGTCTGATACTTTCTGATCTCAACAGAAGTACCCTCTGATTAGATTTGATCCTTACTGGTTATGTGAGTCATATGGAAAGTACTGCAGAGAGTTGAGTCCCAATGTTTGTAAAGGTTAAACCCATGGAATAAATGGCGAGGTGTTGCCCTGATATAACTTGGACATTTTTGCATCCAGCATGAAACACCATTCACATAAGTTGTAATTTTTCTACAGAAAACAGCTGATAGATGAGGACAAGAGAGAACTGCTCAGATTCCAGGAGATGTATTTAGCTGATGGGGATTTACACTCTGAAGGCGGAGGTCGTATCAGGAGATTTAGGTGGAACAACATGGGTAAGAATTACTTAAAAACCAGCATTTTGCTGTTTCAAAATAGAGTAGTATTATGTACTCATGCAAAAAGTGAAGACCAGGATTGGACTGCATTCAACATTGAGTCTGATTTGATCAATCTTTGCTATAAAGCAGCTAGTCTTTGATTCATAGTATCGAATTTATCACAGGACATGAAAATACAGGATCTTTTGATCAAGTAGTGTTCTTCAAAGGAGGATATTCTGAGATAATGTCCCATTAAACTAGAAAAGATATTTCATCTGAATGCACACAGGAGGTACTTCATCCCTTTGTCTCTTTTTGTTAACCCTTTACCACAAAATCTTAATTTTTGACTACCCCAAGGAAAAGGCCGTTTGTAAACATTGTAGGAAAAGGAGAAAATGCTGCATTTCTCCTTTTCCCACAATGTTTTCTACCTTTTCATAGAAAAAAATCCTAATGTGTGCAACATTTAATTTCATCTGCAAATGCTTTCAATTTTGACTTGTCTAAAACTTTGTTGTTTGTTCAAGAGTTAAAGAACTAGTTTTGAGTACTTTGTCTTGCTTATTTTGAAATTGTGCCTATTTCTGCAAGTGAATAGCACAATTGTTCCCTCATTGAATAATCCTATGCAGAACAGAGGTAAAGGGTCAAGGTAAACTTTCCTATTTGTAGATGATGACACCCAGCAAGATATGTTTGGAGATGGCAGTGATGGGGAGGGACCAGAGCATGAGGACACTGAGGAGTCACAATGGAGGAAGGAGAGATATGAAAGGGAGAAGTTCTTGAAAGAACAACAGGTAGAGTTCAACAGAATGCCATTTAACCCTTTACCACACAATTTTGAGTTTTAAGGACCTTGTGGACATGGGCCTTTGAAGACATTGTGGGACAAGTAGAAAATTATAGTTACCACCTACCAGCATTTGAAAACACTTTTGGAAAAGGGGAAAATGCTGGTTACCAGCATTTTCTCCTCTTCCAACAATGTTTTCTATCCTTCCAAAAGAACCTTGAATTTTTGAGTTGCATTTATTTTGTCATCTGTAAATGCTTTCATTATGGACAAGTTTAAATTTTTGTCATTTGGTAGAGTTAACATGGTACCATGTTTCCTCCAGCAGATGACCTCATTTTGCAGCACACCATTTTGCTTGTTACAAGCAATCTCATATTTTGCCCCAATTTTGTCAAGGGGTCTGCTGCAAGGTAGAGAGTCATGTGCATGAGGTAATGTGTTTGGGTCCAAATGCTGGAAAAAGAAGCAACAATAAAAAAAAGTTACAATGGGTTATAGAAACCTTTGAGCATTCAGATTTAGTGCAGATTTTGTTTGTTTGTTTCTCTGTTTGTTTTAATTGGGGGAGGAGGTGGATGAGTTAAGTATTTCCTAAATCTTTCTATCTGATTGTAGAGAATCGTGTCCTCCCTGCTAGTTATTTTGATTCCTGGGTCTGTATTCACCCACCATTTTTAATTTTATTCTTAGGCCTACTGTAGATTTAGAAAGTAACACAACTTTCGATTGGCCAAACCATGTGGCTTATCCCAATCAAAAGTTGTGTTATTTTCAGATTTAGAAAATTTATGAGAATAAGACTAAGAATGTTCTTAAGGATGGTTGGTGAATAGGGACCCTGGTCTTTTCACCATCTTTTCAATTAACAGACTCTAAATGGTTATTATACAAAAACAATGTATATGACCCTAGTGTGGTTCCTTTCAAATTTGCTTCACTTTCAGAAGCCATGAAAGGAGAGAAGATATTTTGAGAAAGGACAAAATGCCGGTAGAATACATTTTCTCCTTTTCCGACGATATTTTCTTAAGCTCTCCTTCTCAGGATGGTAAAAATGTGGGATTGCAATTATGACCTATGGTTTTATGCATTTGATTTGAAATCAAAACAGTCTGGAATAATCCCAGCTTGCCCAGCCAGTCAATGAGAGTGTCCTTAGGCACAGAACTGCAGAGTTTTATTAGATTTAGGAAACCACTCTGAAGACTCTTAAATCTCAAAAGACATTTTGTTCTTTTCTTGTAACAGGAAAAAGAGAAGAATGAAACAGAGGATAGTCAGTTCCTGAAATTTGGACAGGTGTTTTTGAAAAAGCAAGGTTAGTGATGTGTGAATATTTCTTATTATTGATGCCGCTTGATACATTGTGAGCAAATTTATATTAGAAGAAATAAGCAGCTGGATTGCCAAATAAACAAAGTGGAAAATTTTCATAATTATTATTACAAAGACCACAATGACTAAAATTCAATGGTTGTTTGGGTCAGAATAGCCATGAAATTATAGGAAAAAAAAAAAACATTTTTAGCTTGGCTGTTTTCAAAGAAAACATCAAGGCATTGTGGTAGCCCTTGTGCCTTTGTCATGGTTGTGAAAAAACTTATGATGTTTTATAAATCTGTTTTATTACAGAAGATATTTACTTCAAACTCTGACAAGTTAATAACTCTCAAAAGGGGAACCCATAGAATAGGGACAGGCAACCATCAAAACATTTTTGAAACAGTTATACCCCTTTTTCAATCCAAGAATTTTCAAAAACTTTGACATTTTATAATTTCTGTTATTACTGAAGATATATATCTCAAACCTGGACAAGTTGTTAACCACCAAAAGGGGAACCCACACAACAAGGGCAGATAACCATCATAGTATTCTGACACAGTTTTGCCCCTTTTTCGACTTAGAATTTTCACTGAAAATCAAGAAAATGCAGCCGAGCATTGGTACTCACATGCTGTGCTCTTGTTTTTTGAAGGAAAGGATACCATCCATTAACACGTCTGTGAATTCCAAGGCTAGCCACCTGATTGGCCGAGACATTAAGAATTAGAAGAAGATTTGTTTTGAATGTTTGATGAATACCTCCCCAGGGATCTTCATCATCAATTTCATTGTATTTAGGGTCAGTTGATGGAAGTAGTGGGACAAAGGACAGAAAGGACAAGCAAGCTGTTGATACTTTGTCTGCTAACCATGGTGATACACCAGGCTTCCCAGCATCTTTTTACAAACTTTCTGTACGTAGAGCATTATTTAAAAAAAATTGATAAAAAGCTATTAGAATATACATTGATAATGAGCTATTAGAAGGTGTATTTAATGTACAGCACAGAATTAGTATAGAAAACTTTGGAAACAAGTCCTCTGAAATTGGAAATCATCAACATGATATTTTGTAAATTTGTTGATGGTGAATCTTTTTGTGCAAATTATTTGTCACTAATTCATCCCGGGGTCTGCCAAGGATTATTCAAACCAGCAATAATAATCACATAGAACAAGCTGGGAACACTTTAACCCTTTACCACATGACAAAATTCTGGAGTTGTCGGAATTGAAAGCATTTGCAGACAACAAATTAAATATGGTTCTAACTGGAAAAGTTATCTGAGAAAGAGTTGAAAGCATTTGGGAAAAGGAGGAAATGCTGGTTAGAGAGAATTCTTCCTAATGCAGTTGTCAGGTATTGATTTTATATGGGAAAAAGTCATGCTGTAAGGAAGGAGTGATCTCCTGTAACAAAGGTAATAAATAACTTGTCGTGCATCAGTAGTTTTTGGGCAATTTACAGTATTTAAGATATTTAGGTACTTGAATAGATTTAGAACTTTATTACATGCTTGATCCGTTTTTAACTTTTGATCTGCTCAATAAGTGAAATGAAACTTTCAAGTTGATAGTAAAAACCCCAATTTTGCTGTTTTAAAGGTATTTTGGAGGTAAAAATATCTTATTATGAGACAGTATAGATCTAATATCAGACTGCACATTCTTTGCAGCCTGATCTTGATCTACATTGTTTGCAAAAGGGTGTTGAGTCGTGCTTAGCAGCCTAAGGGTTAGAATTACAAAATTCTCAAGTGAGGTGAATGAATTTGGTTGTGGGGTGATTTCACACTTAACACCATGTCTTTGTCTTTAACTCTTTCAGACAAAATAATAATAGGCTGCTCTTCTTTGAAAGCATTTGCAGACAAACAAATAGGAAGTGGCTGGATTAGTTAATTTGTCTGGTAGAAGTATTGTGGGAAAGGAAGAAAATGCTTTTTTTCTGGCATTTTCTTCTTTTCCCACGGTGTTGGAAAAGCTTTCCCACTTTCCAGCCAGTACTTTCACCTTAGTTTTTTTAGAACAAGGGATTGTTTGGTAAAGAGTTAATTCCATAATTTCTGAATAGACTGCTTCACCAACTCAAGGGCAAGTCGTGGGAATTTAAGATTAAAATTGATTTAGAATAGTTGGTGAAGTTTGCCCCAGTAGTTGAAAAGAATTACATGTAGTTCATTTTGGTCAGTATAGTTTTGCCCCAGTAGTTGGAAAGAATTGCATGTACTTTATTTTGGTCAGTATAAAGAGATATTTTGCAAGTTGATGCAGATAGTCTCATTTTTCCTTTCTTTTTTTTTCTAATATTAGAAACAGAAACGAGGTTCATTTTTAGCCAGAAGTAAGGAGACCTTGGCAAAGATTGCAGAAATGACAAAGCCTGTTTCAAATCCCTCTGCTGGAGCTAAGAGTTCAGGAAAATTTACATTTCAAGTTATTTCTCCTGATAAGGACAAAAGTCAACAGGTATTTATTAATTTCACATTACTTTTTCCAGCCAGGTGTGACGCTCTTCTACTTTTTGTAGTTAATCTAACATTATTGCATTTGAATTTAAATCATGCCTTTTTAAAGTATGAAAATTATTGGGAAGGCGACAATCTGTTATTATATGGTTGGTCCATGTGTTAGTTGCAGGTAGAGTAAGAAATATTAACCTTTTACCACACAATCCTGAGTTTCAATGACCCTAAGAAAGAAAGCCTCTTGAAAAAATTGTGGGAAAAGGAGAAAATGCTGGTGACCAGCATTTTCTCCTTTTCCCACAATGTTTTCAACCCTTTCAGAAACGTATTATTGCCTGAGCTACATTTAAATTGTCATCTGCAAAGCCTTTCAATTTGGACAAGTCTGAATTTTTATACGCCTGTCGAAGATGGGACGTATTATGGGATCACCCATGGCGGGTGGGCGGGCGGGCGTTCGGGCAGCGTCCAGTTCTTTGTCCGGAGCATATCTCCAAAACTATACTACCTACGGTTATGAAATTTCATGAGTGGATAGATCTCATCAAGGGGGAGTGCAGTGCACAGGAATCATAACTCTTGCTTCCTTAATTCTTGAGTTATTGCCCTTTCTTGTTTTTCATACTTGAATTTTGTCCGGTGAATATCTCCAATACTATACTACCTAGGGTTATGAAATTTCATGAGTGGATAGATCTCATCAAGGGGGAGTGCAGTGCACAGGAATCATAACTCTTGCTTCCTTAATTTTTGAGTTATTGCCCTTTCTTGTTTTTCATACTTGAATTTTGTCCGGTGAATATCTCCAATACTATACTACCTAGGGTTATGAAATTTCATGAGTGGATAGATCTCATCAAGGGGGAGTGCAGTGCACAGGAATCATAACTCTTGCTTCCTTAATTTTTGAGTTATT
Source organism: Tridacna gigas (assembly GCA_945859785.2). NCBI lineage: Eukaryota > Metazoa > Mollusca > Bivalvia > Cardiida > Cardiidae > Tridacna > Tridacna gigas. The sequence continues at coordinate 70,428,877 of OX244029.2, forward strand.
GCCCTTTCTTGTTTTTCATACTTGAATTTTGTCCGGTGAATATCTCCAATACTATACTACCTAGGGTTATGAAATTTCATGAGTGGATAGATCTCATCAAGGGGGAGTGCAGTGCACAGGAATCATAACTCTTGCTTCCTTAATTTTTGAGTTATTGCCCTTTCTTGTTTTTCATACTTGAATTTTGTCCGGTGAATATCTCCAATACTATACTACCTAGGGTTATGAAATTTCGTGAGTGGATAGATCTCATCAAGGGGGAGTGCAGTGCACAGGAATCATAACTCTTGCTTCCTTAATTTTTGACTTATTGCCCTTTGTTGTTTTTCATACTTGAATTTTGTCCGGAGCATATCTCCAAAACTATACTACCTACGGTTATGAAATTTCATGCATGGATAGATCTCATCAAGGGGGAGTGCAGTGCACAGGAATCATAACTCTTGCTTCCTTAATTTTTCAGTTATTGCCCTTTCTTGTTTTTCATACTTGAATTTTGTCCGGTGAATATCTCCAATACTATACTACCTACGGTTATGAAATTTCATGTCTGCATACATCTCATTAAGGGGGAGTGCAGTGCACAGGAATCATAACTCTTGCTTCCTCAATTTTTCAGTTATTGCCCTTTCTTCTTTTTCATACTTGCATTTTCTCCGGTGAATATCTCCAAAACTATACTACCTAGGGTTATGAAATTTCATGCCTGCATACATCTCATTAAGGGGGAGTGCAGTGCACAGGAATCATAACTCTTCCTTCCTTAATTTTTGACTTATTTTCATACTTGAATTTTGTCTCGAGCATATCTCCAAAACTATACTACCTATGGCTATGAAATTTCATGCGTAGATAGATCTCATCAACTGGGAGTGCAGTGCACATGAACCATAACTCTTGCTTAATTTTTGACTTATTGCTCTTTCTTTATTTTGAAACTTTAATTTTGTCCAGTGCATATCTTCAGAACTATACTAGCTAAGGATATGAAATTTCATGCGTGGATACATTCCATCAACGGGAAGTGCTGTGCATATAAATTTCAACTCTTGCTTGCTTAATTTTTCAGTTATTGCCCTTTCTTGTTTTTTTTTCGAACTTGAATTTTGTATGATGCATATCTCTCAAACTATACTACCTCGGGTTATGAAATTTTAGGGCTGGATACATCTCATCAAGGGGTAGTGCAGTGCACATGAAATATAAATTGCTTATTTTTTATGCACCAGCATTTTCTCCTTTTCCCACAATGTTTTCTACCCTTTCCAAACCAAATTTCAATTTTTGAGTTACATTTAGTTTGTCAACTGCAAATGATTTCAATTTGGACTAGTCCAAACTTTTGCTGTGTGGTAAAGAGTTAATAGTAATACAATAATAAACAAGAGTTCCGTCAACACAAATACACTCCCATTATCTTCAATCAACAGTAAAAAAAATATTCTGCACTACTATTTTTCTATACCTCCCCTTTATCATTATTATGCCCCAACTTTACAACTTGGGGTAAGACGGGCGTATCTTGCGACAATTTGCCGCTCTTGTTGTCATTTGGTAAAGGGTTAAAATCAGGTAAAAAGTAAACAAAAGATAGAGTGACCTGGCAAATTTTGACCTACTTGTAAAATTAATTTTTCTGTCAGCAACCAACATTTGGACAGACTGTATAATAACATTGTCAGCTTTGCAATAGTTTCCATATTTTTAAATGGTATAATTAAAAATTTGAAGGTATTTAAACACACGCTTTGGTTACTTTTGGCAGCTTTTGGGACTTTAAGAAATGAGCTGAATTTCTCCTTTTTGCACAGTGTTTTTTATAGGCTTTTTATATGCCCGTTGAAGACGGGCCGTATTATGGGATCACCGATGGCGTACGGGCGGGCGCACGGGTGGGCGGGCGGCGTCCAGTTCTTTGTCCGGAGCATAACTTTGTCATCGTCAGTCCGATTGACTTGAAACTTGGGATTTGTGTTTGTTGCAATACTACCGAGTGCAGTGCAAAAGAACCATAACTCTACCTCGTGCTGTCTTTGAGTTATTTCCCTTTGATTGTCATTTTTATAGCATTTTCTGCTTGTCCTGAGCATAACTTTGTCATCTCTAGTAGAAACATCTTCAAATTTGATATGCATGATTGTTGAAAGATTACGGAGTGCAGTGCACAAGAACCATAACTCTTCCTAGCACAGATTTTGAGTTATTTCCCCTTTGATATTCATTTTTACAGCATTTTCTGCTTGTGCGGAGCAGAACTTTGTCATCTCTAGTCTGAAAACCTTTAAATTTGGTATGCATGATTGTTGAAAAATTACGGAGTGCAGTGCACAAAAACCATAACTCTTCCTAGCACAAATTTTGAGTTTTTCCCCATTTGATCTTCATTTTTACAGCATTTCTTGCTTGTCCAGAGCAGAACTTTGTCATCTCTAGTCGGAACATCTTCAGATTTGGTATGCATGATTGTTGAAAAATTACGGAGTGCAGTGCACAAGAACCATAACTCTTCCTAGCACAGATTTTGAGTTTTTCGCCCTTTGATCTTCATTTTTACAGCATTTTCTGCTTGTCCGGAGCATAACTTTGTCATCTCTAGTCTGAACATCTTCAAATTTGGTATGCATGATTGTTGAAAGATTACGGAGTGCAGTGCACAAGAAACATAACTCTTCCTAGCATGAATTTTGAGTTTTTCCCCCTTTGATCTTCGTACCGCATAACCATCTTATTTGTAGTCTTTCAATTATTTCACTATTTTCTTAGTAAAGAATTCTGAGTAAGATTTATTCCAGGCACGTTTTGTAGCAGTGCAATTTTGCAGTGAATGTCAAACTTTATACAAGTAGGTATCTGAGTGTTTTTACAACCTGTACAACAGTACTGTTGTGACGTTGGATGTAGCTTGCTTTGCACAAATATTATATGGGCGCAGCAGAGATGACAGTTTATATTTAACCTGCGAACTTAACATTTTTCTGTTACTTCATATAGGTAAATGGTTATGTAAGTTATGCTCTGGACAAGCAAGAAATGCTATAAAAATGAAGATAAAAGGAGAAATAAATCAAAATTCGTGCTAGGAAGAGTTATGGTTCTTGTGCACTGCACTCTGTAATTTTTCAACAATCATGCATTCCAAATTTCAAGATGTTCAGACTGGAGATGACGAAAGTTATGCTCTGGCCGGAGACATTCATGCCTATTTCAATCACTTACATGATTTCTGCTACACTACTATTTTCCTGTACCTGCCCTTTATGATTATTATCCCCCTCAACAACTGGTGGTGGGACGGGCGTATCTTGCGACAATTTGCAGCTCTTGTTGTAGACATGTTAAAGTGTGGGGTTGTTTGATAATACTTAGCCTCTTATTGTCTATATTTGTATTTCACAACCAGGCACCACCAACACAAAAACAGAGAAAAGCCCACAAACCACCTCAAAACACAGAGCCCAGTTTTAAGAAGCCACCCCAGAAGAAACAAAAGCTGGACACAGCTATAACAGTGCAAAACAGTGTTTTTAACCATTTGTATTGACAGTGTTACTACATTGTAATATTTAGAATGTAACCTCTGAGGACCTTGTAACAGTTATTTTCAATCTGTAGGAAAAGATAAAGATTTTTCATTTATTTCTTTACAAAATGACAAAATTTTGGACTTGTCCATATCCAAAGAGTTGTCAAATAATGAACTGAATGAGGCCAAAGTTTTGGGGTTTTTTTTGAAAGGCTAGAAAACATTGTGGAAAAAGAAGAAGAGGTTGGCTACTAGCATTTACCCCTTTTTCTACAATGTTTTCAAAAGTCTTCTGCCTGAAGGTCGCTGATTCTGTAGTATAGGGTTGAGGTTGTTTTTGGCCAGTATATTTCAAACAAGCAGACTATGTAGATCCAAAGTCAGAGTGCATGTTCTGTGCAGTCTGATCTTGACCCAGATTGTCTGGAAAATGAATTAATTGTGATTTTAGTGTCTTGTAAAGATTATTTCTTTCAGTTACGGTTGATTTATTACTACAGCTGGCTGCTGAACAGAAATGTCGGCTGAATATCCATTAATGATACCAACAAATTTTTAGACTTGCTCAGATTGAAAGCATTTATAGACAACAAAGTAAAGGGACTTAAAAGATGGGATTTCGGGAAAAAAACATTTTGAGAAAAGGAGAAAAATGATGTTCATAAGTATTTTTCTCTTGTGCCACAGTGTTTTCTAAAGCCGTTTCTTCAGGGTACAGTTGTAAAAGATGAAAGTATTGTTGGACAGAAATGTGTTGGCACGTAAGGTAAGCAGTAGTTCTGTAAGCATTGAAGAACTGCTCAGGCCATGGGTTATAACCCAAGATAATGTGAGCCTTTAGTTCAATTTTGTTTTCAGTTCTCTTCAGTCTTGAGGGGAAAGTAGTGCTGACATTTGTGTCTCATATTTTTTTTTTAATTTGTATTCATGATTATTAAAAAATTATTAAGTCTTGAACAATGGTCTATGTACAGCAACAGACGCTAGAATTATTACACTATTTTTGTAGATGCTGGAATAACTTTCCCTGTTTAGGGTCTTTTGTAGCAACATACAGTAGCCAATATTTTTGGAAATTTAAAGTGAGCATCTTTATAGATTGGGCAGAGGCTGGTTATTAGCCTTGAGCTTTACAGTGAGTTTCTGTACCGATAGTAACATAGAAGGCTTTATTCTTCCGTGGCATTGGTATAGTGTTTGTTTCAAATCTGTACAAGCATACTTGATAAATTGGGTACATGTTTAAGATTTATCCGGTTTGTTACACAGTAAAAAAGGTGAAAGGAATTCCTGTAAAAATGACTGTTCTTTGTTTCTGTACCCGACTCTTTCACAGACTTGTGTTACTTTATAGTTCATTCAAACAAAGTGAATTATGCAGTCGGTTTGAAAATCTATTTTCATTTTTCATTTCTTTCAATTTTATTTTATGCTGCCTTGAAGGGAAACAAATGTCAGTCCTTCTTTATTTGCATTTATCATTGAGAGAAGAAAGCAGTACATCTACAGCTTTGTTGTACTGAAATTATTTAATTTTTTCGTTACTGAATCTGTGAGAAACGCCAGAATTCAGATTACCATAACTGTGAAGACTTTGTCCATTTCATATTGTAATATTCTGTATATATACCATCTAATTATCAGAAATTATTGTATACATAAAATTCATTTACATGGGCAATAAATGTGAAAGACCTATCATTTCTACTTCTATTTATCCTTCTATTTTTTTAACCTCCTGCTGCAAAGCAGAGATGGGCTCATAGGAATGGTCTTTGTCTGTCAGTAAGAGTTTCGTTTGTTTGGTGTTTAATGTTGTTTTCAACATTATTTAAAATGTATCACGGTGTCCATTGGGCCTATCTTTTCCTAGAAGTTATTTAACCCTTTACCATACGACAAAATTTTAGACTGGTCCAAATTGAAAGCCTTAGCAGACGACAAATTAAAAGTGGCCCAAATGACAAAATTTGTCCATGATGGGTAGAAAGCATTGTGGGAAAAAGAAAAAATGCTGGTTACCAGCATTTTCTCCTTTTCCCTCAATATTTTCAAAAGGCATTTCGTTCAGCGTTGTTAAAACCCATGATTGTGTGGTAGAGTTAACCAGTGCTTCACACAACATCGTTTCCAAACTAAAGTCTGCTTTCCCATATAAATATTGTCAAAACTGTCAATGCAGTACTACTTAGAATTGAAGTCAAACCCTGAAAATGGCAAACTTATTTTTGAACCACTGTATAAAGACTTTAAAAAAGAATAGAGAAGGCCATACCTCATGTTAGCATTGCGCAGCGGATATCTAGTATCGGTTTATTCAACAATTTAAGGGTTTATTTCACACAGAAACCAGTGCTAATCACGAGCAAATTTTAAATAATGAACAACGCAACTCACTCTTAAGTACTTAACAGATGCATCATGACATAAAATTGCTTTAGCAACATGCTAAGAGCACAGCCACAGATCATTTGCACGGTCTGATTCGAGCAGTTTGTTAATCCCTGCGTCAGTCAGATGTAATTGTTAAGGAATTCTATTTTTACGGAAGAGCATGAAACGGTCTAATTGAGCCAAAGACAGGAGCACTACTACCTTCCTTGCCCCCAAGAGAGGAAACTAATTTGATATTTAACTCTTTACCAAACGACAAATTTAATGTGTGAACTGGACCAGATTCAAAGCATTTGCTGACGACAAATTAAGTGTTGTTAAAATGATGATTTCTGTCTTTGATAAGTAAGAATACATTGTTGGAACAGGAGAAAATGCTGGCTGGTTACCAGCATTTTCTCCTTTTCTAACAATGTTTTCAAAAGCCTTCTTCTTTAGGGTCGTTAAAAGTCGGCACTGTGTGGTGAGGGGTCAAACATTTTCCGATCTGGTGTTTAAAGTACTTAGCATTTTTATTCATCAGTGAGCTACAATAATAATGGCGATAATAACATTTGAGTTATTTTCAGGGCGTGGTGACCTGGCCATACTCAGGGTGCCTATGGTCGAAGACATTTTTGTCCAATTTAACAGCTATTTCACCAATTTAAGTCGACCGATGGACCATGCATTCATTCACGTTTTCCCAGAAACTGTAAAGCTGGGATCTTAGCGTGTCTGACTCGTGACCTTCGATTTTTTCCCTCTCACCTTTGATGCATGTGAGAAAAGTAGTCAGCGGCTTTGGAAAGAAAGTTGTGTCAGTTCTGGTGTGAGAAAGCCAGGAAACACGTGGGTGCGTCACTGACCACAATGATATGACCCGAGCTGTTAAAATGGCGTTGAACTCCAATACAAACAAACAAACGAAGCTGGGATCTTGTCTACTGCATGCTGTTCCCGGATCTGCTGGTCAATGTGAAGCGGTCGGGTTTAGATGGTCTCTGGTCTGTTAGTATCTGTTCCTTGGACACTACACGATGGACCTATTTTCGCTAGGTTGACTTGGGAACAAAGGGAGTGGAACGTCTGATTGCCTCTGTTAGCGTGTTTGCATTGAGAGGTAAATGCCAAAGTATTCCATCTGCGTTTTGGAAAATTTTACAGCAGGGAAAATGTCTCAATTCTATGAAAAGCATTGCTAGATCACTTTGTTTAGAGATTATGTCGAGTTCATTTTGGGAGACAGTTGTTTAGTGGCAAAGCGTCTGCCTTTCACAAAAGTTCTAGGTTCGATGAGTGGGTCAACATATGGAACCACACAAATCATTGCGCCAGTACTGGCTAAGGTTTCCAGAAAGTAATCACCAAGAGCGAATTTTAGTAAGTTGTAAGAACTTGTTTTAAAATCGATGTAAAACAAGTTATTCCGTTGAAATGATATCTCCCGACGAAATAGACCTTTTTTTGATAGAAAAATATAAGAGGTCTACAGATCTATTGTGTTTTGCATCATGTGCATGTACACATGGCCTTTTTGTTATTGATCCACATTGTAATTATATATTAAGTTCCCTTTTTCCATGACAAGGTGTTTCTTTAAATAAAAACAAATAATGATTGCCTTTGGCTTATGATAAACAAAATACATGTGATTATGAAGTTTCATAAAATTTTGTCCAGTAGTTAGAGAGATATTGGTCCGTAACGGAAATATACATCAAGCCCCATTTTTCCTTGACACGGCATTAAACAATAAAAATAAATAAATTAAAAAAAAAAAAAAAAAAAAGAATATCGGCGGGCTACCATAAAGAACACATGTATAGTTTCACCAAGTGTTGTCAAGGATTTTAGAAGATATCTATCCGGTCGGACGGACAAACGGAAGGACGGACAACGCAAAAACTATATCCATGTACCAAGCGATACAAGAAAGAGAGAAGTTTCGATATAGGGAGAGATGATAAAGAGAGAGAAAGACAGATCTTCAGACGAAAAACAATTATAAAATATGTATAAATACCCATACAAAATGATTGAGACAGAGATGGAGGGGGCTGTACAGTGTGAGAGAGAAATCGAGATCTACGGACGAAAAGTCAAAATCAATAAAACATAAAAATTTCCCTTGCCGAGTAATTCAAGACAGACAGACAGACTGAAGAGAAAGAGAGATCTACGGACGGCAACCATTATAATACATAAAAATCATTTACTTAGTCGAGTGAGAGAAATAAGAAAACAATTAGAGAGAGGGTGAGATACAGACTCATTATGACAACATAAAACGACATTTTATGATCGATTGACTCCTGACACATTTTACGAACGTATAAATCTATCGGACGGCTACGGGAGATACAACGGGTACCAGTTTACATTAGAAACGTTTTATACGAAGCCCCTCCCGTATACATGTATACTATTTCCTCTGTTAGACGAACTCGTAGTTGGACGAAATTTCTAAAACTCCAACCAGAGGGGCGAACCAAGTAAACTTTGTAGAAAGTAAAATGTGAATGTGAAATCGTAATAGGGGGTAAACGAGAAAGGTGAGTATTAAAATATACAAGCAGAGAACTTTTTTTACTATACCTGTGTAGGACAAATGTTGTTTTTATCATTTGAGTGAGTTTTTTTACTTTTCCAATTCTGTAATTTTAAAGCGTGATTTCGGACGGATCCAATACTCGGATAACATGCATTTTCTCCTTTGACCACAAGGTTTTCTAGAGCCTTCTTCTACAGAGTGATAAAAAAGTGGACTTTCTGGTATAGTTTTACCACACGCGATTGCTATAGATTAAAATGTCTTTTCCCATCCTTGCTGAGGTCTTGCCTAATTTTTCAGTTTGTGGGATACAGTTGTTCATAATGGAAAAGCTGTCAACGAAGCTGTTCAGTGGCTTGAAGACATATTGTAGATTTAGAAACCAGAAATTACTGCACAAGAGGTAAATAGTGTATGTAACTCATCTTGCACTACAAGCTTTTTTAGACATACTATGTATCACAATGGCATCACAATGTATCAACTGATAATTGCAAGAGCGATCAATGACATACACTTAGGTCTTTACTAATCAACAAAATTTTGGACCCAACCAAATGGAGAGCATTTGCAGACATCTAAAGTAGCTCAAATTATGGTGTTTTTTTTTTTTTTTATGACAGCTTGGAAAACATTTCGGAAAAAGAAGAAAATCTTTTTACCACAATGTTTTTTAAAAGGCTTCTTCCTTGAGGTCAATAAACTTTGAATTGTTTGATAAAAGGTTAATTCTTTACCAGAGGACAAAGTGTTAGACTTGCCCATATAGGAAATATTTGCAGATAACAAATGTTGCTGAAATGGTTGGATTTTTTTTTTTTTTTTAAAAGGTAGAAAACAATATGGGAAAAGTGGAAAATGCTATAAATCTGCATTTTCTACTTGTTTCACAATGTTTGCATAAGCCTTCCACATCAGAAGTAATGAAAAAAAGGTCACTCGCAATATTTTTCCCACTTACTAGTTGTCTTCAGTCAGAATATACCATGCTTCCCATTTGTTTGGTAGTGGATTAATTGGTGATATTATTATTAATATGATTCAACTCTTTACCACACGTCAGAAAAGTAGACTTGTCCAAATTGAAAGCAATTGCAAACCACAATTTTAATGTGGCCAAAATGAAGAAATTTGTTTTTAATATAGGAGAAAGTAATGGTTACCAGAATTTTCTCCTTTTCCCACAATGTTTTCAAAATGGTTTTTCGTCAAGTTTCTTAAAATTTGGGATTGTGTGGTAGAGGGTTAAAAAATGCATTGTTGTTATTTCTAAGTTTGTGTCAACTCTGTCTTTTATTTGTTTGTTTGTATTGGAATTTAATGCCGTTTCAACAGGTTAGGTCATATCATAGCAGTCAGTGCATCAATGCATGTGTTTCTTAGCTTTCTCACACCAGTCCTGACACAACTTTCTTTCCAAGCCACTGAAAACTTTTCTCACATGCATCAGAGGTGAGAGGCGAAAAATTGACGGAAAGAAAGTTGCCTCAACTGGGTATTTAATCGGCAACCATCAGGTCACAAGTAAGATAGGCGATCAACTGAGCTACCCGGCCCAGCTCTGTTTTTCAACAATGACAAATGTCTCGGTCAAAATTCCTTCAACAATTTGCAGCAGAAGCTTTGGAAACAATGTAAAAAGTGGATATTCAATATAAAGAATTTATGCATACACATGAAAACAAAGTAGCAAATGGAGAAATTGCTTGTTACTTTCAATATCTTCTTCAGCCACATTGTTGTCAAAAGTTTGTGTTCATACGTTACTTGTGTAATGTAGTGATTTTAAGAGATATCTTGCTTTTGGGTTACCATATTTCACCTAATTAACGCTTCTCCCTAATAGTAGTGCCCCCACTATATTTTCTTACTCGCATCCAGATAACCCCCACCAACACCCAACATTACCTTAAAATTGACAACTGGAGTGACAAACTTCCAAATGCAAGATGATTTCTCTAAAACTTTTCAAACACAAACTTCTGAAAATCATTAATGATGGATATTTTATAAATAAATTTACCGGTACAGCGTCAACATAATCCAAATTACTTCACAAATCAGTGTCATTAACACTTGACTATCCAAGTACAGGTACAATTCCAAAGACATAGACTTCCAGTAACTAACTTGGAAAACTTAATGAAAGTGAAGTATTGCATGCCCGTGTTCCATTCTAATTGTGAATTATATTAAAATTTTAATGTCCAAATAAATCATGATCGGCACTAAAATTGATATTCTGCATTACTGCATTACAGTGAGTCTTTTAAAATGGTTGTCGTTTTGCACTTGGCACTAACTAAAACTGGGATCAAAGTACCATACTTACTCTAAGTGATGGAGCTTAAATTTTGGGAAATTGGCTATGAAATAAGAGCGCCCTGTTGGTGTTTTGCATGGCGCCAGAGCACATTAATTAGGTGAAATACGGTATGTATATTTTGTTTTTATGTTTCAAGTATCATATTTTATGTTTTCACATTACAGATATTATGTAACCACCTCATCATACAGATGGGAACCACCAGGTTTGGTAAGTAACTACAAACTTGTACATAAATGTACATGTATATATGTGTGTCTTCTTAAAGTAGTAAATGGTCTGGTTATGTCTTTAATTCTGTAACTAGTAGCATGTTTAAGACAACCTTATTAGCTTGCTTTAGAACCCCAAGAGTGCTGAATAAGCCCAGTGAACACTTTTGGTCTATAAATAAGACCCCCATAATTGCACTTTCAATGTTTTTCCAGATCAGACTTTTTCAGCAAAGTAAGGTGCAAAATTTTGGATTATAATGGCCAAAACCAGGTATCGAGTTGCAGAATGTACATATGTGCATGCTGTTCTTGGTTGACCTTTGCTGTAAAATGTATCTATGGTTGTGCACTGCAGGATTAGGGTTAATATCAAGAAGTTAAAATTTTCATGTGTTAAAAAGGTTCAGTACAGTGATTTCAGTAGAGTATTTTCTATTTTGCTTTATATTTTCAGAAAACAGAGCCAGATATCCCAGAATACAAGGATATCAATATCAAGCTTCTAAGTTTCGATTATCCTGTGTTGGAACAATTTACAAAGTATGTAATGTCGACCACTAAACAGTTTGGTACCATGATGAACAGGTAGGAATGAGTTTGTTTGTTTTGTATTTATATATAATGCCATTTTGAACGATATCTCCATTAAATTGCAGTGGCCATTGCACCTATCCATGCTTTCCAGGAGTTTCTTTCACCATTGCTCTGCACAGTTCTTTTCCCAATATGCACTGATTATCATCAATCCTTGGAAAGAAAGATGCTGAGTTAGGAAATCGAATCAGTGACCCCTGTGTATTACTGACTGAGCTACCAGGCTCAAAAGGTATGGATATAAAACCTCTTGTTCAGTCTAAACTTTCCAGCGTTGTAGTCTTTGTCTTGATTGGGTAAATGTACTAAGTAATTTGTTGAATGGAACAATAACAACGCTGTATCTGGCCTGAATGGAAGTAGCATTTGTGAATATTCCTGTCTGGTTCTAGTGCCTCAGTCACTTAAAATCATAAACTAAACATTTTATCAGATCATGTCAAAAATTTAAGAGTTGTCCAGATTGAAAGCATGGCAATTAAGATATGGCTCAATAATTGGGTTTGTCTTTGAAAGGATAGGAAACGTCGTGAAAAAAAGACGTAAATGCTTGTTATCAGCATTTTCTTCTGCTTCCACAGCATTTCCAAACGCCTCTTCCTGGAGTTCTGTAAACCACAGGATTGTTTGGTAAAGGATTAAGATGGGAAAAAAGAAACATAGAAATTCTTTGTTGTGTGATTATTTTGTGTTTGAAAGCTTAGAGCCATGACTCTTTGAAAAAAAAAATTCTGTTTTCACCAACAGTTGGGCAATACCATCTACAAAAATAGAGATCAATACTCTACAGTTTAAGAAATCAACTATTTTGGAAAGTTTTAACTTACAAGAATATCAGAGAATCGTACAGGTAAGGAAGAGAAATTTTATTTTGCATTGTTGTACTTACAACAGTCAAACCTGGCTTAGAGACCACCTGTGATAAGTGCCCCACTGCCTTAAGAGACAATAGTTTTGATTTTACATTCCATTGTAAGTTAACTGAAAGGGGGCTATTCAGATTTTTATAATTTCACTAAAGTTTGAAAAATGACTGAAATAAGGAAAGCCATAGCTGTGAACCATCAGTATAGAAGAAGAACAAATGTAAGAAAAATTTTTTTTTTTTATTTGGTTTTTCTGTAATGGGCTTCCTAGCCTCTAAAGATAATTTTAGATTTCGCGCCAGTGTTTCACAGTTCTGTAGGAATATTACATGACCATGCATGAATTATTTCGCTTTATATTCAAATAAGTATGGTAAAGCTATATTTGATCTCATGCAAGTAAACCAAGTTACCAATTCAGAGCATCCAACCTGTTGTTTGAACACTTAATTTGCACACTTTTACTGCATGTAACCATCCAGTGCCTGTGCAAGTATGCTTGGTAGTATTTATCAGTGTTTGGCAAAAAATTAATTTGCAGCAATCAGTTTAACCGATCAAGATTTTTATCCTTATGTTCCAAGCATTTGACACTTTGAGAGTAAACTTTGTGACAAGTTGCCCTTTTCACCATTTGTCATGATATTTCCGGTTGTTGTGCAGGTGACAGACGTACCATCTATGAAGTTACCCATTCTTTTGGAAGTGTTGAAAGTCAACTGCCCAGTAGGGTTGAAGATAGAAATAGCAGAGGTAAATATCTTTTAATTGTTTAACCCTTTATTATTGAAGAAAGAAGCCTTATGAAAAAAATGTGGGAAAAGGAGAAAATGCTGGTAACCAGCATTTTCTCCTTTTCCCCTAATTTTTCTACCCTATCAAAGAAAAATCCCATCATTTAAAACAAATTGAAATTGTTGTCTGCAAACACCTTCAATTTGGACAAATCGACATATTTGTCACATGGTTAAGGGTTAAAGCTAATGGAAAAGTAAAGCACTTTTTTTGACAGTTTAGATCAGCCTGCACAAAACTCATTGATATTTTGAGGGACATTCTGTTAGGACAGCTTGGAAATGCTCTGTAACTTGAATTTGTCAATTGACCAATATATTATGTCTCACGTTGTGGTAAAAAGTGGAACAAGAAATATCTTTTAACCTTTTACCAAACAATCTCGGGTTTTCACAACCCTGAGAAAGAAGCCTTTTGAAAACATTGTGAGAAGAGGAGAAAATGCTGGTAACCAGCATTTTCTCCTTTTCCCTGTATGTTTTCTATCCTTCCCAAAACAGATTTCAATTTTTCAGTCACCTTTATTTTGTCGTCTGCAAATGCTTTCAATTTGCCCGAGTCTAAAATTTTGTCGTTTGGAAAAAATTAAAAAAAAAAAAAAAGATAGACAACATAATAGGTACTGGGGTATGAATACTGTGGCTCTGTTGTGGTTCAATATGATCAGAAATAATGAAAAGTAACCCAATCAGGTATTGCCTTCTTTTCTTCAATGTTTTGCACATTGTTGAAAGGTGAAACTTTCAGTAAGATAATTATATTTTTCAAGATTAGATGTTAATCCAAATCATAGCTGGAAAAGGAGCATTTGCTGCTAAAGTTGACATGTCTGAAACTACATGTACATGTAGACATACAGAGTAATGAGCTATAGGGTAACACCTAAAAAATATTTGTGCGAGTAGCGCTTGTATACTGCTGTCATAAATTTGCACGCAAATAGGCCTGCAGGGGCCCACCAAATATAAATGTCCACATTTTTGACCAGTCGTAAATTGCTAGTTATTCATTCCCAAATATCAGTACAAAGATTTAGGTCAGAAGGCAGTTTAGTCGGATACCCCGAAAAAAAACCCAGATATATATGTATTTCACAACAGATATATATCACTTTACACATTTTATTTCAACTTTTTGTCACATGATGGGGTTTGCAGTTCACTCCCCTGTCACATGTTTGGGTGTAGGAATGAGAACAAATTTGACATGTGAGGGAGTTGTTTCCCTTGTATGCTAATGCTAAAATATCCCCCCCCCCCAACCGTTTGTGCTTCTTTAGTTCAAGCTTCACCAGACGACAAATGTTATTATCACATTGGATGCATTTACTGACAGACAACAAATTAACTCTTTACCAAACGACAAAATTTTAGACTGGTCCAAATTGAAAGCATTTGCAGACGAAAAAATAAGTGTGACTGAAAAATTGAAGTTTATTTTAGGGAGGGTAGAAAACATTGTGGGAAAAGGAGAAAATGCTGGTTACAGGCATTTTCTCCTTTTCCCACAATGTTTTCAAAAGCATTCTTCCACAGGCTTGTTAAAAGTCAGGACTGTGTGTTAAAGGGTTAAAGGTGACTCAAATGACATAACTTGTCAATTATTCAGCAGAAAGCCAGGTGCGAAGAGGAGAAAATACTGTTTTCCAGCATCTCCAAAGTTGGTCAAAGTCTTTGAAACTCATGATCATGTAGTTGTGAGTTAACATGTATTCAGCTTGTAACTTAGAAAAGTCAGCGAAACCAACAATTCTTTAGGATCTACTTAATAATGATATTAAGTGATCATTGTAAAGCTTCAACCGTTTAATTCTTTACCAAACGACAAAACTTTAAACTTGTCCAAAATCAAAGGATTTTGCAGACAGCAAATTAAAGGTGGTTCAAAGGACAGAAATGTGTCTTTGATAGGGTTGAAAACTTTGCATGAAAAGAGGAAAATGCAGGTTATAAGTATTTTCTCCTTTTCCTCAATGTTTTAGAAAGGCTCCTTTTCTCAAGGTTGTTAAAGCTTTGGATTGTGTCAGAGGGTTAACCCTTTACCAAACCACAAAATTTTAAACATGTCTAAATTGAAAGCAGTAACTGTTGCAAATGACAAGTTATATATCACTGTAATGATGGGATTTTGTCTTTGAAATGGTTGAAAGCATTGTGCAAAAAGGAGAAAATGGTGCTAACCAACATTTTCTCCTTAACCACAGTATTCTCAGAATTCTTCTTGACCGTTGTTGAAACTGGGGATTCTTTGGTGAAGGGATTAATGTGTATCAAATAATGTAGACTAAGATCACACAGATGTTCTGCAGATAGAGGTTCTGCTAACACTTTATATCTCTACCTGAAAGCAACTGGTAAAAATTTGTGTAATACTCTTGCCAAAAAAAAAAGGTGCATATGAATAGGTGCAGAGTGCCATAACCTAACTTCAATACTTTCAAAGACAATTTACAAGAAGACAAACACAATGAAATAAAAAGCCCTGATAAACCAATTGAAACCATGCTCTGTGAGCTAAGATGAATCAACTCATTGCTATCGAGCCAGATTTTTGAAATTTCAGTTGTAGAGAAAAAAATGTGAAAATAAGCAAATGCTATTAACCCTTTACCAGACGACAAAATTTTAGCCTTGTCGAAACTGAAAGCCTTTGCAGACGACAATTTCAGTGTGGCTGAAATGGTGCAATTTTTCTTTGATAGGGTAGAAAACATTGTGGGAAAAGGAGAAAATGCTGGTTACCAGCATTTTCTCCTTTTCCCACAATGTTTTCAAAAGGTTTCTTTCCCATAGTAGTCAAAAGGCGGCATTCAAAAGGCGGTAGTCAAAAGGGTTAACAATTGCTTGTGTACGTACCACCTTTCAAGTGCATATTGTTTTGATTTTTCTTTGATCAGTTCATATTTAATTTTGCAGCATACAGAAGAAGATAATGAATTTCTATATGTACCAGACTACGAGAAACAGAAATTTGAAGAAGAGCTTGAAATGCTAGATGAAAGAAAGAAATGGATTTGATGCAACATGTTTTGAAAATGAACTTGCATATTGCTGCATGCTTGTTTTAACTCTTTACCAAACGACAAAATTTTAGGCCAGTCCAAATTGAAAGGTTTTGCAGACGTCAAAATAAATGTGACTTGAAATTCGAAATTTGTCTTGGGAAGAGTAGAAAACATTGTGGGCAAAGGAGAAAATGCTGGTTACCAGCATTTTCTCCTTTTCCCACAATGTTTTCAAAAGGCTTCTTCCTCAGGGTCGTTAACAGTTGGGATTGTGTGGTAAAGGGTTAAGAGATTTTGGCAAAAGAAGAATTTTTTTGTAATGATCAATTATTGACCTTAGGATATGTGTGTAGCACTGGAAAATAGACTCAAGGAAAGCAAGGGTAGGTGCTCTGGATGCGGTAGCATAACTGAAAAATAATTTACAGTATACCGAGTTGAAGAAACAAATAGAGGTAGTGTTAGAAATGACGTCATTACTAAATTAAACTTTGATCATGGTTTCCAAAGTCAGGTTCAGAATGAATTAGTGTCTTTTAAATGGGGTAAAATTTACTATACGACAAAATATTGGCCTTGTTAAGTATGGTTAAAAAACAAAATGGAATTTGTCTTTGAAAGAGTTGAAAACATTATGGGTATGGGAAAAAATGCTGGTATCTACAGACCTCCAGATAAGAAGGAGTGAAATTATTCTAAATCCATTATTTCTCTTCCAAACCCAATGTTTTGGGTACTCATTAGAATCGTCTCGATGAGACGATTCTAATGAGTACCCATAACGTAGGGTTTAGAGGAGAGTGATTAATATTTTCAATTTTGAAATCAAAATAACTCCCTCTATCTGGAGCTCTGTATAATCTAGCATTTTCCCCTGTTCTCATAATGGTTTAAAAAGACGTCCTCAGTGTCGTTAAAAGATAGCATCATGCGGGCTATGTAAAGAATTTAACCCCTATCCTTCTACATGAGTTAAACTTTCAATCCGATAATTAAAAACGCAAATACATTTATTTCAAACTTGTGTTTTGGAGAGAAAAAAAAATCTCATCGGACTGTGTAGATCCAAGATCAGATTGCACCTTCTGTGCAGTCTGATCTTGATCTACACTGTTCGCAAAAGGTCAGTGAGTCGCGCTTAGCAGCTAAAGGGTAAGAGTAAACACAAAAGTGAAACGTTTCAGTATTCCACACACAAGAAGAAGATCCTTTTAAATGCTAAACTTGTTCAGATTGAAGCGGTTTGCAGATGACAAAGGTTGCTTAATATGTCGGAATGTGTCTTTGGTTGGGTAAAACATTGTTAACAAAAAAAAAAAGAGAGAAAATGCTTGTTACCAACATTCTGTCCTTATCCCACCATGTTTTCATATGCTCTCTTCTAAATGGTCGTTACAACACAGGATCGTTTTGATAAAGGGTTGAAAAAGAGCTAGAAGGGTTAAAAAATTTGGCAATGGCGCAATCTCGCCACGTCTTATCTCGATCTAGTCGCGTTGACTGGTCAGCCTGGGTCTATTGGCCTCAGATGACCCACTCAAGGGTGCAACTAACGGTCAGTTATAGTTTGGACAGAATACCCGATTTTATAGGTCATAATATCAAGATATAGACCCTTCGCAATCATTTTAACACTTATCTCTGCCAATTATTATACCTTTTGCGAACGGCATAGATCAAGATCAGACTGCACAAAACGTGCAGTCTGATCCTTGATCTACACTGTCCGCTATCTGTTGCTAAACTTAAGATCATCTAAGACCAAGATCATTTCCTTAACCCTGTATCAGACGACGTTATTTTAGAACTCCAAATTGAACGCATTTGCAAAAGATTACATGTAACTCGGCTGATGTCATTTGTTTCTAAAATGGAGGAAAACATTTTGGGGAAAAGGAGAAAATGTTAGTTACCAGCATTTTCTCCATTTCACACACTGTTTTCAAAAGCTTTCTTCTTAAGGGTCGTCAAATCTCAAAACAGTCAAATTTGTATATTGGGCATCGAAATAGTTGGTCACGCTACATGCTGCCATGGATAGATTTTGCGGAGCGTGTGGACCAGGATCAGACTTGCCACACCTGCTGTTTGATCATGGTCGACACTTTCCGCTACTCCAATGGTTTCGGAGATGTAATCCAAATTATAGTGCAAGATGCAGGACGAAAAATATCCTAAGTTGCGCCTTGTTCTTCAACGTTGTCGGTGTATAGCACCGTCATATGGGACCATGGTTTAACGTCTCGTCCGAAGTACTGTTAGTAATTTTAGATGGACAGCCGTGAGAATCGATCCCATACCCGCAATTGGCACGGATTCCTTATTGATCTTACCTTTTCTTGTTTAAAAAAGTTTCTTCCGTGCCATACCTTACTGTTGTTGTTTCATACCCTAACTGATAAATGTAAGGAGCTTAACGAGCAATTTTTCAACTACAAAATTGCACGACGATCCCCATACGTGATTGTACTTTGTTGCCGTTGTCTGCGCATGGAAAAATAATGGACAAATATTAATACGCGGTGCGTAAATTGCCGCTTAAAAAGTGCAGGCGGAAAATGGCAATAAATAATACGTCTGTAGAAAATTCAAGCCAGTTTTTCGCTACAAATTTTTTAAATACAAAATGATTTCAAAGTAGGATTTTTTTTTTTTTGAAATGCTAACTATTTACTGAAGATCTCTGTAGACAGTTTCTAAATATAGACGAGGAAAACCGGGATTTGTGCAACAGACTGACAACAAAAATAACGTCCCCACCTTGCTTGGCTTATACCGTTCCCCCCCCCCCCCCCCCAAAGATTATAGGGGCTTATGTTTTTAAATGACTTTTGCATAGGTTATATGCTAGCTAACCACGGCTGGATGAATCATACAAGGTAGGTTTTAGAGAGTAAACGTATATTTTATTTTGAAACTCGTTGCATTGATTCCCGCCTTGAAAAATAGTCCGGTTCTATTCCCAGAATGCCTATATCAGATAGGTTATGTATTTGATAAATGCCACCTAGCGGAAGATAATGACTTTGTTGCTTCAATTACGGCTAGATGGGCCAAAAATGTATTTTGATAAAGTATTTTGCTAGATTTCTTTTCTTTACGGATGAAAGATTTATACGGTGAACGTTGATACAGCATGAAATGCCAAACACAAAATACATTGTAACCAATTTTAAATACAAATCTCCGACATTGTCTCAGACTGTGTTGCAGCAGAGCGTGAAAAGAGTATTTCTAGTTACGGGTGTAGATCATTGAAGTCTACAAGCTGACTTTGTCAAATACGAAGTACTCCTCGGTGCTCACAGTGCTTTGATGTTTTATTTTGTTAGGAGAGTTTATGTTGTTGAAGGCTTATTGAGTGTTTTGTCTGTTTCACCTTTCAGTTAAATAACTTGATCAGTTCAATGATCTTGGTCAGACTGGGTCACTTACCAGGATTTCAATAAACCCTTCATCCCGATAATCCAAAATAAAGACATCTAAACCCATTACCATGGAAAACAACCTGTTTTATGTTCTCGAAGTTGTTTCGAAAATATTGTGGAAGGCATCCTTCTTTCATGATTTTCTCTTTATATTTATTCTGCATTGAAAAAGATCTAAATTTTTCAAGCCCTCTCTTTACCAAACGACAAAATTTTAGGCTAGTCCAAAGTGAGAGCATTTGCAGACGACAAAATAAATGTGACTCCGAAATAGAAATTTGATTTGGGAAGGGGAGAAAACATTGTGGGAGAAGGAGAAAATGCTGGTATCAGCATTTTCTCCTTTTCCCACAATGTTTTCAAACGCTTTCTTTCTCAGGGTCGTTAAATGTCGGGATTGTGTGGTAAAGGGTTAAATACTAATTTGTCCATTTCGTTACTTGTGTAACCTTCTAAGAGAACTTGTACGGTATTCATTTAAGACTGAAATCAAGAGAGAGATGGGGAAATGCGGGAATCAAAATTGACGATAGGATAGAAAAACGAAAACGTTGCTTTAAAGGGCAAAATTGCTGTTAAAAGAACAACCTCTCGATTTGTTCAACTACTTTAAAAGATAAAGATGCAACATATTGCACCTTTGTGAGGTTACAGAGCAAGACGTAGAGTTATAAAAGACGACTCTCCTTGACCGAAGATAAATTAACGTCTTTAGGTAACTGGGGACCGGAATTTACCGGTGAACAACGTTCTTTACTCTTTACCTCTGGACAACATTTTAGACCTGTCCATATTGAAAGCAAATTCAATGTGCCTCAAATGAAGGGATTTGTTTTGTCTTCGACAGAATATAACACAGTGTGGTAAAAGGAGAAAATGGCGGTTACCAGCATTGCTCCATTTTCCCACAGTGTCTTCATAAACATTCGTTCTCAGGATCGTTAACTGGGATTATTTGGTAGTGTTTATTAGCCTTTAGGACGCTAAGCGCGGCTTTATGACCTTTTGCGGACAGTGTAGATCAAGATCAGACTGCACAGAACTTGTAGTCTGATCTTAGATCTACACTGTCCGATATGGAAATATATTTTCCACAAAAATACCTTTTAAAAAGCAAAATTTGGGTTTTTACTTTCGGCTTGAAAGTTTCATTTTTTTTTTTTTTTATTTAGCAGGATAAGGATTAATACTTTTCGGACTGAAGAAGACATCTGTCGTCATGCAATAGAACACTGACGAAAACATCGTGGCAAAAAGAGAATTTGCTCGGAATGGGGAATGTCTAATTTTGACATAACATGTTCATGTGCCCTTACGTGTTGCCGCTGAATTGATTTGGATTAGTAGTTTTTACAACCATTATTTCAAAGTCGTATACTACTTTGACAAATATACCCTGCGGAGCGGGGCTTCATGAATTACCGCGCGTCCGTCCACCTGTCTGTCTGTCCGTCGGTCTGTCCGTCCGTCTGTCAGTAATACTCCCTTGTCCATTCCATGTCTCTCAGTCCTCCCAAAGGATTTTCTTTTAACCTCATTGATATGGTCATCTTGCCCTAGAGATGTTTGAGCATTTAATTCACGTCCGCTCCAGTGTTTATCTCATATACCTCTTGGAGGCTTTTCATGAACCCCTAGGTTGCTAACCGCGACTCAAGGACCTTTTGCGGACAGTGATGTCTGATCTTGGATCTTCACTCTCCGATACTGAGATATTTTCCCGCAAATTATACCTTTCAAATTGCAACATTTGGGTTTTTTACTATTGGCTTGAAAGTTTAATTTTATTTATTTAGCAGGTTAATGGTTAAATTTTGGCGAAATGTTGGCCTCTGTGAAACTGTGTGCAGCAAACATATAAAAGGAAAAAAAGAAATAAAGCTTACACGTTCATCAGTCCCAAAAATAGTGGGCATAATGGTTCAGTGGTTAAGGCGTTTGAGTTATGAACAAGATATCCTGGTTGAATCCCCGCGGGCAGGCCTAGTCATATGGCAGTGTCCTTTGGCATTGCACAGCAGAGATCCAGCTAGGTACAAATGAAATCCTTGGACAATACATGTATGAATAAATGAGTTTTCGCAATGACTCTCGCCGAAATACCGTAAAACACCACCCAAACATAACAATCTTGGAAAAGTACTTTGATTTAGCGAGGATCGAACTGGAGTTATAATGCTGCATGACAACCTTTGCTTCTTTTGCGCCGCAGTCGATAAGCAGTAATTCAGTAATTAACTCTTAAGATGCTAAGCGCGACTCACTTACCTTTTGCGGAAAGTGTAGATCAAGATCAGACTGCACAGAACGTGCAGTCTGATCTTGGTTCTACACTGTCCGATGAGGAGATATTTTTTCCCCAAAATATAACTTTGAAATAGAATCATTTGGATTTTTACTATCGGCTTGAAAGGTTTTTTTTTTTTTTGATATTTATTTACCAGGATAGAGGTTAAGGACTGAAAGGAAACACAATACTTTGTATAGATGAGCGGCGACATGGGAAAAGGGAGTTTAATGCATCCGCGTAATGCATTAATCCAAGCAAATTAGATCTACGAGGGACACTTTTTAAGTTCGTAGAGTAAGCCTATAACTTTTTAACGCGATTATAAAGTTGCACGATTTTTTACACAGAACTTGCGTAATCATTCCTCTCTCGAACGGTGTCACGGTATGCGGCGCACGAGGTCCACGTGCGCGCTGCGCTGGGTATTTTCAACACGTGGTTTTATACACTATAGTAAAATATAGCGTTCAATATGGATGGAAAAATCTCTGAACAGAGGGTATATTGTAACATTCGAGCACAGCTCGGGTTTCCGCCAACAGAAATTCATGCTGATTTGCAAAAAGTTTATGGGAATGGTGCTTTAAAATATGCTACAGTTTGCAAGTGGGTACGTCGTTTTAATGATGGTCGGGAGTCAATTGAAAATGACCCTCGGGTGGGTAGGCCGGTTTCCGTTTTGACGGAAAAGAACGTTGCTACTGTGAAAACGTTAATTGAGGAAGACGCACGTTATACCGTGCAAGAGATAGAAGAATTAAGTGGCATTCATTCGTCAAGTGTTTTGAAGATCTTACGTGAACGACTTGGGCTACGTAAGATCTGCGCGCGCTGGGTGCCCCATTTGCTCACTGATGAGCAGAAACAAAGTCGGGTTAGACTTGCATCGCAAGTTATAGAAAAATATAATAAATGTGACCCACGTCGTTTGGAAGAGATAGTTACAGATGATGAAACCTGGATCTATCATTTTCAACCCGATTCTAAGGCTAAAAATAAGGTTTGGGTTTCATCTGAGAGCGACAGACCTGTCATTGCGCGCCGTTGCAAAACATCAAATCGCATGTTGTATGCGATATTCTTTGATTCGAAAGGTCCAGTCCTTCAAATTCCAGTCCCGAAAGGTAGTTCTGTCACTGGAAAGTTTTACAGAGAAAGTGTTCTTACTCAACTTGTTGATTTCTATCAGAAACGCAGACCGCGCACCGGTGTCCGTGGCATCAAATTACTCCATGATAACGCACCGGCCCATAAATCCGCTACGGTACAGGAATATCTGAAAGAATCTGGGCTCGATGTCTTAGATCATCCCCCATACAGCCCTGACCTGTCCCCCTGTGACTTTTGGTTGTTCCCAAGACTAAAGGAAATGCTGGCAGGGCACCGTTTTGAATCCCGTTGTGGTATAGGCAGTGCGGTCTACCAGTGTCTGCAACATATACCTAAAGAGGACTACCGGGCGGCGTTCCGGAAATGGGTAGATCGGTGTAAAATGTGTGTGGAGGCAGACGGGGCATATTTCGAAGGTCTTAGATAAATAAAAATTCGATATTTCAAGCGGTTTTAAAAAGACCGCCCTACTCTACGAACTTAAAAAGTGTCCCTCGTATATGGATACATTTTGTCTGAAAACCGACTGAATCATGAGACAGAATTGTCCTTGACATGCAGGAAATCTAGCAATAATAAAATGTCTCGACTCATGCCAGCCTGCGCGGACTGCGCAGGCGGACATTGGTCTATATCTTTTGCATTAACTATTAAAAGAATTAATGGATTATCAAAATGCTTTAAATAATTAATTTTGTCTCTG
Organism: Tridacna gigas; assembly: GCA_945859785.2. NCBI lineage: Eukaryota > Metazoa > Mollusca > Bivalvia > Cardiida > Cardiidae > Tridacna > Tridacna gigas. Next base: position 70,452,658 of record OX244029.2, read on the forward strand.
TCCGCCCACCTGGAAATCATGAAAAAAAAAAATATATATATATAAATACCCCAAGTCTTTGAGGTAGTTAATCTTCATTGAAAACTATATACAGTAAATTTGCTTTCATTGTAAGCAGCATTTTCTCCATTCCTCAAGTCCTTTTCGAAAACCTTCTTAGTCAGGGTCGTTAAGATTCGGAATTGTTTGGTAGACGGTTAACTCTTTACCAGACGACAGATACCTAGACTTGTCCAATTTGAAAGCGTTTACAGACGACAAATTAAATGTAAATCAAGGAATGGAGTTTGTCTTTGAAAGGATAGAAAACATAGTGGGAAAAGGAGAAAATGCTGGCTACCAGCATTTTCTCCTTTTCCCACATTGTTTTCAAAAGCTATCTTACTCAGGGTCGTGAAAACACAGAATGGTCTTGGATAAACGGGGTTACATAGTCTGAAGTTTTCCTGATGAGATGAACCAAGTTCGAGATTATAAATTTGAAGGTCACCTGACATGTTCGATAAATCCCATAATCCTCGGCGTTAATCTCCTTATCCTTTGAAACAAACTTGCAGTAGACGACATTAAATATCATATTTTTTTAATAATAGATAATCAATTTTATGATTTAGTGTAACTGTGTTTAAGATGGTAAAATATTGTGGCAAAGGAAGTGTTTAATCGTTAGGAGCAATTTTTTCCTTCGTCAAAATGTTTTCAGAGAGTCGACTTCTGCCACCAGACGCAAAAAAAACCCCAAGTCGTCTGCAAGAGAAAATCTCAACCCTTTAACGTCCCTCAATTAAGAAGGCTTTTGAAAACAATGTGGGAAAAAGGAGAAAATGCTTGTAACCAGCATTTTCTCCTTTTCCCGCAATGCTTTCAATCCTTTTAAAAAAAAACCCTATAATGTGAGCTGCATTAAGTTTGTCGTCTGCAATTGCTTTCAATTTGGAGGAGTCTAAAATTTTGTCGTCTGGTGAGGGGTTAAACTATGACGCCGCCCAGGTAAGCTCTCCTTGACTTGCAGTTTACAATATTCGACGTTATGGCTACTTAACCAGATGACCAGTGGTCATCATAATTAATTTACAGGTGAAATGACATGGGTCGGGCTGACCCAGCCACTTCACAACTTCGTGTCTGGTCAATTTGATCTACGTAGATATCATTATTAGACTTGGTCATATATATAATTGAGCCATGCCTTGTGAAAAGGGGATTTAAAGCATCTGCAAAAAGTATCGACCCAGGGTCAACCTGCGCTATCCGCGCAGGTTGACCTGGGTCGATACTTTTTGCTGTTGGTCAATTTTCTGCAATTTTCTGAGTGTACCTCATGTTTAAGTCGGTTTTTCTACAAAAAATGGATTTTATGGATCTCTAATTATGTGATGACTTGCTTATTATCATGCGATACGGAGATACGTTAAATACCCCTTTGTCAGAGCATTGCTCAATTGTATTGTGCCCACCCTTGGGCGACATGTTAGTCTGGCAACGGAGTACTTATAAAAAAGTGTGGTAACAGGAGAAATTTCTAGGATGTTACCTCAGCGTCTATACTACGTCAATTATAGTCAGTTTGTTCTGGGTAGATTTCATTATTAAGGCCGGTATTCACCAACCATTGTTAAGAACATTCTAAGTCTTATTCTCAACAATTTTCTAAATTTGAAAGTAAATTTTGATTGGCTAAATCAAACGGTTCAGCCATTCAGAAGTTTTGTTACTTTTTAAATTTAGAATAAGACTAAGAATTAAGCAAAACATGGTAGGTGAATATGACCCCAGACCTGATCATATATAACTGCAGAGTACGACCTATAAATGAATTTCATCTGGAAACGGACCACCGTTTAATACAGTTCGATAACAAGAGGAGTTGCTAGGATGATTCCACAGCCACTTTACAACTTCCTGTCATGCCAATTTGATCTGCCTAAATATCATAACTAGACCAGATGATAACTTATATAATTGCACTGTGCGACCTATGGACGACCTGTTTTCGTCTGGCAACGAACCACTGATGAAAACAGTGTGGTAACAGAAGTAATTGCTCGGATGATTTCCTGGACACGCCACAACTTCAATTCTACTAAGTCTGATCTGGCGAAGATGTCATAATTAGACCCGGTGATATATGACTGCTCTGTGCGACCTATGGACGATTTTTGTATGGCAACGAATCACTGTTAGAAACAATGTGCTCGGATGTTTCCACTTTTCAACTTAGTGCCTTGTCTTGATCTACATAGATGTGATCCGTGCTCTGGCAAAAGGGGCTTAATGGACCTCCGTGATGCATTAAACCAAGCAGGTCATTGCGTAATTATTGTCTTAGAGCCGGCCTTATCATAAGGTGGACTGGTCCTTTTACACACAGAAAATTGACGAATAGCGAAAAGTTTCGGCCCAGGTCAGCCTGCGCGGACTGCGCAGGCTGACCTGGGTCGATACATTTCGCAGATGCATTAAGCGCCCTTTTTCTCAGAGCGCGGCTCAGTTATCATTATCGGACCTGATGATAATTGAATGATTAACCGATACTTACCTTCGTAGATGGGAAGTTGAAGGTTGATTCCAATGTCATCAACTGCAAAATCCTTAAGGGCTCACACACAGAGAGAGATGCGCAGCTCGATGCAGCCAGATATATGTACAACCTATGGACGATCTATTTTCGTTTGGTCACAGTTTAAAACAGTGTGGTAACATAACTTATTGTTCAGCTTGTTTTCACAGCCTCTGTACAACTTGGTGCATTGTCAGTTTGATCTACGTTGATATCATTATTAGAACTGATGGTAATATAGTTGTACTGTGCAACCTTTGTATGACCTGTTTTCGTCTGGGCCACTATTGAAAACAGTGTGGTAACAGAAAGAACTACTTAGCTTGTTTCCTCAGTCACTTTAAAACTTGGTACCTTGTCAGTTTGGTCTACAATAGATATCATTGTTAGACCTGATTTTAACATAAATGAGCCATGCTCTAATAAAAGAGGGTTTAATGCATCTCAAGGATGCATTATATTAATCAAGTCATCACATAATTATGGATCCATAAAATCCATTTTTTTTTTTTTTTTTTTTTGTCAAACAATTGACTTGATCTGGAGGTAGAATTATCCTTTTGCCATGCAGAAAATTACGAATAGCAATATGTTTCGACACATGGCAGCCTGTGCGGACCGCGCAGGCTGTCATGGTTTGATACTTTTTGCAGATGCATTAAACCCCATTTTCATAGAGCATGGCTCACTTGTACTGTTCAACCTTCGGACAAGCTGTTGCAGTCCGCGTGAAAACAGTGCAGTAACAGAAAGATCAGCTCTGGGTCCGTATTCACCAACCATTCTCAAGAATATTCTTAGTCTTATTCTCCAAGATTTTTTAAATTTGAAAGTAACACAACTCCTGATTGGCTAAACCATATGGTTTAGCCAATCAGGAGTTGTGTTACTTTCAAATGCAGAAAAATCTGGAGAACAAGACAAAGAACGTTCTTAAGAATGGTTGGTGAATACGGATCCACAGATGTTTCTCAGCCACTCCACAACTAGGTGTCTATGTAATTTGATCAATGTACATGTGCATGTCACCAACCATTCTTAAATACATTTTTAGTCTACTTCTCAAGAATTTTCTAAACTTTAAAAGTATCGCAATTTCTGATTGGCTAGACCGGGTGATTATTTAGAAAAATGATCGTATTCACCAACAATTTTAAATTGCATTCTTAGTCAAATTCTAGATTACGAAAGTAACGTAATTTCTGATTGGCTAAACCATTTGGTTAAGCCAATCAGAAACTGCGTTACTTTCAAATTTAGAAAATTCTTGATAACTGGACTATGATTGTTATGAGGACTGCTTGGTGAATACGGGCAAAGACGCCTTAGTCTGCATTTAAAATTTGAGGTCATTCTCAACCTAGTTACCGTGCTAAAACCACAAATTTCATTAACGCTTACGACAGTCTGAAAATTCGAAAAATAGTCATTGATCCAAGGAGAAGAAGGAAGATTGATTGATTGATTGTATGGTGTTTAACGCCGTTTTCAACATTATTTCAGTTATATCACGGCCGCCAGTGCACCTATCCATGCTTTCCTGGAGTTTCTTTTACCAGTACTCCGCACAATATTCTTTCCAAGCCACTGGCTGCTTTCCCACAAAACCATCGTCGAAACAATGGTCAGCGGTGAGAGAGGAATGAATCCTGTCTCAATGACTATCATCAATCCTCGGAAAAAATTGGCCGAGCCGGGGATCGAACCAGCGACGCCCTGTCCTCAAGTCCTGTAAGCTACCGACTGAGCTACGGGGGCTTGGCAGAAGAAGGAAGAATCTGCTCTTAAAATTACAAATATACTTAATTTCTTGTATCAAATTATATTCATATGACTGAAATTTCATGCTCAACCGAGTTGAGCACGAAATGCCTTTTATAAGCACTGTTCCAGATCTCTGGCTGGGCGATGTCTTGTATTTGGTCGCTATGCATTTGTTGCGACCGTTCGTTCAAATAGTGCCAAGCCCCGTAGCTCAGTCGGTAGCATACAGGACTTGAGAAACAGGAGGTCGCTGGTTCGATCCCCGGCTTGGCCAATTTCTTTCCGAGGATTGATGATAGTCATTGCGACAGGATTCATTCCTCTCTCACCGCTGACCATTGTTTCGACGATGGTTATGTGGGAAAGCAGCCAGTGGCTTGGAAACAATATTGTGCGGAGTACTGGTAAAAAAAAAAGAAAAACACTCCAGGAAAGCATGGATAGGTGCACTGGCGGCTGTGATATAACTGAAATAATGTTGAAAACATCGTTAAAGACCATACAATCAATCAATCAAATAGTGCAAATACGACTTGTTGGATCCGTCACAGAGCACCCCTGCACTCGTATTCACCAACCGTTGTTAATAATATTCTTAACTCTTCCCAAACAATGAATTTTAGACCCTTCCAAAATTCAAAACAGATCAGACAGCAATTTTTAAATGGGTACAAATAATAAGCTAAAGTTTTCTGATAGGGTAGAAAACGTTGTGGTTACCAACATTTTCTCCTTTTCCCACAATTTTTTCAAAAGTCCTCTTTCTCCGGGTAGTAAAAACTTGTAATTGTGCGGTAAAGAGATGATCTAATTTTCAAAGAATTTTCTTACTTTGAAAGTATCGCAACTTTACCCTAGCTAAACCGAATGACAAAACTCATTGGCTATAGCAAATGGTTTAGCCAATCAGAAATTGCCTTACTTTCTAAATCTATAAAAAGACCCAAATACAATCAATAATAATCAGCGAATTCGGGCCTCAATGCCTGAGCCTATTGTCTTCAATAAGTTTTCTAGTTGGGCAATGCCCGAGTATTTGGTCGCTATGTATTTGCTGCGACCGTTGGTTTAATTTACTTGGTTGGGTGGTGTTTAACGCCATTTTAAACATTATTTCAGTTATGGCATTGCAGCCAGTGCACCTATCCATTCCATTCCGGAACTTTCTATCACCAGTGCTTCGCACAATATTCTACTCTAGCCACTGGCTGCTTTCCCAAATAACCATTGTCAACACAACGATCAGCAGTGAGAGAGGATGAATCCCTTGGTAATGACTATCATCAATTCTCAGAGAGAATTTGGCCAGGCTGGGGATTCGAACCAGCCACCCCCTGGTTTCAAGCACCGTTGGTTTTAAAAGAATACAAATTCGATTTTTTCGGTCCCCACTAGAACACTCCTGGTTAGCACCTAAGATCACGATATGCCCAGGTTAACCCTTTACCACACAATCCCTTTTAAGGACCCCGAGAAAGAAGCCTTTTGAAAACATTGTGGGAAAAGGAGAAAATGCTGGTAACCAGCATTTTCTCCTTTTCCCACAATGTTTTCTACACTTCCAACAACAAGTTTCAAGCTTTGATTCACACTTATTTTGTCGTCTGCAAAAGCTTTCAATTTGGACTGGTCTAAAATTTTGTCGTTTGGTAAAGAGTTAAACAGCGCCATTTATTACACAATGAGATCGTATAAACAAAAGTGATGAAAACCACAAGAAACTGATAATGTAACCTAATCTCCAGCCTGTCTTTGTATTCCTTTTCAGGAAAATATTGAGCCGTTTTACCTGCCATACATACTAACTTTTGACCTACCAAGGACTTCTGAGCTATGCTCTGTGAAAACAGGGTTTAACGGATCTGCAAAAAGTAGTGAGCCAGGTCAGCCTTCGCAGACTGCGCAGGCTGACATGGGTCGGAATTATTTGCTGTTGTTAACATTTCTGCATATCAAAGGACAATACTACGTATAGGTTCAGATCGCTTGTGAGACAAAATGGATTATCAGGATCCATGACTATGTGATGACGTGGAATAATGAATCACGGAGATGTATCGAACCCCCTTTTGTCAGAGCATGGCTTGTTACATAATTGTTAGACAGGACAAAATTGAAATTAAAAAGGAAAATATCCTTTTTTATGATGGGGATTCATCATCATCATCTTCTTCTTCTTCCTCCTCCTCCTCTCCTCCTTCCCTTCCTCATCTTGACCTTCTTCTTCTTCTCATAGTTGTAGTAGTAGTACTTTCATAGTCATCATCATCACTATCATTGTTAAACCCAAACTCGGTTTTTCCTCATGTTTTCTACATGCACTGTTATCTAAGGTTTAATGCTAAGGCCATCTTTGCAGATAAATGAAAATTGGCGTTCTTTGCTAAGACTTTAAAGAAGAACCTGTGAAGCAAAACCTGGTCAAAAGGTCCCTCTAGTGTCTGTCAGACTGCTTTTCTCACAATGGGTTGCTCTATGGAAAAAAAAAAAAGTTACCGGCTGTATATATCGCAATCCAAATATTAACATGGCCCGGTCAAGCTACAATGACCAGGTCAAACGGACATTTAGTTAAGACAACGTGACTTTGATATCCCATTATTGAGGTAGATATTGGAACAAATCAGTTGTAATTGTCATCATGTGCAGTGAAATCTCGATATTTCCAACATCCGATGACTCGAATAGTTTGCTTAAATCGAAGAGTTTGCTTTAACCCTTAAGCTGTTTGATAAATGAAACGGAAATTTCCACTCAATAGTAAAAGTCCACACATCGCGTTTTCAAAGTTGATTTCAACGGAGAGAAAATACCGTATCGGACAGTGTGGATCAAAGATCAGAATGCACGTTTTGTGCAGTCTGATCTTGATCTGCACTGTCCGCAAAAGGTCAGTGAGTCGCACTTAGCAGCTTAAGGGTAAACAAAGCTAGCTTCCGGTAAGAAAACTAAATCGGTAGTTGTGTTTTCACGAAAAGAGCAATCATAACTGCTGCTACACTGTTTTCTAAAGAAGGAATAATATTTGTTTCAAATCCTAGTAAGCCGGATGTGATTTGGCAACTTACACATGAGCTATGCTCTTGCAAAATGGAGGTTAATGCATCTCGATGATGCATGATACAAAGCAAGTTATCTCATAATCACGGATCCATAAAGTCCATTTTGTCAAACAACCGACTGAATCATGAGGTAATCTGGTATTTGGACATGCAGAAAATTGACCAATAGCAAAAATGTTTCGGCCAAGGTTATCCTGCGCGGACTGCGCAGGCTGACCTGAGTCGATACTTTTTGCGGATGCATTAAGCCCACTTTTCATAGAGCGTAGCTCACATGTCTGTAGAGTCCAACTAAGGTTCAGGTAAAGGCCAGAAATAAGCGACTTGTCGACGTGATATATCTTAACCCTGCTAATTAAATCAAATGAAACTTTGAAACCGATGGTAAAAGAAAAAAACAGAAAAGTGCTATTTCGAACTTATATTTTGAGGAATAATATCTTATTGGACAGTGTAAATCCAAGATCAGACTGCACGTTCTGTGCAGTCTGATCTTGGTCTACATTGTCCTTAAAAGGTCAGTGAATCGAGTTGAATACCATTAACAGGGGGTCAGAAATGAATCTTACCTGTTATTAGTGCCTTTACTTGTATCACGTGTATGGCGGAGGAATTTGAACTCAACCAATCAATACTACAAAGATGTACATGTTATTCGAACTCTCCGAAAAAGGACCAAAGAATGCATCCGATTTCCGGTACTGTAAAGAGGACCTCGGTAACATGCCAGCGAAAGACTAAACCTAAATTTTAGTCCAATAAACCTAAATTTTGTTCCAATGAAAATGAAAGTCGTAAAATAGTATTGAAAATGATGCTAAGCTACAAAACTGTTTGAAAAAATAATCGAAGACAAACGGAGGTATCTTGAGCACAATTATGATTAGCCGGGCATGATAGCTAAGTTGGTCAAATAATCTAGGCGTTGTGATTAGGAATTCCTGCTCTGCAAACTCTTTTCGATGATTGATGATTATCGTTGCGACAGCATTCGGCCCTGTCTCAGTGCTTATTATTGTTTCAACGTTCTTGAAGTTGGAAAAGCAGCCAGTGGCTCTGAGAATATATTGTGTGTGATATGTGTTTACCCATCTTTGTAAATACACAGTCATTTAGCCCTTTCCCAAACAAGCCCTGGTTTTCACGCGTCTGCAGTACAAGTCTTTTGAAAACACTGTGGGAAAAGGAGAAATTGCTCGTAACGAGCAATTTCTCCTTTTCCCACGGTGTTTTCTACCCTTTTTGATAATTTTCTGCCATTTTCATCAAATTGAAAATTGTCGTCTGCAAACTCTTTCAATTTGGACCAGTCCAAAATTTGTCGTTTGGGAAAGGGTTAAACGAGCCATGCTCTAGCAAAGGGGCAAGGGGAGCGGGGGGGCTTAACCCTTTCCCAAACGACAAATTTTGGACTGGTCCAAATTGAAAGAGTTTGCAGACAACAATTTTAAATTTGATGAAAATGGCAGAAAGGTCTCAAAAGGGGTAGAAAACACTGTGGGAAAAGGAGAAATTGCTCGTTACGAGCAATTTCTCCTTTTCCCACAGTGTTTTCAAAAGACTTGTACTGCAGACACGTGAAAACCAGGGCTTGTTTGGGAAAGGCTTAATGGATCCTCTCAATGATGCATTATACCAAGCAAGTCACCTCATAATTATGGATCCATAAAATCCACTTTGTCTAACAACTGACTGAATCATGAAGTACATTAATCCTTTGACATGCAGAAAATTGACCAATACAAAACAAATTCGGCCCAGGTCAGTCTGCTTGGACTGCGCAGGCAATGTGCAATGCATCAAGACGGTGCATTAAATCACTTTTGCCAAAGCATGGTCAAGATCAAATTGTTTCTAGCCTCGATTTTTCTTGTCTTAAGCTTGAAAGTCTTCTTCTGTGTTGTTCCTAATCCTAAAACTGATCAATAAATGAAAAGAAAGTTTCAAATCAAGAGAAAAATTCAAAATATTGCATTTTTTTAAAAATTCCTTTTGCCAGAAGAAACTCATAAACTCTTTACCAAACGTCACGAATTTAGATTGGTCTAAATCAAAAGGGATTGCAGACAACAAAATATAAGTGATTTTAAACTGAAATTCCCTTTTGAAAGAGTAGAAAACATTATGGGAAGGGAGAGCATTTTCTCCTTTTCCCACAATGTGTCTCCGTCAGGATTGTTTGGTAAAGGATTCATTAATAGACGGTGAAGATCCACGATCAGAGTGCAGTTTCGGTGCAGCATTTGGCTTGGTTCCTTACACTTACCAGAAGACCGGGTCAGACCATGTCATATTAGGGTTATCACGGAGTCGAGCGCATCTACCCATGTGTTCCAGCAGTTTCTACCACTACGTACATCCATCTCACGAAGCTACTGGCTGCTTTCCTTCGTAAACAAGGTTAACACTTAAGCTGCTGAATAGATAAAACGCAAACTTCTACTCAATACTAATAGCCGAAACACTGCGGTTTCAAAGTTGATTTCACTAGAAAGAAAATGCCGTGTCGGACAGTGTAGATCAAAGATCAGACTGCACGTTCTGTGCAGTCTGATCTTGATCTACACTCTCCGTAAAAGGTCAGTGGGTCGCGATTAGCAGCTTAAGGGTTAAAATAAAGTTAAGAGATGCAAGAGAAATTAATCCTGTTGCTATTACCTTCATCATGTTGGCCGAGTCCGGTACGAAGTTACAGTATCTGGGACCGTATTCACCAATCATTCTAAATTACATTCTTAGTCTTATTCTAGATATAGAATGTAAAACAACTTATGACTGGCTTCACCATTTGGTTTAGACAATGAGAAATTACTTTACTTTCAAATTTAGAAAACTCTTGAGAATTAGACTAAGAATGTTATTCAGAAATGGTTGGTGAATACGGACCCTGAAAATGTTGTCCCCTTCACTTTACCACTAAGTTACCGGACCTTTATGTGGTCACTCAGTGTACTATCTGTCAAGAAAAATAACAATTAACGTCGTTAGTTTATTTAGAATATTTCCTCATAGTAAATAATTTCACAAGTAAACATGAGTAATGCGGTCTAGGTGCAAAAGGTAGTTCGGCGGAAGTACTTTTAATGCTTGTCGGCGCCGCGAGCAATCAAGATAGCTCCTGCGGATTATTCAGATGAAGATCGGACTGTACAAACTGTGCAGTCTGATTTTTTTCTCTACATTGTCAGATATTCTATTTTAGATATTCTGACCTAAAGCTAGGTAGTCGAATTGCAGTATCTTTCATGTTTTCATCTCTGAATAAATGCACCCATGTGACTTATTCAGGCCTGTAAGAACTAACTTTCAGACAGCAAGACACAAAAATAATTTATTTGATATTGCGGACAATGTAGATTAAGATCAGACTGCAAAAATGTTCAGTCTTGTCTTAGATATTCACTCTTTGATATCCTGAAACTTTTTGGTTTAAAATGGCCTTAGAATTTAAATTTTTGGGGCTATTTTTAACCATAAACGTTCATTTTGTTTCTTCAACGCTTTATAGATTAATTAACCCTTTACCTCATAATTCCGAGTCGTAACGACCCTGAGAATAAGACTTTTGAAAACACTGTGGGAAAAGGAGAAAATGCTGGTAACCAGCATATTCTCCTTTTCCCACAACGTTTTCTATACTTTCTAAGACAAATTGCATACTTTGAGTCACATTTTTATTTGTCGTCTGCAAAAGCTTTCAATTTCGGCAGGTCTAGCATTGTATCGTCTGGAATAAGAGTTAAATCTTTCACTACAAATTCAAGAAATTTAACTGTTTTTCTTTTTGAATCACTAAAAGTAGATTTCCACTGCCACCAAAGACGAATTAATCATAAACTAGCATCAGGTAGCCCATGTTGTAGATCCAAGATCAGACTGGACTCTGATCTTGATCTACGCCATCGGCAAAGGCTTTGTAAGTCGCCTTCGGTGCTAAAAGAGTTGAGCCATGCTCTGTGAAAAAGGGAGCTTAATGCATCTGCGAAAAGTATCGACCCAGGTCAGCCTGTGCAGTCGGCGCAGGCTGACCTGGGCCGAAACCTTTAGTCATTGGTCAATTTTCTGTATATCCAAGGACCAGTTTACCTCTTGATTAAGTCGGTGGTTAAAAAAGGTGGCTAGTATGAATCCATAATTATGTGATGGCTTGACTGGTATAACGAATTTCGGAGATGCAAGAAGCCCGCTTTTGCCAGAACATGGCTCAGTTAATACTTGTATGTATAAAGTGACCGTGTCACAACTGTCAATTCCTTATCAGAAGGTCACAGAAAGCAGTAGATATGAAGGCCTGTTAAATCTCCGGTTGTCCTCGGCTGACCGACAAGGTTTGACCGCTCCGTAACCCCAGGTATGTAGATTTAGCTTAAGTGGACAGACAGTAGAGAGGGTCAGACTGACCATTCGGGCTACTTTGGACTCTTAGCCAAACAATACTTTAATCTCCATTTCTACCTTTGATGATTTGAATATGGACGAAGACATTGAGTGAAATAAAAATAGAAATGTTCGGAGAATCCAACGATGCGTTTCTTCATATTTGGCTTCTAGTATTGAAGTGCAATCCAACAAATGTGTATTAATTTTTTACCAAACGACAAAGTTTTAGACATTTCCAAATTCAAAGCATTTGCAGACGACAAATTAAATACAGCTGAAATGCTGGGATTTGTCTTTGAAATGGGTAGAAAAACATTGTGGGAAAAGGAGAAAATGCTGGTTACCGACATTTTCTCCTTTCCCCACAATGTTTTCAGAAACCTTAGGCCACATGTTCTTTAAAACACGGGATTGTCTGTTAACCCTTAAGCTGCTAATCGCGACCCACTGACTTTTTTGCGGACAGTGTAGATCAAGATCAGACTGCACAGAACGTGCAGTCTGATCGTTGATCTATACTGTCCGATACGGTATATTCTTTCCGGTGAAATCAACTTTGAAACCGCAATGTTTGGGCTCTTAGTATTGAGTAGAAATTTGCATTTCATTTATTCAGCAGCTTAAGTGTTAAAGAGCTAAGCATTCACCTAAGGTACTCTAAAAATGTACCCGCATATAGGGGGCTGTTAAGACTGTTGTAATCTCGCCAAACTTCAAAATTGATTCATCACTGAATTAAACAAGGCGATAGCTGGCAAACCATTGGTAAAGAAGAAAGACAAAAATTTGAAAAAAACAAACAACATTCAATGGTATATTTTAATGGGCCACGTAACATTTAAAATTTTTCTAGATTTCTCGCCAGAGTTTTGCAAAGGTTGTCGGGAATTTCCGTGATCAATAACATGCGTCAATTATATTGCATCGAATTCAAATAAGTACGGTGACGTCATAGTTAATCTCATAAAAGTAGACGGAGTTATCTGTTGCAAAGCAACCAATCCGCTATTACAAATTTGCAGCTTTTAAATGCATGTAACCTACTAGTTTCTTCGTGTCTAAAGGAAAAAAGCATATGTTGTAATATTTATTAGTGTTAAAAAAAAACGAAGCAAATAATATCTAAAAAGGCCCCTTTAAGGCAGGTGCTTGCTTGGTGCAGGTTCATTTCTAACAAAAGTACTTTCTTTGGGTAGTCAATATAACAGGCATGTTCTGGCAAAAGGGATTCAATCAATCTCCATGATGCATGATACTAAGCAAGTCATCATAATACACATGTATCCATAAAATCCGTTTTGTCTAACAACCGACAGAATCATGTGGTACACTGGTCCTTTGAGATGCAGAAAATTGACCAATAGCAAAAAGTTTCGACCCAGGTCAGCTTGCGTGGACTGCGCAAGCTGACCTGGTTCGATACTTTTTGCAGATCCCCCCCCCCCCTTTTCACAGAACATGGCTCACATTCTTGTTTAATTCAGGTTGCTTGCTAAATCGAGGTGGTTACTGCCACAGATTTTACCGCAACTGTCTGAATCTGAATAATTCAATTGCAACATTTTCCGTAAAAAAAAAAACAACGACATCTGGGTCCGTATTCACCAACCAACCATTTTAAATCTCCCTCTTAGTCTGTTCTTCAATTTCAAAAGTAACACAATACCTGAATTGAAACCTAATTGGTAGAGCCAATCAGAAATGGCGTTGCTTTGAAATTTAGAAAATTCTTGATAATTAGACTAAGAAAGCAATTTTGGGATGGTTGGTGAACGCGGCCCTTGATTGTCATGATTTTATCATTTTTTTTTCCGCAATATTTTACAGAAAATATCAGTCAGTATAGATCACGTTTTGTTGAGTCTGATCTTCATAAACGTATATTGACCCTAAAACGTCTAAGATTGGACATTGTGTGGGATGTTAAAAAAGTAATGGGAATTAAATGACGAGTTCTGATGGAAAGTGGTTAAACAATAACCTTTACTTCACGACCTCTTGATCCTGAGAAACAAGGCTTATGAAAACATCGTGGGAAAAGGAGAAAATGCTGGTAACCAGCATTTTCTCCTTTTTCCCACAATGTTTTCTACCCCCCCGAAGCCAAATTCCATCATTTGTACCACAGTTAGTTTGTCTTCCGAAACTACTTTCAATTTCGACCTGCCTAAAATTTTGTCGTCTGATGAAGAGTTAATCTGACTTTTATCATGTGCAGTAACTTAACCCCCACCCCCACCCCCCAAAAAAAGCCATACTTACTATCAACTTATTTTCTTTAACCCATAGGCTGCTAAACGCGACTCACTGACCTTTTGCGGACAGTGTAGGTCAAGATCAGACTGCACAGAACTTGCAGTCTGATCTTGTTTCTACACTGTCCGATAAGGAGATATTTTTCCCAAAAAAACTACCTTTGAAAGGGCAAAAATTGGGGTTGTACCATCTGCTTGAAAGTTTCATTCCATGTAGTTAGCAGGATAAGGGTTACATAGAGGATTTTTTTTTTTCGGTGAAAGATCGAAATTTATTTCATCGAGTGAACATCATCGGTAATATTTTCACCGATGATGTTCACGAGATGAAATAAATTTCGATCTTTCACCGAAAAAAACAAATATTCTATTTACACTGTTTATTTCATGCTTCTAGCGCCTTTCTTTGTCGAGACTTCCATAAAAATCAGTACAAACTCCTCGTGGTCGGTATTCTCACTCGTCGTACCCGTGTAATATCGAAAAATATTTTCACCGCTATTTCTCGATATCCTACCGGAAAGCATGAAACAAATTTCGATCTTTCACCGAAAAAAACCAAATATTCTATTTATTTCATGCTTCTAACGCCTTTTTTGTCGAGACTTCCATTAAAAAAAATGAAATCGGTATTCTCACTGGTCGTACCTGTGTAATATCGAAAAATATTTTCACCGCTATTTCTCGATATCCTACCGGAAAGCATGATATAAAACTCATTACAAAATAACATGAAAGTAAATTCAAAACAACATGGAAGTAAATTCAAAACAACATGGAAGTAAATTCTCCTGGTTGAAAGCATTAAGAGACATAAAAGATAAATGTTCGTTAAAAAATGGATACTGTTTTTCCCACAAAGTTTTCAAAAGCCTTCTATCTCAGGGCTGTTAAAATTCAGGACTGTGTGGTAAAAGATTTACATTGATTTTATTGGGGAAAATATCAATTGATTGATTGATTGACTGAATGGTGTTTTAAGTCGCTTTCAGCATTATTCCAGTCATGGGGACAGCTCACATAAATATTTATATAAGTCCTGGGTTTCAGTAGTACTACGCTAGAGCTATGCAATGCCTTGCCTAACGACATTTCAATGAAAAACAGATGTGTGGTTCGAACCCGGGGCCTCAAGATTACGAGTCCGACACAAACTAGAAGCTGCCTGACCGAATAAGCTGTCGAATCCAAATGGCTTGACAAAAAAGAATGTAGACTAGCTATCTTATTGGCTAAGTACTTTTCGAATTTAGTTTTAGATTGGAATTTGTCCGTAAAACCACAGTCTTTTATCTTCACTGGACGCAGTAGTTATACTGTTTTATTACTCTTTACTCCTGTATATTTTTTCAGAGTCTTCAATTTATCAGTTGAGGTGTTTGGTACGATCCCCGCCGGTGGCGCTGGTCATGCGAAAGTGTCCTTGGACAAGACACTGCCGAAAACCATTTCTAAGTCTGGTTAATCCAGCAAAAAAGTAAATAACTGTGCTATCGCCGTGATAAGACTGAACTTCTGCTGAGGTGGCGCAAAACCCATCTAAATAGCCTAATCTTCTGATTTGTCCACGTTTGAATTGAAAAAATAAAGATGAATCGAATGGCGCTTTGAAAAAAAAAAAAGAACGAAACTTGAACAATCAGTTGAAGGAAAGTCTATCAAATGATTTGTTTTCTTTGTTTATATGGTTCTATATGCCTTTTTGGATATCAGCACGGTTATATCGCGGCGGTCGATACACCTATCCATGTTTTCCTGGTGTTAATAATATTCTTTCCAAGTCACTGGCTGCATTCCCACATAACTATCGTCGAAAAAATGATCGTGCTAGAAAAATGAATCCTGTCGCAAGGACTACCATCAATTCTCGGAAAGAAGTTACCCGAGCTAGGGGATTCGAACCAACCTATCCCTGGCCTCAAGTCCTGTTGGCTACCGACTGTGCCACCGGGCTCGGCCTATCCAATAATAAAACGACTGTTATACTTCTTTTAACCATCTTTCCATCTTTTAGCGAGACTGTTGCATTTACGAGCAGACATATTCTCGTTCAAAGTTTTAATAAGATTTAACCCTAAGCTGCTAAATAATTGAAAAGAAACTTTCAAGCCGATAGTAAAACCCCGATTTTTTACTATTTCATATATATTATTTTGGAAAGATATCTCCTTATCGGACAGTGTAGATCCAAGATCAGACTGCACGTTCTGTGCAGTCTGATCTTGATCTACGCTGTCCGCAAAGGGTCCCTGAGTCGCGCTTAGCAGCCCTAGGGTAAAGGTACATGCATACGCATCGTTCCATTACCCTTTACTAAACGATCCCTGCTTTAAGGACCCTAGTGAACAGGACTTTGAAAACATTGTGGAAAAAGGTGAAAATGCTAGTAACTTACATTTTCTCTTTTTCCCACCATGTTTTCTTCCTCATTAGAGAACTTAAACTCATATATATCAATTTCGAATCGGTAGTCTGCAGACGTTTTCAATAGATAGATAGATTAGATAGATAGACAGATAGATAGATAAATAGATAGATCCTGCTTTCAACATCATTTCAATCAAATAACAGCGAAAGCTCACACATTCATGTATGTCCTGGGTTAAACCAGTTCCAAAGAGACGCCCACGAAAAACCCAGGGCTTCTTGTGGGGCTCGAACTAAGGGCCTCCATGTCACAAGTCCCACACTTTACCACTGAGCCACACAGGATCCTGTTTTGAATTGGAAGAGTCAAAAATTTATCGTCTGGGACAAAGTTAACCCTTTACCACACAATCCCGAGTTTTAACAACCCTGAGCCGAAATGATTTTGAAAACATTGCGGGAAAAGGAGAAAGAGCTGGTGACTAGTATTTTCTCCGTTTCTCTCAATGTTTTCTATCCTATCATAGTACTTAAACTCATTTGTACCAATTCTGTACATGTCGTCTGCTAATGTTTCGAATATGAAAGAGTCTAAAATTGTCGTATGGCACAGAGTTAATAGAGAAATTTCTTTTCCAGACGACAACTTTATAAACCTGTCCAAATTAAAAACATTTGCAGACGACAAATGAAATTGGCGTACTTTTATGAGATTTGTGTTTGAAAAGATAGAAAATACTGTGGGAAAAGGACAGAGAACTGACGTGAATTTTCCTCTCAAGAACTTCGGGTCGAAATTACATCTAAAAACAAGATGGTTGGTTGTAGGGTTTTTGTATGCCGTTTTCAACATTATTTCAGGTAAATTGCGGCGGGCAGTGCACCTATCCATGCTTTCCTAGAGTTTCTGCGACCAATACTTCGCGTAATATTATTTCCAAACCACTGGCTGCTTTCCGATACAACAATGGTCGAAACAATGATCAGCGGTGACAGAGGAATGAATCCTGTCGCAGTGACTATTATTAATCCTCGGAAAGAGATTCGCCGAGCCGGGAATTCGAACCAGCGACCCCCTGTTGTCAAGTCCTGTACGCTACAGACTGCGCTACCGGGGCTCGGTTCGAAAAACAAGAGCTGGTGACATTGTAGCGAAGAATCCGAGTTTGAACGAACCCAGGGAGAAATCTTCTGAAAACGTTGTAGGAAAAGGAGAAAATGCTGGTAACCAGCATTTTCTCCTTTTCCAACAATGTTTTCTCCTCTATCAAAGACACATCCAAAACTTTGAGCCACATTGACATGCTTGTCAGCAAATGCTTTGGATTTAGATGAGTCCTAGATTTTGTCGTTTGGTAAAGAGTTAAACACTTTGTAAAACATGAACCAATGAAAAGCGGCTGTCACCTGGCACAATCACTAGAACGACCTGTCTTATTTTAGTGCACCTTATCGTATAGGCGAACATTTTCAAGAACAGTATTTATCACCTTGCAGACTGTGGAAACGACATATTTTAATGTCTTTGAGGCATGTTTATTGTAGTCCATGTTGATCCATTTAACTCATCACGTCCCTGAAACAATTTTGTACCAGATGACTGGAATGGAAACATTCAAGTATTGTATGATTAATTGATTGTATGGTGTTCAACGCCGTTTTCAACATTATTTCAGTTACATCACGGCGGCCAGTGCACCTATCCATGCTTTCCTGGAGTTTCCTTTTCCAGTACTCCTCACAATATTCTTTCCAAGCCACTGGCTGCTTTCCCACATAACCATCGTCGAAAAAATGGTCAGCGGTGAGAGAGGAATGAATCCTGTCGCCATGACTATCATCAATCTTCGGAAAGCAATTGGCCAAGCCGGGGATCGAACCAGCGACCTCCTCTTCTCAAGTCCTGTACGATACCGACTGAGCTACGGGGCTTGGCGAAACATTCCAGTAAACCATTTAAAATGGTTTCAGGTTTAATCCATTAATACGTGTTAAAACATTATTGCAATTCGACGAGATACTCTCATTTTGTCACAATGTCTTCAAAAGTAGCGCTGATTGTCTGCATTCAAGGATGGGCTAAAGTTTAAATTTGTTGGTAATTTCGAAGACCGCGTGAGATACAGATAGAATGCAGCATTAAGCAACTCGCCGGATCACTAGCATCAGGGCGCTGTCACTGGTTCACTTTTCAAGAGGCAAACATCGATGGCAATTTATCTAGTCTGTGAGAACAAAATCGATGCAAAATTGAATATATTTTAAAACTAAAACCTAGTCCTAACTTTTACGCACCACTACAGCATTGCTTATTTAGCAGCCTACGTCAAATAGTCTTTCACTTTGCGGATCGGACAGCGAGGATCAAGATATGAGCCATGCTCTGTGAGAAGGGGGCTTAATGCATCTGCAAAAAGTGTCGACCCATGTCAGCCTGCGCATTCCACGCAGGCTGACATGGGCCGAAACTTTTTGTCATTTTAAATTTTTCTGCATGTCAAAGGACCATTCTACCTCGGGATACGGCCGGTTGTCAGACAAAAACGGTTTTATGGATCCATAATTATGCGCTGACATGCTTGGTGGGTGGCATGTATCGCGGAGATGCATTAAGCCCCCTTTTGACCGAGCATGGCTCACATGATTTGCACAAAAAGTGCAATCTGATCTGGAATCTACATTGTCCTTTTCTTGATTAAAAACCATTAAGAAATCGTCCCTTAAAATTGTTGGTATTTTCAGCTGTCGAGGGGGGAAAAAAGACAAATCTTTTTGTTTTGTAGCGAAAGCGTTAAAAATCACCAACAACAAAATGCGTTTTGCGCCCTTGTATTCTGAATATTGCCACCACGGCGTGCCTATGTGCACGTGGCTGGTATGTAATAGTAAACCTCGTACATCTACGACATTTTGCATCCCCGAAATAATGAAATTTTGAATAATTGCTTCAATTAATATTTTAGCCGAGCAGAGGTTTTGAGTTCACTATTCCTGGTTTAGTAGCACTGAGGTACCTAGGCTCGAAATCATGCAGAAAGGAAGGTGACAAACGCTGTACCAAATGCAGTATGTACACACACCCTTTTGCCAAAGGTGCATGAAAATGAATCGAGATTTTCAGGTGATAGAACAGGTCAAGATATTAGGATATTTAAAGCTGTTTTGGATGTGACATCTCACAAAATCTCGGACAGTGTATGTCCAAGATCAGACTGCACGTTCTGTGCAGTCTGATCTTGGTCTACACTGTCCGCATCAAGCACCATTAGTTGTGCTCAGCATCTAAAGGGTCGAAAAACAATGGGGGCGCGAACCTATAGCAGTTTTCCATGGGATAGAACGGTTTTTTCGGTGTCAAATGCATGATGTCTGTCAAAACTCGTTTTTAATCTGACAGGTGACTACGTATGGCACCTTTTCATCTGCTCAGACTCCCCGAAATAAAATCCCAGAAGCCCAGAGGGCCCTTGGTCAGTGTGCAGAAACAGCGTGGCCTTGACAACATGCAAATTAGGTTTTTTGCTCTAATGTTTCCAGGTGCCGGACACAAAGGCCAACAAAAAATAAATAGCAATGAAGACGTTAATAGGGGACGCTATTGAAACCGTGCTAAAGGCCCTGACCCCATAATTGACCCCATCGGGCTTCGGGTGACCGGGTCAGGGTGAAGCATTGTGGCCGGAGAAGGTCATTTAAGGTAAACGTGCGTATCCATGGTACTAAGAGCTGGCTTTAATACTATGTAACTTAGTAAGTAAGTAAGTAAGGAAGGAAGTACGGAAGGAAGGAAGTATGGAAGGAAGGAAGTACGGAAAGAAGGAAGGAAGTATGGTAGGAAGGACGGAAGGAAGGAACGAACGAACAAACGAATACAGACAGACAGACAGACAGACAGACAGTACAGACAGACCGACAGATAGATAGAAAAAGGACTGGTGATGATGATGATGATGATGATGATGATATTCCGCTAACTCTGAGGAGCTGTTTTATCTTTCCCTGACGGGATGCTTTATATCATCATCTTTCTTTGTCTTTTTTGAGTTCATGAATAGAGCCATACTCTGTGAAAAGGGCGTTTAATGCAACTGCAACTATCGACCCAGCTCAGCCAGCGCAGTACGTGCAGGCAAGCCTGGGTCGACACTTCTTTTTGCTACGGTTAAATATTTCTACATGCCCAAGTACCATTCTACCTCAGGATTCTGTCGGCTGTTAGGCAAAATAGATTTCATGGATCCATAATTATGCGATGACTTGTTTCGTATAATGCACAACGAAAATGCATTACACCCTCTTTTGCCAGAGCATGGCTCATATACGTTATTCTGTCAACAAAGTGTTGATTTGTACCTGTAAACCAACTGATTTTCATCACATAAGATCCTATGTAAAGTAAGAGCGCCCGAAATTGCTTTTGCACTGTTAGCATTTTATGTGTCATAAAACCAGGGTATTTACATTGTAGCCGCCCAAATTTGTTCCCATGGGCTGCTGGATCTCGACAGGGGTTTAAAAAGGGGTCACAGACCTTACATAAACTTACGACGTCTTTGAACGGTCTTGACCCGAACTTCTAGTGACCCTAAATCACCCTCTGTTTACGGTCATCAATAGAAAAGCTATCGGCGGATGTTCACATGTGAATATTAAAAGATAATTATTTGACTCGATTTAATTTACTGTCATCTTAACGGACAGACCGACAGACAGACATGACGTCTCAAACAAGTAGTTGGTTTTGGGATAAGAGGCTTTCAGGTGTCTAGCCCTCAGCCACATACCGGTTTTCTGAAATTCGTACACAAGCTGCAACAATATTTAACATCTGTATAAATGCGCACTATCACAGTTTCTGATTGGCTGGCGCTGGCTTACGAGTTATCCAGCAGCGGTTTAAGATAGCTCGAGTCTTCGTAGAAACCGAATTGAACAATTCATTTTTACATTATAGTACACATTAAAAAGCGCAACCATGTATTCTTGCTTGTTTGATGTCGGTCTATCCCTGGCGAGGTCCCACCATGCGACCAACGATCGCACCGCAACAGAATCACATGTGAGAGACCAACCAGTCAGATACAACAATGTTACCTAGCTTGGATACTGAAAGCTGATTATTGTCCTTGGTATGGTGCTTAACGCCGTTTTCAACATAATTTCAGTTATATCGTTATATCGCGGCGGTCAGTGCACCTGTTCATGCTTTCCTTTAGTCTCTTTAATGCAGTGCTTCGCACAATATTCTTCCCAAGTCAATGGCTGCCTTTACATATTTTTAACCAGCGTCGAAGCGACGTTCAATGATGAGGCAAGAATGAACGCCGTCGCAACGAAGATCGTCATCCCGTGGAAAGAAGGTGTCCCAGCTGAAGAATCTAACCAGCGACTCCCAGTTTCAGAGCCCTTACGTTACCGATGGCGTAGATCAAGATGAGAACATGCAGTCTGATCATACTCCGCCCGCTTGTTTAGTAAAGCCTGTATGATCGAAATCTTTCTTAGCTTCAGTTGATGGTACTTTCAGCGCTCGAACGAGGTCGAGTTTACAGATTTGGCACTTATACAGGGTACCATTATTCTCTCCTTTTCGCACAATATTTCCTACCCTTTCAATTTCAAACCGTATTAATTGAGCCATATTTGATTTGTAGTCGCAACTGCTTTTAAAATGTACAAATCTAAGATTTTGTCGTTTGGTAAAGAGTTATAAAGCGGTCTCTGCTGCAGCTCGAATTGCAGGGAAAGCGTTAAAAATTACCAACAAAGTACATTTTGCACACTTGTATTTCGAGGATTGATACCACCGCGTGCTTATGCTTATGTAGCTGGTACGTATTAGTAAACCTCGTTCAACTACAACATTTTGCATCCCCAAAGTAATAAAATTTTGAACAATTGCTTCCCTTAACATTTTAGCCCAGTAGGGGTTTTGAGCTCAAAGTGTCTTGGTTAGTAGCACAGAGGTACCTATTCTGCGAATCTTGCAAAATGGAAAGTGACAAAGGCTGTACCAAATGCAGTGTGTCCACGCGCTCTTTGCCATCTCTTAACGTGCAGGAAAATTAATCGCGATTTCCAGGTGATAGAACAGGCAAAGAAATTATAATTAATTTTCAAAGGTTTTTTGGACGGCCTTAATGTTTCAGTACATAGTTTTTGCACGATATTATTTGTTCTGGTAAACAAGTGTGGCTCACCAACCATTCTAGGCTGTATTGTTAGTCTTATTCTAAATTTAAAACAAATAACGAAATTTCAAGTAGTTTAGCGATTAAAAAGCAATCTCCAATGAGCAATTAAAATCACTACAGCTTATTTAAAAAAAAAAACAACTCATTATCTATTTTAAAACAACACGTGTCGGAGTGAAAGAAAGAAAGAAAGAAAGAAAGAAAAAACGAATGCACGAATTAATGACTGTTGATGTGTTAATTGACAACTGAGGTCAGTTTTCGCCTCAGGATAACAGTAAATTTTTTGGCGAATAGATAATAATTATTTAGGACTGATTTTGTCACTTTCAAACTATACTGAAGTTTTGAGCGGGCCCGTTTCACTAAATTGTTAACGCATACGGCTAGAAATCTAGTGATTCTTGGCTTCGAATCCCGACCTAGCAGTATTTTTTTAAGCATCGATTGAGACTGAATTCATTGGCTCTCAGTGCCAGATGCTTCGAATCTGTTTTTTTTTGGTCTTGTAAACCAATCGGAGGACTGGAAATAGTTATACGTATTCTTGGTAAAAAAGAATCTTCGGGAACAATGGAAAGGTGCACTGAGAGCCGTGATATGACTGAAATACGGTTGAAAACGGCGTAAAAACACCAGACAACTATATGAATATAGATCATGAGTTCTAGAGTATGAAGTCGAACCAAATTTTAGGTGTGTCTTCGAAATGAATTGTTGAGGCTTTAACGTTTCCATAGAAACGAAAGAAATCCACAGTCATAGTACCCTCCGTCCTTCATGCAAAAGGAATCCTCGCGTGGCTCCTCACAATGGTATTTCGTTCTTTATTGTAACTGTTTTATCGATCATCTGGTTACTTTTTTGTGAAGACTTCGAGGCATAAGGAGATATGCGTTATGAGCATTTTTCCACTGTAAAAAAAACCAAACAATTATAACGCGGGGAATTATCTTTTTTTCCTGCACTGCTATTAGAATAAGGTCTTCTGCAGGAGCGAAATAAAACAGTGATGTTTTGTATAGTCATGGGGCAAGGCGACGAAAACACCAGAAATGCTTGACCCTGCACTGCGTGCATTTGACACCGTGGTCAGTTAGCCCATAAAAATCACATTTCATGATGATCCGTTCGCACTTGACCGTAAGTGTGGTCAGTTTTTATAAATTTACTTCGACATACGACTCTTTGCCGTCATGCAGGAGACCGCTGTTGAAAACATTATTGCAAAAAAAAGAAATTGCTCGTTCCGAGCAATTTACCCATTTGCCATAATGTTTTGATATGTGCTTTGTTATTTAAACATGAATTCATGAAAAGTATCTTTAGTTTTTACACAGATCTTTTCTACAAAAATCTCTCGCTGTGAATTTATTTTAGACGGCTAATTTTCGTTTTTGCAGTAAGACCGCTACTGAAAACAATATGTCTAAAGAATAAATTTCTGTCGACGAGTCTCTTTCTGCCACGATGTTTCCACAGGTTTAAAACATAAATCTACTGAAACTATAAAACCTTGATTCATGCAGATTTATTCCATTCCACAAAGATGCTTTGAAAAAAATGTTATCTATTTCAAAATTAATAATCGCGGGGACAGGTGAGGGGGTTAACGCGTTAACTACCCGTTCGTTTTCAAGTACATCTCTTTTGTTAATGATACGAAATAAGTAATGCACGCGACAAACTCTAGTCATCTCGTGCAATTTTGACGTGCGCACTGACATTGCAATCATTTCATTTCATTGTAGATTACATTTCGGGCAATAAAAACGCCACACACTGCACTGACCATCTACATGTACCACTGACCACTGTCCTGAGATGACCGCTATGGGTTACCCTTGCCACAACGTGGTGGTGTCACAGCGGACAATTCAGTCAAGTCTTTTTTTTTTCCAGTTATTATTTTAAACAAAGCCGATCCGTTATCATATATACTGATTATATATCGACTTTAAAAAAAAAAACCGCTCTGAGAACTGCTATAGCTCTGCAAATATAAACTGAAACATCGAATAATTTGAATAAATTTCGAGCTCGATATTCGTGATAAAAGAGAAAACACCCTTCAAATGCCTTTCAAAACTAGTATCGCTTCTGCGGACATCGTAGCTCCAAGATCAGACTGCACAAAACGTGCAGTCTGATCTTGGATCTACGATGTCCGAAATTACTCCTGATATTCTAAACAAAATTCAGCTATACACACAAAAATTCGGCCTTATTTGTATGTAGGTCTAATGTCCGTTTCATTTACTCGACGCTCTAAGGGTTACGGTATACTTCAGTTTTGGTCAGGTTAGGTCAACAACTTCATGCCCTCCGAGTGACCTCCCAGTTCTCCAATCTATGGCTAGGTAGTTTTAACTGTCAGTCCACTCGTATACGGCCAAGCGTTCGCTTTACATTATACAACTTGACTTCACAGTCCATTCATACTCGTTTGGGGACAGTTTGTGTTTTAATACAGCGCGCTTTTCTCTGTTCATTCCACGAATGCAAGCGGAGTAACTGGATTGGGAATATTTTACACTTCTTTGATATGTTAGGTAAAGTATAAATCATTTTGCACTTTTAATGGTGTAAATTTAGCGTTAACCGGTGATTTATTGAAAATTTATTTTACACTATTTATCTCCCTTTTTTTTCCGCGATGAAGAAATTAGCATTACAATATCCAGCTGCAAAGAAAAAAGAAAAAGGCCCCATTTTTGGAGACACTAGTAATGTATTCCTGATATTTGATATGGGTAATAAGTTAAGCTTAAAGTACATCATTTGTAAAAGAGTATGTGATAGCTCACTAAGACGACACCTACACGAAAAGTGGGTGACTGTACTATTAAAATGATAACCATCATAAAGAAGGCGCACACATCCGTATTCCTTTGTTTTAGTTTGGGGGCAGTTGTGTCCGAAATATGATGTGACTGATTGAGAAAAACGTTTGTGAAGTATAAATTCTTGGCTGAAATGATAACCGTAAACAGAGCTCTACTGCCTCTGTATTTGAGCCATGCTCTGTGAAAGGGGGGCTAAATGCTCTCCACGATGCCCTTTACTAAGCACGTCATCAAACAATTATGGATCCAATAAATCCATTTAGTCTAACAGTCGACGGAATCTCGAGGGTAGTATGGTCCTTTGACATGCAGAAAATTTACAAATAGCAAAAAGTTTTGACTCATGTCAGCCTGCGCGGGCTGCGCAGGCTGACATGGGTCGATACTTTTTGCAGATGCATTGAGCCCCCTTTTCGCAGAGAATGGCTCATTTATTTTTTTTTAAATATTCTATCCAGTTTCTGATATACGTAGGACCATAGCACGATTACTATACTTTACGAAAGAAGTTAAGAATTGTTAGGTTAAAAACTGGTGTGTGGGGCGTGTTGCTTTCTATTTAGGAAATAATTTGCATTGCCATGGTAACTTTGTGGCGGAATATCTACTTGCAGGCATATTCTAAGCTCCTTGTTGAATTAAAGCATATTTTATTCTCTCAGAAAAAACAGAAATTTTGACCACAAATTCTATCAACTTCGATTCGGCCTTTTCCTTGGAAAAAGTTACAACCAAATCTTTGGTTGTTATTGCTATTCACTAAATCGAGCTTTGCATTCTATAACTGACACCTATGAGCCTGGTTCTGTTTTATTTATTTATTTATTTATTTTCCCGAAAACAAAGGAGTACATAAAATGATCAAATTTTAATAACATTGCTGTCATGAACCAAATTTGAAGCTTAGGATTTTGAAAGAGCATCCTTGTAAAAATATCAAAAACCAACCTGAAAATTTATAGGGATAGAAACATGGTGGAAACAGAAAAATTGTTTCTTGGGATCAAGAAATAGGCTTATGGTTGTACAAAAAAAAAAAAAGATAAAATTTTGATGACATTGCTGTTATTAACCAAATTTGAAGCTTAGGACTTTGAAAACATCCTTGCAAAAATATCGATAATCAACCTAAACTAACTCTGAATACATTTACATGTATATGGATAGAAACATGGTGGAATTGAAAAGTTATTTTTTGGGAACAGGCTTTCCATTTTACCAAAATGTTTTAAATATGTGATTTTTTTTTCAGTAGAGCGCAATTTTAAGTTCGTTAGAAGATGGTAAATCAATAAATGAATTGCTGCATGATAAATTAATTTCTCTGCACACGGCAACCTCAGAGCATTGCAAATTGTGCTTAAAAAGCCTTCACCACACAATCCCGAGTTTTAACGACCCTGAAAGAGAAGGCTTAGGACCTTGTAGCATAGACCTTTAAAAATATCCTTATAAAAATATAAGTAATCATCCTGAACTTTAAATACGTGAACCATGTGCTTCCAAGTGACCTTGGCAAGGCGCGGCAGAGTCTTTAAGTCCAACCGATGTAGGTATACTGGTGGAACCAAAGAAAGAAATGAATAGGCGAGCTGCACTAGGCCGAGATATGACTGAAATACTGTTCACATCTGTATAAAACATCATTTAGGCCCGTCCGGGTAGCTCAGTGGTTAGCGTATCTGACTCATGACCTAGTGGTTGCGAGTTCGATACCTGGTTGAACTTTCTTTACGGCGATTTTTCGCCTCTCACCTCTGATGCATGTGAGAAAAATAGTCAGTGGCTTTGGAAAGAAAGTTGTGTCAGTACTGGTGTGAGAAAGCCAGGAAACACATGGGTGCGTCACTGACCGCCATGATATGACCTGAGCTGTTAAAATGGCGTTAAACTTCAATACAAACCAAACAAGTAATACGCCATTTAATCCTTTGCCAACCAATACTGTTTTTATACGACTCTGAGAAAAACGCTTTCTGAAAACATCGTTCGTAACAGAGAAAATGCTGACCACCAGCATTTTCTCCTTTCTCCTCGATGTTTTCTTTCCTCCCAAACCAAATAAATCCTATTTTAGAAGCCATAGTAGTTTTTTCAACTGAAAATACTCACAATTTGGAAAAATCTAAAATTTTATAGTCTAGTCAGGGCACATTTTCACGAACAATTGTTAATTGTACTCTTAGTCTTATTGTGTACATTTAGAAAGTAATGCTTGATTTAGCCAATCAGAAAGTGAGTAGATCTAACTTTGAGGTTCAGAAAATTATTGAGAATTAGACCAAAGATGGTATTAAGAATGACTGGTGGAAATGGGCTCTGGTCAGCTAAAGATTTTAACAATCAATTTTTCTTGATTGTAAAACTGATCTATAATAACGTATACCTAGATCTATGTAAATTAGCTTGTAACATTAAATTAGTTACATCAGTTTAAGCGAATTGTTTGAAGTACACACATGTATATACATGAAGGACACTTGAATGTAGGATTCCCCAGTTCATTGAACTTTAAAAGTACATTATGCTGTAATGCTATATGTGTGTGTAAATGGTTCGTGTAAACATTTCAACACTGCATAGACGGAGTCATTATCATAAAATCTGTATGAAGGCACTGTTATAAAAGCCACTAACTCCTTTCGTTCTGGAACCGATTTCCAGCAGAACTCTGAAATAATAGAAATACATGATGTATACCCGAAAAATATGGATTGTCGCCACTCAAAAAACAATGCCGTGTTATGACGACCCTGTAGGAAAAAAATTCTTGGGGAGTTTGTGGGTAAAGGAGAAAATGCTGGTAATGGAGAAAATGACGGTGACTAGATCTAGAATTTTCTCCTTTTGAATTTCCCGTTATGTTTATCACTGTCCTGAAGACCGATTTAAACCTTTGAGACACATCTAGATCCAATTTGTCGCGTGCAAGTGCTTTCAGTTTGTCTAAAATTTTGTCGGTTGATAAAGATTGGATACAGGAAGCAGCAAATAACGCCTACTTTGACAAAGCAACCCACAAGTGATCGGACAATGTAGATGCTAGAGATCGGTACACAATCCTAAGTTATCTGATCTGAGTCTACACATTCTAGGCCCGTATGCACCAATCATTCTTAAGAACGTTGTAAATCTTATTCTACAGAATATTCTAAATGTGAAAGTAACACAATTTCTGACTGGCTAAACTATTTGGTTCAGCCAATCTGAATTTGTTTTACTTTCACATTTCGAAAATCTTGGAGAATAAGAGTAATGAAAATGTCCTTAAGAATGATTGGGGAATTCGGGACCACTGTACATAACGCGACCAACATTTTAAAGGTGGGGATGCCCTTTTCTTTCGTATTTCTGGCTTTTTAGCGGCTTTTGAAAACATGCATTACCTGTTTCTTGAAAACTTCTGTTTTGTTATTTTCTCAGTGTTTAGGGGAACCCGCTTCCTTCTCAAAAGTTTCCTTTTTTACTCATTTTGTAGTAAATTCTGAGAAGTCCAGGTAAGAGAAGAAGTAGTTGCTATCAATTGCTTGTAAAAATGAACTGCCGTACTGTTCGAGGGAAATAATGCCCTCCTCTTTCTTGAAAAACATGTCTCTTTGTGCGATTTTGGACTTGGTTTTGTAGATCGTATTGCGATTTATTGGCTCCTGAAATCAATCACCAGCTGAACATTGTTAAAACGACCCTTTAAAATATGGATTATCAGGATAAATCCACGTAACGGAGAATTTCTCTTTATGTCACGTTTTGTTTTTTTAAACTTGTGCTCGTATTGATAGGCCAAACCTTGATTGATGCTGATTATCTGTATATAGTTTGAAGGGACGTTTTCGACAATGTTTTCAAAAACTAGTCCGCTACAATACTCATATAGATTGTTGGCAGGAGAAACTGATATGTCATGAACAAGACATTTATCTCACTGAGCCGTGAAAAAGGAGCTCAATGCATCTGCAAAAAGTATCGAATCGGGTCAGCCTGTACAATCCGCGCAGGCTGACCTGTGCCGGAACATTTTGACTTTGGTCAATTTTCTGCATGTTCAACAACCGTTCTACCTCAAGACTCAGTCATTAGTTAGAGAAAATGGACATGATGGATCCAAAATTATGTGATGACTTGCATGGCATAATGCATCACGGAGATGTATTAAGCCCGCTTTTGTCAGAGCATGGATCAAACGATTTTGCAGTATGTAAGCCCAAAACTCCCTAATCGAATGGCTTCGGCTCAACCACTATTTTTTAAAACAAACAACTGTTAGCATTTTAGAAAGATCACTGACACACACAAAAAAGTAGGTGTATGTGATTTTAGAAAAAACGAATTTTTTTTTTTTCGAATGGCTTCATTTTATTAATACAGAAATTATTGCGGAAAATGACAAAAATACCTTTCGAGAGCAAGAGCTGCTATCCTCATTTTTCCCAAGGTCTGTATATTGCTGTGGTACAAAAAGTAGCTTTTGTGAGGCAATGGGATGGAAATGAAATGCACTTACATCTGTGCAGAGAAAAGCAACAAAAATGCATTGGCAAAGACATTATTTCTCTTTATCGCGATCGAAGCATTCCGAAAATGCACTGTTTTTCCAATTCTTGGAACGTCCGAAAAATGGTGCTAACAAAGTCTTATGTATATGCCTTCTGGAAGACGATTCTCACATTTAGGAAGAAAATGTTAGAAATTAACGCGGCGACATGAACGTAAAGAAAATTCATCTTTTTAGGTATTTTTTTTTTTGTAGAAAGGAATGCACCCGAAAAGCATTTTGAAGGTCGTTGTTTGATATATTCGTGTTTTTCAAAAATCGCATGTAAGTTAGTCCAGTTATACTGATTTTGCAAGCTTCTGGCTTGAGCCAATTGAGCTATGCTCTGAGAAAAGGGAACTTAATGCATTGGCGAACAGTATCTACCCATGTCAGTCTGCACAGTCCGCGCAGGCTGACATGAGTCGAAACTTTGCGCTATCTTTAAATTTTCTGCATGTCAAAGGATAATTCTACCAAATGCATCAGTCGGTTGTTTGTCAAAATGGATTCATTTTATCGATCCGTAATTAGGTGATGTCTTCCTTGGTATGATGCATTACGGAGATGCATTAAGCCCCCTATTTCCAGAGCATGGCTCCATTATTTGTGGGAGAAGAGGAAAGTTAATTTAAATGTATAGAATTATTTACCCCAAAAGGGGATTATGATTAAAAATAAATTTAGTTAAATATCTTGATAATTTAGACGTGCAATAACTTGAACAGTAGAGGTGTATTTCTAGTCAACAAACATGCAACAGACCTCCAGATAAGAGGGAGTGATAGTATTCTAAATCCATTATTTCTCTTCTAAACCCTATGTTGTGGGTACTCAATAGAATCGTCTCCATGAGACGATTCTAATGAGTACCCATAACATAGGGTTTAGTCACAGAGTGATTAATATTTTGAAATCAAAATCACTCCCTCTATCTGGAGCTCTGAAACAGTGTAGCAGGTCTGCTGATACTCAAACGGGCAATCAGCGCTTCTGCTGGTAATATTTTCCAAGGACAAAACAAAACTCATTCATATTCGAATGAAAAGTAAGTACCAAGTAAAGTCTTAACCCTTTTAACTGATGAAATTGTAAAAACCCAAAATAATCTAACTTTAAAGTTTTATTTTGTATGTAAATATCCCATCGTATCGGACAGTGTGGATCAAAGATCAGACTGCACGTCCTGTGCATTCTGATCTTGATCTACACTGGCCGCAAGAAGGTCGCGCTTAGCAGCCTATGGGTTTTAGCATGCTTTAATTCTGAGCTATTTTAATTCTGTGTTATTTTTTGACAGTCCGAATGCACTTATCATTCTAGCTCCTCCTCTTTGCACCGCCTTCATTCGTGTCATTGAGGACTTGTGTGTTACGCAAAAAGTCGTGCTTCGTCTATTAACTGGGATTGCTCTTGCTGATTGTATGAATAAACCCAAGGTCGATATGTAGGTTGTTGTTTATGGTGTCATATTTCTGCCGCGAGATACGAGATAGCTATCGTGATAATTTTAGAAAAACTTTCACGATGATTCGAAGTTTCCTGGAAATTTTATCTAGATAGTGAAAAGTTTTCTCAAAAAAATATCACGATAAACTTTGTTATCTAGAAAATTTTATGTTGATTATTATTTTCTCATTCGTGCACGAAGCTGACATCGAGGTAAAATTACCGTTTCTGGATATCTATAAATAGAAAAATCACCATTTGGATGAACTCGGAAGTTTTTGACTGTACAGGAGACAAAGATGATCCGAAACCGATCTAATTATAGATACCGTGAATGTCAGTTGTGGGCACGAGCGTTAAAAAAAAAATCGTGATAACAGTTAGAAATATCGCGATATTATTATCGTGAAACATTTTGTTATCTAAGTAAAATTTCCAGGAAAGTTTGTTTTATCGCGATAGTTCTCTAAAATTATTATGATAGCTATCTCGTATCTCGTGGCAGAAATATGCCACCATAGTTGTTACATCTAGAAAGAAGGACAACTTCGGTTGCCTTTTTTTCAGAAGGTCTCGATAAACATGAGGTTACGCAGAACGAGTAGTCTGACTTCTATATGAGCCATACTCTGGCAAAAGGGGCTTGATGCATCACTGTAATGCATTGTACCAAATAAGTTATCACATAATTAGAGATCCATAAAATCCACTTTACCTAACAACCGACTGAATCATGGGTTATAATGGTTCTTTAACCCTTTACCAGACGACAAAATTTTAGCCTTGTCCAAATTGAAAGCATTTGCAGACAACAATTTCAGTGTGACTGAAATGGTGCAATTTTTCTTTGATAGAGTAGAAAACATTGTGGGAAAAGGAAAAAATGCTGGTAACTAGCATTTTCTCCTTTTACCACAATGTTTTCAAAAGGCTCCTTTGCCAGGGGCGTCAAAAGGCGGCATTGTGCGGTAAAGGGTTAACTCTTTACCACACAATCCCGAGTCTTAACGACCCTACTGAAAAAGACTTCTGAAAACATTGTGGAAAAAGGAGAAAATACTGATTACTAGCATTTTCTCCTTTTTCCACATTGTTTTCAACCTTTGCAGAAACAATTTTCAATTTTGGACACATGTTTATTTTGTCGTCTGCAAATGCTTTCAATTTGGAAAAGTTTAAAATTTTGCCGTTCGGTAAAATGTTAGATTTTACTCGTATGTAACTATGTTGTGTTTTACTTCTTATTTGTATTAAGTGATATTACTCATTAGCTCCGGAACAAATTTGCAGCAGACGCTCTTAAAAACATTAAACTTGAGAAAAAGAACATGGATTGAAATATGGTTCATGAACGCATGTAAATTGATATGGCAAAAGGAGAAATTACCCGTCAATATTATATTTTCAAATTAGAGACTATATCCGTTTCCTTTTTCAAAACCCACAAACCATCTAGAAATGCCGTACTTTTCCTGTCTTGCAGCAAACCAGGTTTAACACACTGTTGGAAAAGGAGATAATGCTCGAATAATGCATTTCCTTCTTTTGCCACATTTCGTACATTTAGTCATGTAAAAAAACTCGATTCTGTCAATTCAAGTATCCATATTCTAAACGAGTGTTTTCCATGGCAATTACTAACTGGAAATTTGTTTCCCTGCGTCCACATTTTTTTTCCCGCAAACTTATTATACATTTGACATTTTTTGTATAGATCTGTGAAAATTTTGAAACTATATAAGCATGTGCCTAGGGTCTTTTTGACATTAACGTATATCATAGTTTGGGCTCATTTAATTTCATCTGTTATTTATGCCTGTGAACTCTTGTGCTCGGTTTCCGACGTAAGACTTTGCAACATTTGCCAATGTATCAATGCGCGGCGCATGCGCGATTCTAATGTCAAATCAGGACAAGCCTGCAAAGTTCATTCAAGGTAAACAATCGGGTTCAATCAGCGAACACCGCTTCTATAAATAGATCGGCTAGTTCATAGGCAGATAGGACCTTGCTTTATATACAGTATCTCTCAGAGACTGTATAAAACAGCATTTTATGTGACCTGTCATTGACGCTTCGAGTCTCGATAGTGGAATTAAAACTTGATGTCATGTTATATTTAGCTTTCTTAAATCATCAGACATCGAAGGGACTCGCACGGTAAGACAATAAAGTTATATTGTTACGCTTCTATCTTCTACAGGTGGTATGTTAGGTCCTGCGTCTGACCACTTTTGGAAACGTTGTGGCAAGAGCAGAAATTGGTTTGTTAATCAAAATCTAGATTAGTTTAGAATATCCTACCGGACCTAGAAAAACGAAAGAATAGAGAAATGTTTCATGCAGTATTATCATGATATAACGTCTCCGCAAAATCATGGTCATCAGAATTTAACGATTGATAAATGCACAATCTCTCTATCTCTCTTTCTCTCTGTCTCTCTCTCTGTCTCATTTTCACCACCCGTTTTCTGCTGTCTGTAAGTTTTCGTAACGGTCGAATAGTAAAATAATTCTAAACACTTTATTTTGCGATTCCACGTTTCTTTTTTAATCCTATCCCAATTTTTCAACACATGCGTGTTATTGGCGCTTGATGTATTTGAATTACAGATCGTCTTAAGCATTTTTTAAATAAGTTTCCCTTGAATAAAGTAAACTATGATTTATGATGCCGATGTCTTAAACTGGAGAAATGACATTTTTTTTTTCATATCGAAAAATATCGATAGTTTGAAATAAGACTTTTAAGAGGCAGTTTTTTTTTTAATGTAAATAATGTTCAATAACGTTGTGCGTTGTTGAGTACCCACAACACTGTTCTTAAATGAAGAATTAAAGCTTTAGAAATGAAAAAAAAAAAAAAAAATATTTATGAAAAGCTTTGATTGGGATATTATTTGAATTGGGTTTTGCGCCGCAGC
Source organism: Tridacna gigas (assembly GCA_945859785.2). Taxonomy (NCBI): domain Eukaryota; kingdom Metazoa; phylum Mollusca; class Bivalvia; order Cardiida; family Cardiidae; genus Tridacna; species Tridacna gigas. The sequence continues at coordinate 70,486,990 of OX244029.2, forward strand.
AACAGTGTTTCAGCCATATCAGGGCGGCAGAGCACTTATTAACCGTTATACTGCTGAATAAGCAAAATAAAACTTTCAAGCTGACAGTAAAAACTCAAATTCTGCCGATTCAAAGGTAATTTTGGGGGAAAGATATGTCCTTATCGGACAGTGTAGATCCAAGATCAGACTGCACGTTCTGTGCAGTCTGATCTTGGATCTACACTGTCCGCAAAAGGTCCTTGGGCGCCTTTAGCAGCCTAAGAGTTAACTGTTTTAAGAATCCTGTATTTCAACTGTATTTCAACGACCCTTAGCAATAAAGCTCTAGGAAACATTGTGGAGAAGGTACAAAAAGGTGTTGACCTGCATATTCTCTTTTTCCCCCATAATATTTTCCACCTTTTCAAAGATGAATCTTATTTTTTGAGTCTTGTTAATTTGTCGTCTGCACCTGCTTTTAATTTGGGTGGTGTATAACAGTTGAACACTGAATAGACTGGGGGCCTGCAAGTCCTTGTCCAAAGACACCCGCGAGACCACCACTACCAGAAGGGATCGAACCAGGATTTTCCTTAAACAACTGCAAAACCTTAAATCTCTACTAACGACAAAATTAAAGAATTTACCATATGGAAAGCATTCGCAGACGACAAATTTAATGTAGCTCAAAAGATGATTTCTGTCTTTGAAATGGTAGAAGACAGTGTAGAAAAAGGAGAAAATGCTGGTTTGTTTGATTGTTTTGTCATGGGATTGTTTGGTAAAGGGTTTATCAATTGTCATAAGAGGACTAAACCATCAAAAATGAGGAACTTATTCCATGATTAATTATTTAGGGCTTTTTTTTTGTGAAGACATTTGCGTCTGCAGAGAATGTGATTAAAACGTCAAGACCTAAATGTCAAACTTACATAATCTCAACTGTCATTTTTTGAAATCTGTTTCTACGCGTAAAGTCATTTTATATGCACTGGTTCAAGTAGTGCAAATTGGCGACAATTCAAGAAAAAAACTTCGGATTTTTTTCTTTTAAATTTGCCCAAGCGATTGCTCCTGTTTCCGTAATTATTTCTAAAGTTACTCCGAGAAGTGAGAAAGGAGCCTTTTGAAAACATTATGGGACAAGGAGAAAATGCTGGTAACCAGAATTTCTCTTTTCCCACAATCTTTTCTATCCTTCCCAAAACAAATCTCAATTTGAAAGTCACTTTTATTTTGTAGTCTGCAAATGCTTTCAGTTTCAACCAGTCTAAAATTTGTCGTTTGGTAAAGAGTTAAAACAAAAGTGGGAATAATTATAATGCTCTCTTTTTACATAACAGCTCAGAAAGTGGCGGTTTATCGATCTGGATAGCATTTCATTTTTTCGAAAAGGAAAGCATTTGCAGACGATAATTCCTTTCGGCTCCAATGATGGGATTTGTCCTTGAACGATTAGAAAACATAGAGAGAAAAGGGAAAAATACTGGTCACCAGTATATTCTCACCTTAGGCCTTCTCTCACAATGTTTTCGAAAGCCCTTCCCATTGTTTCCCTGGGGTCGCACAAACACGATACCGTTTGGTAAAGGGTTGAATTCCGGTATATTACGAAACATTTTGTTACTTCTAGCACTTCAAAGGATTTAACGCTTTGATTTCTGGGACGATTAGAAATGCTTTTAAAAACAGTGGGATCAAGATCAGACTGCACAGAACCTGTAGTCTGATCTTAGCACTGCACTTTCCGTCATGTTGTGTGATATTTTGGTTAAAATATTCTGAAAATACAGTTTTTTTTTTCTTCATGCGATAAAAATGACCGTTGCAATTATCAAACTAGTCACATTCTACAGCACATTCTCCAGTGCTATGTAGTCTTCATGAAAAAATAAGGGAAGGGGGGGCGGGGAATCAGAATCCAATTACAATTCCAAGTACAAAAACGGATAATCGGTATGCTTTATAAAGTTTAACCCTTTCCCAAATGACCAATTTTGGACTGGTCCAAATTGAAAGAGTTTGCAGACGACAATTTTAAATGTGATGAAAATGGCAGAAAGTTATCAAAAAGGGTAGAAAACACTGTGGGAAAAGGAGAAATTGCTCGTTACGAGCAATTTCTCCTTTTCCCACAGTGTTTTCAAAAGACTTGTACTGCAGACACGTGAAAACCAGGGCTTGTTTGGGAAAGGGTTAATACATGTAGAAACCTTGTGGGAAAGCGGAAATTGTTTTCTCTACGGACACTTTTCTTTTTTGCCACAATATTTTCCATATCAAGTATCTTCTAGACGTAAACATCACGTCAACAGAAGGTATTATATGAAAGCGTCCCCAGGCTGTATACAGTACAGGTACTTTAACCCTTTACTATACAATCCTGACTTTTAACAACCCTGAGAAAGGAGCCTTTTGAAAACATTGTGGGAAAAGGAGAAAATGCTGGAAACCAGCATTTTCTCCTTTTCCAACAAACAATGTTTTCTGACCAATCAAAAAGAGAAATAATCATTTTAGCAACATTAAATTTGTCGTCTGCAAATGCTCTCAATTTGGTCCAGTCCAAAATTGTGTCGTTTGGTAAAGAGTTGAAGCCACTAGTGCAGCTGAGTGCATAAATAGCAAAGCAAGTCCACCCAAAACCTTTGTGCACTATGAAACGTCATTATTATCGACTTTTGCTTACGTCGAAAGCTTGTCACAGGAAAAAAAGTCGCTTTTCAGATTTTTATTTCAATTTACTAGCATATAATTGTTGGTTGACTATTTTTGATCCGGCTTCTTTTAGGGATTTTGGACGGATATGTCTCTAAAATATGTGTGAAATTTGACAATTGAAGTTTGATACAACGGCTTTTAAACTTCTTCCCTAAAAAAATGCAGGATACGCTTTTCCAACATTCCTTGTAAAATAACGATCATCAACAAGGGAGTAAGGTCTAAATTGATAAATATATAAGAAAACATTGTGGCAAAAGGAGAATTTAATAATAAAGATAATTTCTCATCTTACCACAATGTTTTTCTAAGAGATTAAAAAATGGCCAGCTGTCTGTCGCTGTTTTTGATTAACGAGTCATAAATAAATGACCTTTGTCATTGTCAATGTACGTACGTGTTTGGATTTAGCAACTGTCATACAGTGCACTCGTAACTACTCGGCCGATTCCGTTCTGCATCTTGATCGACAGATCACCTGAAGTTTTCCAAATGTCAAATAATGCACTCACTCGTCACGTCTAGGCCGAATCCGTAAATGATTTAATCAACAGATCACCCGAAGTTTTCCTAGCGTCAAATAATGTACTCACTCGTCACAACTCGGCATTTTCCGTAAGTGCATCTTGACCACCCGACATTTTCTGAATGACCTATTATGCACTCACTCGTTTAAACTTGGCCATTTCCGTAAATGCATCTTGATAAACGAATTACTCGACGTTTTACGACTGTCATATAGTGCACTCAATTACAGTAATCATTTAGCAGTACAGGTTAGGTCTTAATACATTATAATTATGCTGTTATGATCGTGACATGGTAATGTTGATAGAGTGAAAAACCGTACGTTGAGTTACAGCAAAAAACTAAATTCGAACTATCAGTGTATCTATATAGGCGGTAATAGAAAAAAATAATACATGTGTAATAGAAGAATTCACGAAAACTTCAAGTTGCGATTAAAGAAAAGATAAAATCAAATGCGCAAGCTCGGTAAAAATCCGTAGGCCTATGCACATAGTTATACGGTTTTGTTTAACGCATGTTCGGCGTTGCCAGTTCCACGAATAAACCAGTGTGATAATTCGAAATGTCACGTGTTTGAAGACATAATGGTTTTGACAATGTAAATTTCAAGTGAAAAGCCTATCAGCACTAAATATAAGAAAACTCGACATCTTTCGGCATATAAAAATACAATGCACTGAAATGCAGAAAGATTTTTTTCTCTGACACTGTAGTAAAAAAGTGGACTGTATAGATCCAAGATCAGACTGCACGTTCTATGCAGTCTGATCTTGATCTATGCCGTCCACAGAAGCCCCTGTTTATCCCAATTAAAAAAAAAATGTTATCTGCAAATACCTTCATTAGGACCAGTCTAACATTTTGTCGTCTGATACAGAGTTAACCCTTAAGCTGCTAATCGCGACCCACTGACCTTTTGCGGACAGTGTAGATCAAGATCAGACTGCACAGAACGTGCAGTCTGATCTTTGATCTACACTGTCCGATACGGTATTTTCTTTCCGGTGAAATCAACTTTGAAATCGCAATGTTTGGGCTTTTAGTATTGAGTAAAAATTTGTGTTTCATTTATTCAGAAGCTTAAGTGTTAAAAGATTCGGGAAAAATGTTCCCAGAAAGTACCTGTATTTATACTATACTTCTTTTTCCTAAAGAGTTTTATATATAATTAGAGCAGGTCATTTTTGTTTCAGACGACAAAATTTTAGACTCATCCATATTCAAAGCAATTGCAGATAGCATATTAAAAGTTGGGTCAAATAATATGATTTTTCTTTCAGAGGGCATTAAAACATTGTAGGAAAACGGGAAAACGCGTCTATTCACGGGCGATTTCTCCTTTTCTCACAATGGTCACATTGTTTTCGAAGGCGACCCGTGGCAAGGCGGAAATTGTTGTCTGCAGTTGTTAATATATGATAGTCAGACCACATTAAAATTTTATTCATTGTAAATGATCTAGCTGCAGTTTTCACGTAGGTGCATAAAGGTACAATATTTACCCATATCATGCTAAATAAGTGAAATGAAACATTCAAGTCGATAGTAAAAATCAAGACTTTGCTATTTCACTGGTACTTTTGGGAAAAAGATATCTCCTTATCGGACAGTGTAGATCCAAGATCAGACTGCACGTTCTGTGCAGTCTGATCTTGATCTACAATGTCCGCAAAAGGTCCTTGAGTCGCGCTTAGCAGCCTAAGGGTTAAAAAAAAGGTAGTGTTCTTGTCTGTCACGAGCTAACAAGACTGGGTCATGTCAGTCTGACATTGTACGAGAATAGTGATATAATGAAATAACCAGTAACTCGTTCGAGAAGCACTGATTGTTCATCAAAGACATTTAAGTTAGCCCCCTTGGGAATGTTTCCTGAGGAGTTCGGGTTTCGACGATTGGGGTTTGCCTGTTAGTCTGAATAGAGATTTGAGCCGTTTTAACCGAGTGTTTCAGTCATTTCACGCTGACAGGCCATCTATTCTTGTCGTTCTTGGTGGAGATCAAACCAGGAATTTCTGATTTCAAATCCAATGCTGCAAATGCAGGGCCAAGAAGGACATGAGCCGATGTTCACCAACCGTTTTTAACCCTTAAGCTACTAAGCGCTACTCACTGACTTTTTGCGGACAATGTAGATTAACATCAGACTGCACAGAACTTGAAATAGCAATATTTGGATTTTACCATGGACTTAAAAGTTTCATCAGGGGTCCTGCGTGGCTCGGTTGTAAAGTGTGAGACACGTAACCCGGACAGCTGATCCGCTGGGTTTTTGTTGGTGTGTCCTTGGACAAGGCACTTCAGAGCCCTAGCCTAGTACTGGTAAAACCTAGGAAATATATGAGTATGTGAGCCGTTGCCGTAATATGACTGAAATAATGTTGAAAGCGGCATAAAACACCAATCAATCAATCAATCATGAAAGTTTCATTTTAGTTATCTAGAACGATAAGGGTTAGTACAACAGACTTCCAGTAAAAGGGAGTGAAAGTATTTTAAATCCATTATTTCTCTTCCAAACCCTATGTTGTGGGTACTCATTAAAATCGTCTCGACGAGACGATTCTAATGAGTACCCATAACATAGGGTTTAATGGAGAGTGATTATTATTTTCAGTTTTGAAATCGAAATCACTCCCTCTATCTCGAACTCTGGTACAAGTTTTGTTATAGATTCCAATACTATCCATCTGATTGACTGAGACCCTATATTCAGTATGTTAACAAGGGGAGACGTTTATCTGAACCATGCTCTGGCAAAAGGGGGTATCCGTTTTCTGTAACAACCGACTCGATCATGAATGAGAAAGACTGGTCCTCTGGCATTAAGAAAATTCACAATAGCAAATAGGCCGCGCAGGCTGACCTGGGTCGATACTTTTGCAGATGCATTAAACCCCCTTTTCACAGAGCATGGCTCATCTGTATTAAGCAAGCACCTTTCCTGATCGGTATCTGTCTGCCTTGAGACAGGTTTGATTGCATATTAATGCAAGCATTTTTAATAGGGCTATAATTGTTGGATAAAATAATAGCAAAACAAGGAAATTCCGCAGAATTAAACGAATGAGTGTTACAAAGTTAATTCACTATACTAAAGATTGTAATTCGGTCTTATTTTGTTTTTCAGGTACAAACATTTAATGCCAGGAGAATAGTGTAAACAGTACATCAAAAATGCCACCACCGAAGAAGCCTAAGTGTGGCCGAACATCGCTGGAGCAGTTCTTGACAGAGGAAGAGCGAATAGACCAGCAATCATGTAGTACCCATGAAGGAGCCGAGAAGACTTTACGGGTTCTGAGTAACAGAGACTCCGAGGGAAACAGTCCAATGGGTTCTGTCGATATGGAATGTTCGGATGGGGAGGTATTCGATAATTCGAAACAACCCCGGGTCCGGGCGGACTCGGATAACAAGTCAGGGGACGAGCAAGAAAGTCTGTTTAAGAGATTGTTCAGAAAAGCCCATTCTGTTGACGAACAGAAAGTTCCCGGAAGTCCCGAGCAAGACGTCCCGTCGCCGACTTCATCTCCACTACTGACGTCAGATAAGGACCGTATTTCTGCGTTTAAGTTGAAGTATGAAGAACACGTTAAATATATGAACGGAAAACGCGAGTATGATAACAGCGAATTTTTCCACAACAGTCGCCAATCGCCACAGAAACAAACCCACGACAAACAAGCCAAGTGCTTCAGTAACCGAGATCTGTTCGACTATAACCTCGGTAAAGGTACGGAAACACAGCAGCTTTCATCTGAACACAGCCGGCTTATCGACACGCTGGTCGCCTCGGCTCTTGCAAGCAGCGCTGCGCAGTCCATTATTTACTCATCTCATGCAGTGAATACCAAGGATGTTCCAGGTTTAAGTTCGTCCACAAATTCGGCGGGGTATCGCGTCTCGAGCGATATGAAACCCAGCTACTCGGATCTAGAACCTCATGACCTGTCAAAAAGAACGGCGGTAAACAATAACCTATTGGTACCTCGATTTTTCAATAATATGAACAGTGTAAGCGACAAACGTCACGTGACATACCACGAATGGGCAAGTCGAAATTTACCAGAGGTTACTTTGGATCGCAATAAACATTATTTAGACTCGCATCGCCATATTGTTGGTCTTTTATCAGAACGAGAAGAAGAAATGTCGCCTAGAAATGAGAAAAGTCCGACCCAGGTAATGGAAAAAGAGAATATTGTTCAGAATATTCCAGCCCGCTACCCAAATGGACTCTACCACCCTTCAAGTCTGAATATTCTGGGAAATTACAGTCGATTCGACCAACGCCAAAGGTAACTTTTTTTCATTATATGAATCGCAAACACGGTAATGGGAATACTTTGGGTTTGAACGAAGATAATAAAGGTTTTTACACGTCACTTTTGGAGATTTTGGACTTTCCATAATCGTGGCAAATTACACAAAGCATTTGAGCCATGCTCTGTAGAAAGGAGGCTTAATGCAAAAACTTTCAATCCAAGTCAGTCTGCGGAGTCCGCGCAGGCTGACCTGGGTAGAAGCTCTTTGTCATTGGCTGATTTTATGCACGTGAAAGGATCCGACTACCTCCAGATCCAGTCGATAGTTAGACAAAGTGGATTTTCATGGATCAATAATTACGTGATGGCTTGCTGGGTATAATGCATCGCGAAGATACATGTAACGCCCTTTTGCCAGAGCATTGCTCATACATATTTGAATGAAATAGTAAATCATTCTTCATCCTTTATGGATAACATTACGGTTAAAAGACACAATTGCTGGTAACACGAATGAGAAAAAAAAATCGAAGCAAATAGGTTAACTGTTACGTTGAAGATTACAATGAAATCAAAAGTAAGATAAGCCATAAACTTCACACGCCTTACCTGGATTATAACAATAGGCGCGAAAATTCCCAGGGTCGAATCAAGCCATGGATAACAACAACAAAATCGTATTACTAGTTACTTCCCCTGATAAAATGGCAGGTGCGCGGAGTTTTGCGATTTAGGGTTAAAAGGTTGAATGAATATAAACTGACCAACGGTCAAGACTGAGTGACCTACTGGCCATAGCGTAATCCCTGTCCGTAAGTACTCCGCTGTAAGTCGCCTTATTCATGTACTGGGGTGGTGATTGTGTTTTTGTGGACATTCTATTCTCTATTGGAAAAGAGGAGTTTTACTGTTATGACGACTTTCGTTTCTAGTGCCTCCACCGTATATTTTTACATTCAAATAGTGCTTTTATGAATTGAACTAGATCTGATATTTGCACAATCGAAGGAAAACTATTTGGAAAACATTGTGAGATGAGGAGCAGTAACTCGTGACGACAAAGTTCTTCTTACGCATCTTTTTTTCAAGGGGTCACGATTTATGTAAAATAATGGTTTTGCCAAAGAGAATTTTCCACTTTCACCACAATATTTTCATGAGTAAGAGTCGTAATACATTTCTTTGTTTAGCATATTTTTTTTTGCAAGGATGCTTTCAGAACGGATACTCCTTCAGACAAGAAAAATAACCCAGGCCTCACAAGTTGAAAGCATTTTCGAGAGACTATCTCATCGAAGCAGACACTGTAAATTCAAGATCAGTTTGGATAGTCTGATCTTGATTGTATAAGGTTTGGTTTGGTAACTTAACCCTCTACCAAACGACAAAATTTTAGACTAGTCCAAATTGAAAGCATTTGCAGTTGACAAATTAAAGGTAGTCCAAATGATGAAACCTGTCCTTGAAAGATTAGAAAACATTGTGGGAAAAGGAGAAAATGCTGGTTACCAACATTTCCTCCTTTTCCCACAATGTTTTCAAAAGCCTTCTTCCTCAGGGTGGTTGAAAGTCTGAATTGTTTGGTAAAGAGTTACGTTGTGAAGGAATAATCATTTTAACAACCATGAGGAAGAATAAATTTGATAACATTGTAGGAAAACAGCTGGTAACCAGCATTTTATCCTCTTCTCACATTGTTTTTCACCATTTTTAAGAGAAATTGCATTTAGTCACATTTCAGTTATTGTTTGCAAAAGCATTCAATTTGGACAAGTCTAAAGTTTTGCCACCTGGCAGAGAGTTAACAACTGTTTCTCCTTTGAATTCAAAATCTAAGTGTTTGTTTGTTGCTACAGGAAACGGTTTAACTCCTTACCAAACAGTAAGAGTTTAGACCTGTCCAAATTGAAAGCATTTGCAGACGAGAAAATAAATGTGACATCAAAAATCGAAATTCGTTTCAGGAAGGGTAGAAAACATTGTGGGAAAAGGAGAAAATGCTGGTTACCAGCATTTTCTCATTTTCCCACAATGTTTTCAAAAGCCTTCTTCCTTAGGGTCATTAAAACTTGGGATGGTGTGATTAAAGGTAAAGAACTATGCTGGGTGTGGTAAATGACTGGGCACTCTCAAAGTACTCTACTAATGTAGTGGTCAGTGATCCATTTCGGCCAATGGCTATTGGCTAATGCATCTCTTAGCTAATTATGAGTAGCTGTTCAAAAATAGCATGTGTTGGTGTTTTGTATTGGGCCATTTTGAATGCTCCTTAATTGGTTTAACTCTTGGATAATTAAGCACATTTCTCTCAGTTCTAATTCAATTAATGCTATTTTCTCTGATGCAGTGATCAATATCATGTTACAGCATGACCTTTCTTTTACAACTCTGTGCTAAATTGCAAGTGAAAACAACTGGATCACTGAGATATTGAGTGGATAAAGTTGGTATGGACAATAAAAGGCTATTTTTAGAAACTGGTAGTTAGTGGTTTTGAGTATATGGAGTTCAAAGTTAATTTTATACTTAATATCTATTTGGACTTAACCAGTCTATTACTAGATATATCTGAAGGCTTTGTCAAAATGGTGTTCTTATAGTGTACTTGTGTGCTAAGGGATCAATAACTGCAAGCAAAATAGAGGTATTTCTTTTGAACCTAGAACACTTACCCTGATAAAGGTGTTGGATAATGGATCTTCTATAAATAGCTCAGCTGATATACTTTTAGAGCTTTGTACATGTATCTAGAGTGTTGGATAGTGATGAAGGTATCTTAGATCAATATGTACAGCCCCAGTTATCATGATCTGTCAGAACAATATGACAGTGTGGCAGGAGTACAAATAAAGCATGAATATGGTTATTACAATCCCTGTCATGAACCTGGTCACAGTATACAACCTGGCTCTGTGGTTAAACTCTTACAGGATCAGTCCATGTATATAGGGTAGGTATAAAAGTGGTTAAACTCTTACAGGATCAGTCCATGTATATAGGGTAGGTATAAAAGTGGTTAAACTCTTACAGGATCAGTCCATGTATATAGGGTAGGTATAAAAGTGGTTAACCCTTTACCAGACGACAAAATTATAGCCTTGCCCAAATTAAAAGCATTTGCAGACGACAATTTCATTGTGGCTCAGATAGTGCAGTTTTTCTTTGATCAGGTAGAAAACATTGTGGGAAAAGGAGAAAATGCTGGTTACCAGCATTGTAACCAGCATTTTCTCTTTTTCCCACAATGTTTTCAAAAGGCTTCTTTCCCAGGGGCGTCAAAAGGCATCATAGTGCAGTAAAGGGTTAAACTCTTACAGGGTCAGTCCATGTATATAGGGTAGGTATAAAACATGATCCAGCCAATAGTGGTCGAGACAAGCAGTGAGGGCTGTTCATATTTTCTCCCCCAACGTTGTAGGCACTCATTAGAATTACATTGATAAGATGATTATTGATGCTCAAAGTATGTTTTACGGAAGAACTGAAGAGAAAGACTGAATCTCAAAAATCTGTAGCCTTTATTAACAAATTTCCTTGCAGCATTGTTTTTGCATCTCACAGGTTCGTAATATCTGCTAGCAGCTAAGAATATGGCAAAATAAATAATTGACCTAGGATGGATGGGACAGTTAGAACTTGGAACAACATAGTAAGGAGACAGTAAGAAGACTTAGAAAACATTATGGGAAAAGGAGAAAATGCTGGGTACAGAAAATTCTGGTACCCAGCATTTTCTCCTTTTACCATAGTGTTTCATACCGTTTCAAAAACAACAACAACAACAACAAAAAATCATTTTAGCCACATTCGATATGCCATGTAAATGCTTTCAAATTGAACTGGACTTATTTTGTTGTCTGGTAAACCAAAGAGTAAATTCATGGTGAAAAATTGGTGATTGGCCTTATTTTACAAGAATGTTAAAAAATAAAGATGATCCTGTTTTGCAGATTTGTTTCATGAGGCAGTGAGCTACATTTCCATTGGGTCTTACCTATTGATTTATTTACACAACTGAAAGTTGATGATTTGTGTTTCTATTGCTTCAGAGAGCCCATAAAAACTGATGAGACAGCTGGTCTAGTGTCCCAAGCTGGCTATCATCCCGTCCACTCAATAATGACCCATGGCCAGCCGCAGACTCCGACATCGACAACCCTAGACCTAGTGGATGGAAGTGACAGATTTCACCCAGCATTCATGAATCCAGGACTACTTGGAGATGGTAGGAGAATGAAACAAGAACACACTAATCATGGTAAGGATACCATAGGCTTGATTTTGTTTAGTTTGATCAGCATTTTATGCTGCTTTCAAGTCTTTAGTTACATTGTCGAAATGGGTATCTCATTCAAGTGTTTTGGATTTCACTAGAGCTAGGCTTGGGCTTTGCAGTGCCTTGAATTAATGTTAATTCCTGATGTCATAGTTATGGCTGTTAACTCTTTACCAAACGACAAAATTTTAGACTGGTCCAAATTGAAAGCATTTGAAGATGACAAAATAAATGCGATTGAAAAATTGAAATTTGTTTTAGGAAGGGTAGAAAACATTACTGGTTATCAGCATTTTCTCCTTTTCTCACAATGTTTTCAAAAGGCTTCTCCCTCAGGGTCATTAAAAGTCGGGATTGTGTGGTTAAGGGTTAATGTTCATTTCTGAAACTGATGTAAGTACAGCTGATAATGTTCATTTCTGAAATTGATGTAAGTACAGCGGATAATGTTCATATCTGATATTGATGTAAGTACAGCAGATAATGTTCATTTCTGATATTGATGTAAGTACAGCGGATAATGTTCTTTTCTGATATTGATGTAAGTACAGCAGATAATGTTCTTTTCTGATATTGATATAAGTACAGCAGATAATGTTCTTTTCTGATATTGATATAAGTACAGCAGATAATGTTCTTTTCTGATATTGATATAAGTACAGCAGATAATGTTCTTTTCTGATATTGATATAAGTACAGCGGATAATGTTCTTTTCTGATATTGATATAAGTACAGCGGATAATGTTCTTTTCTGATATTGATGTAAGTACAGCAGATAATGTTCTTTTCTGATATTGATATAAGTACAGCAGATAATGTTCTTTTCTGATATTGATATAAGTACAGCGGATAATGTTCTTTTCTGATATTGATGTAAGTACAGCAGATAATGTTCTTTTCTGATATTGATATAAGTACAGCGGATAATGTTCTTTTCTGATATTGATGTAAGTACAGCAGATAATGTTCTTTTCTGATATTGATATAAGTACAGCAGATAATGTTCTTTTCTGATATTGATATAAGTACAGCAGATAATGTTCTTTTCTGATATTGATATAAGTACAGCAGATAATGTTCTTTTCTGATATTGATATAAGTACAGCGGATAATGTTCTTTTCTGATATTGATATAAGTACAGCAGATAATGTTCTTTTCTGATATTGTAGGTACGGCGGTTAACAAATTATGTCAGGTGTGTAACGACAATGCCTCAGGTTTCCACTATGGGGTTTGGTCATGTGAAGGGTGCAAGGCTTTCTTCAAGCGGAGCATACAAGGTCAGTACTACTATAAACAGTTATCTCTGTCCTCAACAACAAAACTGTTTACCGATGCAAATTCAAAACATCTGCAGATGGCAAATAGAACATGGATCAAGTGATGGAACTTGTTTAACCCTTTACCACACAATGACACCTTTTGACGCCCCTGGGAAAGAAGCCTTTTGAAAACATTGTGGGAAAAGGAGAAAATGCTGGTAACCAGCATTTTCTCCTTTTCCCACAATGTTTTCTACCCTATCAAAGAAAAATTGCACCATTTTAGCCAAACTGAAATTGTCGTCTGCAAATGCTTTTAATTTGGAGAAGGCTAAAATTTTGTCGTCTGGTAAAGGGTTAAGAAAGAGTGTAAGACATTGTAGGAAAAGGAGAAAATGTCGGTCACCAGCATTTTGTCCTTTCCTCACAATGTTTAAAAAACTTTTCAAAAGCCTTTTTTCTCAGGGTTTTTAAAACTCGGGGGTTGTTTGGTGAAGAAGTAACACTAATACAATACCCGGTGTAGACCAACTTACCAACATGCAGCAGATTAATGGCTCTGCAATGGCTCAGAAAATTATTTCTGTGTCCCAGGGTGGGGTTCTGATGGTTGACTCTGGAGAAATTCTGAAACCTGGCTTAGGAAGCCACCCCAAAGAACAAACATAACAAATATGACAAAGCTCAGCTCAGACGCTTCCATTTTGGAAACGATAACTTGGAAACTTCACTAGGTAGTTGCTCAACTCTTCACTAAAAGACAAGTGCATATTGAAACCATTTACAGATAACAAATGTAGCTCAAATTTTCTTTAAAAAGGGTAAAAAGGGTAGAAAGCATTGTTGGAAAAGGAAAAAATGCTGATGATTGAGGATTTTGTCCATTTCTCACAATGCTTTCAGAACCATTCTTTCCCAGGATCATGAAAATATGTGGTTACTTGGTGAGGAATTCATACCAATAGCTACAGGACACTTGTCACGGCAAAGATATAGGCTTGATAGTATTCAAAGGAAATGATTGTCAGTTGAGTGAATAACATCTAAATGTTCAATAGTTTTGTCCACAGGTCCTGTTGACTATGTGTGCCCAGCCACAAACACATGCACAATCGACAAACATCGGCGGAAAAGTTGTCAGGCTTGTAGGCTCAGAAAATGTTATGAAGTTGGAATGAACAAAGGCAGCCAGAGGAAAGATCGTAAATCATCAAGCTCCATGAGTAAAACCCCAAAACGTCCTAGGTCCGAGTCTGGCGAGGGAACAGGAATATCATCTAGTAGTAGCCCCACACCGCCCAAGGTATGTTGTTTTGTTTCCTAAAATAAACCCACATGCATGACTTTTTCTGTCCTTATTTCAAGAAATACCTCTTGTTGGGGCTTAATCCTTTACTACACAACAAAAATGTAGACTCGTGCAAATTGAAAGCATTTGCAGACAACAATCTAAAAGTGGCTGAAATGATAGAATTTGTCTTTGATAAGATAGAAAACACTGTGGGAAAAAGAGAAAATGCTGGTTACCAGCATTTTCTTCTTTCCCCACCATGTTTTTCAAACGGCTGCTTTCTCAGGGTTGTTAAGAGTCGGCATTGTGTTGTAAAGAGTTAAAATCTCAAACTTTTATTATAACTGGTCAGAAGAGAAAAAAGTTTTATTTTAAACCACAAAGCCCAACACATGAAATAAATGTTGTAGAGTCAGACGTTTTTGAAGTTGTTTAATGCAAATTCAAACAGTGAGAAAATGCATGAACTGTTTACATGTTGCAAGTTTAAGTAATCAAGTCATTATTCCTCTTTACAATTCTGTATGTAATGTATGTTATATTTGTAGACTTCAAGAAAGTCAAGAACTACCCTTGTACTCGAGGCCTTAAATAAAGCGGATCTCCCGAGCATACAAAGCTATCACAATCATAGTGTTCCACCTACTCGTGTCCATCTTTTGAACTCCCTGGTCAAACTGGCCGAGAGAGAACTTGTGTTTCTCATCAACTGGGCTAAAAATGTACCTGGTGAGTGTTTTCTACGATAATATTTTTCTCATGCTTATTACTACTGGTAGGAACTAAGTTGGTTTGTGCATACAGGGTTAGTTAACTCATTCACATGTGTTTGTTAGTTAAAAAGCTGTTGTGGAAAGCATAGATGGTGTGCACACTGCACAGATTGTGCAGCCTGATTATAGACCTATATTGTGTATAGATCTTTTTTATCTACCTGATGCTAAAATATTACTTAACTACTTTAATCTTTATGAAATGAAAAAAAAAAAAAAAAAAAAGACTTGTCCAAATCGAACACACTTGCAGATGACAGAATAAACATAACTTGGATATTGAAATTTTTTTTTTGAAAGCATAGAAAACATTGTGGGAAATGGAGAAAATGCTGTTTACCTGCATTTTCTCCTTTTCCCACAAGGTTTTCAAAGCCTTCTTACTCGGGGGGTCGTTAAAAGTGGGGATTGTGTTGTAATGAGTTATTTAAATCTTTACCACAACAAAATTTTAGACTGGTCCAAATTGAAAGCGTTTGCAAGCAAGGCGACAAAATAAATTCGAATGAAAAATTAAAACTTGTTTTCGGAAGGGTAGAAAACATTGTGGGAAAAGGAGAAAATGCTGGTTACCAGCATTTTCTCCTTTTCCCACAATGTTTTCAAAAGGCTTCTTTCTCAGGGTCGTTAAAACTCAAGATTGTTTGGTTAAGAGTTAACGTGCATTGTTTTACTTTTCCAGGTTATACAGAATTAACACTTGGAGACCAAGTTCATTTGATAGAATGTTGCTGGATGGAATTACTTCTGCTCAATTGTGCCTTCAGATCTATGGAAAACAGAGGCCGGAGTCTTGTTTTTGCCCCCGACTTGGTTCTAGACAGGTAATTGTAATTTTTAACATTATTTACTGGAAAGATTTTCAAAATTACAGTGGGAAAAAGCCTTCAAAAGCATTTGGGTAAATTCTGGTGTTTTTTATATTGTTTATCTGAAAAGTTTTTAAATTTTTGAAGCTGGCTGGGTAGCTCAGTGGTTAGCATATTTGACTTGTGACCTAGTGGTTGCAGGTTTGATACCTGCTTAAGGCAAACTTTCTTCAACAATTTTCGCCTCTCACCTCTGATATGTGAGAAATGTAGTCAGCTGTTTGGAAAGAAAGTTGTGTTAGTACTAATATGAGAAAGCCAGGAAGCATTTGCATAGGTGCACCGACGGCCTCGATATGACCTAAGCTGTTAGAGCGGGTGTTAAATTCCAATACAAGCAAACAAAGTTTTAAAGATTTAGAGGTGGAAGGAGGCCTTTGAAGACATTAGGGAAAATGCTGGTCATGTATTATAGAAGTAGCGTAGGCTGATCTTGCTTGATGCTCACTGTAAAATTCTGTCCATAGTTCCTTACAGAAGGATAAGTCTTAAAATATATGTTTTTAAAAGTGTAAACAGAAGTTTTGATTGAAACTTTTCTTTCAGACCCTACTGGGACATGCTAGGAATGTGTGAAATTCTTGATCAAGTGAGTGCAGTGTCAGAACAAATGGTTCGATTTGATCTCCATAGGCAAGAAAAGCTGCTTTTACAGGCAACAGTACTTGCTAATGCCGGTAAGGGTCATCATCGGTTATATACCTGGGCTTCAATTTACCTTTAACCCTTTACCACACAGCAAAATGGTACACCTGTCCAACTTAAAAGCAGTTGTAGATGATAATTTTAATGTGGCACAAATGATGCAATTTTTCTTTGATAGGGTGGAAAACATTGTGGGAAAAGGAGAAAATGCTGGTTCCCAGCATTTTCTCCTTTTCTCACAATGTTTTCAAAAGGCTTCTTCCTCAGGGTCATTAAAAGTTGGCATTGTGTGGTAAAAGGTTAACCGTTTACCAAACAATCCCAGGTTTTAACAACTCTAAAGATGAAGACTTTTGGAAATATCATGGAAGAAAGAGAACCAGCATTTTCTCTTTTTCTCGCATTGTTTTGTACCCTTCAAGATTCAAATTTGCATTTTTGAGTCATGTTTAATTTGTTGTCTTCAGATGCTCTAAATTTGGCCAAGTTGAGACTTTTTGTTTTGATAAAGAGTCAAATATATGAGCCATGCTCTGTGAAAAGGGGGCTTAATGTATCTGCAGAATGTATTGACCCAAGTCTGCCTGCGCAGTCCACACAGGCTGACCTGGGCTGAAACTTTTTGCTATTTGTCAATTTTCTGCATGTCAGAGGACCATTCTACTTCCTGATCTAGTCGATTGTCAGGCTAAAAGGATGAAATGGATCCATAATTATGTATAATGTACCAACAGAGATGCATTAAGCCCCCTTTTGCCAGAGCTTGGCACAATTATGCATTTTACATCAGCTATGAAACAAGTTCTTTCAATGGTATCTAGTGCTCTTCACATTTACTTCATAGAAAAAAAGATAGGCAAGTTGTAGGTGGTTCCAAAAGTGGACCATTCTCATCCCAGGCTTTGAACCTAGAATCTCTAATTTGAGAGGTGGTTGATTTTTTCCCTGTTTTGTACCAATGATGAATCCAGTGTTTGAAAGCATAGTGGGAGGGGCAACAATTGCCATAAACAAGCAGTTACTTCTGTTCACACAGTGTTGTCAGTAATCATTCTGACAAGATATTTTTGTCTCCTAGAAATGTTTCTCTTTTGTATCAGTTTTAACAGTTTCCCATGTACCAATTTTAGTACGTGGTATAAGATTGTTGGCGACATAAAGCACCAAACTCAACAACATTTCATATTTTTTTACAGAGGTACGAAAACTTGCCAGCTACTCAAAGTTACATGAAATACAGCAGTCAATATTAGACAGTTTAGTGGATATTGCACAGAAATATCACCCTGACGATCTAAGACATATTCCTTCTGTGCTTTTACTACTCACTCACATTCGTCAGGCTGCAGAACGGGCCACATCCTTTTTTCAGAGAGTCAAAAAGGAGGGTTCGGTGGAATTCTGTGACCTCTTGACTGAAATGTTGGATGCTCAATCTGAGGATAAAAAATCAGCACATTCATCGTTGGAATCATCATCCACACCTTTATCTACTTCATCATCAACTGGTACTACCTCAATGTTGACATCAATGCCAGCTTCAAGCTGATCAGTGTAGTGTGTGACAACTTGATTTTTGGTGTAAATTTTTGTTGTGTCACAGCGTGAGAGTGTGTGGCACCCTAAATACACATACATTTATTGAAAGGGACAATGAGATGTTCCCATTAAATCCTGAAACAAATGTGCATCAGCCATGTAGGATATGAAAGTGTTCAAAGTGAAGTTGTAATACATGGATACTTATGAAAACATTGTGGCAAAAGGAACAATGGCTCATGATGTTTAATTTCTCCTTTTGCCACAAGGTTTTTCAAAAGTGGTAAGGTGTAAGATGCATAAAATCAGAAAATTCATTTTCAGGAGGTTTTGAGAACTTTCTCCAATACGATATTTATGTATGTCTTTAATACATAGTCAGGTAGATGTTAGTACTGTTTTTCTTAAACCCAGTGCCTTACACTTATAATTAACTTGGACCTCTGCAATTTTCAGATTTTTTAACCCATTACCAAACAATTCTTAGTTTCAACAACCCTAAAGAAATAGCCTTTTGAAAACATTGTGGGAAAAGGAGAAAATGCTGGTAATCAGCATTTTGTCCTTTTTCCCCACAACATTTTCTACCGTTCAAAAACAAATTACATCATTTTAGTCCCATTCAAATTGTTGTCTGCAAAGAATTTGGATGAGTTCAAAATTTTGTTTTCCAATATAGGGTTCAACCTTATTGTTGTATATTGGAAGAAAGCAAGACAAGTCTGCACATCTGTACAGCCTTATCTTGGCTTCCTCTCGTGAACAACAAATCATTTTGAAAGCTTTATTGTATCCATATGGAATCAATATTTTGTAGATCCCTAACACAGATTGGTTCAATTGAAGATTAAGAGGGATAAAAAATTAACAGAAAAGAAACAAAGTCTGGATACTAAACACAGATCAGAAAATTATGACTTAAGGAAAATTATTACATACTCAAAACCGCTCCCCCATTTGTCTCATTTCTGTTTGGGGAAAAGTACCTAATGTTTGAAAGATTCTTCAGCATAAACACTGGTCCCTGTAAGGTATTTGGGTTAGATAAACAGAATATAGAGTTTTTGGTATGTGCAAAGATGATACTTTGCACATGGTTTCCTCAGTCTTGTCTCAGGAATGAAGTTTTATCTCAGGCCAACTTGATTTAAAATGCTCAAGAGGTACACATTGAGATTTCATCTTGCAATAAATACATGTAGCTTTTGAAAACATTGTGGCAAAGCAGTTTCTCACTTTGCCACAACATTTTTAAAGGTATTATTGCATTTAACTCTTTACCAAACAAGCCCGAGTTTTGAGTGCCCTGAGAAAAAAAGGATTTTGAAAACATTGTAGGAAAAGGATAAAATGCTGGTAACCAGTATTTTATCCTTTTCCCTCAATGTTTTTCTCCATTTTCAAGAGCAAATTCAATTCGTTTTAGCAGCATTTAATTTGTCATCTGCAAATGCTTCCAATTTGGATTAGTTTAGAATTTTGTCCTTTAGTAAAGAGTGAAACATAGAGTATTAGAGTTAAAATGTAGTCTTGTCTAGTTCATTTTGATAATTTTACCTTGTCCAGCTCATTACCATATGCAAAGAAATCGAAACATTGTGGAAAAGAGGAGAAATTGCTTTTACAGGCAAGTTCCTCTTTTGCCACAATGCTTTTGCATGTAAGAATCTTTTTTAAGTTTTTTTTTTCTGCAAATTTATTTCAAGGGATGACAAACTAATGGCAAGATGGTATTAAATTCTTATCAATGCAGTCAGGAGTGAAAAACCGAAGTGTTGGAAATTCAAGGCAGTGTTGGACAGAATATCCTGTTGAATATTTTGACAGTGTAGATTCAAGATCAGACTGCATTCTCTGTGCAGTCAGATCTTGATCAACATTTCAAACAAATCTTATTGATGCTCAGCACACTATTTAATCCTTTATCACAAAATGCCGCGATCCTGAGAAAGAAGGCTTTTGAAAACATTGTGAGAAAAGGAGAAAATGCTGGTTACCAGCATTTTCTCCTTTTTCTCACAATGTTTGCTACCCTATCAAAGACAAACTCCATCATTTTAGTTAACATTTAGATGGTCGTCTACAAATGCTTTCAATTTGGACTAGTCTACATTTTTCATTATATGGTAAAGAGTCAAGAGTTTAATGATTTTGTTGAGTTGATTTTCCATAGGTAGAGAATACCTAGAACACTTCTAGTGTTAGAGTTTTTCAGCGAAGCTGTATGTGCTGGTTTTTGACCAACATTTTGGTATTGGTAAAAAATGAATGAATAGAAACATGCGATTGGTCAAGAGAATGTTAATTCTAAGGGCCTCTGTGGTCAAAAATGTAGATATGTTTATTCTAAGAGCCCCAGCCTATTTGCTGGCAAATTTACGCCATCTATCTTTTTTACAGATATTTCTTGTTTCCAATACAGTATATTTGTACTGTCGGAAGGTATATTACATGTATGTGGTCCTTTTTCTGAAACATGTTCATGTTGTGATAAGACTGTTTAATGGCATTTGAATTCCTAGAGTGTTTTCTTCAACATTTACACAATTTATGTTACGAGAAAAAATCATTTTCAGTTGTTTTTTTTTTCCTCCAGATTTATAAGTACTAGCTAATTTTGAGGTGTTCTATTTTAGAACTGTTTGCAGGAATTTAGATAAGTAGGAAAACCTTTTTTGCAAAAGGGAAAAAACGCTCATTAAGAGCAATTCCCCTTTTTTGCCACAGTGTCTTCTTATGTACTGCGACACCTTCAGGACTGTCTCTTCACAAAGAAAAAAAAAATAAGTATTACTCTATGAGCTATGCTTCGTGTAAACAGGATTTAATACATCTGCAAAAAGTATTGACCCAAATCAGCCTGCGCAGTCCATGCAGGTTGACAGGAGTCAAAACTTTTTGCTATTTCTAAATTTTCTACCAGTGAAAGAACCATTCTACCTCATGAGTTGGTCTGTTGTCATGCAAAATGGATTTTTATAATTATGTGATGACTTGCTTGGTATAATGCATCTCGGAGATGCATTAAACCCCTTTTGCAAGAGTGCCACTCATGTTTTAGAAAACCGCAGTCCACTGAAGCAGAAAACTAAAGTATTGTTCAGTGTTCATGGAAAGTAGGAACTGACTTAATATTTTTCAAGTAAAAGTGCTACAAAGAAAATTTATTTATTTAACCCTTTACCAGACGCCAAAATTTTAGCCTTGTCCAAATTGAAAGCATTTGCAGACGGCAATTTCAATGTGGCTCAAATGGTGCAACGTTTCTTAGATAGGATAGAAAACATTGTGGGAAAAGGAGAAAATGCTGGTTACTAGCATTTTCTCCTTTTCCCACAATGTTTTCAAAAGGCTTCTTTCCCAGGGGCGTCAAAAGGCGGCAGTGTACGGTAAAGGGTTAATTCTTTTGTGTCACACTTACAAGATGTGAAATAAGCCTGTGTATTTATAACAGAATGTATATATATGAACACAGCAAGAACAACTTAACATCAAGTGCTTTTTTATTTCCTTTTGGAGGAATCATAGGAGAAAATGTGTGCTATTTTATGTTTTTTCTTTTGCTTTGTTAGAAATACTCTTTCCAATAAAATGAAATGTTCTTTTAACTCTTTACCAAACATCAAAATTTTAGACTGGACCGAAGTGAAAGACTTTGCAAACGACAATCTCATTGTAGCTCAAAAGATGATTTTTGTCTTAAACTCTTTGCCAAACGACAAAATTTTAGAGTACTCCATATTTAAAGCATTTGCAGTTGACAAATTAAATGTGACTTAACAATTGAAATTTGTTACGGGACGGGTAGAAAACATTGTGGGAAAAGGAGAAAATGCTGGTTACCAGCATTTTCTCATTTTCCCACAATGTTTTCAAAAGGCTTCCTTTTTAGGGTTGTTAAAAGTTGGGATTGTGTGGTAAAGAGTTAAAATGGAAAATAAAACATTGTGATGAAGAAAATGCTTGTTAATAGCATTTTCTCCTTTTCCCACAATGTTTTTTGAAAGCCTTCTTCTTCAGGTTGGTTAAAACTTGGGATTGTTTGTTAAAATGTTTCTCGATAGAGAACTAAATTATAGGGAAATATGTTTTGTCCATAATTACAACCCAGATATGACAGTGTGCCAAATGATCCGATGGTTAAACATGGGGAAGAAGGCTTTTGAAAACATTATGGGAAAAGGAAGAAAATGCTTTTGTTGAGAGTGTATAGATTAAGATTAGACTGAATAGAATGTGCATCTTGATCTTGATTTACATTGTCTGATATATTTTGTCAGACTTGTTTCCGGAAATAGCTGTGACTTTGCAGTATATAGATCATTCTTCTTGAATGAAGACGTTCCTTTCATGTAAATGAGTATATACCAGAGGATAAACTGTTTGGTTAAATTTATTTTACATTGGGAATAGACCACATGTGGAATTTGTTTGTTATTGGCATTTTAACTCTTTCAAGAATTTGTTTTACTTGCCATTTTCTGCTGTTTACCCTTGACCAAACGATCCCCAGTCTTAACGACCCTGGGAAAAAAGGCTTTTGAAAACATTGTGGGAAAAGGAGAAAATGCTGGAAATCAGCATTTTCTCTTTTTTTTTCCTGCAATTTTTTTCGACTCTTTCACAGAAAACTTTTATTAAGTGAACGACGTGTTATTTTTCGTCTGCAAATGCTATCAACACGGATGAGACCAAAATTTTGTTGTTTGGTAAAGGGATAAGGAGGGAACATTAGTTACATTTCAGAGATAATTTTTCAGGGTATTTTAGTCGTATGAATTTTTTTTAGAAAAAGTTCATCAACCATTTCTACCTCAATTTTTACAACAAAGTATCTTTTACAAACTAGTGCTTTTTGACAAATTTATTAGCCCTTAAGCTGCTAAGCGCGACTCAGTGACCTTTTGGGGACAAAGTAGATCAAGATCAGACTGCACAGAACTTGCAGTCTGATCTTTGATCTACTCTGTCCGATAAGGTAATTTTCTTTCCGGTAAAATCAACTTTGAAACCGCAGTGTTTTGGCTTTTAGCAATGAGTAGAAATTTGCGTTTCATTTATTCAGAAGCTTAAGTGTTAAGAACCATCTCAACCTAATACCCTAAGTGTTGGTCGTTTAATAGCTTCTGATCTTTTTCAATGCCACCGAAAAAGTTTCCATAGAGAGTATCAAGTGTAAGTATTAGTGTGTTACGGTCGACTTTTTCTCTGGCTCTATATTTTTAAGCACAACAGACAGTTGTTGAGGCCTTTAAAAATGAAAAGACTGACAAATCAGATGACAAATAAGAAGGCAAGGCTAAGCCATGGAGAGACACTTGTAGCAGACAGGAATGCCCTGGGCTGGGCTGGGCTATTCTCTAAAACGAGTGCGTACAAAAGCTGATGTTAAAGCCAAGACTTCAAGGTTTCCACCTGGCTACCAGCCTGCAAGGTATAGGGAAAATAGGTTGGACTTTCAAAGACCCGATTGAGAATAAGTTTGAGAAAAGTCGTTACGAGTTATGCCATCTTGAAATTCAAAACATGTTTTGGAGAGCGTATGAACTTACTACTTTGTGTGTTAATGGGTTCCTCTGTTATGGTTTGAACTTTGAAGTTTGGTATTTTAGTAACACTATTGTTTTGTATGTTGTTAGTTCAACTTGTATAGAGTCTGCCGGACAAAAATGGTATGAATTAGTAAAAACTGATATACATCTACAATTGACTTATTTATTTATATTTATTTTTGTCCATTTATTTGTCACCAGACAAAGTAACCCATATAAAACAACCCTGAATTTTAACAGCTCTAAGGATATAGGCTGTTGAAAACATGGTAGTAAAAGCGCAAAACGCAAATAACTGGAATTTTCTCCCTTTCCCACCATGTTTCTACATTTTCAGAGGTGTATTTCATCATTGGGGCAACACTTAATTAGTCACCGGCAAAATTTGGACAAGTGTAAAGTGTTGTCCTGTAGAAAAATAGTTCATAAGTTTTATTGGTACGGAATATTGCTGACCTCTAGATTTGGGAAAATTGTCATATTAACCCTTTACTAAATGACAAAATTTTGAAGTGGACAAAATTGAAAGCATTTGCAGACGACAAATCAAATGTATCTCATGATTTTTAGCTCACCTGAGCACAAAGTGCTCAAGGTGAGATTTTGTGACCGTGCTGTGTCCGGCGTCCGTCGTGCGTCGTCGGTCGTGCGGTCGTCAACATTTAACTTGTGTGCACTCTAGAGGCCACATTTCCCGCCAGATCCTCATGAAACTTGGTAAGAATGTTTGTCATGATAAAATCTTGGACAAGTTCGAAATTGGGTCACGTCGGATTATAAAGTAGGTCACGGGGCTAGATCTAAGGAAAACCTTGTGTGCACTCTAGAGGCTACATTTACAGCATGATACTCATGAAACTTAGTTAGAGTGTTTGTCTTGATAAAATCTAGAAAAGTTTGAAATTGAGTCATGTGGGGTCAAAAAGTAGGTCATGGGGCCAAATCTTAGAAAAAGCTTGTGTGCACTCTTGAGGCCAGATTTTCAGCCTGATAGGCATGAAACTTGGTCAGAATTTTCGTCCATATAAAATCTCGAACATGTTCGAAATTGGATCATGTTGGGTCAAAAAAGTAGGCCAGGGGACCAAATCTTAGAAAAAGCTTGTGTGCACTCTAGAGGCCACATTTTCAGCCTGTTAAGCATGAAACTTGGTCAAAATGTTTGTTTGGATAAAATCTCGTACAAGTTTGAAATTGGGTCATGTCGGATCAAAAAGTAGGTCACCAGGTCAAATCTTAGAAAAAGCCTATGTGCACTCTTGAGGCCACATTTTCAGCCTGTTACTCATGTAACTTGGTCAAAATGATTGTTTGGGTGAAATCATTGACAGTTTTAAAATTTGATGATGTCGGGTCAAAAAGTAGGTCACTGGGCAAAATCGTAGAAAAACCTTTTGTACACTCTAGAGGCCACATTTTCAGCCTGATAAGCATGAAACTTGGTCAGAATGTTTGTGTGGATAAAATCTTGGACACATATGAAATTGGGTCATATCGGGTCAAAAAGTAGGTCACTGGGTCAAAACTTAAAATAACCTTGTGTGCACTCTAGAGGCCACATTGTCAGCTTCATACTCATGAAACTTGGTCAGAATGTTTGTTTGGATAAAATCTCAGACAAGTTCGAAATTGGGTCATGTCGAGGGGGAGGGCAAAACTTAGAATAACCTTGTTTGCACTCTAGAGGCCACATTTTCAGCTTGATACTTATGAAACTTGGTCAGAATGTTTGTCCGGATAAAATCTTGCACAAGTTCGAAATTGGGTCATGTTGGGTCAAACAGTAGGTCACCAGGCCATATCTTAGAAAAAGCCTGTGTGCACTCTAGAGGCGACATTTTCAGCCTGATACTCATGAAACTTGATCAGAATGTTTGTCTGGATAACATCTTGTGTAGTATACTGGTCTATCCCACAAATGATTTAAATGTATAGCTTGTGTTTGTATAAGGGGACACTTATACTGCCTTGCTATAGAGCTAGCTTCTGTAGCGACATGGTACAGCGTTCGCCTTGGGATCTAGAGGTCCTGGGTTCAGTTCCCGCCTCGAGAGGTCATCTGTCGGAACTGTTACTCTTGCACAAATTTGCAATTGGGTCAAGTCAGGTAAAAAAGTAGGTCACGGGGCCAAATCTTAGAAAAACCTTGTTTTCATTCAGACGTCCACATTTACAGCCTTATACCCATGAAACTTTGTCAGAATGTTCGCCTGGATGAAATCTCGGAAAAGCATGATATCGAGTCTTTTCAGGTCAAAAAGTAGGTCATCAGGCCAAATCCTAGAAAAACCTTTTGTGACTCTAGAAGCCACATTTTGAGCCAGATTAGAAATTCAAAAATAGGCTAAACCAGTCAAAAAGTAGATCACTTACACTTGTGCGCTTTACATCATCACACACAGGATTTTTTCAGCCTTATCAACCCTAGATGACCTTACTCAGGTGAGCGGTTTAGGGCCAATGGCCCTCTTGTTAGCTCCACTGCCCAAAGGCCAGCGAGTTTATGCGATATCCCCGTGTCCGTTGTGCGTCCGTCCGTCCGTTTGTGCGTTAACCTTTATTTCAAACATCTTCTCTGATACTACCCATCCAATTCTGACCAAACTTCACACTTTAAAAAATTTGACTCTTGTAAAAATTCTGGTTGCCATGGCAACAAAACCGAAAAATATTGGAAATCTTCTTATCTGAAACCATAAGGCCTCGGGTTGCCGAATCTAATACACTTCTGCCAAGAGTCTCAAATTATAGCCCTGAGGTCAAAATTGACCCCGCCCCAGGGGTCACAAGTTGCACTAGGGCTTATATAGTGAAAACTTTAAAAATCTTCTGGTTCTTAACCACAAGGCCTAGGGCTACAAAATTTGGCATGTAGCTTTATGTAATAGACCTCTGTCAAGAGTCTTCAAATTGTAGCCCTGGGGTCAAATTTGGCCCGGCCCCGGGGTCACATGTTTTACTCCGGCTTCTATGGTGAAAACTTTAAAAATATCCTCGTTCCTAACCATAAGGCCCAGGGCTACTAAATTTTGCATATAGCTTTATCGTGTGGGACTCTCCTAAGATTATTCAAGTGATAGCCCTGGGGTCAAGTTTGGCCCCGCCCTGGCAGTCAGAAGTTTTACCTGGCTTATATAGTGAAAACTTAAAAAATCTTATTGTTCCTGACCGCGATCTACAACTGCAATACTTTGTCAGTTCTATCATCTAGAAGGCCTCTTCCAAAATTGTTCAAACTAACGCCGTGGTGTGAAAATTGGCCCCAACCCTGTTGGTTATAACTTTAACCCTTATCCTGCTAAATAAATAAAATGAATCTTCAAACCGACAGTATAAACCCAACTTTTCATATTTCAATGGTATTGTTTAAAGAAAAGATATCTACTTATCGGACAGTGTAGATCCAAGATCAGACTGCACGTTCTGTGCAGTCTGATCTTGATCTTCGCTGTCCGCAAATGGTCAGTGAGTCGCGCTCAGCAGCCTAGGGTTTAAAATGTGCTTACAGACTGAAAATTCAAAAAATCTTCTTACTCCTTAGTCCTTACCATCAATCCTAGAGCTACCAAAGTTAGCACATAGTTCCATCTTGTGGTTCACTTCTGAATTTGCTCAAATTTAGCTCTGGGATCGAAATTAGCCCTGCCTCAGGGGTCTTCATGTTTTACAAGGGCTTTATATTGAGGAAAATTTGCAAACCTGGGTCCATATTCACCAACCATTCTTACGAACATTCTTTGTCTGATTCTCCAAGATTTTCCAAGTTTGAAAGTAACACAACTTCTGATTGGCTAAACAATTTGGTTTGGCCAATCAGAAGGTGTGTTACTTTCAAAGTTGGAAAAATCTGAAGACTAAGACAAAGAATGTCCCTAAGAATGGTTGGCGAATACGGACCCAGTCTACCTCATGATTCTGTCAGTGATGAAACAAAAATGGATTTTATGGATCAATAATTTTGTGTTGACTTGCTTGGTATAGTGGATCACGGGGATGCATTAAACCTTCCTTTTGCCAGACTATGGCTCAATTTGTTTTGCTCTATAACTGTAGAACAAAGTTATTTTATAAGTTTTGTGGAAACTTACACTCATATTTATTCGATACAAATTTGCCTTTTAGTAAGTTTACAGGAGCAAACAACGATCAGACAAGTTTTGATCAAATCGCATAAAGTGTCAAACTCATAGCATAACCCTTTGTCGTTGAAAAAATATCGTTCGTAGATTGAAGTATCTTTCGGCGTTCAGAAGATCCGAATGTCCAATCTGTGGTTGTAGTACTTTATACAAACCGTGTCTTAGAGATGCATATTGTTCAAATTCAACTCATTACGCCGTGCAGTGCTAATTTTCTCTTTCATGAGGTAACGAGTTGAACGACAAGCCAGGTCAGATGTCATGTTGAAATACAAATAGAAATGTCAAATACATCTGTTTTTGAATAGCAATGATAAATAATGTACCACAAATGTTTTTTTTTTAGATTTCCCAGGAATAAAGCCAAACTTTGTTAATGATTTTGATGGCCGTAATGATATAAAGTGAAGAGGTAAATCCGAACTGTTTTGGGCTTCAATAAGCAATCTTTACTATCATCTAACTGCCCTTAATTTCAGTATCTTTGAGATAAGCATATAGTACCGTCATTGGACAAAACTTTGCGACATACACTTCATTTCTTAACCCTTATCCAGCTAAATAAGTTAAACGAAACTTTTAAGCCGAGAGTAAAAACCTAAATGGTGCTAGTTCGAATTTGTCTTTTGGAGAGAAATGTCTCCTTACCGGACAGTGTAGATCCAAGATCAGACTGCACGTTCTGTGCTGTCTGATCTTGATCCAAACTGTCGACAAAAGGTCAGCGAGACGTGCCTAGCAGCCGAAGGGTTAAACATTGCTGACCCTGACCTAGTCATCACAACTTGGCCGCTTCCGTAACTACATCTAATGTCGTCCGTATCAAGGTTTCCATCTTAAAATACTTTTAAAATACTTTCAGTCACATGATGTGAAACATTGTTGCGCCAAAATCATTAATCAACAACAGCAACAACTACAGTGGAGTTACTGATATCTTTCAATCCATCGGTGAGAACTGCGACTGAAATTGATAAATCACCGTGCTAAGAAAATGAATTTACAACGGACATGTATTTAGAAAGGCGTCCTCTTAAAATTCTGACTCGTGTATTTCTTTTAGTGGAGTTTTATTCTTTTACGAGCAGTGAAGCGGTCTTTTTTCCGGCGAAGAAATGAAAGGAATAATTGATTAGAGCCCTTCGTAATTCGGCCAAGGGATCACTCGTCACAACTCGGCTGATTCCGTAACTGCACCCAACCTCTTCTGTTTTCATTTTACTTACAGTCACATGACCTTAGATCTGGCACTGCCCTTGAAAACCATTAATTAACGACAACATCACCTACATTGAAGCTATTCACAACTATGGATTGTCTGTAAAAACAGCCAACGCAATTGATAAATCGCGGTATAAATCAATTTACAAACTATCTGTCACCAGCAGAGAATTTAGAAAGATTTAGAAAAAAAATGTGATTCTTGTATTTTTTAGCGGTGTCTTATAATTTTACGAGCAGTCCAGCGGTCTATTTCCTGCAAAGAAATGTATGTAAACTTAGCGTATGTGAATAATAACGTTTGTAATATAGCCGAGTGATTTGATCAACGGATTGCCAACGTTTGCCGAATGACCCCGACCTAGATTTGCGTGTTAGTTCAATTGTCAAAATTGATGACCGTCAGTGTATTTGAGATTCTTTAAAATTATTTTTCTAACTTCTTTAAAGCGGTTAAGTGTACTCAGTAGCAAAAATTACCTACCTTAATGCCAGTAAGATAAGGCTAGGCAAAGTGTTCGGGTTCTATTTGTAGATATATCGGCCGAAGGTGAAGTATTCTGTCGGATGCCTCGGTCTGTCTATCTGTATTTACCCCTCGCTACAAAACTCCGACTTTTAACGACCCCGAGAAAGAAAGCTTTTGAAACCATTGTGGGAAAAGGAGAAAATGCTGGTAACCAGCATTCGCTCCTTTTCCCACAATGTTTTTTTTTTTAACCTTCCCAAAACGAATTTCGATCTTTGAGTAACATTTGTTTTGTCGTGTGCAAATGCTTTCCATATGGACTAGTCTAAAATTTTGTCGTTTGGTAAAGAATTAAGTGTCCCGGATAGGCGCCTTCGTTGTATATTTCTGGTTCGCATTATTTACTCTTGGTTGCAGCTTGATTGTTGTAACGGCAGGAAAAGGGTGTATCAAGCGTCTTACGGAACGCTCCAGAAATGCCAATTCCGTACCTACATCTAACCTCGTCCGTATAAAGAAGGCTTCCATTTTGAATTACCTATCACACGATCTCAAACATGGCGGCGCCCTTGTAAATCGCTTAGCAACGACATGAACAACCACGGTGAAGTTATTCACGTCTATCGATCTGTCGATGAAAGCTCCCAACAGAATTGATAAATCACATTAAGAATTGAATGTACAAACTGTTTGCCGACGGAAAAATTCTTAGAAAGATATTGATAGGAAATTATTGACTCATGTTTTGTTTTTTAAGAGGAGCCTTACAATTTCAATAACGGTAAAACAGTGTACTTCCGGAGAAGAAATGTACCGTGCAGGTGCATATCAAACTACGTGATACAGCCGAGGCATTCGGCATACCTCGGGTGATCCGGTGATCAAATCCCTCGGCTGTATCACGTAGCTTGATATGCACCTACACGGTACATTTCGCACATCTCCGGAAGCACACCGCTTTACTGTTATTGAAATTGTAAGGCTCCTCTTTAGAAAGAACGCATGAGTAAATTTTCCATTGTTATCTTTCTAAGAGTATTTCAGTCGGCAAACAGTTTGTACATTCAATTTTTAGCGTGGTTTATCAATTCCGTTAGGAGCTTTCATCGACAGATCGATAGAAGTGAATAACTTCACAGTGGTTGTTCATGTCGTTGCTAAGCGATCTACAGGGGCGCCGTCATGTTTAAGATCATGTGTTTGGTAGTTCAAAATGGAAGCCTCCGTTATACAGACGAGGTTAGATGTAGTTACGGAATCGGCCGAGTTGTGACGAGTGACAGCCGAGGGACTTGTTTACCGGATCACCCGAGATATGCCGAACGCAGAAATGCACGTGTAGGTATATTTGCCACAGAGACATGACAGAAATGATGTTGAAAACGAGTTGCTTTCGTTCTTGTTTAGTACTTCACTGCTTTCTTTTTGTAAAATCACTGCACTGGATCATTTAATACTGTATTATAATATCATTTACTTATGGATAAAACTTGTTTAAAGGCCTTATATCTGCCCAAAGCAGACATTAGAGTGGTAGAATGCATTTAGATTTATTAAATCAAACCATTTAAAAGCGTGGAAATTATTATTATAATTTGACAATGTTTTATTGTGCGGTCGGTCCAAGTGTAAGTTGTTGGTTGGAAAATTTATTTTCAAATCAGATAAAAAGAAAACAAAAGATAGAGCAACCTGGCAGCTTTTAACCTAATTTTAGATTTCGTTTTTCTGTCAACGCCTAACAAATGGACCGACCGTACAATAATAGATTGTCATCTTTATATACCTGTAAGTTTTCCGGGTTAAATACATGGGTCGCACGTGGCTAAAATCACACACGACGGAAAAAAAATCCGTATTCCACTGAGTGGAATACGGCTCCAGATATGGTATGATGACGTCACACTGTATCCACGTGAACACGGCAGCCATTTGGATTGTTTTATATGTTAACACAATGGGCGTTGTGGAAATAATACTAAATAAAATTCATCCGCCATTCATGAAAAAAAGATGTTAACGCCTACTAAACCAATTTTTCTTATAACCATGCTTCGTTTTCGAATAAAATTGTCACTAAATGCATATATTTTGGTTTTTGGTAGTTTAGGTATATAATAAATGTAGTTGTAGTGTGTTTCCTAGATCTACATACATGTACTTTCAAATGGTATGTATGATTTAGATTTGAATGCATTTTGACACCTACTTTGTTTACTTTTGGCAGCTATAGGGCCTTTAAAGTAAACAGTTGAAAAGAACGCTAAACACCAAACAGCCGAGTAACAAAGAATTAACCAAACGTGCACGTGTCTGTTAAGAGAAAAAGGTCAGGGTTAGATACATTCTCTTGGTTTGGGACAGGTAAATTACTTTAGATTTATGAATTGGGAAACATGAAACCATTTGAGAGGACGCAGCAAACCATATTCTATTTCAAACAAGAAAGGTAATTTATAGTTTTCGAAACCGAAGTCGTGATGTCATTTGTGTTTTGCTCAGGCCAAGTCGTTGACGAATAGAATTGAACCATCTTCTTTGAAAAGGGGCTTAATGCATCTGCGAAAAGTATCGACCGAGGTCAGCCTGCGCAGTCCGCGCAGGCTGACCTAGGCCGAAACTTTTCGCTTTTGGTCAATTTTCTGTATGTCAAAAGACCAGTCCACCCCATGATTCAGTCGGTTGTTATACAAAAAGGATTTTATGGATCCATGATTATGTTATGGCTTGCTTGGTATCATGGATCACGGAGATGCATTAAGCCCCATTTTGCCAGTGCATGGCTCAGTTATTTTTTCGATTCCACTGGAAAGCAATTCGCAATTTTACAGTTTAATTCAATACTACCGAGGGAAGGGTTTTAATTTTGTCTAAAAGTTGTTGGCAAGGTCCTTAACAAGCACCTGGCCGGAATATACAGTCGGTTAAAGTGTTAGTCGCTGGCAGAGAAATTAATTTCAAAACTAGGTTAAAACCTGCCAGGTCGCTGCTCTATGTTTTGTGTACTTTTTATCTGATTTTAAAATTTATTTTTCTGCCAGCGACTAACACTTGGACCGACCACACAGTAACAGATTGTCATCTTCACGATATTTTCCATACTTTTAAAGGGTACGACTTAAATTTAAATGCGTCTTAATACCTGCATTGATTTTTTTACCCGCTTTAAATAGAGCCTTTGATATAAACCAGAGCTCCAGATAGAGGGGGTAATTTTGATTTCAAAATTGAAAATACTAATCACTCTCCCCTAAACCCTATGTTATGTCATCTCATCGAGACGATTCTGAGTACCCACAACATAGGGTTTGGAAGAGAAATAATGGATTTAGAATACTGTCTTTTATCTGGAGGTCTGTAAACCATAGATAGAGTAGATGATATCATGTACTGAAATTCAAATAACTTATCGATGGAATTGTAGGTATTATGTACTGGTATTAAAATAACCTACCGATAGACTAATAGATATCATGTACCGGTATTCAAATAACCTTTTAGTAGAATAGTACATACCATGTCTTGGTATTCATATACAAGTAACTTATCGATAGAATAGTAGGTATCATCTACTCATATTTATATACATGTAACTTATCGATAGAATACTTACATATCCGGTACTGGTATTGAAATAATTTATCGAAAGTATAATAGATATTCATTAATGAAATTCTTAAACCTTTTCGGTAGAATAGTAGATTTTGTGTACTGATATTCATATCACTTAATCGATTGCATGGGAAATAATATGAATGGTAAAATACATGAACACAGCACAGTCATATGTTTTAACGACCCTGGAGATGGAAACATTGTAGAAACTGGGAAAAATGCTGGTAATCAGCATTTCTTTTCCCATAACGTTTTCTATCTTTTCAAAGACAGAAACCACTATTAGGTTTATTCTGTCACCTGCAAATGCTTTTAACTTGGGTAAGTCTAAATTTCATCGTCTGGTACAGGGTTGACACTTTCTTTTGAAGCCGATTATCCGGACAACAAGTGTAATTAAGCTAACACTCCGAAGATAATTTGTGCCATTGAGAAAGTGAAAAAAAATGTAAGTTTGAAAAGGAATCGTATAATAACCGGTCCAGGGTTTAAGATATAAACGTGAAAACAATGTTTTTGAAAATAATTCAAGAATAAGCTACACTCTTTTGTAACTGCAAAAGTACATGTTTCCGGTGTATACTTTGCCGGAAGCATGATTTTGACCTAGATAAAGAGAGTAGCCCTAAGCTCTGAAAAACAGTACACTCCTTCAGGTGGTTTGAGGACATTGACAGAAATAAACCAGTTGTCAACAAAATTAGAGGTACAGATTCACAAATCTCTACTAAATATGGTCGGGCGGTTTGAGGAAACATTCAAACAATTTTTATCTAGATAATAGTAACAATTAACTAAATTAAGTTAACTAGGTCAGCATGTAACGCAAACATGATCAATTGATGTGTAATATTTTCCGCCATACACATTAGTGCAAAAAGGTAACGTTGCTAAAATACTCGTAACGTGGCTAAAATACTCGAGCAGAACAGAGCTACGCGGATCGATGCCGATATGAAGCTACCAATTATAATTTTTTTGATTTTTTAGAACTTACCTTTTAACAAGTTTGCTCGTACTCAGAAATTTAGCTGACCACTGTGAAGGATAACCCTTTACCACACAATCTCGAATTTTAACAACTTTGAGGAAGAAGCGTTTTGAAAACATTGTAGAAAACGGCGAAAATGCTGATATCTAGCATTTTCTCCCTTTCCGAACAATGTTTCTCTGGCTTTCTATGATGATTTTCTCCATTCGAGCCACAATAAATTTGTGATCTGCAAATTCTTTGGATTTGGAAAAGTCCAAAATGTTCTCCTATGGCAAAGGGTTAAGCAATATCGTATCCTGTAGGTTATTATGTTCTTGCAAATTTGAAGGGTAAGCTGACAGTTCGTGAAAGGATTCTGTTTTGTGATTTGTTTTTCAAAGATATTAGTCTTTTTGGATAAAAGTCAGGCGCTCACAGCAGAGCTTCGTGGGTGAGATCCCATACAGGGCGGAATCAACATTTTTTGAACTACCCACCACCTCGGCGCTTCTTGAAAACAAAAGCAGGGCCCGTAATCACCAACAGTTCTAAACTGAATTCTTAGCCTTATTCTAAAATTAGAAAGTAAAGCAATTTCTGATTGGCTAAACCGTTCTAGCCATGCGCTGTGAAAAGGGGGTAGTTGGTGAATGGTTTTGTTTCTAGGAGGGAAATCTCGCTAGAGATTTATTTAGGTTGCGAAAAATCAGTTTTACTATGCATTTGAGCGGAGCTATGGCAAAACGGGTTTTGATGCATCCCCCAAAAAAAATTCATCGCAGAATATTATGGGTCTATAAAATCCATTTTGTCTAACAACCAACTGAGTCATGCGGTAGAGTGGTCATTTGACAGACAGGAAATTGACAAATAGCAAAAAGTTTCGACCCGTGCCGGCCTACGTGGACAACATTTAACCACCTTTTCAAATAGCCTAGCTAATTTCTTATACTTTTTCCTTTTCAAACAGCCTACTGCAAGGAACAGGCAAGCATATATACTAACGACATAGTGGTCAGATAGGCTCATTCAGTGAGCAAATAGGCTTTGGAATGGCCAAACCAACTGTGATTCTATATTTGTGGACAGTTAGATAAGGTTAGACTGCATTAAAGATAATAAAATGCCATATGTTTTCGTATGTCTAAAATAGCCTGTACAGTAATAGGTAAGGCTTTAACCCTTTCAGCGCCATAGGCGAAAACAGGGATTTTTGCGGATGGCATAGATCAAGATCAGACTGCACAGAACGTGCAGTCTGATCTTTGATCTATACCTTCCGCTTGTTTGGTCAAGCCTATATGATAAAAATCTTCCGGAGACTCAGTGGATTCTATTTACAGCCATCATTAGAGGCCGAGTTTTTTTATTTGGCGCCGAAAGAGTTAAAGAAAAAAATGTGCATCTGGTTTTCGTTTGAAAATCGGTCAAAGTAATCACTCTTGCTATACCTACCTATTATTACTTGTTACGCGTGCAGAGTGACTCGAAAATGTACTTTAACACATGAATGTATAGTTATGACATTTTACGGCCCCCGACTGTAACAGCTTTTTTGGAAAACTTTGCGGGAAAAAGCGCAATTACTGGTAGCAAGCATTTGCTCCTTTTCCCACAACGTTTTTCAAATAGTTGATAAAACGATATTATACATTTCTCGTAAATAATTGTCGTTCGTATCCTAATTCGTCGTATGTTTTGGTAAGTTTAACCCTTTCCCAAACGACAAATTTTGGACTGGTCCAAACTGAAAGAGTTTGCAGACGGCAATTTTAAATTTGATGAAAATGGCAGAAAGTTATCAAAAAGGGTAGAAAACACTGTGGGAAAAGGAGAAATTGCTCATTACGAGCAATATCTCCTTTTCCCACAGTGTTTTCAAAAGACTTGTATTGCAGACACGTGAAAACCAGGGCTTGTTTGGGAAAGGGTTAACAAACAGCCTGTACCATGATGGGTTAACTTGTCACATCGCTCCCAGTAACTGGGGCGAATCGTTTTACGTGCGGGCCTTTGTCCATCGTACACATAAACAGTTTAATTAGCATGTAATAATTAGTGTTTTAAAGGGACAATCACTTCTGTGAAAACCACAAAATAGCGGAGCGACCGCCATGCATGAGTACATGAGTCCGAAATTCTCTTTGCCCGCTAGTCATACTTGTCAAATTTGACAAATTTATATTACATCCACACTGCATACTTAAATAGATGGCCGTAATTTTTTTTTTTCATGAAAACAGATCTATCAAAATTTGTCACCTAGACCTTCGGTTCTAGTAAGTGTGTCAACTATTTTGACCGACATTTGATACTTCTTTTTATACAGGGTTCAGCCCGACATTGTTTCGATGTTAAACCGGAAGTGCTAGATGCATCACCATCGGTAAAATTTATTTCGCCGCGATTAAAAGCAGGTCTGTAAAATTTTACGCCTGCAGACGAATTTTTTTACTTTTTACTGCTTATCAGTTTTGAAAACAGTTGGACCAAAGGAGAAATGATCGTAAAGATCGTAACTACTTCTTTCGCAACCAAGTCTTGCACTTGTGTTCAAGTCTTTAGTCATTAAGTTTAGTTCATGCCAATAGTCAATAAAAGTTTGGCTATTTTTTTATAATTTACAAACGTGTGTCAGGATGTTGTGAGATAACACTGTTCGTGGAATTCATTTAAGTTCTATTTGTTGAAAACGTCATTACTGCCTTAAGATGTTATACAATATAACTGCAGCAATGTTGCAAAAGACGCTCGAGAATATAGTTTAAGTAAACAATTGATCCGTATGGTTAGTTGAATGCATCTACGAAAAGTCTCGACCGATGACAGCCTGCGCAGGCTGACCCAGAACGATCATTGTTGCTATGGATAATATTTCTGCATGTCAAGCGCCATTATACCTACCGATTCAGTCGGCTTTCAGGCAAAATAGACCAATGAATATTATGCGATGTGTTGCTTTGTATAATGCATTAGAAGATGCATTAAACTCCCTTTCCCGGAGTTCTGCTCAATTTGATGTCACAGTAACTAGATTTTGGTTACAATTTTTTATTTCTTCATTTTTTTTTTTTTGAATTTTGAATCACTTTTTACTCTTCTTACTAAATTTGTCAATTCTAAAACCTTGGATGTTGAGGAAAAACTGCCGGTATTTCAAGTTTATGAATTCTTTATGGATAAGTCTACACAGAGATGGCAGTGTCGGACGCTTATCCCTCAATATTTACTAAGTTCTTTGTGCTTGAAAAGCAGATCTAAATTTGAAACAATAGAGTTCTTTCTACAAGCCAAATATGGTAATTTCATTCACACAGAAGTAATATTATTCGGGTCAAATTTGAATTATGTGAATTATGATCCGAATACGCAATGAGTAGGTCAGTGTAAGATGAATTATGGGTAACTGTGTAACGACTTGGAAACTGACGGATGTATAACGAATTGTGAAGCCCGCGCATTTAACAGTGACAATTTTGGTAGATTTCGTCTCATGGACTAGGTGGCAAAGGCACTTGGGCTTTTTTTCTTGGGGGGTGGGGGGGGGGGGGGGGGAGGGGAGAGGGATTCGCCATATACATATGAGCCATGCTCTGGCAAAATGGGGCTTAATATATCTCCGTGATAGATGATACCAAGCAAGTCATCAGATAATTATGGATCCATAAAATCCATTTTTGTCTACCAACCGACTGATCCATGAGGTACACTGGTCATTTGACATGCAGAAAATTGACAAATAGCGAAAAGTTTCGGCCCAGGTCAGCCTGCGCAGTCCGCTGACCTGGGTCGATGTTTTTCGCCGATGTATTAAGCCCCCTTTTCCCAAAGCACGGCTCATATATATGAGCTGCGCTCCGTGAAAAGGGAGCTTAATGCATCTGCGAAAAGTATCGACCCAGGTCAACCTGCGCAGTCCGCGCAGGCTGACCTGGATCGAAACTTTTCGCTGTTAGTCAATTTTCTGTGTGTACAAGGACCATTCTACCCAATGATTGAGTCAGTTGTTAAAAAGTAGCCATTATGGATCCATAATTACATTATGTGATGGCTTGATTGGTATTATGCATCACGGAGGTGCATTAAGCCCCCTTTTGCCAGAGCATGGCTCACATAATTGAGCGGCGCCCTGCCACCTTCATAGAGCATTATATCAAGCAAGTTATCGCATGATTCGGACTCACTTTAGGACGGTCCTTTTACAGGCAGAAAATTTACTATTAGCAAAAAGTTTTGATCAGGGTCAGTCTGCACGGACTGCGCAGGCTAACCTGAGTCGATGCTTTTAACCCCCCCTTCACAGAGCACGACTTATATATAATATTTACCAAATGGGAGCAAGTAGCTGATGTAAGATACGCAATTCGGGTATAAGACAACACAGCGAATTTTGTCAAAGCACATTTGCGCAGGAACTCATTCACAGCGACAAAAAAAGCAGGCCTATGTCTATCTTTCTGTTAGAGGAAACCTACAGACACTTTCTACAAATGGTCATGAAAAAAGAAAGAGTAAAAATAAATTCTTCTTTGAAAAGCACAAGACTCTGATTGCACTGTCTTTATTGTCGACCCTGTATGTAGAAATGGGTGCTATCTTTGGCATTCGACGGCTGAGATCCAGATCGATCTTCCCATGTTCTAATGAAATTTAGACAATATTACCAAGATCGTACGGAAGGACGCTCAAATACAACGAAAGCACCTAGCTGGCAGATTATTTTGGCTTAGCTTTATTAGGCGTTTGGAGGTTTCTTTAAACCTTTTACCACACAATTTATGGTGTTAAGACATGTTCAAAGTCAATTGCGGGATAACCAATAATCGTAACGAAGCAAATGTGCGAACCGGTCACACAGGACCACAATACATATGGCCAGGAAGACATGTTCAAACTGATGCATCCGACGTAATGACGAATTAGTACTCCCACACAAAACATACTTCCTGGCCCAAGTTCTTCGTAGAAAATGTACTCCCCAGCCCATATCCTACAAAGGAAATATACTCGCCGGTCCACACCCTACGTAGAAAGTATACTCCCCGCTCCATTGTTCTTCGTAGAAAATGTACTCTCCAGTCCATGTTCCACATGGAAAAAAACAAAAACTCCCCGGTCCATATCGTATTCTACGTAGAAAGTGTACTTCCAGGTCCATATTTTACGTAGAAAATGTACTCTTAAGTCAATATTCTACATAGAAAATGTACTCTCCAGTCACTATTCTAGATAGTGTGCACCCCGGTTCATATTCTACATAGAAAGTGTACTCCCTGGCCCATATTCTATGCAGAAAATGCACTTTCCAGGCCGTATTCTACAAAGAAAATATACTCCCTGGTCAATATTCAACATAGTGGACGCCCTTGCCCATATTCTATGTAGAATATGGACTGGGCAGCACATCTTCTGCGGAAGTTCATTATTCGTCAGTACATCGTCATTTCAATACAAATTTGCTTCAAACTTTACGTGTTATTTCGTACATGCAAACACTCAGGCCTTAATCTTACCAATCTTATATGCATATTACACAGCTATTTGTATGGGGAAGCAGCCTGGGTTCCAGTCTGATCAGTTTTTCTTTCTATTTATTCTGACGTTACTTCGTCAAAGAAAAGACAATTACGAAACAGATACATGTATTAACCCTTAGGCTGCTAAGCGCGACTCACTGACCTGTTGCGGACGGTATCGATCAAGATCAGACTGCACAGAACGTGCAGTCTGATCTTGGATCTACACTGTCCGTTACGGAGATATTTTTTTCTCCAAGAGATAAGTTTGAAATAGAATTATTCCTGTTTTTACTATCGGCTTAAAAGTTTCATTTAAGTTATTTAGCAGGAAAAGGGTTAACCAATAATTGCATCAGATCTAGATAGACCGTGATAAGGGTTGGTGCTTATAAAACTTTTCATGCTCAACTAATCTGAGCATGAACTGTCAGAAATCATACAGAATTGATTAGATACAATTCACAGAGCAACATTTTAACTTTTCAAACTTCACTTTACTTCTTCTTAATCCTTAAGCTGCTAAGCGTGGCTCACTGACCTTTTGCGGACAGTGTAGATCAAGATCAGACTGCACAGAACGTGCAGTCTGATCTTTGATCTACACTGTCCGATGCGGTGTTTTCTCCCCGGTGAAATCAACTTTAGAAACGCAATATCTGGAGTTTTACACTATTGCCGCGGAGTGGAAATACGTTTCATTTATTTAGCAGTTTAAGTATTTATAAATGAAAGTCTTTTATTTTTTCATGTTCGAACTTGTAGAAGCAGAAATGAAATTAGAAGTTTAAGCACAGGCTCAGTTGAGCATGAATCTAAGTAAACAGTTGAGCCGTACTCTTTGTATGGGTAGTTGAATGCATCTGCGAAATATGTCGACCCATGTCAACAAGCGCTGGCTGACCCGGGAGGAAACTTTTTGCTATGGATAAAATTTATGCATGTCAAAGCACCATTCTACCCACTGATTCAATCGGATTTAGACAAAACTGCATGCTTATATCCATCTTGCTGTTAGACAAAACCTACAGAGTTTCTCTACAAACGGCCCCCCGAAAAGTTTTATAAGGATGGGCCAAGGGGACCGCGATAAGGAATGGTTAACACTTAAGCTGCTGAATAAATGAAACGCAATTTCTACTCAATACTAAAAACCCAAACATTGCGGTTTCAAAGTTGATTTCACCGGACTGGAAATACCGTATCGGACAGTGTAGATCAAAGATCAGACTGCACGTTCTGTGCAGTCTGATCTTGATCTACACTGTCCGCAAAAGGTCAGTGAGTCGCGATTAGCAGCTTAAGGGTTAAGTTAGTATCGGCTCCTGGACCACGATTTGGGAGGTAGGGGCGAGGGCTCTATGTTAGATGCGTTTACTCTGCACTGACAACAAAATTATAGACTGGTACATTATGAAAAGCATTTACAGACGAAAAGTAAAATGGGACTTAACTGATGAAAGTTGTCTAAGACAGAGTAGAAAACGCGGGAAAAGGACGAAATGCTGGTTACCTGCATTTTCTTCTTTTCCCATTTTGTTTTCAACAGCCTTCTCGCTCGGAGTCGTTAACTGTTAGGCTGCTAAGCGCGACTCACTGACCTTTTGCGGACCGCGTAGATCAAGATCAGACTGCACAGAACGTGCAGTCTGTTCTTGGATCTACACTGTCCGATAAGGAGACATCTTTCCTCCAAAAATACCTTTGAAATGGGAGAATTTAGGTTTTTACTATCGGATTGAAGGTTTCATTTCTTTTATTTATCAGGATAAGGGTTAAAACTTGGGCTTGTTTGGTAAGGAATTTAATTGTGTATCACTTGGGTAAAGCCATGACGGAACTATGACGGCACGAATAAGTGTACACGATGTCGCGAGTCGTGACATAAATAACATGCCACTAAAACTTGCTTATAAAAATAATCCCATAAATCTATTTACCTCGGCCATTACAGAGTTCGTTAACATTTTGTTCTTCACCCATAGAGTACTAAATAAAAAGGAGAAAACACACATTTTAAGAAGTGGAAACAAAAAGCCTGCAATATGCGGTTTGAGAGCTGTTTTGGGAGCAAGAATATATTATCAGTAGATATTGTAGCAATCGCTCTACAGTCTCATCTTGGTTTTTCACGGTCTCCAAAGATCGCCAAGTCGACCTTAGAATTTTCAATGTTACGATGTTAATATACGATTCACAATAGTTCATTTGTCAGGTTAATAACCGATCGTGTGCAAAATACATGTGCCAAACCTGTTGTGAACCTACCACTTGACAAAACAGTCCTCGGCAAACCCTGGGTGAT
Organism: Tridacna gigas; assembly: GCA_945859785.2. Taxonomy (NCBI): domain Eukaryota; kingdom Metazoa; phylum Mollusca; class Bivalvia; order Cardiida; family Cardiidae; genus Tridacna; species Tridacna gigas. The sequence goes on from OX244029.2 coordinate 70,528,915, forward strand.
CCGTTGGTCAAGTTCCTCGGCTCTGCATCAAGTTGTTTGATATTCAGATATACCATACATTGCTTCGAAAGAAAAAGACCGCTTTGGTGATCGTAAAATCAAGACTCCGCTTAAAAAGAAGATTTGAGTCACATTTGCAGTCGTTCAAAATACATTTCCGTTGACAATTAGTAATTATTTTTCGTTTACTTGAATTAGTAAAGTCTCGTTGGCAGTTTTCACTGAGGTATTGATAGATGTAAATAACCTAACTGTAGCTGCTTTTGTTGTTAATGCTATTTGTTATAGGCGCCGCCATGTTTGTGATCACGTGACTGAAAGTAGTTCCGAAGGAAACTACGAACGGGATTCAGTTACGGAATCGACCGAGATCTGCCGGGTGAACCAACCCTTTAACGCCTGGCTCTCGCAGCCCAGTTATTAGCCTGGTCAGTAAAATGAAGACTGGATACCAAGATGATCCTGGATGTTTTTACCCTTTGCGAAAGTTTACATTTTCACACCATCGATGTTGCCTCGGTTTAATAACGGTCAAGCCCCATTCCCACTGACACAGTTTCGTCCCCTGTTTCTCTGCGGTGAAAGGTAGCCGGTAAACCGGGATAAAAGCGGATGCTTTATCCTCATATACTCGATGTTCACCCGGCTTTTGCCTGGTTAGGAAGCTTTGTCGTATCGTATGGCCCTGCATTTTTTTCAGGATAAGTACGGATTTGGGACCGAGGACTTACGTTTGACTCAGTTGAAGGAGCGGCTGACTTTAAATTTGTTAGCGCGAACCCCGTCACGGCACTCATTTTCTGTAATCGCAATAAACATGAACCATGCTCCGTGAAAAAGCTGTTTAATGCATCTGCAAAAAGTATCGAATCAGGTTAGCCTGCGCGGACAGCGGCGCAAGCTGACCTGGTCGAAACTGTTTGCTCTTTGCCAATTTTCTGCATGTCAAAGGACCAGTCTACCTCTCGAAGTGGTCGATTGTTAGTAAAAATAGATTTTACGAATCCATGATTTTTCGATGTCATTCTTGGTATAATGCATCACGGAGATGCACCAAGCTCCCTTTTGCAGGGCATGGCTCAAAATGTATTCCCCACCGAAGAGTAAGCAGTTGCGTTCCAAATGATATTATCCAACAAAATATCACCTTTCTCAAGGAAAGTTTTTTTGGTAATAAAACCCCGTTTTAAACAGCTTTAAAGTGACCAGAAAGGTTTTTTATAGGTCAGGCTTATTTGCCATATTTTCAATATTTTTCCCGGCCTTCACTAAACGAGTGGTCATTTCCTTATTGACCCTACCCTCCAGTTCAATATTAATCCTTAACGGCTAAATAAGTTAAATAAGACTTTTAAGCCAATCGTAAAAACCTGAATGTGGCTACTCCAAAGTTATTTTTTTGGTAATAAAATATCTCCTTATCGGACAGTGTAGATCCAAGATCAGACTGCACATTCTGTGCAGTCTGATCTTGGATCTACACTGTCCGAAAAAGATCCTAGGGTCGCGCTTAGCAGCCTAAGGATTAAACTTTATTTGTGGACAAAACCGAGATGTGTGTCCTGTTTATACTTAGTATGACCCTTCTATAACGTTCACAGTACCTGATAGATCATTTACATGGATACAAGTCACAGAAGCACATTTTCGTATAACGTGAGGTAGAACTGCACGCGCCGGGTTTTTTTTTTTCTGTATGATAATAGATTTATAGATTTCTATGGTAACAAATTAACCCTTTGCGAAAAAAGTCTGTGTTTTCCAGACCACGAGAAAGAAGGATTTTGACAACATTGCAGGAAAAAAGGAGAAAACGCTGGAAGCAAGCATTTTCTCTTTTCCTTACGTACCAGTAATTTTCTCTATCCATTTGGAAAAAAAAAAGAAAAAAATCCTTTTCTTGATCCACATATAGTTAAGCCGTGGTCTCAGATTCTCCCGATATGCACTGGTAAGTAAAAAATTGTCGTCTACTACGAGGAGTGTTCAAATATTTATGCATCTAAGCACCTAAAATTTGATTCTTCATAGGTTTCACTGAAATGTTTGTTTTGTTCCGTCAAAGTATTCACCTCCAACAGATATACAAAGTTTCAGTCTCCGGATCCAATATTTTAAGAAATTTTCATGGTCTTTTTTTGGGTATACTATGAAGACACTGGAATTCATTTTCTGTTAACTCTATTTCAACGTGGGTAAACCATCAGTTTCAGTCATTGTCTTTGTACGAGGTGCAAGACTTTCTGAAGTAGGAAAAAGTCGTTGTGCTCCCCCGCCCTCCGTATTCACCTGACTTTACCTCTTGTGACTTCTTTTGGTTTCCAAAGCTAATAAAAAATACCTTTTAGGTCGAAAAGTTGTTCAGAGCAAACACCTCGGTTCTGCAATATTCCAGTGTTTTTATAGTATACCTAAAAAAGACCACGAAAATGCCTTCAAAGATTGGATCCGGAGACTGAAACTTTGTATGTCTGTTGGAGGTGAATACTCTGATGGAACAAAATAAATATTTCAGTTGAACCTATGAAGAATAAAATTTTAGGTGCTTAGATGCATTCATATTTGAACACTCCTCGTGAAGACGTAACAAATGTTGATAACTGATTTCCACGAAATAGCGTACGGAACTTGTTTTTCATCGCGTAAACCTACATTATGTTGACGGTAACGCAGCCTGTTTTTAATCTGCTCAACGGCCAGTAGCTGCCAAAAGTAAAATGTGTGTGTTAAAATGTATTTAAATTTTAATTCACACCGTTGAAATCAATTTGAAATATTTTGAAGACGACAATCTGTTATTGTACGGCTGGTCCAAGTGTTGGTCGCTTGCAGGAGATTGAATGTTAAAGTCAGGTAAAAAGGAAACAAAAGATAGAGCGACCTGGCAACTTTTGATCTAGTTTTGAAATTTATTTTTCTGCCAGTGACGAACACTTGGACCAACTATACAATTACAGATTGTCATCTTCACAATAATTTCCATACTTTTAAATGCATATTAAACCTTGGGCTGCTATGCGCAATTTACTGACCTTTTGCAGACAGTGTAGATCAAGATCAGACTGCACAGAACGTGCAATCTGATCTTGGATCTACACTGTCCGATAGGGAGATATTCCCCCCCCCCCCGCCACACACAAAAAATACCTTCGAAATAGCGAAATTTTGGTATTTACTATTGGCTTGAAAATTTCATTTCACTTAATTAGCAGGATAAGGGTTAATATTTTTTACAATTTGCCGCCACTGGGCCTTTAACTCTTTCAGCACCAAAATATATAGACTCGACCTCTTTGGACATCTAAATATACAAAACCACTATAACTCAGACAGATTTTTTCCTAAAAACTTTAACCCTTTCAGCGCCAAATAATTTTGCTCGACCTCCTCAGAAGGCTAAAATTACAATCCACTCATACTTAGAAACATTTTTATCTTATAGGCTTAAATGAACAAGCGGACGGTATAGATCCAAGATCAGACTGCACGTTTTGTGCAGTCTGATCTTGATCTATGCCGTCCGCAAAAGTCCCTATTTTCGCCCATGGCGCCGAAAGGATTAAATAACAAGCAGATGGTATAGATCTATGCCGTGCGCTAAAGCCTACGGCGCTGAAAGGGACAACAAATTATAAAATTAATGGAAATTTCGAGCTCATAATAAGAAGACTAACAACTAACAACTAACATTGGTATTTCAAAATTCTTTAACCCGAAACATGTCACCGCATTGGACAGTGTAGATCTAAGACCAGACTGCAAGTTCTTTGCCATCGATCTTGACTTATATTGTCCAAAAAGGAGCATAAAGTAGAGTCAAGTGTCAAGCAACCGAAGGGTTGAAGGAAAGGATAGAATTTTCACCAAATCTTCGAATGTGCAATTTTCATACTGTGTCTATTCTTTTCACGTTATGACTTGTCTGCAGGACAAAGGCTATTATGAGCTAATCACCCTGAAAATGATTTCTTTTATCAGAGGTGTGGTGTTTATATGGTGTTTACGCTGTTTTCAACATGATTTCAGTTATACCATGGCGGCCAGTGCACCTATTTATACTTACCTGGAGTTTCTTTTACTGGTACTTCGCGCGATATTCTTCCTAAGCCATTGGATACTTACCCACACAACCATTGCCGAAACAACGATGAGAGAGGGATGACTCCTATTGCAATGAATATCATCAGCCTTCGGAAAGAAGCTTTTCGAATCAGCGACCCCCTGGACAGGACATATATACATAAGTCTTGTTTAATCTAGGTACGAGGGTTGATCAATAAATTCGTGGACACCGCCCACAAGGGCTTTGTTTTTTATTTAAAGACAAAGCCAAAATTGTAGAAAATTTCTCTGATCTTTTATGAATATAGTGTATAAATTTCACATAAAAATTACTGTAAGTTTACACAAAGACAAGAATTTACTACATCCATACCAATGAGATCACCGCAGATCAAGTGCAAAATAACGTCAAAACGACGTCAACGTTACATTTTCTCAAAGTAACAACCAGCGTCTACACAGCTTTCATCTCTATGCACCGACTGAGCGAAAATGTTTGCATAAAACGACTTGTCGAAAGATCTGAACACCGCAAGTGCCTTGCTCTGTAGGTCGTCGAAACTGTAAACCTGTGACCCTTAAACTCGGCCTTTAACTTGGGGAACAAGGCAAAATCGCAGGGCGCAAGGTCAGATGAGTATAGTGGGTGTTCCAAGATCTCGGCCCCTAGCTGGATGGTGATGGTGTCTGGGTTTCCACTGTTCGCTGACTCGGAGCGTTGTCTTGGTGCAGAATGATGTTTTCCAAGTCAGAGTAAGCATCTGGTCACTTCTGTTGTATCGCTGTAAGTAGGTTACGGCGGATGACCTGATATTGCAATGATCCGTCTTAAAACTGTAAAATTACCGTTTTAATAAGACAGCTATTACTAACAGTAGTATACTGCATGGTAGAAACAATCAATAAAAATATTCCTACCTTCGAGTAGTACTCGGCATTCACCGTCACACCACATGACACGGCGTGGCACAGCAGCAGTCCTCGGCTGTCGAAAAACATGATAAACATGTGCTTTTCCATCGATCTACTGGCCTGAGCTTTCTTCGGCGGCGGTGAATCAGAGTTCCTCCACTGGCTACTCTGTTGCTTCGTCTCTGGATCATAATAATAAAGCCAGGTTTCATCGGTTGTGATAATCCTGTCGAGAAATCGCTGGCCTTCCCGTTTGTATCGTCTCAGAAACCGCTGACTATGTCCCACTCTTGTTTCCATCTCCTGTTCTGACAGTATTCTAGGTACCCATCTCGCACTTAATCGTCTCATATTCAGGTCTACAGTCAATATCTTCTGAACAGAACCATAACTCAAGCTTGTTTCTTCACATAGTTGCCTAATTGTTGTCTGCCTATCCCTGTCCATCACCTCTTTTACCAAAAGAACATTGCCGTTACTCCGTTTTTCCGTTGGTCGACCGCACCTTTGATCATTTTCATTGTCCTCTCTGTCCTCACGGAATCTCTTGTGCCACTTGTAAATCAGTGATTGACATACGTTTTCCTTTTCAGAAACCTTCTCAGTATTCTGTTTCGTCTGTTGTGGCGTCATTCCTAATTTCACACAAACTTTTATCACAGCTCTTTGCTCTAATGACGTCGCATGTCGCTCCGACGCACACACCCCTGTCTTCATTGACATCGTTCACAAAACAGGATAACAATTTTGAACGCTTGTTTTTTCCGGTTCTGAAGACGTTATGCAATGATGTTGACGTCGTTTCCGTTTTGTGCGAATGAGCGCTAAAATTAGTCTTAATTCTAATGATGTGCCATTCTCAAGAATATATGAGCTGCGGTGGTCTTACTGCACTGGGTTGCCATGGTAATTCTTAGCGGTCATATAACAAATAAAGTTCTGTTAGAATTTGCACACATATATTCTGTTAGAATTTGCACACATGTATTGTCATTTTATGGTTCTACAAAACAGTAAAATTCAATAGCAGTGCAATTATTTGTAACGGAGATATCGACGGTGTCCACGAATTTATTGATCAACCCTCGTAGAAGAAAATAACGAAAATAATTCGCCATCAACTTTTATCATGCTTAGAACTTGCGCAAAGTGTAGATCAGGAGCAGACTGCCCACAACCTGCGGTCTGATCTATGGTATTTTTGCCACGATTTGAAATTATTTGAGCCATGCTCTGACAAATGGGGGTTTAATGCATCTCCGTGATTCATTATACCAAACAAGTGATCACATAATCATGGATCCAAAAAGTCTATGTTGTCCATCAAGGGGCTGAATTATGAGGTAGAATGGTCCTTGGACATGAAAAAATTGATCCAAAATACAAAGTTTCGATTCAGGTCAGCCTGCACGGGTTGATATCTTTTTGAAGATGTATTAAGTGCGCTTTTCACAGAGCATTGCTGATTCGATTTTCAAAATTCCATCAATTGACCTGTAATGTTTTGCATCTTGAATCTACACTGTCCAAAACATTGAGACTTTTACTTTTGGTGAAGAGGAACGAATTGCAATTCAGAGGCTAAGGGTTCGATTCTCGCTCTAGGCGCCGCCTTTTTTTGCATGGGCTGATGTCCAGGGGCAAGACACGACAGATCCCCTGTCTAGTACTGGTAAAATCCAGAATACACATGAGTAAATGAGTTGTGACCCTCGGATATGAATGAAATAATATTTAAAACGGCGTAAAGTATCATTTAATCAATCAATCACTTCAGTTGTCTACGGGTTAAAAAATAAGGACATTTATGCAGAATACCAACAGCTGTGTGGTCAATAACCGCGTGTACACGCACACACAGAGAGTTTGTGCGGCAAAAAGGCCGCGAAGTTAGGGGAGAATGACTTCATATTATGAACTATTGGGTTCAGCGCGAGTTCAACTCTTTTCCAAAAGACAAAATGTTAGACTTGTCCATTTCCAAAGCATTCGCAGACGACAAGTCGAATGTGGCTCGAGTAATTGAATTTCTTGTTTGAAGGAATGGAAAACATTGTGGGAAATGGAGAAAATGCTGGGTACCAGCATTTTCTCCTTTTCCCACGATGTTTTCGAAATCCTTGTTCTTAAATTGGGTCGTAAAATACGGGATTATTTGATAAAGGGTTAAGCGGTCGATGAACTCGTACTGATATAGCCAATTCCTATATGCATGGACGGAGAAACATCCTCTCCCGCGAGGTCCCCGGGGAGGCAATTAGGTTTTACACAGGCGTTTTTTTACTACAAAGAGAAAAGACAAATCCATATTCTTCTTCAGTTAAATTTGTATCTCATCCCTTTTATGGGCATTCCTGTCAAGTAAAGTAGGCCTCGTTAAATCGTTAGAAAAATCGCGCGTTTTCAGTGAATCGTGCTTTGTTGTTCGGCAAATCTCGCGGCTTTCGTTGGCAGTTAGATGAAGGTACGGAATTTGCCGAACAGTAACGAGTGGTGCCTTGATTTTCTCTAGTCATTTATTAGCAATTGAAGTAAAAGGAATTCAGGCGTTTAAAAAAAAAAAAAGAACTGTTGGTCGTAAACAATAAAAGGGTGCATAGAGACATGTACATACCATAAAATCTATAAAACGAGAAAAGCAATAGAAATAAAATAATGATGGTGAAATAAGACACTTCAGCATAAAATCAAAGTACAAAAAGTACCGAAGAAAGAAAGAGCGAGCTGTGTGGAAGTATTGAAATACTATTAGTAATTTTACCAGTAGCCAGCATTTTGTCCTTTTTCCATACCCTTTCAAGGACAATTAAACCATTTGAGCCACATTTGGGTTTACAACTGTTTGGAATGTGGACGAGTCTAAAATTCTGTGTTATTTGGTAAAGAGTAAAATATATGATAAAACATCCTAGCTAAATCAAAGACTAAGACAACAGGTGGTGGCCCCGAGATTTCAAAGGGAATGTGTTCGCCTGGGTCTATATGCCAACACAACCAATCCATGTGACAGAGCTAGTAAGTAGGAGATTTGGAATTTCCGCGCAAATTCATTTGATTGGTCAGTCTCTTGGAATTATTTAGCACTTTTCTATTGAATTCATAGCAGTGTGGTCAGAATGGTATACCCAAAGACATTTAATCCCGAGTTTTAACGACCAAGGCAAAAAAAAAAAAAAAAAAGAATGCTTATGAAAACATTGTGGGAAAAGGAGACAATGCTGGTAACCAGCATTGTCTCCTTTTACCACAATGTTTTCTACCCTTCAAAATACAAATTTCAATTTTTGAATCACATTTAATTTGTAAATACTTTCAACTTGCACAAGTCTTAAAATTTGTCGTTTGGTAAAGAGCTAACCCGGTATGATACTGCCAGAGATATTTGTTGTACCTCAAGTTCATTTACAGGTAGGTGCACAAATCGGAGTGGAGGATCAAAGATCAGCACTGTTCATTGAACAGGGATGCTCTGCACAGGGCGTCTTTACACTACTTTTGAAATTTTCAAATCAGCTGCATTAACAGCCAAACTGATACATGTATACAGAAACTCAGCATCTCTTAAATTCAGCAATTCTAAATTACAGTTATTTGTTTTCATGGAAAAACCTCAGTGGTTATGTTTGTGGTAACACAATACTCTAGTTGGTTAGTATGAGATGCTGATTGGCCCTTGAGGAACGTTTAAAGTACGGTCAGTCTCACTGGTATTTGGCCATCAGAGAGAACTTGGCAAAAACGGCTGACTACATGAGAATGAGCCCTGTCTCATTAGCAACAAGACCAATAATAATTTCCATATACAAAGTGCTGAAATCGGCGGTAAAAACCAACAAACAACCAAAGGCTCCCAATTGGTAATTATCAACAGTGTTAACTGTTAGAACCTAATCCGGTCTTAACAAGCTCTTTACCAAACACTCAATCTTTTTTGGCATTTCCAAATTCAAAGCATTTAGAGATGACAAATTAAATATTGTTAAAGTAATGGTGTTTGTCTTCCAAAGGCCATAAAACATTGTAAGAAAGGAAGAAAATGCTGGTTACCAGCATTTTCTTCTTTTCCCACAACGTTTTCAAAAGCCTTTTCTTTGAGGTCGTTAGAACACGGGATTGGTTGGTATGAGATAATATGTACGTAATAGTACCTTCGATGCCTAGTTCACCTTTAAGTTCTTGTAACTTACAAACCCCCGAAACATCATTGCAGCAAAGGGCTTTAAACTCTTTACCAAACGACAAAATTTTAGACTTGTCTAAATTGAAAGCATTCGCAGACGACAATTTGAATTTAAACTAAAATGATTGTAATTTGTTTTTCAAAGGGTGGAAAACATTGTGGGAAAAGGAAAAATTGCTGGTACCAGCAATTTAAAATGGCACATTCTCCCTGAAATATCAGTACTCAGGGTTTCTCCATTTCAATTTTGGTTAAGGAAATATATTTCACTAGTGTCTAATGCTCAGCCATTAGAGAGGAATAAAACCTGACGCAAGGACTATCATCAGAAATTGGCCGAGCCGGGAAATCGAGCGGCGAACCCCTGGTTTAATGCCATGTGGGTTATCGACTGAGCTATAACGAGTAAAAATGATAAAAAGCTCGTATAGCTAGTCGCTGGCGCTAGAAACCATCTTTTTTCTCACCATAAATAATGTGCCACTCTTTAATAATACATCAGCAATGTCGCTGATAGGATATATGACCTTTGACCAGTACCTGACCTCTTTTCGTGACCCCAACAAAATGGTGCAGCACTTGGCGTTTGAATAGAGACAAAAAATATTAATCTCTTTGCCCTCACTTCTGAAGCAGATTCAAGATTAACCTTTAAGGCTTTATCAGACGACAACGATTTTGGCTTTGGACTTAGGCCAAATTGAAAGCTCATACAGACGAACAATTTCAAAATGGCCCAAATGATGGGATCTGCCTGTGAAAGAAAACTTTAAAGGAAAAGTAGAAAATGCGGGTGCCCATTGTTTTCAAGAGCCCTCTAACCCAGTGTTGTTCCAACAAGAGATTGCGTAGCTAAGGGTGAATCAAAGGGTATTAAGAGAGTGTATCACAACCTGAACTGTTGTTTTTTTTTTGACAGCGTCGATCAAGATCAGATTGTAGAAAACCTACGGTCTGATCTTGGATGTAAACTGTTCGCTGCTTTTCTCAGATTTACCATTTGACCTTGAAACTGTAGTGTATCTTAAACGTCTTCCCTAGGGGTGTGGAAATCTTAGAAATTTCTACTTGTCCGCGGACAAGTAAATTACAAAAATCTACTTGTCAGCCAGTGTGGCTCACTTGTCCAAAACAAAACGATTTTAATTAAAAGGTACACATAAAGTGACATGTCTGCTACATGGGGATACTCTCTACAAACGTTAAAAAAATATTGTTACGATCGTCTGCATTCAACCACGGGAATTCTTTCAAGCACGCCTCGTTGAAAAAAAAAATGTTTTTGTCATATTTCTTGTCACGGTCCGCTTTACGTTTGGAGCCGCCAAATGGTTCGGAGTCTCAGACTTCCCACTTCCGTTTGCATCGAAATTTGATTAAAAAAACAACAACATTTTCTCCGATTTTACGCACCAACTGATCGCTGAATCGAAAACTTTTGAATATCGAGACAGCTTCCGGCAGAGGTGTTAAATCACGGCCCATTTCGCACCGAAGCTGTTTAAATCAGATTAAAAGCTGAAATTTTCACGTGTGCGACATTGTCATCAAAGATCTCTGAATCGGTGCTAAAATTATACCAATAAAATTATTTTAATCCATAATGATGATCTTGAAGGTGTTTACACATTTTCAAAAAAATCGACGTGCAACAACAGTCGCATATTTTACTGATTTTGTCTAATGCGGTGAAAGCGGAGGTAGACCAAATGTGTATTTTGGGTTTCCAGCAATCAGGGATCATCTCAAGACACTGTTAATCATTCGAAATGTCATTTTGTACGAAGTGAGAGCGTACGTATTTCACTGGATATGTATATACAACAGATTTTTTGTTTCAAAATTTTGCTCATATTTTCTGCTTGTCCGCGGACAACTAGACTGAAAAAATTCACTTGTCCGACGCTGAATTTTCCCGAGTCGGACGAGTCGGGCATAGTATTTCCACACCCCTGTTCCCTGACTGGAAAAAAATCTAGAGCACTCAATATGATCGTTCTCAGTGCCATGGGCAAAGCAACCGCTTTCGTAGACGGCATAGATAAAGATCAGATGGCACAGAAAATTTCATATTTGGGCCCTGCTCTGTGAAAATTGGGTCTTATGCGTTTGCAAAAAGTATCGACCATGTCAAGCCTGCGCAGTCCGCGCAGGATGACCTGTGTCGAATCTTTTTGCCTTTTGTGGATTTTCTGCATGGCCAAGGAGCATTCCACCTTAGGATTCAGCCGGTTGTTGGACAAAATGGATTTATGGATTCATAGTCATGATTTGCTTAATACCCCCAAAAATAAAAACGCCGTTTTAATGCTGCATTACGCCAGAATCTCTCACCATAGCAGACAGCATGGATCAAAGATCAGACTGCACGTTTTGTGCAGTCTAATCTTGGATCTATGATGGCCACAGTGGCAACTCAGTTTTAAAACGCACTATATGCAGTATATACATTGCACGATACGGGTTCATTTCTGTTTGTTTACAAGTCAACGCTGCTCAACCCTATACCACACAATTTCGAGTTTTACAGTCCCTGACAAAGAAAGCTTTTGAAAACATAGTGGGAAAAGGAGAAAATGCTGGTAACCAGCATTTTCTCCTTTTCTAACAATGTTTTTAACTTTTCACAGACAAATCCCATTATTTGTGCCACACTTACTATGCCGTATGCTAATGCTTTAAATCTGGTCCAGTCTAAAATTTTGTCGTCTAGGAAAAAGTTGAGGCAGTTTGCTTCTGTCAGCATCAAACGCTTCGAGCCAAAACTATTTTTTCGGCGTAGCTGTATGTGCTGGACTTTGACCTACTTTTTGGTACTGATAACAAATGAATAAATGGAAATTTGTGATTGGTAAAAAATGTAGACATGTCTATTTTAAGGGCCCCCGTCTATTTGCTTGGAAGTTTACGCCGTCCAACCCTTTTCGGCGTAGGTGAAAGTGCTCCATTTTGACCTACTTTTTGGTACTGATATCAAATGAATAAACAGAGCTGTTTGATTGGTAAAAAATGTAGACATGTTTATTTTGAGCGCCCCTGCCTATTTGCTGGCAAATCTACACTGTCTTTCTTTTTTAAAGATATTTCTTGATAAAAATATTTCTTGTTTGTCCCAGTTTATATTCCTTTGTTTATCGATGGATCTTCATCTGCCGTACTCTTACTAAATCATTTTCACATAGGTAACATATCTGCCAAAAATGATTGATCGATCATTATAGGAACATTAAATGTTAAATGATTGTTTACTTGTTCAGTGTTTAATTAACGCTTTACCAAACGGCAAAGTTTTAGACTGGTTCAAATTGAAAGCATTTGCAGCCGCTAAAATAAAGGTGGCTCAGAAACTGAAGTTCGCATTTGGAGGGGTAGAAAGCATTGTGGAAAAAGGAGAAAATGCTGGTTACCAGCATTTTCTCCTTTTCCCACAATGTTTTCAAATGCCTATTTTCAAGGTCGTTCAAACTCGGATTGTGTGGTAAAGGGTTAATGCCGTTTTTAATGGTATTTAGTGATGTCAGGGGCGGCACTAAATTAATTTACTGAAATTACTTCAATTGATTAAATCTTATCCTTCCATTCGCGACAACAGATGTATTTTGCAGAGAGCGTAAAGCGAGATCAGTCTGCACATATACGCAGTCTGATATCGCTTTGTACTTCCCGATGCCCTCTTAGTAGTTTCGGTAATATAAACCCAATTCGATTTAAATAAACTTATCGAAACGAGCCCCGCTCTGGCAAAAGAGGGTTTAATGCATCTCTCCGATCCATTTTACCAAACAAGTCATCACATAAATTGTTATAGATCTATGCAATCCATTTGGTCGAACAACCGACTGAATCATGAGGTATAGACTGGTCCTTTGACATGCAGAAAATTAACCAAAAGCAAAAGATTTCGACACAGGTCAGCTGGGCAAACTGTGCAGGCTGCCAGGTTCGATACTTTTTGCAGATGCATTAAACCCCTTTTGACAGAGCCACCATGACCCAAATCGATGTCTGTTATAGTCAACAATTTATATTCGTCAGATTAACTCTTTCGGCGCCAAATAAACAAACTTTGCTTCCTTATAAGGTTGTAAATACAATCCACTGAGCCTCCGGAAGACTTTTACTATATAGGCATGACCAAACAAGCGGAGGGCATAGATCAAAGATCAGACTGCACGTTTTTTGCAGTCTGATCTTGATCTATGCCGTCCGCATAAGTCCCTGTTTTCGCCTATGGCGCTGAAAGGGTTAAGGGTAACTATGTTGTTGCAATTTCTTGTACTAGTAAATAAATTACGTGCCCTTGGCTGCTTTCCCACATGTTAAGTGCTGAGATGCATTAAGGAATGAATCTTGTAGCGATCAATTTGGTCAATCCTAGGAATCCTACGATTCGGTAGCAGCGTCAGGTTTCTAACTTACAACTCTTCGATGACTGGTCCTTTGCTTAACCATAAAATTACCGGGGCACGTTTATGGTTTGTCCTTCGAGGCCCTTTTTTGTCAGTTTTTATCGCGACGACCAGGGCACCTATCCATGCTTTCCTGTAATTCTTTTACTACCTCTCCGCACCGATTCTTTTCAAGACACTTGTTGCTTCTCTATATAAATATCGTCGAAACAATGATGAGCAGTGGAAAAGGAATGAATCCTGTCGCAATGACTATCATCAATTTTCGGGAGGAGTTCGGCCGAGCACGGGAATGGAACCATTGACTCCTAGGTTTCAAGTCCTGGGCCCGCATTCACCAAGCATTCTTAAGAACGTTCTTAGTCTTATCCTCCAGAATTTTCTACATTTAAAAGTAACATAACTTCTAATTGGCTAAACCATTTGGTTTAACCTGTACGCTATTGACAGAGCTACCTGGTTCGGCACCATTTACCAGCATCTTCTCATTTTTCCAATTTTTTTTCGAAAGCCTTGTCAGCGTCGTTAAAATTCGGGGTTGTGTGGTGAAGGGTTAGAGGGGTAAGGCTTTGGAGAATACTGTGGAAAAAGGAGAAAATACTGACAAAAGGAGAAAATACTGTAACCTGTATTGAAAATTTTTCTTTTTCCACGATGGTTTCTACCCTTCTGTTGTGCCTGCCTTTACCCATTTCAAATGGCGATAAAATATGTATTCCCAATTAGGAAGCTTTCCGAATCGAATATTTTACAAATATGTTCTGTCACTTGCAATCAAGACAGTAAGTATTTCTCTGTTTTTGAAAGGAAATGAAATCATAAGCTTAAAGCAAACTCGATTAAATTTGAAAAAAAAAAGGGGGGGGGATATTTTTCCCATGTTATATAAATCGAAGTGTGTCTCTGGTGGGTCCATACTCACCGACCATTCTTAAGAACATTCTTATTCTCAAAGATATGATACATTTGAAAGGGACACAACATCTGATTGGCTAAACCAAATGGTTTAGCCAATCAGAAGTTGTGTTACTTTCAAATTTAGAAAAAAAATTGGATAATAAGATTTAAAATGTTCTTAAGAATGGTTGGTAAACACGGACCCATCAGGGAGTAAGTCAAAACCGCAAATCGCGAAGGGTAAACGAAGGGTGTAAATACTCGGGAATACACTGACTTGCGCCCTGCCATTGACCTCATATTCGTGTGACCCTGCCTCTAGAAGTTCAATGAACACCAGATCATGAAACTAAATAGGTCTATCTCCGTTCAAGAACCTCGTATCCGCGCTGAAAACCTCCGTGTTTTTACAACAGTTTATTTTATCCCCGGGCAATTTCGATCCATGGCTGACTGCTTACGTGTAGCTTACCGATGGTGTCCTATTTTCTCGTAACCTTTGCGTCTTTGACCTCTGAACCCTGCCCTTTCTGCATGTACGATGCTGTTGTAAACAGTTCCTTTCGGACTATTTGTCCGGAAGAATGCATTTACCTGTGGCACTGAGCGAAAAGAAAATTTAGTACAGAAACTTTTGGCAAGACCATAGCAGATAAGTTTCGCCGACTTTTATCTTTACCAAACGAAAATATTCAATGCTGCTAAAATATTTGAAGATAACACAATAAATATGGCTACAATAGGATTTGTCTTTGAGAGGGTAGAAAACATTGTAGGAAAAGCAGAAAATGTTACATCTAATTTTCCATCAGTTTCTCCTCTTTCTGCAACGTTTTCAAATAGCTTCTTACGGTCGTTAGAACACGAGTTTAGTGTAGAATTAAAGCTGGCATCGTATACAGGTATAAAATCTCGTACGATTCTTGCTTCGAACGAAGGAACAATTTATGTTGGCATGGACATAGGCCTACATTAACGTTAAGTTTGCTCCGACGCTGCCAGCATTTCCCGGAAAAGAAGCTTTCGTTACTACTTACGCAGTGTCAGAGACATGATAGATTCACTGCAAGGTTTTGTTTCACCTTTAAACTCTGTGCAGTCTGCTCTTGATCGACAATTAAAGCAAAAGTACCACGCGATGCTACGTGCGAACGCAAATTCATCGAATGGAGATGTGTCTGAGAACATGGGTTAGAAGGAAAAGAAAAGAAATATTGATTAATGTATATAACTGAAAATTGTACCTTTCAACAATATGCTAAACAGTCAGGAAAAAGAGGAATTTATTTCTCTTGATACCGGAACCAGGAAAGAGTGTCAGTATTCATAATCCAGTACCTAATACGCCATCTTGTTTACAATGATATTTCTTGTTTTTCCTCCTTTGAAAGAGCGTGGTCCACTTGCTATGTCAACGTTGCTCTTGTCCTGAATGTTTCAGCTAAGTGCAATGTACATCAAAGGCCAGACGGCAAGTTGTGTGCAGTCTGATTTTGATCTACACTGCCCGCTAAAGCAAATGAAATAGTGAAGGGCGCTTCAAGGGTATAAACGAAATTCAAGAACTTAGCGTTCACAGCAGAGAGGTATATTGATCTGGATTCGAGACACATAAAACACAAAATCATTGGGAAAAAATATCATGTTCTCGTACATATCATGATAACATGAGTCATGCTTTTTTGTGTATGTGTGTTGGCTGTTTCCATTAACTCCGTGTGAAAGAACACAAACCCAATATTGGAAATGTACTTTTAGCCCTTCTCTTAACCTTAACTCTTTACTCCTAGATGGTAGTCTCGTGTCATTTCAGCACGTGTTCATGTACCATTCTAAATTTAGTTCAATTTGTAAATTGCAAAAGCCACTTGTACAATTGGCTGATCAATGCTTCTCGTCCCAGTTGATGCATCACGTTTAAGCCAATTAGAAAATACGGTTTGAAAATTCATAATTTAAAGGCCATGTATAAGAGCAAAAAACGTTGCACGATTTTTGTAGCACTGGCTATTTACTACACATCTTTTTTTTAATGAAAAATCTACCATCTTTATGTTGATTATCTATGATGTTTCAAAATTTGTCTGTTGCAAATTTGTTAACGGGTGCTGGGGGTAAAAGTTAAAACGATATAAACAGATTATGATTAATTGTTTAGCTGTATCTAGGAGGACAAAAGTTTAATTAATTAAACTTAATAAAAAAAGGAAGAAAACATCAATGGAATACAACCACTTAAACGGACAGCCCCATCCTAACTGATTTGCATTTGAATGTGTCCGAAATACGAGTTGATCTGAAACCATAAACTTATTGTTTACTCAATGATTTATATGACCCTACTTTTAGCTGACCTTTACAGGTGAATAACTTGGTGATAGCAGAGAGAGAGAGGGGAGAGAGAGAGACAGAGAGGGGCAGCATAAAAGAGAAACAAGAGGGCCATGATGGCCCTGTATCGCTCCACTGGCTTATAAATATAAACCATGAAGAGAAGTTTTCACTATATAAGCCCTTATAAAACTTTGACCCCAGGGCTACAGTCGGACTAAATGGGGAATATGTGTATTAGAAGAATAACATGCCAAATTTGGGAGTTCTTGGCCTTATGGCTAGTAACAAGACAGTTTCTGAACTTTTCACTCCATAAACCCATGTAAAACTTGTGACCCCTGGTGCAGGGCCAAACTTGATCCTAGGGCTGTAACTTGGGCCCTCTTTGTAGTTGTCCACTAGATAATGCTATAATTATGCAAAATTTGGTAGCCTAAGCCTTATGGCTATGTACACCAAGATTTAAAAGTTTTCCCTATGTAAGCCTATGTAAATCTTGAACCCCCCCCCCCCCAGCATGAGGCCAAATTGACCCCAGGACTATAATTTGGGCACTTTTGGTAGACCCCAACTAGATCAAGCTAAATGCAAAATTTGGTAGCTCTAGGCCTTATGGCTAGGTACAGGAAGATTTTTAAAGTTTTCTCTATATAAGCCTATGTAAAACTTGTGACCCCTGGGACAGAGCCAATTTTGACCCCAGGGCTATAATTTCAAGAAACATGATAGAGGTCTACTACATAAAGCTACATGCCAAATTTGGTAGCCCTATGCCTTATGGTTTCAGACAAGAAGATTTTTAAAGTTTTCTCTATATAAGCCTATGTAAAACTTGTGACCCCTGGGGCAGAGCCAATTTTGACCCCAGGGCTATAATTTCAAGAAACATGATACTACATAAAGCTACATGCCAAATTTAGTAGCCCTATGCCTTATGGTTTCAGACAAGAAGATTTTTAAAGATTTCCAATATTTTTCAGTTTTGTTGCCATGGCAACCAGAGTTTTTGAAGGAATCAAATTCTTTCAAGAAATTCTGAAGAGGACCATGGCAGGATCATTTCTGTGAAGTTTCATGAAAATTGGATGGGTAGTTTCAGAGAAGAAGATGTTTGAAATAAAAGCTAACGGACGGACGCACGACGGACACCAGGCCATGACATAAGCCCGCTGGCCTTTGGCCAGTGGAGCTAAAAATGGAGATGAGGTTGAAATGTAAAAATTGTCTGAAGGGTTGAAGAGTTAGTGAACTGACTTTTGCTTAAAATTCTTTGTATAACACTGAGCACTTTTAATTGGTAGCATAAACAGATGGACCAAGCTATATATTTTTGAAATTTTATTTGGAAAAAAAATATGATGAGATCGAAAAAAGGACCAATTTATTTTGGATGATACATATCGCATAAAAAAAATTATTTTTTTAGTTTCAGTGGAAGAAACAGTAAGAAAAGATCTACATGTATGCGTTTTTTTGTTTTTTTATCTCCTGGACCAAACATGCAACAGAAGACTTTGAAAACATCCTTGTAAAATGAGGATAACCAGCATGAATCAAGAGTTAGTACATGAATAGAGACAAAATGATGATAGCAAAAGGAGAAATTGCTTGTCACTAACCATGTCCCATTTTGCCAAAATGTTTTTAACCTAAAGAGAAAATAAATCATACCAGGTATGATGCATCAAGGAAATGTCTTAAACCCCCTTTTGCAGGAAGCATGTCTAATATATAATATCCTGACACTGTAAAGTTCAAAATGTTATCCTAGAAACCCTAAAAATATGTTTCAGACAGTGTTGAGTTAAATATCTCCTGGATTTTTTGCCTCTCACCTCTGTTGCATGTCAGAAAAGTAGTTAAAGGCTTGGGAAGAAAGTTGTATCAATACTGGTGCGAGAAATCCAGAAAATGCATGTATAGGTGCGCTGACCACCATGATATGACCTAAGCTTCTAAAACAGTGTTAAAATCCAATACAAATATGTAGTGAAATGGTTAAACTTTGAACAAAACATCACATATTCTTATGAACCTGGAGATGGGTTTTTTTTCTAAAACATTGATCGGAAAGGAGAAAATCATGGTAACTAGCACTTTCTTCTCTCTCTGCAAGATGTTTGAGCCCTTCAAAGACACATCCAATCATTTGAAGCGTATCTCATTTGATGTCTAAAAATGCTTCAGTTTGGATCAATCTAAAATTTAATTCGTCCAGTATAGAGTTAACTCCATACCAAACAACCGAATTTCATACTTGTCCAAATTGAAAGCATTTGCTGACAACAAATTTAATGTGACTCAATCGATGAGTTTTGTCTATCATATCGGTAGAAAACATTGTGGGAAAGGGAGAAAATGCTGGTTACCAGCATTTTCTCCCTTTCCCACAGTGTTTTCAAAAGCCTTCTTCCTTAGGGTCGTTAAAATGCAGGACTCGGTGGTAAATGGTTAAGACACTAAAAAGATGGTGAAGAAAACAAAAGGTAAAAAAAGAAACATCACTTCATAAATGCACATAAATTTAGAAGTACAAAGATAACATTAGTTTGTGTCTTGTGCAATAAAAGAGAAAAGAAACTATTAACACACACAAAAATAAGCATATTGAAGTATGTTGAAAACATCGCACCATCCTATAACTATGAGTACAAAAAAAAAAAAAGGCTTTCGGAATAACAGAATTAAAAAAAGTAAAAGTATACCGACAAAAATATTTCTCTAAATACTTATCATTACACGCCCCCCCCTC